>CM038671.1:337439033-342239033 GCA_021605145.1 Aegilops bicornis | reverse complement strand
AAGATTTGATGGATTATGGAACAAGGAGTGGAAAGAGCCTAAGCTTGGGGATGCCCATTTCACCCCAAGATAATATAAGGACACCTAAAATCCAAAGCTTGGGGATGCCCCGGTGGGCATCCCCTCTTTCGTCTACTTCCATCGGTAACTTTACTTGGAGCTACATTTTTATTCACCACATGATATGTGTTTTGCTTGGAGCGTCTTGTATGATTTGAGTCTTTGCTTTTTAGTTTACCACAATCATCCTTGTTGTACACACCTTTTGAGAGACACACACATGATTCGGAAATTATTAGAATACTCTATGTGCTTCACTTATATCTTTTGAGTTATATAGTTTTTGCTCTAGTACTTCACTTATATCTTTAAGAGCACGGTGGTGGTTTTGTTTTATAGAAACTATTATTCTCTTATGCTTCACTTAGATTATTTTGAGAGTCTTAAATATCATGGTTATTTTCTTAAATAATCCTAATATGCTAGGTATTCAACACTAGTAAAAACTTTCTTATGAGTGTGTTGAATACTAAGAGAAGTTTGATGCTTGATGATTGTTTTGAGACATGGAGGTAGTGATATCAAAGTTGTGCTAGTTGAGTAGTTGTGAATTTGAAAAATACTTGTGTTTAAGTTTGCAAGTCCCGTAGCATGCACGTATGGTAAACGTTATGTAACAAATTTGAAACATGAGGTGTTCTTTGATTATCCTCCTTATGAGTGGCGGTCGGGGACGAGCGATGGTCTTTTCCTACCAATCTATCCCCCTAGGAGAATGCGCATAGTGCTTGGTTTTTGATGACTTGTAGATTTTTGCAATAAGAATGTGAGTTATTTATGACTAATGTTGAGTCCATGGATTATACGCACTCTAACCTGTCCATCATTGCTAGCCTCTTCGGTACCGTGCATTGCCCTTTCTCACATTGAGAGTTGGTGCAAACTTCACCGGTGCATCCAAACCCCGTGATATGATACGCTCTTTCACACATAAACCTCCTTATATCTTCTTCAAAAAAGCCACCATACCTACCTATTATGGCATTTCCATAGCCATTCCGAGATATATTGCCATGCAACTTTCCACCATTCCGTTTATCATGACACGTTCATCATTGCCATATTGCTTTGCATGATCATGTAGTTGACATAGTATTTGTGGCAAAGCCACCATTCATAATTATTTCATACATGTCACTCTTGGTTCATTGCATATCCTGGTACACCGTCGGAGGCATTCATATAGAGTCATACTTTGTTCTAGAATCGAGTTGTACTCATTGAGTTGTAAATAAACAGAAGTGTGATGATCATAATTTTCTAGAGCATTGTCCCAAGTGAGGTAAAAAAAAGAGAAAGGCCATAAAAACGAGAAGGCCCAAAAAAAAGAAAAAAATGAGAGAGAAGGGACAATGTTACTATCCTTTTTACCACACTTGTGCTTCAAAGTAGCACCATAATCTTCATGATAGAGAGTCTTTTGTTTTGTCACTTTCATATACTAGTGGGAACCTTTCAATATAGAACTTGGCTTGTATATTCCAACAATGGGCTTACTCAAATGCCCTAGGTCTTCGTGAGCAAGCAAGTTGGATGCACACCCACTTAGTTTCTTTTATTGAGCTTTCATATATTTATAGCTCTAGTGCATCCGTTGCATGGCAATCCCTACTCCTTGCATTAACATCAATTGATGGGCATCTCCATAGCTCATTGATTAGCCTCGTTGATGTGATACTTTCTCCCTTTTTGTCTTCTCCACATAACCCCCATCATTATATTCTATTCCACCCATAGTGCTATATCCATGGCTCACGCTCATGTATTGCGTGAAGGTTGAAAAAGTTTGAGATAACTAAAGTATGAAAAAATTGCTTGGCTTCTCATCGGGGTTGTGCATGATGAGAGCTTTCTTGTGTGACGAAAATGGAGCATGACTAAACTATATGATTTTTTAGGGATGAACTTTCTTTGGCCATGTTATTTTGGGAGGACATAATTGCTTAGTTAGTATGCTTGAAGTATTATTATTTTTATGTCAATGTTGAACTTTTATCTTGAATCTTTCGGATCTGAATATTCATACCACAATTAAGAAGAATTACATTGAAATTATGCCAAGTAGCATTTCACATCAAAAATTCAGTTTTTACCATTTACCTACTCGAGGACGAGCAGGAATTAAGCTTGGGGATGCTTGACACGTCTCCAATGTATCTATAATTTTTGATTGTTCCATGATATAATATATTCTGTTTTGGACATTATTGGGCTTTATTATACACTTTTATATTATTGTTGGGACTAACCTATTAACTGGAGGCCCAGCCCAGAATTGCTGTTTTTTGCCTATTTCCGAGTTTCGCAGAAAAAGAATATCAAACGGAGTCCAAACAGAATGAAACCTTCGGGAACGTGATTCTAGGAACGAACGTGATCCAGAGGACTTGGACCCTATGTCAAGACATCAACCAGGAGGCCACGAGGTAGGGGGGCGCCCCTACCCCCTGGGCGCGCCCTCCACCCTCGTGGGCCCCATGTTGCTCCACCGACGTACTTCTTCGTCCTATATATATTTCAATGTACCCCCAAACTACTAGATATGGAGCCAAAAACCTAATTCCACCGCCGCAACCTTCTGTACCCGTGAGATCCCATATCGGGCCCTGTTCTCGAGCTCCGCCGGAGGGGGCATCGATCACGGAGGGCTTCTACATCAACACCATAGCCTCTCCAATGATGTGTGTGTAGTTTACCTCAGACCTTCGGGTCCATAGTTATTAGCTAGATGGCTTCTTCTCTCTTTTTGGATCTCAATACAATGTTCTCCCCCTCTCTCATGGAGATATATTCGATGTAATCTTATTTTGCGGTGTGTTTGTTGAGACCGATGAATTGTGGGTTTATGATCAAATTTATCTATGAACAATATTTGAATCTTCTCTGAATTATTTTATGTACGATTGGTTATCTTTGCAAGTCTCTTCTAATTATCAGTTTGGTTTGGCCTACTAGATTGATCTTTCTTGCAATCGGAGAAGTGCTTAGCTTTGGGTTCAATCTTGCGGTGTCCTTTCCGGTGTGATGAGGGGCAGCAAGGCACGTATTGTATTGTTGCTATCGAGGACAACAAGATGGGGTTTATATCATATTGCATGAGTTTATCCCTCTACATCATGTCATCTTGCTTAAAGCGTTACTCTGTTCTTATGAATTTAATACTCTAGATGCATCTTTGGATAGCGGTCGATGTGTGGAGTAATAGTAGTAGATGCGAGGTGAGTCGGTCTACTTGTTTCGGACGTGATGCCTATATACATGATCATACCTAGATATTCTCAGAACTATACTCAATTCTGTCAATTGCTCAACAGTAATTTGTTCACCCACCGTAAATACTTATGCTCTTGGGAGAAGCCACTAGTGAAACCTATGGCCCCCGGGTCTATTTTCCATCATATTAATCTTCCAACACTTAGTTATTTTTATTGCCTTTTTCTTTACTTTGCATGTTTCTCATAAAAAAATACCAAAAATATTATCTTATCATATATATCAGATCTCACTCTCGTAAGTGACGGTGTAGGGATTGACAACCCCTTATCGCCTTGGTTGCGAGGATCTATTTGTTTGTGTATGTGCAAGGGACTCGTGCGTGGCCTCCTACTGGATTGATACCTTGGTTCTCAAAAACTGAGGGAAATACTTATTCTACTTTGCTGCATCACCCTTTCCTCTTTAAGGGAAAACCAACACAGTGCTCAAGCGGTAGCATCACCGTGCCCTCTTCGAGGGTGGCAACGGGTCGTCTCGTCACCGTGCCCCAGTGAAGCGCGAGGATGGGTCCGGCTGAGCTTAGGGGAGCGCCATGGGTCCATCCGTGTGAACAGCTGTAGGGGAACACGCAACTTTTGTTTCGTTCTTCCTTTTCTTCCTGCATTGAGAGAGAGAGACAAGTGTGGGGCCCCATAGGGGTGTGCAGTGGACAATAATTTCCAAGTTGCAATGCTATGTTTATTGTTCCTGTGTCGTGTTGCAGCATCAATGTTTTATGTAAGCGCGTAGAAACAACTTAGCTCGACGCGCTTGAAGCAGCTTCCGCCTCGTGAGGCGCGCGTTTCCTAGTACCTGGCGAGGCCTCCTTGACTTGGGAGGCATCTAGGAACCGCAAAAATCGTTAGGAAACTCTTATTCTTCCGAGCCCTTCCGAGCCCTAGTTGCGGGCACAGCCGGCCACGACCCGGCGCATCGTATCGTGGTACCCGAGGGGCACGGATTGAGAGGGGTGCGCTAGTTTGTGAGCTCGAGCGAGGGTGGCTCGCGAAGAACAAGAAAAAATGCTCACGAGGGCACCTATCCAGCCCCCTCGCGAGGCATGCGAGGGAGAGTGCGGGCCAGAACGAAGAACTTGGGGCGGAAAAAGGAGGAAAAAGGCGATGGAACCAAGCCGGCAAGGAACATCAGAGAGCAAATTTTCATTAAAGAGGGGCAAGCCAACTGCGGAAAGCAAGTGAAAAGCCGCATCCAGCACCTAGTCTAGTCTTCTTGTCTTCTCACCAGCGCAGAGCTAAGTGCAGCCACTAGGATGTGGGAGGGAGCCCTCGAGGCCCGATGGCGGCACTCCTGAGACTCCGGGGCGTGTACAACCCCTCTCATTATTACGTGAGAGTGTCACGAGCAGAGACCTTCACAGGCACTGGGCCTTGCTTCACAGGCGCCGGGCCTTGCTTCATGGGTAGAACATCCAGACGTGCTGGATGTTTCCTGGCGTTCTGGATGGGGATCCCGTCCTGCGTCTCCAAGTGTGCGGCGCCAGGCCTAGAGACATGGGCAACCCGAAACGGGCCCTCCCACATGGGGGAGAGCTTGTGCAGCCCTTCCCTCGAGAGCACCCGCCTCAGGACGAGATCACCCACCTCGAGCGTCCTGGAGCGAACGTTGCGGCAGCGGTACCACCGCAGCGCCTGTGGGTACCTTGCAGCTCGGAGCGAGGCTACACGGAGGCGTTCCTCCCCCAACACGAGGTCCATCCCCCACATGGCGTCCTGCTGCGTTTCATCAAACGCCAGGACTCGCGCGGAGCGATGCCTGACCTCATGTGGGAGAGCAGCTTCTGCTCCATAGAGGAGGAAGAACGGGGTCTCACCTGTCGGCTTGGTGGAGGTGGCGCGGATGGACCACAACACAGACTGGAGCTCCTCATGCCAGCCCCTACTGTGGGCCTCGAGCTTCTTCTTGAAGGTCCTGGTCTTGAGGCCCCTCAGGACTTCCGTGTTGGCGCCTTCGGCTTGGCCATTGCTCCTGGGGTGCACCACAGAAGCGTAGCAGATCTGCGTTCCAAGGTTATCTGTCGCTTTTGAAGATGTTGCTAGTGAACTGTGAGCTGTTGTAGGTGATGACGCGGTTAGGGACCCCAAAGCGGCTTACGAGGCCCTTGATGAACTTAACTGTTGACCCTGCTGGGATGGTGTGGACGGCTTCCACTTCTGCCGATTTGGTTAATTTGTCGACGACGATGTAGAGGTAGCGGTAACCTTCAGGCGCTCAAGGGAATGGGCCAAGGATATCTAACCCCCTGACCGCGAACGACCATGAGAGCGGGATAGTCTTGAGGCCCTGAGCTGGCTGGTGGATCTGCTTGGCGTGGAATTGGCAGGCCTTGCAGGATTTCACCAGCTTGGCCGCGTTGTTGAGCGCCGTGGGCCAGTAGAACCCGCCGCGAAAAGCCTTGCCGACTAGGGTGCGCGACGAGGAGTGGTGCCTGCAGTCTCCGCCGTGTATGTGAGCCAGCAACTCATTCCCCTGTTCCCTAGAGATGCATCATAGAGAAACATCATTTGGCCCTTTCCTGTATAGCTCACCGTCCAGAATGCAGTTCATAGTAGCCTGCCGAGCCACACGCTCCGCGTCCTCCTCCTTCTCCGGCAATGTGCCTTGCGTCAGGTATGCTTTGAACTCCTCAATCCAGCACCCCTCCTGAGGCTCGAGCGCTAAGAGCAGGCGCGCTCCCGAGGTCGGGCCGCAGGCGGGGGCTCCCGAGGCTGGTGGCTGGGGGAGTTCCTCCTGAGGAGGCGCCAGTTCCGTAGGCTGAGGTGCTGCCGAAGGCTTGAAGAGCTGCTCCTCGAAGACGCCAGGGTCTTGGGGTAGACGCTTGGATGCTCTCTTGGCGATGTCGTCGGCCTCCTTGTTGGTGTCGCGAGGCACATGCTGTAGCTCCAGGCCCAGGAACTGCTTCTCCATTTTGCGTACCTCTACGAGGTATGCCTCCTTGTGTTCATCATTCGGCTCGTACACCTTGTTGGAGAAGTTGACGAGGATCTGCGAGTCTCCCTTGATGGTGAGGCGTTTCACCCCCAAGGCCACCGCAACTTTGAGGCCGGCGATGAGGCCCTCGTACTCTGCGGTGTTGTTGGAGGCCTTCTCGCCCCGCTAGAAGCAGAGCTGCACGGCGTAGTAAAGCTTGTCCTGAGTGGGCGAGATGAGCACTGCTCCAGCCCCCGCGCCCTGGCGTGTGAACACGCCGTCGAAGTACATGACCCAGCCATCCGGCACTCCACTCCCTAGCAAGAGGGATCGGTTCTCGCCTACTTCGAGTTCCGGGGTGTCGGTCCATTCTGCCACAAAGTCGGCGAGTGCAGTCCCCTTGATGACCCTGGTCGTGCTGAACTCCAAGTCAAACGCTTGCAGCTCGATGTTCCATTCGACAACCCTCCCCGCAGCATTGGGGCTCCTAAGCACTCTCTCCACCCTGGAAGTAGTGGCACAACATACACGAGGCCACCAGGAGCGCGAGCAAGAGCTTCTGAGGCATGGGGTATCGTGCTCTTGCATCCCGTAGCACTGTGCTGACGAAGTACACCGGGTGCTCAACGAGGGCGGGGGAGCTGACGGAGTCTTTGGCTTCTGGGGACTGAGGTGTTCCCCGCGGATTTCCGGCTATAGGGGCTTGATGAATTGTCGGGGCAGCCGCTGTCTCAGGAGCATCGCCCCGGTGTTGCGCTGCCTCGTCCGGCTTGGCGGCTCCACTTGGCAGGCCCTTGACCTGGCGCTCCTCTCTGAGGGCCACCAGGGCCGCGCTGGTGGAGTGGGGTGTGGTAGACAGGTAGAGTACCAAGGGCTCGAGAGGACGAGGTGCCACCATCACCGGCGGGCTGGTCAGGTATCTCTTGAGGTCTTGAAATGCTAGGTCAGCCTTAGGGGTCCACTCGAACGAGGTCTTCTTCTTCATCATCTTGAAGAACGGTAAGGCGCGCTCCCCCAGCTTCGAGATGAAGCGCCCCAGCGAAGTCACATAGCCTGCAAGCTTCTGCATCTCCTTGAGGGTTTGTGGTGGGCTCATGCCTTTGATTGCTTTGACCTTCTCCGGGTTGGCCTCGATTCCCCTGTGGGACACGAGGAAACCCAGCAACTTGCCGGATGGGACACCAAACACGCACTTCTCCGTGAGCCGCAAGTCCACCTGGCGCAGGCTCGCAAAGGTCTCCTCCAAGTCCTGAATCAAAGTTCTCGCCTCCCGAGACTTCACCACAATGTCGTCGACGTAGGCCTGAGCGTTTCTCCCGAGCTGCCATCCCAAGGCGATGTGCATCAGCCGCTGGAGGGTTGCTCCTACATTGCGTATCCAAATGGCATGCAAGTGTAGCAGTATACCCGCACGGGGTCAAGAAAGCCATTTTCTCCACATCTTCTACCGCCATCTTGATCTGGTGGTAGCCCGAGAACGCGTCCAGGAAACATAGCAGGTCGCACTCAGTGGTTGAGTCGACAATCTGGTCGATGCATGTAGCGGGAATGGGTCTTGAGGGCAGGCCTTGTCGAGGTTGGTGAAGTCGACACACATGCACTCCTTCCCTCCTTTCTTCGGCACGACGACCGGGTTCGCCAGCCACTCTTGTTACCGGACCTCGCGAATGACACCTGCTGCCTCCAGCTTGCAGGTTTCCTGAATGATGAAAGACTGCTTCTCCGCGGAGTGTTTCCTCGCCCTATGCTTCACAGGGCGCACGTTGGGGCATACCTTCAGATGATGCTGAATCACTCCTCTTGGGACCCCAACTAGCTGCTTGGGCTCCCAGGCGAACACTTCCTTGTTCGCTGGCAGGAAGTCCACCAACTCCCATTCTTGATCTGGGGCGAGGTCGGCTCCAATAGTAAAGGTGGCGCCCGAGGCCCCGTCCTCGTTGACCGGTATTTGCTTTGTCTTGGCTTGACCTTGAGTGAATAGCTACTTCTTCTTGGTCGGCGCAGCCCCCTTGGTCCCAGCTACGGCCTTGTCGGCCGGGCAAGCTGCCGCCGTGGCCCTGAAAGCGAGTTTGAGGGCCGCCAAGGCTTCCTTGGTGTCTCCGGTCACGGTGAGGACGCCCTTGCTCCCCGACATCTTCATGAGGTTGTAGGCAGGATGAGTAGCCGCCATGAATTGGGCCAGCGCCGGGTACCCGAGGATGGCGTTGTACGGTAGGTCGATGCAGGCGATGTCGAAGTCGATTAGCTCGGTGCGGTAGTTGTCGCATGTGCCGAAGGTCACTGGGAGGCGGATCTGCCCCAGTCGGAGGAGCCGCCGCCGACCCCGGAGAAAGGCTTGCTGGGGCGGAGCCGCTCAAGCCGTACGTGAAGGAGGCTAAGAGTCTCCACAGAGAGCATGTTGAGGCCGGCGCCGCCGTCGATGAGGGTCTTCGTGACGGCTACACTGCAGATGGTGGGCGTGCAAAGCATTGGGAGCACGCCCGAGCCGACGGTGGTGACTGGGTGATCCCCCGAGTCGAAGGTCAGGTCGGCCTTGGGCGCCGCCCAACCTGGGGGAGCCCCCTGCCGCGCGGAGGCGGCGGCGATTTGGCGAAAGAATAGCTTGGTGTGACGGTTCGAGGACGGCGCCTGCGAGCCGCCGAGGAGAGCCGCGACGGCGGGGGGTGTTGGTCCCCCGAAGCGCGAGATGAAAAGGCCGCGCAGCTCCCCCAGGTGGCCACAGAAGATCCCAGCAGGTGTAGGAGCCAAGCACGCGACACGCCATCAAGGGCCATTGGGAGCCAGTTGGCCATGACCTTATCGTCGCCACCAGCCTCTAGAACAGCCTCCTCGTATGCTAGAAGGAAGGCCGCCGGATCCGCCGCACCATCGTAGCGGTGCGGCATCTTCGGCTTGAACTTGTGCGGCCACCGCACTCACCGCAAGGCGGGGGTGAAGGCCCGGAGCCCCGTGGCGCTGCTAATGGCGCCCGTCGATCCAGTCGGAGAACTGGCGCCGTCCATGAGAGCCGGTCGGTGAGGCGAAGCCGTCAGGGGGGGGGGGGGGGGCGAAGCTTCAGAGCACCCCTACCTGGCGTGCCAAATGTCGGATTTCTGGTTCCGGCAAAACCCTTGAGTTTCGAACACTGGGGTGCGCACGAAGATCTCTCCCTCCCCCTAGCTTGCTCTCACAACGATCATCAGGCCTAGCGCGTCGAACCCAAATAGCAAGGAGACACAAGAGTTTATACTGGTTCGGGCCATCGATGTGGTGTAATACCCTACTCCAGTGTGGTGTGGTGGATTGCCTCTTGGGCTGAGGATGAACAGTTACAAGGGAAGAACAACCTCCTGAGGAGAGGTGCCCTTGTGCTTGGTGAACTTGTGCGGTTGAGGATGATCTAAGTGATCCCCCTCTCTATGGTGGTGGCTATTCCTATTTATAGAGGCCCTGGTCCTCTCCCCAAATATTGAGCGGGAAGGGATCTAACAACGGCCAAATTCGAAGGGAGACAACTAGTACAAGTTATCCTGACTAAAGGTAGTCTTCGCCTGCCAAAGGCTCTGGTGTGACGCTGTCTTGGGCTCCACGGTGACCTCCGCCCTGTCGTCCTGCTGGTCTTGGTCTTGTTGCACCGATATGGAAACCTTCGCCTGATGCCTCGGGACTCCTCGCCTGTGCTTGCCCCTTTAGAACCAAAGAGGAAATGAGGACACTACGCGTGCTGGCACCCGCCTGGCTCTAGTCGTCATGGCTTGCGTCAGAGAAACCTCGCGAGGTGTCCCTTGCCTTGATCTCTCCGCCCCTCGCGAACCTGCCTGGTGAAGCTGCCCTCGAGGAGGTCTTGTGTCATCCGCCTCACGAGGCTTGGCTCCTCGCGAGGGTCTTGAGTGTTTGCTGGTGAAGATGGGCTGTACAGGGCCGCTGGTGGAGCCACGCTGTGGGCCGCAGGCAGGCAAGTCTAGGGACCCCTGTTCCCAGGACGCCGACAGTCATTTCCTTATGTTATCAAGTATATTAAAGGTAAGGAAAATGTTGTGGCGGATGCGCTCTCCCATATATGCATGCTTGTTACTCAACTTGAATTGAATATCATTGGCTTTGAACACATAAAAGACTTGTATGCGCATGACCCTACTTTTTCTATTCCTTATGCAAAGTGTTTGACGCATCCATCTTGGGAACGCTATTACATCAAAGATGGTTATCTTATGAGAGCTAACAAACTTTGCATCCCCGAGTCTTCTCTTCGTTTGTTGCTTTTGCAAGAATCTCATGGAGGAGGACTAATGGGACACTTTGGACGCGACAAGACACTTGCTACGCTCTCCAAGAACTATTTTTGGCCCAAGATGTTTGCGATGTCAACCGCTTCACCAACCGATGCTCTACATGTCACAAAGCTAAGTCTAAATCTCAATCTCATGGCCTCTATATACCTCTTCAAATTCCATACCAACCATGGGAAGATATTAGCATGGATTTTGTGCTTGGTTTGCCTAGAACTAGAAATGGCAAATATTTCGTTTTTGTTGTTGTGGACCGATTCACCAAAATGGCTCATTTCATTCCTTGCAACAAGATAGACGATGCTTCATATGTTGCCAATCTTTTTTTAGGAAAATCTTGCCACTATATACATGAACATACCTAGATATTCTCATAACTATGCTCAATTATGTCAATTGCTCAACAGTAATTTGTTCACCCATCGTAATACTTATGCTGTTGAGAGAAGCCATTAGTGAAACCTATGGCCCCCGGGTCTATTTTCCATCATATTAATCTTCCAACACTTAGTTATTTTCATTGCCTTTTATTTTACTTTGCATCTTTATCATAAAAATACCAACAATATTATCTTATCATATCTATCATATCTCACTCTCGTAAGTGACCGTGAAGGGATTGACAACCCCTTTATTGCATTGATTGCGAGGACTTATTTGTTTGTGTAGCTGCGAGAGACTCGTGCGTGGACTCCTACTGGATTGATACCTTGGTTGTCAAAAACTGAGGGAAATACTTACGCTACTTTGCTGCATCACCCTTTCCTCTTCAAGGGAAAACCAACGCAGTGCTCAAGAGGTAGCAAGAAGGATTTCTGTCGCCGTTGCCGGGGAGTCTACGCAAAAGTCAACATACCAAGTACCCATCACAAACCCTTATCTCCCGCATTACATTATTTGACATTTGCCTCTCGTTTTCCTCTCCCCCACTTCACCCTAGCCGTTTTATTCGCCTTCTCTTTTCTGTTCGCCTCTTTCTCACTTGCTTCTTGTTTGCTCGCTTGCTTGTCTTTATGGCTAGCTCGATCTTTATCCTTTCGTCTCCTGACTTTGAAGTCCTCCAATTCAAGCAAAGACAAGGGGAAAATTTAAAAGATGCTTGGTTTAGGATGCTCGAATCTTATCGTAGTTGCAATATAGAGTGAGATTTTAAAATTTTGCTTCACAATTTTTATGTTGGGCTAACCTTGCCCCATATACAACTCCTTGATTTTTCCGCCAAAGGTAGTTTGATCGATATTGATCCTGGCTTCGCTTATGAAATTATAGAGGGGATAGTGGGAGTACTCCCCCTACAAAAAGAATCATCCCATACCCAAGAAGAGACTCAAATTCTAGAGAAATTATGTGAATTACAAAAAATTGTTGAACCTCTTAAAAGTATTGGTGGGAATATCAACCGCATGAATAATCTGATTACACTTTGCAATAAGCGGCTGGAAGCTATAGATCAAAGGATCACCGAGCATAACTCCATTAAGAATTTGCTTACCAAAGATGGCAATACCTAGATCTATCCTTGCTATTATGCCTAGCTAGGGCGTTAAACGATAAGCGCTTGTTGGGAGGCAACCCAATTTTATTTTTAGTTTTTGCTTTTTGCTTCTGTTTAGGAATAAATATTTGATCTAGCCTCTGGTTAGATGTGTTTTTATGTTTTAATTAGTGTTTGTCCCAAGTTAAACCTATAGGATCTTCTTGGATGATAGTTATTTGATCTTGCTGAAATTTCCAGAAACTTTCTGTTCACGAAAATAATTGTTAAAAATCAGCAGAACGTGATAAAATATTTATTACCATTGCTGATGATCAATAAACAAATTATCTAGGTCTTCCTATTTTTTCTGAATTTTTGGAGTTCCAGAAGTTTGCGTTAGTTCTGATTACAGACTGCATCTGCTTTTTTGACAGATTCTGTTTTTCGTGTGTTGTTTGCTTATTTTGATGAATCTATAGCTTGTAATGTAGTTTATAAACCATAGATAAGTTGGAGTACAGTAGGTTTAACACCAATATAAATAAATATTGAGTTCATTACAATATCTTGAAGTGGTGTTTTGTTTTCTTTCGCTAACGGAGCTCACGAGATTTTCTGTCAAGTTTTGTGTTGTGAAGTTTTCAAGTTTTGGGTGAAAGATTTGATGGATTCTGGAACAAGGAGTGGCAAGATCCTAAGCTTGGAGATTCCTATGGCACCCCAAGATAATCTAAGGACGCCTAAAATCCAAAGCTTGGGGATGCCCCGGAAGGCATCCCCTCTTTCGTCTACCTCCATCGGTAACTTTACTTGGAGCTATATTTTTATTCAGCACATGATATGTGTTTTGCTTGGAGCGTCTTGTGTTATTTGAGTCTTTGTTCTTAGTTTACCACAATCATACTTGATGTACACACCTTTTAAGAGAGACACACATGATTCAGAAATTGTTAGAATACTCTATGTGCTTCACTTATATCTTTTGAGTTATATAGTTTTGCTCTAGTACTTCACTTATATCTTTTAGAGCACGGCGGTAGATTTGTTTTATAGAAGCTGTTGCTCTCTCATGCTTCACTTAGATCTTTTTGAGAGTCCTATAAAATAGCATGGCAATTTTCTTTAACTAAAGATCATGAGAAATTTGATACTAGATAATATTTTTGAGATATAAAGGTGGTAATATCATAGTTGTGCTAGTTGAGTAATTGTGGAATTGAGAAATACTTGTGTTGGAGTTTGTGATTCCCGTAGCATGCACGTATGGTGAACTGTTATGTAACGAAGTCGGAGCATGAGGTATTTATTGATTGTCATCCTTTGTGTGGCGGTCGGGATCGCGCGATGGTTAACTCCTACCAACCCTTCCCCTAGGAGCATGCGTAGTAGTACTTTTCTTGAGGGCTAATAAATTTTTGCAATAAGTATATGAGTTCTTTATGACTAATGTCAGGTCCATGGATTATACGCACACTTACCTTTCCGCAATTTTCTAGCCTCTTGATGCACCGTGCATTGCCCTTTCTCACCTTGAGAGTTGGTGCAAACTTCACGGTGCATCCAAACCCCGTGATATGATACACTCTATCACACATAAACCTCCTTATATCATCCTCAAAACAGCCACCATACCTACCTATTATGGCATTTCCATAGCCATTCCGAGATATATTGCCATGCAACTTTCCATCGTTTGGTTTATCATGACATGTTCCATCATTGTCATATTGCTTTGCATGATTATGTAGTTGACATTGTATTTGTGGCAAAGCCACCATTCATAATTCTTTCATACATGTCGCTCTTGATTCATTGCATATCCCGGTACACCGCCGGAGGTATCCACATAGAGTCATATTTTGTTCTAAGTATTGAGTTGTAATTCATGAGTTGTAAGTAATAAAAGTGTGATGATCATCATTATTAGAGCATTGTCCCAAGTGAGGAAAGGATGATGGACACTATGATTCCCCACAAGTCGGGATGAGACTCCGGAATAAAAAAAGAGGCCATAAAAAAATAGAAAAGGCCCAAATAAAAAAATGAGAGAAAAAGAGAGAAGGGACAATGCTATTATCCTTTTACCACACTTGTGCTTCAAAGTAGCAATGTGATCTTCATAATAGAGAGTCTCTTATTTTGTCACTTTCATGTACTAGTGGGAAATTTCATTATAGAACTTGGCTTGTATATTGCAATCATGGGCTTCCTCAAAATGCCTGAGGTCTTCGTGAGCAAGCAAGTTGGATGCACACCCACTTAGTTTCCTTTTGACCTTTCATACACTTATAGCTCTAGTGCATCCGTTGCATGGCAATCTATACTCCTTGCATTATAATCAATTGATGGGCATCTCCATAGCCCGTTGATTAGCCTCGTTGATGTGAGACTCTCTCCTTTTTTTGTCTTCCCACATAACCCCTACCATTATACCTTATTCCACCATAGTGCTATATCCATGGCTCGCGCTCATGTATTGCATAAGAATTGAAAAGGCTGAAGCGTGTTAAAAAGTATGAACCAATTGCTTGGCTAAAACCGGGGTTGTACATGATATGACTATTTTGTGTGGGGAAGATGGAGCATACCCAGACTATATGATTTTGTATGGATAACTTGCTTTGGCTATGTTATTTTGATAAGACATAATTGCTTGGTTAGCATGCTTGAAGTATTATTGTTTTTATGTCAACATTAAATTCTTATCCTGAATCATAGTAAAACTGAGCATTCATGCCACAATAAGAAGAATTACATTGAAATAATGCCAAGTAGCATTCCACATAATTTTTTTTGTTTTTATCATTTACCTACTCGAGGACGAGCAGGAATTAAGCTTGGGGACGCTTTATACGTCTCCAACGTATCTATAATTTTTTATTGTTCCATGCTATATTATATTCTGTTTTGGACATTATTGGGCTTTATTATACACTTTTATATTATTTTTGGGAATAACCTATTAACCGGAGGCCCAGCCCAGAATTGTTGTTTTTTGCCTATTTTCAGAGTTTCACAGAAAAAGAATATCAAACGAATCCAAACGGAATGAAACCTTCGGGAATGTGATTTTCGGAACGAACGTGATCCAGAGGACTTGGACGCTACGTCAAGACATCAACCAGGAGGGCACGAGGTAGGGGGGCGCGCCCACCCCCTGGGCGCGCCCTCCACCCTTGTGGGCCCCACATTGCTCGACCGACGTACTTATTCCTCCTATATATTTCAATGTACCCCCAAACTACCAGATACGGAGCCAAAAACCTAATTCCACCGCCGCAACCTTCTGTACCCGTGAGATCCCATCTTGGGGCCTTTTCCGGAGCTCCGCCGGAGGGGGCATCGATCACGGAGGACTTCTACATCAACACCATAGCCTCTCCGATGATGTGTGAGTAGTTTACCTCAGACCTCCGGGTCCATAGTTATTAGCTAGATGGCTTCTTGTCTCTTTTTGGATCTCAATACAATGTTCTCCCCCTCTCTTGTGGAGATCTATTTGATGTAATCTTCTTTTGTGGTGTGTTTGTTGAGAATGATGAATTGTGGGTTTATGATAAAGTTTATCTATGAACAATATTTGAATCTTCTCTGAATTCTTTTATGTATAATTGGTTATCTTTGCAAGTCTCTTCGAATTATCAGTTTGGTTTGGTCTACTAGATTGATCTTCCTTGAAATGGGAGAAGTGCTTAGCTTTGGGTTCAATCTTGCGCTGTCCTTTCCTAGTGACAGTAGGGGCAGCACTGCACATATTGTATTGTTCCCATCGAGGATAACAAGATGGGGTTTATATCACATTGCATGAGTTTATCCCTCTACGTCATGTCATCTTACTTAAAGCGTTATTCTGTTCTTATGAACTTAATACTCTAGATGCATTCTGGATAGCGGCCGATGTGTGGAGTAATAGTAGTAGATGCAGGCAGGAGTAGGTCTACTTGTCTCGGACGTGATGCCTATATACATGATCATACCTAGATATTCTCATAACTATGCTCAATTCTGTCAATTGCTCAACAGTAATTTGTTCACCCACTGTAATACTTATGCTCTTGAGAGAAGCCACTAGTGAAACCTATGGCCCCCGGGTCTATTTTCCATCATATTAATCTTCCAACACTTAGTTATTTTCATTGCCTTTTATTTTACTTTGCATCTTTATCATAAAAATACAAAAAATATTATCTTATCATATCTATCAGATCTCACTCTCGTAAGTGACCGTCAAGGAATTGACAACCCCTTTAATGTGTTGGTTGCGAGGATTTATTTGTTTGTGTAGGTGCGAGGGACTCATGCGTGGCCTCCTACTGGATTGATACCTTGGTTCTAAAAAACTGAGGTAAATACTTACGCTACTTTGCTGCATCACCCTTTCCTCTTCAAGGAAAAACCAACGCAGTGCTCAAGAGGTAGCAACGAACCGTACACTCTCCACTCTACTACGCGTGTTGATAAATAAGTACATCAAGGAGTGGGAGGAGTGCCTACCTATCACCGAGTACGCCTACAACCGTGCAAGACATTCGACTACCGGTAAGTCCCCTTTCGAGGTCGTCTACGGTTTCAACCTGTTGTCCCCATTGGACATTGTCCCTCTACCACTCCAAGAGCGCATCAACATGGACGCGAGTACCCCAGTGAGCTATCTCAGGAAGATGCATGAAGATACAAGACAGAACATCTAGTGCCAAGTACAATGACTAGCGACCAAGATCAACGTCAAGAAGCAACCCATGATATTTGACATTGGAGATCTTGTGTGGCTACACCTTCGCAAGGACCGCTTCCCTAACGAACGGAAGTCCAAACTTCTACCACGAGCTGATGGACGCTTCAAGGTGCTAGCACGCTACAACAACAACGCTTACAAGATCGACCTCCCGCACGAGAAGTAAAATTTGAGCAACGTCTTCAACGTCAAGGACCTTTCGCCCTACCATGGTGATGAAGATTTTGATCCGAGGTCGGATCTTTCCCAAGGGGGGGGGGGGGAGATGACGCGGAGCATCCCACAACCATCCCCATGGACGCATCTACATCTCCTACGACTCCACTTGGACCAATGACAAGATCTCGAGCAAAGGCTATCGAAGATAAGGTGAACTCACTCCTTTCCGAACTACCACTTTCGACACATGAGACATGGCTACTACCTCAAACGGAAACACTATGTGTGCTCAGGTACTTGGAGGAAAGCCACGGAACATCTACATCCAATGGACAAGGCGACGAGGACACCAAGCGCGAAGGACAAGAAGAAGAGCTTCCACGGAAGCTACAAGCATCGGACGACCGGCCCATTCCGGAAGTCCGACCCCTGAAGGTCACGCCAGCCCAAGGAACTCATGCCAACAAAAGCTACAGCGGCCGGACGTCCGACAAGTCCCAGGCTCCGGACGACCGAACCCCTCCGGACAACCGATGCTACGCCAACAGAACGAAATTAGCGGAATTCCGAGGAAGACCAGACGACCGGACACCTACGGACGTCCGATGCCGTGGCAATAGAACCTAATCTACGGAAATCCGAAGATCTAAGGACGTCCGGACCTCCGTGAGCCTGTTTATCAGCGACGGTTACTGCGGGGTAGAACATTTGAGTTATTTGATACTACAGCGAGACTAGGCTTTTCGCTTCAATTTGTGGAGGTGTAATGGATCTCGTCGAACTTTGTTAGTAGTTCCTTCTTTATGAATGAGATGTGACAAAGCTTTTGCCTCCGTTTCAAAATAAAAAAAATCACATCAAGAGGAATTTCTTTTATAGAGCCGATAATGGAGTGAAGTCCATGAGTGCAACGCAACAAGCTACAGAGTAGTAGAGTACTACCACTTTATGTATAGAGCCATATTGCATAGTTCCCAATGCCGCGCCAGGCTTTTCCGGCTCCTCGGGCTTAATTGGGAGGCGCTAGTTTAAATATGCTACTACTAGCTGATGAGGGAGCTACAAGCGAGGTGCGGCTAGGGCGAGCACATGAGCCACGATATGATGGGAAGGAAAACCCGTTCACGTGGCTGGGCTATCTAGTGCACCCATATTGTGGTGCGCCACGTCCATTCGACTTGAAAACTCAAACTACCTCATTTTGTGGAGTACTATTTAAAAGAAGGCCGGAGTGCGTTCTGCCGGGATCGAGCCCACAAAACGAGGTACACACTCCTGCTACCACTAGTAGTACTCGTTGGAGTACAACGCAGCCTAGAATCACCTATTGTCGCTAGTAGTACATTGTTCCTTACAAGAAACCACTAATAATTCAAAGAAACCACTAATAATGCAAAGAAACTACTACCACTTGCATACATGGCAGACTTAAGATAAGACTACCTTATCAACCATTGTACATGCCCTTACCAACTAGCCCTACCAAGAAACGACTACTCTACAAAATGCCGTTATAGGCACGTTTCAACCCATGTCGCCCCTTAAGTCAACGCCTTCTATTCGACCGGCAAGTTAGGCGTTATGACTTGTGGGACCTACATGTTAGTCTGCACAAAAATCCCCAGCAATGGGACGCAGCTACCGCCGCCGGCAGAAGGCGAGGTCAAAACCGCCGGTGGTGCGGAGCCCATCTTGCGGCAGCCCGGATGCCAGCTCCGTCCGGCGCTCGCGGCCGCTAGCTAGCCAAGATAGCTCCGTCCAACTGCTTGTCTGCAAGGTTTGCTAGCTAGATTGGCACGGTGGCGCGACGGCTTGCTCGAGCGCGCTGCACTAAGGCCATCCATCTGGCTCGAGCAAAGGCCAGCGCGGCGGCTTTCTCGCGCGTGAGTCATGCTCGGGCCAGCTTGCCAACCCATGCGGAGGCCAACGCGGCGTCCAGCCCGTCCAGCGGAGCAGCGGCGAACTCGCTCATCACCGCACCACCGATGAACACGCATTAGTACTATTTGAAGTAATGTTCAGGAAAAATAATGATTTGAGGGGGAATATAACAGGATAGAAGGTCAGATGTGGGTCCCTCGTGTCAACGGTCAACCAAAATTTGTTGGTTTAAGCTGCCTCGTCAGAATGGATGTGTGGGCCAACCCTGTCATAAATGGGTTTAAATGAGCCTAATCGGCACTAGGTAGTAGTTTTTGGCACGGATTAAGAAATTTTGGGTATGTTTTTGCTATTTTTTGTACAATAGTTTCTTCCTAGGGCTGGTTGAAAGTGGTAGTTTTTTGTTAAATACTATACATATTGTAAGTAGGAGTGAAAGTTAAGCTTTGGAAGCCAATAAGCAAGGCTAGTGATATAGTGCCTATGTGTACGTGATTGAAAGTAAATGTCAACCATGAGTGACTAATATCTTGATGGAAAACTCGAAACTATGGAAATACTTGCATTTTTTTGCATGGTTGGAAATACTAGCAATGTTCACGTGCGTTGCAACGGATCATAATTAGAATAATACTTATTCACAAACTAGATACAAAACACTCTATTTTTGATATACATATATCACTAGAGATATATTATGTTTCAATCAGAAAATATTCCTTGGGCTGTTTTGGTGAGGTGAGGGAGGGGTGTGGTTGGTTTTAAGATACTAATTATGGGTTTTTCTGCAAATTGGTAGAGAAGTGGGATGTTGGTGAGAAAAGGCAACAACTTACCTCACAGTCGTTAGATATAGATCTAATGGTCAGAAATGACGGATGGCAGACACACCATCATCACTAACTTAGTCTTATGTAGGAGTACTAGCAAGATGTCCATGCATTGCACGGAACATCAAGATGCATTTTTTTATAAAAACACTTGTTGTGATTGACCCATGCAGGAGTAATCCCATGTGTAAAAACTAATGATATCTCGAGAAAGAGGAGATAAGGTGAAGAGGAGTGGGGTGTGGTGGTGATTGGTGGTCGGACTGAGCGGAGGCAAGGGGATGGACGTTACCGGCAGCGGCCACCAGGCCAGTTTGTTCCAGAGGCGTCCTTTTTTAATTGCTCAACAATGAGGTTGTTGGAGATAAGGATGAACGAGGGAAGGCCTTGTCTGCAAATGTGGAGAGAGGTGTGGTATCTTTTAGTTTAATTTCCATCTGTCAGATATAGATCGGACGGTCTATTGCAAGATGGCACGCATACCATCATCACCAACTCGGTTTTTTATAAGAGAAGAAATATAAGTATGGAGATACAAACGTATTATCGATACTTGTTTCCGTAAACTAGGATCTACATTCTACGGCTCAGCATGTAGGGCCTTAGCACAATGACTTCTCGACTGTGTAAAACAAAGGTTTTCCCGTCGCCGAGAAGGAGGGGGTGATGGCGGCGCACTTTCGGCTTGCTCTAGTCCTAGTAGTCATAGAGGTGGTGTACGCACGTGTATATTTATTCTTTTTCACGTCTCGTGTTCGCCGTACTGGCACGACTGTTGATGAATAGACGATAAGTTATTCACGGGGAAACCCTTGTTGAGCGTGTTTGCAAGAGAGAGAGAGAGAGGGAGAGAGAGAGACAGTGTGCGTGTGTGATATGTCGAGAGACTGAGGCAATGATAAGAGATTCTTTGTGTCTATGTGTTTGGAGGATAGAGAGAGACATGTACATGTGGCTTTGTGTTGTGTAACGTGGTACACATAGACATAATCAGACAGTGAGTGTGTGTCGGGACCCCGATCCTAAGTCACACCGATCTAGCATGTAACACATCATATCACTTTGCGGCCTCACGCACGGTATTCCCACTGGTGTCGCCTTACCATGGCCCGGGACCGTTTGCGTCTTTTGGCTCACGTATATGATAGTGTCGCTAGCATCCATATGACAAAGAACCCGGGCCGACATGGCTAGTCGTGAACCCAAAGCGGCGCTTAACCTATGGGAACAGGCATACATGAATCACATCGAGCATGTCGGTCATCAACGTATGAATTCGGGCTGTAGCACTGGGCTAACAGGACTCCGGTATCCCGGGCTGTAGCAGGCTAGGCAGGACTCCGAATAACACGTGTGACATTTCCCCGAAGGGACAGACATAGGAACGAAGTGAAACACATGCCGGCCAGTCAAGTGTCCAAGCAGTAGTCTTTGGGCTAGCAGGACTCCGGTGAACCGGATGTAGCGGACTACTATCGCCGAAGCACGAGACTACATTTCCCCATAAGAGAGGCTACCAAGGATAAACAACTAGGTTGTCGGATCCCACACATAGCGGTACAAGTTACACGTCGCATAACATGCAAGTATGTGCTGTACAACATGGCATCACAACATAACGCAAACTCATATAGATAAAGGCTCGGAAGAGCCACATAGCAATAGGTACAAACAGGGGTCACATGACCCATCATTGAAAGCATTCAAACAACAAGCGGAAGCATTACACGTCTGAGTACTGGAACAACTACAAAAGAAAAAGGCTGAGAAGCTCGACTATCTACAAGACCCTCCCAAGGGTACAAGATCGTAGCTGAGGTAACAAGCTACTCGTCAAGTCCAAGCAGAACTACTAGTAAGACCAAGTCTCATTGCAAAACATAAATAAAGCAACGTGAGTACAAAGGTACTCAAAGAAGACTTACATCAGATCCTATTATACATGCATTAGTGTCAAAAGGTAATGTGGAGTTTAGTTGCGACAAGCCAGCTTTGACTCTGTGGCTATCCTGTTCTACGACTACAAGAAACTCTTGAGGTGAGACAACGACACGAGTCCACTAATCACCACATCAATACACTACTACGGATTCATTCCCTGCTTTCCATACGGGGAGGCCATCCATAGCACTCACACTTGTCTTGAGCATTTTAGAGTATCCACTTCAAGTTGTCTATGTACCACGTAAGCATCCAAGAAGTCCATAACCGAGGACACGGCTATTCGAATAGATCATGATAACCTGCAGGGTGTACTTCTTCACACACGCTCGCCACTTACCGCCATATACACGTCATGTATCTCGGCAACCTTCAAGCGGAAGCTTTGGCGAGGGTGTCGGCCACGACCGACTAACCACACAAGACTCTAGTCCGTGCTTATCGCCTATTCGGGTTCCATCCGCAAGGAGATCCGCCGGGGTGTCGCCACGGCCCCAAACGATGTGAGCAGGGTTCCCAAGCCCACCATCCGGTGCCACTTGGTACACCGTGCCACCGTGCCTAGTCTGTCCCAAGCCCACCCCTGCCGGGTGCCACTCGGTAGAAAAATAGCACTACCTACAAACACCAGAGACTAGTTGCGACTCACAGGAGAGATCAAGTCGGTTAATAAGTCGAGAGGGCTTGGAGCGCCTGAGCCCAATGTGTGGTAGTATCGAGTCATTGGACAACATACATAGAACTTCGGTGCTTAAGGACGGTTCGGTGAGACAACCCACCATGTACTCCTACATGGCCTCTCACCGCTACCTTTACCAAATCGTGTTCACACACTTCACTCTCGGCATCGTAACATAGAACTGTACTCCAATTCATTCCCAATGAATCGGACACGACACAACTCTAAGCAATAGCAGGCATAGCATGGTAGGAACACAACATGGCTCAATCAACTCCTACACATGCTAGTGGGTTTTCAACTATTCTTTGTGGCAATGACAGGTCATGCAGAGGAATGGGTTCAACTACCGCAGCAAAAAGTAGCAGATGAATCGTTGTTGTCCTAATGCAATAACTGAGAGCAGAGGCGAGAGAGTAGGATTGTATCGGAATGAACAAGGGATTTGCTTGCCCGGTAAATCAACAAGGGAGGCACCGCTTCATAGGCAGTACTCTGGAGCGTCTCGGGCGGGACCTATCGAGAAGGAGCAGTGCCGGCAATCAATACACAATCATATGCAACAATATGATGCATGAACATGGTATGTAGATGTGATGCTGTTTGAGCTAATGCAACTGGTATTCAATTTGAATGAAGTCCATTTGAACCAAAGGTTCAAATGCAATTCAAAAGTAAGCTCTTATAAATGCCATTTTAGAGTTTCACTTATAAAGCATGTATAAGTTGGTTTGTCATGCATGAAACTAGCACAGATGTATAGATTGAATTTTTCTGATAATTTTTCATATATAAATTATTTCAATCTGAGCTACGGTTGAATTTCTATGAATTTTGAAGTTTTGAATATATTCGGAATTTCCTGATTTAATTAAATCCAGAAAATATAATATTGCGTCAAGACCTTTGCAAGCATGACGTCAACAGGTCAATCGCGGCTGGTTGGAGTCAAACCTGACGTGTGGGGCCACACGCCGGTGTCTCAATTAGTTAACAGGGGGGTTTAATTTAATCTAATTCAGATTAGTGGCGCTGGGGCCCACTGTCAGAGAGACAACTAATTAACTGGGTTAATTAGCGCTAACTAAACTAATACCTAAACTAAATAGGGCATGGCCCACGCGTCAGTGACCCTGGGGGGGTCAAACCCCAGGTCAAACCAGTCAAACCTGCCGGCGGTTAGTCGCCGGCGAGACCCGCGGCGTACTTGTGCCCCGAGTTTCCTCTGTGGTGCTCCAAATGATGCGCGGCTAGGCGCGTTGGAGAGCCAGCTCGATGGCGCGTCGGTCGGTGGCTGTGGCTCGGCCTGGGATGGCCGGAGTCGACGGCGGCGAGCTCGCTGCGGCACGGAGTTCGGTCGTGCACGAGCGCGTTTGGAGCTCAAGACGAGCGAAGCAAAGTGCTAGGGATGCTCTACGGGGCCTTACGAGCTTGTTGGACTCGCCGGGGTGACCAAATGGTCACCGGAGCTGCGTCGACGGCGAGCTCGGCGGCGGCGAAGGTTCGGCCATGGTGGGGAGGAGGGTTACGGCGTGCGGCCAGCTACTCGGAGAGAGAGGAACGATGGCGGAGCTCACCGCGGTTCTGCCCAGGCGTCGAAGCGGGCTCGGGACGAACCGAAGCGGTCGTGGCGGCGGAGGATCTCCGGCGACCCGAGACGGAGACGATGGCGATGGCGGCGCTCCAGAGCTTCCCGCGTCACGTGGCTCGACGGGGAGGTAGCGGACGGCGGCGCGGATCTTGCGGACACGGAGAGAGAGCGAGGGGGAGACGGTGGCCACGGCGGCGAGCAGCGGCGCTCTCGGTACGGTCGGTGAAGAGAGGGAGAGAAACCAGAGGAGGAGGGGAAAAGCGAGAGAGTGGGGAAGGACCGGCGCGCGTGGGTCGTAAGGGGTCATCCAGAGCGGCGAGGGAGGAAGCAGGAGGTGGCGGGAGACGTGTCCCCGGACGACGTGGTCACACATGCTGGGCACAGGCCCCTGCCTCCTCTGGCGCGAGGAAGGGACGGCGCTTGGCCGGTCGGCCGTCTGGGTTGGGCATTGGGCCAGGCCACACAGCCAGTCATGTAAGTTAGGTAGGTTTTACCTATTTTGTATTTCTTTTCTATTTTCTGACATTTGTTTGATTTATTTAAAATACCAAATCACTTTATTTAATTATGCCAATTTTTATATGAGCTAGTGGTAATATTCCAGAGCTCTTCAACAAAAGGCACAATTTTTGGACAATATTTTATATATATAATAATATATATCCAATGCAATTAGGTATGCATTAATTCCAAATGCCCAAATATAAATACTTATGAACTCCCAAAATATTGGTTTGATTATTATCTCTGTCCATTATTTTCAGAGGGCAACATGAGCATTTTCTTGGACCTTTTGGAGCAATTTTTATTTAGGTCATTTCCAAAAATTATTCTGAGGGTTTCACAAATCCCCATTTCAAAATTAAATGGAATTTTAAACATGATGCACAATGACTAGCTAGCCTTGAGCATACCAGAACTAGGGATGTGACAGTGTGTGAGATACACATGTGGACATGGGGAGAGATGTGTGAGTTAGAGAGATGGTGAATTTTGGTGTGCATCTGAGCTAGAGAGGGGGGGGGGGTATATACATACCTAGAACTGGAGAGAATATGCAAGGGTGTGTGTCTTAAAAGAAGGATCCATATAGATGGGTGTTTGTGCATGTCTGTGTGTGTTTGTGTGTGCGTTTGTGTGTGAGAGGGAGTGTGTGTATGTGAAGTAGAGAGACCACTAATGATGTAAACCTAGTATAAGGGAAGGGGTAATGGTGTGACATGTGTGTCAAAGAGAGACAAAGGCATGTGTAGTAGAGGGATAGCATGGGTGCGGGTGGGGAGCAGACTATTTGAAGAGACATCGAGTGTGTGTGGGAGAGGGGTGTGAGAGCGAGAGAGAGAGATAGAGAGCTAGCGACGGAGAGAGAGAGAGATAGAGCTAGCGATGGAGAGAGAGAGAGAGAGAGAGAGAGAGAGAGAGAGAGAGGAAAAGAGGGGGGAGAGAGGGGTCGTTTGTGTCCATAAGTGGCGTATAGATAGGGAGACAATGTTGATGTTGTTCGAAATTGGCCTATGTACGGAGACGCAAGGGAAGCGAGTCATCGTGTGTGTGATAGGGACTTCATGAGAGATCTAGAATAGATGGTGTAGAGAACAACGTGCGAGATTGAGAATGATGATACATTAGGGAGCTATGGAAAGAGTCACGGCATATGTGAATATAGGGAAGGAGCTGGGGCGGGTCCGCATGTGGGAGAGATAGAAAGAGGAGAGTGTTGCACAAGGAGACAAAGTGTGCTTGTTTGCAGTGGGGTTGGTGTGTGAGGTGAGTGTGCGAGAACCACATAACTAGGGAGATAGATGTTTGGGGGCGACATTTCGTGTGTATGGGAAAGATAGACTCTACATAGTGCGTGTGCTTGGGAAAGATAGATGCCGGGAGACCTAGAGAGTGGGGGAAGAGATGTGTGCATGCCCGAGAGACAAAGAGATAAGAGACCTATATTGGGGCCCGGACTTTAAAAGAGAGGGGAGTGTTAATGTGCACGTGTGTTCGTGTATGGGGAGAGAACGACGTGTGTGTGTGTAGGGGGGGGTGGGGGGGTTGGCTTCAGATAATGAGTGAGGTGTCTATATTTGAGGGACTTTAGCGTAATTGAGATATATATATGGTCAATAGTGTGTGCACACATGGTTGATCAATTTGTTTCACAGTTTGGACTATGAGATAACGATACATTTGAACATGCGTGATATACCTTGATGTACCAGAATTACAAAACTAAGATTGGAATTTTGGAATTCGACTCCATCATTAGCTTTTGCAATTCATTTAAACGGAGGTACATTTTTTAAGCCGGTGTTTCGTGATTTCAAATTCATATACCAAACCTAGAGATATACACATACGTGCATGTTCAAACTTTATAATCATCCACTTTATTCATACACATACACATTTTTGCTTTTGTCATCATATTTAGGATAAACACATTTGGAATTTCATTTGAATTGGACCGTATGATGGTATTTGCTTGTACTAGCTCAATCATCCATATTTGAATTGAATGGACAATCTAAGTTTCGAGTTGGAGACATTGATTTTAAAAACTTGCACTTTTTTGCGTGCAAAACAAATATATTCTCAGCCATGATATCATAGTCGGCCGTACAAGAGCAGAACACTTATAATTTCAGGCGCCAAAAGCATTCAAACTTCACGCTCACATCGAAATAGCTCATGCCTGAAAGTTTGGCCCTGCGATATTCCTGTTTTACCCCTGCCACATGAACAGAAAAGGGCTGCTTTGGTAACTCCATTGTTTTCCCCTCTTTTCCCCCAACATTCTTCCCCAGAGCCCCACCCCTTCCCCTCCCCGACCCCCAACCATGGCAAGCCGCCGAATCTAGTCCTCCGCCGCAACGGTGGACCTCACACCCCGCCGGATCTACCTTCCTCACCTTGGAACCCCCAACTGACAACTCACCACTTCACGGGAGCCGCTTCAGCGAATGGTTTGTCCCCCGCTCCAGATCTCCTTGACCGCCATCATGGTCCACCGCACCGGATCTGCTTAACCGGTGCCCTCTTCCACCATAGTGTAGGCCTTTCACTGACTCCCTCGTCCGCCCCATTGCTGGCCCTTCATACAAGCACTCGTCCGCCGCAACAGATCCGCCTCACCGAAAGCACTGTACACCGCGCCCTCCGAAGCCTTCATCCACTGCACCGGACCCGCTCCACGGACACCATATTCAACTCCACCGGCCCTGCTTTACTGATGCCGCAGCCTCATCAGGTTATTTCGATTTGTACACCTTCGGTTTTTCTCTTCTTTATCGTGCAACTGTTCACTTACCACATATGAGCTTTCTTGTATGTTCACAGGCACCGCAACCGAAGCACATGAGCTACTTCAGCGACGGCGACAGCCGGCCAAACTCAACCACAACACGAGCACCATCGATGATCCTTAGCTATCTAGTATGACAACGATACCCATACGCAGCCGAGAATCAGGTACTATTATCCAACGGCGGGCGCCTATGTTCACGTTCTTAGCATAAGCACCGCACCTTTGAATTTCTTCAGGGCATCATTCAATTTTTCATGAGACGCATTATTCTGCTTGCACCTGTAGGACCATACATCTGGCAGTGAACATGTTACATGTGCTAAATTACATACCAGTGCACATATAGTTAATATGCTTTAGTTTTGTCCTAAGTATTACTGTAATTCATAGATATCACTGCCTACTATTTTACTTCTTGCATGCTATATTTATGATAATGGTGTTGTTCTGATGCCACCTGTTGGTTCCATCAGACTGCTTCATGTTCTCTATGCTTAATTGCACATCAGCAAACTAGCATGTGGTTCCGCTGCTTTTTGTTCGTTTTACCCTGCATTTTCTGATGCCAGCTATTACATCACTGCTCCGAGCCTCTATTCATTACTTTTTTGTGTGTTCTTGATCTTCCCAAGTTTCATGACTAATTTGATTCTTTTATTAATTATGGAGCTGCCAACCCCATCAAGCAAAATATTTGTTCTTTTGAGGCTGGCACCTCGAACAAGCATAAAAATAGAGTGAAGCAGATATATTATCGTGTAAGCACACACCCTTGTTTCATTAGTTTAGATGAACCATTGATGATCATTTCAAACCAGTGCATGCGATGAAAATTAATTTTACGTAAATAGAGGGTGCAGATAAACTACAACAACTAGATTTACAACCACGGGATGCTGACGATATCTTCAAAGAACATTGCAACAGCAGCGAGGCTTCACAACAACATATGGTAAGCCAGTGTGTTTTAGTACATGTGAATTGTAATGCGTGTGGGATGCTTTCTTGGCTTGTGCCCTCAACCTGTAATCCTACAAAATTACAAATAGTTTAGTTGTCTGCTTTGTTGTATTGCTTCATTCGAATGCTTGTTTGTTACTTGTTACGGTATACCTGAGTTGGCCAATATGTCAGCAGTGCCTGCTGTACTATCATAAATAAATGCATGCCTAGTTCATTTGAGTCCTTCACTTTTCCTCTGAACTTCACCACAAGACTGTTTTCGTAATTTATATGAGGCCACACTGTTAAGTGCTTTCTCAGATTATTTGAACTGCTTAGATGCGTTGGCAACTTAAGTATAGTGGTGGTACACTCCCTTTCAACTAGGGATGTCAAATGGGTCCCGTTTAATCCCGATTAAAGTTCACCAGTGGTATGATAGTTCAAAAGAGTTTTTGTTTTTTGAGGAAAATGAACTAGGGAGCTAGCAAATACTAACTAAATGGGACTGGCGGATGTCATTTATTTGCCACTTACATTGCTAGTTTCATCTTACCATTTTAATTTCTTTTCGGCTGATGCTGCTTGGAACCATTTAAATATAGCTTGCCATGCTCGGCAATAATTCGTATGTCGTTTACCATGTATGCTTACTGTCTGGATCATGCGATAACTATCTCTTACTTATTTCCAGCAGAAACCTTTTAGGACGTCGTTTACACCAGGACACAATGTACAACCCCAGAATCTATTTGTGGAAGTAGTGGGCCATCCATGTTACAGATGGTAGCAGTTCAGAGGCAACACCGCTGGAGAGCAGTCTGAGCACAAATATTATAGTTCTTGAGGCTCTACTAGAGGCAGAAAGAGATGGTCTGGCTGCCACGAATGAGGTAATCTTGATCTTGAGGCTGGAAATTATGCAATTAGCCGCACACATTATGCAAGCAACCCAAGAATTGGAGGAAGTAAGAATGTTGCATTTGAAGACGGAGGAGGTCTTGCTGTTTCTGCTATCTAAAGCCTAGGGTAATCCCAGTTCTTCTAGATACCAGTTGAAATTGTCATTTGATTATTGTACTTGCATGTTATGTCATGTCTCTGAATGGATTATGTTGTAAGACCCCCTATGTTGTCCATGTGTTGTAATGATCCCAATTTTTTAGGCGAGGTAATCCTCAGTACTTTTATGATTGACATAACGTGAATTATTTTTCGTGTGAGAATATTGTATTGGATGAAATAACCGTTTGACTCAAAGTGTATCCAACCTACTGAATTCGAAGATCACGACATTTCTAAATCATAATCATATACAAAGGTGGAATAAATCTGTGTTGCGGTTTTGAAGAAATAAATAAAAAAACGTAGAATTATCTGTGGATATTCGTAATCAAATACAAATTGGATTTGAATTTAGTTGCCAGGGCCCAGGGCAAACGTGAATGCTAATTCTCCCAAGTTTTTAACGAAGCGGCTAAACACCCACTATCATTTGTGGGCTGCCCGAAGGAAGTGTTTGGAGATGGTAATTACTGTCAACCCCTGACACTTTGACATCCTTATCGACCGGATTTACACTCCTCTCGATAGGGGTAGACTAGTAACTTTAATCAGACATGACACGACCGCCATTGAGCCCATTCAGACACGGTGGGCACCAAACGTGGGCGGAAAAACACATTTGATTCAAGCTCGTCCGAAAGACATGTGTCTCTCCCTCCATTTCTGCATTCATACACGATGGGTGGCAAAACAAACTCTCCTTGTCTAGAATTGATGTAGGCAAATATTTTAAATAGGGGCAGATGTGTAACTTCCCTGTGACGTGACACAACCGCCCTACATGTCAGCCCCGTGTGCGGCAAAACACCCTCTCCTCGCCCAAAATCGCTACCGGCAAATATTTGGGAGATGCGAGATTAGCATCCTATCCCCAACCGACGTGATGCCCGAAATTTTAAATGGGGGATAAGTTTGTAACTTTCCCACATTTCAGACAAGCGCGTCCCAAAGTTTGAGATCCCCCTCCCCCTCCATTTCCCCATTCATACACCATTGGCGCCACAACAACCTCCCCACTGCGGCCAACCTCCTCCGTCCACCACCCCATCCTCCACCTTGCCGGAGCCGCAACCCCTACCCCGTCGTCCACTACAAGAGATGGACGTCTCTCATCCACGGTGCCAGACCACGATCTTTTCATCGCATCCTCTCGCTTCATCGGCGCTGTCGTCCACCTTGTCGTTGCCGCTCTTACGACCGCCTCGTCCACGGCAACAGGATTTATCCCCCGACCCGGTCGTCCGCCGTCTAAAGTGTTCTTCCCCGCCGCCGACAGCCATCGCACCCGCAACACCCTCAACGTATTAGCAGGGGCCTACACGGCGTCGCAAGAGAGGTGGTACTCTTCCATATGTGCTTAAGTAATTGATCTCACCCGGATCCCGCGTGTGTGGATCATTTTAGCTTTAGGTTTTAGGGTCCTAGTAGCTTAGGTTTTTGGATCATTCGATGTCTCGACTTAGGGGCGGGGGCGGCAATACTGAATAAAGAAGCTCTGGATTTTTATCCGGCAAGTCCGCCAACAAGGACCTCGGCACGTATAAGAGCAGAGCATCGAGGAGGTGGTCGCAAGCGAGGAGTTCGTTGTCGTCACCTTCTCGGTGACCGAAGACCCGTAGTCATACCCGCCGTTTTGACAACATTTTGAAAGAAATTCAAAAAAACAAAAAAAAACTTTCGCATTGTGGCATTATATCTGACCTAGTTTATAGGAAAAATAATAAACTTTTACTACAGTAAATGTCTTAAAAAGTTTTCTCGGAACCGAGTTATCATGTATGAAGATCAATGGCTTTTAAGCCAAATGATCAATCTTATGGCCACAATCATGGCATAGTTTGTTCAAATGATCTCATATCGTGCACAAGGGTGCATCTTGGAATGGCAAACAATGTTGCCTGGAAGTTTTCATTTTCTTTGGACGAAAAAATCATTTTCTATTTTTTCGAGTGCCCAAAATGAGTTTTTTGTGAAGGACCTACCATATATTTGTTGCAGAATTGGACCAAATCATTTAAAAAAAATATTAGGCCATATTTAATGTACAATTGACCAAATGGTTAGGATTCAAAAAGTTTTGATCCACCTCTGGTGAAAAAGACAAATTCCCGCCGATTTAGTTGGAAACGGGTCAAATTTGAACTGCAGCTGCCTCATAGTTTGCTATTTATTTTTTCCAAAAATCATTTCTAGATACATAAGTATCTATTTAATCATATAAACATCAAAAGTTTTCCAAGATTCAACCACAAGCTAGGAACGGTCAAGCCCGCCGTTTTGACCGCATTTTGAAACGGGCATAAAAAATTCAAAAAAAATCAAAAAATTGGAAAACCTTCGCATTGTGTCATGATATGTTACCAAGTTTCCAGGAAAAATAATAAACTTTTAATACAGCAATTATTTAAAAAATTGTTCTCAGTAATGAGCTGTCATGCGTGAAGATTCATGGCTTTCAAGCCAAATGATCAATCCTATGGCCACATTCATGGCATAGTTTGTTAAAAAGATCTCATATTGTGCACAAGGGTGCATCTTGGAATTCCAAACAATGTTGCCTAAGGGAGTTTTCACTTTCATTGCACAAAAGAGCCATTTTCCATTTTTCGAGTGCCCCAAATGAGGTTTTTTGTGAAGGACCTACCAAATAATTATTGCAAAATTGGACCAAATCATTTTTATAAAATACTAGGCCATATTTAATGCACAATTGACCAAATGGTTGGGTGTAAAAAGTTTTGATCCACCTTTGGTGAAAAAGACAAATTCCCGCCGATTCAGCTGGAAACGGGTCAAATTTGAACTGCAGCTGCCTCATAGTTTGCTATTTATTTTTTCCAAAAATCATTTATAGGTACACAAGTATCTATTTAATCAGATAAACATCAAAAGTTTTCCAAGATTCACGCACTAGCTAGGAACGGTCAAGCCCACCGTTTTGACCGCATTTTGAAACGGGCATAAAAAATTCAAAAAAATCAAAAAAATGGAAAACCTTCGCATTGTGTCATTATAGGTTACCAAGTTTCCAGGAAAAATAATAAACTTGTAATACGACAATTATTTTAAAAAAGTGTTCTCATAAATGAGCTGTCATGCGTGAAGATTCATGGCTTTCAAGCCAAATGATCAATCTTATGGCCACATTCATGGCATAGTTTGTTCAAATGATCTCATATTATGCACAACGGTGCATATTGTAATGTCAAACAATATTGCCTAAGGAAGTTTTCATTTTCTTTGGACGAAAAAACCATTTCCCATTTTTCGAGTGCCCAAAAGGAGGTTTTTTTTGTGAAGGACCTACCTTATATTTATTGCAAAATCGTACCAAATCAATTTTATAAAATACTAGGACATATTTAATGCACAATTGACCAAATGGTTTGGTGTCAAAAGTTTTGATCCACCTCTGGTGAAAAAGACAAATTCCATGGATTCAGTTGGAAGCGGGTCAAATTTGAACTGTAGCTACCTCGTAGTTTGCTCTTTATTTTTTCCAAAAATCATTTCTAGGTACATAAGTATCTATTTAATCAGAGAAACATCACAAGTTTTCCAAGATTCACCCACTAGCTAGGAACGGTCAAGCCCGCCGTTTTGACCGCATTTTGAAACGGGCATAAAAAATTAAAAAAAAATCAAAAAAATGGAAAACCTTCGCATTATGTCATTATATGTGACCAAATTTCCAGGAAAAATAATAAACTTGTAATACGGTAATTATTTTAAAAAAAGTGTTCTCAGAAATGAGCTATCATGCGTGAAGATTCATGGCTTTCAAGCCAAATGATCAATCTATGGCCACATTCATGGCATAGTTTGTTCAAATTACCTCATACATGCACAAGGGTGCATCTTGAATGACAAACAATGTTGCCTAAGGAAGTTTTCATTTTCTTTGGACGAAAAATTCATTTTCCATTTTTTCGAGGGCCCAAAATGAGTTTTTTTGTGAAGGATCTACCATATATTTGTTGCAAAATTGGACCTAATCAATTTTATAAAATACTAGGCCATATATAATGCACAATTGACAAAATGTTTGGGTGTCAAAAGTTTTGATCTACCTCTGGTGAAAAAGACAAATTCCCGCTGATTCAGTTGGAAGCGGGTCAAATTTGAACTGCAGGTGCCTCATAGTTTGCTCTTTATTTTTTTCCAAATATCATTTCTAGGTAAATAAGTATCTATTTATTCAGAAATACATGGTTTGATGGCGAGACATCGAGGTTTGGACGGTGGCTGAGGGACCCAACTCTAGAGCGCATAAGCTCGCATGCCCGCCGCGTGGTCACCGCGTGACCGTGGTGTGGCCATGCGTTCTGGGCGGCCTAGGCATATCTAGTGGGTTGTTCACTCCCCAGGTAGATGCTAGGAATAAAATTATAACATAAGATTCTCACGAGGAGACCGATCGATGCTCAAACATGAATAAGCAGCCAAGTGTTTGATTTGCGGTACAGGTAATGCACATGGCTAATGGACGTGAGTTTTGGCTGAGGATGATCAGTTACTAAGAAGACTGTCTTCACAATTTTTTAGGGAAAACAAGAATATATAAATAACACTTCCTTCACAAAGTGCTGTTCTGAACAGAAAAGGAAAATGAATATTGTTGAGTTATTTTTGAACTAGGTAAGGAAGGTTTTTGACATATTTGATGAAGATATGATCCAAACAATTTATGATATTTTTTTGGGAATTTTTGGAATAACAGAAATATAGGTTGCTTCACAACCTAGGGCAAAAATCGACACATGGACATGACACATAGGCAAAACTGATGAGATGGCGCCTAGTCATCACAACCCACCACCATCTACAAGGCTATAAACATCTATATTGGTCGTTAAGAACTAGAAATAAGGCAGCAGACCTGCACTGTTTGCTTTGTGACCATTTCGTATAAGTAAATTACGACCTTTCTGACCAAAATGGTCGCAATGGTTTAGGGTTTGGAGCCCCCCAAACAGCTTTTGACCAATTGGTCTCAAATGGTCATAGATCTATGACCAATTCTTCCGTGGTCACCGACATAAGGTCACTAGTTGACATATTTCTTGTAGTGTGAGGGCTGACGGGAGGCGGGCGAGGCCACGACGGGGCCGTCTGGCGACGCTGTAGCGAGTAGCGAGCTGACCCGGCGCTTCAGCCTTGAGCCCGACGAGCGTCTGACATGGATGCGAGGGGCGGCGAAGAACAGGGCGGCGGAAGGCGGGTTCCGGTGCACCCCTACCTGCCGCGCCAAATGTCGGATTTCGGGTTCCGGTGCAGATCCTTTAGGTTCGAACTCTGGGGTGCACGCGGAGATCTCACCTCCAACCTACCTACACCTCGTCGCCTCGCAATGATCTAAACTACACAAAGAGCAACACAAGGGACACAAGGTTTATACTGGTTCGGGCCACCATTGTGGTGTAATACCCTACTCCAGTGTGTTGTGTGGTGGATTGCCTCAGGGGCTGATGATGAACAATACAATGAAGAACAACCTCGCAAGGGTATGTTCTTGGCCGGTGCGATGAACTGCTAGGGGAGTTCAGTCGCTTCTCTCTCTCTCTCTCTAGATTGCTTGATCTCTAGCTCTATTTCCCATTCTTCTACCCCGTGGGTGGCTAGTCCTATTTATAGGAAGAGGCCCAGGGCCTCTTCCCAAATATTGAGCGGGAAGGGCGCCAACAATTGGCCATTTTGAAGGGGAACATCTAGTACACTTATCCTGACTAAAGTTGGTCCTCGCCTGCCAAAGGCTCTGGCGATGACGCCGGCTTGGGCTCCACGATGACCTTCTTCCTGCCGTTGTGTTGGTCTTGGTCTTGTTGCATCGAAATGGTTGCCTTTGCTTGATGCTCTCGCCTGCGCTTGCCTCCTTTGCAACAAAGAGGAAATGAGGACACTGCACGGGCTGGCGCCCGCCTGGCGCCCTTGGTCGTCATGGCTTGCGTCATGGGCACCTCGTGAGGTACCCCGCCTTGATCTCTCCGCCTCCTCGCGAGCCAGCCTGACGAGGCCGTGCCTGAGGAAGCTTCCTTTCGTCCGCCCTGTAAGGCTTGGACCCTCGCGAGGGTCTTGAGCTTGTGCTTATGAAGATGGGCCATACTGGGCCACCCCTTGAGCCACGCCGCAGGCCGCAGGCAGGCAAGTCTGGGTACCCCCGTTCCCAGAACGCCGACCGTTTGTGGGTACCTTGTTTCGACAAGTAGTCGGCGATGTCGTTCTCCACTCGGGGAACATGCTCCGCTTGTATACCGTCAAAGCGCTCCTCTAGCTTCCTCACTTCATCTACGTAGGCCTCCATCAATGGGCTCTGGTAGTCTTTGTTAACTTGCTTGACGACAAGCTGTGAATCACCCCCGACGATGAGCTTCTTTATTCCGAGGTCTGCCGCGATCCTGAGACGAGCAAGCAACCCCTCGTATTCGGCAGTGTTGTTCGTTGACATCTCCCTGGGAAAGTGCATCTGGATTACATACTTGAGGTGTTCTCCGGTGGGTGCGACGAGCAGCACACCAGCACCGGCGCCTTGCAGCGAGAAAGCCCCGTCAAAGTACATAATCCAGTTGTGACCTGTTTCCTTGCCTGGGACAGTGGTCTCCGGGATCTCTACGTCAGGCGTTGAGGTCCATTCTGCAACAAACTCTACCAAGACTCTACTCTGGATTATCGAAGTGCTTTGAAATTTCAACCCAAAGCTCGACAGTTCCAAGGCCCATTCCACAATTCTCCCAGTTGCGTATAGGTTATGCAATATCCATTGCAACAGGAGGCGGGTGACGATGGTGATCTCGTGTGTTGGAAGTAATGATGCAGCTTCCTCCAGGCCATAAGGAGGCCGAAGAGCAATTTCTACACACCGGAGTACCTTGATCTAGCCCCCTGCAAGAGGGAGCTGACAAAGTAGACCGGGTGCTGCATCATCTTCTTCTTCTGCACTACTTCATTTGGTCGCGTCACTTCTGCTCTGGTGGAGTCAGATTCTGTCAGGCGCTCTGCCTCGCCACTGGTCAGCCCTGTCGCTATCACCCCCGCATTGACCTTCGCCACCAGTGCAGCACTGACCACTTGATTTGTTGCCGCTAGATACAGCGGCAACGAGTCTTGTGGTTTAGAGGCAACCAGTATTGGCGTCGAGGAGAGGTATTTCTTGAAATCCTGCAGCGCTGCTTTCGCTCCGGGGTCCACTCCATTGGGCCCGCCTTTTTCAAGATTTTGAAAAAGGGAAGGGCGCACTCAGCAGACTTGGAGATGAATTTGCTCATGGCGGCAACACAGCCAGCGAGCCGACGCACATCCTTCATTCGCCTGGGTGCCTCAATCTGCTCAATGGCATTGATCTTGTCTGGATTCACCTCGATCCCATGCTATTACACAAAGAACTCGAGATGTTTGCCGGACGGAATGCCGAAGACACACTTCTTAGGGTTCTGCTTGAGGGTGATCTTGCGCAAATTTGCAAACGTCTCTTCTAAGTCTTGTACGAGTGTTGCCTTGTCTTTGGTTTTGACCACTATGTCATTCATATAAGCTTCAATATTTCTCTGTATCTGCGGCTCAAAACCAATTTGGAATACCCTTGCAAATGTTGGGCCAGCGCTCTTCAACCCGAAAGGCATTCGCATAAAACTATACGTACCACATGGGGTGATGAACGCAGTCTTCTCTTAGTCTTATCTTGTCATGGAGATCTGGTGGTTTCCCGCGAAGCATCAAGGAATGATAGCAAGTCACACCTGGCCGTGGAGTCCACAATCTGGTCAATGCGTGGCAAAGGGAAATGATCTTTTGGACGAGCCTTATTGATGTCCGTGTAATCAATACACAACCTTCATTTCCCATTTGCCTTGTGCACCACTACCGGATTGGCCAACCACGTTGGGTGGAGCACTCCTCTGACCAAGCCTACTGCTTCCAACTTCCTAATCTCCTCTGTGATGAACTCTTGCCGCTCTAAAGCTTGCTTCCTGACCTTCTGCTTGACGGGTCGCGCATGAGGACAGACAACAAGATGGTGCTCAATCACCTCCCTGGGAACGCCGGGGATGTCGGATGCTTGCCATGCAAACACATCAACATTCGCCTGCAGGAAGGTAATGAGCATGCTTTCCTATTTGTTGTCAAGGATGGAGATAATGGTGAAATCCTCTCCCGTGCCATCCTCCTTGACGAACACCTTCTTGGTCTCTGGCGGTGCAGCCCTGGATTTCTTGCTCTTGCCTGTGGAGCTCCCTGGCACGTCCTCAACGGGAGCATAGCACTCCGAAGAGGTGCGCTTGCCGGAGTGGGTGCGAGAGGTCTTGCCGGTCTTCTTCCCTCCCTGGGCTTCTGCAGCAGGAGCAAGTGCCTTGGCGGCAGTTGCTGCAACTGCCTCCCGGTAGAGTTGGTCAGCGCAGACCAGCGCATCCTTATTGTCGGAGGGGACGGTGATGATGGTCATTGGCCCAGACATCTTCAGTGTGTTGTAGGAGTAATGTGACTCCGCCATGAACTTGGCTAGTGCTGGGCGGCCGAGGATCCCACTATAGGGCAAGGGGATCTCGGCGACATCGAAAACAATCCTCTCTGTCCTATAGTTCAGCTCGCCTCCAAATGTCACGGGTAGCGTGACCCTACCCTTCGGCTGACTTCTTCCCAGGTTGACCCCTTGAAACATGCCCGTCTCCTCAATGTATCAATCAGGAATCTGCAGCCTTTTGATCACAACAGGCGAGATCAAGTTCAGACCGGCCCCGCCGTCAACTAGCATTTTTGTCACCTTGAGGTTGCGTATTGTTGGTGAAACCAACAACGGCAAACACCCGACCGCAGTTGTGCGATCAGGGTGGTCCTCGGTGTAATAAATGATAGGCGTGCTGGACCACTTCAGTTGCCTTTGAGCACCGAAGATGGTTCCAGCTCTATCATCTCACCGCCCACTCCTTGAGCTGGCTGTGAGAGGTGTGCAGCTAGGCGCCACCGTCGACGCACATGGCCTCCGTAGCTTTCTGGAACTCATGCTCGCCGGACTCATCGTCCTCGTCATGACCATCGTCTTCTTGCTTCTTGTCACGGCCCCGGGCGGGCCTTTCTTGTTGATTATCTTTGCCGCGACAGCTAGCTTGGCCGCCATGTTTCTTGCCAGATCCATCTGCACCATCCTGGCCTTTCTCCTTATCTCGCTACTCATATTCGGCTTTCTGCTTCTCTGCGAGCTATTCAACTTGCCGGCAGTTCTGCGGGTCGTGGCCCTTGGTGCGATGGCTCTTGCAGTACTGCTTGTCGGAGCCTCCTGGCTTGTCGGCAGCCGCCAAGGCCCGACAAGCGGCGCACCCGGCAACTTCCTTGCCGGGGTCGTCTGCCTTGGACTTCTTAGCAGCACCGGCGTCGTCGGATCCCTCGACGGCAAGCACGACTAGGCCCTTGCGCATCCTGTTGCGACATCGACCCTTCTTTGCCGGGGCGGTAGCATCTTCGTCTAAGTAATCGGTTTCCACATCGGCATGTTCGCCGGGGTACTTCCTTCCCTCTTTAGCCCGGGCACACCTATCGGCCAGAACGTAGAGTTCTGCCACATCCTTCACCTTCTTCATCGCCAGCTCTTCACGCATCTTGCGGCTACGCACATTCTGATGGAATGCGCTGATGATAGCCGCGGGATGAACGTCCGGGATGTTGTACTGCATCCAGCTGAACCTCTGTATGTACTTGCGTAGGTTCTCACCTTCTTTCTGGGAGATTATATGCAAGTCGCTTGCCTGGCCATGAGCTTGGTGGCCTCCCGTAAAGGCGCCAACAAACTCATGGCACAAATCCGACCAAGAAGAAATAGAATCCACTGGCAAGTGCATCAACCATGACATGATGTTGGGTTTAAGTACCAACGGAAGTAATTGGCAAGCACCTTGTCATCGCGAGCTCCAGCAGCTTGCATCGCGATGGTGTAGATGCTAAGGAACCCTGATGGGTGAGTCTTGCCGTTGTACTTCTCGCCGACGTCAGGCTTGAACGTGCGGTGAGTGGGCCACTGGAACTGGCGCAGCTCACAGGGGAAGGCTGGGCAACCCACCTCGTAAGGTAGGCCACCAGAGCCCTCCGAAGCTGGGTGGTCCATAGTGGGCCCTGCTCGCCTATCCGACTGATGGCGCGGTTCGCGCCACCGCTCGATAGTAGTTCGAGCGTCTTCGTGGGCTCCCGAAGCACTTGGCGTTGATCACGATGGGTCCGTGGGTCGGACGACTCTATGGAAATGTTCTCACAAGCGTCGTCCCGACGGACTGACACCCGTTGTATCTGGCGTGGAGGAAGAGAATGCACCGTGGCCGCAGCGCCTCCGGTCCTTCCACCACTGGCGTGCGGTGGCTCGGCGGAGCTTTGACCTGAGGGCCCCGTTGGTCGTGGCTCGTCTTTGTTGGCGATGCCGACGAGGCTCGGGATGGTGGCTCTCCACTCGTCGAGTTTTTTCGCAGCAGGAGGGAAGTCGAGGAGCAGCTGCGCCCGTGCCAAAGCTTCTGCTCGCGTGGGTGGCGGCGAAAGCTGCATGGACCGTGAGGCGCTTCGACTTCTAACTATGTTAGAAGGAGCTCTATCATGGCCTTGCGGCTGCGTGCCATTTGCGCCAGCGCCTTGGCATGTATGATGGTCCAGCGCGCCCCGCGACTAGTGCATAGGAGTCTTCCCGCGGCGGCGACCGGGGTTAGTGGTGTGGTGACGCTGCTCCTCGTGCCTGACCTAGGAAGAGTGTGTTGCGGGCGCCAGCGTGGGCATCCTGGAAATCGCCGCGCCACCTGTAGGTGGCATGACGCCGCTCTTGGAGGGCCTCGCAATGGTTTAGGGTTTGGAGCCCCCCAAACAGCTTTTGACCAATTGGTCTCAAATGGTCATAGATCTATGACCAATTCTTCCAGGGTCACTGACAGAAGGTCACTAGTTGACATATTTCTTGTAGGGTGAGGGCAGGCGACGGGGAACGGCGGGGGCGGCCGCCGACGGGGGCCGTCTGGGCGACGCGAGTAGCGAGAGCGGCCCGGCGCTCGGCGCGAGCCCGACGAGTGTCTGACATGGATGCGAGGGGCGGTGAAGAACAGGGCGGCGGAAGGCGGGTTCCGGTGCACCCCTACCTGGCGCACCAAATGTCGGATTTCGGGTTCCGGCTGACCCTTTAGGTTCGAACTCTGGGGTGCATGCGGAGATCTCACCTCCAACCTACCTACACCTCGTCGCCTCGCAAGGATCTAAACTACACAAAGAGCAACACAAGGGACACAAGGTTTATACTGGTTCAGGCCACCATTGTGGTGTAATACCCTACTCCAATGTGTGGTGTGGTGGATTGCCTCAGGGGCTGATGATGAACAATACAATGAAGAACAGCCTCGCGAGGGTATGTTCTTGGCCGGTTTGATGAACTGCTAGGGGAGTTCAGTCGCTTCTCTCTCTCTCTCTCTAGATTGCTTGATCTCTAGCTCTATTCCCCATTCTTCTACCCTGTGGGTGGCTAGTCCTATTTATAGGCAGAGGCCCTGGGCCTCTTCCCAAATATTGAGCGGGAAGGGCGCCAACAATTGGCCATTTTGAAGGGGAACATCTAGTACACTTATCCTGACTAAAGTTGTTCCTCGCCTACCAAAGGCTCTGGCGATGACGCCAGCTTGGGCTCCACGATGACCTTCTTCCTGCCGTTGTGTTGGTGTTGGTCTTGTTGCACCGAAATGGTTGCCTTTGCTTGATGCTCTCGCCTGCGCTTGCCTCCTTTGCACCAAAGAGGAAATGAGGACACTGCACGGGCCGGCCGCCTGGCGCCCTTGGTCGTCATGGCTTGCGTCATGGGCACCTCGTGAGGTACCCCGCCTTGATCTCTCCGCCTCCTCGCGAGCCAGCCTGACGAGGCCGTGCCTGAGGAAGCTACCTGTCGTCCGCCACGCGAGGCTTGGCCCCTCGCGAGGGTCTTGATCTTGTGCTTATGAAGATGGGCCGTACTGGGCCACCCCTTGAGCCACGCCGCAGGCCGCAGGCAGGCAAGTCTGGCTACCCCCGTTCCCAGAACGCCGACAGTTTGTGGGTACCGCGTTTCGACAAGTAGTCGGTGATGCCGTTCTCCACTCGGGGAACATGCTCCGCTTGTATACCGTCAAAGCGCTCCTCTAGCTTCCTCACTTCATCTACGTAGGCCTCCATCAATGGGCTCTGGTAGTCTTTGTTAACTTGCTTGACGACAAGCTATGAATCACCCCCGACGATGAGCTTCTTTATTCCGAGGTCTGCCGCGATCCTGAGACGAGCAAGCAACCCCTCGTATTCGGCAGTGTTGTTCGCTGACATCTCCCTGGGAAAGTGCATCTGGATTACATACTTGAGGTGTTCTCCGGTGGGTGCGACGAGCAAAGACACCAAAGACCGGCGCCTTGCAGCGAGAAAGCCCCGTCAAAGTACATAATCCAGTTGCGACTTGTTTCCTTGCCTGGGAGAGTGGTCTCCTGGATCTCTGCGTCAGGCGTTGAGGTCCATTCTGCAACAAACTCTACCAAGACTCTACTTTGGATTATCGAAGTGCTTTGAAATTTCAACCCAAAGCTCGACAGTTCCAAGGCCCATTCCACAATTCTCCCAGTTGCGTATAGGTTATGCAATATCCATTGCAACAGGAGGCGGGTGACGACGGTGATCTCGTGTGTTGGAAGTAATGATGCAGCTTCCTCGAGGCCATAAGGAGGCCGAAGAGCAATTTCTGCACGCCGGAGTACCTTGATCTGGCCCCTTGCAAGAGGGAGCTGACAAAGTAGACCGGGTGCTGCATCATCTTCTTCTTCTGCACTACTTCATTTGGTCGCGTCACTTCTGCTCTGGTGGGGTCAGATTCAATCGGGCGCTTTGCCTCGCCACTGGTCAGCCCTGTCGCTACTATCACCCCCGCATTGACCTTCGCCACCAGTGCAGCACTGACCACTTGATTTGTTGCCGCTAGATACAGAGGCAACGACTCTTGTGGTTTAGACGCAACCAGTATTGGCGTCGAGGAGAGGTATTTCTTAAAATCCTGCAGCGTTGCTTCGGCTCCGGGGTCCACTCCATTGGGCCCACCTTTTTCAAGATTTTGAAAAAGGGAAGGGAGCACTCAGCAGACTTGGAGATGAATCTGCTCATGGCGGCAACACAGCCAGCGAGCCGACGCACATCCTTCATTCGCTTGGGTGCCTCAATCTGCTCAATGCCATTGATCTTGTCTGGATTCGCCTCGATCCCATGCTGTGACACAAAGAACTCGAGATGTTTGCCGGACGGAACGCCGAAGACACACTTCTTAGGGTTCCGCTTGAGGGTGATCTTGCGCAAATTTGCAAACGTCTCTTCTATGTCTTGTACGAGTGTTGCCTTGTCTTTGGTTTTGACTACTATGTCATCCATATAAGCTTCAATATTTCTATGTAGCTGCGGCTCAAAACCAATTTGGACTACCCTTGCAAATGTTGAGCCAGGGCTCTTCAACCCGAAAGGCATTCGCATAAAACAATACGTACCACATGGGGTGATGAACGCAGTCTTCTGTTCGTCTTCTCTTGTCATGGAGATCTGGTGGCATCCCGAGTAAGCATCAAGGAATGATAGCAAGTCACACCTGGCCGTGGAGTCCACAATCTGGTTAATGCGCGACAAAGGGAAATGATCTTTTGGACAAGCCTTATTGATGTCCGTGTAATCAATACACAACCTTCATTTCCCATTTGCCTTGTGCACCACTACCGGATTGGCCAACCACGTTCGGTGGAGCACTCCTCTGACCAAGCCTACTGCTTCCAACTTTCTAATCTCCTCTATGATGAACTCTTGCCGCTCTAAAGCTTGCTTCCTGACCTTCTGCTTGACAGGTCGCGCATGAGGACAGACAGCAAGATGGTGCTCAATCACCTCCCTGGGAACGCCGGGGATGTCGGATGCTTGCCATGCAAACACATCAACATTCGCCTGCAGGAAGGTAATGAGCACGCTTTCCTATTTGCTGTCAAGGGTGGAGCTAATGGTGAAAGCCCCTCCCGTGCCATCCTCCTTGACGAACACCTTCTTGGTCTCTGGCGGTGCAGCCCTGGATTTCTTGCTCTTGCCGGTGGAGCTCCCTGGCACGTCCTCAACGGGAGCACAGCACTCCGAAGAGGTGCGCTTTACGGAGTGGGTGCGAGAGGTCTTTCCGGTCTTCATCCCTCCCGGGGCTTCAGCAGCAGGAGCAAGTGCCTTGGCGGCAGTTGCTGCAACTGCCTCCCGGTAGAGTTGGTCAGCGCAGACCAGCGCATCCTTATTGTCGGAGGGGACGGTGATGATGGTCATTGGCCCCGGACATCTTCAGTGTGTTGTAGGAGTAATGTGACTCCGCCATGAACTTGGCTAGTGCTGGGCGGCCGAGGATCCCACTGTAGGGCAAGGGGATCTCGGCGACATCGAAAACAATCCTCTCTGTCCTATAGTTCAGCTCGCCTTCAAATGTCACGGGTAGCGTGACCTTACCCTTCGGCTGACTTCTTCCCGGGTTGACCCCTTGAAACATGCCCGTCTCCTCGACGTATCAATCAGGAATCTGCAGCCTTTTGATCACAACGGGCGAGATCAAGTTCAGACCGGCCCCACCATCAACTAGCATTTTTGTCACCTTGAGGTTGCGTATTGTTGGTGAAACCAACAACGGCAAACACCCGACCGCAGTTGTGCGATCAGGGTGGTCCTCGGTGTAAAAAATGATAGGCGTGCTGGACCACTTCAGTTGCCTTTGAGCACCGAAGATGGTTCCGCTTCTATCATCTCACGCGCCCACTCCTTGAGCTGGCTGTGAGAGGTGTGCAGCTAGGCGCCACCGTCGACGCACATGGCCTCCATAGCTTTCTGGAACTGATGCTCACCGGACTCATCGTCCTCGTCATGATCATCGTCTTCTTGCTTCTTGTCGCGGCCCCGGGCGGGCCTTTCTTGTTGATTATCTTTGCTGCGACAGCTAGCTTGGCCGCCATGTTTCTTGCCAGATCCATCTGCACCATCCTGGCCTTTCTCCTTATCTCGCTACTCATACTCGGCTTTCTGCTTCTCTGCGAGCTACTCGACTTGCCTGCAGTTCTGCGGGTCGTGGCCCTTGGTGTGATGGCTCTTGCAGTACTGCTTGTCGGAGCCTCCTGGCTTGTCGGCAGCCGCCAAGGCCCGACAAGCGGCGCACCCGGCAACTTCCTTGCCGAGGTCGTCTGCCTTGGACTTCTAGCAGCACCGGCGTCGTCGGATCCCTCGACGGCAAGAACGACTAGGCCCTTGCGCATCCTGTTGCGACGTCGACCCTTCTTTGCCGGGGCGGTGGCGTCTTCTCTAAGTAATCGGTTTCCACATTGGCATCTTCGCCGGGGTACTTCCTTCCCTCTTTAGCCCGGGCACACCTATCGTCCAGAACGTAGAGTTCTACCACATCCTTCACCTTCTTCATCGCCAGCTCTTCATGCATCTTGCGGTTACGCACATTCTGATGGAATGCGCTGATGGTAGCTGCGGGATGAACGTCCGGGATGTTGTACTGCATGCAGCTGAACCTCTGTATGTACTTGCGTAGGTTCTCACCTTCTTTCTGGGAGATTATATGCAAGTCGCTTGCCTGGCCATGAGCTTGGTGGCCTCCCGTAAAGGCGCCAACAAACTCATGGCACAAATCCGACCAAGAAGAAATAGAATCCACTGGCAAGTGCCTCAACCATGACATGATGTTGGGTTTAAGTACCAAAGGGAAGTAATTGGCAAGCACCTTGTCGTCGCGAGCTCCAGAAGCTTGCATCGCGATGGTGTAGATGCTAAGGAACCCTGATGGGTGAGTCTTGCCGTTGTACTTCTCGCCGACGTCAGGCTTGAACGTGCGGTGAGTGTGCCACTGGAACTGGCGCAGCTCACAGGGCAAGGCTGGGCAACCCACCTCGTAAGGTAGGCCACCAGAGCCCTCCGAAGTTGGGTGGTCCATAGTGGGCCCTGCTCGCCTATCCGACTGATGGCGCGCTTCGTGCCACCGCTCGATAGTAGTTCGAGCGTCTTCGTGGGATCCCGAAGCACTTGGCGTTGATCACGGTGGGTCCGTGGGTCGGACGACTCTATGGAAATGTTCTCACAAGCGTCGTCCTGGCGGACCGACACCCGTTGTATCTGGCGTGGAGGAGGAGAATGCACCATGGCCGCAGCGCCTCCGGTCCTTCCACCACTGGCGTGTGGTGGCTTGACGGAGCTTCGGCCTGAGGGCCCCGTTGGTCGCGGCTCGTCTTTGTTGGCGATGCCGACGAGGCTCCGGATAGTGGCTCTCCACTCGTCGAGTTTTTCCGCAGCAGGAGGGAAGTCGAGGAGCAGCTGCGCGCGTGCCAAAGCTTCTGCTCGCGTGGGTGGCGGCGAAAGCTGCGTGGACCGTGAGGCGCTTCGACTTCTAACTATGTTAGAAGGAGCTCTATCATGGCCTTGCGGCTGCGTGCCATTTTTGCCAGTGCCTTGGCATGTATGCTGGTCCAGCGCGCCCCGCGACTAGTGCATAGGAGTCTTCCCGCAGCGGCGACCGGGGTTACTGGTGTGGTGACGCTGGTCCTCGTGCCTGACCTAGGAAGATTGTGTTGCGGGCGCCAGCGTGGGCGTCCTGGAAATCGCCGCGCCACCTGTAGGTGGCACGACGCCGCTCTTGGAGGGCCTCACACCAACTGCGAGGGGCATGGCTCCATGTTTGGATTTAGCGGCGTCCGGCCTGTCATCTCGTGCGCGAACGACGCCGCTCGCCGGGCTCTGGATACCAGAGCATCGTGGGTGCTCGCGAGCTACGACTCGGCTCCTACCCACGACTGCTCCATCGCCCGCCCACCCTGGTACGGGTGGTTCGGCTCTATATGAACCGATCACCGTGACCATCTTCTTCTTAGGATCCATGGCGATGGAGAACTGCTACGCCAACTACTAGGCCAGATTTTCACAACTGCACCACCTACCTGGAGCGACAGAGATGTCGGGGGAAACGAAACCTATGGGATCACTGGGATCCCTTTTGCTTTGGTTAGAGGGCGCGAGGTTGTGCCAAGAGCGGGTCTAGAAGCCAGCATGAGGATCATTTACCCAGGTTCTGGCCGCGAGGATGCGTAATACCCTAGTCCTACTTTGATGTATATTTGGGTGTTCTTTAGTTCTTGAACTAGCTATAGTGCGTGTGTCGCCAAAAGATCCGAATCCCCCTCCAGTACGCCTCGAGCCTCCTCTTATAGTCAAAAGGGGCTGCCACAGTGGCATACATGAGGTGGAAAGGTGTACAGTGTATGAGCGTATCGCCTGTCATTACAAGACAAAGCACATCAAATGCGCTACTTAGGTGTCCACTTGCTTTATCAGGGGCGGGAACGAGGCCCGTCCCGTCCGTCGCCGCTCCGCCTTGCTCCGACACACGTCCAGGCCGACAAGGCATGCAGCGCCATGTAGGCTAGCAGGCTGCTGAGCTGGTGTGGTGGTAGGGTCTTCACGAAGATCCGCATGCCACCACACATGTTCTTGATTAGTTGGAGTAGGAGCCACATACTGCCACGTGGGTACTTGCTTTAGTTGGTGGGTTGGTCGCTGAGCTGGGGCGGCGATGGGGCGGCAAGGTCTTGCCGTGGTATTGCGTGTATCCCGGCAAGGGTCTTGCTGGGGCCTTGTGAGCGCCCCCGGCAAGAGCCTTGCCAAGGCCTGGCTGGTGTCTTTAGCAAGATGCCATGCCGGGGCCTCGTGGGCATCCTCGACAAGGAGCCTTGCGGTTGTCTTGTCTTCTGGTCCTCATCTAGGATTTGTAGGCTCTCTGTCTTCACAAAGATCTGCATGCCACCATGCAGGCACTTCTGAGCATTGGTTCCAATGCTGTTGATGGTGTTAGAACTCTCAGGCTCGAGGTTGGATGTGATGTTGGCGTTGGGCGAGCTGTCCCGGCAAGGCTCTTGCCGGGGATGTGTAGGCCACGCCGGCAAGGGTCTTGCCAGGGGTAAGCCCATCTAATAGCTCTGTCTTCTATGCCTTTTGTTGGAGCGTTGCTCTGGTAGCCTTGTTATTCTACTTTCCTCCTCTGCCCTGCTAAGTGTGGTCGCAGGCGCGGCTCTGTCCGCCCATGCACAAGTAAAGGGGTACAAAGGAAAGCACCTACTTTTGTACACCGACATCGACCCTACTATCTCGGCATGCCGCCGCATAGAGATTCTCTATCTGCTGGGTGCAGGTCGCCGCGCGGCTAATTAATTAAGGTATTCTTTTCGTGAGTGGCTTAATTAAGGTATTCAATTCCTAAGGGTAATGTTGTACTAGTACTCTGCGTGTAAATTGACTAGCCATTTATTTTTGTCATTGCAGGTCTGGATAACAATATGGAGCGCCCTCAGTAATTATGAAAATAAAACCTTGTGATTTATGCACACATCTTTGGGCAGCAGTTAATCCATGTATTATTGTTGTTTTTTATTACGATTCGTGTGGTACAGATGGAATGATCTTAATGGATGAAGAATCGGAGAACCACAGATTTTATCAGTGGCATGACAGAGTTCATGAATTGGCTGAAAGTACAAAGAGGGGAATTGGTGATGCAGATTACATCGTGTGTCCACGTACTCATTGTGCCAATACAGAGTCACGTGAAGTAGCAGATGTCCAGTGGCACTTAGTCTCTCGGGGATTCATGGATGGATATACATGTTGGACCAGACACAGTGAAGAGCAGGTCATCGATGAATATACCCAGGGCTGCGAGATGCCAAACCCGAATCAGTGTCACATGGATGCTGAATCTAACATCAGGGCAGAGGCGTCAAGCTACCAATGGAATACCGGAAAGCCGAATCGCCCCCTGGAAAACCAAAACGTCGACGCAGATGACGATAATCTTGATATGCCAGATTTTGCTGCTATGATTGCAGATTTCAAGAGCCCAAAAAATGATATGATTAGGTACAAGGATCTGCCAACCACTGATGCGGACTCCAAGAAAGAATTGTATCCAGGTTGCAAAAAGAAATATTCCAAGTTGAGTGCCACCCTGGCTCTTCTCAGATTTAAAGAAGCAAACGGTCTATCAAACAAGGGCTTCATAGAGATGTTAGGTCTTTTCAAAGAAATTCTTTCAGAAGATAATGTGCTCCCCAGAAGGACGAAAGAAGCGAAGAAAATTGTTTGCCCGTTGGAACTTGAAGTGCAGAAGATACACGCTTGTGTGAATGATTTTCTATTGTACCGTGGTGAGTACAAAGATTTGCGTGCATGTCCCCACACGCAAGCATGAACGATACAAGCACAAGAGAGCAAAGGACAAGTACAAATTGGACGATAAGATCAAGAGAGGAATCCCGTTCAAGGTTGTTCGGTACTTGCCTTTAATTCCAAGGTTCAGGTGTTTGTTTGCAAACCCTAGAGAGGCAAAGAGGTTGTGGTGGCATCATGATGAGCGAACTGCGGATAAATATATGAGGTGCCCAAAATATGGGGCTTAGTGAGAATTAATCGACAAAAAGTTTGAAGACTTTGGCAAGGATCCTAGAAGTATAAGGCTCGGGGAGTGTACCGACGGAATGAATCCTTTTGGCGATATGAGCATCAATCACAACACATGGCCGGTGCTTCTTTGCATATATAACCTAGCTCCTTGGTTGTGTATGAAGAAAAAATACATTGTGATGTCTATGATTATCCAAGGCCCGGAGCAACCTAGAAATGACATCAACATTTACTTTCAGCTACTGGTAGAAGAACTGCTGATAGTGTGGATAGATGCGCCTGCTGTAAAATGTTAAGATGCTTAAAGAAAAGAGATTTTCGATCTACATGCGATGCTAGTGCACACCATTCAAGATATGCCGGCATTAGGCAACGCACCGGGGCAGAAAACAAAGGGAGATGTAGGGTGTGTCACATGCATGGATAGGACACCTTGCAGATTTCTTCCCAACTCGCGCAAAACCGTGTATTTGCATCATCATAGGTTCTTACAGAGAAATCACCCATACTTCAAGATGAAAACTAAATTTGATGGTATGTCAGAGGTAGATATGGCCCTAGGCCTGATGAGGACATCACTACCATTGTTACACCCACATCCCCTACTGCTACATATACTAGACCAATTACTAGAGCTCATGCACGCCAATTAAATTATCAGGTACTTTCGTTTCTTGGTAATGATTCTAATGTGTATGAGAATATGATGCTGCCTAAATTGAATACGTTTTTTTGCTTACAAATGAAGGGCCTAGCATGGAGAAGAGGGATGATCACTTGAGCAAGATCAAGCATGGAGATGATGGCATGCGCAAGGGAAACAAGACTGGAGTTTCACGTGATGATTTCAGGACTTTGAAGCCACCATAATGTGTGCATGAAGGCTTGGACGAAATATACAAGATGCCACTTCCTAAATCTCATCCAGAGGCTATTATAGGTGTTGCCTCGCCTTATTATTGGGCCAGGCCCATGTAATTTCGAAATACTAGTGTATAGGCTGCTTTTAGAGTCTGTATGTGTGGGGAAACAAGAGATAGGGTTGGTTTCGGACCCCTCCCCCAAGGGCCACGAAATTACCCCCTCTTCCTCCATATATACAGTACTTAGGGCGACGTTTAGACTTTAGGTTTTGTTTTAATTGAAAGTTTGCCATAGCTGCAACTTCGCGTACTTCATTTGTGTTCAACGACCAAACCAAGGCGTCACCGAACCCCACTTGATCAATAAAGATTTCCTATTTTATTCGCACTATCTAGATTGCAATTTCAGTTTCTTGCTTGTTCTTTGTTTGCTTGCAGGAAATAGACCCTCGTGATTAGGTTGAACATGCTCCGGCGTGGTCAATAATCTCTCGGAGTTGGTTTAGCGATTGCTAAGGCGCAACGTGCTCAGACGTTCGTAGTCGGATCGTCAATGTTTACTCCACCATAAACGATAGCCACCATCTCATCGAAAGACGGGACACCTTTGCTGCTATCAAGTGGTATCGGATTTCCAGCTTGCTCGATGAGATTTTACAGTTTTTCATAGTTTAGATCAAGTCTATTTTTCATACCTACAGTCAACGAAAAAGCCAAAAAAAATTAGGGTTAGTTCATCATATCCCAACAAATCTGAGCCATTGCATAATCTTTTCTGTATTTGCTTTATTGAGTTTGTGGTTGCATCGTCATGTCAAGTTGTTGATCTTAGTGTCTAGTCCTTTAGAGTTCCGAGTTCTGTTCACAAGTTGTCACGCCGCCACCGCCCCATCGTCATCACTGCTGCCATATACGACCACCGTCATCACCGCTGCCATATACCACCATCATCATCACCGCTTATATATACCACATATCCACTGCCATCACACTAATCCGAGTCCACCTCCATCACAGATTCATCACCAGTCCGTGTTCCACCGCCCTATATATCCGCCACCAGTCCGAGTTTCCACCAGATTCATCTCCGCCACCAGTCCTAGTCCGAGTCTAGTATTTGTTTCTTTGTTTTCGATTTCTTGATCACGCCATACTCCGAGTCGTGACAGAGTAGCACTCCCGAACTTCTGTGCTATCTGCAGTAGAAAAATAGTTCCAGTTTCAGAAAAAAATCCGGCTAGGCGGTTTTTAGATCATTTGTAGACTTTTTTGAATAAAACTGTTGCGGAAAAAAGAGAGGAAAAACAAGTGCAAAAAAAGTGACAACAAACAAAAAAATAGAGATTCAGAGTGTGCTTTTCCCTTGTTTACGTGCTGCGTCATGATTTTGTTAGTGTTCGACGCTCGCGCCTCTAGCACGGTCTAGCCTAGGACTAGCACAGTACCGTCATCGAGCGTTTATTCAACTTTGCATCTCTGAATTGATTATTGCTGACACTTTTTGCTACCATATTATAAGCCTTCCCAGCTCCACATACATCGATGTTGTGCATTTGACTCTCCCTCGTAATCGCTCTATCCAAGCGTTGAGAGTTTTGACTACAACGGTCGCCGATCACCACGTGCTGCTTGGTAAGAACTGGTAAGAATTTTAGATTCACTTGACGGATTTGTGACTTTCCAAAACACCACCGCCACTTCCTAGCAGTCTATAGGACATATTCTTGTGTTTTTGTCTTGTTGCCAACCATCCCAGGATCACAAGCGGATGAGCTGGACTGGGAAAACATGACGAACAAGGAGCTCCATGATAAATTACAGGAAATGTTGGGTCAACATGTAAAGACATGATGGCCAGTTTTGGCAAGGAATTAGCGAGGATTGATGACGTTGAGAAGACAATTAAAACCAAGTTGGATGCCAAGTTTACTGAAGTGCTAGCACGTCTATCTCCACCTTCTGCCTCTACTGCACCATTGCAACAACAACAACAACAACAACAACAACAACAACAACAACAACAACAACAACAACAACAACAACAACAACAACAACAACAACAACAACAACAACAACAACAACAACAGCAACCACCTCCACGTCATGAAACAACCCTCCATTGAGCGGGCCGTGTTCCTTTTGAGCCTAGACAAAATTCTGGTGCCGCTGCTACTGCTGTTGACGCTTCTGTAGCTCATGCTGTGTGACAGCCTGGATTTTGGCCCTTTTCTTTTTCTTTTGATTTACTGGTTTTTGCTCTGTTTTTCTTTTTGGAGTGGTTCTATGGCCTGGTCACCTGGGAAATCATCCTCTTTTTCCTTCCCTAGTGGCTCATCATTCTCCAAACCTTGCCAAGATCATGTCACTCCACTGCTTGACCAAATCCTAATTTCTTTTTCTCAGGAATATTCCTTTTTCTATTAAAGGAATAACACTGTCTGCCCTAGGTTGTGAAGCAACCTTTATTTCCATCACTCCTAAAATTCCCAAATAATTCTCATAAATTGTTTGGGTCATATCTTTCTCAAATATGGAAAAATATTTCATTTGTCATGTTTATCATCTTGCTCAAATAATTCATTTCCTATTCTGTCCTAAATGGCAGAATGTGAAGCAAGTGCTATTTATCTTTGCCCAACTGACCTCAAACTCCTTGGACACCTTTTCCTGTCCATATCATTACCACATGCCAAAGTGCAACCTCATTTGCCTAGTAATTATTTAATTATGATTTTCCAAAGTTCCTGTCTGAGGGAAGTAGTTGTGAAGGAAGTACAAGCTAGGCATATCCAAATGAGTTGCCATTTTGCATGGTCCCTCATATCATCATATCATTGCCCTCAACAAAGGTACAGCTCATGTCATGCTTCCATGTGAGCTCACTTTCAATTATTTGATTCTGCCCAAAATTTCAGTTTGTAAAGCAAGTATATTTTATCTTGCTCCATTATGGCTGCCAATTTTTCTAGGCCTTCTATTATCCATATAACCTACCTCAACCCATTTTTGGCATGTTTCATCAAGCCATTTTTCCTCTAGAAGTTTTGCAAGTTTCTGGTCTGCAAGGATGTTTGTGAAGCAAGTACCATTTTGGTGAATCCAATTGGTATGAAACCTATACATCATCTTTATATGATCAAATCATGAAGCCTTGACAAATTTCAGCTCAAGTGGCTTCTCCATTTGAGAGCATCATCATGATCTTCATTCTGGACTAGATTACTTAGTTGTAAAGCAACTATATTAATTATTGTTCCAAATCCCTCCAAACTCCCCAGGATAGTAGTACTTCCTAGACTAAACACCCCAGACATAACATTTGACCCATAGCATCTCTCTGTTGATCACACTTAGTTGATCAAGTTTACTGCAGTAAACTTTAGAGGTTGCTTACATTTTTAACCAGAGCAGCTTTCACCGATCTACCACCTCAGTTGCAACCTCCCCAGGAAGGACCAACCCCTAGACAACAATTGCCAGCCATTTGGCTCTTCTTGATGCCAGTCTGCACGGTGACCACCGCTTTGGCATGAAGTGTGCGCGACCAGAACGCTGTTTGTGCTGGACTCCCTCCTCCTCTCGTCGTCTTCGCGCGCGTGAGCATGTCCAGTGGCTGCATCTCGTCATCGCCGATCACCTGGACCCCTCTCCCCCTCCGTCCGCTTCCTCACCGACGCTCGCCGCCGAACGCCCACGGGAGCACAGTGCCGACCGAGCCTTAATGGCGCTCGGCTTCATCCTCTACTTCCCCTTGGCCTCCTCTGCCCCGTGAGACCTCCACTTCACCTCCCTCATGTCCTACCCACGAGATCGTGAGCGAGGGCACGCGTCCGCGGCGCCGGACACGCGTTCGCGGCGGTGCCAGCTCGGCCTCGTCGCCCACGGCTATTAATAGCCATCCCCGAGCCTCTTAGAGCTCACTACTCGCCTCACCCACCTCCCAGTGCCCCGCCTAGCTACTCGAACGAGCTCGAGCAGCTCCCCTCGCCTCCCTCTGCCGTCATGGCTGCCGCACGGCCTCAGCTAAATTCGGCCGACCCAAGCCCATCCCTCTCGCCCGCCTATATACAGGCCACCCCGCGGCCTCCCGAGCACTCCATCGCCTCCCCCTCACTCCCAGAAGCCTTCCCGACCTCTCCATTTACCTCCAGAGCCCCTCATCGCCTCGGTTGGCCACCGCGGCTGTCGGTGTCAAAACCGGCGGATCTCGGGTAGGGGGTCCCGATCAGTGCGTCTAGGCTGATGGTAACAGGAAGCAAGAGACATAGATGTTTACCCAGGTTAGGGCCCTCTCGATGGAGGAAAAACCCTACTTCTTGCTTGATTAATGTTGAAGATATGGGTAGTACAAGAGTATATCTACCACGAGATCGTAGAGGCCTAACCCTAGAAGCTAGCCTATGATGGTATGATTGTAATTGTGATCGCCCTTCTAAGGACCAACCTCTCCGGTTTATATAGACACCAGAGAGGGCTAGGGTTTACATGGAGTCGGCTACAAGGAAGGAAATATAATATCCGGATCGCCAAGCTTGCCTTCCACGCCAAGGAAAGTCCCATCCGGACACGGGCCGAAGTCTTGAGTCTTGTATCTTCACGCTTCCATAGTCCGGACGATGTATACGGTCCGGCTGTCCGAATACCCCCTAATCCAGGGCTCCCTCAGTAGCCCCTGAACCAGGTTTCAATGACGATGAGTCCGGCGCGCAGTCTTGTCTTCGGCATTGCAGGGCGGGTTCCATCTCCGAATACTCCAAAGTACTTGTTACGACGAATAGTGTCCTGAACTCCATCAATGTTGTACTCCTTGGCTTCAGTGCCCCAATAATGACCATCTCCACGTGTCGAGCGAATGCGAGGAGCCGAGGTGTTTTTCACATTTACCACCCTTAATATTTTGGGCTGACCGCCTATTTTAAGTGACGGGGATTCTCAGAGACAAACCTCATTCCTCCCCCTCGAGCAAGCATCCAACAGAGCGCTCCGGAAAAACCATTCCAACATGGCCGGTCGTCATAGCTCTTCTGCTCACTCTCCTCGCCCCAAGTCGGGGGACTGGGAAGAGTGTTCAATTCCCCATAGCCGTTTGATCGAGTTACAAATCCAAGGGTTTCTTCCACCAGCATTCATGGTCCCTGTCCGAGCTGGAATAGCCACCTATAATGGCGGGGAGCAAGCGGAGAGATCTCTGAATCCGTCTCCAGAGGAGCGAATATGCCTCATCCCGCATATGCTAAGGGGCATCGGGTTTCCTATCCACCCGTTCCTTCGCAGGCTCCTGGAGTTCTACAGCCTCCAGTTACACAATTTCACCCCTGCCTCTATACTACATATAGCAGGGTACGTTGCCCTTTGCGAACTATTTTTAGGCTGCGAGCCTCACTCCGGGTTATGGAAGAAGCTCTTCTGCCTTGTCCCCGCAACTGTGGAGAATCCTTATGTCGGTGGGCGGGTCAAGTATGGCGCATTGCCGAGACTGGATACCTTTCCGGCACTCCCAAGAAGGCATCAGAGAACTGGCCTTCAGAGTGGTTCTACATTGACGATGTTCCCCTTCCGGATCCAGTCCGGACAGGTCTCCCCCAGTTCAATAACACCCCGCCAAGGGCACGTCTAAGCTGGCGCCCCCGAGGCCCCCAAGATGAGGATACTAGGGAAATATATTATATGATGAGCAGGATAAAGTTACTGGCCAACTCCGGACAGACGATAGTCGAGGTTATGGCAATATGCATAATACGGGGAGTGCAACCACTTCAATATCGGGGGAAGCCCATGTGGCACTTCAACGGGGAAGATGATGCCACCCGTTGTGGCCGTAAGGGTCCGGACTCCGCCACTACTCTGGCAAGGATATTATCCAGTTTGTATCAAGGCGAAGAGGTGGAATTCTCCATGTACAACCCCCCAAACTGGGTAAGTTGTCGTTCCTTTCCCTACGTCACTTATTGTGCCGTCCTTTGCTAAGATCATCTGCCTCGATATTCCCGAGCAGGAACTGAGGAGGGCCGTAGAAGGAATCTGCAGCCCCTCCCTGCAACCGGAGGACCCCGGAAGGGCCATCGATCCAGGTCTCAAAGAAGACCCGGATATTACCATAGAGCTCGTCAACGGGATATTTTATCAAGCGAGCTGTGATGGCGCCTCAGTGGCCATTACTGCCGACTATCCCGGGCCGCTTCCTACTTCGCGCGTAAGCCAAGTCAAAAACCCCTATCCTCCGAAGAGGACTCCCTTCATATGACATGCCTTACCCTTCAAGCGTCTTGTTTTTGCAGAGACGATGATCGAAGCGTGGGGCCGAGCCCCTAGGGACTCGTCGGCCAAGGGTGTCCGGACCGGGCAGGCTCAAGAGGAAGGCGGTGAGGGTCGACTCACCGCTACAGAGGTAAGACAAAAACTTGTGCTGTCATTATGGTATTTTGAAGTATGACAACACCCTTTGTCTTCTGGTAGGAAGAGGAGCAGCCGGACTATATCCGGGGATCCTGCCAACCACGCCTCCACCAGCCGGATTCCAGAACCAGCTTCGAGAGCGGAGGCGGGAGCAGGGCCGATGCCGCATAGTTCTCCAACAGAGAGTGTGGATATGCCCTCAGCCACGAATTCTGAAGTAGAGAGCGCCATGAATCACAGGCGCCGACGGGCCGTACTTCGGAACAACATCTTCTCCGAAGAGGCATTTAATGCCTTCAATTCGGGAGACACATACATCTGAGCTGCTCAAGGCGGGCTTGCCCGAGCGACGGACCAGTATACCAAAGATATACGGGTAAGAAAATTTGATAAGCATGTGTAGAAGTAGCCCCTGAGACTTGAAACGGTTGGAGCAACTGCTTTAAAGATGAATTTAAGCACAGGTCCTTGTCGATAAGAACGAGCAATTGTCTCGGGAGCTAGAGGAATGCAAGGCCGAACTGAGGGCCGCAATTGCCAAGTTAGAGGAACCCCAAAAGCCCTCATCTGGTAACAATTGTCACAATTGTACGAAGATGCACCAGTTAGTAAATGGCTGATATGGCAAGTCTAACAGAAAATTCTGCAGACAATCCCGGGGTGAATCCGAGGGCGTAAGAGAGGACGATCGCATCTCAAAAGGCAGTGGAGGCTGGCGGCGCATTCTCGCATGAGTTAGGCAGAGAAGAACAATCTTCAAGATGCCAAAGTCCAGCCGGACGTGGAGTTAAAAGATCTCCGGCCACCGGGCGGACTCCGTGAAGGAGAACAAAGGCTTCGACGCGGCATTTACGGTAAATGCCTAGACGAACTGTAGTATAGTTCGGGCGAGGAAGTATATTGAAAGAATTTTGCTTGCAGGAATGTTAACGGGTCGCCCTAAGGAGGAGATGCCTCATCTGCAAGTGATTTACTGCAAGACCTTTTCAGAATCGCACGAGCGAACTCGACAAGTGATGCAGGTGTCGCTAGTGCTTTGTGGCCATCAAGCTTGCCGCCGAATGGCATGGGGGAGCTTGTGAATATGCTTCAAGGAGCACGGCGCGCTCCGACTGTGGAAGGTGTCCGCTGTCGGGCAAGGCGCAAGAGAAGCTCGGGCTATGGTGAAGACGCAGCTACACCAAGCTAGACCCGAACCATATGGTCAAGTAGGATCAAGGGGCCTAATGGGCAAGAAATTCCCGTGAGTCTGTGTATGACCGTAGCGTTAGCCGCTAAGTATTCTCAATAGGATTGTAAGCTAGATAGCCTGTTGGACGGTATATAGGAGGAATATAGTCAGTCCAAGTGACTGTGTAATTTAATGGGCATGATTAGTTCTAAGCGGGATTAAAATCATTTGTCATGGCGGACCTTTTGCTTCAAATTTCCGGATCCTACAACCGGGTGTGTCCGAATACCCACTTAGTTATACAAAATCGGGGTATGCGTGGAAGCAAGGCGTAGGGGTCATAAGTGCTTGAACAGATAAGTACCCAACTAGTTATGTTATATTACATGGATAGTAAGAAACATCTTCCAGGGAGAATAGTTCCGTTAGGGGTTCCTTTCCCTGGGTACGCATGCGACGATGCACATGTCCGGACTGCGAACGATGGTGCAGGATACAAGACTTCTGGGGATTTACGTCATAATAAATGAACACATCTTTTGTTCACCGACCGAATATTCTCTTAAGGAAGCTTGCTTTCGGCTTCACCCAGTCTGAGGTACACATCCGGCTGAACCGGCAGTAACAATCGTAGAGGTGCTCCCCTTATGCCCTAGCCGAATTAACAGGAACGTAGGGCATAAACACAAGAGCCAGGCAACCCAGCTTGGCAACATCTTAAGTCATATCGATGCATATAGTGGTGAAGAAAAGGCACATATGGAAAAAGAATGCATATGTGATGGGCAGAAAGCCATGTAAGTATTTATTTTGGCTTCTGTATAGGAAGCCCCCAGGTATTGCTTACACACTTAGTGCGGCCAGAGTGATCCAGAAATCCGCACTGTATTGAATACTTTGTGTGAAGAGAGAAAAAGGTCGAGAAAGGAAAAAGGTATGGAGCATAATTAAAAAGGAGGGGTTAGGAGACAAACACTGAGTTTGGTGCTAGGCGTAGAATCTCCGGAGTCTGGCCGCGTTCCATGGGTTCGGCTCGAGTCTGTTATCGGATGCATTACGTAAGCGGTACGCTCCTCCGGTGAGAACTTTGTCAATGACGAAGGGACCTTCCCACTTGGGTCTGAGCTTGTCCTTCTTCTTCTTCGGTAGGCGTAGAACGAGCTCGCCAATGTTATAAGTTTTGGCCCGCACTTCTCTGCTTTGATATCGTCGAGCCTGCTGCTGATAGAATGCAGAGCGGGCTTTTGCGACGTCACGCTCCTCCTCTAGGGCATCTAAGTTATCCTGCCAATCTAACTTGGCTTCCTTCTCTTCGTACATGTGTCCGCGTGGCGAATCATGTATTATGTCGCAGGGTAATACTGCTTCCGTGCCGTACACCATAAAAAATGGTGTATATCTGGTGGTGCGATTTGGCGTGGTCCGCAGCCCCCAGAGTACGGAGTCGAGCTCCTCGACCCAGTGCATATCCGACTCTATCAAGGATCGCACTAGTCTGGGTTTGATGCCGCTCATGATGAGACCATTTGCCCGCTCTACCTGGCCGTTTGTTTGGGGATGGTAGACGGAAGCGTATCGAGCTTAATGCCCATTTTTGCGCACCAAGTTTTCGATTCATCGGCTGTGAAATTTGAGCCATTATTAGTGATGATGCTATGGGGGAAACCGTATCGGTGTACGACCCCAGATATGAAGTCTATTACTGGTCCGGATTCAGCCGTTTTGACTGGTTTAGCTTCTATCCATTTGGTGAATTTGTCCACCATGACCAATAAGTATTTTTTTCTTATGGCTTCCCTTTAAGAGGTCCGACCATATCCAAATTTCTGCACCGCAAAGGGCCAAGTTATGGGGATTGTTTGGAGAGCGGTAGGGGGCATATGACTCTGATTGGCAAAGAGCTGGCAACCAACGCAATGTTGGACAAGGTCCTGTGCGTCTGCTCGGGCCGTCGGCCAATAGAAACCTGTATGGAAGGCCTTGCTAACTAATGCTCGAGCCGCGGCGTGGTGCCCGCCCAGGCCGGCATGGATTTCAGCCAAGAGTTGCCGCCCTTCCTCTTCGGAGATGCATCTTTGGAGTACTCCGGTAGCGCTTTTCTTGTAGAGTTCCCCTTCGTAGACTTTATAAGCTTTAGAGCGCCGGACAATGCAGCGTGCTTCATTTTGGTCTTCGGGGAGCTCCTGCCAATTTAGGTAGGCCAAGAAAGGCTCGGTCCACGGGGCAATTACAGCAATCATTTCATGGGCCGAGGACGTTATTTCGGTGGTAGAACCTCCGACTGTGTCTGATGGTTCGGAATCTAGGGGTGTATTCGGATCCGTGCTAGTATTGCCGGACTCTCGTTCCCATACTACAGATGGCTTGAACAGTCGTTCCAAGAATATGTTAGGTGGGACAGGGTCGCGTTTAGCGCCGATGCGAGCGAGGACATCCGCCGCTTGATTGTTTTCTCGAGCCACATGGTGGAATTCGAGCCCCTCGAACCGAGCTGACATTTTGAGGACGACATTATGGTAGGCCGCCATTTTCGGGTCCTTGGCATCAAAATCTCCATTTATTTGTGATATTGCGAGGTTTGAATCCCCGCGCACTTCTAGGCGTTGAATGCCCATAGAGACTGCCATCCGAAGACCGTGCGACAGAGCCTCGTATTCGGCTGCATTGTTGGAGTCTGTGTATAATATTTGGAGGACGTACTGGACTGTGTCTCCAGTAGGAGACGTCAGGACTACACCTGCTCCCAATCCGGCCAACATTTTAGAGCCGTCCAAGTGCATGATCCAGTTTGAGTATGCGCCATACTCTTTAGGGAGTTCGGCTTCTGTCCATTCGGCGACGAATTCAGCCAATACTTGCGACTTGATGGCCCGCCATGGTTTGTACATTATGTCGAACGAAAGGAGCTCAATGGCCCATTTGGCAATCCGGCCCGTAGCATCGCGGTTATTTATTATGTCATTGAGTGGTACTTCAGAGGCCATCGTAATCAAACACTCTTGAAAGTAGTGTCGTAGCTTCCGGGATGCATTTGAACACCGCGTATGCTATTTTTTTATAGTGTGGGTATCGGAATTTGCATGGGGTTAGGACCGTGGACACGTAGTAAACCGGCTTCTCGAGCGGGTATTTGTATCCGTCAGCCTCTCGTTCAACGACGAGCACTGCGCTTACCACTTGATGCGTTGCAGCTATGTACAGCAGCATATGTTCGTCGATATTCGGCGCTGTTAGTACTGGATTACTGGCCAATAAGGTCTTTATTTCATCCAGTCCGGCCGCGGCTGCATCCGTCCACACGAAGTGTTCGGTGCGCCGAAGAAGGCGATAAAGAGGTAATGCGTTTTCTCCTAACCTGGAGATAAAGCGGCTGAGAGCAGCCATGCATTTCCACGTATGCCTCAACTATTTTGCCATTTTGCTTTTCCAGGCATGTTTGAATCATGCGTTGGTAGGTTGCACCGGTGTTCTTGAGCCTAAAAGGCATAGTGTTGAAGTAGAAAGGGCCATATGGCATTATGAAAGCTGTTGCAGCTTGGTCAGACTCTGCCATCTTTATTTGATGGTATCCATAGTATGCGTCGAGGAAACACAGCGAGTCATATCCTGCTGTGGCATCAATGATTTGATCGATGCGATGGAGGGGAAAGGGATCTTTGGGGAAAGCCTTGTTGAGGTCTTTAAAGTCGACACATAGGCACCAGGATTTGTCCTTCTTTGGTACCATTACTAGGTTTGCCAGCCAATCCGGATGCTTGATATCTCTGATGAATCCGACCTCGAGTAGTTTGGCTAGCTCTTCCCCATGGCCTGCCGTTTGGGCTCAAACCGCCTTAGAGTCAGCTTGACCGGTTTGTATCCTTTTAGTATATTGAGGCTGTGTTCGGCCAATCTGCGTGGGATGCTTGGCATGTCCGATGGGTGCCAAAGTAAGATGTCCCAATTCTCACAGAAGAAGTCTCGCAGTTAAGGCGGCGTCTGCTATGGGCTCAGGTATCCCGACGGAAGCTGTCTTCATGGGGTCCATTGGATGGACTTGGAATTTGACTATCTCGTCTGCGGGTTTAAATGAGGTGGATTTGGGTCGCTTGTCGAGTATCACGTCGTCCCTGTCCATGGTGGCCCGCAGTGTTGTTAATTCTTCGGCTGCTAGGCCTCAGATAGTGCCTCCAGGGCTAGTGCTGCGGTTTTGTTTTCGGCGCGAAGTGTGACGTCTGGATCACTCGCTAGAGTGATGATTCCATTGGGCTCGGGCATTTTAAGCTTCATGTACCCATAACGGGGTATAGCTTGAAAGCTCGCAAACGCGTCCCGCCCTAAAAGGGCGTGGTATCCGCTGCTGAAAGGGGCCACTTGGAAGGTGATTTCTTCGGACCTATAATTCTCTGGGGTGCCGAATACCACGTCAAGTGTGATTTTTCCCGCACACCGTGCTTCCCGACTAGGGATAATTCCCCTGAAGGTTGTGCCGCTTTGTTCAATGCGGCCTTTGTCAATTACCATCTTGCTGAGTGTCTCTTTATAGACAGATTTAATCCGCTTCCGCCATCCATGAGCACTTTAGTGAGCCGGAAGCCGTCCACGATTGGGCTAAGAACCAGAGCGGCTGGTGCCCGATTACCCAGATCGAGGTTCGCCACCGGCGTTGAAAGTTATAGCGATGTCGTTCGAGGGTTCATCTTGGCCATATGGAAAATTTCCGCGAGCTTCGATGAGCTCGCTTGCGCCTACTATTTGAGGCAGAAGTCTCGAAGACTGTTAGTACCGTATTGTGCTCATTGGCGAGATGTTGTTCTGTAAGAAGATCCTCGCCAGTTTTCGCAACCTGCCGGAGTATCCAACATGCCCTAAGGCTATGAGTTGGTGCTGCGTCCGGAGTGCTGTGGAGTTTACATGGCCCGTTGAGCCATTTTTCCAATACGGTTCCCCGCCTTGGGGTGGGCTTTGGTTTCTTGGGGATTGGATCGGACGACATACGGGAGTTCGCCCGTTTAGTTCGGACAAAGGTTTTGGTGAAAGCCGGATTGTCCCAAAATTCAGTTTGAGTTTTCCAGACGCTTTCCATTGCACAGTATTTCTGTACAATGATTGCTAAGTCCGCAAAGCGTACTATGTCACGGCGACTTATAGCATTGAGGATTCCTTTGTCCGTGCAGTTTTTGCAGAAGAGGAAGACTACATCCTCCTCGTGGCAGTCCTCGACCTGGTTTAGTGCAAGGAGGAATCTGGCCCAAAGAATGATGTCTTGTCTCTGGGGCTCTTGCACGATATGGGAGAGACGATTTAAGTCCGCGTGGGTGTTTATAGCTGAATCCGGATTCGATCCGATCTAGCACCCAGGGCATGGAAGCTTCCGAGTTCAATAGCTCGGATTCGACGCTGCCCAATTTTTCCGCCCGTGCTCGGTTCTAAGTCCGGGACCCGGTCATATCATCCTCGGGGTGTCCGGCTCCGGGAGCTCGGCGATCCGGACATAATTCGTCCTCAAAATAGAGGGATACTCCTTGTGTGGTTCCTCCGATACCGCTATCTCGTGGGTGGCCGGCGGGGATTTAATGTCCCTCTGGTCGGGTTTAAGCCCGATCCAGTCATAGTCCGTTGCGACTCCCAAAGCGGCGATGCGATCCAAGAGCTCATTGAGAGAATAGAGCTCTATCGGATCCATCTGTTCGGTGAGATCTGAATTGATGTGAAGTTTATGCGTGATGACCCGAGAGGCCATCGTTGGCGCGACAGCCGATGGGGCGGTCATGAAGAAGCCGCCTAGTCGGAGAGTTTGGCCTACAGCCAGAGCCCCCCCTGCGGTAATGTTGTCCCTGACAATGAGACGAGCCATCGAGCCTTGCAAATGACGGCTACGGAGGAACTCTCAATGAAAGCACCAATGTCGGTGTCAAAACCGGCGGATCTTGGGTAGGGGGTCCCGATTTGTGCGTCTAGGCTGATGGTAACAGGAAGCAAGGGACACATATGTTTACCTGTGTTCGCCCTCTTGATGGAGGTAAAACCCTACTTCCTGCTTGATTAATATTGAAGATATGGGTAGTACAAGAATAGATCTACCACGAGATCATAGAGGCTAAACCCTAGAAGCTATCCTATGATGGTATGATTGTAATTGTGATCGGCCTTCTAAGGACCTACCTCTCTGGTTTATATAGACACCGGAGAGGGCTAGGGTTTACATGGAGTCGGTTACAAGGAAGGAAATATAATATTCGAATCGCCAAGCTTGCCTTCCACGCCAAGGAAAGTCCCATCCGGACACGGGCCGAAGTCTTGAGTCTTGTATCTTCATGCTTCCATAGTCCGGACAATGTATACAGTACGGCTGTCCGGATACCCCCCTAATCCAGGACTCCCTCAGCGGCCATGCTCCTCGATTGGATCAAGCCGGAGCCCCTCTCCCCGTTCCTCCACCACCAGTAGACCCCCACCACTCCGGCGTTCCTCCCCATCCCTTTAGCGAGTCGCCGGAGCTCCATTCGCCGCGATCCCCATCTCCGTCCGTAGCTCTCCTCCGCCACGGCCATGGACCTGCCTGCTCTGGTGGTCTTAGGCGAAAGTAAACGGTCCAGGAGGGTGCCGTTGGTCTCCCTGAGCACGCCGGTGTGCTGCACGTCTCGGGAGATGGCCGGAGCCACCCAGGAGCCTCACCGGAGCGCACCCCCTGCATCGAGCAGGCGCGAGGAAGGAGGAGTTGACTCGAGCTAGGCAGGCCCTGCCTCTTCCTCGGCCCCACTGGTCTGCCTCCGGGCGTTGACCGTGCGTGGCAAGGTGGATAAGTGACGGGCCCCAGTCCCACGGGACCCACCCGTCAGCGACTCCAAGCCCCGGCCCCGCCTCTGCTGACTAGGATAAGTGGAAGCGTATTCCACAGAATACGTCTTCCCTTCCTGAAAGCGTACCTTGGTGCTGCTTCGACCAAGTTTACGTTTTCTCTGTTGGAAAGTGTATTCTAGCAAAAGGTGCGTTCTGTTTTTCCATGGCAAGGGACTGTTGGTGATGATTTTATTGCAGAAAGGTCCCTGGCAGAAAAACCCTTATAACTTTTCAACCACAACCCCAAATGAGGTGAATCCAAAGCCCACTTCTTCGTTACATCGACCCCATTCTGATGGAACCATTTTCACCATGTTTTGACATTCTGAAAATGACCATTTTGCCCCTGCCCTTATTTAGCGCCCTTCGAGAGAGTACATTTTCCGGCGACCCTTTCCGCGAGTTTCTCGCACTTTGTCCCGGTGATTTCTTCCACCCCAGCAAGCCACACCCTCCATTTGCATCACTGTAATGCAGTGACATGGGTTAATCTATTTTAACTTGTTTAAAATATTGCTTTAGCTACATGACTTTGTGCATGGCAATTTCTCGGAGTTATAATTTGATCTTGTTATTGCCATGATGTTTCTTGGAGTTCTAGGACTTATATTTTTCAGCTTATGTGGTTGACATGTTGCCATTGGATTATTAGTGGCTTATGTTATAATTATTTTCGTGGTGGTGTTGGATATGATATTTTGTAGTATTACTTTGGATGTCATGCTGCCTTTGGATTATTAGTGGTTAGTATGATTATTTCCATGATGGTATCTGTTATTATATTTTGGAGTATTACTTTGCATGTCATGCTGCCTTTGGATTATTAGTGGTTAGTATGATTATTGAAAGGATCGAGAAGAGGTGTCTAGAGGGTGGGTGATTAGACACTAAGTACCAAAAGTTGCAGTTTTTAATTTCTTTAAATTGAAGTGGAGTTTTGGCACAACTTTAACAAACACAATACATATCAAGCAAGCATGCAAAGAGTATATGAGCAGCGGAAAGTAAAGCATGCAACTTGCAAGAATGTAAGCGGAAGGGTTTGGAGAATTCAAACGCAATTGGAGACACGGATGTTTTTGTCATGGTTCCGATAGGTGGTGCTATCGTACATCCACGTTGATGGAGACTTCAACCCACGAAGGGTAACGGTTGCACGAGTCCATAGAGGGCTCCACCCATGAAGGGTCCATGAAGAAGCAACCTTGTCTATCCCATAATGGCCATCGCCCACAAAGGACTTGCCTCACTAGCGGTAGATCTTCACGAAGTAGGCGATCTCCTTGCCCTTACAAACTCATTGTTTCAACTCCACAATCTTGTCGGAGGCTGCCAAGTGATACCTAGCCAATCTAGGAGACACCACTCTCCAAGAAGTAACAAATGGTGTGTTGATGATGAACTCCTTGCTCTTGTGCTTCAAATGATAGTCTCCCCAACACTCAACTCTCTCTCGCAGGATATGGATTTGGTGGAAAGAAGATTTGAGTGGAAAGCAACTTGGGGAAGGCTAGAGATCAAGATTCATATGGTGGGAATGGAATATCTTGGCCTCAACACAGAGTAGGTGGTTCTCTCTCAGAAAATGTGTATTGGAAGTGTAGGTATGTTCTGATGGCTCTCTCCATGAATGAAGAGTGGGTGGAGGAGTATACATAGCGTCCACACAAAAACTAACCGTTACACACAATTTACCAATCTCGGTCACACCGAATTGAGAAACTCGGTCGGACCGATTTAGCAAACCTAGTGACCGTTAGGATTTTCGGTGGGACTGAGATGCAACTCGGTAGAACCGATATGGTTAGGGTTAGGGCATAACGTAATCTCGGTGTGACCGATTACACAAACTCGGTGGGACTTATTTTGGTAATAAGATAACCAGAGAGTTGGTCAGGTAAACTCGGCGGGACCGATTTGCTCATTTCGGTGGGACCGAAATGTTACAAAAGGGAAACAGAGAGTTTACAGTGCAATCTCGGTGGGACCGATCGCTCATCTCGGTAGGACCGAAATGTTACGAAGGGAAACAGAGAGATTGCAACCCCATCTCGGTGTGACCGAGATCCCTATCGGTGAGACCGATTTGCCTAGGGTTTGTGGCAGTGGTTATGACGTCTGAACTCGGTGCCGCCAGATAGAAAGAATCGGTGGGGCCGAGTTTGACTTTAGGTTTAGGTAATATGTGGATGTGGGAAAGCAGTTGAGGGTTTTGGAGCATATCACCAAGCACTTTGAGCAAGCAAGCCATTAAGCAACACCTCATCCTTCTTGATAGTATTGGCTTTTCCTATAGACTCAATGTGATATTGGATCACTAAAATAGAAAATGTAGAGTCTTGATCTTGAAGCTTGAGCCAATCCTTTCTCCTTAGCATCTTGAAGGGGTTCCACATCCTTTAGTCCATGCCACTTAATTTGTTGAACTTGTCTGAAACATACTAGGTAAAAGTATTAGTCCAACAAGAGGTATGTTGTCATTAATTATCAAAATCACCCAGGGAGCACTTGTGCTTTCAATCTCCCCCTTTTTGGTAATTGATGGCAACATACATCAAAGCTTTAGATAAAGATATAGAGAATAGCAAGTAAAGCTTTGGAAAGACATGTAACAAGCATAGGCTCCCCCTACATGTATGCAATCATGTGAATATGGAATATAGAAACATGTGACAGCATAACCATGACATAGTAGGCAATGTGTTACATATGTCTTGGCTATATGCATCAGGGCAAAGATATGAATATGGGAAATGTACCTTCATGCCCATGAGTCCTTCTTGCAAACAGTATGTACATCAGCAAGAATTTCTCATACACATGACTATGATGCATATACTTACCTTGTGGTCTTGAGTTGGATATGATGGGATGAGCCTGCGTAAACAAGGTTAGATAGCACAGATACACCTACTAGCTAGAGCAAACAAAAGAAACCACAAGAGTACCAAGACTGGGATGACATGTAGAGTGAGTACAGAGTACCACGATAGATATTGACATGTCCCCAAAGAGAAAGATATGCAATGAATTTAAGAACTTTCTTTCCTTGGATGTCTTGCTCCCCTGAATCTAGCATGGGATCTTTGGGAGAAGATAGGGAATGTAAAAAAACAGAGCTCAAAGAAACAAATGAATAGAGCTAATGCAAATAAGCACATATGAACATGTCTTTCCCCCAAGAAGACATGTGGCATCTCTCCTCTTGAACACCAAGCATCTTGGATCCTTGAAGATTCCCTCCCCCTAGAGATATGATTAAGCTTTGATTAAGCTTTGATGTGATCTCTCTCCCCCCCCCCATTTGACATCAATTTCCAAGAAGGGTCTTCTAGAATTTGTTGTGAACGGGTTCGGTCCTTGAATCACAGTACAAAGCATTAAGGTAATGTGATGCTTGCAGAGGACAAGATTCATTGAGTGGAGCTGGATCAAGAATAAAGCAGGAATAAATGGCAAAATGTTTTTCCTGTAGTGAAATCGGTCTCACCGAGTTGTATGCTTCAGTTGATCCAAAAATCTTCGACTAGACCGGAAACATGAAACCGGTGGAACCGAGTTCATCACAGAGAAAAACACTTGTCACCTCAGCTCACTAGACAAATAAGATCTCACAATGATTTGCAATGAATTGGATGCAGAAAATGCAGAACAAGAAACAAAGAAAAGAAACTAAAAGATCTAGATGAAGTTTTTTTGAAAGGGGAAACAAATATGCATGAGACAAATGCAAGAACACAGAAAAGAACACAAGAGAACTTCATCTAGAGTTGGGCGGTGACAAAGTCACCTATGTTAGAGTATATTGACTTAGGAGTCAAGTGAGATCACTTGATCATAGGTCGTACTCATCGTTTAAGATCAAAATGGGGTTACCATTTTTCGTTTAAGTATCTTGATGTATTCACATCTTGTCGAGTTGCTTTGACTCATGACTTGGAGTAAAGCTTCTCTAAGATGGAATAACATACCTTGGGTGGCGGTGTCGATCTTGATCATGTAGTTGAACTTGTGTGGGTTGCTCAAGGTTGATGTAGCCCGTCAAGAGTTGGGAGCACCCTTTGGATTTTGAGTTCATCTACCTACATGGGTTATTTTTCGCAAGGAAGAGCACTTGTGTATCTAACATGACAATCATGAAACTCAACATAGAATTTGTCAAAGGATTTGTTTGAAAGGTTTCGTGCTTCATTGTCTTCAACCACCATTGTGTAGAGACTTGGTGATGTAGAGATTGCTCAAGATGTGAGTGAGTTGCAATCTCATAGAATTAGATTCATCCAAGTACCTACAAGGGTTAGATAACATGCAAGATGCAAATTTTCAAGACATAAGATAATCATCATAGGAGAAATATCAAGTGATTAGTCGTAAGCTCAAGTCTTGCATGTATCCAATGGAGTTCCTACTCCAAGTTTGAAGCACCGATGATGTTCAATTCACCTCTTAACCTGCAAACCACTTTCTCATCAAGTGGTTTAGTGAATATATCCGCTAATTGCTTATTGGTGCGAACATGCTTAAGATTTATGTCACCCTTAGCAACGTGATCTCGAATGAAATGATGACGAACTTCAATCTGCTTAGTTCTAGAGTGTGCACGGGATTGTGAGCAATCTTGATAGCACTTTCATTGTCACAAAGTAATGGAACATGTTTCACATATATCCCATAATCTTTAAGAGTTTAGGTCATCCAAAGTAATTGAGCACAACATGAACCACCGGCAATGTATTCCGCTTCGGCGGTGGATAAGGATACCGAGTTTTGTTTCTTGGAAGACCAAGACACAAGAGATCTACCAAGGAATTGACAAGTACCCGAAGTGGACTTTCTATCAACCTTTTCACCGGCATAGTCCGAGTCGGAGTAGCCAACAAGATCAAAGGAAGCCCTCTTTGGATACCAAATGCCAAAATTTGGTGTATGTATTAAGTATCTCACTATCATCTTCACGGCCTTAAGATGACATTCCTTAGGAGCAGCTTGATATCGTGCACACATGCACACACTTAGCATGATATCGGGACGTGAAGCACATAGATATAATAATGAACCAATCATAGAGCGATAAACCTTTTGATCAACCGGTTCACCATCTTTGGTCAAATCAAGGTGTCCACTAGTAGGCATGGGTGTAGTCATACCTTTGCATTCTTGCATATTGAACTTCTTGAATAAGTCCTTGGTGTACTTCGTTTGAGAGACAAAGGTACCTTACTTAGTTTGCTTGATTTGCAAACCAAGAAATAATTTGAGTTCACTCATTATAGGCATCTCAAACTTCTCCGACATTAGCTTCCCAAACTTTTCACTAAAATGAGGGTTAGTTGATCCAAATATAATATCATCGACATAAATTTGGCATACAAATAGTTCTCCATTAACCCTTTTAGTAAAAAGAGTAGAATCTATTTTTCCAATTTCAAAGCCTTTTTCAATAAGGATCTTGGTCAAGCATTTATACCATGCTCTAGGAGCATGTTTAAGATCATAAAGGGCTTTGTGAAGTTTGTAGACATGATTAGGTTTCCTAGGATTGACAAAGCCGGGAGGTTGCTTAACATAAACTTCCTCCTCAATTTCACCATTTAGAAAAGCACTTTTAATGTCCATTTGGTACAAAGTGATATCATGGTGATTAGCATAAGCAAGTAAGATGTGAATGGACTCAAGTCTAACAACGGGAGCATATGTCTCACCATAGTCCATACCTTCGACTTGTATGTAGCCTTGGGAGACGAGACGTGCTTTGTTGCGAACCACTTTTCCATCTTCATCTTGCTTGTTGCGAAACACCCATTTGGTACCGATGATGTTGTGGTTGTTGTCGGGCTTCTCGACCAATGTGCACACTTGATTTCTCTCAAAGTTGTGTAGCTCTTCATGCATAGCGTTTATCCAGTCCGGATCGTCCAATGCTTCTTCAACCTTCATAGGTTCAATGCTAGAGATGAATGAGTAATGTTCACAAAAGTTAGCCAAACGAGTTTTAGAGCGAGTGATTCTTCCGGTTTGGATATCATTCTAGATTTGCTCCACGGGATGATCTTTAGCAATTCTTGCTCGAACTTGTGAAAGCTTTTGCTTGGGTCTTGGTTGAACATCTTCTTCATCTTGTTCTTCTTCTTGGCCTTCTTCATTGTTAGCGTTGTTGTTCTCTTGTTGTGGTGGAGAAGGAGGCTGTTGACGTTCGTCTTGGTGCACTTCCTCGTTTTCTTCATCTTGGTGTGTCCCACTTGTGGATGCTTCCGTATCAAGTCTTGGTTCACCTTGTCGTGAGGTAGAAGCTTCCACTTGGACGGACAAGGTACTCTCCTTCATCTCCGTTGGACGAATCTTGCCCATGGACAAGTCTTGGATTGCTTCCGAGGGATCTTTGTCTCCTACATCAATTAGAAATTGCTCTACTTGCGAGCCGTTAGATTCATCAAACTTCACATCTACCGTTTCTTCAACCTTTCGGGTGAAATTGTTGTAGACACGGTATGTGTGAGAACTTGAGCCATCACCAAGTAGGAAACCTTCATGAGACTTAGGAGCAAATTTAGAACGACGATGCTTATCAAGAATGTAGCACTTTGAGCCGAATACTCGAAAGTATCCAACTTGGGGTTTGTTACCGGTGAGGAGCTCGTATGCCGTCTTGCCAAGTAGCTTGTGAAGATACAAGCGATTTGTTGCATGACAAGCTGTTTCAACCGCTTCCCCCCAAAAGTGTTTTGGCGTCTTGTACTCATCAAGCATCGTTCTTGCCATCTCGATAAGAGTCCGGTTCTTCCTCTCAACGACTCCATTTTGTTGAGGTGTGTACGTAGCCGAGAACTCATGTGAAATCCCTTCTTCGTCAAGAAAGGTGTCTACATTTGCGTTCTTGAACTCCATTCCGTTGTCGCTCTGAACCTTCTTGATCTTCACGTCAAATTGATTTTGGGCCTTCCTAGCAAAGTTTTTGAAGATCTTTTGGACCTGCGATTTGTCATCAAGAAAGAACACCGACGTAAATCTTGAAAAATCATCAACTATGACTAGACCAAATGAGTTACCACCGAGACTCTTGTAGGAATTTGGACCAAATCGATCCATGTGAAGTAGCTCGAGTGGTCTTCTTGTGGTCATGATGTTCTTAGCGCGATGACTTCCTCCAACTTGTTTCCCTGCTTGACAAGCACTACAAAGTCTATCCTTGTCAAATATGACATCGTTAACGCCAAGGATATGATTTCCTTTAATGAGTTTGTCAAGGTTTCGCATGCCCACATGGTCTAGCCTTTTATGCCACAACCAGCCTTTAGAAGATTTAGCAATTAAGCAAGTTCTAGGTTGAGCCTTTTTAGTGAAATCAACAATGTAAAGATCTCCTCTACATATACTTGTAAAGACCATTTTATGATTATCTCTACGAAACACTTGGCAGTCTACTTCAGTAAATAGGACATTGAACCCGAAATCAGCAAGTCTAGATACTGAAAGTAAGTTGTAGCCAAGAGATTCAACGAGCATGACATTTTGTATGGAGCTATCATGTGAGATGGCCACCTTACCAAGGCCAACCACCTTACCCTTTGAATTATCACCAAAAGTGACATACTCTCGAGGGCCGTCGTTTTCAACAAGCTCACGGAACATGTCTTTATCTCCGGTCATATGATCAGTACATCCACTATCAAGGACCCATTCCTTTCCTCCAGCCATGTAGCCGCGAAGATTTGCCATAAGACCAAAGTGTCTCATCGCATCTTCGAGATCATAGTCACTATCATCATCCTCATCATAGTATCCATGTTCAACATCATTTTGTGATTGATCAATTCCTAGAGAGGGTAATTCATTAGACAAATGATCATCACAATGGTCATCTTTATGAATTCTAATAGCTTTGGATATGATATCGCTAATGATCCCAACATTTCCTATGGCATGCATGAGATTGGTAATCTCAAATAGACAATCACCAAAGCTAGGATCACTAGAATTCATCTTAGTCAAATCAATAGACTTATGGAGAATTTCGTCTCAATTTTTCAAGGAATAATCTGGAAATCGTTCCTCAAGAAATTTCCATATAGTATAGGCACAATCAAGAGTAGGCAAACTAGCAATCAAATTTTTGGGCAATCCTCTTATGATAAGATTGATGGTTCTAAGATTGCGAATCATTTCAAGATCCTCTTCGGGTGTGGGATGCAAGGGATCAATATGAGGTGCACAAGGGCTAGCAATGTACTTGTTCAAGTGGTATTCATTGAAAATCTCAAGCATTTCATTTTTTCACTCATGAAAATATTCTTCATCAAGAATAGGCACTCTATGTCTAAGACTCCCCAAAGTAGACACATCCATCTTCCTCCAAAGGTGTTTAAACCAAGGCAATGGAGACCAATGCTCTGATACCAATTGAAAGGATCGAGAAGAGGTGTCTAGAGGGGGGATGATTAGACACTAAGTACCAAAAGTTGCAGTTTTTAATTTCTTTAAGTTGAAGTGGAGTTTTGGCACAAGTTTAACAAACACAATACATATCAAGCAAGCATGCAAAGAGTATATGAGCAGCGGAAAGTAAAGCATGCAACTTGCAAGAATGTAAGGGAAGGGTTTGGAGAATTCGAACGCAATTGGAGACACAGATGTTTTTGTCGTGGTTCCGATAGGTTGTGCTATCGTACATCCACGTTGATGGAGACTTCAACCCACGAAGGGTAATGGTTGCGCGAGTCCACAGAGGGCTCCACCCACAAAGGGTCCACGCAGAAGCAACCTTGTCTATCCCATCATGGCCATCCCCCACGAAGGACTTGCCTCACTAGCGGTAGATCTTCACGAAGTAGGCGATCTCCTTGCCCTTACAAACTCCTTGGTTCAACTCCACAATCTTGTCGGAGGCTCCCAAGTGTTGTGTTGATGATGAACTCCTTGCTCTTGTGCTTCGAATGATAGTCTCCCCAACACTCAACTCTCTCTCACAGGATATGGATTTGGTGAAAAGAAGATTTGAGTGGAAAGCAATTTGGGGAAGGCTAGAGATCGAGATTCATATGGTGGGAATGGAATATCTTGGCCTCAACACATGAGTAGGTGGTTCTCTCTCAGAAAATGTGTATTGGAAGTGTAGGTATGTTCTGATGGCTCTCACCACTAACCGTTACACACAATTTACCAATCTCGGTGAGACCGAATTGAGAAACTCGGTCGGACCGATTTAGCAAACCTAGTGACCGTTAGGATTTTTGGTGGGACTGAGATGCAACTCGGTAGGACCGATATGGTTAGGGTTAGGGCATAACGTAATCTCGGTGTGACCGATTACACAAACTCGGTGGGACCGATTTTGGTAATAAGCTAACCAGAGAGTTGGTCAGGTAAATTCGGTGGGACTGATTTGCTCATTTCGGTGGGACCGAAATGATACAAAAGGGAAACAGAGAGTTTACATTGCAATCTCGGTGGGACCGATCGCTCATCTCGGTAGGACCGAAACGTTACGATGGGAAACAGAGAGATTACAACCCCATCTCGGTGTGACCGAGATCCCTATCGGTGAGACCGATTTGCCTAGGGTTTGTGGCAGTGGTTATGACATCTGAACTCGGTGGCGCCGGATAGAAAGAATCGGTGGGGCCGAGTTTGACTTTTGGTTTAGGTCATATGTGGATGTGGGAAGGTAGTTGAGGGTTTTGGAGCATATTACTAAGCACTTTGAGCAAGCAAGCCTATAAGCAACACCTCATCCCCTCTTGATAGTATTGGCTTTTCCTATAGACTCAATGTGATCTTGGATCACTAAAATAGAAAATGTAGAGTCTTGATCTTGAAGCTTGAGCCAATCCTTTGTCCTTAGCATCTTGAAGGGGTTCCACATCCTTTAGTCCATGCCACTTAATTTGTTGAACTTGTCTGTAACATACTAGGTAAAAGTATTAGTCCAACAAGAGATATGTTGTCATTAATTATCAAAATCACCCAGGGAGCACTTATGCTTTCAATTATTTCCATGATGGTATCTATTATGATATTTTGGAGTATTACTTTGGATATCATGCTACCTTTGGATTATTAGTGGTTAGTATGATTATTTTCATGATGCTAGTTGATGTTCTGTTGCTTGGAGTATTATTTTCGGAGATGATGTTTACATGTGAATCTTAGCCGAATAGCTTTATTCTTGTTATGGGAGTAGTAGGATTATGTTCTTCGGATTCATCATGACAGTAGTGTAGTGCTACCCTTGGAGTATTTTGAGATGATGATGTTATGCTTGGATTATTTGTTGGATATTTCTATGACTTGGATTATAGTTTGATAGTTGATATTGGAGTATCAGTTAGCACAATTATATTTTTGGGGATAAATTCCGTCATTAAGTTGGTCAGGTGCCGCCGAACCGGGCTTTTTCCAGTGCAACCATGCTTACATTTATGGGAAGGTCCTAATTGGGTATATTGTCATGCAGCTCACCGGTGCCTCCCACGAGGGAAGGTTATGGGTATGCTTACCCTGATCAGGTAGGCGGACATAACCTTGTGTGCCCGAGTTAGATTTTGCGCGCGTGTCCCTGTTTGGGAGTGTCCCCTTGTGGGTGTGTTTTGACCACGACGGTGGTCGGGGTGTCCTTGGTAGACTTGGGGCCACCTAGGACCAGCCCAGTTGGGAGTGGGTCGGAGTGGCCGGGAGAGTGTCACGGCAGTAGATCAGTTTTGTCGAACACCGTTGGTCCACCCGAATGGGAGTGCAAGGCTTTGGGTTCCGTGGTGTGGGTATAGTGTGCTACCTCTGCAGAGTTTATTTAAATCTATCGATAGCCGCGTCCTCGGTCATGTGCATGGGTTCGTATTAGGTCACACCGTTCGATCAACACTCACATGACGGAATGACTTATAGGTGATTTATATGATGATATATTGTGAGCAGTAACAGTTTGGCAGGATGTTGATGATGATGTTGGAGACCAAGTGTTGGTCATGGTAGTGATCGCCGGAAAGATCACAGTTTGAGACCAAGTGTTTGTCATGGTAGTGATCGCGGGAAAGATCACCGTATGGTTTTGATCATGAGTTGATCGAGATGGTATATTGCTTGGCCGGTTAGCCAAGAGAGATATGGCTATGGAGATCTGAGATGGTGATTTATGAGCATTGTATTAGTTCATCTCATGCTTAGTAGTTTCTTCATCATGGTAGTTGTTAATTAATTAACCTGTTAATGCTATGTTATTGTCTTGCCTTGATGTTTATGGTTGTTGTGAGCTTGCAAGTACATTCAATGTACTGACTTGGCGTGTCATGCCAGATTGCAAGTGATGCCGTGATTGCTTGATTGCTTGTCGTGGTTTCCGTTCGTGCGAGCTAGGTCGTGTCCCAGCCAGAGTCCTTGCGGAGTGGAGTTCACCACCTTCGTCGTTGTTCCGCTGCTAGAAGTTTTCCGCTACTACGAGATGTTCTGCTGCTAGCATAGAGCAAGAGTAGTATCACAGGCGCAGTGTCGCCATGCTGATGTGATCATTGTAACATCAGACCCGTGTAATTATTATTCTTGTAATAAGAGCTGATTTGTTCTATGTCAAGCAGTGCCGTATTCCAGAGACTTCTCCTCGATCTCTAGGCTGGAATACGGGGCATTTCGGTTTCTCTGAGCCGGGGTGTCACAGGCTTGGTATCAGAGCAGGTCTGGCTGTAGGACGCCCTAGTCAGTGTGAGCGGTAGAAACCGGTAGAAATTAGTAGTTTTAAAGTCTGGCTTGTTTACTGCATTTGGTTGCTGCATTTGTTTGTTGCATAGCATGCATATAGTCTTATTATTTTGTTACTAGCGGTTTAATCTGGTGAGTGTAGATGGCATCAGTCCGGATCCACTACAGCTCAGCCTTTACATTTATCCAGTTTTCTTTTCCTGCTCATTCTTCGGTGTTTGGTGTCATTTCTGTCCCAGCAGAGTGATTCCAAGTGATCACGACACTGTTTGCAAAAATGGTGCTCAGGTATCGCGTCGAGTTATTTCCTTCAGCCCCACCTTTTGTTTCAGTGGTAGACATGCTTCTATCACGGATCGTCCTTTTTCTTATCATTTTGGCAACCCTTAATGATCGTAGTTATCAAGAAAGGGCAATGTCAGCAGCCTCAGTTTTTCCCTGCTATCCTGTTTCTTGGACGAGTACGGATGTTTTTTTCGTCTGCTTGATAATAATGTGGTTGCGACCTTCGTGTCCTGCTACATGATTACCGAGTGCGTCCTCACCTCCGAGCTAGTCCAGGTTGCTACCTGGCTAAGCTAGCACTTGGTGTAGCGCTGCTTACACCAATTTTTCCACACATTTATTCGTCCTCGTGCACATCGTCACAGCATGCTAGATCGTAGAGCCGGAGATCCCGCGAGAATTGTGTGCTTAAGTAGGCATGCATATTGTGTGACTAGCAGTAATATGTGACATTGATTGTGTGTGAATTGATTGTTGTTGTGTGTTTTTGTTTAATTGAGTTTTCTTTTGCTTCTTTCTTTTTGGGCCCCGGGATTACATTAATTTTCCCCTATAAAGAGTTGCTCATCAACTGACACCGGACTCGAAGAAGTAATAAGTATTTCAAATATTTGGAAGAAGCTCAGCTAAACATTATGGCCTTCTCAATCAACCGCATGATATAAGGAATATCTGCTCAGAATAGCAATTGTGTCTTGGATTGATTATCCGCATGCATTCTACAACACTAATGATCCAGCCAGCAGAAAGACAAGTCAGATGCAAGACCAACGATATATTTTTCAGTCAAAGGTATGGATCATAGGCAAAGTTTTGGCTCAGCAATAAATGATACTTGAAATATGTTATACTCCAAGAGAAAGTCAGGATGTGATATGCTCAACGAAGACAGTCAAACAAATTTTCTCATGCAAATAATCAACCGAAAAATATTATGGACGTGTGCATGGATATCAGTCTGCATATCAGTATGAAGTTTGGACATAAGAAACCCAGCAGTACTCCACACGCTATCGAAAGAAATTTATGAGGCAAGGCTCCTCAAATTTTTCCGCAGCATGATATGTGAAAAATTTCCGGTCCACGATATCCGGTCTTTCTCAACAAGATACCTTGGTAAAAGCTTGCGACACACGGGAAATGATTTTTTTCCAACAAGAAAACCCGAGGAGAAGCTTCTCAAGTATGGAAACCAGGCTTCTCCTGCACACTACTCAGGTCAAGCATCGTGTGTAAGCTATCAAGGCTTCTTACAGACGCTACCTGCATAAAAGCTTCGAGCGAAGCTAATGAGTCTTCCTCAGCAAGCTACTTGGATGGCTTCCCTCGTAAGCCACCCAGTCCGCGTCAGTACCACACTATGCACCATCCTTAGAGATTATATGATGAGTTGGCAGTATATGGCAGTACATCTCAAGGATCATATTTTCAATAATTTTGTCAGAGGAACAATTCAGTCAAAACATATGCCTACCGCAATAATATGTTATTAAGTTGCATATGATTGGTACGCATGTATCCCGAGTCAGATCGGTCACTAACACGGGATACGGCACTGATCCAACAGATATACCTAAGAAAACAATGAGCTCCGTACAACTACAAACCCCGAGTAAATGTCATATATGTGCGGACACAGGTCAGAAAAACAAGAACAAGGAATAATGTCAAAAATATTAACCACATCCATGGTCATACAAAGAATCAAGGACATGTGTGGCCAAGTTATTTCAGCAAGGTATCCTGATAAAGAAATTCATGACCGTTAAAGGGTGAGACTGACAACAAAGGTATGATGTATTTTGCACGGCCATCAGGGTCCGGATACCCAAATCAGTTGGAGGCCATAACTCCATATGGATCCACAACGACATACATCTTCAGCGGCCTACTCTATTTACAAGGATTTTCTTATCCCGCTAACCTGCTTGACATGGTTAGTGTGGAATATCCAAGTCTGTTCTATCAGATCCAAGATTCCTTTGCAACCTCAACAGTTTGACCTCAACGGCAGAGTTAAAACATATCACAGCGTATTGCCAAAAATGGGTATACCGACAAAATGAGAAAGTCAAAAGCCGAATAATCAGCTCAGGCCCGATATACTCGCTGACGGAATCAAGTACCCGGTCAGTCTGTCAGGAAAAGCATTTGTCCGTCCACAATAGGCAAAGTCTCAAGCTATAAATATTTGAGGTATGACATAGCTATAACTCCATACACCGTTATATTGCTCATGACAGAAGGCAGTCAAATCTCTGGTGTATGCCACATGCTCGAGCTAAAGGAAATAAATCAGGATAAATCGGTGCACCTATGAGCAGTGAGATCCCGTCAGAAGATGGCCATGATTTATTCTAAGCATTTATTGAACCCAGAAGGCTTGCAGCAACCCCATGACAGAAATAAAAAGGTTTTCATGACCAAAAGGAAATTTAGGATCAGATCCATCAGACATCACCGCAGATACGATAAAATCAACATAAGCAAAAGGATTTGGTATATGAGCAAAGAGCCATCAGAATTTGGGGAAATGTGAAGCAAGCCTCCCTAGAGCAAGGTAAGTGGATCATCTAAAATTCTTGGGGAAACAATAAATAAAGGAAAAAGGATGCCCGAGTTGGAAACGGTGTCCTCAAGTCATACTTGTTCCCAGAGAAACTAAATCTCGAGGACGAGATTTCTTTAAGGGGGTAAGAGTTGTGACAGCCTGGATTTTGGCCCTTTTCTTTTTCTTTTGATTTCTTGGTTTTTGCTGTGTTTTTCTTTTTGGAGTGGTTCTGTGGCCTGGTCACCTGGGAAATCATCCTCTTTTTCCTTCCCTAGTGGCTCATCATTCTCCAAACCTTGCCAAGATCATGTCACTCCACTACTTGACCAAACCCTAATTTCTTTTTCTCAGGAATATTCGTTTTTCTATTAAAGGAGTAACTCCGTCTGCCCTAGGTTGTGAAGCAACCTTTATTTCCATCACTCCTAAAATTCCCAAATAATTCTCATAAATTGTTTGGGTCATATCTTTCTCAAATATGGCAAAATATTTCATTTGTGATGTTTATCATCTTGCTCAAATAATTCATTTCCTATTCTGTCCTAAATGGCAGAATGTGAAGCAAGTGCTATTTATCTTTGCCCAATTGACCTCAAACTCCTTGGACACCTTTTCCTGTCCATATCATTACCACATGCCAAAGTGCAACCTCATTTGCCTAGTAATTATTTATTTATGATTTTCCAAAGTTCCTGTCTGAGGGAAGTAGTTGTGAAGGAAGTACAAGCTATGCATATCCAAATGAGTTGCCATTTTGCATGGTCCCTCATATCATCATATAATAGCCCTCCACAAAGGTAGAGCTCATGTAATGCTTCCATGTGAGCTCACTTTCAGTTCTTTGATTCTGCCCAAAATTTCAGTTTGTGAAGCAAGTATATTTTATCTTGCTCCATTATGCCTGCCACTTTTTCTAGGCCTTCTATTATCCATATAAGCTAAGTCAACCCATTTTGGGCATGTTTCATCAAGCCATTTTTCCGCTAGAATTTTTGCAACTTTCTGGTCAGCAAGGATGTTTGTGAAACAAGTACCATTTTGATGAATCCAATTGGTATGAAACCTATACAACATCTTTATATGATCAAATCGTGAAGCCTTGACGAACTTCAGCTCAAGTGGCTTCTCCATTTGAGAGCATCATCATGATTTTCATTCTGGACTAGATTACTTAGTTGTAAAGCAACTATATTAATTATTGGTCCAAATCCCTCCAAACTCCCCAGGACTGTTGTACTTCCTAGCCTAAACACCCCAGACATAACATTTGACCCATAGCATCTCTCTGTTGATCACACTTAGTTGATCAAGTTTACTGCAGTAAACTTCAGAGGTTGCTTACCTTTTTAACCAGAGCAGCTTTCACCGATCTACCACCTCGGTTGCAACCACCCCAGGAAGGACCAACCCCTAGACAACAATTGCCAGCCATTTAGCTCTTCTTGATGCCAGTCTGTGCGGTGACCACCGCTTTGGCATGCACGATGTCTGCTGCCCGAGCGTTGTTTGTCTGGAGCCCCTCCTCCTCTAAATCGTCTTCAAGCGTGTGAGCATGTCCAAGGCTGCATCTCGTCGCCGATCACTGGACCCCTTTCCTCCGTCCGCTTCCTCGCGACTCGCTTGGCTGAACGCCCAGGGAGCACAGTGCCGACCGAGCCTTAATGGCACTCGGCTTCTTCCTCTGCTTCCCTTGGCCTCCTGCCCGTGTGAGACCTCCACTTTGCACCTCCCTTGTCTCCTACCCTTGAGCTCATGGCGAGAACCTGCGTCCATGGCGCCGGACATGCGTCCATGGCGGTGCCAGCTCGGCCTCCTCGCCCGCGGCTATAAATAGCCATCCCCGAGCCTCTTTGAGCTCACCACTCGCCTCACCCACCTCCCAGTGCCCCGCCTAGCTACTCGAACGAGCTCGAGCAACTCCCCTCGCCTCCCTCTACCCGTCATGGCGCCAGACGGCCTCCTCGGCTCACGTCGGTGACCAGGCCCATCCCTCTCGCCTCGCCTATATAGGCCACCCCTGCGGCCTCCCGAGCACTCCATCACCTCCCCCTCACTCCCAGAAGCCTTCCCGACCTCTCCATTTGCCTCCAGAGCCCCTCATTGCCTCGGTTGGCCGCCATGGCCGCCGCGGCCATGCTCCCCGATTGGATCAAGCCGGAGCCCCTCTCCTCATTCCTCCACCGCCAGTAGACCCCCCACCACTCCAGCGTTCCTCCCCATCCCTTTAGCGAGTCGCCGGAGCTCCATTCGCCGTGATCCCTATCTCCGGCCATAGCTCTCCTCCGCCACGGCCATGGACCTGCCTGATCCGGTGGTCTTAGGCGAAAGTAAACGGTCCAGGAGGGTGCGGTTGGTATCCCTGAGCACGCCGGTGTGCTGCACGGCTCGGGAGATGGACGGAGCCACCCAGGAGCCTCGCCGGAGCGCGCCGTTCCTCCCCTGCATCGAGCAGATGTGAGGAAGGAGGAGTTAACTCGGGCCAGGCGGGCCCCGCCTCTTCCTTGTTGGCTTGCCACTGATTATTTTATTGGCCTGGCATGAAAGAACATGATATATTGAAGAGTACCTTGGTGAAAAATATGTGAGCTAGGACGCTTCCCAGTCAGAATGCCTGTAGGGTTAAGGCAGATGGCATGGGTTCAAGCTAACGTTGACGATTTCTGCTACAATGATATACTCAAGACTTGACCATAATGGTCCTACTTGTGTAAGACGGTATGTATGGATGTAAGACTCTTGTTCTTCAGCTTCTGTGTGTTTAGTGAGCATTGATCTCTGGGATCACTGTACACGTGCACTCGGTGACCACAACTTATGAGTCGGGGTCCCCACAAACCCGGAGAATGCATCACTTCCGGGTGGTCAGCTTGGCTCCAGTTAATGGGCTTCTCGGACCAGTGTATAAACTCTGGAGCTTCTGAAGCGAGAGCATTCACCTCTCGGTGCTGCTGACGCTGGCTATGCTTGTCGTCGGCCACAATGGTGAAGACAACATAGGCTCCATGCTCTTCAGGGAATTCATCTTGGATGGCACCGACTACTGGATGGGCCGCCGGCTACTGAGGAGGAGGCGGCGGCTGGCTAGCTCGCGGAGGAGGCAGCAGTCCTTCGCCCTTGGAGATTCGGGTGAGCCAGTGGCACTTCGGGTGATGTGGTTGGACGGCTTCGCACCACTGTGGAACTTGCGGGAGCATCGAGGGTTTTCTCATAGGAGAAGGCGGGCAACCAAGCAGGCTTACCACCCTTCTGATGCTTGGGGCCGGGTTGTCCCTCCGGCTACTGATCCTCAACTGTCGCCACCTACCCGCTGGTGGTAGCCGACTGCGGGACCTTGCGCTTGTTGTTGTTCTGTTGCTGGCACCGACTGTTGTCACCAGCCGGCGTCCGAGGAGCCGGACGGAGCACCTTCCCGGACGCATCCACGTGAAGCTCCGACTACATGGAGGAGTCGACTGTGGCATACTTGTCTGCTATGATCAACAGTTCGTCGAGTGTAGCTGGCTTGTCGTAGAGGAGTCGGTGCTTGAGCAAGGTGCCCTCTCGGCACCCGGCGGTGAAGTACTCTATGGCTTGCACCTCGTGCACCCCTTTGTAGGAGTTGCGCAGTTTGGCCCACCGCGTCAAGTAGTCGCGAGTGGACTCGGTGGGACCTTGAACGCACTGAGAAAGCTGGCGGGGCTTGGGCGGCTGCTTTTAGGTTCTGGTGAAGTTGCGGTTGAAGACTTCGGTGAAGTCTATGCAACTGTTAATGTTGTAGGGCTTGAGGATGTTCAGCCATGACCGGACCGTGCCCTGAAGCATGAGGGGCACGTACTTCACGGCAACACGCTTCTTGCCGTTTGCTCTTTTGACCGTGGAGGAGTAATCCACCAGCCAATCCTCCGGCTTCATGGAGCCGTTGTACTTTGGCGTGTCTCAAGGGAGCGAGAGCCCTTTGGGGAAGGGCTCGTCACGAACGCGGGGGCCAAAACAAGGCGGACCGATTGCATCTTCTTCTTCTAATGCCAAGGATCAACCTAGGCGGTCGATCCGATGGCGGGCATCATTCTCTCCGACTCCTTCACGGCGGCCAAGCCGGTCGCCGAGAGTCGGGTGCTCAATAGGCGGCAGGGAGGCACGCCTCTCCCTGCGAGGAGGAGGAGGAGGAGGCGGATGATCGTCCCGTCGTTCCACTGATCGGGCGGCCATCTTGGTCGCGCTCGATGGTGAGGCATGTGCGGCTGCGGCTAGCCACCATCTCTCGGTTGTGCCTTGGTCTAGGGCGGGGGGGGGGGGGGGAGGATTCTCGGCATGCGCGCCGGGTTCCACCACGCGGCTGACGGCATCTTGCTGCGCGGCAGCCGCGTTGATGAGCTGCTGAACGTGCTCCGTCATGCATCGATGCTCGTCACCCTCCAGGTGGTCCAGCTCGTCGGCTGCTGCCTGGGCAGCACGTATGTTCTCTGCGGGCGTGGCGTAGACCGGGTGGTCTACTCCAAACATGCTGGCGACGACAGCGCTGCGTTTTCGGACCGTGCCCATGCGGCTAGGCTCGCCAGCAGCCGGCATGCCGCCAACGACGTGGTCGATCTCGCGCTGGTAGGCCTCGGAGAGGCATCTCATGGTATCAAACTTCTTGGCATTCTCGACGAGGGAGACGCGGTAGGTCTCTAGCGTCTCGGTGTCGGCGTCTGCCACAATGGGTGCGGAGAGGTCCGGCAGCGCCGCCTGCAGCAGGTCCTGAGCGGCTCCGCCAGATGCTCCGTCGTGGCTGATGACGAGCACCTCTGTGACAGTGCTGCCGCCGCTATCTGCTCAAGGGTGCGGGTCGTCGATGACCACCATGTTGGTGGGAAGGCATTGAGGGATGCCGTGTTGGAGTCGACAAGCATCGGGTTGGTGGAGCCGATCGACTCTAGGTTGGAAGAGAGCTCGTTGGTGATGTGGAGCTTGCTAAGGAGGTCGATGAGGCATCTCTCTGAGCTGGTTGCTCCCGCGTCGGGTGCGGGCTCGTCGCAAAGGCGGATCTCGCCTGTCGGCATTCTGGGAACGGGGGTACCCAGACTTGCCTGCCTGCGGCCTGTGGTGTGGCTCAAGGGGTAGCCCAGTACGGCCCATCTTCATCAGCACAAGCTCAAGACCCTCGAGAGGGGCCAAGCCTCGCGGGGCGGACGACAGGAAGCTTCCTCAGGCACGGCCTCACCAGGCTGGCTCGCGAGGAGGCGGAGAGATCAAGGTGGGGTACCTCGCGAGGTGCCCATGACGCAAGCCATGACGACCAAGGGCGCCAGGCGGGCGCCAGCCCGCACAGTGTCCTCATTTCCTCTTTGGTGCAAAGGAGGCAAGCGCAGGCGAGAGTATCAAGTAAAGGCAACCGTTTCGGTGCAAGAAGACCAAGACCAGCCCAACGGCAGGAAGGAGGTCATCGGGGAGCCCAACCAGCATCATCGTCAGAGCCTTTGGCAGGCAAGGACCAACTTTAGTCAGGATAAGTGTACCAGATGTTCCCCTTCAAAATGGCCAATTGTTGGCGCCCTTCCCGCTCAATATTTGGGAAGAGGCCCAGGGCCTCTGCCTATAAATAGGACTAGCCACCCACAGGGTAGAGGCATAAAGGAGAGAGAGAGAGGTGGCTGAGCTCTCCCTAGCAGTTCATTGCACCAGCCAAGAACAGACCCTCGCGAGGCTGTTCTTCCTTGTATTGTTCATCATCAGCCCAAGAGGCAATCCACCACACCACACATTGGAGTACGGTGTTACACCACAATGGTGGCCCGAACCAGTATAAACCTTGTGTCTCTTGTGTTGTTCCCTTGGTAGTTTAGATCCTAGCGAGTCGACGAGGTGCAGGTAGGTAGGGGGTGAGATCTCCACGTGCACCACAGAGTTCGAACCTAGAGGGTCTGCCGGAACCTGAAATCCAACATTTGGCGCGCCAGGTAGGGGTGCACTAGAGCTTTCCCTTCCGCCGACCCACTCTCCGCCGACATCGCAACCCGCCCTACAATGAGCAGCGCGCCGCCCACTTCGGTCGCCAGCGTCGGCGCGGGGGCCAGGGGGCTCCGAGCCTTAGCCCCAGCCTTGCGATAGGTGCGGTGGCCGAACAAGTTCAAGCCGGGGACGCCACCGCGTTACAATGGAACGACTGATCCGCTGGCCTTCCTGCTGGCGTACGAGGAGGCCATCCTCGAAGCAGGAGGCGACGACAGGGTCATGGCTAACTGGCTTCCCATGGCCCTCACCGGCGCCCCGCGCGTGTGGCTGCTCCACCTGCCAGCGGCTTCCGTGGCCTCTTGGGAGGAGCTGCGCGGCCTTTTCCTCGCCCAGCACGCTGCACCGGCGCCCCCGGTCATCGCAACCCTCCTGGGCGGGCTCGCAGGCGCCACCTTAAGACCGCCACATCAAGCCATTCGCTCGCTAGATCGGCGTTGCCTCTGCGCAGCATGGGGCTCCTCCGGGTCGGCCGGCGCCCAGGGCCGATCTGGCTTCAGTTCGGAGGATCACCCCTCCAACTCAGCCGGCTCGGGCGCGCTCCCAATGTTGTGCTTCCCCACCATCTGCCAGGTGGCCGTCACCAGGACTCTCATCGACGGCGGCGCGGGCCTCAGCGTGCTCTCGGTTGAAGCCTTCAGCCTCCTCCACATACTGCCGGAGCGGCTTCAGCCCAGCAGGCCCTTCTTGGGCGTCGGGGGCGGTTCATCCAGCTCCCTGGGGCAGATCCGTCTCCCGGTAACTATCAGCACCTACGACAACTTCCGCACGGAGCTGATCGACTTCGACATCGCTCCCATCAGCCTCCCATACAACGCCATCCTCGGCTATCCAGCACTAGCCCGATTCATGGCCGCGACTCACCCAGCATACAACCTCATGAAGATGCCCGGGAGCAACGGCGTCGTCACCGTATCCGGAGACACCGGGGATGCGTTGCAAGTGCTCAAGCTCGTCTTCAAGACGGCGGCGTCGGTGCAGCCTGCCGACTCAGACCCCCCTGAGCCCAAGGGGGCTGCGCCAGCCAAGAAGAAGCAGTTGTTCACCCAAGACAAGGCAAAAACCAAGCAGATACTGGTCGACGAGGACAGATCCACTAACGCCACCTTCACCATAGGCGCCAACCTCGAGCCCGAGCAGGAGGAGGCCCTGGTCAAGTTCCTGCGCGTGAACAAGAAGGTATTCGCATGGGAGCCTGATCAGCTGGCGGGGATCTCTAGAGGCGTAATCGAGCATCACCTCAACGTGTGCCCCAACGTACGCCCGTGAAGCGTAAAGCGACGGCAGTCCATCGAGAAGCGTGCTTTCATCGTCCAAGAGACCCGCAAGCTAGAGGCGGCAGGGGTCATTCGCGATGTCCGATACCCAGATTGGTTGGCTCACCCGGTTGTCGTGCCAAAGAAAGGGGGGAAGGAACGTATGTGTGTCGACTTCACCAACCTCAACAAAGCCTGCCCGCAGGATCCATTCCCGCTCCTCAGATCGATCGGATCGTCGATTCCACCACCGAAAAGCGACCTGTTGTGTTTCTTGGATGCCTTCTCTGGGTATCACCGAGATCAAGATGGCGGTAGAAGACGTGGAAAAACGGCTTTCGACCCGTGTGGGGTGTCTTGCTACACATGCATGCCGTTCGGGCTGCAGAACGCAGGGCGACCTTTTCACCGCCGATGCACATCACCTTGGGCCCGCCGCTCGGGAAGAATGTTGAGGCTTATGTCGATGACATTGTGGTGAAGTCTCGAGAAGCCAGAACCCTGATACAAGACCTGGAGGACACCTTCGCGAGCCTCAACGCAGTGAACCCGTGGCTCAACCCGGAGAAGTGTGTGTTTGGGGTCCCCTCGGGCAAGCTCTTGGGCTTCCTCGTATATCACTGAGGCATCGAGGCTAACCCAGAAAAGGTCAAGGAGGTCGAGGACATGTGCCCGCCAAAGACCCTCAGAGAAATGCAGAAGCTCACTGGGTGCGTGACCGCAATAGGACGCTTCATCTCCAAGTTGGGGGAGCGAGCGCTACCTTTGTTCCAGCTGATGAAAAAAAGGGGCCCTTTGAATGGACTGAAGAGGCCGACAAGGCGTTCCAAGATCTCAAGAGGTACCTAACCAGCCCTCTGGTAATGGTGGCCCCACGCCCTCAAGAACCCCTGGTGCTCTACCTTGTAGCCACTCCCTACTCCGCCAGCGCAGCCCTGGTGGCGGTTAGGGAGGAGCGTTGTACCAAAGCCGCGGCAGCTACCCAAGTCAAGGCGAAGCAGGATCAAGGAAGACTCACAGAGACCACTACCACAGCCGAGAAGGATCAGCCACGCAGGGAAACGACTCGGGACAGAAGACCCCTCCCCGGGCGACACCAGCCGGAGGCTCCACTGTCTCAGGAGGCGCCACGGTCTCCGGAGGACGCCATCGACACCAGCACTCCCAACCTCGTTGAACACCCTGTGTACTTCATCAGCATAGTGTTGCGGGACGCGAGGGCGCGGTAACCCATGCCTCAGAAACTCCTCCTCGCACTATTGGTGACCTTGCGCAAGCTGCGGCATTATTTTTAGGGCCAACCCATAAAGGTTGTCTCAGCGTACCCCTTGGAAAGGGTGCTCAGGAGCCCCAACTCAGCTGGAAGAGTCGCTGTGTGGAACATCAAACTGCAAGCATTTCAGCTCGAATTCAGCACAACCAGAGTCATCAAGGGGGGTCGCATTGGCGGATTTCATGGCAGAATGGACGGAGGCGCCGGGCCTCAAGGTTGACGAGGATCGATCCCTCTCCCAGGGAAGCGAGGCGCCGGACGGTTGGGTCATGTACTTTGATGGGGCCTTCTCCAGGCACGGCACAGGGGCTGGTGCAGTGCTTATATCTCCTACTCAAGACAAGCTCTACTACGCCGTGCAACTCTGTTTCTAGCACGGAGAAAAGGTCTCCAACAACATAGCAGAATATGAAGGCCTGATAGCAGGCCTGAAGGCAAGAATCGCCCTAGGAGTGAAGCGCCTTACCATCAAAGGTGATTCACAACTCATCGTAAACTTCTCCAACAAGGTATATGAGCCGAGGGATGAGCACATGGAAGCCTACCTCACGGATGTCCGCAGGATGGAGAAGCAGTTCTGGGGGCTGGAGTTGCAGCATGTGCCCCGTGGCACCAATCAAGAGGCCGACGACATCGCCAAACGGGCATCCAGGCGGTTACCTCAGGAGCCTGGCGTCTTTGAGGAGCGGCTCTTCAAGCCCTCGGCCACGCCATCGCTGTCAAGCACGGTGCAGCCTCGGGAGGAGCTCCCCCAGCCACCAGCCTCGGGAGCCCCGGTTTGCGGCCCGGCCTCAGGAGCGCGCCTGCTCTTGACGCTGGAGCCTCAGGAGGGGTGCTGGATCACAGAGCTCCGGAGCTACCTGAAGCAAGGGACCTTGCCGGAGAAGGAGGAGGAAGCGGAGCGTGTGGCGCGGCAAGCCACATCATACTGCATCAGGGATGAAGAGCTCTACTGGAAGCGACCAAATGATGTGTCCCTACGCTGCATCTCCAGGGATCAAGGGAAGGAACTGCTGGACGATATGCACGATGGAGACTGTGGGAATCATTCATCATCGCGGACCCTCGTTCGCAAGGCGTTCCACAGCGGGTTCTATTGGCCCACTGCGGTCAATGATGTCGTCGAACTGGTGAAGGCTTGCGAGGCCTGCCAATTCCATGCCAAGCAGATCCATCAGCCGGCGGGAGGTCTGCAAACTATACCCCTCTCGTGGCCATTCACAGACTGGGGGCTGGATATCCTGGGCCCGTTTCCGCGGGCGCCAGCGGGCTATCGCTACCTCTACGTCACCGTGGACAAGTTGACCAAGTGGGCTGAAGTGGAAGCCGTCCACACCAACCCCGTAAGTTCTGCGGTCAAGTTCATCAAGGGCATCGTAAGCCGGTTCGGGGTGCCGAACCACATCATCACCGACAACGGTTCGCAGTTCACCAGTAACCTCTTCAAAACATACTGTGCTAACCTCGGGACGCAGGTATGCTACGCTTCAGTAGCACACCCATGGAGCAATGGTCAGGCCGAGCGGGCCAACGTGGAGGTCCTGAGAGGCCTCAAGACCAGGACATTCAAGAAGAAGCTGGAGGCCTGCGGCAGAGGTTGGTACGACGAGCATCAGTCCGTGTTGTGGTCCATCTGCACGACCGTGACCAAGCCAACTAGTGAGACCCCGCTCTTCCTAGTCTATGGAGCTGAAGCGGTCCTCCCTCACGAGGTCAGACGTCATTCCGTGCGGGTCCTGGCATTCGACGAGGCGCAGCAGGACGCCATGCAGGGACAGACCTCGTGATGGGGGAGGATCATCGTCGAGAAGCCGCGTTACGAGCGACAAGATACCAACAAGCACTGCGGCGATACCACTGCTGCAACATTCGCCCCAGGACTCTTGAGGTAGGGGACCTCGTGCTCAGACGGGTTCTCTCCAGGGAAGGACTGCATAAGCTATCTCCCATGTGGGAGGGCCCGTTCAAGGTTGTTTATGTTTCCAGGCCCGGCTCCGCCCGCTTGGAGACTCAGGAGGGGGTGCCCGTCTAGAACGCGTGGAACATCCAGCACCTCAAGAGGTTTTACTCCTAAAAAGGCCCGGTGCCTGTGAAGAAGGCGAATGCCTGTGAAGCGCTGCGTTTTGGAAAAGGCCCGGTGCCTGTGAAGAAGGCGAATGCCTGTGAAGCGCTGCATTTTGGAAAAGGCCCGGTGCCTGTGAAGAAGGCGAATGCCTGTGAAGCGTTGCATTTTGGAAAAGGCCCGGAGCCTATGAGGAGGGCCAATGCCAGTGAAGCTTATCTATCTATGAAAGGCCCAGTGCCTGTGAAGAAGGCAAACGCCTGTGAAGTTTATTTTTCTGAGAAAGGCCCGGAGATTGTGAAGAAGGCCAATGCATGTGAAGCTTGCCGCCCGTGACAGTCTCACGTAATAATGAGTTGGGGCTGTACACGCTCCGGAATCTCGGGAGGCGCCCTCGAGCCTGGGCTCCCTCCCACGCCCAGTGGCAGCACTTAGCTCCGCGCTGGTGAGAAGACGTCGAAGACTAGATTAGGTGTCGGACGCGGCTTTTCTCATTTTCTTTCTGCAGTTGGCTTGTTCATTCTCATTTGACGTCTTATTGAAGTGGTTGCCTTCTTTGGCTTGTGACTCTTTGCCTTCTTCGCTCTCCTGCCTCGATTTCTCTCGCGCGAGCCTCACGAGGGAGCAATGCGGGCACGCTTGCGAGTGTTTTCTGCCCCTATTGCTTGAGGTTTCCTTCACCGGGTCCACTACGGGAGCACCCCTTCAGTCCATGCCACACGGGCACCACGACGCGAACACCGGACCTGGGTCGGTCGGCTCCACAACTGAGGCCGGAAGCTACCTCTCCTGACTAATCTTTGTAGGGCATAAAGCGTCCGACGAGGCCTCGGCCTCGGGAGGCGAGGATCGCAACAGGTCGCCCCCAAGCTAAGTAATTTCTCTGGCGTGGTAGCCTTGGCCTGTGAAGCCTAATATAAAAATAGCGGAAACAATACGATAATTTACAGCAATAGTCCAAGCATGCTCCGCGAGGCCCTACACTACTGTCTCTTTGGGCAGGAAAAGGAGAAGAACAAAACAAGCATGGCTCGCTTGACACGAACTCGCGGCGAAGGCTCGAACTACCTCCGGAGCTCAAGCGGACTCCCTCTCGTGCTTCACCGAGGCGCAACGGCGGGCAGACCCGCTACCTCCCCCCAGGCGGGCGCAGCGGCGCGGAGGCTGTACATGGCCACCGCTGGAGGAGCCGCTGTCTGAAGAAGAGTCACTGAAGCTCGACGAACCCCGAGCACCACCGACCACGCGCGTGCTGTCATCTTCATCCCGGTCGTCGCCGGGGCTAGGCCCACGGCCGCGGTCGTCGTCCTCGGGGCAGCACCCGGTGCGGCGACCGTCTTCCTCTAACACCCTCATGTAGAGGGTGGCATCACCGTCGAACTTGAAGTGCAGGGTGCACCGTCGGCTCAAACCACGCGCGCGGGCAAACGTCTGCCAGCCGCGGGTCAGGTCCACGCTCCCGGCGGGGGTGACCTCCAGCGAAGCCCAGGAAGCCCGGCTGCAGCAACCATCCGCCTGGAGCCAGAGGCCGCCCGGAGCACCAGCCGGAAGTTCACCTAGGAGGAGGCGGGGAAGCTGGAGCCAGTTGCTGGTCGGCTCCGCCGACCACACAACAAACTCCGGCAGCACCTCTGCCGAGTGGAAGCGCGGCCTAGGGGGTCGCGCGGCCGTAGCGCGCCCCCCATCAACGGCCTGCCGCCCGTCACCGCGCGGGAGATCACCTCCACGGCCGCGAGGAGCCACTATGGGAGCCACAAGGTGCTTTCGAGGACGGCCTCGGCCGCGCTTGGACGGGGGAGAGTCATGCTCCACCTGGCGGGCCTTTCCTTTCTCCGCGGCCGAGAACCTCTTTCACGGAGCCATAAAGAAGGAGGAGAAGCAAGAAGGGATGGTCTGGAAGGGCAGGCGCCTTCCCGTATTTATAGCCGGGGAAGGCCAACCGTCGACCCCCACGATCACAGGTAATCATGACTCACTTTGCATGTAGGGACTTGTCAATTCGTGCAGTTGCCGAGGCGTCGTGGGGAAGCGGAGGCACCCACGTCCAATCAACTGCCATGCGGCGCCCAAGGCCGCAGGCTATTACGGCCCGCAGTGCTTCGCACTTGCCCCTTCGCTTCTCTGCTAAGCCAAGTCCAGGCGCGCCTTGGGCCCGGGGGCTACTGTCGGTGTTCTAGGAACGGGGGTACCCATACTTGCCTGCATGCGGCCTGCGGCGTGGCTCAAGGGGTGGCCCAGTAAGGCCCATCTTCATCAGCACGAGCTCAAGACCCTCGCAAGGGGCCAAGCCTCGTGGGGCGGACGGCATGAAGCTTCCTCAGGCACGGCCTCACCAGGCTGGCTCGCGAGGAGGCGGTGAGATTAAGGCGGGGTACCTCGCGAGGTGCCCATGACGCAAGCCATGACGAACAAGGGCGCCAGGCGTGCGCCAGCCCGCGCAGTGTCCTCATTTCCTCTTTGGTGCAAAGGAGGCAAGCACAGGCGAGAGTATCAAGCAAAGGCAACCGTTTCGGTGCAACAAGACCAAGACCAGCCCAACGGCAGGAAGGAGGTCATCGTGGAGCCCAAGCCGGCGTCATCGTCAGAGCCTTTGGCAGGCGAGGACCAACTTTAGTCAGGATAAGTGTATCTTACCAGATGTTCCCCTTCAAAATGGCCAATTGTTGGCGCCCTTGCCGCTCAATATTTGGGAAGAGGCCCAGGGCCTCTGCCTATAAATAGGACTAGCCACCCACAGGGTAGAGGCATAAAGGAGAGAGAGAGAGAGGCGGCTGAGCTCTCCCTAGCAGTTCATCGCACCAGACAAGAACAGACCCTCACGAGGCTGTTCTTCCTTGTATTGTTCATCATCAGCCCAAGAGGCAATCCACTACACCACACACTGGAGTAGGGTGTTACACCACAATGATGGCCCGAACCAGTATAAACCTTGTGTCTCTTGTGTTGTTCCCTTGGTAGTTTAGATCCTAGCGAGGCGACGAGGTGCAGGTAGGTAGGGGGCGAGATCTCTGCGTGCATCCCAGAGTTCGAACCTAGAGGGTCTGCCGGAACCCGAAATCCGACATCGCCGATGAGATCGGCGAGGCCGCTCGCTGCATAGGCGGCATCTGCACCATGCAGTGCGTCGTTGCAGGCGCCATCAGGTGTGCTGGGCTGGCTGCGATCGCTAGGAAGGAAGTGGGTTCCCGTCCAGAACAGTTCTTTGGACGACGGTGCACCTGGCCCCGTGGTGGGCGCCAAATGTCGGTGGTTTCGTGCGACATATGCCAAAGGATGGCTTATCATGGTGGGGGAGAGTAAGACGTCACCGGTGCCTGGAAACGGGATAAGGCGTATACATGTACACCGACGCATCTTACCCAGGTTTGGGGCTATCCTAGGAGACAACATCCCTAGGCCTGCTCTGCGGGGTCTCCGGATGATCACTATCTCAACAAGTAGCTACAAGCTTGCTCCTTGAGCTGTTTGCTAGAAGAGGAAGAAGGGCAAGGCTAGCTCTATTCATCTCTCTATGTGGGTGTGGTTTCTAAGAAGTTGAACCCTTTGCATGGGTGCCTTGGGGGTTCGTATAGGCCTACCCCCCCAGGGGTACAATGGTAATCCGGCCGGGTGCTGGACCCAGAGGTCAGTGTCTCTGGTGGTCGGCTTCTCCGCCGGCAGCTGGGGCCTGCCGCCTGGTGGGTCCCGCCGACTGTCTCGTACTTGGCCGATAGGCTGCACCCGCCGTTTGTGGGTCTTGCCAGCTGCTTAGTACTGTGGCAGTGCCTCTGATGCTCTGTGCTTTTTCAGGGAGAGCGTGGCTACAGTCCCGCCGCCTGGTGGGCGTTCACTGTAGCCACTCCCCATCTCTTCTAGTTAATGGTGCACAAGCTCCAAGAAGGGGGAGGACCGCATGGTCAGGAGCCGGCCTCCCCCTGAGCCGACTGGTCAGGGCTCGCCGCCTTCTGGCTTCTCACGGACAGGTAGGGCCCATCAACTGCGGGCCGTACCGACAGTCCGTCGTGGGAGCATGGCCTTCTCTGCCATGGATGATGTCATGGGCCGCATGGCAACAGTGCCGCGCCGGGCGAGGGATGTTCGCCTAGTGCGCTACACTGTGGCCAATCTCCGTCATGGATTCGGGGGTGGCAGGTTGTACTGTAGCCATGACCCGTCTCGTCGTGTTTATGTGGGTGCAAACTTTGAGGGCACAAGGAGCCGCCTGCTAGGAGCCGGCCTCTCTGGAGGCCACCTGTTAGGAGTCAGCCCGCTTTGAGGTCGTCTTCTGGATTCCACCGCCTTCCGGCAGCCGGCCGCTTGGACCAGCCAGCCCCAGGAAGGCGGCCTTCCATCTTTGATGCTTGAGGGGCGCAGCTGGCCCCAATGTATTGAAATACTATGGGGAGCTGATGAGGCTACCCGTCGTCATTTACTCCGACAATGTGAAAGTTAAGGTGGCATTATTCAGGTGCACATGGATCCCTCTTGGTCATGTAAAGGTTGATGATTATAGGAAGACCTGTATAAACAGGACAACAATGGCATATCATGCGGACCTGTTCATTCTTGCCAGCGACACTACCCAGATTTTCTATACGGAATACCCCTTGCATAAGTGTCAGGACCCCGATTCCAAGTCACATCGATCTAGCCGGTAACACCTCAAATCACTTTGCGGCCTCACGCACGGTATTCCCACGGGTGTCGCCTTACCATGGCCCGGGACCGTTTGTGCCTTTTGGCTCACGTATATGATAGTGTCGCTAGCACCCATATGATAGAGAACCCGTGTCGACATGACTAGTCGTGAACCCAAAGTGGCACTAACTTATAGGGACAGGCATACATGAATCAACATCGAGCATGCCGGTCAGCAGTGTGTGAATCCGGGCTGTAGCACTGGGCTAACAGGACTCCGGGAACCCGGGCTGTAGCAGGCTAGGCAGGACTCCGGATGTCACCGCGTGACATTTCCCCAAAGGGACGGAACATAGGAGCAAGTGAATCACATGCCGGCCAGTCAAGTGTTAGGAGCGAGTCTTTGGGCTAGCAGGACTCCGGTGAACCGGGCTATAGCGGACTACTATGGCTCATGGAAGCACAAGACTACATTTCCCCATAAGAGAGGCTACCAAGGATAAACAACTAGGTTGTCAGATCCCACACATACCAAGCATTTCAATCATACACACAATATGCTCGATATGTGTACAAAACATATGCATCAGTATCAACAAAGGGGGGTGGTGGAGTTTGACTGCAGCAAGCTAGCTTTGACTTGGTGGCTACCCTGAACTACGACTGCAAGTAACTCTTTTGAGGTGGCGCACATGAGTCCACATATTCACCATATCAATACACCACTATGGATCTGCTCCCGTCTCCCTACGAGAACGCCATCCATAACACTCACGCTTATCTTGCGCATTTTAGAGTATCCACTTTCACTTGTCTATGAACTGTTATAGGCAACCCAGAAGTCCTTTACCGCGGACACGGCTATTCGAATAGTTGACGTTAACCCTGCAGGGGTGTACTTCTTCACACACGCTCTCGCCACTTACCACAATGTACACGTCGTGTATCTGGGCAACCTTCAAGCGGAAGCCTGGCAAGGGAGTCGGCCACGAACTGACTAACCACACAAGTCTCTAGTCCAGGTTTATCGCCTATTCGGGTTCCATCCGCGAGCAGATCCGGCCGGGGTGTCGCTCACGGCCCCAGACGATGAGAGCAGGGTTCCCGAGGCACCAAACGGGCGTCTCGGTACACCGTGCCTCGTGTCTCTACCGCAACATAGCCCACCCCTAGGGCCAGTGCTATGCATGGCCCCCAACACATATCCTACAAACACCAGAAACTAGTTGCAACTCCTGGACAGAGATCAAGTTGAATAATAAGTCAAGAGAGCTTGGAGTGCCCGGAGCCCAAAGTGTGGTAGTAACTGTTTCATGGATCACAAACACAGAACTCAGTTCCTGAGGACGGCTGCAATGAGACAACCCATTATGTACTCCTACATGGCCTCTCACCGCTACCTTTACCAAATCGTGTTCACACACTTAGCTCTCAACAAGAGGACATGTTCACACACCTCCGATTCATCACGATGAATCGGACCTGACTCAACTCTAAGCGATGGCAGGCATGACAAACAAGCATGTATGAGTAGGCACATCAGGGCTCAAACAACTCCTACTCATGCTAGTGGGTTTCATCTATTTACTGTGGCAATGACAGGTCATGCAGAGGAAAAGGGTTCAGCTACCGCATCAAGTAACAATATGTCGTTGTTGTCCTAATGCAGTAAAAGAGAGCAGGAGCGAGAGAGTGGGATTGTATCAGTATGAACAAAGGGGTTTTGCTTGCCCGACACTTCTGAAGATAGTATAGTTCTTCATCGGTGTCATCGAACTCATCGTCGAAACCACGTCTATCGAGAGGGGACAAATACCGGCAAACAAGGAAGAACACAATCAATGCAATGCAACAATATGATGCATGATCATGACATGGACATATGCTGTGTTTTGAGCTAATGCAACTAGCAACATGTTAAATGGAGTTGGTTTGAACCCTAGGTTCAAATTCAAACTCCATATGTGAGAGTTTAAATGCCATTTTTATGATTTGGCCTAAACAGCAGACATAAGTTGTTCTAACATGCAAGAAAGTGGTACAGATGGATAGATTGGATTTTTCTGATCATTTTTCATATATAATTTATTTCATTCTGAGCTATAGATTAATTTCTATGATTTTTTGAAGTTTATACTATTTTCTGGAATTTCCTGTATAAGAATAAATCCAAAAATGAGTTATCATACAAGATGACGTCGTAATGTGACGTCGCCAGGTCAACAGGGCTGCCCCAGGTCAAACCTGACCAGTGGGTCCCGTGTGTCAGTGACTAACTAAACTAACCTAGTTTAATGAGCACTAACCTAGGTTAAACTAATTAAGTTTAAACCTAAACTAGATTAATTAGCCGGGCGGGGCCCGCATGCCATAGACCCAGGGAGGTGAAATCCCCTGGTCAACCGGGGCTAAATCACCGGCGGTATTGCTCCTCCGGCGCCCAATCGAGCAGCGGAGGGCACACGCGGCGAGCTGGGGCTTGCCCGCATCCAGGGCGGCATGCGGCAGCAGCGGGGACGGCCGGAGCTCGCCGGAGTGGAGCTCGCGGCGGCAGCCGGAGCTCGTCTCAAGCGGGATCACGAATGCAGGGCACGGGGAGGCCGGATGAGGGGTGCCACGGCCTCCTGGGTCCTCTTGGAGCTCGTCTACGAGCTCGGAAACGGCGTACGCTAGGCAAAACGACGGCGGCGACATGACCGTGCGGCGGCGAGCTTCGGTGGTGGTGGGAACGGAGCTAGACCATGCGAACGCGAGGGGGGGAAGAGGGGAAACGACGATGAGCTCATAGCGGTCCTAAAGAAAAGCACGGGAGGCTCGGGGAGGTCCTGGCGGCGATGAATCGACCGGAGGCAAGTGCGGGTGCCCGAGGTTGAAGACGACGGCATTGATGGGGAGGCAGCCCGTCCGGGCTTCGGTTCTTCTTCTCGAGGACGCGCAGCATAGGGAAGAAGCTCGTGGGCATGCCAAAGGGACGAGGGGATGCGGTGGCTGCGCGTGCGGCGACGACGAGGTGCGATGGCGTCGGCCATGGTGGGGAAGAGGGTGAGGGAGAGAGTAGGGCGCAAAATGAACGATCCGGGCGAATTGGGGCGGCATCGAAGAGGGGATTCGCGGCGTCGCGGTGTCCTCGGACCTTGAGGCAGCAACTGGTGGCGTGGCGCCACAAGACGCCCGTGCGTTGTCTCTGCCTCCGCCCTCTTGGCGAGGTGGGAGACGACTTCGCAATGGCAGTGGGCTGGGCGGCATTTGGCTGCCACAGGACTGGGCCACCGGGTAGGCTACAGGTAAGCTTCTCTTTTCCTTTTGTTTCAGTTTTCCTATTTCTTTTATTCTGTTTTGAATTAGTAAAAATACTAATCCATTTTGTAAAATCCTGAAAATAATTGTGGGCAGTGTTTGGATTATTTCCAACAACCCACAACTAGTTTCAGAATTATTAGAGCATTTAAAATATTTATAGGATTTATTTGCTCCAACTGAAATAGGTATTGTGTTAATTCAAATACCAAAAATGTCCTGGAAAAATATGCATCATCTCTGGAAATGGTTTTCACCCTTCTCCATAAATCATGAACATTTTGCAGACCAATTTTGGTTCATTGAAAATATTTTTAAGTTGAACCTATTAGCATTGTTTTGGTGCTAGGGGTTTGATCATCCCCCATTTCAAATTTATCGAAATTAACAGGATGCATGATGCTCACTGATGCAACTATCTGCAAATAATTCTAGGGCTGTGACAACTCACCCCCACTAAACAAGAATCTTGTCCCGAGATTCAAGACGTGAGGTAAGAGGACAGAGGGGACATGGGACTGACACAGTCTTCATGATCCATTGCATTACTCAAGGATGTTGATTCATTGCTTCATATTGATCTTGACGTCTTTGTTTTCGAGATCTTCATCCAACACGATGACGACAGAAAGAAACTCTATCGAAAAGGATCATTGAAGCTCTACATACCGGCCTAAGGCAATTCACAATGATCGTTTGAAGGAGTTCTAAGAAATGGCATACTCAGTTGGAAAGGGAGCTAGGGTTTTGAGACAACTCGGCAATGGAAGGCACATTCCGATTGTTACCGAGGATTTAACCCGATGTTGGCGTGCTCTCAAGAACTTGAGCATTTCCATATTCATCAGGGTCTTACCAGCATCCATGCCGAGGATCCTGGCAACACAACTTACTACCGTGATGAATAATGGTGGACAATGCAGATGTAAAGGAAGATAACACCTTCTCATATTTCACCTTAGCAAGGCCAAGGGATCAAAATCTGGATGATTGACCGAGAAACATTTAGCACTCCGCTTCTAATGTTCTCCTTGATATTCTACATACCACGGTCATACTTAAAGCGTTAACGTGGCCATGAAGTATAGGTCGGACTTCGGAAGACAAAGGTTTTATAAGGAACACTTCTAGAAAAGTCACATGAAATCCTTATAGAGAAGATGGGCAAATTGCCCATTCAAGATACTACAATAATAGATATTCGGGCTAGGTGTGTCGGCCAGAACATCAACCTCGTCGGGACCTACCTCATAGATCTTGGAAATGTTCCAACCATCATATCTGCCTGAGATTCAGATCTGATTGCTAACAGGATTTTTCAGACAACATGTCTAGAAAAGAAAGGTTGCAACACAAGTCGACGAGATGACATTGCGAGATTCTCGGGAGATGAACTACGATAGCAAGCTCCAAAACATGAGTTGGTTCTGCTACACACATGTGAACACGATGTCCCAGACAAGCATGACCACACAGTAGTCTTACAACAAAACACTACCGAGTTCTGGTAGGTAACCATCATCGAGGATATCGAAGTCCTTGTGCACTTATCGATGAACTTATTATCCTATAACAAGTCATTCGGTGGCTTGGTGTGCTAGGGAATACATATGGAATGGAGGTAATTAATCTACCAAACCATAGAATACCTTCGCACTTGCATAACCGACTTGGGATGATTCCAAAGGAAACAAAACAATCTTTCTCGAACTCACAGCGGCAACTTGCACCAGATGCACATGAATTCGAGGAAGTCACTTCTTCCATCCAAGCATAATCTTCATGAACGGAACATGAAGGCATTGCTTACAAAGTTTCCAACACTAGGTTGATGTTCAACATGACTCATGGGGGAGACAAAATGCTGCTGATTGGCTCAACAACAACTCATCGGAATTTCCATATCACTGGACTTCCACCATCATGTGAACACGGTGATAGCATTGATTAGACCAAAATATGTAATGGTGTATGCTCGAGGGATCAACCACGAGTAAGACAACATTATGAACATTGTTGGTTCTGATTTGGCTTGACGATAGCCCATACTCAAGTCAAAATTTGATAAGACAATAGGTTCAACAACTGATCACAAGGACCAATCGATGAAGATATCATCTTTCTTCAACACACACACACAAACACAAAGATATCCCTTCAGAATGAACTAAATTCAGCAAAGCTTTTATCTTCCAACTCTCCAAGTTGTTGTTTAGCTTAACCAACTAGCTCAGGGTATTCAACACAGATTCTTGGAGAATGGGTGGTTAGAAGAAAACCAACATGATCACGAGCTCAACATAACAGTCAGGAAGCAACCCGGTAATACTTCCGAGAAGATATTCGGAAAATCACAAACCACCGATATGTTACTAAGCTCAAGAACAATCTTACTTTCCAGAGCAAGACGATACGATCAAATAAGCAAGGGATTGAATAATCCTAAGTTATTAGTCGAGGAGTGCACCAGAAATAAGGACTAGGTAGCACAGTCTATCTTAGAATGATGATTCAATAACCAACACGCTAAGAATGAGAATATTGTCCATTAACTACCAAGCAACGAGGTTGCTAGGAGTATCGATTTCACACATCACAGTTCACTTGTCGGCATTCCGGTTACAACAACACGGGACCGAGGAATGAATAATGATAGCGAGCAGTATCACTACGTCAAGAATTCATGAGAAATGGTGCAATTCTTATGACATTCTTAACATAAAGATGGTAACACTCCAAGGTAGAATAGAGCAAAGGATGGATTGGCATTTGATCTGCAGAGCACAACTACTTTGACCCAATCCTGGATATGGATGAGGTACTGGAGTTTGTCTCTCCTAGTCATTCCGGAATAGAATGGCAGCGGACCACAAGGATAATAGGCATCGATAAACACGATCGCACATACCCTTGACTTTCAATTGATAGACGGGGGTCAGAATACAACTAAGGAGGAACAACTCGAGGAACATATAACTTTCTGAGTTGTGGATGCATAGGTTGGTATGTCGAATCAAGTTCAACAGGTTTCTTCCGGATAACCCATGCAGGAAAGTAGGACTGGCAGATTCACAATGTAGAACGAAGAACTCATCAAGAGCACTCTTATTGTGATCTTTCGGTTCAGCGAGGAACTTCTACCATAAGCGGTTCATAGTATTTGGAAGAAGGAAATACCACGAACCTCGAGGACTATTACAAAGTTACTAATATCCTAAAGGAACTAGAAAACACTATCAACAGGAGGTAAGTAGGGTGAATCTCGGGTTCAAGAACCCAGGAATAGAATACCAACTAACTAAATGGCATCACGGGATGCTTTCGAGAGTAATGGCAAGAATCATCACACCGAGAACACAAAACATGGCTAGATTACTAGGTGACTCCCTAAAACACCTAGGTTCATAATAATAGCTCCAACATATATGCCGAGGCAGCGGAGTACCTCAACACACTAATTTGTGTGATTAATATGGCCCAAATGAACATTAGAAACGGAGAGAAGGGATTTGCAAATGCATCAGACTATTTAGAAATCTGGGATGACTCGGACAACATAACGGCTGTAAATGCTCAAAATGATTTGAGACATCCTGCAAAATAGTGGCATGACCACTCAACATCACAATATCAAGGTTCTGAGACCAGCTATGAACACACGGAAGTAGTAAAAACTCAACTGAGATTTGAAACTATCAATTCTATAAGTCTACGGATTAGTAACACGTCATCCTAATAGATAGATGAGAAGCCTAGTTCTTAAGCCCCGTAGAAGAGAAGAGGATGACTCAGATCAGAAGGCCATGAGGTATAAGGAGTAAAAAGAGCCTTACGTTCCCTTCCACAATCAATTCCCTTACATAACTAAAGCATTTCTAGACACAACTTCGACCAGTTTGGCTTGGTAATCCTACAGGCAGTCAGGCTCTGATACCAAAGCTGTTAGGACCCCGATTCCAAGTCACATCAATCTAGACGGTAACACCTCATATCACTTTGCGGCCTCACGCACGGTATTCCCACGGGTTCGCCTTACCATGGCCCAGGACCGTTTGCGCCTTTTGGCTCACGTATATGATAGTGTCGCTAGCACCCATATGATAGAGAACCCGGGCCGACATGACTAGTCGTGAACCCAAAGTGGAACTAACTTCTAGGGACAAGCATACACGAATCAACATCGAGCATGTCAGTCAGCAGCGTGTGAATCCGGGCTGTAGAACTGGGCTAACAGGACTCCGGGAAACCGGGCTGTAGCAGGCTAGGCAGGACTCTGGATGTCACCGCGTGACATTTCCCCGAAGGGACAGAACACGAGAAGAAGTGAATCACATGCCGGCCGACCAAGTGTTAGGAGCGATAGTCTGGGCTAGCAGGACTCGGTGAACCGGCTGTAGCGGACTACTATGGCTCATGGAAGCACAAGACTACATTTCCCCATAAGAGAGGCTACCAAGGATAAACAACTAGGTTGTCGGATCCCACACATACCAAGCATTTCAATCATACACACAATATGCTCGATATGTGTAAATACAACATGGCATCGCAACATAACTCTACGACTCAAGTATTTATTGAATAGGCTCCGAGGAGCGAGATATTACAAACATGGGTCTCATGACCCAACATTCAGAGCATACAATCAAAGCACATGCGGAAGCTTAACATGTCTGAGTACAGACATCTACAAATGAAAAAGGCTTAGAAGCCTGACTATCTACCAGATCTCGCCGAGGGCACAAGATCGTAGCTGAGGTAACAAGCTAAACGTCGAAGTCCATGCGGTACTACTAGCGAGACTGAAGTCTCTCTGCAAAACATAAAATAGGCAAACATGAGTACAAATGTACCCAGCAAGACTTACATCAGAACTATCTACATATGCATCAGTATCAACAAAGGGGGGTGGTGGAGTTTGACTGCTGACAAGCCCGACTTTGACTCGGTGGCTACCTGAACAACGCATCGCAAGTAACTCTTTTAAGGTGGCGCACACGAGTCCACATATTCACCATATCAATACACCACTATGGATCCGCTCCCATCTCCCTACGAGAACGCCATCCATAACACTCACGCTTATCTTGCGCATTTTATAGTATCCACTTTCACTTGTCTATGAACTGTTATAGGCAACCCAGAAGTCCTTTACCGCGGACACGGCTATTCGAATAGTTGATGTTAACCCTGCAGGGGTGTACTTCTTCACACACGCTCTCGCCACTTACCACCATGTACATGTCATGTATCTCGGCAACCTTCAAGCGGAAGCTTTGGCGAGGAGCAGCCACGACTGACTAACCACACAAGTCTCTAGTCCAGGTTTATCGCCTATTCGGGTTCCATCCGCGAGAAGATCCGACCGGGGTGTCGCTCACGGCCCCAAATGATGAGAGAAGGGTTCCCGAGGCACCAAACGGGCGTCCCGGTACACCGTGCCTCGTGTCTCTACCGCAACATAGCCCACCCCTAGGGTCAGCGCTACGCACGGCCCCCAACACATATCCTACAAACACCAAAAACTAGTTGCAACTCCTGGACAGAGATCAAGTTGATTAATAAGTCGAGAGAGCTTGGAGTGCCCGGAGCCCAATGTGTGGTAGTAACTGTTTCATGGATCACAAACACAGAACTCAGTTCCTGAGGACGGCTGCAATGAGACAACCCACCATGTACTCCTACATGCCCTCTCACCGCTACCTTTACCAAAACGTATTCACACACTTAGCTCTCAACAGTAGGACATGTTCACACACCTCCGATTCATCCCCGATGAATCAAACCTGACTCAACTCTAAGCAGTAGCAGGCATGACAAACAAGTATGTATGAGTAGGCACATCAGGGCTCAAACAACTCCTACTCATGCTAGTGGGTTTCATCTATTTACTGTGGCAATGACATGTCATGCAGAGGAAAAGGGTTCAGCTACCGCATCAAGTAACAATATGTCATTGTTGTCCTAATGCAGTAAAAGAGAGCAGGAGCGAGAGAGTGGGATTGTATCGGAATGAAAAAGGGGGTTTGCTTGCCTGGCACTTCTGAAGATAGTATAGTTCTTCATCGGTGTCATCGAACTCATCGTCGAAACCACGTCTATTGAGAGGGGACAAATACCGGCAAACAAGGAAGAACACAATCAATGCAATGCAACAATATGATGCATGATCGTGACATGGACATATGCTGTGTTTTGAGCTAATGCAACTAGCAACATGTTAAATGGAGTTGGTTTGAACCCTAGGTTCAAATTCAAACTCCATATGTGAGAGTTTAAATGCCATTTGTATGATTTGGCCTAAACAGCAGCCATAAGTTGTTCTAACATGCATGAAAGTGGTGGAGATGGATAGATTGGATTTTTCTGATCATTTTTCATATATAATTTATTTCATTCTGAGCTATAGATTAATTTCTATGATTTTTTGAAGTTTATACTATTTTCTGGAATTTCCTGTATAAGAATAAATCCAAAAAATTAGTTACTGCGTCAGCATGACGTCTGTGTGAGGTCAGCATGTCAACAGGGTTGCGCCGGTCAAACCTGACCACTGGATCCCGTGTGTCAGTGACTAACTAAACTAACCTAGTTTAATTAGCACTAACCTAGGTTAAACTAATTAAGTTTAAACCTAAACTAGATTAATTAGACGGGGCGGCCGCATGCCATAGACCTGTGGGAGGTCAAATCTCGGTCAACCCGGCTAAACCACCGGCGGTCAAAGCGGTCAACCCGCCGGCGTTTAGTCACTTGGCCGAGGCTTAACGGCGGAGGTCGGGATTGCTCCTCCGGCGCCCAATCGAGCAGCGGAGGGAACGCACGGGGAGCTGGGGCTCGCCCGCATCCAGGGCGGCATGCGGCAGCAGCGGGTACGGTTGGAGCTCGGCTCAAGCGGGCGCACGACTGCAGGGCATGGGGAGGCCGGATGAGGGGTGCCACGGCCTCCTGGGTCCTCTTGGAGCTCGTCTACGAGCTCGGACACGGCGTACGCTAGGCAAAACGACGGCGGCGACATGACCGTGCGGCGGCGAGCTTCGGTGGAGGTGGGGAACGGAGCTAGAGCATGCGAACGCGAGGGGGAGAAGAGGGGAAACGACGGCGAGCTCACAGCGGTCATGAAGAAAAGCACCGGAGGCTCGGGGAGGTCCTGGCGGCGCCGAATCGACCGGAGGCAAGCGCGGGTGCCCGAGGTTGAAGACGGCGGCATTGACGGGGAGGCAGCCCGTCCGGGCTTCGGTTCTTCTGCTCGAGGACGCGCGGCATCGGGAAGAAGCTCATGGGCATGCCAAAGGGACGAGGGGGATGCGGTGGCTGCGCGTGCGGCGACGGCGAGGTGCGATGGCGTCGGCCATGGTGGGGAAGAGGGTGAGGGAGAGAGTAGGGGGCAAAATGAACGATCCGGGCGAATTGGGGCGGCACCGAAGAGGGGATTCGCGGCGTCGCGCTGTCCTCGGACGCAGGCAGGCAGCCTGGTGGCGTGGCGCTCGCGCACGCCCGTGCGTTGTCTCTGCCTCTGCCTACTGGCAGAGGTGGGAGACGACTGGCAATGGCCAGGTGGGCTGGGCCGGCAGCTGGGCTGCACAGGACCTGGGCCAGCCAGGTAAGCTACAGGTAAGCTCTCTTTTCCTTTTGTTTCAGTTTTCCTATTTCTTTTATTCTGTTTTGAATTAGTAAAAATACTAATCCATTTTGTAAAATCCTGAAAATAATTGTGGGCAGTGTTTGGATTATTTCCAACAACCCACAACTAGTTTCAATTATTAGAGCATTTAAAATATTTATAGGATTTATTTGCTCCAACTCAAATAGGTATTGTGTTAATTCAAATACCAAAAATGTCCTGGAAAAATATGCATCATCTCTGGAAATGGTTTTCACCCTTTTCCATAAATCATGAACATTTTGCAGACCAATTTGGGTTCATTGAAAATATTTTTAAGTTGAACCTATTAGCATTGGTTTGGTGCTAGGGGTTTGATCATCCCCCATTTCAAATTTATCGATATTAACAGGATGCATGATGCTCACTGATGCAACTATCTGCAAATATTTCTAGGGCTGTGACAATAAGAACTACCATGTAGTGATGCATGGGAAGAGGAGGGTACTGGGTGTCGAGGATGTTGCCGATGATGACGAGTACGATGAATTTGCTGAGTTGCCAGCCAAGGAATCAGGCACCCATGTAACAGAGAAGTGTAAAATCAGCAGAAAACACAAGTTTGTTCGGGGTCAACATAGTGATCCCAGTTCCCCCATGTACATGGGAATTAAGCTGTAAGACTAGTCTTTATGCCTACCCTACAACTTAATTCATTCAATTTAGAACTGTTGCGTGTACTGAATTTGTGAGTTATGCCCAGTTTTCTGTTGATGCAAGAACCATTAATATGTTGACCTTGATATGTCGTGAGCTCAGGCAATGAATATGAACTGTTAATTATTATTATTATTATTATTATTATTATTATTATTATTATTATTATTATTATTATTGTTATTATTATTATTATTATTATTATTATTATTATTATAATATCATAGAGGTAGCACACTCAATTGATCTCACCGTAGTATGTGTGAAGAAAAGATATGCAATCTGGTTTGCGAATAGCACATCGTCCGTTCATGAAAGCCGTGTGCCGGCCAAACCACGCGTGCAATCTGAGTCGTGCTTTCTGATTGGCTAGAACCAAAACCCCACGGATCGTACGTCTAAACTGTTGGATGCTCCTAGATCGAACCACAATCCTCATCCCTTCGACAGGAAAGGCAGTTCCGGTTGTAATTTTATTTTATGCACAAAATGCATGTTAAACTCAAAAAATTTCTTAAATATAGCTAACGGTTCCTGAAATGCGCTAGAAAATCAAACTCGTGGTATAATGGTGATTGCATACCATGGAAATTTTTATGAGGCCAAACAACGTAGTCACCGGCCACTTGAGTTTGAGTTCACACGTCTCCTTTTCGAAACCATGATCCTTCATGTGAGATGCTTCGGTTTGGAAGGAGCGATCATCAAAACTTGTGCCAAACTTTAACAATTTTTTGCAAGGGGTCGTGAGAGCACGCCACAGTCACACATCGATTTTGATGATGTCCGAAATCCATATGAATTTCCTGTAATTAAAATACCAACTAGGCCTACGCCAGTGGCCGCACCTCCCGGCCGAAATGTTTGAAACTTCTCCCCGCTTCTCGGACAAACGGACGAAACTCGCAAAGCGATGCACAAATGATTTGTACACCTTATTTGCTAAGGGTGGCCATAGTGGGGGTATCATAGCCGGTATCATGCACTCGGGAATAGCAAATAGGATGATGTGGCAAGGAATTAAAGAAGGGAGAGTGGGTTAGAGTAACATAGGTAGATACCGTAACATAATAAGTGCTATACTAATTTGTGTCATGCATGGCCATAAATACGGTCATCTATGATACTATACACTATGAAGGTATGTATTATCATACACTAGTATCATATGCATGATACTAGTATATGATACTCCCCACTATAAGGCTGTCCATAGTGGTGGTATCATACCCGGTATCATTCACTTGGAAATAGCAAGTATGCTGATGTGGCAAAGAATTAAAGAATATTGTTGGTGCAACAAACACTGGGTCTGTTGCCCGGACTGTGCACAGGCCTAAGGACAGAATTGCAGCACCCAAGATCAGACCAAGCACTAAAGATAAGTACTTTGAAGAATCAAAGTGGAGATCAAGAAGACCAAGACAAGCTTGAGAGACAAGATATCACTAAAGGAAAAACCTCCCTTGCCGGGCAGGCGAGCCTGGCGAGGACGAGGATTGCCCCAAAGACAAGCCACCAGACCGCCCCGGCAGGCTTGCCGGGCACAGCAAGGGTGGACTGCCCCGCCAAAGCTTCACCGCTCCACCTCACAGCGACGCAAGTCATTGATTAGTGCGGTGTCAAGCCCCTAAGTGACTAAGTGGTTGCTTCCTGCCACATGGCAGCCACTTCCTACGGAAAACACCTCCAAATGACACCCATCCTGAGAAGTGTCAAGCGAGAAAGCGCGAAGCTAGAAAAACAGCCCGACAAGGCTGGCCGGGCACGCTGTGATGTGACACTAAGCGGCGCATTTAATGCGCTCTATCCGCTTGCAGTGTTAGGTATGATAGCACTGTTTGCTGCCAAATCAGTGTGTAAAAGGCTGGTTTTTGCCACTATGGTGACCCCTTTATAAAAGGAGGCCCATGGCAACCATAGAGAGGATTCGTTCCCTCACATATTCATATGCGCGTAGCCGCTCTTGCCCCGAGGCAACCCTGCTGGGCAAGAGCGCCGCGTTCTCCACCATTATCCACATCAATCCACCAAAGCAGAAGTAGGGTTTTACGCCTCACGGCGGCCCGAACCTGGGTAAAAATGTCCGTGTGATCTCTGCCATGCTGTGTTATGCTTCTCCGCTCTTTTTGCAATGTGCCCATCCCCCCTCCCCGATCCAAAAGGGGCTCATGGCCGCATATGTGGCCATGGTTTCCCGCGACATCTTTGGCGCACCAGGTAGGGGGAGTCACTTGCGGGAACCCGAGAGTGTAAGCATCGTGTCTTCGGTATTGCCATTTTCTTCATCGACGTCTCCATCAACAATGGCGCCAAAGAAGAAGCCCGATGCTGTAGCTCTCCCTGTTGGGTACGTAGTAATTTCAAAAATTTTCCTACGATCACGCAAGACCATGGTGATGGCATAGCAACGAGAGGAGAGAGTGTCCGTCCACGTACCCTCGTAGACCGAAAGCGGAAGCGTTATAACAACGCGGTTGATGTAGTCGCGTCTTCACGATCCGACCGATCCAAGCACAGAACGTACGGCGCCTCCGAGTTTAGCACACGGTCAGCTCGGTGACGACCCGGACTCCGATCCAGGAGGGTGTCGGGATGAGTTCCACAAGACGACGGCGTGGCAGGACGATGTTGATGCTCCACCGACGCAGGGCTTCGCCTAAGCTCCGCGACGATATGACTTCTCCGGTAAGGGCTTCCTAAGCTCATGACGATATGACCGAAGTGGAATATGGTGGAGGGGCACCAGACACGGCTAAGGAACGATCCGTAGATCAACTTGTGTGTCTTGGGGTGCCCCCTGCCCCGTAGATATAAAGGAGCCAAGGGGAGGTGGCGGCCCTAGAGGAGGCGCAGCAGGAGGAGTCCTACTCCCACCGAGTAGGACTCCCCTTGTCCTAGTTGGACTAGGATTGGAGGAGGGGAAGAGGGAAGGGCGCCGCCCTTCCTTGTCCTATTCGGACTAAAGGGGAGGGGCGCGCAGCCCACCTTGGCCTGCCCTTCCTCTTCTCCTATGGCCCATTAAGGCCCATGGACCTCCCGGGGTTCGGTAACCTCCCGGTACTCGATAAAAATCCCGATTTCACCGGAACACTTCCGATGTCCAAATGTAGGCTTCCAATATATCAATCTTTATGTCTCGACCATTTCGAGACTCCTCGTCATGTCCGTGATCACATCCGGGACTCTGAACAACCTTCGATTGCATCAATACTTATAAACTCATTATGAACTGTCCATCGAAGCGTTAAGCGTGCGGACCCTACGGGTTCGAGAACTATGTAGACATGACCTAGAACCATTCTCGGTCAATAACCAATAGCGGAACCTGGATGCCCATATTGGTTCCTACATATTCTACGAAGATCTTTATCGGTCAAACCGCATAACGACATACGTTGTTCCCTTTGTCATCGGTATGTTACTTACCCGAGAGATTCGATCGTCGGTATCCAATACCTAGTTCAATCTCGCTACGGTAAGTCTCTTTACTCGTTCCGTAATACATCGTCTCATAACTAACTCATTAGTTGTGATGCTTGCAAGGCTTAAGTGATGTGTATTACCGAGAAGGCTCGAGATACCTCTCCGACAATCGGAGTGACAAAACCTAATCTCGAAATACGCCAACCCAACAAGTACCTTTGGAGACACTGTAGTACTCCTTTATAATCACCCGATTCGTTGTGACGTTTGGTAGTACCTAAAGTGTTCCTCCGTAAACGGGAGTTGCATAATCTCATAGTTATAGGAACATGTATGGGTCATGAAGAAAGCATTAACATACTAAACGATCAAGTGTTAAGCTAACGGAATGGGTCATGTCAATCAGATCATTCAACTAATGATGTGACCTTGTTAATCAAATAACAACTCCTTGTTCATGGTTAGGAAACATAACCATCTTTGATTAACAAGCTAGTCAAGTAGAGGCATACTAGTGACATACTGTTTGTCTATATATTCACACATGTATTATGTTTCCGGTTAATACAATTCTAGCATGAATAATAAACATTTATCATGATATAAGGAAATAAATAATAACTTTATTATTGCCTCTAGGGCATATTTACTTCAGCCTCCCACTTGCACTAGAGTCAATAATCTAGTTCACATCATCATGTGATTCAACACTAATATTCACATCTGTATGTGATTAACACACATAGTTCACATCGTCATGTGACCAACACCCAAAGGGTTTACTAGAGTCAATAATCTAGTTCACATCGCTATGTGATTAACACCCAAAGAGTACTAAGGTATGATCATGTTTTGCTCGTGAGAGAAGCTTAGTCAACGGGTCTCATCACATTCAGAGCCGTATGTATTTTGCAAATACTCTATGTCTACAATGCTCGCACGGAGCTACTCTAGCTAATTGCTCCCACTTTCAATATGTATCCAGATTGAGTCTTAGAGTCATCTCGGATCTGTGTAAAAAGCTTACATCGATGTAACTCTTTCTGACGGGCTCTTTTATCACCTCCATAATCGAGAAATATTTCCTTAGTCCTCACTAAGGATGTTCTTGACCAATGTCTAGTGATCTACTCCTAGATCACTATTGTACTCCCTTGCCAAATTCAGAGCAAGGTATACAATAGGTCTGGTACATAGCATAGCATACTTCATAGAACCTATGACTGAGGCATAGGGAATGACTTTCATTCTCTTTTCTATTTTCTGTCGTGGTCGGGATTTGAGTCTTACTCAATTTCATACGTTTTGCAACACAGGCAAGAACTTTTCTTTGACTGTTCCATTTTGAACTACTTCAAAATCTTGACAAGGTATGTACTTATTGAAAAACTTATCAAGCGTCTTGATCTATCTCTATAGATCTTGATGCTCAATATGTAAGCAGCTTCACCGAGGTCCTTCTTTGAAAAACTCCTTTCAAATACTCCTTTATGCTTTGCAGAATAATTCTACATTATTTCCGATTAACAATATGTCATTCACATATATTTATCGAGAAATGTTGTAATGCTCCCACTCACTTTCTTGTAAATACAGGCTTCTCCAAAAGTCTGTATAAAACCATATGCTTTGATCACACTATCAAAGCGTTTATTCCAACTCCGAGATGCTTGCACCAGTCCATAGATGGATCCTTTGGAGCTTGCATATTTTGTTAGCTCCTTTAGGATTGAAAAACCTTCTGGTTGCATCATATACAACTCTTCTTTAATAAATCCATTAAAGAATGTAGTTTTGACATCCATTTGCCAGATTTCATAAAATGTGGCAATTGCTAACATGATTCGGACAGACTTAAGAATCGCTACAGTTTGAGAAAATCTCATTGTAGTCAACACCTTGAACTTGTCGAAAACCTTTTTGTGACAAGTCGAGCTTTGTAGATAACACTACTATCAATGTCCGTCTTCCTCTTGAAGATCCATTTATTTAACATGGCTTGCTGATCATCGAGCAAGTCAATCAAAGTCCATACTTTGTTCTCATACATGGATCCTATCTCAGATTTCATGGCCTCAAGCCATTTCATGGAATCTGGGCTCATCATCGCTTCCTCATAGTCCGTAGGTTCATCATGGTCTAGTAACATGACTTCCAGAACACGATTACCATACCACTGGTGCGGATTTTGCTCTGGAAGACCTACGAGGTTTGGTAGCAACTTGATCTGAAGTTTCATGATCATCATCATTAACTTCCTCACTAATTGGTGTAGGAATCACTTTGGAACTGATTTCTGTGATGAACTACTTTCCAATAAGGGAGAAGGTACAATTACCTCATCAAGTTCTACTTTCCTCCCACTCACTTCTTTCGAGAGAAACTTTCTTCTCTAGAAAGGATCCATCTTAGCAACGAAAAACTTGCCTTTGGATCTGTGGATAGAAGGTGTACCCAATAGTTACCTTTGGGTATTCTATGAAGACGCACTTCTCCGATTTGGGTTCGAGCTTATCGGGTGAAAACTTTTTCACATAAGTATCAAAACTCCAAACTTTTAAGAAACGACAGCTTAGGTTTCTTTGTTAAACCATAGTTCATATGGTGTCGTCTCAACGGATTTAGATGGTGCCCTATTAAACGTGAATGCAACTGTCTCTAATGCATAACCCCAAAACGATATTGGTATATCAGTAAGAGACATCATTGATCGCACCATATCAAAATAAAGTACGATTCTGACGCTCGGACACACCATAACATTGTGGTGTTCCAGGTGGCGTGAGCTGTGAAACTATTCCACTTTGTTTTAATTGAAGACCAAACTCGTAACTCAAATATTCATCTCCACGATCAGATCGCAGAAACATTATTTTCTTGTTACGATGATTTTCTACATCACTCTGAAATTCTTTGAACTTTTCAACCATTTCAGACTTATGTTTCATTAAGAAGATATACGCATATCTGCTCAAATCATCTGTGAAGGTCAGAAAATAACGATACTTGCCACGAGCATCAACACTCATTGGATCGCATACATCGGTATGTATTATTTCCAATAAGTCAGTATCTCGTTTCATTGTTCCGAACAACGGAGTTTCAGTCATCTTGCCCAAAAGGCACGGTTCGCAAGCATCAAATGATTCATAACCAAGTGATTCCAAAATCCCATCAGCATGGAGTTTCTTCATGCGCTTTACACCAATATGACCTAAATGGCAGTGCCACAAATAAGTTGCACTATCATTATTAACTTTGCATCTTTTGGCATCAATATTATGAATATGTGTATTACTATGATCGAGATCCAACAAACTATTTTATTGGGTGTATGACCATCGAAGGTCTTTATTCATGTAAATAGAACAACAATTATTCTCTAACTTACATGAATAACCGTATTGCAATAAACATGATCAAATCATATTTATGCTCAGCATAAGCGTAAATAACATTTATTTAGGTTCAACACTAATCCCGATAGTATAGGGAGTGTGCGATGATGATCATATCAATCTTGGAACTACTTCCAACACTCATCGTTATCGCCCCTTCAACTAGTTTACATTTATTCTGTAACTCCTGTTTCGAGTTACTAATCTTAGCAACCGAACAAGTATCAAATACTCGGGGCTACTATAAACATTAGTAAAGCACACATCAATAACTTGTATATCAAATATACCCTTGTTCACTTTGCCATCCTTCTTATCCGCCAAATATTTGGGGTAGTTCCGCTTCTAGTGATCAGTTCTATTGCAGCAAAAGCACTTAGTCTCGTGCTTAGGTCCAGACTTGGGCTTCTTCACTCGAGCAGCAACTTGCTTGCCGCTCTTCTTGAAGTTCCCTTCTTCCCTTTGCCTTTTCCTTGAGACTAGTGGTCTTGTCAATCATCAACACTTGATGCTCTTTCTTGATTTCTACCTTCGTCGATTTCAACATCATGAAGAGCTCGGGAATCGTTTTCGTTATCCCTTGCATACTATAGTTCATCACGAAGTTCTAGTAACTTAGTGATGGTGACTAGAGAATTCTGTCAATCGCTATCTTATCTGGAAGATTAACTCCCACTTGATTCAAGCGATTTAAGTACCCAGACTTATCTGAGCACATGCTCACTAGTTGAGCGATTCTCTTCCATCTTTTAGCTATAGAACTTGTTGGAGACTTCATATCTCTCAACTCGGGTATTTGCTTGAAATATTAACTTCAATTCCTGGAACATCTCATATGGTCCATGACGTTCAAAACGTCTTTGAAGTCCCGATTCTAAGCCGTTAAGTATGGTGCACTAAACTATCAAGTAGTCATCATATTGAGCTAGCCAAACGTTCATAACGTCTGCATTCGCTCCTGCAATAGGCCTGTCACCTAGCGGTGCATCAAGGACTTAATTCTTCTGTGCAGCAATGAGGATAAACCTCAGATCACGGATCCAATCCGCATCATTGCTACTAACATTTTTCAATACAATTTTCTCTAGGAACACATATAAAAACATAGGGAAGCAACAACGCGAGCTATTGATCTACAACATAATTTGCAAGATACTACGGGACTAAGTTCATGATAAATTTAAGTTTCAATTAATCATATTAAAAAACTCCCACTTAGACAGACATCTCTCTAGTCATCTAAGTGATCACGTGATCCATATCAACTAAACCGTGTCCGATCATCACGTGAGACGGAGTAGTTTCAACGGTGAACATCACTATGTTGATCATATCTACTATATGATTCACGTTCGACCTTCGGTCTCCGTGTTCCGAGGCCATATCTGTTATATGCTAGGCTCGTCAAGTTTAACTCGAGTATTCTGCGTGTGCAACTGTTTTGCACCCGTTGTAGATGGACGAGAACTTATCACACCCGATCATCACGTGGTGTCCGGGTACTACGAACTTTGGCAACGTGCATACTCAGGAGAACACTTCTTGATAATTTTTAGTGAGAGATCATCTTATAATGCTACCGTCAATCAAAGCAAGATAAGATGCATAAAGGATAAACATCACATGCAATCAATATAAGTGATATGATATGGTCATCATCATCTTGTGCTTGTGATCTCCATCGCCAAGCACCGTCATGATCACCATCGTCACCGCGCGACACCTTGATCTCCATCGTAGCATCATTGTCGTCTCGCCAATCTTATGCTTCCACGACTATCACTACCGCTTAGTAATAAAGTAAAGCATTACATCGCGATTGCATTGCATACAATAAAGCGACAACCATATGGCTCCTGCCAGTTGCCGATAACTCGGTTAACAAACATGATCATCTCATACAATAAAATATAGCATCACGTCTTGACCATATCACATCACAACATGCCCTGCAAAAACAAGTTAGACGTCCTCTACTTTGTTGTTGCAAGTTTTACATGGCTGCTACGGGCTGAGCAAGAACCGTTCTTACCTACGCATCAAAACCACAGCGATACTTCGTCAAATAGACTCCGTTTTAACCTTCTCAAGGACCGGGCGTAGCTACACTCAGTTCAACTAAAGTTGGAGAGACAGGTCTTCCGCCAAGCCATCTATGTGCAAAGCACGTCGAGGGAACCGGTCTCGCGTGGAAATGCACGCGTAAGGTTGGTCCGGATCGTCTCGTCCAACAATACCGCTGAACCAAAGTATGACATGCCGGTAGGCGGTATGACTTGTATCGTCCACAACTCACTTGTGTTCTACTCGTGCATATGACATCAACGCATAAAACCTGGCTCGGATGCCCTTTGTTGGAGTGCGTAGTAATTTCAAAAAATTTCCTACGATCACGCAAGACCATGGTGATGGCATAGCAACGAGAGGAGAGAGTGTCCGCCCACGCACTCGTGAGACCGAAAGCGGAAGCGTTATAACAACGCGGTTGATGTAGTCGCACGTCTTCACGATCCGACCGATCCAAGCACCGAGCGTCTGGCGCCTCGAGTTCTCGCACACGCTCAGCTCGATGGCGATCCCGGACTCCGATCCGGCAAAGTGTCGGGATGAGTTCCGTCGGACGACGGCGTGGTAGCGATGTTGATGCTCCACCGACGAGGGCTTCGCCTAAGCTCATGACGATATGACTTCTCCGGCGCAGGGCTTCGCCTAAGCTCTACGACGATATGACCGAAGTGGAATATGGTGGAGGGGGGCACCGCACACGGCTAAGGAACGATCCGTAGATCAACTTGTGTGTCTTGGGGTGCCCCCTGCCCCCGTATATAAAGGAGCCAAGGGGGAGGTGGCCGGCCCTAGAGGAGGCGCACCACGGAGGAGTCCTACTCCCACCGGGAGTAGGACTCCCCCCCCCCCTTGTCCTAGTTGGACTAGGATTGGAGGAGGGGGAAGAGGGAAGGGGCGCCCCTTCCTTGTCCTATTCGGACTAGAGGGGAGGCGCGCAGCCCACCTTGGCCTGCCCTTCCTCTTCTCCTATGGCCCATTAAGGCCCATGGACCTCCCGGGGGTTCGGTAACCTCCGGTACTCCGTAAAATCCCGATTTCACCGGAACACTTCCGATGTCCAAATGTAGGCTTCCAATATATCAATCTTTATGTCTCGACCATTTCGAGACTCCTCGTCATGTCCGTGATCACATCCGGGACTCCGAACAACCTTCGGTGCATCAATACTTATAAACTCATTATGAACTGTCATCGAAGCGTTAAGCGTGCGGACCCTACGGGTTCAAGAACTATGTAGACATGACCTAGAACCATTCTCGGTCAATAACCAATAGCGGAACCTGGATGCCCATATTGGTTCCTACATATTCTACGAAGATCTTTATCGGTCAAACCGCATAACGACATACGTTGTTCCCTTTGTCATCGGTATGTTACTTACCCGAGATTCGATCGTCGGTATCCAATACCTAGTTCAATCTCGTTACCGGTAAGTCTCTTTACTCGTTCCGTAATACATCATCTCATAACTAACTCATTAGTTGTGATGCTTGCAAGGCTTAAGTGATGTGTATTACCGAGAAGGCCTGGAGATACCTCTCCGACAATCGGAGTGACAAAACCTAATCTCGAAATACGCCAACCCAACAAGTACCTTTGGAGACACCTGTAGTACTCCTTTATAATCACCCGATTCACGTTGTGGCGTTTGGTAGTACCCAAAGTGTTCCTCCGGTAAACGGGAGTTGCATAATCTCATAGTTATAGGAACATGTATGGGTCATGAAGAAAGCATTAACATACTAAGCGATCAAGTGTTAAGCTAACGGAATGGGTCATGTCAATCAGATCATTCAACTAATGATGTGACCTTGTTAATCAAATAACAACTCCTTGTTCATGGTTAGGAAACATAACCATCTTTGATTAACAAGCTAGTCAAGTAGAGGCATACTAGTGACATCTTGTTTGTCTATATATTCACACATGTATTATGTTTCCGGTTAATACAATTCTAGCATGAATAATAAACATTTATCATGATATAAGGAAATAAATAATAACTTTATTATTGCCTCTAGGGCATATTTCCTTCACTCCCATCCACCTCGAAGGCCCCGCCGCGCGTGACCGCCGACATTGCAGGGACTGCATGGACGCATGGGGATATGGACGCTGCAGGAGGCGTGGACGACGTAGGTGGCATTGTTACCACCTCCCCCGAGGCTGGAGCAGGAGCGGAGGCACCGGAGAAGGACGACACCAACAACATCCCGGCGACCATGCTCCGCGAGGTATGGGTAGAGAGATTATTCCTTCTACACCTCCCTGCCCAGCCAGGGAGCACAGCCACGGCGGTGTCGCTCGCCCTGAGGCGAATCGCAATCCTCCGGCCGCCCCCGCCGCGGGAGCAAACTGGTCAGGCTAATGCTCCGAACGGGGTTATTAGTCCACACGTGCCACCACCTCGTCACGACGCCACCCAAGCGGCTGGGTCCCGACGACGGGAGCCCGGCGCAGCCACTGCAGGCACCGTCAGGAGCCGAGTGGCTCTGCGATCTATATCATCGTCACCTATGCCAAGCATCACTTCGGAGGCCATGGCGTGGGCCCAGCTGCTGTTTAGATTTCTGCCGACAGCGGATCAGATGGATGAGTGGACAGCCACCATTCAGAGCCTGATTGGCTTTGTCGAGGCTGGAGGCTGACAACAAGCTGGCCCACCACAACCTCCCCAGGCGACGACGACAGCCCACACTGCTAGTCATGCGGAAGTGGCCACCCCCGCGGTGTAATCCCCACCACGGCAATCAGCACGAGGGCCACACAACCAAGAGCTTGATGATGTCTCGATTGCTTCATCTGATCCTCGAGCACATCAAGACCAACGGCGAGCCCTGGAGGACATGTAGAGGGAGGGCACACACGTCACCATCGGGCGACGCCACAGGTCCGATGGGCGTGATGCCCTCTGATGTCTACTACACAACCTTCTTCTTGTAGACGTTGTTGGGCCTCCAAGTGCATAGGTTTGTAGGGAGTAGCAAATTTCCCTCAAGTGGATGACCGAAGGTTTATCAATCCGTGGGTTGGCGTAGGATGAAGATGGTCTCTCTCAAGCAACCCAGCAACCAAATAACAAAGAGTCTCTTGTGTCCCCAACACACCCAATACAATGGTAAATTGTATAGGTGCACTAGTTCGGCGAAGAGATGGTGATACAAGTGCAATATGGATGGTAGATATAGGTTTTTGTAATCTGAAAATATAAAAACAGCAAGGTAACAAGTGGTAAAAGTGAGCGTAATCGGTATTGCAATGCTAGGAAACAAGGCCTAGGGTTCATACTTTCACTAGTGCAAGTTCTCTCAACAATAATAACATAATTGGATCATATAACTATCCCTCAACATGCAACAAAGAGTCACTCCAAAGTCACTAATAGCGGAGAACAAGCGAAGAGATTATGGAAGAATGCGAAACCACCTCAAAGTAATTCTTTCCAATCAATCCGTTGGGCTATTCCTATAAGTGTCACAAACAGCCCTAGAGTTCGTACTAGAGTAACAACTTAAGACACAAATCAACCAAAACCCTAATGTCACCTAGATACTCCAATGTCACCTCAAGTATCCGTGGGTATGATTATACGATATGCATCACACAATCTCAGATTCATCTATTCAACCAACACATAGAACCTCAAAGAGTGCCCGAAGGTTTATATCGGAGAATCAAGACGAAAACGTGTGCCAACCCCTATACATAGGTTCATGGGCGGAACCCGCGAGTTGATCACCATAACATACATCAAGTGAATCACGTGATATCCCATTGTCACCACTGATACGCACGGCAAGCCATACATCAAGTGTTCTCAAACCATTAAAGACTCAATCTGATAAGATAACTTCAAAGGGAAAACTCAATCGATTACAAGAGAGTAGAGGGGGAGAAGCAACATAAGATCCAACTATAATAGCAAAGCTCGCGATACATCAAGATCGTAGCAAATCAAGAACATGAGATAGAGAGATCAAACACATAGCTACTACTACATACCCTCAGCCCCGAGGGTGAACTACTCCCTCCTTGTCATGGAGAGCGCCGTGACGATGAAGATGGCCACCGGTGAGGGTTTCCCCCTCCGGCAGGGTGCCAGAACAGGGTCCTGATTTATTTTTGGTGGCTACAGAGGCTTGCGGTGGCGGAACTCCCGATCTATTCTCTGTTCTGGAAGTTTTAGGGTACGTAGGTATATATGGGTGAAAGAAGTACGTCGGTGGACCGAAGGGGGGGGGGCATGAGGCAGGGGTGCGCGCCCTAGGGGGGGGGGCGCCCCCACCCTCCTGGGCACCTCCCTCTTTCCTGACGTGCACTCCAAGCTTTTCCGGTAGCTTTCCTTCCAAAAATAACTTCTCCAGTTGATTTCGTTCCGTTTCGACTTCGTTTGATATTCCTTTTCTTCGAAACACTGAAATAGGCAAAAAACAGCAATTCTGGGCTGGGCCTCCGGTTAATAGGTTAGTCCCAAAAGTAATATAAAAGTGGAAAATAAAGCCCAATATTCTCCAAAACAGTAGATAATATAGCACGGAGCACTCAAAAATTATAGATACGTTGGAGACGTATCACCCCCAATGTCGACGAGCCCGCGCTCGGCGGAGGCAGGTACCTGCCTATCAAGGCTGGGTGCCCTGCCTTCACTCATGAGATGCGCAAGTCCGTTGGCCGTCCACTCGCATGTTCAAGCCGGAGATACTAGATTAGTATGATGGGAGACTGGACCCGGCGGAGTTGTTGAGCATCTACACCATCGCTGCCTAAGCTGCCGGGGGAACATATGAGAAGGTTATTGCCAACTACTTCCCTTTGGCACTCAAGCCAAACGTGAGGTCTTGGCTGATGCACTTGCCGGAGAACTCCATCTCGTCCTGGGCTGACCTATGCCATGAGTTTGTTGGCACCTTCACCGGCGGCCATCAAGAACCAGGGCGGCCCAGCGATTTGCAGCTTCTCCCGCAGAAGGAAGGAGTGAATCTGCGGAAGTACATGCAGAGGTTTAGCCGAGTCCACAGGAATATTCCAACATCCAACCGGCAGCTGTGATAGCTGCGTTCCAATCGAACGTGCGCAATCGTCGGATACGTTCCAAGATGAATGTTCGGTTTCCCAAGATGTAAAGGAGCCTTACGGCTCTGTAGACAAGTGTGCTCGGGTGGAGGAGGGGAGGAAACTCCCTGGGGAAAAGATGGCGTCGACATCGACTCAGAAGATAATGACGAGGCCACTAGTCAAAAGAAGAAGAAGAAGAAGAAGAAGCACAACAAGAGGCGCAAGCATTAGGCAGTAATGATTGTTGAGGGATCGTGCACACCTAGTACTGGCAAGAAGGCTAGGGCTAAAGCCCCTGGCAAGGAAGTTGCCGCATGCACTGATTGCTGGGAGGTTGCGGCTGCCGAGAAGGCTGGGAAAGGTGATGTCTGTTGGGGAACATAGCATGCAATTTCAAAAAAATACCTATGCTCGCGCAAGATCTATCTAGGAGATGCATAGCAATGAGAGAGGGAGAGTGTGTCCACGTACCCTCGTAGACCAAAAGCAGAATAATTTGACAACGCGGCTGATGTAGTCAAACTTCTTCTCGTTTCGACCAATCAAGCACCGAACGTACGACACCTCCGAGTTCTGCACACGTTTAGCTTGATGACGTCCCTTGAACTCTTGATCCAGCAAAGTGTCGAGGGAGAGTTCCGTCAGCACAACGACGTGGTGACGGTTATGGTGAAGTGATCCGCGCAGGGCTTCACCTAAGCACTACGTGAATATGACCCGAGGCGTAAAGAGCCCAGCACAAGGCTAACAATGTTTGTTGTGTGTTCTAGTGGTGCCCCCCCTCATATACATATAGGTTGGAGGGGAGGAGAGGCTTCCAAGGGGGCGCCCCAAGTAGGAGGAATCCTACTTGGGCACCTCCCAATTCGGCCTCCCCCCTTTCCTATTCCTATTCGGAGTAGGAAGGGAAGTGGGGGAAGGGGGAATCCTATTCCCTTTTTCCTTTCCTCCTTCCCCTTTCCTCCTCCAATTTGGCCAGCCCATATGGGGGGCGGCGCACCAGCCCCTTTGTGGTTGGTGTGTTTCCCCTCTTGGCCCATCAGCCCCATATCTTTGCCGGGGGTAGCCTGGAACCAGTTCCGGTGACCCGATACGTACCCGGTACCCCCAGAACACTTCCGGTGTCCGAATACTATCATCCTATATATGAATCTTTACCTGTCGACAATTTTGAGACTCCTGTCATGTCCGCAATCTCATCCGGGACTCTGAACAACATTCGGTCACCAAATCACATAACTCATATAATACAAATCGTGATCGAACGTTAAGCGTGTGGACCCTACGGGTTCGAGAACTATGTAGACATGACCGAGACACCTCTCCGATCAATAACCAATAGCGGAACCTGGATGCTGTTATTGTTTCCCACATATTCTACGAAGATCTTTATCGTTCAAACCGTAATAACAACATACGTTATTCCCTTTGTCATCGGTATGTTACTTGCTCGAGATTCGATCGTCGGTATCTTCATGCCTAGTTCAATCTTGTTACCAAAAGTCTCTTTACTCGTTCCGTAATGCATCATCCCGCAACTAACTCATTAGTCACATTGCTTGCAAGGCTTATCATGATGTGCATTGCCGAGAGGGCCCAGAGATACCTCTCTGATACTCGGAGTGACAAATCCTAATCTCGATCTATGCCAACCCAACAAACACCTTCGGAGATACCTGTAGAGCATCTTTATAATCACCCAATTACATTATGACGTTTGATAGAACACAGGGCATTCCTCCGGTATCCAGGAGTTGCATAATCACATAGTCAAAGGAATATGTATAAGTCATGGAGAAAGCAATAGCAATAAAACTTAACGATCATTATGCTAAGCTAACGGATGGGTCTTGTCCATCACATCATTCTCCTAATGATGTGATCCTGTTCATCAAATGATAACACATGTCTGTGGTTAGATACTTAACCATCTTCGATTAATGAGCTAGTCTAGTAGAGGATTACTAGGGACACGGTGTTTTGTCTACGTATCCACACATGTATCAAGTTTCCGGTTAATACAATTCTAGCATGAATAATAAACATTTATCATGATATAAGGAAATATAAAATAACAACTTCATTATTGCCTCTAGGGCATATTTCCTTCAGGGTCGTACTTCAAGATTCATCGGACCAAGGTTCACGATCTCCAGCAATGTCATCAAGTTGAACAACTCATCAAGAGGCAGAGGGATGAGTATGAGAAGCGTGATAAAGAGAAAGGCCAGAATGGCACTGGCGGGAAGAGCCGAGGCGTCGAAGCAAGTCGCCCAGGAAAGGCTCCTCGGAATCAAGGAAAACCCGCCAAAGGCCGTGAGAAGGAAGATTGCAATGATGAAAGTGATGGAGGGGATGATGAGGAAACCAGCGAGCAGGAATTCTAGAAGGCCACTGACGCCCCGTGCATTGACGCGGGTGCATCTCTGCACTCCTCTCACCGCCAGCTTAAACAGTGGGCGTGTGAAGTCAATGCCATGGAGCCAGCGGCAGACTCTCAGAAGCTACTCAAGTGGTCATGCACACCCATCATCTTCGACGAAGAGGACAACCCCGACCGCACCATTGCGGTAGGGTGTTTGCCGTTGTTGGTCTCACCAACAATGCGCAACCTCAAAGTCACAAAGATGTTGGTTGATGGTGGGGCAGTGTTAAATCTAATTTCTCCGAAGGTCATCAGCAATCTTCAGATAGCAGAGGAAGAGCTTGAGGTTACTGGCACGCTCCAAGGGATCAACCCCGGCAGGAGTCGTCCTAGGGGAAAGATCGCGTTGCCAGTGACGTTGGGGGAGAGTTGAATTACCAGACTGAGAAGGTTGTGTTTGATGTGGTCGACCTCCCCCTGCTTTATAACGGAATCCTTGGATGCCCGGCTCTGGCCAAATTCATGGCGGCATCTAACTATGCCTACAACACCTTGAAGATGCCATGGCCAATGGGCATAATTTCCATTCCATCAGATGAGAAGGACACAATAATTTGCATGGACAAGATGTACCCGGACGCAGTCGCGACAGAGGCCTCTGAGGTCACTCTTCCCAAGGAAAGCAAGAGAAAGAAGAGAGGTAGCAAGGATACTAGCGAGGAATCTGGGAAATGTATCTCCTCGGAGAACATTGCGCCCATTGATGACTTGCCAGAGAGTTCCAATATCAAGAGATCCAACGCTGCTACACCCCCTATGAAAAGGTCCCGGCAGGGCTGGCTGGCGTTGATGGTACTTTTACTATGAGTACCGCCGTCGATGACAAATAGGAAAGCGCACTTGTTGCCTTCCTGTGGGCGAATATTGATGTGTTTTCCTGGCAACCATCTGATATCCCCGGTGTTCCTAGGAAGGCAATCGAGCACCACCTTGTTGTCTGCCCACATGCCCTACCCGTCAAGCAGAAGGTTCGAACACAAGCCTTGGAGTGGCAGCAGTTCATTGCCAAGGAGATCAAGAAACTTGAGGCAACTGGTTTGGTTAGAGGAGTACTACATCCAACGTGGTTAGCAAACCCAGTGGTCGTGCGCAAGGCTAATAGGAAATGGAGGCTTTGCATAGATTTCACGGATCTGAACAAGGCATGGCCGAAGGACCCATTTCCCTTGCCGCACATCGACCAAATTGTGCATTCCTCATCCGGATGTGATTTCCTCTCCTTTCTAGATGCATACTCTGGGTATCATCAAATCTTTATGTCCAAGGAAGACGAAGAGAAGACCTCGTTCATCACCCCATGTGGCACATACTGCTTCGTGCGAATGCCTTTCGGGTTGAAGAGCGCCGGATCCACTTTTGCAAGGGCAGTCCAGATTGGTTTTGAGTCACAATTGCACAGATCATTGAAGCTTACATGGATGATATTGTGGGCAAGACCAAGGACAGATCAACCCTCATCCAGGACATAGAAAAGACGTTTGCTAATCTGCGCAAGATCAACTTGAAGCTAAACCCACAGAAGTGTGTGCTTGGCGTTCCCTCCGGCAAACTACTTGGTTTCTTCGTGTCCCACCGCGGGATAGAGGCCAACCCCGATAAGATCAAGGCAATCGAGAAGATTCAGGCACCTATGACAGTTAAGGATGTGAGGCATTTGACTGGGTGCGTTGCCGCGCTTAGCAGATTCATCTCCAAGTCTGCCGAGCGCACCTTGCCGTTCTTCAAAATCTTGAAGAAGGCAGGACCCATGAAGTGGACTTAGGAGGCAGACACAACACTGCAAGATGTGAAGACCTACTTGTCCTCTGTGTCCACTTTGGTTGGTCCCAAACCACAAGAGGCATTGCTGCTATACCTGGCAGCAACTAGTCAAGTGGTTAGTGCAGCACTAGTGGCACAGCGGGAAGTGGAAGAGGCAGCAGCCTCAGCCAGTGTCCCTTCCGGGTGAGAGAGTGCGCAAAGCCCGGCAAGGCCAGACGTAGATCAAGATAAAGGAGAGCACGCCAGTGGAGGCAACCCCAAGGATGCGGCAAGGAAGAAGGTGGTGCAGCGCCAAGTATACTTTGTCAGGACCCTATTGCAGGGGACTAGATCCAGGTATTCTGGCATGCAAAAGTTGATTTTTGGCCTAGTCATCGCCTCAAGGAAACTGCTCCACTACTTCCAAGCCCACGAGATCACGGTTTTAACTCGTTTCCCTTTTGCAATGGATACTCTAAAACCTTGAGGCTACCAGCAGGATAGTGGAGTGGGCATTGGAGTTATCCAACTTGGGTTTAAAGTTTGAAAGCACATCAACAATCCAGAGTAGAGCATTGGCATAGTTTATTGTAGAATGAACGCTAACCCCTGATGAAGAAGTATTAGAGACAGTTATTCCCGGCAAGGAAGCACCCCAGGAATGGATCATGTATTTCAATGGTGCTTTCTCCCAGCAAGACGCGGGAGTTGGCATGCTTCTCGTTGCTCCCACTAGGTAGCTCCTGAAGTACGTCGCCCAGGTGCATTTTCCCTAGGAGAAAGCGACCAATAACACTACTGAGTATGAAGGGCTCCTTGTCAGGCTCAGGATTGCAACACAATTGAGAATCAAGAAGCTGATCATCCGTGGATATTCACAACTCATGGTGAGACAAGTCAACAAGGATTACCAAAGTCCATTGATGGAGGCATACGTTGAGGAAGTGAGAAAGTTGGAGGAGCGCTTTGACAGATTGCAAACAGAGCACGTACCCATGCGGAAAACAACATTGCTGATCATCTGTCAAAGTGCGCTGCACAAAAGCTCCCTGTGGAACCAGGAACTTTTGTTCTCCATCTTACTCAGCCCTCGTATCCCCAGCAACAATGGCCCGGAAGAGGAGGAAACTAGACTCCGGTAAGCCTCTCCCAGTAGAGCCTCTTGAGGCTCCTGACAGAGGGCTTGACGGGAACAACTGCCCTTCTACTGTTGAGCTACCCCCTCCCACCAGACCACCGGTCCCCATGGTCGAGGGGTGCGCTCCCATGAAGGAGGAGGTGCCTCTAGTCCTCGTTGCCGAGCGCCAGGCTCCAACTTGGGCACGGAACATTGTTCATTTCCTCCAAACCGGAGAACTTCCCTAAGAGCTATAAGAAGCTGAAAGAGTAGCCCGGAGGGCCAGTATCTATCAGTTCGTCAATGACACACTATACATAAGAGGGCCCAATGGTTTGAAATTGAAGTGCATTTGCTGGGAAGAAGGAAAGGAATTGCTGGCAGAAATACACAAAGGCATGTGTGGCTCCCACATTGGATCAAGGGCTTTTATTGGACAAGCATTCTGGCAAGGATTCTATTGGCCCACAGCCCTCCAAGATGCGGTCGAGCTAGTCACCAAATGTGAAGCCTGCCAGTTCCATTCCAAGAACATCCATCTGCCTGACCAAGCTCTTCAGACAATCCCTTTGTCATGGCCGTTTTTGGTCTGGGGGCTTGAAATCGTCGGCCCTTTCCACCGTGCTACCGGGTGCTTTGAATTCTTGTTCTTGGCAATCGATAAGTTTACAAAGTGGTCGGAAGTAGAAGCCGTGACTTCTTAGTCAGCTATCAAGTTCTTAAAAGGATTGGTGTGCTGCTTCGGAGTCCCTACCCGGATCATCACTAACAACGGCACCCAATTCACGAGCCACACCATCATGGAATATGTTCATGCCCTTGGGAACAGGATCTCATTTGCCTCTATTGCACATCCCAGGAGGAATGGACAAGCTGAGAGGGCGAACGCTGAAGTGTTGCGACGACTCAAGACAAGAACATTTGATAAGCTGTAGAAGTGTGGGAGGCGATGGATCGACGAGCTAGCGGTGGTTCTTTGGTCCCTCAGAACAACACCAAATCGAGTTACCGGGCAGACTCCCTTCTCCCTAGTCTATGGGAAAGAAGTAGTTATCTGTCAGGACCCCGATTCCAAATCACATCGACCTAGCCGGTAACACCTCATATCACTTTGCGGCCTCACGCACCGTATTCCCACGGGTGTCGCCTTACCATGGCCCGGGACCGTTTGCGTCTTTTGGCTCACGTATATGACAGTGTCGCTAGCATCCACATGACAAAGTACCCGGGCCGACATGGCTAGTCGTGAACCCAAAGCGGCGCTTAACCTATGGGGACAGGCATACATGAATCACATCGAGCATGTCGGTCATCAACGTATAAATTGGGCTGTAGCACTGGCTAACAGGACTCGGTATCCCGGGCTGTAGCGTGCTAGGCAGGACTCGAATAACACCACGTGACATTTCCCGAAGGGACGGACATATAGGAACGAAGTGAAACACATGCCCGGCCGATCATGTGTCCAAGCAGTAGTCTTTGGGCTAGCAGGACTCCGGTGAACCGGGCAGAAGCGGACTACTATCGCTCGGAAGCACGAGACTACATTTCCCCATATGAGAGGCTGCCAAGGATAAACAACTAGTTTGTCAGATCCCACTCATACCAAGCATTTCAATCATACATGCAATATGCCCGATATGAGAAAATACAACAAGGCATCACAACAAAACTCTACAACTCAAAGTACTTTATTTAGAAGGCTCCGAGGAGCCATACATAACATATCCATACAGGTAGGGGTCACATGACCCAACACTCAAGTCATACAAACATACAAGCACATGTGGAAGCAAACTAGTCTGCATGCAGACTCTAGAAAGAAAGAAAGCTTGTTGAAGCCTTTCTATCTACAATGGCCCTTCACAAGCTTTGGATCACCACCGGGTGGCTAATTCACTAAATCGATGTCAAGGTCTACATAGAAACCATCGGAAGGGGCGGTGTTGTCGTCGAAAAACATTAATTAAGCAAACATGAGTATGGGGGTACTCAGCAAGTCTTACCACGTAATCCTATCATACATGCACATTCTCAAGAAGGTGGTGGAGTTATTTACAAGCCAGCTTTGACTCTTGGCTAAGCTATCCCACGTGACACCACTTGAAAAGCATTTGTCGCACACGCAGTCCACTAATCACCATCACAATACTCCACCGTGGATCCTCTCTCGTCATCCCACGAGAGGGCCATCCGCGATACTCACACTTATCTTGAGGCTTTTAGTAGTATCCATTTACTTGTCTATGAACTGATATAGGCAACCCAAAAGTCCTTCTCCATGGACACGGCTATTCGAATAGATCATATTAACCCTGCAGAGGTGTACTTCTTCACACACGCTCTCACCACTTATCGCCGTTTACACGACATGTACTCGGCAACCTTCAAGCGGAAGCCCAACGTGGGTGTCGGCCACGGCCTACCTAAACACACAAGTCCCAAGTCCAGGTTTATCGCCTATTCGGGTTCCATTCAAGGAGTCCGCCGAGGTTTCCCATACAGCCCCGAACGATGTGTGCAGGGTTCCCGAGATACCAAACGGGCACTCGGTACACCGGGCCACGTGCCTACCGCAACACAACCCACCCCTACGGTCAGCGTTGCGTGCGGCCCCCAGCATGCTACAAACACCAGAAACTACTTGCAACTCCCGGACTGAGGACAAGAGTGGTTAAGAAGCCGAGAGGGTCCATTGGTTTCGGGCCCAATGCGTGGTAGTAACTGTTTCATGGATCACAAACACAGAACTCAGTTCTTAGGGACGGCTTCAATGAAACAACCCACCATGTACTCCTACATGGCCTCTCATCGATACCTTTACCAAAACATGTTCAACACTTTCACTCTCGAACCCGACACAACCTTTCACTCTAGTTCATCATCCCGATGAGCGGACTGACACAACTCTAAGCATAGCAAGCATAGCATGGTAGGAATCACAACATGGCTCAATCAACTCCTACACATACTAGTGGGTTTCATCTAGTTCTTGTGGCAATGACAGTCATGCAAAGGAAGTGGGTTCAACTACCGCAAAGACACAACAGCTTTGAATCGCGTTGTCTTAATGCGGTAAAACAAGAGCGAAGCGAGAACATGGGTTTGTATCGGAATGATCAATGGGTTGCTTGCACGATGGAGTGGTGGTAGGATATCGCCCTTCAAACGGATATTCGGATTATCCTCGGAGGCGTAACCTATCACGAAAGACATACCGAAAATAAACACACATGGCAATATGCAACAATATGATGCATGCTATGACATGGCAATATGGATGTGTGTTGGCCTAATGCAAGCTGAAACAAAAGGGATGAATTCATTTGAATCAAAGATTCAAATGCTAGCTTATTTGAATTAACCCTAAAGGTGTAATATCTTATTCTGCTTAAACAGCAAGGTTAACTTGTTTTATCATGCATGAAACCTGTACCAATGGATAGAATGGATTTTTTTGATCATTTTTCATATATAAATCTTTGCATTCGGAGTTACAGATTAAAAGTTATGAATATTTGAAGTTTGAACTATATTCTGGAATTTCCTATATTAGAATAAATCCAGTAATTAGATTACTGCGTCAGCCATGCGTCAGAATGACGTCATAGTCAACAGAGACGTCCAAGTCAAACCTGACTGTGGGTCCAGGTTGTCAGGGTAATTAGTTTAACTAAAATTTAATTAAAACTAAACCTATTTAGTTAATGTTTGGGCCCCACTGTCATTGACTCATCGAGTCAACCAGGGCCCACCGTGGTCAAAGTCCACGCCGGGCTGCACCGGCGTCTAGTCAGCCGGCGAGCCGACGTGGGCGGGCGAAGTGAGTTTGGACGTTTCGGCAACCAAACGAGCCGCGACGGGTGGCTATGGGTAGCTGGGGACAAGCCGCAGCTTCTGGTAGAGTCGGTTGGGGTCGGGGCGGCCGGAATCGGCGCCGGCGACGACCTAGGGCGTCACGGAGTTCGGCCGAAGACGAACTCGAGGCTAGGGTGGTCGGTGAGGTGAGGGGAGTGCTTGGTTAGACGCTATGGAGTGTGGTGAGTGCGATGGACACCAAGAGGTGGCCGGAGGGTGGCCGGGAGCACGTCGGCGACGAGCTCCGCGGCGGCGGGTGCGGTTGATCTCCGTTCGGTCGCTACACGGCTCAAGAGCGAGAGAAAGGGAGGGGAAGGTAGCTAGGCTCACAGGCAACTCGGAGGAGCACTCGGTGCGGTCGGGGACGGGCCGGAGCGACGACGGCGTTGAAGGGGATCTCCGGCGACGGCGGGATCGGGCGAGGTCGGTGCAGTGGCCTCGGGCTACTCGAGCACGCGGGGCTCGGCTAGATCTACGAAGACGAGGGCGGCGGAGCTCCTAGACACGGCAAGACGGAGCACGGTCGGCGGGGAGCGCGTCTACGGCGACGGCGTGGCTGCGGTGGCGTCGGCCATGGCGGAGGAGCGCGAAGGGGAGGAGTTGGGGAGGAGCGGAGGTGTCCGAGGGGTTCGGGGGAGAGAGGGGGAGCGATCCATGTCGCGGCTGGGTGAGGTGAGCGGCGAGGCGGCGACCAGGTGCGTGGCACCCATGCGGTGCTCGCCACCGAGCACCTGGCTGCCTGCCTGGCCGAGCCAAGCAGCTCACTGGCGCGGCTGCTGGGCTGGGATGGCAGGTGGGCTGGGTAGGTGGCGCCAGGTAAGTTTCTAAACTATTTTTCTTTTTCTATTATTCTGCAACTTTGTGGAGTTTTTAAAAATACCAAAACAGTTTCAAAAATCACCAAACTGCTCCTGGTCCATTGTTGGAATATTTCCAACATGAAACATTTCGGTTTGGCAATATTTGGGCATTTGAAATATTTAATATAATTTGAAATGCTCAAACTCAAATACTTATGATTTAATTCAAAGACCTTTGGATGACCTAGAAAATGGTGCACCACTTTTGGCAGAGGCTCTGAACCAAAGCAAAGATGATGAGCATTTTTGAAGGGCATTTCAGGTTCATTGAAATAATCTTGAGGAAACCCTAGTTGAGTTAAGAGGGGTTCGGGGGGTTTCTGTCTTCCCCATTTCAAATTCAAATGAAATTTAAACATGATGCACACACTAATGCATGGTCTAACTAGGATGTGACAACTCACCCCCACTCAAAAGAATCTCGTCCCGAGATTTAGGATCTATTATGAAGAAGGTGGGATACTCAAGTCGAAGACGATCCTCCCTTTCCCAAGTTGCTTCTTGCTCGGAATGGTTTGACCATTGAACCTTTAGAAACTTGATATTCGGCGTCGAGTGGTACGCTCGGCTTGATCAAGAATCTGAACGGGATGTTCTCGATAGGTGAGGTTATCTTGGAGATCAAGCGTTTCGTGGTCCACTCCACGGATAGGATCTGAGAAGCAACGGCTGAGTTGGGAAACGTGGAAGACATCATGGACTCTGGAAAGATGCGGAGGTAGTTCCAATTGGTAGGCAACTTCTCCTCGTTTGGCAAGAATGCGAAAGGGTCCAATGTAACGAGGAGACAACTTGCCTTTGATACCGATTCGATGGGTTCCCTTCAAAGGAGTAACCCGAAGGTAAGCCTTCTCGCCAATTTCATAAGCCATAGGCTTATGCTTGCGATCATATTGACTCTTTTGACGAGATTGGGCTGTTTTCAATTTCTCACGAATAATGCAAACCTGCTATTCTGCTTCCTGGATCATATCCGGACCAAAGAGTTGTCACTCCCCGGTTTCTGACCAGTTAAGAGGTGTTCGACATTTCTGTCCATAAAGAACTTAGAAAGGAGCTTTGCCCAAGCTAGCTTGATAACTATTGTTATAAGCGAACTCGGCGAATGGAAGGCATTTCTCCCAATTCATGCCGAAAGAGATGACAGAAGCTCGAAGCATATCCTCTAGGATTTGATTGACTCGTTCTACTTGACCACTTGATTGAGGATGGAATGCGGTGCTAAAGGAGCATAGCATTTTGGAAACTTTCCCAAAATCGAGAGGTGAAGAGACTTCCACGGTCTGAGTTAATCTCCAAAGGAGCACCATGAAGAGACACTATTCGAGAGATGTACAAATCAGCTAGCTGGCTAGCGGTTATACTCTCACGAACAGGTAGGAAATGGGCTACTTTGGAAAGACGATCGACGACAACGAAGATAGCATTATTCCCTCTCTTGGTCTTGGGAAACCCGGTAATGAAATCCATACCGATTTTATCCCATTTCCATTCAGGAATTTCCAAATGTTGAAGGGTACCAGCAGGCCGTTGATGCTCTGCTTTAACTTTCGACGCATGCACGTCGCAATTAGCAATGTATTGAGCGATTTCTCTTTTCATCCTAGTCCACCAAAACCTCTGGCGTAGGTCTTGATACATTTTAGTACTACCGGGATGAATGGTGAGAGGAGAGTCATGAGCTTCCTTAAGGATCAATCGCCTCAAAGTTACGCACCTTGGGAACCACTAGACGGTCTCCAAAGAACACGACACCTTGTTCATCAAGGGAGAAACAATCTGCAACTCCTTTCTTGATGTTTCTCTTGATGCGGGAAATTCCCGGATCTACCTTCTGTGCCTTGATGATCTGATCCGTAAGGGTAGGTTTCGCCACCAGGGTGGAAAGGAATCCTCGAGGAACAATGTGAAGATTAAGCTTACGAAATTCCTCATGGAGAAATGGTTGACTTTGTTGTAACATCAGATTGTTACAATAAGATTTGCGACTTAGTGCGTCAGCCATGACATTGGCTTTGCCTGGGGTGTAAGATATTCCTAAGTCGTAATCCGTAATCAACTCGACCCAACGTCTTTGCCTAAGATTCAAATCCGGTTGGGTGAAGATATATTTTAGACTTTGGTGATCGGTGTAAATTTCACAACGATAACCAAGAAGGTAATGTCTCCAGGTTTTGAGTGCATGAACCACTGCTGCAAGCTCTAGATCGTGTGTGGGATAATTATCCTCATGTGGACGCAACTGTCGGGAAGCGTAGGCAATCACATGTCAATCTTGCATGAGTATGCAACCTAGTCCTTGTCGCGAGGCGTCACAATAGATAATAAAGTCCTTAGAAAAATCTGGTGGAACAAGTACGGGAGCAGATGTCAGGCGTCTTTTCCGTTCCTGAAAGCTGAACTCGCACTGTGGCGTCCATTCGAACTTCTTATCTTTCTTGAGGAGTTCGGTTAGAGGTTTAGCAACTTTAGAGAAATTCTCGACGAAGCGGCGGCAATAGCTCGCTAAACCGAGAAAACTCCGAACTTGCTTGACCGAGTCAAGGACGGCTTGAACTCGCTCGGGATTGACAGCAATGCCCTTACCAGAGATTACATGGCCTAGGTAGGTCACTTCTGGTAACCAGAATTCACACTTAGAGAATTTGGCATAAAGGCGGTGCTCTCGAAGTTTCATCAATACTAGCCTTAGATGTTCGACATGTTCTTCCTCATTCTTGGAGTAGATGAGTATATCATCGAGGTATACCACGACGAATTTATCCAAATACTCCATGAAGATTGGTTTCATTAACCGAGAGAAGGTGGCTGGAGCATTGGTTAATCCGAAGGACATGACGGTGTACTCGTATTGGCCATAACGAGTAACAAAGGCCATTTTAGGAATGTCCCCGTTCTTGATTTTGATTTGATGGTAACCCAACCTCAAATCCATCTTGGAAAAGACTGAGGATCCAGCGAGTTGATCATACAGATTGTTGATCCTGGGGAGCAGATACTTGTTCTTGATAGTGACCAAATTGACAGGTCGGTAATCCACAACCATCCGATCCGTACCATCCTTCTTCTTGACGAAGAGGACGGGGCAAGCCCATAGAGATGAACTAGGACGGATGAAACCCTTTTGCAAGGACTCATCGAGTTGCTTCTTAAGTTCGGCTAGTTCTAGGGGTGCCATCTTATAAGGTCTTCTAGAAATTGGGACGGTTCCGGGAACAAGATCTATCACGAACTCGACATCCCTGTCAGGTGGAATACCTGGCAGTTCTTCTGGAAAGACATCCGGAAAATCACGGACTACCGGAATATCTTCAAGGTCTGGAAGGGGGTTGGCATTTAAGGAGTAAAGCTGGCGCTTGGACACTCGGGTTAAAACATTAACCGACTTGCCCAAGAATGGGTGAGTTGAACAGTTCTAGTAGAGCAATCAATCTTAGCATAATGGGCTGACATCCAGTCCATACCCAAGATGATGTTTATGTCCGAGGACTTGAGAGCTATTAGAGAAGCAAGAAAGACTAATCTGTCGACAAGAATTTCATTCCCATGACTTATTCTAGAGGTTAGCCATCTAGAACCGTGGGGTCTGAATTTCCATGGAGGTGTGCATGTCACGAGAATGTGGTGTTGTGCAATCGAGCTTAGATCTCGTAAATAAATGAATGAGATGCTCCAAGATCAAAAAGAAACGATTGCGGATGACAATTAACAAGGAGCGCATCGAGAAACGCGTTGGGATCCTCATAGGTTTCTCAAATTTGAAACATAGTTGACGTGGCCACGGCAAAGTGGCGGCTGGTTTAGTATGGAGCACCTTTCTGCTGGCTTACCACGGCCAACATACTTTCCGATCTGACTGGGGTTGTTCTGGGGACACTCACAGATGTAGTGGCCCGTCTCTCCACACTTGAAGCAAGTTGTCATATTGGGACGTGGAGCAGCATTAGCAGTGGGGCCTCCATAAGTCTTGGGCGGTACATACTGCTGGTTGGGGCGAGGCGCCTCAAAGGATGGCCTCGGGGTGAACCTGGGTGGCAGAGCGGTATTTGGAATCCAAACCCAGCGCTTCTGAGATCCAGAGCCGGATGAAGAAACAGAGTCACGGGAGTGCTTGCGTGAAGCTTCAAAATCAGACAGTCCGGTTTCCCCACTGATAGCCTTGTTGACTAACTTCGGAAAAGAAGTGCACTCATGCAGACGAAGATCACGACGAAGCTCGGGGCTAAGTCCCTTGCGGAACCTTGCCTGCTTCTTGGCGCCGGTAGAAACCTCTTCAGGAGCATAACGTGCTAGATTCCCAAATTCACGGCTGTAAGTATCCACAGTCGACCTACCTTGGGTGAAATTGCAGAATTCCTCCTTTTCCGATCCATGAGACCTTACGGGATGTGATGCTCACGGAAACCGACACTGAATTCAGCCCAAGTAGTAATTTGTCCAACCGGACGCATAGCCTCATAATTCTCCCACCAAAGGCTAGCAGGGCCTTCGAGATGATAAGCGGCAAAAGTAACCTTATCAGCTTCAGCCACGTTGGTAGAACGCAGCTTATGGTTGATGTTGCGAAACCAATCATCCGCGTCGAGAGGCTCAACGGAATGCTTGAACTTCGGTGGATACAGCTTGACAAAGTCATTGAGTGACACCAAATCATTTCTTGGCTGGCGTGCGGTGTTTTGCTCAATCCGCTCCAGTAGGCGATTGGTCTCACGCTTATTGCGTTCTGCTTCCAGCATAACCTCGGCCAAAGATGGCGGTTGAGGCAGATTTACATTCCTGGCTGCGCTTGCTTCTCCCTGCTCCGGAGCAGCAGGATTGTTGCGGGTGTTGACCATCCTAGGAAACAAAACAATGGTTTAAACCAGGATGGCAGAATTTGGCAAGGAAGTGCGGAATGTAATGGATAACACGGAATGCAGAGATGTTCATCAGTATGACATGGTAATATAAAACTGCCATATATATACCAACGGTCATACACACCATTCATAGTTTAGTACAAGCCGTACGGAGTACAACTATAGTGAAAGGCGTTACATCTCATCCAAGCATTCCAAACCCCTATACATTATTTTTCTACACTTCCGGAATGATACACACTAAGTCATATTCCACAAGTCACGCAGGACGGTGGAATACAACTATTACAATACTAGGGATACTACTACTAACTCAGACAGCTCCGTAGTAGTCCTCATAGAAGTCACCACCCAAGCCTGGAAGTGGAACATGATCATCCGGAAACAGACGATCCTGTGGAGCTTGCGGACCAAAGGGGCTCGGATGTGGACGTGGTCCAACAAACGGCGGCAGACGAGGTCCACGAGGAGGAGTGATGCCTCCTACCTCACGCCACTCCATAAAGTCTGGCAGACCAGCCCGCACTGGGTACAAGTCCTTCATGTCCATGTATCCGGCTTGCACGGCAGGTGCAAACCGAGTCAGAGTAGCCCAGTGATCAGCACGGGCATTAAAGAGCTCCATACGCAAGGCCCGGTTTTCACTGTCCTTGTCTTCCAGCATCTCTGTAGTGGTACGAAAGAGTGAGTCCTCATGGGATGCATCACTGTACATACCCTGAAGGTAACCATGCGCCCCAGGGAGGGATGCTGGCATATAGCGGAAATCGGTGTTGCACAGCAAGGCAGTTCTGGCTCGAATAATAGTCATCATTGAATAGGCTGCATCTTGCACGGACATCCCGATAGTGATCCCAAGTCCATAAGAACAAGGAGGCGGTTCGGTAGCTCGGGTAAGATGGATAAATCGACCGCAAGTACGTATATTGGATTTGATTAAAATCCCTAAACTGCTCCTCGACGGTATATTCAGGATACCATCGGTAACCGGTCTCGACCATCACCGAACCAACATTGCCGTGTGACCACACACATCAATGCAACGGGTCGACGAACCACTTGGTTACGGGGACGGTGGCCATCAAAAGCACAGACCACAATGCAAAGATATTAGAAATTTAGGGAAAATCGGGCAAGATAACATCTGTAAATGCTCAAAAACAGATTTGAGACATTCATAATCAGATTGCAAAGCCACACAACATCATCATATCAAGGTTACGGTTCAACCGGTAGCATACCAAAAATAATAGAAACTGAGCGGGGATGTAACCAACAATCCTATAAGTTACTACGGATTAGTAACACGTGAACCTGATAAAGAGAAGAGAGCCTAGTCCTATACCCACGTAGAATGAGAAGAGGATTACTCAGATCAGAGGGCATAAGGTAAAGGAATAAAAAGAGCCTTACGTTCCCTTCCACAATCAATTCCCCTACATATAACTAAAGCATTTCTAGACTCAACATCGACCAGTTTGGCTTAGCGAACCTACAGGCAGCCCTGCTCTGATGCCAACGCTGTCAGGACTCCGATTCCAAATCACATCGACCTAGCCGGTAACACCTCATATCACTTTGCGGCCTCACGCACGGTATTCCCACGGGTGTCGCCTTACCATGGCCCGGGACAGTTTGCGTCTTTTGGCTCACGTATATGACAGTGTCGCTAGCATCCACATGACAAAGAACCCGAGCCGACATGGCTAGTCGTGAACCCAAAGCGGCGCTAACCTATGGGGACAGGCAAACGTGAATCACATCGAGCATGTCGGTCCTCAACGTATAAATTCGGGCTGTAGCACTGGGCTAACATGACTCGTATCCCGGTCATGGCAGCTAGGCAGGACTCCGAGTAACACCGCGTGACATTTCCCCGAAGGGACAGACATACGAACGAAGTGAAACACATGTCGGCCAGTCATGTGTCCAAGCAGTAGTGCTGGGCTAGCAGGAGTCCGGTGAACCGGGCTGTAGCGGACTACTATCGCTCGGAAGCACGAGACTACATTTCCCCATATGAGAGGCTGCCAAGGATAAACAACTAGTTTGTCGGATCCCACTCATACCAAGCATTTCAATCATACACATAATATGCCCGATATGAGTAAATACAACAAGGCATCACAACAAAACTCTACAACTCAAAGTACTTTATTTAGAAGGCTCAGGAGCCATACATAACATATCCATACAGGTAGGGGTCACATGACCCAACACTCAAGTCATACAAACATACAAGCACATGCGGAAGCAAACTAGTGCAACTCTGAGACTCTAGAAAGAAAGAAAGCTTGTTGAAGCCTTTCTATCTACAATGGCCCTTCACAAGCTTTGGATCACCACCTGGGTGGCTAATTCACTCGTCGATGTCAAGGTCTACATAGAACCCATCGGAAGGGGCAGTGTTGTCGTCTGAAAAACATTAATTAAGCCAACATGAGTACGGGGTACTTTTCGGCCAAGTCTTACCACAGAATCCTATCATACATGCACATTCTCAAGAAGGTGGTGGAGTTATTTGACAAGCCGACTTTGACTCTTGGCTAAGCTATCCCACCGTGACACCACTTGAAAAGCATTTGTCGCATTACCCAGTCCACTAATCACCATCACAATACTCCATCAGGATCCTCTCTCGTCATCCCACGAGAGGGCCCTCCGCGATACTCACACTTATCTTGAGGCTTTTAGTAGTATCCATTTACTTGTCTATGAACTGATATAGGCAACCCAGAAGTCCTTCTCCGTGGACACGGCTATTTGAATAGATCATATTAACCCTGCAGAGGTGTACTTCTTCACACACGCTCTCACCACTTACCGCCGTTTACACGACATGTACTCGGCAACCTTCAAGCGGAAGCCCAACGTGGGTGTCGGCCACAGCCTACCTAAACAAACAAGTCCCAAGTCCAGGTTTATCGCCTATTCGGGTTCCATCCGCAGGGAGTCCGGCCGAGGTTTCCCATACAGCCCCGAACGATGTGTGCAGGGTTCCCGAGATACCAAACGGGCACTCGGTACACCGGGACACGTGCCTACAGCAACACAACCCACCCTTACGGCCGGCGTATGCGCCCCCAAAGATGCTACAAACACCGAAACTACTTGCAACTCCTGATCGAGGACAAGAGTGGTTAAGAAGCCGAGAGGGTCCATTGGTTTCGGCCCAATGCGTGGTAGTAACTGTTTCATGGATCACAAACACAGAACTCAGTTCTTAGGGACGGCTTCAATGAAACAACCCACCATGTACTCCTACATGGCCTCTCATCGATACCTTTACCAAAACGTGTTCAACATTTTCACTCTCGAACCCGACACAACCTTTCACTCCAGTTCATCATCCCGATGAGCCGCACTGACACAACTCTAAGCATAGCAAGCATAGCATGGTAGGAATCACAACATGGCTCAATCAACTCCTACACATACTAGTGGGTTTCATCTAGTTACTGTGGCAATGACAGGTCATGCAAAGTAAGTGGGTTCAACTACCGCAAAGACACAACAGTTTGAATCGCGTTGTCTTAATGCAAGAAAAACAAGAGCAGGAGAGAGAACATGGGTTTGTATCGAATGATCAATGGGTTGCTTTCCGATGGAGTGGTGGTAGGATAGTGCCCTTCGCATCGGATATTCGGGATTATCCTCGGAGGCAGAACCTATCACGAAAGACATACCGAAAATAAACACACATGGCAATATGCAACAATATGATGCATGCTATGACATGGCAATATGGATGTGTGTTGGCCTAATGCAAGCTGAAACAAAAAGGGATGAACTCATTTGAATCAAAGATTCAAATGCTAGCTTATTTGAATTAACCCTAAAGGTGTAATATCTTATTCTGCTTAAACAGCAAGGTTAACTTGTTTTATCATGCATGAAACCTGTACCAATGGATAGAATGGATTTTTCCGATCATTTTTCATATATAGATCTTTGCATTTGGAGTTACTGATTAAAAGTTATGAATATTTGAAGTTTGAACTATATTCGGAATTTCCTATATTACAATAAATCCAGTAATTAGATTATCGCGTCGACCATGCGTCAGAATGACGTCATAGTCAACGGAGACGTCCAGGTCAAACCTGACTGTGGGTCCAGGTTGTCAGGGTAATTAGTTTAACTAAAATTTAATCAAAACTAAACCTATTTAGTTAACAGGGATGGGCCCCACCTGTCATTGACTCATCAAAGTCAACCAGGGCCCACCATGGTCAAAGTCCACGTCGGCTGCACCGGCGTCTTGCCGCCGGCGAGCCCAACGCAGCGGCGGAAGTGAGTTTGGCCGTTTCGGCAACCAAACAAGCCTCGAAGGGTGGCTATGGGTAGCCGGGGACAAGCCACAGCTTCTGGTGGAGTCGGTTGGGGTCGGGGCGGCCGGAATCGGCGCCGGCGACGACCTAGGCGGCCGCCGGAGTTCAGCCGAAGACGAACTCGAGGCTAGGGTGGTCGGTGAGCTGAGGGGAGTGCTTGGTTAGACGCTACGGAGTGTGGTGAGTCTGATGGACACCAAGAGGTGGCCGGAGGGTGGCCGGGAGCACGTCGGCGACGAGCTCTGCGGCGGCGGGTGCGGTTGATCTCCGTTCAGTCGCTACACGGCTCGAGAGCGAGAGAGAAAGGGAGGGGAAGGTAGCTAGGCTCACAGGCAACTCGGAGGAGCACTCGGTGCGGTCGGGGACGGGCCGGAGCGACGACGGCGTTGAAGGGGATCTCCGGCGACGGCGGGATCGGGCGAGGTCGGTGCAGTGGCCTCGGGCTACTCGAGCACGCGGGGCTCGGCTAGCTCGACGAAGACGAGGGCGGCGGAGCTCCTAGACACGGCGAGACGGAGCACGGTCGGCGGGGAGCGCGTCTACGGCGACGGCGTGGCTGCGGTGGCGTCGGCCATGGCGGAGGAGCGCAAAGGGGAGGAGTTGGGGAGGAGCGGAGGTGTCCGAGGGGTTCGGGGGAGAGAGGGGGAGCGATCCAGGTCGCGGCTGGGTGAGGGGAGCGGCGAGGCGACGACCAGGTGCGTGGCACCCATGCGGTGCTCGCCGCCCGAAAGCATTTGCTGCTGGCCGAAGCCAGCTGTTGGCTGTGTTGGGCTGGCCGGCAGGTGGGCCGGTAGGTGGCGCCGGTAAGTTTCTAAACTGCTTTTCTTTTTCTATTATTCTGCAACTTTGTGGAGTTTTAAAAATACCAAAACAGTTTCAAAAATCACCAAACTGCTCTGGTCCATTGTTGGAATATTTCCAACATGAAACATTTTGGTTTGGCAATATTTGGGCATTTGAAATATTTAATATAATTTGAAATGCTCAAACTCAAATACTTATGATTTAATTCAAAGACCTTTGGATGACCTAGAAAATGGTGCACCACTTTTGGCAGAGGCTCTGAACCAAAGCAAAGATGATGAGCATTTTTGAAGGGCATTTCAGGTTCATTGAAATAATTTTTAGGAAACCCTAGTTGAGTTAAGAGGGGTTCTGGGGGTTTCTGTCTTCCCCATTTCAAATTCAAATGAAATTTAAACATGATGCACACACTAATGCATGGTCTAACTAGGATGTGACATTATCCCCACGGTACTAATTTACGGGTTACCTCGTGTGCTTGCCTACGATGAAGTAGCGTGTGAACAGCACCGGCGTGACGACGCTGTGCTTCTCGAGGTGAACCATCCTCGGGCAGCTACGTGTGCTGCACCCTACCAGCAAGCCCTATGTTGCTATCATAGCCACATGGTTCATGCCCGGTGTTTTGAGAAAGGTGACCATGTCCTTAGGCGCATTCATTCTGCCAAGGGCACAAACAAGTTGAGGCCAGAGTTGGAAGGCCCTTACCAGGTAGTACGAATCACCAGACCTGGCGCAGTCCGTTTGGAGACCGGAGATGGCATTCAATTGTAAAACTCATGGAATATTGAGCATTCCTGCAAGTTCTACCCGTAAGGCGCGGCTGTCGGGCCTTGCTCGACAACCACCCTTTTGTACAGGCTTTGCCTTAGTTGCATGTAACCCCTTGTACAAAGCCAGGCGCAGACCCTGAGCAGCAAAGAAATAAATGAAGCGCTGAGGTGCCCCCGACAAGTTGCATGCATGCATAAGCATAACATGAGCATCGCATGTTCATGTAGATAAGATCACATCTGGCATCATTTTCATCTGCATAAACTGCAGGCTCCTGCCGTGGATTTGGTCCCAAGGAGGAGATGAGAAGACACGCCTACATTGCGATCCCCGGCAAGCCAAGCAGATTAGTTCCTTCTCTAACCCATATGTGTTCTATAAGTAGGGACTTGTGCATAAGAAAACTTCGCTGCCTTTTGAAAGTTAGGTGCCCCATCCCTTGAATCGAACGTTGCTTCGGTCAGGATGGTCGCTGTGGCCTTTGGCGAAAAAGGACTGGCGGGGGGGCTGGTCCCTCTTTATGATTTGTGCCCGGTAGGCCTAACACCACGACAACAAAACTGAGGGTACCGGTAGGATAGCCTACCGGGGGAAACTTGTTTACTTAAAAGTATAGAGGCATCCCACCTCTGCATGGACATACTACATGCACGAGTCCCTGGCAAGGTTTATATTTTTCATTAATATGTTGATCAAACAAGTACAAACCATACATGACACAAACATGTATTAAAGAGATTACACAATTTGAACTAAAATTTGGCAATTGCCTACAGATTTGAGATTGAAAAAAGACAAGTGACCCGTAATCCCTTTTTTCGCTCTTTCTCCACCAGGTATTGCAGTGGGAAGAGGAGAGGGCGAAAGGAACGCCCAAGCAGAAGCCCACCTATCGGGGAGGCTGATCGTGCCCACGAACACCTATGGGGCCAGCCGACCAGGCCCCTTTGTGGTTCGGAGGGGGGCGGAGATCGCACGAAGAGCGGATCGAGGCGAGGCACACGAGCAGTTTACCCAGCTTCGGAGCTCTCCGGAGAGATAAAACTCCTACTGCTGCTTGTTGATGTATTGTGTTCTTGCTAGGGAGCGATGAGAGCTACAAAACCTAGCGTGAGTGTATCTGGTTTCGAGTGAATCGAACGAACCGAACCCCCCCTACGTTGCGCATGGGCCTCCTTTTATATGCTCAAGGGGTCTCCGACAGGTGGCAACATAAGCGGGGGTACAAATGTAAAAACAGGAGTTGGTACACCTACTCGAACAGTGTACAGTGCAAAATACCTAACTCTGACGGCAAGGGACAAAAGCAATAAATGCCCGTCAGTGCCGCACAAACAGTGCAACCGAAACCGTTAGGTGCGCCTCCGCTCGCCACGATGGCAAGCTTGTCAGCGCCGCTTATCGATGCTCTCCGCTGGCTGCACAGCCTCTCGACACGCGCCCATGGAACGGCCCCATGGCGACACGTCGCTGGATGAGCTGGAGCGGAGATGGAGAGAGGTTGCATGCAGCGGCAAGCGCCTTTGCCGGCGAATCCTTGTCGCGTCCGGAGGCTTGTCGGCCCGAGCCTCGCCGGCAAGCTCCTCTTGCCGGGGCCTTGTCTTCTGCATGCCTTGAGTGGCCTTCCCGACAAGCTCCTCTTGTCGGGGCCTTGTCTTCTTAATCAAATACTTTGTTCTTGAATGGCTCCAAAGGAGCCATGGAGGATCTTGGCGGTGACGAGGCAAACCCTGCCGCGGGGTGCTACAACTGTCTCAGGCACGAGTACGGGATACTAGGGTACCCCTACTCTAGTACATCGACAGAGCCCGGGCCTGGGCCGCATTACACGGTGCCGAAGCGCTTGTCGGGCCAGGCCCAAAATCGCACGGGAACACGCCTCGACCACGCCGCGAATCTCGCCCGGACCCACCACGATCCCCACTAACGGCACGCACCGGACGTGGCGTCGTGCGAGAGATCATGGGCGGGGTCGTGGGGGTTTCTTTATTAATAAAAGCGGAACGTCCGCCCCCTCCCCCTCTTTATAAGCGGAGGAAACAGGGGCCGGTCGTCCACTCTGCCATTGCTGTCTTGTCAAGAAAACCACCGCCGCTCCCCTCTTCTTCTCCGGTGCAAAGAGAGCAGCGCCCCGCCCCCTTTCGCCACAAGCACGCTCACCGCCGTCGGCCTCCTCCGCCGCCCTCGCCATGGCTCAAAGCCGACAAGGAGAAGGGCGCCAAGTCGGCCGAGGCGTTAGCGGCTCGCGGGCCGCGCAAGGAGCTGAGCGGCCATCTTCCCCCGCAGCCGGGCGCAAGAGCTGCGCGGACGCCTTTCTACCTTTTCTGGTCGACGGAGACACGTGCGCATCCGCGCACGAGGGTACTCCCCGCCTCCGCCTCTGATTTGGCACCAACAGGGAACCCTTTTTTCGCCCTTTTCTTCTATTGCGGGCTTTGCCCGCCCTTTTCCGAGTTCTTCTGCGACATCATGAACACGTTTAGCCTCCGCCTCCTTGATTTCACCCCCAACGCCGTCTTGACCATGGCCGTTTCGGCGCATTTGTGCGAAAACTTTGTCGGAGTCCACCCAAACGTGGCACTCTTCCGCCACTTCTTTGTGCCCCGCTGCCGAGAGAGGAGAGCCACTTGCCGGAGGGATAGCCCGGGTTTCTAGGATCTGCAAGAAAGAGGCCTACACGGAAGGAGAGTTCCGCAACAAGTGGGGGAGTGGAGAGCCAATTGGTGTTGGGTCAGAGGAGAACCCGCAGCCCTTCACCGCTGCAGGCGCCAAACTCCAATAGTGCTTGCGACAGAGATTGGAGCAACTTGGCGTCGGAGGATGCCAAGTCAAGATAGCTGTGACCCGGATTTTTGCGCCTCGGGCTTGCCGGGTTAACCGTGAGGCGCAGCTTGGCGCAAATTTCTTCGCCGCCAGACGCTTCCCTTGCAGGAAAGGAGGAGGCCTACCTGGGAGTTCCAAAATGCGGCAGACATTATGAGGTTGCGCCGGGCCTGAACTGGAACTTCACCGTCTTGGAGCTGGATGCGATGCTGCTCGAGCTGTTCAAGAACGACCCCGACCATCCAGAGTGGTTCAGGTTGCCGCGGGGTGTCGTCCCATTGTGCAACAACTCGGCGCTCGACGGCATCCGCGCCATGATGCCGTTGTGCGATTCCCATGGGATCGTTCCAACCGGCGAGAGCCCCGACGAGGTCGTGCAGCAGTTCTTCGACAATTTGGAAGAAGTGCCAATCAGCTCCGACGCAGCGAAGAGGCTCACCCGCGACAAAGACCGACGCAGGAGATGGCGTGGAGTGCCACCAGGGTGGAGGAGGCGGCAGCAGCCGCTGCCGCTGGAGCCTTCGGGTTCACCGTGGAGGAGGCGGACGCTGCGAAGGCGGCAAGCCTTGCCGAGAGAGGGGAGGTCGTCGGCGAGGACGAGCTTGTCGAGCCCGAGGCTGGGTCGAGTGGACCCGCCGAGGGCGCTTCTTCTCCACCACCCAGCGACTTGCCGCTGGTGAGCCCCGGCCCGCCGAAGAGGCGTCTCCGCAAGGCTGGAGACGAGTTGGGGCGGCGCAGATCGCCCACAAGAAGAGAAGGCCACATGACGCGCCCACCGCTGCAAGCGAGGTTGCTGGAGCGCCCCACACTGCCGCGACAACTGGGGCGGGATCTTCTCAGGCCACCGCCGACGCCTCCGCCAAGCGGCCAAGAGAGCCCACTCCCCCGCCTCGTCGCACCGGAGGCGAGCCGGAGTTTGACTTCTCCGCGCTCAGCTCCGAGGAGGAAGGCAAAGAGTAAGCTCTTGAGATTGTGCTTGTATTTCTTCAATTTTATTGCTTCATCTTGAATCTGATTTGCTTCGTTTTGGACTCTTTACTTTTCAGGACGCTGGCCCATAGAGCGTCGAAGAGGGCCAAGATCCCGACGGTCGTCGTTGAGGACGACTCTCCCGTGGCAACAGGGGACGCGTCCGAGACGCCCTTGCCGGACCCGGCAACCCTTCCTCAGAGCAGCCCCCAGCACAGCCCCCAGAGTAAGTGTGCAGTTTTCTCCTTACTATTAGGTGTGCAGGGGTGCTCCTTCTTTGTTGATACCTGACTATTTGCCTGTGTAGGAGCCGAGCAGCCTCGTTAGGAGGGCTCGGAAGCCGCCCCCGAGATCCTGTCTGCTGCCACTACGCCGCCAAGGGAGGAATCTCCGGCAAGGGAACGCCCTCCGACAAGGGAGGCCACTCCAGCAAGGGAGGCCACTCCGGGAAGGGAGGCTACCCCGGCAAGGGACAGCGCCAGTGACCCTCCAGCGGTCGAGGCCATGGCTGCGGATCCCGTTGCAGGTAATTTCCTTACACGAAAATTTCCCTTGGGCTTGCTTTCTTTTGTTTCTCTTTTGAACAATCGCTGATCGTTTTTTCTTCGCCTGACGCAGAGCCGATGGAGGTCGAGGCCGCAGGCGAGGAGGAAGCGCGCGGCAACACCGACGAGGCCGCCGTCGAGGAAGAAGAGGTCGTGGTTGTGGAAGAAGAGGCCGTGGCCGACGAGCCTGTTGGCGAGGAGGCCACCGAGGCCGCCGACGCAGAGGCCGGCGAGGGGTCGGGCGGTCGCACTGACGGCCATGAAGCCGCAGGAGCGCCAAGCGCTACACCGACAGCCAACTCCCCCGCTGCAAGGCGCCAGACTCCGAGGAGCCCCAAGCGCGCCTACCAAGGCCGGGCGAAGGCGTCTTCATCAAGCTCCCCAGGGAACCGAAGTTCAGGCGCCCGGTCGAAGGAGAGACCTTCGACGGCGAAGCTACTCGCCTTCCGCTGGCTGACGCCGTGGATGCGCCAAGCGGCAGCAATGGGCGAAGTTCGAGGAGGAGCAGCTTTGAAGAAGTTGCCGCTCTACCGCGCCCGGCAGGCCAAGTTGGAGACCCGGGAAGCACTTGTCGCGAGGGCGGGAGCGGACATGGAGAAGCGCGCAGAGGAGCTCCGGAGTGCCAACAAAGAAGCTCTCAGCGACGTAGCAGAAGCGTGGGGGCAACTCGCAGAGGAGCGCACGGCCTTCATCCTTGAGAAGGCCGCAGCTGAGGAGGAGCAGCGGCTGGCTGCCGAGAAGCTCTCCGCCGCAGAAAGCGGTGGCGCAGCGGAAGGTCAACCTGGACAGCCACGAAGAAGACCTTGCTGCTGAGGAGTCACTGGCGGGCGCTCAGAAGCGAAGGATGCTGCCGCAGCTGCCGAGGCCGCCAAGGAAGAGCTGAAGGCGAAGGTGGCACAGCTGGAGAAGGACGCTTACACCCTTGGCGAGCTGCAGAGTCGTCTCGCTGATAGAGGCAAGGAGCTCGACGCCGCCAAGGATTCTAAGGCGGATCTTGAGCTGAAGCTGACCACCCTGACGCAGACGTTGGACGGCGCCAGAGCGGGAGGTGGGCTTGTTGGAGGCGATCAAGGCCAAGGAGGAGCTGCTGGCGAATGCTGCCTCCATCCGTGAGCACCTTGAGGGAGAGCGTGGAGCATCGGATCAAGGTCTTGTGGACACCGCCGCCGACATCCACAATGAGCTAATGGAGCTGGGGATGGCGGACCTTGCGTACTCCTCCGACGAGCATCTCCAACCCAGCGCCAAACTCAGCTTATTCTTCAAAGGCGTGGTGACGGGTCTCCAGCGTCTCCGGGAAGAGGTCCCAAAGCAGCTGGCGAGGAATCACGCCAGATCTGCGGCAGGAGCCCTTGAGAAGGTGTTGATAAAGGTGGCCTTCCGCAATCCGGGCCTCAACCTTAACGGCGTCCTCGGATCCTTGCCGCCAGACGCCAACGTGGAGGAGCTCAAAGCCCTTGTCGCACCCATTGTGGACAAGGTGAACAAGATCAAGCGGATCGATGGCGCACCGCGTAGACTAGGCCGCCAATTTCATCTTCCCTTGTCGCCGATCATGTTTAGAACACTTTATTAGATCAGCGACAAGTTATTTTGTAATATACTCTATCTTAGGCGATCAATGCAACGTTATTCCCTCTACTTGATTCCTTCCTTTGTATGTTTCTGCCTTACGCATTTGGGGGACTTGTCGGTGTGGGCACCTTTGTTGCTGAAGGCCGAAAAGTGCGAACGTCGGCTGCCTATTTGGGCAAGCCGCCTCCGACAAGCAACCTTGTCGCGACTAGCTGCAGCTCACTTAAGTTGTTGAGCGGACTCGAAACAAAGTAAGGGCGCGACTAGCCAAGAAGTTGGTTCCTCTCATGCAGGTTTTCCATACAAAGTACTATCGTTCGAGGAAGATAACTTAGAATTTTAAAAATTGATTGCTCAAACTTTGACAACTTAGCTTTTCTGTCTCTTGCTTCCCGGTGAGGTGAAACTTCCTCGAGCGGCGCCTGGTCCATAGTATTATCTCCTCCTCCCCCCTGGTTAACTTGTGCACGAGGGAGCCTTCCTTTCTTTAAGAAAAGAAAAAGAAGAGGAAATAACGTTATGGAGCCCAGCGGCTCGATTCTGCTTACCGGGTGTGGTTGCTGCACAAAGTGTTAGCCAAAACATGCAATAAAATGATGAAAGCATGAATTTGACAAGTTGTGCATGACACATGAGCTTTACTGATGCACGGGGTCTGCGCCCGGCTTTGTACAAAGGATTACATGCAGCAGCGGCAAGACTTGTACAAAAGGTGGTTGCCGGAACGGGTTCCGACAACCGCACCCTATGGGTAAAACTTACGAAGATTCTCAATGTTCCAGGAGTTGCTCACCGGAATGCCATCTTCGGTCTCAAGGCGGACATCGCCGGCCTAGTGACTCGCTTTCACCCGATAAGGGCCTTCCCACTTCAAGGCCAACTTGTTTGAATTCTTGGCGGACTGAACGCACCGAAGAACAAGGTCGCCTTCCTCGAGACTTCGGCACTAACTCTGCGGCTATGGTAGCGACGCAAAGCTTCTTGAAGCGAGCAGCTCGCGACAATGACTGAGGCGATCCTCCTCAAGGAGCAGCGCGTCATCTTGTCGCAGCTGCTCTTGCTCAAGCTCATCATAAGCGAGCACTCGAGGCGATCCGTATACGAGTTCTGTGGGGAGAACTGCCTCTGCTCCATAGACTAGAGCAAAGGGTGTCTGGCCGGTGGCTCGATTTGGCGTCGTCCTGATCGACCAAAGAACCACCGGCAGCTCCTCGATCCAGCTTTCTTCGCGACTTGTGCAGCTCGCCGAAAGTTCTGGTCTTGAGCCCGCGCAAGAAGACTTCAAAGATTTGCCCTCTCTGCTGACCGCCGCTTCTCGGGTGAGCAATGAAGCTAAAGCAGACCTTGGCGCCAAGATCTTGGACGTCTTTGCATGAAGGTGCGACTCAGAAATTTCTGTGCCGTTGTCGGTGATGATCCTGTTAGGGATTCCAAAAGCGGCAAACAATCGACCAAGAACTTGACTGCTGATCGTGTCACCTTCCTCCTCATCGCTTCCACTTCCGGCCACTTTGTGAACTTGTCGATGGCGACGTACAAGTACTCAAAGCCCCGACAGCTTCGGGGAAGGGGCCGAGGATGTCGAGCCCTGCACCGAAAATGGCCAGGATAAAGGGATCGTCTGGAGAGCTTGAGCTGGCTGGTGTATCTGTTTGGAATGGAATCGCACGCTTCACACTTGGTTACTTGTGCAGCTGCATCCTCGGAGGCTGTCGGCCGGAAGAAACCTTGCTTGGAAAGCTTTGCCGCAAGTGCTCTCCGCCAATGTGGTGACCACATATGCCTCCGTGTATATCCGCCAACAGCTTCGGCCCATCTTCCTGGAATACACTTCAATTTCACACCGTTGAGTCTTCTTCTCAGATAGTATCAGTCGACAACCTGGTACATACCGACTGCCGGGCTACTCTTTCCGCTTCTTCTTGCTCTTCGGGAAGTTCTCCGTTCAAGGAAATGGACAATCTCTGCGCCCATCTTTGGAGCTATGCGGCTCGACAACAAGGACTAAAGGCACATCTCGCCGCTGCGGGAACATCAGCTTCTACGGCAAGAAACCGCGGCTCTGCCGGAGTTGATGCTCCCGACAAGCTTGCCGGAGCAAGACTTGTCGGGAGCGTCTCGCTTCAACGAAACAAACCTCGGGGCCTCGCTGGAGCAGGCTGCCCCTCAAGATCAAGTTGGTGTTGATCTTGGGGACCTTTGCAACGACGGCTTCGGAAGCTTCTGTCGGAAAGTAGTCACCAGAGGTCAACTTCCTCTTTTGCTTTCTCCGGTTGATGGTGTTACGGTTGGTTGAGTCAGCTTGAGCACGAAAATCTCTCGGGTTCCACAGTGCAACTTAAGTGCAGCGCACTTTGACAAAGCCGTCGGCGATATCATTCGAGCTCTTGGAACATGTTCCATTTGCGGGCCGTCAAAGTGCTCTTCTAGCTTCCTCACTTCATCAACGTAGGCTTCCATCAACGGACTGATAATCTTTGTTCACTTGGCGGACGACAAGCTGCGAGTCACCTCTGACAATAAGCTTTTTGATCCCAAGGTCCACTGCGATCCTGAGACCGGCAAGCAAACCTTCATACTCTGCAGTATTGTTTGTCGCTTGCTCATTGGGAAAGTGCATTCGGACTACGTACTTGAGGTGCTCTCCGGTGGGTGCGATAAGCAGCACGCCGGCACCGGCGCCTTGCAGCGAGAAGGCACCATCAAAGTACATCAGCCACTCTTTGCTTGCTTCTTTGATGGGAATGCTCGTCTCCGGAATCTCTTCATCTGGTGTTGGCGTCCATTCTGCTATGAATTCTGCCAACGCTCTGCTTTGGATAGTTGATGTGCTTTCAAACTTGAGACCAAAGCTTGACAGTTCCAATGCCCACTCAACAATCCCGCCCGTTGCTTCAAGATTCTGCAGTATCCTCTTCAGCGGAAAGCGAGTGACAACTGTGATCTCATGTGCTTGGAAGTAATGGCGCAGCTTTCTCGAGGCCATGAGGAGGCCGAAAAGCAATTTCTGCACACCAGAATACCTTGACCTAGCTCCATGCAGGAGGGAACTGACAAAGTAGACTGGGCGCTGCACCATCCTTTTCTGCACCTGGTCATGCGCGCTCGCGGATTCGCCCTTGTCGGGACCAGAGCTTGTCGTGAAGCCCCGCTTGTCATTTGGATGTGCTTGCTGGCTCGTCATCCGCCTCCCTCTCCGCCACTAACGCAGCACTAACCACTTGATTGGTTGCCGCTATATATAGCAGCAACTTCTCTTGTGGCTTAGCTGCGAGAAGTGTTGGAGTGGAGGACAGGTATCTCTTCAAGTCCTGCAGCGCAGCCTTCGCTTCGGGAGTCCATTTCATTGGACCTGCCTTTTTCAAAACCTTGAAAAACGGCAGGGCGCGCTCGGCAGATCTAGAAATAAACCTGCTGAGAGCAGCTACGCAACCGGCAAGTCTTCGTACATCCTTGACGCGCTTTGGTGCTTCAATCCGCTCAATGGCCTTGATCTTGTCGGGATTAGCTTCAATCCCTCGTTGAGACACGAAGAACCTGAGAAGCTTGCCGGAAGGGACTCCAAACACGCACTTCTCGGGGTTGAGCTTAAGGTTGATCTGCGTAGATTTGCAAAGGTCTCGTCCAAATCTTGAACCAGAGTTGTTTTGTCCTTGCTTTTGACCACTATGTCATCCATGTAGGCTTCTACATTTCTGTGCATTTGCGGCTCAAAAGCGTCATGGACTACCCTTGCAAATGTTGAACCAGCATTCTTCAAACCGAAAGGCATCCGTATGAAACAGTATGTGCCACATGGTGTAATGAATGCGGTCTTCTCCTCATCTTCTTCAGCCATGAAGATCTGATGATATCTGAGTAGGCATCAAGAAACGAAAGCAAATCACATCCAGCCGTGGAGTCAACAATCTGGTCAATGCGCTGCAAGGGAAATGGATCTTTGGGACAAGCTTTATTAACATCCGTGAAGTCAATACAAAGTCTCCATTTTCCATTTGCTTTGGCGCATCGACTACAGGATTGGCCAACCACGTAGGATGGAGCACTCCTCGACAAGGCCTGCCGCTTCCAAATTTCTTGATCTCTTCTCGCTATGAATTCTTGGTGCTCCACCGCTTGCTTCCTCGACTTTTTGCTTGACGGGCCGCCAAGATGAGAACAAACGGCCAGCGGTGCTCAATCACTTCCACAGGAACACCGGGATGTCAGCGGTTGCCATGCGAACACGCCGACATTCGCCTGCAGGAAAGCAACGAGCCGCCTTCCTATTTAGGGTCGAGAGAGGCACTGATGGTGAAGGTACCACCAGTGCCGTCCTCCTTGGCGGGCACCTTCTTGGTCTTCGGCGGAGCTACCATCTTCTTGCACTTGCCGGTGGAGCTCGATGGTGCGTCCTCGACGGTAGCGCAGCACTCCGAAGAGGTGCGCTTGCCGGAGTGAGCATCAGAGCCCTTGCCGGACTTGGACTTCGTCTTCTTCCCCCCGGGAGCTTCAGCGGCAAGTGTCTGGCAATCTGTCGCGGCTGCTGCATCTCGGTAGATCTTGTCGGCACAGATAAGGGCATCCTTCTTGTCGCCATGGACAGAGATGACGCTTATCGGGCCTGGCATCTTGAGTAGGTTGTAGGCGTAGTGAGAGGCCGCCATGAACTTGGCGAGTCTTTGGGCCGGCGAGTATCCCGTTGTAAGGCAACGGGAAATCGGCAACGTCGAATGTGACCCTCTCGATCCTAAAGTTCAGCTTCGCTGCCAAATGTTTCCGCAACGTAATCTCCCCTTCGCTTGCTCCTTCCCGGATTGATTCCTTGGAAGGTGCCAGTCTCTTCGAGCTTCATTGTCAGGATTTGAAGCTTCCGGAGCACCGCGGAGGAGATCAGATTCAAGCCGGCCCGCCGTCAACTAGCATTTTGGTGACCTTGAGGTTGCGGATGGTTGGTGAGACCAACATCGGCAAGCACCCGACCGCATGATTATGCGATCAGGGTGGTCCTCAATATAAAAAATAATAGGCGTCTGGACCACTTCGTGAGGCTTGCGTGACTCTACGGATGGTTCCGCTGCATTGACCTCCGCATCCATTGCTTGAGTTAGAGGTGGGAGGTATGCAGGAAGCACCTCCGTCAACGCAGAGGACCTCTGTGGCTTTCTGAAACTCCTGCTCATCGGGCGTAAATGCGTCTTCCATATCTTCGTCGTCGTCATCATCTTCATCCTTGTCGCGGCGCGGGAGGTCTATCTCCTTGCCGCTGCTTGGCCTTGTCATGGCGTCCTCCCGGCCGGACGCTTTCTTGCTTGCTCCCCAGCACCTTCCTGGGCCTTCTCCTTGTCGTGCCGCTCGTACTCAGCTCTGCTGTTCGACAAGCTGCTCGACCTTCTTGCAGCTCACGGAGGTCGTGGCCCTTGGTGCGGTGGATCTTGCAGTACTGCTTGCCGGAGCTGTCCTGCTTGTCGGCGGCTGCCACCGACTGGTGGTTGGCGTCAGCGGCAACCTCCTTGCCTAAGCCACCAGCCTTGGCGTTCTTGTCGCCACCTCCGTTGCTGGACTGCTCAACAGCTAGCACTTCTCTACCTTTCTTCTTCCTGTTGCCTCGCCGCCAGCCTTTCTTTGCCGGGGCGGTGTCCTCACTGTCAGATCCTGCTTCCGCATTCTCTCCTGGGAGTCTCCTTCCTTCCTCAGCGCGTGCACACTTGTCGGCCAAGGCGTCCAGCTCAATGACGTCCTTGACTTTGCACATCGCCATCTCCTCCCTCATCCTGCGGTTCCGCACATTCTGATGAAATGCGCTGATCACCGCGGCAGGGTGGACGTCTGGGATGTTGTAGTGCACACGGCTGAATCTCTGAATGAACTTGGCGCAGGGACTCTCCTTCCTTCGGGCGGCAGATGAAGGTCACTCTCTTGGCCATGAGGCTTGTAGCCACCTGTGAAGGCGCCAAAAACTGATGGCACAGATCTGCCCAAGAGGATATGGAGCTGTCCGGCAAGTGCGTGAGCCAAGATCTGACGTTGGGCTTGAGCACGAGCGGGAAGTAGTTGGCGAGGATCTTGTCGTCCCGTCCCCCCGCAGCCTGCACCGCGATGGTGTAGATGCCGAGGAACTCGACGGATGCGCCCTGCCATCATACTTCTCCGCACGTCTGGTTTGAAGTTTTTACGGCTGGGCCATCGGACTTGCCGCAGCTCACGAGTGAACGCAGGGCAACCTATCAGCGTCTGACAAGTCGCCTGGCTCCTCCGGCGTGCATGTCAACAGAAGGCCCAGCGCAGCTTGTCGGACGTCGTCGCTTCTCTTGGCGCTGATCGCGAAGTTCGGCGTCCTCTTGTTGTCGCCAGAAGAACTTCGCGCTAATCGCTGGCGAGCTTCGCGGATCCGGACGACGCGGTGGAGTCGCTGTCGAGGTGGATCCGGTGAGTCGGCGATCTTGGCCTTCGTTGCGAGAGTGCACGGTGGTTGCACCTCCGACAGCCTGCCGCCACCGCTCGTGCCTTGTCGTCTCGCCGCGGCAACGATGGCGTTAGTTGCCCATGAGCGTCGCCGTTAGCAAAAGCCGATGATCTGGATAGTGGCCCTCCACTCGTCGACCTTGTCGGCCGTTGGAGGGTAGTCGAGGAGCAGCTGAGCTCTCGCCAGAGCTTCTGCTGGAGTAGTGGGTGGCATTGGCGAACGGTGCGAGGAGCAGGATATGCTCGGACTTCTAACCACGTTAGAAGGAGCAGCACCCCGTCCGGGCGCATCAGATCTCACTCGTGCCAGCATGTTGGCGCGCATGCTGGTCTTGAGGGTCTCGATCCAACGAACGTATGGCATTGTGAACGCCATGACGTTGTTGGTCCCGCGTCTCCTGAGATGGGCGCGGGGGATGCGCGGACGCTGAGGTTTGCGGGGCCTTGTCCTTGGACTTGGCAACGCTGCGAACACCTTCGTCGGCGCCCGTTCCTCCGCCAGCGTCTGCCCCACCACCCGTTCGCTGCGGTGAGGGTGGGTACGATGCGGACGGCTCTGCTGCCGCCGAAGCCTTCTTCTTCGGTGGCATGTTGAGGAAGATGTTGATGACGCTGCTCGTGTGAACGCCGGATCAGATTCACAGTGCCTCAACGCCCCCTCCCTGGCGCGCCAAAGATGTCGGGGAGGCTGATCGTGCCCACGAACAACTATGGGGCCGGCGGACCAGGCCCCTTTGTGGTTCGGAGGGGGGCGGAGATCGCACGAAGAGCGGATCGAGGCGAGGCACACGAGCAGTTTACCCAGCTTCGGAGCTCTCCGGAGATAAAACTCCTACTGCTGCTTGTTGATGTATTGTGTTCTTGCTAGGGAGCGATGAGAGCTACAAAACCTAGCGTGAGTGTATCTGGTTTCGAGTGAATTGAACGAACCGAACCCCCCCTACGTTGCGCATGGGCCTCCTTTTATATGCTCAAGGGGTCTCCGACAGGTGGCAACATAAGCGGGGGTACAAATGTAAAAACAGGAGTTGGTACACCTACTCGAACAGTGTACAGTGCAAAATACCTAACTCTGACGGCAAGGGACAAAAGCAATAAATGCCCGTCAGTGTCGCACAAACAGTGCAACAGAGACCGTCAGGTGCGCCTCCGCTCGCCACGATGGCAAGCTTGTCAGCGCCGCTTATCGCTGCTCTCCGTGGCTGCAACCTCTCGACACGCCGCCCATGGAACGGCCCCATGGCGACATCGTCGCTGGATGAGCTGGAGCGGAGATGGAGAGAGGTTGCCGCATGGCAAGCGCCTTGCCGCTGCCGAATCCTTGTCGCGTCCGGAGGCTTGTCGCGCTCGATCCTTCCCGGCAAGATCCTCTTGCCGGGCCTTGTCTTCTGCATGCCTTGAGTGGCCTTCCCGACAAGCTCCTCTTGTCGGGGCCTTGTCTTCTTAATCAAATACTTTGTTCTTGAATGGCTCCAAAGGAGCCACGGAGGATCTTCGCGGTGATGAGGCAAACCCTGCCGCGGGGTGCTACAACTGTCCGTGCACGAGTACGGGATACTAGGGTACCCCTACTCTAGTACACCGACACCACCCCAGTCATGTCATGGCCTACCAGGTGTATCCGGACAAGATCGGGAGTGGCAAGGCTGCGAAGGAGGGGAACAGGGAGTAGCTCGGTGGTGCCCTAGTCACCACCTCCAGGACCAGCAAGAAGCCCCAGCATAAGCACCAGCAGGAGGAACCACTGAAGCTCAGCTGGAAGACTACTAGAAGGGGCGAAGGCACCAACGGAACATCCCTCCCCGGCTATCACCCGAAGAAGCTAGTGATGATGGTGCCGGGGAGGGAGGGGAAGAGTGGAAAGACGAGGTGGCAGATCGCCAATAGGAGACAAAGGCGTTGGTGCCATCGTACTCGGACCTGACGCCCTGCCACCCGCCTTCTCCGTCTTTCCTTGTTTTCTCTCCATCACCGCCACTCCAGGGAGATGCCGGACCCCCGGCCCGTCGCCTTCCCTGGAGACGCGCTCGACGACCATGACGGCCAGGGCACGCTTGGGGCACCAGACCCCACCTTGGCGGGCAAGAAGGCACCCCTGTCTTCAGCATCGACCCCGGATCTGCGGCGAGGACCAGTGCTGGGATTACCAACGATCCCAAACACTAAGCCTGGATGGGCATCGGAGGCTCTAGGAACCTGGTCGCTAGGACAACAAGCTGCGACGGCTCATGACAAAACCCAGAGCCCCCACCAGACAGCCGGCCTGAGCAGAGGAGGCAAGCATCCCACAATAATGAGAAAGCTTGATATCTCTTGCACTGCGACCAGCTCACTTGCCACACTTTCCGAGAGGACGGGTCAGACTCACTACCCAAGCATCAACATTGCCGACTCCAAACTAGGGCCCGGGACCTGGCCCCGGGCTCTCCCGTTCGACATAACCAGAAGAAAGCAGAGGATGGAGGGGGATGGATATGAGGATGAATCCTCCCGCTCCTCCCACACCTTCCTTTTATAGGCGGGCCAGAGAAGGCAGCTGATCCCCCGGCGGGAAACCACCATCCTCCTCCACCAATCCAAGAAGGCCCCTACCTTGATACTCTCCCGCACCACACACCTTTGTTACCGACCCCACTCAATGTATGCATCATAGGTGGCTAAGGATAAGGGCGTGGTGAGAAGAGTGAATTGGTAGTTACTCGCCCATGCGTTAAAGTCATTCACGGGACATTACAAGAGTGGCCCCACTACAATTGCCATTACACGATGCACGGGAGAACCGGGAACTGACCTGGGCTCAGGTTAATGAAGAAGCCAAGAAGATCTCAAAGGGCGAGGCACTCCTGCCTGTGCACTGGTTAGGGCCTACCCTGACGACTCACGGCAGCGCGTTCGGGCCAGCCCCGGGGGCTCCTGTCAGTACAACAAACCCTGGGATTGTTGCCCAGACCGTGCACAGGCCTAAGGACAAAGTTGCAACACCCAAGATCAGACCAAGCACTAAAGATCAGTCCTTTGAAGAATCAAAGTGCAGATCAAGAATACCAAGACAAGCCTGAGAGTCAAGATATCACTAAAGGAAAAACCTCCCTTGCCGGACAGGCGAGCCTAATGAGGACGAGGATTGCCCCAAACACAAGCCTCCAGACCGCCCCAGCAGGTTTGCCGGGCACAGCACGGGCGGACTGCCTCACTAAAGCTTCACCGCTCCACCTCATAGTGATGCAAGTCATCGATTAGTGCATAGTCAAGCCCCTAAGTGACTAAGTGGCTGCTTCCTGCCACATGGCAGCCACTTCCTACGGAATACACCTCCAAATGACACATGTCTTGAGACGTGTCAAGCAAGCCGGCGCGAAGTGGGCAAAACTTGCCAGGCATGCTGTGATGTGACACTAACCGACACATTTAATGTTGTGGCACCCCGGCTCAGAGAAAACCGGAGCACCCCGTATTCCAGCCCAGAGATCAAGGAGAAGTCTTCTGGAATACGGACTTGCTTAGCATAGAACAAACCAGCTTTCTATTATTACAAGAATATGATTACAAGGTCTCCAATATTACAATGAATAACATCGGCACGACGACACTACGCCATCCTCAGTTGCTCTATGCAAGCAGCATAACAACTCGAAGCAGCGGAAAAAAACTGTTGGCAGCGGAACAAGGACGATGGTGGTGAACTCCAATCCGCAGGGACTCTGGCTGGAACGCTTATCCTAGCTCGCAAACAAAGAATCCATGGCAAACAAGCATGCAATCTAAGCATGACCTGCAAACTGGCATGACACGCCAGGTCAGTACATTGAATGTACTTGCAAGCTCACAATAACCAGAAGCATTACAGACAAACAATAGCATGGCAATTACAGGTTAAGCAGGAATTAACATGAGATCCTCATAACAACATGACATCAGCAACATGACATCCAAACTAATACTCCCAAAATAATACCAGCTACCATCATGAAAATAATCATAATAGCCACTAAGAATCCAAAGGCAACATGAACATGATACAGCTAGACCAATATGAGCATGTCATAAACATATGAATCTGACGATACTAACATGCAACATGATGACACTACATGCACCATTTATTCTACTCGGGTTATCTCGCAACCATCACATGCAGCACTTACCAACCTCGGACATCACACGATCATCTCAGGATCAAATCAATCTTTGTATAAACAATACCGTAGTAATCATTAAATGACCACAAGGAGCTTGATCTTTAGCCATGATTCTCGCATAATATCTTGAATATCCAACAACTCGGTATCCTCGATACCACGTTGATCATTCTGGCGATCACAACCATGACCAACACTTGGTCCCAAATAGTGATCATTCCGGCGATCACAACCATGAACAATACTTGGTCTCAAACAGTGATCATTCCGGCGATCACAACCAACTTATCTCATCATCAAACCGGGGTTGACATTAATCAAGTTATTATTAATACTATTGACTCACGGTGGAACCGACACGAACTGGGCCCTCATCCGCGGGCGCGGCTATCGATAGATTTAATATACACTTTGCAGAGGTTAGTACACTATACCAACACCACGGAATCCATGGCCTCGCACTCCCATTCGGGTGGACCAACGGCATTCCGACAAAAGCGATCTATTGTCATGACACTCTCCCAGCCACTCCGACCCACTCCCAACTGGGCTAGTCCTGGGTGGCCCCGTGTCTACCAAAGACACCTCGACCACCGTCATGGTAAAAACTCCCTCACGGGGACCGGGTCCATAAAAATAAAAACAACTTGCGCACAAGGTTATGTCCGCCTACCTGATCAGGGTAAGCACGCCCATAACCTTCCCACGTGGGAGGCACCGGTGAGATACATGACAATAGACCCAGTTAGGACCTTATCCGTACGGTAAGTGTGGTTGCACTAGTGAGTTTCGATATGGTGACACCATGACTCAGCCAACAGTTGTTCAAGTTCAATTTAATCCGGTTAAACTTGAATACAATTTGCTGAGCCATGATAAAATAACATGATGCATTTAGAAAACATGAATATGATATCAACATAAGCACGGGATGCAACATAACTGTCCATCATGTCAACTATGAAATAATCTCCAACTGAACATGGCATAATGACGAGCATAAATATTACAAGTGCAACACTACTCATAACATAACATGACCACTAGCATCAACCATAAATACGATGCAAGAACTCATCAATAACATTACCGAGTAACACTTAACCAACTAACAACAAAGGAACAACACATATTAACAGCACTCGATAAACGACGTTAATCATGTACCGAAGAACATGACCAACCCAACATGTACTACAATCAAGCATGGCAATATGGGAGTAATACTAGCAACTAGTAGAGCATGATAACCAGGTGCGTAACAACATAGCAAGCAAGTAAGCACTAACCTAGAAACATTACCGAAACAACGATATATTTTAAACAACCAATCATTTAATAAATATTCAAGTTGAAAACCATGGCTACTGCATGACTATCATGCAAGTGGGTATTGTGTCTTGCCTGGGGGTGAAGAAGGCACCGGGAAGAAGTGCGGTGAAGCCGCATAAAGATTTGCCGGAAACAGTACTCTCTCGGAGGGGATGTTTACGTGCAAGGGCAAAAAGGTCACTTTCACAGTGTCGAACCATAGTGAAAATGCAACCAACAGAACGGGCTCGATGAAACGAAGAAGTGGGCTTTGGAGTCACCTCATTTGGAGTTGTGGTTAAAAAGTTATAGCCCGACGAAGTTCAGGGATCAATCTGTAAAGATAACCCTACAAACAGGCCCTTGAGCTGAAAAACAGTAAGCGCAATCTGAGAAAGTACGCTTTCATAGCAGAGAAAACGTATTCCTAACCATAGTTAAATGAAAATACGCTTTCTTGTAAAGAAAACGCATTTGCCACCGAACTAAGACATAAATACGCTTTCACTAAACGGAAACGTATTAGATGAAATGCGTTTCCACTTATCTGACGTGGCGGGGGCGGGATCAACGCGTGCGGCTGCCTGGTGGGGCCCGCCTTCTCCTCTCCCTTTCTCTCTCCTCTCGCCTGGCTCCTTCTCCTTCCTCCCCGACGCGCACATAGAGCAGCGGAAGGGCGCTGCAGCAGCGAGGCCAGCGCCGGCCCCGACCGACTCCGGCCACTCCCGACCGGAGTGAAGGCACCAGCGGGCGCGGGGCGGAGTGCTGCTCCCGCCTGGAGCAGCTGCAACGCGGGAAGAGGAGCGAGTCCATGGTGACGGGAGGAGGCCGAGACGGGGCGGCGGCCAACTCAGAGGAGACGCGTCCAGAGGGGCTCCGGCGAGAAATTAAGATGAGGGGGAGGGTTGCCGGAGTGTGGAAGGCGATGTTGGTGGCTAGATGTGGAGGAGGGCTCGGCTTCTTGCTAATTTAGGAGGGAGGCCGCGGCAGCCATGGCGGCAATGGGGGAGCAGGAGAGCTCCATCGGCTCGGGCGAGGGGCTGGGGAGGGCTAGTGGAGTGTGCGGAGGCCGCTGTTTTGCTCGAACGCTTCGGGGGAGGGCTATATATAGCCGGGCGAGGGAGGCCGTGGCCGAGTGCCGCCGCTCGAGCTCGGCCAAAGCTCTAGCGAGGCGCAGCGATCACGGGGAGGCGCGGGATCGCGACGAAGGGGGAGCGGACGAGGGACAGAAGGTGCACAGGGCAAGAGGGGCCGAGGGCACAGAGGAGAAATGACCGAACGCCATTAAAGCCTCGGTCGGCCACAGTGCGTCCGTGGGCGCGCGGCGACGAGAGCTAACAGAGGGGGGAAGGGCTCCAGTATAACGGCGACAACGTGGGCTAGCTGCTGGACATGCCCGTGCTCGCTGAGACGCCGAGCAGAGAAGGGGCCCGAGCAAGAAGCCATTCTGGGCACGGCCATTGCACGCCAAAACGGTGGTCACCGCATGCACTGTTGCACACAGTTCCACAAGCGATGCCAAACGATGTCTGGGGTGGAGTTCTTCCTGGGGAGGTTGCATCTGAGGTTGTAGTTTGGTTAAAAGTGACACGGTTAAATGGCAGTCAAGCTCTGAAGTTTACTGAAGTAAACTTGATCGAGTACTGCTGCTCAACAGAGACTTGATTAAGGTCAATGGAGTTGTCTGGTAAGTTCAGGGTAAGAAGGACTTACATCCTGGTAATTTTGAGAAGAATTGGACCACTAATTAATATAGTTGCTCTACAACTAAGTAATCTGGTCTAGAATGAAGATCATGATGATTCTCTCAAATGGAGAACCCACTTGAGCTGAACTTTGGCAAGGTAGGTTTATTTGGACATATGAATATGCCGCAAAAGGCTTCATACCAATTGGATAAACCAAAATGGTACTTCCTTCACAGACATTTCCACTGACCAGAAACTTGCAAAAATTCTAGAGGACAAATGGCTCGATGAAACATGCCCAAAATGGGTGGAGGTAAGTTATATGGGTAATAGAAGGCCTAGAAAAATTGGCAGCCATAATGGAGCAAGATAAAATATACTTGCTTCACAATCTGAAATTTTGGACAGAATCAAAGAATTGATGGTGAGCTCACATGGAGGCATGACATGAGCTCTACTTTGGTGGAGAGCTATGATTTGATGATATGAGGGACCATGCAAAATGGCAACTCATTTGGATATGCCTAGCTTGTACTTCCTTCACAACCAGTTCCCTTAGACATGAACTTTGGAAAATTATAATTAAATACTTACTAGGCAAATGTGGTTGCACTTTGGCATGTGGCAATGATATGGACAGGAAAAGGTGTCCAACGAGTTTGAGATCAATTGGGAAAAGGAAAATAGCACTTGCTTCACATTCTGCCATTTAGGACAGAATAGGGAATGAATTATTTGAGCATGATGATAAACATGACAAATGAAATATTTTGTCATATTTGAGAAAGATATGACCCAAAAAAATTATGATAATTATTTGGGAAATTTAGGAGTGATAGAAATATAGGTTGCTTCACAACCTAGGGCAAATTGGGTTATTCCTTTGACAGAAAAGGAATATTCCCAATAAAAAGAATATTGGGATTTGGGCTAGGATGAAAATGACAGGGTCTAGGGAAGGATTTGGGTATGACAAGCCACTCTGGAATGAAAGAAGAGTTCATCTTCTTCACTTTCCGGACCACAAAGCCACGGAAAAAGAAAACTCAAGCAAGAACCTCAGAAAAACAAAAGAAAAAGAAAGGGCCAAAAATCAGGCTGTCACAAACCTTACCCCCTTAAAGAAATCTCATCCTCGAGATTTGGTTGCTCAGGAAACAAGTATGAAGATACTGACTTAAGGAAACCGTTTCCAACTCGGGTATCCTTTTTCTTATTTTTGTTCCCACTAATTTTTTACCTGACTGTCCCTGGGGTGGTTTGCTTTAATATATCCATATTCTAACAGATATTACCTTGCTTGTTCATGCTTATCCAGGCTCCAAATTCTTTTTAGATCTGCTGACTTAGCTGACTGTGATTGATCCTCACGACTGAAATATATGTCGGTCTCACAAATCCAAGAGTGATTTCCGCTGGGTGTGTCATCCGGCTCTGACAATCTTTCATGAAGTGGTGATCAGATTTTTCTAGTGGAACACCCAAGCTATAACTCCTTGCATTGGGTTTTCCCCACTAAATGTAGGTTCTTCGGGTTCCAAACAGTGAGTTGGGTCATAACCGCTTTCCTGACAGATTCTGGCTTATCGTGGAAGTTTCTGAATCATCTTAACTGATTCCACTGTCTTGAGTATCGGATCCGTACCAAATATTTGATTGTCGCCTGTCGTGGCTAGCATAAGAGTTTTATCTGTATGATAATATCTGCAGACTTGACTAACGGTGGTTCTGCACCACGCGGGTCTTGCAACAATTTTCATACCCACATCACTGGTCTTGCTCCTTCATTATCGTTTTCTTGGTCTGGATCCTTGGCTGAAAGAGATCAGTCATATTGCTTCTTCGTATCACCATAGGTACTGTTGGTACAATTTTTTCGGCAATCGTAGCCTATCCTCATTTTTCTGACAAGGTATCCCATTAAATGGCAGGTTCAACACCCCTCAAGTTCTGATCGCAGGAAAATCATCATCCGAACATTGAGCTCATTGATGTCGTCAATCCTCATAATCCTTTGTCACAATATGGTGGATACTGGCTTTCTTCTCTTAACCATCATCACGTGGTTGTTAGATCCTCCTCCGAGTGACCTGTAAGATCTTGGTGGTATGCCCACCACATATATATGAGAATCTGATTCCCGAGACAGACGTGTATTCTGACTGATTCTTGCTTCTGACCAAAATGTTGCAGATCTGATTCTTGGGAGTCACTGTCATATGCTGTCAATTCACAGTGTACTACATACTACCAATGTCTTACTGAGGAAGATCGGCTGGCTTGTGCTCGAAACTTTCATCGGATAGCTTGCTGAAGAAGACTGGGTATCGTGCTTCAGAAGCTTACCCCCTTAAAGACTTTGCTGGGGAAAGACTCAGTACCTTATTCCAGAAGTTTTTGCGGTTTCTTACTGAAGAAGGCAGAGTACCTTGTACCGGAAATCATCCATGTATCATACTGAGGAAGATAGATCAATCTTGCCTTGGAAGCATCTTGGGTATCTTGGGTTACTTACACCAGAAACTTCTTGTTGTGATATGCGGACTGATTTCCACATATATAACCATCTTAATATTTTATTATTGATTTCCTGTATGAAACGGGGTTTTGCAGGACTATCCTCCTTTTTGAGGTCATGCCATATTTTTGCTTGCTTCCAGGTACATCGGGTTCCAAAATCATCCTCAACGAAAATTAAACTTGTATCTGAGCCATACCTTTGATAATATTCTATCAACCTTGAACACAATTTATCTTCTTGCCGATTTGATAATTTCTGCTATGAGGAGTGCACGCTGAGGGAGACTTGACACTCAGTAACATGATCAGATATCCCCTAATCTGAATGCAGTCGGCTGAGAATTCCATACTGTTGTGAGGAGTGCACGTTAATGCAAACTTCATACTGACATTCCATCCATTATTTCTTTTGTATTCAGACGAGCTATTTCCAATTTCACCGCAGTCACGACAATTCCATTCGGTTTAGCTGAGTTTCCGAATATATGCATTTCTTGCTGACTCTTCAGGTCTGGTGTCGGCTGACGAGCAACTTTAATAGGGGAAAATTTGTAACACCGAAGGCCCAAAGAAACAAAAGAGACGACTAAAACAAAAGCACACAAGCATACTACTAATATAATTAATCAAGCAATCATCACATATTACCGCTACTCACACCATAATTTGCATGCACGCCTAAGCACACAAATCGCGCAGAAACTCTTGTATTACGGTCTAATATGCTGTGGCGGTGTGCACGAAAATTATATCCATGTGTGGAAGGAGTTGGTGTAACCGAAGCTACACCAAGCACTGGCTGAACAGTGGCCGAATCTGGATGGATACATTGGTGAGAACGGACTTGACGATCAAGTAGCGAGACATAAAAGTAACGACCACCTCTTCATCAAGAGTACGAAGGGAATCGTACCCGTACAAAGAATGAAGTGATATGGCAAGATAATAGTGGAAGACTGGGTTTATTGGCATTGCCCTTTTTTGATAACAAAGATCAGCAAGGGTTGCCAAGGGGACGAGATGGAGGGCAATGGATGATGATGTGGTCTCATCACATCGAGGAGCAGGCATGCTAAGAAAGATGGTGCAGGCGGTGGATCGAAAACGATGCCACCTAGACTCACAAGATCAACCGTTAGTGACAAAATAACAATCTATATGCATGCTATGTGACAAACAAATGCAACAATCAAGTGCAACAACCCAACTGGGGTCTATACTACCGCTTTCTAACGTTCGCGCGGGCTAGGGCATCCTACAACCAGACCTGCTCTGATACCAAGCGTTGTTGCACCCCAGCTCAGAGAAAACCGGAATGCCCCGTATTCCAGCCCAGAGATCGAGGAGAAGTCTTCTGGAATACGGAACTGCTTAGCATAGAACAAACCAGCTTTCTATTATTACACGAATATGATTACAAGGTCTCCGATATTACAATGAATAACATCGGCATGGTGACACTATGCCATCCTCAGTTGCTCTATGCAAGCAGCAGAACAACTCGAAGCAGCGGAATAACTCTAGCAGCGAAAAAAAAAACTATTGGCAGCGGAACAACGACGATGGTGGTGAACTCCAATCTGCAGGGACTCTGGCTGGAACGCTTATCCTAGCTCACAAACAAAGAATCCACGGCAAACAAGCATGCAGTCCAGGCACGACCTGCAAATTGGCATGACACGCCAGGTCAGTACATTGAATGTACTAGCAAGCTCACAATAACCAGAAGCATTACAGAAAAACAGCAGCATGGCAATTACATGTTAAGCAGGAATTAACATGAGATCCTCATAACAACATGACATGAGCAACCTCACATCCAAAGTAATACTCCCAAAATAATACCAGCTACCATCATGAAAATAATCATAATAGCCACTAAGAATCCAAAGGCAACATGAACATGATACAGCTAGAACAATATGAGCATGGCATGAACATATGAATCTGACGATACTAACATGAAATATGATGACACTACTATCGGGACCCCGATTTTAAGTCACACTGATCTAGCATGTAACACCTCATATCACTTTGTGGCCTCACGCACGGTATTCCCACGGGTGTCGCCTTACCATGGCCCTGGACCGTTAGCGCCTTTTGGCTCATGTATATGACAGTGTCGCTAGCATCCATATGACAGAGAACCCGGGCCGACATGACTAGTCCTAAACCCAAAGTGGCACTAACTTACGGGGACAGGCATACATGAAACAACATCGAGCATGTCGGTCAGCAGCGTGTGAATCCAGGCTGTAGCAACTGGGCTAACAGGACTTCGGGAACCCGGGCTATAGCAGGCTAGGCAGGACTCCGGATGTCACCGCGTGACATTTCCTCGAAGGGATAGACACAGGAACAAAGTGAATCACATGCCGGCCAGTCTAAGTGTTCCGGAGCAGTATTGCTGGGCTAGCAGGACTCCGGTAAACCGGGCAGTAGCGGACTACCATGGCTCGATGGAAGCACTAGACTACATTTCCCCATAAGAGAGGCTACCAAGGATAGACAACTAGGTTGTCGGATCCCACACATAGCAATACACGGTACACGTACGCATAACATGCAAGTATGTGCTGTACAACATGGCATCACAACATAACACAAACTCATATAGATAAATGCCCAGAAGAGCCACATAGCATTAAATACAAACAGGGGTCACATGACCCATCATTCAGAGCATACAAGCAACGGAAGCATTACATGTCCGAAAGTACGCATAACTACAAAAGAAAAAGGCTGAGAATCCTAACTATCTACAAGACCCTCCCAAGGGTACAAGATCGTAGCTGAGGTAACAAGCTAGTCGTCGAAGTCCATGCAGAACTACTACTGAGACAGAAGTCTTGTCTGCAAAACATAAATAAAGAAAACATGAGTACAAAGGTACTCAGCAAGACTTATATCAGATCCTATCATACATGCATTAGTATCAACATGTGGGGTTTAGTTGCAGCAAACCAGCTTCGACTCAGTGGCTATCCTGTTCTACAACTACGAGAAACTTCTTTGAGGTGAGGCAGCGCACACGAGTCCACTAATCACCACATCAATACACTACTATGGATTCATCCCCGTCTCTCTACGAGAAGGCCATCCATAGCACTCACACTTGTCTTGAGAATTTTAGAGTATCCACTTTAAGTTGTCTATGTACCACGTAAGCATCCAAGAATAATCAAGGACACGACTATTCGAATAGATCATGATAACCCTGCAGGGGTGTACTTCTTCACACACACTCTCACCACTTATCACCATGTACACATCATGTATCTCGACAAACTTCAAGCAGAAGCCTGGCGAGGGTGTCGGGCACGACCTAACAAACCACGCAAGACTTTAGTCCAGGTTTATCGCCTATTCGGGTTCCATCCGCAAGGAGATCCGGCAGGGGTGTCGCTCACGGCCCCAAACGATGTGAGCAGGGTTCCCAAGCCCACCATCCGGGTGCCACTTGGTACACCGTGCCACCTGTGGCTAGTCTGTCCCGAGCCCACCCTGCCGGGTGCCACTCGGTAGAAAAATAGCACTACCTACAAACACTAGAAACTAGTTGCAACTCCTGGACAGAGATCAAGTTGGTTAATAAGTCAAGAGGGGTCGAGTTACCGGAACCCAATGTGTGGTAGTAGCTAGTAATTGGACAACATACACAGAACTCTGTGCTTAAGGACGGTTCAAGTGAGACAACCCACCATGTACTCCTACATGGCCTCTCACCGCTACCTTTACCAAATCGTATTCACACACTTAACTCTCAGCATCAGAACATATCGTAACACTCCAATTCATTCCCAATGAACGAGACCTAACACAACTCTAAGCAATAGCAGGCATGTCATGGTAGAAGCACAACATGGCTCAATCAACACATACACATGCTAGTGGGTTTCAACTATTTACTGTGGCAATGACAGGTCATGCAGAGGAATGGGTTCAACTACCGCAACATAAAGTAGCAGTTGAATCATTGTTGTCCTTATGCAATAAAAGTGAGCAGGAGCGAGAGAGTGGGATTGTATAGAAATTAACAAGGGGGTTGGCTTTCCTGGTAGATCAACAGGGGGGCACTGCTCCTCTGACAGGTACTCTGGATTGGTCTCCGGAGCAGGACCTATCGAGAAGGAACGATGCCGGCAATCAATACACAACATATGCAACAATATGATGCATGATCATGGCATGTAGATGTGATGTTGTTTGTGCTAATGCATCTAGCATTCTGTTTGGAAGAGGTCCATTTGAACCAGGGTTTAAATGCAACTCTAAATTAAGTCTCTTAAAATTCCATAAATGTGTTTTCATATATATATCATGTATAGGTTGGTTTGTCATGCATGAAAATGGTACAGATGGATAGATTGAATTTTTCTGATAATTTTTCATATATAACTTATTTCAATCTGAGCTAGGGTTGAATTTCTATGAATTTTAGAAGTTTTACTAATTTTCTGGAATTTTCTGATTTATTTTAATACCAGAAAATGAATAACTGCGTCAGCATTACAGAGGCATGACATCATCGAGTCAACCGTGGCTGACCAGGTCAAACCTGACGTGTGGGGTCCACACGTCAGTGTCATGGTTAATTAACAGAGTTAATTGATTGTCAAATTAATCCTAAACTAAAAATTAGCAGGGCCGAGCCCCACATGTCAGTGTCACAGGGGGGTTAGTTAGCGGGGTTGACCCGATTTTGACCGGCGATTAGTCGCCGGCGAGGCCGAACGCGGCGGAGGGGCTCGGGTTCGTCGCTCTGGCGACCATTCGGATGGCGAAGACCACCTATGCGAAGCCCACGCTCGCGCGCATCCAGTGGGACACGCGGGAGACCATGGTGTGCTCGGAGCTCGCCGGAGCAAAGCTCGCGGCGGTGGTCGGAGTTCGACCGGGTGCGTGCAGGTGCTGCAGGTCACGGCAGGAGCTGTGGGCGGCGGCGTTGGCCTTCTGGGGCTGCAATGACCACGGTGATGCGCTCGGGAGCAACAGCTACGAGCTCTACCCTCGTCGGCAGCATAGCCGGCGACGACGGGGTGCGAGCACAACGGCTAGCACAGCTACGACAAGCGAATGGCAACAGGAAGAGCGGGGGACGGTGCAGCGGCTCACCACAGGGCCAGCAGAGGGGGACGAGGCTGGGGGCGCGTCGAAGGCAGCGTGAGGTTGCCGGAGATCTGGGCGGCCAGAGGTAGAAGACGGCGATTGCGGCGGCGATGCAGAGCGTCCGGCATCGCTTGACTCGGTGGAGAGGACGAGGGAGTCGCGGAGATGCTCGTGGACTTGTCGGAGAGGCGAGGCCATGGCGGCGGGCGCAGCAACAGCGAGCGGCGATGACGTCTCGTTCGGTGGTGCTCGCGCGAGAGAGAAAGGGAAGGGGATTAGCACGGCTGAGAGCGAGGGGAGCCGCGGCGGTTGCGTGGCGATGCTGCAGGGGGTCGCGGAGCAAGCAGGGAGGCAGGAGGTGGCCGGGCGCGGGGCCGCCTGCGGTGAGCGCGTGCTCGGCGTCCTTCTGGCATGGTGGAGACGACGATCGGCAAGGCTGCCGGTCGGGTGAGCCGTCTGTTGAGCTCTTGGGCTGCACGGTGCGTCTTACTGCATGTAAGCAACCCAGGTAAGTTCCTTTTTATTTCTGTTTTCTGTTTTTCTTTTCTATTTCTGACATTTGTTTCTGCTTAAAAATAATACTAAACTAATTTATTTCCTTATGCCAAATTTTGTAGGAGCTAATGGTATTATTTCAGAGCTCCTCAACAAATAGCAAAATTTTTGGACATATATTATTTATATAACATATATATATCCCAAGCAAATAATTATGCATTAATTCCAAATGGACAAAATAAATATTTATGAGCTCCTGAAAATATTTGTTAGAATTTTACCTCTGACCAATATTTTCAGAGAGCAACATGAACATTTTCTTGGACCCTTTTGGAGTAATTTTTATCCGGTTATTTCCAGAAATAATTTCTGAGGGTTTCACAAATCCCCATTTCAAATTTAAATGAAATTTAAACATGATGCACACATGACTAGCTAGTCTAGGTCATACCAGAACTAGGGATGTGAGAACTCACCCCCACTTGGAAAAATCTCGTCCCGAGATTCAGGGGTCGACGGAAAGAAAGTGGGATACTCCAGTCGAAGACGATCTTCTCGCTCCCAAGTGGCTTCTCTCTCGGAATGATGAGACCACTGAACCTTGAGAACCTTGATGTTCTGACATCGGGTAACACGCTCTGCTTGATCAAGAATGCGAACCGGATACTCTTGATATGTGAGGTTATCTTGGAGATCAAGCGTTTCGTGGTCCACTCCGCGGATGGGATCCGAGAAGCAACGCCTGAGTTGAGAGACGTGGAAGACATCATGGACTCGAGAAAGATGTGGGGGTAGCTCCAACTGGTAGGCAACCTCTCCTCGTTTAGCGAGAATGTGAAAAGGACCAATGTAACGAGGAGCCAACTTTCCTTTGATACCGAAACGATGGGTACCCTTCAAAGGACTAACCTGAAAGTAAGCCTTATCGCCAACTTCATAAGCCACTTCCTTATGACGACGGTCATACTGGCTCTTTTGACGAGATTGGGCTGTTTTCAAATTCTCACGAATGATGCGAACTTGCTCTTCTGCCTCCTGGATCATGTTCGGTCCAAATAATTGTCTTTCACCGGTTTCTGACCAGTTCAAAGGTGTTTGACATCTTCGTCCATACAGAACTCGAAAGGAGCTTTCGTAAGACTGGATTGGTAGCTATTGTTATAAGCAAACTCGGTGAAAGGAAGACAATTCTCCCAATCCATACCGAATGAGATAACACAAGCTCTAATCTTCGAGAATTTGGTTGACCCTTTCCACCTGACCACTCGACTGAGGGTGGAAAGCGGTACTGAAAGAGAGATGGCTGCCCATGGCAGTTTGGAACCTCTCCCAGAATTGAGTAGTGAAAAGACTACCACGGTCTGAATTGATCTCTAGTGGAACACCATGAAGTGACACTATTCAAGAAATGTATAAGTCAGCAAGCTGGCTAGCAGTGATACTCTATCGAATAGGTAGGAAGTGAGCCACTTTGGAAAGACGATCAACGACTACGAAGATAGCATTATTCCCTTTCTTGGTCCTGGGAAAGCCGGTGATGAAGTCCATACCAACTTTATCCCATTTCCACTCAGGAATGGCTAAAGGCTGAAGGGTGCGGGCAGGCCTTTGATGCTCTGCCTTAACGTGACGACAAATGTCACAATTAGCAATGAAGTCGGTGATTTCTCTCTTCATCCTAGTCCACGAGAACCTCTGGTGTAGGTCCTGATACATCTTAGTACTACCGGGATGAATCGTGAGAGGGGATTCATGCGCCTCCTTAAGGATCACTTGCCTAAGATGTTGCTTCTTGGGAACCACCAGACAGTTCTCGAAGAGAACAACACCTCGATCATCTATAGAGAAACTACCAGCAATACCCTTGGCAATGTTTCTCTTGATTCGGGTAATCCCCGTATCATGCTTCTGGGCTTCTATGATATGATCCACAAGAGTAGGTTTCGCCGCCAAGGTAGAAAGGAATCCTTGAGGAGCAATGTGATGGTTAAGCTTACAGAATTCCTCATGGAGAAGTGGTTGGCCCTGCTGCAACATGAGATTGTTGCAATAGGACTTACGACTTAGCGCATCAGCCATGACATTGCCCTTGCCTGGGGTGTAGGCAATCCCTAAGTCGTAATCTGAGATCAACTCCAACCAACGTCTTTGCCTAAGGTTTAAATCAGGTTGGGTGAAGATATACTTGAGACTCTGGTGATCGGTGTAAATCTAGCAACGTTTACCGAGAAGGTAATGTCGCCATGTCTTAAGTGCATAGACTACAGCTGCAAGCTCTAGATCATGTGTAGGATAATTATCCTCATGTGAATGCAACTGTCGAGATGCATAGGCAATCACATGAGGATCTTGCATAAGAATGCAACCTAGTCCCTATCGTTAGGCATCACAATAGATAACAAAGTCCTTAGTGAAATCCGGTGGCACAAGTATGGGAGCAGAAGTCAGGCGTCTTTTCAGTTCCTGAAAACTGTACACACACTGTGGGGACCACTCAAACTTTTTATCTTTCTTGAGAAGTTCTGTGAGGGGTTTGGCCACTTTAGAGAAGTTTTCAACAAAGCGGCTACAATAACTGGCTAGACCAAGGAAACTCCTAACTTGTTTAACCGTTTCAGGTGGAGTCCAATAAAGAACGGCATGAATTCTCTCGGGATTGACAGCAATGCCCTTACCAGAGATCACGTGTCCTAGGTAGGTCACTTCTGGGAACCAGAATTCACACTTGGAGAACTTGGCATAAAGGCGGTGCTCTCTGAGTTTTTCTAACACAAGTCTAAGATGTTCGGCATGCTCTTCCTCGGTCTTTGAGTAAATAAGAATATCTTTGAGGTAAACCACGACGAACTTATCTAAGTACTCCATGAAGATCGAGTTCATCAAGCGGGAGAATGTAGTTGGAGCGCTGATTAGACCAAAGGACATGACCGTGTACTCGTATTGGCCATAACGAGTGACGAAAGCCATCTTAGGAATGTCCCCGTTTCTGATCTTGATTTGGTGGTAGCCTAACCTCAAATCCATCTTGGAAAAGACTGAGGATCTAGCGAGCTGATCATACAGGTCGTTGATCCTGGGGAGCGGACACTTCTTCTTTATCGTGACCAAATTAACGAGACGATAATCTACAACCATCCGGTCCTTTCCATCCTTCTTCTTGACAAAGAGGACGGGGCAAGCCCAAGGAGAAGAACTAGGACGGATGAAACCCTTTTGCAAGGACTCATCAAGTTGTTTCTTAAGCTCAGCTAGCTCTAAGGGTGCCATCTTGTAAGGTCTCCTAGAAATTCGAGCGGTTCCTGGGATAAGATCTATGACAAACTCTACATCTCTGTCAGGTGGAATGCCTGGCAGTTCCTCTGGAAAGACATCCGGAAAGTCACGGACTACCGGGATATCTTCAAGGCCTGGGAGAGGGCTGGCATTAAGAGAATAGAGTTGGCGCTTTGCAACTCTGGTGGAGATGGTGACAATCTTGCCAGATGGATGCGTAAGTTGAACAGACCTGGTGTAAAAATCAATCTTGGCATAATGAGCTTTCATCCAGTCCATACCCAAGATGATGTTAATATTTGTAGACTTGAGGGCTATAAGGGATGCAAGAAATACAAGTCTGTCGACAATGATTTCATTACCATGGCTTACACTAGAAGTTTGCCATTTGGATCCAGCAGTTTGAATGACTAGTGGAGAAGGCATATCACAAAATGATATGTTGTGCAAGCTGGCATAGCTTTCGGAAATGAAGGAATGAGATGCTCCGGGATCAAATAGAACTGAAGCTGGATGACAGTTGACAAGGAGTGTACCAAGAACAACATCTGAATCATCATGAGCATCTTTAGCTGAGACGTGATGCACACTTCCATGTTCAGTGGGAGCTGACTTGACACTAATCATCTTGCGTGATGGCTTACCACGGCCAACAGACTTCTCAGGCGGGGGTGGAGCATAGTTGGTTTGAGAGCAGTCACATACATAGTGTCCTGGCTCTCCGCATGTGAAGCAAGTACCTGAAGTAGGACGTCGACCCGCATTGACAAGCAGCCTACCAATAGGCCTGGGTGGAGCATGCGACTGAACCGGGTGAGGTGCCACATAAGATGGCCTCGGTGAATATCCAGGTGGAAGAGCGCAGTTCGGAACCCAAATCCGGCGCTTCTGAGAACTAGAACCGGAGGAAGAAACCAAATCATGGGTGTGCTTACGAGACTTCTCGTAAGTGAGCTGAGCTATCTCCGCATTAATGGCCTTGTTCACAAGAGCCTGGAATGTATTGCAATGGTGCAAGTGGAGATCACGATGCAACTTGGGGTTTAGCCCTTTCCGGAACCTAGCCTGCTTCTTGTCTTCCGTGGACACTTCTTCTGTGGCATAGCGGGCGAGGTTCTCAAACTCTCTACTGTAAGCATCAACAGCCATCTTACTCTGGGTGAAATTACATAACTCTTTTCTCTTGCGGTCAATGAGAGCCTGAGGAATGTGATGCTCGCGAAAAGCCTCAGTGAAATCTCTCTAGGTAGGTATCTGGCCGGCGGGAAGCATAGCCTCATAGTTCTGCCACCAAAGACTAGCAGGACCTTCCAGGTGGTATGCAACATAGCTGACCTTGTCACCTTCATCTACGTTCGCAGAACGCAACTTGTGAGTGATACTACGGAGCCAGTCATCTTCATCGAGTGGTTCAATGGAATAATGGAAGGTAGGTGGTTTCAAACCAATGAAATCATAGATGGTCGCTAACTCTTTGCACTGGGGTGCGGTGTTCTCCTTGATACGTGCTAACAAGCAGTTGGACTCACGCTTGTTCCTCTCCATCTCTAACATGAACTCTGCCAACGAAGGCTGGTCAGGAGGATCCTCATCCCTACCATCTATGTGGTTCATGCTACGAGCAACAGAACTTCGGTTAACTGACGACATCCTAAGAAACGAAACCAAGGACGGAGTCAACATCATCTATAGGATGCAGTATGTAGCACAAGGAAATTTAGTATCTCTCAAACTCCTAGGACAATTCCGGTAGCATAACGACAGTAAAATGCTCAAAATGAGACATCCTGCAAAAGACGGGGTAGCACCATACTCAACATCATCACTCAAGGTTCTGAGACATTACTAAACAGGCTACACCGGAGGTACTCGAACTGGGATATGACTCTGATCAACCAATCCTAAGAGACTACGGAGTAGTAACACGCGATCCTGATAGACAGAAGAGGAAGCCTAGTTCCTTAACCCCGTAGGAAAGATAGGATGACTCAGATCAGAAGGGCATGAGGTATAAGGAGTAAAAAGAGCCTTACGTTCCCTTCCACAATCAATTCCCCTATATAATTTAAGAATTTCTAGACTCAACTTCGACTAGGTTGGCTTGGAAATCCTACAGGCAGTCAAGCTCTGATACCAAAGCTGCCAGGATCCCGATTCTAAGTCACACCGATCTAGCATGTAACACCTCATATCACTTTGCGGCCTCACGCACGGTATTCCCACGGGTGTCGCCTTACCATGGCCCGGGACCGTTTGCACCTTTTGGCTCACGTATATGACAGTGTTGCTAGCATCCATATGACAGAGAACCCGGGCCATCATGACTAGTTGTGAACCCAAAGTGGCACTAACTTACGGGGACAGGCATACATGAAACAACATCGAGCATGTCGGTCAGCAGCGTGTGAATCCGGGCTGTAGCAACTGGGCTAACAGGACTCGTGGAACCCGGGCTGTAGCACGCTAGGCAGTACTTCGGATGTCACCGCATGACATTTCCCTGAAGGGATAGACACAGGGACAAAGTGAATCACATGCCGGCCAGTCTAAGTGTTAGAGGCGATAGTCTTTGGGCTAGCAGGACTCCGGTAAACCGGGCTGTAGCGGACTACCATTGCTCGGTGGAAGCACTAGACTACATTTCCCCATAAGAGAGGCTACCAAGGATAGACAACTAGGTTGTCGGATCCCACACATAGTAATACACGTTACATGTACGCATAACATGCAAGTATGTGTTGTACAATATGGCATCACAACATAATGCAAACTCATATAGATAAAGGCCCAGAAGAGCCACATAGCATTAAATACAAACAGGGGTCACATGACCATTCATTCAGAGCATACAAGCAACGGAAGCATTCCATGTCTGACTACAGACAACTACAAAAGAAAAAGGTTGAGAAGCCTGACTATCTACAAGACCCTCCCAAGGGTACAAGATCGTAGCTGAGGTAACAAGCTAGTCATCGAAGTCCATGCAGAACTACTACTGAGAGAGAAGTCTCATCTGCAAAATATAAATAAAGCAAATGTGAGTACAAAGGTACTCAGCAAGACTTACATCAAATCCTATCATATATGCATTAGTATCAAGAAGGTAATGTGGGTTTTAGTTGCAGAAAGCCAGCTTTGACTCAGTGGCTATCCTGTTCTACGACTACGAGAAACTTCTTTGAGGTGAGGCAGCGCACACGAATACACTAATCACCACATCAATAAAATACTATGGATTCATCCCCGTCTCTCTACGAGAAGGCCATCCATAGCACTCACACTTGTCTTGAGAATTTTAGAGTATCTACTTTAAGTTGTCTATGTACCACGTAAGCATCCAAGAAGTCCATAACCGAGGACACGGCTATTCGAATAGATCATGATAACCCTGTAGGGGTGTACTTCTTCACACACACTCTCACCACTTATCACCATGTACACGTCATGTATCTCGGCAACCTTCAAGCGGAATCCTGGCGAGGGTGTCGGCCATGACCTAACTAACCACACAAGACTCTAGTCTAGGTTTATCGCCTATTCGGGTTCCATCCGCAAGGAGAAACGGCCGGGGTGTAGCTCACGGCCCGAAACGATGTGAGCAGGGTTCCCAAGCCCACCATCCGGGTGCCACTTGGTACACCGTGCCACCTGTGCCTAGTCTGTCCCGAGCCCACCCTGCTGGGTGCCACTCGATAGAAAAATAGCACTACCTACAAACACCAGAAACTAGTTGCAACTCCTGGACAGAGATCAAGTTGGTTAATAAGTCGAGAGGGGTCGACTTACCGAAACCCAATGTGTGGTAGTAGCTATCATTGGACAACATACAAGTAACTTCGATGCTTAAGGCGGTTCGGTGAGACAACCCACCATGTACTCCTACATGGCCTCTCACCGCTACCTTTACCAAATCGTGTTCACACACTTAACTCTCAGCATCAGAACATATCGTAACACTCCAATTAATTCCCAATGAACTAGACCTAACACAACTCTAAGCAATAGCAGGCATGGCATGGTAGAAGCACAACATGGCTCAATCAACACCTACACATGCTAGTGGGTTTCAACTATTTACTGTGGCAATGACAGGTCATGCAGAGGAATGGGTTCAACTACCGTAGCATAAAGTAGCAGTTGAATCGTTGTTGTCCTAATGCAATAAAATATAGGAGGAGAGAGAGAGTGGGATTGTATCGAATTGAACAAGGGGGTTTGCTTGCCTGGTAGATTAACAGGGGGGCACTGCTCCTTTGACAGGTACTCTGGAACAATGCCGGCAATCAGTACAGAACATATGCAACAATATGATGCATGATCATGGCATGTAGATGTGATGTGTTTTTGCTAATGCATCTAGCATTCTGTTTTGAAGAGGACCATTTGAACCAAGGGTTCAAATGCAACTCTAAATTAAGTCTCTTAAAATGCCATAAATGTGTTTTCATATAGACAGCATGTGTAGGTTGGTTTGTCATGCATGAAAATGGTACAGATGGATAGATTGAATTATTCTGATAATTTTTCATATATATCTTATTTCAATCTGAGCTACGGTTGAATTTCTGTGAATTTTAGAGGTTTTACTAATTTTCTGGAATTTTCTGATTTATTTTAATACCATAAAATGAATAACTTCGTCAGCATTACAGAGGCATGACATCAGCGAGTCAACCGTGGCTGACCAGGTCAAACCTGACATGTGGGGTCCACACGTCAGTGTCATGGTTAGTTAAAAGAGTTAATTAATTGTCAAATTAATCATAAACTAAAAATTAGCAGGGTCGGGCCCCACATGTCAGCATCACAGGGGAGGGGGGGTTAGTTAGCGGGGTTGACTCGGTTTTGACCGGCGATTAGTCGCCGGCGAGGCCGAACGCGGCGGAGGGTCTCGGGTTCGTCGCTCCGGCGACCATTCGGACGGCGGAGACCACCTACGCGAAGCCCAGGCTCGTGCGCATCCAGTTGGACACTTGGGAGACCGTGGGGTGCTCGGAGCTCACCGGAGCGAAGCTCGCGGCGGTGGCCGGAGTTCGGCCGGGTGCGCGCGGGTGCTGCAGGGCACGACAGGAGCTGCGGGCGGCGGCGTTGGCCTTCTGGGGCTGCAACAAACACGGTGACGCGCTCGGGAGCAACGGCTACGAGCTCTACCCTCGTCGGCAGCATGGCCGGCGACGGTGGGGTGCGGGCACAACGGCTAGCACAACTACGGCAAGCGAACGGCAAGAGGAAGAGCGGGGGACGGTGCAGCGGCTCACCACAGGGCCAGCAGAGGCGGGGACGAGAATGGGGGCGCGTCGAAGGCAGCGTGAGGTCGCCGGAGATCTAGGCGGCCAGAGGTAGAAGACGGCAATGGCGGCGGCCATGCAGAGCGTCTGGCGTCGCGTGACTCGGTGGAGAGGACGAGGGAGTCGCGGAGATGCTCATGGACTCGTCGGAGAGGCGAGGCCGTGGCGGTGGGCGCGGCAATAGCGAGCGGCGGCGACGGCTCGTTCGGCGGTGCTCGAGAGAGAGAGAAAGGGAAGGGGATGAGCACGGCTGAGAGCGAGGGGAGCCGGGGGGTAGCGTGGCGACGCTGCAAGGGGTCGCAGAGCAAGCAGGGAGGCAGGAGGTGGCCGAGCGCGTGGCCGCGTGCGGTGAGCGTGTGCTCGGCGTCTTCCTGGCGCGGTGGAGATGACGACTGGCAGTGCTAGTCGGCTGGGCCGGCCTGTAGGGCCGCTGGGCTGCACAGTGCCCGGCTGCACAGGTAAGCAGCCCAGGTAAGTTCCTTTTTATTTCTATTTTCTATTTTTCTTTTCTATTTTTGACGTTTGTTTCTGCTTAAAAATAATACTAAACTAATTTATTTCCTTATGCCAATTTTTGTAGGAGCTAATGGTATTATTCCAGAGCTCCTCAACAACTAGCATAATTTTTGGACATATATTATTTATATAACATATATATATATATATATATATATATATATATATATATATATATATATATATATATATCCCAAGCAAATAATTATGCATTAATTCCAAATGGCCAAAATAAATATTTATGAGCTCCTGAAAATATTTGTTAGAATTTTACCTCTGACCAATATTTTTAGAGAGCAACATGAACATTTTCTTGGACCCTTTTGGAGCAATTTTATCTGGGTTATTTCCAGAAATAATTTCTGAGGGTTTCACAAATCCCCATTTCAAATTTAAATGAAATTTAAACATGATGCACACATGACTAGCTAGTCTAGGTCATACCAGAACTAGGGATGTGACAACTACATGCACAATTTATTCTGCTCGGGTTATCTCGCAATGATCACATGCAGCACTTACCAACCTCAGACATCACACGATCATCTCAGGACCAAATCAAGCTTGGTATAAACAATACCATAGTAATCATTAAATGACCACAAGGAGCTTGATCTTTACCCATGATTCTCGCACAATATCTCGAATATCCAACAACTCGGTATCCTCGATACCACGGTGATCATTCCGGCGATCACAACCATGACCAACACTTGGTCTCAAACAGTGATCATTCCGGTGATCACAACCATGACCAACACTTAGTCTCAAACAGTACCAACTTATCTCATCATCAAACCGGGTTTGACATTAATCAAGTTATTATTAATACTGTTGACTCACGGTGGGACCGACACGAACTGGGCCCTTATCCGCGGGTGCGGCTATCGATAGATTTAATATACACTTCGCAGAGGTTAGTACATTGTACCCACACCACGGAACCCATGGCCTCGCACTCCCATTCGGGTGGACCAATGGCATTCCGACAAAACCGATCTATTGTCATGACACTCTCCCGGCCACTCCGACCCACTCCCAACTGGGCTAGTCCTGGGTGGCCCCGTGTCTACCAAAGACACCCCGACCACCGTCATGGTCAAAACTCCCTCACGCGGACCGGATCCATAAAAATAAAAACAATGGGCACACAAGGTTATGTCCGCCTACCTGATCAGGGTAAGCACGCCCATAACCTTCCCACGTGGGAGGCACCGGCGAGATGCACGACAATAGACCCAGTTAGGACCTTACCCATACGGTAAGTGTGGTTGCACTGGTCAGTTTCGATATGGTGGCACCATGACTTAGCAAACAGTTGGTCAAGTTCAATTTAATCCGGTTAAACTTGAATACAATATGCTGAGACATGATAAAATAACATGATGCATTTACAAAACATGAGTATGATATGAACATAAGCACCGGAGGCAACATAATTGTCTATCATGTCAACTATGAAATAATCTCCAACTGAACATGGCATAATGACGAGCAAAAATATTACAAGGGCAACACTACTCATAACATAACATGACCACTAGCATCAACCATAAATACCATGCAAGAACTCATCAATAACATTACCGAGTAACACTTAGCCAACTAACAACAAAGGAACAACGCATATTAACAGCACTCGATAACCGATGTTAATCATGTACCGAAGAACATGACAAACCCAACATGTACTACTATCAAGCATGGCAATATGAAAGTAATACTAGCAACTAGCAGAGCATGATAACCATGTGCATAACAACATAGCAAGAAAGTAAGCACTAACCCAGAAACAATACCGAAACAACGATAACCATATTTTAAACAAGCAATCATTTAATAGATATTCAATTTGAAAACCATGGCTACTGCATGATATCATGCAATTGGGATTGTGGCTTGCCTGGGGGTGAAGAAGGCACCGGGAAGAAGTGCGGTGAAGCCACAGAAAGATTTGCCGGAAACAGTTCTCTCTCGGAGGGGCTGTTTACGTGCAAGGGAAAAAAGGTCATTTTCACTGTGTCAAACCATAGTGAAAGTGAAACCAACAGAACGGTCTCGACGAAATGAAGAAGTGGGCTTTGGAATCACCTCATTTGGAGTTGTGGTTAAAAAGTTATAGCCCGACGAAGTTCAGGGACCAATCTGTAAAGATAACCCTACAAAAAGGCCCCTGAGCTGAAAAACAGAAAGCGCAATCTCAGAAAATACGCTTTCACAGCAGAGAAAACATATTTCTAACCGTAGTTAAATGAAAATACACTTTCTTGTAAAGAAAACACATTTACCACCGAACTAAGATAGAAATACGCCTTCACTACGGAAACGTATTAGATGAAATGCGTTTCCACTTATCTGACGTGGCGGGGGCGGGGTCAACGCGTGCGGCTGCCAGGTCGGGCCCGCCTTATCCTCTCCCTTTCAATCTCCTCTCTCCTGGCTCCTTCTCCTTCCTGCCGGACGCGCACACAGAGCAGAGGAAGGGTGTGGCAGCAGCAAGGCCAGCGCCGGCCCGGCCAACTCCGGCCACACCCGACTGTGAGTGAAGGCACTGCGGCGGGGCGGAGCGCTGCTCCCGCCTGGAGCAGCTGCAGCGCCGGAAGAGGAGCGAGTCCACAGCGACAGGAGGAGGCTGAGACGGGGCGGCGGCCAACTCCGAGGAGACGCATCCAGAGGGGCTCCAGCGAGAAACTAAGATGAGGGGGAGGGTCACCGGAGTGTGGGGAAGGCGATGGTGGTAGCTAGAGGTGGAGGAGGGCTCGGCTTCGAGCTAATTTAGGAGGGAGGCCGCGGCGGACATGGCAATGGGGGAGCAGAAGAGCTCCAGAGGCTCGGGCGAGGGGCTGGGGAGGGCTAGTGGAGTGTGCGGAGGCTGCTGGTGTTCTTGAACGCTTCGGGGGAGGGCTATATATAGCCGGGCGAGGGAGGCCGTGGCCGAGTGCCGCCGCTCGAGCTCGGCCAAAGCTCTGGCGAGGCACAATGATCACGGGGAGGCGCGGGATCGCGACGAAGGGGGAGCGGACGAGCTACAGAAGGTGCACAGGGCAAGAGGGGCCGAGGGCGCAGAGGAGAAACGGCCGAACGCCATTAAAGCCTTGGTCGGCCACAGTGCGTCCATGGGCGCGCGGCGACGATAGCTGACGGATGGTGGGAAGGGCTCCAGGAGAAGGCGACAACATGGGCTAGCTGCTGGACAAGCCCGTGCTCGCTGAGACGCCGAGCAGAGAAGGGGCCCGAGCAAGAAGCTATTCTGGGTGCGGCCATTGCACGCCAAAACGGCGCTCACCGTGCGCACTGGTGCACACAGTGCCACAAGCGATGCCAAAAGATGTATGGGGTGGAGTTCTTCCTGTGGAGGTTGCATCTGAGGTGGTAGTTTGGTTAAAAGTGGCACGGTTAAATGGTAGTCAAGCTCTTAAGTTTACTACAGTAAACTTGATTGAGTACTGCTGCACCATAGAAACTTGATTGAGGTCAATGGAGTTTTCTGGTAAGTTCAGGGTAAGAAGGACTTACATCCTGGTAATTTTCAGAATAATTTGGACCACTAATTAATATAGTTGCTTTACAACTAAGTAATCTGGTCCAGAATGAAGATCATGATGATGCTCTCAAATGGAGAAGCCACTTCAGCTGAACTTTGGCAAGGCAGGCTTATTTGGCCATATGAAGATGCTGCAAAAGGTTTCATACCAATTGGATAAACCAAAATGGTACTTCCTTCACATACATTTCCACTGACCAAAAACTTGCAAAAATTATAGAGGACAAATGGCTTGATGAAACATGCCCAAAATGGGTGGAGGTTAGTTATAAGGGTAATAGAACGCCTAGAAAAATTGGCAGCCATAATGGAGCAAGATAAAATATACTTGCTTCACAATCTGAAATTTTGGACAGAATCAAAGAATTGATGGTTAGCTCACATGGAGGCATGACATGAGCTCTACTTTGGTGGAGAGCTATTATTTCATGATATTAGGGACCATGCAAAATGGCAACTTATTTAGATATGCCTAGCTTGTACTTCCTTCACAACCAGTTCCCTCAGACAGGAACTTTGGAAAATCATAATTAAATACTTGCTAGGAAAATTAGGTTGCACTTTGGCATGTGGCAATGATATGGACAGGAAAAGGTGTCCAAGGAGTTTGAGATCAATTGGGAAAAGAAAAATAGCACTTGCTTCACATTCTGCCATTCAGGACAGAAGAGGAAATGAACTATTTCACCATGATGATAAACATGATAAATGAAATATTTTGTCATATTTGAGAAAGATATGACCCAAACAATTTATGAGAATTATTTGGGAATTTTAGGAGTGATAGAAATATAGGTTGCTTCACAACCTAGGGCAAATTGGGTAATTCCTTTAATAGAAAAGGAATATTCCCAATAAAAAGAATATTGGGATTTGGGCTAGGATGAAACTGACAGGGTCTGGGGAAGGATTTGGGTATGACAAGCCACTCGGGAAGCAAAGAAGAGTTCATCTTCTTCACTTTACGGACCACAAAGCCATGGAAAAAGAAAACTCAAGCAAAAACGTGAGAAAAACAAAAGAAAAAGAAAATGCCAAAAATCAGGCTGTCACAAATGCACTCTGTCCGCCTGCAGAGTTCGGTATGATAGCACTGTTTGTTGTCTAATTTGTGTGTAAAAGACTGATTTGCCACCATGGTGACCCCTTTATCTATAAAAGGAGGCCCATGGCAACCGTAGAGAGGATTCGGACACTCGCATATTCATACGCGCGTAGCCGCTCTCGCCCCGAGGCAACCCTGCCGGGCAAGAGCGCCGCATTCTCCACCATTATCCACCATAATTCCACCAAAGTAGGAGTAGGGTTTTATGCCTCAAGGCGACCTGAACCTGGGTAAAACAGCCCGTGTGATCTCTGTCGTGCTATGTTATGCTTCTCCACTCTTTGTGCAACGTGCCCATCCCCTCGTTGAACCAAGAGAGGCTCATGGCCCCATAGGTGGCTGTGGTTTCCCACGACAAAGATAGAGAGGGTTAGAGTAACATATAGTTAGATACCGCATCATGTTAAATGTGATGCTAATTTGTGTCATGCATGGCAATAAATATGATCATCTATGGTACTACTCTATTATACTATGCACTATAATTAATGGTAGTATCATACACTAGTATCATATATATGCATGATACTAGTATATGATACTCTCCACTATGAGTAGCCTAAGTATAGCCTACTAAAACACCCACATGTAGTTTTTTTGAAGGTTAACGACAGTGGGAGAGGCTCCCACTGACTTTTGTATTACTCACAAGAGAACGGTTACATGTGTGTTACAATGGGTTTTCGGCCCCCCGTAGTAGAAGCTGCTAAAAGAACCAAGACTAGCGTCCCAAACTTACAATGTAGTCGAGAGAAAGGATGGTATTTCTACGGGCGATTATGAACTACCAGCTTCAAGAGATTTTCGAATCTAGCTAGCCATGCCTCGAAGGAATGCGGAATCCCCCTGAAATGTTGGTTGTTTCTCTCCATCCACAGGCTCCAAGCAGCAAGAAAAAAACATCCATGAATAGGGGTCGATGCCAGCTATCTTTACCACCACGCAATAGGGCTAATCTGTTGGCTCCCCCCGGCCATGACATCCCAACCTTATTCCAGCACCGCTGACTAAAGGGGCACGTAAAGAAAAGGTGCTCCACAGTTTCCTCGGGGGGGGAGGGGTTCTGACAGAACATGCATGCATAATTATCCCCGGCCACAGCAAAGTGTCGCCTCCTTAGCATGTTCCTGGTGTTCAGCGATCTACCATAAGCAGCCACCCGAACAGTTTGAACTTGATCGGGCTTTTGGATTTCCAAAGCCAACAAAACGCTTCATCGGCCACTATCTTCTTGAAACAGTGGTTGTGGTACCTTTTGGAAGAAAAACGCCCTAGGGTGCAGACCCAAGTGTCGGCACAGTCATTGACCACCCGGACGTGCATAGATCCATGCTGAATCTCTTTGATCTCCTCCCTGGCCTGGATCGAAAGAGGTAGGTTGAATATCATGGCCGGATCAGCTCTCATGAGTACTTTGGCGATGGAGTCATCCTCGTTCAAGGCGAAGGAGAAGGCTCGGGGATACGTGTCCATCAGTGTGGAGTCATTGTCACCAAACCAGACATCCTTCCAAAACAAAGAGCTAGAGCCATCCCCTGGGATGACTTTGGTGATCCCCCGGAAGACCCCGCTGAGCTGCATTACATCCCTCCACCAGAAGGAACCCACTAATTCAGCAGCATGCGGTAATTTATCTGTGTAATATGCATCCTGCATCAGCTGAACCTGTGGTACATCCTCATGATTGTAGAACTTGAACAAGTGCTTTAAGAGGAGCGCAGTATTTTGTGTCTTGATATCAATAACACCATGGCCACCGCATCGTTTTGGTCAAGAAACGAGCTCCCAGGCAGTAAGGGAGTTGATTTTTACGCCATCGTCAGAATTTTTCGCCCAAAGGCAGTATCAGCGCAGTTTGTCGAGATGTTCAATCACTTTGGGGTGCAGCTTGATTGTACACATTGCATAGATCAGCATGGAGGTCACTACCGAATTGACCAGAGTTAATTTTGCCCCGATTTACATCGGTGATAAGGCAGTGGAAGTTTTCCTTTCAACCGATTGCACCAACGGCATGAGATCAAGAACACTCGGTCTCGTTGTCCCCATGGGGAGACCGAGGTAAGTGAACAGCAAGGTGCCAACAGAGCAGCCAAAAACCTCTGCGAGCTCACTGGCATGTTGGTGATCAATGTTAATGGGTATAAGGGTTGATTTATGGAAATTGATCTTAAGTCCGACCGAAGCTGCATAGTCCTCCAAGATAAGTTTCATGTGGGCAGCCTGTGTAGGACAAGCTTGCATGACCAAGATTGTATCGTCTGCGTATTGCACCACCGGGAAATCACCTACATTTTCACGAGGAAGGGGAAGTTCCAGTAGACCCTGGGCGTAGGCGTCGTTAATTGCAGCTTGAAGAAGGTCAGCTGCAAGAACAAAGATCAGTGGCGAGAGAGGGTCACCCTGTCGTACACCACATTTGCATTTGAATTTCCGACCAGGAACACCATTTAGGAGAACAGATGAAACTCCCGAGCCAAAAATCGTTTCCATCCAACCTAGCCATTTGTCATCAAATCCCATGTGTTTCATGATCTCCAACATGGGGGCATGTTCAATCGTATCAAAAGCCTTGGCAAAAGTCGAGCTTAAGTAAGACAATCTCTCTCGCAGACGAGTGGCATTGATGAATATATTCAAACGACCACGCGAGGCAATCCTGAATGGTCCTCCCCTTAATAAAACCATATTGGTTCCTGTGGATGATTCTGAGAATAACTTTCTGCAGTCGGTTAGCCAGGATCTTTGTAATGATTTTCAGACAGCAATTTAGTAAGGTAATTGGTCTAAAATCGTTAGCAGTTTTCAGAGAGTATATTTTTGGGATCAGGGTGATGTATCCCTCACTAATGCTAGTGATATCAAGCCCGCCCGCATGGAAAGCACGACACAACTCGTAAAAATCCGTCTTGATGATTTGCCAGCAATTCTTGAGAAAGCAACCATTGAAGCCATCTGGGCCAGGGGCTCTGTCATTTGGCATTTCCTTAATAACAGCATCGATCTCTTCATTAGAGAAGGGCGCAGTCAGTTGATCCAACCCATCAACCCGGCGGATGATCCTAGAGAGACCAAACCGCATGCTGGTGGGTTTAGGAGAACCTAAACGTTCCTTGTATGTATTGAAAAGCACTCCCTCCTTGCCAACATGGTCATGGATTTCCACATCCCCAACTCTAAGCATGGCAATAGCATTGTGTCTATATCTCTCCGTGGCCAGAGATTGGAAGAGCTTAGTGTTCTCATCAGAAAATCTGAAATACCTGATAGTACATCTCTTCCTCCAATACACTTTCTGGTATTTGAGCAAGGCCTGTAAATGTAATTTCAATATCTCCCTGAAGTTTGATTCCTGAACGTATAACGGTCGTTTATCTTCAAGAGTGTCCATGAGAACCAGAGCCTCGTTACTATTTTGAATCAAGATTTTGAGTTTTGAGATACCCTTGCTCCATCGCTTAAGATCATATCTCAGGGTTTTAAGCTTTTTGAATATACGTCGGCCAAAGATTCGGGGCGTGACATGTCATAGACCAGGAGTTAGCAACAACCTCCATGAACCCATCATGATTAGACCAATAGTTCTCAAAACGAAAAAGCTTGGACCTGGGGATACTCGATTCAATTGTGACCGTGCACGGGATGTGATCGGACACCGGCTTTCCCAGAGGCAGAACCATCGTGTTTGGATAGGAGGTAGTCCAACAAGATGACGAGAAGAACCAGTCCAACTGCTCCAGCAAGGGATCATCCTGCATATTGCTCCAGGTATAGGCTCTGCCTTTCACTGGCAGCTCCATTAGCGACTGTGCACGGATGAGCTCATTAAACAACAACATATCCGCAGCGTTTCCCCCAGGTTTGTTTCTGTTATTCGTGGATCGAATAAAATTAAAATCACCAAGAATCGGCCAGTTTTCATCATCAGGAATATCCAGGTCAAAAAGCCAATTGGTAAATTCCACTCTACGATGGCCGGAGCAGGGGCCATAGACATTGATCAGATTCCAAGAATCATTCGATTGCGTAGCAACAAAAGAAACCCCCACTGCAAAAGAATCCACATACCAAGGCGTGCCCATAAACACAGAACTATTCCAAATAATAATGATACCACCCGAGGCACCCACTGATGGTGCAAAAACAAACTTATCGAAACGCTTAGGGCAGAAAGTTTTAATAAAAGCGAGATCGAAGGATTCACGTTTAGTTTCCTGGATACACAGCACAGAACAACCACTCGAATCGATCGCATTCCTAATAGCCAAAAGTTTTGCATCAGAGTTTATGCCTCTGATGTTCCACGATAGCACGTTCCATGATTTATTCATCAGACAGGAAGACTTGATTAAATGCGCAACCCTGAGCGGCGCTGGTCATCCATGACTTCTCGTGGGAGAGGGCTTTACGAGCAATTCCACAATTGCTTCCCATCATTGAAGATCTTCAATCGGTGTCGGAGGGGGCAAGCGGTAGTGACCACACTGCACAGAGCAGCAGCCAAAGAGACAGCAGTGACAAAAGGAGTCTCTCGTGGTTTAACCCTTGACTTGGAACACTTAGTGTCAGAAACATGATTGACCTTGAATCCATCATACTTGTTTGATCTAGTGCTTCGTCTGACAACAGTGGTGTCCAAAGGCACTAGCACATTGTGGGGTTGTGGAGCATTGAACAGAGAGGAGGAAGCAATCACCTGAAGAGCATTATGCGGGTCTGACGGAGGTACTAACTGAGATTCCACATCTGCAGAGACAAGCTGTGTGATCGCCTTGAGGCCAGGAGAATGAGCAGGCAAATCCCAATCCATGTTGTCGGCCGAACCACAGGCTCAGAAGACAACAAAGACGATGGAACGAGAAATGCTCCCCACTGAAATGTAGCAGTAAATATCGTGGAGAGGACATCAGGTTCAGGTGCCATGTTTTCAATCCAGGCTGCAGCGATGACGTCAAGGTGGTTCTGAATGAGCTTGAAAGGGTTTAGAGGCAGCATCACAGGCACAACATGTTGGAAGGTGATAGCTGGTGTATATATGCGCTTGAGCATCCTCCCAATCCAAAGCAGGAATTCCTAATCAGCAGCAACCAGAAAGTTAATAGAGCTACCTCCGGCTCTGACGAACGCCAGTCTAGTAGCAGGACTACCATTCAAAAATCCGTCGGCCAAAGCTTCCACCGCCTGAAACTCAGAATCAGAAGACCAAATATCAGACAAGTTGTCTTGCACATTATGCTCCGGATCCACACCATCCATGAGTGACGGTCCATCGTACTGAAAGAAAGACCTGAAACTGAACCTAGTGTATGGTGGGGGGATCACAGGCCACACACCCCAACCATTTTCCTGAACGTGATCTTGAGCAGGTTCAGGGGCGTTCTAGGCCGCCTCATTGAGAGCATCTTGAGCAGCCATCTCATCAATTCGTGCTTGCTGCATGAGGGTGTAATCTGGAAGCTCGTAGGGGTGTGGTGAAGCATTCAGGAGCGGGGGGATATCCTCATTGCCAACTAAATTGGGGATAGTGTTTCTACCATTCAGAACATAAACAGACACAGACCATGAACGGGCAAGACCAGGCAGTAAACCAACCCTGGTAATCACCAGACTGTGTGGCACCTCAGCAACATCCTTGATATGGCATTTGACAAGAATTCTAGCCTTGTTCTGGCCCGGCCGGGGCCAGACAAGAAGCTTTCCAAAGTTTGACACAACCTTATGAATGTAATGTTCAGTCTGGTAATCCATTGGAAAGGCAAGAAACATAACCCAAACTTCATATTCAAAAGCAGGCATGCACATATTGATACTCTCATCATGCGGAACTAGGGAGAATGTGGAATCCTCAGTCAGAGCATGAGGTCCTTCTCTAATGGCAGTGTCGGTTTACTAGAGTAGGGGTACCCTAGTATCCCGTACTCGTGCACGGACAGTTGTAGCACCCCGCGGCAAGGGTTTGCCTCGTCACCGCCAAGGTCCTCCGTGGCTCCTCTAGAGCCATTCAAGAACAAAGTATTTTGATTAAGAAGACAAGGCCCCGGCAAGAGGAGCTATACGAGAAGGCCACTCCAGGCAAGCAGAAGACAAGGGCCCGGCAAGAGGAGCTTGTCGGAAGGCCCTCGAGCAAGCAGAAGACAAGGCCCGGCAAGAGGAGCTTGCCGGGAAGGTTCAAGCGACAAGCCTCCGGACGCGACAAAGATTCGACGCGGCAAGGCGCTTGCCGCGACAAGCAACCTCTCTCCATCTCCGCTCCAGCTCATCCGGCTGACGTGTCGCCATGGGACCGTTCCATGCGGCGTGTGTCGAGAGGCTGTGCAGCCAGCGGAGAGCAGCGATAAGCGGCCGACAAGCTTGCCATCGTGGCGGCGGGCGCACTGACGGTCTCTGTTGCCTGTTTGGGCAACAACGACGGGCATTTATTGCTTTTGTCCCTTGCCGTCGAGTTAGGTATTTGGCACTGTACCTTTGTTCGAGTAGGTGTACCAACTCCTGTTTTACATTTGTACCCTCATCTATGTTGCCACCTGTCGGAGACCCTTGAGCATATAAAAGGAGGCCCATGTGCAGCGTGGGGGGTTCGGTTCGTTCGACTCACTCGAGACCAGATACACTCACGCTTAGGTTTTGTAGCTCTCATCGCTCCCTAGCAAGAACACAATACATCGAGACAAGCAGCGGTGAGGAGTTTTATCTCTCCGGAGAGCTCGGCTGGGTAAACTGCTCGTGTGCCTCGCCTCGATCCGCTCTTCGTGCGATCTTCGCCCCCTCCGAACCACAAAGGGGCCTGGTCCGCCCGGCCCCATAGGTGTTCGTGGAGTACGATCAGCCTCCCGACATCTTTGGCGCGCCCGAGGAGAGGCGTCGAGGCCGTGTGAATCTGATCCGGCGTTCACACGAGCAGCGTCATCAACATCTTCCTCAACATGCCACCCGAAGAAGAAGGCTTGGCGGCAGAAGAGCCCGTCAGCGTCGTACCCACCCTCACCGCAGCAAGCGGGTGGTGGGGCGACGCTGGTGAGGAACGGGCGTCGGCGAAGGTGCTCGCGATGTTGCCAAGTCCAAGGAGAAGGCCCCGCAAACCTCGGCGTCGCGCATCCCCGCGCCCATCTCAGAGGCTGGGACCAACAACGTCATGGCGTTCACAATGCCATACGTTCGTTGGATCGAGACCCTCAAGACCAGCATGCGCACCAACATGCCGGCACGAGTGAGATACGGTCGCTGGGCGGTGCTGCTCCTTCTAACGTAGTTAGAAGTCCGAGCATATCCGCTCCTCGCACCGTTCGCCAATGCCACCCACTACTCCAACAGAAGCTCTGGCGAGAGCTCGGCTGCTCTCGACTACCTCTAACGGCCGACAAGGTCGACGAGTGGAGGGCCACTATCCAGAGCCTCATTGGCTTTGCCAACGGCGACGCTCCGCGGCAACCAACGCCATCATTGCCGCGGCGAGACGACAAGGCATGAGCCGGTGGCGACGAGACTGTCGGAGGTGCGACCACCGTGCACTCTCCGCCACGAAGGCCAAGATCGCCGAGTCACCGGATCCACCTCGACAGCGACTCCACCGCGTCATCAGATCCGCGAGCTCGCCGCGATCAGCGCCAAGTTCTTCATGAGCGACAACAAGAGGACGCTCAAACTTCGCATCGGCGCGAAGAGAAGCACGACGTCGATCCGACAAAGCGCGCTAGGCCTTACATTGACGTCGCGCGCCGGAGGAGCCAGCGACTTGCCGTCTGTGCGGTAGAGTTGCCCTGCGTTCACTCGTGAGCTGCGGCAAGTCGATGGCCCAGCCAAAAAACTTCAAACCAGACGTGCGGAGAAGTATGATGGCAGGACGCATCCGTCGGAGTTCCTCAACATCTACACCATCGCGGTGCAGGCTGCGGGGGGACGGGACGACAAGATCCTCGCCAACTACTTCCCGCTCGTGCTCAAGCCCAACTTCAGATCTTGGCTCATGCACTTGTCGGACAGCTCCATATCCTCTTGGGCAGATCTGTGCCATCAGTTTGTTGGCGCCTTCACAGGTGGCCACAAACCTCATGGCCAAGAGAGTGACCTTCATCTGCTTGCCCAGAAGGAAGAAGAGTCCCTGCGCAAGTTCATTCAGAGATTCAGCCGTGTGCACTACAACATCCTGACGTCCACCCTGCCGCGGTGATCGGCGCATTTCATCGTAATGTGCGAGAACCGCAGGATGAGGGAGGAGATGGCGATGTGCAAAGTCAAGGACGTCGATGAGCTGTACGCCTTGGCCGACAAGTGTCTTGCTACCGAGGAAGGGAGGAGACTCGGGAGAGAATGCGGAAGCAGGATCTCGACAATGAGGACACCGCCCGGCAAAGAAGGGTCAAGGGCGGCGAGGCAACAGGAAGAAGAAAGGTAGAGAAGTGCTAGCTGTTGAGCAGTCCGGCAATGGAGGTGGCGACAAGAACGCCAAGGCTGGTGGCTCCGGCAAGGAGGTTGTTGACGCCAACCACCCGGTCGGTGGCGGCGCCGACAAGCAGGTGAGCTCCGGCAAGCGATCTTGCAAGATCCACCGCACCAAGGGCCACGACCTCCAGAGCTGCAAGAAGGTCGAGCAGCTTGTCGTGACAAACAGAGCTGAGTACGAGCGGCGCGACAAGGAGAAGGCCCAGAAGGTGCCGGGGAGCAAGCAAGAAAGCGTCCGGCCGGGAGGACGCTGCAGCAAGGCCAAGTAGCGGCAAGGGGACAGACCTCCCCGCGGCCGCGACAAGGATGAAGATGATGACGACGACGAAGATATGGAAGACGACGACGCTGATGAGCAGGAGTTTCAGAAAGCCACAGAGGTCCTCTGCATTGACGGAGGTGCTTCCCTGCATACCTCCCACCGCCAACTCAAGCAATGGATGCGGGAGGTCAATGCAGCGGAACCATCCGTAGAGTCACGCAAGCCTCTGAAGTGGTCCAGCATGCCTATCATTTTCGATATTGAGGACCACCCTGATCGCATAATTGCGGTCGGGTGCTTGCCGATGTTGGTCTCACCAAAATGCTAGTTGACGGCGGGGCCGGCTTGAATCTGATCTCCTCCGCGGTGCTCCAGAAGCTTCAAATCCCTGACAGCGAGCTCGAAGAGACCGGCACTTTCCAAGGAATCAATCCGGGAAGGAGCAAGCGAAGGGGAAGATTACGTTGCCGGTAACATTTGGCAGCGAGCTGAACTTTACGACTGAGAGGGTCACATTTGACGTTGCCGATTTCCCATTGCCTTACAATGGGATACTTGGCCGTCCAGCACTCGCCAAGTTCATGGCAGCCTCTCACTACGCCTACAACTTACTCAAGATAAGCGTCATCTCTGTCCATGGCGACAAGAAGGATGCCCTTATCTGTGCCGACAAGATCTACCGGGATGCAGCAGCCGCGACAGATTGCCAAACACTTGCCGCTGAAGCTCCCGGGGGGAAGAAGACAAAGTCCAAGTCCGGCAAGGGCTCTGATGCTTACTCCGGCAAGCGCACCTCTTCGGAGTGCTGCGCTACCGTCGAGGACGCACCATCGAGCTCCACCGGCAAGTGCAAGAAGATGGTGGCTCCGCCAAAGACCAAGAAGGTGCCCGCCAAGGAGGACGGCACCGGTGGTACCTTTACCATCGGTGCCTCTCTCGACCCTAAATAGGAAGGCGCTCGTTGCTTTCCTGCGGGCGAATGTCGGCGTGTTTGCATGGCAACCGTCACGCCATCCCCGGTGTTCCCAGGAAAGTGATTGAGCACCGCTGGCGTTTGTCCTCATGCGCGGCCCGTCAAGCAAAAAGTTAGGAAGCAAGCGTTGGGCGCCAAGAATTCATAGCGAAGAGATCAAGAACCGGAAGCAGCGGGCCTTGTCGAGGAGTGCTCCATCCCACGTGGTTGGCCAATCCTGTAGTCGATGCGCCAAAGCAAATAGAAAATGGAGACTTTGTATTGACTTCACAGATGTTAATAAAGCTTGTCCCAAAGATCCATTTCCCTTGCGGCGCATTGACGGATTGTTGACTCCACGGCTGGATGTGATTTGCTTTCGTTTCTTGATGCATACTCGAGGATACCATCAGATCTTCATGGCTGAAGAAGATGAGGAGAAGACCGCATTCATTACACCATGTGGCACATACTGTTTCATCACGGATGCCTTCGGTTTGAAGAATGCTGGTTCAACATTTGCAAGGGTAGTCCATGACGCTTTTGAGCCGCAAATGCACAGAAATGTAGAAGCCTACATGGATGACATAGTGGTCAAAAGCAAGGACAGAGCAACTCTGGTTCAAGATTTGGACGAGACCTTTGCAAATCTGCGCAAGATCAACCTCAAGCTCAACCCCGAGAAGTGCGTGTTTGGAGTCCCTTCCGGCAAGCTTCTCGGGTTCTTCGTGTCTCAACGAGGGATTGAAGCTAATCCCGACAAGATCAAGGCCATTGAGCAGATTGAAGCACCAAAGCGCGTCACGGATGTACGAAGACTTGCCGGTTGCGTAGCTGCTCTCAGCAGGTTTATTTCTAGGTCTGTTGAGCAGCGCCTGCCGTTTTCAAAATTTTGAATAAGGCAGGTCCAATGAACTGGACGCCCGCAGCGGCGGCTGCGCTGCAGGACGTGAAGAGATACCTGTCCTCCACTCCAACACTTGGCGCACCTAAGCCACAAGAGAAGTTGCTGCTATATATAGCGGCAACCAATCAAGTGGTTAGTGCTGCGTTAGTAGCAGAGAGGGAGGCGGATGACGAGCCAGCAACCACGGCAAGCACATCCAGCGACAAGCAGGGGGCTTCGCCGACAAGCTCTGGTCCCAACAAGGACGAATCACTGCAGACGCATGACCAGATGCAGAAAAGGATGGTGCAGCGCCCAGTCTACTTTGTCAGTTCCCTCCTGCAGGGGGCTAGGTCAAGGTACTCTGGTGTGCAGAAATTGCTTTTCGGCCTCCTCATGGCCTCGAGAAAGCTGCGCCATTACTTCCAAGCACATGAGATCACAGTTGTCACTCGCTTTCCGTGAAGAGGATACCTGCAGAATCCGGAAGCAACGGGTAGGATTGTCGAGTGGGCGTTGGAGCTGTCAAGCTTTGGTCTCAAGTTTGAAAGCACATCAACTATCCAAAGCGAGGCGTTGGCAGAATTCATAGCAGAATGGGCGCCAACACGGATGAAGAGATTCCGGAGGCAGGCATTCCCGTCAAGGAAGCAGGCAATGAGTGGCTGATGTACTTTGATGGTGCCTTCTCGCTGCAAAGGCGCCCGGTGCGGCGTCTTGCTTATCGCACCCACCGGGAGCACCTCAAATCGTAGTCCGGATGCACTATCCCAAGGAGCAAGCAACAAACAATACTGCAGTATGAAGGTTTGCTCACGGTCTCGAGATCGCAGATGGACCTTGGGATCAAAAAGCTTATTGTCGGGGGTGACTCGCAGCTTGTCGTCCGCCAAGTGAACAAAGATTACCAGAGTCCGTTGATGGAAGCCTCACGTTGATGAAGTGAGGAAGCTAGAAGAACACTTTGACGGGCTCGCAAATGGAACATGTTCCAAGCGCTCAGAATGATATTGCTGACGGCCTGTCAAAGTGCGCTGCACTTAAGTTGCCTGTGGAACCAGGGATTTTCGTGCTCAAGCTGACTCAGCCAACCGTAACACCATCAACTGGACAAGGCAAGAAGAGGAAGTTGATCTCTGGTGACTACTTTTCGGCAGAGCTTCCCGAAGCCGTCGTTGCAAAGGTCCCCAAGATCAACACCAACAATGCTGAGGCGGTCTGCTCCGACAAGCCCAGAGGTTTGTTTCGTTGAAGCAGCGCTCCGACAAGTCTTGCTCCGGCAAGCTTGTCGGGAACATCAAGCTCCGGCAGGCCGCAGGTCCTGCCGTAGAAGCTGATGTTCCGCGCAGCAGCAGAATGTGCCTTTAGTCCTTGTTGTCGAGCCGCATAGCTCCGGCATGGGCGCAGCAGATTGTCCATTTCCTTTAGACAGGAGAACTTCCCGAAGAACAAGAAGAAGCGGAAAGAGTAGCCCGGCAGTCAAGTATGTACCAGTTTGTCGACAAAGATACATGCATGTAAGAAGACTCAACGGTGTGAAATTGAAGTGTATTCCTGTGGAAGATGGATGAAGCTGTTGGCGAGAGATACGGTGGCATATGTGGTCACCACATTGGCGGCGAGAGCACTTGCCGCAAAGCTTTCCGGCAAGGTCTCTTCGGCCGACCCTCCGGGATGCAACTGCACAAGTAACCAAGTGTGAAGCGTGCGGTTCCATTCCAAACAGATACACCAGCCAGCTCAAGCTCTCCAGACGATCCGTTTATCACGGCCATTTTGATGCAGGGTCTCGACATCCTCGGCCCCTTCCCCGAGCTGTCGGGGCTTTGAGTACTTATGCGTCGCCATCGACAAGTTCACAAAGTGGCGGAAGTGGAAGCGATGAGGAAGGTGGCGACCGGTCGGCGATCAAGTTCTTGGTCGATTGTTTGCCGTTTGGAATCCCTAACAGGATCATCACCGACAACGGCACACAATTCTGAGTCGCACCTTCATGCGACGTCCCAAGATCTTGGCGCCAAAGGTGCCTTTGCTTCCGTGGCTCACCCGAGAAGCAACGGTCAGCGAGAGGGCAAATGCTGAAGTGCTGCGCGGGCTCAAGACCAGAACTTTCGACAGGCTGCACAAGTGCGGAAGAAACTGGATCGAGGAGCTGCCGGTGGTTCTTTGGTCGATCAGAACGACGCCAAATCGAGCCACCGGCCAGACACCTTTTGCTCTAGTCTATGGAGCAGAGGCAGTTCTCCCCACGGAACTCGTATATGGATCGCCTCGAGTGCTCGCTTATGATGAGCTTGAGCAAGAGCAGCTGCGACAAGATGACGCGCTGCTCCTTGAGGAGGATCGTCTTGAGGTCATTTGGCGAGCCGCCGCTACTGACAAGCTTTGCGTCGCTATCATAGCCGCAGAGTTAGTGCGAAGTCTCGAGGAAGGCGACATTGTTCTTGGCGCGTTTAGTCCGCCAAGAATTCAAACAAGTTGGCCTTGAAGTGGGAAGGCCCTTATCGGGTGAAACGAGTCACTAGGCATGGCGCTGTCCGGCTTTGAGACCGAAGATGGCATTCGGTGAGCAACTCCTGGAACATTGAGCATCTTCGTAAGTTTTACCCATAGGGCGCGATTGTCGGAACCCGTTCCGGCAACCACCTTTTGTACAAGTCTTGCTGCTGTTGCATGTAATCCTTTGTACAAAGCCGGGCGCAGACCCCGTGCATCTGTAAAGCTCATGTGTTGCGCACAACTTGTCAAAATCATGCTTTCATCATTTTATTGCATGTTTTGACTAACACTTTGTGCAGCAACCACATCCGGTAAGCAAAATCGAGCCGCTAGGCTCCATAACTTTATTTCCTCTTCTTTCTCTTTTCTCAAAGAAAGGAAGGCTCCCTCGCGCACAAGTTAACGGGGGGAGGAGGAGATAATACTATGGACCAGCGCCCGCCGAGGAAGTTTCACCTCATCGGGAAGCAAGAGACAGAAAAAGCTAAGTTGCCAAAGTTTGAGCAATCAATTTTAAATTTTTAAGTTATCTTCCTCGAGCGATAGTACTTTGTATGGAAAACACATGCGCAGAGGAACCAACTCGGCCGCTAGTGGTCGCCCTTACTTTGTTTCGAGTCCGCTCAACAACTTAAGTGAGCTGCAGCTAGTCGCGACAAGGTTGCTTGTCCGAGGCGGCAACCTTGCCGGTTGACGTTCCGCACTCATTTCATGACAAAAGTGCCCACCGACAAGTCCCCCAAATGCGTAAGGCAGAAACATACAAAGGAAGGAATCAAGTAGAGGAAATAACGTTGCATTGATCGCCTAAGATAGAGTATATTACAAAATAACTTGTCGCTGATCTAACAAAGTGTTCTAAACATGATCAGCAACGACAAGGGAAAGGTAAAGTTGGCGGACTAGTCTACGCGGTCGCCCTCAATCCGCTTGATCTTGTTCACCTTGTCCACAATGGGTGCGACAAGGGCTTTGAGCTCCTCCACGTTGGCATCTGGCGCCAAGGATCTGAGGACGCCGTTAAGGTTGAGGCCCGGATTGCGGAAGGCCACCTTTATCAACACTTTCTCGAGGGCTCCTGCACAGATCTGGCGCGATTCCTCTTCTCGGAGTCGCTGGAGACCCGTCACCACGCCTTTGAAGAATAAGCTGAGTTTGGCGCTGGGTTGGAGATGCTCGTCGGAGGAGTACGCAAGGTCCGCCATCCCCAGCTCCATCAGCTCGTTGTGGATGTCGGCGGCGGTGTCCACAAGACCTTGATCCAGTGCTCCACGCTCTCCCTCAAGGTGCTCTGGATGGAGGCAACATTCACGGCAGCTCCTCCTTGGCCTTGATCGCCTCCAACAAGCCCACCTCCCGCCTCTCTGGCGCCGTCCAACGTCTGCGTCGAGTGGTCAGCTTCAGCTCAAGATCCGCCTTTGAATCCTTGGCGGTGTCGAGCTCCTTGCCCTATCGGCGAGGCGACTGCAGCTTCGCCAAGAGTGTAGGCGTCCTTCTCGCGCTCTTGCTTAAGCGCGGCAAGCTCTTCGCCGCTCTTCTTGAGGCTGGCCTCCAGTTGTGCCACCTTCACCTTCAGCTCATCCTTGGCAGCCTCGGCGGCTGCGGCAGCATCCTTCGCTTCAAGGCGCCCGCCAAGTGACTCCTCGCAGCAGCAAGGTCTTCTTCGTGGCTGTCCAGGTTGACCTTCCGCTGCGCCAGCTCGCTTTCCTGCACGGAGAGCTTCTCGGCAGCCAGCCGCTGCTCCTCCTCAGTCGCGGCCTTCTCAAGGATAAAGGCCGTGCGCTCCTCCGCAAGTTGCCCCCGCACTTCTGCTACGTCGCGGAGAGCTTCTTGGTTGGCGCTCCGGAGCTCCTCTGCGTGCTTCTCCATGTCTGCTCCTGCCCTCGCGACAAGTGCTTCCCGGGTCTCCAACTTGGCCTGCCGGGCGCGGTAGAGCGGCAATGACTTCTTCGGCGACTGCTCCTCCTCGAACTCGCTTCTTTGCTGCTTGGCGCGTCCTGGCGTCAGCCCAGCGAGGCGAGTAGCTTCGCCGTCGAAGGTCTCTCCCTCGGCCGGCGCCACAGGCTCGGTTCCCAGGGGAGCTTGATGAAGACGCCTTCGCCCGGCCTTCAGGTAAGCGCCGGCTGGGGCTCTCGAACTGGCCTTGCTGTGTGGCAGGGGAGTCAGCTTGTCGGTTTAGCGCTTGGCGCTCCTGCTGACCTCGGGGCCGTCAGTCACGATCGCCCGACCCCTCGCCCGGCCTCTGCGTCGGCGATCTCGGTGGCCTCCTCGCCAACAGGCTCGTCGGCGACGGCCTCTTCTTCCACAACAACGGCCTCTTCTTCCTCGGCAGGCGGCCTCGTCGGTGTTGCCTTGCGCTTCCTCCTTGCCGGGCGGCCTCGACCTCCATCGGCTCTGCGTCGACGAAGAAAGAGCGATCAAGCAGATGTTCAAAAAAAGAAACAAAAGAGAGCAAGCCCAAGGAGATTTTCGTGTAAGGCGATTACACCTGTGAGGATCCGCAGCCATGGCCTCGACCTTTGGAGGTCGGCTGGCGCTGTCCCTTGCCGGGTAGCCTCCCTTGCCGGGGTGGCCTCCCTTGTCTGAGGGCGCCCTTGCCGGAGATTCCTCCCTTGGCGGCGAGTGGCGTGAGACAGGATCTCGGGCGGCTTCCGAGCCCTCCCGATGAGGCTGCTCTGCTCCTACACAAGCAAACAATCGATATCATCGAAGAAGGAGCACCCTTGCACACCTAATAGTAAGGAGAAAACTGCACACTTACTGCAGGGGGGCTGTCTTTGGGGGCTGCTCTGAGGAAGGGTTGCCGGGTCCGGAAAGGGAGTCTCGGACGCGTCCCCTGTTGCCACGGGGGAATCGTCCTCAATGACGACCGTCGGGATTTTGGCCCTCTTCGACGCTCTCTGGGCTAGCGTCCTGAAAAGGAAAGAGTCCAAAACGAAGCAAATAATATTCAAGATGAAGCAATAAAATTGAAGAAATACAAGCACAAATCTCAAGAGCTTACTCTTCGCCTTCCTCCTCGGAGTTGAGCGCGGAGAAGTCAAACTCCGGCTCGCCTCGGTGCGGCAGGCGGGGAGTGGGCTCTCTTGGCCGCCATGGAGGCGCTGGTGGTGGCACGAGAAGATCCCGCCCGATTGTCGCAGTGTGGGCGCTCGCTGCAACCTCGCTTGCCGCGGTGGAAGCGCGTCATGGCCGCTACTCAGGCGATCACCGCCCGACTTCGTCTCCGGCCATGCGGAGACGCTTCTTCGGCGGGAGCCGGGCTCCAGCGGCAAGTCATTTGGTGGTGGAGAAGAAGCGCCCTCGGCGGTCCACTCGACCCGGCCTCGGCTCGACAAGCTCGTCCTCGCCGACGACCTCCCTCGCTCGGCAAGGCTTGCCGCCTTGGCGTCCGCCTCCTCCACGGTGAACCCGAAGGCTCAGTGGCGGCAGCTGTCGCCGCCTCCTCCACCACAGGTGGCAATCCGCGCCATCTCCTCGTCGGTGGTGTCGCGGGTGAGCCTTTTTTCGTCGGAGCGGATCGGCACTTCTTCCAAATCGTCCGAAGAACTGCGACGACCTCGCCGGGGGCTCTGCCAAGTTGGAACGATCCCATGGGAATCTACATAGCAGCATCATGGCGCGGATGCGGTCGGCGCCGAGTTGTTGCACAATGGGGCGACCCCGCGGCAACCTAAACCACTCTGGATGGTCGGGTCGTTCTTGAACAGCTCGGCAGCATCGCGTCCAGCTCCAAGACGGTAAAGTTCGATTCGGGCCCGGCGCAGCCTCATGATGTCTGCCGCATTTTGGAACTCCAGGCAGGCCTCCTCCTTTCCACCGCAAGGGAGCGGCGCGGCGACGAAGGAAATTCGCGCCAATCGCGCCTACGGTTAACCCGGCAAGCCTGAGGCGCAAAATCCGGGTCACGGCTATCTTCAACTTCGCATCCTCCGGCGCCAAGTTACTCCAATCTCTGCCGCGCACTATTGGGGTTTGGCGCACGGCGGTGAAGGGCTGCGGGTTCTCCTCTACGACCCAACACCAGTTGGCTCTCCACTCCTCCCACTTGTTATGAACTCCCTTCCGTGTAGGCTTCTTTCTTGCCGATCCTGGAGACCCAAGCTATTCCTCCGGCAAGTGGCTCTCCTCTCTCGACGCGGGGCACGAAGAAGTGGCGGAAGAGTGCCACATTTGGGTGGACTCCGACAAAGTTTTCGCAAAGATTCGCGAAAACTGCCATGGTCAAGATGGCGTTGGGGGTGAAATCAAGGAGGCGGAGGCCAAACGTGTTCATGATGTCGTAGAAGAACTCGGAAAAGGGCAGGCAAAGCCCGCAATAGAAGAAAAGGGCGAAAAAGGGGTACCCTGTTGGTGCCAAATCAGAGGCGGAGGCGGGGAGTACCCTCGTGCGCGGATGCGCACGCGTCTCCGTCGACCAAAATTGGTAGAAGTCGTCCGCAGCTCCCTTGCGCCCGAGCTGCGGGGAAGATGGCCCGCTCCTTGCGCGGCGCCAGCGAGCCGCTGCGCCTCGGCCGACAGACGCCCTTCTCCTTGTCGGCCGGAGCCATGGCGAGGGAGGCGGAGGAGGCCGACGGCGGTGATCGCGCTTGTGGCGAAAAGTGAAGCGCTGCTCTCTTCGCACGGAGAAGAAGAGGGGAGCGGCGGTGGTTTTCTTGACAAGACAGCGATGGCAGAGTGGACGGCCTGCCCCTGTTTCCTCCGCTTATAAAGAGGGGGAGGGGGCGGACGTTCCGCTTTTCCTAATAAAGAAACCCCCACGACCACGCCCACGATCTCTCGCAGACGACGCCACGTCCGTGCGTGCCGTTAGTGGGGATCGTGGTGGGTCCGGGGCGTTGCGGCGTGAAGTCGAGGCAGCGTGTGACCGTGCCTTGTTTTGGGCCTGGCCCGACAGCGCTCGGCCGTGTCACGGCCCAGGGCTTCGGGGCTCCCGGGGTGTACTAGAGTAGGGTACCCTAGTATCCCGTGCACTGCACGGACGATTGTAACACCAGCGGCAAGGGTTTGCCTCGTCACCGCCAAGGTCCTCCGTGGCTCCTCTAGAGCCATTCAAGAACAAAGTATTTTGATTAAGAAGACAAGGCCCCGGCAAGAGGAGCTTGTTGGGAAGGCCACTCCAGGCAAGCAGAAGACAAGGCCCGGAAGAGGAGCTTGTCGGGAAGGCCACCTGTGCAAGCAGAAGACAAGGCCCCGGCAAGAGGATCTTGCGGAAGGCTCGGAGCGCGACAAGCCTCCGAACGCGACAAAGATTCGACGCGGCAAAGGCGCTTGCGCGGCAAGCAACCTCTCTCCATCTCCGCTCCAGCTCATCCAGCGACGTGTCGCCATGGGACCGTTCCATGCGGCGGCGTGTCGAGCGCTGTGCAGCCAGCGAAGAGCGGCGATAAGCGGCGCCGACAAGCTTGCCATCGTGGCGGCGGAGGCGCACTGACGGTCTCTGTTGCCTTTGTTTGGCGACTTGATGGGCATTTATTGCTTTTGTCCCTTGCCGCCGAGTTAGGTATTTGGCACTTTACACTGCTCGAGTAGGTGTACCAACTCCTGTTTTTACATTTGTACCCTCATCTATGTTGCCACAGCCGGAGACCCCTTGAGCATATAAAAGGAGGCCCATGTGCAACGTGGGGGGGTTCGGTTCGATTCGACTCACTCGAGACCAGATACACTCACGCTAGGTTTTGTAGCTCTCATCGCTCCCTAGCAAGAACACAATACATCGGACAAGCAGCGATGAGTTTTATCTCTCGGAGAGCTCCGAAGCTGGGTAAACTGCTCGTGTGCCTCGCCTCGATCCGCTCTTCGTGCGATCTCCGCCCCCCTCCCAACCACAAAGGGGCCTGGTCCGCCGACCCCATAGGTGTTCGTGGGTACGATCAGCCTCCCCGACAGGCAGCATCTCTACTTTCCATATCCGCGAACATCACACACCCGATACCCAGCGGGTAAACAAAGTCATCTAGCAGCTCATACATTAAATCACCAATAATAATGCGGCAGACCTCGGCTAACCAGAACTCCTTCTGATGATCTGGTACTGGAGGGTGGACAGAAACGATGGCGTACATGTCATGGTTCAGAGGCAGATCATCCACCACCATGACATGGCGCTGGACACGGTGAGCAGGCCCACGATCGAAGGTCGATCCATCCGGAGCGAAGGCAAATGGGCGCACCGGGAAGTTCGCCATTGAGGATGCCGGTGAATGATTCTGCTGGGGAAGGTTCGCCGGAGGAGGAACTATGGCTTTCTTGCTCAGGGCCGAAGGCGAGAGGAATCGAGACGGTGCAGGCGTGGGTGTGGAAATCGAGGAGGACGTTAGCTCACCCGATTGGGGTTTTTGGCAGGCAGAATTGACTACACCCTGACCATGGAGGCGTATCGTCAAGCAATGGGGGTTAGCCACGTCCGAGGAGCGTGGGATTTCCTATTTCCGTTTCCAAACCCAACCATCATGCGAATCCCTAATAGCACGGGCCATACCAACCACCATAGAGTTACCAACCACAGGCTCATCTAATGCAACCCGAGGCAAGATCCTCTCAGATTGTGTGAGTTGTTTTCGTTTCCAGGCCCAAAGAGGAAAAAACTTACAAGCCTTGGGCTTACGAGACCTGTGGCCCAGTCGAAAGCAGAAAGAACAACGGAGAAGCCCAGGACAGAGCCTAGTCATATGGTCCATCGTAGAGCAGGCAGTACACGGAAAACCCAAGGGATCCGGGCCCACCTTGCATGGCTCATGCTCGTGAACAGCTGTACGTGAGGTAAAACAAGCGCAGATTCCAGAGACATCTCCACAACGTTGACAAAAAGAACCCGTGCAGGAATCGTCAACATGACCAAGACGATCACAGAGAGAGCAATGCATGAGCCTTTTGTAGATGTATTCTTTGGTTGGGACTGATGAAACTTGGACCACAAGCTTAACACTGTCATTATCATATCCGGTCTGCCAGCCATCCAAAATAGAGAGCAGAGTATCATCCGGGATTGAATCCCACAAACCCATGTTGAACTTTCCACCACGAAAAGAAGGCAACCTTCCCGGAATATCAGAAGAAATAGGTAAGGATATTGAACCAATCCGAAACGGATCCGTAGAAACCGGAGCCAAGAAACTTCCAAAAGAGATCCGATCTGAAGGCTCGCCGGAATGTAAGTCCGTCGGCGGTGGAATGAAACCCAATTTCTGCAACACTGGAATAGACGCAGGATCCATAGGCAGCTTACTCTGGGTAGAAAGCCATTTAGATTTAATAGCCGGACTCGGTGAGGAAGCCAAACCAGTCAACTCAGAATCTGCATGCCATGAGGGGAGTCGGGGATGTGAACCCATACCACGATGAAGATGAAAATGACAGATAAAATCCGGCCCGATACGGTCCCGTAATCCAAAGATGAAATGCCCCACACGATTTGAGGCCACTGAGAACCGAAAATGGCGATCACCCAAACGCACGACATTGTAACCATCACTAAGGCCTCCAATACATGACTGAAGAGCCAAACCCACCGAATCCACCGAGAGGGGAAAAGAAGCCGAAGAAAAGGAGACTTCAAGGAAGAATTCCTTGGAGCCGGGGTTGGGGACGAAGTGGACCGTAGATCCAAACCTTGCACGCACCTGTGCCTCGACCTTGAGGCTGGGGGAGAAATCCCAATGGAGGAGGCCGTCCATTGGAGACGCCAGATGGAGATCGTAGGGCTAAACCCTAGAATCGCCATGGGAGTCGCCTGAGGTGGAGGGGGGAGGTGGAGCCATTTATCAATTGTCACCCACATGTAGTTGTAGTAGGGTTTTCACTCTTTATGCACTAAATGCAAGGTAAGTGCAAAAAATGACTTAAACATAGCAGACGAGACCTGAAATGGGCCAGAAAATCAAACCAAGGGTATATCTGTGATTTTTTACCATGACTTTTTCGAGGCGGAATGATGTAGTAACTCATGATTTGGAGTCTGAAGTGTCGCATCTCCTTTTGGAAACTATGATCCTTCTTGTGAGATGCTCCTGTATGGAAGGTGCGAGCACCAAAACTTGTGCCAAACTTTACCAATTTTTTCGCATGTGATCGTGAGAGCATGCACAATGATTTCGTTATTTCCGGACTCTATATGCGTTTCCTAAAATTAAAATACCAACAAGTTCTACGCCTCTGGCCGCATCCTGCGGCCGAACTGTTTGAAGTTTTTTCTCGTTTCTCAGACAATGAATGAAAACTCGTAAAGCGACACACAAATGATCTTGCTAACACCCACGTGTAGTTGCGACTATATATATATATATATATATATATATATATATATATATATATATATATATATATCTGTGTGTGTAGGTGTGTGTGTGTGTGCAAAAAATGACTTTAATATAGCAGATGAGATCTATTTTTTTGCATATTCAAAGTTTGAGATTTCTAGCCAGCCCGCCGCCTGGTAAAATGCACCAGAAAATCGAACCAGCGGGTACAATCGTGATTTCTTACCGTGGAAAAAAATTGGAGGCGAAACGATGAACTTATGTTTTCATTCAAATGAAAATATGCTATTAGTTAATGTAAATGTTTTCAAATAGCACACGGTTCACCCACGAAAGTCTTGTGCCTACTAAACCATGGCCGATGCCCCTTCCACGCACGCGATCTGAGTCGTGCATTCTGATTGGCCAGAACCCAAACCCCACGGACCATATGTCTGCATCGTTGGATTGTCCTTGATCGAACAACGCTTGTCATCCCTTTCGACGACACATGTAGTTCCGGTTGTGATTTTATTTATATCCACAAATTGCATTTTAAATTCAATAAATGTCTTAAATATAACAAATGATACCTGAAATGTGTTAGAAAATCAAACCCGTGGTATAATGGTGTTGCGTACCGTGGAAATTTTTATGAGGCCAAACAATGAAGTCACCGGCCACTGGAGTTTCAATTGACATGTCTCCTTTTGGAAACCATGGTCCTTCATGTGAGATGCTCCGGTTTGGAAAGAGTGATCATCAAAACTTGTGCCAAACTTTACAAAAACAATTCCCCGGGGTCGTGAGGGCACGCCACGGGCACACACCGATTTTGATGATGTCTGGACTCCATCTGAATTCAAACTAGGCCTACGCCAGTTGCCACACCTCGTGGCCGAAATGTTTGAAACTTCTTTGCTAACTAACATCCAGATGTATTTGTACAACGGTTTTGAATTTATATGCGCTAAATGCAAGGTTAGTGCAAAACAATGACTTAAATATAGCAGACGAGACCTGAAATAGGCAAGAAAATCAAACCTAGGGTATATACGTGACTGTTTACCATGGATTTTTTTTGAGGCGTTACGATGTAGTCACTGATGATTGGAGTCCGAACTGCCGCGTCTCATTTTGGAAACTATGATCCTTCTTGTGAGATGCTCCGATTTGTAAGGTGTGAGCATCAAAACTTGTGCCAACTTTACCAAAAACTTTACATGGGATCCTGAGAGCACGCCATGGTGACACACCGATTTTCGTTGTTTCCGTATATGCATTTCCTGTAATTAGAATATCAACAAGGCCTGTGCCACTAGCCGCACCCTGCGGCAAAACTGTTTGAATTTTTTTCCCGTTTCTCGAACATGAATGAAAAATCCCAAAGCGACACATAAATGGTATTTCTAGCAAGCACCCACGTGTAGTTGTGACTATAGAAAATGAGTCAAATATAGCAAACAATACCTCAAACGGACGGGAAAATCGAACCATAGGGTACAATGGTGATTTATTACCATGGAAAACAATTTAGAGGCGAAACGATAAACTCTCGTTTTCTTTCAAACCAAAATATGCTGTTAGTTCATGTAAATGTTTTCGAATAGCACACGGTTCACTCACGAAACCCGTGTGCCTACCAAACTGTGGCCGATGCCCCCCTTGCTGCGCACGCGATCTGAGTCGTGCTTTCTGATTGGCCAGAACCCAAACCCCACGGATCGTACGTCTCCGCCGTTGGATGCTCCCAGATCTAACGACAATCCTCATCCCTTTGGATAGCAAATGCAGTTCAGCTAGGATTTGATTTATATGCCAAAATGCATGGTAAATGCCAAAAAAATGTCTTAAATATAGCACGCGAGACCTTAAGTGCACCAGCAAATCAAACCCGTGGTATAATGGTGAATGCTTAACATGGGAAAAATTTAGAGGCGAAACAATGAACTCACTTCTTCATTTCTAAATTAGTACGTCTTCATTACAAAAAAAATTATTCTCTTTGTGCGCATGAGTGCTTAGAGGCAACGATTTCCATAGGCCTTTCCGCGCGGCGACCGGGGATATTTTTTCACCATTTCACCTAGGCCGCCAACACCCCCCACAGCCCGCCCACGTTTCACTCAACTAGTCCACCCAATATCAATCGCTAGCTCCCCTCCCCCAGATCCACAACAGAACCCTCTCCGGCGTCGGCATGCTCACCCCAGCAGTGTGCCCGCTCTTCGGCGTCAACCCTACCTTCCCTGTCGTTCCCAACACATAGCTGCCTGCGCCTCGCCGTCTTCGTTTTCTCGAAGGCCACCCTCCAGCATATCAATCCTGTAACCCTCGCCTCTCATGTGGTCTGACCGAACCTGTTAGTTACTGCTCTCCATTGCGGTGAGGCATATTTCTTCACAATCCCTCTTCCTATTTTATTCCACATGTTCCCAAATTGGCTATTAAAAACGAAGAGATTATATGTCGGATTCCGGGCTCCGCAGACCCTGGATAGATTCAAACTCTGGGGTGCGTGCAAAGAACTCAACCTCCCCAGTCTGCCTATTCGTTGATCCCACATCCTAGCTCAAAGAACTGAAGGGAAGGGAACAAGCAGTTTACCTAGATTCGGGCCACCTTGCGGTGTAAAACCCTACTCATACATTGTGGTGGATTGGCCTCGAGGTGGGCTGAGGATGAACTAGTACAATGGGAGAACAACCTCAGGAGGTGTGTTCTTGTGTTTGTGTGAGCCGGTGAGCTGATGAATCCTCTCTCCTTTCTACAGTGGTGGCTAGGCCCTATTTATAGTGGCCTTGGTCCTCTTCCCCCAAAATGGAGGCGGGAAGGGATCCCACAACGGCCAAATTCGAAGGGAGACAACTAGTACATCTTATCCTGAAGAAACATGGTCTTCGCCTACAAAGCATCTGGTTGTGACGCCGTGGTGGGCTCGGTGATGACCTTCGTCCTGCCCTCCTTACGGTTTTGGTCTTGTTGCATGCAAATGGAAACCTTTGGTTGATTCCTCGGACTCCAAGCCTACACTTGCCTCTTTAGCACCAAAGAGGAAACTGCTGTACTCCGCCCGTCTGGCCTTGGTCGACATGGCTTGCGTCATCCGAACCTCACGAGGTGAGGGCTTGCATAGAGATCTCCGCTCCTCAGGAGCCAGCCTGAAGAGGCTCCTTTTGGAGGTCTTGGCGTTGTACGCCTCGCGAGGCTTGGCCCCTCGCGAGGGTCTTGAGTTGTTGATGCTGAAGATGGGTCGTATCTGGTCGTTGATGGAGCCACGCCGTGGGCTGCAGGCAGGCTAGTCTGGGTACCCCCGTTCCCAGAACACCGACAGTAGCCCCCGGGCCCAAGGCGTGCTCGGACTTGGCTTTGAGGCAAAGCCAAAGGGCAAGGGCGAAGCGCCGTGGGCCCCAACCGCCTGCGGCCTCGGTCAACGTGTGGCGCTTGATGAGATGTGGGCGTCTAGCCTTCCCTAGGCAGCCTCGGCAACCATTCGACTTGACAAGAGCCTGCTGCATGCGGAAAGATCGTCATTACTGGCAATCATGGAGGCCGGCAGTTGGCCTCTGTCTGGCTATAAATGGGGGAGGGGCAGAGCCCCCCCCCCCCCTTGCTCATCTCCATCTTCTTGTTGCCTACTGTTTCTTCTTCTTCCTCATCTCGCCTTCTTGTCGAAGGGTTCATGGGGCCGATAAGGAGGTTTTCTGCGGCGGAGAAGGGAATAAATCGCCGGGAGGAGCCAGGGCTACTCCCGACGAAGAAGAGGCTCGGTCGTTCCCGCGACGCCGGTGAGGAGCAGGAGGTGACACGACCTGGGTACGAGTGGCCTCTGCCTGGCTTCCCGATCCCTGGGTACACTGCAGAGCCACAGGCAGGTGTGATGCCTCAGCCAAGGGCCTGGGTCATGGAGGTCGTGCCGAGGTTGCACAACCAGTAGGCCCGCGAACTCACCTCGAAGGCACGTCGCGCGAGTTCGTGGTGTGGGCGGCAATGCCACCATGCACGAGGATCCAGTTCCCGAGGTTCTTTGCTGAGGAGATGCCGCCGAGGGGGCCACTCTAGCTATGGCTGCAACACGCCGGGTACTGCAGTGAAGCTACTGAAGCAGTGTTCAAGGTCGTCCACCGGGCGACGTCTACATGACTCGAGGATGGGGCGAGTGCCTGCACCTGCTGTCCGGAGGGGGCCCTCGCCATCCACTTCGAGTATGACGGAGCCTCCATGCTGTTCTTAAAGGTCTTCGACAAAGACGGCCGGCGCCTAGAGTGCTGCTCCGGAAAAGGCGATCCCCTCGGTGTGGCCACGGGCGCTGAACTTGCCCTTGGCCTTGCCAGCAGCTCCTCCAGTAGCTGCGGCGACTCCACGAAATCCAGCGGTTCTCCGGATTCCACCGATGACGGTAGCTACGAGCCCCCGAGCTCTCGCCGCACCCGTAGCGCGGCGACGGCGTCCGCCCGGTGTCGCCGGTGATGCCATGTGGTCGGGGTCCTTCAAGGCCTTCTTCTTTTGTTTTCCCTGTGTGGAATTGTGGCGAGCCCCATGGTGGTATGTAAAGAACTGTAATGCTTTTGCTCCAAAGTTTTTATTCCTAGTCCGATGTTATGATTGTGTGTCCCGCTTTGGCACCATTCTCCTTTTCGTTCTCACAGTAGCTTGGTGCTCTATGCCAATAGGACCCAGCCCCAGGGAAGCTTCAGCCGTCGCTGGTATGCCAGGTCGTGATGCCATGGTCAAGGCCAGGAGGTGAGCGGCCCGAGGTCCGGTAAGAGCCCCTGAGGCGCGATGATTAGGAGGTCCCCTTTAGCGCGCAAGCATCTCCTTGAAGGCCGAAAAGGAAAGCAGCATTGCCCGAGTGAGGTCGCGAGAGTCAAAATATTGGGTCATGAGATTCACACTGACGTGCGTGGGATGACTTATCTTGACGAGCTCACGGTGACTCCTTTGCGCGAGGCCTGACCATGCCTCAGCGGTGGCGCTTCTAGGTAGGGCTCGCGCCGGTCCCCCTTTTTCTCGGTCATCTAGATGCTCTACGTCCTCGGATCCTTGCCCTCGAGCATGGCTCGGCCACCGCTGGTATGCCAGGTCGTGATGCCGTGGTCAAGGCCAGGGGGCGAGGGCTCGAGAGCCAGTAGGATCCCCTGAGGCGCGATGCTCAGGAGCTCCCCTCTTTAATGTGCAAGTGAATTGCGTGAAAAGGGAGTGGCCTGCGGGGCTGCTCGTAGTCAAGCTCCGGAGGTTCCTGTGAGTTAGTCCGAGGAGAACATCATAACACATAACTGCGCTTGTTGTCCAGCCACTGATCTTTCCGCAAGAAGATGAAGGCACTGAGGATCTGGTGAGGTGACGTGCGTGGGGCAGGCCGCGAGCCAGAGCTTAATCTCTCAGGTTTATCAGCATTGCAGGGACGGACCCGAGCACAAGCATCGTGACAGCATGTGTAGCCCCCGTTGCGGGATGAGCAAGTGGCGGGTCAGCAACGCACGGAGGCCAAGAAGGGTGATGAAGCACCGGACAAGCACGTGATAATCATAAAGCAACTCATGAAACAATGGTAGAGCCAGTTTTGATAAATGCGAAGAATGATACATGCCACAGGGACGGACCCATACGGCTTGGGGATAATGCAGCCCGAGGGGCGCCCCCAACTGAGCAAACCAAAAAGTGTCACCTGGCACCATCGCTGAAGAAGTGTTGAAGTAGCTGAAGACCCATGTTGTAGACGTCGCTCCTCACGAGTCGCCGAGGTCTTGAACCTCACGAGACTCTGTAGGCCCGGGGGGCTCGCAAGGATCCGGTGCCACCTCTGATAGGATCGCCTGGTGCCTGGCCTCTTGAGCCACCAGGACGCCCCGTATGTGGCGCTGGTGGACGGCAGCCCTGTTCAGCAAACTGAAAGGCATGCGAACGTAGTTGTGAGGGGGGTCCTCGCACCGGCCAACGTGGGACGGCGAGAAGAGATCCTGAGATGCGGCCCTATTGAGCCCTGGGATGTTGACGCAGGCTGCAGCTCGCTGTCCTCGCCAGGGCAGGGAGCCGCGCTGGGTGGTGCGGGGCGACGCTCGCCTCACATGGCTCTCGCCTTCCGAAGCTCCTCAACTGCCTTGGTGGTGAACTCCCGACACTAGTACGCGTCAGTGCTATACAAACGGTTTTTAACCCCTTTCCGCGATGGCATTTGGAACTGTCGCCTAGTGAGTGATGGCGATAGGGGGGGCCCTTCCCACGCGACCCTAAAACAGTCAGGGATATGCCCTCCTGGCACACACGCTCGGAAAAATGAGTTCGTGTGCGACCGGCGAGCTCTCAAATACGGAAATACGTCTGATGAGAGCTAAAAATACAATTATCTGAGCGAAATTGTTTCCGATGTAAGTACATCCCACGGTCGGTCCGCTAAACTTTTCTGTTCGTATGTACATCCCATACAGTCGCTCCAAGGAAAACGTTTCCGTTCACAGGTACATCAGACACAATTTTCCCCATTAAATCATTTGTGATAGCGTTGCCATTGCACACAATATTAACAATTTTATCATTTGCCTTACTGAATGCATCACACACGGTGCATAGAAGAAACTGTGTGGCAAAGGTTGTCCATCATACACAGTTTTTATGTGGTAAACTTTTGCGCGAGGTGGCCTAACGCAAACTGTTTTCAAGAGAAGGTCGTGCGTGATTGTTCATTGATCCAACACGGTTTATTCCGAGAAACTGCGTGCGTTGCCTGAGGTCATGACCCACGGTATTTTCTGAATAACCATTTGCAATAGAAAAACCCAATTAGCATGCTAATTCGCCATTAGCAGGCTAATTGCCACATTATTAATAATCCATTTATTAATCTAATTGACATTCATATTAAGCACATAATATATTTCTTTTCCATATTAAGGAAGCACAATTTCATAATTGAAATACATCTGCGTACAACATGATATCGCTTCAGCACTCAGCTACCCCATTACACAACTGCACCAGCACCAAGTTTCACATGCAACATGTAGAACCTTTGGAAATTAGCATCATAGACGGTATATAGACAGATTCACCTCATCTGGAAAACTGCTGAAGTGGAAGGCAAATATTGAGCCTTCACTCATGTTGAAGGTCTTTGCAACTTTTGGCCGGTGCCTGTGGATGATTGATCGTCCGTCCTTCGTCCTCTTTAGAAACACTTTAATATTGAACCATGGGTGTTGTATGGAAACCTTCCTTGCCTCTTGACCATAGAGGTGGTTTGAGAGGTAATCATCAGTGAACTGCTTTGGAAAGGCCTGAAAACAAGGATGTGCATAAATATCTTCTCTATATTGGAAATGGGGCAAAGGAATAAAAAAAGGCAAGGTGTAATAGTTAGTACCATCTTGTAGTGAAGTGATGTCTTCTTCATTGTGCACACAAAGATCTTGTTGTTTTTTGTTGCTAATTTCTTTATCCTAACAATCTTTCTGAGTTTCTTGACTTGATTGATATTCATGGACAACGCATTTCCCCATATGCAAAAAGGGTCGAATAGTGGGTCAAAACCTCTGACAGCAAGACCTACCTGTGCAAGACCAAATTGTTAAAAAACTAAATATTAGAATGGTTCCCACAATTGTACAATAATGTTCTATTAGACAACGGACCATGCACGTCCTAACCACGATTGTAAACCTCGGTACTTCCCATTGTTTCCCTGCAACACATATAAGGTAGTTAGTCATCAGGTTAAGTAAGGGTTCGCATGCTATCAGTAAAATATGTTGATGAAAAATAAGCACATTGCAGATTCATCAGATTAATTCAAGCCACATGGAAAACCCATTTATCCAAACCAAGCATGATTAAGAACTAGGAAATATAGCACTTGTATAAGTTTTTCATGTATTAAGTGCAGCCAAATTTGATTTATTCCTCAAATGCACAACAATACAAAATTCTACCCACGACAATTGGACATCGCATTGCAGAATTGAACCAAGCAGTTAACTAAACACCACAAAAATTGAACCAAACATTAACTAAGCACCACATTGCACAATATAACATACTTCTAATAGAAGATCAGATAGTTAACCAAACCAAGCATGCTTAACAACTTGGAAATATAGCAATTGTATTTGTTTCTCATGTATTTACTACAGCCAAATTCAATATATTCCTCACATAGTATACAATAACAGAATGGACCCACAACTATTGAACATCGCATTGCAGAATTGAACCAAATATTTAACTAAACACCACAACACAAATGAACCAAACGTTAACGGAGCACCACATTGCACAATATATAACCAAACCAAGCATGTTTGAGAACTTGGAAATATAGCAATTGTATTCGTTTCTCATGTATTTTGTAAAGATAAATTCGTTTAATTTTTCACATGGAAGACAATACAAAATTGCAGCCTGAAGAATTGAACATCACATTTGCAGAATTGAACCAAACAATTAACTGAACATGACAACTAATTAACAAAACAGTTAATAAGTGAGCACCACACTACACGACATATAGAACATATACACTAAAGCAACAGATTGCATGGTAAAATTATATATCAGAATTCACTAGAATTTGTGAAGGAAAGGCAGGAGCAGCACACGCAACGGGTAAACCGAGCATGCTTAACCGGCGTAGCTAGCAAATGGCAAGGTGCTCCTCCAAGATCTGGGGGTCGACACGAATGGCAGCCATCGCGACATCCACGCGTGCGGCCGCAATTTCCTTCTCCGCTACCAAATGCTCCTTGAGATCCTCGCTATACTCCACGCAACATGGCATAGGGCGGTGCTTATTTGGTGGAGGGGTCGGTGATTTGGGTGGAAGGTGTCGCCTCGGCCGTCGGGGCATGTGGGATCTGGAAGGAGGAGGAGGATGGGGGTCGGGTGTGGATTACCTGCCTGGATAGACGAGGTCGAGCAGTGTGAAGGAGGGTCGCCGGTGAGGAGGCGGTGCTGCAAGCAAGGAGTGACGGTATCAACTTGGAAAGAAAGGCGGAAATAGGGAAATGTGGCTTTTGGTAAGGGGGAGGGGGCGGGGAGGTAGATATTTCCGTGGAAGTCGACAATTTGGAATCACTTCAGCGAAAAAACTGGCGTGAAAAGTGTCATCAGACACGGTCCCTTATTCAGAACTGTGTATGATATGTGAACATCACAAACGATTCAGATAGCTTAACCCGTGTGTGATCAGTTTGAACGTCAAAAATTTTGGTTTGAATTTCCCTGGTTACAGTGGTCATCCACGTCATTGCATAATTTGGGTACACCAAGGAGACTACATCACACCCACACTTCTTAATCAAGCAAGTTCAGCAATTAAACAGAGCTAGCTGACCTAAACATTACTCTAACATATTAAAGACCGGCGCTCTTAATTAAACAAAACAAAGAGTACTACTATGGCTAGTGCTCGTCGATCTCCGTCGCCGCCTCCATTTCCAGCTCGCGCCCTACGGTCTCCTTGGGAAGGGGCTCCATGGCATCCATCGCACCATACTCAGCAAGCATCTCGCCATCCTCGTCCGCCATCTCTTTGGGAAAGGCCGCCATGAGCTGGGGGTGGGCGGCCACGATCTGGGCTTGGACGTGCTCTGTCGTCGTAAGGTATGCGGCAGAGGAACGGATGGCTGCTTGAACGCTCTCGGCGATTGCCAACTCCGGCCGTGGGTTGCCTACCGTTGTCCGAGAAGCTTCGTTTGATTTTTGCAGTGATCTCCACGTGCTGGGCGTGGGCGGCCTCCATCAGGGCTAAGGCCACCGCTATAGAACGTACAGCTGTTGTGCCACTCTCGCCAGTTGCTATCCCCAAGGCAGATGTTGCTACCGCCACCTGAGAAGCAACTGGGGCCGTTTGGGCTTCCATGGCCGCCCGGTCGTAGATTGCGGCCGCGCTCATGCACCTTGTTAGCATGCGCATGGCGGCTGCGGCCGCGCTCTCGCTGGAGTGGGCCACCGAAGTTGCCCTCACGACGCGGGTCCACGTGCTCATCTCTCACCGGCGACGATTGAATAACGAAATGGTATTTGGGGAGCGAGCTAGTGTGCTTGAGACGCCGGCTGCGGACTGTAGCGATGTACCTTCTCGCGTAAGCCATAGGCGTACTATACACCGACGGTGCTCCAGGATATGTTGTGCTGCATCCCACATGGTTGGTGATAATGAACTGTGTGGGATCTACTTGATTTTTCATCTTGATTTCAACTACATAATGTGGTCACAGCGGCAATGGACGGTGTTTGAATTGCTAGACCTTTTATATGCAGTGAACACGCAACTATATGCGTGTCGTAAAAGAATTGGAATTATTCAGGGTTCGTTTGAACATTTTACACATTAAATTGGTTTTCTAGCCATTTCAGGTGCACCATTCAAAATTAAACTACATGCACATGCTCCGGTGCACCAACATGGGTTGTAAAATCATATATGTGTACATTGGTTTATTCTTATGTCCCATGCAAGAAATGGGGATGAAATTCAAACACCACGGCGTCGTGGCTATCCGGTAAACGTCGACGTACTTGCTTTTGTAATTCTAGTAAATCCAAAATTTGTCTGAAATTCATGAAACTTGGCATGCTGTCATGGAGCGGCATCAACATGTCATGGTAATTTTTTGTCTCATTTTGGGCAGGTTTGGGTATAAGCTTCTCATAAACCAGAGCTTCTTGCAACAAGTGTGATGGTTTCGGTAGGGAACGTTTCACCTTTCTAGACGAAATGATATCTGTTGCCTCTTCTTAGTTTCAAATTTTTTCCTATTGTTAACATAGAACAACAGGAGTGTTGTGTCAATTTTTGGGATTTTTCCGGGTTCGCTTGGACATTTTTATACATTAACTGAGTTTTCTATGCATTCATGTGCATAATTCAAATTTGAACTACAAGCACATGCTCTAATGCATATAAATTAGTTGAAAATTCAAATATGTATCCTTGGTTGTATGCATAGGTCCCATGTAAGAAATGGGAATGAATGTCGAAAACCCAACCACCGTCACTCGTCCGCAAACATTGAGATATCTAGTTTTTAAATTCTAGTAAATCCAAAACTCGTCTGAAATTCATGAAACTTGGCATGCTGTCATGGAGCCGCATCGACATGCTGTGGTAAATTTTTTGTCCCATTTGGGGCAGGTTTGGGGATATGCTTCTCACAAACCAGAGCTTCTCACAACAAGCCTGATGGTTTCAGTAGGGAACATTTCACCTTTGGGGACAAAAAGATATCCATTGCCTCTTATTGCTTTCAAAACTTTTCTCGTGTCAACGTAGAGCAACAGGAGTGTTTTGTCATTTTTTTTATTTTTTGGGGTTCATTTGGACATTTTTATGCATTAATTGAGCTTTCAATGCATTCATGTGCATAATTCAAATTTCAACTACATGCAATGCTCTAATGCATATAAATTGGTTGAAAATTCAAATATGTGTCCTTGGTTGCATGCTTAGGTCTGATGCACGAAATGGGAAATGTCCATCATGCTTGTCATGGAGCGGCATCAACATGCCATGGTAAATTTTTTGTCCCATTTGGGGCACGTTTGGGTATATACTTCTCACAAACCAGAGCTTCTCACAACAAGCATGATGGTTTCGGTAGGGAGCGTCCCACCTTTGGGGACAAAACGATATCCATTGCCTCTTATTGCTTTCAAAAAAATTCTCGTGTCAACATAGAACAACATGAGTGTTGTGTCAATTTTTGTGATTTTATGGGGTTCGTTTTGACATTTTTATGCATTAACTAAGTTTTCAATGCATTTATATGCATAATTCAAATTTGAACTAGATGCACATGCTCCAGTGCATATAAATTGGTTGAAAAATCAAATATGTGTCCTTGGGTGCATGCTTAGGTCCCATGCAAGAAATGGGAATGAATTTCAGACAACAGGGCACCGTTGATTGCCGGCAAAACATTGAGATACTTTGTTTTTAAATTCTAGTAAATACAAAACCTGTTTGAAATTCATAAAACTTGGCATGCTATCATGGAATGACACCCGACATGTTGTGGTATTTTTCGTGTCCATTTTGAGAGAAGGCGCACTCGAATAACAACCCACAAAGGCAGTTTGAAAAAATAGCTCCCACTTTAATATCTCAAACGTTTGTATAATTCAAACCATGTGCGTTCTGTTAACCATTCACGTGACACCACGTGTCTTGGTTTTAATGGCTATAGAAGGTGCCGTGCGGACAGCTTCTTGACCTTGACTGAACAGGAGGCGTGCGAGGCCAGTCCGGTGCGCAGGCTGACCAGGAGGTGTGCAAGCTATCCTCCAATGCGCAGGCTCACCGGGAAGCGTGCGAGCTATAGGCTGCGTAGGATCATTGGGAAGCGAGCCCTTTCACATCCATAGCCGCCCGCCTTCCTCTCCATTAATGGCGCCTGAGCCGCTGCTTAATACGGGCGGCCATACTATTCGCCTCCCATTCCCCTCCCTCCCGCAGACCTACACAAACGCCATGCCGCAGAAGGATCATCTTCCACTAGTATTCAAGTTTGGTGAAGTCGAATCCGAGCCAGAGGAGATAGAAAATAAGGAGGAATGGGGCCTCATAGACATGGCCCAGAACGAGTTGGTCGCGGCGGTTGCTTCCCCCTCTCCCGTCCCAGCTCCCATCCCCGCGCCCGCGCCAGCGACCATCCCCGTAGCATTGACGGGCTGGTCGCCGAGAACTATCATAGAGCTAGAAGCCGCAGGCGTCAGCGAGGTCTCCGCGGACCCGCGCGAGCTCATGTACATGCCAGCGCTAGAGCTTGTGCCCGTGCGCGCCCCTCCACCCACCGCGGTGCCGGTCCCCATGCATTTGGCTGCACCCGCCGCGCCCGTGCCCGTGCGTGCGTCCCCCTCAGTGGCATGGGATGCCGCCGTCGACCGCTACCTCTCAGCGCCGCTAGCTGCCGCCCTCCCGCGCCCCACCGTTCAATTGCACGACAAAATGATGTTTGATTTACAAGTGAAGAACATTTTGTGCTGCATCGAAGAATTTAGCAACAGCGTCCCGGAGGACGAGAACGACAACGACGGCGCGGCACGCCATCGGAAATAGTTTTTTTCTTGGGTTTAATAATGTATCTCGTTCATATGAATATAAATTCGTGGTATGACTGAATGGAAGATATGGTTTAAGCGAACTTGCGTTTACTCTCTTAATTTATAGACTTATCAAACGATTTTATTTTGAAAAAAACGTCAACAGTTTTTAAATATAAAACATTCATCGCAAATGTTTTAGTTAGAACACCTATGCAAACCGAGAGCTTTCCCAGGAAGACAAGGGAAAATGTGCCGAGAAGGATTTGTGCATCACTTGATGGCAAACGTTTTTGATAGAACACCCATATGCAAAGTGAGAGCAGGACTTGTGCATCTCTTCAACGCAAAAACGGTTCTTTTGGATGACCCGTGTGCAACCACTTACAAACAATTTAGGTATGTTGCCATTTGTCAAACTGGAAAGATTGACATTTGTTGATCTAGTAACATTTCCATTTGTCCACCTTGTAACACTGCGATTTGTCAAAATATGAAGCTAAAAATCACTAGCAGTATCTAATTTTTGTAACTAAAATTCAGTAATTAAGCATAGATTTCATTCATAGATTAAGCAGTCATTCTTAATTTATACAAATAGTTCAACTCGACAGCTGAACCGACCAAACTTTTCCCCAGTTGTTGCCAACCACGTACTGAAATAGCTAGTTTAACTGTATATACTAGCTAATTTTAAGTACGTTGTACAGTTCCACCACATCTATAGTCTGATGAACGGAAAAAAATAGCCTCTAAATACTACTACTACCGCGGAGGGGCTTTGTACTACTTCTGGCTACCTGTCCTCTGTCGAGCCGCTCTGTAAGAGGCGGAGGAGGAGGAGCCTACCGACGAACTGGGCAACCGCAATACGGTGCCTGCCGCTGCTGCAGCTTCAGCGACGCTCACCTCGAACGCCCTCTGCCGCTCCAAACGACCCCTCTCGAAGCGGTGGTTCTCCTCGTAGATCTCCTAATTCCTCGCCTCTGAGGCAGTGTGTGCCGCGGCCACGGCGGAAGTAAGGCTCTTTGCGTGCTCGATGAGGCGCTCCTCCTCCTCCTGCTGGAACTCGGTGTAGCACGCAAGGTCGCAGACGCAGGTGCGGGCATCCACCTCCGCCTCCCACCTTCGGGCAGTGGTGGCGGAGCGGGTGATGACCTCGGCTGTCGATGGTGGGCTGGCGGCCACGGCAGCCGACTATGGGGTGGCGGCCACGACCACCACCTCCCGCCTTTGGGCTGCGGTGGCGGAGCGGGTGATGGCCATAGTTGCCGGCAGTGGGGTGGCGGCCACGACGGGCACCTCCTGTCACATCCCTAGTTCTGGTATGCACTAGGCTAGCCCTTCATGTGTGATTCATGTTTAAATTTCTCAGAAACTTGAAATGGGGGATGATAAACCCTAGCACCAAATGAAATTCAACTAGGTTCAAACTTAAATCTTTTCAATGATCCCAAAATGCCATTTAGAAATGTTCATCATTTTTTGAATTGGTCCAGCACCTCTGACAAAAATGGTGCACATTTTTCTAGATCAATTTGGATGTTTGAATTAAATCATAAAGTATTTCAATTTGGGCATTTAAATGCTATAACTATATTAAAATGCCCAAATAATTCTGGAAGTGGTTGAGGGTTGTTGGAAATAATTCTAACAGTGCCCACAATTTATTTGAGGAATATATAAAATGATTTAGTATTTTTAATAAATGTAGAAACAGACAAAAGAGATAGAAAAACAGAAAGATTAGAAAAGAGAGGGAGAGAGAGGTTACCTGTTCAGTTTACCTGGCACAGCCCACTGCCCAAAGATCAGAGCTGGCCCAACCCACCGCCAAGACTGCCTTTCAACCTCCCCGCCAAGCAGGAGGGCGTGCTCACGCTGCTGCCACCTCCACCCTGCCTAGCTTCCCCCACGTCGGCCTAGACGCCTCCCACGACGCCACGCACACCCCTGACCTCTCTCACTCTCCCCGTGCACCTCCTCCCCTCTGTCTCTCTCCCACGCCAAGACGCAAGAACGCCACTTTATCTCCGCTGCTTCGCCGTAGCTGTAGTCACCGTCCACCCCTCGCCTTGTCGACAAGGCCCGTGGAGAACCGCTGCCCACTCCTGCATCGTCTACGCCAACCCGTTCCACCGCGGGAGCTCTGCAACATCATCTTCGAGCTCATCTTCACCGCGCCTACCGGAGATCGCTCTTGCTGCCCCGCTCACTCCGACGCCGCACCCGAGCTGCTGACCTGCTCCCCTACCCCGCCGTGAGATTCTGCTTCGAACCCCTCTTCTTCCCCACGCGTTTGCACCCTCTAGGCCATAGTTCCACCACGGCCGAAGCTCGCCTCCGCTCGAGCTTGTCGCCGGCGTCGCTCCGACGACCATTTGGTCATCCCGTGCTATCCCAACATGCTTACCGCACCGCGTAGTGCCTCGCTAGCGCCTCAGCTCATGTGTTTGCACGCTGCAGCCCCAACCCCATACATGGAAAAACTCCAGCGGCCGCAAAAGATCTTGCCGCTGTCAGCTCCGGCCACCTCAACTCCAGCCGATGCCACCGTTGGATGCGGCCCTCCGCCAGCTAGCCGTAGGATTAAACCGCGGCCAAAATCATGGCCTATAGCTCGATCCCGAGCATCGCCGCCGCCAGTCGAGGTTGCCGCCGGCCGAACTCCGGCGAGTGCCGAGGTGACACAGTCATTAGGTGCTAACCCCACTGCTTAAACCGCCCACAGCCACTGACAGCAGGCCCCAGGACTAGTCAAACCACAACAGTCAGCGCTGGTTTGACCGGGATTAGCCATGTGTCGCTGACGTGTGGCCCCCGCACGTCAGGTTTGATCTAGGTCAACCCACTTGACTGCTCACGTCACACCGACATCATGCTGATGCAGTAATGCCTTTTCTGGATATATTCTTATTCAGAAAATTCCAGAAATTTGCCTAAATTTCTAAAAATCATAGAAATTCAACCGTAAGTCCAAATGCAAATATTTATATATGAACATTGATCAGAAAAATTCAATCTTTCCATCGGTAATAGTTTCATGCATTTCAGAACACTTTAACCTTGCTGTTTAGATGAAACAATTTAATGAACTAATATGACCTCTTATCTTGGGTTTGCATTTGAATCTTTGATTCAAATGAGCTCAAACCAATCTGTTCTAGTTGCATTAGCTCAAAGCACAACATATTGACATGTCATGATCATGCATCATATTGTGCATTGCATTGATTGTGTTTTCCTTCTCTGTTGCCAGTATTTGTCCCCTCTCGATAGACGTGCTTCCGAGATGAATTCGATGACACCGATGAAGAGCTATAATATCTTCAGAAGTGCCAGGCAAGCAAAACCCCCTTGTTCATTCCAATACAATCCCACTCTCTCGCTCCTGCTCTCTTTTACTGCACTAGGACAACAATGATTCAACTGTTACATGCTGCGGTAGTTGACCCCTTTTCCTCTACATGACCAGTCATTGCCACAGTAAATAGATGAAACCCACTAGCATGAGTAGGAGTTGTTTGAGCCCTGATGTGCCTACTCATTCATGCTTGTTTGTCATGCCTCCTACTGCTTCGAATTGAGTCAGGTCCAATTCATCGGGGATGAATTGGAGGTGTGTGAACATGTATTACTGTTTAGAGCTAAGTGTGTGAACACGATTTGGTAAAGGTATCAATGAGAGGCCATGTAGGAGTACATGGTGGGTTATTTCATTGAAGCCATCCTAAGGAACTGAGTTTTATTTTTGTGATCCATGATCAACTACTACCACACATAGGGATCCTTAATTGACTCTCTCGGCTTCTTAACCACCCTTGTCCACTGTCTAGGAGTTGCAAGTAGTTTCTGGTGTTTGCCGTATGCTAGAGGCCGTGCCTAGCGCTGATCCGAGGGGTGGGCTGTGATGCGGTAGGCATGTGGTCGGGCATGCCGGGCGCCCGTTTGATATCTCGGAACCCTGTACACATCATTCTGGTCCGTATGTGGAAACCTCGGCCGGACTCCCTGCGGATGGAACCTGAATATGCGATAAACCTGGACTAGACTTGACTGTTTAGGTAGGCCGTGGCCGACACCCTCGCCGGGCTTCCGCTTGAAGGTCGCCGAGTACATGTTGTGTAATCAGCGATAAGTGGTGAGAGCTTGTTTGAAGAAGTATACCCCTGCAGGGTTAACATCATCTATTCGAATAGCCGTGTCCGTGGTAAAGGACTTCTGGGTTGCCTGTACAGTTCATAGACAAGTGAAAGTGGATACTCTAAAACTCGCAAGATAAGCGTGAGTGTAATGGATGGCCTACTCGTAGGGAGACGAGAGCGGATCCATAGTGGTGTATTGATATGGTGAATATGTGGACTCGTGTGCGCCACCTCAAAAGAGTTACTTGCAGTCATAGTTTAGGATAGCCGCTGAGTAAAAGCTGGCTTGCTGCAGTCAAACTCCAGCACCCCCTTTGTTGATACTGATGCATATGTAGCTAGTTCTGATGTAAGTCTTGCTGGGTGCATTTGCAGAGAGACATCAGTCTCGCTAGTAGTTCCATGTGGACTTCGATGTTTAGCTTGATACCTCAACTACGATCTTGTGCCCTCGGCAGGATATGGTAGTTAGTCAGGCTTCTCAGCCTTTTTCATTTGTAGATGTCTGTACTCAGACATGTTAAGCTTCCGCATGTGTTTTGACTTGTATACTCTGAATGTTGGGTCATGAGACCCATGTTTGTAATATCTCGCTCGTCGGAGCCTATTGAATAAATACTTGAGTCGTAGAGTTATGTTGTGATGCCATGTTGTATTTACACATATCGAGAATATTGTGTGTATGATTGAAATGCTTGGTATGTGTGGGATCTGACAACCTAGTTGTTTATCCTCGGTATCCTCTCTTACGGGGAAATGTAGTCTTGTGCTTCCATGAGCCATAGTAGTCCGCTACAGCCTGGTTCACCGGAGTCCTGCTGGCCCAGCACTACTGCTCTGGAGCACTTGACTGGCCGGCATGTGAGTCACTTCGTTCCTGTGTCTGTCCCTTCGGGGAAATGTCACGTGGTGACATCCGAAGTCCTGCCTAGCCTGCTACACTACACCACGAACCCTTTTTAGCTATGCGTACCTTCCAACGAAATAGCCATGTGTTGTTGGTGTTGCAGCTCCCACTTCCCACGACTATTAACCACTCCCTACGACAATTAAGGAAATATAATTTTTCCATAATAAAAAGTGACAACCCACTTCCTCCCGATAGTAGGCACACCGCACACGTCGCCGCCGCCTACCTTCGTTCTATCGTGTGATCCCTGATCCGGATTCCTCCAGTTCGTCTCTGTCCTCCACACTCGCCGCCTCAACTATGCCCCGTGATCCCTTTGTGATACGCACCCCCCCCCCGCCCCCACCCCCACCCCCAAACGCCAACCCTGCGGCATCGGAGGAGAGCGACGATGTCGACTACCGGCGGCGGCGAAAGCCGACAAGGTGGCGACTTGCCGGACCAGAGGGTGCGGAACCTTCTGGAGCAGTAGAGTCTTCATCGGAGGCAAGACCACCTGCAGCTACTTCGTCTCCATACTCGTACCCGTCGTCCGCTTGTTCGTGCTTGTCCGCCGATTCCGCCAGTAGAACATCCTCGCCAAGGAGTTCTCCAACCTCAACGCCATGGTAAGTCTGTATTTTCTCCCCTCTCTCTTTGCTTCCTGCTGGTTCACTTGATCGGCCCAGGTTTTTGGTATTTGCGAGACAGGCAGACACTCATGATGACTATTAGAATGGAGACTTCCAATTCTGGGTGTTTTTGTAGGTATGCGGTACTACTTTCTAATATGTGGCTGGTTGATGGAACCTGTATATTCCCAATCCTTTGGAATAGAGATTCTACTTGAGCTTAGTAATGGATTTCATCTTATACATTGGAAGGTGACAACAGAAGATAAGGTCTGTGACTTATACGTTCTGCTAATGACCGACTTTCAGTAAAGATTAAGGTTTCTGCCTTGTAGAAAAAATTACCAATCATCTAGTAGCAATTTCCTTTAAGTATTATAGTATTCTCGATCCATCTTTGTGGTTGTTGGCTTGCACCTTTGTGTATGTACACGCTAATGGCCAGCTGGCCGCAACTAATTACTCATTAGCCAATATGTTAATGAACTAGCATGAAATTATAGAATCCCAAAGCCAGCAGGCAATAGCCCATGTACGATCGTGGCTGGCTTATTTTGATCGATGAATCGATCAGATTGTGATCTGTGTATGTGCATGTTCTGCATTTTCACCGGCTGGATATAGTAATTTCAGTTCAGACTTGATAGTCACTGTCATACTAGAGCATAGTAGCAGCTGCTGCTAGCAGCCTAACGCATGAGCACTTGGTGCAACGCCGCAGCATTGGTCTTCACAACAGTGTGTTTGCTCCGCGCCGTCTTCCGTGACGCATTGATCCTCGGTGTCTTTGAACTTGGCGTCACAACTCATGTGAGTCAACCTTAAACTTAAGGTATATCATTACAACTTAATATTGTTGTTAGAAATTTTAAAGATTGCTGGTCAGTGTTTTTGTTCGATCTACTTAAATGTGCTTCCAAGTACTTATGAAATGAATCCATCATTCTTTACAGGACAAAAAATTCTTACATATTCATCTTTGGGAGAAAGTTCAGGGAATATATATATAGCGGGCTACTTCTGTAGAAGGAGGTACGGCTGCATGAATAATGTTGGCTTGTAAAGATGTAGATAATTGAAGTGACATCATCTGCAGTGTAACTCAAAAAATCGTGTTGAAAAAGATTTTGTATTCACTCAGATATATTACTATTGTTGTTACTAGAAAACACACTTGTTGACATTTAATACAGCCACCTGATATAGCTTTGTGTGGATTATTTTCTATCAACTTCCAAGTATTTCTGGAAAATTTTCAATCTCTACACTTATATATGCACTATTTTGGTAACTACAGATCTGTGTTTGCAATGAAGCATGCTCTATTTGTCGGCGCACGTATTTTTTGGGCATTTACCTCACTATATATTCATTATATTCTTTGTAAGGTGTTTATTAATTCAATTAAAATATGAATGGTCTGTTCATAAGGCTCTCTTTCCTCCGTATACAGAGTTGAGCGCTATGGCTGGGACTGTAAAAAAGTGTTCAAATTACGATATATCAAAGCCCTTCACAGGTGATGACGTATGTTGGATGATGGAATGATTATTCTGTTCCGTGCTTGCTCTGACTTGGGTGTACAAAGCAGTAAAACTTCAACTATCGTGTTTGGTGAAGCAACATATTGTATCTGAAGTGAAACTTTCTGTTTGATACGGAGATATGATCATCAAACTAACATCCATCTAAATATAAGGTATGCTCATTTCTCTACTGTTTAGACTTCAACATGGTTGAGCAACAATTTATTAGCGATCATTCTTTTTGCAATATGAATGCTCATTTTAATTCGTGCTTAGCTTGGGAAATCTAAACAAGAATGTTGCTCTTGCTGCACTCCAAAGTACCAACCTAGAATATAAAACAAAAATTGAGGGTCTTGAACTTGGTAATTTATTCTTGGTTGATACAACCACTAAAACAAAATTATTGGTCATATAGCAAGATGAACTATCACATGCCTTCAAGCTTCGTATGTTGCTATTTGTTTGAATTTTACTGCCCTATTAACTTGATTTTATTTGATGGCACCTTATTTTTCTCATTTCTTTGTTGTTTTAGATTGCCAAGATAAATCGATGATCCATGGCTCGGAAGTTGATTGCAAGATCGAGAAGGTGGCTACAACTAGATAGTTTTAGATTAGGTTATTAGAATGTCATTCAGGTCAATGTTTCAAACATTATGTTTTAGATGGCTGACATGTTGATTGCAAGATTGAGAATTAGACTACTACTAGATAGTTTCACATATTGTAATCTTTGTATCATGTTCTTTGTAAAGCAACAAAGTTGATTTAATATATGTGACCTTTCTAATTATTATGCTTGTGTCTCCTATGCATTCTCAGCATTGACATAATAATTTAGAATTTTGATATACAAAATACATTAATTGTTGAAGCTATGCGACAATGCTTCTAGGAATTATAAGGATCTTTTCTGGGCAGCCACCAATGCATACGAAGTGTTGTTAGGCTCTAGCTCTATATGTTGCTGCCTTACAACACATATTCATGTTGGTTACCAACGTATTTATATATGTTGTTGTAGGCCTTTGCAACGCCACCAACGACAACGCATATAAATCCGTTGGTGTAGATGATAGCAACGCTTATATGGACATATCACAACACATTGATGCGTTGCTGAAGGGGGGTTCTTGTTGTAGTGCTATAGCCCGGTTGACCGGAGTCCTGTTAGCCCAGTGCTACAGCTCGGATTCGCACGCTGCTGACCGACATGCTCGATGTTGATTCATGTATGCCTGTCCCTGTAAGTTAGTGCCACTTTAGGTTCACGACTAGTCATGTCATCCCGGGTTCTCTGTCATATGGATGCTAGCGACACTATCATATACGTGAGCCAAAAGGCACAAACGGTCCTGGGCCAGGTAAGGTGGCACCCGTGGGAATACCGTGCGTGAGGCCGCAAAGTGATATGATGTGTTACATGCTAGATCGGTGTGACTTAGAATCGGGGTCCTGGCAGCTTTGGTATCAGAGCCTGACTGCCTGTAGGATTACCAAGCCAAACTGGTCGAAGTTGAGTCTAGAAATCCTTTAGTTATATAAGGGAATTGATTGTGGAAGGGAAGGTAAGGCTCTTTTTACTCCTTTACCTTATGCCCTTCTGATCTGAGTCAAGCTCTTCCTTTCTACGGGGATTAAGAACTAGGCCTTCTCATCTATCTATTAGGATGATGAGTTACTATGATAGAGACTTATGATTGTTGGTTCTAGGCCTCAATTCAGTATCTACTACTTTTAGTATGTTGTCAGTGAACCGGAACCATGATGTGATGTTGTTAAGTGACTATGCAAATCCTTGTGAATGTTTCAAATCTTTTTCTGAGCATTTACAGTCGTTATGTTCTCTGAGTCATCCCAGGTTTCTAAACAGTCTGATGCATTTGCAAATGCCTTCCTCCTGTTCCTGATGTCCTTTTGGGCCAGAATAAGCACACTAAACGGTCTGTTGAGATACTCTACTGCCTCGACATATAAGATGGAGCTAGTATTATGACCCTAGGCATCCTGGAAATCACCCAGTAATCTAGCAATGCTTTTGTTCACGGTGTGATGATTCTAGCCGCCATTCTTGAAAGCATCCCGTGATGCCATTTAGTTAGTAGGTATTCTATTCCTGGGTTTTGAACCAGAATTCACTCCACTCACCTCATGTTGATAGTGTTTGCTAGTTCCTTTAGGATATTAGTAACCTTCGTGATAGTTCTCGAGGTCCGTGGTATTTCCTTCTTCCAATACCATGAACTACTTATGGCTGAAGTTCCTTGTTGAACCAAAACATCACAATAAGAGTGCTCTTGATGAGTTCTCCATTCTGCATTGTGAATCTGCCAGTCCTACCTTTCTGCATGGATTATCTGGAAGAAATATGTTGAACTTGTTTGACATACTAAATCTATGCATCCGCAACCCAGAAAACCATATGTTCCTTTGAGTTGTCTCTCTATAGTTGTATTCTGACCTCTGTCTATCAATTGATAGTCAGTACTAGTTGTGCATTCGTGTTATTGTTGCCTATTATTCTTGTGGTCCGTCACCATTCTATTCCAGAATGACTAGGAGAAACAAACTCCAGCACCTCATCCATTTCTTGGACTGGTCAAAGTAGTTGTATTTCAAAATGCCAATCCAGCTTTTGTTCTTTTCTACCTTGGAGTATTACCCCCCCTATGTCAGGATTTCCATGAGAATTGCAGAATCTTTCATGAATTCTTGACGCGGTGATACTTCTTGCCATCATTTTTCATTCCTCGGTCCCGTTTTGTCGCAACCGGAATGCCGACAAGTGAATCATGATGTGTGAAATCAATACTCCTAGCAACCGTTTTGCTTGGTAGTTAATGAACATTAATATCATTCTTAGCATGTTGTTTATCGAATCACTATTCTAGGGTTGATCGTGCTACCTTGTCCTTATTTCTGGTGCACTCTTCGATCTCTGAGTTTGGATTATGTGAAATTCCTTGCTCTCTCGATCATATCATCTTGTCCTGAAAAGAAACATTGTTCTCGAGCTTAGTAACTGATCGGTGGTTCGTGATTTTCCGAATATCTTCTCGGAAGTATTACCAGGTTGTCACCTGACCTCTATGTTGAGTTCGTGATCATGTTGGTTTTCTTGTAAACCACTCTTTCTCCAAGAATTCATGTTAGATACCCCTTAACTAATTGGTTAAGCTAAAACAACAACTTGGAGAGTTGGAAGATAAAATCTTAATCCACTTAGTTCACTCCAAAGGGGATATCTTACGCATTTGTGTGTGTTGGCGAGAGATGATATCTTCATCGATTGTTCCTCGTGATCGGTTGTTGAATCTATCATCTTGTCCAAACCTTGATTTGAGTGTGGGCTATCGTCAAATCAAGTTAGAACCAACGATATTCATAATGGTGTCTTACTCATGGTTGTTCCTCGAGCATAAACCATTACATCCTTTCGGTTGACCAATACTATCACATTGTTCACATAATGGTTGAATTGCAGTGATATGGAAAATTCCGATGAGTTACTGTTGATCCCATCAGCAGCATTTTGTCTCCCCCATGATTCATGTTGAACATCAACCTAGTGTTGGATACTTTGTAAGCAATGCCTTTGTGTTCCGTTCATGAAGCTTATGCTTGGATGGAAGAAGTGACTTCGTCGAATTCATACGCATTTGGTGCAAGTTGCTGCCGTGAATTCGATAAAGTTAATGTTGTTTTCTCTAGAATCATCCCAAGTCAGCAATGCACGTGCAAAGTATTCTGTGGTATGTTAGACTGATCATCTTTGTTCCTTATGAATTCCTAGCACACAAGCCACTGAGTGATTTGTTCAAGGTAAAGAAGTCTAATTTAAGTGCACAAGACTTTGATATCCTCGATGATGGTTTCCCACCTGAACCCGGTAGTATTTTTATTATAAGACTACTATGTGGTCATGCTTGTCTGGGATAGCGTGTTCACATGTTGTAGCAAAACCCGCTCATGTTTTGGAGCTTGCTATCGTAGTTCATCTCCCGAGAATCTCGCAACGCCATCTCGTCGGTTTGTGTTGCAAACTTTACTTTTCCTTGATGAATATGGAAATGCTCAAGTTCTTGAGAGCACGCGCAAGCATAATCATCCCTTGCGTTGTCTTCAACAAGGTAGTCCACATCATCCATTATAGTCTGCGTATGCCATCCCTTCTTACTCCACCAAACGTTGTTGTGAATTTCCTTAGGCTGGTATAGAGAGTTTCAATGATCTCTGTATCAAAAGTAATTCTTTTTGCCACTTAAGGGAATAATTACACGAGTCACCTTCCCTGAGGTGCCCCGTTATGGAATCATTGCAATTTTTCCTCACTACATTGAAACCCTCATCATATTGTTTCTTCCGTCCCTCCTGATGCATGTTTTGTCTCTCATCTCCAGAGATGTTTCTATGTCTCATTCCGTGAGTTTATCTTGTGATCTTTAAGATGATCCTAAGTTGCTCGAACCTCAGGAAGATCGATTCTTCTAAAATTCTTCCTTTCTACTTGTTGTCATGTTGGATGTAGTTCTCAAAGCAAGACATCAAGATCAAGGTGATGCAATGAATCAACATCCTCAAGAAAGACATCTGGATCGTGAAGATTGTGTTAGCTTGTGTCCCTCTGTCTTCTTACCTCACAACTTGAATCTTGGGACGAGATTCTTATTTAGTAGGGGTGAGTTGTCACATCCCTAGTTACGTATGCACTAGGCTAGCCCTTCATGTGTGCATCATGTTTAAATTTCTCAGGAACTTGAAATGGGGGATGATAAACCCTAGTAGCAAATGAAATTCAACTAGGTTAAAACTTAAATCTTTTCAATGATCCCAAAATGCCCTTTAGAAATGTTCATCATTTTTGAATTGGTCCGGCACCTCTGACAAAAATGGTGCACATTTTTCTAGATCAATTTGGATTTTTGAATTAAATCATAAAGTATTTGAATTTGGGCGTTCAAATGCTATAACTTTATTAAAATGCCCAAATAATTCTGGAAGTGGTTGAGGGTTGTTGGAAATAACTCTAACAGTGCCCACAATTTATTTTAGGAATATATAAAATGATTTACTATTTTTACTAAATCCAGAAACATACAAAAAAATAGGAAAACAAAAAGATTAGAAAAGAGAGGGAGAGAGAGGTTACCTGCTCAGTTTACCTGGCACAGCCCACCTAGCCCAGCACTATAGCTGGCCCAGCCCAGCCGCCGCACCGTCCTCAATCTCCTGCAAGTAGGTAGGAGGGCGTGTGCTCGCCGCGCGCGCGCCACCTCCACCCTGCCTGGCTGCCCCCTCGTCGCCCTGGACGCCTCCCGCGACGCCACGCACACCCCTGACCTTTGTCACTCTCCCCGTGCTCCTCCTCCCCTCTGTCTCTCTCCCACGCGCATGGCCGAACGCCACTGTCGCCGCCGCTCGCTGTAACCACAGCCACCATCCACCCCTCGTCTTGTCGATGCGTCGAGAAGAACCGTCGTCCACTCTTGCATCATCTACGCCAACCCGTTCAACCGTGGGAGCTCTGCAACGTCGTCTTCGAGCTCATCTTCACCGCGCCTGTCGAAGATCGCTCTCGCCACCCCGCTCGCTCCAACACCTCCCCCGAGCTGCTGACCTGCTCCCCGACCCCGCTGTGAGATTCTGCTTCGAACCCCTCTTCTTCCCCACGCGTTTGCACCCTCTAGGCCATAGTTCCACCATGGCCGAAGCTCTCCTCCGCTCGAGCTTGTCGCCAGCGTCGCGCTGGCGCCCATTTGGTCATCTCGTGCTACCCAACATGATTGCCGCACCGCGTGCCTCGCTAGCGCCTCAGCTCGTGTGTTTGCACGCCGCAGCCCCAACCCCGTACATGGCCGAAATCCGGCGCCCGCAAAAGAGCTCGCCGCCGTCAGATCCGGCCGCCTCAGCTCCAGCCGATGCCACCGTTGGATGCGGCCCTCCGCCAGCTAGCCGTAGGATCAAACCGCGGCCAAAATCATGGCCTATAGCTCGATCTCGAGCATCACCGCCGCAATTCGAGGTCGCCGCCGGCCGATCTCCTGCGAGTGCCGACGTGGCACAGTCATTAGGTGCTAACCCCACTGCTTAAACCGCCCACAGCCACTGACAGCGGGCCCCAGGACTAGTCAAACCACAACAGTCAGCGCTGGGTTTGACCGGGATTAGCCCTGTGTCACTAACGTCTGGCCCTCGCACGTCAGGTTTGACCTAGGTTAACCCAGTTGACTACTGACGTCACACCGACGTCATGCTGACGCAGTAGTACCTTTTCTGGATTTATTCTTATTCAGAAAATTCCAGAAATTTGCCTAAACTTCTAAAAATCATAGAAAATCAACCATAAGTCCAAATGCAAAGATTTATATATGAAAATTGATCAGAAAATTCAATCTTTCCATCTATACAAGTTTCATGCATGTCAGAACAATTTAACCATGCTGTTTAGATGAAACAAGTCAATGCACTAATATGACCTCTTATCTTGGGTTTGCATTTGAATCTTTGATTCAAATGAGCTCAAACCAATCTGTTCTAGTTGCATTAGCTCAAAATACAACATATTGACATGTCATGATCATGCATCATATTGTGGATTGCATTGATTGTGTTTTCCTTCTCTGTTGCCGGTATTTGTCCCCTCTCGATAGACGTGCTTCTGAGATGAATTCGATGACAATGATGAAGAGCTATAATATCTTAAGAACTGCCAGGCAAGCAAAACCCCCTTGTTCATTCCGATACAATCCCACTCTCTCGCTCCTGCTCTCTTTTACTTCATTAGGACAACAATGATTCAATTGTTACATGTTGCGGTAGTTGAACCCCTGTTCCTCTGCATGACCAGTCATTGCCACAGTAAATAGATGAAACCCACTAGCATGAGTAGGAGTTGTTTGAGCCCTGATGTGCCTACTCATTCATGCTTGTTTGTCATGCTTAGAGTTGAGTCAGGTCTGATTCATCGGGGATGAATTGGAGGTGTGTGAACATGTATTACTGTTGAGAGCTAAGTGTGTGAAAACAATTTGGTAAAGGTATCGATGAGAGGCCATGTAGGAGTACATGGTGGGTTGTTTCACTGATGTCGTCCTTAGGAACTGAGTTCTGTGTTTGTGATCCATGATCAGCTACTACCACACACTGGGATCCTTAATTGACTCTCTCGGCTTCTTAACCACCCTTGTCCTCTGTCCAGGAGTTGCATGTAGTTTCTGGTGTTTGTAGTATGCTGGAGGTCGTGCGCAGCGCCGACCCGAGGGGTGGGCTGTGATGCGGTTGGCATGTGGCCGGGCATGCCGGGCGCCCGTTTGGTGTCTCCGAACCCTGTACACATCATTCGGGGCCGTATGTGGAAACCTCGGCCGGACTCCCTGCGGATGGAACCTGAATAGGCGATAAACCTGGACTAGAGACTTGAGTGTTTAGGTAGGCCATGGCGACACCCTAGCTGGGCTTCCGCTTGAAGGTTGCCGACTACATGTCGTGTAGATGGCAATAAGTGGTGAGAGCGTGTGTGAAGAAGTACACCCCTGCAGGGTTAACATCATCTATTCGAATAGCCGTGTTCATGTGTAAAGGACTTCGGGTTGCTCTGCAGTTCATAAACAAGTGAAAGTGGATACTCTAAAACTCGCAAGATAGCGTGAGTGCTATGGATGGCCTACTCAGAGGGGAGACCAGAGCGGATCCATAGTGGTGTATTGATATGGTGAATATGTGGACTCGTGTGCGCCACCTCAAAAGAGTTACTTGTAGTCATAGTTTAGGATAGCCACTGAGTCAAAGCTGGCTTGTTGCAGTCACACTCCACCACCCCCTTTGTTGATACTGATGCATATGTAGCTAGTTCTGATGTAAGTCTTGCTGGGTACATTTGCAGAGAGACTTCAGTCTCGCTAGTAGTTCTGCGTGGACTTCGATGTTTAGCTTGATACCCCAGCTACGATCTTGTGCCCTCGGCAGGATATGGTAGATAGTCAGGCTTCTCAGCCTTTTTCATTTGTAGATGTCTGTACTCAGACATCTTAAGCTTCCGCATGTGTTTTGACTTGTATGCTCTGAATGTGGGGTCATGAGACCCATGTTTGTAATATCTCGCTCCTCGGAGCCTATTGAATAAATACTTGAGTCGTAGAGTTATGTTGTGATGGCAAGTTGTATTTACACATATCGAGCATATTGTGTGTATGATTGAAATGATTGGTATGTGTGGGATCAGACAACTTAGTTGTTTATCCTTGGTAGCCTCTCTCACAGGGAAATGTTGTCTTGTGCTTCCATGTGCCATAGTAGTCCACTACAGCCCGGTTCACCGGAGTCCTGCTAGCCCAGCACTACTGCTCCGGAACACTTGACTGGACGGCATGTGATTCACTTTGTTCTAGTGTCTGTCCCTTTGGGGAAATGTCACACGGAGACATCCAGAGTCCTGCCTAGCCTGCTACAGCCTGGTTCACCGGAGTCCTGTTAGCCCAGTGCTACAGGCCGGATTCGCACGCTGCTGACCGACATGCTCAAGGTTGATTCATGTATGCATGTCCCCTTAAGTTAGTGCCACTTTGGGTTCACGACTAGTCATGTCGGCCCGGGTTCTCTGTCATATGGATGCTAGCGACACTATCATATACGTGAGCCAAAAGGCGCAAACGGTCCCGGGGTAGGTAAGGTGGCACCCGTGGGAATACCGTGCGTGAGGCCGCAAAGTTATATGATGTGTTACATTCTAGATCGGTGTGACTTAGATCGGGGTCCTGACACCTCCAGCCTTCGGGCCGCAGCGGCGGAGCAGGCGATCGCCCTGGCTTTCGACAATGGTGTGGCAGCAACGGCGGCCGGCAACAGCTGCCGACGGGCTGCGGGGCCGGAGCATGTGGTGGGTGTTCCGCGCAGACCCAACAGGGATGCCACGTGCACTATGCTACGCGAGGGACTACGCCGCCACCGCGGTGTAGCCTCCCAGCTGGAGCTGTCCTCTGATGACGGCAGAGTGGCTGAGCGACGACGACGGACCGGTGCCATTGGCGATTGTGGGAGAAGCAGATGAGATAAGCAGGGAGGGAGGGAAAATGCAACGCAGCACTCGCCGGTCGTGAGGGTTTATATAGCAGGCCGGTAAGCATTGGGATTTTGGGGGATTTCACCGAGTGGGGCGGGAAGCTTGCCCGGGAACGTTTGCGATTTAATTACCTAATATAACCCCGTCCTGGTTTTAAGTATGATTTAACTAATAAAATACGAATGCATGTCGCCAAATATTATATAGTTCGCTTCGTGTTTTAACATAGCTTCTAATTATATAATTTTTATAACATGCATTAACATTTTGTTGGTTAAATTTGAGGGCAAAGTATGGCACATAATATAAAGGGAACTATATACTAGACGGAGGTAGTAGCACACGACCACTCTCTAAGCAGCGACGCAACTGTCGGCCGGCTTATAGGCGACCATTTCCTACGTGTTCAACTGCTCTATGCATGTGGTTGCTTGCGGTTCAGCGAGGCGCTCGCCGCTGGGCTCTCGCTGCCGCTTCTGCTCAAGGTCCCTCCCGGTGCTCTGCCCTCGTTCCTTAATGCGTGTTGCCAGTGTTTAGGGCTAGCGCATGATCACGCACGTTCGTGTGTATGCGGTTGCGCCGAGCGCGGCTCGATGATGCAGTTACCCGCTGCAAAAACTGCCATGCGGACGCACAGAGAATCCAGGCCGCCCGGCCCCCATTTATTCCTGCGGCCATTTACCTTCATCTCTCGCATCACACGACACAATAAGCACACCCACGATGACACATACAGAGAGGACATCCAACGGTTCCAATGGAACTCCCCGTGGCTCCAATGGCGCTCGCAACAGCCGACAATGACAATGCCGGGCAGTTCACCACGCATCACATAGTGGACACCCACATGAGGTGGAAGGCCCTCTCATTGGTGTACATGAACGATCCAGTCTCGGTGGAGAGCTCCATCCAAACTATGGAGCAGTTCCTTGCTGAGGACAAGTACCGAGTGGTCGTCTTCGACCTCGAGTACACCATCGTTCGTGCCGGGCATGATCAGAAGGTTGCCGTCACCCAGTTGTGCATGCGACATGACATCCTCGTCTACCACTACCACCTTGCCACAAGTCCTTGCAAGCATTTCTCCAGGTTTATCAACAGCTCTGACTACAGTTTCGCTACGGTGGACATCACCAATGATCTAAAAGCGCTCAAGGTTTCGGACTTGAAATGCCTGAATCTAGTCAACATCCAGCACCACTACAAGGTCTGGAGCAGCGGAAAAAACAAAATGAGCTCCCTGGTTAACCTCACCTCGGCCATCATCGACCCCTACTACATGAAAATGAAGAATGAGAGCAATAAGGACAAGAACGCCTAGCACAGTGTGTGGCATGAGAGACTGGATGAACAACATGTCAAGTATGCGGCCATGGGCGCGTACACAAGCTAAGAGATGTATAGGCGGATTGTTGACATGAGGAACTGTCTTCTTATTGGCCCACACGAGCGATCGAGCCACAGAGCAGTGGCGGGAGCATCACAAGAAGTAGATGACTATATGATCGTTTCTCCTACTTTAGAATGCATGCAATTTGTTTATTGAGGTGTGTGCGAACGATCTGTACAGTCCTTATGTAATTGGATGTTTATTTCAGTTATATATATACATGTTATTCTACTATAGACATAACAAATCACACGGCTTATTAGCAGCAATCGTCTCTATTATTATTGGTCTTCCCACACATTTCTGATTACGGACCTGTTTGCCGCGTATCACACACATCTTCTTTAGTTGAACCATTTCCATTGTGTTGCCTAATCACACACAGTTCATCCTAGTGAACCTTATGCTATATATCACACACGCCATCATCTGGCTGCCCATTTCTTTTGTTCCTCCTCATCCCAAACAGTTAATTCAACTGAACCGTTTGCCCTGCATCGCACACGCAACTAAAATCTGAACCGTGTTTGATGCATCTGACATCGCAAACATATTGCACCTTTTTTGACGGTTCTTTTACACCACCGTTTGCGATTATAGCATCGCACACAGTTTCATCGAAGGGTCTCTTATCGTAGTGTCGCGTTTGGACCATCCTGCAGTAGTGTGAGCGCCTGGCGCCTCGCGCTCTGCGCCCTCCTCGCGGAAGCGCGCGCTGAAGCACACCTCCACATGGTGCCCGAGTGCCACCCTCATGACGTTGGCCGGGTCTGAGGCCCTCTAGAGGAGAGCCCCTGAGCCCCGCCCAAGAGGAGCGTCGGGCGCGCCTTCCTATGCAAGCAGGGAAGGCGCCCCGTCAGTGGGTGCAGGTCGTGAGGTAGGGCCACCGGCCGCCCCATCATCCTGAGGTCCTAGGTGGAGCAGCTGCTTCTTATTCTTGGAGACGGCCTCAGGAGGGTAGACAACACCCTCATCGTCTGGGTCCTCGACAACCGTATCCTAGTAGGCGCGCTCAAGAGAGCGTGCCGTGTCCTTTTCATCGCAGTCAATCCTGATGATGCCGCAGTTTCCTGGCTTCTTGAGGACATTGTATCCATGATGAGTCGCAACCAAGAACATGGCCAGGGCTGGATATCCAAGGATGGCATTGTACGGGAGGTGAATGTGGGAGACGTCGAAGTCGATGAGCTCGTTGCGGTAGTTGTCGCACTTGCCAAAGGTGACAGGGAGGCGGATCTGCACTATCGGTGTGGTGGAGCCGTCGGTCACTTCTGAGAAAGGCTTGGTAGGCTGCAGCTGGTTGTAGGGCACCTAGAGTCGGTCGAACGTCTTGATGGAGAGGACATTGAGCCCCGCACCGCCATCAAGGAGAGTCTTGGTCATGAGGACATTGCTGATGGTAGGCGAGCAGAGCATCGGGAGGGCGCCCACAGTGGCCGCGCACTTGAGCTGGTCAGAAGAGTCGAAGATGATGGCGTACTTGGACCACTTGAGCGGGCACGTCGCCTTGAGCTTGGGGAGGGCCGCGTTCACCTCATGAGCGAACTTCTTGAAGATGCGATGGGAGGCAAGGGCCTCAGCGCTGCCAAGGATGCAGGTGATGGCATGGGGCTGTTGGAAGCCCCCAGCCCCATCCTCTTGGTGGTGGTCGTCATTCCTTCTTGGTGGTGGTGGCAGCGGAGGAAGGCCAGCGTTGCCCTGAGGACAATAATCGGGAAGCTGATCCCTCTAGGCGCCCTCGTGATGCTGGCCCTGCCAGCGGTCCTCACGAGGATGATCGCGCCAATCCTGGCGGGGGTCGCGGTTGTCCTAGCGTCCTCCGCCTCAACCTCCTCCATGGTCGTAGCCTCTGTCATTGCACTCTGGGCGGCGACCAATGCACCCGTCGCGGATGCCCCTGAGCTCTTGGCAGTCATCGGTGTTATTGTTATGCATGATGTGGAAGACGCAGAACGGGCGACTGCTCTTGGATGACTCTGGGTGGTCGCAGCAGCGCTTCATCTCTGGTTCGGCCGTGAGCACAGCTAGCCCCTTCTGCTTCACATCCTTGGCCTTGGCTTTCTTGTCTTCTAGGTCAGCCTCCGGAAGCTCCAGGAGGGAGAGGTGACATTCCTCAGCTCTCGTGCAATTGGTTGCCATGTTGAACATCTATAGAGCCGTGCACAGGTCCTCGTGTATGGCGAGCTCTTCCTTCATCTTGATATCCCAGACGTCATCAGTGAACGCCGAGATGATGGCCTCGTCCGACACCTTGGGAATCTTGAGGTGAACGCTGTTGAAACGCTGGATGTATTTGTGCAAGGTCTCTCCTGGCTGCTGCTTGATGCACTGCAGGTCACCCGCAGCCAGTGGGCGGTCGTGAGTGCCCTGGAAGTTGGCGATGAAACGCTCTCGCATCTCGTCCCAGGAGGAGATCGATCCCGTGGGGAGGTTAAGGAGCCACGAGCGTGTGTCACTTTGAGGGCCATGGGAAACCGGTTCGCCATAACCTTCTCGTCACCGTTGGCCACCTCGATACTCAGCTCATAGAGCTGCCGGAACTCGGCAGGGTCGGGGAAACCATCGTTGTCGGAGTAACTGACTAGGAGAGTAGCCTGATCGGCACCCCATGGCATTTCAAGACATCAGGGCTAGCTGCGCCCCTCACACCTCCCGAACGAAAGGCCAACCCTTTGGGCCGCTTGGTCCGACGGGCCAGCTGCTAGAAGGCGGCGGGCTCTCAGAAGTCAGCCACGAGGGGGCCGACTCCTATCAGGCGGCCCCTCGTCACTTCAAAGTTAGCACCCACTTAACCACGATGAGATGAGGTGTGTCTATAATACGACATGCCACCCCTGAATCGAGGGTGGAATGTGGCCACAATGCGGGTGTACCAAGCGGACACCCCTCGCCCAGCGCGGCACTGTTGCCACACAACCGATGACATCACCTACGTCAGAGGGAGTCGTGCTCCCACGATGGGTGCTCGGTACGGCCCGCAGGCAGCAGGCCCTACCTGTCCGCAAGCCGCTAGAAGGCGGCGAATCCCAAGCAGGCGGCCTCGAGGGTGGGCCGACTCCTAGCAGGCGGCCCTCCTTCCCATCAGAGTTTGTGCACCATTAATCTGATGAGATGGGGTGTGGCTATAGTGAATGCCCGCCAGTCAGCGGGACTGTAGCCATGCTCCCCCCGACAAAGCCTCCGTCATCAGCGGTGAGGTTACAGTATAAAGCAGTCAACCTAGACCGCAGGTGGCGGGCCCTACCTGACGACCGAGTTCACGGCACCAGCGGGACACACCAACCAACGGGCCCCAGCAGTCGGTGGAGAAGCCGGCGCCCAGAGACACTGATGGCCGGGTCCTACACCCGTCCGGATTACCATTGTACCCCTGGGGGGCAGGCCTATATAAACCCGCCAGGCTCACCCATGCAAAGGGTTCAGAAGACTTGCCATCATACCCACACCCATAGAAGGAGGAGATAGAGCTAGCCTTGCCCTTCTTCCTCCTCTAGCTGAAATAGCTGAAGGAGGACACTTGTAGCTACTCTATTGACGTTAGTCATCATGCGGAGACCCCGCAAAGCAGGACTGGGGGTGTTATCTCCACGGAGAGCCCCGAACCTGGGTAAACCTCGTAGGCATTCGAGGTCAGGCTCACTACCGCTTCTAAAGCCTGGAGACGTACTCTTGTCCCCCTCCATGATAAGCCACCCCTTGGCATATGTCGTTAGATATCCCGACATTTGGCGCCCACCATGGGGCAAGGTGCACCGTCGTCCGGAAACATGTTTTGGACGGGAACCCTCTTAATCCCTGGCGAGTGCAGCCAGCCCGACACCCGATGGCACTTGCGTCGACGCGCTGCGTGGCGTGGAAGCCGCTTGCGCCGCGAGCTACCTTGCTGATCTCATCAGCGGGATCCGCCTCTCCGACGAGCCTGCGCCCGGCGCAGAAGCAGCCAGCTCCGACAGCTACCTCATCGACCTCCTTGGCAAGCTCCACATCGCCAACGAGCCAGCCTCCGACCTGGAGTCCGTCGGCTCCACCGACCCGCCCGTCGAGATGCTCATCAACTTCGGTGCAGCGTCCATCGATGCCTCCCCAGCAACGTGGTGATCATCAACGACCCGCTCCCTCCTGCTGTCAGCGGCACTAGTGCCAACACCGTCACGGAGGTGCTGGTCACTAGCCACGACGGAGCCTCTAATGGGGCTGGCCAGGACCCGCTGCAGGCGGCAATGCAGGGTATGCTCGCCCGATGGTGCTAGGCACCGGCGAAAGCGAAGTCGAGACATTCCGTCTGCTCGCTCCTCGACAGGGCCAACAAGCTGGCGGCCATGAGGCACCTCACCGAAGCCTACCAGTGTGAGATCCACTGCGCTGTGTGCGGCATGATCCGGCAGCGTGATCCAGCCATCGCCAGCATGCTAGGAGCCGAACGCGCGGTCTATGCCACCCTGATGGAGAACATGCGCGCCGCCCAGGCGGCGGCAGACGAGCTGGACCACCTAGAGGGCAATGAGCATCGCTAGATGATGGCGCACCTCCGACAGCTCCTCAATGCGGCAACCGCGCAGCAAGAAGATGACCGCCACGTGGTGGAACCCGGCGTGCAACCCGAAAACCTCCCCCCCTAGCCGTGAGCATGGGCGACCACCCGGTTGCCGACTTGTGGCGCCCGCGATTGACGAGACTAAGAGCCGGCTGCTAGCCGCCGCCACACACATATCACGATCGAGCGCGACAAAGACGGCCGCCCTCGAGCAGTGGAACAGCGGAGCGATCGTCCGCCTCCTCCTCGTAGGGAGGGGCGCGCTTCCTCGTCGCCTATTGAGCTAGGCCGGCTAGGCCCCCGTGAAGGAGTCAGAGAGAATGACGCCCGCCACCGAATCAATCGGCTTGCTCAGTCCTTGGCAGTAGAATAAGAAAATGCAATCGGCCCGGTCTTCTTTGGCCCCTGCATTCGTGACGAGCCCTTCCCCAAAGGGTTCTCGCTCGCTCGAGACACTCCCAAGTGCAACGGCTTCGTGAAGCCGGAAGATTGGCTGGTCGACTACTCCATGGCCGTCAACATAGCAAATGGCAACAAGCGCGTTGCCGTGAAGTATGTTCCGCTCATGCTCCAGGGCACGGCCCGGACGTGGTTGAACAGCCTCATGCATTACAGTGTCGACAGCTGGCTGGACTTTGCTGGTTTCTTCATCCACAACTTAACCAGCACCTACAAGCAGCCGCCCAAGCCCCGCCAGCTCTCCATGTGCGTCCAAGGCCCGACTGAGTCCATCTACGACTACCTTACGCGCTGGGCTGAGCTGCGCAATTCCTGCGAAGGGGTGCACGAGGTGCAGTCCATAGAGTACTTCACCGCCGGGTGCAGAGAAGGCACCCTCCTCAAGCACAAGCTCCTCTACGACGAGCCGACCATGCTAGACGAGTTGCTGATCATAGCAGACAAGTAAAACATGGCCGACTCCTCCATGAAGTTGTAACTGCAAGTAGACATGTCCGGGTAGGTGACTGAGGGAGTCCTGGATCGACTGAGGGAGTCCTGCAAGTAGACATCTAGGGTTTAGCCATTACGATCTCGAGGTAGATCAACTCTTGTAACCCCTATACTCATCAAAGTCAATCAAGCAGGAAGTAGGGTATTACCTCCATTAAGACGGCCCGAACCTGGGTAAACATCATGTCCCCTCTCTCCTGTTACCTTCGATCCTCAGACGCACAGTTGGGGACCCCCTACCCGAGATCTGCCGGTTTTGACACCAACATTGGTGCTTTCATTGAGAGTTGCACTGTGCCATTGTTAGAAGGCTGGATGGCTCCATCGATCGTCTACAATAAGGCCGCCTCGAAGGAGACTTTTCTCCCCGGCCAAATTTTCATATTCGGCGGCTTCGCACTGAGGGCCAACTCGATTGGCCACCTGGAGCAGATCGATAGCTACGCCCCTGGTCATCAAATCAGTTTTGGAAATCTAAACTACGTCGCCGATATCCGAGGAGACTTGATCTTCGAGGGGTTCGTGACGCCGACCACCTCTCTAGCCTTAGATCCGGAGCAAACTGCTAGGTCCGAAGATGGGAGTGTGGATCCCACCGGACTCTCCACAATTATGGAGCTCACTACCACAGATCCAGATAGGACTGTGTCATCGGCAGGCCTAGAGCCTAGCCGGACTCCCCTCATCACTGAAGGGCTGGACTCGTCCCCAGATCCTAATTTTGGACTCTCGAGGACTGCGGCAAGCGGGCGGCACCCGGAGGCCTTTTCCTCGCCTAGCGCCAAAAGCTCTTGTTTCCCCGGCCAACCCTCACTTTTAAGCGAGGCCCTGGACCTAATGCGATCCCTCACCATTGCAAACGAATCACTGCCGAACTACGCCCAGCCCATGCTAGGGGCTGAGAACGGGGAATTTTATGTCCCACCCACCACCCACTTCATCGCCACTATCCACGATTTAACCGACATGCTCGACTACGCCTCCGAAGACATCGACGGTGTGGACGACGATGCCGGAGACGAGCAAGGCCAAAACCCGCCGTTCACTGGACGCTGGATGACCAGTTCCTCATATGACGTATACATGGTGGACACACCCAAAGAAGATGACGGCGATGGTGAGAAGGATCCAGTCGAGAACAAACCTTCTAAGATACCACCAAAGGCCGTCGGCAACAAGGCCGCTCTAAATCTCATCACGAAAAAGATAGAAATACCAGCACCAGAGACAATAATACTCCGGAGAACGCCGAAGACCAAGAAGCCCCCGCCAAACCAGCATCCGAACAGGATGATTGGGAGGAAGGGCAAGTTAACTCTGACGAACCGGTAGGGAATGAGGACTCGGAGGATAGCAACTATCTACCACTCTCCTAAGACCATGTGAGCCTCCACAAAGAAGATTTCATCATGCCAGAGAACCCCTCGAACAAGAATGCTTTATGCGCCAGCTAATCGCAACTACGAGAAGCCTCAAAAAGAAGCAGCAACAACTCCAATCCGAACAGGATACACTCAACGGTAGATGGACTAAAGTCCTGGCAGCTGAATAGTACGTCCTCGTACACCCACTAAAGAGCTACCTGAAGCGCAAGCTGCTACCCCATTTCGACGACGAGGCCCTAGAGCCTACACCGCCAACGCGTGACGCTGTCGACAGACCTGACCGACCACTGCGTGGTCGGGACAGAGCGGTAACTCAAGCCGAACACTAGCCCGCACCACCTCGCCTTAGAGGCAGAGAAGCAGCGGCTCCAGGATACACCTATGACCTCCGACAGGACCTGGAAAATAGAGTCAGACAGACTAGATCAATCTACGGATCACGGGGGCATGCCCCAGCGCGAGAAGACGACTATCAGGCCTGGCGCGACAAGCATAACTATTCCCGGGCCGAAAACCGCATACGGACTTCATCCAACTACGATGTGACGTGGCCCGATACAGAGGCACCGCACACCCCCTCTTCTTCACGGATGAGGTAATGGAGCACCAGTTCCCAGAAGGGTTTAAACCCGTGAACATCAAATCATATGATGGCACAACATATCCCGCAGTATGGATCGAAGATTTTCTTCTCCACATTCACATGGCTCGCGGTGATGATCTATGTGCCATCAAATACCTCCCACTAAAACTTAAGGGACCATCTCGGCACTGGTTAAATAGCCTCCCGTAAAATTCTATTGAAGTCAAGGCAGACTTGGAAGATGCCTTTAGACACAACTTCCAACGCACTTATATCCGGCCTCCAGACGCCGATGAGCTCAGTCACATAGTCCAATAGCCCGGAGAGTCGACCAGGAAATTCTGGAGCATGTTTCTAATTAAAAAGAACCAGATTGTCGACTGCCCACACGCCGAAGCCCTAGCGGCCTTTAAGCACAGCATTCACAACGGATGGCTTGCCCGACACCTCGGCCAAGAGAAGCCGAAGTCTACGGCAGCCCTTACAGCACTCATGACCCGCTTTTGCGCGGGCGAAGATAGTTGGCTAGCCCGTAGCGGCAATAGTACCAGCGACCCCGGCACTTCTGATACTTGATCGACCTTGCCAGATTCACGGCACCCCCTACAAGCCTGCCAACCATACCAACAGAAGTCGTTGGGTCTTTAAACAGGACGGTAAGTTAAATACCGAACATAAGGAGAAAGGGTCGCCCAACGAGGACGACGATGAGGAGCCTCGCCCACCGAACACAGGCGGACAGAAGAAATTTCCCCCCGAGGTTGAAACTGTGAATATGATATATGTTACTCACATCCCCAAGCGGGAGCGCAAGCGCGCGTTAAGGGACGTCTATGCGATAGAGCCAGTCGAACCAAAATTCAACCCATGGTCAGCCTATCCGATCACTTTCGATCGCACAGACCATCCGACCAGTATCCATCACGGAGGTTCGGCCGCACTGGTCCTCGATCCAATTATTGATGGATTCCACCTCAGGCGAGTCCTCATGGATGGCGGTAGTAGCCTTAACCTGCTCTATCAGGACACAGTCTGCAAAATGGGTATTGATCCGTCAAGAATCAAGCCCACCAAAACTACCTTTAAAGGAGTAATACCTTGTGTAGTGTCCCGCTGCACGGGCTCAATCACATTGGAGGTCCTCTTCGGTTCGTCGGACAACTTCCAAAGCAAATACTTGATCTTCGACATTGCCCCTTTCCGCAGTGGCTACCACGCACTGCTTGGACGAACCGCGTTCGCTCGCTTTAATGAGATCCTGCACTATCCCTATCTCAAACTCAAGATGCCCAGACCACGCTGTGGCACCCCGGCTCAGAGAAACCAGAATGCCACGTATTCCAGCCCAGATATCAAGGAGAAGTCTTCTGGAATACAACACTGCTTAGCATAGAACAAATCAACTCTTTATTATAATCTATAATGATACAAGGGGATTACATCGGCACGGCGACACTAAACCTGCCACGGTTGCTCTATGCAAGCAGCAGAACAACATCATGCAGCGGAAGAACTCTAGCAGCGGAACAACATCGATGGTGGTGAAATCCACTCCACAGGGACTCTGGATGGAATGCTTATCCTAGCTCGCAAACAAGAACTCCACCATAAACAAGCAATCAAATCCGACATGACCTGCAAACTGGCATGACACGCCAGGTCAGTACATTGAATGTACTTGCAAGCTCACAATAACCAGAAGCATTGAAGACAAACAACCACATGGCAATTACAGGTGTTAAGGTGAATTATCATGAGATCATCAGGATAACATGGCATGAACAACATGAGCATGATACAGCTAGAACAATATGAGGATGGCATGAACATATAAATCGGACGATACTAGCATGCAACATGACGACACTATATGCACCACTTATTCTGCTCAGGTTACCTCGTAACTGTCACATGCATCACTTACCAACCTCGGACATCAGACGATCATCTCAGGATCAAATCAAGCTTGGTATAAGCAATACCGTAGTAATCATTAAATGACCACAAGGAGCTTGTTCTTTACACACGATTCTCGCATAACATCATGAATATCCAACAACTCGGTATCCTCGATACCACGGTGATAATTCACGGATCACAAACGGAACCACTCTAGGCTCAACGGGTTACCCGTAACCAAACGGTGATCATTCACGGATCACATAACCAACTTATCTCATCATCGAACCAGGGTTGTTATTAAGCACATTATTATTATTATTATTATTATTATTATTATTATTATTATTATTATTATTATTATTATTATTAGTGTTAACCCATAGTGTGACTGACACGGCTATCGATAGATTTAATACACACACTCTGCAGCGGTTAGCACACTGTACCCACACCACGGAACCCATGGCCTCGCACTCCCATTCGGGTGGACCAATGGGGTTCCGACAAAATCGTCCTACTACCATGAGACTCTCCCGGCCACTCCGACTCACTCCACACTGGCTAAGTCCTGGGTGGCCCCGTGCCTACCAAAGGCACCAACGGCCAACGTCGTGGGAAAACAATAAACGGTCACAAATGGGGACAAGCCGGCTAAAAAAACTACGGGCACACAAGGCTTATGTCCGCCTACCTGATGAGGGTAGCGCGCACCCATAACCTTGCCTCATGGGAGGCACCGGCGAGAGGCACGACAATAGACCCAGTTAGGACCCTCCCAAAAAGGCAAGTGTGGTTGCACTAGTCAGCTCGATATGGTGGCACCATGACACAGCCAACAGTTGTTCAAGTTCAATTTAATCCAGTTAAAACATGATGTAATTACAATGCATGAGCATGATATCAACATAAGCAGGGAAGTGCAACATAATCATCGAGCATAACCATAGTGAAACATTAACAAAATGAGCATGGCAACCTGACGAGCATAACATTACACATGAGCATGGCATGACCACTAGCATCATAAATAAATACCATGCAAGAACTCAACCAGAATACTACCAAGTAAGCATATAACCAACTGTATACAAGGTAACATGCATAGCTATGGCACTAGATAACAGATCGTAAACATGCATCCGAAAGAACACACTTCTACTACTACCAAGCATGACATATAACAATAATATTAGTAATAAGTGCAAGATAACAAGATGTAGAAGAGCATAGCATGAAAGTGAACATAGATCTCTAAGCATCATCAAAACAATGACAACCGCATCAAAAAAAGCAAACATTTATTAAACATTCAAGTTGAGAACGATGGCTACTGCATGACTATCATGCAAGTGGTTTTTGTGGCTTTCCTCGGGTAGAAGAAATCACCGGGAAGACGTGCGCGAAGCTTGCGGAACGAATCGCCGGAAAACGTTCTCTCTCGGAGGGGCTGAATAAGGACAAGGGCAAAATGGGCATTTTCAAAATGCTAAAACATGGTGAAAATGAAATCAACAGAACGGGCTCCACGAAATGAAGAAGTGGGCTTTGGACTCACCTGATTTTGAGCTACGGTTAAAAAGATATGAGTGTTTGACTACTAGGGACCCATCTGTAATGAAAATATTTTCAAACAGGGCCTTGACAGAAAAACAGAAAGCGCAATTAGAAAAATACGCTTTAAGTGAAATAAAAACATATTTGTGGCTGAAGAAGACAGAAAGTGCGCTTTTGGTGGAGGAAAACGTATTCTAAAGAATGCGCTTTCACTTATCCACGTCAGCAGCTCGGGTCAACGCATGAGACTTACAGGCGGGGCCCACCACTTATCCACGTGGACCGGTCCGAGTCAACGCCTCAGAGACCGACATGTGGGGCCCGGGGCTCCACGGACAGTTGGCGGGGCGACGTCTTCTTTCTCCATCGACGCCCAACGGAGGAGAGGGAGGGGAGCGGCGCCAGCGGCCGTCTCGGCTCCACCGGCCACCTCCGCCGACACTTCGGCCACCGAAGTGACCATGAAGAAGAGCCGCATCCGCCTGGAGGGTTCTTTCCTGCTGAGAAGCAGCAGAGGGAGCAGGGCTCCAATTCCAGAGACAGATGGCGGCGACGGCGAAGATGGAGTCGGGGTTGCGTTTTAGGGCAAGGAGAGGCAGGGTTCAGGAGGGGTTCGTCGGGGTTAAGGAACTCTTCTGGAGGTGGAAAGGAGGAGGGATGGCCTCGGCCTCGAGGGAATTAAGGCGGATGGCCGTGGTGGCCATGGCGGTCACTCGCGGTGAAGAAGAGCTCCGAGGTGCGGTCAGGGGGCTAAGGAGGAGTAGAGTAGTGAGGGGGAGCAGTCGGTGAGCTTGGTAGCGATTGGGGAGGGCTTAAATAGGCGCGAGACAAGGAGGCCGAGCTGGCGTCTTCGTGGATACATGTCTGGCGCCGCGGACGCGTGTGCGTGATCGAGAGCTTGAAGGTAGGCGATGAGAGGGAGCAGGAAGGAGAGCTCACGGGGACAAGGAAGCACAAGGAGGAAGAAGACAGCGAGCTCTGAGCCAAACCGCCACTGTTCGCCCCTGGGTGCACGGCGGCTTGCGTCGGTGAAGAAGCGGATGGAGGGTGAAAAGGGGTCGAGGGGAACGACGACAACGATAGGAAGACAAGGGACAAGGTCACACGCGCGAAGTCGCATTTAGAGGGGAGCGACAAGCGTAAACGGTGTGGCCGACGCTGCCATCACAAGACAGAGCGCATGACAAAGCTTGCCATTAACGCGTCACCGCTGCAAGGCAATCGCCATGTAGCAGGGGCGATGGGCTGGAACATGTTGTCTAGTGGTAAGTTCTTCCATGGGAGGTTTCAACTGTGGTGGTATATCAATGAAAAACGGTCTAGTTTAAATGATAATCAATGTCTGAAGTTTACTGCAGTAAACTTGAATGTGCACTGGTGAACAACAGGAACTTGATTGGAGCCAAAGAGTTTGTCTGGGGTGATTAGCTTAGGAAGGACTATAATTCTGGAGAGTTTGAGGAGATTTGGATGAAGATTTAATATGGTTACTAAGCAACTGCCAAATCTGGTCAGAAAGTAAATCAGGAAGGTGCACTCACATGGAGAAGCCACTTGAGTTGAAATTTGGCAAAGCTTAGTGATTTGGCCATACTAAGATGCTGTAAAAATTTCATACCTATTGGACAATCCAAAATGGTACTTGCTTCACAAAATCCTTGCTGACCAGAAGCTTGCAGTAATTTCAGAGAAATATGGGCTAAGTGAAATGGTGCCAAATTTGGTGGAGATATGTTATTAGGGTAGGAGAACAATCTGGTAATTTATCATAATTAATGAAGCACTATAAAATGCAGTTGCTTCACAACCTGAAAATATTGCCAGAAACAAAGATTTGGTCCTGTGCTCACATAGATGATTGGATGGAGCTGAAACTTGGAGGGGTGTGCTAATATGATCACATGAAGGAGTGTGCAAAAGTTCAACTCATTTGGGTACTCGTAGCTAGAACTTCCTTCACCATGCCTTGTGTCTGACAGAAAGACTGAAAAATTGCTGAGAAAGATTGGCTAGGCAACTAAAGTTGAATTTTGGCATGAGGCAATTATTTGGACATAAGAAAATGCCCAAAAGGTTTAGGAGCAAACAAGATAAGATAAATGACACTTCCTTCACAAAGTGCCACTTTGGACAGAAACGTAGATTATTTTTTGGACAATTATTATTGGGCTAGGACAGGAAAGTTTGGGCATATTTGAGCAACATATGACAAAAAGGAATTATGAGAATTATTCGGGAATTTTCGGATGGACAGAAATATAGGTTGCTTCGCAACCTAGGGCAGACAGGGTTATTCCTTTAATAGAAAAAAGGAATATTCCCTAGAAAAAGATTTTAGGGTTTGGTCAATGTCGTGGTTTTGTCACGGCAGATGTCCTCTTGAAATGACTTAGTCATGGAGCCATCGCTACGGGTTAGCTTGAAGGGGTTAAAGCGGACAAGGGACGCAAGAGAGTTTATACTAGTTCGGCCCCTTCGATGAAGGTAAAAGCCTACGTCTAGTTGTGATGGAATTGATGGGGTTTGGATGACCAGGGAGCGAATATGTTTCGCCTAAGTCTCGAGTTGTTTTCTGTTGTCCTGAACCGCAGGCAGGTCATCCCCTTATATACATGGGTGACATACGTAGGTTTACATAGTCCCGAGACCGGCTCATAAACGTGTCTGGTTCGGTCTCCACTCTTTCTATATTACAACACAAGTTACATACTAATGCCGGTTCACGGCTATAGGCCTTAAACCGGTTCTGGCCCTTGGGCCCTTACATAACATCCTCTTCTGCTTTCATGGGCTTCAAGCATACTCAACTACGGATGAAGTTAACCCGGCCTGTCCCGGCCGGTTTACGCCCAGTAGTAATATCCCCAACATTAGGCCCCAGATTGATTTGAACAGGTTCATGTCAATCCTTAGTAAAAACTTCGTCTTCAACATCTTCTCATAATTTGGTAAACCGCCGTGACGTCATCTTCTCAAATCATGGTGAACCGGCGTGACGTCATCTGTTAAAAAACTGTGTATGATACATCTTCATTAATGGGTCCCTGTCAATCGAGGCGACAGCTCCGCCTTACTTCCAAATTTCTGGCCCCTCCATTTTCGCGCCTGACACTTATCCCTTGTCTTTATAAATAGGACCGAGGGGTCGTTTTCTTTTCCCCATCGTGCCTCTTCGCATCGTCCTCCTTGTGCCGCTCAGCCTCTGGAGCTCCGCCGCCACCGTCGACCGTCGTCTCTGCTCCGACCTTGGCCGCTGCATCACCCTGAACGCACCAGATAACCGGGCGCCCTTCCACTTCTTCCTTAGCACGGTAAGTTCTCTGCCCTTTCTGACATAGATCTGTTCTAGGGTTTCAACGTTCTTTGGTGTTCTTCAGTCGTTCTTTGTTCATACGATGGTTCTTGATAAACTCCTGAATATCTGCTCTATATAATGGTAGCCTTTAGGCTCTGTTTCCACTTATGTATCTCAAAAACAGTAGATCTCCTCCGAACCTTCACTCATTGGTCCAGTACTACTTCTTAGGTTTTGAATATATTTCCCTTTTTTGATATGCCTTAGATCCAAAACTACAACATCAACTTGTGAAACCCATTTTCATTCACTTACACATTTGCAGTCTTGACTCTTCGATATTTAGACTAGGCGGTTTAACAATCTACCAAAAATGACAACTCGGTATACACCATTAGTCCCCTTGTTGAACCGCCAAACCCTTTACTAGGGCACTGTTGCATTATTGAACTCTGGTTTATAGATAGCTGACCCCGGTTTAGTAAATATGCATCATCATATAACTATCCAACGTATTCTTGAACCGGTAATTACTGTATTGTAGATCTTGCCATGGCTAAACAAGTGTATGAATGCAACTGGGTCCCTTCTCGAGTGACTGAGGACCAACCGAACAATCTGGTCAAAACGGGCGCTTTAAGCGGGAAAAACGGCATTCACTGGAGGGTCCCTGGCGCGGAATGTCCTCCTACTCCCAAAGAAGGAGAAGTTATTGTTTTTGCTAATCATTTAAGCCGGGGCTTCAACCCTCCAGGTTCAAAGTTTTTCCGGGATGTCTTAGCCAACTTTCAACTGCACCCACAAGATTTCGGTCCTAACTCCGTAACCAATATCTGCCACTTCCAAGTCTTCAGTGAGGTTTACCTTCAGGAGGAACCTTCAGTAGAGCTATTCAGGGACTGCTTTCACCTGAACCTTCACACAGAATTCTAAGACGGATCCAACACAGAACTGGGCGGTATGGCGATTCAGAAAAGGAAAGAAGTCACCTTCCCTCATGCCAATCTTCACAGTCATCCCAAGGAATGGAACCAGACATGGTTTTACTGCAAGGATACCTATCCTTCTGAAGAAAATCCCTTGCCGGGTTATCGTCCGGAACGTCTGAGCAATACACACCCTTTTCCTCAGAGGCTAACTGCCAAGGAGAGAAGCAAATATGCTCCTCAACTGTCCAAGCTTAGGGCCTTCAAGGCAAACGGGTTGACAGGGGTTGATTTTGCTCGCTAATGGATATCCTGGAGCATACTGCCCTTAAGCTAGAGCCCCGGTTTGATGTGTGATTATACAGGAGATGTAAAGGATGCTCAGCGGCACATTGATATCCAGCTTACAGACGACGAAGTTACTGAAGCTGTGAAAAAGATGTTGAATGAACCGGAAGATGTTTGTGCTCAAACCGGCCTACCCCCTTTCTGCGCCATTAACAAACCGCCAGTTGTAAGAATCATACCTTCTGCTTATCTAAAATTTCCTTTGTCCAAATATTCTCTGAAAATGTTATGATTTTTAACAGGGCGATGATCCGTTGTGGAACAAGAAACCTCCACAAGATAAACCGGTGAAGCCAACCCGGCAAAAGACTAAAGCTGTGAAGAAACCTGCTAACAAGAAGAGAACCACTGCATCCTCCGATCCACCGGCTGACGATGATGTGGGTAACCCGGATCTTGAGGTAGAACTTGACTCACTTGGTTTATTTTTCATACGCCTTATTGATGATGATTATTACCAGGACGACGCTGAAGTCAGTCACGCCGATGTTGTAGAGATAATCATCCTTTCCTCCGATTCAAACTCTTTGCCTTCACTAAAAACTCGTCGGGCAAACCGGAAAGTTAAATTTTCTCATCCTCTTTCTTATTTGGACCCAAACTTTCTTGTGAAGACACAACAGCACGTGGCTCGCCGCACAACCCGCACAATGACAGGTAGTTACCTCCGCTGGTTTACCGAATACCGTTCGTAAACACCGCTCGTGAGGTCTCTAATTCTCTTGTCACTTGCATGCCCTAAAGCGGGTTGTTTTCACAACCTCTTAATCCGTCTGATTCCAATTATCAGGGCACTTCCCATTCCTCCTCTGGTGAGTCGTCAGCTACCAAGCTTCCACCGCTCAAAATGGTCATTGGGTAAGTTGTTCACTTGCCTTATCTTTAACATGTATTTTATATGTTATACTGACCTTCATGCTTTACTTTCTTAGTGCCAAACCCAGACCAAGCAAGAAAGCTCGCCTGAACAAAACGGTAGAGGAAACTACAGCTGCTGAACCGGAGAGAATACCAGACCCTAAAGAGGCCAACCTTGATGACGTGCTGAATGATCCACCACCACAAGTCCATGAGTTTGTTGCTGAACAAGCAGAAGTAGACACCACAGGCCCTGTTGACCAGCCGACCAGCTCTATCCGGACTGATAATCCGGCTAGTCCAGCAAAGAATACTGACAAACCGGCGACCCCAGTACAAACCGGTGAAGAAAAATATGATGATGTCCTTATTAATGGCTTTGGCCATACCGAACCAAGTAATCTTGTGCTTTGTCAAAACATATTGCCAAGGAGGAATTCTCTGCGGTTGGCAAAGGCAAATGGAATGCTGATTTGTCAACATATGCCGCTCTGAATGCTCAAGATCTCCATTCTGGCTAACTGAACCGGTTGTATACCAGCCGCGATTATGAAGCTGGTCTGGTCAACATGATGAAGGAAAAATATGAGGTAATTTCCTATATGCTTCTCTGCTTGTATTATTTCCTAGCTTATCAACTCCAATAGCCCCCAAGTGACGGTTTAAGATATCAACTTAAATCGGGACTTGTTAGTAAGTATTCACTGTGAACCACAAGTGCATCTTTAACGTTGCTGACGTAGCCCCCAAGGGCCGGTTTAACTTTATAAAGATAAACAGGGAGTTTATAAAAGAAAATTTCTGTATCAGCAGATTTTGAATAAATAGCCATTAGCCCCCAAGTGCCAAGTTGAATATTTGTATTGAGCTTGGGACCTTGTAGAAACTGTATGATGAAGAGCAAATATGCATTAGCCCCCAAGTACCAAGGGCATAACTTGTTATGTGGTTGGTACTTCAAATTTGTACTGTCATGTCATAAAATAACTATCTCTGTGCAGGCTAAACTGAGCAAGAGAGAAAATCAAACCGCGGACCTGCAGGAGAACCTTAAGTCGCAATAGGCAGAAACCTCCAAAGCAAAGGAAGAATTGACTAGCGCTTTGAGCGCTATGGAAAAACTTAAAGATGGCTTCAACAAAGAGCGGGCGGATTGGGCGACTGAGAAATCCGCTTTAACGCAAAGGGTTGAAAAAGCAGAGGCCGCTCTTAAACCAGTGGTTGATGAATTGACCAGCGTGAAGTTTACGTGTTCATGCCATGACTGCAGCTGTATTTGGTAAGTATCCTTGTTTTCCGAATTGAGCAGACCTTTTCATGTAGCTTCCGGTTTACTAACCCTTGCAATGATACATGAACTCGTATAGGCCACTTGGGACTGGATGTGCGGAAGAAGTTAAAAGCTGCCTACACTCTGATAGAGCAACTATACTCTGGTGCACAACGGATTATCTATACTGCTTCCCACAACAATCCGCCGCCCACCTTGATCAAAGATACCCTTGAAAGGTTATCTATGCTCACTGCCCGGGTTGAAGAGCTAAAGAAATCTGCTGCTAGAACAGGTGCTTTGAATGCCCTAATCCGAGCAAAAGCGTGGGTGCCTCACTTTGATCCTATTGAAGCGGCTCAAGGCTATCCCAGCTTGAAGGAAGCGGGAAGATCTCCGAATCATAAACCGGGAAGTGCGCCCTCTGGCTTGTCAACTGGTTGAAGAGGCGGATCTGTCCCACTATCAAGCCAATTATGATGATAAAAACAAGCGGGTTGCTGCACCAATTCCTGAAGCTGAGAATCTTATCCCGCCAATCCGTAAGCACACTTACGCTCCTGACATTGAACCGTCCCTGCTGATAAGTGATGAAGCTGTATTTCAAGCCTTAACTGGGATCGACTGGGCAACTGTTGATTTCCAGCCACTGGGTAGGGAGGAAGAAGCTGAACCGACGTGAGATGATCCGCAACCGTCAGGTCAAGCCGGTGACCAAGCGTGAACCGGAGACCGGTTCAGACTACTACATGTTGTGACATGTATTTGGGAAAAATAATGATCTTTTTGGGCACTGGAACGCCTTGTAATAGGCTAGTTAATATACTTGGTCTGGTTTGCCTTCGTGCATATTTATCTTCAACTGATGCTTGTTTGATTTATATTTTCCAAACTGTTTCTGCAGTCAAGAAGCTTAAAACGCCCTGGCGGTTTACCACCGGGCGGGTCATGATATCCATGTATATAAAACCAAAGATGATAACTTAGGTTAGAATATATAACCAAATATGGAAATATACAATACCTACCGCCGTCGGGCATGATGTTGGCTGGCCAACCTTGTAGCGGGGCTGATAACCCAAACTTTGTAGGAGAAAACAGCTCCTGTTAATATAAGGCCGGTTTACAATGTAAACCGTTCTGGGTTGTGATAAACACCGGTTTACTCCATAATAATATGGTAAGAGAAAATCAGACCGGGCAGATAGTCGTCGGATTAAGATTTGACCATGTTCCGTCAATTTGAAATTGGCAGTCGAACCAGATTAACAATGTCGGTTTGAAAAAGCAACAAAAGAAATGCTTATCAAAAAAGAGAACAAAATTCAAGCAAAGGCAGAGATAAAACCATTGCAAATGAGGCATTGAGCCGATCAAGACGCATTACCACGGTCGGACATGACCAAGCCTCCAAAAGGTGTAGCTATGGTTCGAGTCAGCCGGGTCCCCAAATGATGCTTTGGCATTACGCCGATCAAGAGGTGTAGCTATGGTTCGGGTTCGACCAAGCCCCCAAGTGATGCTGTGGCATTGAACCGATCAAGAGGCGTAGCTATGGTTCGGATACGACCAAGCTCCCAAGTGATGCTATGGCATTGCGCCTATCAAAAGTTGTTGCTATGGTTCGGACATGACCAATCCCCCAAGTGATATAATATAAAGCTTTTTGAGAAGCTAAATCAATGGGTAAACCGGACGCCGCTTTAAAAACAGAAGCTCCATGTAACCACACATGATGTAAAAATAATAGAGACCCCGCTTTAGCTGAGGTTCCGTTTTATTGTATTGATCATAATATATACTTTGTCATAATATGTACATAGCAGAGCCTATAGCTCAAGTATAGTAGGTCCGAAGATGAGCAATATTCAACGACCGGTTGGTCTCCTCCTCCGACTTACGTGAGTCTTTGCGCTCTCAAACATCGATTAGGTAGTATGACCCGTTGTGTAGATTCTTGATGACCACAAAAGGTCCTTCCCAAGGTGGGGATAAGTTGTGCATATCTGTCTGATCCTGGATGAGCCGAAGCACCAAATCTCCTTCTTGAAAGGTTCTTGTTCTGACCCGGCGGCTGTGATAACGACACAGATCTTGCTGGTAAATCGCCAAACAGGCAGTCGCTATGTCACACTCTTCATCTAACAGGTCAAGAGCTTCCTGCCGTGCCTTCTCGTTGTCCGCTTCAACATATGCCACTACACGGGGTGAGTCATGACGGATGTCACTAGGAAGAACTACCTCCGCTCCATAAACCATAAAGAACGGCGTGTATCTTGTCGATCTGTTGGGTGTGGTGTTGTTGCTCCATAACACAGAAGGTAGCTCCTCAACCCAACAACCCGGTGTCCAGTGCAAAGGAACCATAAGCCGGGGTTTGATGCCTCGCAAGATCTCTTGATTGGCCCTCTCTGCTTGACCATTGGACTGCGGGTGAGCCACTGATGATACGTCAAGCCGGATGTGCTCACGTTGATAGAACTCCTTCATAGCACCCTTGGACAGATTGCTACCATTGTCAGTGATAATGCTATGTGGAAAGCCAAACCGAAAAATCACCTTTTTGATGAACTGAATCGCCGTGGCCGCATCACACTTGCTAACGGGCTCTGCCTCTACCCACTTTGTGAACTTGTCAACCGCCACCAGAAGGTGGGTCTTCTTGTCCTTGGACCTCTTGAAAGGCCCAACCATATCCAAACCCCAAGTCGCAAACGGCCAAGTAATTGGAATCATTCTCAATTCTTGAGCGGTACATGAGCACGTCTTGAGAACTTCTGACAGCCATCACATCGTCTGACCAAGTCCTCAGCATCAGCATGAGCTGTCAACAAATAAAACCCGTGACGAAATGCTTTGGCCACCAAAGATTTTGAACCGGCGTGGTGACCATAATCTCCTTCGTGGATCTCGCGCAAAATTTCACCGCCCTCCTCAGCAGATACACAACGTTGAAACGCCACTAACACACTGCAATGATGCAACTCTCCATTGATAATAGTGATGGACTTGGACCGCCGGATTATCTGCCTGGCCAGAGTCTCATCCTTTGGTAACTCGCCCCGGTTCATGTACGCGAGATAAGGAACCGTCCAATCTGGGATAACATGAAGAGCCTCCACCAACTGAGCTTCCGGATCAGGAATAGCCAAACCCTCTTCCCCAGGGATCTTGACGCACAGATTATGCAGAACATCCAGGAAGACATTAGGTGGGACCGGTTTACGTTGAGAACCCAATCGGCTCAAAGCATTCGCCGCTTCGTTCTTCCGTCGGTCCACCTGATCCACCTGATAACCTTTAAAGTGACCTGCAACAATATCCATCTCACGACGATATGCTGCCATGAGCGGATCCTTGGAATCCCAAGTGCCAGACACTTGTTGAGCCACCAGGTCTGAGTCACCGAAGCACTTAACTCGGCTTAAATTCATCTCCTTAGCCATCCGAAGACCATGGAGTAAAGCTTCGTACTCAGCTGCATTGTTAGTACAAGGGAACATTAAACAGAGAACATAACAAAACATGCCACTTCGTGGGGAAGTTAATATGACTCCAGCCCCCGAGCCCTCCAATTGCCTGGACCCATCAAAATGAATAGTCCAATAAGTGTGATCCGGCTTCTCTTCAGGTGCTTGCAGTTCTGTCCAATCGTTGATGAAATCCACAAGTGCCTCGAGACTTGATCGCCGCTCGAGGTATGTACTTCAACTCATCGTGCCCAAGCTCTATAGCCCACACAGCAATCCGCCGATCGCTTCGCTCGGATTATGTCTCCCAAAGGAGCAGAGCTGACCACTGTGATGGGATGACCTTGGAAGTACTGCTTAAGCTTCTGGCTTGCCATGAAAACTCCATACACCAACTTCTGCCAATGCGGGTACCTTTGCTTGGAATCAATAAGTACCTCACTGATATAGTAAAACGGACGTTGAACCGGATATTCCTTGCCTGCCTCTTTGCGCTCCACCACAATAGCCACGCTGACTGCTCGAGCGTTAGCTGCCACATATAACAACAATGGTTCTTTGTCAACCGGAGCAGCAAGAACCGGAGGATTAGCCAGCTGCCGCTTTAAGTCCTCAAATGCCTCATCTGTGGTAGAACTCTGCATGAAGCTATCCGCTTTTCTTCAAAGATCGATACAAAGGAATCACCTTCTCGCCGAGGCGGCTGATAAACCGGCTCAAAGCAGCAATCCGGCCCACCAAGCGTTGAACTTCATTGATGCACTTCGGTTTAGCCCAGGAGGTGATGGCCTTAATCTTTTCCGGATTAGCCTCAATGCCCCTGTTAGACACCAAAAACCCCAAAAGCTTGCCTGCCGCAGACAATCAAAATGCACTTGGCCGGATCAAGCATCATCTTGTAAACCCACAGGTTATCAAAGGTTTCCTTCAAATCATCAATCAGAGTTTCCTTCTTCCTTGACTTGACCACAATAGCATCCACATAGGCATGAACATTACGACCGATTTGCTTATGAAGGCAATTCTGCACACACCGTTGATAAGTCGCCTGGGCACTCGTGAGCCCAAAGGGCATAGACACATAGCAGAAGGCTCCAAAGGGAGTTATGAAGGCCGTCTTCTCCTGGTCCTTAATCGCCATCTTGATCTCGATGATAACCGTAATATGCATCCAGGAAGCTCAAACGCTCACAACCCGCCGTAGCATCAATAATTTGATCAATACGGGGGAGAGCGAAAGGATCTGCTGGACAAGCTTTGTTGAGATCTGTGTAATCCACACACATACGCCATGTGTCGTTCTTCTTAAGGACCAGCACCGGATTAGCCAACCATTCAGGATGGAAAACTTCAACGATAAATCCAGCCGCCAACAGCCTGGCCACTTCCTCTCCAATAGCCTTGCATCTTCCCTCATTGAACCGGTGGAGAAACTGCTTCACCGGTTTGTACTTGGGATCCACATTAAGAGTGTGCTCAGCGAGTTCGCTCGGTACACTTGGCATGTCAGAAGGCTTCCACACAAAGATGTCCCGATTCTCACGTATGAACTCGATGAGCGCGCTTTCCTATTTCAAAACCAAGTTAGCGCTGATGCTGAACTGCTTGGACGAATCGCCAGCCACGAAGTCAACAAGCTTAGTTTCATTAGCCGATTTAAACTTCAGGGCCGGATCATCCTCCGTAGTTGGCGTTTTCAACGGAGTCATGTATGTCGGATCAACATTATCCTTGTAAAATTTTAACTCTTCCGCGGGACAAACCGACTCGGCATAAGCCGCATCACCGTATTCACATTCCAGAGCAATCTTGCGGCTTCCATGGACGGTTATGGTTCCTTTGTGACCCGGCATCTTGAGCTGTAGATAAACATAACAGGGCCGTGCCATAAATTTAGCATAAGCCGGCCGTCCAAATAGGGCGTGATACGAACTTCTGATTTTCACCACCTCAAAAGTCAACGTTTCTGATCTGGAATCGTGATAATCTCCAATAGCCGGCCGTCCAAATAGGGCGTGATACGAACTTCTGATTTTCACCACCTCAAAAGTCAATGTTTCTGATCTGGAATCGTGATAATCTCCAATAGCCACCTCCAGAGCTATCTTACCAACAGGATATGCTGATTTACCAGGCACTACACCATGGAACATTGTATTGGATGGTTTAAGATTTTTTCGGTTAACCCCATGCGACGGATGGTTTCATAGTAAAGGATATTGATACTGCTTCCTCCATCCATGAGTACCTTGGTGAACTTATAACCTCCCACCTGAGGCGCCACCACCAATGCTAGCTGACCCGGATTGTCAAGACGGGGAGGATGATCCTCTCTACTCCCTATGATTGGCTGCTCGGACCAGCGCAAGTAACGGGGCACTGCCGGTTCAACGGAGTTCACGGCCCTCTTATGAAGTTTTTGGTCATGCTTGTCTAAACTAGTGGTGAAGACATGATACTGCCCACTGTTTAACTGCTTCGGGTTGCTCTGATAACTCGATTGATGCTGCTGCTGATTATAGCCACCCTGGCTGCCCCGATTACCTTGATTGTTGTGTCCACCCTGGTTACTATTGAAGCATGAACCGGAATTTCCTCCACCGTAACCCCGCCCACGAGATCCGGAGCCTGAACCGCCCCCTGGTCCGTGATCATACCGGAAAGCATTAGAATTTTTTAACTCTTTCATGATGTAACAGTCCTTCCAGAGGTGTGTGGCCGGCATTTCCTTCGTCCCATGTTTTGGGCAAGGCTGGTTCAACAGGTAAGATAAGCAGTCCGGGTTAGGATTAGGCGCTCCACTGCGATTGGGCGGTTTACCCTTTCGTCGTTGGCCCTTGTCCTGTGTGCTGGTATTAGCCACGAAGTCCACGCTATTATCCTCTTTACGTTTGCCACCGTTTCCATGACCTGTCGGGTTGTAGTGCTGCACTTTGGCATTGCCGCTCTTTTTTCCCTTCCCTGCCTTATCATCGTCAGACTCGGGATACTTGGTACCATCAGAGTCGGCATACTTCACTAACGCAGCCATGAGGGTCCCCGTATCGTTGCAATGGCGCTTTAGCCGTCCCAATTACAACTTCAGAGGTTCAAATTGGCAGTTGCCTTTCAAGGATAGAGCTGCAGTGTCGGCATTGATGCGGTCTGACGAATACAAAATTTTCGAGACCCGGCGCACCCAACGGGTTGTCGATTCTCCTTCCTCCTGGACACAGGCAGCTAAGTCCACTATCGATATAGGCTGCTTGCATGTATCCTTAAAATTCTGGATAAATCGGGCTCTCAACTCGGCCCATGAACTGATAGAGTTAGCCGGTAGACTTTTTAACCAAGTACGGGCCGTTCCTTCTAGCATCATGGTGAAATATTTCGCTACGCCGCATCATCCACATCAAACATCTCCATAGCCATCTCATAGCTTTCCACCCATATTTCTGGAGATAAATCGGCAGTGTAATTCGGCACCTTACGTGGGCCCTTGAAATCCTTGGGCAGGCGCACATTGTGTAATGCTGGGACAAGGCACGGCACCCCCGAAGAACTAGAGGTAACTCCTGGCTCGACTGATGTGGTTGGACGAACCGGAGTAAGCTGATGAGCTTCATACTGCGCCACTAACTCGGCCTCCCTGCGCGCTCGGGCCCGGTCTACCACCTCCTGGGCATCACCAGCCCCACCTGCCGGAGTGTTGCCACGAGGCGCTTCACGATTCCGTGCATTGCTTGACACGGCCGGTTCGTCCATACGCCTACTGTAACTCCGGCTTGGACGAGGAGTGGAATGAATTCGATCACGGCTGTATGAATACGCTTCCTGTTGAACCAAGGCTGTCCAAAGAAGCTCCTTAACCCGGCGTGTCTCTACCGCCGCCGGAGAATCACCTTCGATCGGGAGGGCCTCCAGTCGTGAAGCAGCAGCAACGAGATTGTCCATCGGAGTAGAATAAGGACCCGGTGGCATTGGGACGGGTTGAGACACCATATTGTTCTGACGAGGCTGATCCATCAAACGTGGCTGAACCGGCGCGCCCGCTCCAGGTGCTTCCGCCCGGTTTGCTACCGGCGGGTTACTGGTCCCTGCTCCTGGGGTGTTAAGAGGTTCCTAGCATCGTACACCAGAGGTAGGAGAGACCGGTGCCTTCTCTGCAGGACTTCATGAGCTGCGTTCTGATCCAGCATAAGCCGATAAGCCTGCGCGTCCAAAGCGGCCCGTTCTGCGGTCATCCTGGCATCCTCAGCCGCTAAATCGGCCTTGGCCTGAGTAACCTGATCCCTTATTTTTGCAATTTCCGCATTGTGGGCATCCTGATCCGCCGGGTTAGCCTCAGCCATGAGCGTAGCCAACGCATCAAATAGATCAGATAAAACTTGAGCCGGCGGCCGCAGTGGCCTCCTCGCCTTCGGCCACATCGCCGCTGATCCAGAGAGATCATTGCTGTTGCGGTCGAAGAGTGGATCGCCGCCTGTGTACCGGCCATGAATATTCCAACCCGGTTTGGCAGATCAGAGGGGTCCGGAATACTGTCGCCATCGGAACAGCCCCCAATCCGGCCATCTTGTAATTGATATAACGACTCGGTCTCTCCGGTCGATGACTCGTTGCCGGAATAAACGATGGTCTCACCACCAGATTCCAATCTATCCTCGTATTCCCCTCCATGGATGACTCCCATGAAGGCAAGCTTCATGGTCGGCTTGACCCGGGCAGATCATGCACGCTGAGCCGTTTCGACGAGGTCGGTGCAGATGTCCGGCTCAGGGCCCGGTTCACTGATCTTGACGATGAAGATGTGTATGCCACCAAAGGGGACCCGGTACCCGTACTTGATTGAACCGGCCTCGGGGCCCCAGTCTGCATCGTCGATGTAGAGCTTGACACGACGACTCTTGGTCATCCGGCCCACAGCGTAACCCTTGAGTCCTTCGAAGTTGCCCTCCAAGAACTTGAAACCATCGTGCGATAGCCCCATGGTGGGCGCCAACTGTCGTGGTTTTGTCACGACATATGTCCTCTCAAAAGGACTTAGTCGTGGAGCCATTGCTACGGGTTAGCTTGAAGGGGTTAAAGCGGACAAGGGACACAAGAGAGTTTATACTACTTCGGCCCCTTCGATGAAGGTAAAAGCCTACGTCTAGTTGTGATGGAATTGATGGGGTTTCGATGACTAGGGAGCGAATATGCTTCGCCTAAGTCTCGAGTTGTTGTCTGTTGTCCTGAACCGCCGCCGGGTCGTCCCCTTATATACATGGGTGACACCCGTCGGTTTACAGAGTCCCGAGACCGGCTCATAAACGTGTCCGGTTCGGTCTCCACTCTTTCTATCTTACAACACAAGTTACATACTAATGTCGGTTCACGGCTACAGGCCTTAAACCAGTTCTGGGCCTTGGGCCCTTACATAACATCTTCATCTTCTTTCATGGGCTTCAAGCATACTCAACTACTGATGAAGTTAACCCGGCCTGTCCTGGCCGGTTTACGCCAAGTAGTAATATCCCCAACAGTCAAGGAATGAAGTGACATGATCTTGGCAAGGTTTTGAGAATGATGAGCCACTTGGGAGGGGAAATGAGGATGATTTCCCGGATCGCAAGGCCACGGAACCACTCTAAAAAGAAAAACAGATCAAAAACCAAATAAATCAAAAGAAAAAGAAAAGGGCCAAAAGCCAGGCTGTTACACACGCGGTGTTATAATAGTCAATGGAAACATGGAGTGCTTCCTCCGCATTGAAAAACACACCACGGCCCTCGCAGCGGAGGTACAGGGCGGCCTTATCAAGCCAAATACTACATCGGCGGTCAAACCCCCAGGCACTGTCAAACAAGTCCGGACTACCCCGCAGAACGACAGTCCAGCTTATTAGGAGCTCGATTAGCAATTCCGGCTCCGTCTCAGCCCCAACCGCATTGCGGCATATGTACCACGCACACATAACTACGCACTAAAGATACCATGGGCAAAGATGGAGGCATATTAAAGATAAATTCCAGAATATGGCTCGACCCTATCAGGACACGCATATCCTTTTTTCCTCTTTCTTTCTTCTTATTTTTATGTTTTCAGGTTCCTTACAACCCACATCACCCTCTGACGGCACCAAGGGCCATTTTTTCAGGCCCCTCATGAAAACCCGATCGTTGATCCTTTTGAAGGATAATACACCAAGGAGAAAAGCAGCGTAGACGTGCGGTGGAGTATCTAAAGGATCTAAAGATCACCTCTTCCTTCATTAGGACCCGTACACAGCTTTCCCTTGTGTGTGGCATGTAAAATAGCCTCGACACTTATCGCATTATTTGTACAAATACGTTTTGACGTATCAATCAGACTATAATGGAAACAATTTTTCGCCCAACCTATTCGGTACTGGCTTATTCCTAATCTATCTTCCCTCTTTTTATCCAATTGCCATGTACACCTTGGTACGACTTAAATCGCAAGGGGATCCATTCTGCCACGTACATAAAATAAGTCTGAGCACTTTTATAGTACAATTCGGCGTCAGGAATATAGCATTATATGCATCGGCTCCGAATCGTGTCTTTGGTCAATAGTTGGGTTGCCCGGCTCCTGTGGTTACTGCCTCACGTTCCGCTTGTTCGGCTAAGGTACTAAAGGGAGAACTACTGCGATTGTGTTTCTGGTTCATCCAGATAAACTCGTCAATAGAGAAAACCCAAAACTGATTGTCATGGTGCAGCTATTCGGTGACTATTTATAAATCTTTTGCGATTTTTTCCGCATTACGCGAAGGACAGGTGTTCACCCTGTCAGGCGTCTACAGCACCCAAGTTCGGATAATCGAATAATACCAAGGGCTGCGCCTACAATCACATTTTCAAACTCCTATGGCTAAGTGAGAGTGATAAAGCCACATAGTCTGATTGCCTGGTTTGCTGCAATAACACCTCCTTCCAGGACCAAGTCGTCGGGTCAAGTGTGTTCAGGTGCTATTCTGAACACCCCCGTACTACCTACATGGGGGCTGAAGCCGACGACTGGCCAACTCTCAAACACCGTAAACGGCCGCAAAGGAGGAAAACATTTTGAGGTAAAACAAGCAACATATTATACATAAGCCTTCTACAAAGTTTGGGCAACACAGATACATTCATTCAAAAATAATGTCCTTCGAGCACTGGCCCTCTGCAAATGCGGGACGCTTCCAGGACGTCATGAAAATACCGCTCCGGCATGCGGTGCTCCTTGCCTGCGGGCGGTCCCTCGGTTACAAGCTTGATGGCCTTCATCTTCGCCCACTGCACCTTGACACAGGACAAGGCCATCCGGGCACCTTCGATGCAGACCGACCGCTTTATGGCATCAAGCCGGGGGCAGACACTGATTAGCCGCTTCATGAGCCCGAAATAACTGTTGGGTATGGGTTCGGCTGGCCAAAGACGGATTCTAACATCCTTCATGGCCAACTCGGCCACCCCATGCAATTCGGTCAGCTGCTTCAGCTGATCACTGAAGGGCACTTGATGCTCTGGCGCAATGTACTGCGACTAGAATAGATTTTCCATTGGGCTCCCCTCTTCGGCTCGGAAGAACTCCGCAGCATCAGCAGTACTCCGGGGTAGATCCACAAACGCTCCTGGAGAACTCCAAATGCAGGTCGGTAAGATGTACCTTCTCCTTAAAAATTTGCTCTGCATATTAAAGGCCTTACCCGTCACGATCTGCTTAGCCTCTTGGATATCCCGGCGGGCGCCTTGGGCTTCAACCCGGGCTTCCATCGCGCTTTGGAGGGCCTTATCAAGTTTGGAATCTTGATCTGAAATCTTGCACTCCAAGGATTCACATTAGCTTATGGCATCCTTGAGCTCTTGCTGGACTTGCTCCACCCTTGATTCATGTTTTAGGCGGGCGGCTCATTCCTCCTCCGCCTCCTTCTTGGCTTCGGCCAGTGCACTCTTGAGGGTCTCGACCTCAGATGCGTCAGCTATGAGCATAATCATAAAACTCATTCAGATAACAAACCAGAGCTGATATCATTTCCGATTTGTTTCGGTATCACATACCTTGGTTTTGCTCTAATTTCCTCTTCAGTCCGGACACTTCGGCGGCATGGGAAGCTGCCGCCAACATCGCAGCCTATTAGTTCAAATAGATATGTATGTTAATCTCCTGTGAGAGCTATTCGATCTATGTTCGGACTTTTTTTGCAAACACAGAACAGAATCTCAGGGGCTACTATCTATACCCAGGCATTCCTTTTATATGGATAAAAAGTATTACATCGCATATCTCAAAGCCTCTCCGAAGGCTAGTATAGGCCTCATTCAATTCGCTTTTAGCAGACCGAACCTTTTCCACCACCGTACCCATAAGGGTACGATGTTCCTCCACAATGGAGCCGCTCTAAAGCGGTTCCACCAGAGCGTCCAACGCCTCTGGATTGACAGAGGTCGCCGGTGGAGTTGACGCGCCCCCTTCTTTCGAAGGAGGCTGCACACTTTATTCCGGAGCCGTGTGGGTCTCTCGAATGAGATTTGGTTGGGGTACAAGTTGGACATGGCCCCCGTCGCTAGTCTCCATGGGGGTCGGTTCCCCCATGTTCTCATCAGCAGAGGTATCACCCTCTGGCACCGCCTTGATGTCTCCCCGCACCTCTCTCTGACCCACTCTCCATCTTGTTCGGGCCCAGCAAATTCCCAGAAGATGAGGATCACTGGGGGAGGTCACGAGCCGGACTCACGCAATTCAATGTGTTAAAACCACAAATCGGAAGGCCGAATATATATGCAGTGCCCTTAAATACTTACGGTCCGGCTAGGGGCTTCGGCCTGGGGCGCCACTCGGGGATGTCATCAGCGTCCAATTCGGAATCATCCGTAAGGGAGATTCTCCCTTTCTTGGACGCCTCGCCTCTAGATCCACGGAAGCCCCCCTTTTCTTCTTTCCCTCTTTAAGGGGAGAATTGCTCTCTTCCTCCTCCTCTTCATCGTTGTCATGAGAGGAGAGAGTTTCAGTATCGTCGGACACTACGTCCGAAGTGCCTTTACGGCGGAGGCCACCTTTGGCCTCCTTGCCCTTCTTCTTGGCCTTCTTTTTTGGTGCCTAATACGGTGCCGGAACCAGCATCCTTGTTAGCAGAGGAATGGATGGGTCTTCGGGTTGCGGAGCCAGACAGTGAATCCGCTCCTTCTTCTTTGTCCAGCCCTGTGGGGAGAATGGAAAGCTCAGTATACTCCTTGGATCTACAAATTAAGTTTATCAGGAAATTTACGAGAGTGGCCGAATGATAGCAGTCGAGGCCGAGGTCTTCGGTCGTCTTCGGCCACGAGTTCTGGGCCTTTAAAAGCAGCTTCCATATGTCTTCGTGCATTGTGCCGAAGAACCGCTTTAGGGTCCGGGGATTGGCCGGATCGAACTCCCACAGATACTGAGTCCGGCGTTGGCAGGGGAGAATCCGGCGAAAAAGCATCACCTGAATCACACTAGCAAGACGGGTGTTCTTGTCTATCACACTCTTGACGTGCTTCTGCAGCGTCATCACCTCGTCGGACGACGCCCAATCCAGGCCCTTGTTGAGCCAGGATGTGAGCCGCATTGGAGGCCTGGACTTAAAGTCGGGAGGGGCGGCCCATGTGGTGTCACGAGGCTCCGTGATATTGAACCACTCCTGTTGCCATCCCTTCACGGTTTCCACAAAGGTGCCCTTGGGCCAGGTGACTGTCACAGCCCTAGAGTTGTTTGACACTAGTTGCATTAAGACATTCATGTCATCATATTTAAATTGCATGAAATTGAAATGGGGATTGCCTAAACCCTAGCATTAAAGGAATTCAAATAGGCTCAACCAAAAATGTTTTTCAGTGATTTCAAATGGCTCTAGAAAATGTTCATCATCTCCGGAAAAATGCTTTAAACCAGAACCGGAGGTGCTGCACATTTTCATGACATATTTGGTCCTGGATTAATTCATTAAGTATTTGCATTTGGGCATTTAAATGCTATAAAATATTTTAAATGCTCAAATAATCATAAACTTAAATGTTTGCTTTGTTGGATATTTTCCAAAGCAGTAGGCTGAAACAAGTTTCATGATTTTTGGGGTAGCATTATTATTTTTAATAAAGCTCTGGAAGTTCTGAGAAAATTAGAAAACTAAAACAAAGAAATAAGAGAGAGAGAGAAACTTACGGCAGCCCACCTACCAAGGCGTCCGAACCGGCCAGCTTTCCCCCCTCGCTGGCCCAGTTGGCCCAGCCCACCACCACCTCGCCAGTCGTCACCTACCTCTGCCAGTAGGCAGAGGAGGGACCTGGCCAGACGCGCCGAGCTCGCCACGCCTCCTCCCTGCTCGCTTGCCTCACCAAGGGCCTCGAAGCTCCTCCTCGGCGCCGCTTTGGACCCCGGCCCCTCTCCTCTCTCCAGCGTCCTCCCTCTCCTCTGCTCCCTCTCTCTCGCCTGGAAGGCGCCATTGTCGCCGCCCCTCGCTGCCCTCGCGGCCACCGTCACCCCTCTCCTCCCGACATGCCCCGAGCTCCGCCTAGTCTCCCTCCCCTCCTCACTGAAGCTTCCCGACACCGGGCGCCCAGGCGCCGCCCCGCCACTTTTCCCCTTCTCGGACCCGCCGGACTTCATCGACGAATTCACCGCCTTCCGGTCGTCCCCGAGCGCACTGAGCCTCCCTACGACATCGCCGTGAGTACCTCATCGTTTTCCCTCTCCTATCTTCCTCGTTTGCGTGCCGTAGCCGCACTAACCACCGGACCCGAGAGCTCATCGCCGCCGTAGTTCCTCACCGCCCGTGGCTGTGGCCACCGCAGCCCCCGCCTGAGCGCGTCACCGTTCTCAGTGCACCCCCAGGAGCTCGTAGCCACCACCTGCTCCTCCTCTAGTGCACCGTAGCTCCTTATCCCCTCCCCGCCGAACTCCGGCCGCCGCAAAAGTTGCCGCCGCTGCCGATTTAGCCCACTCCGTCGCGAGTTGTTGCCTCCGTTGGATGCGCGAGACTCCTAGCCTCGAAGCCGCAAACCGCGTCCAAAACCAAGCCCTATAGTGCAAACTCGAAGGCCTCCGCCGTCTCGGCATCGCCGGAGACTCGACGACGGACGATTAGCCCAGGTTGACCAGGGATTTGACCCACCTTGGTCACTGACGAATTGGCCCGGCCACTAACTAAACAGTGTTAACACAAACCGATATTAGTTATTTAAACTAACTCTTGACCAGTGGGCCCCAGCGTCGAGTTGACACGGACAGCGACCCGATTGACTTCGGCCGACGTCACATCGACGTCGGTCGACGCAATAACTAGTTTTCTGGATTTAATATAATTTAGGAAATTTGAAAATGTCCTAAACTTCTAAAATTCATAGGAATTCAACCGTAACTCCAATGGAAATAATTTATATATGAAAAATGATCAGAAAAATATGAAGAATCTGTTTATGCCATGATCATGCATGTTTGAACAAGTTAACCTCACTGAATAGGATGAATCATGATTAGGGTAATTTATGAACTAGCATTTGGAGTTGGAGTTCAACCTTGTTTGAATTCCACTTCAATTAACTTGGATTACTGCTGCATTAGGTGAATTCAGTACCTTAACATGACATGTCATTCATGTGAATGTGCATTGCATTGATTGTGTTCTCTCTTGTTTGCCGATGCTTGTCCCCTCTCGATGAGACGTCTGAAGCGATGAATTCGATGACACCGATGAAGAACTATATTATCTTGAGAAGTGCCGTGCAAGCAAAACCCCTTGTTCATTCCGATATAATCCCACTCTCTCGCTTCCTGCTCTATTTTACTGCATTAGGACAACAACGACTCATGTGTTACTTGCTGCGGTAGCTGAACCCCTTTATCCTCTGCATGACTGTCATTCCACAAGAATTAGATGAAACCCACTAGCATGAGTAGGAGTTGTTTGAGCCATGTTGTGCCTACTCATTCATGCTTGTTGTCATGCCTGCCATCGCTTAGAGTTGAGTCAGGTCTGATTCATCGGGAATGAATTGGAATGGTTGTGTGAACATGTCCTACTACGTGTGTGAGCTAAGTGTGTGAACACGATTTGGTAAAGGTAGCGGTGAGAGGCCATGTAGGAGTACATGGTGGGTTGTCTCATTGCAGCCGTCCTCAGGAACTGAGATCTGTGTTTGTGATCCATGAAACGATTACTACCACGCATTGGGCCCGAAACCAATGGACCCTCTCGGCTTCTTAACCACCCTTGTCCTCGGTCAAGGAGTTGCAAGTAGTTTACGGTGTTTGTAGTATCTTTGGGGCACGCATAACGCTGACCGTAGGGGTGGGTTGTGTTGCGGTAGGCACCGTGGCCCGGTGTACCGATTCGCCTGCGTTTGGTGTCTGGGAACCCTGCACACATCGTTCGGGCTGTATGGGAAACCTCGGCCGGACTCCTGCGGATGGAACCCGAATAGGCGATAAACCCGGACTTAGGACTTGTGTGTTTAGGTAGGTCGTGGCCGACACCCACGTTGGGCTTCCGCTTGAAGGTTGCCGAGTACATGTCGTGGTAAACGGGCGGTAAGTGGTGAGCGTGTGTGAAGAAGTACACCCCTGCAGGGTTAATATGATCTATTCGAATAGCCGTGTCCACGGAGAAGGACTTCGGGTTGCCTATATCAGTTCATAGACAAGAGAAAGTGGATACTCTAAAATACGCAAGATAAGCGTGAGTGCTATGGATGGCGTTCTCGTGAGGGAGGCAGGGAGCGGGTCCAGAGTGGTGTATTGATATGGTGAATATGTGGACTCGTGTGTGCCACCTCAAAAGAGTTACTTGCAATCGTAGTTTAGGATAGCCACCGAGTCAAAGCTGGCTTGCTGCACCAAACTCCACCACCCCCTTTTGACAATGATGCATATGCAGCTAGTTCTGATGTAAGTCTTGCTGAGTACGTTTGTACTCACGTTTGCTTATTTTATGTTTTGCAGAGAGACTTTGGTCTCGCTAGTAGTTCCGCTTGGACTTCGAGGGTTAGCTTGTTACCTCAGCTACGATCTTGTGCCCTCGGCAGGATCTGGTAGATAGTCAGGCTTCTCAGCCTTTTTCATTTATAGTTGTCTGTACTCAGACATGTTTAGCTTCCGCTTGTGTTTTGACTTGTATGCTTTGAGTGTTGGGTCATGAGACCCATGTTTGTAATATCTCGCTCCTCGGAGCCTATTGATTAAATATTTGAGTCGTAGAGTTATGTTGTGATGCCATGTTGTATCTGCACATATTGAGCATATTGTGTGTATGTTTGAAATGCTTGGTATGTGTGGGATCCGACAAACTAGTTGTTTATCCTTGGCAGCCTCTCATATGGGGAAATGTAGTCTCGTGCCACGGCGATAGTAGTCCGCTACAGCCGGTTCACCGGAGTCCTGCTAGCCCAAAGCACTACTGCTTGGACACTTGACTGGCCGGCATGTGTTTCACTTCGTTCCTATATGTCCGTCCCTTCGGGAAATGTCACGCGGTGTTATTCGAGTCCTGCCTAGCTCGCTACAGCCGGGATACCGGAGTCCTGTTAGCCTAGTGCTATAGCCCGAATTTATCGTTGATGACCGACATGCTCGATGTGATTCATGTATGCCTGTCCCCATGGGTTAGCGCCGCTTTGGGTTCACGACTAGCCATGTCGGCCGGGTTCTTTGTCATATGGATGCTAGCGACACTATCATATACGTGAGCCAAAAGGCGCAAACGGTCCGGGCCATGGTAAGGCGACACCCGTGGGAATACCGTGCGTGAGGCCGCAAAGTGATATGATGTGTTACATGCTAGATCGGTGTGACTAGGATCGGGGTCCTGACAGCGACGTTGGGAAGCTTGCTCACCATAGCACCACCGCACTCCGCGTGTTTACCATCAACCACTTTCGGCTTCACATTCAAGACCTTGAGCCATAGGCCGAAGTGGGGGGGACACAGAGGAATGCCTCACACACGACGATGAACGCCGAAATGTTGAGGAAGGAATTCGGGGCTAGATCATGGAAATCTAGCCCGTAGTAAAACATGAGACTGTGGGCGAAAGGATGGAGGGGAAACACTAATCCACGAAGAAAGTGGGGGATGAATACTACCCTCTCATTGGGCTCCGGAGTGGGGACGATTTGCTTTTTGGCCGGAAGCCGGTCGGCGATTTCCTTGGCTAGGTACCCCGCTTCCCGGAGTTCCTTGATGTTGCCCTCTATAATGGAGGAGGCCATCCACTTTCCTTGCGCTCCAGATCCGGACATGGCTGGAGTGCTTGCTGGGGACCGAAAGGATTGAAGCATGGGCGCTCGAGCTCGAGGGTGGATGGGCTGAGGAAGAAGAAGTCGTGGGGTAAAAAGTTGGATTCTTATCCTCTTATAAAGGCAGTGAATGTCAAGCGCCCCCTCCTCAGCCTTAAAATTTGCCTACTCCCAAGGGGTCGTGCGGATGGCAAGGTTGGATTACCCAAGCCCTCATTGATGAGAATCCCGTAATAAGGGGGCATGGTCTCGGCTTTGACAAGACGTGTCACCGGAGGTTGCATCTGAAAACACGAAAAGGGAGGTCGAAAAACGATTCGAAATAATGAAGTGGCCAGACGTAACGTCTCACTTGCAAAGCTGTCAGTAAAGACATGCCATGTTTTTTGATCAAGTGTTATGCCCTTGCGGTTGTGGATTGTAACTATTAAACGGAGCCGGATATAGTTCTTTTGATCAACTACTTTGAAGTGTTCGGAGGAGGAACCCGCCTTGCAATGCCGAAGACAATCTACGCGCCGGACACATCATCATTGAAGCCAGGTTCAGGGGCAACTGAGGGAGTCCTGGATTTGGGGGTCCCCGGGTGTTTGGGCTATGTGACGTCGGCCGGACTAGTGGGCCGTGAAGATACAAGATCAAAGGCCTTCCCCCGTGTCTGGATGGGACTCTCCTTTGCGTGGGTATGTATTTTCCTTTCTCTGTGCACCGACTCTGTAGAACCCAAGTTCCCTCTGGTGTCTATATAAACCTGAGGGTTTAGTCCGTAGAGGCAATCATAAACATATAGGCTAGACATCTAGGGTTTAGCCATTACGATCTTGAGGTAGATCAATTTTTGTAACCCCTACACTCATCAAAGTCAATCAAGCAGGAAGTAGGGTATTACCTCCATTAAGAGGGCCCGAACCTGGGTAAACATCATGTCCCCTGTCTCCTGTTACCTTTGATCCTCAGACGCATAGTTCGGGGCCCCCTACCCGAGATCTGCCGGTTTTGACACCGACAGTGACCCCTCTGACTCCTCGGACGCCGGCTGGTGACTCCAGTTGGCGATAACAGTCGAACGACAATAAGCGCAACGCCCCACAGCCGGCTTCCACCAGTCGGCAAGTGGCAACAGTTGAAGACCAGCAGCCGGAGGAGCAACTTGGCCCCAAACGTCAGAAGGGCGGCAAGCCTGCTTGGATGCCCGCCTTCTCCTTCGAGCGAACCCTTGATGATCGCTGCAAGTTCCACAACAGCGCAAAGACGTCCAGCCACACCACCCGGAAGTGACACTAGCTCACCGGAATTGCCAAGGGCGATGGCTTGCCTCCTCCGCCTGCTGGCCCCCGCTCGGCCTCTCCAGCAGCCGGCGGCCAGAGCAGTCGACATGGTCCATGATGAGTTCCCTGAAGCCAACGCCACTTATGTCGTCTTCACTAGTGAAGCCAATGACAAGCACAGCCGGCGTGAGCAATGCCGGGAGGTGAATGCCGTCACCTCTGAAGTCCCAGAGTTCTTGCACTGGTCCGAGAGGCCTATCAGCTGGAGCCATGCCAACCACCCGGCTGTGATGCCCTCGCTAGTTTCCTATGCCTTGGTGTTGGATTCCACCTTCTCAATGGAGAGGCTAGCTTGCCGCTTCTCCCGAGTCCTGAGACGGCGGTAGCAGCATCAACATCCTCTACCGCGACACCATGGAGAAGTTGTGTATCAAGGAGAAGCAGCTCCTGCCTAGTCGGACTGTCTTCCATGGCATTGTACTCGGCCATTCCTGCTCTCCAACCGGCAAGATCAAGATAGACATCCTAAACGGCGACAAGGATCACTTCGGCCGCGAGCCGATCTGGTTCGAGGTGGTTGACCTGGACAGCCCCTACCACGCACTCCTAGGTCGGCCTGCTCTGGCCAAGTTCATGGCGGTGCCGCACTACGCCTACCTCAAGATAAAGATGCCGGGCACCAAGGGCATCATCACCATAGCTGGCGACTACCATAAGTCGGAGGCATGTGCTGCTGCCAGCAGTCGGCTGGCCGAGTCCCTAATCACCGCCGTAGAGAAGAGACGCCTTGACCAGGTTGTGGCCATGTCCAGCAAGCAGCCGGACATGTCGCCAGACCCCAGGGAGTCGGAGGCCCAGGGATCCTTACAGCCGGCCAAAGAGACCAAAAAGATACCCTAGGACCCAGAGCACGTGGAGAGGCACGCTGTCATAGGGGCCAACCTTTACGGCAAATTGGAAAGCGAGCTTGTCGATTTCCTTCGTGAGAATCGAGACATCTTTGCATGGTCTCCCAAAGACATGTTGGGTGTTCCAATGGATTTCACCGAGCACAAGCTACATTTCAGGCCGGAAGCAAAGCCAGTCAAGCAACACCTCCGCCGCCTGTCAGAAGAGAAGAGAAGAGAAGAATTGTTGGTGAAGAAATAGCCCGGCTTCTGGCAGCCGGCTTCATCATGGAAGTGTTCTACCCGGTGAGGGAGTCCTGGACTAAGGGTCCTCGGGCGTTGACTCATATCTATTAGGCCGGACTGATGGGCTGTGAAGACATGAAGGCCGAAGACTGTACCCTTGTCTGTATTGGACTCTACTTGGCGTGGAAGGCAAGCTTGGCGACCGATTACGAAGATTCCTTCTTATGTAACAGACTCTATGTAAACCCTAGACCCCCCCCCCCCGGTGTCTATATAAATCGGAGGGGTTAGTCCGGAAAGGATATACACATTACCATAGTCATATAGGCTAGACTTCTAGGGTTTAGCCATTACGATATTGTGGTAGATCAACTCTTGTAACACTCATATTCATCAAGATCAATCAAGCAGGAAGTAGGGTATTACCTCCATAGAGAGGGACGGAACCTGGGTAAACATCGTGTCCCCCGTCTCATGCTACCATCTATCCTAGACGCACAGTTCGGGACCCCTTACCCAAGATCCGCCGGTTTTGACACCGACATTGGTGCTTTCATTGAGAGTTCCACTGTGCCATCGACAAAAGGTTCGATGGCCCCTTCAATCGTCGATAATGACTCTGTTCAGGGAGGAACCTTCCTCCCCGGACAGATTTTTGTATTCGACGGCTTCATACTGTGGGCCAACTCGCTTGGCCATCTGGAGCAGGTCGACAGCTACTCCCCTGGCCATCAGGTCAGATTTGGAAGCTTGAACTACGTCGCGGATATCCGTGGAGACTTGATCTTCAATGGATTTGAGACCGCGGTGATCGCTCCCCCTTGCTTCGATGAACATGACTTAAATCTGTCATTGGATCACATACAGGAGGTGGTTCCTGTTGCTGCAACGGCCTTAGAACCAGAGCAGGTCGTGCCATCCAAAGCCATAGAGTCTGCGGCGTTGGAGCCGCACACAGACTCAACACCCATGCACTATTTGCGTCAACGGAACTTCGGACTCGTCTCCGGCTATAAGTTCCGGACCATATACGCCTGCGATGTGCTTAACTCTTTAAATAATTTGTCCTTGGAGAAGGAGTCGCAGCCAAACTATGTTCGGTTCGAGTTAGAGGCTGATGATGGGGAATTTTGCTTCCCACCCGCCACCCACTTCATAGCTACCGTCGAGGACTTAACCGACGAGCTCGATTATGGCTCCGAAGACATCGACGATATGGACGACAATGATGACAAGGAGCAAGGCCAAGACCTGCCATTCACTGGATGCTGGACGGCCACCTCTTCGTACGACGTCTACATGGTTGATACACCTAAAGGATCTGGCGACGACAAAGAAAATCCAGATGCGAATAAACCCTCCAAGACACAGCCCAAGCATCGGCGCCCTAAACGCCGCTATAAGCCTCGTCGCTCAAAAGATGGCAGCACTGGCACCGGAGAAAATAGTAGTCCGGGCGACACCGAAAACAATGAAGACCCTGTTGAAGCTGCATCCGAACAGGAGGATCAAGACAACGAGCTAGTTAACCCTGATAAACAGGCCACGCCCAATGACCTGGATGATGATAGTTATCATCCACCCTCCAAGGATGATGAGAGCCTTGGCAATGAGGACTTCATCGTGCCTACGGCACCCCTCGAGCAGGAGCGCTTTAAGCGCCAGCTCATAGCTACGGCAAGAAGCCTAAAGAAAAAGCAGCAGCAGCTCCAAGCAGATCAAGACCTACTCATCAATAGATGGACCAATGCCCTAGCAGCTGAAGAATACGGCCTCAAGCGCCCAACCAAGAGTTACCCAAAACGCAGACTGCTACCTCAGTTTGATGAGGAGGCACCAGATCCCATACCTCCCTCGCACAATGCGGACCGACCACCACGCGATCGAGATAGTGCGGCAGACCGACCACCCCGCGGTCGGGATAAAACGGCAACTCAGCCCGAACAATAGCCCGCCCCACCGCCTCGCAAACACAGGACAGACCAGCTCGGGACCATACATTCGACCTTCGGCAGGAGCTGGACAGTAGAGCAGGACACACCAGATCAATCTACGGATCGCGAGGACGTTTCCCTACTCGGGATGACAGCTACCTATTAGGACGTGACAAACTTAATCACACCCGGGCCGATAACCGCAGACGGACATCATCGGAGGTGCGCCGTGACGCGGCCCGCTATAGAGGCGCCGCACACCCTCTCTGCTTCATAGATGAGGTGCTGGATCACGAATTCCTCGAGGGGTTCAAGCCCGTCAATATAGAATCATACGACGGAACAACCGATCCCGCAGTGTGGATCGAAGATTTTATTCTCCACATCCACATGGCCCGTGGAGACGACCTCCACGCCATCAAATACCTCCCACTAAAGCTCAAAGGGCCAGCTCGACACTGCCTAAATAGCCTGCCTGAAAATTCCATCGGCAGCTGGGAGGACCTGGAAGAAGCCTTGCTTGACAACTTCCAAGGTACATATGTCCAGCCACCTGATGCCGATGACTTAAGCCACATAGTTCAACAACCTGGAGAATCAGCCAGAAAATTTTGGACTAGGTTCCTAACCAAAAAGAACCAGATTGTTGACTGTCCGGATGCCGAAGCCCTAGCGACCTTTAAACACAGCATCCATGATGAATGGCTAGCCTGCCACCTCGGCCAAGAAAAGCCAAGGTCCATGGCAGCCCTCACAGCACTTATGACCCGCTTTTGCGCGGGAGAGGATAGTTGGCTGGCTCGCAGTACAAACACAACCAACAAAGCAGGCCCCTCCGAGGCCAAAATCAGCACCAAAGAAGTCTACCGCAATGCAGGACACAATCACCGAAGCAATGGCGATAACGCCGATGACACTATAGTTCACGGCGGATTCAGCGGCTCCATGTCCGTCCAGCAAAAGAAGCCCTATAAAAGGAATGGCAGAGGATTATCCAGCTTGGACCGCATACTCGATCGTCCATGCCAGATACACAGCACCCCAGACAAACCAGCCAACCATACTAACAGAGATTGCCGAGTCTTTAAGCAAGCCAGCAAAGTAAATAGCGGAAACAAGGAGGGGGAATCACAGAGTGAGGACGATGACGAGGATTCCCGGCAGCCGAACACAGGGGTGCAGAAGAAATTCCCGCCTCAAGTCAAAACGGTGAACATGATATATGCTACACACATCCCCAAAGGGGAGTGCAAGCGCGCACTCAGGGACATCTATGCAGTAGAGCCAGTCGCCCCAATATTCAACCCATGGTCGTCATTCCCGATCACCTTTGATCGTCGTGATCATCCAACTAGAATCCGCAACGGCGGTTCGGCCACATTGGTACTCGACCCAATCATCGACGGATTTCACATGACACGAGTCCTAATGGACGGTGGTAGCAGCCTCAACCTGCTCTATCAGGATACAGTATGCAAAACGGGCATCAATCCCTCACGAATCAAGCCCACGATAACCACCTTTAAAGGAGTTATACTAGGCGTAGAGGCCCGTTGTATGGGCTCGATCACGCTGGAGGTGGTCTTCGGCTCCCCGGATAACTTCCGAAGCGAAGAGTTAATCTTTGATACCGTCCGCTTCCGCAGTGGCTACCACGCATTGCTCGGACGAACCGCGTTTGCTAGATTCAACGAGGTGCCGCATTCTGCTTATCTCAAGCTCAAGATGCCTGGTCCACGCGGCGGCATTACAGTAAATGGAAACACGGAAAGTTCCCTCCGTACAGAGGAGCATACCGCAGCCCTAGCAGCGGAAGTACAGTGCGGCGTTCTCAAGCGGCACCATAATCCGGCCGCCGAGCCTCTGGACATCGTTAAGAAGGTCCGGACCACACTGCAATAGGGCAGCTTGGTTCGTCAAGAGCTGAATTAGTAAATTCGGCCTCCGTCCCAGCCCCGATTAGGAAATGACATCCATACCGTGTGTACATAACTACGCACTCAATACCCCATGGGTACTGACGGAGGCATAACTCGTTGTGATCCACAGTGCGGCTTGACTGACCCTGGGATTTGCACGCCTTTACTTTTTCTTTTTATTATGGGTTTTTTCTCTTTTCGAGGTCTATGCGGATGACCCGCTTGGAGAACACACCAAGGAGGCAAGGAGCTCTAGCATACAAGGGATTCTCTATGTGGTTTTCTACTAAACGATTGCCATACTTGTTTTACATATCCGCACGCAGCTCGCCCTTGGTTGCGGCATGTTAAATAGCTTTACTTGCTTATCGCATTACTTGCACAAAGTACGCCTCGACGTACTAATTACATCACAATGGTGACTGAATGGTGGCGTCAGCTTATTACTTAATTTTCCTGTTTCCTCACCCTTGTATATATTACTTATTGCACACGTACACCATGGTACGTATCACTATGCATGGGGCTTCATTACAGCCCGCATTACGGCAATAAAAGTCCGAACACTTTTCAAGTATAGTACGGCACCCCGAACTTATAGCATTATATGCACCGGCTCCGAATCATGTCTTTGGTCAATAGTTGGGTTGCCCAGCTCCTGTGCTTGCTACCCTATGTTCCTCTATATCGGCTAGGGTAGTAAAGGGAGAACTACTGCGATTGTGTCCCGGTTCTTCCGGATGAGCACCTTAGTAGAGAAAGCCGAAAACTGACTGTCATGATGCGGCTGTTCGAGAGGTTCCAAATCGTTAGAGATTTTTGCCGCTTCTTGCGAAGAATCGGTTCCTCCGATAAGGCATGTACAACGCCCCTAGTTCGGCCTTCCGAACACCAGGGGCTTCGCCAACTTTTTTAATTGGAAAACTCCTATGGCTAAGTGATGGCGGTAAAGGCCGCATAGTCTGATTGGCTTGTTCGTTGCGCTAAACACCTCCTTTAAGGGCCAGAATGTGGAGTAAAGAGTGTTCAGATTTATCACGAACACCCTCGTACTATCTACGTGGGGGCAGAAGCCGACGACTGGTCAACCCTCAGATTTCATAAACGATCGCATAGGAGGTAAAATGTAAATCACAAGCATTATAATACATAACATCCATATATGGGTATGGTCATATTATTTCTTATGCTAAAGTAACAATCTATTCACAATGTAAAGTATGAATCAGAAACTTCATTGAGAACCAGCAAACTATAATCTCAGTCATTGAAGCAATTGCAATTTATCATAACATCGTAAAGAGTGTATGTAAGAGCTCTTCAGCAAGTCCACATACTCAACTATCATTTAGTCTTTCACAATTGCTAACACTCACACATTACTTGTGATTACGGAGTTTTAATCGGACACAGAGAAAGGTAGGGGCTTATAGTTTCGCCTCCCAACCTTTTACCTCAAGGGTAATATCAACAATAATAGTTCATGCTAACTTACATCCAATTAGATATATATATATCAGGATCTTTCCAACACAATGTGCTTGCCAAAGGATAAAATGTAAAAAGGAAAGGTGAAGATCACCATGACTCTTGCATAAGGTAGAAGATAAAAGTAAAAGATAGGCCTTCGCAGAGGGAAGCAGAGGTTGTCATGTGCTTTCAGGGTTGGATACACAAAATCTTAATGCGAAAGAACGTCACTTTATATTGCGACTTGTGATATGGACCTTTACTATGCAGTCTGTCGCTTTTATTTCTTCCACATCACAAGATCGTATAAAGCTTATTTCTCCCACACTAATAAGTCATACATATTTAGAGAGCAATTTTTATAGCTTGCACCGATGACAACTTACTTGAAGGATCTTACTCAATCCATAGGTAGATATGGTGGACTCTCATGGCAAAACTGGTTTTAAGGGTATTTGGAAGCACAAGTAGTATTTCTACTTGGTGGAAAGAATTGGCTAGCATGAGGGAGAAAGGCAAACTCAACATGTTGGATGATTCATGACAATATACTTTATCTCAGATATAAGAAAACATGACCCATTACGTTGTCTTCCTTGTCCAACATCAACTCTTTATCATGTCATATTTTAATGAGTGCTCACAATCATAAAGATGTCCAAGATAGTATATTTATATGTGAAACCTTTCTTTCTTTATTACTTCCTACTAATTGCAACGATGACCAAAACTATGTTTGCCAACTCTCAACAACTTTTAATCATCATACTCTTTATATGTGAAGTCATTACTCTCCATAAGATCAATATGATCTCTTTTTGTTTCTTTTTATTCTTTTTTTTATTCACTCATAATCATAGCAAGAAAATCAAGCCCTTGACTCAACACTAATCTTTATTATATAGCTTACGGACTCGATTACATAGAGGGATCATAAAACAAAACTCAAAACTAGATGATACCAAAAACTTTATTCTACTAGATCAAGATATTACGAAAAGGATCGAACTAAGAAAATCGGTAAAGATAGGAGTGTGATGGTGATACGATACCGGGGCACCTCCCCCAAGCTTGGCAGTTACCAAGGGGAGTGCCCATACCCATGTGATTATGTTTCTTTCTTTGGAGGTGGTGATGGGGATAATTGTGCCTTCAGCTTCTTCATATTATAACTGAGAAGAGCAATTTCCTCCTTTAAATCATCGACCTCCGACTCCAGCTTCAAGATCTTTTCACATAAATCTTCTTTGCTTTTCTGCCGAAAATGAGAAGGAATAGATCGATTGTTAGATAGTTTAGCCCTCTTAGGGAGACTATACTTCTTGAACTTCACGTGCATATCCCCAGGTTTAGGTAGAGGGACATCCTCCTCCTCCGAGCTTGAATCGTTGATCCTCATTAGATGAGCATCCTCCTCCTCATCCGTAGTTCGACCACAAGGAGATAGATCCCCATAGGTCTTTGAGTCGGCAATGAGGTGTGAGACATAGCTCTCTCCGTCGGAGTCCTGAGATGACATCTTGCTCCAAATCTACTACAGAAATAGCTCGAAACAAAAACAGAGGATTTTTGCGTGGTACGGTGGTCAAAACCTTCGGGAGAATATATAATGAATTTTTACTGACCCAAAGAAGTATCGTGCAAGAAAACGGAGTCCAAAGAGCGCACGAGGTGCCCACGAGGCAGGGGGCGTGCCCAGGGGGTAGGGCGCGCCTCCCACCCTCGTGGAAGCCCCGTGTCCTTCCCGGACAGCTTCTTATTTTCCTACTTCTCTAAATATTCCAAAACAGAGAAAAATTGCCATTAGGACTGTTTTGGAGTCGGTTTACTTACTGTACCTTGTACCTATTCCTTTTCGGAGTCTGAAACGTTCTGGAAAGTGTCCCTTATGTATTCCTCCGGGGGTTATGGTTTTAATAATATTAGTTTCAACATTTATGGGATTACCTGAGATGTAGTGTTTGATTCTTTGACCGTTCAGCACCTTCGGATTTGTGCCTTCGAAGTTATTGATTTTTATGGCACCGGAACGATAGACCTCCTCTATAACGTAAGGACCTTCCCATTTAGAGAGAATTTTTCCTGCAAAAAATCTTAAACGAGAGTAGAATAGCAACACATAATCACCTACATTAAACTCATGCTTTTGTATCCTTTTGTCATGCCATCTATTAACTTTTTCCTTAAACAATTTGGCATTCTCATAGGCTTGGGTTCTCCATTCATCAAGTGAGCTAATGTCAAATAACCTCTTCTCACCGGCAAGTTTGAAATCATAATTGAGCTCTTTAATATCCCAATATGCCTTATATTCTAGTTCGAGAGGTAAGTGACATGCTTTCTCGTAAACCATTTTAGACGGAGACATACCCATAGGATTTTTATATGCAGTTCTATAGGCCCATAATGCATCATCAAGTTTCTTGGACCAATTCTTTCTATATCTATTAATAGTCTTTTGCAAAATTAATTTGAGCTCTCTATTGCTCAATTCTACTTGACCGCTAGACTGTGGGTGATATGGACATGCAATTCTATGATTAATGTCATACTTAGCAAGCATCTTACGAAAAGCACCATGAATGAAATGTGAACCACCATCAGTCATTAAATATCTAGGGACTCCAAACCTCGGAAAAATAACTTCTTTAAGCATCTTCATAGAAGTGTTATGATTAGCACTAGTAGTTGGGATAGCTTCTACCCACTTAGTAACTTAATCAACAACAACTAAAATATGTGTATATCCATTAGAGGCAGGAAACGGTCCCATATAATCAAAGCCCCAAACATCAAATGGTTCAATGACAAGTGAATAATTCATAGGAATTTCTTGATGTCTACTAATATTACCAATTCTTTGACATTCATCACAAGACAAGACAAACTTACGGGCATCTTTGAAGAGAGTAGGCCAATAAAAACCTGATTGCAACACCTTGTGTGCAGTTCTATCTCTAGCGTGGTGCCCTCCATAAGCCTCGGAGTGACACTTGCGGATGATCTGTTCCTGTTCATGCTCAGGTACACAACGTCTAATAACACCATCTACTCCTTCTTTATAAAGATGTGGGTCATCCCAGAAGTAATGTCTTGAATCATAGAAAAACATTTTATTTGCTGGTATGTGAAACTAGGTGGTATAAATTTAGCAACAATGTAATTAGCATAATCAGCATACCATGGAGCAGTACAAGAAGCATTTATGACATTTAGTTGTTCATCAAGAAAGCTATCATCAATAGGTAGTGGGTCATCAAGAACATTCTCTAACCTAGGGAAGTTGTCTGCAACGGGGTTCTCAGCTCCATTTCTATCAATAATATGTAAATCAAATTCTTGTAGCAAGAGAACCCATCTAATAAGTCTAGGTTTAGCATCTTTATTTTCCATAAGATATTTAATAGCAACATGATCGGTGTGAATAGTTACTTTAGAATCAACATTGTTGAGGAAATCGTTAACTGGTAGCTGCTGGGTTGGCTGGCGAGTAGGGGATTAATTGGCTAATCGGTAAGTTAATCGGCCATTTAATGAATTAATCGGACGATTTATTGGTTTATCGTCTACTCGGTGACCCTACGAGTAGGGATTAATCGGCAAGTTAACTGGTTAATCGGATGAATTCTTGACCAGGGGAATCAACAATATAAGGTCTGAACTTATCACAAGCAAATACAACTGCTAATAATTCTTTTTCAGTAGTAGCATAATTTCTCTGGGAATTGTCTAGAGTTTTACTAGCATATTGAATAACATTTAATTTCTTATCAACTCTTTTCCCTAGAACAACACCTACAGCATAATTGCTAGCATCACACATAATTTCAAAGGGTAAATTCCAATCAGGTGGCTGAACAATAGGTGCAGAGATTCATGCTTTATTAAGTATTTCAAATGCTTCTATGCAATCATCATCAAATACAAAAGGAATGTCTTTTTGTAATAGATTAGTCAGAGGCCGAGAAATTTTTGAGAAGTCCCTAATAAACCTCCTATAAAAACTGGCATGACAAAGCAAACTTCTTATACCTTTGATGTCCTTCGGACATGGCATCTTTTCAATAGCATCAACTTTAGCTTTATCAACTTCAATACATGTTTTAGAAATTTTATGCCCCAAGACAATGCCTTCATTAACCATAAAGTGGCACTTCTCCCAATTCAAGACAAGATTAGTTTCTTCACATCTCTGCAAAACTTGATCAAGGTTGCTCAAGCAAACATCAAAAGAGGAGCCATAAACGGAGAAATCGTCCATGAAAACCTCACATATCTTTTCACAAAAGTCAGAAAATATAGCCATCGTGCATCTTTGAAAGGTAGAAGGTGCATTACATAAACCAAAAGGCATACGTCTATAAGCAAAAGTACCTAAAGAGCAAGTTAAAGCGGTCTTTGCTTGATCATCAGCTAACACAGGTATTTGAGAGAAGCTAGAGTAACCATCTAGAAAGCAAAAATGTGTATGTTTGGATAATCTTTCTAGCATTTGATCAATAAAAGGTAAGGGGTAATGATCTTTTTTAGTAGCCTTATTTAATTTGCGGAAACCAATTACCATCCTATGACCTGTAATAATTATTTGCGGAATCAATCCATCTTTATCATTAGGAACGACAGTGATACCTCCCTTCTTTGGGACACAATGGACAGGACTTACCCACTAACTATCAGTAACGGGATAAATTATACCTGCCTCAAGGAGCTTTAGTATTTCCTTTCTTACCACTTCTTTCATCTTAGGATTCAGCCATCGTTGGTGATCAATAACTTATTTGGCGTCTTTCTCCAAATTAATTTTGTGTTGACATAGAGTGGGACTAATGCCCTTAAGATCATCAAGAGTATATCCAATAGCAGCACGGTGCTTCTTCAGAGTTTCAAATAATTTTTATTCCTCCTTCTCTAAAAGGTTAGCACTAATAATAACAGGATATATCTTATTTAAGAGTATAAGGTAATGGTTTAAGCTCAAACACGGGATCATCCTTGGGTGGAGGGGGATCCCCTAGGATTCCAACAGGCAAATTGTGTTTCAGAATAGGTCCATGTTTAAAGAATACTTCAGCTATTTCCCTTCTTTCATTCATAAACATATCATACTCATGGTCTAGCAAATATTGTTCTAAAGGATCACTAGGAGTCACGACAATAGAAGCAAGACCAATAATTTCATCCTTACCAGGCAATTCTTCATCACGGGGTTGTCTACGATATTTAGAAAAATTAAACTCATGAGACATATCATCCAAACCAATAGTAACAACATCCTTTTCGCAGTCTATCTTAGCATTAATAGTGTTCAAGAAGGGTCTATCAAATATAATGGCAAAAAAACTATCTTGTGGGGACCCAAGAACAAGAAAATCAGCAGGATATTTAGCCTTCCCACACAAGAATTCAACATCTCTAACAATCCCAATTGGTGAAATAGTATCTCTATTGGCAAGCTTAATGGTAACATCGATATCGTCCAACTCAGCAGGTGCAATATCATGCATAATTTCTTTGTATAAGGAAATATGTATCGCACTGGCACTATCACCCATATCACACAAGCCATGATAACAATGATTTCCTATTTTAACAGAAATAACAGGCATGCCTACCACAGGTCTATGTTTATCTTTAGCACCAGGTTTAGCAATTCTAGCAGTCTCATCACAGAAATAAATAACATGCCCATCGATATTATCAGCCAAGAGATCTTTAACTATAGCAATATTAGGTTCAACTTTAACTTGATCAGGAGGTGTATAAGTTCTAATACTACTTTTACGAACCACAGTTGAAGCTTTAGCATGATCCTTTATCCTAAGAGGAAAAGGTGGTTTCTCAACATAAGAAGTAGGAACAATAGGATCACTATAAGTGATAGTCTTTTCTTCAACTTTAATAGGTTCAACTACTTTTACTTCTATGGGTGGATGATATTTAAACCACTTCTCTTTAGGGAGATCAACATGAGTAGCAAAAGATTCACAAAAAGGAGCTACTATCTCAGAGTCACGTCCATATTTAGTGCTAAATTTACGGAAAACATCGGTATCCATAAAAGATTTAACACAATCAAACTTAGGTGTTATACCTGATTCCTTACCTTCATCGAGATCCCAATCCTCAGAGTTGCGTTCAATTCTTTCCAATAAATCACATTTGAATTCAATAGTCTTCATCATAAAAGAACCAGTATAAGAAGTATCAAGCATGGAGCGATTATTGTCAGAAAGCCGAGCATAAATTTTTTGAATAATCATTTCTCTTGAGAGCTCGTGATTGGCGCATGAATATAACATTGACTTAAGCCTCCCCCAAGCTTCAAGAGGCCAAAAATTATATATATAATTACGATCATGATGAAGAAGATGCATAGGATAAAACTTCTGATGGAATTCCAATTTCAATCGCTTGTAGTCCCATGATCCCATATCATCACATAGCCTATACCACGTCAATGCATCTCTCTTCAAAGATAAAGGGAAGACCTTCTTCTTGATAACATCATCGGGCATACCTGCAAGTTTAAATAATCCACAAACTTCATCCACTTAGATTAAGTGTAAATCTGGAAGCAATGTTCCATCTCCTGATTTCCAAGTAAACATTTTCATTTTCAGTAGATTGAGGAGCAAATTTGTGCTCTACTGGTCGAGGTGAAGATACCCCGAACAAGCCCCTCAAAGGATTACTTTCCATAGTAACAAGTGACAGTAAATTTCAGCACACTATATAAATTTTCCTTACCAAATTCCACCTACCAAAGGCGCTTCACTCCCCGACAATGGCGCCAGAAAAGAGTCTGGATGACCCACAAGTATAGGGGATCTATCGTAGTCCTTTCGATAAGTAAGAGTGTCGAACTCAACAAGGAGCAGAAGGAAATGATAAGCGGTTTTCAGCAAGGTATTCTCTGCAAGCACTGAAGTTATCGGTAAAAGATAGTTTTGTGATAAGGTAATTTGTAACGGGTAACAAGTAACAAGTGTAAATAAAGTGCAGCAAGATGGCCCAATCCTTTTTGTAGCAAAGGACAAGCCTGGACAAACTCTTATATAGAGAAAAGCGCTCCCGAGGACACATGGGAATTATCGTCAAGCTAGTTTTCATCACGTTCATATGATTCACGTTCAGTACTTTGATAATTTGATATGTGGGTGGACCGGTGATTGGGTGATGTCCTTAGTTGTACAAGCATCCCACTTATGATTAACTCTTATTGCAAGCATCCGCAACTACAAAAGAAGTATTAAGGTAAACCTAACCATAGCATGAAACATATGGATCCAAATCAGCCCCTTACGAAGCAACGCATAAACTAGGGTTTAAGCTTCTGTCGCTCTAGCAACCCATCATCTACTTATTACTTCCCAATGCCTTCCTCTAGGCCCAAACAATGCTGAAGTGTCATGTAGTCGACATTCACATGACACCACTAGAGGAGAGACAACATACATCCATCAAAATATCGAACGAATACCAAATTCACATGACTACTAATAGCAAGACTTCTCCCATGTCCTCAGGAACAAACGTAACTACTCACAAAGCATATTCATGTTCATAATCAGAGGGGTATTAATATGCATAATGGATCTGAACATATGATCTTCCACCAAATAAACCAAATAGCATCAACTACAAGGAGTAATAAACACTACTTGCAACCCACAGGTTCCAATCTCAGACTTAGAGGCAAGGATTGGATACAAGAGATGAACTAGGGTTTTAGAGGAGATGGTGCTGGTGAAGATGTTAATGGAGATGGACCCCCTCCCGATGAGAGGATCATTGGTGATGACGATGGCGATGATTTCCCTCTCCTGGAGGGAAGTGTCCCCGGCAGAACAGCTCCGCCAGAGCCATAGATTGGTTCCACCAAGGTTCCGCCTCGTGGCGGCGGAGTCTCGTCCCGAAAGCTTGCTTCTGATTTTTTCTCTGACGAAAGACTTCATATAGCAGAAGATGGGCACCGGAGGGCCAACAGGGGGCCCACGACGCAGGGGGCACGCCCAGGGGGGTAGGGCGCGCCCCCACCCTCGTTCCCAGGGTGTGGGCCCCCTCTGGTATTTTCTTCACTCAGTATTTTTTATTATTTCTAGAAATAACTTCCTGGAGTTTCAGGACTTTTGGAGTTGTGTAGAATAGGTCTCTAATATTTGCTCCCTTTCCAGCCCAGAATTCCAGCTGCCGGCATTCTCCCTCTTTATGTAAACCTTGTAAAATAAGAGAGAATATGCATAAGTATTGTGACATAATGTGTAATAACAACCCATAATGCAATAAATATCAATATAAAAGCATGACGCAAAATGTACGTATCATTGCCCATCCGCAGTAAAATGGCCAGGTGGAACGAGCAAACGACCTCATCCTATCTGGCATGAAGCCTCGACTGGTCGAGCCGCTGGAGCGCTCGCCTGGCTACTGGATCCCAGAGCTGCCGGCCGTCCTCTGGAGTCTTCGTACCATGCCGAACAAAGCAACCAGCTTCACTCCCTTCTTGCTCGTGTACGGGACCGAGGCCGTCATCCCAACTGACACCAAGTTTGACTCGCTTCACATCACCATGTACATGGAGGCGGAGCCAAAGGAGGCACGAGAAGACGGCGTCGACCTACTGGAGGAGGGTCGGCTTGTGGCACTCAGCCGGTCTGCCATCTTCCAGCAGGGCATGCGCCGCTACCACAGTCGGAAGGTCAAGCCACGATCCTTCCGCGAACGGGACCTTGTGCTCCGGCTAATCTAGTGAACAGGCGGCCAGCACAAGCTCTCGGCCCCGTGGGAGGGGCCTTTCATCAGCAGCAAAGCCTTGGTCAACGACTCCTACTACCTCATAAACGCGTAGAAGCCCAGGGCACGCAAGAGGGACGATTCCGGCAAGGAAACAGAGCGCCCATGGAATGCGAATCTTCTTCGTCGATTTTACAGTTGACACACTGTATGTACCACACTACCTTTTCTATTATGCAAAGACAATGGGTCCCTCGAGGAGCACTCGGGGGCTACCCTTTTTATCTATATGATAAGATTATGCCTATGAATGTGTTATTTAATTCCTCCGCCCGGCACCGGGTCCGATCAGTCGGCCCGAGGGCTCGCCGCCTTGTCCTACGTTGATATCACCTGCAGTCGGACAAGTAGTGTGCCGACATCTGAGCCCTCTCTTGCCTTAAGCCACAGCTCGTCGAGCGAATGTCCGGCTGGCAAGAGCTAAACGTAGGAAATGATGTCCACACGAAAAATGACTAAGTAAAAACACCAGCATAGGCCAAGCCGGCTCCTCGCTGTTGGAGATATGCCCTAGAGGCTATCATGTATGATGATATTTCCTATATGTTTATGAATAAAGATAGTCCTTGGACATTGTCAATGGTGTGTATCAGCAAGTACATGACTTGTTTGTGGGACTATGCATTGTATGATGACTGTCATAAAAGGTCCCTAGTTGAAAGGGCTGTGTGGACACGCAGCCGACTAGAATAACATATGACACGATCGATGGCTTGGTCTCACTATCCATGGAGCATTGGATGCTAACCAGATAATATGGGCTTGGAAAGGTCTGGTCGGATTCGACATAGTCAGATCCGAGTTGAGATAAGGTCCGAGTCGGACAGACCCAACTATGTCACGCAACGATTTGTCATATGTGAGTATCTTGTACAACATAAGTTCTATGTCCTAAGACCTGAGCTGGCACATGTACTCGGGATGGTGACAGACCTGCTTTGGCAGACCAAATGCTACTCCGTGACTGGGTAGTTACAAAGGTAGGTTTCAGGCTTGTCCAGACCCATGCCGCGAGACATGGTCGAGCAAGATGGGATTTGCCCCCCCGATCAAGAGAGATATACTCTGGGTCCCTCATGTGATCCGACAAGGATAAGCATGGCCATGCGACAAGGATTATGAGAAAACCCGAATAGTGGTCGGCATTACTACAACGAGAAAGAGGTCCGGCTAGCACAAGGACGACAGACTCGCCTTGAGCCCGACAACATATATCGTGTGGCAAAAGGAATGGATGTATGATGTACAGGTTCGCCTAACGAGCTTCATAGTCTGCTTGGTGTTTGGCACGCCTTGATAGGGCCGCTACCAACCGTGCAGTTCGGAGGTGATCCGAACTGCGACCAAGCCGACTTGAACCTATCGCACGCTTAATGGAAGGAACCTACGAGGTCGGATCCGAGGACACTGGTCGGTTGTGATCCGAGCTATATTCGGATTGTGGCCAAGTAGACTTGTGGACTTTAGGATCTATGCGAGGCCCAAGAGTTGAGCCCGTGACAGATGCCTATATAAAGTGGAGGTGCTGCACACTCATGCGATTGATCGCTTCAACACTGTCTCTAGGGTTTGGATGTGTTGCAAATAGCCATCTCCACTCGCGGCCAACTATGTGATCGGACCTAGCAATCCGCCGCACGGTGTTCCTCCTACATGCGCTGATACCGTTAGAGGAGGTGTACCTGTCGGATTTCGGGTTCCAGCATACCCTCTAGGTTCGAACTCTGGGGTGCACGCGGAGATCTCGCCCCCTACCTACCTGCACCTCGTCGCCTCGCAAGGATCTAAACTACAAAAGGAGCAACACAAGAGACACAAGGTTTATACTGGTTCGGGCCACCATTGTGGTGTAATACCCAACTCCAGTGTGTGGTGTGGTGGATTGCCTCAGGGGCTGATGATGAACAATACAAGGAAGAACAACCTCGCGAGGGTCTGTTCTCGGCCGGTGCGAAGAACTGCTAGGGGGAGTTCGGTCGCTCTCTCTCTCTAGATTGCTTGACCTCTAGATCTGCTCTGGATTCCGGATCCGGATGCCTCTACCCTGTGGGTGGCTAGTCCTATTTATAGGCAGAGGCCCTGGGCCTCTTCCCAAATATTGAGCGGGAAGGGCGCCAACAATTGGCCATTTTGAAGGGGAACATCTAGTACACTTATCCTGACTAAAGTTGGTCCTCGCCTGTCAAAGGTTCTGACGATGACGCCAGCTTGGGCTCCACGATGACCTCCTTCCTGCCGTTGTGATGGTCTTGGTCTTGTTGCACCGAAACTGCTGCCTTTGCTTGATGCTCTCACCTGCGCTTGCCTCCTTTGCACCAAAGAGGAAATGAGGACACTGCGCGGGCTGGCGCCCGCCTGGCGCCCTCGGTCGTCATGGCTTGCGTCATGGGCACCTCATGAGGTACCCCGCCTTGATCTCTATGCCTCCTCACGAGCCAGCCTGACAAGGCCGTGCCTGAGGAGGCTTCCTGTCATCCGCCCCACGAGGCTTAGCCCCTCGCGAGGGTCTTGAGCTTGTGCTGATGAAGATGGGCCGTGCTGGGCCACCCCTTGAGCCACGCCGCAGGCCGCAGGCAGGCGATTCTGGGTACCCGTTCCCGAACACCGACAAGAGCCCCGGGCCCAAGGCGCGCTGGACTTGGCTGGCGAGAGAAGCGAAGGGGCAAGTGCGGCGCCTTGAGCCCTAACAGCTCTTGACCTTGGGCGCCGCGTGGCGGTTGATGGGATGTGGGTGCCCCCACTTCACCACGACGCCTCGGCGACTGCACAAATTGACGAGTCCCTGCATGCAAAGCGGGTCATGATTACCTGTGAACGTGGAAGTCGTCCATTGGTCTTCCCCGGTTATAAGTACGGAACAGTGCATGCCCTTCCGGTCCATCTCTTCTTGCTTCTCCTTCTTCTCCATGGCTCCGCCGAAGAGTTTCTCGGCCGCCGGAGAAGGGAAAGGCCCGCCAGGTGGAGCCTGACTCTCCCCCAGCCAAGCGCGGTCGAGGCCGTCCTCGCAAGCACCCTGTGGTTCCCGTAGCGGATTCTCGCGGCTGCGGAGGTGATCTCCTGTGCGGTGACGGGCGTCAGGCCGTTGACGGGGGGCGAGCTACGGCCGCGTGACCCCCTAGGCCACGCTTCCATTCGACAGAGGTGTTGCAGGAGTTTGTCGTATGGTCGGCGGAGCCGACCAGCACCTGGCTCAAGCTTCCCCGCTTCCTTTTAGGTGAACTTCCGGCCGGCGCCCCGGGCGGCCTCTGGCTCCAGGCGGACGGTTGCTGCCGCCGGGCCTCCTGGGCTTCGCTGGAGGTCTCCGCCGCCGGGAGCGTGGCCCGACCCGCGGATGGCAAACAATTGCCCGCGCGCGAGGTCTGAGCCGACGGTGCACCCTGCACTTCAAGTTAGACGGCGACGCCACCCTCTACGTGAGGGTGTTCGGGGAAGACGGTCACCGCGCTGGGTGCTGCCCCGAGGACGAAGACCACGACTGTGGGCCTTGCCCTGGCGACGATCGAGACGAAGATGACGGCGCGCGCGTGGTCGGCGGTGCTCGGGGTTCGTCAAGCCTCGGCGAGTCTTCTTTGGACAGCGGCTCCACCAGCGGTGGCCGTGACCAGCCTCCGCGGCGCCGCGCCCGCCTGGAGGGAGGTAGCGGGTCCGCCCGCCGTCGCGCCTTGGTGAAGCGCGAGAGGGAGTTCCTTGAGCTCCAGAGGCAGTTCGAGCTTCCGCCGCGAGTTGGTGCCAAGCGAGCCGCGCCTGTCATGTTATTTTCCTTTTCCTGCGCAAGGAGATAGTAGGGCCCCGCGGGGGCGTGCTTGGACTGTTGCTGTTTAATTATCATACTATTTCCGCTATTTTTGTATTAGACTTCTGTGCCACACGCCTGCGCGTAGAAATTACGTAGCTTGGGGTCGACATGTCGCGGTCTTCGCCTCCCGAGGCCGAGGTCTTGTCGAACGCTTCATGCCCTGCAAAGATTAGCCAGGAGAGGTAGTTTCCGGCCTCAGTCGTGGAGGCGACCGACCCAGGTCATGTGTTCGTGTCGTGGTGCCCATGGGGCACAGACTAGAGGGGTGCTCCCGTAGTGAACCCGGTTAGGGAAGCCTCAAACAGTAGGGGCAGAAAACACTCACGAGGGCGCCCGCGTTGCTCCCTCGCGAGACTCGCGCGAGAGAAATTGAGGTAGGAGAGTGAAGAAGGCAAAGAGTCGCAAGCCAAAGACGGCAACACCTTCAATAAAACTTAAAATGGGAATGAACAAGCCAACTGCAGAAAGCAAATGAAAAAAGCCGCGTCCGACACCTAATCTAGTCTTCGACGTCTTCTCACCAGCGCGGAGCTAAGTGCTGCCACTGGGCGTGGGAGGGAGCCCTGGGCTGAGGCTGGTGCTCCTGAGACTCCGGGGCGTGTACAGCCCCAACTCATTATTACGTGAGAGTGTCACGGGCGGCGAGCTTCACAGGCGTTGGCCTTCTTCACAGGCACCGGGCCTTTCTCAGAGAGATAAGCTTCACAGGCGTTCGCCTTCTTCACAGGCACTGGGCCTTTTCCAAAACGCAACAACTTCACAGGCATTCGCCTTCTTCACAGGCACTGGGCCTTTCTCAGAAAGATAAGCTTCACAGGCGTTCGCCTTCCTCACAGGCACTGGGCCTTTTCCAAAACGCAACAACTTCACAGGCATTCGCCTTCTTCACAGGCACTGGTCCATTCTCAGAAAGATAAGCTTCACAGGCATTCGCCTTCTTCACAGGCACTGGGCCTTTTCCAATACGCAACGACTTCACAGGCATTCGCCTTCTTCACAGGTATTGGGCCTTTATAGGGGTAAAACCTCCGGAGGTGCTGGATGTTCCACGCGTTCTTAACGGGCACCCCCTCCTGAGTCTCCAAGCGCGCGGAGCCGGGCCTGGAAACATGAACAACCTTGAACGGGCCCTCCTACATGGGAGAAAGCTTATGTAGTCCCTCCCTCGAGAGAACCCGTCTGAGCATGAGGTCCCCTACCTCAAGAGTCCTGGGGCGAATGTTGCGGTAGTGGTATCGCCGCAGTGCTTGTTGGTACCTTGCCGCTCGTAGCGCGGATTCTCGATGATGCTCCTACCCCAGCACGAGGTCCGTCCCCCACATGGCGTCCTGCTGCGCCTCGTCGAAGGCCAGGACCCGTGCGGAACGACGTCTGACCTCGTGAGGGAGGACTGCTTTAGCTCCATAGACCAGGAAGAACGGGGTTTCGCCAGTCGGCTTGGTCGCGGTCGTGCGGATGGACCACAACATGGATTGTTGCTCATTGTACCAGCCTCTGCCGCAGGCCTAGAGCTTCTTCTTGAATGTCCTGGTTTTGAGGCCCCTCAGGACCTCTGCGTTGGCCCGCTCGGCCTGACCGTTGCTCTGTGGGTGCGCTACCGAAGCGTAGCATACCTGCGTCCCAAGGTTAGCACAGTATGTTTTGAAGAGGTTACTGGTGACCTGCGAACCGTTGTCGGTGATCATGCGGTTCGGCACCCAGAACTGGTTCACGATGCCCTTGATGAACTTGACCGCTGAACCTGCGGGGATGGTGCGGGCGGCTTCCACTTCAGCCCACTTGGTGAACTTGTCCACGGCGACGTAGAGGTAGCGATAGCCTGGCGCGGAGGAACGGGCTCAGGATATCCAGCCCCTGCATGCGAATGGCCACGAGAGGGGTATAGTTTGTAGACCTCCCGCCGGCTGATGGATCTGCTTGGCATGGAATTGACAGGCCTCGCAAGCCTTTACCAGTTCCACGGCATCATTGAGTGCAGTGGGCCAATAGAACCCGCTACAGAACGCCTTGCCAACGAGGGTCCGTGATGACGAATGATGCCCACAGTCTCCACCGTGTATATCTGCTAGAAGCTCCTTCCCTTGCTCCTTGGAGATGCAACGCAGGGACACATCATTTGGTCGCTTCCGGTAGAGCTCTCCATCCCTGATGCAGTACGCCGTGGCTTGCCGCGCCACACGCTCCGCTTCCTCCTCCTTTTCTGGCAAGGTCCCTTGCGTCGGGTAGCTCCGAGCCTGCGTGATCCAGCACCCCTCCTGAGGCTCCAGTGCTAGGAGCAGACGCGCTCCCGAGGCCGGGCCACAGACCGGGGCTCCCGAGGCAGGTGGCTGGGGAAGCTCTTCCTGAGGCTGCACCATGCTTGACAGCGATGGCGTTGCTGAGGGCTTGAAGAGCCGCTCAAGGCGCCGGGCTCCTGAGGTAGCCTCCTGGATGCCCGCTTGGAGATGCCGTCAACCTCTTGATTGGTGCCACGAGGCACATGCTGCAGCTCCAGTCCCCAGAATTGCTTCTCCATCCTGCGGACCTCCGCGAGGTAGGCCTCCACGTGCTTATCCCTCGGCTCGTATACTTTGTTGGAGAAGTTGACGAGGAGTTGTGAATCACCCTTGATGGTAAGGCGCTTCAATCCCAGGGCAACCGCGGCCTTCAGGCCTGCTATCAGGCCCTCATATTCTGCTATGTTGTTGGAGACCTTTTCTCCGTCTTTGGAAACAGAGCTGCACGGCATAGTAGAGCTTGTCTTGAGTAGGAGATATAAACACTGCCAGCCTCCCGCGCCTGCGGTCCGAGAACGCCCCATCGAAGTACATGATCCAACCGTCCGGTGGCTCGCTTCCGGGGAAGAGGGATCGATCCTCATCAGCCTTGAGGCCCGGCGCCTCCGTCCATTCCGCCACGAAGTCCGCTAGCGCGGCTCCCTTGATGACTCTGGTGATGCTGAATTCTAGCTGAAACGCTTGCAACTCGATGTTCCACTCAACGACTCTTTGTAGCACCCTGATTTTCATGTCACAACACTTAAGATGATAAATCATGATAAAATGTGGTTTGACAAAAACTTTTGCATTATTTGACTTTTTATTTGGAGTTGGTTTTCTCTCTGTGTTTTCAAGTGCTCTTAAAAGTCAACATAGCTTCACCTTCTATACTTCCTTTCCTTGATCCAAAACTTCTGCCCAATGATCATACCATGTGTATAGTATAATATAGAATTTTCTTACAAAAATAATTTGGCCAAAAAGTATTTTTAAAAATTAGTTTTCCAAAAACCCCTGAATTGAGATTTGCACTGCAAGTACTTGATTTGGGGTATGAAAAATCTTTCAAAGAGTATGTTTGATTCCTAATAGGTGTAGGACTCCCATAAACCACAAAAATATAATTTTAAAAGTTATTTTCCTATTTTATTGAAAAGCTTTTTCTTAAGGCCAGAAATGGTCTTTAATAGGAAAAAATATTTTATTGTTTCAAAAATATTTGACAAAAACCTAGGGAAACTCAGTGGACATATATTGTCCATATATAAGAGTTTCAACACATGGTCATGTTCAAAATATTGGTTAAACCCCTCAAAAACCCTTTCTGGATATTTCAAGCTTTTGAAATATTTACAAAGGAAATATTCTCCAAAAATTCCAAGAAAATTTTATCATGTCAAATATGACATGCTGGATGATCTTGATAAGTGTCATGTCATCGAGAATAGTATAACCCCGTGAAATACCCTCAAAACCATTTCTGTCCATTTTGATTTTTGAGCAACTTTACATTGCCAAACATGTCCAAATGCTCTCAAATCTTGTGAACATGCTCAAGTGGTCTAATAATTCATCTAGACCAAATGGCACAAGTTGGAGAAAATGTTATATTGATCAAAGTGCCCCAAAACCCTCTCTGGCCAGAATCTAATTTGAACAACTTTGTACTATCAACTTTCTCTCCTTGACCCCAACTTTGGTGGGCATGTTCACATGACCAATTGAGGCCACTGCACCAAGTGGTGCATCAATGAGAAGTGATTTGCTCAACTAGATCTACACAAGTTCATTTCTGCTAATTTCTAGGGTTTACAAAAGTTGCATTGGCAACTTTGCCCAAATAGTATCCAAATTGGTGGAAGGCCCTAATTATATGTGTCATTTCACCCTGTGGTGTCTCATGGCAATTGGAAATCATTTGCTTGCCAAAATATTTATCAAACACCTTCTGCCACTTTTCAAAAATCACCATTTTGACCACTAAAACTATTCTCCTTGAGCTCAACTATTTACCACATCTCCTCTTAGTCCTCCTCTACCTCCAGTAACAATGGCTGCATCTCAGCTCAATGGTTGAGGGGTGAAACCACCTCATTTACCCCTCTGGACAGCCCCTGTACCCCTCTTCCTCACCTCCCTCCTCACCTCCCTCCTCACTCCAGTGGCCATCCATGGCATCCAATGCACCACCCCATTTCTTTACTCAATCCTAGACCTACTAGACACCAAAGGACGCGCTCACCATGCATAAAGAATTGCCATGCCGGCCATTTAGGCTCGAGGCGTTACAGGCGCCTCCCAAGACTGTAGCCGCCCCCTTCCAACCGCCTCCGACCACCTCGGGCCCCCCCCAGCACGCCAACCAATGCCCCTCGACGTCTGCGTCACGACACGGTGCTGTCCCCTTCCTCTCTCCTCCTCCCCGCGCCTCCGCGCTAGCAAACACCGGCCGCCCGAGCGCGCCAATGGCGCGGCTCACACGCGCGCCTCTGACCTCTCCCCACTCCCTCTCTCTATCTCTCCCGATGTAGTCGACGTCCAGAACACCCGGACACCACGCCTCTTCCCCGAAAGCCTGCAGCGACGGCGTGAGCTTCGCCGGGCGACGGGTCCATGACACCCCGTCGTTCGCCTATTTAAGGGCCTCCCCGAGCCCTCCTCTCCTCACCACTCGCTATCCCACTCCCCAAAACATCCCCCTGCGCCCCAGTTCCTCTCCAGAGCCGCCCGAGCTCGAGATCGAGCTCGAGCTCCGCCGCTTCGGCTCGCCGGAGTTCGCGAGGTACAGGCCGTCCCCGGCCCCCTTTCCTCTCGATCTGGAACCCCTGCAGCTCTCTGATCCTTTTCCCCTTGTTTCCCCTCTCTGTAGCTGCCGGAAACGGCCGGAACCGCCACCACCGAAGCCCCTCCGCCGCGTGACCTCGTCGCCGGCGAACCAGGCCACCCCGGCGACCGGTTCCACCTCCACCCGAACGGCGACGCCACGCTGAGTCCGTCCCTGCCCTTGTCCAAGCTCGCCGTGCCCTGCATCGTCGCCGGTGAGCTCGCCGCCCTCTCGACCGGGGGTTGACGACGACGGTCGTGGGCCCCAGCCGTCGACCTCACGTCCCCGACACTTGGGCCCCGCCTGTCGAGGTTTAAACCATACAGCGTGCACCGATCTTGTTGGACCGCCTCTCTGGCTGGGCCGTCATGTACGTTTCCGCCCAAAGAGTACAGAGCCCTTTTTCCGTTTCTTTTTCTGTCTCTTTTCCAAAAAATCCACAGCATAAAGTACTATTCCAAATAAATTAATTCCAACTCCTAAATTCCCAAAATATTGCAACCTATTTAATGGTGCAACTTTCATTCAAATCCAACAACCTTTTCCTCACTGTAAATATTTAAATGTGATTTTAAGCATTTAAAATACCTTTGTAAATCCATTTCTCCTATTCTGCTACTCCAAATCCAAAACTAAGAATTTTCCCCTTCTTAGTTTTCACCCTAGTATTTAACAAAAATAAGTTGACATTTTTCTGAGCACTTTGACTTTTCTGTTTTTATTATTGTCTTATTTTTTTCCGTTATTTTCTTGCAACGTTAGATCCCGTATTTGACAAAGTTGCTGAAGGAGAAGGATGAGAAGGATTTGAAGACCTCGAAGAACAAGCCAATCAAGGCAAGCATCCCTTTGACCATGACACCCCTCTTGTTCATCAGTACCCTTTTTCCGATTGCATGATGATGAAGTATGACGGTGGTAAACTTGTTCTGAACCACCACATGATGCATACCGCTACTCATGACCTTACCTTGTTCATGATTGCATTTTCAAGAGACTATTTGAGTCATACTGATGCATGTGTACCATGAACTCTTCATGGTTACATTCTTTCGAAAACCCCATCGGGTGCCCCTAATGCCCTTGGGAGATGTTGATCTAAGGTCACCATTTGAGGAAGAAGTGGTGTACCGGAGAGAGATTTTGGTGTGTGTGTGAAAAATGATGGATTAGATTTATGTGTGATTACCGTCCCAACCAAACATGTGCAACCACTCCACCCCTTTATGGGATGGGGCATTATTAATTACCTAGGCCGATACTAGCTTGGAGCCTGCATCACTAGTGACGGGGGAGAGTTGGTGCTCTCTCTCAGGACGGGGTCGTGCCAGGTAGGGCGGCCATGACTGTTTTCGCAGGGCACCGGACACACCGTTGGTCCCTTCGTGTATGCGTAATAATGTGAAAAGGGCAGAGTCCCACGATCTTGTGCTTATACACGAGGGCCGTGTATCAACGAGTGGACTCCTTGTTAGTGTCGTCTAGGGAAAGATAGTGATCGGGTGCTTCCCAGTACTTGAGGTACCGGCAGGATCGTGGATGACACGAAAGCTTCCCGGATCTTGTGGGTAAAGTGCTAACCTCTGCAGAGTGTCAAACTATTCGAATAGCCGAGTCCACGTTCATGGACAGTTGGGAGGTGCTACTTAAGCTATGTCCAGAAATTTTACAAATCACGATGCATGTGTGTGTGGAAAGGAACTATTTGTGTCAAGGTGGAGACTTGACATGTTGAATGACATGACATTGATTCAACTCTATTTATGTTGATATCTGTAACCTGTTCTCGAGGTTACCCATGTTTTATTGATGCATATCTCACAAGTTGATAGGACATCTTAACTAGCTTGAAGCCAGGTTGCTTACTCGTTGTACAATTGCATTGTTACTTTGAACCAAATCATGGCTTGGTTGCGAGTACATTCAAAGTACTCATTGGCTTGCCACTGGTTATTTTATTGGCCAAGCATGAAAGAACAAGATATATTGAAGAGTTACTTGGTGACGATCGTGCGAGCTAGGACGCTTCCCAGTCAGAATGCCTGTAGGGCTAAGGCAGATGGCATGGGTTCTACTTACCGACGAAGAATTTCCGCTGCTTATGTTTCATTTGATATTCAGCCCTTAAGGCTTTATCAATGTAATACTTGACCATAATGGTCATAATTTGTGTAAGACGGTATGTAAGGATGTAAGACTCTTGTTATTCAGCTTCTGTGTGTTCAGTGATCATTGATCTCTGGGATCACTCTACACTTGCATTCGGTGATCACGACTTATGAGTCGGGGTCCCCACAGAGCTGGTATCAGAGCCATCCTGACTGTAGGAAGCCTTAGCTAGCATGGACGTTAGTTAGCTTCAGACCATCTAAACATCTCTTCTTTTCTAAAGCTTACCCCACCCAAGAAATATTTCCCTTATTGACCTCTCCTATTCAACTTTTGTAGATGGTCGTCGCCCCCTTGAGACTCCTTATGACAGGGTTTCCGTCCCTCCTAAAAGACTGCCTCCAACAATGCCACTATCCCTTGCTGCCCATATACACCCTGCACGAACTGGAAAATGATGTGCTAAAAAAGGAGTTCTATGCCAAGGTTTTTGTGCCTGCCAAGACCTCACCCCAGGGGTGGTTCTTCAATGGACCACCCATGCCAATAGGAGACCTGGCCATTCAGCAAGTGGCATATGAAGCGCTCCTCCGTCTTCGAGACCTCCTTCCAGAAATGGAAGAAGAAAACGCCACCCGCTACCTACCTGGCAAGAGTGGCTTTGGGGCTCCAACACAAGTGAGGATTTCCCCAGAAGATGAGGATCCAACCCTCAAGTACCAGATCCGCTTCATCAACGCAGGAGACTACCTTCTACGTCACCTTACCGAAGCATTCCTTAAGGCTCGCCAAGACCTCCCTTCACTTATGCACCTCCACTGCCTCGAGAAGAAGAAGGTGGACGAGCAAGGACAGCAAATCACTGCCCTAGAAGCCCACATTTTAATAAGGAGCAGCAAATCAAGGGACTTCAGAAAGCTCGCAACCAAACCCCACGCAAAAGGCATAGGAATGGATATCCATACCCACCTCATAGAGGATCACCGTCAGGCCCCCGACGACAATACCCAAGACTGAATAGCAACCCTTTTGCTTCCGTCACATGTCATAGGTGTGGTGAACTCGGGCATATTAATAGGATGTGTCCCAACAAGCAGCCGACTGTCGCATGTCCATTGGCACCCAGGAGAACCTAGAAGCTGAAGACCGAGCGCCTTTCTCTCAAAGTGATGAAGCAAGCACGACTACTGAATCCGAGGACACCTAGGGTAGGATGAGTCGTGTACCCCTATGCGCAGTCGAGTCCATATGATGGTTCAAATGAAACCATGTTGAGTGCTGCTTGTTCTTATCTGTTTGTGTTTTGATATAAGTTGCACTTTTGCCTTAGGCAACATGTATGCAACTATATCACCTATCTTATCTTAATGAATTTGTGTGTGGTCTTTTGGCACCTGTATGTTTGCACCTGCACTATAGAACCCCCTTTAAGCATCCCCCCATCTATGATGCTTTTCCTCTCATCCCTCTCTCCTCAAATGAAGACCAACAAGACAAGGTACACCAAGGATTCTACTTCGGCGACCAACTAACACTAGAGATTTTGCTGCAGCCTCCTCGACCAAGAGCCGCCCAGTAGAGTTATGTTTGCCTCTCAAGACTAGAAACCCATTCCTAGACCCCTCGAGACTTCACGAGATACCGCAGCTTGAGTCCTTAACCATGTGCTTAATCCACAGAATTGCAAGAGAACCTGTTAAGCCTTCGTAACCTTGCTTATCACTGGGTTCAGTATGGAACTAGTGGACATAGTGAACGAGCACATTATCATCCTAAGATAGCACCAAAACTAACGATGCCATAGGGAAGACCGATTTGAGGATACAGGAATAGAGGACAAATGACTTGATGAGTTTATATCAGAGACCTTGAGGAATTATCCGAGACTTCTTGGTGGATTATGAGGTTTTTATGTTAGTTGATGAACTTGGTGGGATCATGTTAATAGAGTAGCATAGCATTCATTACCCGTGGAGTAAATTGGATTTTATAAGGACAATTATGATCGCAAGCTGAAACTCCTGGGAGAGCAAGGATTTGACTTGACCAGGTGGTATTGATAGGAGACAATTGATATTACATAAATAACTTGAGGGAAACATGTAGGATTCCTCGTTGGACAAGAGATTTGGATTTAAATAGGTGATCCTAGTTGAGTATAGATGCTGAGTAAGTCTACATGGTTCGGAGTAAATTGGATTTAGACTGATGATCTCGATCATGATACCATGTTCCTTGGAGGGCAATAAACTAGGAGATTGGGTTAAATATCGGAGTTGATATAAGCTTGACCTTGGAGTTTACTTGACCATGATAATGGAAATTGGTGGACTTAATATAGAAATGGATAGCCCTTTCAAGTACTTGGGGATTATAGGACATTGGAAGATCATGTGGAACACCATAGAGATTGGATTTGAAGAACTACTGGATCATGTAGTGATTGATGGAAGTTAATGGGCTGTTGGAGTGATTCATAGGAAGGAAACAAGATTTTGGAGTGGCATACGATGTGTTTCCTTAGGATAGTGGTGCTTTACCTTAGACCTTGGAAGAATAGGCTGAGCACTTGGATTGTCACGTTCAAGCTTAGCAACTTATATGTTCTACCCATGGATTTTTGCATGGATATGAGTTTGGGGATAGTTGACATGTATGATTTTGTTAGACCTCCCCTCAGGAGCCATGAGGATATGAATCACATGAGTGATGATTGGAGTTGACCTATACGAAATGATGCTATCAGTGAGATGATGTGATTTGTTAGAAGGACTAGATAGCACAATTGGCATCTCAGGAACTGTGCTCAAGGACGGGATGATAAACATTCACTTGCACACTAGAATCCTTGAAACCCTTACGTCCTACCAAGCCACAACATGGTCGGATCCTGACCTTGGACTTTGGCTCTAGATCGATAAGACCTTGGCCAATACTCAACCGTGACCATCACCAATGCCTCAGCCCACTTTACGTACCCCATAGACTTCATGGAGTGCTTGGACAAGTTAGTTGTCGTCTTTCTTCGATGACATACTTGTCTACCCGAAGACGGAAGAAGAATCGTTGAGCTGGTCAAGGAACATCTGAAGATCGTCATGTCTAGGAGGAAGAACTACACCAACCACCATCTTCAAGAAGTATACTTCCGTGTCAAAGACCATGTGTATCTGCAAGCCAATCCTCTCTAAGGAACCAAGCATTTCCATGACAAGGAGACCCACACCAAGATTCATCGGGCCCCTTCGAGATCACTCCAAGATTTAACAACCCCCTCTAAGATCACTGCAGGACGAAGAATAGACGGCTACCAGCTAGAATTACCACCTGAGCCACCCACTGTGCACAACATTTTCCACGAGTCACAGCTTCGGAAGTGCTTCCAACATCCTAACCAACCCGATCCCTACAAGGACGTCGATCACCAAGCCATTGACATTCAGCCTGATTTGACTTACTGTGAGAGGCCCATCCGGATTTTGGACGAAGCAGAACAGCACACTCGAAGCCGCACCATCACGTACTTCAAGGTCCAGTGGAGCAACCACACCGAAGCAGAAGCAACCTGGGAACGTGAAGACTACCTTAGATCCGAGTTTCCATATCTCTTTAAAGCCTAGATTAGGAATCTTGGGGACGAGATTCTTATAAGGGGGTAGGTCTGTCACACCCTGATTTTCATGGAACAACACTTAAGATGATAAATCATGATAAAATGTGGTCTGACAAAAACTTTTGCATTATTTGACTTTTTATTTGGAGTTGGTTTTCTCTGTGTTTTCAAGTGCTCTTAAAAGTCAACATAGCTTCACCTTCTATACTTCCTTTCCTTGATCCAAAACTTCTGCCCAATGATCATACCATGTGTATAGTACAATATAGATTTTTCTTACAAAAATAATTTTGCCAAAAAGTATTTTTAAAAATTAGTTCTCCAAAAACCCCTGAATTGAGATTTGCACTGCAAGTACTTGATTTGGGGTATGATAAATCTTTCAAAGAGTATGTTTGATTCCTATTAGGTGTAGGACTCCCATAAACCACAAAAATATAATTTTAGAAGTTATTTTCCTATTTTATTGAAAAGCTTTTTCTTAAGGCCAGAAATGGTCTTTAATAGGAAAAAAATATTTTATTGTTTCAAAAATATTTGACAAAAACCTAGGGAAACTCACTAGACATATATTGTCCATATATAAGATTTTCAACACATGGTCATGTTCAAAATATTGGTCAAACCCCTCAAAAACCCTTTCTGGATATTTCAAGCTTTTGAAATATTTACAAAGGAAATATTCTCCAAAAATTCCAAGAAAATTCTATCATGTCAAATATGACATGTTGGATGATCTTGATCAGTATCATGTCATGGAGAATAGTATAACCCCATGAAATACCCTCAAAACCATTTCTGTCCATTTTGAAGTTTGAGCAACTTTACATTGCCAAACATGTCCAAATGCTCTCAAATCTTGTGAACATGCTCAAGTGGTCTAATAATTCATCTAGACCAAATGGCACAAGTTGGAGAAAATGTTATATTGATCAAAGTGCCCCAAAACCCTCTACGCCGTAATCTAATTTGAACAACTTTGTACTACCAACTTTCTCTCCTTGACCCCAACTTTGGTGGGCATGTTCACATGACCAACTGAGGCCACTGCACCAAGTGGTGCATCAAGGAGAAGTGATTTGCTCAACTAGATCTACACAAGTTCATTTCTGCTAATTTCTAGGGTTTACAAAAGTTGCATTGGCAACTTTGCCCAACTAATCTCCCAATTGGTGGAAGGCCCTAATTATATGTGTCATTTCACCCTGTGGAGTCTCATGGCAAATGAAAATCATTTGCTTGCCAAAAACTTTATCAAACACCTTCTCCCACCTTTCAAAAATCACCATTTTGACCACTAAAACTATTCTCCTTGAGCTCAACTTTTTACCACATCTCCTCCTAGTCCTCCTCTACCTCCAGTAACAATGGCTGCATCTCAGCTCAATGGTTGAGGGGTGAAACCACCTCATTTACCCCTCTGGACAGCCCCTGTACCCCTCTTCCTCACCTCCCTCCTCACTCCAGTGGCCATCCATGGCATCCAATGCACCACCCCATTTCTTTACTCAATCCTAGACCTGCTAGACACCAAAGGAAGCGCTCACCATGCATAAAGAATTGCCATGCCGGCCATTTGGGCGCTCTGGAGCGCGCTACAGTGCGCTCCCGCACTGTAGCCGCCCCATCCAACCACCTTCGACCACCTCGGGCCTCCCGAGCACGCCAAGCAACGCCCCTCGACGTCCGCGTCACGACACGGCGCTGTCCCCTTCCTCTCTCCTCCTCCCCGCCTCCAGCTTAGCAAACACCGGCCTGAAGGCCAATGGGCGGCTCACTGCCTTGGCGCCTCTGACCTCTCCCCACTCCCTCTCTCTTTATCTCTCCCGACGTAGTCGACGTCCAGGAACACCCCAGACACCACGCCCTCTTCCCCCGAGCCCTGCAACGACGAGCGTGAGCTCGCTGGCGCACGGGTCCACGACACCCCGCCGTTCGCCTATTTAAGGGCCTCCCCGAGCCCTCCTCTCCTCACCACTCGCTATCCCACTCCCCAAAACATCCCCCTGCGCCCCAGTTCCTCTCAGAGCCGCGCGAGCTCGAGATCGAGCTGGAGCTCCGCCGCTTCGGCTCGCCGGAGTTCGCGAGGTACAGGCCGTCCCCGGCCCCCTTTCCTCTCGATCTGGAACCCCTGCAGCTCTCTGATCCTTTTCCCCTTGTTTCCCCTCTCTATAGCTGCCGGAAACGGCTGGAACCGCCACCACTGAAGCCCCTCCGCCGCGTGACCTCGTCGCCGGTGAACCAGGCCACCCCGGCGACCGGTTCCACCTCCACCCGAACGGCGACGCCACGCTGAGTCCGTCCCTGGCCTTGTCCAAGCTCGTCGTGCCCTGCATCGTCGCCGGTGAGCTCGCAACCCTCTCTGACCCAGGGTTGACGACGACGGTCGTGGGCCCCGCCCGTCAGGTTTAAACCTGGCGCGCACGTGCACCAGTGCACTGGGCTGCCTCTCTGGCTGGGCCTGCTGCCCTGCGGCTGTTACAGCCAGTGAAAGAGCCCTTTTTCTTTTCTTTTTCTCGTCTCTTTTCCAAAAAATTCCACAGGATAAAGTACTATTCCAAATAAATTAATTCCAACTCCTAAATTCCCAAAATATTGCAACCTATTTAATGGTGCAACTTTCATTCAAATCCAACAACCTTTTCTTCACTGTAAATATTTAAATGTGATTTTAAGCATTTAAATATAGCTTTGTCAATCCATTTCTCCTATTCTGCTACTCCAAATCCAAAAATAAGTTGACATTTTTCTGAGCACTTTGACTTTTCTGTTTTTATTATTGTCTTATTTTTTTCCGTTATTTTCTTGCGACGTTTAGATCCCGTATTTGACGAAGTTGCTGAAGGAGAAGGAGGAGAAGGATTTGAAGACCTCGAAGAACAAGCCAATCAAGGCAAGCAGCCCTTTGACCATGACACCCCTCTTGTTCATCGGTACCCTTTTTCCGCTTGCATGATGATGAAGTATGACGGTGGTAAACTTGTTGTGAACCACCACACGATGCATACCCCTACTCATGACCTTACCTTGTTCTATGATTGCATTTTCAAGAGACTATTTGATGCATATTGATGCATGTGTACCATGAACTCTTCATGTTTAAATTCTTTCGAAAACCCCATCGGGTGCCCCAATGCCCTTGGGAGATGTTGATGTAAGGTCACCATTTGAGGAAGAAGTGGTGTACCGGAGAGAGATTTTGGTGTGTGTGTGAAAAATGATGGATTAGATTTATGTGTGATTACCGTCCCGACCAAACATGTGCAACCACTCTACCCCTTTATGGGATGGGGCATTATTAATTACCTAGGCCGATACTTGCTTGGAGCCCGCATCACGGTGACGGGGAGAGTTGGTGCTCTCTCTGGGGCGGGGTCATGCCGGTAGGGGCTGACCATGACTGTTTTCACGGGGCACGGACACACCGTTGGTCCCTTTGTGTATGCGTAATAATGTGAAAAGGGCAGAGTCCCACGATCTTTTGCTTATACACGAGGGCCGTGTATCAACGAGTGGACTCCTTGTTAGTGTCGTCTAGGAAAGATAGTGATCGGGTGCTTCCCAAGTACTTGAGGTATCAAGGATCGTGGATGACACGAAAGCTTCCCGGATCTTGTGGGTAAAGTGTGCAACCTCTTCAGAGTGCCAAACTATTCGAATAGCCGAGTCCACGTTCATGGACAGTTGGGAGGTGCTACTTAAGCTATGTCCAGAAATTTTACAAATCACGATGCATGTGTGTGTGGAAAGGAACTATTTGTGTCAAGGTGGAGACTTGACATGTTGAATGACATGACATTGATTCAACTCTATTTATGTTGATATCTGTAACCTGTTCTCAAGGTTACCCCTGTTTTATTGATGCATATCTCACAAGTTAATAGGACATCTTAACTAGCTTGAAGCTAGGTTGCTTACTCGTTGTACAATTGCATTGTTACTTTGAACCAAATCATGGGTTGCTTGCGAGTACATTCAAAGTACTCATTGGCTTTCCTTGGTTATTTTATTGGCTGTGCATGAAAGAACAAGATATATTGAAGAGTTCCTTGGTGACGATCGTGCGAAGCTAGGACGCCTCCAAATGTAATGCCTGTAGGGCTAAGGTAGATGGCATGGGTTCTACTTACCGGCGAAGAATTTCCGCTGCTTATGTTTCATTTGATATTCAGCCCTTAAGGCTTTATCAATGTAAGACTTGACCATAATGGTCATAATTTGTGTAAGACGGTATGTAAGGATGTAAGACTCTTGTTATTCAGCTTCTGTGTGTTCAGTGAGCATTGATCTCTGGGATCACTATACACTTGCATTCGGTGATCACGACTTATGAGTCGGGGTCCCCGCACTCTTCCAGCCGAGTTGGGGCTCCTGAGCACCCTTTCCAAGGGGTACGCCGAGACAACCTTGATGGGATGGCCCTGAAAATAGTGCCGCAGCTTGCGCGAGGCCACCAAGAGCGCCGAGGAGGAGTTTGGGGGCATGGGGTACCGCGCCCTCGCGTCCCGCAACAACTGTCGGCAGCAAGTACACTGGGTGTTTGAAGAGGTTGGGAGTGTTGGTGTTGTTGGCGTCCTCCCGAGGCCGTGGCGCCTCTGGGATAGTGGAGCCCCAGTGGCTGGTCGCCGGGGAGGGTCTCTTCTGCAGGCGCTTCATGCAGCTAATCCTTCTCAGCTGTGGTAGTGGTCTCTGTGACGCCCCCTTGATCCTGCTTCGCTTTGACCCGGGCAGCTGCCGTGGCTTTGGTCCAACGCTCCTCCTTAACCGCCACCAGGGCTGCGCTAGCAGAGTAGGGGTGGCTGCAAGGTAGAAACACCAGGGGCTCTTGGGGTGTGAGCCACCATTCTGGGAGGGCTGGTTAAGTACCTTTTGAGATCTTGAACGCCTTGTCGGCCTCTTCAGTCCATTCAAAGGGCCCTTTTTCTTCATTAGCTTGAAGAAGGGTAGCGCTTCGTTCCCCAACTTGGAGATGAAGCGTCCTAGTGTTGATTCTGGCCGAGTGAGCTTCTGCATTTCTCGAGGGTCTTGGCGGGCTCATGTCCTCGACTGCCTTGACCTTTTCTGGGTTAGCCTCGATGCCCCGATGGGACAGGAGGAAGCCCAAGAGCTTGCCCGAGGGGACCCCAAACACACACTTCTCCGGGTGGAGCCGCAGGTTGACTGCGTTGAGGCTCGTGAAGGTTTCCTCTAGGTCTTGTATCAGGGTTCTGGCCTCCCGAGACTTCACCACAATGTCAGCATCGTAAGCCTCAACATTCCTCCTGAGCTGCGGGCCCAAGGTGATGTGCATTAGCCGTTGAAAGGTCGCTCCTGCGTTGCGCAGCCCGAATGGAATGCATGTGTAGCAGTACACTCCACACGCGGTCAGGAAAGCCATTTTTTCCACGTCTTCTACCACCATCTTGATCTGGTGATAGCCAGTGAAGGCATCCAGGAAACATAACAGGTCGCACTCGGCGGTGGAATCGATGATCTGATCTATACGAGGGAGCGGGAATGGATCCTGCGGGCAGGCTTTGTTGAGGTTGGTGAAGTCGGCACACAAGCGTTCCTTCCCCCCTTTCTTTGCCACGACAACCGGGTTGGTCAACCAATCTGGGTATCGGACCTCGCGGATGACCCCTGCTGCTTCCAGCTTGTGGGTCTCTTGGACGATGAAAGCCTGCTTTTCTGTGGACTGCCGCCTTGCTTTCTGCTTCACGGGGCGTACGTTGGGGCACATGTTGAGGTGGTGCTTGATTACGCCTCTTGGGATCCCTGCCAACTGATCAGGTTCCCATGCGAATACCTTCTTATTCGCGCGTAGGACCATGATTAGGGCCTCTTCCTGCTCGGGCTGGAGGTTGGCGCCTATGGTGAAGGTGGCGTTAGTGGATCCGTCCTCGTAGACCAGTATCTGTTTGGTTTCTGCCTTGTCTTGGGTGAACAACTGCTTCTTCTTGGCCGGCGCAGCCCCCTTGGGCTCAGGGGCGTCTGAGTCGGCGGGTTGTGCCGCCGCCGCAATCTTGAAGACGAGCTTGAGCACTTGCAATGCATCCCCGGCGTCTCCGGACACGGTGAGGACGCCGCTGCTCCCGGGCATCTTCATGAGGTTGTACGCGGGGTGAGTCGTGGCCATAAATCGGGCTAGTGCTGGGTAGCCGAGGATGGCGTTGTATGGGAGACTGATGGGGGCGATGTGGAAGTCGATTGGCTCCGTGCAGAAGTTGTCGTAGGTGCCGAAGGTCACCAGAAGACGGATCTGCCCCAGGGAGCCGGCTGAACCGCCTCCGATGCCCAAGAAGGGCCTGCTGGGCTGAAGCCGCTCCAGCGGTATGTGGAGGAGGCTGAAGGCTTCAACCGAGAGCACGCTGAGGCCCGCGCCGCCATCGATGAGGGTCCTGGTGACGGCCACCTGGCAGATGGTGGGGGTGCACAGCATTGGGAGCGCGCCCGAGCAGGCTGAGTTGGAGGGGTGGTCCTCCGAGCTGAAGGCCAGATCGGCCTTCGGCGCCGACCGGCCCGGAGGAGCCCCATGCTGCGCGGAGACAGCGCCGATCTGGCGGACGAATGGCTTGACGTGGCAGCCTGAAGGTCGCGCCTGCGAGCCACCCAGGAGAGCTGCGACGACCGGGGGCGCCGGTGCAGCGTGCTGGGCGAGGATGAGGTCGCGCAGCTCCTCCCAAGAGGCCACGGAAGCCGCTGGCAGGTGGAGCAGCCACATGCGCGGGGCGCCGGTGAGGGCCATGGGAAGCCAGTTAGCCATGACCCTGTCGTCGCCTCCTACCTCAAGGACGGCCTCCTCGTATGCCAGTAGGAAGGCCAGTGGATCAATCGTGCCGTTGTAGCGCGGTGGCATCTCCGGCTTGAACTTGTTCGGCCACTGCACCTGTCGCAGGGCTGGGGCCAAGGCTCGGAGCCCCCTAGCCCCTGCGGCTGCACTGGAGACCGGAGTGGGCGGCGCGCTGCTCATCATAGGGCGAACCGTGACGTTGGCCGAGAGCAGGTCGGCGGAAGGGAAAGCTCTAGCGCACCCCTACCTGGCGCACCAAATGTCGGATTTCGGGTTCCGGCAGACCCTCTAGGTTCGAACTCTGGGGTGCACGCGGAGATCTTGCCCCTACCTACCTACACCTCGTCGCCTCGCAAGGATCTAAACTACAAAAAGAGCAACACAAGAGACACAAGGTTTATACTGGTTCGAGCCACCATTGTGGTATAATAGCCTACTCCAGTGTGTGGTGTGGTTGATTGCCTCAGGGGCTGATGATGAACAATACAAGGAAGAACAGCCTCGCGAGGGTCTGTTCTTGGCTGGTGCGACGAACTGCTAGGGGGAGTTCGGTCGCTCTCTCTCTCTCTCTCTAGATTGCTTCACCTCTAGCTCTGTTCTGGGTTCCGGATCCGGATGCCTCTACCCTATGGGTGGCTAGTCCTATTTATAGGCAGAGGCCCTGGGCCTCTTCCCAAATATTGAGCGGGAAGGGCGCCAACAATTGGCCATTTTGAAGGGGAACATCTAGTACACTTATCCTGACTAAAGTTGGTCCTCGCCTGTCAAAGGCTCTGACGGTGACGCCGGCTTGGGCTCCACGATGACATCCTTCCTGCCGTTGTGATGGTCTTGGTCATGTTGCACCAAAACGGCTGCCATTGCTTGATGCTCTCGCCTGCGCTTGCCTCCTTTGCACCAAAGAGTAAATGAGGACATTGCGCGGGCTGGCGCCCGCCTGGCACCCTCGGTCGTCATGGCTTGCGTCATGGGAACCTCGTGAGGTACCCCGCCTTGATCTCTCCGCCTCCTCGCAAGCCATCCTGACGAGGCCGTGCCTGAGCAGGCTTCCTGTCGTCCGCCCCGTGAGGCTTGGCCCCTCGCGAGGGTCTTGAGCTTGTGCTGATGAAGATGGGTCGTGCTGGGCCACCCCTTGAGCCACGCCGCAGGCCGCAGGCAGGCATGTCTGGGTACCCCCGTTCCCAGAACGCCGATAGTACCTGCGCCGCTCTGGCGAACCTGTACGTGGGATCCGACGACCGGCTGTTCAAGGGAGATCGGACGAGGAGGAGACGATCCACTCGGACGCGCTGCCTCAACTCTTCTTCCGCTGCACGACACTACGCGTCTAGTGGTAACAAACTATGATCCATCTCCTGTAGCATGTTTCCTGATGTTCTGCGCGTAGGAAATTTTAATTTGCAGTTGACACACCCTACCGTAGAACCCAACAGTGGTATTAGAGTCTCTGCTATAGGATTTGGATTCAGATCGTATGCATATTAGATAGGTGGAGGCGGCAGATGAGATCTATCGTCGTTTATGAGATTGGCTATGTGCACGGTTGATGAGATCAACTGCACATGGGGATCGATGTGGCTATGTTTTCTGTCAATCGGGACCTCCGTGTGCGTAGTGCCTTGTATTTCATACACGATCACCCAAACTGGTAGAATGCGACTCTATGCATAACTTTATTTTGCAGGGTTTGATGTGAATAGTATGGCTCATATGTATGTGATGCATGTGTGTAATTTATTCATGGTCTGCGTGTCATGTTTGTCAGCTATCAGGAGCCAAATTGCCGTCATTATATTGTATAACGACCTGCGTGTTGACTTGTGACTCTATGTAAACTTCATTACTAGTTGTAGTAGTTGGATCATAGAGATCAGGTTGGTGGCTTGGTGTCCCGCCGTGACAAACAAGATGGAGTTCCGGGATGGTCATCGGAGTCGGAGCCGACCTGGAAGAACGTCCACCAAGGAGCCATACTATTTCACAATATATGTTTATTTGTGATTGTCATGCTTCTTTTTTTCTATGCATGTTAGAATGGTAGAATGATCCCTTGTCAATATCAAGCAATTTGCCATTCCCGATGTTGCACCTTCGCACGTCAAGTACGTCTAGTAGTGGGCTCCTAAAATTGGGATGGTGCTAGGTGTCCTTGAACTGAAGGGTTCATGTCGGACACGGACACACACTGCATCAGGTTAACTTTAAAAAGCTATCAACACGGTTTTGGGCCTTGTGGAAAAGAAGGTTGGGCCCCGGGGTATGAGATACCTTCCCGACCGACAGGAGTCGTATAGAGATACGATTAGCAAGGAGTTGCTTACCGGATAGGCATGTTGTCTAGCAGTGATGCTAAAGCTCACTAGTCACATGTGCAAGTCGGCTCTGTCGGCGTTCTGGGAACGGGGCTCCCCAGACTTGCCTCCCTGCGGCCCGCGGCGTGGCTCAAGTGGGGGCCCAGCGCGGCCCAGCTTCATCAGCTCAAGCTCAAGACCCTCGCGAGGGGCCAAGCCTCATGAGGCGGACGACAGGAACCTTCCTCGGGGAGCAACCTCGTCAGGAAGGCTCACGAGGAGGCGGAGAGATCAAGGCGGGTACCTCACGAGGATGCCCGTGGCGCAAGCCATGACGATCGAGATCAGAGGCGAGGCACCAGGTGGCGCCCGGCGGGCGCCCGACCTCGCCGATGTTCTTGTTTCCCTTTGGTGCAAAGGAGGCAAGCACAGAGCCAAGGCATCGAGCAAAGGTAACAGCTTGGTGCAACAAGACCAAGACCAGCAGAGCGGCAGGGGCCGGAGCCAGGGGCGGCGTCACCGTGAGCCTTTGGCAGCCAAGACCAACTTTAGTCAGGATAAGTCTACTAGATGTTCCCCTTCAAAATGGCCAATTGTTGGCGCCCTTCCCGCTCATTATTTGGGAAGAGGCCCAGGGCCTCCCTCTATAAATAGGACTAGCCACCACAGAGAGAGGACGGGTCGAACCTACCAGAGAGAGAGAGAAGCGACTGGACTCACCCAAGAAGTCCATCGCACCAGCTCAAGGACAGCCCCTCACGAGGTTGTTCTTCCTTTGTACTGTTCTTCATCTTCGCTAGAGACAATCCACCACACCACACACTGGAGTAGCGTATTACACCACAACGGTGGCCCGAACCAGTATAAATCTTGTGTCTCTTGTGCTGTTCATCGTTCCTAGCTTAGATCCCTTGTGAACCATTAACGCGTGGGCTGGTAGGGGAAAGATTTAAGGGTCTGCCGGAACCCGAAATCCGACATTTGGCACGCCAGGTACGGGTGCGCCGGAATCCTTCCTCCGCCGCCTCGCGTTATGTCGCCTGGTCGTTCAATGTCAAGCGACCCGGCAGCCAACGCCGACCGCTGGGCGGCATGGCCCGCCCAAGGCGACCTCAACCTTGCACCTCAGGCAGCTCGCGCTCCGCAAGGCCTGCGGCGCAGCGGCGGCACGACCGACGCACGCCGCTTCCCTCACGCCGCGGCAGAGTGCGGTCGTGACGAGCCTCAAGCCATGCCACGGCCACGGCGCCGACACCCCAGGGAGCGAGCAAACTCGAGGCCGCGATCACGGTGGGTTCGAGAGCATTACGGTGCCGGCTTCTAGAGGGCGGCCGCGACGTGTTGTTAGAGCGAGTAGCCGAGCTCCTGGACGCCGCCGCCTTGGGAGCACCTCCTTTCTGCGTCCGGCCGCCACCCTAGGTCCAGAGCGTGCCGTATGGCGGCCCCATACGCGTCCATGCAACCTCAAGCGGGCTCCAGGGCCTACTCGACGCCAACCTGGCCGGCATCACTAGGCAGCAAGCCGTGCAGACCCCATCTCCGGCCGGCGAAGGAGCGAACGCCGCGACCTTTGGCCTCGGCGGACCGCCGCTCCACCACCCTCAAGACAATGCTCCGGGCCGGACTGCGTGGCATGTGGGGCACTACAGCGAAACCTACGGGGCAGCGGCCCCAGAAGCTTACGTGCCCCTCGTGATGGATCAAGAGTGCACATGGGAAGAAGACCATGGCTCGTTCCTTGGGCCAGGCTGCGGGGAGGAGACACCACAAGCTGAGCTCTTTCAGGAACCCCAAGAGGGCCTCAACAACCTCGCCGGTGGCAGCAACTATCTGGTACCATTAATTCCTCAGGAGCAAGCTTATGCTAACAGTGTGCCGCAGAAGGTACAGGTTGCCGTGATAGGTGGCTGCCCCAACACTGCAGCCTCTTACCCCTCAGGAGGAGGGCACCGTGGGCTGCAGGAAAGGGGCCGAGATCCGGGTTCGTCCCCGTGGCGATTGGCGCAAGACGTTCTCAGGAGGTACGCCCTCTGCCGGGGAGGTCCCTCAGGGCCTGCCCCCGGCAGAGGATCCGTGGTCGTCGGGGGAACCGCTGGTGACCGCTCTACCCCATTGGTGTCGTCCTTGGTCTCCGGCCGCTGTCAGTGGCGGTAGAGTGTGGCGCAAGGCGGGGCCCTCATCTGGCGATATGAAGCAAGGCCGGTACCTGTGAAGAAGGCCCAGTGCCTGTGAAGCTCGCCGCCCCGTGACACTCTCACGTAATAATGAGTGGGGTTGTACACGCCCCGGAGTCTCCGGAGAGCCGCCCTCGGGCCTCGGGGGCTCCCGCCCACGCCCAATGGTAGCACTTAGCTCCGCCCTGGTGAGAAGACGCCGAAGACTAGACTAGGTGCCGGACGCGGCCTTTTGCTTTTTTTCCTTTTCCTCAGTTGACAAGTTTTTTGATTTGAATTTAAGTTGGATTTGAGTTTGAGCCTTGCGTGCGTTTGGGGAAGGGGTGTTTAATCTCATTCGAGCAATCTCTCGTGTTCTGGTTTCGGCTTTGCGTCCAAAGCTAGCGTCAGCTGCCTCCCCTCGCGAGCCCCTCGCGAGCCGGGCCGGGCCAACCGCGTCCACAGCTCGGACGGCTGTCGCCACGCCCTCTCCGGAGGTTCTTATCGCAGGATCAATGGGTTCACCCAGAAGACACATATGGCGCTATGGCCCCCACAGCCCCACTCGGGGCTCACGAGGTTCAAAAGGTAAACGAGCCAGCTGACCCACCACCAGGCTGGTCGTTAGGCTCCCACGCTGCATTAAGATTACCAGGGCATTTACTGCAAACCTTTACATGAGGGGCTTCCCTCCCAAAATGCTCTCACAGTCTTCAGGGCCAAGCCCGAACCTCTTTCGTGCACGGTAAACAGCGGTGACAAACAATCAGTCGGACATATCGCCGCCGCATACAGGTCACCTCCAGAGGCGTCGCTGGCGTCGCTGACAGCATCGCCGCCACCAACACCTCCGCCAGCACCAGGACCGTCCACCACGCCGCTTTCATCGGCGACCACGATCACGCCGTCATCATCAGACGCGAAGGCCCTGACAAGGTCGTCCACGTGATCCTCCACCCATTGCGCTAGGTCGCCACAGACGGCTATGGGCACCGGCGCGATGGCGGCATCAAAGTCGAAGTGGGGATCCCTGTCCCGCAGATGACTGAAGACACGGGAGAAAGCGCGCCAGAGCAAGGCTCGGCTCCTCTCCTCGACGAGCCAACGAGACCTCTTGGAGCGGTTCTCTAGGAGCATCACCACGTCAGCAAAATACTGGAGGTTGCCAACATAGTTGGTCTCATGCGGCTCCTCAGCGGCAGCCTCGCAAATGTTGCCCAGGCCCGCGTTAGCCCGTTCCCTGAGCGTACGGAGCATGGGGGCGTGCTCGTGCTCCAGAACCCGCTGCCGACGAATCTCTTCCTCATTCTGCCGTGCGGTGGCCTCGGCGCCATCAATCCTCTATCGAAGAAGAAGTAGTTCGGTGCGGGAGGAGGTCAGCTCCGCCTACGCTGTGCAAAGGGCGGTTGCGGAGGAGTCCGCACCCCGCGTCACTTCGTCTAGCTTGGCCATGAGGGCGGCGGTCCTGCCCTCAGCTTCGGCCCTGACCAACTCCAACTTCAACTCATACTGGCGCTCGAGGCCTGAGCGAGCTTTCGCTACGCGGCGGTCGACCTCTTCTTGGGCTCGGGCTTCGCACGCAGCGACATCATCCTCCGCCTGAGCCACCAGGCGCTCCCTCATCTCCAACCGCTCAAGGTCAAGGTTGTGCTCGGTAGCCTCCAGCATCAGCGCTTCCTCGCGCTTCTGGAGCTCCGTCTGGTCGACGGAAGCCTCCTTCAGCGACACAAGTGCAGCCTGGCGCAACTCCACCTGCTGCTCCAGAGAGTTGCTCCACGCTTGGAGCTCCCACGCACGCTCCTCCACGTCCCTGCGCCGTCGGTCTGCTTCCAGGGCCTCCTCGACGGCTCGAGAGTGAGCCTCTCGCGAGGCCGCAAGTGACGCCTCGGCCTTCGCATTGTCAAGGTCACGCTGGTGACACGCGAGGGCAACGGCTACCTTTAGCTTGCACCTCTCCTCATCAAGGCGCAAACCTTCGGCCTCGAGACGCGCATCCTCGCCGGCAAGCTCCGCCCCGAGCCGGTTCACCGCGTCCGTCGCCCCATGGAGAAATTCTTGACGAAGGGTGCGGCATTCGCGAGCACGCCTGAGCACGTCTTCCGCGTCACCCTCTGCTGCTGGTGTATGCGGATGTCCCAGAGGCAGCACGCCTCCTCCCGGTGCAGGGCAGGGGGCTGGCGCCCCAACAATCGCCAAACAGGCCTCGCCAGGAGCAGGGCCTGGCGCCGGTCCGTCCCCAGAAGAAGAGCTCAAGATTGACTTCAGCCAGCCACCGTCCGTGATCGAGGAAGGGGCGCGGGGCAGGCCGACTATGCCCTAGGAGAACTCGTGAAGGGAGGACAGGCGGTAGCGAGCTCGGCGCCCAGCTGAACGGGCCACCTCTCCGACCGGCTGGGTGATAAGGGCGCCGCTTGAACCCGACGCACCAAGGATCAGCAATGAGGACGGAGCTTGGGGAGATGGCTCCTTGGCCGTCTCCGTGAATTCGGTAGGAAGGGCCCTGAAAGGCCACGGTCAGCTGCAAGAACCGAGAAGTAGAGGAGCAGAGAGAGAAGAGGACTTACTCGTCCATGGTGAAGTACCTCCTGCACTTCAGCAAGCGGCAAGGGCGACCGTCACCGCCCGAGGCCTCCTTCCTCTTGCGGAGGGCCACGAAGTTCACGCGAACCCGGCCTAAGCGCTCGGCGCGAGTCGGTTTGTGGCATGGGTGAGGCGGTAAGGTGACCAGCCAATGGGACCAGCACAGGGGGCGCCACAGGCGCCGCCTCATGAGGTAGGACGGGGCCTTGGGAGCCCCAACCTCAGGGAGCCGGAGGCCGCAACTCCTCACTGTCACTATTCGGAGCAGGCTCGGGAGATGCCGCCCACAGGGCTCCGCGCGGCATCACCACCTCAACGTCGTCCCCTTCAACTCCTGGCGGTTCTCGTCTCCCTGCTCCATCACCCGAGACAGAGCCACTTTGGGCGACCGGAAGAGCGACCACGGCACAGCCCAGGTTCTCGCGAGGCCCCCTGAGGCCAGCCGGGCGCAGCCCCTACTCGTCAAAACTGGGCATCTGCTTCAAGAAATCGGCCCTGCCCAAACAGAGATACAAGAGGGCACCATCATGATGAAGGCTTCCTAGGGAAGGATCACCAGCCAGGACCCTGAGCACCGTCCTCAGCACTTCAGGTGCCAAGTCCCCCTCCTGAAGTCGCATGCGGTCTTTGCGCCCCGCAAAGTCCCACATCCGATGAGAGTGGCGCTGGAGAGGAGCAATACGACACTGGAGGAACTCCTTCACCACCTTGGGCGCCGTCACGTTGAGCGCCCTCAAGCTCTTGAAGCGGCGGCATTTAATGCAAGCCGGGTGTCATGGCGTCTCATGACCCCAGCCTGAGTTGGGAACAGCGGGCAAGGTAGGGTCTGCGAGAAGCGGCTGGGCACCCCAACGTCTACATACAACCACCGCTCTCTGAACTTGGCCTCAGGGGGAGGGAGTCCGAAATCGATCCCCGAAGCAGCCGTCTCTGGCACCGCAAGGAAGCTCACGCACCCCGAGCATTGAGTAGGATCACTTTCAGCGCAAAGAAGCGGTAGCGCTTAGCAAAGGTAACGGAAGGAGGGATGCCCACCATTGCCTCATAGACAAAGGCGAAGACAGCGGAGGGTAATGGACTCGGGCCGAGATGCATCATGTGGATCTGATAGTGGGAGAGCACCGCATTGAAGAAAGCGCAAAGGGGGAACTGCATCTACAGGGGCATCGTGAAGAACGGGACCTCCGTGACAACCACAGTCGAAGGAGGCATGGGACGAGGCCACTGCCGTGGTCTATGACTTTCGTTGAAGATGGTGGCAAGAGCAGAGCGGACCTTGCCCAAGGCCTCGGGGTTGAGTATGATAGATCGATCGATGGCAGGGGCCACCGCCGGAGACGAGCGGGACGAAGGCGCGAGCTTCTTCACCTTTTCCTTCTTCGTTGGCGCCATGGCGACAGGAAGGGTGAGAGTCCGAGTTGGATTAAGGGCGAAAGGTTTTAGCCAGAGGAAGAAGGAAGGGCCAGGAGTGCGCAAACGGCGAAAGGGGAATGGCTGTGTGCAACCCTGGGTCCGCTTAGCCGGGCGTGTAATGGGGCATCGTGGGGAAGCGGAGACGCCCACGACCAATCAATCGCCACGCGGCGCCCAAGGCCGCAGGCTGTTGGGGCCCGCGGTGCTATGCACTTGCCACTTCACTTCTCTGCTAAGCCAAGTCCGGGCGCGCCTTGGGCCCGGGGGGGCTCTTGTCGGCGATGCAGGAGCAGGGGTCCCTAGACTTGCACACTGCGGCCCGCGGCGTGGCTCAAGTGGGGGACCAGCGTGGCCCAGCTTCATCAGCTCAAGCTCAAGACCCTCGCGAGGGGCCAAGCCTCGCGGGGCGGACGACAGGAACCTTCCTCAGGAGCAACCTCGTCAGGTAGGCTCATGAGGAGGCGGAGAGACCAAGGCAGGGTACCTCACGAGGGTGCCCCATGACGCAAACCATGACGATCAAGACCAGGCGGGCGCCAGCCTGCGCAGTGTCCTTGTTTCCCCATTGGTGCAAAGGAGGCAAGCACAGGCCAAGGCATCAGACAAAGGTAACCGCTTCGGTGCAACAAGACCAAGACCAGCAGAGCGGCAGGACGGAGGTCATCGTGGAGCCCAGGACGGCGTCACCGTTAGAGCCTTTGGTAGCCGAAGACCAACTTTAGTCAGGATAAGTGTACAAGATGTTCCCCTTCAAAATGGCCAATTGTTGGCGCCCTTCCCACTCATTATTTGGTAAGAGGCCCAGGGCCTCCCTCTATAAATAGGACTAGCCACAACAGAGAGAGGACGGGCCAAACCTAGCAGAGAGAGAGAGAGAGAGAAGCGACTGGACTCACCCAAGCAGTCCATCGCACCAGCTCAAGGACAGCCCCTCGCGAGGCTGTTTTCCCTTTGTACTGTTCTTCATCTGCCCCGGAGGCAATCCACCACACCACACACTGGAGTAGGGTATTACACCACAACGGTGGCCCGAACTAGTATAAATCTTGTGTCTCTTGTGTTGTTCATCATTCCTAGCTTAGATCCCTTGCGAACCATTAATGCGTGGGCTGGTAGGGGAAAGATCTCCGTGTGCACCCCAGAGTTCGAACCTCAAGGGTTTGCCGGAACCCGAAATCCGACAGGCTCCTTAATCACTGAGAGTTTGCGGAGGGATGCCAACTTCTGTGGGAGTATTTCTATTTAGGCTTGAATTACTCTACATAAACACATTACTTAGTGATTGCATATTTTCTATTGTAGATCAATGGCACCACCTGCTCAACCCAACTTTGCATTGAAATCTGAGAATTGTTCTCAAGCATGATAAAAAGGAACATGTTCTAGAGGATCCACTTCCAGAGGAACCTACCGAAAATGCTAATACCACAACTAAGTATGCCTACCAGAAATTTGTTGATGAACCAACGGAGATCAGTTGCTGATGCTGGCTTGTATGGAGCCCGATTTGCAACAGCATTTGAAAAATGTTGAGGCTACTGAGGGAGTCCTGGATTAGGGGGTATCCGGACAGCCGGACTATATCCTTTGGCCGGACTGTTGGACTATGAAGATACAAGATTGAAGACTCCGTCTCGTGTCCGTATGGGACTCTCCTTGGCGTGGAAGGCAAGCTTGGCGATATGGATATGTAGATCTCCTCCCATTGTAACCGACTCTGTGTAACCCTAGCCTGAACTGGTGTCTATATAAACCGGAGGGTTTAGCCCGTAGGACAACAACAATCATACCATAGGCTAGCTTCTAGGGTTTAGCCTCTACGATCTCGTGGTAGATCAACTCCTGTACTACTCATATCATCAAGATCAATCAAGCAGGAAGTAGGGTATTACCTCCGTAGAGAGGGCCCGAACCTGGATAAACATTGTGTCCCCTGCCTCCTGTTACCATCCGCCTTAGACGCACAGTTCGGGGGCCCCTACCCGAGATCCGCCGGTTTTGACACCGACATTGGTGCTTTCATTGAGAGTTCCACTGTGCCGTCACCGTAAGGAAGGATGCCTCATCTTGTTGTCAAGGATAGCGTCACCTCTGGGGGAGCCCTGGTTGTCGGCTAGACTCTTCGGCTAGGTGGTTTCGTCATGACCGCCCGTTCGGCTGCTGCGCCGACGATGACTTCTCGGGTCATCGAAAATAGCCTCCACGTCAGCTCGGAACTTGCCGAGCAAATAGATCCAATAGAGCTCTCCTCCCTAAACGAGCTCTTGGATCGCATCGCCGCTTTGGGAGTCGCTACGTACTATGATCGGATCGGGCTTAAACCCGACCAAAGGGAGATTAACTCTCCGTCAGTCACCCATTAGGTAGCGGTGGTGGAGGAAGAATGCGGCAATTCTTCCTCTATCTTGAGGACAAACTATGTCCGGATTCCAGAGCTCTCCGAGCCTGATACCTGTCTATGGAAGGACATCTCCCAAGCCTCGAGCCTAGAATCTGGCAGTGGGCCAGACCTATCGGGCGACATCCCGGAGCCCAAACTTCCAAGATTGGAAACTCACATGCCCCTGGGTCTCAGGTCGGATCAGGGTCCGGACTCAAATCCGCCCACCCACCTAGATACAAGCAATCTCTCCCACATTAGACAGGAGCCCCAGGAAACAGTACATCATTATTGGGCCAGATTCCTCCTTGTAATGAACAAGGTCAAGGACTGTTGCGAGGAAGATGCATTCTCATTCTTCTGCAATAATTGCAAGGACAAGGGAATCCTTAATGCCATTACCCGCCGCAAGATAGCACACTTCCCCGACTTGGCAGCCATAGTACTGAAGTATTGTGCGATGGAAAGTGCCTGGAAAACAGAAACAAAATTTTGGGATAATCCGGCTATGACTAAACACCCAGTCCGAATTAAAAGGGTGCATCCTCGTAAGTCACCCCGATTCAATTGCAAAAAAGCAAAAGCCTACTACAGGACGTGGAACCGTATTGGAGGGATGGCTTAACGGACCCTGTAAAATTCACAGTACGGTGGATACCATAGAAACACACAGCCTTAGAGCATGTTGGGTACTCCGGCAGGTTGCCAAGAGCGGTGAGGATCTCCTCATTCAAAATACCGCAGAGCAACATCCCGTGGATTACAATACAGTTTTAACAGTCTTCGAGACATTCGCCTCAAATAATAGGCGCAAGCGAGCACTCCGCAGCCTTGCCGAGATCTGCCAGGTGGCAGCAATAAATCCATGGAGCGACACGGCTATCACTTTCAATGCTAGTGACGAACATAAATTCCGAACAGCCCGAGCACCAGCCGCATTGGTCCTCAGCCCAATTGTGGACGGATTTCAGCTCACTAAAGTGCTCATGGACGGCGGCAGCGGATTAAACCTCATTAATGAAGAAACTATCCAAAAAAGGGAAATAGACTAGAACCGCATTGAGCAAAGCAGCACAACCTTTAGAGGAATCATTCCCAGTCGGGAAGCACGTTGTGCTGGGAAAATCACACTAGATGTGGTATTCGGCACACCGGAAAATTACAGGTCCGAAGAAATCACATTCCAAGTGGCCCCGTTCAGTAGCGGATACCACGCCCTTTTAGAGCGGGAGGCATTCACGATCTTCCAAGCCATACCCCATTATGGGTACATGAAGCTCAAAATGCCTGGGCCCAATGGAATTATCACTCTAGCTAGTGATCCGGACATAGCGCTCCGCGCCGAAAACAAAATAGCCGCACTGGCCCTCGAGGCACTATCCGAAGCCCTTGCGGCAGAGGAGTTAATTGCGCTATGCTCGACCGTGGACATGGATGGCGTGATACTCGACAAGTGATCCAAGTCCACCTCTTTCAAACCAGCGGATGAAATAGTCAAATTCCAAGTCCACCCAACGGACCCAACCAATACAGCCTCCATTGGGGCACAGTTAAACCCCGCTGTGGACGCCGCACTACGGGAGTTCCTGCGCGAGAACTGGGATATATTTGCCTGGCAGCCATCAGATATGCCAGGAATCCCACGCAGGCTGGCCGGGCATAGCCTTAACATTCTAAAAGGATTCAAGCCGGTCAAGCAGACTCTTCGGCGTTTCTCTGAACCTAAGCGACAAGCTATGGGAGAGGAGCTAGCGAAGTTATTGGAGGCCGGATTCATAAGAGAAATAAAACACCCGGACTGGCTAGCAAACCTGGTGATGGTACCAAAGAAGGACAAATCCTGGCGCCTATGCGTCGATTTTAAAGACCTCAATAAGGCTTGCCCAAAGGATCCCTTCCCCCTCCCCCGCATCGATCAAATTATCGACGCCACCGCGGGACACGACTCATTGTGCTTCCTCGATGCGTACTCCGGCTACCACAAAATCAAGATGGCGGAGTCCGACCAAGCCGCAACGGCGTTTATCACGCCATACGGCCCCTTCTGTTTCAACACAATGCTTCTTGGGCTTAAGAACGCCGGTGCAACGTATCAACGCATGATTCAGAGATGTCTGGAAAAGCAGATCGGCAAAACAATGGAAGCATTCGTATACGATGTGGTCGTTAAAACCAGACACGTCGACTCTTTAATAGACGACTTGAGGCTCACATTCGACAACCTCCAAACATACGACATCGAGATCAATCCGGAGAAATGTGTTTTCGGCATGCCCGCCGGAAAGATCCTGGGTTTCATCGTCTCCAGTAGAGGAATTGAAGCAAATCCGGCCAAAATTCGAGCCATGTCACAGTTGGCCATCATAATAGACCTCAATCAAATCTAGAAATTAACTGGATGCGTTGCGGCCTTAATCCGCTTTATCTCCCGATTAGGAGAAAAGGCACTACCGCTTTCTCGCCTTCTTCGGCGCACCGAACACTTCGAGTGGACGGATGCTACCACGGCCGGATTGGAAGAACTAAAAGCCATACTGACCACCAACCAAATCCTGGCCGCGCCAAACATCGGCGAACCAATGCTGCTATATATAGCGGTGACTCATCAAGTCATAAGCGCAGTGCTTGTCGTCGAACGAGAAGCGGACAGACATAAATTCCCCCTTCAAAAGCCAGTATATTATGTATCCACTGTCCTCACTCCATGCAAATCACGGTACCCGCATTATCAAAAGATAGCTTATGCGGTATTCATGGCATCCCAGAAACTACGACACTACTTTCAGGAGTGTTCAATTACAGTGGCCTCGGAAGTGCCACTCAACGACATAATAAACAACCGCGACGCCACAGGCCGGATTGCCAAATCGGCCATTGAGCTCCTCCCGTTCGACATAACATATAAACCTCGGCGAGCTATTAAGTCGCAGGTATTGGCCGATTTTGTCACCGGATGGACAGAAGCCGAACTCCCTAAAGAGTACGGCGCAGACTCCAATCGGATTATGCACTTCGACGGCTCTAAAATGTTGGCCGGTCTGGGGGCTGGCGTCGTCCTGACGTCCCCTACCGGAGATACAATCCAATATGTACTCCAAAAAATGTACACAGACTCCAACAACGCATCCTAATACAAGGCCCTGTTACATGGTCTCCGAATGGCAGTTTCCATGGGCACTCAACGCCTGGAGGTGCGTGGGGACTCAACCTCGCAATATCCCAAATAAATGGAGACTTCGATGCCAAAGATCTGAAGATGGCGGCTTATCGCAATGCTGTCCTCAAGATGTCAGCTCGGTTCGAGGGGCTCGAATTCCACCATGTGGCTAGGGAAAACAATCAGGCGGCGGATATCCTCGCCCGTATCGGCGCTAAGCACGATCCGGTCCCACCCAACATATTCTTGGAAAGGCTGTCTAAGCCATCTGTGGTATGGGAAAGGGAAACCGGCAACAACAGTCCGGACCCGGCTACAACGCCAGATACCAAACACTCTGACATAATCGGTGGCTCCACCACCGAAATAACACCGTCAGCCCACGTAATAATGGCCGTCACCGCCCAATGGAGTGAAACATTCCTGGCCTACCTAACCAGGCAGGAACTTCCCGAGGACCAAAATGAGGCACGCTGCATTGTGCAGCGATCTAAAGCTTACAAAGTCCACGAGGGAGAGATTTATAAGAAAAGCACCACCGGAGTCCTTCAAAGGTGCATCTCCGAAGAGGAAGGGTGGAAGCTTCTGGCAGAAATCCATGCCAAACTCGGTGGCCACCATGCCGCAGCCCAGGCCCTCGTAAGTAAGGCCTTCTGTACAGGATTCTATTGGCCGACGGCCCTGGCGGATGCACAGGACTTGGTCCAACGCTGCGTTGGTTGCCAGCTTTTTGCAAACCAAAGCCATATGCCGCCCATCGCCCTACGAACAATCCCCATTACCTGGTCTTTTGTGGTCTGGGGGCTTGACATGGTTCGACCCCTTAAAGGGGAACCCATAAGAAAAAATACTTACTGGTAATGGTGGATAAATTCACCAAATGGATAGAAGCCAAACCTGTTAAAACGGCTGAATCTGGACCAGTGATAGACTTCATATACGGGGTTGTACACCGTTATGGCGTCCCCCACAACATCATCACTGACAACGGCACGAACTTCCCTGCCGACGAGGTAAAACTATGGTGCGGCAACATGGGCATCAAGCTCGATTATGCTTCTGTCTATCATCCACAAACTAACGGTCAAGTCGAGCGAGCAAATGGTCTTATCATGAGCGGCATCAAACCCAGATTAGTGCGGTCCTTAAAGGAATCTAACACGCACTGGGTAGAGGAGCTCGACTCCGTACTCTGGGGGTTGCGGACCACGCCGAATCGCACTACCAGATACACACCATTCTTTATGGTGTACGGCATGTAGGCGGTTACGCCCAAATGACATAATTCATGACTCACCTCGAGTGCGCATGTATGAAGAAAGAGAGGCCGAGCTCGATCAACAGGACAGTTTGGACGCCCTCGAGGAGGAGCATGACATGGCAAAAGCCCGTTCCGCATTCTATCAGCAACAGGCTAGAAGATACCAAAGCAGAGAAGTACGGGCCAAAACTTAAAATGTTGGCGAACTCGTTCTACGCCTACCGAGAAGAGAAAGGACAAGCTCAAGCCCAAATGGGAAGGTCCCTTCGTCATTGACCTGGTTTTGACCGGTGGAGCGTACCGTCTGCGGGATGCATTGGACAATCGACTCGAGCCAAATCCATGGAACGCAACCAGACTCCGAAGATTCTATGCCTAGTGCCGGACTCCGTGTTCGTCTCCTTACCTCTGTCAAATTTTTATACATTCATTATCTGTCTTTTCTTTCTTTCTTTCTTCCCCTTTTCCTTTCAAGGCCTTAATAGGCTAAAATGTGTTTTGACTACACAATCTTGATGCGCCAGCCGCGCTCATTATACCTGGGGGCTTCTTGCACAGAAGCTTGGTTATTTTATGGGCTTCATGCCCCGCACATGTGTTATTCTTCCGCATGTACCTTTTTTCGCCATTATATGCATCGATATGACTTAAGTTTTGGCCAAGATGGGTTGCCTAGCTCTTGTATTTATGCCCTACGTTCTCGTTAATTCGGCTAGGGCATAAGGGGAGCACCTCTGCGATTGTTACTACCGGGTCAGCCGGATGTGTACCTCACACTGGGTGAAGCCGAAAGCTAGCGTTCTTAAGGGAATATTCGGTCGGTGAATAAAAGATGACTTTTATTTTTTTCACTTGCCCCAGATGTTTTCGCTGCGTCTCTTCTCGCATGATTCGGACATGCACATTAGGGCATGCGTACCTGGGAAAGGAACCCTTAACGGAACTGTTCTCCCTGGAAGATGTTTCTTACTACCCATGTAATATAACATAACTAGTTGGGTACTTGTCTGTTCAAGCACTTATGACCCCACGCCTGGTTTCCACGCATACCCCGGTTTTTACATAACTGAGCGGGTATTTGGATACACTCCGGACTATCGGGTCCATCGGTCGAAGCGAAAAGGTCCGCCATGACAAATGATTTACAATCCGGCTATAGACATCCTACATGTCATTTAAATTATATAGTCACTTAGACTGATTAAATTCTTCTTCTATACCATCCAACAGGCTGTCTAGCCTACAATCATGTTGGGAATACTTTGCGGCTAACTCTACTTGATGATACACCAAACTGACAGGGATTTCTTTCCCATCGGGCCCCACAGGTCTGACCTCGGCCATGTGGTTTGGGTCAGCCTTGGTATACCGCGTCTTCACCATGGCCCAGGCTTCCCTGGCACCTTGGCGGTAGGCCGATACCTTCCATAACCGGAAGCACCGCCGCACTCCCTTGAGCTTCTCTGCAAGCTCTCCAAGGCCCTCGGGCAGGAAGACGGATGGCCACAAGGCCCGGGCAATACCTTGCATCACCTGCCGGACTTGTTCGTGCAGCTGTGAGAGCTCTGGTAGAAGATCACCCGCAGACCCGGGCATATCATCCGCGGGACGACCCGTCAGCATACCTACAGACATAACTCCGTTAGCTGGCTTCTTCGCCGAACTCTGTTTAAAGTTCGCTCAAGCACTTACTGAAAATGCCGCGTCAAAGCTGCTTATTCTCCTTCACGGAGTCCGACAGCTGGGCGCGAACATCCTTCAGTTCCACGCTCAGCTGGGTATTGGCATCCTGGAGGTCGTTTTTCTCCTGCCTAACTTTTGTAAGCACACGCTCGCCAGCCTTTAGCTGCCGTATGGTATTTTGCTCATCCGGATTCACTCCGGCGTCATCTGCAATATTTATTGTCCGATTTGCAGGCATACCGCACTCTATGTGGTACCTATCATTCTTCGAAATAAGTGTTACCAGAGGAGGCCTTCTCGGACTCCTTCAATGCGGCAACTGCGGCCCGTAGCTGGGTCTTGCACTCTTCAAGCTCATGAGACAATTGGGTATTCTTCTCTGTAAGAACCTGCACAAATAATGATCCTTAAATCAGTTGTGCCAACTGTTTCAAGTCTCAGGGGCTACTGCTATACATAATCATCAAATTTTCTTACCCGTATATCCTTTACATACTGATCCGTGGCTCTGGCAAGACCATTTTGAGCAGCACAGATGTACGCGTCTCCTGAGTTGAAGGCATCAAAAGCCTCTTGGGAGAAACAAGCGTCGCGGAGTACGGCTCGGCGACGCCTGTGATACATGGCGCTCTCCACTTCGGAATTTGTGGCGGATATTTTATCCGCATCCTCTGTCGGAGGATCATATGGCGGGTGCCCTGTGTTAGCTTCCGCCTCTGTGTCCGGCCCCGGAGCCCGGCTAGTAGAGGCATGATCGGTGATCTCTCCGGATATAGTCCGGCGAGCGCTTTTCCTTCGTCGAAACATGGGCATTACTGCGTTTTAAATATGATGACCACGGAGTAAGGTTTTGTAAAATACCTCTGTGCCGGCGTCTCCATTCGGATCACCTTCCTTTTCAGCCTGCCCGGCTTCGGCGCTCTTCGTTGGCGATTCACCACGGGCTCAGCATGGCGTCCCGAGGACCTTCCCTATAGAACACCATACAGATATAGTAGGTGAAGTGCGTGAAAAGGGATACTTCTCAAAGGTTGGGACCCTGGTCTCACTTACCTGCGAGGCAGGGAGTAGCCCCGGATAGTCAGCTGTAATAGCCATTGTGGCCTCATCGCGACTTAATTGATAAAATATCCTGTCAATCAGCTCCACGAATATGTCCGGATCCTCTTGAAGGCCGGGGTCGAGGGACCGTTCAGGATCCTCTGGTTGTGGAGGTGGGCTGTTGATCTCCCTTACTTCCTTACGCCGCTCCTGCGGTGAGCGGGCAAAGTAAGATATTTGTTGCAAAAATGCGGAAGGGAAGGGTATAAAAAGTGGCAGGTTACCCAGCTCGGAGGATTGTACATGGAGAATCCGTCCCGCAGATGGATGCGGAGGAACTCCTCTTCCTGTCCCTTCTATAGACCGGACATAATTTTTGCCAGAGTGGCAACTGAGTCCGGCCCCTCACGGCCGCAGCGGGTGGCATCATCTTCCCCGTTAAAATCCCACATAGGGTGGCCTCGATATTGAAGCGGCTGCACCCCTCGCATAATGCATATTGACATAACCTCGGTTGTAGTCAGTCCTGATAGAGCCAGTGCCTTTATCCGACCCATCAGGTAAGAAACGTCTCAATCATCTTCCTCCTGAGGGCTCCTTGGTCGCCAACTTAGGCGCTTCTTCAAAGGAGCATTATCAAACTCAGGAACACCGATCCGAATAGGATCCGGGAGGGGGACATCCTCCATATAAAACCACTCTGAAGGCCAGTCTTCGGACGTCTTCTTTTGGGTACCAGATAGGTATCCGGTCCTGGCGATGCGCCATATTTCAGCCCCGCCCACTTGATATATTGACCCCCTCTGAGTACGGGGCACAAGGCAGAATAGCTTCTTCCACAACGCGAAGTGAGCTTTGCAGCCCAGAAATAGCTCGCAAAGGTCTACGTAACCAGCGATGTGTAGTATGGAGGCAGGGGTGAGATTATGCAGCTGGAGGCCGTAAAGCTCCAGGAGCCCTCGGAGGAACGGATGGATGGGAAATCCGACCCCCCTTAATAGATAAGGAACGAGGCATACCCGCTCCCCCTTGGAGGGGTTTGGAAAGCTCTCCGCCTGCTCCCCGCCATTGTAGGTGGCAAGCCCGGCTCGAACAGGTACCATGTATGCTGGAGGGAGAAATCCCTGGGTCTGTAGCTCCACTAGTTGACTGTGCGGGACAGAACACTTCTTCCAATCTCCGGGCTTAGGGCTACGGGAGCGAGATGAGGAGCTGCGCTGGCCGACCATGTTGGAATGGATTTTTTCGGGCGCGCTCCAATGAAGGCTCGCCGAGGGAGGATGGTGTGATTTGGATCTGAGAATCCCCGTCTCTCTTAATAGACAGTTTGTTCATACAGCTAGGGTGGTAAATGTAAAAACGCCCTGGCCGCTCGTATTCGTTCGACACGTGGAGGATGGCCATTATTGGACACGGAAGCCGAGAAGCACAACATTTATGAGAAGCCGGACACTATTTAACAGGTATTCGGGATTTGGAGAAGAACCCGCCTTGCAATACCGAAGACAATTTGCGTGCTGGATTCATCGTCATTGAAGCCTGGTTCAGGGGCTACTGAGGGAGTCCTGGATTAGGGGGTATCCGGACAGCCGGACTATATCCTTTGGCAGGACTGTTGGACTATGAAGATACAACATTGAAGACTTCGTCTCGTGTCTGGATGGGACTCTCCTTGGTGTGGAAGGCAAGCTTGGCGATACGGATATGTAGATCTCCTCCCATTGTAACTGACTCTGTGTAACCCTATCCCTCTCCGGTGTCTATATAAACCGGAGGGTTTAGTCCATAGGACAACAACAATCATACCATAGGCTAGATTCTAGGGTTTAGCCTCTACGATCTCGTGGTAGATCAACTCTTGTACTACTCATATCATCAAGATCAATCAAGCGAGAAGTAGGGTATTACCTCCATAGAGAGGGCCCGAACCTGGGTAAACATCGTGTCCCCTGCCTCCTGTTACCATCCGCCTTAGACGCATAGTTCGGGACCCCCTACCCGAGATCCGCCGGTTTTGACACCGACAGCTACCAATATGATCGAGAGTCTCAAGAGCATGTTTCAGACACAAGCTAGGACCGAAAGGTTCAACGTCTGGCGATCCTTGATGGATTGCAAGCTGATGGAAGGTGATCCACTCAGACCACATGTGATCAAGATGATCGGATATGTGCAAGCTTTGGATAGGTTGGGCTTCCCGCTCTTGGATGAGCTGGCTACTGATGCAGTTCTAGGTTCTCTTCCACCCATCTATGGGACGTTCATCTCGAACTATCATATGCATGGCATAGATAAGAATCTCATTGAATCGCATGGGATGCTTAAGGTGGCAGAGCAGGATATAAAGAAAGGCACGCATCAAGTGTTGATGGTGCAGAAATCGGCTAAGTTCAAGAAGAGTTGGTCCAAGAAGAAGGCTAAGGCAAAAGGCGCGGAAATGGTAACCTCCGCCGCTGCACCAAAGTCTGGACCGGAATCGAAGACCATTTGCTATCATTGCAAGGAGACCAGTGACTGGAAGAGGAACTGTAGCAAGTGGCTTGCAGAGCATGGCAAGAAGGCCGGAAATGCTTCGTCAAGCAAAGGTACACTTGTTGCATATGTTATAGACATTTACCTTGCTGACATACCTTGTAGCTCTTGGGTATATGATACCAGATCGGCTTTTCATATTTGCAACTTGATGCTGAGGCTCCTCGATTTCAGCCGCGGTGCCCCACCAGCTTCGGGGATCACCATCGGAGTAACTCACCATGGGTAGCCTCATCGGCACCCCATGGCATTTCAAGACATCGGGGCTACCTGCGCCCCTCACTCCTCCCGGACGAAAGGCCGACCCTTTGGGCCGCTTGGTCCCATGGGCCGGCTGCTGGAAGGGGGCGGGCTCTCAAAAGGCGGCCACAAGGGGGACGAATCCTATCAGGCGGCCCATCAACCCCTCAAAGTTTGCACTCACTTAACCACGACGAGACAGGGCATGGCTACAGTACGACCTGCCACCCCCGAATCCAGGGCGAAAGGCGGCCACAGTGCGGGTGTACCAAGCGGACACCCCTCGCCCAGCATGACACTGTTGCCACGCAACCCATGACATTACCTACGTTAGAGGGAGCCATGCTCCCACAATGGGTCATTGGTACGGCCTGCAGGCGACGGGCCCTACCTGTCTGTGATTGCTAGAAGGCGGCGAATCCCAAGCAGGCGGCCTCGAGGGTGGGCCGACTCCTAGCAGGCGGCCCTCCTTCCCCTTGGAGTCTGCGCACCATTAATCTGATGAGACGGGGCGTGGCTACAGTGAACGCCCGCCTCCGTTATCAGGGATGAGGCTACAATATAAAGCAATCAACCTGGCCCGCAGGCGGCGGGCCCTACCTATCGGCCGAGTTCACGGCAGTCGGCGGGACCCACCAAGCGGCGGGCCTTAGTAGCCGGCAGAGAAGCCGGCGCCCAGAGACACTGACGGTCGGGTCCTACACCCGGCCGGATTACCATTGTACCACTAGGGGGTAGGCCTATATAAACCCCCCAGGCTCACCCATGCAAAGGGTTCAGAAGCCTTGCCATCATACCCACACCCATAGAAGGAGAAGATAGAGCTAGCCTTGCCCTTCTTCCTCCTCTAGCCGAAACAGCAAAAGGAGCACACTTGTAGCTACTCTATTGACGATAGTCATCATGCGGAGACCCTGCAGAGAAGGACTAGGGGTGTTATCTCCATGGATAGCCCCAAACCTGGGTAAACCTCGTAGGCGTTCGAGGTCACGCTCACTCCCACTTCTAGAGCCCGACGACGTACTCTTGTCCCCCTACGTGATAAACCACTCCCGCTTCTAGAGCCCAGCGACGCACTCTTGCCCGGCCCCGGTATATTCGCTAGATATCCACGTTAGTCTTAGAGCGGACGCATGTCGGGCATAAACTTCCCTAGCCAGACGACGTTGTGCAGCTCTGGAGTGAACGCGCGGCATCCCACCGTGGTGACGGGAGCCCACCGTGGAGGTGTAGCCTGATCTTGGCGCTCGCGCACCACCACCCCGGGCTGCATGCGGTCTTGACATGGCGGTGTTTGGAGCGCACGCGCATGTCCTTGTCGCGCGATGGCGCCCTACGCGGCTTTCCTCGTCACGCGCCACCCCTGCAGCACCTGGCAGCTTTCCTCGTTGCGCGCCGGCGCCCTACGCGAGGGGTCGCACTGTGGAGCCTCACACCTTTGGCTCGGGGACGACGTCTTGCCTGGGAGTTGGAGGAGGTGCATCATGGGCCACGTCGCCCGCGAGAGGCGGCGGGGGAGGCAGCAAATGGGGCGGTGCAGGGGCCTCTCCGATGGTGCTGACGAGCTTGGTGCTGCGGTCCAGCCAGTCCTCGTATAGATCCTCGGTCGGGCGATAGCGCAGGAGCTCACGTGCCATGAGCAACGCAGCCTGCGTGTTCGCCGTCCTACGACGAGCATGAGAAGACGAAGCAGCCGCCGGAGTCAGCGACGGAGTGGCGGTGCGTCCGTCATGCCGCACAGAGGGCTACAGTGACGAAGCCTGCTGCTTGTGGGCCACGGGGCCGCTGGCAGCGTTGGACGCAGGCGATGGGGAACGGCAGGGAGCACCGTCACCTGCGGGCGCCGTCTGGGCGACGTGGGTGGCGAGGGCGGCCCGGAGCTCAGCACAAACTGTAAGGAAAGGGAACATAGCAGTTTACCTAGGTTCGGGCCACGTTGAGGTGTAAAACCCTACTCCTGCTTTGTGGTGGATTGGCCTCGTGGTGGGCTGAGGATGAACTAGTATAGTGGGAGAACAACCTCAGCATGTGTGTTCTTGTGTTTGTGTGAGCTGGTGAGCTAATGAATCCTCTCTCCTTTATACGGGGGTGGCTAGGCCGTATTTATATGGCCTTGGTCCTCTTCCGCCAAAATGGAGGCAGGAAGGGATCACACAACGACCAAATTCAAAGGGAGACAACTAGTACATCTTATCCTGACGAAAGGTGGTCTTCGCCTGGAAAGCCTCTGGTCGTGATGCTGTGGTAGGCTCTGTCGATGTCAAAACCGGCGGATCTCGGGTAGGGGGTTCCGAACTGTGCATCTAAGGTCGATGGTAACAGGAGACAGGGGACACGATGTTTACCCAGGTTCGGGCCCTCTCTAAGGAGGTAATACTTACTTCCTTCTTGATTGATCTTGATGAATATGAGTATTACAAGAGTTGATCTACCACGAGATTCTAATGGCTAAACCCTAAAATCCTAGCCTGTATGACTATGGTAATGTATATATGCCCCCTCCGGACTAAGTCCTTCGGTTTATATAGACACCGGGAGGATCTAGGGTTACACAAGGTCGGTTACAAAGAAAGGAATCTACATATTTGGTCGCCAAGCTTGCCTTCCATGCCAAGGAGAGTCCCATCTTCGTATCTTCACAGCCCATCAGCCCGGCCCATGGCTAACAGGTCGGAGGCCCGAGGACCCCTTAGTCTAGGACTCCCTCAGTACCCCCCGAACCAGTCTTCAATGATGAGGTGTTCGGTGCATAGAATGTCTTCGGCATTGCAAGGTGGGTTCCTCCACCGATGACTTCAAGTAGTGTATTCAGCCTTCCGTTTAATGTTGTACCCCTCGGCTTCTATGTATCAACAACTTTAGCCTCCACGTGTCGAGCGGATGCGAAAGATTAGGGTATTTTTGCACATAACACCCCGACCATGCGAGGGACAACATCTATTTAACGAGATTGGATCCCAGATCTGTTCAATCATCTCGCGGAGAAAATCCTCAAAGGCTGCTAGGGATGAACACTCCAACATGTCTAGCGTTCCCAGCCCCTCCTCCCGTCCCTGCGGCCCAGAGAGAGGCGAATGGGAGAAGTGCTCCGTATCAAACGGTCAGCTGGTGAAGCTGCAAATGCAGGGGTTTCTCCCCCTGTAGATCTGGTCCCTGTTCGAGCAGGGTTGGCCTCCTTCGACGGCAAAACCCAGGCGGAGGATTTCCCCAATCCATCCGGGGGGAACGAGTGTGTTTTGTCCCCTATTAGATAAGGGGTGTCGGATTTCCAATTCATCCATTCCTCTGAGGGCTTCTAGAATATTAACCACCTCCGGCTGCACAACTTTACTCCAGACTCCATCCTGCACGTTGCAGGTTATGTTGCTTTATGCGAACTATTCCTGGGTTGTGAGGCCCATTTTGAACCGTGGAGAAAGTTATTCTGCCTTGTCCCGCGTAACCATGAGGGATCGATATTTGAAGTGGGCGGAGCCGAAATATGGTGCATTGCCGAGACCGGATACCTATCCGGCACACGGAAGAAGGCGTCTGAAGAGTGGACTTCCGAGTGGTTCTACATCGAGGACGTCATACTTCCAGACCCAGCCCGGAGGGGTCTTCCTGAGTTCACAAGAGTTCCTTTGAAGAAACGCCACAGCTGGCGCCCTCAGAACCTCGAGGAGGAAGATAGTGCGGAAGTTCGCCAACTCTTGAGCAAGATAAAGATGCTCGCCTAGTCTGGATATACGATAGTCGATGTAATGGCGACCTCCATAGTGCGGGGGGTCCAGCCACTCCAATACAGAGGACTTCCCATGTGGCACTATAATGGGGAAGATGACGCCTCCCGCTACGGCAGGAAGGGTCTAGACACCCCTGCCACCCTCGCCAAAATATTGGCCGAGTTGTTCAAAGGGGAGGTAGAGGAGTTCCTACGCATCAAACACAGGGAAGGATGTTCTATGTATAGTCCTCTGCTCTACTCATTCTACTCCCTGAGCTATTTTCGATGAACATTAATCCATCCAATTATAACAGCACTGGCGAAAGATGTCCGAAGGGCTTCATAGCCCCGCCCCGCAGCCCGAGGGCCACAATCGGGACCTTGACCCCGGATTCAAAGAGGAACCGTATATATTCATGGTTCTCAAGGACGGGGTGTTTTACCAGGCGAGCTACGACGGCACAGAAGTGACCATCATCTCTGATTACCCTGGTCTTCTCCCGGCTTCACACGTAAGTAGTCAGGAGACATCTCCCCCGAAAGGGTTCCCTCGTTCCGCCTCACCCACCGCACTGTCTCGTGCTTCAAAGGGGAGGTGTTCGACGTGCCGTGCTACTCCAGGAGCAACTCCAAAGAGAGAGGCTCCCGCACGGGGCTAGCCCTCGAAGAGGAAGGCAAACGAAGACACGATCGGGCCCTCATCAAAGAGGTATGGGTTTGCAAATATGTTTTTCAATAGTCGCATCCAACTGTGACTTTCATGTTCGTCCTGCATCAGGAAAAGAGTTCGCCGGACTGTGTCCGGGTATCCGGCCAGTTATACTCCCACAGCCGGGATTCGGCCCCAGCCGAGGAGACGGGGCCGATATGGGAGTGACGCTGGACTGTCCTTCGGCTGAGGGCTTGGAAAATATGTCCATCACCAACTCGGAAGTGGAGAGCGCCAAGAATCATCAGCGCCGAAGGGCCATTTTACGAGACCCCCACTTTTCGAAAGAGGCGTTCAATGCCTTCAGCTCGGCTGATGCATACATCCAAGCTGCTCGAGATGGGCTTAGCAGAGCCACAAAGGAGCATTTAAAAGATGTGCGGTAAGTTTACTGTGTCTGAGTATGGCAACCATATGCCGGTAACCCCCGAGACTTAAAGTAGTTAGTACAACTGATTTGAGGATCGCTGCATAATCAGGTTCTTTGTGAGAAGAACGACTTGCTGGCCCAAGAGCTAGAAAAGTGCCAGACGCAGTTAAACGCAGTGACCACCGAACAGGAAAAATCCAAGAAGGCGTCTTCCGGTAATATTTCCCTCCATCGAGAAACAGTTATTGTATAGCGACTGTGTGAACACTGCGGCTTATCTCATAACAGGATCGTCAGATCAACTGGAGGAAAAAGAGTCGAAAAGACTGCATGCCGTAGGCGAGCGGGTGCCGGCCCGAGTCAGACAGGAGAAAAACAAACTCCAAGATTCAAACACCCAGCTGGACGAAGACCTGAAAGATGTGCGGGCCCAGTTGGCCGACTCCGTAAAGGAGAACAAAAGGCTGCAAGGCGGCATATTCAATATGTGGCCGAACTTACCTTGTGATAGTTCAGAGATTAAAGGTACTGATAGAGTTATGTTTGTAGGTATGCTGACGGGCCATCCCGAAGAGGAGATGTCCGGATTCTCGGGCGATCTGCTACAAGAGCCATCGCGCATGCATGAGCAAGCTCGACAGGCGATGCGAAGCATTGCCAAGGCCTTGTGGCCATCTGCCTCTCCTCCGGGAAAGATGGAGGAGCTCCAAGAGCTATTCAAGGGAGTGCGGCGGCGCTTTCGATTGTGGAAAATATTGGCCTCCCGGGAAGGTGCGCGAGAGGCCTGGGCCTTGGTGAAAACGTAGTACACCAAGCTGTATCCGAATCATATGGCTCGGGTTCGAACTCTAGGGTCATATGGGAAAGAAGTTCCCATTAGTTTGGTATATGACCAAGTAAAAGTAGCCGCCAAGTATTCCTAGTAGGATTGTAAGTTAGTTAGCCTGCTGGACGGTATAGAGGAGGAAGTTTTTGAGTCCTAAGTGACTATGTACTTTCCTTTGCATATGTAACTCTAGCTGAATTGTAAAACGGTTGTCATGGCAGACCATTTCACTTTGACCTTTGGACCCTATGGTGCGGAGTATTTCTGAATACCAGAGCGGCTGAGTAGACCGGGTATGCATGGAAACTAGGCGTAGAGGTCATAGTTGCTTGAACAAACAAGTATCCGCCTAGTTATGTTATATTACATTAAGATTGTAAGAAACATGTTCCAGAGAGAATAGTTCCGTTAAGGGTTCCTTTCCCTGGGTGTGCATACATTAATGCGCATGTCCGAACTGTGATTGAAAATTGCAATATGTATTAACTTCAGGGGGTTCACAATGTAGTAAATGCAAAAATTGTCTTTAGTCCACCGACTGAATATTCCCTTAAGAACGCTAGCTTTCGGCTTCACCCAGTCTGAGGTACACATCCGGATGACCCGGCAGTAACAATCGCAGAGGTGCTCCCTTTACGCCCTAGCCGAACTAACGGGAACGTAGGGCATAAGCATAGGAGCCACGCAACCCTGCTTGGCCAAAACTTAAGTCATATCGATGCATATAGTGGTGAAGAAATGGTACATATGGAAAAAGCGCATATGTAATGAGCTTGATGCTCGGGGATTAATAATAGCAAGCTTCTGATCAAGAAGCCCCCAGGTATAATGGACGTACATTTCTAAAAATGTGTGCGTCAGGCATGCACGGTCTAACCGCACAGAAGCTGTAAGGCTGAATAGAAAAAACGAAAAGAGAGAGAAAGAAGAAAAAAGGTATTATGGAAACAGCAGGTAGAAGGAGACGAACAAAGAGTTCGGTGCTTAGGCATAGAATCTTCGTAGTGTGGCCGCGGTCCAGGGGTTCGGCTCGAGGCGATTGTCTGACGCATCACGCAAGCGGTACACTCCTCCAGTGAGAACTTCGTCAATGATGAAGGGAGCCTCCCATTTGGGCTTGAGTTTGTCCTTTTCTTCTCCGGCAAGCGTAGAACGAGTTCGCCAACGTTATAAGTCTTGGCCCGTACTTCTCTGCTTTAATATCTGCGAGCCTGTTGCTGATAAAATGCGGAACGGGCTTTTGCAATGTCACGCTCCTCCTCCAGGCCATCTAGGTTGTCCTGCCGATCGAGCTCGGCCTCTCTCTCTCTTCATACATGCGCACCCGAGGTGATCCATGTATAATGTCGCAGGGTAGCACAGCCTCTGTGCTGTACACCATGAAAAAAGGTGTGTATCCGGTAGTGCGATTGGGCATGGTCCGCAGCCCCCAAAGTACGGAGTCAAGCTCCTCAACCCAGTGTTTGTATGATTCCTTCAAAGACCACACCAGCCTGGGTTTGATGCCGCTCATAATAAGACTGTTGGCCTGTTCGACTTGACCGTTTGTCTGCGGATGATAGATAGAGGCGTAATCGAGCTTGATGCCCAGATTACTTCACCAGGCTTTCACTTCGTCGGCTGTGAAGTTGGAGCTGTTATATGCGATGATGTTGTGGGGAACACCATAACAGTGTACTACGCCGGATATAAATTCTATCACCAGCCCGGACTCGGCCGTTTTAACTGGTTTGGCCTCTATCCACTTAGTGAATTTATCCACCATGAGCATCAAATATTTTTTCTTATGGCTTCCTCCTTTAAGGGGTCCAACCATATCCAGTCCCAGGCCGCAAAAGGCCAAGTGATGGGGATTGTTTGTAGGGCAGTGGGGGGCATAAGGCTTTGGTTGGTGAAGAATTGGCATCCGACACAATGCTGGACAAGGTCCTGTGCATCTGCTCGGGCCGTCGGCCAATAAAACCCTGTACGGAAGGCCTTGCTAACAAGGGCCCGTGCTGTGGCGTGGTGCCCGCCGAGACCGGCATGAATCTCAGCCAGGAGCTGCCGCCCCTCCTCCTCGGAGATACATCTTTGAAGGACTCCGGTAGCGCTTTTCTTATAGAGCTCTCCGCCGTGAACCTTGTAGGCCTTCGAACGCCGGACAATGCGGCGGGCCTCATTCTGATCCTCCGGAAGTTCCTTCCTATTAACGTAGGCCAAGAAGGGTTCCGTCCATGGGGCAATGACTGCCGTAATGAGATGGGCCGATGACATTATTTCGGTGGCTGAGCGTCCAATGATATCGGTGTGTTCGGAATCTGGGGTTATGTTCGGATCCGGACTAGTGTTGCCGCTTTCCCCCTGCCACACCACGGATGGCTTAAAAAGCCTTTCCAGAAAGATGTTAAGTGGGACGGGGTCGCGCTTGGCGCCTATACGAGCAAGAACGTCCACTGCTTGATTGCTTTCTCGGGCCACGTGATGGAACTCGAGTCCCTCGAACCGAGCCGACATTTTTACGATGGCATTATGATAAGCCACCATCTTCAGATCTTTGGCATCAAAGTCTCCATTTATTTGAGATATTGCAAGGTTTGATTCCCGGCACACTTTCAGGCGATGTATTCCCATGGTGACAGCCATCCAGAGACCATGTAGTAAGGCCTCGTATTCGGCCGCGTTATTGGAGTCTGTGCACAGTATTTGGAGTACATATTGAACGATGTCTCCAGTGGGGGACGTTAAAACGACGCTCGCTCCTAGCCCTGCCAGCATTTTGGAGCCATCAAAATACATAACCCAATTGGAATATGTGATGTACTCTTTAGGGAGTTCGTCCTCTGTCCATTCGGCGACGAAGTCAGCCAGTACTTGGGATTTAATATCTCGACGTGGTTTGTATGTAATATCGAATGGAAGGAGCTCAATGGCCCATTTGGCAATCTGGCCCATGGCATCGCGTTTGTTTATTATGTCATTGAGTGGTACTTCGGAAGCCACCGTGATCGAACACTCCTGGAAAAAGTGTCGTAGCTTTCGGGATGCCATGAAGACCGTGTATGCTATCTTTTGATAATGGGGGTACCGGGATTTGCATGGTGTAAGGACAGTGGATAGGTAGTATACTAGCTTCTGAAGTGGGAATTTGTGTCCTTCCTGTTCTCGTTCAGCGGCGAGCACGGCGCTCACCACTTGATGTGTTGCCGATATGTATAGTAACATGGGTTCGCCGACATTCGGCGCGGCCAGGATTGGGTTGCTCGCTTGAAGGGTTTTTAGTTCTTCCGGTCCGGCTGTTTCCGCGTCCATCCACTTGAAGTGATCGGTTCACTGTAGAAGGCGATAGAGTGGCAGTGCCTATTCTCCCAATCTGGAGATAAAGCGGCTTAGAGCTTCCATGAAACCCACGAGTTTTTGGACTTGTTTAAGGTCTGTTGGCGTAGCCAATTGTGACAGATCTCGGATTTTGGCTAGATTTGCTTCAATTCCTCTATTGGAAACGATGAAGCCCAGCAGCTTTCCTGCAGGGATGCCAAAAACACACTTTTCCGGATTGAGCTTAATGTCATATGCGCGGAGGTTGTCAAATGTGAGACGTAGGTCGTCTATTAGTGTTTCAATGTGCCTTGTCTTGATTACGACGTCGTCCACATAAGCTTCTACTGTCTTTCCGATCTATTTCTCCAGGCATGTTTGGATCATGCGTTGGTAGGTGGCACCGAAGGGCATGGTGTTGAAGCAGAATGGCCCATATGGGGTGATGAATGTTGTTGCATCTTCGTCGGACTCTTTCATTTTGATATGATGGTATCAGGAATATGCGTCAAGGAAACACAGTGAGCCGTGTCCTGTGGTGGATGATTTGATCAATGTGGGGGAGGGGGAAGGGATCCTTTGGGCAAGCCTTGTTGAGGTCTTTAAAATTGACGCATAGGCGCCAGGATTTATCCTTCTTTGGTACCATCACCAGGTTTGCCAGCCAGTCCGGATGCTTTATTTCTCTAATGAATCCGGCATCAACTAGCTTTGCTAGCTCCTCCCACATAGCTTGGCGTTTGGGTTCGGAAAAGCGCCGCAGGGTTTGTTTGACTGGTTTGTATCCCTTTAATAAGTTGAGGCTGTGTTCAGCCAGCTTGCGCGGGATTCCTGGCATGTCAGAAGGGTGCCGGGTGAATATATCCCAGTTTTCCCGAAGAAAATCCCGTAGCGCGGCGTCGACCGTTGGGTCTAGTTGTGCCCCAATAGAGGTTGTCTTCTTGGGGTCCGTTGGATGGACCTGGAATTTGACTATTTCTTCCGCTGGCTTGAAGGAGGTGGATTTGGGGCGTTTTCATAAGATCACATCGTCCCTGTCCACCGTGGAGCGCTGTCGGTGTACAAAAGAAAGGGGTGCACCACCCCTTTACCTGTGCACGGGCAGTCGGAGCCGCGCCCACGGCCACACCAAGCAGAGCAGGGGAGGTGAACCGAGGAAAACCGAAACCCGAGGCAGCCAGAGCAACGCCAAGACCAAGACTACAAAGAGCAGAGGGACGAATCAGGCTCCCCCGGCAAGACCCTTGCTAGGGCAGCCTCAGCGGCCCCGGCAAGCCCCTTGTCGGGGCGGCCCGTCAAACACCAACAGAGTGAGCCACCCTTGAGCCCACGTCCCCAACACCATCAGCCACGTTGGGCCAGTGCTCAGGAGCCACCTCTGTGGTGGCATGCAGATCTTTGTGAAGACAAAGAATATTAAAGATCAGATGAGGATTAGAAGGCGGCGATCCTCGGCAAGATCCTTGCCGAGGGGAACCACAAGACCCCCGGCAAGATCCTTGCCGGGGACGACAGCGCGCCATGGCAAGGCCCTTGCCGGGCCACCTGGCAAGGCCCTCGCCAAGGGCGCCAGCAGGGCCACTGCCAGGCCCGCACCAACCAAGTTTCCACCACCGTTCGCATGCAGCTGCCAGCCCAACCAGCTGGGCAGGCATCTGCGTTGCAACATGCAGCTTCCAGGCCAACTGAGCAAGCGCCTGCGTGGCGGCATGCAGATCTTCGTAGAGGCCTTGTCACCGCACCACCTCAGCTGCCTGCCTGCCTACATGGCGTCGCACACATCACTGGACGGGGCACGTTTCATAGCAAGGAGGAGCAGCGACGGACGGGACGGGCCTCGCCCCCGTCCCTGATAAAGCTACGGGACACCTAAGTGGTGCATTAAATGCGACTTGTCCTGTAATACGAGCGATAAGCTCGCAATACTATACACCTTTCCACCTCCTGTATGCCACTGTGGCAGCCCCTTTCGATTATAAAAGGAGGCCCATGGCATGCTGGGGAAGGATTTGGCTCTTTGGAACCATGCACCCCACCATAGCTAGTTTTAGAGCTCAAGAACTCTCTAAAATACACCCACCAAAGCAGGACTAGGGTTTTACGCATCTTCGCGGGCCGAACCTGGGTAAACGATCCTTGTGCTGATTACTTATCCTGCTCTTCTCACAACCCTGCGCCCCGACAACCGTAGGAGGGATTCTTGTGATCCCATAGGTGTCATTGCACACCGACATCTTTGGCGCGCCAGTTAGGGGGCGCAATTGTGAGAATCTGGTCTAGTAGTTAGCCTAGCGTTTCTTCATCTCCATGGCTCCTAAGAAGGAGACGGCCAGGAGAAAAGGGCACCGCCTACGAACGGGAAGGACGCCAGCGCGGCAACAGAAAAGCTAACTCATTTAGGGCCTTGAGTTATTTCCTTTTATATATAGGGTTATTGTCCTCGGAGATCTTGCCTATGTATGAAAAACCTGCACGCAAAGGGGCCCTCCCGCAATTGGCAACGCCTTGGTTCTATTTCGAGTCCGCTCAACAGCTCAAGCTGCCGCATCGAGAGTGGTGGGGTAGCCTTCCGCACTTGGCAACGCTCTCGATTCTAACTCGAGTCAAGCTCGACAGTTTGGGTGGCCGCGCTAAGGGCGATAAGGTGGTTCGCCTGGCAGCAAGCACACCCGGCAGGCCAATGGGGATCCGTCCCCAAGATGCTGCCCTGGGTTTACGCGCCAGCGAACCTACCTAGTTAACGTAGGGTGGACATACAAAGGAAAATCAATCAGGAAAATAACATGCATAATATGAAAAGTACTGCAGAAGTTATATTACATTACTTGTTGCCACAGTTCTAACTAAAGATAAAAGTTGTCTTGGTTGTGAACTTGTAGCAACAAAAAGAAACGGGGTGCCTAATCCCGGCGCTAGCCCTCCACCCTCAGAATTCCGCCGACACGGCTGATGATGGGCTTGATGCGCCCTCGAGCGGGCGCGAGGTCAAGATCCTCCGCAAGCTCTCCAGCGGCATCGAAGTCGAGGTCGGGTACCAAAGATGCCACCTTGGTGAGAACCTTGGTCATGGCGCCCTGGCAAAGCCTCCGGGCCTCGTCGGCCAGCGAGGCCGCCCGGTTGGCGTGAAGCTGCTCCAGAGCCCCGAGAACGCACTCGAAGAACAAGGTCAGCTAGGCGTTGGTGGTCCCGCTGCGCTCTGGGGTGTACCTCACGCTTGGCATCCCCATGGTAGCCAGCTGCACGGTGATCCTACCGGCAACGTCCTCGAGGCGGCCGATCCAGCGGTTCACGCCCTCCTTGAAATCCTTATGCTCGGCGGCCTCGTTCTTCTGCAGTTGCTTCTCGGTCTCCAGCTCCTTGGCCAGGGCCCCCTCCCGGGCTTTGGCCTCCGTGAGCATCCCCTCGAGGCCCTCCAGCTTCAGCGTGAGGTCCTTGATGGACTTGTTGGCCTCGGAGAGCTCCCCGGCCTTGCTGATGGCCGCGCCCTGCGCCTCCGTCAAGGTGCCGTTGAGCGTGTCCTTCTCCTGGGACAGCTTCAGGGCCTGCTCCTTCAGCTCGTCCCGCTCCACCTCCAGCTCCTTCACCTTGCTGGCGTGGACTAGAGCTTGGGCATCGAGCACCTCCTTGTGCCTCTGCTCCAGCTCTTGGGTCTGCTGCAAGACAAGCTTCTCCACTTCCCTGTCCTTGGCGTGGAGTCTGGCGTCGAGGTCCGCCTCGCGCTTGGCGAGGTCCTCCTCCTAGGAGTTCAGTGCGGCCTGGTGCTGGGTTCGACCGGCCTCGGCTGCCGTGGCCAAGCCCGCCGTTGTCTCCTGGGCCTTCTTGATGTCGGCCAGCTTCATGGTGAGCTCCACATCACGCTTGGCCAGCTCGCCCTGGGCGGCCTTCAGCTCATCGCGTGCCTGGCGGAACCAGTCCTACGTCTCGGCGACGCGCTTCTGGAGGTCCGCCTCCGCCTTCTCCGCCACCGCCGTCCTGGACTTAGCCTTGTCCAGGCCGGTGCGGTGAAGCGCCTGGAGCTTCTGGAAGCTGGCGCCCATAGCGTGAAGGAGCCCCTCCTCCTGGGAGCCTTCGCCACCAATGCTCGGCTCGTCGACGACCTCAAGCCCGGCGGCGACAAGGACTTCATCGTCGAACACCTATCCCTCAACGGGTGTCCTAGTGCTGGACGCGCCTGGAAGGTGGACGAACAAGTCGTCACTCACCCTCGGGTACTTGCCGGAGCCGGAAGCAGCTGAGGAGGAAGTCCAGTCATCAGCCACCTCCTCCTCCTCCTCGGCAGCGGCCCTACCGGCCTCCCCGGCAAGCCCCTTGCCGGCCGCCTCAGCGGTGGCCTTGCCGGCCTCCCCGGCAGGCCACTTGGCGCCGACCTCAGCAGCGCCCTTGGCGGCCTCCTCGGCGGCGATCTTCTCGGCGTCCGCCTCGGTAGCCTTGGTGACATCCTCGATGATGCTGCCCACGTCCTCTGGGTTGACCGAGGAGGAATCTGGACACCAAAGAAGGGAGTGAGGCAAGGACAAGACCAAGAGCCAGAAAGAAAAAGGAACAAGGACGAAAGGCGAGCGACTTACCAGTGCCAGTGCCAGGTTGGGAAGCAAAAGTCCCCTCCCCGCCAACATTTGGCATCGAGGCGAAGCTGCCAGCGCCCAAGTTCTCCTCCTCCTCCTCCTCCATGTGCATGGGCTCGGTGCTTGACGCCCTTGCCGGGGACGCCCCTCGGGGCGGCGTGGTCAATGGGGGCAGCGTGTTGGGAGTAGCCCTCTGCGCCTCCTCCTGCTGCCGCTCTCCTCCTGCATACCCGCAAGGTCAACACCAAAGTATCGTACCCCTGACACATGCGATGAGGGGAGAGTAGTGAACTTATGCTGGGGGCTGGGCCGGGGGCTGCTGTCCAGGCTACTCAACACCACCTGTGGCACCCTTGAAGTACCAGCCGGGGCTGGCCTCCCGCCGAGGTTTTGGCCCTCTTCATCCTTTGGGCCAGCGTCTCCGCGTCCCTGCAAAGATGAAAACAAGTCAAGACAAGCAACACAGATTGAGGAGAAAGAGATGACGAGAAGAAGCCAGATACTTACTCGTCGTCCACCTCCTCCTCTGCTATTTTCCTCTTCCTCCTCGGGCTGAGGGATCCGAAGTCGAAAGTGACCCCCGCGTCGGCATCTGCCGGAGGAGGGCAGGAGGGCAGAGTCTGCATGCGCTTGGACAAAGGAGAAGCAGATGCCTTCTTCCTCGCTGACGCGGCCTTCACCACCTTCTTCGCCGCCGCGGCCCTCGTCTGATGCACGGATTCCTCCGGGGACTTTGGCCGCCACGCGGCCCTGACGGGCCGCACCGGCTCGCCAGAAGTGGCCCGCCACAGGACTCGCCCTCTCCCCGTGGCCGCAGGGTCAACAGACCCGGCCTCCTCCTCCGACGACTCGTCAACCGCATACTCAACCAGAGGAGCTTCGGTGCCAGCGCTGCTGGCTTCCCCGGCGGCCGCCACCCATCGGGCGAGCTCCTCCTCCTCCTCCTTGTCCTCCACACCACCAGAGCTGCCGGCCTCCTCGGCAAGCTGCGCCTCCCTCGCCCTGGTGGCGATGTAGTCCAGCTCCGCCTGGGTGGTGTCCTGGACGAGCAGCCGCTCGGCGTCAGCGTTGATGTAACCCTCGTGCAGAGTGTCAAAGAAATGCTGCACCTCGACGTCCTCCGGCTCCTTCCAGCTTGGGTCAGGGCCATGCACGTTGCAGTCCGGCATCATGGCGATGATCTCAGTCCGGCGTGAATTATTGCACAGCGGGACCACTCCCGCCGGCAGCTTGAACAAAGGCCCCTTGAAGACCTTGTCAGCCTTCGTGGCGGCCCTCGCGACCTTGCCGGTCCGCTCGACCTCGCCGTCGCGGCCCACATCGAGCTGGAAGAGCTGCTGGCAGAAATGGGCATGCCCCATCACTGTGAAGTTGTGGTCGAGGCCGGGGCGATGCCGCATGATGTCGGCGGGGTTCGTGAAGAGCCAGGCCGGCCTCCCCTTGTTGTGCGGTGGAGCAATCCGGCGGCAGATGAAGTCCGCCCCGATCATCTCAAGGGTGAGCCTGGCCTCGATGAGCCAAAGGATCCTTGTGGTGGCGACCGTGAGCTTCTCGTCATCGGCGTCGACGTCGCTCCAATCGCTTCTGCAGACCGGCGGCGCGCGGCGAACTTCGCAGAATGTCGGCGGGTCCTTCTCTTCAATCCAGCACCACCGGCCCCGCCATTCTTCCCACCTCTCCTTCATGGCGCCATCTGCGTACGCTCCCTTGGACCTTGGGATCCAGGTGATGCAACCAGAAATGGTGCCTCCCGTCTGGATCCGAGGGAAGAAGTAATGGCGGAAGAGCGCCGTGTTGGGGTGCACCCCGGCGAAACCCTCGCAGAGGTCCGCGGAAAGAGCCATGCACGCCACCGCATTCAGGGTAAAATCCAAGAGGCGGAAGCCAAAGGTGTGCATGATGTCACTGAAGAAATAAGAGACGGGAGGACAAAGCCCGCAGGAAAAATAGTCGACAAAGAAGGGGTCCGATTTGGGGCAGCCTCGGCGCAGTTGGCGGGGATGACGCGCTTGGCTAGATGCCCCGACTTATCTCCCCCGTCTTCACCCCCCCACAGGGGCTTGAAGGCTTCCCGGAGCTCGAACATGTCAACTGTTGAGGGGAAGAAGGCGGACTGCATCTGCTGCGCCGCCAGCGCACTCTCCAGCGGCTGCGCCGCTCCTGTATCCTTGGCCACTCCGTTGCCCTTGGTGGATTTTCGCGCCATGGCGGCTGGGAGAGGGGGACAAGAAACAAAGGACGGCGGGAACGCAACGACGGCGAGCAAGGGCGAAGCTTAGCGAAGAAGAGGAAGACAAGGGGATGCTTCCGAGATTGGGATTGCGAGGAGGGTAAAGGAACAGTGCGCTCGCGGTTATCCCTTTTTATGGGGAAGCCGCGGGTCGGGCTGCCCATTTACTGCGATGTGATGCATGCGTGCGGGAACCGCCCCACGCATGCTGCCCACGTCACGCTCACCCCTCCACGCCGCGCCCAGGACGTGGGAAGCGCAGCGCGCAAAAAGTTTCACCGCGGTAGAAACCACCCCGCCTGCCCGCGCACCTTGTTGGGACTGGCCCAACAACGTGTCGCGCTTATGTGTGGCCCAGGCCCGGGGGCTCCTGTCGGTGTACAAAAGAAAGGGGAGCACCTTTGTACCCCTTTACCTGTGCACGGGCAGTCAGAGCCTACTAACAAAGCAATCATGTCTTCTCAAAATAACATGGCCAAAGAAAGTTATCCCTACAAAATCATATAGTCTGGCTATGCTCTATCTTCACCACACAAAGTATTTAAATCATGCACAACCCCGATGACAAGCCAAGCAATTGTTTCATACTTTTGACATTCTCAAAACTTTTTCAATCTTCACGCAATACATGAGCGTGAGCCATGGACATAGCACTATAGGTGGAATAGAATGGTGGTTGTGGAGAAGACAAAAGGAGAAGATAGTCTCACATCAACTAGGCGTATCAACGGGCTATGGAGATGCCCATCAATAGATATCAATGTGAGTGAGTAGGGATTGCCATGCAAAGGATGCACTAGAGCTATAAGTATATGAAAGCTCAACAAAAGAAACTAAGTGGGTGTGAATCCAACTCGCTTGCTCATGAAGACCTAGGGCATTTTGAGGAAGCCCATCATTGGAATATATAAGCCAAGTTCTATAATGAAAGATTCCCACTAGTATATGAAAGTGATATCATAGGAGACTCTCTATCGTGAAGATCATGGTGCTACTTTGAAGCACAAGTGTGGTAAAAGGATAGTAGCATTGCCCCTTCTCTCTTTTTATCTCATTTTTTATTTTTTTTTATTTGGGCCTTTTCTCTTTTTTTATGGCCTCTTTTTTTTCCTTTTTTTTATTTTTTCGTCCGGAGTCTCGTTCCGACTTGTGGGGGAATCATAGTCTCCATCATCCTTTCCTCACTGGGACAATGCTCTAATAATGAGGATCATCACACTTTTATTTTTCTTACAACTCAACAATTACAACTCGATACATAGAACAAATTATGACTCTATATGAATGCCTCCGTGATGTGTACCGGATATGCAATGAATCAAGAGTGACATGTATGAAAGAATTATGAACGGTGGCTTTGCCACAAATACAATGTCAACTACATGATCATGCAAAGCAATATGACAATGATGGAGCGTGTCATAATAAACGAAAACGGTGGAAAGTTGCATGGCAATATATCTCGGAATGGCTATGGAAATGCCATGATAGGTAGGTATGGTGGCTGTTTTGAGGAAGGTATATGGTGGGTGTATGATACCGGCGAAAAGTGCGCGGTATTAGAGAGGCTAGCAATGGTGGAAGGAAGAAGGGTGCGTATAATCCACGGACTCAACATTGGTCATAAAGAACTCATATACTTATTGCAAAAATCTACAAGTTATCAAAGCAAAGTATTATGCGCATGCTCCTAGGGGGATAGATTGGTAGGAAAAGACCATCGCTCGTCCCCGACCGCCACTCATAAGGAAGACAATCAATAAATAAATCATGCTCCGACTTCATCACATAACGATTAACCATACGTGCATGCTACGGGAATCACAAACTTTTAATACAAGTATTTCTCAAATTCACAACTACTCAACTAGCATGACTCTAATATGACCATCTTCGTATCTCAAAACAATTATCAAGCATCAAACTTTTCTTAGTATTCAACACACTCATAAGAATTCATACAAATATTGAATACCAAGCATATTAGGATTATTTAAGAAAATTACCAAGGTATTTAAGACTCTCAAAATAATATAAGTGAAGCATGAGAGTTCATATATTTCTCCAAAATAAAACTACCACCATGCTCTAAAAGATATAAGTGAAGTACTAGAGCAATAACAAAAACTACTCCGAAAGATATAAGTGAAGATCAATGAGTAGTCAAATAATTATACAACTATGTGAAGACTCTCCCATTTAATAATTTCAGATCTTTATACTTTATTCAAACATCAAACAAAGCTAAAGAAAACTACAATGCAAGGATAGCACAACTCATGTGAAGAAGCAAAAACTTACGCTCAACCGATACTAACCGATAATTGTTGGAGAAAGGTGGGATGCCTACCGGGGCATCCCGAAGCTTAGATGCTTGAGACTTCTTTAAATATTATCTTGGTGTGCCTTGGGCATCCCCAAGCTTGAACTTTTGTGTCGCATTAATTCCTCTCATATCATGGTTTCTCTTTTTATCAAAAGCTTCATTCACAACAAACTCAACAAGAACTCGTGAGATAGGTTAGTATAAACCAATGCAAGACCTTACCATTTTCTACTTTAAAAAATCACTAACATTATTATTCAACATTGCATACTAAATTACTCTGCATAATTAATACTCCTATCCTCAAATAGAATCATTAAACAAGCAAACATATGCAAACAATACAAACATAACAGCAATCTGCCAAAACAGTACAGTCTGTGAAGAATGCAAGAGTATCAATTCTTCCCTAACTCCAAAAATTATGAACTAAAATTCCCACTGTAATAAATTTATCAGATCTCAATATGAAAAAAGGTTCAACATTATACCACTCTCTGACTTTTCTAGGGAATTTTTGCAACAGCGATAAACTTTCTGTTTTCAGACAGCAACATGTATAGTAGCAAAATAAGCATGGCAAAGGCTATCCTTGACCTTTTTTATTGAAACTAAAGATGCAAAACATTATTATAAATAACAGCAAGCAAATACTAACAAGATAAAATGACGCTCCAAGCAAAACACATGTCATGTGGTGAATAAAAATATAGCTCCAAGTAAAGTTACCGATGAACGAAGATTTAAAGAGGAGATGCCTTCCGGGGGCATCCCCAAGCTTAGGCTCTTGGTTGTCCTTGAATATTGCCTTGGGGTGCCTTGGGCATCCCCAATCTTAGACTCTTACCACTCCTTATTCCATAGTCCATCGAATCTTTACCCAAAACTTGAAAACTTCACAACACAAAACTTAACAGAAAACTCGTAGAAGTCTGCTAGCTTAAAGAAAACAAAACACCACTTCAAGGTACTGTAATGAACTCATTATTTATTTATATTGGTGTTAAACTTACTGTATTCCAACTTCTCTATGGTTTATAAACTATTTTACTAGCCATAGATTCATCAAAATAAGCAAACAACACAATGAAAACAGAATCTGTCAAAAATAGAACAGTCTGTAGTAATATGTAACTAACGCAAACTTCTGGAACCCCAAACATTCTAAAATAAAATTTTGGACCTGAGGAATTTGTATAGTAATCATCAGCAAAAATAATCAACTAAATATCACTCTCCAGTAAAAAGTTGAAGCTAATTTCGCGCTAAAGTTTCTGTTTTTTACAGCATGATCATAAAGACTTCACCCAAGTCTTCCCAAAGGTTCTACTTGGCACAAACACTAATTAAAAAATAAAACCACATCTAAACATAAGTTAGATGGATTATTTATTAATAAACATAACCAAGAAGCAAGAAATAAAATAAAATTGGGTTGCCTCCCAACAAGCGCTATCGTTTAACGCCCCTAGCTAGGCATGATGATTTCAATGATGCCCACATAAAAGATAAGAATTGAAACATAAAGAGAGCATCATGAATAATATGACTAGCACATTTAAGTCTAACCCACTTCCTATGCATAGGGATTTTTTGAGCAAACAACTTATGGGAACAATAATTAACTTGCATAGGAAGGTAAAACAAGCATAACTTCAAGATTTTAAGCACATAGAGAGGAAACTTGATATTATTGCAATTCCTACAAGCATATATTCCTCCCTCATAATAATTTTCAGTAGCATCATGAATGAATTCAAAAATATAACCAGCACCTAAAGCATTCTTTTCATGATCTACAAGCATAGAAATTTTACTACTCTCCACATAAGCAAAATTCTTCTCATTCGGAATAGTGGGAGTATCATAAGAGACTTGAATACTATAAATTGTTTCCACATTAAAAGAGTAATGTTCAGAGAAAGGGTACTCATAATCATGACAAGTTTTATAAATATAATCATAACTACTCTTTATAGCATAAGTTTTATCACAATAATCATCATAAGTAGCAACTTTGTTCTCATCATAATCGATTGAAACCTCTTCCGAAATAGTGGATACATCACTAAATGAAGTCATGACCTCTCCAAATCCACTTTCATCAATATAATCATCATAGGTAGAAGGCATGCTATCATCATAACAACTTTTCATATCAAAACTTGGGGTGCTAAAAATATCATCTTCATTAAACATAGCATCCTCAAGCTTGGGACAAACATTAATTGCAGCAATTATATTCTCAAATATGTCATCCTCATCAAACATAGCTTCCCCAAGCTTGGGCCTTTTCATATCATAAGCATAATCACTCTCATCATTAATAGTATGGATAGCACCAATAGTATAGCAATTATCATATTCCAAGCAAGTACCAAAAAGATTTTCAAGATCATAAGAAGTATCATTATCTTCCCAATCATAATCATCACAACAAGCAATAGGCATAACGAGATCATCATCAAGTGCATCATCTTCCACAATCTTTTTTGATTCATTTTCATGAGGCACAACAATAATAGGAGCAACATTATTTGGGAGGGATGCCTTTTTACCTCTCTTCCTTTTTCTTTTCTTCTTCTTCACCACATCATGTGTGGGTTCAATCCTCTTTTTGGAGCTCCTTATTAAGGAGATTGGTTGAATAGAAGGCTCCTCCTCGTTACCTTATTCATCATAAGAAATAATAGGAGGGTATTGGGAAGTCTCTTCCCTTTCAATAGTATTCTCTTCATCCTCTATTTGTTTCCTTTTCTTTATGTAGTTGGCAATGTAAGGATTTTCAATACAATTCACCGCACAATACATATAAATCTTTTCTAGATCAAAATCAAGAATATTATCGAGATTAAATTTTGGAATACCCTAAGTTATACGTTTCATTTCTTCATAACCCAAAAGAAGGCTAAGCTCTTTATGATGCTCAAGGGTAATCAAATTATCACAATATTTGGACACGACTTGATCCTGAAACAAATAGCATTGGAGCTTTAAATGACCATGTTCATTGCAAAGTTCACAAGGGGTGCAAAAAATATTGAATCTTTCAGCACAATCATCAAGACTTTCTTGCAACAATTTAGTTTCTAAGTACTTATGCCTCTTGCAGTATCTATCTTCCCTATTTGGTGTGTACTTGCAAATCCAATGCACTCCACAAAAATTGACATGTTTATAGGAGGCATTTTCATCATAACTAGTGCAATCATAATTAGTACCATGGATATTCAAGGAGTTCATACTAACAACATTGCAATCATGCTCATCATTCAAAGCTTTAGTGCCAAAAAATTTAATGCATTCTTCTTCTAACACATTGGCACAATTTTCCTTTCCATCATACTTACGAAAGATATTAAAAAGATGAAGCGTATGAGGCAAACTCAATTCCATTTTTTTGTAATTTTCTTTTATAAACTAAACTAGTGCTAAAACAAGAAACAAAAAGATTCGATTGCAAGATCTAAAGATATACCTTCAAGCACTCACCTCCCCGGCAACGGCGCTTAAATCGCTTGATGTCTACTACACAACCTTCTTCTTGTAGACGTTGTTGGGCTTGCAAGTGCACATGTTTGTAGGACAGTAGCAAATTTCCTCAAGTGGATGACCTAAGGTTTATCAATCCGTAGGAGGCGAGGGATGAATATGGTCTCTCTCAAGCAACCCTGCAACCAAATAACAAAGAGTCTCTTGTGTCCCCAACACACCCAATACAATGGTAAATTGTATAGGTGCACTAGTTCGGCGAACAGATGGTGATACAAGTGCAATAGGTATGGTAGATATATGTATTTGTAATCTGAAATAATAAAAATAGCAAGGTAACTAAGGATAAAAGTGAGCGTAAACGGTATTGCAATGGTAGGAAACAAGGCCTAGGGTTCATACTTTCACTAGTGCAAGTTCTCTCAACAATAATAACATATATAGATCATATAACAAGCCCTCAACATGCAACAAAGAGTCACTCCAAAGCCACTAATAGCGGAGAACAAACGTAGAGATTATGGTAGGGTACGAAACTGTCACGACCGGTTTTCCAATAAAAATATTTATTGAGAAACCGATCTTTGAATACCAGTGTGACGAAAATCCTCCGTACTGGTAGACAAAACCTTGATACAATAAGCCAGTAGCATTTAATATATTACAGGGTCTAGCTGAGGTTGCTCAACAAATTATTACAAGCACGCCAATAATTATACATAGTGGCGGATATGACTCAGGGGAGTGGTGGCATGCTACTGACTCGAGGTAAGGTAGTGGAATAACACAGTGGAGTGGATAATATGACTCCTACACTGGCGGCTCATCGAGCGTCGAGGTGAGGCCGATGAATTTATTTGGGTAGCGGAAGCGGATATAACACAGTGACTAATCAAGGGGTCACACGAGACTGACTGGGATTACTCTAGGCGTCGGACTCGCTATCGAACTCTTCATCCATGAGATCGCTTTCACAAGATTCCGCCAAATCAACAAGCCGGTGAGTACTTTGAAAGTACTCGCAAGACAGTTCGCATAAAGATATAACAAATGTATGCGTGAATGCGTCATGAGTAATTTAACAATGAGCAATCAAATCAGTATAACAAGGTAAGTGAAAAGGGAGTCGGCGGTAGTCCGCTCGAAAACCCAATAAAATAAACTGAAAACCGATTGGGTGTCTGAAGCGACTCAACGAGGGGTGAACAAATAAGTGAAACATGCCGTAGTCGGGCGTCTAAGCGACACCTCATAAAGGGCTTATACTGAAAGAAAAGACATGCGTGCCACAGTCGGACGTCGGAGCGACATCACAGAAAGGGCTTATATCAAAAGTAATTGAATAACAATGCAACAGTCGGACGTCTGAGCGACATCGCAGAAAGGGCTTATATCAAAGTAAATAAATAACAATGCCGCAGTCGGACGTCTGAGCGACATCGCAGAAAGGGCTTATATCAAAAGTAAATAAATAACAATGCCGCAGTCAGACGTCTGAGCGACATCGCAGAAAGGGCTTATATCAAAAGTAAATAAATAACAATGCCACCGTTGGATGTCTGAGCGACATCGCAGAAAGGGCTTATGTCAAAAGTAAATAAATAACAATACCACAGTCGGACGTCTGAGCGACATCGCAGAAAGGGCTTATATCAAAAGTAAATAAATAACAATGCCACAGTCGGACGTTTGAGCGACATCGCAGAAAGGGCTTATATCAAAAGTAAATAAATAACAATGCCACAGTCGGACGTCTGAGCGACATCGCAGAAAGGGCTTATACTTCATTATTCATAACTTACAAGAAATGGTGCTCACGAAAAATATTCATCACATGATAGTAAACGGGTTAGTTCATCGACAGGAAATAAACATTTAACACTCATGTGGTTCTCAGGAGTTTCTGTCACCGGGACTGACATTTGACAAGATAAGATGAACACAACACTTGGACCTGGATAAGATGATTTCAAAGATTATTGACTCTGCAGAGTTTGTACTAAATTATCCACAGCCAATGGATTTCCGTAGTCACGAAGGACTAGTTCCGTTTATGATATTTCGGAGGAAACACAGCTAACCAGTACACACCCATCCCACCTTACGTTGCCAGGAATCACCCTAGACAGCGTTCAAGAAAAACTTTGAGACGGGGAGATCACAATCTCGAATAGCATGGGATCAAATTTATATACGCGCGCTCTAAGGGGTGCCCCCCTCTCGTTCCCAACCGGAAACACACATGCCCCCTGACCGGATGATAGGCTTTAACCCAGGGCCATGGAACCCTCATCCCGGCCTCTCGATTTGGTGTGTACCAGAAAGCGGTTTGCAACTTACTAAGCCGTATACCTTGTGGAAAACATGTGGTAGTACGGAAGGGAAAACGGACGGGAACTGGACTGATTCATGTCGACACTGGGTCAAACAATCTGGCATAAGACTGGCATGCTACAACACTGCCATCTTACCCATTCTCATGCCAACTCATGGCCATGCAAACTCATTTCCATCAACTCATGGATTTCCGAAACTTACTTGCCTCAACTATTTACGTGATAAAACTTTCATCGAGTGGCTCATGAACATGCCATGAGACTAATTAATGCAAACATGCCCAAACACTCATCATATCAAAAGTTCGAACATGCTTGCCTGGTTCGGAGTAGTCGGGGCCTAGCTCGGTGAAGTTCGCGGTTCCGTCACCTCCTTCGGTATCTACGGTATACAAAAATACACGCACTAACGTAAATACCATGGGGTGCACAAAAATATTCCAAATATTTTCAAATAAATCTGATAAAAAACTAGACAAAATTTTGAAGAGGACAGAAAAAGAATCACTCAAAAATCCTTTTCTGTTTAAAAGTTATAAGAGTTTTGGTCCAAGGACCTCTCTGTAATGAAACAGAAAACTCTCAGGGGTCTAAGCAGAAAAGTCCAGAAAACGATTCAGATTAGAAAGCGCATTTGCCAGAATACGCTTTCAGAAACGGTTCGAAAAAAAGAATAGAGAGGCTGACGGGCGGGTCCCACCCATCAGGTTTAAATATTCAAAAGAGGCCGCAGAGCTCGTCGGCGCTCGAGAGCTGCGGTGGTCGCCGGCGGCGATCCACGGCGAGGCAGGGGGGTCGGGGGGTACCTTTGTGATCAGCGCACCCTTCCGCGTTGGTGGGTGGTGGTGGTGGTCGTCGGCGAGCACCACGTCGACGGTGGCCCTTGCTCCGGCGGACGGTGGTTCGGGAAGTCGTGGGTCTCGTCGGAGAGAGTTTCTGGGATCAAATTGGAGTGGGGGTTAGTCTCCTAGAGGTGCCATGAGGCTACGGGCAAGTCTAGGGCGGTGGAGGAGCTCTCACCAGAGAGAACGCTGCCGGAGCCCGAAGCGGACGGAGGTGGCCGGAGTTGAGGAAGAAGGGCCCCTTGAGGCTCTTCCAGTGGCTGGGCGGGGTCTGGTGAGATGGTGGAGGTGTGCAGGGTCGAGAGCGAGCTCAGAGGCGCTATATATAGCCGGCCCGAGGCGGTTTCCGAGAACGGGATAAGTCCGGCGAGCGATCATGGCGGTGCTGTGGTTGGACGGTAGGTTTAGGAGCTGGAGCATCGACTAGACGGAGCACTGATTCCATCCCAGTGCCTAACTCAGCAAGGTAGGGGCGGTTACGGCCTGTCCCCAACGGAACGGCCAGCGACGCGTCGGCGGCAGAGGGCGCGCCTGTGCGTGCCGTGCCACGACGACCGTGCTGCATGCGTCTTGGCAAGGGAGACGGCCACGCTGGAGCTCCAGTGTGGCGGTGCCGAACGGCGTTGTGCCGCAGGTGCCCCTGTTGGCATACGGGAGGTCCCGACGCCAAGGAAGACGCCGCAGACAGACGGGCCATGGTGCCACCGACGCCAGGAACCAGCCAAGTGCTCGTGCGGCGCTCTGGACAGGGAGGAGGAGCCATGCGCAACGCGCCAAGTGCACAGTTGACAGGTGACCAGCCTCTGATGAAACTGAATTTCTGAATGTCTGAATTTCTCTAAAATTGCAAAGTGACAGTGCATGCTAGGTGTCCGACAGAATGATTTTGGCATGTGGGTATTTTTCCTTGAGTTGATTTTTCGTGGAGTGGCTTCTCATTGCAACTGGAGGTTGCCTGAATTTTGGTGGAATTTTTGGAGAAGAGGAGATATGAATTTCACCAAATTTGACAAATCACCTAGAGGAGTTGATTTGAGATCAAAGTTTAAAGGCATTAAGGTACTTGCTTTGCAAATCACCTAGGCTCAAAAATATGGACATAATTGTTTTGGGCAAAGAAATAAATGAAATAAAAATCCAAAAATGAGTTGGACTTGTTGGGTCAGAATATTTGGATTGTCCCAAAGTGGAAGGAGGGGTTTTGGGAAGATTTTCCACAAGAGGCAAGATAAAACCATGGGTGGTTTTAAAATAAGAGAAGAACCAAAACTCCTAGGGTTTTCTTCTAAAAGAAAATAAATCCCAAAAATAAATTTGAGAAGGGGAGAATCAGAAGAAAGGTTTTTAAATAACCAACACCATAGTTGAAGAAGATGCCAAAATAAAATCCTTTGCAAAGGGGAAATTTTTGAGAAAAAGAGATTTTTGGAAGGGTTTAAATGACCTCCTTCAAAACCAACAAAGTTTTTGTTGAAAACCAAAACAAAAATTTTGGAGTGTCACAGAAACCACCTCAAAGTTATTCTTTCCAATCAATCCATTGGGCTATTCCTATAAGTGTCACAAACATCCCTAGAGTTCGTACTAGAATAACACCTTAAGACACAAATCAATCAAAACACTAATGTCACCTCAAGTATCCGTGGGCATGATTATACGATATGCATCACACAATCTTAGATTCATCTATTCAACCAACACATAGAACCTCAAAGAGTGCCCCAAAGTTTCTACCGGAGAATCAAGAAGAAAACGTGTGCCAACCCCTATGCATAGGTTCCCAATGTCACGAAACCCGCAAGTTGACCACCAATACATACGTCAAGTGGATCAATAGAATAACCCATTGTCACCACGGTTATCCCACGCAAGACATACATCAAGTGTTCTCAACTCTTTAAAGACTAAATCCGATAACATAACTTCAAAGGGGAAACTCAATCCATTACAAGAGAGTAGATGGGGAGAAGAAACATAAGATCCAACTATAATAGCAAAGCTCGCGATACATCAAGATCGTGCCAAATCAAGAACACGAGAGAGAGAGAGAGATCACACACATAGCTCCTGGTACATACCCTCAGCCCCGAGGGTGAACTAATCCTCCTCGTCATGGAGAGCGTCGGGATGATGAAGATGGCCACGGTGAGGTTCCCCCCTCTAGCGAGTCTTGGGAGCAGGGTCGATTGGTTTTGGTGGCTCTGAGAGGCTTGCGGCGGCGGAACTCCCGATCTATCTTCTGTTTTGGAAGTTTTACTATACATAAGTATATATGGGTGCAAGGGGTACGTCGGTGGAGCTTCGGGGGCCCCACGAGGCAGGGGCGCGCCCTAGGGGGTGGGCGCGCCCCCACCCTCGTGGCTAGCTCCCGTATCTTCTGACGTAGAGTCCAAGTCTATCCGGTGGCTTTCCTTCCAAAAATAACTTCTCCAGTTGATTTCGCTCCGTTTCGACTCCGTCTGATATTCCTTTTCCTCAAAACACTGAAATAGGCATAAAACAGCAAATCTGGGCTGGGCCTCCGGTTAATAGGTTAGTCCCAAAAATAATATAAAAGTGGATAATAAAGCCCAATATTGCCCAAAATAGTAGATAATATAGCATGGAGCAATCAAAAATTATATATACGTTGGAGACGTATCAGAGGTCTTCGTATTTCGTACACCATGATTAATTATGTAATGCATATATGTGTTGACAAATCATTGGAATTTAGCTACCATATTTTCAATTGCAATTGTTGTGAAATCTGATGAATGTTCTTCCTGTGGACATGTCAGGACTCCGATTCCAACTCACATCGATCTAGCCGGTAACACCTCATATCACTCTGCGGCCTCACGCACGGTATTCCCACGGGTGTCGCCTTACCATGGCCCAGGACCGTTTGCGCCTTTTGGCTCACGTATATGATAGTGTCGCTAGCATCCATATGACAGAGAACCCGGGCTGACATGGCTAGTCGTGAACCCAAGCGGCACTAACCCATGGGGACAGGCATACATGAATCACATCGAGCATGTCGGTCAGCGTGTGAATCCGGGCTGTAACCTTTGGGCTAACAGGACTCGGGAACCCGGGCTGAAGCAGGCTAGGAGGACTCCGGATGTCACCGCGTGACATTTCCCGAAGGATGTATACGTGAACGAAGTGAAACACATGTCGGCCAGTCAAGTGTCCCGAGCGGTAGTCTTTGGGCTAGCAGGACTCCGGTGAACCGGTCTCATGAGCGGACTACTATGGCTCAAGGAAGCACTAAACTACATTTCCCCATAAGAGAGGCTGCCAAGGATAAACAACTAGATTGTCGGATCCCACACATACCAAGCATTTCAAACATACACACAATATGCTCGATATGTGTAAATACAACATGGCATCACAACATAACTCTACGACTCAAGTATTTATTCATTAGGCTCCGAGGAGCGAGATATTACAAACATGGGTCTCTCGACCCAGCATTCAGAGCATACAAGTCAAACACGTGCGAAAGCTTAACATGTCTGAGTACAGACAACTATAAATGGAAAAAGGCTGAGAAGCCTGACTATCTACCAGATCCTGTCGAGGGCACAAGATCGTAGCTGAGGTAACAAGCTAAACGTCGAAGTCCAAGCGGAACTACTAGCGAGACTGACATCTCTCACGCAAAACATAAAATAAGCAAACATGAGTACAAATGTACTCAGCAAGACTTACATCGAACTAACTAATATGCATCATTATCAACAAAGGGGTGGTGGAGTTTGACTCACAATCCAGCTTTGACTTCGATTAGCTATCCTGAACTACGACTGCAAGTAACTCTTTTGAGGTGGCGCACACGAGTCCACATATTAACCAATCAATACACAACTATGGATTCTATCCCGTCTCCCTACGAGAACGCCATCCATAGCACTCACGCTTATCTTGTGCATTTTAGAGTATCCACTTTCACTTGTCTATGAACTGTACAGGCAACCCAGAAGTCCTTTACCGCGGACACAACTATTCGAATAGATAATGTTAACCCTGCAGGGGTGTACTTCTTCACACACGCTCTCGCCACTTACAACCATGTACACGTCGTGTATCTCGGCAACCTTCAAGCGGAAGCCTGGCGAGGGAGTCGGCCACGACCTGACTAACCACACAAGTCTCCAGTCCAGTTTTATCGCCTATTTGGGTTCCATCCGGAAGGAGATCCGTCCGGGGTGTCGCTCACGGTCCCAAATGATGTGTGCAGGGTTCCTAAGACACCAAACGGGCGCTCGGTACACCGGGCCACGGTGTATCTACCGCATCATAGCCCACCCCTAGGGTCGGCGCTATGCACGGCCTCCAACACATATCCTACAAACACCAGAAACTAGTTGCAACTCCTGAGCAGAGATCGAGGCGATTAATAAGCCGAGAGGGGCCGAGTTACCGGAACCCAATGTGTGGTAGTAACTGTTTCATGGATCACAAACACAGAACTCAGTTCCTGAGGACGGCTGCAATGAGACAACCCACCATGTACTCCTACATGGCCTCTCACCGCTACCTTTACCAAATCGTATTCACACACTTAGCTATCAACAGTAGGACATGTTCACACACCTCTGATTCATCCTCGATGAATCAGACCTGACTCAACTCTAAGCAAAGCAGGCATGACAAACAAGCATGAATGAGTAGGCACAACAGGCTCAAACAACTCCTACTCATGCTAGTGGGTTTCATCTATTTACCGTGGAATGACAGGTCATGCAGAGGATAAAGGGGTTCAGCTACCGCAGCAAGTAATGAGATGAATCGTTGTTGTCCTAATGCGAAAAGCGGCAGGAGCGACAGAGTGGGATTGTATCGGAATGAACAAGGGGGTTTTGCTTGCCTGGCACTTCTGAAGATAATATAGTTCTTCATCGGTGTCATCGAACTCATCGTCGGTACGTCGTCTACTGAGGGGGGACAAACACCGGCAAACAAGGAAGAAGACAATCAATGCAATGCAACAATATGATGCATGAATGTGACATGGCAATATGATTTGATTTGAGCTAATGCAACTAGCAGCAGGTTAAATGGAGTTGGTTTGAACCCTAGGTCCAAATTCAAACTTCATATGTGAAATTCGAATGCCATTTAATTGATTTGACCTGATCAGCAGGTATAAGTTGTTTAAACATGCATGAAAATGGTACAGATGGAAATATTGGATTTTTCTGATCATTTTTCATATATAACTTATTTCATTTGGAGTTACGGTTGAATTACTATGAATTTTAGAAGTTTTGGCTATTTTCTGGAATTTCCTGTATAAGAATAAATCCAGAAAAGGATTTACTACGTCAGCCTGGCGTCAAAGTGATGTTAGCGGTCAATTGAGACGGTCCAGGTCAAACCTGACCTATGGGTCCCGTCTTTCAGTGTTAGTTAAACTAACTAAGTTTAGTTAGCGTTAAACTAATACTAACCTAGTTTAGTTAGTGGCCTGGGGCCCACACGTCAGTGAGATAGAGAGTTAAGACGGGTTATTTAACTTAACCCGTGTTTTTAACAGCAGCGGTCCCACTTGTCATACGCTAGGGGTTAATTAACCGAGTGATTAGCACCTAACCTAATGCTCCACGTCAGCTCTAATCGGCGTTTAGCCGCCGGCGTAAACAGGGCACGGCGAGGTCGCTCGTCCGGCCAACTCCGGCGACGGTAGGTCGCGCGGCCGGGTGCGTTGGAACACCCGCAGCAGGGTGCGTACTATGGTGGTGGTGGCTGGAGCTGATGCGGGCTGTAGCGGCGCCGGCGATGAGCATTGCAGCGGCGATGCTCGGGCTTGGCCAGGGCGCGGGGCTGCAGCTTTCTAGAGAGCAGGTTGAGCGGCGCAGGAGCGCCAGGGGAGCTCGTGGAGCACTACCGCGTGCTCGGACATGAGCAGATCGAGCTCAGGCCACGACGGCGATGAGACACGACGGCAGAAGCTCTCGGCATTGGCGGGAATCGAGCTAGCGAACCAAATCCACCATGGGGTATGAGGGGAAAGGGAGAGGGGCTCACATGGAGTCGTATGGAGGTCTCGTCAGGCTCGGGGATGAACTACGGACGACGAATCGGGCGGTGGCATCCGGCAGAGCAGAGCTCGGAGACGGCGATGGTGGCGTCAATGTGGGGCCTTCGGGCTCGTGTCCTTCGGCGGAGAGGTGCGCCGCAGCGAGGCAGAGCTCGTGCGCTAGCTAGCTGGGCATGGGGAGGTCGGTGTCCGCGGTGGTGCTCATCGTGACGGCAAGGCCGGTGGCTGCACGCAAGAGAAACAGAGGAGGGGAGAGAGAGCAGCGAGTGAGGGAGAGGAGAGAGGGGTCCAGAGTGGCAACGAGGGAAGTATCGGGGCTCCCAGGTGGAAGCAGGAGGTGGCCGAAGCCGCACGCACGCGTGCCACGCCTCTCATCTGCCTACTGGCTGAAGGAAGAAGACGGGCATACCCCTGTGGGCTGGCCAACAGTGTTGGGCCGTCCTGGTGGCTATGGTGAGCGCCAGGTAAGTTTCCAGGTAGGTGCTTTCCTTTTTATTTGTTTCTGTTTTCTATTTTTGCAATTTGTTTTTGACTTAGTAAAACACCAAATCATTTCTATAAATCCTAAAATTAATTATGGGCAATAACTGAATTATCTCAGAGGCCCTTAGCTATTTCCAGAATTGTTGGAGCATTTAATAATATTTATAGCAATTAAATGCCCCAATTCAAATATTTTATGACTTAAATTCAGTGCCCAACTTGTTCCTTAAAAATGTTCATTATTTTTGGCATGGATCAAAACCATTGCCAAAATTATCAAACATCAAAGAAGAGCATTTTGGGTTCTTGAATGCAATTTATTTAAGCTGGACCTATTTGGATTTCAAAGTGCTAGGGTTTGAACAATCCCCATTTCAAGTTTCCTTTAAAATTTAAACATGATGCAACAACCAAGCTAGATCAAGTGCTAGGTAAAGCTAGGGATGTGACAACTATTTTTTCAATTGAATATTGTGGCGAATTTGCTTTTTGCTAGTCGATTCAAAATGGAATATTTTTGTTTAACCTGGCAATTGCTCCGCACACGGTTCAACTAAATGAGTGTGTGCGATCCACATCAGAAAGCATACATCAATCATAGCGGAACCGTCGGTGATACACATCAGATCGCAAATGATTTGCAGCACTACTACGTGTGCATAGGGGCTCCGGAATCATTTGTGATATCACGTTATTGCACACAAGTGTTTGGAGTAAACCGTGCCCAATGTAAAATAAATCCCAGTCGTAATTTTTTCAGGAAACATGTGGGATCCCAAATGAAAAGCACACGTCACTCTTACCGCAATTGTCGGTTATACACAACAAATCACAAATGGTCTGCAACAATTGTATGTGTGCGAAGGGGCTCCTGAATCGTTTGTGATAGAACATTATCGGACATGGTAATAGTTGGGAAACGTGTGCAATGGAACCTTGCATGGCAACGGGTTCCGCAGAAAACTCGTGTGCGATGGGGCACAGATCGCACATAGTTCATAAGTTGGCCCTTATGCCTTACATACTGTTTCCCAAATAGTTCATTACGACAGACCATTGGTTTTTGATGCGTCATTAGAAACATTTAATCACCGATCCCACACGTGCGAAAGATTTTAGTATGTGCTCCATTGCACACTATTAAATTTTGCAAGGCCTATGGATCATGGCTCCTTATCCCCGACAGTTTCTATGTTGCGTGGGAAGGGCCCCCTATCGCATTCACTGATGTCGCTTGAAGCTACGTCGGTATTTCCCCAAAGAGGAAGGGATGATGCAGCACAACAACGGTAGGTATTTCCCTCAGATATGAAACCAAGGTTATCGAACCAGTAGGAGAACCAAACAACACAACGTAAATAGCCCCTGCACACAAATAACAACCACTCACAACCCGACGTGTTAAAGAGGTTGTCAATCCCTTTCGAGGTATGGCGCCTCAAGATAGGCAAACGGACGTGAGAAAGTTGTAATAGATTGGATAAATAGATAGCAAATAAAATAAAACACAACAAGGTATTTTTGTATTTTTGGTTTAATAGATTTGAAAATAAATGCAAAGGAAAAGTAGATCGCAAGGGCAAATATATGAGAAAGAGACCCGGGGGCCGTAGGTTTCACTAGTGGCTTCTCTCGAGAAAATAGCGAACAGTGGGTGAACAAATTACTATTGGGCAATTGATAGAACTTCAAATAATCATGACGATATCCAGGCATAGATTAGTAGCTGACTCCTGCCTGAATTTACTACTATTACTCCACACATCGACCGCTATCCAGCATGCATCTAGTGTATTAAGTTCATGGAGAAACGGAGTAATGCAGTAAGAACGATGACATGATGTAGACAAGATCTACCTATGTAGAGATAGACCCCATCATTTTATTCCTAGTAGCAACGAAACATACGTGTCAGTTCCCCTTTTGTCACTGGGATCAAGCACCATAAGATCGAACCCACTACAAAGCATCTCTTCCCATTGCAAGATAAATAGATCAAGTTGGCCAAAAAAACCAATTATCAGAGAAGAAATACGAGGCTATAAGCAATCATGCATATAAGAGATCCAAGAAAATCAAATAAATTTCATGGATATAAAAATATGTAACTGATCATAAACTCAAATTTCATCAGATCCCAACAAACACACCGCAAAAATAGTTACATCATATGGACCTCCAAGAGACCATTGTATTGAGAATTCAGCGAGAGAGAGAAAGCCATCTGGCTACTAACTACGGACCCGAAGGTCTACAAAGAACTACTCACACATCGTCGGAGAGGCACCAATGGAGGTGGTGAACCCCATCCGAGATGGTGTCTAGATTAGATCTGGTGGTTCTAGACTCTGTGGCAGCTAGATGAATATTTTGTTGACTCCCCTAGGGTTTTGGGAATATTGGGGTATTTATAGAGCAAAGAGGCGGTCCGGGGGCACCCGAGGTGGGCACAGGCCATCAGGGTGCGTCTGGTCCTCCTGGCACACCCTGGTGGGTTGTTCCCTCCTTGGGACACTCCCCAGGCATAGCCAGGGCCCATTATCTTCCTTCTGGTCCAAACAAAATCTCCGTGAAATTTCATTGAATTTGGACTTCGTTTGATATTGATTTCCTGCGATGTAAAAAACTTGCAGACAATAGCAACTGGCACTTGGATTGATAATATAACAGCATGGAACAATCAAAAATTACAGATACGTTGGAGACGTATCAGCATCCCCAAGCTTAACTCCTACTCGTCCTCGAGTAGGTAAGTGACAAAAACAGAATTTTTTATGTGGAATGTTGCCTATCATGTCATATCATATTCTTTTCTTAATAGCATGGACAATTGGACTTTTAGTGATTCAAAATAATAGTCTAGTTTTGACATGATAATTTAGATACTCAAGCATATCAACAAGCAACCATGTCTTTCAAAATATCAACGCTAAAATAAGTTATCCCTAGCCCATCACGCTCAACCATTGATCCATTCACGAAACACACTCGCGTATTAACTACACCCAATACTCAAGTACTATCATATTGCCTCCTAGTTGGTGCTTTTATAAGAGAAGATGGAGACTTAAATTTAAAATAAAAATTGCATAAAGTAAAAAAAAGTCCCTTCACAGAGGGAAGTAGGGATTTGTAGAGGTGCCAGACCTTAAAGCAAAAAATTAGAGATAAAAACATTTTGGGAGGTGTATCTATCCCACCAAAGAGTTACCAACACTTTCCATGATAGATATATCATAGGCGCTTCCCAAACGGAAAATAAAGTTTATTCCTTTTTCCACCATAGTTTCACTTTCCATGGCTTGCCGTGTCCACGATTGCCCTCCATACCAACACTTTCCAAGGAATTTATTATTTGACAACATAAAGTAAATTCATTTTTTTCATTTTGGGATTGGGCATCCCTAAAACCTTTGCCTTACTCTCGTGCGACGACAAGTGAATAAACACTCATCGTGAGAATAACACATCCAGCATGGAAAATATTAGCCACCCCTCACGCTCATGAGCTAAACGAACACACAAAAGAGAAGTTTATTTTGAAAACTAGAGATGGCACATGCAAATTTGCTTAGAAAGGCAAAAGAATACCGCATATAGGTAGATATAGTGGACTCATGTGGCAAAACTGGTTTAAAGGATTTTGGATGCACACGTAGAGATCATACTTGGTGCAAAAGAAGGCTAGCGAAAGATTGAGATGCGACCAACCAAGAAACGAATAATCTCTTAAGCAAGCATTAAGCATAATCAACACTCAATAATGCACCACAAGTAGTATATAATTTCATTGCATGACTATTTACTTTCGCGCTTGCATAGGGAATCACAAACCTTAACACCAATATTCTTACTAAAGCATAATTACTCATCAACACAACTCACATATCACATGTTCATATCTCAAAACTATTACTAAGAATCAAGTTTATTTTGTCCAATGATCTTCATGAAAGTTTTTATTATATCCTTCTTGGAAATCTATCACTTTGGGACTAATTTTCACGTGTTGCTTTTCATAAGCTCAAACAAATATAAGTGAATATCATGAGCATAATTCTTTTTCTTTCTCAAAATAATTTAAGTGAAGAAAGAGAGAATTTCTTGAAAATTTAACTAAATCTCAAATAAATCTAAGTGAATCAAGAGAGTATTTCTTCAAAACTACTAAAGCACACCATGTTAAAAAAGATATAAGTGGAGCACTAGAGCAAGTCCATAGCTCATAAAAATTTAAGTGAAGCATAGAGAGCAATTTTAACAAGTCATGGCATAAATTTGGCTCTCTCAAATAGGTGTGTCTAGTAAGGGATCAAGACTTCAAACAAAAAATAAAAAAATCAAAGACTCAGATCATACAAGACGCTCCAAGCAAAACACATATTATGTGACGAATAAAAATATAGCTTCGAGTAAAATACCGATGGTCGTTAGAAGAAAGAGGGAATGCCACTTGGGGGCATCCCCAAGCTTAGTTGGTTGCTCTTTTTTGGATTATAGCTTGGGATGTCGGGGTATCCCCAAGCTTAGGCTCTTCTATCCTTCCTTCATCCATCGTAAGATAACCCAAAACTTGAAAACTTCAATCACACAAAACTCAACAAAACCTTCGTGAGATCCGTTAGTATAAGAAAGCAAACAACTACTATAAGTACTGTATAAAGTCAATTCATATTTTGTTTTTGCATTATATCTACTGTATTCCAACTTTTCTATGGCAAAAAATCATCAAAAAAAACCATAGAGCCACCAAAATAAGCACACACACTGGTGCGCGTCGGTCCTAAACAAACGGTTTTTAACCCCTTTCCGCGAAGGCATTTCGAACTGTCGCCAAGTGAGTGTGTGCGATAGGGGATCCTTCGCACATGACCCAGAAACCGTCGGGGATATGGAGAAGTGATCCAGAGGCCTTCCAAAATTTAATCATGTGCGATGCAGCACACACTAAATTCTTTCGCACGTGTGGTATCAATGATTAAGCGTTTCCAATGATGCAGTGAAACCATACGGTCTATCGTAACAAACCATTTGGGAAACAGTATCTAAGGCACACGGGCCAACATATGAAATGTGTGCGATTTGTGCCCTATCGCACACGAGTTTTCTGCGTAACTCATCTGCCATGCTAGACTCCATCACGCATGTTTTTCAACAATTACCATCTGTTATAATGTTCTATCACAAACGGTTCAGGAGCCCATTCACACACATACAAGTGCTCGAGACCGTTTGTGATTTGTTAGGTATCACCGATGGTTTCCACAAGAGTGGCGTATGCTTTTCGTTTGGGATCCCACACGTTTCCTGAAAAAATACGACTAGGATTGTATTTTGCATTGGGCACGGTTTACTCCCAGTTCTCGTGTGCGATAACACGATATCACATACGGTTCCAGAGAACCTACGCAGACATAGTAGCGCTGCAAATCATTTACGACCTGCTGTGTATCACCGACGGTTCCGCTACCATTGACGTATGCTTTCCGATGTGGATCTCACACACTAATTTTGTTGAAACGTGTGCGGAGAAATTGCCAGGTCAAAACAAAAATATCCCATTTTGAATCGGCATGCAAAAAGAAAATTTGCCACAATATTCAATTGAACAAATAAACAAAAATGACCCATTTCAATCAGCATGCAAAAAAGCAAATTCGCCACAATATTCAATTGAACAAACAATGTCCACAGGAAGAACATTCATCAGATTTCGCAACAATTGCAATTGAACATACGGTAGCTAAATTCCAATGATTTGTCCACACATATATGCATTACATAATTAATCATAGTGTACGAAATACGAATACCTCATCGGATGGAAAACAATGGATCCATGTGTTATATGTTTAGCGGTGAATTCTTACTCAATGTTTCAGGAGAACACATGCTGAAATCTTCATTATCACTAGTGATCCAAGAAGAAGTCGCTGATACATCTATGAACCATCAGCAATTCACCAGCCGGGAGCGGTTCAAGGGTCCTCGGTTTTAAGATGAGCTGCAGTATTTTTAAGATCAGAATGTGCCATATGAGTGGAGGAGAAGATATTAATTAAGATACACGTACTGGTACTAATTCGCGAGGATCGTCACAACTATCAGCAGATTTGTAGATGGAGATCATGTGTCTGCAAAAATAGTATCCGCAAAGGTTGGTCCCTGCTTCTTGCTAAGAACACTGAAATTTTTTGTACAAAATTAGTCATGTATTTGTCCTGTTAGGAACAACCTAACTGGTGTTAATTGTATTATTTTTTTTCTTTGGACAAAATAGAAATAGGTTTATTTAGAAGCTTGAACATTTGACTAGCGTAAGGAAATGTATTTGCAGACTGTTGGATAAATTTTCCAAAAAAATGGATTTCGGTGTGTTACCGGAGAAATGATCTCGTGCTGCAGAGGTAGTTTCCTCTTTAGCAGGTTCCCTGGTTTAGTTTGCCACAATGTGAGCACACTGCAAATGATGATGAATTTTGACAACATCAATTATTGAACCAGATATGAATGCAAATTATTTTCAACATCATAGAATTCAATACCTATCCAAGAATTGCTGAAGATGCGTCAGGTCCTGAGCGTTTGTTGACTCTCTGACAGAATCGATGTAGTAAACTGTGTTCTTGTTTGGAACAATGAATACCAATATCCAGTGATTGCTACATATTAAGAACGACATGAACTTACGGATGATGTCGAGTGAAAGACAATCAATGTATGCGTGGTTGTTTACTTGACTTACTGTTCATGATATGGCCAGAGAAATGATACTGCATGGGACGTGTTTTGGAAGATACGGAATACGGACGACCGTGTTAATGGCCCAGTCCCGTCGGTCCTTCTGACATTTGATTGTAACTCGCGGCAACTGGAGCTGCACTCATCAAAGTATTCGCCAACAAGAAATGGCTGGCCATGGACGTAATTGCATGCTTCAAAATGCACGCCTTTTCTTTAGCAAGCAACAATTCTACTTCTTCATCATCCATGGCGCCAGAAATAATATTACTCCCCGATTCGAACAAGCTGCTGTTAATTTGGTTCTGGGTGATGAGTGCTTTAAGTAATATGCAATCATTCTCTTTCCTCTTCACTTTCCTCGTGGTCATGGGTGTAACCTTTTTGGCCACTTCCTTCTTGGTACTTGAAGCATTTCTGCCAGAACGTCTGGTTGCCTGCACGGTAGACTGCCGAGCAGACGGTGAAGCTTGGACGGATTTCTTAGCAGACTGTTTACCTATGCCGGACCGCTGAGCTAGCGGTGGTGTTGTGACAGACTGCTGGGCTGTAGGAGCAGAGGCATCAGACTGCTGACCATGTGTTGAAACTATGTCGGGTTTCCGCACAGGTGGTGCCAACTTGTCGGTGTGCTGAGGAGGCCGTGCCAACGCGTTGGTTTGCTGAGAAGGAAGTGCTGACGCATTGGTATGCTGATCACGCGCCTGCGGACCACGGACTAATGAGCAGTTGGTTACGGACCCTCTGACGCTTAGCGAGCGGTTCAAGCATCGATCGCTTAGTAGTCTGCTTCCACCAGGTTGGTCTCATCGAGCATGTCTTTGTAGGTCTCCCCCCGCTTGGTGACCGACATCTGAACGGTGGTGCGTCATAAGTAGTTGTAGGCCTTGCCACTGGCTACTTTGGGGCGGAGGATGACATGGCATGTACGCCACAAAGTTGGTCCAGCTGATCACAGGTTGATGCATCAGCCTGCGAGAGCTGCTGTGGCAAGGAGAGCGTCACCAATTGAGGGGCGACAGTGGTTGCTCTTAGCGGGGCTTCAGTAATCTCATCGATGAACTCTATTTCCTTTTGTGGACACTTGATGTGATGTAACAATGTTTCTCCCAAGATCCTTTGCTCATCGAAGTCTCCTAGGACATTCTTCGGGGCAAATTCGTTGAATCCAGGCTTTTCTACAGTCACGTAGCACTTCACACTGCCCGGCTTCAATGTCACATTGTCCAAGAAGAGGCCATCTTCCAAGAAGGGTGGACCAACCTAGGCTGTTGCACATTTTAATGTACCTTTATATTGTGTAAGCATGCCCTTCAGTCTGTCTTTCATTCCAGATAGATCAGATATAGCATCAGCACGAGCAGCTGCAGTCTCAGTGTCACTGGGGTCAGCTGATGCACAGCTACTCTTGTGTAGTGTTGTCACGCAGTAAGCAGCATCATCCATGCCCGCCTCCCCTCCCATCTGCTGGCTATCTGTCAGTGTTAGAGTCTTCTGCATCATCATTGACTCCTCAACATCCTTTCGAACAGCCGGATAAATCTCCTTCTTCAACTTTTCAAACAATGCATTCTGCTTCATTTCACTCCTCGCTTTTTTCATGTTGAGCCTCTCTTCTTTGCTAACTGTGAAAGACCTCTTGTGCGGGACATTAACACCTATACCCCTTGCACGGCCAGGGGCTCTTTTGTGTCCAGAGCAATGGACAGAATGTCACATGGCCTTGAGTTCCTGTAGAACCTTCCAGGGATCTTGGAGGCCTCTACCATCACTTCATACAGTTTGGCGTCACGTGTGTTTTCAAAGTAATAAGTTCCGTCATCACGCCTCTTTGCACGTGACCGCGAGTAGTCTCTGGCGCGTTCGCCCCTGATTTCACCAAAGGCCGGATTCCCACCTGCCGCTACTGCTTCTTTGTCCTCCTGTTCCCATATCAGTTTCATCTTTGTAGTATCTCGCCACACCCATAGGGTGGGGGTGTATGTTCTTCTTACGAAGTTCCGATTGCTTGAAACTCTTCGCAACAAACTCGAGTTGCCTGACCCTTTTGAATTCTGCCCAGTCTGCCTTTGTAATTTGGGGGTATGCGGGGATTGGGTCCTTGCCTTCACTCAAGTACTTCTTGTACAGCACGTGCTTCTAGTTTCTCCAAGCATTCCTAGCCTTCTTCAGTGTAGCGTGTTCCACCTACATTCTCCATGGCTCTGGAACGTTGAAGTTATCCATGATCTCCCGGACTATCCTTCGCCATGTTTCTGTGTCAGTCTTCTGAAACCCCGGCAGATTAATGTTGAGCCTTTCCCTACCAACAAATCCACACACACTCCTGAACCTCATGCGTGCTTTATCTGGTTTAGTTGGAGCCCAGGACTTTAAATCAATCTCGGTTACTTCATATACACCGTTAGGCTAGTGTATGGGCTTCCTTGGAGTGTTCCTCCGTGTCTTGACCGGAAGGTTAATTGCTGTAGCTCTATCCCGTTCAAGACTACTTGATCCCTCACAATCTGCTGAAGACCTAGGGTTGTCCGAATCAGATGCAGATACATGGCCTGAATGAGTGATGTCGCTGCTACTCGTCATCTACAGAGTACACATGCGAAACATAGGAAAGGAGGATAAGCATAAAACTAACAACTTGGTATCAAGGTTTTCTAAACATGCCATGCAATAATTTAGAAAATGTACAGCTAATTTGTTAAGTTTGTGTGACTTTCGCCCATGATACGTAAATAGGCAGTAACTTATTGGAACAAATACAACTTATATGTGGTAAGGAAGGTAGATAATGAACATATATATGCTCTCCGCTATTTTATAGCCAATTTGGGAACATACAGAACGAAATTGGAAGAGCGGTTGCGAGGAAATATGCCTCACCGTGATGGAGAGCAGTAACTAACAGGCTTCTTAATGCAAACTCGGCCGGACCACAGGAGAGGCGAGGGTTACTGCATCGATATGCTCGAGGGTGGCTATCGAGCAAACGAAGACGGCAAGGTGCGGGCCGCCGTGTGTTGGGAACGGCATTGGAGTTAGGCTTGACGCCGAAGAGCGGGCACACGGCCGGGGTGAGCACGACGGCGCCGGAGAGGGTTCTGCTATGGATCTGGGGGAGGGGGGAGCTGGCGAAGGAGATTGGGTGGACTAGTTGAGTGAAAGGCGGGCGGACGGTGGGGGGGTGTTGGCGGCCTAGGCGAAAAGGGTGAAAAATATCCCCGGCCGCCACGCGCGCGGAAAGGCCTATGCAAATGGTTGCCTCTAAGAGCTCGTGTGCACAAACAGAATAATTTTGTTTGAAATGAAGACTTAATAATTTTGAAATGAAGACGTGAGTTCATCGTTTCACCACTAAATTTTTCGCACCTAAACCAATCACAATTTTACCACGGGTTTGATTTGCTGGCGCATTTCAGGTCTCGTGTGCTATATGTAAGACATATTTTGGCATTTACCGTGCATGTTGGCATATAAATCAATTCCTAGCTAGACTGCATTTCCTGTCGAAAGGGATGAGGATTGTCGTTCGATATAGGAGCATTCAACAGTGTAGACGTATGATCCGTGGGGTTTGGGTTCTGGCCAATCAGAACGCATGACTCAGATCGCACGCGAAGCGATGGGGGTGCATCGGCCATGGTATGGTAGGCACATGGCTTTCGTGTGTGAACCGTGTGCTATTTGGAAACAATTTTTTTGGGAGGGGCTATTTGAAAACATGTACATGTGTTGTGGAAAGGGATGAGGATCGTCGTTCGATCAAGGAGAATCCAACGGTGCAGACGTACGATCCGTGGGGTTTGGGTTCTGTCCAATCAAAATGCACGACTCTGATCACGCGCGTGGTAGAGGGGTGGGGGTGCATCGGCCACGATATAGTGGACACACGGCTTTCCTGAGTGAACCGTGTGCTCTTTGAAAACATTTACCTTACCTAACATCATATTTTTGTTCGAATGAAAACATGAGTTCATCGTTTCGCCTCCAATTTTTGTCCATGGTAAGAAATCATGAGTATAGTGGAGAGTGTCATAACTAGTATCATGAATATACAGTACATATGATACTACCTTTAATTAATTATAGCGCATAGTATAATACATAGAGTATAGTATCATATATAGATCATATTTATTTCCATGCATGACACAAATTGGCATCGCTAACATGATATGGTATCTACCTACTATATGTTACTCTAACCTTCTTTATATATATTTAAATCTTTGCCACATCACCATACTTGCTATTTCCGAGTGCATGACATAGTCGGCTATGATACCACCACTATGGCCAGCCTTATATAGTGGGGAGTATCATATACTACACACACACACACAGATATATATATATATATATATATATATATATATATATAGTATCATGAATATGATACTAGTGTATGATACTACGTATGTACCTTCGTAGTGCATATATAATATCATAGAGTAGTACTAGCTCCCTCTATAAACTAATATATATAAGAGCGTTTAGATTACTAAATAGCGACCTAAATGCTCTTATATTAGTTTACGGAGGGAGTATGTATCATAGACGACCGTATTTATGGCCATGCATGACACATAATATTATAGCATTTATTATATATGTATGTTACGGTATCTACCTATGATACCGGCTATGATACCCCCACTATGGCCACCCTAATAAGGTTGGTCGTAATATGGGAGTATCAAGCGGTATGATGCATTTCAACTAGACTCTTTCGATGATGAGGCACACAGTTAAATGATGAAAAAGAGGGTGTGTGGTATCATATCATGATACAGTATCATATTAAATGCTGTACTACTTTGTGTCATGCATGGTAATTAATAAGGAACCTAAGATACTAACTTATGATACTATGCATGCGTGCATTACAGAGGTGTTGCCGATCATATACTAGTATCATGCATATATACTCCCTCCTTTTCGGTTTATAGGGTTATCTCAAAATTTTAGTTTTTCCATTTTATAAGGCTCAATTTGGTTGTTCCCCATCACATGTCCAGATTCCAAGGTGCATTAAATCATTGCATGCAAGTATTAAGAGAAAGTTGACCAATGCATGTACTTTATATATGCATGCATGTATTGCAATTAATACATTGGAAAACATAAATTTTTGAGGAAAACAAAATCATTAATTGGGTGTTTTTGCAAACTACAAAAAGTTTACCACCACTCACCATCTACCTTGGTTGGTGAGATTTTTTAATTGAGCCCTATAAGGCTGGTTGTAATGGGGAGTATTATATATACTAGTAGTATCATGCATATATATGATAGTGTAGCTAGGCTACTACTTCCGTAATGCATAGTATCATAAGTTAACATCTTAGGTTGCCTTACTAATTGTCATGCATCACACAAAGTAGTAGTACAACATTTAATATGACACGGCATCATGATATGATACCACATCCTCTCTTGTGTGCCACATCATCCATAAAGTCTAGGTTGCATGCATGATACCGCTTATGATAATACCATTACAACCAGCCTAAACCGGAAAGGAGGGAGTATGAGACTAGACACAGTGGAGAGTAGTACACTAGTAACATACATATATCCCTAGACTATATATGTTACTACCTTCATAGTGGGTAGTAACATAAGTGTAGTGTCATGCAAAGCTTCATTTCTTAGGTTACAAACTCATATTGCATTGGGACATGTGATGCTACAGTAACTAGCTAAGTTACTGAAACTATCTCTCTCCTCATTAACTTATTGCCACATAAGCAAGTTTGCTGAGTTGGACTCGGTGTTACTGCTAAAGTTACTCCCACTGTGGCTAGTCTGATACTAGCTAGTCGTCTATGATATACTAGCTACCTCACTAAGAGCATGCATGGTTAATAATACAGCCAAGGGTTGGCTATAAGAAGTTTCCATGTCATATAAAGCCAACCTCTTAGCGCCATGTACAATAGTAAGTTTTATATACGTACTACTTTATCAATATTTGGCCCAGCTTACATCCTCACAAAGTGTCTTGGGTCTCGTGTTGCAGCTGGCTGTACTAACCAAGAGTCCGCTTCTCTTCTCTTTCCTCCAACTAATAAGCACATATATATATATATATATATATATATTATTCTATTCCATATAGCCAGACTACCCACAGTGGGAGTAACATAGGTAGTAACATCACACATATCTAGATAAAATAGATGATGTGGCAAGCAATAAATGAAGAAATGGAGGAAAGTGGATATGTGTGATGTTACTACCTATGTTACTCCCACTATGAGTATAGTCTTAATTACTATAGTATGAGACTACCCACAATGGGAGTAACATAGGTAGTAACATCACACATATCTAGATAAATTAAATAGATGATGTGGCAAGCAATAAATGAAGAAAGAGAGGAAAGTACAAACATAGCTAGTTACTAGTAGTATGAGTAACATCACATGTACATATCAAGGCAAGATGTGTCTATAGCCTAATAAACGAAGTGTTGCATGTTACCACACATATATGTTACTCCCCACTATAGATGTAGTAACATAGACTAGTAACACATGGGCATGTTACTAGCCTATGTTACTAGCCATTGTGGCTAGTCTGAGTAACATCACACATATCAAGGCAAGAAGAGTCTATAGCCTAATAAATCAAGTGTTGCATGTTACGACACATATGTTACTCCCCACTATAGAGGTAGTAACATAGACTAGTAACATTCTATGTTACTACCCATTGTCGCTAGTCTTATGTCACTCTATTGTGCACTAACTTGCTCTAATGCATAGTATCATAGAGTATCTAGCTAGTATCATATGCAGTACTTTATTTATATTGTCATGCATGAAACATAGTAGCATAACATTTATTATGATACGGTTTCATGATATGATACTTAACCCTCTCTTTCTTCATTTAATTAATTCTATGACAGCTCATCAAAATTGCCTAGTTGGCATGCATGATACTAGCTATGATACCCCCTTACTATCAGCCTAGCAAAGGTGTACAGATCATTTCTGCGTCACTTTGTGAATTTTCATCCGTTTGTTCGAGAAGCAGGGAGAAGTTTCAAACATTTTGGCTGCGAGATGCGGCCACTGGCGTAGGCCTAGTTGGTATTTTAATTACAGAAAATGTTGGGGAACGTAGCAGAAATTCAAAATTTTCTACGCATCACCAAGATCAATCTATGGAGTAATATAGCAACGAGGGGAAGGGGAGTGCATCTACATACCCTTGTAGATAGCTAAGCGGAAGCGTTCAAGTGAACGGGGTTGATGGAGTCGTACTCGTCGTGATCCAAATCACCGATGATCCTAGCGCCGAACGGACAGCACCTCCGCGTTCAACACATACGGTTGGGAGAGACATCTCCTCCTTCTTGATCCAGCAAGGGAAGGAGAGGCTGATGGAGATCCAACAGCACGACGGCGTGGTGGTGGAAGTAGCGGGATCCTGGCAGGGCTTCGCCAAGTGCAAGCGGGGAGGAAGAGGTGTCACGGGAGGGAGGGAGGCGCCAGGGACTCAGGTGCGGCTGCCCTCCCTCCCCTCCACTATATATAGGGGCCTAGGGGGGCGCCGGCCCCTTGTAGATCCCATCTAGGGAGGGGGCGGCTGCCCTATGCCAAGTGGAGGCGCCCCCACCCCTTAGGGTTTCCAACCCTAGGCGCATGGGAGGCCCAAGGGGGGGGCACCAGCCCACAAGTGGCTGGTTCCCACGCCCCTTCAGCCCATGGGGCCCTCCGGGATAGGTGGCCCCACCCGGTGGACCCCCGGGACCCTTCCGGTGGTCCCGGTACAATACCGATGACCCCCGAAACTTTCTCGATGGCCGAAACTGGACTTCCTATATATAAATCTTTACCTCCGGACCATTCCGGAACTCCTCGTGACATCCGGGACTCCGAACAACTTTAGGGTTACCTCATACTAATATCTCTACAACCCTAGCGTCACCGAACCTTAAGTGTGTAGACCCTATGGGTTCGGGAACCATGCAGACATGACCGAGACAACTCTCCGGCCAATAACCAACAGCGGGATCTGGATACCCATGTTGGCTCCCACATGTTCCACGATGATCTCATCGGATGAACCACAATGTCGAGGATTCAACCAATCCCGTATTCAATTCCCTTTGTCTACCGGTATAGTACTTGCCCGAGATTCGATCGTCGATATCCCGATACCTTGTTCAATCTCGTTACCGGCAAGTCTCTTTACTCGTTCCGTAACACATCATCTCGTGATCAACTCCTTGGTCACATTGTGCACATTATGATGATGTCCTACCGAGTGGGCCCAGAGATACCTCTCCGTCACACAGAGTGACAAATCCCAATCTTTATTCGTGCCAACCCAACAGACACTTTCGGAGATACCCATAGTGCACCTTTATAGCCACCCAGTTATGTTTTGACGTTTGGTACACCCAAAGCATTCCTACGGTATCCGGGAGTTGCACAATCTCATGGTCTAAGGAAATCATACTTGACATTAGAAAAGCTTTAGCATACGAACTACACGATCTTTGTGCTAGGCTTAGGATTGGGTCTTGTCCATCACATCATTCTCCTAATGATGTGATCCCGTTATCAACGACATCCAATGTCCATGGTCAGGAACCGTAACCATCTATTGATCAATGAGCTAGTCAACTAGAGGCTTACTAGGGACATGGTGTTGTCTATGTACCCACACATGTATCCGAAGTTTCCTATCAATACAATTATAGCATGGATAATAAACGATTATCATGAACAAGGAAATATAATAATAATAACTAATTTATTATTGCCTCTAGAGCATATTTCCAACAGTCTCCCACTTGCACTAGAGTCAATAATCTAGTTCACATCGCCATGTGATTAACACTCACAGGTCACATCGCCATGTGACCAACATCCAAAGAGTTTACTAGTGTCAATAAACTAGTTCACATCATCATGTGATTAATACTCAATGAGTTCTGGGGTTTGATCATGTTTTGCTTGTGAGAGAGGTTTTAGTAAACGGGTCTGCAACATTCAGATCCGTATGTACTTCACAAATCTCTAGGTCATATTGTAAATGTTGCTTCCACGCTCCACTTGGAGCTATTCCAAATGGTTGCTCCACTATACGTATCCGGTTTGCTACTCAGAGTCACTCGGATAGGTGTTAAAGCTTGCATCGACGTAACCCTTTACGCCGAGCTCTTTATCACCTCCATAATCGAGAAACATGTCCTTATTACTCCAAGGACAATTTTGACCGTTGTCCAACGATCCTTTCCTGGATCACTCTTGTACCCCCTTTCCAGACACGTGGCAAGGCACATATCAGGTGCGGTACAAAGCATGACATACTGTATAGAGCCTATGGCTAAGGCATAGGGGACGACATTCGTCCTTTCCCTTTCTTCTGCCATGGTCGAGCTTTAAGTCTTAACTTCATACCTTACAACTCAGGCAAGAACTCCTTCTTTGATCGATCCATCTTGAACACCTTCAAGATCATGTCAAGGTATGTGCTCATTTGAAAGTACCATTAATCGTTTTTTATCTATCCTTATAGATCTTGATGCTCAATGTTCAAGCAGCTTAATCCAGGTTTTCTATTGAAAAACACTTTTCAAATAACCCTATATGCTTTTCAGAAACTCTACAACATTTCTGATCAACAATATGTTAACAACATATACTTATCAGAAATTTTATAGTGCTCCCACTCACTTCTTTGGAAATACAAGTTTCTCATAAACTTTGTATAAACCCAAAATATTTGATCATCTCATCAAAGCGTATATTCCAACTCCAAGACACTTATTCCAGTCCTTAGAAGGATTGCTGGAGCTTCGCATACTTGTTAGCATCTTTCAGGATTGACAAAACCTTCTGGTTGTATCACATACAACCTTTCCTCAAGAAAATTGTCAAGGAAACAATGTTTTGACATCCTATCTGCAAGATTTCATAAATAATGCAGTAATTGCTAATCCAATTCCAATAGACTCTTAGCATCGCTACGAGTGAGAAAGCCTCACCGTAGTCAACTCCTTGAACTTGTCGGAAAACATCTTAACGACAAGTCGAGCTTTCTTAATGGTGATACTTACCATCATTGTCAGTCTTCCTTTTAAAATCCATCTGTACCCTATAGCCTTACGACCATCAAGTAGTTCTTCCAAAGTCTATACTTTGTTTTTACACATGGATCCTCTCGGATTTTATGGCCTCGAGCCATTTTTGGAATCCGGGCCCACTATCGCTTCTCCATAGCTTGTAGGTTCATTGTTGTCTAGCAACATGACTTCCAAGACAGGATTACGTACCACTCTGAAGTAGTACGCATCCTTGTCGTCCTACGAGGTTTGGTAGTGACTTGATCCGAAGTTTCATGATCACTATCATTAGCTTCCACTTCAATTGGTGTAGGCGCCATAGGAACAACTTCCCGTGCCCTGCTACACACTAGTTGAAGTGATGGTTCAATAACCTCATCAAGTCTCCACCATCCTCCCACTCAATTCTTTCAAGAAAAACTTTTCCTCGAGAAAGGACACGTTTGTAGAAACAATCCCTTTTGCTTCGGATGCGAGATGTGAGGTATACCCAACTATTTTGGGTGTCCTATGAAGATGTATTTATCCTCTTTGGGTTCGAGCTTATCAGCCTGAATTTTTTTTCACATAAGCGTCACAGCCCCAAACTTTTAAGAAACGACAACTAAGGTTTCTCTAAACCATAGTTCATACGGTGTCGTCTCAACGGAATTGCGTGGTGCCGTATTTAAAGTGGATGCGGTTGTCTCTAATGCCTAACCCATAAACGATAGTGGTAATTCGATAAGAGACATCATGGTTTGCACCACATCCAATAGGGTGCAGCTATGATGTTCGGACACACCATCATACTATGGTGTTCCAGGCGGCATTAGTTGTGAAAGAATTTCCACAATGTCTTAGTTGTGTACCAAACACGTAACTCAGATATTCATTTCTATGATCATATCATAGACATTTTATCCTCTTGTCACGATGATCTTCAACTTCGCTCTGAAATTACTTGAACCTTTCAATAATTCAGACTTGTATTTCATCAAGTAAATATACTTAGCATCTACTCAAATCATCTATGAAGTAAGAACATAGCGATATCCACTGCGTGCCTCAGCACTCATTGGACTGCACATATCAAAATGCATTACTTCCAACAAGTTGCTTTCTTGTTCCATCTTACTGAAAACGAGGCCTTTCAGTCATCTTGCCCATGTGGTATGATTTGCATGTCTCAAGTGATTCAAAATCAAGTGAGTCCAAACGATCCATATGTATGGAGTTTCTTCATACATATCTACCAATAGACATGGTTCGCATGTCTCAATCTTTTCAAAACGAGTGAGTCCAAAGATCCATCAATATGGAGCTTCTTCATGCGTTTTATACCAATATGACTCAAATGGCAGTGCCACAAGTATGTGGTACTATCATTACTATTTTATATCTTTTGGCATGAACATGTGTATCACTACGATCGAGATTCAATAAACGATTCACTTTAGGTGCAAGACCATTGAAGGTATTATTCAAAAACAGAGTAACCATTATTCTCCTTAAATGAATAACCATGTTGCGATAAACATAATCCAATCATGTCTATGCTCAACGCAAACACCAAATAACAATTATTTAGGTTTAACACCAATCTCGATGGTAGAGGGAGCGTGCGATGCTTGATCACATCAACCTTCAAACACTTCCAACACTTATCGTAGTCTCACCTTTAGCTAGTCTCCGTTTATTCCGTAGCTTTTATTTCGAGTTACTAACACTTAGCAACCGAACCTGTATCTAATACCCTGGTGCTACTAGGAGTACTAGTAAAGTACACATTAACATAATGTATATCCAATATACTTCTATCGACCTTGCCAGCCTTCTCATCTACCAAGTATCTAGGGTAATTGTGCTCCAGTGACTGTTCCCCTTATTACAGAAGCACTTAGTTTCGGGTTTGGGTTCAACCTTCGGTTTCTTCACTAGAGCAGCAGCTGATTTGCCGTTTCATGAAGTATCCCTTCTTGCCCTTGCCCTTCTTGAAACTAGTGGTTTCACTAACCATCAACAATTGATGCTTCTTCTTGATTTCTACTTTCGCGGTGTCAAACATCGTGAATATTTCAAGGATCATCATCTCTATCCCTGATATGTTATAGTTCACCACGGAGCTCTAGTAGCTTGGTGGCAATGACTTTGGAGAAACATAACTATCTCATCTGGAAGATTAACTACCACTCGATTCAAGTGATTGTGGTACTCAGACAATCTGAGCACAAGCTCAACGATTGAGATTTTCTCCCTTAGTTTGCAGGCTAAGAGACTCGTCGGAGGTCTTATACCTCTTGACGTGGGCACGAGCCTGAAATCCCAATTTCAGCCCTCAAAACATCTCATATGTTTCACGACGTTTCGACATCGTCTTCGGTGCCTCAACTCTAAACCGTTTAACATTACTGAACTATCACGTAGTTATCAAAACGTGTATGTCAGATGTTCGCAACATCCACAGACGATGTTCGAGGTTCAGCACACTGAGCGGCGCATCAAGGACATAAGGCTTCTATGAAGCAACGAGGACAATCCTCAGTTTACAGACCTAGTCCGCATAATCGCTACTATCAACTTTCAACTGAATTTTCTCTAGGACCATATCTAAAACAGTAGAACTAAAGCGTGAGCTATGACATAATTTGAAAAAACCTTTTGACTATGTTCAGGATAATTAAGTTCATCTTATGAACTCCCACTCAGATAGACATCCCTCTAGTCATCTAAGTGATTACATGATCCGAGTCAACTAGGTCGTGTCCAATCATCACGTGAGACGGACTAGTCATCATCGGTGAACATCTTCATGTTGATCATTATCTACCATACGACTCATGCTCGACCTTTCGATCTCTTGTGTTCCGAGGCCATGTCTGTACATGCTAGGCTCGTCAAGTCAACCTAAGTGTTTCGCGTGTGTAAATCTGGCTTACACCCGTTGTATGTGAACGTTAGAATCTATCACACCCGATCATCACGTGGTGCTTCGAAACAACGAACTTCCGCAATGGTGCACAGTTAGGGGGAACACTTTTCTTGAAATTATTATGAGGTTTTATCTTATTTACTACCGTCGTTCTAAGAAAATAAGATGCAAAAACATGATAAACATCACATGCAATCAAAAAGTGACATGATATGGCCAATATCATTTTGCTCCTTTTGATATACATCTTCGGGGCTCCATGATCATCATCGTCACCGGCATGACACCATGATCTCCATCATCATGATCTCCATCATCGTGTCTCCATGAAGTTGTCTCGCCAACTATTACTTCTACTACTATGGCTAACGGTTTAGCAATAAAGTAAAGTAATTACATGGCGTTGTTCATTGACACGCAGGTCATACAATAAATTAAGACAACTCCTATTGCTCCTGCCGGTTGTCATACTCATCGACATGCAAGTCGTGATTCCTATTATAAGAACATGATCAATCTCATACATCACATATCATTCTCTCACATTCTTTTGGCCATATCACATCACATAGCATACCCTGCAAAAACAAGTTAGACGTCCTCTAATTGTTGTTTGCATGTTTTACGTGGCTGCTATGGGTTTCTAGCAAGAACGTTTCTTACCTACGCAAAAACCACAACGTGATATGTCAATTGCTATTTACCCTTCATAAGGACCCTCTTCATCGAATCCGATCCGACTAAAGTGGGAGAGACCGGCACCCGCTAGCCACCTTATGCAACAAGTGCATGTTAGTCGGTGGAACCTGTCTCACGAAAGTGTACGTGTAAGGTCGGTCCGGGCCGCTTCATCCCACAATATCATCGAAACAAGATTGGACTAGTAATGGTAAGCATATTGAACAAAATCAATGCCCACAACAACTTGTGTTCTACTCGTGCATAGAAACTACGCATAGACCTAGCTCATGATGCCACTATTGGGGAACGTAGCAGAAATTCAAAATTTTCTACGCATCACCAAGATCAATCTATGGAGTAATCTAGCAACGAGGGGAAGGAGAGTGCATCTACATACCCTTCTAGATTGTTAAGCGAAAGCGTTCAAGTGAACGGGGTTGATGGAGTCGTACTCGTCGTGATCCAAATCACCGATGATCCTAGCGTCGAACGGACGTCACCTCCGCGTTCAACACACATACGGTTGGGAGAGACATATCCTCCTTCTTGATCCAACAAGGGAAGGAGAGGTTGATGGAGATCCAGCAGCACGACGGTGTGGTGGTGGAAGTAGCGGGATCCCGGCAGGGCTTCGCCAAGCGCAAGCGGGGAGGAAGAGGTGTCATGGGAGGGAAGGAGGCGCCAGGGACTCAGGTGCGGCTGCCCTCCCTCCCCTCCACAATATATAGGGGCCTAGGGGGGGCGCCGGCCCCTTGTAGATCCCATCTAGGGAGGGGGGCGGCTTCCCTATGGGTGGCTTGGCCTCCAAGCCAAGTGGAGGCGCCCCCACCCCTTAGGGTTTCCAACCCTAGGTGCATGGGAGGCCCAAGGGGGGGCGCACCAGTCCACCAGGGGCTTGTTCCCACGCCCCTTCAGCCCATGGGGCCCTCCGGTATAGGTGGCCCCACCCGTTGGACCCCCGGGACCCTTCTGGTGGTCCCAGTACAATACCGATGACCCCCGAAACTTTCCCGGTGGCAGAAACTGGACTTCCTATATATAAATCTTTACCTCCGGACCATTCCGGAACTCCTCGTGACATCCGGGATCTCATTCAGGACTCCGAACAACTTTCGGGTTACCGCATACTAATATCTCTACAACCCTAGCGTCACCGAACCTTAAGTGTGTAGACCCTACGGGTTCGGGAACCATGCAGACATGACCGAGACAACTCTCCGGCCAATAACCAACAGCGGGATCTGGATACCCATGTTGGCTCCCACATGTTCCATGATGATCTCATCGGATGAACCACGATGTCGAGTATTCAATCAATCCCGTATTTAATTCCCTTTGTCTACCGGTATAGTACTTGCCCGAGATTCGATTGTCGGTATCCCGATACCTTGTTCAATCTCGTTACCGGCAAGTCTCTTTAATCGTTCCGTAACACATCATCCCGTGATCAACTCCTTGGTAACATTGTGCACATTATGATGATGTCCTACCGAGTGGGCCCAGAGATACCTCTCTGTCACACGGAGTGACAAATCCCAATCTTGATTCGTGCCAACCCAACAGACACTTTCGGAGATACCCGTAGTACACCTTTATAGCCACCCAGTTACATTGTGACGTTTGGTACACCCAAAGCATTCCTACGGTATCCGGGAGTTGCACAATCTCATGGTCTAAGGAAATGATACTTGACATTAGAAAAGCTTTAGCATACGAACTACACGATCTTTGTGCTAGGCTTAGGATTGGTTCTTGTCCATCACATCATTCTCCTAATGATGTGATCCCGTTATCAACGACATCCAATGTCCATGGTCAGGAAACCGTAACCATCTATTGATCAACGAGCTAGTCAACTAGAGGCTTACTAGGGACATGGTGTTGTCTATGTACCCACACATGTATCTGAGTTTCCTATCAATACAATTATAGCATGGATAATAAACGATTATCATGAACAAGGAAATATAATAATAATAACTAATTTATTATTGCCTCTAGAGCATATTTCCAATAGAAAATTCAAATGGAGTTCAGACATCATCAAAATCGATGTGTGCCTTTGGCGTGCTCTCACGACCCTGTGGAAAAAAAATGGTAAAGTTTGGCACAAGTTTTGATGACCGCTCCATCCAAACCGGAGCATCTCACATGAAGGATCATGGTTTTCCAAAAGGAGACTCGTCAATTCAAACTCCTGTGGCCGGTGACTTCATCGTTGGCCTCTTAAAATTTTCCACGGTACGCAATCACCATTTTACCACGGGTTTGATTTTCTGGCGCATTTCAGGTATCGTTAGCTATATTTAAGACATTTTTTGAGATTAACGTGCATTTTGTGCATAAAATAATATTACAAACGGAATTGCATGTGCTGTCGAAAGGGATGAGGATCGTCGTTCAATCTGGGAGCATCCAGCGGTGCAGACGTACGTTCCGTGGGGTTTGGGTTCTGGCCAATCAGAAAGCACAACTCAGATCGTGGGTGGGGTGGCGGGGTTTGGTCGGCACACGGCTTTCATCAATGAACTGTGTGTTATTCGCAAACAAGATTGCATATTTTTGTTCACACATACTGTAGTGAAATCGATTGAGTGTGCTACCTCTATGATATAATAATAATAATAATAATAATAATAATAATAATAATAATAATAATAATAATAATAATAACAAAAAACAGTTCATATTCATTGCCTGAGCTGACAGCATATCAAGGTCAACATATTAATGGTTCTTACATCAACAGAAAACTGGGCATAACTCGCAAATTCAGTACACGCGACAGTTCTAAATTGAACAAATTAAGTTGCAGGGTAGGCATAAATACTAGTCTTACGGCTTAATTCCCATGTACATGGGGAACTGGGATCATTAAGTTGACCCCGAATGAACTTGGGGTTTTTGATGATTTTACGCTTCTCTTTTGTAGTGGTGCGTGATCCCTTGGCTGGCAACTCATCAAATTCATCGTACTCATCCTGATCGACAACATCGTCGTCACCCAGTACCCTTCTCTTCCCATGCATCACTAAATGGCCATTCTTATGTAAGGGGTCTTCCATAAAGAAAATCTGGGTAGCATTGCTGGCAAGAATGAATGGGTCCGCGTGATATGCCATCATTGTCCTGTTAACACCGGTATTCCTGTACTCATCAATCCTTACCTGAGCAAGAGGGATCCATGCGCACCTGAATAATGCCACCTTAACTTTCACATAGTCAAGCTCCCAAATCTCTTTGATGGTTCCATAGTATACCCTTTTATCAGCTTCGTTTACAGTCATGCATTCTATTCCAACAGAGCTGTTCTGATACGAGGTCTTCTTATCACGTACCTCAGTGTAGAACATGTATCCATTTTATGTCATATGCTTGGTACGTCAACACCATAGATGATGGCTTTTGTGCCAACCATGTAGCAATGTCATCGATGGATCCTTGTGCCAAACGATTCTTCAGCCATTCGGCGTACTTCTTAGTGTGCTCCTTCATCTCAACTTCTAATGAAGGCACCATTGGTAAGAAGCTTTGGCGTACCTCCGCCAAGTGTTCTTTGGCATAAGCGACAAGAACTGGGCTATTAAGCAGTACCGTCAAATGGCCTTTCTCTGCCAATTCTCCGGGTGCAGCCAATTGCGTGCCAGCAAGGACCGGCTTACCTTTCAGCCTTCCCTCATGGCGAGAGAGGGGCAAACCTATAGGTATTTGTTTCATGTATTTGGTGCAAGGCTCAACCACCTCCTCTGCGGTATAACCTTGTAGGATGCTTGGCTCTGGATGGTTTCGGTTCCGACAAAAGCGCTTTAGTTTTCCCATGAACCACTCGAAGGGATACATGTTGCGATGAAACACAGGACCACAATACTTTATCTCGTTGACAAGGTGCACAGTGAGATGGACCATGACATCAAAGAATGACGGTGGGAAAAACATCTCTAGGTTGGACAATATTCTTGCAATATCATCTTGCATATGATCCAACTCTTCAGGAACTACAACTTTCTGCCATAGTTGGTTGAAGAAATCACACAGGTCAATGAGTGTGTTTCTTATATCTTTGTCCATCAGATTCATGATGGCTACTGGGAGGATTTGTGTCAACATTACATGGCAATCATGTGACTTCATGTGTCCCAACTTCATTTTACCTGAGCTCACATCCATGAGACTTCCGATGTTTGCTTGAGAGGAAGAGGGTGTCTTAACTGACAACAAATAGGTGAAGAACTATGTTGCTTCTTTTGTACTGAAATTGTAACTCTGGCGAGCTTTGATGAATTTGTCATCATCTTCTGTTTCACTCTTGCGTTGTGAATGATCAGTAAGCATATCGAGCCGTGAACCGTCACCATCCTTTCTTTTACCCTTAATCTTGAGCAGAGTACCAAGGATGCTTTCACATACATTCTTCTCTACGTGCATGACATCGAGGCAGTGACATACACGTAGAATCTCCCGGTAAGTTAATTTCCAGAACACCGATTTCTTCTTAAACACTTGATCTTTGTGTGTTAGTTTCACCATCAAAGGGCGGTTCTTGCCAAGCACAACATTAACTTTTTTAGCCATTTTGTGGACCGCCTCCCCTTCATAGGGTCTTGGGCCCTTAGCTGCCTCTATCGTACCATCAAATTCAGCTTTCGTCTTTCGGCATGGGTGATTTTTCCTTAAGAACCTATGATGACGCAAATACACTGTTTTGCACGAGTTAGGAAGTCTTCTACTAGCTGTCCTATCCATGCATGTGACACACCCTACATCTCCCCTTGTTTTCTGCCCCGATATGTTGCCTAATGCCGGCATATCTTGAATGGTGTGCACCAGCATCGCATGTAGATCGAAAATCTCCTTTCTGTAAGCATCATAACATTTTACAAAGAAAGCATTTATCCACACTGTCAGCAGTTCTTCTACCAGTAGCTGGAAGTAAATGTCGATGTCATTTCCAGGTTGCTTCGGGCCTTGATAATCATTGACATCATAATGTATTTTTTCTTCATACACAACCAAGGAGCTAGGTTATATATGCACGTAAGCACCGGCCATGTCTTTGTGATTGGTGCTCATAACGCCAAAAGGATTCATCCCGTCAGTACACTCCCCGAGCCTTATACTTCTAGGATCCTTGGCAAATTTTACAAACTTGTTGTTGATTAATTCCCACTGAGCCCCATCTTTCGGGTGCCTCATAAACCTATACGCAATTCTCTCATCATGATGCCACCGCAACCTCTTTGCCTCCCTAGGGTTTGCAAACAAAGGCCTCAACCTTGGAATTAAAGGAAAGTACAAGACAACGTTGAACGGGATTCCTGTCTTGATCTCGTCGTCCAATTTGTACTTGTATTTTGCTCTCCTGTGCTTGTATCGTGCATGCTTGCATGTGGGACATGCAAGAAAATCTTTGTACTCACCACGGTACAATGCGTGTATCTTCTGTACCTCAAGTTCCAATGGGCAAACAATTTTATTCACTTCATTCATGCTTCTAGGGAGGAGGCCTGTACCGTGCAAACGCCAACGAGCCAAGGCGGCGGACCTCGAGCTAGATCTCGAGCTCGGGCGGCTCCGGAGACAAATGGGTGGTGCGGGAGGTTGATTAGGAGTGTGGGGGAGCGACGGGGAGTGAGAGAGAGGCTCGGGGTGGCCTTATATAGGCTGGCCGAGGTCCACCATAGGCGCGGCCTACGGGCGTCCGCGGAATCGGCTTGGGTGGCTGTTAGAGAGGGAATGGAGGGCTCGGGGGTGTTCGTGGGAGTGGTCTAGGGTGCCTGGGAGAGAGAGAGGAGGAGCAGGACGAGCTGTAGGCGGGCCACTGGAGTGGCGCGAGCATTAGCCGAGCGGGGTGACGCTCTGGCCCGAGCTGCACGAGAGAGAGGAGGGCGCGGGAGCAAGTGGGCGGCCTGTTGGCATGGGGCGGACGTCGAGGGGCATCGACTGGCGCACCAGGGAGGCTCGAGGTGGTCGGGGGACACAGCATCATTGGTTGGGTGCCCTGCCAGGCGCTCCAGAGCGCGACTTTGGCCGGCATCCGCAGTTTTCCCGTGTCCTCACGCGTCCACTTGCGTCTAGCAGCTGAAGGGGGCGTGGGCAGAAGCTGGGGAGAGCCTTGGATGCTCTGGAGAGCTGAGGGGAGAGAGGGAGGCTGAGAGAGAGGGAGGAATCCACTGTCCAGAGAAGAAAAATGGGGTTCTCCCCCCTTCATCATTGCTTTCTCGGGGTAGAAAAGCATATAGGTGCTAGAGGGGGACTAGGAGGGGCTGTGGTAAAACTTTGAGCCCATGGAAATTAGTGGAAGGGGTCAGAATGGTGTTTTTGGAAATGTGGCAGAAGGTGTTTGTTGTTGGTTTGGGCAAGAAAATGAATTACACTTGCCATGAGATTTAACATGATGGAATGGCATATAGAAATAGGGTGTTCCACCAAATTTGAGTTTATTTGGGTAAAGTTGCCATTGCAACTTTTGTAAACCCAAGAAATCAACGGAAATGGATTTGCTTAGATCTAACTAAGATAATTTCTTCTCCTTGATGCACCACTTGGTGCAGTGTCATTATTTAGGTATTTGAGTGTGCCCACAAAGTTTGAGACAAAAAGAAGAAAGTTGACAATGTAAAGTTGTTCAAACATGAATCTGTACCGAGAGGATTTTGGGGCACTTATGTGATCCAAAACTATTTGGATTGAGTTGAAACTCTGCAAGGTCATCATATTATGCATATGTGACTTGCTAGAATTTTCTTGGAATTTTTGGAGAATACTTCCTTTGTAGATATTTCAAAAGCTTGAAATATCCAGAAGGGGTTTTTGAGGGATTTCTCCAATATTTTGAACATGACCATGTGTTGAAACTCTTATATATGGACAATATATGTCCTGTGTGTTTTCTTGAATTTTCTCAAATATTTTTGAAACAGTTAAATAATTTTAACCTATTAAAAACCATTTCCGGCCTTAAGAAAAAGCCTTTAAATAAAATAGCAAAATATTTTTTAAATTATATTTTTTTGGTTTATGGGAGTCTTATACCAAATAGGTTTCAAATATACTCTTTGAAATATTTTTCATACCCCAAATCAAGTACTTGCAGTGCAAATCTAAATTCAGAGGTTTTTGGAGAACTAATCTTTCAAAATACTATTTGTCGATATTATTTTTGTAAGAAAATATTATGTTGTACTATACATATGGCATGATCACTGGGAAGAAGTTTGGGGCAAGGAGATGAACTATAGAAGGTGGAGGTGTGTTGACTTTAAAGAGCACTTGAAATTCACACAGAGAAAACCAACTCCAAAATTAAAGCCAAATGATGCAAAAGTTTTTGTTGGTCCAAATTTTCATGCTTTATTATTGCAAGTGACATGTTACAAAACACTGGGTGTGACAGACCTACCCCCTTACAAGAATCTCGTCCCCGAGATTCCTAAACTAGGCTTTAAAGAGATCTGGAAACTCGGATCTAAGGTAGTCTTCGCGTTCCCAGGTTGCTTCTGCTTCGGTGTGGTTGCTCCGCTGGACCTTGAAGTACTTGATGGTTCAGCTGCGAGTACGTCGTTCTGCCTCGTCCAATATGCAGATGGACTTCTCACGGTAGGTCAAATCAGGCTGAAGGTCAATGGCTTGGTGATCAACATCCTTGTAGAGATTGGGCTTGTCTTGAACTTGGAGACACTTCCAGAGTTGCGATACGTGGAATACATTGTGCACATCTGATAGTTCAGGTGGTAGTTCCAACTGGTACGCATCTTCTCCTTGTCAGTCAGTGATCTTGAAGGGGCCGATGTATCTTGGTGCGAGCTTTCCTTTGACATGGAAGCGCTGGGTTCCCTTGAGAGGTGTGATCCAGAGATAGGCATGGTCTCCAACTCGGAAGGTCATGTCTCGATAACGTGAGTCAGTGTAGCTCTTCTGTCTTGACTTGGGAGTCTTCAAATGCTCTCTGACAAGTTGGACTTGCTCTTCTGCTTCACGAAGGACACCGGCCCAAATACTAGTATTTCTCCGGTCTCGGACTAGTTGAGGGGGGTGCAGCACTTCTGTCCATATAACACCTCAAACGGTGCCATCTGAAGACTGGACTGGTAACTTTTGTTGTAGGAGAACTCGGCGAAGGGTAGGCAATCTTGCCACTTGGCTCCATATGCTCACACACATGCACAAAGCAAGTCATCGAGTATCTGTTTTACTTGTTCTGTCTGTGCTCCGGTCTCGGGGTGGAAAGCAGTGCTGAAGCACAACTTGGTCCCCATGGCCTCTTGGAAATTCTTCCAGAACCTTGAGGTAAACTGGGTTCCTCGATCCGACACAATCTCCTTGGGAACACCATGAAGGCTTACAAGTCAGTTGATGTAGAGACTGGCTAACTGGTTCCCCTTGTAGGTCGTCTTGACAGCAATGAAGTGGGGAACTTTGGTCAAATAGTCGACTATGACCCAGATGGAGTCATGTCCCTTGTTTGACCTAGGGAGTCCGGCGATGAAATCCATTCCGACTTTATCCCATTTCCACTTGGGAACCTTGAGTGGTTGGAGTAATCGAGCAGGCCACAAGAATCTTTCCTTCAGGTCTTGATACATCTTGGTTCCTCCGGGGCGGATGGAATATGCGGTGTCATGAGCTTCTTGCAAGATCAAATTCTTGAGCTCAACATTGTTGGGTAGGCAAATGTGATTCCCAAACCACATAATTCCTCGCTCATCTTCTGAGAATCCTGGGGCCTTGCCTACCTTGATCTTCCTCTTGATGCCTTCAATACTTTCGTGTCCCTTCTGAGCTTTCTTAACATCGTCCATCGAGGTAGGCCTGACATCAAGGTTGGCCAAGAATCCTGGTGCAACCAGTTCCAACCCGAAGCTTTCAAGTTCTTCATACAAGGCGGGTAGCCTTTCCTTAATCATAGCGTTCAAGGAACAAGCCTTCCTGCTTGAGGCATCTGCTACCACATTAGCCTTTCCAGGGTGGTATTGAACACTGAGGTCATAATCCTTGATCAACTCTAGCCATCTTCTCTGCCTCATGTTCAATTCCTTCTGAGTGAAAATATATTTTAGACATTTGTGATCCGTGTATATCTCACACCGCTTCCCTAGGAGGTAATGTCGCCATGTTTTCAGGGCATGAACCACTGCTACTAACTCAAGATCATGAGTAGCATGGTTCTATTCGTGAGGCCGTAGTTGCCTTGAAAGGTAAGCTACGACTCTGCCCTCTTGCATCAGAACACTTCCCAGTACGGTTCTCGATGCATCACAATATATCACAAATTCCTTGTGTATATCTGGTGTGGCCAGAACTGGGGTAGTGGTCAATCTCTTCTTCATCTCCTAGAAGGTTTCTTCGCACTTTAGCATCCATTCGAACTTCTTGTCCTTCTTTAAGAGCTGGGTCAGGGGTCGGGAAATGCTTGAGAATCCTTCAACAAACTTGCGGTAATATCCCGCGAGTCCGAGGAAGCTTCTGACTTTCTTCACATTGCTCGGAGTTTGCCATTCAGTCACGGCTTGAATCTTGGTGGGATCCACTGACAATCCTTCGGCAGTCAATTTATGACCCAAGAATCCGACTTCATGTAGCCAAAATTCACACTTGCTGAAGTTGGCCTATAGTTAGTGCTCTTGAAGCTTGTCTAGGACCATCCTCATGTGTTGCTCTTGCTCTTCTTCCGTCTTCGAGAAGACAAGAATGTTATCAATGAAGACGACAACAGACTTGTCCAAATATTCCATGAAGACCTTATTCATGAGATACATGAAGTAATCTGGGGCATTGGTCAACCCAAAGGACATGACTGTGCACTCATACATGCCATATCTGGTCATAAATGTCGTCTTCGGAATATCTTGGGGTCTGATTTTCAGCTGGTAGTACCCAGATCTGAGTTCGATCTTGGAGAACACCTTGGCCCCATTGAGTTGATCAAACAGATATTCAATCTTGGGAAGTGGGTACTTGTTCTTGATTGTAACTTCATTGAGGGAGCGATAGTCAATGCACAAGCGGATGGTACCGTCCTTCTTTGCCACAAACAGAACAGGTGATCCCCAAGGGGAGGCACTAGGGTGGAAAAATCCCTTCCTAGACTGTTGTTCCAGTTGCTTCTTCAACTCTGCTAACTCTTTCGATCCCATTCTATAAGGCTTCTTATAGATGGGTCCTGCTCCAGGCATGAGCTCGATGATGAACTCAATGTCTCGGTCAGGAGGCATTCCCGGTAGCTCATCAGGAAATACATCGGGGTATTCGCATACTACCGGTACTTGCTCCAACCCAACTTCAGTCAGACAGTTGACTTGGGTGACTTGGGAAGAAGAGGAGTTGCAGGTAAATTTAACTTCGACTCCTTGGTCATTGGTCACAATGATTGTCCGGTTAGCACAATCTAACAAGCCTTGGTGCTTGATGAGCCAATTCATTCCTAAGATCACATCCAAGCCTTGCGATCTTAAGATGACAAGGTCTGCTAGGAAATCTACCCCGTTAACGATGATTCCGACTCCCTTACAGCCTATCTTGGCTCTCATTTCGGCTCTAGGGGTTTGTACCACCATCGGGTTATTCAGGGGTGTAGGGATCATGCCACTTTTTGATGCAAACTTTTGGGTGACAAATGAAAGTGTGGCTCCAGAATCAAACAAGACAGTTGTGGGTGTTGAGTTGACAAGGAATGTACCCAGCACGACGTCCGGGTCTTCCTGGGCTTCTTCTGAAGTGATATGATTCACACGACCCTTGCCATTGTGGGGCCGGTTGCGGGGAGCTTGGTTCCTTGGTGGCATTCCACGACCTTGGCCTTTGTTCTGCGCACTGGGGCGTGGTGCATCTAGCTTCTTGTTGGGGCAATTCTTGGAGTAGTGTCCTGGCTGACCACATCCAAAACAAGTGACTTGATTGGAGTTGTTGCTTTTATCGGCATTGGCTACTAATAGGTTGGCCTGACGGGGGCTGGCTGCCATGGGTGAGGCTTTTGGTTGCTGGAGCTACCCTTGTTGATCATCTTGCGCTTACGGGTATCATCCAAAGCACGTCGCTTGTCCTCAAACATTAGTGCCTTGTTCACCAGATCAGGAAAGGTTGGGTAGTCACACACAACAAGCAAGTACTGCAGAGTCTGGTTAAGGCCTTCCATGAAGTGCTCTCTTTTGGCAGCATCAGTGCTGACATCTTCAGGAGCATACCTTGACAGTAATCGAACTTACGCATGTACTCCTTGGCAAGGTGCTACTTCCACGCTTGTGGCTCAGAACTCACACTTCTTCATGGCCATAATTCCGGAAGGAATATGGGCCTTGTGGAATTCTGCCTTGAAGTCATTCCAAGTGATGTTTTGCCCAGCATGCATGACCTTGAATCCATCCCACCAAGATCTGGCAGTTCTTCCGAGATAGTGGGCAGCATATGCTACCCTCTCACGGTCTTCGGTGCAGCCGACTAGGTCCAGTAGATCCTCAATGGTGCAGACCCAGTCGTCTGCATCCAGGGGTTCAGCAGTCTAGATGAAGGTGGGTGGTGCATGCTTCTTGAACTCTACCAACGTGGAACGTCCATTGCCATTCCCCGCCTGCTGGCGGTTGTTGGTGACAGCTTGAGCAATCATCTGGAGGGCTGTTGTGTTGGCTTGTGATACTCTCCAACGTATCTATAATTTTTGATTGCTCCATGCTATATTATCTACTATTTTGGACTATATTGGGCTTTATTTTCCACTTTTATATTATTTTTGGGACTAACCTATTAACCGGAGGCCCAGCCCGTAATTGTTGTTTTTTGCCTATTTCCGGTGTTTCTAAGAAACGGAATATCAAATGGAGTCCAAACGAAATAAAACCTTCGGGAACGTGATGTTCTCACCGAACGTGATCCAGGAGACTTGGACCCTACTCCAAGAAGTAACAGAGGCGGGGGGCGCCCCCCCCCCCCTAGGGTGCGCCCCCTGCCTCGTGGGCCCCCTGTTGCTCCACTGACGTACTCATTCCTCCTATATATACCGACATACCCCCAAACGATCAGATATGGAGCCAAAAACCTAATTCCACCGCCGCAACTTTCTGTATCCACGAGATCCCATCTTGGGGCCTGTTCCGGAGCTCCGCCTGAGAGGGCCGTCATCACGGAGGGCTTCTACATCATCATAGCCTCTCCGATGAAGTGTGAGTAGTTTACCTCAGACCTTCGGGTCCATAGTTATTAGCTAGATGTCTTCTTCTCTCGTTTTGGATCTCAATACAATGTTCTCCCCCTCTCTTGTGGAGATCTATTCGATGTAATCTTATTTTTGCGGTGTGTTTGTTGAGACCGATGAATTGTGGGTTTATGATCAAGTCTATCTATGAATAATATTTGAATCTTCTCTGAATTCTTTTATGTATGATTGGTTATCTTTGCAAGTCTCTTCGAACTATCAGTTTGATTCGGCCTACTAGATTGTTTTTTCTTGCCATGGGAGAAGTGCTTAGCTTTGGGTTCAATCTTGCGGTGTCCTTTCCCAGTGACAGAAGGGGCAGCAAGGCACGTATTGTATTCTTGCCATCGAGGATAACAAGACGGGGTTTTTATCATATTGCTTGAAACTATCCCTCTACATCATGTCATCTTGCTTAAGGCGTTACTCTGTTTTTAACTTAATACTCTAGATGCATGTTGCATAACGGTTGACGAGTGGAGTAATAGTAGTAGATGCAGGCAAGAGTCGGTCTACTTGTCTCGGACGTGATGCCTATATACATGATCATTCCTAGATATTCTCATAACTATGCTCAATTATGTCAATTGCTCAACAGTAATTTTTTCACCCAATAGTAGAATACTTATGCTCTTGAGAGAAGCCACTAGTGAAACCTATGGCCCCCGGGTCTATTCTCATCATATCAATCTCCATCACTTTATTATTGCTTTGCCTTTTACTTTTCACTTTGCATCTCTATATCAAAAATACCAGAAATATTATATCTATCAGATCTCACTCTCGTAAGTGACCGTGAAGGGATTGACAACCCCTAATCGCGTTGGTTGTGAGGAGCTATCGTTTTGTGCAGGTACGAGGGACTTGAGCGTATCCTCCTACTGGATTGATACCTAGGTTCTCAAAAACTGAGGGAAATAATTACGCTACTTTGCTGCATCATCCTCTCCTCTTCGGGGAAATCCAACGCAGTGCTCAAGAGGTAGCAAGAATAATTTCTGGCGCCGTTGCCGGGGAGTCTACACAAAAGTCAAACATACAATGTACCCATCACAATCCCTATCTCCCGCATTACATTAGTTGCCATTTGCCTCTCGTTTTCCTCTCCCCCTCTTCACCCTTGCCGTTTTATTCGCCCTCTCTTTTCCGTTCGCCTTGATGTATTTCTTGGCTCGTTTTCTCGCTTGGTAGAAATAGTTGAGTTTTTATTCCTGAACAGAGAAACTAATATCTATGGATCCTCATCCGCTTGCCAATCTTTTTAAGAGATCCAATTATGATGAACCAATTTCTAGTGGTTTGGATGCACTAGATTATCTTTATAAGATATTACTTGAAATCCGTAAATCTGAAAATTGTGATGAAGTGCTTCACGATAGATCTTTGAATAAAAAGCATGATTGCAATGATTTTATTATAAATTCTCTTGATGTCAATTGTGCTAATAATATGCAAAACCCTAAGCTTGGGGATGCTAGTTTTGTTATGTCTACTACTTGTTGCAATGGTCAAGATTGGGGTGATTCTTCTTATAATCTTGAAATTTTATTTAAGCCCCATGATGAATATGAGATTGATAATAGTGTCTGCAATAATATTGAAAGTGGGTTTGGAAGAGTGTCAACTTTAGATCCCACATATTTGGATAATGTTCAATCTTATGAAGTTTTTGATAAAAGTGGGTTTGGAGAGGTCATGACTTTAGTTAATATTAATCCCACTATTTCGGAAGAGTGTCAACTTTGCATGCATGTGGATCGTGTTGAGAATATGTTTTGTGATAGCTATATTATTGAATTTGCTTATAATCCTACATGTAATTATTATGAGAGAGGAAAATATGGTTGTAGAAATTTTCATGTTGCTAAATTACCTCTCGTTATGTTGAGATTGCTATTGTTTCTTTCCGCTTCCTTGCATATGCTAGTTTTTGCTTGCCTTGGTAATTTGTTTGCCTATAAGATGCCTATGCATAGGAAGTATGTTAGACTTAAGTGTGTTTGTCACATGTTTTATGATGCTCTCTTTATGCTTCAATTCTTGTCTTTCACGTGAGCATCATTGAAAATTTAAATGCCTAGCTAAAAAGGCTTTAAAGAAAAGCGCTTATTGGGAGACAACCCAATATTTTTCCTTGCTGATTAGTAATAAATAATCCATCTACCTTCTGTTTAGATGTGGTTTTGTGTTTTAATTAGTGTTTGTGCCAAGTTAAACCTATAGGAACTTCTTGGATAATAGTTATTTCATCTTGCTGTAATTTCCAAAAACTTTGCGTTCAGTGCCCGAATTATTAAAATTCACCAAAACGTGATAAAATACTGATTCAAATTTCTACTGATCAATAAACAAATTTCCTAGGTCGTCCTATGTTTGCTGAATTTTTGGAGTTCCAGAAGTTTGCGTTAGTTACAGATTACTACAGACTGTTCTGTTTTTGACAGATTCTATTTTTCGTGTGTTGTTTGCTTATTTTGATGAATCTATGGCAAGTAAAATAGTTTATAATCCATAGAGAAGTTGGAATACAGTAGGTTTAACACTAATATAAATAAAGAATGAGTTCATTACAGTACCTTGAAGTGGTCTTTTGTTTTCTTTCTCTAACGGAGCTCACGAGATTTCTGTTGAGTTTTGTGTTGTGAAGTTTTCAAGTTTTGGGTAAATTCTTTTGATGGATTATGGAACAAGGAGTGGCAAGAGCCTAAGCTTGGGGATGCCCATGGCACCCCATAGATAATCCAAGGACAACTGAGGGAGTCCCGGATTAGGGGGTGTCCGGATAGCCGAACTATCACCGTTGACCGGACTCCTGGACTATGAAGATACAAGATTGAAGACTTCGTCCCGTGTCCGGATGGACTTTCCTTGGCGTGGAAGGCAAGCTTGGCGATACGGATATGTAGATCTCCTACCATTGTAACCGACTCTGTGTAACCCTAACCCTATCCGGTGTCTATATAAACCGGAGGGTTTTAGTCCGTAGGACGAACAACAATCATACCATAGGCTAGCTTCTAGGGTTTAGCCTCTCTGATCTCGTGATAGATCTACTCTTGTACTACCCATATCATCAATATTAATCAAGCAGGAGTAGGGTATTACATCCATCGAGAGGGCCCGAACTTGGGTAAAAACATCGTGTCCCTTGTCTCCTGTTACCATACGCCTAGACGCACAGTTCGGGACCCCCTACCCGAGATCCGCGGTTTTGACACCGACATTGGTGCTTTCATTGAGAGTTCCTCTGTGCCGTCGCCGTCAGGAAGGATGCCTCATCCCGTCTTTAAAGACGATACTATCGCCAAAGGAGCCTTGGCCACTAGCCAGACTCTCCGGCTAGGTGGTTTTCTTATGACCGCCAGTTCGGCCACCGTGCAGACGATGACTTCTCGGGTCATCGAAACCAATCTTCACGTTAACTCGGAACTTGCCGAGCAGTTAGATCCAATCGAGCTCCCCTCCGTAAACGAGCTCTTGGACCGCATAGCCGCCCTGGGAGTCGCCACAGACTACGACCGGATCGGGCCTAAAACCGACCTGAGAGAGATCAACTCTCCCCAGGCTACCCATCATGTTGCTGTGATAGAGGAGCAATGCGGCGATTCTTCTTCTATCTTCAGGACTAGCTACGTCCGGATTCCTGATCCCTCCATGCCGGATTCCCGCAGAGGGACGGATGTCGATCAAGCCCTAAACTTAAAGTTAGGCGATGGGTTTGATTCATTGGATAGCATTCAAAAATCCAAACTTCCGACTTCGGAAACTTCTCGGCCCCCGAGTCTTAAATTGGACGGGGTTCCGGATCTAGTTCCACCCGCCCACCCAAACATTAGCGATCTATCCCGAATTCGTCAAGAGCCCGCTGAAACAGTAAATCATTACTGGGCCAGATTCCTCCTGGTTATGGACAGGATAAAGGACTGCCGAGAGGAGGACGCAATCCCACTTTTCTGCAATAATTGCACGGACAAGGGAATCCTAAACGCCATAAGTCATCGCGAAATTACACGCTTTGCTGACTTGGTGACCATCGTACAAAAATCTTGTGCGATGGAGAGTGCTTGGAAAACCGAAAGTAAATTTTGGGATAATCCGGCCCCGAATACATCCCTAATCCGAAATAAAAGGGTGCATCATCACCAAGCACCTGGGTTAAACACCAAAAAACCAAAAAACCCTAAAGGGTACGGAACCGTACTGGAGGGTTGGCTAAACGGACCCTGCAAAATTCATAGCACAGAGGGCGCCACTCCAACTCATAGCCTTGAGCATGTTGGATACTACGGCAGTGGCCAAAAGTGGCGAAGAGCTTCTAGCTTCGAATCCCAGCCCAGCAACACCAAGACGGTGTTAACAGTTTCGAGACTTTCGCATCAAATAACATGCGAAACGAACACTCCATAACCTTGCCGAAGTCTACCAAGTAGCAACAATAAATCCATGGAGTGACACGGCTATTACCTTTAATGCCAGTGACGAACCCAAATTCCGAACAGCCCGAGCACCAGCGGCATTGGTCCTCAGTCCAATAGTGGGAGGCTTTCGCCTTACTAAGGTACTCATGGATGGCGGCAGTGGACTAAACCTCATCTATGAGGAAACCCTCCGAAAAATGGAAATAGACTGGAACCGCATTGAGCGAAGCAGCACAACCTTTAGAGGAATAATCCCTTGCCGGAAGCACGCTGCACAGGAAAAATCACATCGACGTCGTGTTCGCTCACGGACAATTACAGGTCCGAGGAGGTCACATTTCAAGTGGCCCCGTTCAGCAGCGGATATCACGCTTTATTAGGGCGAGAGGCATTCACAATTTTCAAGCTATACCCCATTATGGGTACATGAAGCTTAAAATGCTCGACCTAACGGAATCATCACTCTCGCTAGTGATCCGAACATAGCACTCCGCGCCGAAAACAAGACAGCCGCACTAGCCCTCGAGGCACTATCCGAAGCCTTAGCGGCCGAGGAACTCACTGCGATGCGCTCCACGGTGAACAGGGACGATGTGATACTTGATAAAAGATCCAAGTCCACCTCTTTTAAACCAGCGGATGAAATAGTCAAATTCCAAGTCCATCCAACGGACCCTGCAAAGACGGCCTCCATTGGGGCACAATTAAACCATGATGTAGACGCCGCACTACAAGAATTTCTATGAGAAAACTGGGACATTTTTGCCTGGCACCCTTCAGACATGCCAGGAATCCCACGTCGGCTGGCCAGAACAACCTAAATATCCTAAAAGGATTCAAGCCAGTCAAACAGGCTCTTCGGCGCTTTTCCGAACCCAAGAGACAGGCCATGGGAGAAGAGCTAGCCAAACTTCTGGAAGCCGGATTCATCAGAGATATAAAACATACGGACTGGCTAGCAAACCTGGTGATGGTACCAAAGAAGGACAAATCTTGGCGCCTATGTGTTGATTTCAAAGACCTTAATAAGGCTTGCCCAAAGGATCCCTTCCCCCTCCCTCGCATTGATCAAATTATCGATGCTACAGCAGGACACGACTCATTGTGCTTCCTCGACGCGTACTCCGGCTACCACCAAATCAAGATGGCAGAGCCAGACCAAGCTGCAACCGCATTCATCACTCCATACGGCCCATTCTGCTTCAACACAATGCCCTTCGGGCTCAAAAACGCCGGCGCAACATATCAGCGCATGATTCAGACATGTCTGACAAACCAGATCGGCCAAAACAGTGGAAGCATATGTAGATGACGTGGTCGTCAAATCCAAGCATGTCGAAACTCTAGTAGACGACTTGAGGCTCACATTAGACAATCTCCAAAAATATGACATTAAGCTCAATCCGGAAAAATGCGTCTTGGCGTTCGGTAGGAAAGCTCCACAGGCTTCATTGTGTCCGGTAGAGGAATTGAAGCAAACCCAACCAAGATCCAAGCTCTGTCATAATTGGATATCCCAAAAGACCTCAAACAAATACAAAAATTGACTAGATGCATAGCGGCTCTAAGCCGCTTTATTTCCCGTTTGAGAGAAAAGGCGTTACCCCTTTACCGCCTCCTCCGGCGCACCGAACACTTCGAGTGGACGGATGCCGCCACGGCTGGACTCGAAGAAATAAAAGCCATATTGGCAACAAATCCGGTCCTGGCCGTGCCCAACGTGGGCGAACCAATGCTATTATATATCGCCGCAACACATCAAGTTGTCAGCGAGGTGCTCGTCGTCGAACAAGAAACGGACGGACACCGGTTCCCCCTTCAAAAACCGGTTTACTATGTGTCCACTGTCCTAACTCCATGCAAGTCCCGGTACCCACATTATCAAAAGATAGCATACGCGGTGTTCATGGCATCCCGGAAGCTGCGACACTACTTTCAAGAGTGTTTGATAACGGTAGCCTCCGAAGTACCTCTTAACGACATTATAAACAACCGCGATGCGACGGGCCGGATTGCTAAATGGGCCATAGAGCTCCTTCCATTCGACACAACCTATAAGCCACGACGAGCTATTAAGTCGAAGGTTTTGGCCAACTTCGTGGCCGAATGGACCAAAGCCGAACACCCTAAAGAGTACGGCGCATACTCCAATTGGATCATGCACTTTGAAGGCTCGAAATGTTGGCCGGCCTGGGGGCTGGCGTCGTCCTGACGTCCCCAACCGGGGACACAGTCCAATACGTCCTTCAGATAATGTATACAGACTCCGACAACACAGCCGAATACGAGGCCCTTCTGCACGGCCTATGGATGGCAGTCTCTATGGGCATTAAACGCCTAGAGGTGCGCGGGGATTCGAACCTCGTGATATCTCAAATAAACGGAGACTTTGATGCCAAAGATCCGAAAATGGCAGCGTACCGCAATGCGGCCCTAAAAATGTCAGCACGGTTCGAAGGGCTCGAATTTCATCATATAGCACAGGATAACAACGGTAGCGGACATATTAGCGCATCGGTGCAAAACGCGATGCCGTCCGTAACATCTTCTGGAACGGTTGTTCAAGCCATCCGTACTATGGGAAGAAGTCCGGAAATAACAATCCGGACCCGGCCGACCGCTCGACACCAAACACTCTGACACAATTGGAGGCTCTGCCAACGAGATAACATCCTCCGCCCACGAAATAATGGCGGTTATCGCCCCGTGGACGGAACCATTCCTAGCCTACCTAACTAGGCAGGAACTCCCCGAAGACCAAAACGAGGCCCGCTGCATAGTACAGCAATCCAAAGCCTATAAAGTCCATGAGGGAGAGCTATATAAGAAATCACAACAGGAGTCCTTCAAAGGTGTATCTCCGAAGAGGAAGGGCGAAACCTCCTGGCTGAAATTCATGCCGGACTGGGTGGGCACCACGCTGCAGCCCGGGCCCTTGTAGGCAAGGCCTTCCAGACAGGATTTTATTGGCCGACGGCCCGGCAAATGCGCAGGATTTAGTCCAACAATGCGTCGGTTGCCGACTTTTGCTAACCAAAGCCACATGCCACCCACCGCCCTCAAAACTATACCCATCACACGGCCGTTCACGGTGCAGGGGCTTGACATGGTTGGACCCCTTAAGGGAGGAACCCACAAGAAAAAATACCTATTGGTCATGGTGGATAAATTCACCAAATGGATAGAGGCCAAGCCTGTTAAAACGGCCGAATCCGGTCCGGTGATAGACTTCATATCAGCCGTAGTGCACCGTTACGGCGTCCCCCACAGTATCATCACTGATAACGGCACCAACTTCACGGCCGATGAGGTCAAATTATGGTGCAAAAACATGGGCATCAAGCTCGACACGCCTCGATCTATCACCCCCAAACTAATGGTCAAGTTGAGCGAGCAAACGGTCTAATCATGAGCGGCATTAAACCCAGACTAGTGCGGTCCCTAAAGGAATCTAACACGCACTGGGTCGAGGAGCTCGACTCTGTACTCTGGGGGCTGCGGACCACGCCGAATCATACTACCTGATTCACACCATTTTTTATGGTGTATGGCGCAGAGGCAGTTTTGCCCTGCGACATAATACATGACTCACCTCGCGTGCGCATGTATGAAGAAAGAGAAGCTGAGATCGATCGGCAGGACAGTTTGGACGCATTGGAGGAGGAGCGCAACATGGCAAAAGCTTGTTCCGCATTTTATCAACAGCAGGCTCGAAGATATCAAAGCAGGGAAGTACGGGGCAAAGCTTATAACGTTAGCGAACTAGTTCTATGCCTGCCGGACAAGAAAAAGGACAAACTCATGCCCAAATGGGAAGGTCCCTTCATCATCGACCAGGTCCTGACCGGCGGAGCATACCGTCTGCGAAACGCATCGGATAACCGACTCGAGCCAAACCCATGGAACACAGCCCGTCTACGAAGATTCTACGCCTAAGCGCCGGACTCCAAGTTCGTCTCCTTCCTCCGTCCACATTTTCTATTTTTGTTGTCTTTTATTTCTCTCCTTCCTCCTCCTTCTTCTTGAAGCCTTTAGAGGTTCGTTTGCGCTTTGTTCGCACATATTTGATGCGCTGTCCGTGCTCATTATACCTGGGGGCTTCTTTAACAGAAGCTTATTTATACGGGCTTCATGCCCAACACATGTGTCAAACTTCCGCATGTACCTTTTATTCACGAGTATATGCATCGATATGACTTAAGTTTTGGCCAAGATGGGTTGCCTGGCTCCTGTGCTTACCCCTACGTTCCCGATTGTTCGGCTAGGTGGTAAAGGGAGCACCTCTGCGATTATTCTTGCCAGGTCGGCCGGATACCTCGGATCGGGTGAAGCCGAAAGCTAGCGTTCTTAAGGGAATATTCGGTCGGTGAACTGAAAGATGATTTTTAACTATTTATCCATCTCCCCCCAGATGATTTTCTGCTTTCTTAGCAGTTTTGACATGCACTTTAGGGCATGCCTCCCAGTGAAAGGAACCCTTAACGGAACTATTCTCCCGGGAAGATGTTTCTTACTATCCATGTAATATAACATAACTAGGTGGGCACTTGTCTGATACATCACTAATGACCCCTACGCCTTGTCTCCATGCATGCCTCGGTTCTTATATAACCGCGAGGGTATTCGAACACACTCCAGACTGTTGGGTCCCGAGGTCGAAGCGAAAAGGTCTGCTATGACAAACGATCTACAATCCGGCTAGAAGACATTTTTCATGTCATATTCAATTACATAGTCAACTCGACTCATTGTATTCCTCCTCAATGCCATCTAATAGGCTATGTAATTTACAATCTTGCTGGGAATACTTGAAGGCCAATTCTACTTGGCCGTACACTAAGCTTAAAGGGATCTCCTTCCAATCAGGCCCCACAGGTCCGACCTCGGCCATGTGGTTTGGGTCAGCCTTCGTACCGTGCTGCGTCTTTACCATGGCCCGAGCCTCCTGGCGCCTTTGACGGCAGGCCGATATCTTCCATAGTCGGAAGCGCCGCAGTGCTCCTTGAAGCCGCTTCCGCCAGCTCCCCAATGCCTTCAGCGAGGGAGATAGATGGCCACAAGGCTGGCCGACGCCTTTCATCACTGCCGAACTCATTCGATGCGGTGGCCTTGATTCGGGAAGAAGATCACCAAGAACTGGGCATCTCCTCCTCGGGGCGACCTGTGAGCAAACCTACATACATGTTTATGTTAGTCGCCTTCCTCGTGAACTCTTTCAAAGTTCGCTCAAGCACTCTTGAAAATGCCGTGATTTAAGCCGCCGATTCTCCTTCTGGTCAGACAACTGGGCACGAACATCCTTTAGTTCCTCACCCAGTTGGGTGTTGGCATCTTGGAGGTTATTTTTCTCCTGCCACACCCTCGTAAGCACGCTCTCGCCGGCCTTTAGCTGGCGCAGAAGCTGTTGCTTGTCCGGATCTAGTCCGGCGCCATCTGCAATATTATTGTCAGATTTACACACACACCGCACTTCATAAACTATTTATCTTTTGAGACATATATTACCAGAGGGGGTCTCTGTGGCTCCCCCTGTAGCGGCTAGTGCAGCCTCAAGTTGGGCCTTGCATTCTTCAAGCTCCTGGGACAGTTGGGTATTCTTTTTTGTAAGATCCTGCATAACAAATGATCCTTAAATCAGTTATTCTAACTATTTTAAGTCTCGGGGGCTATTCGCATATATAATCACAAATTTCCTCACCCGTATGTCCTTTGCATACTGCTCGTAGCTCTGGCTAGACCATCTTGAGCGGCACGGAGGTGCGCATCTCCCGAATTGAAGGCATTCAAGGCCTCTTGGGAGAAACATGCGTCACGAAGAACTGTCCAGCAGCGCCTGTGATTCATGGCGCTCTCCACCTCGGAGTTGGTGGCGGACAATCTGTCGGCATCCTCTGTTGGAGGAGCATCCGACTCACGCCTCGTGCTCGCCTCCAGTTCCGGACCCGGCTTTGGAGCCTGGCCGGCGGAGGCTCGATTGGCAAACTCTCCGGACTCAGTCCAACGAGCGCTCTTTTTCCTGAAGAAAGCACCAGCGTTAATACACCTTCCAGGAATCAATCCTGGGAATATGGTGACGCGCCATACCGTTGCGGCGGAGTTTCGATCCGGACCGCACTTCTTTTTAGCTCAAGGGTCAGACGCCCTTGTTGGCGGTCGCTGAGCTCGGCCTCCTGCCTCGAAGGCACCCCCTGCGAAACACCATTGCTATACGGTGATCAAGAAATAAGCATGGATGGGTCATTATCAGAGTATTGGGACCTCGGTCTCAGTTACCTGTGAGGTTGGAAGTATTCCGGGGTAATCGGCTGTAATGGCAACCAAAGCATTGTCGATGCTAAGTTGGTGGAACACCCCGTCGATCAACTCCACCTTTATATCCGGATCCTCTTCGGAGGCCGGATCGAGGGACCATTACGGATCCTCGGGTTGTGGGGGTGGGCTGTGTATCTTCTCCACGGCCCGGCGCAGTTCCTGTGTAGAAACCATGAAATGAGATATTTAACCACGGGAACATGGATCGAACAGGCCACTAAGGTATTTGCTTACCCAACTTCGAGGATTATTCGAAGAAAACCCGTTTAGTGGATTGACACGGAGAAAATCCTCCTCTTCCCCTTTGTACATGGCGGACAAGGTCTTCACGAGTTCGGTGACCGATCCCGGCCCTTTGCGGCCATGGCGGGTGGCATCGTCCTCCCCGTTCAAATCCCACATGGGGTGGCCCCTATATTGGAGCGGCTGCACTCCCCTCATAATGCAGATTGCCATGACTCCAGTCATGGTCAATCCGGCATGAGCCGATAATCTTATTCGGCTCATCAAATAAAGGACGTCGGTCATTTTCCTCTTGGGGCTCATGGGCGCCATCTTGGGCGCTTCTTCACAGGAGCGTTGCTGAACTCCGGAAGGCCGATCCGAACAGGATCCGACAGTGGGACGTCCTCCATGTAAAACCATTCCGAAGGCCAGTCTTCGGACGCCTTCTTCGGGGTTCCGGATAGATATCCGGTCCCGGCGATGCGCCATAGTTAGGCTCCGTCCACTTGATATATTGACCCCTCATGATAACGGGGTACAAGGCAGAATAATCTCTTCCACAGTGCAAAATGAGTCTCGACGCCCAAGAACAGTTCGCAAAGGGCCACGAAGCCCGCGATGTGCAAAATGGAGGCGGCGTAAGGTTGTGCAACTGGAGGCCGTAGAACTCCAGGAGCCCCCGGAGAAACGGATGAATTGGAAATCCGAGCCCTCTTATCAGATAAGAGATAAAGCATACCCGCTCTCCTTTAGAGGGATCGGGGCGCTCTCCGCTTGCTTTCCGCCCTTGTAGGTGGCAAGTCCGCTCGAACCGGAACCATGAAGGCCGGGGAAGAAATCCCTTGGTTTGGAGTATAACTAGCTCGCTATCGGGGTGAGCATCTCTCCCAATTTCCAGGCTGAGGGCTGGGAGCGCGAGAGGAGGAGCCGCGTCGACTGTCCATGATGGAATGGGTTTTTTGTCAGAGGCGCTCCGATGAAAGCTCGCAGAGGGGGGATGGTGTGACTCAGATCTAGATCCTCGTCCCTTTTATAGGCGGCTCATTTGCGTAGCTAGGGGGGTAAGTGTAAAAATACCCTGGCTTTTCGCATTCATTCAAACACGTGGAAGATGGCCATTATTTGGCGTAGAAGCTAAGGGCGTAGCATTTATCGAAGCGGACACTATTCGACAAGTATATGGAATTTGGAGAAGAACCCGCCTCGCAATGCGAAGACAATCAACGCCCGGACTCATCGTCATTGAAGCCTGGTTCGGGGCTACAGAGGGAGTCCCGGATTAGGGGTGTCCGAATAGCCAAACTATCCCCTTTGGCGGTACTCTGGACTATGAAGATACATTATTGAAGACTTCGGCCCGTTTCCGGATGGAACTTTCATTGGCTTGGATTTAAAGTTTGGCTATACGTTTTTGTATATCTCATACATTTTTAATCGACTCTGTGTAACCCTAACCTATCCGGTGTCTATATAAACCGGAGGCTTTTAGTCCGTAGGACGAACAACAATCATACCATAGGCTAGCTTCTAGGGTTTAGCCTCTACGATCTCGTGGTAGATCTACTCTTGTACTACCCATATCATCAATATTAATCAAGCAGGATTAGGGTATTACCTCCATCGAGAGGGCCCGAACCTGGGTAAAAACATCGTGTCCCTTGTCTCCTGTTACCATCCGCCTAGACGCATAGTTCGGGACCCCCTACCCGAGATCCGCCAGTTTTGACACCGACAACAACAAAAAGTCAAAGCTTGGGGATGCCCCAGAAGGCATCCCCTCTTTCGTCTACTTCCATCGGTAATTTTACTTGGAGCTATATTTTTATTCACCACATGATATGTGTTTTTCTTGGAGCGTCTTGTATTATTTGTGTCTTTGTTTGTTAGTGTGCCACAATCATCCTTCTTGTACACACATTTTGAGAGAGCCATACATGAATTGGAATTTGATAGAATACTCTACGTGCTTCACTTATATCTTTTGAGCTATGTAGTTTTGCTCTATGTGCTTCACTTATATCTTTTGAGCATTATAATTTTGCTCTATGTGCTTCACCTAGATCTTTTAGAGCATGGTGGTGGATTTGTTTTAAAGAAACTATTGATCTCTCATGCTTCACTTAGATTATTTTGAGAGTCTTAAAAGCATGGTAATTTGCTTAATAATAATATGCTTGGTATTCAAGATTTGTGAAACTTTCTTTTGAGTGCGTTTAATACTAAGATAAGATTGATGCTTGATAATTGTTTTGAGATATGAAGATGGTGATATTAGAGTCTTGCTAGTTGAATAGTTGTGAATTTAAAGAATACTTGCGTTGAAGTTTGTGATTCCCGTAGCATGCACGTATGGTGAACCGTTGTGTGATGAAGTCGGAGCATGATTTATTTATTGATTGTCTTTCTTATGAGTGGAAGTCGGGGGCGAGCGATGGTCTTTTCCTACCAATCTATCCCCCTAGGAGCATGCACGTAATACTTTGCTTTGATAACTTCTAGATTTTTGCAATAAGTATATGAGTTATTTATGACTAATGTTGAGTCCATTGATTACACGCACTTTTCCCATCCTTCCACCATTGCTAGCCTCTCTAATACCACGCACTTTTCGCCGATATCATACACCCACCATATACCTTCCTCAAAACAGCCACCATATCTACCTATCATGGCATTTCCATAGCCATTCCGAGATATATTGCCATGCAACTTTCCATCGTTCCATTTATTATGACACGCTCCATCATTGTCATATTGCTAGCATGATCATGTAGTTGACATTGGATTTGTGGCAAAGCCACCGTTCATAATTCTTTCATACATGTCACTCATGAGTCATTGCATATCCCTAAGATGTAGGAGGCATTCATATAGAGTCATATTTTGTTCTAAGTATCGAGTTGTAATTGTTGAGTTGTAAGAAAAATAAAAGTGTGATGATCATCATTTTTTTAGAGCATTGTCCCAAGTGAGGAAAGGATGATGGAGACTATGATTCCCCCACAAGTAGGGATGAGACTCCGGACGAAAAAAAAGAGGCCATAAAAAAAGAAAAGGCCCAAATAAAAAAATGAGAGAAAAAGAGAGAAGGGACAACGTTACTATCCTTTTACCACACTTGTGCTTCAATGTAGCACCATGATCTTCATGATAGAGAGTCTCCTATGATATCACTTTCATTTACTAGTGGGAATTTTTCATTATAGAACTTGGCTTGTATATTCCAGTGATGGGCTTCCTCAAATTGCCCTAGGCCTTCGTGAGCAAGCAAGTTGGATGCACACCCACTTAGTTTCTTTTGTGGAGCTTTCATGTACTTATAGCTCCAGTGCATCCGTTTCATGGCAATCCCTACTCACTCACGTTGATATCTATTGATGGGCATCTCCATAGGCCGTTGATACGCCTAGTTGATGTGAGACTATCTTCCCCTCTTTTTGTCTTCTCCACAACCACCATTCTATTCCACCTATAGTGCTATGTACATGGCTCACGCTCATGTATTGCGTGAAGATTGAAAAAGTTTTGAAAATGTTAAAGTATGAAACAATTGCTTGGCTTGTCATCGGCGTTGTGCATGATTTAAATACTTTGTGTGGTGAAGATAGAGCATAGCCAGACTATATGATTTTGTAGGGATAACTTTCTTTGGCCATGTTATTTTGAGAAGACATAATTGCTTTGTTAGTATGCTTGAAGTATTATTATTTTTATGTCAATATAAACTTTTGTCTTGAATCTTCGAATCTGAATATTCATACCACAATTAAGAAGATTTGCATTGAAATTATGCCAAGTAGCACTCCGCATCAAAAATTCTCTTTTTATCATTTACCTACTCGAGGACGAGCAGGAATTAAGCTTGGGGATGCCTAATACGTATCCAACGTATCTATAATTTTTGATTTCTCCATGCTATATTATCTACTGTTTTGGACTATATTGGGCTTTATTTTCCACTTTTATATTATTTTTGGGACTAACCTATTAACTGGAGGCCCAACCCAGAATTGTTGTTTTTTGCCTATTTCAGTGTTTCGAAGAAACGGAATATCAAACGGAGTCCAAACGGAATAAAACCTTCGGGAACGTGATTTTCTCACTGAACGTGATCCAGGAGACTTGGACCCTACTCCAAGAAGTAACAGAGGCGGTCACGAGTGTGGGGGGCGCGCCCCCGTGCCTCGTGGGCCCCCTGTTGCTCCACTGACGTACTCCTTCCTCCTATATATACCGACGTACCCCCAAACGATCAGATACGGAGCCAAAAACCTAATTCCGCCGCCGCAAGTTTCTGTATCCACGAGATCCCATCTTGGGGCCTGTTCTGGAGCTCCGCCGGAGAGGGCCGTCATCACGGAGGGATTCTACATCATCATAGCCTCTCCGATGAAGTCTGAGTAGTTTTCCTTAAACCTTCGGGTCCATAGTTATTAGCTAGATGGCTTGTTCTCTATTTTTGTCTCTCAATACAGTGTTCTCCCCCTCTCTTGTGGAGATCTATTCGATGTAATCTTCTTTTTGTGGTGTGTTAGTTGAGATCGATGAATTGTGGGTTTATGATCAAGTCTATCTATGAATAATATTTGAATCTTCTCTGAATTCTTTTATGTATGATTGGTTATCTTTGCAAGTCGGTTTGGCCTACTAGATTGGTTTTTCTTGCCATGGGAGAAGTGCTTAGCTTTGGGTTCAATCTTGTGGTGTCCTTTCCCAGTGACAGTAGGGGCAGCAAGGCATGTATTGTATTGTTGCCATCGAGGATAACAAGATGGGGTTTATCATATTTCTTGAAACTATCCCTCTACATCATGTCATCTTGCTTAAGGCGTTACTCTGCTTTTAACTTAATACTCTAGATGCATGCTGGATAGCGGTCGATGAGTGGAGTAATAGTAGTAGATGCGAGGTGAGTCGATCTACTTGTCTCGGACGTGATGCCTATATACATGATCATGCCTAGATATTCTCATAACTATGCTCAATTACATCAATTGCTCAACAGTAATTTGTTCACCCACCGTAGAATACTTATGCTCTTGAGAGAAGCCACTAGTGAAACCTATGGCCCCCGGGTCTATTCTCGTCATATCAATCTCCATCACTTTATTATTGCTTTGCCTTTTACTTTTCACTTTGCATCTCTATATCAAAAATACCAAAAATATTATCTCTATCACATCTCACTCTCGTAAGTGACCGTGAAGGGATTGACAACCCCTAATCACGTTGGTTGCGAGGAGCTATCGTTTTGTGCAGGTACGAGGGACTTGAGCGTAGCCTCCTACTGTATTGATACCTTGGTTCTCAAAAACTGAGGGAAATACTTACGCTACTTTGCTGCATCATCCTCTCCTCTTCGGGGAAATCCAACGCAGTGCTCAAGAGGTAGCAGCTTGGCGCTCCTCTCGGAAGGCTTGGAGAAGCTTAGCCATGTCCATGTTCGGGGGAGGTGGTGGTGGTGGAGCTTGTCCTTGGGTTTGGTCCTGGCTGGCTCCTCCTTGGGTGGATCCTCCAGCTTCTTACTGCTAGGTAGAGGTACCAGTACGGGATACAACAGACATCCTGTTGGAGCGGTTAAGACCTCATGATTGGGATAAAATGAGGGAAAACAATGTAGGTGGGGTTCCTAGTAAGGGGGTGGGTGTGACACAATTTTAAGTTAAGCAAAGGCTGGAAGGGCAAAACTCATGCATTAAAAGCAAATGGGTGATGTAGTCGTTTACATGTTCCTGAAAGGGAAAGTACGACTCCCATCAGAACATGTGGAAAGCAACACAACACAACATGGTTTCATTTGAACCATTACATGGACTCGACTTCGCATAAGGGGTACACGACCTATCCTACCTCAAGGGTTACTGACTGGCCTATCCTAGTCCTGAATGGTGTCTATGTGGTGGAATGCTCGGTCACGTATTTCGGCTCCTCTGGGTCTTCCTCCTCATCTTCATTCGTCTCAGTTCCTTCGTCACTTGAGGGAGTGGGGGAGTGGAGGAGCTGAACACGGCGCTGCTTCACCGGTGGCACCGTGAAGAGGTTGCGATAGTCCTTCGCCGTTATACGGCGTGGCTGAGATGATCCCTTGGCATGCGTAACCTGTGGGGGTCGCCCGCCTTGATATGCAACAACGGGCTGTCCAGGGGGTGCACCATCCTTCTTGATCCTGTCCGCCCTTGTCTGAGCTAGGCGGATGAGTTCCTTGGTCTCATGGAGTTCTTTCCGAAGCTCCATCGACTCCGAGGCCAGGTGCTGTGCCAGGCTGTTAGCACACAAGCTGAAGTAGGTCTGGAAACGGAGGGGAAGTCCTTCATCCATGGGTGGGGCTGGTGCGCTGCTCTCGTCATCACCCTCCTTTCGATAAGGCAGGTAACGGGTCGCTGGCTCGCTTGCCATCTCTGGAAGAAGATCCCGAAGGTGAGTCAGCGCCTTGAGTGCAGCAGTCTCAGCGGGGAGGAGCAGGGTCGCCATCTGGGGTCCTTCAAAGTTCCATCTCGTCGGAGAGTCATTCGCCCTGACGACTACCTCCACATGATACTCCTTCTTGGTCCTGTTGATCCAGTGATCATGATAGGAGAAGGTGGGGGCTCTTGTAAAATTGAACTTCTTGAGGCTGTCCTCAAGAAGCATGGGAAATCCAGTGGTCAGGAAGTCCTCTGGTACGACGGCCATCTACAAAAGTGGAAGGGGAAGGGTCAATAGAGGAAATATGACCCATGTTTGGGATATTTCTAGAAAAAGTATGTATATAGGTAATTTGTAGATAGTCTCACTCTAACTAACGTGGCTCTGATACCAGCTCTGTGGGGACACCGACTCATAAGTCGTGATCACCAAATGCACGTGTACAGTGATCCCAGAGATGAATGCTCGATGAAGACACATAAGCTGAATAACAAGAGTATTACATGCATACATACCGTCTTACACAAATTATGACCGTTATGGTCAAGTCTGACATAGATAAGGCCACAAGGGCTGAATACCAATTAAGCTTAAACAACAGAAATCTTCGTCGATAAGTAGAACCCATGCCATCTGCCTTAACCCTACAGGCATTTTGACTAGGAAACGTCCTAGTTCGCATGTTCGTCACCAAAGAATTCCTCTTCGAACTCCTGTTCTTCCATGCCTGACCAATTAAATAACCAGTGGCAAGCCAATGAATACTTTGAATGTACTCGCAAGCAACCCATGTTTTGGCTTAAGATACAACAATGCATGACATAGGTAAATTTTTGCAGAAGGCTAATTTTATTGTGTTATGACATGTTCAACAACTGGTAAAAATGCGTCATATGAATTCATGTAACCGTAGGGACTTGTTACAGATATCAACATAAATGGAGTGGGCTTCAACCCAACTCAATCATGTCAAGTCCTTTGACTTGACCCAAGTGGTTCTTCCCAGTTATCCAAACACATACACTAGTTTGTAAACAAGTGGACGTAGCCCAAGAGCGGTTACCCAACTATCCTTGACCGTGGACACGGCTATTCGAATAGTTTTACACTCTGCAGAGGTTGCACACTTTACCCACAAGATCCGGGGAACTTCCGTGTCATCCACGACCCGCGGTAGCTCAAGTACCTGGGGTAAGCACCCGATCACTATCAGTCCCTAGATGACACTAACATAGAGTCCACTCGATTGGTAGCAGCCCCTGTGCCCAACATTTCACACCTTAAAATTTGTTGAGCCATGCTCCCATATTATTCACATACCACAAGCACGGGGTACCAACGGTGTGTCTGGTGCCCTGTAAAAATAGTCATGGCTGCCCTACCTGGCACGACCCCGTCCCGAGAGTGACATCATGTCACCCCCGTCACTAGTAATGCGGGCACCATGCTAGTATCGGCCTAGGTAATCAATAATGCCCTTTCCCATATAAGGGTAGAGTGGTTGCGCATGTAAGGTTGGAATAACGGTCGCGACTTAAACCAATCCGTTTTGAAAAGAACACACACACTTGCCTCGGTACACCACTTCGTCATCAAGTGGTTACCCAACTCATTATCTCCCTCGGGCATAAGTGGCACCCGACGGGGTTTTCGAAAAGTCTTTGAAAATACTTTGTCTCCATCACCATGCATATTCCCGTCCCTTTTGGCGTAGCAACTACTTTAGCATCCTATCTACTCCCACCGGCATAACCCTCATAAGAAGGTAGGTTCATGCACAATGCAAGTATCAACGAGGAAGTAACGGTGGCAAACCACACCAAGTGGTCACAACATCATCATGACTCCGATGCAAGCAATGAAAGTGCTATATGACATGCATAAAAAGGGTTTCGTAGACATGGTCAAAGGGCTACTTGCCTGGCTCAGCAAAGTCTGCTGGGTCTTCAAAGTCTTCTGGTCCAACTCCTTCGTCGGCAACGCAATCTATCGTCGCAAAATAATAACGAGAAAAATAAGGCAATAGAAAAATAGAAAAATCAAAGTGTTGAGAAAAATGACAACTATTTTTTGTTAAATAGTAGAGTATATTCTAAGAATGAGAAAATTCCTAGTTTTGGATTTGGAGTCATGGAAACGGTGCTAGGAATTTTTCAAAGATAGGCATAAATGCTCAAATTCAGATTTAAATTTTTAACAGTGAAGAAATGTTGGTTTGATAAGAGTGAAAACTGCACTATTAAATAGGTGGGATTATTACAACAATTTAGGAGTTGGAATTATTGAATTTGGATTTTTATTTAATCCTGTGGAATTGTTGCAAGTTTAATAAAAAGAAAAAGGAGAAGGGCACTGTGCCTGCTGGGCCAGAACAACCGCAGTGCAGCAGGCCCAGAGGGGAAGAGGCCTAGGCGAGCCGGGGCGGCGCGCGCGCCCGATTTTAAACCTAACAGGCGGGGCCTAGCGTCAGAGAGAGAGAGAGCAGGGGCGAGGGAGAGGTGAGGATGACAGGTGGGCTCCACCTATCATCTCTAACCTCGCGGCATAGAGGTCCACGAGCTCACCGGTGACACTACAGGGCATGGCAGCTTGAGCGGGTGGCACCGTTGGACTCAGTGGGATGTCACCGTTCGGGTGGTGGTGGAGGTTGTCGCCGGAGCAGCCTGGTTCACCGGCGACAAGGTCACGCGGTGGAGGTGCTTCGGGTGTCGGTGGTTCCGGTCGTTCCCGGCTGCAAGAAGAGCGGGGAAGAGAGGGGAAAGGGTCAGTGGTGTTGCACGGTTCCAGATCGAGAGAGAACGGGGGCGGAGGAGGTCTGTACCGCGTGAACACCAACGAGTCGAGGCGGCGGAGCTCGAGCTCGGGCGGCTCCGAAGACAAATGGGTGGTGCGGGAGGTTGATTAGGAGTGTGGGGGAGCGACAAGGAGTGAGAGAGAGGCTCGGGGTCGCCTTATATATGCTGGCCGAGGTCCACCGTAGGCACGTCCTACAGGCGTCCGCGGGATCGGCTCGGTTGGCTGTTAGAGAGGGAATGGAGGGCTCGGGGGTGTTCATGGTAGTGGTCTAGGGTGCCAGGGAGAGAGAGGAGGAGCAGCACGAGCTGCAGGCAGGCCACAGGAGCGGCACGAGCATTGGCCGAGCGGGGCGGTGCTCCGGCGCGAGCTACAGGAGAGAGAGTTGGGCGCGGGAGAAAGTGGGCGGCCTGCTGGCATGGAGCGGACGTCGAGGGGCATCGACTGGCGCGCGGGGGAGGCTCGAGGTGGTCGGGGGACGTGGCGTCAACGTTCGGGTGCCCTGCAAATGAAAGTGCAACTATCCCTAGGTGGTTTTGGTAATTCCTAACAACATATAGCTCATTTAACTAATGTTATTTCAAGAATTAATATTTCAGGAAAGCTCAATGATTGGCATGGCATGGATGAGAAAAGTGGACCCCTAAAAATGCTAAGGACAAAAGGATTGGCTCAAGCTCAAAGCTCAAGACTCTACATTTTCTATTTTAGTGATCGAAGATCACATTGAGTCTATAGGACAAGCCAATACTATCAAGGAGGGATGAGGTGTTGCTTAATGAGGCTCTTGCTCAAAATGCTTAGTGATATGCTCCAAAGCCCTCAACCACTTTCTCACATCCACATATGACCTAAACCAAAAGTGAAACTCGGCCCCACAGATTCTTTCTATCCAGCGCCACCGAGTTCAGATGTCATAGCCACTGCCACAAACCCTAGGCAAATCGGTCTCACCGATAGGGATCTCGGTCTCACCGAGATGGGATTGTAATCTCTCTGTTTCCCTTCGTAACATTTCGGTCCCACCGAGATGAGCGATCGGTCCCACCAAGATTGCAATGTAAACTCTCTGTTTCCCTTTTGTAACATTTCGGTCTCACCGAAATGAGCGAATCGGTCCCACCGAGTTTACCTGACCAACTCTCTGGTTAGCTTATTACCAAAATTGGTCTCACCGAGTTTGTGTAATCGGTCTCACCGAGATTACGTTATGCCCTAACCCTAACCATATCTGTCGGTGTACTAGAGTAGGGGTACCCTAGTATCCCGAACTCGTGCACGGGCAGTTGCAGCACCCCGCGGCAGGGCTTGCCTGGTCACCGCCAAGATCCTCCGTGGTTCCTCTGGAGCCATTCAAGAACAAAGTATTTAACCAAGACAAGGCCCCGGCAAGAGGAGCTTGCCGGGAAGGCCACTCAAGGCACGCAGAAGACAAGACCCCGACAAGAGGAGCTTGCCGGGAAGGCTCGGAGAGCGACAAGCCTCCGGACGCGACAAGGATTCAGCCGCGGCAAGGCACTTGCCGCGGCAGGCAACCTCTCTTCATCTCCGCTCCAGCTCATCCATCAACGTGGTCGCCATGGGACCGTTCCATGCGCGATGTCAACAGCTGTGCAGCCAGCGGGGGAAGCGATGATAAGCGGCACCGACAAGCCTACCATCGTGGCAAGCGGTGGCGCTCTGACGGTCCCTCACCTTTGTTTAGGCGAGGGGACGGGCATTTAATGCTTTGGTCCCTTGCCGTCAAAGTTAGGTATATTGCACTGTACACTGTTCAAGTAGGTGTACCAACTACTGTTTTTCCATTTGTATCCTCATCTACGTTGCCACCTGTCGGAGACCGCTTGAGCATATAAAAGGAGGCCCATGCGCAACGTAGAGGGGGTTCGGTTCGGTTCGGTTCAGTTCAATCCTAACGTAACCAGAGAACACTCACGCTAGGTCTTGTAGCTCTCATCGCTCCCTAGCAAGAACACAATACAAATCAGACAAGCAGCAGTAGGAGTATTATCTCTCCGGAGAGTTCCGAAGCTGGGTAAAACTGCTCGTGTGCTTTGCCTCGATCCGCTCTTCGTGCGATCTCCCCCCCCCTCCGAACCAAAAGGGACCCGGTCCGCCGGTCCCATAGGTGTTCGCGTGTCCGATCAGCCTCCCCGACATCTTTGGCGCGCCAGGTAGGGGGCGTCGAGGCTGTGTGAACCTGATCCGGCGTTCACACGAGCAACATCTTCATCGTCTTCAACATCTTCATCAACATGCCACCGAAGAAGAAGGCTTCAGCGGCAGCGGAGCCGTCCGCGTCGTACCCACCATCGCCAGAGCAAACGGGTGGTGGAGCAGACGCTGGCGGAAGAACGGGCACCGGCGAAGGAGTTTGTGACGCTGCCAAGTCCAAGGACAAGGCCGCGCAAACCTCGGCGTTCGCACATGCCCCGCGCCCATCTCAGGAGACGCGGGACCAACAGCGTCATGGTATTCACAATACCATACGCTCGTTGGATCAAGACCGAGCTGGAGGATCTCGAGACCCTCAAGACCAGCGTGCACGCCAACATGCTGGCACGGGCGAGGTACGGTCGCCTGGACGGGATGCTGCTCCTTCTAACATAGTTAGAAGTCCGAGCATATCCCGCTCCTCGCACCGTTCACCATTGCCACCCACTACTCCAGCAGAAGCTCTGGCAAGAGCTCAACTGCTTCTGCTTCTGGATTACCCTCCAACGGCCGACAAGGTCGACGAGTGGAGGGCCACCCTACAGTCCCTCATCGGCTTTGCCAACGGTGACGCTCCGCGGCAACCAACTACATCATTGCCGTGGCAAGACGACAAGGCACGAGCCGGTGGCGACGAGACTTGTGGAGGTGCGACCACCATGCACTCTCCACCCCGAAGGCCAAGATCGCCGACTCGCCGGATCCACCTCGACAGCGACTCCACTGTGTCATCGGATCCACGAGCTCGCCGCGATCAGCGCCAAGTTCTTCATGAACGACAACAAGAAGACGCTCGAACTCGCATCGAGCACCGAAGAGAAGCGCGACGTCAATCCGACAAGCGCGCCGGGCCCTCTGTTGACATGCACGCACTAGAGGAACCGGGCGACTTGCCGTACGCGGTAGGCTGCCCTGCGTTCACTCGTGAGCTGCGGCAAGTCCAGTGGCCCAGCCAGAAAAACTTCAAGCCAGACGTGCCGGAGAAGTACGATGGCAGGACGCATCCGTCGGAGTTCCTCAGCATCTACACCATCGCGGTGCAAGCTGCGGGGGGACGGGACGACAAGATCCTTGCCAACTACTTCCCGCTCGTGCTCAAGCCCAACGTCAGGTCTTGGCTCATGCACTTGCCGGACAGTTCCATATCCTCTTGGCAGATTTATGCCATCGGTTTGTTGGCGCCTTCACGGTGCCACAAGCCTCATGGCCAAGAAAGTGACCTTCATCCGCTCACCCGAAGGAAGGAGAGTCCCTGCGCAAGTTCATTCAGAGATTCAGCCGTGCACTACAACATCCCAGATGTCCACCTGCCGCGGTGATCGGTAGCGTTTCATCGTAACGTGCGGAACCGCAGGATGAGGGAGGAGATGGCGATGTGCAAAGTCAAGGACGTTAGTGAGCTGTATGCCTTGGCCGACAAGTGTGCACGCGTCTTTGAGGAAGGGAGGAGACTCGTGAGAGAATGCGAAGCAGGATCGGCGGTGAGGAGACCGCCCCGGCAAAGAAGAGCCGGCGGCGGGGCAACAGGAAGAAGAAAGGTAGAGAAGTGCTAGCTGTTGAGCAGTTCGGCAACGGAGGTGGCGACAAGAACGCCAAGGCTGGTGGCTCCGGCAAGGAGGTTGCCGCTGGCACCAACCACCAGCCTGTGGCGGCCGCCGACAAGCAGGACGGCTCCGGCAAGCAGTACTGCAAGATCCACCGTACCAAGGGCCATGACCTCCAGAGCTGCAAGAAGGTCGAGCAGCTTGTTGAACAACAGAAGGCTGAGTACGAGCAGCACGACAAGGAGAAGGCAGCAAGAAACGTCCCGGCCGAGGAGGGCGCCATGGCAAGGCCAAGCAGCGGCAAGGAGACAGGCCTCCCCGCGGCCGCGACAAGGATGAAGACGAAGACGACGATGAAGACATGGATGATGACGACGCCGACGAGCAGGAGTTTCAGAAAGCCACGGAGGTCCTCTGCGTTGACGGTGGTGCTTCCCTGCATACTTCCCACCGCCAACTCAAGCAGTGGATGCGGGAGGTCAATGCAGCGGAACCATCCGTAGAGTCACGCAAGCCTTCGAAGTGGTCCAAGACGCCTATCATCTTCGATATTGAGGACCACCCTGATCGCATAACTGCGGTCGGGTGCTTGCCGATGTTGGTCTCACCAACTATCCGCAACCTCAAGGTCACCAAGATGCTAGTTGACGGCGGGGCCGGCTTGAACCTGATCTCCTCCGCGGTGCTCCAGAAGCTTCAGATCCCTGACAGCGAGCTCGAAGAGACTGGCACTTTCCAAGGAATCAATCCGGGAAGGAGCAAGCCGAAGGGGAAGATCATGTTGCCGGTAACATTTGGCTGAGCTGAACTTTAGGATCGAGAGGGTCACATTCGACGTTGCTGATTTCCCATTGCCTTACAATGGGATACTTGGCCGCCCAAAGCACTCGCCAAGTTCATGGCAGCCTCTCATTATGCCTACAACTTACTCAAGATGCCAGGGCCCGATAAGCATCATCTCTGTCCATGGCGACAAGAAGGATGCTCTTATCTGTGCCGACAAGATCTACCGGGATGCAGCGGCATGACAGATTGCAAACCACTTGCCGCTGAAGCTCCCGGGGGGAAGAAGAAGACCAAGCCCGGCAAGAGCTCTGATGCCCACTCCGGCAAGCGCACCTCTTCGGAGTGCTGCGCTACCGTCGAAGACGCACCATCGAGCTCCACCGGCAAGTGCAAGAAGACGATGACAGCTCCGCCAAAGACCAAGAAGGTGTCCGCCAAGGAGGACGGCACTGGTGGTACCTTCACCATCAGTGCCTCTCTCGACCCTAAATAGGAAGGCGCGCTCGTTGCTTTCCTGCGGGCGAACGTCGACGTGTTTGCATGGCGGCCGTCGACATCCCGGTGTTCCTGTGAAAGTAATTGAGCACCGTCTTGCCGTTTGCCCTCATGCGCGCCCGTCAAGCGTAAAATCAGGAAACAAAAGTGGAGCACCAAGAATTCATCGCAGAAGAGATCAAGAAATTGGAAGCAGCAGAGCCTTGTCGGGAGTGCTCCATCCTACGTGGTTGTCCTATCCTGTAGTTGTGCGAAAGGCAAATGGGAAATGGAGACTTTGTATTGACTTCACGGATGTTAATAAAGCTTGTCCCAAAGATCCATTTCCCTTGCCGCACATCGACCAGATTGTTGACTCCACGGCTGGGTGTGATTTGCTTTCATTTCTTGATGCATACTCAGGATATCATCGGATCTTCATGGCGTAAGAAGATGAGGAGAAGACCGCATTCATTACTCCATGTGGCACATCTTTGTTTCAGACGGATGCCTTTTGGTTTGAAGAATGCTGGTTCAACGTTTGCAAGACTAGTCCATGACGCTTTTGAGCCACAAATGCACAGAAATGTAGAAGCCTACATGGATGACATAGTGGTCAAGAGCAAGGACAAAGCAACTCTGGTTCAAGATTTGGATGAGACCTTTGCAAATCTGCGCAAGATCAACCTCAAGCTCAACCCCGAGAAGTGCGTGTTCGGGGTCCCTTCCGGCAAGCTTCTCGGGTTCTTCGTGTCTCAGCGGGGAATTGAAGCCAATCCCGACAAGATCAAGGCCATTGAGCAGATTGAAACACCAAAGCGTGTCAAGGATGTACGAAGACTTGCCGGTTGCGTAGCTGCTCTCAGCAGGTTTATCTCTAAGTCTGCTGAACGCGCCCTGCCATTTTTCAAGATTTTGAAAAAGGCAGGTCCAATGAAATGGACTCCCGAAGCGGAGGCAGCGCTGCAGGACTTGAAGAGGTACCTGTCCTCCACTCCAACACTTGTCGCACCTAAGCCACGAGAAAAGTTGCTGCTATATATAGCGGCAACCAATCAAGTGGTTAGTGTTGCGTTAGTAGCGGAGAGGGAGGCGGATGATGAGCTAGCAACCACGGCAGACACATCCGGCGACAAGGTGGGGCTTCGCCGACAAGCTTTGGTCCCGACAAGGACGGATCTACGCAGACGCATGGACAGATGCAGAAAAGGATGGTGCAGCGCCCAGTTTACTTTGTCAGTTCCCTTCTGCAGGGGGCTAGATCAAGGTACTCTGGTGTGCAGAAATTGCTTTTCGGCCTCCTCATGGCCTCGAGAAAGCTTCGCCATTACTTTCAAGCACATGAGATCACAGGTTGTCACTCGCTTTCGGCTGAAGAGGATACTGCGAGAATCCGAAGCGGCAGGCAGGGATTGTCGAGTGGGCACTTTGGAACTGTCAAGCTTTGGCCTCAAGTTTGAAAGCACTTCAACTATCCAAAGCGAGCATTGGCAGAATTCATAGCAGAATGGACGCCAACACGGATGAAGAAATTCCATAGACGAGCATTCCCGTCAAGGAAGCAAGCAAAGAATGGCTGATGTACTTTGATGGTGCCTTCTCGCCGCAAAGCGCCGGTGTGGCGTCGCTTATCGCACTCCACCGGAGAGCACCTCAAGTATGTAGTCCAGATGCACTTTCCCAAGGAGCAAGCAACAAACAATACCGCAGAGTATGAAGGTTTGCTTGCCGCCTCGAGATCGCAGTGGACCTTGGGATCAAGAAGCTTATTGTCGGGGTGACTCACGGCTTGTCGTCCGCCAAGTGAACAAAGATTATCGAGTCCGTTGATGGAAGCCTACGTCGATGAAGTGAGAAAGCTAGAAGAACACTTTGACGGCCTACAAATGGAACATGTTCCAAGAGCTCAGAATGATATTGCTAATGGCCTGTCAAAGTGCGCTGCACTTAAGTTGCCTGTGGAACCAGGAATTTTTGTGCTCAAGCTAACTCGACCAACCGTAACACCGTCAACTGGAGAGAGCAAGAAGAGGAAGTTGATCTCTGGTGACTACTTTCCGCAGAGCTTCCCGAAGACGCCGCCACGAAGGTCCCCAAGATCGACACCAACAGAGCTGAGGGGCAGTCAGCTCCGACAAGCCCCAGGGTTTGTTTCGTTGAAGCAGACGCTCCCGACAAGTTTTGCTCCGGCAAGCTTGCCGGGGAACGTCAAGCTCCGGCTGAGCCGCAGGTTCTTGCCGTGGAAGCCGATGTTCCCGCAGCAGCAGATGTGCCTTTAGTCCTTGTTGTCGAGCCACAAGCTCCAGCATGGGCACAGCAGATTGTCCATTTCCTTCAGACAGGAGAACTTCCCGAAGAGCAAGAAGAAGCGGAAAGAGTAGCCCGGCGGTCAAGTATGTACCAGTTTGTCGACAGCACACTGTACAGAAGAAGACTCAACGGTGTGAAATTGAAGTGTATTTGCCGGGAAGATGGACAAAAGCTGTTGGCAGAGATACATGGAGGCATATGTGGTCATCACATTGGCGCAAGAGCACTTGCCGGCAAAGCTTTCCGGCAAGGTTTCTTCTGGCCGACAGCCCTCCAGGATGCAACTGCACAAGTAACCAAGTGTGAAGCGTGCCAGTTCCATTCCAAACAAATACACCAGCCAGCTCAAGCTCTCCAGACGATCCCTTTATCCTGGCCATTTTCGGTCTGGGGGCTCGACATCCTCGGCCCCTTCCCCCGAGCTGTCGGGGGCTTTGAGTACTTGTACGTCGCCATCGACAAGTTCACAAAGTGGCGGAAGTGGAAGCGATGAGGAAGGTGATAGCACGGTCGTGATCAAGTTCTTGGTCGATTGTTTGCTGCTTTGAATCCCTAACAGGATCATCACCGACAACGGCACACAATTCTACGAAGTCGCACCTTCATGCAAAGACGTCCAAGATCTTGGCGCCAAGGTCTGCTTTTGCTTCGTTGCTCATCCGAGAAGCAACGGTCAAGCGAGAGAGGGCAAATCTTTGAAGTCTTGCGGGCTCAAGACCGTAACTTTCGACGGGCTACACAAAAGCGGAAGAAATCGACCGAGGAGCTGCCGGTGGTTCTTTGGTCGATCAGACGACGCCAAATCGAGCCACCGGCGGACACCTTTTGCTCTAGTCTATGGAGCAGAGGCAGTTCTCCCCACGGAACTCGTATACGGATCGCCTCGAGTGCTCGCTTATGATGAGCTTGAGAAAGAGCAGCTACGACAAGATGACGCGCTGCTCCTTGAGGAAGATCGTCTTCAGGCCGCTGTACGAGCTGCTCCCTACCAGCAAGCTTTGCGCCGCTACCATAGCCGCAAAGTTAGTGCCAGAAGTCTCGAGGAAGGCGACCTTGTTCTTCGGCGCGTTTAGTCCGCCAAGAATTCCAACAAGTTGACGCCAAAGTGGGAAGGCCCTTATCGGGTGAAACGAGTCACTAGGCCCGGCGCTGTCCGCTTGAGACCGAAGATGGCATTCCGGTGAGCAACTCCTGGAACATTGAGCATCTTCGTAAGTTTTACTCAGAAGGCGCGGTTGCGGAACCTGTTAAAGCAACCACCTTGTACAAGTCTTGCCGCTGTTGCATGTAATCCTTTGTACAAAGCCGGGCGCAGACCCCGTGCATCAGTAAAGCTCATGTGTTGCGCACAACTTGTCAAATTCATGCTTTCATCATTTTATTGCATGTTTTGGCTAACACTTTGTGCAGCAACCACACCCGGTAAGCAGAATCGAGTCATTGGGCTCCATAACTTTATTTTCTCTCCTTTCTCTTTTCTCAAAGAAAGGAAGGCTCTCGCGCACAAGTTAACCAGGGGGAAGGAGAAGATAATACTATGGACCAAGCGTTGCTCAAGGAAGTTTCGCCTTATCGGGAAGCAAACGACAGAAAAGCTAAGTTGCCCAAATTTGAGCAATCAGTTCTTAAATTTTTAAGTTATCTTCCTCGAACGATAGTACTTTGTATGGAAAACCTGTGCGCGGAGGAACCAACTCGCGGCTAGTCGCGCCCTTACTTTGTTTCGAGTCCGCTCAACAACTTAAGTGAGCTGCAGCTAGTCGCGACAAGGTTGCTTGTCGGAGGCGGCACCGCCAAAGAAGTCATTGATGTTCCGCACTCAGCCATGCAAAGGTGCCTGCACCGACAAGTTCCCTAAAAGCGAGGGCGTAAACGCATTACAAAGGAAAGGATCAAGTAAAGGAAATAACATTGCAATCATTGCCTAAGATAGAGTTATATTACAAAAATAACTTGTCGCGGATCTAATAAATTGTTCTAAACATGATCAGCAGCGACAAGGGAAAGATAAAATTGGCGGCCTAGTTCACGCGGGTCGCCATCAACCCGCTTGATCTTGTTCACCTTGTCCACAATGGGTGCGACAAGGGCTTTGAGCGCCTCCACATCGGCATCTGGCGGCAAGGATCTGAGGACGCCGTTGAGGTTGAGGCCTGGATTGCGGAAGGCCACCTTTATCAACACCTTCTCGAGGGCTCCTGCATAGATCTGGCGCGATTCCTCGGCGAGCTGCTTTGGGACCTCTTCCCGGAGTCGCTGGAGGCCCGTCACCACGCCCTTGAAGAATAAGCTAAGCTTGGCGCTGGGTTGGAGATGCTCGTCGGAGGAGTATCCGAGATCCACCATCCCCAGCTCCATCAGCTCGTTGTGGATGGCGGCAGCAGTATCCACAAGACCTTCGGTCCAGTGCTCCACACTCTCCCTCAAGGCGCTCTGGGTGGCGACAACGTTCGCCAGCAGCTCCTCGTTGGCCTTGATCTGCTCCAATAGGCCCACCTCCCGCTCCTTGGCGCCGTCCAGCGTCTGCGTCAGAGTGGTCAGCTGAAGATCTGCCTTGGAATCCTTGGCGGCGTCGAGCTCCTTGCTCCCATCAGCTAGACGGCCCTGCAGCTCGCCAAGAGTGTAGGCGTCCTTCTCGCGCTCGTGCTTGAGCGCGGCAAGCTCCTCGCCGCTCTTACGGGCGGCCTCCGATTGCGTCACCTTCGTCTCCAACTCTTTCTTGGCGGCCTCGGCGGCTGCGGCAGCATCCTTCGCTTCCTTAAGAGCCCCGCCAAGTGACTCCTCGCGCGTGACAAGCTCTTCCTCGTGGCTGTCCAGGTTGACCTTCCGCTGCGCCAGCTCGCTTTCCTGCGCGGACAGCTTCTCGGCGGCAAGCCGCTGCTCCTCCTCAGCTGCGGCCTTCTCGAGGATGAAGGCCGTGCGCTCTTCAAAGAAGTAGCGCCCGCTCTTCCACTACGCCCGGAGAGCTTCTTGGTTGGCGCCCGGAGCTCTTCTGCGCTTCTCCATGTTCTGCTCCCGCCCTCGCGACAAGTGCTTCCGGGACTCCAACTTGGCTTGTCGGGCGCGGTAGAGCGACAGCGGCTTCTTCATTGCTCCTCCTCAGACTCGCCGCTGCTGCTGCTTGGTGCGTCCACCAGCGTCAACCCAGCGGAGGCGAGCAGCTCTCCGTCGAAGGTCTCTCCTTCGACCGGCGCCCTGGAGCTCGACTCCCAGGGGAGTTTGATGAAGACGCCGTCGCCAGCCTTCAAGTAGGCGCCGGGCTGGGGCTCTTCGGAGCCTGATGCTGCAGCAGCGGCGGGGGAGTCGGCGGTCGGTGTAGCGCCTGGCGCTCCTGCGGCCCCAGGGCCATCAGTGCGATCGCCAGACCCCTCGCCAGCCTCTGTGGCGGCAGCCTCGGTGGCCTCTTCGCCGGCAGGCTCGTCAGCGCCGGCTTCTTCTTCCACGGCGGCGGCTTCGTCAGTGTTGCCGCGCGCGTCCTCCTCGCCGGCGACCTCGGTCTCCATCGGCTCTGTGGCGGACAAAGAAAGAACAGTCAAGCAAATATTCAAAGAAAAACAGAAGAAAACAAGCCCAAGGGAAACTTTCTCGCAAGAGGATTACCTGCAATGGGATCTGCGGCCATGGTCTCGACCACTGGAGGGTCACTGGTGATGTCCCTTGCCGGAGTAGCCTCCCTTGCCGGAGGACGCTCCCTTGCCGGAGAATCCTCCCTTGGCGGCGTAGTCGAAGCAGACAGAATTTCGGGGGCGGCCTCCGGGCCCTCCTGATGAGGCTGCTCTGCTCCTACACAAACCAACAGTCAGATATCAATGAAGAAGGAGCACCCATGCACACCTAACGAAGGGAGAAAACCGCATACTTACTCTGGGGCTATCTTTGGGGGCTGCTCGAGGAAGGGTTGCCGGTCCGCAAGGGGGGTCTCAGACAGCGCCTCCTGTTGCTGGGTGGATCATCCTCAACGACGACCACCGGGGTCTTGGCTCTCTTCAACGCTCTCTGGGCCAGCGTCCTGAAAAGGAAAGAGTTCAGAACGAAGCAAATCAGATTCAAAATGAAGCAACAAAATTAAAGAAATACAAGCACAATATTGAAGCTTACTCTTCTTCTTCCTCCTCGGAGCTAAGCGCGGAGAAGTCAAACTCCGGCTCGCCTCCGGTGCGACGAGGCGGAGGAGTGGGCTCTCTTGGCCGCTTGGCGGGCGTCGGTGGTGGCTGGGAGGATCCCGCCCAGATTGTCGCATAGCAGGTGTGGGTGCTCAGCGACAACATCGCTTGCTTGTAGAGCGCGTCATGTGGCGCTGGCTAATGGGCCCGTCTGCCGCCCCGTCTCGTCTCCGGCCTTGCGGAGACGCCTCTTTGGCGGAGCCGGGGGCTCCATTTGCGGCAAGCCGCAGGATGGTGGGGAAGAAGCGCCCTCGGCTGGCTCGCCCGACTCGGCCTCGGGTTCGGCAAGCTCTTCCTCACCGGCGAACTCCCTTCGCTCGGCGGGGCTTGCCGCCTCTGCTGCATCTGCGTCCTCCACAGTGTACCCGAAGACACCAGCGGCAGCAGCTGCTGCCGCCTCCTCCAACCTTGTGGCGATGCGCACCATCTCCTCGCCGGTGGTGCCGCGGGTGAGCTTCTTCTGCTCGTCGGGGCGGATCGGCATTTCTTCCAAGCTGTCGAAGAACTGCCGCACTATGTCGTCGGAAGGCTCTTGCCAGGTTGGAACGATCCCATGGGAATCGCACAACGGCATCATGGCGCGGATGCGGTCGAGCGCAGAGTTGTTGCACAAAGGGACGACCCCCCTTGGCAACCTAAACCACTCGGGGTGATCGGGGTTGTTCTTGAACAGCTCTAGCAGCATCGTATCCAACTCCAAGACGGTGAAATTCCAGTTAAGGCCCGGGCGCAACCTCATGATGTCCGCTGCGTTTTGGAACTCCCAAGCAGGCCTCCTCCTCTCCTGCAAGGGAGCGATGCGGCGGCAAAGGAAATCTGCGCCAACTGCGCCTACGGTGAGTCCGGCATGCCTGAGGCGCAAAATCCGGGTCACAACCTAGCATCCTCCGGCGCCAAGCTGCTCCAATCGTTGCCGCGCACTATTGGGGCTTGGCGCACGGCAGTGAAGGGCTGCGGGTTCTCCTCTACGATCCAACACCAATTGGCTCTCCACTCCTCCCACTTGCTGCGGAACTCTCCTTCCAGATAGGCCTCCTTCTTGCTGACTGGAGACCCAAGCAATCCCTCCCGCAAGCGGCTCCCCTCTCTCAACGCGGGGCATGAAGAAGTGGCGGAAGAGGACTACGTTGGGGTGGATCCCGACAAAGTTTTTGCAAAGGTGTGCGAAAACTGCCATGGTCAGAATGGCGTTGGGGGTGAAATCAAGGAGGCGGAACCCGTAGGTGTTCATAATGTCGCAAAAGAATTCGGAAAAGGGCGGGCAGAGCCCGCAATAGAAGAAAAGGGCAAAGAAAGGATACCCAGTTGGGGCTAATTCCGAAGCGGTGGCGGGGAGTACCTTCGTGCGCGGATGCGCACGCGTCTCCGTCGACCAGAAGAGGTAGAAGCCCTTCCTCGCCTCCTGCGTCCGAGCTGGGGAGAAGATGGCCCGGCCTTCGCGCAAGGCGCAGCGAGCCGCTGTGCCTCGGCCGACTTCACGCCCTTCCCCTTGTCGGCTTTCGGAACCATGGCGGAGGCGGTGGAGGAGACCGACGGCGTTGATGGCGCTGTGTCGAAAGGGGGCGGAGCGCTGCTCTCTTCGCACTAGAGAAGAAGAGGGGAGCGGCGGTGGTTTTCAGGACAAGACAGCAATGGCGAAGTGGGCGACCTACCCCTGTTTCCCCTGTTTATAAGGAGGGAGAGGGGGCGGACGTTCCGCTTTTCCTAATAAAGAAACCCCCACGACCTCGCCCACGATCTCTCACACGATGCCACGTCCGGTGCGTGCCGTTAGTGGGGGACGTGGTGGGTCCGGGTTGAGTTACGGCGTGATCAAGGCCGCGTGTGACCGTGCACTATTTTTGGGCCTGGCCCGACAGCGCTCGGCACCGTGTGCGGCCTAGGCCCGGGGGCTCCTGTCGGTGTACTAGAGTAGGGCTACCCTAGTATCCCGAACTCGTGCATGGGCAGTTGCAGCACCCCGCGGCAGGGCTTGCCTGGTCACCGCCAAGATCCTCCGTGGTTCCTCTGGAGCCATTCAAGAACAAAGTATTTAACCAAGACAAGGCCCCGACAAGAGGAGCTTGCCGGGAAGGCCACTCAAGGCACGCAGAAGACAAGACCCCGGCAAGAAGAGCTTGCCGGGAAGGCTCGGAGAGCGACAAGCCTCCGGACGCGACAAGAATTCAGCCGCGGCAAGGCACTTGCCGCGGCAGGCAACCTCTCTTCATCTCCGCTCCAGCTCATCCATCAACGTGTCGCCATGGGACCGTTCCATGCACGCGTGTCAAGAGGCTGTGCAGCCAGCGGGGAGCAGTGATAAGCGGCGCTGACAAGCCTACCGTTGTGGCAAACGGTGGCGCTCCTGACGGTCCCTATTGCACTGTTTAGGCGACAGGGACGGGCATTTAATGATTTTGTCCCTTGCCGTCAGAGTTAGGTATATTGCACTGTACACTGTTCAAGTAGGTGTACCAACTACTGTTTTTCCATTTATACCCTCATCTACGTTGCCACATGTCGGGGACCCCTTGAGCATATAAAAGGAGGCCCATGCGCAACGTAGAGGTGGTTTGGTTCGGTTCGGTTCAGTTCGATCCCAACGTAACCAGAGAACACTCACGCTAGGTCTTGTAGCTCTCATCGCTCCCTAGCAAGAACACAATACAAATCAGACAAGCAGCAGTAGGAGTATTATCTCTCCGGAGAGCTCCGAAGCTGGGTAAAACTGCTCATGTGCTTCGCCTCGATCCGCTCTTCGTGCGATCTCCCCCCCCCTCCGAACCAAAAGGGACCCGGTCCGCCGGTCCCATAGGTGTTCGCGGGTCCGATCAGCCTCCCCGACAATATCGGTCCTCCCGAGCTGCTTGTCAGTCCCACCGAAAATCCTAAAGGTCAGTAGATTTGCTGAATCGGTCCGACCGAGTTTATCAATTCGGTCCCACCGAGATTGGCAAGTAGTGTGTAACGGTTAGATTTTGTGTGGAGGCTATATATACCCCTCCACCTCCTCTTCATTCGTGGAGAGAGCCATCGAAACGAACCTACACTTCCAACTTGCATTTTCTGAGAGAGAACCACCTACACTTGTGTTGAGGTTAAGATATTCCATTCCTACCATATGAATTTTGATCTCTAGCCTTCCCCAAGTTGCTTTCCACTCAAATCTTCTTTCCACCAAATCCAAATCCTGTGAGAGAGAGTTGAGTGTTGGGGAGACTATCATTTGAAGCACAAGAGCAAGGAGTTCATCATCAACACACCATTTGTTACTTCTTGGAGAGTGGTGTCTCCTAAATTAACTAGGTGTCACTTGGGATCCTCCAACAAGATTGTGGAGTTGAACCAAGGAGTTTGTAAGGGCAAGGAGATCGCCTACTTCGTGAAGATCTACCGTTGGTGAGGCAAGTCCTTCGCGGGCGACGACCATGGTGGGATAGACAAGGTTGCTTCTTCGTGGACCCTTCGTGGGTGGAGCCCTCCGTGGACTCACAAGCTCGTTACCCCTTCGTGGTTTGAAGTCTCCATCAACGTGGATGCACGATAGCACCACCTATCGGAACAACGACAAAAACATCCGTGTCTCCAATTGCGTTTGAATCCTCCAAACCCTTTCCTTTACATTCTTGCAAGTTGCATGCTTTACTTTCCGCTGCTCATATACTCTTTGCATGCTTGCTTGAATTTTGTTAAGATTGCTTGACTTGTCCAAAGTTGCTAAAATCTGCCAAGAACTAAAATTGGGAAAATGATAAGTTTTTATTTGGTCAAGTAGTCTAAACACCCTCCCCCCTCTAGACATACTTTCGATCCTACAAGTGGTATCAGAGCTTTGGTCTCCATTTGCTTTGAATTCCATAGCTTTTGGTAGTCATAGCCTCGGTTTCACAACCTAGGAGAGTATGGCGTCTAGCGAGGGAAATTACCACCGTAGAGGTCCTTACTTTGATGGTACTAATTTTCCTAGTTGGAAGCATAAGTTGAAAATGCGTATTCTTGGATATAACCCCGCCGTTTGGGCTATTGTGTGTATTGGCTTGCAAGGTGAATTCTTTGATGGGAGAGAACTGAACCATGAAGCTACCGCGAAAGAGTTGAAGATGTTGCAATACAATGCTCAAGCTTGTGATATCCTCTTCAGTGGATTGTGCCCTGAAGAATTCAACAAAATCAGTCGTCTTGAGAATGCAAAGGAAATTTGGGATACTTTGATTGATATGCACGAAGGTACCGACTCCGTCAAGGAATCCAAATTGGATGTGCTTCAAAGTCAGCTTGACAAGTTCAAAATGAAGGATGGTGAAGGTGTCGCTGAAATGTACTCTAGGCTTGCTCTTATCACAAATGAGATCACCGGCTTAGGAAGTGAGGAGATGACCGAGAAATTCATCATCAAGAAGATCCTAAGAGCTTTGGATGGAAAATATGATACTGTATGCACATTGATCCAAATGATGCCCAATTACAAAGATCTCAAGCCAACGGAAGTCATTGGAAGAATTGTTGCTCACGAGATGTCACTCAAGGATAAGGAGGAGCTCCATAACAAGTCAAGTTGTGCTTACAAAGCCTCATGTGAAGCGCCCACATCATCAAGAGAAACAAACCTTCAATGAAGAATTGAGTCTAATGGTGAAGAACTTCAAGAAGTTTTACAAGAGTAGAAGCAAAGAGAGAAGTTCCAAGTCAAGGTCCTACAATGACAAAAGATCTTCTAGTCGAGAACAAAATTGCTACAATTGTGGAAGACCCGGACACTATTCCAATGAGTGTACGACACCCTACAAGAGAAGAGAAGATTCTCCAAAAAGAAGGAGTAGAAGAGACGAATCACCATCAAGAGAGAGAAGGAGTAGAGATGACCGTTATGAACGAAGAACATCCCGGAGAAGCAAGGATTTGGAAAGGAAGGACAAGTCATCAAGGAGCTACACAAAACAAAGACATCAAGATCATGTTGGTGAATGGGTATCCGGCTCCGACTCCGACAATCACTCTGAGAGAAGCTATCACTCCGACTCCGAATATACTAAAGATGAAGGTGTTTCCGGTCTTGCACTTGTGTCAACCAACTCCTACGACATATTTGACTCACCAAATGAAGGAATTGGAAGATGCTTCATGGCCAAAGGTCCAAAGGTAACACATCCCGAGTATGTTGATTTTAATAGTGATGAAGACGACTTGTTAGGTGATGATGATTTACTTGCTGACAACTCTAGTGATGAATACTATGATGAAACATCAATTAATCATGCCAATCAAGATAAAACGAATGACAATGATAAGGAGAAGATTGAGTCTCTAACTAAAGAACTAAACACTTTTAAGTTAGCTCATGAAACTATCTTAGGAGATCATCGAGAACTTTTAAGGACTCATGAGAAATTAATGTTTGAAAGCTCAACCTTGAGCAAGATCATGAGTTCTTAAAGGCAATCAATGATGATCTTCGCAAGAAAAGTTCTTCTTACATTGCCAAGCATTTACTCTTATCCACTTACATGCCTCAAGTCAAGTCTAGTAACAAGAACAAGAAAGATTCTTCCTCTAGTAGTAACAATAATCATGCTAAATCCAATGTTGTTGCTTCTAGTAGTTCTCTTGATTCCACTAATGATTCTATTAGCCAAGTTACACTTGAGCAAGAAAATAGCTTATTGAAGGGAATCATAGAGAAATGTGTTTACAAGAGCCTTGCCGGGAGTAACAAATTCGAGGAAATTGTAGGCAAGCAAGGAAGGCACCGGAAGAACCAAGGTGTTGGATTTGAACGAAAGTCCAATGCCAATGGAGTTGAGTGGGAAGAAGATAAATACCCCAAGACGAAGTTTGTTCCTCAACAAAAGAAGTATGATCCTACTTCTTTCAAAGGGACACAAGCTCAAGATGATCTTCCACCACAAGACCACAAGGAAGAAGGCAAGGACAAGCTTCAAGAGGAAATTTATGCATTTGAAGAAGCTCCTAAGGCCTTGGTCAAGTGGGTTCCCAAGACTACATCAAGTTCTATTTCATCAAGTACAACTACAACTCCAAGGATTCCCATCAAGATGGTGTGGATCCCGAAGAAGAAGAAATAGAGAGTTCCTGAGGGTGACTCCTTCAACATACTTCACTCTTATCATTTTGATTAGAACAAGTGCAATCAAGTTCCACATCTTGCACTAGTTCAAGGAGTCACAAACCCTCTTGTTGGTAAGGCAAGGGACAAGGTAACCTAACTCTTTCATAGACATCATCTTGTGTGTGCATCACTCTATGTCTATGGATATCCTTGTTTGTTCCTTGTGGGACTAACCCGTGTAGGCATTGAAAGTGCAACTCACTCCAAAGGATTGCTCCAAATAACCTACATCAACATTGAGCATCCACATCTTCAACACCTACATGAAGTCATCATCTCACATCTAGGGGGAGCTTTACTCTAAGAATTGAGCTAAAGCAACTATAATGGTGTGAATGCAACAATGCTTTGTGTAAAAGTGGTAACCCCACTTGTGCTTAAACTATGAGTATGACCTATGATCAAATGTTCTCAATAGACTCCTAAGTCAATATACTCATATATAGATGACCTAGTCATCGCCAATTGCTTGATAGATGCTAGAATTGGTTGTGCATGCTTTGCCACATATTTCATTTGCCATTTTATTGTGTGAGCATGTTGGTTGCATAATTTACTCAATTGAGGACATCCACTTGTTGGTTTAATTGCTTGGTTCCTTTTCTTTTGCCAAGTGGATGGACAAGAATGCCTAAGAACCTTCTCTAGATATCTATGCTTTTATCGTCTCAAACTCTATTCATGCTACATCAAAAAGTTTGATCAAGTCAGATTCGAACCACTCTGTGTGAGGAGCACTCGGAGTCCCCGATTCGTCATAGACTTAAACTTCCAAAACTTATTTGTGCGTTTCGGTCTGACTGATTCATCCATTTCGGTCATACCGAGATCACTAAGTCGATCTAGGTTTTCAATCTCGGTGCAACTGATTTGAACTTTTCGGTCACATTGAGTTGCAGCAACTGCTTGCAGTTATGCATCTCGGTGCCACCGAGTTGTTCCACTCGGTCACACGACAGGGTCGGGCTATATATATCCCCGGGCCAAAATTTGGAAATTTTTCCGAGCCCCTTCGCCCGCGCTCAGCCTGCTCTGCCTCGCTGGGTCTCCGGATCGTCCTCCTCATCGCTAGCTGCCTCCCGCCGCTGGTCTCTGCCACCGTCAACGGGAAGCGTCTCCGTCGTTGCCGCCGTAGCAAGTCCATCGCCGCACTTAGGTTATGGACTTGATCCTTGTGCGAATCTCACTCCAATTCCTAGCACATTGTTTTGCCATGTATCTTGCCACGATTGAGATCACTCTCTCCAACGAAATCACTCCGTATTTTAGTTGTCGATTTAAAATTTAGGGTTAGGTTTCCGTCGAAACCATCTCGGACCGACCGAGTTGTTGAAATCGGTTCCACCGATTTGGCTAAGGCCATTGCACATGTGATTCTCGGTCTGACCAAGAATTGAAAATCAGTGTGACCGAGTTCAATTCTTTGTGAAACCCTAGCAGTCTCGATGCCATCGAACTGTGACTCGGTCTGACCGAGTTCACTAGTTTAGGCTCCAAAAGCTGCTTCGATATCACCGAGTTGACAAATCGGTAGATCTGAAATGCTTTCTGTGGAAAACTAAAACTAAGTTTTTGACTCACTCTTTTGCAAAAACCTCTGTACTTTGTGATGCTCATCCAATCTACCTCATATATAACCTATTCACAGGGTCTGCTGTCAGTGTTTGCATCATGTCAGATCAGAGTGACAGTCAGAACAAGTCTGAGGAGCAAGTTCACATGAGTGAGGGCACTAGTCCCTCTAGCAGCTCTGATGATGGAAGCAGGAGCACCTGCCCATCTACCCAGACTTTGAGGACAACACTGTGGTGATGGATGAAAATGAACCATCTTCTGTGCAAGCACAAGCAAAGAGGGAGAAGGCAAGGACTGAAAAGGCTGCAAAGATGCCAACCATGGATGAGGCATCTCAGTATCTTCTGAAAGGCAAGCAAGATCAGCTTGGCTACTTGATTGCCTCCGCTCTGAGAATTGAGAAAGGATTGGCCACCCTAACTCAAAACCAGGAAAGCTTGGAGAGGATCATGGAGCAGAAGTTCTATGGCTTAGATGTGAAGGTCACTGAGATATAGTCAGTTGTTGAGCAACTTCAGGATGAAGTGCATGATAAGAAGGGCAAGTCTACCGGAGGTCAGAGATCTTCTGCTATGCTTGTTACAGACACCAGAGCAACTTCATCTGCACCAGCTACAGCTTCAGTGCCACCAGCTCCAGCACCCACTCCACCAGCTCCATCTAGATCAACTGATGCCTTGGTCCTTGGAGTCCTATCTACACCACCACCTGAAGACCAAGCCTGAGAGTCGATTTAGCACTATGCATTTTTTATGAAATTTTTGGTAACTTGTTGCCAAAGGGGGAGAAAATGTATAGATCATAGGCTTCTAGAGAGAGTGTTGCTTTGTGTTCTCTCTTGATTTTTTGTGGTTGAACTTTGTTATTTGCTTGTTTGAGATACTTTATGCTTTTGTGTGATACTTGGATGATCATGTGTTTGATCTTATGCTACCTTAATGCTTGTTGGGTGACATTATCCTTTTATATCCCCATATGATCATTCACTTTGCTTGGTGATGAGTGCATGTATTTAATTATTATCATTTTGAGTGCTCCACCAAGTTGTATGTGACATGGAAGAGTAATCCATGATCCTAACTCATTGTGCATTTGCAGTCCAAAGAAAATCTTAAATTATGCACAAATTTAGGAGGGCGCGGGAGCAAGTGGGCGGCCTGCTGGCATGGAGCGGACGTCGAGGGGCATCGACTGGCACGCGGGGGAGGCTCGAGGTGGTCGGGGGACACGGCGTCAACGGTCGGGTGCCCTGCCAGTGAAAGTGCAACTATCCCTAGGTGGTTTTGGTAATTCCTAACAACATATAGCTCATTGAGCTAATGCTATTTCAAGAATTAATACTTCAGGAAAGCTCAATGATTGGTATGGCATGGATGAGAAAAGTGGACCCCTCAAAATGCTAACGACAAAAGGATTGGCTCAAGCTCAAAGCTCAAGACTCTACATTTTCTATTTTAGTGATCCAAGATCACATTGGGTCTATAGGAAAAGCCAATACTATCAAGGAGGGATGAGGTGTTGCTTAATGAGGCTCTTGCTCAAAATGCTTAGTGATATGCTCCAAAGCCCTCAACTACTTTATCACATCCACATATGATTAAACCAAAAGTCAAACTCGGCCCCACCGATTCTTTCTATCCGGCGCCACCGAGTTCAGATGCCATAGCCACTGCCAAAAACCCTAGGCAAATCGGTCTCACCGATAGGGATCTCGGTCTCACCGAGATGGGATTGTAATCTCTCTGTTTCCCTTCGTAAGGTTTCGGTCCCACCGAGATGAGCGATCGGTCCCACCGAGATTGCAATGTAAACTCTTTGTTTCCTTTTTGTAACATTTTGGTCTCACCGAAATGAGCGAATCGGTCCCACTGAGTTTACTTGACCAACTCTCTGCTCATCTTATTACCAAAATCGGTCTCACCGAGCTTGTGTAATCGGTATCACTGAGATTATCTTATGCCCTAACCCTAACCATATCGGTAATACCGAGCCGCCGTAACATGGATGCACTTCACACTCCTATCGTTGGAGAAACCCCCGAGGCCCGGGCCTTGGAGGAGGCGCGCCTGGCCAACTTGGCTGAGCGCACTCGACTGGAGAACCTCCAGCACGCACTCGACGAGCATGCTCGGTAGCGGATTCCTGAGTCCAGTCGACGACAACTTTTTCCTCCTCCAACTCAGGTATATCGAACTCCGATTCAAAATCTCACAACTGCAACCCAAATAGCAGAGTCGATTCAGCCTTCCCAGTCAGAAGCTGGCAGAGGTTTGATGCAGATCCGGGCTTTACTCCGGGCTGCAGAAGAGCAGAACACAGCAATATCATAGTCACATAATAGAATTCATAGCAGGTCCGTGATGGCAGACACAGTTCAGTTGGCTCACATCCCAAGATCGCCCCCGCGGCGTGAGGGACATGGGGACCGGTGAGATCAGTACAGAAACCATGAGCAATATGATCACCGACTCGACCACGATGACTAAGGGAGTCCCGGACTAGGGGGTGTCCGGATAGCCGGACTATCATCACGGCGGGACTCCAAGACTATGAAGATACAAGATTGAAGACTCCGTCCCGTGTCCGGATGGGACTTTCCTTGGCGTGGAAGGCAAGCTTGGCGATACGGATATGTAGATCTCCTACCATTGTAACCGACTATGTGTAACCCTAACCTATCCGGTGTCTATATGAACCGGAGGGTTTTAGTCCGTAGGACGAACAACAATCATACCATAGGCTAGCTTCTAGGGTTTAGCCTCCTTGATCTCGTGGTATATCTACTCTAGTACTACCCATAGCATCAATATAAAACAAGCATGAGTAGGGTATTACCTCCATCGAGAGGGCCCGAACCTGGGTAAAAACATCGTGTCCCTTGTCTCCTGTTACCATCCGCCTAGACGCACAGTTCGGGACCCCCTACCTGAGATCCGCCGGTTTTGACACCGACATTGGTGCTTTCATTGAGAGTTCCTCTATGCCGTCACCGATAGGCCCGATGGCTCCTTCGATCATCAACAATGACGCGATCCAGGGTGAGACTTTTCTCCCCGGATAGATCTTCGTATTCGGCGGCTTTGCATGGGCCAATTAAGCTTGGCCATCCGGAGCAGATCGAAAGCTACGCCCGCCATCAGGTCAGATTTGGAAGTTTGAACTATACGGCCGATATCCGCGGAGACTTGATCTTCGATGGATTCGAGCCGCAGCCAAGCGTGCCGCCTTTGTCTCGATGGGCATGATGTAGCTCTGCAGTAACAAAGGCCTCGAGGCCGCAAAGATCCGCTCCGACCCTTAATCCGGAGCCAGATTCCCCAATCGATGAGGAGTGGTTGGACACCGCCTCGGGGGCTACAATCTCTACGGCGATCGAGCCGAACTCCATCCCTGTCATTTGTGAAGACCCCGACTCCAGGGTGCCGGACTCCTCTCCGGACTCCGAACCCTCTGCGCCCGTGCCAATCGAATCCGTTTGGGCGCCGGTCATGGAGTTCACTGCCGCGGACATCTTTCAGCACTCGCCCTTTGGCGACATCCTGAATTCACTAAAGTCTCTCTCTTTATCCGGAGAGCCCTGCCCGGGCTACGGACAGGAAGGTTGGGATACGAACGACGAAATTCAACGCCCACCCACCACCCACTTTGTAGCCACTGTTGATGATTTAACCAACATGCTCGACTTCGACTCCGAACACATCGACGGTATGGACGACGATGCTGGAGACGACCAAGACCCAGCGCCTACAGGGCACTGGAAGGCCACCTCGTCGTATGGATATCCCAAAAGATGGGAACGGCGATGGAACAACGAAGGATGACCCCTCCAAAAAGCAACCTAAGCACCGACGTCAGCGGCGCCGCTCTAAATCCCGCCATAGCAAAAATGGTGATTCCGGCATGGGAGATAATAACACCCCGGATAGTACCGAAGATAACCCCCTCCAGCAGGACTCAACACAGGAGGAGGGAGAAGCAAGTCCGCACGACAGTGCGGCAGAAAGAGAGGTCGAGGACGATAATTATGCGCCTCCCTCCGAAGATGAGGCAAGCCTCGACGACAACGAATTTGTCGTGCCTGAGGATCCCGCCGAACAGGAGCGTTTCAAACGCAGGCTTATAGCCACGGCAAGCAGCCTCAAGAAAAAGCAGCAACAGCTTAGAGCTGACCAAGACCTACTTGCTGACAGATGGACTGAAGTCCTTGCAGCCGAAGAGTATGAACTCGAACGCCCCTCCAAAATCTACCCCAAACGCAGGCCATTGCCTCGATCAGAGGAGGAAGCACCCAAGTCACCAGCGCACGACATGGCAGACCGGCCACCCCGTGGCCGCGATAGAGAAGCCTCTCGGCCCTCCGCTCAAGCCACACCCCGACGCCGCTCAAAAAGTACCAAGGCACGGGAAAACGCGCCGGACTTGCGAGATATATTGGAGGATAAGGCAAAACATACAAGATCAATCTACGGATCGCGTGGGCGCCCAACGATGCGGGATGATTATTGTCGCGCCGGATACAGCAAACCCGGCCGGGCCGAACACAGTAGACAAAGCTCATATGAGCTACGTCGTGATATAGCCCAATACAGAGGTGGCGCACACCCACTATGCTTCACAGATGAAGTAATGGATCATCAAATCCCCGAGGGCTTCAAACCCGTAAACATCGAATCATACGATGGTACCACAGATCCTGCGGTATGGATCGAGGACTATCTCCTCCATATCCACATCGCCCGCGGTGATGATCAACATGCCATCAAATACCTCCCACTCAAGCTTAAAGGACCAGCTCGGCATTGGCTCAACAGCTTGCCAGCAGAATCAATTGGTTGTTGGGAGGACCTGGAAGCCGCATTCCTTGATAACTTCCAGGCACATATGTGTGACCACCAGACGCCGATGACCTTAGCCACATAATTCAGCAGCGGAAGAATCGCCGGACAATTACGGACACGGTTCCTAACAAAGAAAAATCAAATCGTTGATCGTCTCGGACGCAAAGGCCCTTGCAGCCTTCAAACATAACATCCGCGACGAGTGGCTTGCCCGGCACCTAGGACAGGAAAAGCCAAAATCCATGGCAGCCCTCACAACACTCATGACCCGCTTTTGTGCGGGAGAGGACAGTGGGCTAGCTCGAAGCAACAACTTGGCCAAACATCCTGATAGTTCGGATACCAAGGACAGCAATGGCAGGTCGCGTCGCAACAAGAACAAGCGCCGCATTAACGGCGATAATACTGAAGATACGGCCGTCAATGCCGGATTCAGAGGCTCTAAACCGGTCAGCGGAAGAAGCCATTCAAAAGAAATACCCAGGGCCCGTCCAACTTGGACCGAATACTCGATCGCTTGTGCCAGATACATGGCACCCCCGAAAAACCAGCCAATCACACCAACAGGGACTATTGGGTGTTCAAGCAAGCAGGCAAGTTAAGTGCCAGACTCAATGACAAGGGGCTGCATAGCGATCACGAGGAAGAGCCCACATACCCAAAAGGGAGCGGAAGCGTGCACTAAGGGACGTATATGCGATGGAGCCAGTCGCCCCAAAGTTCAACCCATGGTCTTCCTGCCCGATCACCTTCGATCGAAGGGACCACCCCACTAGCATTCGTCACGGCGGTTTCGCCGCATTGGTTCTTGACCCAATTATTGACGGATTTCACCTAACCAGAGTCCTGATGGACGGCGGCAGCAGCCTGAACCTGCTTTATCAGGACACAGTGCGCAAAAATGGGCATAGACCCCTCAAGGATTAAACCTACAAAGACGACCTTTAAAGGCGTCATACCGGGTGTAGAGGTCAGTTGTACAGGCTCAGTTACACTCGAAGTGGTCTTCGGATCCCCGGATAACTTCCGAAGCGAAGAGTTAATCTTCGACATCGTCCCATTCCGCAGCGGCTATCATGCACTGCTCGGACGAATCGCATTTGCAAAGTTCAATGCGGTGCCGCACTACGCATACCTCAAGCTCAAGATGCCAGGCCCTCGAGGAGTAATCACGGTCAATGGAAACACCGAACGCTCTCTCCGAACGGAGGAGCACATGGCGGCCCTTGCAGCGGAGGTACAAAGCAGCCTCTCACAGCAACTCTCGAGTCCGGCCACTAAGCGTCCGGACACTGTCAAGCGCGCCCGGAGTAACCTACAACAAGACCGCCTGGCACGATTCAAGCACGCAGCGTAGTAATTCGCCCCAACCCCAGCCCTCGCGAAATTGCGAAGCTAGTGTTACGCTGCATATAATTACGCTCTGGAGATACCGTGGGCATATGGGGAGGGGCAAGACCACGGCACACCAAGAATGCGGCTCGACCGCACTGTGGGCCCCGATTGTGTCATTCTTTTCCTTTTTCCTTTTCTTCCTTTTTCTTAATTTCAGGACTCCGTCTTTTCAAGTCTGTCCGGCACCAGAATCGCCGAACTCACGATGCAACAGCCAGGGAAGCGTAAAGCCACATCGAGTGTTGGTGGTCTCTATTACTGAGCATTATACCTATTTTACATACCATCCTCAGCTTACCCCTCGGAGGGGGACATGTTAGATAGTCCCATCCCTTGCTTATCGCACTTTTTGTATCGCTCGCTTTCATTGCGCACCTTTTGAATAAACAATACATAGCTTTTGCTTATTACTGCTCTACTTCCTTTATATATACATATGTTCATTTCATGACATGTTGCAACCGTACACTTTGGTACGACCAATACACCAGGGGCTTAAGTATCCCAAAATTATGGTGTGATAAGTCCGAACACTTTCACAAGTGCGGCACCCCGAACTTATAGCATTATATGAATCGGCTCCGAATCATGTCTTGGGTCAATAGTTGGGTTTGCCCGGCCCCCGTGTTTTTGTACCTTACGTTCCGTTATATCGGCTAAGGTAGCACCGGGAGAACCACCGATTGTGCCCCAGTTGAGCTGGGTCGAGCACCTTAGTGGAGAAAGCTAAAACTGACCGTCATGATAGGGTGAGAGCCCGTCGCTGTTCGAGAGGTTTTTCTGGTCCCTAAAGACTTATGCCGCTTAGAGCGAGGAACCAGAATTGTCCGGCCAAGGCGTGGATAGCGCCCCGAACTCGGTCTTCCGAATACTAGGGGCTTCGCCGAAATTTAAAATTATAGAATTCTATGGCTAAGTGAGAGTGTTCAAGCATTATAAGTCCGGTTGCCTCGTTCGTTGAGTTGAGCACCTCCCTAGATGGACCCAAGAATGGGAACAAGAGTGCGCAAGTTTATCCCGAACACCCCACACTCGTGGCATGGGGCTGAAGCCAACGACTTGCCATCTCTCAAATTTGATAAACGGCCGCACAGAAGGTAATATTTTAAATTAACAAGCGTTGCTTTAGCATATGAACAAATTTTCAGCGACAGGATAACAAATGCGAGTCTATTCAAAATTACATCTTTGGAGCACTCATCCGCTATTCGGGCACCCTTCAGGAGGCCCTCATAGTACATTTCAGCGCAGGATGCTCCTTGCCCTTCAGTGGCCCGTCCGTCACAAGCTTCTCCGCATCCAACTTGCCCCAGTGCACTTTAGCACGGGTAAGGGCCCGACGGACACCTTCAATGCAGACGGAGCGCTTGATGACTTCAATCCGTGGACAGGCGTCCACCAGCCTCTGCACTAAGCCGAAGTAGCTCCTGTGCATGGCTTCCAATGGCCACGATCGCGCTTATAAGGCCCTTCATGGCCTGTTCGGCGACCTTGTGGAGCTCGACCAGCTGCTTCAGCTGGTCGCTCAGGCACCGGATGTCCGGCCTCAAAGATACCGAGACTAGAACACCTTTTCCGTCGAGCTCCCTCCTTGGCGCGGTAGAATGCGCAGCATCGGACACACCACGGGGAAATCTGCGAATGCTCCTGGAGAGCTCCGAATCCGGGTAAGTAATAGGTAATTCACTTTCACATGCTTGCTTTGCATAAATAATGCCTTACCCGCCGCTATCTTCTTCAACGACTCAATTTCTTGGAGGGCTTTTTGGGCCTCAGCCTTAGCAACTTTGGCACTCTCAAGAGCCGAGGCGAGCTCGGACTCTCAAGTCTTCGAGTCACGCTCCAAACTCTCGTGTTTTTCCACGAGAGCTTGGAGCTCTTGCCGTACCTTGGCCAGTTGCGCCTCCCCCCTCTCTCACTAGGTGCGTTCTGCAGCCGCTTTGTTTTCGGCCACGGACACCGCTTCCTTTAGGGTCGCCACCTCGTTCGTGGCCCCTGCAGTACCCATGTTATTCCTGTTATTTTTTGCAACCGAAGCCTTTCTATAAGGTATTTCTTTAATAAGGTACCACTTACCTTCCTTGTCCTCGAGCTGCTTCTTGGCTTGGCCGAGCTCGTTCTCGGACCGCTCGAGGCTCTGCTTCAATGCATTGACCTCCATGATCGGTGGCAGAGGTCGGCTGCAGCCTGCATTCCCATATTGACATACTTATGTTAGACTCCTGCGTATATCTTTTTAGATCCTTAGTCCGGCTTTTCTTTCCGAACACCGAACTAAGCATCGAGAACTACTGTCTATGCGGTAATATTTTTACATATTCTAAACTTACCTCAAACCCTGTTAGAAGGCTGGTACAGGCTTCGGTCAGCCCGCTCTTGGCGGACTGAACTGTCCGGATCACCGCACTCATAACAGTACGGTGCTCCTCCTCGATGGAGGCGCTATTAAGCGCCTCCGGTAAGCTATCCGGTGTCTCCGGTTGGAGGGAGGACACCGGCGTCTTACCCTTCTTACGAAGGGACCGCTTGCCGGACTCCGGAACCGCTGAAGGTTCCGGCATGGAGTCCGGACAAGGGTCGGGCTTAGAGCCCCTGGGGGTCTTGCCCCCCACGCGCCTGGAGTCCGGGAGGTTGCCTTGTGGCGCCTCCTGCGCCACCTCCTCTGGACCAAGCCCCCCTTGGGGCCCCACCGCAGCGTCGTCCACAGCATGAGGTGAGGAGGCGGTCGAAAGTGAAGTACTCTCCATTTCCGACGAACTCAGGGACCCGCTCGACGAAGTGGCGAACTCGCCCTTGGGCGGGCTGCATGATTGTTCGGCGTTAGAGAACACTATGCAATGATAAAAAAGCCATGGGTATCTGGACACTTACGATCTCGCCAGGGGCTTGGCCCTTGTTGGCCAATCCTCCTCCTCGTCGTCGACGTTGGTGGAGAAGTCCGGAGGAAGGGTTCTTCCCTTCTTGGACCCTCCGGCCTCCCGGTTGGGGCGGCCTTCCTTTCCTCTCTCCTCCCCGGGGAGAAGCTTATTTTCCTCCTCCTCGTCCTCGGGAGAAGATTACGCTTCAGAATCGACAAGACTGGCGTCGGGAGCTCCTTCGAGTTCCCGTGGCCTCCTTCTTGGCCTTCTTCTCCGGCACCACATGGGGTACCGGAGCCAGTAGCCCCGTCAATCGGGCGTCTGCTGGGTCTTCCGACAAAGGAGCCGGAAGGTTAATTTGTCCGGACGTCTTCAGCCAGTCCTGTCAAAGATTAGGGAGTTTTAGATCCCACATAGAGTCAATCTATGAAAAAAAGGGTAAAATAACTTACCTCGCCGGCTTGACGCCGCGAGCTGTATCCGCGATCTTTGTTAGCGGATGCTGGGGCTTCATCACCCTTGAATAGCACCTTCCAGGCATCTTCGTACGTAGTGTCGAAGAGCTGGCTCAAGGTTCGGTGATGTGCCGGATCGAACTCCCACAAATTAAAGACCCGTTGTTGGCATGGGAGATTCCGGCGGATGAGCATCACCTGGATTACGTCGACGAGCCTGAGATTCTTGTCCACCAGGTTTCGGATGCATGTTTGGAGTCCGGATAGCTCGTCCGAATTCCCCCACGTCAGGCCCGTCTCTTTCCATGACGAGAGCCGTATGGGGAAGCCAGATCTGAATTCGGGGGCCGCCACCCATTCGGGGTCGCGTGGCTCGGTGATGTAGAACCACCCCGATTGCCACCCCTTTATTATCTCCACAAAGGCGCCCTCGAGCCATAGGACCTTGGCCATCTTGCTGACCATGGCGCCTCCGCACTCCGCTTGACGGACGCCCACTACCTTCGGCCTGACATTGAAGATCTTCAGCCATAGGCCGAAGTGGGGTTGGATGCAGAGGAAGGCCTCACACACGACGATAAATGCCAAGATGTTGAGGATAAAATTCGGGGCCAGATCGTGGAAGTCCAGGCCGTAGTAGAACATGAGCCCCCGGACAAATGGGTGAAGTGGAAAACCTAGTCCGCGGAGGAAGTGGGGAGAAACACCACCCTCTCATGGGGCCCGGGGTTGGAATGAGCTGCCCTCGTCGGGCAACTCAGCGTGATGTCGCGGGACAAATATCCGGCCTCCCAATCTTGTGATGTGCCCCTCCGTGGACGGAGGAGGCCATCCACCTACCTCCCGCCTCGACATGGTTGGAGAAGGTTGAGGTGGGATGTGCGGACTTGGGCGCTGGTGCTCGAGTCTTGGCGGAAATGGAGGAGCAAAGGAGGAAGAAGGCGTAGGTGAAAAGGTGGATCCTTATCCCCTTATATGGACGGACGAAGCTATGTGTCCCCCACCAGCCTGGTAAAACTCGCTTATCTCCCAAGCACCGTAATCAATGGCGCAGATGGGTTACCCATGTCCGTATTGATGAGAATCCCGGAATAAGGGGGCACGATCTATGCTTTGATAAGACGTGCCAAGGAAACCGCCTCGCTAATCGCGCTAAGGTGGAACGGTAAAAAACGATTTATATAAAGGCCTGGCCGTGGTGTGATGTCACGCCGCGGAGTACGTCAGCAGATCTCTGCAAAAGTTATTCTCTCTACGGTGGTATGTGGAACTTGTTTTGCAGAGCCGGACACTATCCTTGTGTTCAAAACCTTCTATGAAGTATTCGGAGGAGGAACCCGCCTTGCAATGCCGAAGACAATATGCGCGCCGGACTCGTCGTCATTGAAGCCTGGTTCAGGAGACTCTTGAGGAGTCCGGACTAGGGGTGTCCGGATAGCGGACTATCATCACGGCCTGACTCCAAGACTATGAAGATACAAGATTGAAGACTTCGTCCCGTGTCCCGGATGGGACTTTCCTTGCCGTGGAAGGCAAGCTTGTCGATATCGATATGTAGATATCCTACCATTGTAACCGACTCAGTGTAACCCTAGCCTAACCCGTGTCTAAATAAACCGGAGGGTTTTTGTCCCAGGGACGAACAACAATCATACCATAGGCTAGCTTCTAGGGTTTAGCCTCCTTGATCTCGTGGTAGATCTACTCTTGTACTACCCATATCATCAATATTAATCAAGAAGGAGTAGGGTATTACCTCCATTGAGAGGGCCCGAACCTGGGTAAAAACATCGTGTCCCTTGTCTCCTGTTACCATCCGCCTAGACACACAGTTCGGGACCCCCTACCCGAGATCCGCCGGTTTTGACACCGACAATGACCATCATCGAGTGCCCACACCTCCCCCGAGGAGTGGGTTATATGTGCCTCGGCAGCACGATGACAGACGCCCTCACATTGGCGGGCGAAGAATTCCAATCGACCCCAGGGAGCCGGGCTTTGATGCGAGATCTATTCTTGTTCAAGGTCTGGGCGACAGAAACAAAGCACACAGAGAGGGTCACGACAGAGATCATACGACTGGCAGCATATTACATGTTTCAGGCCGAGAGTGCTTTAGCAGAGCTATCAAAGCTGCGGTGATTCCTCCCAACTTCAGGTTGGCGACTGGAGTCAGCAAGTTCACTGGTGAGTCCAAGCCTGACACTTGGCTTGAGGACTACCGAGTGGCTGTGCAGATCTGTGGCGGCAATGATGAAGTGGCCATGAAACACCTTCCTCTTATGTTGGAAGGCTCAGCCAGAGCGTAGTTGAATCAGTTGGCACCTGGCAGCATATACATTTGGAAGAACTCGCCCGAGTGATTGACAGAACCTTTGAGGGTACTTGCAAACAGCCGGCAGGGTTAACAGAATTGCAGTCCTGCGTGCAGAAACTGAATGAGACCTTGAGAGATTACATCCAGAGATGGATCACATTGCACCATACAGTGGAGAATGTGTCAGATCACCAAGCAGTTTGTGCCTTCAAGGAGGGTGTTAAGTATCGAAAGTTGAATCGGAAATTCGGTCGGACAGGAGATATGTCTCTGTCCTGGATGATGGAGATGGCCACCAAGTATGCTAATGATTAAGAGGAAGACCGACTCTAGAGTGGCAAGCATAAAACAGTCACCCAGGAAACCGGAGGAGGGAATTCCAGTCGGAAGGAGAAGCGCAAGGCAGCACCAGCTGCTCCTGGTGAGGCTTTAGTTGTGGCTCAAGGAAAGTTCAAGGGGAAGCCCAAAGGGCCCTAGAACCCCAAGAAAGTGAAAGATCAAGACTGAAATGATGTGTTGGATTTACCCTATCACATTCATATCAAGAAAGATGAAGAGGGTAATCTGATTTATCCTAAACACATCACTCGATAGTGTCAGCTCATGATCCAACAGTTCCGAGAGAAACAACCCAAGGAGAAGGAAAAGGAGTCTGACAAGGGTGAGGGTAAGGAAGAAGACGATGATGGTTTTCCCAATGTCAATTCCACTCTGATGATTTTTGCTGATGTTAAAAGCAAAAGTCGACTGAAAGTTATAAACAGAGAGGTGAACATGGTTGCTCCGGCAACACCAAGCTACTTAAAGTGGTCCCATACTGCCATCACATTCGACCATTCTGACCATCCAGCACGTATAGCCACCCCTGGAGGCAAGCGCTGGTGGTCGACCCAGTTGTTGAAGGCACTCGACTGACTAAAGTGCTGATGGATGGTGGTAGTGGCCTGAATATCCTGTACGCTAAGACCTTTAAGGGAATCGGCATTCCGATGTCCAAGCTTGGTGAAAGCAACATGAGTTTTCGTGGCGTCATACCTGGCAAGAAGGCTGAATCACTCGGCTAGATCGCCCTTGATGTGGTTTTCGGTGATTCCAAGAATTACCGCAAAGAAAAGTTGACATTTGAAGTAGTGGATTTCTAGAGGGCTTATCATGCCATTCTGGGTAGGCCTGCCTATGCACGTTTCATGGCTCGACCAAGTTACGTGTACCTCATGTTGAAAATGCCTGGTCCCAGAGGAGTGATCACTATCACTGGCAACTGGCAGAAGGCAGAAGAGTGCTTCCAGAAGGGCTCAAATCTCTGATGCACAAATGGCAGCAGGCGAAATGCAAGAATACTGGAAGAAGGCAGATCTGAGTGATCTGTTGTGCTCCAAGAAGCCTGCCACTGATTCTGCATTTCAGTCGTCCGGTGAAACCAAGCCGATTCATATTCACCAGACGGACCCTAATGCTGCTCCTACTCATATCTCAACATCACTCGATAGCAAATAGGAAGAAGCGCTCATCCAGTTCCTCCATGAGAATTGGGACATCTTTGCATGGAAACCTTTTGACATGCGGGTGTACCTGTGGACTGGTGAGCATCGCTTATAGTCGACCGAAAGTAAAACCAGTCAAGGAACATCTTGACGGTCCGCCGTCTGAGAGAAAAGCAATTGGTGAGGAAGTGGCTCGACTCCTAGTAGCTGAGTTCATCCGAGAGATTTACCACTCCGAGTGGCTCGCCAATGTTGTCATGGTCCCTAAGAAGGACGATTCGCTTCACATGTGCATTGACTTCAAGCATATCAATCGGGCCTGCCCGAAAGATCATTTTCCGCTCCCCCGCATCGACCAAATCATCGACTCAACTGCGTGGTGTGAGCGATTGTATTTTCTGGATGCCTATTCCGGGTATCATCAGATCCGACTGTATGGATCCGATGAGATAAAAACAGCTTTCATCACTCCATTCGGATGTTTATGTTATGTCACCATGCCATTCGGCCTGAAGAACGTTGGAGCCACATTCATGAGGATGATTCAGAAGTGTCTGCTCACTCAAATCAGTCGGAATGTGGAAGCATACATGGATGACATTGTGGTCAAGTCACGAAAGGGTTCTGACCTACTGGCTGACCTTGCTGAAACTTTTGCCAATCTCAGAAGGTATGATATCAAGCTTAATGCATCAAAGTGTACATTCAGAGTTCCTAGCGGAAAGTTGCTTGGTTTCCTCATTTCCGAACAAGGGATCGACGCGAACCCAGAGAAAGTTGGTGCCATACTCCGGATGAAGCGCCCTGTGCGTGTACATGATGTCTAGAAGCTTACTGGTTGTTTGGGCGCCTTGAGTCGATTCATATCTCGTCTCGGTGAAAAGGCCCTGCCTCTTTACCGACTGATGAAGAAATATGACAAGTTCGAGTGGACAGATGAAGCTGACGCAATGTTTGCAGAACTCAAAGCCCTGCTTTCCACCCAGTGGGTGCTTGCTCCCCCAATCAGCAAAGAACCTTTACTGCTTTATATTGCAGCCACATGACAAGTTGTCAGTACGGTGCTCACGGTCGAGCGAGAAGAAGAAGGAAAAGACTATAAAGTTCAGCGCCCAGTGTACTCTGTTTCTGAAGTTCTGACTCCATCCAAGCAAAGATACCCGCATTATCACAAGTTGTTTATGGGATATACATGACCACGAAGAAGGTTGCACATTACTTCTTCGATCACTCCATTACAGTCGTCAGCGATGCACCATTGTCAGAGATCCTAAACAACAGAGATGCAACTGGTCGAGTGGCAAAGTGGGCAATATAACTCCTTCCCTTGGATATCAAGTTTGAGGCAAAGAAAGCTATCAAGTCCCAAGCAATAGCAGATTTCCTCGCCGAGTGGGTTGAACAGCAACTGCCGACTCAGATTCACTCGGAGCATTGGACCATGTTCTTCGATGGATCCAAGATGTTGAATGGTTCCGGTGCTGGGGTGGTATTGGTATCCCCCCGAGGTGACAAACTCAGTTATGTTCTCCAGATTCATTTTGACTCCTCCAACAACGAAGCTGAATATGAAGCACTTCTGTACGGGTTGTGTATGGCCATTTCACTCGGCGTCCGTAGCCTCATTGTATACGGCGACTCGGATTTAGTGGTTAATCAAGTGATGAAGGAGTGGGATGTCAGAAGCCCAGTTATGACTGGCTACTGCAATGCAGTGAGAAAGTTAGAGAAGATGTTCGAGGGGTTAGAGCTCCATCACATACCCCGACTAAAAAATCAAGCAGCTGATGATCTGGCAAAGATAGGTTCCAAGAGGGAGGCCCTTACCAGCAATGTGTTCTTGGAACATATTCATACACCTTTAGTTCAAGAAGATCCTTTCACTGAAGAGCCCCCACAACCAAAAAGTGCCACTGATCCAATTGAAGTCGAAGTCCCAGCCGTGGTCGACTTGATCATGGAGGTTTTGGTCATCACTCCCGACTGGACAGTGCCATACATTTCATACATCCTTAGGAAAGAACTCCCAGACGACGAAGAAGAGGCTCGACAGATCGTCCGTCGATCCAAAGCCTTTATTGTGATAAGAGGACAGTTGTTCAGAGAAAGTGGGACTGGAGTCTGCCAGAAATGCATAACACCAGAAGAAGGTCGACTGATCCTCAATGACATCCACTCGGGGACCTGTGGTCACCATGCGTCTTCTTGCACAATTGTGGCCAAAGCATACCGAGCGGGATTTTATTGGCCGCGAGAAAATGAGATGGCAAAAGAAATAGTCGACAAATGTGAAGGTTGCCAGTTTTACTCCAACATGTCTCACAAGCCTGCATCAGTCCTGAAGACCATTCCACTCGTCTTGCCCTTTGCTGTTTGGGGATTGGATATGGTTGGACCTCTCAAGACTTGTAGGAGCGGCTTCACTCATGTGCTTGTGGCAGTCTACAAGTTCACCAAATGGATCGAAGCCAAGCCTATCAAAAGTCTTGAAGCCAGTACTGCTGTCAGCTTTATCAGAGAGTTAACATTCAGATATGGTGTTCCGCACGGCATCATCACTGAAAATGGGTTGAACTTTGATTCTGATGAGTTCAGAGCCTTCTGTGCTTCCCAAGGCACTCGAGTCGACTATGCTTCAGTTGCCCACCCCCAGTCGAATGGACAAGCTGAAAGAGCAAATGGATTGATTCTCAAAGGAATGAAACCCCGACTGATGCGTGATCTCAAGCACGCAGTAGGCGCCTAGGTCGATGAACTTCCATCAGTGTTTTGGCGATTGAGGACAACTCCCAATCGGTCGCCTGGCCGAACTCCATTCTTCTTGGTCTATGGAGCTGAAGCTGTACTCCCAAGTGACTTGCTTCACAATACACCCCGAGTCGAGATTTTCTCAGAAGATGAAGCAGAACAGGCACGGCAAGATGCAGTTGATCTCCTGGAAGAGGAAAGAGAGATGGCCCTGATCCGTTCGACCATCTATCAGCAAGACCTGCGTCGATTCCACGCCAGAAACGTGAGGGGTCGAGCATTTCAAGAGGGAGACTTGGTTCTTCGAGTGGATCGGCAGAAACCACACAAGCTTGCTCCTGCTTGGGAAGGCCCCTTCATCGTCACAAGAGTGCTCCACAATGGAGCATACCACCTTTACAATGTCGAGCACAAGAAAGATGAGCCACACGATTCGAATGCGGAGTTGCTCCGCCCCTTTTATACTTAAGTGTTCAGATCTAATAAGAAATACCTTCTAGTTTGATTATCAAAGACACAGTTTTATAGTCTCCTAAATGTTTGTTGTTTCTTTGTTATATGTTTCAAATCCCCCAGTGGGTGCCTTAGCAGCGAATCCGTTTCGCGTAAGTATAAAAAATCCTACCGAGTGGTGAGCAAGCCTCTCACTCGGGGGCTTAGCTGCGAATCCGTTTCGCCTAAGTTTAAAAAAATCCTACCGAGTGGTGAGCAAGTCTCTCACTCGGGGGCTTAGCTGCGAATCCGTTTCGCCTAAGTTTAAAAAATCCTACCGAGTGGTGAGCAAGCCACTCACTCGGGGGCTTAGCTATCGTCCAGTACTCGCCGAAGTTTGAAAAATCCTACCGAGTGGTGAGCAAGCCTCTCACTCGGGGGCTTAGCTGCAGTCCAGTACTCGCCTAACATTGAAAAATCCTACCGAGTGGTGAGCAAGCCTCTCACTCGGGGGCTTAGCAGATCCAGTGCTACGCCTAAGTTTGAAAAATCCTACCGAGTGGTGAGCAACCCTCGCACTCGGGGGCTTTGCTGCAGTCCAGTATGCGCCTAAGTTTGAAAAATCCCACCGAGTGGTGAGCAACCCTCCCACTCAGGAGCTTAGCTGCAGTCCAGTACTCGCCTAAGTTCTAAAAATCCTACCGAGATGTGAGCAACCCTCCCACTCGGGGGCTTAGCTCCAGTCCGGTACTCGCCTAAGTTTGAAAAGTCCCACCCAGTGGTGAGCAACCCTCCCACTCGGGGGCTTAGCTGCGGTCCAGTACTCACCTAAGTTTGAAAAATCCTACCAAGTGGTGATCAACCCTCCCACTCGGGGGCTTAGCTGCGGTCCAGCACTCGCCTAAGTTTGAAAAATCTTACCGAGTGGTGAGCTAGCCTCTCACTCGGGGGCTTAGCAGCAGTCCAGTACCCGCCTAAGTTTGAAAAATCCCACCTAGTGGTGAGCAACCCTCCCACTCGGGGGCTTAGCTGCGGTCCAGTACTCACCTAAGTTTGAAAAATTATATCGAGTGGTAATCAACCCTCCGACTCGGGGGATTAGCTGCGGTCCAGCACTCGCCTGAGTTTGAAAAATCCTACCGAGTGGTGAGCAACCCTCCCAGTTGGGGGGCTTAGCTGCAGTCTAGTACTCGCCTAAGTTAGAAAAATCCCACCGAGTGGTGAGCAACCCTCCCACTCGGGGGCTTAGCTGCAGTCCAGTACTCGCCTAAGTTAGAAAAATCACACCGAGTGGTGAGCAACCCTCCCACTCGGGGGCTTAGCTGCAGTCCAGTACTCACCTAACTTTGAAAAATCCTACCGAGTGGTGAGCAAGCCTCTCACTCGGGGGCTTAGCTGCATTCCAGTACTCGCCTAAGTTTGAAAAATCCTACCGAGTGGTGAGCAACCCTCGCACTCGGGGGCTTAGCTGCAGTCCAGTACGCGCCTACGTTTGAAAAATCACACCGAGTGGTGAGCAACCCTCCCACTCGGGGGCTTAGCTGCAGTCCAGTACTCACCTAAGTTCTAAAAATCCTACCGAAATGTGAGCAACCCTCCCACTCGGGGGCTTAGCTGCAGTCCGGTACTCGCCTAAGTTTGAAAAATCCCACCCAGTGGTCAGCAACCCTCCCACTCGGGGGCTTAGCTGCGGTCCAGTACCCACCTAAGTTTGAAAAATCCTACCGAGTGGTGGTCAACCCTCCCACTCGGGGGCTTAGCTGTGGTCCAGCACTCGACTAAGTTTGAAAAATCCTACCGAGTGGTGAGCAAGCCTCTCACTCGGGGGCTTAGATGCAGTCCAGTACTCGCCTAAGTTTGAAAAATCCCACCGAGTGGTGAGCAACCCTCCCACTTGGGGGGCTTAGCTGCAGTCTAGTACTCGCCTAAGTTAGAAAAATCCCACTGAGTGGTGAGCAACCCTCCCACTCGGGGGCTTAGCTGCAGTCCCGTACTCGCTTAAGTTAGAAAAATCCCACCGAGTGGTGAGCAACCCTCCCACTCGGGGGCTTAGCTGCGGTCCAGTACTCACCTAAGTTTGAAACACATCCCTATTCGCAAGGACGACGAGGTGCAGGTCGACTGCAATCTTCTCCTCGGAGCTACGCCACAAGTATAACGTACACTCCGTCCTGATCCACAAGGACGACGAGGTGCAGGTCGACTGCAACCTTCTCCTCGGAGCTACGGCACAAGTATAACGTACGCTCCACCTTCATCCGCAAGGACGACGAGGTGCAGGTCGACTGCAACCTTCTCTTCGGAGCTGCGCCACAATTATAATGTACGCTCCACCTTCATCCGCAAGGACGATGAGGTGCAGGTCGACTGCAAACTTCTCTTCGGAGCTGCACCACAAATACAATGTGCACTCCATCCTTATCCGCAAGGACGACGAGGTGCAGGTCGACTGCAACCATCTCCTCAGAGCTGCACCACAAGTACAACGTGCGCTCCATCCTCATCCGCAAGAACGACAAGGTGCAGGTCGACTGGAACCTCTTCCCCAGAGCTGCATCTCAAGTACAAAAAATATTCCGAGCGAAGAAAAAATTCCACTCGAAGGCAAGCACAAGCATATTCGGAGATAAACCAAATTCAAATAAATCCTAAGGTTCCGACCGCGGATTAAAGTACTCGGGCATCAAGACCGAAGGAGTTTAACCGTTACAAAATCACTCGGCATTTCGAGGAAAATTTAAGGTGGGGCATAAAAGTTTGTTCACTCCGCAGGAGGAGGGCTGGCAAGCTCGAAGAATTCGTCCAGGTCGATTCTGTCGGCAATCTGAGTGGCAGCACCAATGAAGGTCTCCATGAAAGATTGGAAGTCATGCTACTTGGTGTTGGCAACCTTGATCGCTGCCAGCTTCTCTTCTCGCGCTTCCTTGCAGTGGAAACGAACCAAAGACAGAGCCACATCAGCGCCGCACCAGGCAGAAGACTTCTTCCATTCTTGCACTCGACCGGGAATCTCATTAAGTCGATTCATCAGAGACTCGAGGTCATTCTGGAGTGTTGCCCCTGGATACAGTGCTGTGTCGATCCGCGACATTGCGACCTTCAGTCGAGCAAGATAATCAACAACACCAGCAACACGAGATTCCAATCGGAGTACATTAATGGCAGCCTTGTCTTTCACTAGAGAATTGATGGGGTCCAAGCTTGTCTCAACTCGCCGAGTCTCTTCCTCGAAGTCTCGGCAAAATTCTGCGTAGTTCAAAGATGAGTCAGCGGTTGTATATCGAGTCGACAATGACAAGTCAGTCGGTTCAAAGAAAATACCTTCAAGCATGACGAACAACTTCTTGGCAGGACCTCCCAGATAATTCTCCAGATCGCCCCTCTTGCGAGCAATGCCTTCCATCTTCTCGTTCAGATTGTTCTTGTCCTTCTTCCGGCGAGTCGCTTACTTATTGGCTTCATCGAGGGCAGTTTTCAGCTTGGTGTTTTCTTCCTCCAGTTTGCCGACTGAAGCTAGCTTCTGTTCGGCGAGTCGCTTCCTTATTGGCTTCATCAAGGGCAGTTTTCAGCTTGGTGTTTTCTTCCTCCGGTTGCCGGTGAAGCTAGCCATTCGGCGAGTGCAGTTTTCTCGTCAGCTGCTTTCTGTGCGGCCGCAAGATCTTGGTCCTTTTTCGCCAAAGCTTGATTCATTTTCTCTGAAAGAAACAGCGCTCGGTTCAGAAAAAGCAAAATAGAATCTGGTACAGAGACAAATCAGTCGGCAAGCTTTCTCTTACCAGCAGCTTCATCCTTGGCCTTCTGCAGATTTGTCTTGGCCAGTTCCAATCGAGGTTGAGCTGAATCTATTTTTTCTCCAATTCAGCAAAACAAACTTCGAGTTCACAAGATTTCTGTAATCAAGGGACAGTCAATCGACAAATGGAAATATTAGTTACTTCAGAACAATAGTTCAACAAATTCAAGTTGTTTTCAGACCGTAGTCGACTGCCTGCAGTCAACCACAGTCTCAGGGACTACACCTAGTGGAAGCACTTAGCGTGCCCCCACTGGTCCAGTTTCCACTCGACATGGGGTGTCCAGGCCGAGTGCAAAAAAAGAGAAGAGGATCTAAGACCGTAGTCGACTGCCCGCAGTCGACCATTTTCTCGGGGACTACACCCAGTGGGTGCAATTAGCGTGCCCCCACTGGTTCGGATTCCACTCGACATGGTCCGTCCAGACCGAGTGGAAAATTTAGCTTCTCAGACCACAGTCGACTACCCGCAGTCAACTATGGTCTCGGGGACTACACCCAGTGGGTGCACTCAGCATTCCCCCACTAGTTGAAAAATCCAATCGACACAACCTAGTCGACCCAAGATACAAGTTTGCTCAGTGAAAAATCAAAACATCCAGTGGGTGTACAGATGCAAAGCACAGACTAATGAAAAGATTCTTTGAAAAGAAAGTTTTCAGGTAGCATATCCTAACAGAACAAGCTAAAAGAGTCAGTCGGCAATCTGCTAACCTAGACGTTTCTCTGGAGAGAACGGAGCTGGCATCATAAGCAGCTTGGCTGGCTTCCTGCACCATCTTCATCTTCTCCATCATAATGCCCGCCTGGCGTATAGCCTCTTTGGCAGCACCCACCTGGTCCTCTGGGACGTGATGTACAGCAAAAAGTGAAGGTGGATCGGCGGGAGTCTGCGTGGCTGACGCTGAAGGCTGAGCACCCGACTGTGGTATGGCGATGGTGACGGAGGTCCGATTGGCATCGTCGGCTTCCTGGATTACCGGTTCTGCCACCGGCGTCGACTGAGGCATCTTGCCCGCGGAGGTTTTCCTGCTTCTTCTCCCCAAGGGCCTCTGTGGCTCGTCTTCGTCATTGTCTGGGAGATCGATGATGTTGGGAGGAGCTTTAAAAAGATCAATCGCAAAAAATTCATCCTTGTTGGTTGTACCACAGTTCAATTTCAACAAAGCAAAGACAAGATCACAAAGATTATACCTGGGTTGGAGGTGACCGCATCTTCCATGTCCTCATCCTCGTTTTTAAAAGCAGAGGTCCCAGAGGTAGCGGCACTACTAGTTTCAAGATTCATTCGGTCAAACCAAGGAAAAATAGACAACGCAGAATTCTGGGTAAAACTGAAGACAGGACACTTACGCAGAGGCAACAGGGATGTCGATTTTGATTCTGGGTAGCGCCTTTCGGGTCTTCTGCAGTACGACCTTGTATTGTTTCGCAGCCTTTTCAGTCGGCGCCGGAAAATACGTCCGAGGACACTTTGACGACTGCCCAGTCTGAACGGTTGCCTTGTCGCGGGCGATTGCAGGATTGTGGGTGAGCTTGGATCGCCTTTCCCTACTGGGAGGTGAGTCGACCTCTTCTTCGTCACTCGGTCGGAGCTCTCCTCGTCCCTTTCACCATCGGAATGCCACTCGCCGCTCTCGCCACCGCTCGCCTCCCCCTCCAGATCCTGCTCCTGATCTCCGTTGGGTATCGAAACATCTCAGTAAGAGACTAGAAGACAACAAGCAAGACAAAAGTCAGTCGGTTGATTGCAAGCAGTTACATGAAAATTCAAGATAACACTCGGCAATTCAGAGTTGGACCTTGTCTGTTTGGTGCGAGTTGTCGAGTGGAGGGACCCTCCTGGCCCCCTGGGTTTATCTTTGTTGCGAGTGATACCCCTCAACCACTTCTCCACCGTATCCTCGTCGACTTCTTCTGGATGGATCTGAGTGGAATCGTCAATGCCCGAATACATCCACATCGGATGGTCACGGGCTTGAAGCGGTTGAATGCGTCGCCTGAGGAAAACTTCCAACAGATCCATGCCAGTCACACCATCACGGATGAGCTGGACTACTTGCTCGACCAGCACCTTCACCTCTGCTTTCTCCCCCGGGGTCACTTTCAGGGCGGAAGGCTTCTCTACTCGAGCCATGGAAAAGCGGGGAAGTCCAGTCGACTGACCGGGAGTCGGCTGGTCTTTGCAGTAAAACCAGGTCGACTACCACACTCGGACTGAGTCGGGTTGGATTATGGCTGGGAAAGAGCTCTTACCCCTCATTTGGATTCCAAGACCCCCACACATCTGGATCACTTTTGTCCTCTCATCACTCGGATTAGCTTTTTTGACTGACTAGGAGCGACACGTGAAAATGTGCTTGAAGAGGCCCCAGTGTGGTCGACAACCCAAGAAGTTTCCGCACATGGACACGAAAGCGGCAAGATACACGATGGTGTTGGGGGAAAATGATGAAGTGGTGCTCCAAAGAAGTTCAAGAAAGCTTGGAAAAAAGGATGGGGAGGCAAAGAAAACCTGCGGTCGACATGGGTGGGCGAGGAGGACGCACTCACCCTCCTGCGGTCGGGGCTCAGTCTCGTCCCCCGGGAGCCGGTGGATCCGTGGGGGATCAATCCCTCCTCGGCCAGATCGTTGATGTCGTCCTGGCGAATCGTCGACTGGAACCAATCTCCCTGGATCCAGCCGCGCGGCACACTGAACCTCGAGGAAGATCCGCCCCGGCTGGACTTCTTCCCCTTTGCCTTCGCCATCGCCTTCTTCACGCGCTCCAATGCCACCGTCTTCTCCTTCCCCATCGCAGCGGACGGAGCTTGAACGGAGCAGTGGCACCTAGGCAGGAGCGGATGTGGTGGAGAAAACAGAGAAGGAAGTGAAAGAATGGGTGCGCATTCTTCAAAAACTCCGGACTGATGCCTTATATGAGGCCGCTTCCGAGTGACTGACTTGTGGACCTGAGCGATCTTATCAAATCCCGTAACAGTCCCGCGAGCGATACATGGCGAAAAAGACGGCGCATAAATCGAGGTGGCCCTGCCTTATCCAGCCTGATTGCTGCGGCCTCCTCCGCCCCGCGCGCTTCCCCAAAATTTGAATCCCGCGAGATCCGCGGGCAATAGAGCAACCTGTTAGACGGAAGATTTTCTCCATATCAATGCTCGAAGCTTTTTAGTAAAAGTTCACTCGACGAAACCAAGAAGTTGATGTCATCGTGTTGATTCATCGATCACAATAAGACACTCCAAAAGTGCAATTGCTGACTCAGAAGTATTTTCCACTCCTTCTCCACTCAAACCCTGAACCATTCGGGGGCTAATGATGAAGCTATGTACCTAGGGTAGGGTCATAAGCCTGACCTAGACACCCCCCAAGGACATCACCCTAAAACCAGAAGTGTTCAAAGGGTACCATCATCCACTCGACCAGAAACATTCCACTCGGAAGAATCACAGTCACTCGACCGTAACGGAAACCACTCGACATACAGAAGATCTAAAGTCAGTCTGCATGGCAACGGTCGGGCGTTTATTCTTAGACTTAATGATCATTTATAGCACTTTATTACAAACGTTACCTGTAATGTTCCTTCTTTATGCACATTGAACCATGTGTAACGGAGGGGAGCTAGGGTCCTGGAGCAGTCTATATAAGCCACCCCCTCCCCTGGGACAAGGGTTCGCACCCCCTGTAACTCACACGCGCATAATCCAGTCGATCGCCTCCAGGCTCCGAGACGTAGGGCTATTACTTCCGCTGTGAAGGGCCTAAACTCGTAAAACTCGCGTGTACAACTTCGCCATAGCTAGGATCTTGCCTCCTCATACCTACCCCCCATTCTACTGTCAGTATTAGATCCACGACACTTGCCATGAGACTTAACATGATCGAATGGCATATAGAAATAGGGTGTTCCACCAAATTTGAGTTTATTTGGGTAAAGTTGCCAATGCAACTTTTCTAAATCCAAGAAATCAACAAAAATGGATTTTCTTAGATCTAACTAAGCTAGTTTCTTCTCCTTGATGCACCACTTGGTGTAGTGTCATTATTTGGGTATTTGAGTGTGCCAATAAAGTTTGAGAGAAAAAGAAGAAAGTTGACAATGTAAAGTTGTTCAAACTTGAATCTGGACAGAGAGGATTTTGGGGCACTTATGTGATCCAAGACTATTTGGATTGAGTTGAAACTCTGAAAGGTCATCATATTATGCATATGTGACTTGCTAGAATTTTCTTGGAATTTTTGGAAATACTTCCTTTGTAAATATTTCAAAAGCTTGAAATATCCAGAAGGGGTTTTTGAGGGATTTGTCCAATATTTTGAACATGAACATGTGTTGAAACTCTTATATATGGACAATATATGTCCTGTGAGTTTTCCTGAATTTTCTCAAATATTTTTGAAACAATTAAACAATTTTAACCTATTAAAAACCATTTCTGGCCTTAAGAAAAAGCCTTTAAACAAAATAGCAAAATATCTTTTAAAATTATATTTTGTAGATTATGGGAGTTCTATACCTAATAGGTTTCAAATATACTCTTTGAAATATTTTTCATACCCCAAATAAAGTAGTTGAAGTCCAAATCTCAATTCAGGGGTGTTTGGAAAATTAATCTTTCAAAATACTACTTGGCCAAATTATTTTTGTAAGAAAATATTATGTTCTACTATACACATGGCATGATCATTGGGAAGAAGTTTGGGGCAAGGAGATGAAGTTTATAAGGTGGGGGTGTGTTGACTTTAAAGAGCACTTGAGATTCACAGAGAGAAAACGAACTCCAGAATAAAAGCCAAATGATGCAAAAGTTTTTGTTGGTCCAAATTTTCATGCTTTATTAATGCAAGTGACATTTTACAAAACACTGGGTGTGACACATCCACACTCTCCCAAAATCTTTACTTGGCACTTTATTGAAACAAAAGCAATAAAACATGATCACTATAGTAGCATAATCATGTGAGAACACAAAAATAGTAGGGAAAAGCGTTGGGTTGTCTCCCAACAAGCGCTTTTCTTTAATGCCTTTTAGCTAGGCATGATGAGTTCAAAGATGCTCGCATAAAAGATACGGATTGAAACATAACAAGAGCATCATGAATCACAAGTTCCTCTCTCATAATAATTTTCAGTAGCATCAGGAATAGATTCATCAATATAAACATCACATAAAACATTCTTTTCATGATCCACAAACGTATAAATTTTAGTACTCTCCACATAAGAAAATTTCTTCTCATTCACAATGGTGGGAGTATCAAATGAAACTCGAATACTATAAGTTGTTTCCATAATAAAAGAGTAATGTTCAGGAAAAGAGTAATCATAACTATCACAAGTTTTATAAATATAATCATCATTACTTTTTATAACATAAGTATCATCGCAACAATCATCATAAGTAGCAACTTTGTTCTCATCATAGATAGGAGGCATGCAATCATCATAGCCAATTTGATCATTCAAAGTAGGGGGACTAAAAAGATCATCTTCATTAAACATAACATCCCCAAGCTTGGGACAAACATTAATTGCAGCAAATAAATATTCAAACATGTCATTCTCATCAAACATAGCATCCCCAAGCTTGTGGTTTGGCATGTCATAAGCATAATCACTCTCATCATTAATTGTATGAATAGCACCAACGGTATAACAATTAATATCATCATAATTTGCCAAGTTGGTCCCAAAAAGATTTCCAAGATTATAAGAAATATCATTATCTTCCTGATCATAATCAACACAACAAGCAATAGGCATAACAAAATCATCATCAATAGTGCTCTCGCACATTATGCCATAAGACATAGAAGCAATATCATCATCAAGTGAATCATCTTCCACAATTATTTTTGATTCATTTTCATGAGGCACAATAGTAATAGGAGCAACATTATTTGTGATATATACCTTTTTACCTCTATTTTTTCTTCTTTTCTTCTTCTTCACCACACCATGTGTGGGTTTAATTAATTTTTTTGAGCTTCTTATTGATGATATTGCTTGAATAGGGAGCTCCTCCTCGTCACATATTTCATCATGAGAGACAATAGGAGGGAAAGTGGAAATCTTTACCCTTTCTTTAGTATTCCTTTTTATATTCTATTGGTTTTCCCATCTTTATATAATTGACAATATAAGCATTCTCATTCCAATTTACCATGCAAAACATATAGATATTTTTTAGATTAATTTCAATGTCATCTGTGAGAATGAATAATTCAAACCAACTATTTTTATGTGTCAATTCTTCACTCCCCAAAAATAGACAAAGCTCATTATAAAGTTCAAGGGTGATCAAATCATTACAATAATTGGCCATGATTCGATCATGAAAAAGTTTGCATTGGAAATTAAGATGACCAACCTTATTTCAAAGTTCACAAGTAATAGGACTAAGAGAACATAAGTTTTGAGCAAATTCATTCATCACTTTGAGCAAATAATTGATTCTATCATGTTTATGCTTCTTGCAAAATCTATCTTCCCTATAAGGCACGTCTTCACAAAGTCATTCCACTCCACAAAAATTGACAAGCCTATAAGAAACATTTTTATTATGACTAGTGCAATCATCATTAGTATTTTGGGTATTCATAGAATTCATACTAACAACATTGAAATCATGCTCATCATTCAAATATTTTATGCCAAACATTTCAATGACTTCTTCTTCTAACAATAGAGCACAATTTTCCTTTCCATAATTTTCACGGAAGACATTATAAAGACGAATAATATGATGCAACCTCAATTCCATTTTTTTTTGTAGTTTTATTTTTATAAACCAAACTAGTGATAAAAGAAGAAACTAAAAGATTCAAGTGCAAGATCTAAAGATATACCTTCAAGCACTCTCCTCCCGGGCAATGGCGCTAGAAAAGAGCTTGTTGTCTACTACGCAACTTTATTCTTGTAGACACGTGTTGCGCCTCCAAGCACAGAGTTTTGTAGGACAGTGGCAATTTTCCCTCAAGTGGATGACCCAAGGTTTTTATCAATACGTGGGAGGCATAGGAATTAGATGGTCTCTTTCAAACAACCCTGCAACCAAATAATAAAAAGTCCCTTGTGTCCCCAACACACCAAATACAATGATAATTTGTATAGGTGCACTAGTTCGGCGAAGAGATGGTGATACAAGCGTAATATGGATAGTAGATATTGTTTTTTGTAATAAGAACAATAAAAAACAGCAAGGTAGCAATTGATAAACGAAGCACAAACGATATTGCAATGCTTGAAAATGAGGCCTAGGGTCCGTACTTTCGCTAGTGCAATCTCTCAACAATACTAATATAATTGAATCATATAACCATCCCTCAACGTGTGATGAAGAATCACTCCAAAGTTCCTATCTAGCGGAGAACATAAGAACAAATCATTCGTAGGGTACGAAACCACCTCGAAGCTATTCTTTCCGATCGATCTATCCAAGAGTTCATACTAAAACTCAATTCATCACAACAAGATAGAGAGGGAGAAACACCATATGATCCGACTATATTAACAAAGCCCGCGATACATCAAGATCGTGACATCCCAAGAACACGAGAGAGAGAGAGAGAGAGAGAGAGAGATTAAACACATAGCTACTGGTAAAAACCATCAGCCCCGAGGGTGGACTACTCCCTCCTCATCTTCTGGTCCATAAAAAATCCAAAAAAAGTTTCGGTGTTTGGACTCCGTTTGATATTGATTTCCTGCGATGTAAAAAACAAGCAAAAACAGCAACTGACACTGGGCACTTGGTCAATAGGTTAGTCCCAAAATTGATACAAATTTGCTATAAAATGATTGTAAAACATCAAAGAATGATAATATAACACCATGAATACTTCATAAATTATAGATACGTTGGAGACGTATCAGCATCCCCAAGCTTAATTCCTACTCGTCCTCGAGTAGGTAAATGATAAAAGAAATAATTTATGAAGTGTGAACGCTAGTAAAGTGCACAAGTTTGATCAATGACAATTTCAATCACTTTTCCTAGCATCATAATAGCAATTCTTTCTTATAAAACTTCTCATGTTAATGTAGCAACCAATTCACATGTTAAGGTTCAAACAACGAATTCTCTTGAAACTCAACAACCTATGTTCTCAGTCACCAAGCAATTGCAATTCAAATTATTAAACAGAGTTTAAGTAAGAGCTCCACATACTCAACTATCATATAGACTTCTATGATTGCTAACACTCACTGCATACACATGAGCAAAATGTTTCAACCAAACACATAGAAAGATAGGGGCTTATAATTTTGCCTCCCAACATATTCACCTCAAGGGTGATGTCAACAATAATAACTCATGCTACTCATATCCAACTGGATATATGTGCCTAGATCTTTCCTCACCACATGATTCTTGCCAAAAGAGAACAATAAGAAGGAATAGAGATAAAATTTGACTCTTTCAATAAAGTAAATACATAAAAGTAAAAGGTAGGCTCTTTGCAGACGGAAGCAGAGGTTGCCATGCGCTTTTTATTTGGATGCCCAAGCTCTTAATGCAAAGGAACGTCATGTTATATTGCCCCTTATGATAGCAACCATTATTATGCAGTCCATCGCTTTTATTACTTTGCCATCACAAGTTCGTACAACGCTCAATTTTCCCTTACATTAAAATATCAAACATATTTAGGAGCAATTTTTAGTGCTTTATTGCACCGATGACAACTTACTTGAAGGACCTTACTCTACTTAGGTAGGTATGGTGGACTCTTGAAAATAACATTTGGGTTTAAGGGTTTTTGGATGCACAAGTAGTGTGGCACCCCGGCTCAGAGAATCCGAAACACCCCGTATTCCAGCCCAGAGATCGAGGAGAAGTCTTCTGGAATTCGACACTGCTTGGCGTAGAACAAATCAGCTCTTTATTACAATCTATATTGGGTACAAGGGGTTCCGATATAACGGGGAATTACATAGGCATGACGACACTACGCCTGCCCACTGTTGCTCTATGCAAGTAGCAGAACAACTCGAAGCAGCGGAATAACTTCTAGCAGCGGAATAACGACGACAGTGGTGAACTCACTCCGCAGCGACTCTGGCTGGAATGCTTATCCTAGCTCGCAAACAAGGAATCCACGACAAACAAGCAATCAACCCGGCATGACCTGCAAACTGGCCTGACATGCCAGGTCAGTACATTGAATGTTCTTGCAAGCTCACAATAACCAGAAGCATTGAAGACAAACGATAGCATGTCAATTAAGGGTTAAACATGGATGAACATGATACCATCAGATCAACATGGCATGTACAACATGATACAACTAGAACAGTACGAGCATCGCATGAACATGTAAACATGATAACACTAGCATATAACATGATGACTGAGGGAGTCCTGGATTAGGGGGTATCCGGACTGCCGGACTATGTCCTTTGGCCGGACTGTTGGACTATGAAGATACAAGATTGAAGACTTTGCCTCGTGTCCGGATGGGACTCTCCTTGGCGTGGAAGGCAAGCTTGGCGATATGGATATGAAGATCTCCTCCCTTGTAACCGACTCTGTGTAACCCTAGCCCCCTCCAGTGTCTATATAAACCGGAGGGTTTAGTCCGTAGGACGACAACAATCATACCATAGGCTAGCTTCTAGGGTTTAGCCTCTACAATCTCGTGGTAGATCAACTCCTGTACTACTCATATCATCAAGATCAATCAAACAGGAAGTAGGGTATTACCTCCATCGAGAGGGCCCGAACCTGGGTAAACATCATGTCCCCTGCCTCCTGTTACCATCCGCCTTAGACACACAGTTCGGGACCCCCTACCCGAGATCCGCCAGTTTTGACACCGACATTGGTGCTTTCATTGAGAGTTCCACTATGCCGCCGACGTAAGGCTTGATGGCCCCTTCGATCATCGGTAACGATGCGGTCCAGGGTGAGGTCTACCTTCCTGGACAGATCTTTGCATTTGGCGGTTTCGCACTGCGGGCCAACTCGCTTGGCCATCTGGAGCAGATTGAGAGCTACGCCCCTGGCCACCAGGTCAGGATTGGAAACTTGAATTACACTGCCGATATCCGCGGACACATGATCTTCGATGGACTCGGGCCCATGCGAGGTGTGCCGCACGATCAAGACGGGCATGATATAGCTCTGCCGTCGGACAGTGTTTGGGAAATCACACCAGCAACTACTCCGGCCTTCAATCCAGAACAGATTGCACCATACGAGGACGGGCGGATAGACCCCGCCTTGGAGACCGCACCCTCAACGGCGATAGAGCCGAATACTGGCCTTACCCCTCATGAGAACCGTGATGCCGAACCAATGGACTCGTCTCCGGCCACGGACTCTGAACCGCATGCGCCCATGCCAATTGAATCCGATTGGGCGCCGATCATGGAGTTCACCTCCGCAGATATCTTTCAGCACTCGCCCTTCGGCGATGTACTAAACTCGTTAAGGTCTCTCTCCCTGTCAGGAGAACCTTGGCGAACTATGTCCGGCTAGAATGGGATGCGGATGATGGATAAATTCACTCCCCACCCACCACCCACTTAGTAGCCACTGTCGATGACTTAACCGACATGCTCGACTTCGACTCCGAAGACATCAATGGTATGGACAAAGGAGACGAACGGGAACCACTGCCCACGGGGCACTGGCCCGCCACCTCATGATATGATATAAACATGGTGGATACACCCAAAGAAGGCAATGGCGACAAGACAGCAGAGGATGACCCCTCCAAGAAGCAACCCAAGCACCGACGTCAGCGGCCCACTCTAAGTCTCGCCATAGCAAAAGCGGTGATACCGGCACTGGAGATAACAGTACTCCGGACAGTGCCGAGGATGATGACAATCCCCTCCGGCACGATCTAGAGCCGGAGGATGAACAAGCCAGCCCTCCTAAGCGAGCGGCGGAGGGAGAAGCAGAGGATGACAATTACATGCCTCTCTCCGAAGATGAAGTGAGCCTCGACGACAAAGAATTTGTCGTGCCTGAGGATCCCGTCGAGCAGGAGCGCTTTAAGCGCCGGCTTATAGCCACAACAAATAGCTTGAACAAAGAAACAACAACAGCTTCGAGCTGATCAGGATTTGCTAGCAGACAGATGGACTGAAGTCCTTGCGGCCGAGGAATACGAACTCGAACGCCCCTCCAAGGGTCACCCAAAGCGCAGGTTGCTACGCCGACTAGAGGAGGAAGCATGGAAACCTACATCACCAGCATATGACGTGGCTGATCGGCCACCTCGTGGCCGAGACAAATAGGCATTTCAGCCAGAAGCTCCGCCCGCACCCTGCCGCCACTCAAACGAAAACACCAAGGCACCGGGAAATACGCGGGACCTGCTAGACGTATTGGAAGACAGGGAAAAACACGCAAGATCGATCTACGGATCACGAGGGCACACCCCTACGTGGGACGGTGACCGCCACACCGGATACAGTAAAAGCAAATCCGGCCCAGCACAGAGGCGTGGCACACCCCCTATGCTTCACTGACGAAGTAATGGAGCATGAATTCCCAGAGGGTTTTTAACCCGTAAATATCGGATCATACGATGGTACAACAGATCCCGCGGTATGGATCGAGGACTTCCTCCTCCACATCCACATGGCCCGTGGTGATGATCTACATGCCATCAAGTACCTCCTGTAAAACTTAAAGGACCAGCTCGGCACTGGCTAAATAGTTTGCCAGCAGACTCCGTTAGCTGTTGGGAGGATCTGGAAGACGCATTTCTTGACAACTTCCAGGGCACTCATGTGCGACCACCAGATGCCGATGACTTGAGCCACATAATTCAGCAGCCAGGGGAATCGGCCAGGCAATTCTGGACACGGTTCCTAACCAAGAAAAATCAATTTGTCGACTGTCCGGATACAGAGGCCTTAGCGGCATTTAAGCACAACATCCGTGACGAGTGGCTCGCCCGGCACCTCGGCCAGGAAAAGCCGATGTCTATGGCAGCCCTCATGACACTCATGACCCGCTTTTGTGTGGGAGAGGATAGCTGGTTGGCTCGCAGCAACAACATATAAAGGAACCTTGGCACTTCGGACACCAAGGATAGTAACGGCAGGCCACGTCACAGCAAACACAAGCGCCGCAACAACGGCGATAACACCGAGGATACGACAGTCAATGCCGGATTCCGAGGCTCTAAACCCGGTCAGCAGAAAAAGCCATTCAAAAGAAGCACTCCAGGACCCTCCAGTTTGGACCGCATACTCGACCGCTCGTGTCAAATACATGGCACCCCCGATAAGCCAGCCAATCACACCAACAGAGAATGCTGGGTGTTCAAGCATGCTGGCAAGTTAAACACCAAAAACAAGGACAAGGGGCTGCACAGTGATGACGAGGAGGAGCCACGGCCGCCAAACATGGGAGGACAGAAGAGGTTCCACCCGCAAGTGAGGACGGTGAACATGATATACGCAACCCACATCCCCAAGAGGTAACAGAAGCATGCACTAAGGGACGTATATGCGATGGAGCCCGTCGCCCCAAAATTCAACACATGGTCCTCTTGTCCGATCACCTTCGATCGCAGGGACCACCCCACTAGTATCCATCATGGCGGATCTGCCGCATTGGTCTTAGACCCCATCATTGACGGATTTCACCTCACTCGAGTCCTTATGGACGGTTGCAGCAGCCTGAACCTGCTCTACCAGGATACAGTGCGCAAAATTGGTATAGACCCCTCGAGGATCAAACCACAAAAACGACCTTTAAAGGAGTCCTCCCAGATGTAGAGGCCCATTGTACGGGCTCAATCACACTGGAAGTGGTCTTCGGATCTCCGGCAACTTCCGAAGCGAGGAGTTAATCTTCGATATCGTCCCGTCCCGAACCGCATTTGCAACATTCAATGTGATACCGCATTACCCATACCTCAAGCTCAAGATGCCAGGACCTAGGGGGGTCATCACAGTCAATGGAAACACAGAGCGCTCGCTCCGTACGGAGGAGCACACTGCGGCCCTCGCAGCGGAGGCACAAAGTAGCCTCTTAAGGCAATCCGCCAGTTCGGCGATAAAGCCCTCGGACACCGTCAAGCGCGTCCGGAGTAACCTACAGCAGGATCGCCTGGCACGTTCAGAGCTCACCTAGCAATTCAGCCCCGCCCTAGTCTCAGTCGAACGGCGAAATTCGCGCAGCGCGTACATAATTACGCATTGAAAATACCATCGGTGTAGGCAGGGGAACGATAATGGCAGGTCCCACAATGCGGCTCAACCGCATTAGGGGCTTACTACCTTTATCATTCTCTCTCTTTCAGGACTTTAGTATCTGGAAGCCCTATCCGGCAGTACAATTGTCGGACACATGATACAACATCCAAGTAGGCAGGAAGCTATGTCGTACAATGGAATCCCCAGGTGGTCTCTGATAACGAGTTAAATACCTACTTTAAGATACCAGTCCGAAGCTTGCCCTTGGACGAGACATGTCAAATAGTCCTATTTTTTGCTTACCGCACTACTTGTATCAGTATGCTTCGACGCATTTCTCGAATAAACAATGCATAGCATTAGTCTATTATCGCATTCTATATTCTTTTTTTATATATGTTCATTTATGACAATCAGCACCCGTACATTCTGGTACGGCCAGTACGCCAGGGGCTTCCGTATACCCCACAATACGGCGTGAGAAGTCCGAACACTTTCGATAGTACGGCACCCCGAACTTATAGCATTATATGCATCAGCTCTGAATCATGTCTTGGGTCAATAGTTGGGTTTTCCCGGCTCCCATGTTTTGGTACCTTACGTTCCGCTATATCGGCTAGGGTAGCACTGGGGGAACGACTGTGATTGTGCCCCAGTTCTTTCGAACGAGCACCTCAGTAGAGAAAGCTAAAACTGACTATCATGATAAGGCGAGAGCTGGTCGCTGTTCGAGAGGTCTCAAGTCCCTAAAGACTTTTTCCACTTCGGGCGAGGAGTCGGCCTTGTCCGACTTAGGCGTGTATAGCGACCCAAATTCGGCCTTCCGAATACTAGGGGCTTCGCCAAAAATTAAAATTGTAGACTTCTATGGCTAAGTGAGAGTGATAAAGCATTATAGTCCGGTTGCCAGGTTCGTTGCGCTGAGCACCTCCCTCGAAGGACCCAACAATGGGAAAAGAGTGCTCAGGTTTATCCCGAACACCCCAGCACTAGTTGCATGGGGGCAGAAGCCGACGACTAGCCAAATCTTAGGTTTATAAACGGCCGCACAGAAGGTAATATTTTAAATAAAAAGTGTTGCATAGCGCACATAAACTAGTTTTCATCATACGGGATCACATGAGCAAGTTCATTCAAAAATTACATCTTTGGTACACTCGTCCGCCATGAGACGGGCACCCTTCAGGACACCCTAATAATACATTTCGGGGTGGCGATGCTCCTTGCCCTGCGGCGGCCCCTCCTTCACCAGCTTCTCGGCGTCCATCTTGGCCCAGTGCACCTTCGCATGGGCAAAGGCCCTGCGCACACCTTCAATGCAGACGGACCGCTTTATGACTTCCAACCGTGGGCCGGCATCCACAAGCCGCCTCACCAGGCCGAAGTAGTTGTTGGGAAGGGCATCGCCAGGCCACATCCGTACTATAAGGCCCTTCATGGCCTGTTCGGCCGCCTTGTGGAGCTCGACCAGCTGCTTCAGCTGGTAGCTCATGGGCATCGGGTGTTCGGTCCCAGTATACTGAGACCAGAACACCTTCTTCGTTGAGCTCCCCTCCTCGGCCTGGTAGAACTCCGCGGCGTCAGACACCTGCTGCAGGGCAGATCTGCGGCATACAGAGCTCGAACTCGGGTAAGTAAATAGAAATTTTCTTTCACATGCTTGCTTTGCATAATGAATGCCTTACCCGCCGCTATCTTCTTCACCGCCTCAATCTTCCGGAGGGCCTTTTGGGCTTCGGCCTTGGCATGTTTTGCACTTTTGAGGGCCTTGGTAATCTCGGACTCTCGTGTCTTTGAGTCAAGCTCCAAGGACTCATGCTTCTTCACGAGCACCTGGAGCTCTTGCTGCACCTCGCCTACTCGGGCTTCTTGCCTTTCTCGCTCGAGGCGCTCCTTGGCCGCTTTGTTTTCGGCCTCGGGCAGCGCCTGCTTCAGGGTCACCACTTCGGTCGTGGTCCCTGGCATGTTCATGATGATCCTATTATCTTACAACCAAAACTGGTTTTTATACAGACAAGGTATTGCTTACCTTCGTTCTCCTCGAGCTGCCTCTTGGAAACACCGAGTTCTTCCTTCGACCGTTTGAGGTCCTTCTTCAGGGTGGCGACCTCCGCAGTACGTGCGGCAGCGGCCAGCAGTGAAGCATGCATACGCATATAGACATATTTGAATTAGACTCCTGCAGTTACTATTGGATCCTCCATTCGGCTTTTCTTCGCGAACACCGAACAGAGCATCAGGGGCTAATGTCTATGCGGTAATATTTTCCTATATTTCGATTACTCACCTCAAAGCCTGTTAGGAGGCTGGCACAGGCTTCAGTCAGTCCGCTCTTGGCGGACTGAACCTTCTTGATCACCGCACTCATGATAGTGCGGTGCTCTTCGTCGATGGAAGCGCTGCGAAGCACTTCCAGCAAGTTGTCCGGCGCCTCTGGATGGACAGAGGTCACCGGCATAGGCGGCTTGCCCCTCTTAACAGGGGGCCACCTGCCGGAGTCTGGCACCACTGGTGGTTCCGGTGCGGTGTTCGGCTGAGGGGCGAACTTGGAGCCCTTGGGAGTCTGGCTCCCTCTGCCCCCAGGGTCCGAAAGGTCGCCTTGATGTGCCTCCAGGACTACCTCCCCTCGGCTTGGTGCCCTTTGAGACAACACCTCGACGTTGTCCGTAGGGCGAGGGGAGGAGGCGATCGGAAGTGAATCACTATTCATATCCGACGGGTCCAAAGAACCATCCGACGAAGATACGTCGATACGGACTCGGGACGGACTGCATAATCATGTTCGACGTAAGGAGAAGCAGTGCAATAAAAGCATACCATGAGTTACTCTGGTATCCGAATACTTATGACTTCACCAGGAGCTTGTCCCTGGGCAACCACTCGTCTTTGCTGTGATCGGTGGTCGTGGAACAGTCCGGAAGGAGAGTCCTTCCCTTCTTGGACCCTTCGGCCTCCTCGGTTGGGGCGGCCTTCCTTTTCCTATGTCCCCCCGCTGGAGGGGGAGAACCTTCATCTTCCTCCCCCTCATTTTCACGGGAGGAGTGCGTCTCGGAGTTACCAGACGATGAGTCTGATACCACCTGACACCGGGAACACTTTCGGGTCCCCGTGGCCTTCTTCTTGGTCTTCTTCTCCGGCACCTCATAAGCTGCCGGAGTCAGCATCTCCGTCAGGAGAGCATTGGCAGGATCTTCGGGCAGGGGGGCCGGGCAATCGATCTGCTCCGATGTCTCCACCCAGTCCTGTCAGAGGCATGTGAGCTCAGATCCGGCACATGATTAAACTGGGGAAAGTAAATACCCGATGAGGTGTAGAGAACTTACCGGATTTGCAGGGCGCTTTGCGCTAAGTCCGCGGTCCTCGGTAAGGGAAGGGGGGACCTCGGCGCCCTTGAACAGCACCCTCCAGACGTCCTTGTTCGTCGTGTCAAAGAGCTCGCGTAGAGTCTGGTGCTGGGTTGCGTCGAACTCCCATAAATTAAACGCCCGTTGTTGACACGGAAGGATCCGGTGCAAGAGCATGACCTGGACCACGTTGACAAGCTTGAGTTTCTTGCTAATCATGTTCCGGGTACACTTCTAGAGTCCGGCCAGCTCCACCGATGAACCCCAGGACAGGCCCTTCTCTTTCCAGGAGGTAAGACACATGGGGATTCCGGATCGGAACTCGGGGGCTGCCACCCAGTCGGTATCACGCGGCTCGGTGATGTAGAACCACCCCGATTGCCACCCCTTTATGGTCTCCACGTAGGAGCCCTCGAGCCATGTGACATTGGGCATTTTGCCCACCATGGCGCCTCCGCATTCCGCTTGGTGGCCGCCTACAACCTTCGGCTTGACATTTAAGGTCTTCAGCCACAGGCCAAAGTGGGGCTGGACGCGGAGGAAGGCCTCGCACACGACACTAATCGCCAAGATGTTGAGGATAAAGTTCGGGGCTAGATCATGGAAGCCCAGCCCGTAGTAGAACATGAGGCCATGGATGAACGGGTGAAGGGGAAACCCCAGTCCGCGGACGAAGTGGGTGAGAAAAACTACCCTCTTGTAAGGTTCCGGGCTAGGGATGATCTGCCCCTCGTCGGGTAGCCGGTGCGCGATATCCGCGGCCAAGTATCCGGCTCCCCACAGCTTTTTGATGTCATCCTCCATGATGGAGGATTTCATCCACTTGCCTCCCGCTCCGGACATGGTTGGAGCGGTGTGAGGAGAAAGGTGCGAACTTGGGTTTTGGAGCTCGAGTGCGCGAGAATGGATGAGCAAGGAGGAAGAAGGCGTGGGTGAAAAAAGGTGAACCCTTGTCCCTTGATAAAGGCAGACGAAACTATAAGCCCCCACTAGCCTGGTAAACTCTCTTATTCCCCAAGCGCCGTAATTGATGGCGCGGTTGGGTTACCCACGTCCGTATTGATGAGAATCCCGTGATAAGGGGACACGATCTCTGCTTCGACAAGACGTGCCAAGGAAACCACCTCGCGATATGCACCAAGTCTGGTTGAGAATAACGGATGGAATAAAGACCGGGCCGTGGTATGATGCCATGATGTCGAATGCGTCAACAGATCAGATTTGTGGAGATATTATTCTCTCTACGGTGGTATGTGGAACTTGTTTTGCAGAGCCGGACACTATCCTTGTGTTCAAGATCTTCTATGGAGTATTCGGAGGAGGAACCCGCCTTGCAATGCCGAAGACAATCTGCGCGCCAGACTCATCGTCACTGAAGCCTGGTTCAGGGGCTACTGAGGGAGTCCTGGATTAGGGGGTATCTGGACTGCCGGACTATGTCTTTTGGCCGGACTGTTGGACTATGAAGATACAAGATTGAAGACTTGGTCTCGTGTCCGGATGGGACTCTCCTTGGCGTGGAAGGCAAGCTTGGCAATACGGATATGAAGATCTCCTCCCTTGTAACCTACTCTGTGTAACCCTAACCCCTCCGGTGTCTATATAAAACGGAGGGTTTAGTCCATACGACGACAACAATCATACCATAGGCTAGCTTCTAGGATTTAGCCTCTATGATCTCGTGGTATATCAACTCTTGTACTACTCATATCATCAAGATCAATCAAGCAGGAAGTAGGGTATTACCTCCATCGACAGGGCCCGAACCTGGGTAAACATCGTGTCCCCTACCTCCTGTTACCATCTGCCTTAGACGCATAGTTCGGGACCCCCTACCCGAGATCCGCCGGTTTTGACACCGACAATGACACTATCATGCGCAAACTTACTCTGATCGGGTTACCTCGTAACAAAAACATGCATGAACTTACCATCACGGACATCACACGATAATCTTAGGATCCAATCAAGCTTGGTATTATAATACCATAGTACTCATACATGACCACAAGGAGCTTGACCTTTACCCGTGATTCTCGTACAACATCACAAATATCCATCAACTCGGTATCCACGATACCACGGTGATCCTCTCACGATCACAATAAATATCGGCCAACTTCTTTCATCATCGAACCAGGGTTGTTATTTAGCACATTATTATTATTACTGTTGACCTACAGTGTGAACGACTACGAACTGGGCCCATATCCGCGGGCATGGCTATTGATAGATTTAAACACACACTCTGCAGAGGTTAGCACACTCTACCCACACCACGGAACCCATGGCCTCGCACTCCCATTCGGGTGGACCAACGGCGTTCTGAAAAAACCGATCTACTACCATGACACTCTCCCGGCCAGTCCGACCAACTCCCCTTTGGGCTAAGTCATGGGTGGCCCCGTGCCTACCAAAGGCATCAACGGCCACCGTCGTGGCAAAACAAAAACGGTCCCAAACAGGGACATGGTATACCAATCACAACAACGGGAAAACAAGGCTTATGCCGTCCTACCTGATCAGGGTAGCGCCCACGCATAACCTTCCCTCATTGGAGGCACTGGCGAGAGGCATCACAATAAACCCAATTAGGACCTTTCCATAAAAGGCAAATGTGGTTGCACTGGTCAGCTCGATATGGTGGCACCATGACTCAGCCAGCAGTTGTTCAAGTTCATTTAAGTCCGGTTAAACCTGAATGCAATAAGCTGAGTCATATTAAAATTACACGATGCAACTACAATGCATGAGTATGATATCAACATAACCATAGAGGTGCAACATAATCATCGAGCATAACCACAATGAATCATATATCCGAATGAGCATGGCATACTGACAAGCATGAATATTGCAAGCATAACACTACTCATAGCATAACATGGCCACTAGCATCATCAATAAATACTAAGCAAGAACATATCAAAAATACTACCACGAAGCAAATAACCAGCTGGATGCAAAGGAACATGCATAATCACGGTACTCGGTAGCAGACGATAGTCATGCTCCGAAGTACATCACCAACATCAACATGTAATACTACCAAACAAGACATATGACAGAAATACTAACAACTAGTATATGATAACCAGGTGCACAAGAACATATCATGAAAGTAAACAAAGATCCATAGCATAACCGAAACAACGATAGTAGTACCCAAAAAAACAGAAAGTTATTTAAGATTCAAGTTGAAAACCAATGCTACTGCATGGCTATCATGCAAATGGTGGTTGTGGCTTTCCTGGGAATGAAGAAGGCACCGGGGAGGAGTGCAGAACGATCCCGGAACAAAACGCCGGAAAGGTTTCTCTCTCGAAGGGGGCTGATTAGGAGCAAGGGCAATAAAGTCATTTCCAGTATGTCAAACCATAATGAAAGTGACACCAACAGAACAGGCTCGACGAGACCAAGAAGTAGGCTTTGGATTCACCTCAATCGGAGTTACGAGTGAAAAGTTGTGGACGTTCACTTTTTAGGCAGAAAAGGGGCTAAACAGTGAACGTTCACAAAATAACCACTACGGCAGGCTGAGCTGAAAAAGAGAAAGCATATTTAGAGGATTACGTCTTCAGAATAGAGGAAACGTACTTTAAGCTGAAACAGAACTAAAGTAAGCTTTCCATCTAGGAAGACGTATTCCGAAGAATACGACTCCACTTAAGTGACGTGGCTGGGCAGTGTCAACGCCGTGCGACTGACTGGTGGGGATAGGGCGATGCAGGGCCTGCCTGGCAGGTCTTCTTCTTCCTCCCGCCTGGACGCATCGGGCCGAGCACGGTAGCTCACCCCGACGAGGTTCACCGGCGATCCCGACCACCATATGGAGCATGCGAGCTACCGGCGAGCTCAGCGCGGCGAGGCAGATCCCGTCCAATTGGTAGTAGACGCCGGGGAGCACCGAGCCGAGAGGGACGTCGGCCGCGGCGGAGGAGGGCTTCGGGCTCTGGTGGAACTTGTGCTATGGTTGGGGAGAAGAGTGGGCGAGACTACAGGGAGGTTTGCCGGACTCTAGTGGATGCTCTGGAAGTGGAGAGGAGGAGGGGGAAGCACGGGTTCGCCAGAATCGAAGCGAGGCTCGCTGGCGACCGTGGCGACAGAGGAGCTTGGTGAGGCACTCCGGCGAGGTTCTGAGTGGCTGGGGAGGCATAGGGGATTGAGGGGAAGCTTTTGGAATGCTCGGAAGGGCTCGGGGCTGGCTATATATAGGCGGGGCAAGGCATTTGGCTCGGGTGCCGCCGCTCGCGTCCCGCCGAGGCCCTGGTGACGGCAGCGATCACGGGAGGGCTCGGGAAGGCGACGAGGGGGGTAAAGGACGAGCCGTAGAGGTCACGGAAACGAGCGGAGCTCGGGGACAAGAACAGGAAGAGGACAGGGTCGAGGAAGACGACGTGGTCACGGGCCGGAACTATGCGGCGACGGGGACGGCTCACCGGAGAAAAAGACGGAGGGGGCAAGAGCTCCAGAGAGACGGTGACGATGCGGGGAACATGCTAGACAGGGTCAGGCGATGTGGGGACGGGTGCATAGAGAGGGAAAAGAAGACAGAGGCGCCAGAGCGCGCGTTTTGCTGGCATGACCCATGGTCACCGCCCGAGCTGGCGTGCGCAGGGCACAGCGATCGGCCAAATCATGTCTGGTGGAAGGACCCTGCTACTCTTAGTCCAAAGGAAGCAACAACACGGTCCAGCGACAAAGAAGAGAAAAATAGAAGGCTCCAAACCAGCTGAACAACAAGGTGTTTGATGCCTTCTGCAGAAGATTGGTCGGGAGGGTTAGACTGAGGTTTGACTGGGGTTGATCACTCACTAAGGTGAGTAAGATGGCAGGGTTTCGGCCCAAGGGGAGGGGTTTAGCTAGTATTTATTTTTCGACTATATACTGCAAGGCAACAGCCTCACAACCCTTTACTCAATCCATAAAAGCAAAAGGTTCTCTGTACAACTATGGGGAAAAGAAAAGAAAATACAAAACATACAAAGAGATCTACCATACTTACAAAGAGAGCTAGGGAGGGAAGCTATCCAAGCTAACAGACTGTCCCTATTTTTACATTTGATTATGTGTGCTAATAATGAAAGGTCATGCACAAAACTCCTCCAAGCTCTAAAACTAGGAGTCTCATTTCTAAAAATCTTTCCATTCCTTTGCGTCCAAATGTTCCATGCTGCAATTAAAACCACCTCAGAATAGAAAGGCCTATTGAAATCCTTCCTAGAGGCTGAGGCCATCATGAAAGTAGACTGGTTGGGCGAGGCCGGCCAAGAAATCCCAAGATAATTCAAAACTCTTTGACTAAAATTGCAAGAGAAAAAGAGGTGGACTCTATTTTCATGGAAGGAAGACTGGCAAAGAATACAAGTACCATCCTGGATATTCCAATGCCTCCTCTGCATTGCTGTAGAAAGTGCCACACTGTCCGGAAATGTAGACATAGAAGTACCACTCACATAGTGCATCGACTTGGGCTGAAATTTGGCATGGAAGGGTTATTTGGTCATATGAAGATGCTTTAAAAGTTTCATACCAATTGGATAAACCAAAATGGTACTTGCTTCAAAAATATCCCCACTGGACAGAAACTTGCAAAAAGTCTTGAGGGAAAATGGCTCGGCAAATTGTGCCCAAATTTGGTGGAGATAGGTTATATGGGTAGGAGAAGATCCAGCAAAATTTTCAGCTTAGTTGAAGCAATATAACATATACTTGCTTCACAAACTGAAAATTTGGACAAAATCAAAGAATTGAAGATAAGCTCACAGGGAGGCATGGCATGAGCTCAAATTTTCTGGAGGGCTATGATATGATGATATTGAGGTCATGCATAAATTTCAGCTCATTTGGATATGCCTAGCTTGTACCTCCTTCACAAAGTTTCTTTCTGGACAGAAACTTTGGAAAATCATTGATAAATAATCACTAGGCAAATGAAGTTAAATTTTGGCATGTGGCAATGATATGGACATGAAAAGATGTCCAAGAAGTTTGGAGTCAATTGTGCAAAGTTAAATAGCACTTGCTTCACAAGATGATATTTAGGGCAGAATAGGGAATGAATTATTTGAGCATCATGGAAAACATGGCAAGTGAAATATTTTGCCATATTTGAGGAAGATATGACCCAAACAGTTTATGAGAATTATTTGGGAATTTTAGGAGTGATGAAATATAGGTTGCTTCACAACCTAGGGCCAATTGAGTTATTCCTTTAACAGAAAAAGGAATATTCTTAAGGAAAAGATTATTGGGGTTGGTCCAAGATGGAAATGGCAGGGTCTAGGGATGGATATGAGGATGACAAGCCACTCTGGAAGGAAAGAAGAGGTCACCTTCTTCATTTTCCAGACCACATAGCCACTGAAAAAGAAAACTCAGGCAAAAATCTCAGAAAAACAGAAGAAAAAGAAAGGGCCAAAAACAGGTTGTCACAAACCTTCCCCCCTTAAAGAAATCTCGTCCTCGGTATTTGGTTGCTCAAGGAACAAATATGAATATATCTTAGTTATGGAAACCATTTCCAACTCGGATATCCTTTTTCCTTATTGATTGTTCCCCACTGGGTTTTATCTGACTTGCTGTCTGTCTCTGGGGTGGTTTGCTTCACAGTATCCTCATCCTAACACATCTTACCTTGCTTGCTCATGCTTATACTGGCTCCAATTATTTTCATATCTGCTGACTTAGCTGAGATTACCATGACTGAAATATGTGCCTGTCTCAGAAATCCGAGAGTGAGTTCCGATGGGTGCGTCATCCAGCACTGACAACCTTTCACGAAGTTGTGGCCAAATTTTTCCTGGTAGGCACCCAATATTTTTACTCCCTGCTTGGGTTTACTTAATAAAATACGAGTTCTCCATGTGCAAAACAGTGATGTGGATCATAACTGTTGTTCTCACTAATACTGATTTTCTCGCGGGAGGTTCTGAATCATTTTAACTGGCTCCACTGTCTTGAGTATCAAATCTGTACCAAACATTTGATTGTCTCCTGTCGTGGTCAACATGAAGGCTGCCTTATGTGATGGTATCCGCAGATTTGACTAACTATGGATCTTGCGGCAAAAATTTCATTCATGACAGGATATCCTTTGATGATTCTCATGCTTTGGGGCACATGCTTCGAGACTATTATTCCACATACTGATTATTCATTCTATCGGCATATCCATAACAGGTTGTGTGATGCTTTACCATCGTTGCCAGAGTCGAACTGTTGAATTGTCCTTTGGTCTGGCTTCACAGACCCAGATATCTAATACTGACAAATCTGAGCATATACTGTTGGCTGAGCGGGTCGTCTGGTTATGGGGTCCTTACCAAATTGAGTAGCCCCCTTTTATGAATATCCATGGTGATCAATATTGACTCATACTGTCTGGGGTATCTGCACCATGTGAGTCTTGCAACATTTCTCATACCGCATCACCGGTCTTGTTCCTTCATTACTCTTTTCCTTGTCTGGATCCTTGGCTGAAGGAGCGGGGTCATATTGTTTTTCTGTGTGACCATAGTGTAACACCCCAAAATTTTAACCTTGTTTATTTAATTAAAATTTTGCCAGGAAATTAAATTTTTTATTTTTCTGGACTCCTTTTGATTTTTTTTTGAATTTTTTCTCTCTCTTGTTATTATGGAGTTTTCCCCTAGTAAAAACTTTCCAATTATATTTGGACTTGTTTATCCTCTCAAGAAAAATCCTTTCTTTTCATCGGAGGAATTAATTATATAATAATCTCCATGATCTATATTTTCTTGAAAATTGGTTTCCCATGGTTTTATGGTCCTTTTTGAACTACAACCCTTTTATAAATTCTTTCAAAATTCCACCAAAATTTGGGGATGTCCTGTGATGTCACCAAACCACTTTTATGCAAAAGATATTTCATTCCCTAAATATTTTGAGCTCTACACCCAATTTTCTTCTCTGGTCCAGTGGGCAATTTTGCACTACAACCTATTTAAATACTTCTTTCTAGCCTCCTCCAAAATTATGGGATGTTGGTAGCAGCCTATGATTCAACTTTATGCAAAAACCCAATAATTTTCTTTGAAAGAGTTGAGTGAATCATCCTCATCTTCATTCTGGTCCAACATGATGGTTTGTACAGCATCCATATTATTGCTTGCTCCTTGGCCCTTGATTCTTTCCCCTGCTTGTAGACCACCCTACTAAACCCCTAAGTCCAGGAGCATGCACCCATTGGATCATTTTTGGTTCAAGAAGTGATGCCGTTTGTCTCCTGTCCAGAATTGAGTTTTGCAAAACTTGCACTAACTAGTTTACGTATTTTGCCACCTAACCTCACCACCCTTTTATTCACCTAATGAGACCACCATCTGGAGTTTTTGACCACTCCGAGACCTGCCTAGATGCCTCACGGCATTTTGTCAAACACCTGGGCATGAACAGATTTGGCATGATTGTAAGTTTGTGTTGTGAACTTTCCCATCTGTCCAAGCCAAGTTGTCAAGTAGCTCGCTAACGGTCTCTAGCCCAGGCACGTGGATTTGCGTTAGCTCCCTAGCAGTTTTGCCATCCCGGCATTTCGTCGAGCGATCGCCGTGCGCCGGGCCTTGAGCAGAAAGCACGCGTTTTCCACGTGCTCGCGCCCGAGCAAGCGCGCCCCTGGATAAGCTTCCCCGAGCTCAACCTGATCCTTTCCCTCTCGTCGCGTCACGCCAAAGGTCCCGACCGCCACCTCGCCCCTTGCAGCGTTGCCAGCAAGCTCTTGGCGGCACGCCCGCGGCCGCATCCGCCACCGCCCTGGGCAGCACCGCCCAAACCACCACAGCGCGCCATCTCGCCTCCTTCGATAGTGGAATGGTTGTCGTTAGCCCCTGGAGCTAGCCAGCCACCGCCACGTCGCCCTGCAGCACAGGGAGGCGGTTCACCGCCATGCTTATCTCCGGCCACCTCGGACCGACCTAACCGCGCTATAAAGGAAGCCCCGAGCTCCTCCGAGACCTCGGGCAACCCCACCGTCCTTCTCGTGCCCCCTTAGTCGTCAATCGAAGCGAGGAGGTCGTCTTCAACCTCTCCGTGAACTAGGCCGCCCGCCTGCGTCCCGGTCGATTCCGACGCACCAAGACCTCCCCTGCCCTCCCAAACACCACCATCCGACTCCACTTGAACTCATGAGCTGCCTAGCCTCCAGACACAGCTAGGAACCACCATGGCCGGAATCCCCAAATCCACCAAGCCTCCCTCCGCAGTGGAGCTACTTGTGTGTGCCTCCACCCGGCGACCCTATGACTACTGGGAGGACCGCCTAGGAGTGGCGGATCCATCCTGCACTAGATGCTCATGAAGAACCGCCGTCATTGGCTGGCGATTTATCGGGAGACGTCCCGCCTCTGCTCGGGCAGAGAAGAGGAGGGAGGGGGACTGGTCAAACCTGACCAGTGGGCCCCTGGACCCACTGTCAGAGACCCATTGGATCATTTTTGGTTCAAGAAGTGATGCCGTTTGTCTCCTGTCCAGAATTGAGTTTTTGCAAAACTTGCACTAACTAGTTTCTGTATTTTGCCACCTAACCTCACCACCCTTTTATTCACCTAATGAGACCACCATCTGGAGTTTTTGACCACTCCGAGACCTGCCTAGATGCCTCTGGCATTTTGTCAAACACCCTGTGGGCATGAACAGATTTGGCATGATTGTAAGTTTGTGTTGTGAACTTTCCCATCTGTCCAAACCAAGTTGTCAAGTAGCCTGCTAACGGTCTCTAGCCCAGGCCTGTGGATTTGCGTTAGCTCCCTAGCAGTTTTTGCCATCCTGGCATTTCGTCGAACAGTCGCCGTGCACGCCCGGAGCGCGAGCAGAGCACGCGTTTTCCACGTGCTCGCGCCCGAGCCAGCGCGCCCCTGGATAAGCTTCCCCGAGCTCAACCTGATCCTTTCCCTCTCGCCGCGTCACGCCAAAGGCCCCGACCGCCACCTCGCCCCCTGCAGCGTTGCCAGCAAGCTCTTGGCGGCACGCCCGCGGCCGCATCCGCCACCGCCCTGGGCAGCATCGCCCAAACCACCACAGCGCGCCATCTTGCCTCCTTCGACAGTGGAATGGTTGTCGTTAGCCCCTGGAGCTAGCCAGCCACCGCCACGTCGCCCTGCAGCACAGGGAGTCGGTTCACCGCCATGCTTATCTCCGGCCACCTCGGACCGACCTAACCGCGCTATAAAGGAAGCCCCGAGCTCCTCCGAGCCCTCGGGCAACCCCACACCGTCCTTCTCGTGCCCCCTTAGTCGTCAATCGAAGCGAGGAGGTCGTCTTCAACCTCTCCGGTCAACTAGGCCGCCGCCTCGTCCCGTCAGTTCCGACACACCAAGTCCTCCCCTGACCTCCCAAACGCCACCATCCGACTCCACTTGAACCCGCGGAGCTGCCTAGCCTCCCAGACACAGCTAGGAACCACCATGGCCGGAATCCCCAAATCCACCAAGCCTCCCCTCCGGAAGTGGAGCTTCGCCACGGCCCGCCTCCACCCCCGGCGACCCTATGACTACCGGGAGGACCGCCTAGGAGTGGCGGATCCATCCCTGCACTCGGATGCCCGCGAAGAACCGCCGTTCGCTGGCGACGATCGCGGGACGTCCCGCCTCTGCTCGGGCAGAGAAGAGGAGGGAGTGGGGACTGGTCAAACCTGACCAGTGGGCCCCTGGACCCACTGTCAGAGACCCAGCCCCCCCTCCACGTGTTTAAGTGGAAGCGCAAAACCCCGAGTACGTCTCCCCTTTTCGAAGACGTATTCTGCCCGAAACGTTTTCCTTTCTGTTTTATTTTAAAAACAAATTTTTGACCAAATCTTTGACTGGCTATAACTTTTTAAATGTAACTCCAAATGAATTGATTCTTTTTCCTACATCTCTCAAATTCTGTCTAGTTTATTTTAAGATTTATTTGAAAAAAATTCAAACAACTTGTTTGTGCTGTTTTGAATTTGTGTGTTAATTCCAATATTTTCAAAATAGGATTTTGGAGAGAGGAGAAAACTTTCAAAAGTTTTGGGGAGCACCCCACCTCTCCACGCCTTGAAGGCAAGCATTCTGAACCCTGACATAATACTTTTGGTGTGTTAGCCGACACGTTTATAACACCACCTCTTTTCGAAGAACTCGTTATTTCATGTGATATGATCATTTGCATGAATGCATATTAGTGATCTCCTTGTTGTTGGAAATGTATATACTTGTGATGGTAACCATTCTCATGTGCCTTGCATGCATGCGGGAAAGGAATCCGGGAAAGCCTCTGCCTTGGGTAGGCGTGAGCTTGTCGCCGGTCCCGTCGGGACGGTTATGTCCGGTATGGCATGGTAAGGTATAGTGAGTGGTGACTTTGTTGATTGAAATATTTTTGTTATATATGTCATGCAGGGAATTTATAAACCTCCTGAGTCGACCATAGATCGAGTCTTGTTCCAGCAACCCCCATACTTGTTTCGTACTACCACTTGTCCCTGCCATACGTGGGGTACGGTTCAGTAAGTTGTCAACCCCTTTCCTAGCACACACCGCATGCAGAGGCCATGATGGAAGATACCGGAGGCATCCGGTAGGCATGCCATCTGACCCGGGAGCATGGGTGTTTCGGTTGTAGCAGAAGGTAGCTCCCCTAGTTTCTTGCTAGCAGTATAAATTTTGTGATCCCATGCTACGCCGAGGTTGTAGCCTCCCCACTTAGAGTTTTGCTTGACGGGTGTCGTGGGTGATTCCAGACACCGGTGAGTTAAGGCTGGTGTGTACCAAGTCAGGCGTGTTTTTGACTAAAAGACCGTGAAGCGGAATTAGTCACGATGGACTAAAGAAATCCGTTACTCGTGGGTAAAGAGTACACCCTATGCAGAGATATTAAACCTATTGAATAGCCGCGTCCATGGTTAAGGACTACGATGCAGGTCAGGTCAAGTGTCGGTCTTAGTGTCGGTCTTCGAAGGAGAAACTGCTAAACCAGAACATGGATCATGATTTGTAACTTGTGTTGATTATGATGATTATGATTATTTTTATCATGGACTAACTATTGCTGCTACTTGATTTATTGAGTATCCCTGGGACGGTTCTACCTCCTGGATATTCACTATGAATGTTTTTGCTTCATAAGCCCTTTATGTGGTGTCGCTCAGACGCCCGACTGTGGCATTACTTGTTATTTATTTCCCATATAAGCCCTTTATGTGGTGTCGCTCAGACGCCCGACTGTGGCATTACTTGTTATTTATTTCCCTTATAGGCGCGGGATGTGGTGTCGCTCAGACGCCTCTTCGTGGCATTACTTGTTATTTATTTCCTTATAAGCCCTTTATGTGGCGTCGCTCGACGCCTATCGAGGCATGCTTGTTATTTACCATCATTTCGAGACGTCGCTTCAGACATCCGAATGGTGCATTTTATTTCCTCCTCTGTCATTTCATATTCTTGTTACATATAAATAACCTGTTTGCATGCATTAGAGATTTTATTTTATGACTGACAATGTGATCACAGAATATTTCTGTACATGATTATCATTTATATTATACCCGTGTTCATAATGTTTGCGAGTACATTCAAAGTACTCACTTTGAAAGCTTGTCCCAGCTATTGTCTTGGCCAGATTTCTTGCATGGAGAGGGGCGTTGTGATGACCGCCCCGGAACCTAAGCAACGGAGACCGCAGCCTCGCGAAGATAGGAGTTATCCTGGTCAGCTGTTCCTGTGGGAAATGGATTCCCATAGACACATCAACAAACCGCTTCCGCCATCAACCACTAGAAACCATTTGTTGTACTCCCAGGCCAGAATGGTTTTGTACTACATATATTTTGTATTTTGCTTGGAGTTTCTGTATCAAGTTGGTGCCTCATCAGCTAACAGTAATCCTGGGGCTGGTGAGTACAACGGGCATTTTCTGGAAATTAATACCCGGAAAGCCGGTCGCCACAGACTTGGTATCAGAGCCAGGCTGACCATTGGCTAATCCTATCTTAGCCAGGTCGAAAAACCTAGGTAAGCCAAACCATCAGACCTTAACCAAAAACCCAGCCAAGCTTCTCATGCAAGATAACCACACAGTGACCCGACACTTTTGGCGCCGGTGCCCAACCTATCAACCTAGCTTTGTCGATCACGCGCCCGATGACCGGCGCCTATAATGTCTTATTCGCAAGCGTGCAGTAAGACTTCGTCCCCTTTTCTATAAAAAGGGCACGCCGCCTCAACCCAGCCCAAAGACAGCCTCTACCCTGCATCAAACATAATGCCTGGCCCCGTCATGCACAATGATACCACAGCAACCAACCTTGGAGGTTTTGTGACCATACTCGCAAACCTCACCCGTCGTGCCTATGTGTTAGAAGAGCCTCCCGAATATGTAGTGTACCAAGGGTCCATGAGCGGCGAGAGCCGTCAATTCTGGGCCACTGTGCACGTCTATGGTAGGGGTCTATCGCCAGAACGCCCCTACAGGTTCACCGGAAGGACAACTTCCTTTGAGCCACAAGCCATCCAACTAGCTGCTCGAGAAGCTATAGTTCAACTTCGGCATTTGTCGCCCAGAGTTAACTGTCGCTCTTTCTACTACTACCCCAGCTGTGAAGGGTATGGTAGACCACCCCAGGTTGCCAACGGAGATCACGAGACGGATCCTGCATTGTTGCATCTGGTGCGCTATGTAAATGCACTAGGACTATTCGATCAAGTCACCATTGATCTGATCGCAGCTCGTGGAGAGGTGATTCGCCAAGCCCCGGCAAGAAGAGAAGATGAGCCCGACGCCGACAACCCCGTCGTACTGTTCGGACAACCAATCGAGACCTTGAGGTCAGCCCGGGCCATCAACAAAGATACCTTGATGACCCAGAAGTGCTTCGTCGCCTTTTGGGAACACGCTCTAACGGGATTGTGGCCAACAATCCCCAAGATGGTCATCATCGATACCCCGACCCTGCAGTTCCTCAACCTCTTCCAGCTATCCTGACGGTGAGAACCGTGGAGAAACCCCGACGTCTATAAGGCAAGCCCGCTTAGATATTAACGAGGTAGACTGAGTCACCCGAGCAGTACCGAGTCTTAGTAGGTCCTCGCCTTGTAACTATGTGTCGGTGTACTAGAGTAGGGGTACCCTAGTATCCCAAACTTGTGCACGGGCAGTTGCAGCCCTCCGCGGCAAGGCTTACGACCGCCAAGGTCCTCCGTGGTTCCTTTGGGGCCATTCAAGAACAAAGTATTCAAGTCAGGGAGACAAGGCCCCGGCAAGAGGAGCTTGCCGGGAAGGCCACCCAAGGCACATAGGAGACAAGGCCCCGGCAAGAGGAGCTTGCCGGGAAGGCCACCCCAGACACTTACAAGACAAGGCCCCGGCAAGAGGAGCTTGCCGGGAAGGCCCGGTGAGCGACAAGCTTCCGGGCGCGACAAGACAACAACCGCGGCAAGGCGCTTGCCGCGGCAGACCACCTCTCTGTACCTGCGCTCCAGCACATTCACTAACGTGTCGCCACAGGGACCTTTCCAGCGCCAAGCGTGGCGAGAGGGTCAGCAGCCAGTGCGAGGTGGCAAGCGGCCCGACAAGTTTGCCATCGTGGCAAGCGGTGGCGCCCCTGACGGTCCCTTTTTGCACTGTTAGGGCGACTAGATGGGCATTTAATTCCTTTGTCCCCTGCCGTCAGGGTTAGGTATAGCACAACGTACACTGTACAAGTAGGTGTACCAACCACTATTTTTCCATTTGTACCCCCGTCTACGTTGCCACCTGTCGGAGCCCCTTGAGCATATAAAAGGAGGCCCATGCGCAACATAGAAAGGGTTGGTCGATCAGTTCCCTCCACGCCCAGTCTCGTTAGCAGCTCATGCATACTGTAGCACTCAGCGCTCCTGAGCAAGAACGCAATACACCTAGACATGCAGCAAGAGGAGTATTATCTCCGGAGAGCTCCGAAGCTGGGTAAACCTCTCGCGTGCTTCGCCTCGATCTGCTCTTCGTGCAACCTCCGCTCCCCGCCGAACCGAAAGGGGCTCGGTCCGCCGGTCCCATAGGTGTTCGTGGGCCAGATCAGCCTGCCCCGACATCTTTGGCGCGCCAGGTAGGGGGCGTCGAGGTTGTGTGAACCTGATCCGGCGTCACGCAAGCTCCACCATCATCTTCATCAACATGCCACCGAAGAAGAAGGCTTGTTGGCGGAAGCCCGTCCGCGTCGAACCCACCACCACCGTAGCAAACAGGTGGTGGGGTAGACGTCGGCGGAAGAATGGACGGCGACGGGGGAGCTCACGATGCTGCCAAGTCCAAGGAGAAGGCCACGCAGACCTCGGCGTCCGTACATGCACCGTGCCCGTCTCAGGAGGCGTGGGACCGACAGCGTCATGGCATTCACAATGCCATACGCTCGTTGGACCGAGATCGAGCTGGAGGATCTCGGGATGTTCAAGACCAGCATGCACGCCAACATGCTGGCACGAGCGAGGCACGGTCGCCCGGACGGGATACTGCTCCTTCTAACATAGTTAGAAGTCCGAGCATATCCCGCTCCTCGCGCCGTTCGCCATTGCCACCCACTACTCCAGCGAAGCTTTGGCGAGAGCTCAACTGCTCTGGATTACCCTCCAACGGCCGACAAGGTCGACGAATGGAGGGCCACCATTCGAGTCTCATCGGCTTCGCTTAACGGCGACGCCTCCGCGGCAACCGAAAGTATCATTGCCGCGGCAAGACTGCCAAACACGAGCGGTGGCGGCAAGACCGGTGGGGTGCAACCACCATGCACTCTCCGCCCGAAGGCCAAGATCGCCGACTCGCCGGATCCACCTCGACAGCGACTCCACTGCGTCATCTAATCCACGAGCTCATCGCGATCAGCGCCAAGTTCTTCACGAACGACAGCAAGAGGACGCTCGAACTCTCATCGAGCGCCGAAGAGAAGCGAGGTGTCAATCCGACAAGCGCGTTGGGCCCTCTGTTGACATGTGTGCGCCAGCGGAACCAGGCGACTTGCCGTACGCGGTAGGTTGCCCTGCGTTCACTCGTCAGCTGCGGCAAGTCCAGTGGCCCAGCAAGAAAAACTTCAAGCCAGACGTACCGGAGAAGTACGACGGCAAGACGCATCCGTCGGAGTTCCTCAGCATCTACACCATAGCAGTGCAGGCTGCCGGGGGGGAGACGACAAGATCCTTGCCAACTACTTCCCGCTGGTGCTCAAGCCCAATGTCAGATCCTGGCTCATGCACTTGCCGGACAACTCCATATCTTCTTGGGCAGATCTATGCCATCAGTTTGTCGGCGCCTTTACGGTGACCACAAGCCCCATGGCCAAGAAAGCGACCTTCACCTGCCGCCCGGAGGAAGGAGAGCCCATGCGCAAGTATATTCAAAGATTCAGCCGTGTACAGCACAACATCGAGACGTCCACCACCTGCGCGGTAATCAGCGCGTTCCATCGAAGCGTCGCGAAACCGCAGGATGCGGGAGGAGATGGCGATGTGCAAAATCAGAGACGTCAGTGAGCTATACGCCCTGGCCAACAAGTGTGCACGTGCTGAGGAAGGGAGGAGACTCCCCGGAGAGAATACCGAAGCAGGAGGATCTGATAGTGAAGAGACCGCTCCGGCAAAGAAGAGCCGGTGGCGGGGCAACAGGAAAAAGAAAGGCAGAGATGTGCTAGTTGTTGAGCAGTCCGGCAACGGAGGTGGCGACAAGAAAGCCAAGGCTGGTAGCTCCGGCAAGGAGGTTGCCGCTGGCACCAACTGCCAGTCTGTGGCGGCCGCCGACAAGCAGGACGGCTCCGGCAAGCAGTACTGCAAGATCCACCGCACCAAGGGCCATGACCTCCAGAGCTGCAAGAAGGTGGAGCAGCTTGTCGAGCAGCAGAAGGCTGAATACGAATGACGCGACAAGGAGAAGGCCCAGGAATGTGCTGGAGGAGCTAGCAAGAAACATTCCGGCCGGGGAGGGCGCCGCGGCAAGGCCAAGCAGCGGCAAGGAGACAGACCTCCCCGTGGCTGCGACAAGGATGACGACGACGACGATGACGAGGACATGGATGATGACGAGGCCGATGAGCAGGAGTTCCAGAAAGCCACAAAGGTCCTGTGCGTTGACGGCGGTGCTTCTTTGCATATTTCACACCGCCAACTCAAGCAGTGGATGCGGGAAGTCAATGCAGCAGAACCATCCATCGAGTCATGCAGGCCTCTGAAATGGTCCAGCACGCCTATCATCTTCAATATTGAGGACCACCCTGATCGTGTAACTGCAGTCGGGTGCTTGCCGATGTTGGTTTCACCAACTATCCGCAACCTCAAGGTCACCAAGATGCTAGTTGACGGCGGGGCCGGCTTGAATCTGATCTCCTCCGCGGTGCTCCGGAAACTCCGGATCCACGATGGCGAGCTCGAAGAGACCGGCACTTTTCAAGGAATTAATCCGGGAAGGAGCAAGCCGAAGGGAAAGATCACGTTGCCGGTAACATTTGGCAGCGAGTTAAACTTCAGGACTGAGAGGGTCACCTTTGATGTTGCTGACTTTCCATTGCCTTACAATGGAATACTTGGCCGTCCAGCACTCGCCAAATTCATGGCGGCCTCTCACTATGCCTACAACCTCCTGAAGATGCCGGGCCCGATAAGTGTCATCTCTGTCCCTGGTGACAAGAAGGATGCTCTTATCTGCGCCGACAAGATCTACCGGGAAGCAGCAAGCGACAGATTGCAAGCCATTTCGCTTTGAAGCTCCGGAGGGAAGAAGAAGACCAAGTCCGGCAAGAGCTCGATGCCCTCCGGCAAGCGCACCTCTTGGAGTGCTGCGCTACCGTCGAGGACGCACCATCGAGCTCCACCGGCAAGTGTAAGAAGACGATGGCAGCTCCACCAGAGACCAAAAAGGTGTCCGCCAAGGAGGGGCGGCACTGGTGGTACCTTCACCATCGGTGCCTCTCTCGACCCTAAATAGGAAGGCGGCGCTCGTTGCTTTCCTGCGGCGAAACGTCGGCGTGTTTGCATGGCAACCGCCCCGACATCCCGGTGTTCCTGTGAAAGTAATTGAGCACCATCTTGCCGTTTGTCCTCATGCGCGGCCCGTCAAGCAGAAAGTCAGGAAGCAAGCAGTGGAGCGTCAAGAGTTCATCACGGAAGAAATCAAGAAACTGGAAGCAGCAGGCCTTGTCAGAGGAGTGCTCCATCCTACGTGGTTGGCCAATCCTGTAGTTGTACGCAAGGCTAACGGGAAATGGAGGCTTTGTATCGAATTTACATATGTCAATAAAGCTTGTCCCAAAGATCCATTTCCTTGCGGCGCATCGACCAGATTGTTGACTCCACGGCGGATGTGACTTGCTTTCATTTACTGGATGCATATTCAGGATATCATCCGATCTTCATGGCGTAAGAGGATGAGGAAGACCGCATTCATCACCCCATGTGGCACATACTGTTTTGTACTGCGGATGCCCTTCGGGTTAAAGAATGCTGGTTCAACGTTTGCAAGAGTAGTTCATGATCCTTTTGAGCCGCAAATGCCGTAAATGTGGAAGCATACATGGATGAGATAGTGGTCAAAAGCAAGGACAAGGCGACCCTAGTTCAAGATTTAGATGAAACCTTTACAAATCTGCGCAAGATCAACCTCAAGCTCAACCCTGAGAAGTGTGTGTTTGGAGTCCCTTCCGGCAACCTTCTCGGGTTCTTCGTGTCTCAGCGGGGAATTGAAGCCAATCCCGACAAGATCAAGGCCATCGAGCAGATTGAAGCACCAAAGCGCGTCAAGGATGTCTGAAGGCTTGCGGTTGCGTAGCTGCTCTCAGCAGGTTTATCTCTAGGTTCTGCTGAAGCGCCTCGCCATTTTTCAAAATTTTGAAAAAGGCAGGTCCGATGCAATGGACTCGGAGCGGAAGGCTGCTTATGCAGGACTTCAAGAGATACCTGTCCTCCACTCCAACACTTGTCGCACCTAAGCCACAAGAGAAGTTGCTGCTATATATAGCGGCAACTAATCAAGTGGTTAGTGTTGCGTTAGTAGCGGAGAGGGAGGCGGATGATGAGCTAGCAACCATGGCAGACACATCCAGCGACAAGCAGGGGGCTTCGCCGGCAAGGTCTGGTCCCGACAAGGACGAATCTGCGCAGACGCATGACAAGATGCAGAAAAGGATGGTGCAGCACCCAGTTTACTTTGTCAGTTCCCTTCTGCAGGGGGCTAGGTCAAGGTACTCTGGTGTGCAGAAATTGCTTTTCGGCCTCCTCATGGCCTCGAGAAAGCTGCGCCATTACTTTCAGGCACATGAGATCACAGTTGTCACTCGCTTTCCGTTGAAGAGGATATTGCAGAATCCAGAAGCCTTGGCAGGGATTGTCGAGTGGGCAGCCTTTGGAACATCAAGCTTTGGCCTCAAGTTTGAGAGCACTTCAACTATCCAAAGCGAGCATTGGTGGAGTTCATAGCAGAATGGACGCCAACACCGGATGAAGAAATTCGAGAGACGAGCATTCCCGTCAAGGAAGCAAGCAAAGAGTGGCTGATGTACTTTGATGGTGCCTTCTGGCTGCAAAGGCGCCCGGTGCGGCGTCTTTGCTTGTCGCACCCACGGAGAGCACCTCAAGCACGTAGTCCAGATGCACTTTCCCAAGGAGCAGGCAACAAACAATACGGCAGAATATGAAGGTTTGCTTGCGGTCTCGTGATCATGATAGACCTTGGGATCAAGAAGCTCATCGTCAGGGGTGACTCACAACTTGTTATCTGCCAAGTGAACAAGAATTATCAGAGTCCGTTGATGGAAGCTTATGTTGATGAAGTGAGAAAGCTAGAAGAGCAGTTTGACAGCCTACAAATGGAATATATTCCGAGAGCTCAGAACTACATTGTTGATGGCCTGTCAAAGTGCGCCGCACTTAAGTTACACAATGGAACCGAGGATTTTGTGCTCAAGCTGACTCAACCGTCTGTAACACCACCAAGCTGGACAAAGCAAGAAGAGGAGGTTGATCTCTGGTGACTACTTTCCGGCAGAGCTTCCGAAGCCGCCGCCACGAAGGTCCCCAAGATCGACACCAACAGATCTTTGAGGGCGATCTGCTCCGACAAGCCCTAGGGTTTGTTTCGTTGAAGCGAGACGCTCCCGACAAGTTTTGCTCCGGCAAGCTTGCCGGGAACGTCAAGCTCGGCTGAGCCGCGAGTTCTCGCCATGGAAGCTGATATTCCCGCAAGAAGACAAATGTACCTTTAGTCCTTGTTGTCGAGCAAGCTAAGCTCCAACATGGGCGCAGCAGATTGTCCATTTCCTTGAGACAGGAGAACTTCCGAAGAGCAAGAAGAAGCGGAAAGAGTAGCCCGACAGGTCAAGTATGTACCAGTTTGTCGACTGACACACTGTCTGTAAGAAGGCTCAACGGTGTGAAATTGAAGTGTATTCACCGGGAAGACGGACGAAAGCTGTTGGCAGAGATACATGGAGGCATATGTGGTCACCACATTGTCGCCAGAGCACTTGCAGGCAAAGCGTTCCGGCAAGGTTACTTTTGGCCGACAGCCCTCCAGGATGCAACTGCACAAGTAACCAAGTGTGAAGCGTGCAGTTCCATTCCAAGCAGATACACCGGCTAGCTCAAGCTCTCCGGGACGATCCCTTTATCCTGGCCATTTTTGATGCAGGGCTCGACATCCTCGGCCCCTTCCCCCGAGCTGGGGGGGCTTTGAGTACTTGTACGTTGCAATCGACAAGTTCACAAAGTGGCCGGAAGTGGAAGCGGTGAGGAAGGTCACAGCACAATCAGTAGTCAAGTTCTTCAAGTCGATTGTTTGCGTTTCGGAATCCCTAACAGGATCATCACCGACAACGGCACACAGTTCACAAGCCGCACCTTCATGCGGTACGTCCAAGATCTTGGCGCCAAGGTCTGCGCTTTCATACATTGCTCATCCGAGAAGCAGCGGTCAAGCGGAGAGGGCAAATCTTTGAAGTGCTGCGGGCTCAAGACCAGAACTTTCGGCAGGCTGCACAAGTGCGGAAGAAAGCTGGATTGAGGAGCTGCGGTGGTTCTTGGTCGATCGGACGACGCCAAATCGAGCCAGCGGCGGACACCTTTCGCTCTAGTCTATGGAGCAGAGGCAGTTCTCCCCACGGAACTCGTATCACGGATCGCCTCGAGTGCTTGCTTATGATGAGCTTGAGCAAGAGCAGGCTGCGACAAGATGACGATGCTTGCTCCTTGAGGAAGATCCTCTTCGTTGTTGTACGAGCTGCTCGGTACCGACAAGCTTTGCACCGCTACCATAGCCGCAAAGTCAATGCGAAGTCTCGAGGAAGGCGACCTTGTTCTTGGCGCGTTCAGTCCGCCAAGAATTCCAACAAGTTGGCCTTGAAGTGGGAAGGCCCTTATCGGGTGAAACGAGTCACTAGGCTCGGGCGCTGTCCGCTTTGAGACCGAAGATGGCATTCCGGTGAGCAACTCACGGAATATTGAGCATCTTCGTAAGTTTTACTCAGAAGCGCGTTGATTCGGAACCTGTTCCGGCAACCACCTTTTTGTACAAGTCTTGCACCTGATGCATGTAATCCTTTGTACAAAGCCGGGCGCAGACCCCATGCATCAGTAAAGCTAGTGTGCTTCGCACACCTTGTCGATTTCATGCTTTTTACTTCTATTTGCATGCGCTATCTGACACTTTGTGCAGCACCTACCCCTGGTAAGTGATAACGAGCCACGAGGCTCCATATCTTTATTTTCTCTTCTTTCTCTTTCTCAAAGAAAAGAAGGTTCCCTCGCACACAAGTTTGCCGGGGGGAAATGAGAAGATAATGGTGTGGACAAAGCGTCGCTCAAGGAAGTCTAGCCTTACCGGGAAGCAAGCGATGAAAAGCTAAATTGCCAAAGTTTGAGCAATCAGTTTTAAAATTTTAAGTTATCTTCCTTGAACGACCGAACTTTGTATGGGAAACACATGCAGAGAGGAACCAACTTCGTAGCTAGTTGCGCCTTACTTTGTTTGAGTCCGCTCAACAACTTAAGTGAGCTGCGACTAGTAGCGACAAGGTTGCTAGTCGGAGCGGCACCGCCCGGAGGCTTGACGTTCCGCACTCGGCCTTTCATGGCTTTCAGGTGCCAGCCGACAAGTTCCCTAAAAGCGTAAGGCAATAACATACAAAGGAAGGAATCAAGTAAAGGAAATAACATAGCAATTGATACTCAAAATAAAGTTATATTACAAGATAGCTTGCCGCAGCTCTAATGGATTGTTCCTATGACATGACCAGCAGCGGCAAGAGAAAGAAAGAAAAGCAGGTGGCCTAATCTCTGTGATCGCCTCAACCCTCTTGATTCCGCTCACCCTGTCCACAATGGGTTCGACAAGGGTCTTGGCGCCTCCACATCGACATCCGTGGCAGGGACTTGAGGGCGTTGGTGAGGTTGAGGCCTGGGTTGCGGAAGGCCACCTTCATCAGCACCTTCTGGAGGGCTCCCGCGCAGATCTGGCGCGACTCCTCGGCCAGCTGTTTTGGGACCTCTTCCCGGAGTCGCTGGAGAGCCGTCGCCACGCCCTTGAAGAACAAGCTGAGCTTGGCGCTGGGTTGGAGGTGCTCGTCGGAGGAGTATCCAAGATCCACCATCCCAGTGTCTATCGGCTCCCACGTGGATGGCTGCAGCGATATCCACGAGACCCTCGGTCCGGTGCTCCACATTCTCCCTCAAGGCACTCTGGGCGGCACAAGATTCGCTGACAGCTCCTCGTCGGCCTTGATCTTCTCCTTCAAGGCCACCTCCGCTCCTTGGCGCCCGTCCAGTGTCTGAGTCAAAGTAGCTAGCTTCAACTCAAGGTGCATTGGAGTCCTGGCGATCTTGAGCTCCTTGCTCCTCTCGGCGAGACGGCCCTGCAGCTCGCCAAGAGTGTAGGCGTCCTTCTCGCGCTCGTGCTTGAGTGCAGCGAGCTCCTCGCCGCTCTTCTTGAGGCTGGCCTCCAACTGCGCCACCTTCGTCTCCAGCTCCTTCTTGGCGGCCTCGGCAGCTGCAGCAGCATCCTTTGCTTCCTTGAGAGCCCCGCCAAATGTTTCCTCGCACATGGCGAGATCCTCCTCGTGGCTGTCAAGGTTAACCTTCCACTGCGCCAGCTCACCTTCCTCGCGAGCGGCTTCTCGGTGGCAAGCCTTTGTTCCTCCTCATTTGCAGCCTTCTCGAGGATGAAGGCCTTGCGCTCCTCGGCGGTTGCTCCGCTCCTCCGCCAAGGACCGGAGAAACTTCTGGTTGCGGCCCGGAGCTCCTCCAGCTGGCGCTTCTCGATGTCTGCTCCCGCCTTCGCGACAAGCGCCTCCGGGATGCCAGTTTGGCTTGTCGAGGCGCGGTAAAGCGACGGCAGCTTCGCGGCAGACTGCTCCTCCTCGAGCTTCGCCGCTTCGGCTGCTTAAGCGCGTCAACTAAGCGTCAGCCAATGAGGCGAGCAGCTCTTCATCGAAGGTTTCTCCTTCGCCGGCGCCACGGAGCTCGACTCCCATGGGAGCTTGATGAAGACGCCGTCGCCCGGCCTTCAAGTAGGCGCCGGGCTGGGGCTCTTGAACTGGCAGCTGCGGCGGCGGAGAGGATCGGCGGTCGGTGTAGCGCTGGCGCTCCTCTGACCTCGGGGTCGTCGGTCACGATCGCCGGACCCCTCGCCCGGCTTCTGCGGCAGCCGGTGGCCTCTTCGCGGCAGGCTCGTCGGCGCCGGTTTCTTCTTCAATGGCGGCTTCGTCGGTGTTGCAGCGCCAAGACGTCCTCCTCGCCGGCGACCTCGGTCTCCATTGGCTCTGTGGCGGACGGATGAAGAAAGTCAAGCAAATATTCAAAGACAAAATCAGAAGAAGAAAAACACAAGGGAAGTACTCAGGCAAGAAGGGTACCGGCGCCAGGGGCTGCGGTCATGGTCTCCGCCGCCAAGGGATCGCTGGTGCTGTCCCTTGCCGGAGAGCTGCCCCTGCGGAGAAAGGCTCCCTTGCGGAGAAGGCTCCTTGCCGGGAACGCCCCTTGCCGGGGAATCCACCCTTGGCGGCGTGGTCGAAGCGAAGGAGGCTACTCGCTCCTACACAAGTCAACAGTCAGATATCAGCAAAGGAAAAAGCACCCATGCACGCCGAACGGCAAGAAGTAGACCATATACTTACGCTGGGGGCTGCGCTGGGGGCTGCTTTGAAGGAGAGTTGCCTCATCCGGCAAGGTTGTCTCGGACGCGCCTCCTGCCGTCGTGATGGGTTCGATCCTCGGCGACAATCACCGGGGTCTTGGCTCTCTTCGACATCCTCTGGGCCAGCGTCATGAAATGGAATTGATTTAGAGTTAAGCAGATCAGATACAAGACACGGCAACAAATCGAAGAATTACAAGTACAGCACGGAATCTTACTCTTCCTCTTCCTCGTCGAGCTGGCGCGGAGAGGTCGAATTCAGCCCGCCTCGATGCACGACGAGGCGGAGGAATGGGCTCCCTTGGGCGCTTGGCGGGAGCAGGACCGGTGGCCTGCGAGGGCCCGCTCGATTGCCGCAGCGTGGCGTGAGGAGCTCCGTGGCGGATGCTTGCAGCGGTGGAAGCGCGTCGTCGCGGCGCTTCTGCGGCTGTTGGCCGGTCTGCCGCCCCGCTGCGTCTCCGGCCCTGCGAAGACACCTTCTTGGTGGAGCCGGTGGCTCCGCTCGCGGCAAGCTTCTTGGAGGTGGGGAGGATGCGCCCTCGGCGGGCTCGCTCGACTCGGCCTCAGGCTCGGCAAGCTCTTCCTCGCCGGCGAACTCCTTTCGCTCGACAAGACTTGCCGCCTCGGCTGCCTCCGCCTCCTCCACAGTGAAGCCAAACTACGCGCAGCGGCGGCCGCCGCCGTCTCTTCCAGCCCTAGTGGCGTCGCTACATCTCATCGTCGGTAGTGTCACGGTGAGGCCCCTACGCTCGTCGGGCGGACCGGCATTTCCACTAGATTGTCGTAAAAACTGCCGCACCACATCATCTGCGGCTCTTGCCAAGTGGGGACAATTCCATGGGAGTCACACAGCGGCATCATTGCACGGATGCGGTCAAGCGGCGAGTTGTTGCTGGCGAGCAGCGCCCCTCGGCAACCTAAACATCTCCGGATGATCAGGATCGAGCTTGAACAGCTCTAAGAGCATTGCGTCAAGCTCCAAGACAGTGAAGTTGAAGTTGAGGCCCGCAGCCTCATGATGTCTGCTGCGTTACGAAATTCCCGAGCAGGTCTCCTGCTCTCCTGCAAAGAAGCGATGCGGCGAAGAAAGTCCGCGCCAACAGTGCCACAAAGTGAGTCCGGCAAGTCCGAGGCGGAGGATTCGGTAGCTGCGATCTTGACCTAAGCGTCCTCTGGGGCCAGATTGCTCCAATCATTGCAGCGTACTCTCGGGGTTTGGTATTTGGGCGGTAAAAGGCTGCGGGTTCTCCTCAACAATCCAGCACCAATCTGTCCTCCACTCCTCCCATTTGCTATGGAGCTCTCCCTCCAGATAGGCCTCCTTCTTGCCGACCACGAGACCCAAGCAATTCCTCCGGCAAGGGGCTCTCCTCTCTCGGCTCGGGGTAAAAAGAAGTGACGGAAAAAGAGCTACATTTGGGTGGACTCCGACAAAGTTTTCGCAGAGATGTGCAAAAACTGCCATGGTCAGAACGGCGTTGGGGGTGAAATCAAGGAGGCGGAACCCGTAGGTGTTCATAATGTTGCAAAAGAACTTCGAGAGAAAGGCGGGCAGAGCCGCGATAGAAGAAGAGCGAAGAAGGGATACCCGTCGGGGCCAGATTCTGCAGCAGCGGAGGAGTACCTTCGTGGCGCGGATGCACCAGCGTCACCGTCGACTGTAAGAGGTAGTATTTCTCCCTCATCTCCCTCAAGGCCGAGCTGAGGGAAGACGGCCCGCTCCTTCCGCAGCGCCGCAAGCCGTAGCGCCTCGGCCGACTTCACGGTCTTCCCCTTGTCGGCTTTCAGGCCCATGGCGGAGGCGGTGGAGGAGATCGACGGCGTTGGGGGGCGGAGCGCTGCTCTCTTTTCAGCCTTGAGAAGAAGGGGGGGAGCAGCGGTGGTTTTTTATAGGACAGCAACTGGCAAGGTAGGCGATGTGCCCCTGTTTCCCCTGCTTATAAAGAGGGAGGGGGCAGACGTTCCGATTTTCCGAATAAAGAAACCCCCACGATCTCGCCCACGATCTCTCACACGACGCCACGTTTGATGCGTGCCGTTCGTGGGGGGCGTGGTGTGTCCGGGGTGAGTTATGGTGTGACCCGGGCCGCGTGCCCGTGCCCTGTTTTGGGCCTGGCCCAACAACGCTCGGCGCCGTGTGTGGCCCAGGCCCGGGGGCTCCTGTAGGTGTACTAGAGTAGGGGTACCCTAGTATCCCGAACTTGTGCACGGGCAGTTGCAGCCCTCCGCGGCAAGGCTTACCGGGTGACCGCCAAGGTCCTCCGTGGTTCCTTTGGGGCCATTCAAGAACAAAGTATTCAAGTTAGGGAGACAAGGCCCCGGCAAGAGGAGCTTGCCGGGAAGGCCACCCAAGGCACATAGGAGACAAGGCCCCGGCAAGAGGAGCTTGCCGGGAAGGCCACCCCAGACACTTACAAGACAAGGCCCCGGCAAGAGGAGCTTGCCGTGAAGGCCCGGTGAGCGACAAGCTTCCGGGCGCAACAAGACAACAACCGCGGCAAGGCGCTTGTCATGGCATCACCTTCTCGCATTTCCACGCTCGCTCCGTAACATTCACTAACGTGTCGCATACAGGACCTTTCGGTAGCGCGTGGGCGAGAGGCTGTGCAGCCAGCGGTGCGAGGTGGCAAGCAGCGCCGACAAGTTTGCCATTGTGGTAAGCGGTGGCGCCCTGACGGTCCCGTTTGCCTTTATTAGGGGCGACTAGATGGGCATTTAATTCCTTTGTCCCCTGCCGTCGTGGTTAGGTATAGCACATCGTATTACCTTTGTACTAGTAGGTGTACCAACAACTATTTTTACATTTGTACCTCCGTCTACGTTGCCACCTTTCGGAGCCCCTTGAGCATATAAAAGGAGGCCCATGCGCAACGTAGAAAGGGTTGGTCGATCAGTTCCCTCCACGCTCAGTCTCGTTAGCAGCTCGTCTGTACTGTAGCACTCGAGCGCTCCTGTGCAGCCAGCGGTGCGAGGTGGCAAGCAGCGCTGACAAGTTTGCCATTGTGGCAAGCGGTGGCGCCCCTGACGGTCCCTGTTTGCACTGTTAGGGCGACTAGATGGGCATTTAATTCCTTTGTCCCCTGCCGTCAGGGTTAGGTATAGCACACTGTACACTGGACAAGTAGGTGTACCAACCACTATTTTTCCATTTGTACCTCCGTCTACGTTGCCACCTTTCGGAGCCCCTTGAGCATATAAAAGGAGGCCCATGCGCAACGTAGAAAGGGTTGGTCGATCAGTTCCCTCCACGCTTTCGGTCTCGTTAGCCTCGTCTGCATCAGTAGCACTTCAGCGCTCTGAGCAAGAACGCAATACACCTAGACATGCAGCAGTAGGAGTATTATCTCTCCGGAGAGCTCCGAAGCTGGGTAAACCTCTCGCGTGCTTCGCCTCGATCTGCTCTTCGTGCAACCTCCGCTCCCCGCCGAACCGAAAGGGGCTCGGTCCGCCGGTCCCATAGGTGTTCGTGGGCCAGATCAGCCTGCCCCGACACTGTGTGATCCTGTATCGCCGTAATTAAATACTGTTTGCCTGTGCACCCCTATTTTTGTTATAGCCATGCATGTGTTTGTTGATGTGCGATTGCATTTTTAATCCCAAGCGTAGCTGCCAAAGACCAACCTCGACGATGCAAGTTTGTGCTATGGATAAACCTTTTGGTTTTGACTTGAGAATGATATTTTCAAAACAACCCTTGACAAATCTCGAGGACGAGATTTTTCTTAAGGGGGGTAGTGTTGTAACACCCCAAAATTTTAACCTTGTTTATTTAGTTAAAAATTTTGCCAGGAAATTAATTTTTTTATTTTTCTGGACTCCTTTTGATTTTTTTTGAATTTTTTTCTCTCTCTTGTTATTATGGTGTTTTCCCCTAGTAAAAACTTTCCAATTATATTTGGACTTGTTTATGCTCTCAAGAAAAATCCTTTCTTTTCATCAGAGGAATTAATTATATAATAATCTCCATGATCTTTATTTTCTTGAAAATTGGTTTCCCATGGTTTTATGGTCCTTTTTGAACTACAACCCTTTTATAAATTCTTTCAAAAATTCCACCAAAATTTGGGGATGTCCTGTGATGTCACCAAACCACTTTTATGCAAAAAGATATTTCATTCCCTAAATATTTTGAGCTCTACACCCAATTTTCTTCTCTGGTCCAGTGGGCAATTTTGCACTACAACCTATTTAAATACTTCTTTCTAGCCTCCACCAAAATTACGGGATGTTGGTAGCAGCCTATGATTCAACTTTATGCAAAAACCCAGTAATGTTCTTTGAAAGAGTTGAGTGAATCATCCTCATCTTCATTCTGGTCCAACATGATGGTTTGTACAACATCCATATTATTGCTTGCTCCTTGGCCCTTGATTCTTTCCCTTGCTTGTAGACCACCCTGCTAAACCCCTAAGTCCAGGAGCATGCACCCATTGGATCATTTTTTGTTCAAGAAGTGATGCCATTTGTCTCCTGTCCAGAATTGAGTTTTTGCAAAACTTGCACTAACTAGTTTCTGTATTTGGCCACCTAACCTCACCACCCTTTTATTCACCTAATGAGACCACCATCTGGAGTTTTTGACAACTCCGAGACATGCCTAGATGCCTCTAGCATTTTGTCAAACACCCTGTGGGCATGAACAGATTTGGCATGATTGTAAGTTTGTGTTGTGAACTTTCCCATCTGTCCAAACCAAGTTGTCAAGTAGCCTGCTAACGGTCTCTAGCCCATGCATGTGGATTTGCATTAGCTCCCTAGCAGTTTTTGCCATCCTGGCATTTCGTCGAACAGTCGCCGTGCACGCCCGGAGCGCGAGCAGAGCACGCGTTTTGCACGTGCTCGCGCCGGACCGCCACCTCGCCCCCCCTGCAGCGTTGCCAGCAAGCTCTTGGCGGCACGCCCGCGGCCGCATCCGCCACCGTCCTGGGCAGCACCGCCCAAACCACCACATCGCGCCAGCTCGCCTCCTTTGACAGTGGAATGGTCGTTGTTAGCCCCTGGAGCTAGCCAGCCACCGCCACGTCGCCCTGCAGCACAGGGAGGCGGTTCACCACCGTGCTTATCTCCGGCCACCTCGGACCGACCTAACCGCGCTATAAAGGAAGCCCCGAGCTACTCCGAGCCCTCGGGCAACCCCACACCGTCCATCTCGTGCACCCTTAGTCATCAATCGAAGCGAGGAGGTCGTCTTCAACCTCTCCGGTCAACTAGGCCGCCGCCTCGTCCCGGTCAGTTCCAACGCACCAAGACCTCCCCTGCCCTCCCAAACGCCACCATCCGACTCCACTTGAACTCATGGAGCTGCCTAGCCTCCCAGACACAGCTAGGAACCACCATGGCGGAATCCCCAAATCCACCGAAGCCTCCCCTCCATGGAGCTTCGCCACGGCTTGCCTCCACCCCCGGTGACCCTATGACTACCGGGAGGACCGCCTAGGAGTGGCGGATCCATCCCTGCACTCGTATGCCCGCGAAGAACCGCCGTTCGCCGGCGACGATCGCGAGACGTCCCTCCTCTGCTCGGGCAAAGAAGAGGAGGGAGTGGGGACTGGTCAAACCGACCCGGTGGGCCCCTGGACCTCTTGTGGGAGACCCAGCCCCCTCCACGTGTTTAAGTGGAAGCAAAACCCCGAGCACGTATCCTTTTCAAGACGTATTCTGCCCAAAGCGTTTTCTTTTACATTTTATTTTAAAACAGATTTTGACCAAATCTTTGACTGGCTATAACTTTTTAAATATAACTCCAAATGAATTGATTCTTATTCCTACATCTCTCAAATTCTGTCTAGTTTATTTTAAGATTTATTTGAAAAAAATTCAAACAACTTTTTTGTGCTGTTTTGAATTTGTGTGTTAATTCCAATATTTTCAAAATAGGATTTTGGAGAGAGGAGAAAACTTTCAAAAGTTTTGGGAGCACCCACCTCTCCACACCTTGAAGGCAAGCATTCTGAACCCGGCATAATACTTTTGGTGTGTTAGCCGACATGTTTATAACACCACCTCTTTTCGAAGAGCTCGTTATTTCATGTGATATGATCATTTGCATGAATGCATATTAGTGATCTCCTTGTTGTTGGAAATGTATATACTTGTGATGGTAACCATTCTCATGTGCCTTGCATGCATGCCGGAAAGGAATCCGGGAAAGCCTCTGCCTTGGGTAGGCGTGAGCTTGTCGCCGGTCCCGTCGGGACGGTTATGTCCGGTATGGCATGGTAAGGTATAGTGAGTGGTGACTTTGTTGATTGAAATATTTTTGTTATATATGTCATGCAGGGAATTTATAAACCTCTTGAGTCGACCATAGATCGAGTCTTGTTCCAGCAACCCCCATACTTGTTTCGTACTACCACTTGTCCCTGCCATACGTGGGGTATGGTTCAGTAAGTTGTCAACCCCTTTCCTAGCACACACTGCATGAGAGGCCATGATGGAAGATACCGGAGGCATCCGGTAGGCATGCCATCGACCGGGGCATGGGTGTTTCGGTTGTAGCGAAGGGTAGCTCCCCTAGTTTCTTGGCTGCGGTATAAATTTTGTGATCCCATGCTACGTCGAGGTTGTAGCCTTCCCACTTAGAGTTTTGCTTGACAGGTGTCGTGGGTGATTCTGCACACACGGTGAGTTAAGCTGGTGTGTGCAAGTCAGGCGTGTTTTTGACTAAAAGACCGTAGACGGAATTAGTCCCGATGGACTAAACAAATCCGTTACTCGTGGGTAAAGAGTACACCCTCTGCAGAAATATTAAACCTATTCGAATAGTCGTGTCCATGGTTAAGGACTACAGTATGGGTCAGGTCAAGTGTCGGTCTTAGTGTCGGTCTTCGAAGGAGAAACTGCTAAACCAGAACATGGATCATGATTTGTGACTTGTGTTGATTATGATGATTATGATTATTTTTATCATGGACTAACTGTTGCCGCTACTCGATTTATTGAGTATCCCTGGGACGGTTCTACCTCTTGGATTTCACTATGAATGTTTTTGGTTCATAAGCCCTTTATGTGGTGTCGCTCAGACGCCCGACTGTGGCATTACTTGTTATTTATTTCCCATATAAGCCCTTTATGTGGTGTCGCTCAGACGCCCGACTGTGGCATTACTTGTTATTTATTTCCCTTATAAGCCCTTTATGTGGTGTCGCTCAGACGCCTGACTGTGGCATTACTTGTTATTTATTTCCCTTATAAGCCCTTTATGTGGTGTCGCTCGACGCCCGGACCGTGGCATTACTTGTTATTTATTTCCCATATAAGCCCTTTATGTGGTGTCGCTCGGCCTTTGACTGTGGCATTAGTTGTTATTTATTTCCCTTATAAGCCCTTTATGTGGTGTCTCTCAGACGCCCGACTGTGGCATTACTTGTTATTTATTTCCCTTATAAGCCCTTTATGTGGTGTCGCTCAGACACCCGACTGAGGCATGCTTGTTATTTACCATCATTTCGAGACGTCGCTTCAGACATCCGAATGGTGCATTTTATTTCCTCCTCTGTCATTTCATATTCTTGTTACATATAAATAACCTGTTTGCATGCATCAGAGATTTTATTTTATGACTAACAATGTGATCACAGAATATTTCCATACATGATTATCATTTATATTATACCCGTGTTCATAATGTTTGCGAGTACATTCAAAGTACTCACTGGCTTGTCCCTGGCTATTGTCTTGGCCAGATTTCTTGCATGGAGAGGGGCGTTGCGATGACCGCCCCGGAACCTAAGCAATGGAGACCGCATCCTCGCGAAGATAGGAGTTATCCTGGTCAGCTGTTCCTGTGGGAAATGGATTCCCATAGACACTGATGATCCACAAACCGCTTCCGCCATCAACCACTAGAAACGATTTGTTGTACTCCCAGGCCAGAATGGTTTTGTACTACATATATTTTGTATTTTGCTTGGAGTTTCTGTATCAAGTTGGTGCCTCATCAGCTAACAGTAATCCTTGGGCTGGTGAGCACAACGGCCATTTTCTGGAAATTAATACCCGGAAAACCGCTCGCCACACATAGGTTCTACCGGGTGCAATATTCTGACATGCATTCTCTTATCTGCATCTTCTAACATGGTGATATCGTTTAAATGGCAGGTTCATCACCTCTCAAGTTCTAACCATAGGGAAATGATCATCTGAACCCTTGCAAGAAATCGGCAAATAAATCAGTAGCCACCAGAACGGTCTTTACAACTCAGATCTGGTACATTACTGAAATAACTCAACCACGACTCAAGACGGCCGATAAACAGCTCAGAGCATGAGACCGGGTTGATAAGAAGAAAGTGGCAGCTCCCTAAGATAGCCGAAGAGTAGCTAAAAGCATAGGGCCACTGTCACAAAAAGAAACTCAACAACTATACGAGACGGCCGAAAAGCAGCTTAGATCTCGTGACAGTTGTTGAATAGAGAAAATAAAATCCGCATCCACCCCGAATAGCTAAAAACAGCTCATATCACAGGCGTGGTGCCATCACTGGATAAAATAAGACAAGGGCTCATCAAGATCATATTCTAGGTTCACAGGTACTTGTATAGAGCTCACTGTTGTCGTCAATCTTCATAATCCTTTGTCAGACTGCGGTGTATCACTGGCTTTCTCATTTTAACAATCCTCATGTGACTGTCCGATCCTTGTACCACATATATATGAGAATCGGATCCCCGAGGCAAACTTGTGTTCTGACCGATCCTTGCGTCTGACCAAACTGTTGCGGATCTGTTACTTGTGATACACTACCAGATGCTGCCAATTCACAGTGTGATATCTTGTCCCAATGTTGTACTGAGGATGGTTGGATGGCTTATGCTGGAAGGCATCGATAGTACCATGCCGACGAAGGCTGGGTATCGTGCTTCAGAAGCTTCCCCCCCCCCCCTTAAAGACTTGCTGGGGGAGGACTCGGTACCTTATGCCGGAAGCTTTTGTGGTTGCTTACTACAGAATACAGAACCTTGAACGAGAAGTCATCCATATATCGCACTAAGGAAGATAGTGGAATCTTGAAGTGGAAGCTTCTTTGGTAGCTTGCGAGGGAAGACTGGGTTGCTTACACCGGAAGCTTCTCCTTGTGATATACAGACTGATTTCCACATATGCATACCATCTTAATACTTTTGCTGTTGATTACTTGTATGCAACGGGGTTTGCTGAACTATCCTCCTTTCTGAGTGTTGAATCCATGGCACAATCTTGTTGATATTATACTGTCGATCTGGCACACAATTCATCTCATTTCTGATTTGATCATCACTGCCATGAAGAGTGCACACTAAGGGAGACTTGATTATCCATATTGTTGTGAGAAGTGCACGCTAATGCAAACTTGATTATCAGTCCTAAAAATCAAATATTCCCCATTTCACTCCAGTCGGCTAAGAATTCCATTCTATTCAGCTGAGTTTCCAACCATATGCATTCCTTGCTGATTCTCCGGGTCCGGTGTCGGTTGACGAGCAACTTTAATAAGGGGAAATCTGGCAACACCGACGGCCCAAAGAAAGAAGCAAAAGAAACGACAAAAACAAAAGCACACAAGCATACTAATAATATAAATAATGTGAATAATGTGAATAATCACATATTACTACTACTCACACAATAATATGCATGCACATCTAAGCACACAAATTTCACGAAAATTCCGGTTTTACGATCTATTATGTTGTGGCGGTGTGCACGAAAGTGAGTCTGCGTGTGGAAGGAATTGATGTAACCAAGGTCACACCAAGCGTTGGCTGAACACCGGTTGGATTTGAATGGATATGATGGAGAGGACGGTCTTGGTGATCAAGTAGCAAGACACCAGGTCACGACTACATCATCATCAAGCGTACAAAAGGGAACCGTACACATCCAAAGGATGATATGAGAGGGTAGGATAGCGGTGGAAAACGGGCTTGTTGGCGTTTCCCTCTTCTGATAACCAAGATCAGTAAGGGTTGCCAAACGGGACAAGATGGATAGCACGATTCGGGATAGAGACAAGTCTATTACCGAAACGATATGGGTGGGTGGCGGAAAGATATCGACGCGATATCTGAGCATAACTCCTGCAAATGGTGTCTGGAACACTCGGTACTAGGGCATCACCCTGCTGAGACAGAGATGACACCGAGCACTGAAGAGCAGGCATGCTAAGAAGGAGGGTGCGGGTAGTGGATCGAAACCGATACCACCTACACTCACAAGATTAACCGTTAGCGACAAGGTAGTGAGTCTATATGCGTGCTATGCAACAAATAAATGCAACAAACAAGTGCAACAAACCAATGGGCTCTATACTACCGCTTTCTAATGCTCGCGTGGGCTAGGGCGTCCTACAGCCAGGCCAGCTCTGATACCAAGCATTGTGGCACCCCGGCTCAGAGAAACCGGAACGCCCCGTTTTCCAGCCCAGAGATCAAGGAGAAGTCTTCTGGAATATGGCACTGCTTAGCATAGAACAAATCAACTCTTTATTACAATCTATATTGGGTACATGGGGTTCCGATATAACGGGGAATTACATCGGCACGGCGACACTACGCCTGCCACTGTTGCTCTATGCAATCAACAGAACAACTCGAAGTAGCGGAATAACAACGACGGCGGTGAACTCCACTCCGCAGGGACTCTGGCTAGAACGCTTATCCTAGCTCGCAAACAGGGAATCCACGACAAACAAGAAATCAACTCCGGCATGACCAGCAAAGTGGCATGACACGCCAGGTCAGTACATTGAATGTACTTGCAAGCTCACAATAACTAGAAGCATTCAAGACAAACAACAGTATGGCAATTATAGGCTAAACATGGATGAACATGATACCATCAGATCAACATGGCATGTACAACAGGATATAACTAGAACAGTGCGATCATGGCATGAACATGTAAACATGATAACACTAGCATATAACATGATGACACTATCATGCACCAACTTACTCTGATCGGGTTACCTCGTAACCAAAACAAGCATGAACTTACCATCGCGGACATCACACGATAATCTTAGGATCCAATCAAGCTTGGTATTACAATACCATAGTACTCATGCATGACCACAAGGTGCTTGACCTTTACCCGCGATTCACGCACAACATCACAAATATCCATCGACTCGGTATCCACGATACCACGGTGATCCTCTCACGATCACAATAAATATCAACCAACTTCTTTCATCATCGAACCAGGGTTGTTATTTAGCACATTATTATTATTACTGTTTACCCATGGTGTGACCGACTACGAACTGGGCCCATATCCACGGGCGCGGCTCTCGATAGAATTAAACACACACTCTACAGAGGTTAGCACACTGTACCCACACCACGGAACACATGGCTTCACACTCCCATTCAGGTGGACCAACTATGTTCCAACAAAACCGATCTACTGCCATGACACTCTCCCGGTCAGTCCGACCAACTCCCCTTTAGGCTAAGTCATGGGTGGCCCCGTGCCTACCAAAGGCATCAACGGCCACCGTCGTGGAAAAACAAAAACGGTCCCAAATGGGGACATGGTATGCCACTCAGAACAACGGGCACACAAGGGTTATGCCATCCTACCTGATCAAGGTAGCACCCGCACATAACCTTCCCTGATTGGAGGCACCGGTGAGAGGCATGACATTAAACCCAATTAGGACCTTACCATAAAAGGCAAATGTGGTTGCACTGGTCAGCTCGATATGGTGGCACCATGACTCAGCCAATAGTTATTCAAGTTCATTTGAGTCCGGTTAAACTTGAATGCAATAAGCTAAGTTATATTAAAATAACATGATGCAACTACAATCCATGAGTATGATATCAACATAAGCATAGAGGTGCAACATAATCTACTAGCATAACCACAATGAATCATATATCCGAATGAGCATGGCATATTGACGAGCATGAATATCGCAAGCATAACACTACTCATAACATAACATGGCCACTAGCATCAACAATAAATACTAAGCAAGAACATATCAAAAATAGTACCACGAAGCGTATAACCAGCTAGATGCAAAGGAACATGCATAATCATGGTACTCGGTAGCAGACGATAGTCATGCTCCGAAGTACATGACCAACATCAACATGTAATACTACCAAACAAGACATACGACAGAAATAATAACAACTAGTATATGATAACCAGGTGCACAAGAACATATCATGAAAGTAAACAAAGATCCATAGCATAACCGAAACAACGATAGTAGTAACAAAACAAACAGACAGTTATTTAAGATTCGAGTTGAAAACCAATGCTACTACATGGCTATCATGCAAATGGTGGTTGTGGCTTGCCTGGGGATGAAGAAGGCACTGGGGAGGAGTGCGGAACGATCGCGGAACGAAATGCTGGAAAGGTTTCTCTCTCGAAGGGGGCTGATTAGGTTCAAGGGCAATAAGGTCATTTCCATTATGTCAAACCATAATGAAAGTGACACCAACAGAATGAGCTCCACGAGACGAAGAAGTAGGCTTTGGATTCACCTCAATCGGAGTTACGAGTGAAAAGTTGTCACCGTTCACTTTTTAGGCAGAAAAGGGACTAAACAGTGAACATTCACGAAATAACCACTTCGGCCGGCTGAGCTGAAAAAGAGAAAGTGTATTTAGAGGATTACGCCTTCAGAACAGAGGAAACGTACTTTAAGCTGAAACAGAACTAAAGTGCTCATTCCAGCTGGGAAGACGTATTCCGAAGAATACGACTCCACTTAAGTGACGTGGCTGGGCAGGGTCATCGCTGTGCGAATAACTGGTGGGGACGGGGCGATGCGGGGCCTGCCTGGCAAGTCTTCTTCTTCACCCCGTTGAGGCTCGCTGGTGATCCCGACCACCACATGGAGCGTGCGAGCTACCGGCGAGCTCAGCGAAGCGAGGCGGATCCCGTCCAGGTGGTAGAAGATGTCGGGCAGCACCGAGCCGAGAGGGATGTCGGCCACGGCGGAGGAGGGCTTCGTGCTCTGGTGGAACTAGTGCTACGGTGGGGGAGAAGAGTGTGCGAGACTACAGGGAGGATCGCCGGACTATAGTGGATACTTTGGAAGTGGAGTGGAGGAGGGGGAAGCAAGGGTTCGCCGGAATCGAAGCGAGGCTCGCCAACGATCGTGGCGATAGAGGAGCTTGGGGAGGCACTCCGATGAGGTTCTGAGTGGCTGGGGAGGTGTACGGGAGTGAGGTGAAGCTGGTGGAGTGCTCGGATGGGCTCGGGGCTGGCTATATATAGGCGGGGCGAGGCGGTTGGCTCGGGTGCCGCCGCTCGCGTCCGGCCAAGGCCCTGGCGACGGGGAGCGATCACGGGAGGGCTCGGGAAGGCAACGAGCGAGGTAAAGGACGACTCGCAGAGGTCGCGGAGACGAGCGGAGCTCGGGGACAAGAAGAGGAAGAGGACACGGCCGAGGAAGACGACGCGGTCACGGGCCAGAACTGTGCGGCGATGGGGACGGCTCACTGGAGAAGAAGACAGAGGGGGAAAGAGCTCCAGAGAGACGGCGACATCACGGGGAACACGGTAGATAGGGTCAGGCGATGAGGGGACGAGTGCACAGAGAGGGAGAAGAAGACAGAGGCACCAGAGCGCGCGTTTGGCCGGCATGACCCGTGGTCACCGCCTAAGCTGGCGTGCGCGGGGCACAGCGATCGGGCATATCATGTCTGGTGGAACGTCCCTGCTACCCTTAGTCCAAAGGAAGCAACAACACGGTCCAGGGGCAAAGTAGAGAAAAACATAAGCCTCCAAACCAGCTAAATAGCAAGGTGTTTGATGCCTTCTGCAGAAGATTGGTCGGGAGGGTTAGACCGAGGTTTGACTGGGGTTGGTCACTCACTAAGGTGAGTAAGATGGCTGGGTTTCAGCTCAAGGGGAGGGGTTTAGCTAGTGGTTTCCAAGGTTGTCAGAATCGCGATTCTGTTGTACGATTCTACGACTTTATGATCCAAACTAACCCCTCTGATTCAACGACTTTGGTTCATAGAATCTACGTTTTTACGATCCTGATATTGAAGATTCTACGATTTGGGATCCTCCCATCAGAGCTCCGATCCGATTCAGAATCACGATTCTGACAACCTTGCTGTAGAAAAGTGCCACACTTTCCAGAAATGTAGACATAGAAGTAGCACTCACATAGTACATCCACTTGGGCTGAAATTTGGTATGGAAGGGTTATTTGGTCACATGAAGATGCTGTAAAAGTTTCATACCAATTGGGTAAACCAAAATGGTACTTGCTTCACAAATATCCCCACTAGACAGAAACTTGCAAAAGGTCCTGAGGGAAAATGGCTCGGCATATTATGCCCAAATTTGGTGGAGATAGGTTATATGGGTAGGAGAAGGTCGAAGAAAATTTTCAGCTTAGTTGAAGCAATATGACATATACTTTCTTCACAAACTGAAAATTTGGACAGAATCAAATAATTGAAGATGAGCTCACAGGGAGGCATGACATGAGCTCAAATTTGGTGGAGGGCTATGATATGATAATATTGAGGTCATGCAAATTTGAACTCATTTGGATATTCCTAGCTTCTACCTCCTTCCCAAAGTTTATTTATGGACAGAAACTTTGGAAAATCATTTGGATATGCCTCAAAAACTTTGGAAATATAGGTTGCTTCACAACCTAGGGCAAATTGAGTTATTCCTTTAATAGAAAAAGGAATATTCTCAAGTAAAAGATTATTGGGGTTGGTCCAAGATGGAAATGGCAAGGTCTAGGGATGGATATGAGGATGACAAGCCACTCTGGAAGGAAAGAAGAGGTCACCTTCTTCATTTTCCAGACCACATAGCCACCGAAAAAGAAAACTCAGGCAAAAATCTCAGAAAAACAAAAGAAAAAGAAACAACCAAAAATCAGGGGGTCACAAGTAGTATCTCTACTTGGTGCAGAATTTTTCGCTAGCAAAGTTGGGGGTCAAGCACCACATGTTGAAGGATCTATGACAATATAGCTTCTCTGTGAATATGAACAAACATAAACCATTACGTTGTCTTCCTTGTCCAACGTCAACAATTTTGGCATATAATATTTTGATGGGGGCTCACAATCACAAAAGATTTCCAAGATAGTGTATTTGCAAGTGAAAGTTCTCTTCCTTATAGTAATCATTTAGGAATTACTGGTATGACCAATATTATGATTGTTAAGCTACAAAATATTTCACTTTCTAAACCCAATGTGAAGCTACCACTATGCATGTTATGAACATATAATTTCAACTTTATTATATTCATTTTAATCAACAATTTACTCACAAGATATAAGTGAAGCACAAGAGTAAATGACATGCTACTCAAAAAAGATGTAAGTGAAGATCAATCGAGTAGTTTAAGTAAATAGATAGCTATGCGATGACTCTCTCTTATTTAAAACTTTCAGATCAAAGTACTTTATTAAAATAGCAAGCAAAATTAAAATAAAATGACATTTCAAGGATAATACAACTCATGTGAAGAATAAAAAACTTAGGCTCAACCGATACTAACCGATAATTGTTGTTGAAGAAAGGTGGGATGCCTACCGGGGCATCCCCAAGCTTAGATGCCTGAGACTTCTTGAAATATTATCTTGGGATGCCTTGGGCATCCCCAAGCTTGAGCTTTTGTGTCTCCTTAGTTCCTTTTATATCAAGGTTTCCCTAAATCTTAAAAACTTCATACACACAAAACTCAACAAGAACTTGTGAGATAAGTTAGTATAAACCAATGAAAAAACCTTATAATTCTCTACTGTAGGAAATCATTAAAATTATTTTCAACATTTCACTCTAAATACCTCTGCATATTTAATACTCCTATCCTTAAATAGAATCATTAAACAAGCAAACATATGCAAACAATGCAATCATAACAGCAATCTGCCAAAACAGTACAGTCTGTAAACGATGCAAGAGTATCAATACTCCTTTAACTCCAAAGATTATGAAAATTTACCACAATATAGAAAACTTATAAGAGTTTATCGTGCAAAAAGTTTCAACATTTTACCACATTCTCAGTTTTATAGGCAGTTTTTGCAACAGCGATAAACTTTCTGATTTGGAACAACAACAGGTAGACTTGCAAAATAAGCATGGCAAAGTCTATCCTTGGCATTTTTATTGATAAGAAAGATGCAAAACATTATTCTAAATAACAGCAAGCAAATCCTAACAAAAGAAAATGACGCTCCAAGTAAAACTCATATCATGTAACGAATGAAAACATAGCTCCAAGTGAGGTTACCGATAATGTTTAAGTTGAAAGAGGGGATGGCTTCCGGGGCATCCCCAAGCTTAGAAGCTTGGATCTTCCATGAATATTACCTTGGGGTGCCTTGGGCATTCCCAATCTTAGGGTCTCATCACTCCTTATTCTCCTCATATCGATATCTCACCCGAGACTTGAAAAGCTTCAATCACACAAAACACAACGAAACTTTGTGAGATAGGTTAGTATGATAAAGAGCAAACCATTTCACTTTGGTACTGTCAAAGACAAGATTCATAATTGTTTCCACACAGTTCCTACTATAGCATATCATTCCCACAATTTATATTGACCAATATAAGCCATAGAAACTAGAAAACAAGCAACCTATGCATTGAAAACAGAATATGTCGAAAACAGAACAGTCTGTAGTCATCTGTACTCCAACCATGTTTCTGCTACTTCAAAAATTCTGAATAAATAGGAAAACTTATGTAATTCGTATATCTATCACCTGTAAAAAATTCAGATTTTTTCCGTGTTCCAGTTAAATATAAGAATTTCTGCACTGGACACAAAAGTTTCTGTTTTTGCAAAGATTCAAGTCAACTATCATCCACACTATCCCAAAAGCTTTGCTTGGCACTTTATTGAAACAAAAGCAATAAATCATGATCACTACAGTAGAATAATCATGTGAACACACAAGAACAGTAGGTAAAAGTGTTGGGTTGTCTCCCAACAGGCACTTTTCTTTAATGCCTTTTCGCTAGGCATGATGAGTTCCATGATGCTCGCATAAAAGATATGGATTGAAACATAACAAGAGCATCATGAATCATAAGTTCCTCTCTCATAATAATTTTCAGTAGCATCATGAATATATTCATCAATATAACTATCCCATAAAACATTCTTTTCATGATCCACAAACATAGAAATTTTTTTACTCTCGACATAAGAAATTTCTTCTCATTCACAATGGTGGGAGTATCATATGAAACTCGAATACCACATAAGAAAATTTCTGCTCATTTATAAATTATAGATACTTTGGAGACGTGTCAGTGGCTTACGGGGCGGGGAATAATGGTGAGGTGGATCGGGTGCGGTCCCCGGCATTGCTCCGGTGGTTGGGTGTGACGGCGGTGGCGTCTGGGTGATGCGGCGGAGCGAGACGAAGTCGGGGGTGGTATCGGTGGAGGTTTGGGTCGACTGTGGCGAGTGGGGCGATGGCGATGGAGCTTGGGTGAGATATGGCTCCAGCGAATGGCGGTTGTGCTCGTGCAGCTCCCTTTAGACGATGAAGAAGAGGAAAAAGTTGTCAAAACGCAATGTGGAATCGAGCAAGGCCGATGGCTGGAATTGGGGAGTGTCATGGGAAACCACGACCATCTATGGGGCCATGATCCCCTTGTGGTTCGGCGGGGGGATGAGCACATTGCACAAAGAGCAGAGAGCATCGTGCAGCAGGACAAAGATCACACGGGCAGTTTTCCCCAGGTTCGGGCCGCCGTAAGGTGTAAAACCCTACTCCTGCTTTGGTGGATTGATCATAGATTCTGTTAGAAACACAACGCTCTAGCCTGGCAGGGTTGCCTCGGGGCGAGAGCAGCTACACACGTACGAGTGTACAAGGGTCGGAATCCTTTCTATGGTTGCCATGGGCCTCCTTTTATAGATCAAGGGGTCACCACAATGGAAAATTAGTCATTGTGTATTGATTAGATAACAAACAGTGCTATCATACCTAACTCTGCAGACAGGGCAGAGCACATTAAATGCGCCGCTTAGTGTCACATCATGGCCTGCCCAGCAAGCCTTGCCAGGCTGCTTGGCCACCTTTTCTCCTGTTTGCATGACACGTCGCTGGACTGGTGTCATTAGGATGTGATTTCGATAGGAGGTGGCTCCCATGTGGCAAGAGACAGCCACTTAGTCACTTGGAGGCTTGACACTGCACCGATCGATGACTTCCATCACTGTGAGGTGGTGCGGTGGAGCCTTGGCGGGGCAGCTTGCCTTCGTAGGTCCCGGCAGGCCTACCGGGACGGTCTTGAAGTTTGCTTTCGGGGCAACCTTGACCTTGCAAGGCTCGCCTGCCCGGCAAGGGAGGTCTTCCCTTATTGGTGTCTTGCACTTTTAGCTTAACTTGGTCTTCTTGGTCTGGCCCTTGATGTAGTAATCTTGATCTTGTGCCTGTGCATGGTCTGGGCAACAGACCCAGGGTTTGTTGCACCGATAGGAGCCCCGGGGCCTGGCCCGAACACGCTACCGGGCGTCATCGGGGTAGGCCCTAACCAGTGCACAGGCGAGTGGGGAGTAGCTGCTTGTCCTTTGGGTTCTTCTTTGCTTCTTCATTAACCTGAACCTAGGTCAGTTTCCGGTTCTTCGTGCGTCGCATAACGCCAACTACAGTGAGGGAGATAATAGGCCACGATCTGCGGAGTACCCATGTCCCACGTTCACGGTGTTGTAACTGCCACCCCACTATCCTTCCCACTCCAAGCGCTTCTGCCATGTGTATCACATGCATTGCGCAAGGTTGGTGGCGGATGCGGAGGGCGCGAGAATGAGTGCCATGGCAGAAAGCCAGGCACCATGGATTGGTGCAGGGGGTCGGCCTTGATTCTTCGAGTTGTTAATGGCGAGGGGGAGCCGAACTGGCCGAGCGTGGTGGCCACCTCCATGAAAAATCCCAGCCCCCTGCCATGCCCGCCTATTAAATGGGGCGCGGTGCGAGACATTCCTCCACACCTCCTTCTCTGTCCATTCCCGAAGTAGCCCGCGTCTATCATGGTGAGAGGTCAAGGGTCCGGCCCTCCCCCAGTGGTGGCGAGAACTTCTGCTTGACAGCGTCTCCCTCCTCCCTCCGATTATGCGGGGGCGGAGCCTACTATGAGAGGAGGTGGGAGGGGGCGAGGTCATGGTCGTCATGGCGCACGGGGCCGAGGAGGAGGGGGTGGCGCTTTGATTGCACCCAAACCGGCCGCCCCTCCCCTGATGGATGGCCACGTCGCAGACCAACCTCTGGAGTTTATCATTAGGCTAAGCAAGCCCCCGCGACCGCTTCTTCAAGGGTGATAGAGCTCGAACAATCGCACGTGTTGTAACTGCACATGAGGGGCTGCGGGAATGGCAGCATGCGGGTGGATGTGGATTTCCCTGCTCCACATGTCATGTTCTTCTACCGTGTGTGGAAGATCTTTGCTCGCACCCATAGCCTGTCAGAAGGGCACCTCCTCCATTTTAAATTAACAGAGGAAGATTTCCTTTCCGTCAAGGTCTTTGGGTGCTCGCTTAGGGTGCTACGCGGTGACCAACGACAAAAGCTCCTCCTCGAGCTATATCGACAAGGAGGACAATGACAACGATGTCGACGGCACCGACATGGAGGGCGACGACTCAGACTCCGGATGAGCATCAGCCACACCGTCGCCGTCAGGCGGCAGCACAACCATCTACACCTGCATCTCCTCTCCGGCAAGGTGATTTGCTGGGGAGTTGGGTGCAGGGGTGGACATGGTGCCCCCGGCTCCTCCAGTAGCCTTCCAGCTGGGCCCCGGCAGGCTTCCTCGCGGGCTGCAACTTCGTTCGCCCTGCCGCGTCCTGCTATCCCTGGTGGTGGAGGTTGATGGGTCATCTCCGCCGATCTCTTCACCATCACCTTCGCCCGCGCCTTCCTGGTCTTGTCTAGCTACCTATCCTGGAGCCCGACTAGGTCAGGTTGGGCTTCTACCTTGGTGCCCCTTTTGCCCTCTTCACCTCCTGCCAACAGGGTCAGGATGGCTTCTACCTATGAGCCCGACAGGGTCATGGCTTGCGTCACCTTAACCTCATGAGGTGGGCACCTGCATAGGAATCTCTGCTCCTCGGGAGCCAGCCTAGGGAGGCCACTCCCTTTGGAGGTCTTGGCGTCGTCCGCCTCGCGAGGCTTGGCCCCTCATGAGGGTCTTGCGTTGTCGATGCTGAAGGTGGGCCGTACCAGGCCGCTGATGGACCCACGCCGTGGGCTACAGGCAGGCAAATCTGGGTACCCTGGTTCCCAGAACACCGACAGTAGCCCTAGGGCCCAAGGCGCACTCGGACTTGGCTTCGAGGCAAAGCCTAAGGGCAAGGGAGAAGCGCCACGGGACCCAACCGCCTGTGGACCCGGTCGATGCATGGCGCTTGATGGGACGTGGGTGTCTCCACTTTCCCATGTTGCCTCGGCAACCGTTTGACTTGACAACAACCTGCTGCATGCAAAAAAGATCATCATTACTGGGGATCGTGGAGGCCAGCGTTGGCCTCCCTCTGTCTATAAATGGAGGGGGGCGGAGCCCCCTGCTCATCTCCATCTTCCCGCTGCTTGCTCCTTCTTCTTCCTTCCTGTCTCGCCATCTCGTCAAAGCATCCATGGCACCAGTGAGGAGGTTTTCCGCGACGGAGAAAGGAAAGGCCCCCAAGGAGGGGCCAGGTTCACTGCCGCCCAAGAGAGGCCGCGGGCGGCCCTGAAACCACGTGGCAACCCCGGCGGTGGCCCCTCGGTGGCGTAGGTGCGCTCCTTCAACGGTCGGCGTTGCCTCCGGCAGCCGTGGTGGAGCTTCTTCCCGCGGCAAGGGCTGCCGCGGACTGGGTAACCTCGGCGACGAGTAGAGGCGCGCTGTGATCATCCGGCCGCCAGGACCGTGCTACCACTCGATCGACGTGCCTCTGGAATTCGTCGTGTGGTCGGAGAGGCCACCGGGCATCTAGTTCCAGATTCCGCATTCCTTTGCGAGCGCGCTGCTGACCAGAGGGCCTGGTGGCCTCTGGCTGCAGGGTGACGGCGGCTGCAGCAAGGCCTCGTGGGTGGATGTTGAGGTCACCGTTGCTGGCAATGTGTTCCTGAACCACGGGTGGCAGCTGTTTGCCGGCGCGCGCGGCCTGCATGGGAGGTGCACCCTCCACTTCAGGTACGACGGTGTCGCAACCCTCTATGTCAGGCTCTTCGGGGAAGGCGGCCGGCTCCTGGGGTGCTACCCGAAGAGCGACAACAACGACGAGGACGAGGACGACGGCGCCATCGCTGGCAGTGAGCTTGCCCTTGGCGACGACCGTGCTGCCTCTAGGAACGGGGGCTCCTCTTCTGGGCAGAGCACGAGCGACGGCTGGAGCAGGTGAAACAGGAGGAAGACCTGATACGTCTCCGTCGTATCTATAATTTTTTATTGTTCCATGCCAATATTATTCAACTTTCATATACTTTTGGCAACTTTTTACACTATTTTTGGGACTAACATATTGATCCAGTGCCCAGTGCCAGTTCATGTTTGTTGCATGTTTTATGTTTCGCAGAAACCCAATATCAAACGGAATCCAAACGGGATAAAAACGGATGGATAATTATTTTGGAATATTTGGGATTTTCCGGAGGAAGAATCAACGCAGGACGGTGTCTGGGGTGGCCACGAGACATGGGGCGCACCATCCCCCCGCCCCGGCGCGCCACAGACTCTCGTGGGCCACCCGTAAGGCGGTTGACGCTCTTCTTTTGCCGCAAGAAAGCTAATTTATGAGAAAAATCTGGGCAAAAGATTCACCCCAATCGGAGTTATGGATCTCCAGATATAAAAGAAATGGTGAAGGGGTAGAATCTGGGAACGCAGAAACAGAGAGAAACAGAGAGATAGATCCAATCTCGGAGGGGCTCTCGCCCCTCCCAAGCCATGGGAGCCAAGGACCATAGGGGAAACCCTTCTCCTGTCTAGGGAGAAGGTCAAGGAAGAAGAAGAAGAAGGGGGGTTCTCTCCCCCTTGCTTCCGGTGGTGCCTGGAGCGCTGCCGGGGGCCATCATCATCACCGCGATCTTCGTCAATACCTCTGCCATCTTCACCAACATCTCCATCACCTTCCCCCATCTATATTCAGAGGTCCAATCTCCCGCAACCCACTGTACCCTCTACTTGAACATGGTGCTTTATTCTTCATATTATTATCCAATGATGTGTTGCCATCCTATGATGTGTGAGTAGATTTTCGTTGTCCTATCGGTGATTGATAAATTGCTATGATTGGTTTGAGTTGCATGTTTTATTATTGGTGCTGTCCTATGGTGCCCTCCGTGTCGCGCAAGCGTGAGGGATTCAGCTGTAGGGTTTGCAATATGGTTATGATTTGCTTATGGTGGGTTGCGTGAGTGACTGAAACACAAAACCGAGTAAGTAGGTTGTTTGCGTATGGGATAAAAGGGGACTTGATGCTTTAATGCTATGGTTGGGTTTTACCTTAATGAATCTTTAGTAGTTGCGGATGCTTGCTAGAGTTCCAATCATAAGTGCATAGAATTCCAAGTAAGGGATGATATGTTAGCTTATGCCTCTCCCTCAAATAGAATTGCAATAGTGATTATCGGTCTAGTAACATAGACAATTGCTTAGGGACAATTCCACAACTCATACCACCACTTTTCCACACTCGCTATATTTACTTTATTGCTTCTTTATCTAAACAGCCCCTAGTTTATATTTACGTGTTCTTTATTATCTTGCAAACCTATCCTATCACTCCTACAAAGTACTTCTAGTTTCATACTTGTTCTAGGTAAAGCGAATGTCAAGCGTGCGTAGAGTCGTATCAGTGGCTGATAGGACTTGAGAGAGTATTTGTTCTACCTTTAGCTCCTCGTTGAGTTCGACACTCTTACTTATCGAAAGAGGCTACAACTATCCCGTATACTTGCGGGTCATCAAGACCTTTTTCTGGCGCCGTTGCCGGGGAGTCATAGCGTGGGGTGAATATTCTCGTGTGTGTGCTTGTTTTCTTTATCACTAAGTAATTTTTATTTGCTGTTCTTAGTTGTTTTCTATCTTTAGTTATGGGTAGGAAACGCAAAATACCAAAAAAACTAGTTGTACCTACTGCTCCAATGGTTGAAGAACCACTCAAAATCTATCACACTACTGAAGCTTTTTACTTAGATCATCTTTGATCCCTTTGTGCTCGTGCTAAAACCCCAACTAGCTTAGTTGAGGGCAAATCTTTAGATGAGCATGCTTGTTATGCGCGACACCTTATATTTGAAAAAGGGAAACTATTATGGGATCAAATTCAACGTTTGCAATGCTATGCTTGGAATTTATGTGAAATATATGATGTTACTTGTTGTTCTGAAAACCCTAAGAAACACCTTCCCTACCAATGTGAGTTTGATAATGGAATCGTATCTTCGTATGCTATGGGTGTTTATAATAACGAGTAGCTAGGCGATGGCCGGAGCTACGGTCTTGACACGGGAGGCGCTACAGTGCATGGGAGCGGGATGTGTTGGTGGCTATGGTCTCGTGAGGCCATTATGAGCATGGTGGTGCACTTAGGTGGGCGCTCCAGTGGCTATGGCCACGGCGGCGACACGGCGCTGTGGCAGCGAGCTTTGGCCGAGGTGGAAAACACGGCTAGAGGACGAACGCATCGACGGGGAGAGGGGCGAGGGGCGTAGGAGCTCACAACGGTTCCGCATGGTTGGTCAGTGGGCTCGAGGAGGGGCCGGAGCAAGCGGGGCGGCGATGGAGATCTCCGGCGTCGGGAGGTTGAAGAAGACGGCGTGGACATGCTCGGGGGCGTCCGGCGCTGCACAACTCGACGAGGAGGAAGAGGGGTACTAGGCGGAGCTCTTGGGCAGCTCAGGGCATCGCCGGGATGGCGATGTCCGTGATGGTGGCGAGCGGCGGCAACGTAGGCGTTCGGGCGGGGTGCGGGCAGCGAGGAAGAGACAAGGGGGAAAGTGAACAAGGGGCCAGGGCGTCGGGGGTGCACGCAGGCAGGCAGGAGGTGGCTCGGGCACGTGCCCGCGTGCATCGGCCACGCGTGCGTCCTCCTGGCGAGAGGTGGACAATGGCTGGCAGCTGGGCTGCACAGCGCTGGGCCGGCCTGTGGGCTGCGGTAAGGGCCATATGGGTTTTTCGTCTCTCTCTGCTTTTTTTCTATTTTGTTCTGTTTTCTATTTTTTTGCTGCTGTTTTGGCTTTAGTAAAAATACTAAAGCATTTTGTAAAATGCTGCAATAATTTGTGGACACTCTATGTATTATTCCAGTGGCCCACATTTAAATTCAGCATCATTTGAGCATTTAAATTATTTATAGTGTTTAAATGCCCAAATTCAAATACGATATGATTTAATTCAAAAATCCAGGAATGACCTTGAAACATGTGCACCATTATTGTCAGAGGTTTTAACCTTTTCTAAAAATGATGAACATTTTTAAAGGCATTTTGGGTTTATTGAAAAGAGTTATGGTTGACCCTATTTGATCTAATTTTTGGTGCTAGGGTTTGTCATCCCCATTTCAACTTTCTGAGTGATTTAAACATGATGACATGAATGCCTTAATGCAACTAATGACAAGCAAATTCTTGGGCTGTGACAGTGGACACTTCCGTGATGATAATTTCAGTAATGTCATGGAACACTTCTACGACAGCACAGGTATGACTATCTTGATTCTGTCACAAATTTGTCATGGATGTACATGCATGGCAGAAAACGTGACCTACTGTGACAAACACGTATCATCACGGAAGTGTCTTTTTTTAGTGAACATTGTAGATGGTGGGGGTGCAAAGCATTGGGAGCGCGTCGGCGCCTACCGTGGTCGCGGCGTGGTACCTTGAGTCGAAGGTCAGGTCAGCCTTAGGCGCCACCCAGCCCGGAGGGGCTCCCCGTTGCACGTGGGCGACGCCTATCTGGCGGAAGAACTGCTTGACGTGGCAGTCCGAGGTTGGTGCCTACGACCCGCCGAAGATGGCCGCGATGGCATGGGGAGCCGGCGCCCTGAAGCGCGCAATGAAGAGGCCGCATAGCTCTTCCCAGGAGGCCACCGAAGACTCCGGCAAGCCCAGAAGCCAAGCACGCAACTCTCCCGTAAGGGCCATAGGGAGCCAATTCGCCGTGACCTTGTCGTCACCGCCGGCTGCCCAGACAGTCTCTCCATACGCCTAGAGAAACCACAATGGATCCGCCATGCCGTCGTGTCGAGGCGGCAACTCCGGCCTGAACTTTGGCGGCCATCACACCTGCCACAGGGTGGGGGAGAAATCCCGGTGACCCATGGCGCTCCGAACGCGCCTGGCAGCCGGCTAGTGGAGCGGCCCCCGCCATGATAATCAGACAACGAGGGTGAGGTACAGCAGACGAGTAGGTGAAGCTTCGACACACCCCTACCTGGCGCGTCAAATGTTGGATTCAGGGCTCCGCAGACCCAAGAAAGATTTGAACTCTGGGGTGCGTGCGAATAATCAATCTCCCCTGCCTACCAACTCGTTGCTCTCACGCCCTTGCTCGATGAATGGGAAATGAGAGAGACACAACAGTTTACCCAGGTTCGGACCAGCTTGCGGTGTAAGACCCTACTCCTGCTTTGTGGTATATTAGCCTCGAGGTGGGCTAAGGATGAACTAGTACAGAGGAACAACTACCTTAGGAGGTGTGTTCTTGTGTTGGTGTGAGCTGGTGAGGGTTCGGATGGTCTGATCCCCTGCTATGGTGGTGGCTAACCTATATTTATAGTGTCCTTGGTCCTCTTCCCCAAAAAAATTAAGGCGGGAAGGGATCCCACAATGGCCAAATTTGAAGGGAGACAAATAGTACATCTTATCCTGACGAAAGGTGGTCTTCACCCACAAAGCTTCTGGTCGTGACATCGTGGTGGGCTCGGTGATGACCTCCGTCCTGCCATCCTGGCGATCTTGTTCTTGTAGCACGGAAATGGAAACCTTTGGCGGATTCCTCGTGACCCCGCGCCTGCGCTCGCCTCCTTAGCACAGTTGTTGTACTTCACCCGCTGGCGCCCGCCTGGCCTTGGTCGTCATGGCTTGCGTCACCTTAACCTCATGAGGTGGGCGCCTGCATAGGAATCTCTGCTCCTCAGGAGCCAGCCTAGGGAGGCCACTCCCTCTGGAGGTCTTGGCGTCGTCCCCCTCGCGAGGCATGGCCCCTCACGATGGTCTTGCGTTATCGATGTCGAATGTACCAGGCCACTGATGCAACCATGCTGTGGGCCGCAGGCAGGCAAGTCCGGGTACCCACGTTCCCAGAACGCCGACAGTAGCCCCCGGGCCCAAGGCGCACTCGGACTTGGCTTTGAGGCGTAGCCAAAGGGCAAGTGCGAAGCGCCGCGGGCCCCAATCGCCTGCTAACACGGTCGATGTGTGGAGCTAGATGGGACGTGGGTGTGTTCGCTTCCCCATGCTACCTCGGCAACCGTTTGCCTTGACAACAATGTGCTGCTATCAAAAAATATCATCAGTATTGGGGACCATGGAGGCCGGCGGTTGGCCTCCCTCTGGCTATAAATGGAGGGTCGGAGCCTCCTGCTCATCTCCGTCTTCCCGCTGCTTTCTCCTTCTTCTTCCTTCCTATCTCGCCGTCTCGTCAAAGCATCCATGGCACCGGTGAGGAGGTTTTCCGCGGCGGAGAAAGGGAAGGCCCCCAAGGAGGGGCCAGGTTCGCCACCGCCCTAGAGAGGCCGCGGGCGGCCGAGAAAGCACGCAGCGACCCCGACTGCGGCCCCTCGGGGGCGCATGCGCGCTCCTTCGATGGCCGGCGCTGCCTCCGGCAGCCGTGGTGGAGCTTCTTCCCATGGCAGGGGCTGCCACAGATGGCGCGACCTCGACGATGGGGGAGGCGCGCGGCGATCGTCCGGCTGCCACTACCGCGCTCCCACTCAACCGACGTGACTCCGGAATTCGTCATGTGGTCGGAGAGGCCAGCGGGCATCTGGTTCCAGCTTCTGCGTTCCTTTGTAAGCGCGCTGCCGTCCGGAGGGCCTAGTGGCCTCTGGCTGTAGGCCGACGACTGAAGCAGCAAGGCCTCATGGGTGGATGTTTAGGTCAACACCGCTGGCAATGTGTTCCTGAACCATGGGTGGCAGCCATTTGCCTGCGTACGTGGCCTGCATGGGAGGTGCACCCTCCACTTCAGGTACGACGGGGTCGCGACCCTCTATGTCAGGGTCTTCGGGGAAGGCAGCCGGCGCCTGGGGTGCTGCCCGGAGAGCTACAGTGACGATGAGGACGACGACGACGGTGCCATCGCTGGCGGTGAACTTGCCCTTGGGGACGGCCGTGCCGCCTCCAGTAGTGGGGGCTCCTCTTCGTGGCAGAGCACGAGCAATGGCGACTACGATGAGCCGCCACGCCGCTGGGCTTAGACCGGGGAGGGCGACGAGCTGCATCACCGGCATGCCCCGGTGAAACAGGAGGAAGACTCAGACTAACCTCAAGGGCCGCTGGAGTAGGGCCTCGGGGGCCGCTGTAGTCGCGCGGCTTGCTTTTGTTTCTTCCTTGTATTATGCTATTGGGGCCCTGTTGGGGCGTGTAATGAACCATGGCACTTGCTCCATTATGCTATGCTCGTTATTTTTGTATTATGTTGTGATGTCAGTGCTGCTACCGGGTGTGGTTAGGGTGACTTAGCTCAATGTGCTCACGGTAGACCTCCATGTTGTGAGGGCATGCCCTTTCAGGGATGTCTTCCAAGGGCTTCCTTGTTGAGAACTCAAGGAATGCTGAGCCTCCGGAGGCGTCCTGTGGCAACAGGGTTGGAAAACCTCATGAGGCGCCATACCTCGCGCAAGCCCCCAAGCTTGGGTTGGTTGTGGCCAGTACACTATGTCGCGATACCTAGAGGCACGGAATTTAGTGGGCGCACATGCCCGTGAGCTTGTTTGAGAGCATCCCGCGGGAATTAAGGCGCCAAAGCTGGGGCAGTGAGGTTTTGGAGAGGTGTGGTCGCGGGCGAACCCAAGCACACACACCATACCAAGCCCCGCGCGGGTCACGCGAGGAAGAGCAATGGGCAACTTCCACTCTTCCTAAGACAAGACTGGAAAGGTACAGTCTGGCAAACGAAAGCTCCAAATTTCATTCAAGAAGTCGAAAACCAGCTACAGAAAGCAAGGAAAAGTACAGTCGCGTCGGCACCTAGACTAGTCTTCTTGTCTTCCCATCAGCGCGGAGCATGGGGCCTCCACTAGGACGTGGGTGGGAGCCCCCATGAGGCCCAAGGGTGGCACTCAGGGGACTCCGGGGCGTGTACAGCCCCAACTCATTATTACGTTAGAGTGTCACGAGCGGAGATCTTCACAGGCGCGGGGCCTTGGTCTTGGGTAGTACTTCCAGAGGTGCTGGTTGTTCCGGGCGTTCTAGATGGGGACCCCGTCCTGCGTCTCTAGGTGCACAGCGCAAGGCCTGGAGACACAGGCGATCCTGAATTGGCCCTCCCACATGGGCGAGGGCCTACGAAGCCCTTCCCTGGAGAGCACCCGCCTCAGGACGAGGTCACCCACCTCGAGAGTCCTGGAGAGGATGTTGCGGCAATGATACCGCCGCAGCGCCTGCTGGTACCTCGCTGCACGGAGCGAGGCTTGGAGGCGGCGTTCCTCCCCCAGCACAAGGTCCCTCGCGAGGCGTCCTGGCATGCCTCGTCAAACGCCAAGACCCGTGCGGAGCAATGCGTGACCTCGTGAGGGAGGACCACTTCGGCTCCATAGACAAGGAAGAATGGAGTCTCGCCCGTCGTCTTGGTCACGGTGGTGCGGTTGGACCAGATCACGGAGGCCATCCCCTACAGCAGGCCTCGAGCTTCTTCTTGAAGGTCTTCACCTTGGGGCCTCTCAGGACCTCTGTGTTGGCGCGCTCAGCCTGGCCATTGCTCCGTGGGTGTGCCACCGAAGCGTAGCATATCTGCGTTCCAAGTTTAGCACAATATGTTTTGAAAAGGTTGTTGGTGAACTGCGAGCCATTGCCCGTGACGATGCGGTTAGGAACCCCGCAGCGGCCCTTGATGAACTTGACGGCCGAGCTGGCCGGAATGGTGCGGACGGCCTCCACCTCCGCCCACTTGGTGAACTAGTCGATGGCGACGTAGAGGTTGCGGTAGCCCCCGGGCACTCGAGGAATCGGGCCTAGGATGTCCAACCCCTAGACAGCGAACTCCCACGAAATAAGGATGGTCTGGAGGCCATCAGCGGGCTGGTGGATCTGCTTAGCATGGAACTGACAGGCTTCGCATGATCTTACGAACTCAGTGGCATCATTGAGCGCCCTTGGCTAGTAGATTTCGCTGCGGTACGCCTTTCCCATGAGGGTGCGCAACGAGGAGTGATGCCCGCAATCCCTGCCATGTATGTCGGCCAATAGCTTGCATCCCTGCTCCCTGGAGATGCATCGTAGAGAAACATTGTTCGGGCGCTTTCGGTAGAGCTCACCATCCTGGATGCAGTGCGCAGTGGCCTGGCGGGCCACACGCTCCGCGTCCTCCTCCTTTCCTGGCAAGACGCCTCGGAGCAGGTATGCCTTGAACTGCTCGGACCAACACCTCTCCTGAGGCTCGAGCGCAAGGAGCAGGCGGCCTCCCGAGGTTGGGCCACAGGCTCTTGCGCCTGAGAGGGGCGCCGGGGGGGGGGGGAGCTCATCCTGAGGCCATGCAGGTCCCACATCCGGGGGAGGTGCCGACGACTTGAAGAGCCGCTCCACAAAGACGCCAGGCTCCTGAGGTTGGCGCCGGGACACCCTCTTGGCGATGTCGTCCACCTTCTTGTTTGTGTCGCCCGGCACGTGCTGCAACTCCAAGCCTTAGAATCATTTCTCAATTTTTCGTAGCTCCTCAAGGTATGCCTCCATGTGCTCGTCCTTTGGCTTGTACGCCTTGTTGGAGAAGTTGACGAGGAGCTGGGAGTTGCCCCTGATTGTGAGGTGCTTAACCCCCAGAGCTGCCGCAGCCTTGAGGCCGGCGATTAGGCCCTCATACTCCACGATGTTCTTGGAGACCTTCTCGTTGCACTGTAAACAGAGCTGCACGGCGTAGTAGAGCTTGTCCTGGGTGGGCGAGATGAGCATGGCTCCAGCCCATGCGCCATGACATGCGAATGCTCTGTCGAAGTACATGACCCAACCATCCAGTGCTTCGCTTCCAGGAATGAGCGAACGGTCCTCACCCACTTCTCGGTCGGGGGCATCAGTCCATTCTACCACAATGTCTATGAGGGCCGCACCTTTAATATCCTGGTACAAAGTCTATGAGGGCCGCACCTTTGATATCCTGGTGGTGCTGAATTCCAATTGGAACACATGTAGTTCAATGTTCCATTCGGTGACCCTTCCCGCAGCGTTAGGGCTCCGGAGTACCCTCTCCAAGGGGTAAGCCGAGACAAGCTTGGTGGGGTGGCCTTGGAAGTAGTGACGCTGTTTTCGGGAGGCAACGAGGAGTGCGAGGAAAAGCTTTTGCGGCATGGGGTAGCGCGCCCGCGCATCACGTAGCCTCGAGCTGACTAAGTACACTAGGTGTCCGACAAAGGTGGAGGCATTGACGTGGTCCTGTACCTCCTGATACTAGGGGACCTCAGGAGCTTTGTTATCTGTCAGGGCAGTCGTGGCCTCAGCAGCACCATCCTCAGGAGTCACGCTGACCGGAGGGGTGGCTGAGGCCTCAGGAGCGCCGTCCTGAGGCTGCGGCGTCTCGGCCGGGAGCGAGGTGCTGCTCGGCGAGCCCTTGACCAGACGGTCCTCCCGGACCGCCAGGAGTGTCGCGGCCAGGTAAAGCATCAATGGTTCGAGGGGGCACGGTGCGACCATCACTGATGGGCTAGTGAGGTACCTCTTGATGTCTAGGAAGGCCACTTCAGCCTCTGGAGTCCACTCGAACGGGCCCTTCTTCTTCATCAGCTTGAAGAAAGGGAGGGCGCGCTCACCTAACTTGGAGATGAAACACCCAAGCGAGGTTACACAGCATGCCAGCTTCTGCATCTCCTTGAGGGTTTGCGACACTCGATATTCGCGTGTGATGCTATCTGTGGGACCGCGAGGTCGTCGTCCCTCACTTTGACCAACAGCCGACGGGGAGGTTAATTTGACCAGCAAGGTAGAATCTTTTTTGTTTGTGTTATGGTGGGAGTATATAGTACGCGTCGAAGAGGTGGGAGGGGACTAGCATATATACTATATGTACGCGTCCATGAACAAGTACACCTCACTCAGTGTCGGGACTTTTCCGTTTCCGAGGCACGTGCCACATCATATTTGTGAAATTGGCTATTCAAACATCACACAACACCTCTTTGGGGCACATGCATGCAGGTGGTGGTTATCCTAGGACACTCACGTGTGACGGTTCCATCTATGGGCCCACGAGGCCATCGTCGATGCATGCATCACTTTGACCTACATCGGGAGAGGTTAATTAATTTCAGTATCAAGGAGGATTCTTTTTGGGTTGTATTACAGTAGGAGCATATAGTATGCGTCGAAGAGGGGGAAGGGGACCATCATATGTAGTACGCTTCATGAACCTCTCTCTATGTGGGGACTTTACGGTTTTCGAGGCATGTGCCACATTAGAGTTGTGCATTTTGGATATTCAATATATGTTTGGGCCACATGCAAAGCGATGGTGATTGTCCTCTCGCACCCACTTAAGCGGTTATCAGCGATATCGATGCTTTCCATCTGTGGGCCCACTTGGTCCATCACTACTTTGCCTGACAATGAGACAAGTTAATTTGACTTAGGAGGGGATTATTTTTTGTTTGTAATACAGTATATATAGGTCATGCTCTGGGATGACATGATACAATTTGATCACACACATGCATGTGTATGCATGAGTCCCTCCCATCGAGTCAAAGTGGCTAGTACCACGACACGTCATGAACCGATCTCACTCTGTGTGGGGACTGTACGATTTTTGATACAGGCGCCACATCAATGTTGTGAAATGGTACTCAAACATGCATGCATGCATCACCTCCATATGTATGCATGTAGTGGTTGCCTTCGAACGGTACATTCCCTCGTGTGGTTATCGGCGACAAGCCTATATATTCATGGGCCCGCATGGACATCCATGATCACCTTGCCCGACAACAAGATAGGTTACCATGGCAGGTTCTTCCTTTGGTTCGTGTAATTGTAGCATAGGTCATGGTGATATTCAGACCTACTTAAGTTTGAGCGCATACTATGCACGCATGCATGCATGAATCCCCGTCATCGGCTTGAAGTGTGGTGTGACATACCTTTGCATCATCAACTAACCCTCCCTCGGTGTGGGGATTTCTGGTTTGAAAGCATGGTGCCACATCAAAGTTCTTCCATTGTGTATTCAAACACACCTCTCCATACATATGTTTGGGCCACACGTAGGCAGTGGTTGTCTTCGGGGACTAGCTACTTCCGCGATTATTGGCAAGCTAGCCCATCTTCGGGGTCGCATGGACGGCCATCACTTTGACCAACAATGAGAGAGAGGTTGTACAATCAAGGTGTATTATTCTTAGTCTGTTTTATGATCCATCTTGGTGAGATGCCCTCTCCGGCCCGCCGACTGAAAGTGTGTGTGTGTGGGGGGGGGGGACTGCTACTTTGCACTTTGCTAGGTGAACCTCCATGGGGAGGCATGCATTCATAGCTTAGGATTCCCTTCCTACTGACACGAGGGGGGCAAGCAATACCATGCGCTTTGCGAGATAGGTGCCACATCGAAGTTGAATTTGGTATTTCAACCTCAAACCACCCTTTTCATACATATATTTGGTCCACATGACAGTGTGTTCGTGTTCTGACCCTCTCCCACGTCATTTTTCGCACAATTTATGAAAATTAGACAAGTCGGATGACACAACAGACACGATTCACTCACACTAACCGTGTGCCATGCTGGTGTCCCTGTCATGCACATCCACACAGTACATTGGGCTCCAGGAGGCTTCCCCTCTCAGGAATATCTACCACCTACACGTTTTTCTGTTTGATAACACACGGTTATTATGTTTCAACCGTGCGTGAAGTTTCTTGTTCCCGCTCCCGCCTGCATCTCTCAAAAATATCTGCCTGCCTCGAGGGTTTTTCTGTTTCATAACACATGGTTGTTATTTCCAGACCGTGTGCGATGCACAATCATCCAAATTTTCAATAGCCCCGACATTTCATTCCCGCGTTTGACTCTCGCGTAATAAAATTTTCAGTAGCCGCGCCATTTCCTCAAACACACCCCCGCCCCCTCGTCCACACACACACACACACACACGCCAAAACCTCCTAGGGCGCGCACGCGCGCACACACGCCCCTCCTCCCTCGCTAGAAACCCTAGCAAGGTCGTTGCCGCAGCAGCAAGGCCTCCATTGTCAACATCTGCGGTTTGCCCATGCAGCTTACCCACCGATCTCCATACCCGGGCGACCCTGAGTTTCTTAGATGACGCCTGCCAAACGCCCCCTTGCCCATAGATCCCCATCCCCATCCCCCACTCCAGAGCATCGCAGTCTAAGCCCGGCTATGCTTCCTGTGGATCTCAAGGAGGGACTGGCCCAAAAGTGGTGTATCGCGGTCTCTTCGCCCGACATCGCCGACGAAGCTGACGACCATTACTTGCCGCAGGCAGTCAATCAGCAGGCTAGAGTATGCTGGTATGTCGCGGACGCCAGCTACAACATCGAGGTCGTTGACAGCGACGGCCTGACGCGGGCTATGTCATAGGTTAAGTGGCCCACCCCAACCCCTTAAGTTCAACAACCGTCGATATCATCCATGGCCCCGCCGCTCATCTCCTCTGGCCCGCTGTCAAGAATTTGCCATCCTACATTGCCATCGAGTCCCTTTTCTCATTTCTGAATGACATGTGCTGCAACGTTGGCTTGGGATCCACAGCTTCCTAGTCAGACCTCATCGACGGCGACCACAAGGAGGGCACCCTCTCTGGCTCTTCCAAGGGGAAAGAGCCCATCTGCTCTTCCAAGGGGAAAGAATCCGTCTGCGACATCAGGGAGGGCACCCTACAGCCGTGCTCTTCCAAAGGGAAGGAGCCCATTGTGACAACATGGAGCACATCCAGGGTCCATGCTCTTCCCACGGGAATGAGCCCATCTATGACAAGTGAGGAAACCCATGATTTTTTTTGCCGTGCCTCTTCACAGGGGTGAACTCATGATTTGTTTTGTTGAGTCCCTTTTGTAGTGTAGTGAGAATATGTCTAGTCTTAATTGCTATATTTGTTTATTTGCAGTATGCCATGTTTATTTCAGTTGTTCACAATGTGATGCTCCATATGTGCAACTATTTACTGTGCAGTACATTTCAATCCAGTTTTAGACATATCGATAGGAATGCATATATTTGCTTGTTGTTAAGCCTGTTATAGTTAGCATATGCCTCTTTTAAAGTTTTTTGATTGTTCGGTTGTTTGTAGTTAGCATATGTCCAGTTTCAAATGCTATCTCTGGTTGTTCGTAGTATGCCTTGTATATTCCAGTTATTCACAATGTGATGTTCTATATGTGCAACTATGAACTGTGTAGTTCAATTTCATCAATACCAGTTTCAACAATACCAGTATGAATGACTACATTTCGTTGCTGCATCTTGTAGTTAACACGACTTTCCATTTTTATTTAACAATAAGCAATGTACTTAGACAGGCACAATACCAGTTTGAATGACTATGTTTGCTTGTTGTTAAATGTTAGGCCTGTTGCAGTTAACACACCTTTCCACTTGTTTTGCTTTACTAGCGTGCTTAAACCTACACACTGAAGCTATCTTTTGGAGATTATTTTGTCGATATATTTGGTTGATGTTTAGCCTATTGTGTTTAACATGCCTCTCGATGTACCTACACAGGAAAATTTTGGGAACGATTGCTATTTTCCATCGAGGTTAGTTTCATCCCATGGCTTATATATACTCGTTGTTCAAGATATCGGTAGCTGGTACCATATAGGCCGGGGGCTGATAAGGGACTAATTGGTGAATCAGACTTTTAACTGAATATATCTGTAACACATTTATCGTTAGGTTAACTAGGGCCATATGTAATATATCTGAGGCTAGATAGCAACATGCACTGTACTTAATGTCTAAATATGTAATCCTAGGCTGCATAGCAACAAGGAAGAGTGTTACCTTAATGTTCTTATGATGTCTAGATATACGTAGAAGAGCAACAGCAGCAACAACAACAACACAACCCTGTTTGGATACTCAACTTAGCTAGAGGTTAGAGTTAGTTTCTAGCACATGACTAACCCTGAACTAACTCCATCCAAAGAGGTGTTTGGATGACAGGGTTAGATTGACAATAAAAGCACTAGGAGAACTAGCTCCAATTAGCACCTCTTGGGTGGGATAGTTTTTTTCGGTCAGTTAGATGCAACTAGCTCAAACTAGCCCTCATGTTTGGATATACTTTAGGGCTATTTGAGACCGAACTAACTCTAACCCATGGATACAACAGTAGTTAATCAACCGATAATTTGTAAAAATGCAATAAACTCCTTCCGGCCCATAATATAAGATGTTAATTCATCTAATATGTGAGTATATTGGATGTTATAAGATATTATAAAAGAGTGTTGTAGTACATCATTGCACAATTGCTGTTTAGCTTCTAATATTAACTTGGTGCTTTTAGGTACATATGTCATTGGTAAAGATCCGCGCTTCAACCCTTTTTGCGTATGTGGCGATGAGATATTGATAAACCAGCATCAAGTGAGGAAGCTGATAAAGACTGTTAGTAAAATGGGTCAAAAGATGGCAATTAAACTATTTGTTTACACTTTATCCAAGACAACAACGAACTGCTGGATGGTAAGTAAGAACTCTGTAGCCTTCTATTTACTGCCCATAATGAGTTGTGTTAGATGACAATGTCTGAATATTTTTCCTTTGCAGTAGTTCCCAAAGCAGTTTACTCAAGATTACCTCTCAAAATACATGATTGGTGGCATGCAAAGGTTAAAGTATTTCTACAAGAACATGATGATTATCTAGATATTTTCATGAAGACCGTGAAGGATGGGCGGTCGGCCATCACAAGGGGTTGGACTAGAGTCACGTGTCCCTTCTGCATGGAGGAGGGAACAATATAGGCATTTCGCTTCACCTTGTTCAGCAACCAGAATGTATTTCACCTCTTTCTTTACCGTCGTTAGTAGTACAAGTATACAACTATGGTTCATCATTCTTTATTTGGTTCTTATGTAATTCTTGAACACATGTACCTATGAATCGAATAATGCATTGGTTGTTTGAACCTGATGGATGTGAATAAAGCTATAGCATACATTTAAATTAAAACCCGGTACAATTTGAAATAGCAGCAATTAAAGTACACTGATATTACGCTCTCCAGGTCGTTACAACGCACACGGTTGGTAAAACACAAACTTTTGCACTACAAAAAAAGACATCATCCGTGACATTTTGGGCCGAACGAATATTTTCCTGTCATGCTTATCACAAAACCCGGTATCATCATAGATGTGGTGGGTTCCTACTTTGGGCCGTCCATTTTGGGCCGAACAAAAAATCATGACAGAAAATGGGCTTTCTGTCCTGGGCGGGCCGGAGACGCAGCTGGATGACATTCTTTGGGCCGTCCATGACGGAAAAAATCATGGTAGAAGCAAGGGCGAGGGAAATATCGGGGAGTTCCCGGTTACAATGGGTGGTCGGGGCTGAGCGATGCATGAAGGTTTGCATCTTCCTCTCATACACGTACGCGCGCGTGTGAGGCATTGCACTCTAACTGAACCCGAGCGAGGCGTTGGGCTCTAACTGAACCCGAGTGATTGCACTAGCTATGTTACTGAACCCCGATCGATCCCATGTTGTTAACTTAACCCGAGTGATTCCTTCGCTACTGCTGCTAACTTAAGTCGATCGATGCTGCCTCTTGATGAACAGTGAGCGTTGTGGGGGGGGGGGGTTGCATGAATAGTTCCTGGTGGGGGGTTGGATGAACAGGACCCCGTGGTAGTAGAGGCTGTTGTCACTGGATGAACAGGACCCCGATCGAGCCAGTTGGGGGTGGATGACCAGGACCCCACGGAGGGCTGGATGAACAGGACCACATGGAGGGCTGGTTCAACAGTAGCCGGTGGAGGGTTGGATGAACAGTAGCCCGTGGAGGGGTGGTTGAACAATACCCCATGGAGAGGGCTGGTTGAACAGTAGCCGGTGGAGGAGCAGTGGAGGCTGGATGAACAGCCGCTGGTGGAGGCTGGAGGAGGCCGACGGTGGATGAACAGTAGCCCGTGGAGGCTGGAGGTGGTCGACGGTGGAGATGAATAGTAGCATGTGGAGTCCGTTTTGCGGTACGCCACACCCCTCCCGATGAATAGGACCCCCGTTTCGACCGTAGCGCTCCAACACAAGTCTGTTTCCTCCGTTTTGCGGTACGCCACACCCCTCCCAATCAACAGGACCCCGTTTCGACTGTAGGAGGTCCAAGAGAAGTTCATTTCCTCCGTTTTGCGGTACGCCAGACCCCTCCCGATGAACAGGATCCCGTTTCGACCGTGGCCGGTCGAACACAAGGTCGTTTCCTCGGTTTTGCGGTATGCTGGGCCTCGTTTCGTCGACTGTTCCGTCCAAGCCGGTTGGCTCCCGATGAACACGATGATGCAGTTTCTTTGGTCCAACCCAGCCATGTACAGGAGCCCTGGCCATAGGTATGCGTGAGTAGGCATTCAAGACCCTGCCCGTATGTATGTACACGACCGTATTTTTTGGCGTATGGCTGTATGTATGTGTACACGGTTTAGACGGGACATGCTGAACTGCTATGTGGGGGCTCTACTATGATATGTGCTGCTACTTACTCGGCCACGGTTCATTGTTGCAGAGCGACCGATCGACCAATATGTACGTACACGTTCGCCACAACATAGACAATGGTACGTACGCTTCGACCGGGTGGGTCCCAGCTGTCAGGGAGGATAAGGACGCACTTCCTTGCGAGCGAAGATATAGCTGCTGGCTCCCAGCTGTCGGGGGGAATCTTTTTTTTTGCCCATAATAAGGACACACTTCCTTGCGTGCGAACATGTAGGTGGTGGGTCCCAGCTGTCAGGGGGAGAAAACAATACTTTTCAGGATAAAAAGGATGCAGTTGCATGCATGGGTTCATGGCGCGTGGTGCGTCCCCACTGTCAGCCTCTCACGTACAGTCATCTTCCAATGACTCTTGTTTGTTGACCATGTTGACCACTCCGTGCCGAGCAAGGCCGGTGGATGACGGCGAGGCCCAGACTGGAACGGCCCGGAGATGGGGAAGACGTGGCAGTGGAGTCGCGGATGGAGAGGAGTGGGAAACTTGACTGGTTTGGGTGCGCTGCAGTACTGTTGCGGTGCCGCCCACGGGAGACAGGAGAAAGAACAGAGGTTGAAAAAGGAGCATGGTCGTTGGATTAACATCCAATGGTGCAGCTGCTAGAATCATTTGTTGATTAAATTGACAAAGCCCTGCGTACCCGTCCGCTTAGTAGTCCCACAAGTCAGCCACTGAAATCTGACGGGTCTCAGCTCTCAACGGGAGGAATAGTTTTTTCGCATAACAAGGAGGCACTTCCTTCCATGCGAAGATACAGCCGGTGGGTCCAAGCTGTCAGGGGGAGGAAACATTTTTCCCAGCTTAATAAGGAAGAACTTTCCTTGCGTGTAACCATGGACCTCGTGGGTCCCAGCTGTCAGGCTCTCCACATACAACCCTCTTCCGATGACTCTCGTTTGTTGACCACGCCAGGCCGAGCCCTGCGAGGTGGTGGACAACGGCGAGGCCCCAGACGGGAACGACCCGAAGTTGGGAAGACCCGGCAGTGGAGTCGCAGATTGAGTGGAGTACAATGGTTATAATTGGTTCTGGTGCGGCGTGGGGCTGCAGTCGGTGGAGAATAACAGGAGGTGTGGAGGGGTGGAGGGATAGCTTGGCCGGCAGTGGGATAGCTGTCACACCCTGATTTCCATGCCACAACACTTAAGCTAATCAATCATGATAAAATGTGGTTTGACAAAAACTTTTGAGTGGTTTGGTCTTTGCTTGATTTGATTTCTGTGTGTTGGTTGCCAGTGCTCTAAAAATCAAATAAATCCTCCAACTCTTATACTCCTTCTCCTTGGTCAAAAACCTTGCCCAATGACCATGCCATGTGTATATGACAAAATAGTATTTTCTTACAAAAATATTTTGGCTAAAAAGTATTTTCTAAAATAGCTATTCCAAAGTCCCCTGAATTGAGACTTGAACTACAAGTACTTAATTAAGGGTGTGAAAAATCTTTCAAAAATTATATTTGAATCCTATTAGATATAGGACTCCCATAAACCACAAAAATATTATTTTAAAAGTTGTGTTACTATTTTATTTAAAGTCTTTTTCTTAAGGCCAGAAATGGTATTTAATAGTTTAAAATTATTTTAATATTTCAAAAATATTTGAGAAAATTTAGGGAGACTCAGTGGACATATGTTGTCCATATATAAGAGTTTCAACACATGGTCATGACCAAAATATTGGTCAAATCCCTCAGAAACCCTTCCCGGACATTTCAAGCTTTTGAAATATTTACATAGGAAATATTATCCATTAAATCCCAGAAATTCCTACCATGTCATAAATGACCTACTTGAGGATCCTACATAGTCTCGTGTCATGGGGAACAACATAGCACCAACAAACCCTCTCAAAACCATTCCTGTCCTTTTCCAAGTTTGAACAACTTTGCACTGCCAAACATGTCCAAATGCTCTCAAACTTGGTGCACATGCTCAAATGGTGTAGTAATGCATCTAGACCAAATGGCACAACTTGGAGAGAAGGATATCATGATCAAAGTGTTCTAAAACCCTTTCTTTCCAGAACCAAATTTGAACAACTCTACATTGCCAAGTGTGTCCTTTTGATCTGAATTTTTGTGGACATGTTCAAATCCTCAAATGATGACTCTACACCAAGTAGTGCATCAAGGAGAGTAGATTCGCATGAATAAATCTTGGAAAGCCATTTCTGTTGATTTCTAGGATTTACAAAAGTTGCATTGACCACTTTCTCCATTTGACCTCAAAATTGGTGGGCACTAATAATGTGTAATGCCTCTCACTCCTGTTAAGTTTCAAAGCAATTTAAGCAACTTAGATAGCCCAAACCATTATCAAACACCTTCTGGTAGAATCTTATTATTCATGTTTTGGCCAGTTCCTTTTATCCCCATGAGTTGAAACTCCACCCACACCCTCATCTAGTCCCTCTTAACCTCCCACAAGCTTTCCAGCCCGAGGGGAAATGATTGAGGGGGGTGAAACCCCATTTTCCCTCTATGGATAGCTACATTTCTCCCATTTTCTCACCTCTCTCGCACTCCTGCTAGGTTCTAGAGCATCCAAACCCTCCCTCCCTCTTGTTTATTCTCCCTGCAGACGCCAGACACAAGTGGACGCGCGGGTGCGTGTGAAAAGCCGCGGACGCCGGACATTTGCATGCTCTGGAGCGCGAGGAAGAGCAGGCGACCGTTGACGCCGCGTCCCCCGACCACCTCGAGCCTCCCCCTTGCGCCAGTCGAGGTGCCTCATCATCCGCAGCACGCCACCACGCTGGCCCCCTCCTTCCCCTCTCTGTCTTGCCCGTGCCGCGTGTGCCCAGAGACGCCCGAGCCCGCCAATGCGCGTGCGAGCTCGTGGCTCCACCCAAAGCTCGCCCCGCTCTCTTTCTCTCTTCCTGGCACCCTACTCCAACCCCATGTGCACCGCAGAAAACCCCTCTCTCGCTCTCCGGGCCGCCCGAGCCGTTGCCACGGCCACCCGTGCGCCGCATCCACGGTGAGCCACGGGTCCGCTACATAAGGCCGTTCCAGGCCCTCCTCGCTGCTTCGTTTGCTCCCTCTCTCTCCCAAACACCACCCAGGCCAACCATTCTTCCTCCCTATCCTCCATCCACCGCAATGGCCGGAGCGTCGCCATCGGGCTCCGCCTAAATTCTAGCTACCCCGAGCCCCTCCTCTCCCCCTAGCCGCACCAGCGCCGTCACTTCACCACCGCAAGGCCCTATACCGTCTCCATTCATCCCCGGGTGCGCCGTGCGCTCACGGCCAAAGATGGCCGACGGCCTCCTCCGCGACCATCCAAGCCACCGCCACTACAGCCCTCCTCGGCATGCGTGAAGCACCTAGGCGGATGTGGCGCAGCCTCCTGAGCACGCTGGTGGGCGGAGCGTCGGCAGAGACACCCTGTAACGCCGACAGTCACCGTCGGGGCGCCTCCTTTGTTTCTCATCGCGCCTGCGTCGGAGGTTGAGGATGAACCTGCCAGCGGGCCCCACGTGTCAGCCGGCCAACGAGGTTGAGCCGCTGACGGGTGGGCCCCTTCCCGTTAAGTGGAGACGGGCTCCTGCGTTGACAGCCCGCGTGCAGCCGAGCAGTTGGGCCAGGCCCCGTACGCTGCCCCGCTAAGTCTCGCCCAGTGCATGCTGTTGCCGCCCACATCCAGCCCATTTGGGTACAAACCTTTTCCTTTTTCTTTTCTGTACAATTTGTAAAATCCATAAATAATTCAAATTAACTCCAAACTCGATGATTCAATTTTCTAGTAGTTTCTAAATTCATGCCCTATCTCATGGTGCTATTTGCACATTTTTCCAGAAATATTTGTTTCGCAAATAATTATCAAGTACCATTTTTCCATTTCTGTCATAAACTTTAGAAAATCACAGAGGGCTCAAATTTGATCTAAATGCCATGATTCAAATTCCTAGATGCTCCTAAGTTCATAACTTAGTTTATGAACATTTTTCTTAATACTTTCTATGCCACACAAATAATGAGCCATTTCTTCATATTTGTCAACTTTGCAAATTCATAGGAAATTCATTTGAACTCCAAATTAAGTGGAACCAACTCCTAGGAGATTCTAAAATCATCCTTTGTTAAATGGGTGCCTTTGCTCGTTTTAAAAAAAAATTCTGTACACTTCTTGCAAATCCACAAATCCCTCGAATCCATCATATTGAAATGTTCAGATATATCCACTGATCCAGTCCCAATGAAACCACTTTCATTATTTTTCATATAACCATAGATGTCCTAGAAAAGTCAAATTCATATTTTTAGAGCACTTTTATTTTCTGCCTCGTTGTGTTGCTTACTATGATTTCCGATTTTAGTTGACGAAGTAGACAAAATACTCGGAGATGGACCAGAAGATTTGAAGACTCTGATGAACCAGGCAAGCAGCCCTTTGACCACGTCTATGAAACCCCTTTTCATGCATGTCATATAACACTTTATTATAGTTGCAACGGAATCATGATGAGATGGTAGCCACTTCGGTGGGTCGCCTTCGTTTCCTCCTTGTTGATACTTGCATTATGCGTGACCCTATATTCCTATGAGGGTTATGCGGGTGGGGATTAGATAGGATGCAAAAGTAGATGCGACGCAAATGGGATGGGTATATGCATGGTGATGGAGACAAAAGTATTTCCAAAGACTTTTTGAAAACCTCGTTGGGTGCCACTAATGCTCGAGGGAGATGATGAGCTAGGTAAACACATGACAAAGAAGTGGTGTATCGGAGCAAGTTGTGTGAGTGTGTTTTTGAAAACAGATTGGTTTAAGTTGCGACCGTTATTCCAACCTTCACTACAAAAATAGACACATCCGTGACATTTTGGGACAAACGAAAAAACTTTATGTCATACTTATGACACTTCTATGACGATAAATGTGACAAAACCCGATATCATCATAGATGTGGTGGGCTCCTACTTCTAAGACAAAAAATCATGACAGAAAATGGGCTTTTCATCCTGGGCGGGCCGGAGACGCAGCTGCATGGCATTCTTTGGGTCGTCCATGACGAAAAAAACCTGGTAGAAGCGAGGGCGAGGAAAATATCGGGGTGTTCCCGGTTACGGTGGGTGGTCGGGGCCGAGCGATGCATGGAGGTTTGCTCGTTTCTCTCGTACACGCACGCACGAGGGTGCGAGGCGTTGGGCTCTAACTGAACCCGAGCGAGGCGTTCACCCTCATCGAACCCGGCGATTGTAATCAGTAGGGCTACGGCATCGAATTTCGAGCGATCGATTGATGGCTGTTAACTGAACCTGATCGAGCGATTCCGTCTCTACTGCTGCTAACTGAAGCCGATCGATGCTGCTCCTGGATGAACAGTGAGTGTTGCTGGGGGGTTTGGATTAACAGTTCCCGGTGGGGGTGGATGAACAGGACCCCGTGGTGTTGACTCTGGATGAACAGGATCCCGATCGATCGAGCCAGTTGGGGCTAGATGAACAGGACCCCGTGGTGTAACGCCCCGGATACAACTTTCCATATTCGTAACTCCAACTCTTGCCTTTTCCCGAGATGTGATATGATATTTTCTTCGTGGTTGGGTTTTTGTTGTTTGTTTTGCATTTTGTTCATGCCATGCATCTCATCTCATAGCATCATGCGCATTGCATCTGCATGTTTTCAAAAACTCGTTACCGTTCGTAGCTGTTGATCTCTCTTTGCCTCTGTTGACCAATTGTCAGGCCCTTGTCTTCGTCGAGCTCTCTCAGACCCCTCGCGTGCGTCCGAAACCTGCCCCGAACCTGACCCGCTCAGTCATCTCCGTTGGATCTGGATCATCCCCAAACATATATAAAACATCTCTGTTTTCTTATTTGAACTCCCTTGCTATTTATTCGCGACCGTCCGATTAAGATCGGAGGGACCAGATGCACCTAACCAAAATTCACCTACTATATAATCAGCCTACCTAACCCTAGAACCTACCCGTCCCATCCATTCCATTCCCACAACCGCCGCCGCCACTCTCTGGCATCTCCTCAGGATCTCCTCCCGATCCAATCCCCCCGACCACCTTCCTTGTTTTTCGGTCGACGCCCAATCCTCAGCCTCCACTGCCCATCGCCTGAGACAACGAGAGTCCAGCCCCGCTCCTCGTGCTCGAGGCCCCCCGAGACGCTCCTCGCCGGCAACCAGCAGGACCGTAGTGTCCCTCCTTCCCGTCCTTCTCCTTTCCCCTGTCTCCCTCTCGCTCACACCATTTTTCTCCCTGTCTTTTTCCCTACAGGAGCTTCCTGCGCCATCGCTGCAGCCTGAGCCCTCCTTCCTCGCTTGATTTGGACCAGGAGGGTCCCGAGCATCTCCTCCGCCGCCTCCCCTCTGTTCCCCATCAAGCGCACCGCCTTGCCTCGTCGTTGCACCGCATGCTCGAGGACGCCCGAGGTCGTGCCTCTTCTTCCCTCTGCTCGATCCCGAGTGGATCGTGAGCACTAGCGCTTCCCCGCGACCTTGCGCGTCCACGTCGCCACCGACAACAACAGCTGCGGCGTGCCCCGCTCCTCTCGCTGACAGCCAGGCGCCCGAGGCCACGCGCTCCTCCCCTTGCGCAACACCTCGTCGCCGCCCGATGCCTCCTCCTCATCCCCATGCGAACCTGGACGCCGGCCAGCCGGATCCGCCCCGTCTCCACCTCGTCAGGCCTTCCCTGTGCCCGTCGGACCTCCTTCCTCCGCCCCAAGTCCCATCGCTGAGCTTCTGCCTCCCGGAGCCCTCATCGCCGGCCTCCCCTGCTTATGCATGCGGGAACGACGACGACCAGCGCCAAGTTCCCCTGCATCGCGCGTGCGTTGACCGCATCTCTGCCTCGCTCGCCTCGCCTCGCTTTGACCGCGCCTGGGTCGCGTCCAGCACGCCGCGTGGCCCAGCAGCCTATTGCCCCAGCGCCTCCTTAGCCGGCCTGCTGCACCAACCGGGCCTTGGCCCATGGGTGAGCAGCCCCCTCCAGCCCTCTCCTGTACACTTGGCCTAGTCAGATTCGGCCCATGCATGTTTCTTTCCCTTGCTGCGAATTTATATATTTATCTAGTAAACTGCATGTTTACAGATTGCACCCTCATGTTCATGCATTTAATAACTCAACAACCATGCATCATATGTAAATAATTTATACATGTAAAATGCTTAGAATTTCATCTAGTTTCATAGTATGCCACTTTCATCCATGTTTAAAATGTTTAAACATGTTGTTTGTTTAAATTTGCTCAAATGCCATGTTAAAATAATTTATTTCATAACTAATTAACCGTAGCTCCGAATTTTATCAAGTTTATATGTAAATGGGGTGGAAAAATGCCTAGTTTAACATGGTGGGCTTTATTTTCCTGTTTAACAACATTAAAATTGTGTATAAGTCAGAACAGTACCAAATCCATAATATGCATATGGGGATTTTCCAGAATTGTTGTTTGTTGTTCCGGCCTCATTTAAACTTGCCTAGATAGGTAGTTTTATTATGCTTCACCTCTTGGCATGTTAATCAACATTTAATATTGTTGGGTACATAAACAAGAGTGAACTAAATTAATAAATGTGGTGTTTCGTGAATATGCAACTCGTTGCATAGTGAGCTCCACTTAATTTGTAGTGTTGTTTTTGCACTTTGCCGTGCCATGCCTCATTAAACCGGACATGCATCATACTTGTTTGTGCAACATGCCATGTTTATGCGTGTGCATTTACCATGTTGTTTATTTCTTTCCGGTGTTGCTTCTTAGTTCCGGTAACGTTGCGATTGTGAGGATTCGTTTGTCTATGCTTGGTTCGTATTCGTGGCTTCATCTTCTTCATGGACTCGTTCTTCTTCCTTGCGGGATTTCAGGCAAGATGACCATTGATACGTCTCCAACGTATCTATAATTTTTGATTGCTCCATGCTATATTATCTACTGTTTTAGGCAATATTGAGCTTTATTATCCACTTTTATATTATTTTTGGGACTAACCTATTAACCGGAGGCCCAGCCTAGATTTGCTGTTTTATGCCTATTTCAGTGTTTCAAGGAAAAGGAATATCAGACGGAGTCAAAACGGAACGAAATCAACTGGAGAAGTTATTTTTGGAAGGAAACCCACCTGATGGACTTGGACCCCACGTCAGAAGATACAGGAGGTGCTCACGAGGGTGGGGGCGCGCTTACCCAGGCGCGCCCCCCTGCCTCGTGGGGCCCCCGTAGCTCCACCGACGTACTCCTTTCACCCATATATACCTACGTACCCCAAAACTTCCAGAACAGAAGATAGATCGGGACTTCCGCCGCCGCAAGCCTCTGTAACCACCAAAAACCTCTTGGGAGCCCGTTCCGGCACCCTGCCGGAGGGGGAACCCATCACCGGTGGCCATCTTCATCATCCCGGCGCTATCCATGACGAGGAGGGGGTAGTTCACCCTCGGGGCTGAGGGTATGTACCAGTAGCTATGTGTTTGATCTCTCTCTCTCTCTCTCTCTCTCTCTCTCGTGTTCTCTCTCGTGTTCCATCTATGGCATGATCTTGATGTATCCCGAGCTTTGCTATTGTAGTTGGATCTTATGATGTTTCTCCCCCTCTACTCTCTTGTGATGAATTGAGTTTCCCCTTTGAAGTTATCTTATCGGATTGAGTCTTTTATGAGAACACTTGATGTATGTCTTGCCGTGTTTATCTGTGGTGACAATGGGATATCATGTGCCACTTGATGTACTTGCGGGTTCCGCCCATGAACCTATGCATAGGGGTTGGCACACGTTCTTGACTCTCCGGTAGAAACTTTGGGGCACTCTTTGAAGTACGTTTATGTTGGTTGGATGAATCTGAGATTGTGTGATGCATATCATATAATGATGCCCACAGATACTTGAGGTGGCAATGGAGTATCTAGGTGACATTAGGGTTTTGGTTGATTTGTGTCTTAAGGTGTTATTCTAGTACGAACTCTTTTATAGATTGATCCGAAAAAATAGCTTTGAGATGGTTTCATACCCTACCATGATCTCTACATTTGTTCTCAGCTATTAGTGGCTTTGGAGTGACTCTTTGTTGCATGTTGAGGGATTGTTATATGATCTATCTATGTTATTATTGTTGAGAGAACTTGCACTAGTGAAAGTATGAACCCTAGGCCTTGTTTCCTATCATTGCAATACCGTTTACGCTCACTTTTACCGCTTGTTACCTTGCTGTTTTTATATTTTCAGATTACAAAAACTTATATCTACCATCCATATTGCACTTGTATCACCATCTCTTCACCAAACTAGTGCACCTATACAATTTACCATTGTATTGGATGTATTGGGGACACAAGAGACTCTTTGTTATTTGGTTGCAGGGTTGTTTGAGAGAGAACATCTTCATCCTACGCCTCCCACGGATTGATAAACCTTAGGTCATCCACTTGAGGGAAATTTGCTACTGTCCTACAAACCTGTGCACTTGCAGGCCCAACAACGTCTACAAGAAGAAGGTTGTGTAGTAGACATCAACCGTCACCTTGGGTCTCACTACTATCATTGCTATGCTAGTTGCTTTGTTCTATCGCTTTGCCGCATTACCTACCACTTGCTTATCAAGCCTCCCAAATTGACATGAACCTCTAACCTTTGGCACCGTTCCTAGCAAACCGTTGTTTGGCTATGTTACCGCTTTGCTTAGCCCCTCTTATAGCGTTGTTAGTTGCAGGTGAAGTTGAAGATTGCTCCATGATGGACATGATTATGTTGGGATATCACAATATCTCTTATTTAGTTAATGCATCTATATACTTGGTAAAGGGTGGAAGGCTCGGCCTTATGCCTGGTGTTTTGTTCTATTCTTGCCGCCCTAGTTTCCATCAGATCGTTATTATGTTCCCGGATTTTGCGTCCCTAACGCGGTTGGGTGATTTATGGGACCCCCTCGACAGTTCGCTTTGAATAAAACTCCTCCAGCAAGGCCCAACCTTGGTTTTACCATTTGCCTCACCACCACCTACTTTTCCTTCGAGTCGCTCTCTCGAGGGTCATCTTTATTTTAGCCCCCGGGCGATTGCTTCTCTAAGTGCTGGTGCGAACCGAGCTACTGTGGGGCCCCTCGGAGAAACTTGAGGGCTGGTTTTACTCGTAGCTAGTCTCATCCGGTGTTGCTCTGAGAACGAGATATGTGCAGCTCCTATCGGGATTGTCGGCACATCGGGCGGCTTTGCTGGTCTTGTTTTACCATTGTCGAAATGTCTTGTAAACCAGGATTCCGAGACTGATCGGGTCTTCCTGGGAGAAGGAATATCCTTCTTTGACCGTGAGAGCTTATAATGGGCTAAGTTGGGACACCCCTGCAGGGTATAAACTTTCGAGAGTTGTGCCCGCGGTTATGTGGCAGATGGGAATTTGTTAATATCCGGTTGTAGATAACTTGACACTGGACTTAATTAAAACGCATCAACCGCGTGTGTAGCCGTGATGGTCTCTTCTCGGTGGAGTCGGGGAAGTGAACACGGTTTTGTGTTATGTTTAACGTAAGTAGGAGTTCAGGATCACCTCTTGATCGTTGCTAGCTTCATGACCGTTCCGTTGCTTCCCTTCTCGCTCTTATTTGCGTATGTTAGCCACCATATCCTGCTTAGTCGCTGCTGCAACCTCACCACTTATCCTTTCCTTACCCATTAAGCTTTGCTAGTCTTGATACCAATGGTAATGGGATTGCTGAGTCCTCGTGGCTCACAGATTACTACAACAACAGTTGCAGGTGCAGGTTGCGATGATCATGACGCGAGAGCGATGTTACTTGTTTGGAGTTCTTCTTCTGCTTCTTCTTCGATCAGGGGATAGGTTCCTGGTCGGCAGCCTGGGCTAGCAGGGTGGATGTCGTTTGAGTTTCTGCTTGTGTTTCATCCGTAGTCGGATGGTGCTCTAATGTAATATGATGTTGTATTCATGTGGCATTATATGCCTTTTGTATGTATCCCCATCTATTATGTAATGTTGATGTAATGATATCCACCTTGCAAAAGTGTATCAATATGCGGTTCTATCCTTGGTGGGACCTTCGAGTCTCTTTAGGATAGTATCGCATATGGGGCGTGACAAGTTGGTATCAGAGCCTCGACCGACCATAGGAGCCCCCTTGATTGATCGTGTGTTGGCCGTTGTTGAGTCTAGAAAAAAACTATTTTGAGTCTTAGGATTATATATATCAGAGAGTAGGATTCTTTTTACTCCTCAGCCCCCTTCATCGCTCTGGTGAGGACTCTCGACGTAGATGTTTTGTCTTTCCTCTCCTCAATTTTTCACAAATTTTTTTTAGGATCACGCGGGTATCTTGGGATCGTTCCGATAGTCTTGTGACGAGAACATTGTTGTTGGTGTCTCCTGACATTTAGGGGTTGTGGCAGTGTCCTCGGGAGTTGAGCTCCGAGGTGTTGTCGTCACAATTTTATCGTTGCAGTTCTAGAATACCTGAGTTTTGCCGACATCAAAAATCTCTTTTATGCAGTTGTTGGTGAGATAACCTCGACCTCACACAGTACTGGGGAGTTTGAGAGTATTGCCATAGCTCGTATAACGGATGCTTTTCGAAGATTGAGGTACACGATTTCCGGAGTTTTCTTGGTTATGTGTTAATGGATGGATAGAGCTGGATGTAGGAATTGTTAGTTTGGGTGAGATATATTGCTTCCCGTATATCCCCAACACTAGATTGCATAACCAGAAAGTTTTGGGAGTTTTATAGGTGGGAATTCAAGTAGCTCCTATAATATCTTTCCGACAGATGCGTGATATGGGATTGGGTAAATCTCTATCATATGTATTTGTTCCGGCTTATTCTGCAAGCCAAATCCTTTGTTTTGTTTTATTTGTGGTATTCGAGTTGCTTCAATGTCAAGTGTAGATTCCATACCTTTTCTAAACGGTGTTCTCATATTTCTATGGGAGTACTAATCCTTCTTGATCACTGAGGTTGTCATGTCAACTCTTTTCCAACCAGTGTGCTTCTCTTCAAGTGGATCCAATCTTTTTCAACATCCGCAAGATCAACTCTAAGTTTTCTCACCGGTGTTTGTTTCATCCGTCCCCAAGTTGCCTTTGTTTTCCCGACCTCCCACCCTTTTTCTTCAAGGACTCAGATTTCTTAATCATGTATCCTTTTATTTGTGGGAAGTCTCTTCATTCTTTTCGTTCAATGTTCTTATCCGGTGATTCCCCAAGAAGATGCTCAACAGTTTCAAGTTCATCATCCTTCATTGTTGTTTATTCTCCGGTGGATCCAATTCAAGCTTTCGATATTTATCATATTCCTTTCCTCGTTTCTAATGCTTTCTCATGCCGAGGCACCTCTTAATCATTCACTTCTCCTATTCATTTGTTCTGGAGTGCTGAAGATATCTCACAAGACTTATGTTTCCATTCTCAATCCGTTCAAGATATTTCGAGGTTGTTATCTCATTTAGTCCATTTAATTCAACCGGTGCAATCTCTCTTTTAAATTGTTCCACGGTGTTTTCTTTTGAGTGGGCCCTAACCCACAGGTCTTTTTCCAGGATCTTACCTCACTCTCCTAATTTTCCCGGAGCTATTCCCAAATTCATTTCAAAGTTTGATGTAAGAATGAATTATCATCAGTCAAATGTCTTTCTCCAAGATCTTTCAAAATCTTTCGTCGTTGGTTCAACCTTTCTAATTTTCATTCTAGAGTGTCTCAACAATTCATGGTGGTGTTTACCGTCGTCATTCTCGGATTTTGAAGACCGAAGAAGTGTTTCCTCTAAATCTTGTCCCTTCTCTCGAAGATTCATGGTTCTAGCTTTATACCATCCTCTCATAATTGTTTTGATTGTGACAATTCTTTTCTTACCATCTGGAGCATTTCATGAGTTGTTTCCATTTCTTTCCTCCGAAGGCCATCATGTCATAATTCTTCATTCTCAGCGTGTAGCTATCGTTCTCCAAATCTTACCGATGCATCATTCAAATACCCTCTAATCAGTTCATGATCTCTTCGTTCTCATGTATCTAAATCCCCTCAAGTATCTTCATTCATTTTCCAATTCTTTCCGGTGAATTGTGCCTTTGCTAATCTCATTTACAATTCTTACGGTGGTTCGTTCAAGATTTCTCTTCCTTCGTTATCGTATCAATTCACTCGTTCTTTTGTTGTTTCAATCCTACCGGTGGTCATTGAAGACCTTCCTCAAGTTCACGCTATATCTCTCTTAATCCTTTCTACGAGAATAAGTAGTATGCCAAATTCAATGCTTGTCATCAATTTAATTTGATGAAGGATAAGCATACAATAAATTGTATTCTTATTTCCTTGAGGTGATTCAATTCTTTTCTTCCGGAGATTGTTCATGATAAAGTAATTCTCGGTTCTAGTGTTTCATCTTTTACTTTTCCGGAGTTCCAAGTTTTCTCGATCATATCTTCGCGAAGCTCCATCTAAATCATTGCAAGGCTTCACCTTGTGTTTTCAACTTCTCTTTCTTTTTATCATCCTTTTATTACCGGAGTTCTTCATGGAGGCTCTACATGATGGTTCGTCAAGGATTCCTTTCAATCTTGAATTGTTCTTCAAGATTTCTCTTGAAGTTATGACCCACCAAGCTATACTCAAAATTAAACATGGTGCTCAACACATGTTTTTTTAGGCGTTCAAGCATTCTTCATCTTGCATTCCTAAGTGCAATTATCCTACCTTATCTTTTCAGATGGTGTTATATCATTCTTGACAATTTCCCTTCGAGTTTCATGATTCACAAAGTTTTCAAGAGTGATGTGTTTAAATCCATCATTTTATCTTCATTCAAAAGATCTTTTCAACCAATCTATCTCTTCGTTGGAGTTATCTTGTGTCATATTTCACCTAAAGCCTTCCCTAAGGAATGTTGCTATTGTGGTGCTTATCAATGATCCAAGTTATCTCTCTATCATCTTGGTGAAGAAGTTTTCATCTTCTTGTTGATCCCAATCCAATCAACTGTTTCCCTTAGTGGCGGGTTGTCACCTCATAATTTTGAGATGTGTTCCATAAGCCCACAACAAGCTTGTTCTTTTCATTGTTGGTTTTCCAAGAACTCTGTTCTAACCTTCTTGGAAGGGTGCTTTCCAAGATCATTTGTGGCAGAAGTTGGCATTTTCTTCTCCATTCTGTTATTCCAATGATCTATCTTCCATTCTTTCCTCCGGAGACATTGTGATGTTGCTCTTTTCACTCATCATCTTGTTTTGTCAAGATCATGTTCTTCTCCTTGCTTCTCCGTTTAGCCGGAGTGTCGTGTTTTCATTCGAGTTCTCTCATCTTATCAAGTTTTGCCTCCTTCCTCAACCGGAGAGCTGTCTGAAATCTTTCTTGCCCCTTGTGCCATTCTTTCAATAGTTCCGGAGGTAGTGTGTTGTTGATCTCATCAAGTATCCTCTCATCTTGTCAAGTTCATGTTCAATTCCTTCCATTTACAGTCGGAGTGCTATCCAACTTATATCAATCTTATTCCTTCTCTATCTAGTTTCAACCGGAGTGGTTTCAATATCTATCTTATCACTAAACCTCTTGGTTCTCGTCGTATCCCTTGTTCCTCTTATCTAACGGAGTGTTTTCAACTTTGCTCATCTTCGTTGTTTTCTTACTTTCATTTTGCTCAAAATCTCAAGGTTCATGGTTTCACTCGTTTGTCGAAGAAGCAACCTAGTTTACCTCTTATCTTCCTCTTCCTTTTCCCTCTGGTGCCATCCTAGATCTCGGGACGAGATCCTCTCGTAGTGGTGGAGTGTTGTAACGCCCCGGATACAACTTTCCATATTTGTAACTCCAACTCTTGCCTTTTTCGGAGATGCGATATGATATTTCCTTCGTGGTTGGGTTTTTGTCGTTAGTTTTGCATTTTGTTCATGCCATGCATCTCATCTCATAGCATCATGCGCATTGCATCTGCATGTTTTCAAAAACTCGTTACCGTTCGTAGTTGTTGATGCTCTCTTTGCCTCTGTTGACCAATTGTCAAGCCCTTGTCTTCATCGAGCTCTCTTAGACCCCTCACGTGCGTCCGAAACCTGCCCCGAACCTGACCCGCTCAGTCATCTCCGTTGGATCCGGATCATCCCCAAAAATTTATAAAACATCTCCACTTTCTTATTTGGACTCCATAGCTATTTATTCGCGACCGTCCGATTAAGATCGGAGGGACCAGATGCATCTAACCAAAATTCACCTACTATATAATCAGCCTACCTAACCCTAGAACCTACCCGTCCCATCCATTCCATTCCCGCAGCCGCCGCCGCCACTCTCTGGCATCTCCTCGGGATCTCCTCCCGATCCAATCCTCCCTGACCACCTTCCTTGTTTTTCCGTCGACGCCCAATCGTCAGCCTCCACTGCCCATCGCCCGAGCCAACGAGAGTCCAGCTCCGCTCCTCGTGCTCGAGGCCCCTGAGACGCCTCCTCGCCCGGCAACTGCCAGGATCAGAAGGCCCCTCCTTCCGGTCCTTCTCCTTTCCCTTGTCTCCCTCTCGCTCACACCATTTTTCTCCCTGTCTTTTTCCCTACAGGAGCTTCCCGCGCCATGGCTGCAGCCCGAGCCCTCCTTCCTCGCTCGATTTTGACCAGGAGGGTCCGGAGCATCTCCTCCGCCGCCGCCCCTCTGTTCCCCATCAAGCGCTCCGCCTTGCCTCGTCGCTGCGCCGCATGCTCGAGGACGCCCGAGGCCGTGCCTCTTCTTCCCTCTGCTCGATCCCGAGTGGTTCGTGAGCACTAGCGCTTCCCCGCGACCTTGCGCGTCCACGTCGCCGCCGACAACAGCTGCAGCGTCGTCCCGCTCCTCTGCTTCGACAGCCAGGCGCCCGAGGCCACGCGCTCCTCCCCTTGCGCAACACCTCGTCGCCGCCCGATGCCTCCTCCTCAACCCCGTGCGAACACGGACGCCGGCCAGCCGGATCCGCCCCGTCTCCACCTCGTCGGGCCTTCCCTGCGCCCCGCCGGACCTCCTCCCTCTGCCCCAAGTCCCATCGGTGAGCTTCTGCCTCCCGGAGCCCTCATCGCCGGCCTCCCCTGCTTCTGCGTGCGGGAACGACGACAACCAGCGCCAAGTTCCCCTGCATCGCGCGTGCGTTGACCGCGTCTCTGCCTCGCTCGCCTTGCCTCGCTTTGACCGCGCTGGTCGTCCGGCCGCCAGCGTGGCCCGGCTGACCTCTTGCCCAGCGCCTCCTCGGCCCGGCTTTCTTTGCACCAACCAGGCCTTGACCCATGGGTGAGCAGCCCCCTCCAGCCCTCTCCTGTACACTTGGCCTAGTCAGATTCGGCCCATGCATGTTTTTTCCCTTGCTGCGAATTTATCTATTTATCCAGTAAACTGCATGTTTACAGATTGCACCCTCATGTTCATGCATTTAATAACTCAACAACCGTGCATCATATGTAAATAATTTATACATGTAAAATGCTTAGAATTTCATCTAGTTTCATAATATGCCACTTTCATCCATGTTTAAAATGTTTAAACGTGTTGTTTGTTTAAATTTGCTCAAATGCCATGTTAAAATGATTTATTTCATAACTAATTAATCGTAGCTCCGAATTTAATCAACTTTATATGTAAATGGGGTGGAAAAATGCCTAGTTTAACATGGTGGACTTTATTTTCCTGTTTAACAACATTAAAATTGTGTATAAGGCAGAACGGTACCAAATCCATAATATGCATATGGGGATTTTCCGGAATTGTGGTTTGTTGTTCCGGCCTCATTTAAACTTGCCTAGATAGGTAGTTTTATTATGCTTAACCTCTTGCCATGTTAATCAACATTTAATATTGTTGGGTACATAAACAAGAGTGAACTAAATTAATGAATGTGGTGTTTCGTCAATATGCAACTCGTTGCATAGTGAGTTCCACTTAATTTGTAGTACTGTTTGTGCACTTTGCTGTGCCATGCCTCATTAAACCGGACATGCATCATACTTGTTTGTGCATCATGCCATGTTTAGGCTTGTGCATTTACCATATTGTTTCTTTCTTTCCGGTGTTGCTTCTTAGTTCCGGTAATGTTGCGATTGTGAGGATTCATCGTCTATGCTTGGTTCATCTTCGTGGCTTCATCTTCTTCGTGGACTCGTTTTTCTTCCTTGCGGGATTTCAGGGAAGATGACCGTCACCTTGGATCTCACTACTATCATTGCTATGCTAGTTGCTTCGTTCTATCGCTTTGCCGCATTACCTACCACTTGCTTATAAAGCCTCCCAAATTTCCATGAACCTCTAACCTTTGGCACCCTTGCTAGCAAACCGTTGTTTGGCTATGTTACTGCTTTGCTTAGCCCCTCTTATAGCGTTGTTAGTTGCAGGTGAAGTTGAAGATTGCTCCCTGATGGACATGATTATGTTGGGATATCACAATATCTCTTATTTAATTAATGCATCTATATACTTGGTAAAGGGTGGAAGGCTCGGCCTTATGCCTGGTGTTTTGTTCCATTCCTGCCGCCCTAGTTTCCGTCATATCGGTATTATGTTCCCGGATTTTGCGTCCCTAAAGCGGTTGGGTGATTTATGGGACCCCCTCGACAGTTCGCTTTGAATAAAACTGCTCCAGCAAGGCCCAACCTTGGTTTTACCATTTGCCTCACCACCACCTACTTTTCCCTTGGGAGTCGCTCTCTCGAGGGTCATCTTTATTTTAGCCCCCCCGGGGCCAGTGCTTCTCTAAGTGCTGGTCTGAACCAAGCTGCCTGTGGGGCCCCCTCGGGGAAATTCGAGGTCTTATTTTACTCGTAGCTAGTCTCATCTGGTGTTGCCCTGAGAACGAGATATGTGCAGCTCCTATCGGGATTGTCGGCACATCGGGCGGCTTTGCTGGTCTTCTTTAACCATTGTCGAAATGTCTTGTAAACCAGGATTCCGAGACTGATCGGGTCTTCCTGGGAGAAGGAATATCCTTCGTTGACCGTGAGAGCTTATAATGGGCTAAGTTGGGACACCCCTGCAGGGTATAAACTTCCGAGAGTCGTGCCCGCGGTTATGTGGCAGATGGGAATTTGTTAATATCTGGTTGTAGATAACTTGACACTTGACTTAATTAAAATGCATCAACCGCGTGTGTAGCCGTGATGGTCTCTTCTCGGCGGAGTCCTGGAAGTGAACACGGTTTTGGGTTATGTTTGACGTAAGTAGGAGTTCAGGATCACCTCTTGATCATTGCTAGCTTCATGACCGTTCTGTTGCTTCTCTTCTCGCTCTTATTTGCGTATGTTAGCCACCATATCCTGCTTAGTCGCTGCTGCAACCTCACCACTTATCCTTTCCTTACCCATTAAGCTTTGCTAGTCTTGATACCCATGGTAATGGGATTGCTGAGTCCTCGTGGCTCACAGATTACTACAACAACAGTTGCAGGTGCAGGTTGCGATGATCATGACGCGAGAGCGATGTTACTTGTTTTGGAGTTCCTCTTCTGCTTCTTCTTTGATCAGGGGATAGGTTCTAGGTCGGCAGCCTGGGCTAGCAGGGTGGATGTTGTTTGAGTTTCTGCTTGTGTTTCATCCGTAGTCGGATGGTGCTCTAATGTAAGATGATGTTGTATTCATGTGGCATTGTATGCCTTTTGTATGTATCCCCATCTATTATGTAATGTTGATGTAATGATATCCACCTTGCAAAAGCGTATCAATATGCGGTTCTATCCTTGGTGGGACCTTTGAGTCTCTTTAGGATAGTATCGCATATTGGGCGTGACAGGTTTGGATGAACAGTTCCCGGTGGGGGTGGATGAACAGGACCCCGTGGTGTTGCCTCTGGATGAACAGGATCTCGATCGATCGAGCCAGTTGGGGCTGGATGAACAGGACCCCGTGGAGGGCTGGATGAACAGGATGACCCCATGGAGGGCTGGATGAACAATAGACGGTGGAGGGCTGGATGAACAGTAGTCCGTGGAGGGGTGGTTGAACAGGAGCCCGTGGAGAGAGCTGGTTGAACAGTAGCCGGTGGAGTAGCGCGCGATGGAGGCTGGATGAACAGGAGCCCGTGGATGAACAGTCGCAGGTGGAGGCTAGAGGAGGTCCATGGTGGATGAACAGTAGCCCAGGGAGGCTAGAGGAGGTCGACGGTGGAGATGAACAGTATCCCGTGGAGTCCCGTTTTGTGGTACGCCACACCCCTCCCGATGAACATGACCCCCATTTCGACCGTAGCGCTCCAACACAAGTCCGTTTCCTCCGTTTTGCGGTACGCCAAACCCCTCCCGATCAACAGGACCCCGTTTCGACCGTAGGAGGTCCAAAACAAGTCCGTTTCCTCCATATTGCGGTACGCCAGACCCCTCCCGATGAACAGGATCCCGTTTCGATTGTGGCCGGTCGAACACAAGGCCGTTTCCTCCGTTGTGCGGCCCGCCAGGCCTCGTTTCCATCGGCTGTTCCGTCCAAGCCGGTTGGCTCCCACGTGTTCCGTTGCCTCCCTATGAACACGAGCATTCCGTTGCCTCCCCATGAACACGACGACGTTGCAGTTTCTCTGTTCCGACCCAGCCATGTACACGAGCCCTGGCCGTACATACGCGTGAGTAGGCATTCGAGACCCCGCCCGTATGTACGTACGTGGCCGTATTTACTTTCTTGCACCCTGGCCGTTGTACGTACGTGTACATGTTAGGTGTGCGCCTCTACTATGACACGTGCGTGCCTCTACATCGACCAATATGTACGTACACGTTCACGACCAGAATGACAACGCTACGTATGCTTCGACCAGGTGGGTCCCGAGTGTCAGGCACTTCCTTGCATGTGAAGATGTAGCTGGTGGGTCCCAGCAATCAGGGGGTGAATTGTTTTTTTTTGCTTGGACGCACTTCCTTGCATGCGAAGATGTAGCTGGTGGGTCCCAGCAGTCGGAGGGAAACGTTTTTTTGCGAAATATGGTTAGTCCCTGCTGTCAGGTCGAGGAATCATTATTGTTCATGCTATGCCATCCTTCGCCGCCTCGGATCTGCTTCCCGTCTGCCGATATACGGCCACGGCAACACAGTCAACAATTTTGCCATGGGTTTGTCCAAGGATCCATGGTTCTCCAAAACATCGGTTCCCCCGAGAGAAAAAAGAAGATCGCCGCGACATATGGAGGAGACCACACTGGAAACCGATAAGGGTACTCCTCTTTCCTTATTCATGCAAATCTTACGTGTCTGCTTGCACGGTATTCATCCCACAGAAGACACTAGTTGACCGTTTCTTCTTGACACTAGATGTTCCTAGTAACTCGCGATGCACAAGGTTTCTCTCATATACTATTTCACCTTAGCTAGAGGTCCGTCGCTCCCCTGAATTTCAATTCCTGGTCAGTTGATTCCCAATGAACGGAAGCATTCCCCGGCATAATAGGCGCTAGTCTGCCTATTACGCCGGGGAAGCAGCGCCTCGGTGTTTATCTTAGGGGCGTGCAGGGCCTAGAGCGACTAGCGCCCGATCTGGAGGTCGGTCGGGATTAAAGGGATGGCCTGGGGGCGCTGCCAAGCACAGAGGTGGTGTGAGGTCGAGGGGAGGGCGGGGTGGTGGAGGCAGGGGTCTGGGCCGGTCGTCACTGGCGGTTCGAGAAAGATCATCAACAGTGACTGGCGGGAGGTAGACGAAGGCCATCCGCCTGTTCCTTATAGATCGGACGGTTCATTAAAAAATCGACTGACCTATTTATTTTCAGTCGACTGTTATCTTGATATGACCACATGTGGTTGTGTGCTGGAGGAGTACCTGCATTTCCTGTGCTCATATATTACAAAATATTACGGAGTATAATATAATTTTGTTTGCCATGCAATGTTGTAGAGCTATCATATGTCTCCTATCATTTATTTTTCAGCCACCTGCTATCTGCTACTTTTACAAAGGCACTAGTTCAAAGACACACTTCACCCATACTCTCACTATTGTGTTTTTATGCAAGGGTATTTCAGAGTCTGCCTCGAGAGAAGCAGAAAAGAAAAGAGAGAAGTTGCTCCAGCTTTCTACGCGGGTAAGCACGACACGTTACAACGCTATAAAGGGTGCAGTGTCAACAGATGGAGACGGTAAACGTAGCTCTGGAGTTGATGACCTTGCTCGTAATGAACCACTATCCCAGGTGCTTGCTTTAACTTCGCGGTGTCATATGTGGTTGCATGTTCCATATGGTGTCTAGCTTGTATTCGAAAGGCCGAAGTCAGTCTTTATTAAGATAAGGAAAAATATTTTTTACATGAACCACCATCCCGTGAGCACCAGAAGACAAATAGCTAGTTTGGGCACTGGCTGAGCCAGTGACAAGCCCAACAAAGATAGGCATCACCAAGAAACCAACTAAAAAGCCGCGATGGTGGAGAAGCATCCCACCTCCCACCAGGCTCTCAGGTCCTAGATGATCATGCTCACCACTCTAGCCGGATGTCTAGCTTGTATTGCTTCCAATTTGGTTAAATTGCATCTACTTAGCTTACACATTATACCTTTGGATTTGACATGCCTTTCTGTTTTTGGTACATACTAGTACATCTGTGTATTAACCATGTTCTTACATCAAACTAATGTTCTTGTGTATCCCTCATCAATCACTTATGATGAGGCGGTCAGGCAAGTGGACTACTCATCATTTAAAGAATGCAGTGTCAGCCTCCCGACATGATTCTCAAGAAACAACAAGGCTAGATGAAGATAGTGAACGTAGCTCTGTAGTTGATTACCGCATTCCCCCCTACACCAGCATCGCAGGTGCTTGCTCTAACTTGGCAGCGTGATATGTGGTTGCATGTTGCATATGGTGTATAGATTGTAATTCTTCCAATCAGGTTAAACTGCATGTGCTATTCTGCTTAGCTTATACATTATACCTGTTAATGTGACATGCCTTCCTGTATTTAGTACATAGTACATATGTCTATTAAGCATGTCCTTACATAAAACTATTTTTTTTGTATCCTGCATCAATCAATATGATGAGACACCTTTAGTATAAGCAGTGCGATATTAGTTGCATCTTTCATACGATTTATAGCATGCGCTGCTTCTAATTTGTTGAAATTCCATTTATGATGGGACACTTTTAACTTGGCAGAGTCATATTGGTTGCATATTTCATGTGGTGTCTAGCTTGCATTGCTTCTTATTTGTTGGAATGGTTTCTGTTTAGTTTACACAAGCAGTTGTGAACATGCCATGTCGTCCTGTTTTTCGTACATATTCCATCCTGGTATCATGTGTTTTCCTTACATCAAAGTAGTGATTGTAAGTATCATGCATGAATGAGTTCCGAAGAGAGAATTTTATTGCTTTTTCTTATCGGTTTTACTTGACAATTCAAAATCAATAAAGAAGAAGGAAGTTAGCAAGGCAGTGGATAAAGGTGCTCCTTCCAAACGGATGGCCTCTACAGTTTCTACTCCTCCATCCCCCAAAGATGATTTCCAAGACAACACATGCATAAACACCCAACGTAGCTGTGTTGATGATGAGCACGTCTCCCCTAGTGCACCATCACCGGTGCTCCCTCTAACTTGGCACTGTTATATGTGGTTGCATGTTATGTGTGATGTCTAGCTTGTATTGCTTCTAATTTTGTTGAATTCCATCTGCTTACTTTACACATTATACTTGAATAAGACACGTGTTCCTGTTTCTAGAACATACAATATCTGTCTATCACACAATGTTCTTACATCAAATTACTACTATTGTGTAACCTGCAACAATCACTTATCATAAGACACGTTTGACTTTGGAGTGTGATATAGGTTACATATCGCATTCTTTTCTAGCTTGTACTACTAATTTGTTGAAATGGCACTTATGACGAGACAGTTTTAACTTGGTAGAGTGATATTCGTTGCATCTTTCATATGGTGTCTAGCTTTCATTGCTTATAATTTGTTGAAATGCCTTCTCCTTACTTTACACATCATAAGCTGTGAATATGCAATGGCACTAATGATGAGAGACCTCTAACTTGGTAGTGTGATGTTGTTTGCATCTTGCATATGATTTATTTCTTGTACCGCTTCACATTTGTTTAAACGCCATTTATGATGAGACACTGTTAACTTGGCAGAGCGATATTTGTAGCATCTTTCACATGGTGTCTACCTTCCATTGCATTGCTTTTAATTTAGTGAAATGTCTTCTTCTTAGTTTACACATCATAGTTCTGGTTATCTCTTCTGTTCTGTTTTTCGTACATATTACATCCTCCTATCATGTGGTTGTCTAGCATCAAAGTTCAGTTCGTCTATATCACGCATCAATTTGTTCTGAAGAACTAAATTGTTACTCATTTTTCTTGTCGGCTTGACTTAACATGGCACAGAGACAGAGGAAGAAACACAAAATGGTAGGGAATGGGAACCGGAAGAATCCTGCAGATTCTGTTGGTACTGGTGGTGCAATAGAAGGTCAAACTCTGGTGGAAAATTCTGCAAACAGGGTATCCCATGCTACACGAGCTGCAGAAAAAGCCAAACAGAAACAAATGGCTGCCACCAAATAAGCAGAGACAGCCCTAGTTCTTGTAACACCTTCCACAGTACTACCAGCTGCACGAGTTACTCGTGCATCAACTGAGCTAGCAGCACGTTCCCAAGCTCCCTTGCCACCTGACACTACTTCCCAAGCACTCTTGACAAAATGCGAGTTGGCAAGATCAGATGAACCTTGTGAGCTTCAACGGCAAGTAGGTAGTTGCTGGAGTCAAGTTACAGTTGCATGCTTCTTTATATGTAGTCTCATAGTTTGGTGTACACTAACACTTCCTATGTTCGTTGTTGGACTAGAACCTAGGCGCAAGAGGAAATGAACATCAGGGCTAATGCTCGATAGGTTAACTAAATCTAGAGGAGGAAGAATGGAGATCCGTTTTGAGGCAGGTTTAAAAAGGCCACGTGATGCTACAGAGTCAACCAAGTTAGTATCAGAGGCAGCGGTTGCCGTTAGGTGTCATGTACGTATCCTCCCAACATGGTTTCAGTACAGGAATGACAAAGACGAAACCTAGTTCAACACCTTCCTCGACCATCTATCTGTAAGTACGGTTATGTATGGAAACTAGTAATATCGTCTTGCTCTTTCCCATACTTTCTAGGTTGCTGATAATGAGACTCCCATAATTTTCAACAGATGAGGTTCAAGTTGGATAGCCAAGATGATGCAACCAGACAAGCTTGCACCCATGTTTTCAAGTCTGCTCTGCGACAGTATCGGTGGACTTTCCCAAACATCTCTAGTGGAAAATATATCGCATGGAGACTGGAGGGGCCTCGTTAAACACTGGTCTGATCCGAAGTATTAGGTACATTATATATATATATGTGATCAGATCACATGTTGAAGTCATATTTACGCATGTGCCTCACAAATCTATCTTCTTGTAGGTGAAGTGTTCAAAGAACAACGCCAACTGCATTTAAAGTGAAATTCCAATGCATTTACGTGATCTCGTAGCTATATTGCACACTATGAGGCTCTTGTAATTAGTCGATGTTTCACTCTTTTCGCTGTACCATATTATCAGATCTATATTGACTTGTTCCAAATGCAGAGGAAAGCCCGCAAGGACCAAAAAGTACCTGAACCAAATGCTGTGGAAATCTTCAAGGATTGTCACACTAGCAAGAAGAAGGGCATGACTACACCAGTCAAAGCCGCTGTTGTAAGTCCTTAATCCTCATGCCTTTTAACTACTACTTACTATGACTTGTGCCTTGAGCTGCATGGTTTGCAGCCAATGTCTATTACTCTTTTCAAGTTTATAGACAATTGTCTTAGCGTATGATTGCACCTTACAAGGTTTAAAAGAGAGGAGTGATGTTCCTTTGATCTTGACCTGTAATCTAGTTCCGTGATGGACTTGCCCACATAACGTTACAATTGCATGTTTGTATGTTCTCAATTGTTTTGTGATATGAATGATGTCATACTATGCTTACCGTATTATAAACTTCGTCTCTTTATCCTTAGCCCTCAATACAATGTGAAGAAATAGACAATACATTAGCGATGGTACATGGTCATATGTTTGGAACCTGGTTTTATTATGTACTTTGCAATAAAACAAAACTAATATTTTACATGGGTTCACCAGAATAAGTTCTCAGATATAGACCAAAGCTATTTTGTTTGGTTTTGCTGCCTCCTTAATATCTTCTGTTCCGGTACTACTAATGTAAAACCTCAACTTTTCAGTGAGCTATGGAAAAAATGGTGGAACCGCCACCTTCTGAAGGTGGCGAGGCAACTATAACCGCAATGTCAGCTCTTGCTGCAGTGGGTCAGTACCTGTCCACTAACAGTGCCAAAAGCACATTCCTGCGTAATACTGGGTTGGTTGTTAAGGCAATCTCGTCCAAACTGCCTCATGATCAAGATATGCAAGCTCAAAACAATGTTGTATCTGCGCTCCAGACACAAGTACATTCCCTAAGAGAGACCCTTTGTGAAATAAGGAGAGACATTGTTCGATGTTGTCAAGATACACATGGTTTTGAAACCAGACTATCAGACATTTGCTATGTTGTTCAGGAGCCTAGGAGAACTGAAGGCGAAGGTTATGGTGCTCCATCGGACAATACAACATGAAAACGTAATAAAGGTCAAATGAACAGAGCTTACGAACTTCCGTGGTGCATTTATCTGCTAGACTGTTAACTTTTATGCCAACCTTCCTTTTGTTTTATAGTTGCAATTTGTTTTGGTGAGATACAAAATTTGTTCTTAACGTGCAGCCACCGGCTGAAGAAAACAACAAGCCATTTTTGTATAGTGTAGGGTGTTCCCTATATTTGCACTGGTGGCGAATTGATGCCTAGTGGATGTAATATGTGTAATAGCCATGATAGCCTAGCATAAGTTGCTTGCTTATTTATTTCCTTATTGTCTTGTTTATTTGTTTTCTTGTAGTCGGTGCAGTTCTTTTTCTGCAGTTTGCTACTGGCCGCAATAACATATTTTTTAAAACAAGGACACAATATCCATGGGCTACATATTTACTGTAGTTAACATGGGCCTCCTACGGGCCGTAGAAAGAATGGGCCTTCTAAGGGCTGTAGAAACAATGTGCCTTCTATGGGGCGTAGAAACAATGGGCCTTATACGGTCCGTAGACACAATGGGCCTTCTACGGGCCGTATCATCAATGGGCCTTCTAAGGGCCATATGATCGGTTGGCCAAACATGGGCCAATAACATACCACATTATGGTTGTAAATGGACTAGAGTTGAAATCGTCCGTTCATGGGCCGACCATAACGGGCCATCGTTAATCGGCTGTATTTGATGACGCTATGAAAACGGCCCAACGTATTAACGGGCCACAAACGGGCCGACTGTACTCACAGGCTGAATTTGGCCCACAAGCAGAAAATGACAGTAACGAGCTGTAAGTAAACGAATGCTGGAAATGAGCCCAAGAATAAATGGGCCCTGAGAAGGGCGAAAGATAACATGGGATGGAAACGGCCCAACGGAATAATGGACCATTAATGGGTATAAAGTGATACACTGTTCATTACGGGCCAGTTTCTCCACGTGTTGTTAATGGGTATAAACTGATACACTGTTCATTACAGGCCAGTTTTACCACGGGTCGTTAATGGGCCGAGAGTTACTAAGGGCCTCATATGGGCCGAAAGACGTCATGGGCCATACATGGGCCGGAAGTTAAAACGGGCTGGACTTATATTGACGCCCAGATGACGCCATCGGGCCTAATTTCGATAGGCCGTCAGAACGGGCCCCGGTTAGCGGGCTGTAAATGGGCTATATGCGAACAGTGTCAACAAAGCTTGTTTGTGGGTCGCCCGCCACCTTTTGACCAAGTCAAATGGGCCGGCCTTTTCACAGGAATGGGCCTCTGTTGGGCCGTGCCACATGTCGACGTATCATAGGCGCTTTGGGTCCAATGAGTGGATGACATCTGTCCCAACGGTGAGCCGACACGTGTTTCCTCCAGCCAATGATGATTTTACACGTGGAAAATCCCCATTGGTCGGGGCTGTGAACGGGTTATCGGATCCAAAACCGGACCCGATAGCTTAACGACATTACTTTACGGTGGATGCCACGTGTCGGTCACCCTTGACGAAAGCACTTCTATGATGCGCAATTTATCGTCATGGAAGTGGACACTCCCGTGATGATAATTTTGGTAATGTCATGGAACACTTCTACGACAACACAGGTATGACTATCTTGATTCTGTCATAAAATCATCATGGATGTGCATGCATGACAGAAAACGTGGCCTATTGTGACAAACACGTATCATCACAGAAGTGTATTTTTTTGTAGTGCTTACATGCGCAACCTCTCTACCCTTATATGGGAATGGGCATTATTGATTACCTAGGTCGATACTAGCATGGTGCCTACTTTACTAGTGACGGGGGTGATATGAGGTCACTCCCGGGATGGGGTCGTGCTTGGATAGGCGGCCCTGACTGCTTTCACAAGGCAACAGACACACTGTTGGTACCTCGTGCTAGTTGTTTGTGTTCAGTATGGGAGCGAGGCTCCACAATTTTAAGATGTGAAATGTTGGGCACGGGGGTTACTACCAATCGAGTGGACCCTATGTTAGTGTCGTCTAGGGAAAGATAGTGATCGGGTGCTTACCACTGGTACTTGAGGTACCGCGGGTCGTGGATGACATGGAAGTTCCCCGGATCTTGTGCGTAAAGTGTGCAACCTCTGCAGAGTGTCAAACTATTCGAATAGCCGTTTCCATGGTCAAGGACAGTTGGGTAACCGCACTTGGGCTACGTCCAAATGTTTGCGAAACCGGTGAGTGTGTATGGAAAATTGGAAAGAACTACTTGGGTCAAGTCAAAGGACTTGACGTGATTGAGTTGGGTTGATGCCCACTCCATTTATGTTGATATCTGTAACCAGTCCCTATGGTTACTTGAATTCATATGATGCATGTTTTACCAGTTGTTGAACATGTCATAGCACAATAAATTAGCTTTCTGCAAAATTTACCTATATCATGCATTGTTGTATATTGAACCAAAACATGGGTTGCTTGCGAGTACATTCAAAGTACTCATTGGCTTGCCACTGGTTATTTTATTAGCCAGACATGAAAGAACATGATATGATGAAGAATACTTCGGTGACGAACATGCGAGCTAGGACGCTTCCTAGCCAGAATGCCTGTAGAAGGCAGATGGCATGGGTCCAAGTTATCGCATTTAAGATTTCCACCGCGGGTTATACTTCAAGACTTGACCATAATGGTCATAATTTATGTAAGACGGTATGTATGGATGTAAGACTCTTGTTATTCAGCTTCTGTGTGTTCAGTGAGCGTTGATCTCTGGGATCACTGTACATGTACATTCGGGATCACGACTTATGAGTCGGGGTCCCCACAGTAGCACATCACAGCGATGCGTGCTAAGCAGAGCCGCTTGCCGTCGGAGGCTGGACCAGGCGGTCCCGGCGACACTCTAGGAAGAAGACGAGAGATTGAAGGTGCATGCCGGCCGTTGGATATAAATCCAATGGCTGTGGATGTCACAATCATTTGTTGACCAAGTTGATAACGCCTTGCGTAGGCTTTGACCTATTGGCAAACATGTCAGCCTGCAAAAATGTGGCATATACTTAGCCCATGTTTTCTAGAATTTACAGTCCATTTGCTGGGCTGGGTGAACAAATAATTTCGTGTCAATGCGGCCCATTTAATATTTTCTAAGAAATCCCAGCCCATTTGCACTTTCTTCAAATACACGAATTAGTTGGGCTCGTTCTAGATATAATGTTTGGTTAGAAGGAGCAATTAATATCAATACATAAACCAGAGCGACACATTATATATATATATATATGTGTGTGTGTGTGTGTGTGTGTGTGTGTGTGTGTGTGCGCGTATATATATAATTATCAAATTAGCGAGTTATTGCTCAAAAAAATGAGCGTGTTATTATTACATTGGTCCTTACAATGTTCGCAAGCTTTTGTACGCAATCACCAGGATTTTCCTTGCCTGTGAGTCAAAAACAACCAGGATTTTCCTTGCCAACTTCTGTTAAACATTTACTTTTATAGGTTAATAACATGTGGGATGTCTTAATAATGTATATATAAGTCTCTATAAAATATACGATAATAGTAATAATATAAATATATATAATGTTGTTAGAAAGGAAAATATAAATTGGACACAAAATTATTATTATTATATATAGATAAATAGAACAGAGATCTGCGTTTTATAGAGACCTACGCTTGAAGGCCCATAGGCCGGTATGGACCTCAAAAAATAAGTTGAAACCATTGTCTCCGTATGTCAAGGGCTATGCATGTTTAAAAACAAAACCTAGGCATAGCTGATACTTGTTCGCCCTTTGGAAAAAAATGATACCAGCTGGATCCCTGATACCCCTTTCCCGCAACAACAACAACAAAAAAAAGATCCCCGATACCCGTGGAAAAAAACCCTCCCCGATGACAGTCATAGTTGGAAATTTATTTCGTTTATTGACTAAGGTTGACAAACCCGTGGTCCCCAATGTCAGTATACAATTAGGAGGAAGCTTTTTTCTCCAATGGGGCACTTGCTTGCATACGGCTTGGACCTGGTGGGTCCCACTATCAGTCCCTCGGCGTACAGTCTTCTCCGGATTCCTCTCGTTTCTTGAGAATGTTGACAATGGCCTACGGCGGCGCCACGGCGAGCGCACACGGCGGGAAAGAACCGGAGCTGGGGAAGACGCCTTCATTCTTTCGAACATACCGCACTAGCCCGGTGGCTGCAGCCCTCTCACCCAAAAGATGTACTGCCCGGGTTCGATTCCAACTGGTGCAATTGAAAAATATCTAACACTTGCCAAAATTTCGTCCCTAGTTTACCCGGTATTTCTCACACTCAACATTGTCTTGCCATTCCCAGTTTCAAAAAAACACTTTCTTGCCATTTTGGAAATAGCATATCTTTTTGACTTTGCATCATATGACGATGTGCTATACATGAATGTTGATCAGCATCATGTTAACTTGTTGTTAGTTCCACTTTTCCATGAATAAAATTTGCAACATTCTGTTATCCATGTTTGAAAAGTGCCTGTTGATTTAAATGCTCTGCCTCTGAAACATGCAGTTTCTTATCTGAAAACTCTTGGACAAGCAGCCATCACCGGTGTTGGATTCGATGTCGCGCTTCTTCAATCCCCCGGTAGGCGCAAGGGGGAAATAAACTTCCATCCCGTGCTGCCGGTTGGGGAATGGTAAAGAGGGGGCCGGCGGCGTGACTGAAGAAGCACATCAGACGCGATTTTTTCAGTGGATGGCTCTCGATGGCGTTTTTTTACTTGCCTCTGCACCATCCAGCTTGTATTTTTAGCCTCCCAATCCGTGGTGGACTAGCAGCACATTTGCTGGGCGGGCCAACCTACAGTAACCAACAGTCGATTTTTCATCAAGCCCCACAAACAATGCAATACTATGTTTGTTTTGAGGCCAAAAATATTACGACAGGGATTGAGCGGGGGAGTGGGGAAGACAGAGCAAAAAGATTAAAAAGAGCTGATGCGCCATTGCTACCCTAACAAAGCAGGTGCAATTCTTCTCAGGAAGAAGGTGTGCCGTTGACACCCACACATCACAAATCCCACAGTAGACATACTAACAAGTTCACACACAAGTACAACAGAAAAGGTAAACATTCGTAGCAAACTCAGGTTCACAGGACACGTTCATATTCATAGCCAACATTCACAATCAACAACTCAAAAGATTCATATATACACAAGTACAAAATATCTATGCATCCAAATGATTAATAGATCACAAGAGAATATTCATAGATAATTTACAAAAGGATTCATATATACACATGTTCAGTATGTTTATACTTCCGAATGATTGAGATCACAACCAATATCATCCATGGACGAACTTTAATTACCTAGGGTACATATTGGTAAATGGTGTTCGGTCGGGGGTACTTCTTGCTGAAATTAATGCTTGTACGAGTAAACTTTCGAGTATGTAAGAGACAGCACAGACAATCTGAACTTTGCTTGTAGGTTTATCCTCAAATAGTAGTATCCTCAAATAGTAGCCTCGTGCCGAGGGAGGTTTGAGCAACTTGGCCACTACTTTCATCCAACTGGTTTACTGGCTCATCTTGGTCCTGTAGCTCGCCAAAATTCTACATTGCAGACAAGAAAGGAGACGGTTGAGAAAATGAACCACCCAAATTGTTTGTGCAGTTCAACTGAAATGGAGCATCCCTGGCATGCAGACTGATTAAGTGCTAGATAAATCTACGCGTCAACCAACTTGTCTGGAATCTTTAGACTCCATGCCATATAGTTCTCTACCATATGTGCCGATAACCAAAAGGCACAAGTTGGGACCAAAGACCGGACTGCATTTTTCTAGGCAATGCGCCAAGCAATATTTTTGGCGTTCACTCTCCTAATACATGGAGTTTGACAACTGGTTGACAGGGGTTGATACTCGAATTAATATAGGCACTTCTTCTTGTCAACATCGATGCTTGTCTGAGTGAACTTTGGAGTACATAGCAGCAGCATAAGTATCTGTCCTTCTGATCTTTTTGTGCAGTTCTACTGAAATCGCCCATTGTAATGATTTGCCTGCGAGTTGAGGATCCAAGTTACTCCTTTATGGAACCGGCAAACAGTAGCACAATACCAAATTACCAATACATATGAAAAGCACAATAATCAGGATAAAGGCCAGTACTAAATTGTGTGAGGTAGCATATCACTTACTATTTCCTTTGACTGGAAGCCGAGATAAGCGACGCGACTGCCAGCAAAGGAAGGAAGCAATCTGAAATAAGCGACTGACAGGAAAGGAAGGAAGTAGTCGAGGCAATGAAGCACCCAAAGTTTTTGTGCAGTTCCACCAAAATCGAGCATCCCCCTTGGCACATATATTGAGAGAGTGAGATTACTGTAATAGTGGGACTAGTTGATGAAACATACACTAGAAGCACCCTCATTATCTTAATGGGTAAAGTTAGCAACATAGTAGTCTTGCTTAAACAGAGGTATTAGTTTATTTAATCAGTGCCAATTAGCTCAACACTCAAAGCATTTCCATGTATCATAGGTCATTAACGTGCAAAGATAAAGGAGTTTCTCATGACAGTAGCACGATACAAATAGAGATGACAGCAAACTAATATGGATGAAGGCCTTAGGCCGGTACCAACCTGAGCAAAAAAGCTTATTCATGTAGTCCCAGAAGAGATGATAAAGCACTCACTGGAATCACTCAAATAGTATATATATTTGTGCACTTCAAATGTATGGTTGAAATCACTTTTGTTTACGAGTGCTGAGATTATATCGAAAGATTATCAAGAAGTTCCAGCAGAGTTAAAGCACTGGCTGGGGGATACAGCTCATTGTATTGTCTTGTGTAGTTCCACTAAAATGTATGACTGGCACAACATGATCCCTGTTTTCACAAGTAGGAACAAGGTGAAACCTTCATTAGCTTAGTGAGAAAGGATAGAAGGACATTAGCATATTACTCTAACAGTAGCAACAAATTCATGATGGACAATACACAAAACATTGCCTCATTGAACCAATGGCAATAAATTGATATGCAACACAATAGCACTATTATGTCATGACACTACCAAGATTCCCTCCCTGCTCCACCACATGATTCACCTCCACAGACACACATACACACGTACATGATTTAGCATAGGATACTACTAAAGATTTGTTTAACTCCGACAGGAAAATTAGGTAGCAATAAATTAATGCTACTTAAGTTCTCTGAATTAATTAAGTGACCTTGCAGGAGAGACATCAGAAGTGGAAGGGCTCCCTGGAGGATCGTCTCACATGTAAGGTATACGTTGCCGGAGCCCTTGAATGGGCTCAACTGAGGCCTCAGGCTTCAGCAAGATCACCTTGGCATTGTTGATCATGTAGAGCTGGGTCACATATGCATCCAGAATCCAGTTAATTAGTATGATGTGTCGTCAACCCAAGTACTACTCTGCTGCATTTCTCTATCTATCTCTACTCTACTCTTATAAAAACAGAGTTGGTCATGATGGTGTGCCTGCCATCCTGCAATATAAGCCGTCCGATTTATATCTGATGGATAGGAAGGAATATATGGCAATTTTTCAAAAAGGTACCCACAACCCTCTCCACATTTGCAAATAAGGACTTCCCTCGTTCATCCTTTTCGCTCACAAGATAAACTACTCATACAAATGCATCTTGATGTTACGTACAATGCACGGGCATCTTGCTAGTCTTCCAAGTAAATTAAGACAAGTGACAACACAACAATACAATACCACTAGCAAGATGTCAGGATAACATAGGATGGAGCCATCATGTGATCTCCATTTCCTCTTTATTCTTCTTCTTCTTCTTCCTCTTCATGCTCTGTTTCTCTTTCTCCTCGCCAGTTGGTGAAACCAAGTGCATGATTGGCCTTCTATATCATAATTGGTTTTGTCAGTGAGGGAGTACAAGTGTACTAGTAAACAATAGCATTATTTTCTCATGGCAATGTAAAATAGAGATGAACACATGCATTAAATATCATTCTTACCTAAAGGAAGGTTATGGTGCCAATATGGATGATGAGGATTGGAATACAGATCTCCCTTTGTGTAGTTCCACTGAAATGAACCAACTGTTCCATTCTGACATTCCAGTTAAACAGCACAAAAGTCACCTCTTTTAAGAAGTGTTTTGTGCAGTGCACCAAAAGGTCACAACAGCAAATAGGTGAAATGGATATGCCTGTTTGCACAAAAAGCTACAGAGGAAACAGTAAGAGTCTGAAACAATTACAGGCAAAAACATTTGGCTAAACTTGTCATGGCTTAGAATAGTGGCATAGCTTCATTTTAGCAGGGGCATTAGATTAAGAATAGCTAAATATTTGGTATAAGGGCATGGGAGAGTGGGTGCACCAGCAATCCAGCACCATGTACCTAAACCGGGGCATAGAGTGGTGATTCAGAGTTTGTTGCCCCGAGAAACAAACATCTAAGAAACATATCTGGGTTGGCCCCATTTTTTTTCACTCTAGCCACCTACTCCTATGTGTGGATAGCAAATCTAGTCCTGGTCATACCATTGTGTACGGTGTTTCCCTTATATTTCCCTTTTCGACCAAGAGACCGGTTGGATAACCAGTCTGTACTACTTTCACCCCCTTTCCTTCCTGTTTGTACCAAGTTCGATGTACATACTAAATCCCCCCCCCCTTTTATTTCTTGTTTGAACCAAGTACAAGATTCGACTCCATGAAGTAGCTTTACCTCTAACAATAGAAGAAAAAAATTTGGTGATGTTGGACCATCCGACCGAGAGGGGCTAAGAGGTAGAAAATGATTAACATGCAGCGACGTAGTGAGCTGGGGAAGTAGAGCTAGGCCGGTTTCAAAGGAAGATATACCTGATGGCCGTTGGGATGTGGATAGGTGGGCGGCGGGAGGCCGGATCCGCCCACACTAGAGCAACAACGAAGGGATCGGAGGACCTCCCGCACCGGCCCTCGGCCAGAGATAACGGTAAAGCTGACAGTGGGTCTCCTCCCTCGCTGTCAACGATGGCCTAAATGCTGCACCTCCCCCCTTCACCGGTGGAGGGGGATACGTTCGGATCTGCAACCAGTGGTGAGGATAGAAAGATAGTGTTACCACCGCTATCTTGTTTAGATCTGGAGAGGATGAGATTATGTGAATAGAGCAACCCTAGCAAGCAAGCGCGGAGGCTCCGGCCTATATATATATATATATATATATATATATATATATATATATATATATATATATATATATATATATATATATATACATAGTGGGGTTGTTTTCCTTTTCACTCCATCAAAACAATCGTTTAAAATTGTGTATGTGCCAGGTCAACGTTTTTTTGAGTTGTTGATTGTTTTTTGAGATAGCTACCCGCTTATTCCAAGTGGTGTTACAGTGTGCCAGGCCGCACTTTGTATAATTCATGTCTCGTACAGGACCCTCCATTAAATGAACAACCACCGCCTCATAAAATTTGGGAACAAGCCCATGGCTAAAATTATCGGAAACGTGGGATGCCCCAACATGCATTATAATTTACTGGTCATGAACCCATGCTCCTACACGGGCTAGCAATTTCTAAAAATTTAAATTTGTACATAGAGAGTTTTTAGAATCATTGTTTTCTTTAAACCTTGTAGAAAGAAGATGTACAGAATATTCTATGAATACCTTTTACTACTTATTATCATAGGGTATAATATATACTTCCTTATTTCTTATTATGGACATAGACAGAACATAGTGCATTATATTTTTTATATTTTACAAATATTTTTTTACTTCTCGATTATTACACATATATCATCTCTGATGTTGGTCTCTAGTGGTTACTACTCGCATGGAAGACCGTTGCACTATATATATTGGAAGGCATCCTTATTTTCGAAGTTCCAACATTGAAATTTTGAGGTTAGTTGAATATTGTTAAGCTCGGCCTATAAAGTTATTGAAACACAAACTTTTGGTGCCTTAAAAGTTCCCCAAAATGATTTGAAGCTCACCTATAATATATTCAAAGTTTTCTTTTTTAGTCCATGATTATAGCTTTATCCGTCCGAAGCCGATACCGTTTATTTATTTTTTATTAATAAAGTTCTCACATCCATTTCTGATAATCATTGGGTCACTTCAATGGTTTTGTATTTTTGAATATTTCATGTAATGTAGGATTATTTATTTATTATATATTTATTTAAAAAACTAATTAATGTATATTTTCAGAAAATACTGTGTGTCCAAACAAATGTTTTATTTTATATGTAAGGGTGATTCATGGATGTGACTATCTGCACAACACATACCAATTGGCACTATATATGTATTCTGTGATTGCCATGCAAAAAAATTGTACTATGTTATTTTTGGATAGAAAAAATACTTTAGATACCTAGATGTACGCACACCCACACTGAAGTATTGTAAGGAGTTGTTTTTTCTTATCCAAAAAAGGGAGTTGTTTTTTCTTGGGATACTTTATCCAGATTTTCAACAAAGAGAACGAATGTAGTTACATTAGCCCATGATATGCACAGAGTATATTTCTTGCCGTGTCACGTATGCATAGAAAACTGCATTAGTATGTTTCCCCTAACTTTTTTTCATTATAGATTTTGTTTTAGTTTGCATGTAACCTAATTTTTTAGCGCATGCACATATCCTAGTGTAACACGATGGAATCTCTGGGATGTTTCCTAGTGTAACACGTATGTATTCTCATGGGGCGATCGCATCCTGCATTATAAAATAATCTGGACTACTAAACATCATGGCATATATTTCCCTGTATTATTTAATCCTAGCTGTATAACTAAGATCTAATGGCCATTAATAGGTAATTTTCAGGATTAACGTGGTGGCTCGATTGGTGCCTCCAATTAGTAAATATAAGATATTTTGTATGTGGGAGTATCCTTAAAAAAAATGTGAGAGTACAATATTTATTGGGCACCTTTGTAATTGGTGCTAAATTTTGACCAAACATTTAACTGACAAAAGGTTAGTGCATGTTAACAAAAATTATATAGTTTGATTCATATTTGAACATAGTTTTCAATGATGTAATTTTTTGTGACATGCATGAACATTTGGTTAGTTAAATTTATAGTCAAAATTTGGCACAGAGCTCCTCGTCTGTCGTCCCTCCTCGTGCACAACCATCTCTCACATTAGGGCTGGGGCATTATAAAGCTTTACCGTCACATATTCATACTAGTACTTCAAGGTGCATTAAATCAACACATGCAAGTATCAAAAGGAAAGTCATGGCAAGCATTCATGCGTTGTAATTAATGCATCGATAAACGCAAATAATTGAAATATATCGAGTGCAGTGCTGTTGGGGGAAACGACACCTATGGGATCACTATCCCTTCTACGGTTAGCAGGTGCGGGGTTGTGCAAAGAGCGGGTCTAGGAGCTAGCACAAAGGTCGTTTACCCAGGTTCGGGCCGCGAAGATTCGTAAAACCGTAGTCTTGCTTTTGTGTATATTTCGGTGTTCTTGAGCTCTCGAACTAGCTATGGTGCGTGCCTAGTCCAAAAGATCCGAATCCCTCTCCTGGCCCCTCGGGCCTCCTTTTATAGACAAAAGGGATCGCCACAGTGGCACACAGGAGGTGGAAAGGTCTACAGTGTACAAGCTTATCGCATGTCATTACGGGACAAGGCACATTAAATGTGCTTCTTAGGTGTCCCGTTGCTTTATTGGGGACGGCAACGAGGCCCATCTCGTCCGTCGCCGCTCCGTCCTGCTCCGACACGCGTCCAGGCCGACGAGGCATGTAGCGCCACGTAGGCTGGTAGGCTGCTGAGATGGCGTGGAGGCAGGCTCTTCACGAAGATCTGCATGCCACCATGTAGGTGTTTGCTTAGTTGGCCTGGAAGCTGCATGCCGCCATGCAGGTGCCTGCCCAGCTGGTTGGGCTGGCAGCTGTATGGGAACGGCGGTGGAGTCTTGGCGGACGCGGGCCTGGCTGCGGCCCCGCGGATGTCCTCGGCAAGGGTCTTGCCGGGGCCCCGGCAAGCGGCCTTGCCGTGGCGTCGCGGTCGTCCCTGGCAAGGATCTTGCCGTGGGTCTCGTGGATCTCCTCGGCAAGGCTCTCACCGAGGATCGTCGTCTGCTCGTCCTCATCTGGTCTTGTGTGTTTCTGATCCTGACAAATATCTGCATGCCACCATGGAGGTGCCTCCCGAGCCTTGGTTCCAATGTGGTTGATGGCGTCTGGAACCCTCGGGCTCAAGGGTGGCGCACTCTGTTGGCGTTGGGCAAGTTGCCCCAGCAAGGCTCTTGTCGGGGCTGCGGAGGCCGCCCTGGCAAGGGTCTTGTCGGGGGAGTCCTCCTCGACCTCTTGTTCTTTGTGTTTCTGGTCTTGTCGTTGCTTTGCCCGTCTCGTGCCTTCCTCTGCCCTACTTAGTGTGGCCGTGGGCGCGGCTCTGACTGCCCGTGCACAAGTAGAGGGGTACAAAAAGGGCCCCTACTTTTGTACACTGACAGGAGCCCCCGGGCCTGGGCCACACATAAGCCAATGCGTTGTTGGGCTAGGCCCAGAACGTGTGCGGGTAGGTGGGGCGGAGTTTCACCGCGGTAATTTCTTTGCTCGTTGCGCTTTCCCACGACCCATGTTGAATGCGCATCATGGAGGGTCGTGCGTGATGCGGGGGTCATGCATGGGGCGGTTCCTGCCTCATGCGTCACATCGCAGTAAATGGTAAATAGGCGGCCCGCGCCTTCCCCATAAAAAGGAGAAACTGCAGGCGCGACGCCCATTTACCCTTCGTGCCTTCTCCAATCTCAGAACCGACGTCCCTTCCCTCTGCCTCCTCAAGCTCTTGCCTTCGCTCGCTGCCGCCCCCATTGCTCTTGATTCTTCGCCCCTCCTCCAGCTTCCATGGCGCCCAAAACTAGCAGGCGCAAGGGAGCGGCCAAGGATGCCGGGGAGAGGGAGGCGCCGAAGAGTGAGTTGGCGGTGCGGCGGATGCAGCTCGCGTACTTTCCATCGGCGATCGATGTGATCCACCTCCAGGACTACTTCAAGCCCCTGTGGGGGTGGAAGAAGAAGGGGCACCCCACCACGCGCATCATCCCCGCCGGTTTGGCCGAGGCCGGCCCGAATCGGTACCCATTCTTCGTTGATTACTTTTCCTGCAGGCTCTACCCTCCTTTCTATGATTACTTCAACGACGTCATGCACACCTACGGCTTCCAGCTTCTGGATTTCACTCCGAATTCCGTGGCGTACATGGCCCTTTTCGCCCATCTCTGTGAGGGCTTCGCCAGAGTGCATCCTAGCACGACGTTTTTCCGCCACTACTTTTATCCTCGTATCCAGAAGGGAGGCGCGATTTCCGGTTGTGTCGCCTGGATCCCAAGGAGCCAGTGAAAGGGGGCATATCTGGAGGGCGCTCAGAAGGAGAGGTGGGAGGAGTGGCGGGGCCGATGGTGCTGGATTGTGGAGGAGGACTCGCAGGAATTTTCCTGGGTTCGCCAGGCGGCGCCGGTTTGCAGAGATGATTGGAGCAATGTCGACGCCGATGATGAGAAGCTCACGGTCGCCACCGCCAGGACTCACCGCCTCACCGTGGCCGGGCTCACCCTTGAGATGATTGGGACGGATTTCATCCGCCGTCGAATCGCTCCATTGCATAACAAGGGGAGGCCGGCCTGGCTTTTCAGGAACGCGCTGACATTTTTAGGAGCGTGTCACTGAGATGCAGGCTTGGTTCCGCGAGGCCCACAAGGAACTGAAGGCTGCCCAAGATGTGCGGGCCGAGTGCAAGCTTGTACTTGTCACGAAGCAGGCCAACATCGAGAAGGCCCAGGAGCTGGCGAAGGAGCAGGCCGCCAAGGACGAGGCCGCTCCGCACCAGCACCAGGCCGTGCTAAATTCCCAGGAGGAGGACCTTGCAGCTCGTGAGGAGAAGCTCGCTGCGACACTTCACGGCAAGGATGAGGAGGTGGAGAAGCTTGTCGTGCAGCGGACCCAGGAGCTGGAGCAGAGGCACAAGGAGGCACTCAATGCTCAGGCCCAGGTCGAGGCCAGCAAGGTGAAGGTGCTGGAGATGGAGCGGGGCGGGCTGAAGGACCAGGCCCTGAAGCTGGCGAAGGAGAAGGACACACTCAACGGTGCTCTGATCAAGGCGCAGGCCGTAGTCCTCGGCAAGGCTGAGCAGCTCTCCAAGGCCAACGACTCCATTAAATACCTGAGGCTGAAGCTGGAGGGTCTTGAGGGGACGCTTTCGGAGGTCAGGGCCCAGGAGAAGACCCTGACCAAGGGCCTGGAGGAGGAGAGGCAGTTGCGGAGGAACATCGCCGCCAACCACGATGATTACGTGAAGGGCGAGAACCTCTGGATCAGCCACCTCGAGGACGTCGCCGGCAGGATCACCACGAAGCTGGATGCCATGGGGATGTCAAACATGAGGTATGCCCTGGAGCCGAACGTGAGTCACAACGCCAAGCTGACCCTGTTCTTCGAGGGTGTTCTGGGAGCCCTGGAGCAGTTCCGCTCTAACAGGGCGACCTCTCTAGCCAATGAGGCTCGGAGGCTTTGCCGGGGTGCCATGACCAAGGTTCTGACCAAGGTGGCGTACTGGAACCCCAACCTCGACTTCGACTCCGCGCTGGAGAGCTTGTCGGAGGGTGTGGACCTTGCGGCGCTCGAGGAGCGCATCGAGCCCGTCATCAGCTGCGTCGACGGAGTTCGCAGGATAGAGGGCCAGCGCCGGGACTAGGCACCCCGTTTCTCATCGCCGCTGTGGGTTCAAGACCAAGACAATTCTATCTTAAGTTAGAACCGCAGCGATTATTTGATGTATTATAATTCTGTAGTACCTTGAAATGATGCATGTTATTTTCCCGTTTGATCCCCCTTTGTATGTCCACCCTACGTTAATCGGGTAGGCTTGCCGGCGCGTAAACCCAGGCCGCAGTGCCTTGAGGACGGATCCCCAATAGCCTGTCGGGTGTGCTTGCTGCCAGGAAAACCACCTTACCGCTCTTGATGCGGCCGCTCGTACTGTCGAGCGCAATCGAGACAGAACAAGAGCGTTGCCAATTGCAGAAGGTCACCCAGCCGTTCTTGACGCAGCCACACGAACTGTTGAGCGGACTCGACACAGAAGCGAGGGTGTTGCCAATAGTGGAAGGGCCCCATTGCGTGCAGGTTTTCCATACACAGGGCAAGATCTTCAAGGATGATAACCTCATATATAAAAAGGAATTACTCAAAGTTTTGCATGACTTAGATGTTCTGCTGCTGCGTGAGCGTTCACCGCATCTACTGATGATACCGCTCATTTGGTCGTCTACTTCCTTGGAGTGACGACCACGATGAAGCTGCTGCTCCAACCAGACCAGATTTCCACAACTGCGCTCCCCTACCTGGCGCACCAAAGATGTCGGGGGAAACAACACCTATGGGATCACTGGGATCCCTTCTACGGTTGGCGGGCGCGGGGTTGTGCAAAGAGCGGGTCTAGGAGCTAGCACAAAGGTCGTTTTTCCAGGATCGGGATGCGAAGATGCGTAAAACCCTAGTCCTGCTTTTGTGTATATTTGAGTGTGCTTGAGCTCTCGAACTAGCTACGGTACTGCGTAGTCCAAAAGATCCGAATCCCTCTCCTGGACGCCTCGGGCCTCCTTTTAAAGACAAAAGGGGTCGCCACAGTGGCACACAGGAGGTGGAAAGGTCTACAGTGTACAAGCTTATCGCCTGTCATTACGGGACAAGGCGTATTAAATGCGCTTCTTAGGTGTCCCGTTGCTTTATTGGGGATGGCAATTAGGCCCGTCGCGTCTGGCCGCCGCCTCCGCCTCTTGCTCGACACACGCCCAGTGCTAACGAGGCCTGTGAAGCGCCACGTAGTGGGCGGGCTCGAGATGGCGTGGAGGTAGGGTCTTCATGAAGATTTGCATGCCACCACGTAGGTGTTCGCTGAGTTGGCCTGGAAGCTGCATGCCGCCACGCAGGTGGTTGCCCAGCTGGTTGGGCTCACTACAAGAAATATGTCAACTTGTGACCTTGACTATTGGTCACCGAAAGGTCATTGTTTTTCATTTGCGACCTTTTTTTGACCAAAAACAGAAGGTCAAAAGCTGGCGGTCGTAAACTGAAATTAACGACCTTCTCTGTGAGAAGGTCGTGGATGTTTACGACCAAAATATGCCTATTGTTTTGTTTTGGTCACTTGCAGCCTCCCCCGGCCACGTAGGCATCCGACGTGGCAACTGATGTGGCACAAGAATCGCCCGGTCCAATTGGTGTTTATATGGGCCGAGCCCATTAACTCAGCCTTTATATATATTTTTTTCTCACAATTTTGGTCAGACTTCATGGGCCAAGCCCAACAATTCGCCTTTTTATTTCATGGGTCATGGCCTTTTGTACAATAGTTTTAGTTTTTTTAATAAAATGGGTCCACTAGTCAAACAGGTCCTACTTGTCTGGTTCTGATAAGTGGGTCCCAGCTATTAGGCCCAGATTCTTCATATTTCAATTTGACAATAAGAAAATAACCATTAGTTAAATTGGCAAGCAAAAAACACACATGATACTTCAAATAACAATAGCCAGGTTCAATACAAGCTCTACAAATGACACGTCCTACAAGCTGTAGCATATACAAGCTTATTTACAAGCTCTACAAATGACACGTCCTACAAGTTGTAGCATTTACAAGTTCTACCAGTTACACGTAATACAAGCTTAGTTGATACAAGCTCTACAACTATGGTAATCAGTTACAAGCTCTACAAGTGTTTTCTTCTTCTACATGTAGCTCCTTCAATAGCGATCAAATGCCGGACTCACTGGAGTCAGGACTGGGCCTTCCACGGATGCCCTGTTACATGAATCAACTAAGAAAAATTAGAAAAACTAGAGCCAATATATTATGAACATTCCATTCAAAAAAGGATTAAAGGACATTCTTTGTTTCATCACGTTACAAAGGAGCAACACAAACCACAACTTTACTCGACACACACATACACACATGAATATTAAGCTCAGTTCCAGCAACTATATCATGGTTTAACAGCTGGCCTCAGCATCATCAAACCACCATGCTTATGATCATAATCTAAGCATATCATCAAACACAACCTACACAGATAAAGATCACAAGACATCAAGCCACAGCGCACTCCGCCTGGCATGAGATTCAACGCAACAAAGAATGGGGCTACCACAACAGCATGAAAAACCTAAGCATACTAGAGAAAATAGATAGTTGGTGCTGGAGGGACTGGTGAATTACCTCAATGGCGTACTTGATGGGTGATGATGGTCCTTCTCACGTAGTTGTCGTCCAATGTTAAGAGGTTTCATACATATGTCTACAACAATCAGCAAACCAGAAATCAGAACGAATACTTCAATCTCATAAGAAGTTTAAAAAAGACTATAGCAGGGGAGAAATATGTGGACTTCTTCTAAAATGGTACATATAGCACATGCCCAAACAAATATGTGATTTCAAGGTTGAAAGCTTTAACATAGAACACTAAATAATTCGTTGCCCAAAACGTGCTATATATACACACCAAGTGATGAGAAACCATATGTAGAATTTATAAACGTAAGGAGCAAAATTTCTAATTTTCTCACACTTGGCATTTTCACAGTTAACACCATCATGTACAACACCAAGCTGCTCCAGGCTGGCCAGTTGACTGATACTACTGGATAAGCAATGCAAACTACTACCAAAACAAGAACCAGATATGGCAGGCAAAGTACCAACATTTTACTCATAGGATGCAAAGTATCAATATTCTGTTCTTATCAGCTTATTCTTATGCCTAAAGCAAGGAAATCTCAATTTACTCATAGCATTACTCTTGCTCTTAGCATTTTACTCTCACATAATTCAGACAACATGTATAGGATAATGTAGCAAAGACATGTGTGTGAACAGAAACCAAGTTCATTATGGAAAGTACAAGAAAAGGTTTTTCAGCTTTTATGTTTAGTAGCACAAAAGCAAGTAGATCAGTCCATTTTTCAGTTCAGGGAAATTCAAGACAATTTAGAAATGCCTAATTATTTTATATCCACTACAGAAGAATTGGCAGATTATCCTCAAACTGCATTCTTTATAGTTATAATATAATAAAGGCTATACAATGCAAAGGAATAGGCATGCTAATTGATAAGTCTGGTAACCAAGCGTAAAAGAAGCTCACTACAAAAATACAGGCCATAGGAATAAAAATAGAAAAGCCAGTAAACCTGTAAGTAAAAGGCAGCGTTGACTTTAGAAGCGATGACTACAACCAAAGAATACAGATTTTATGTTGGATAGGAAACATGAAAGAAAAACAAAACACGAGAATAAAAGCAATGCTTCAGTAGTTAACTTTAAAGAAAACACGCTTATAGATGAAAACACAGTTATGTAGCCTTTTTTTGGTTTTTGGTTGTCGGTTCTCCTCTTCTTCTTCTTTTGTCTGAGCAACTCCTTTTCTATCAGGTTTACCTTGTGGCTTTGCACTAAAGTGCACCCCACAAGCCTAATGTTTGTATGTTACTCAGGCTACGACCTGTTTTGAAATATAAAGGTGGCTCGAGCCCCTTTCGTTTCCAAAAAAAACATAGCATTGACGGAAAAAAACTAAAGAGCATGTAACTGAACCTCCTGCAGTTCTAGCCTCTAGCATGCACTCGAGATTTAGTTCCCACGAATCCAGAAGAGCAATCACATACATGGCAAAGAAGCTTTACAAGAAAAAAAAACTACTACTGTAGATTGCGGTGCAATCAAAGTACCACTACTACTGTAAATTGCAAATAATATGAGCAAATCAAACAAAAATATTATTGCAAAATATATGGATTTATAGCTAGGATCAATAAGCTAAGATCAAATGTCATACTAATATGTTCTAATCATGTCCTTGCTTGCTGCAACCTAAAGAACATCACCATTAGACTACACATGCTAGGACTAGCATTGGTTAAAAATAACTAATAATCATATGAAGTCCTACAATGAAGTAGGACTAGGACAGTACTCCTCCCGATTAGTCACCACTTACTACCATTGTGGTTAAAATCATAGCTGCACTACTAAGGGATCTCACATCGAAAGTGTTGGCTGCTATTGTAGTAAGACAGACACTACCAATATTGTTAGTTTCATGTGGTCTCGAGCTAAAAGTAATCGGAGAGTAGCAGTCATAGGTGCACCACATTACCTTAATTTTTCATGAGCAGACAAAACTATAACTAACTAACATAACCTGTACAAAGACTACAATCATATCGCTATCAATCCCCATTTCGCGGAGAATCTCCTCTTGCACCTAGGGGGTCACCGCCACAGCCTCCTGTGGAACAAGAAGAACACACGGATACTGTAAGAGGGATGCTTCACATGAACTAAACCATCTACCATCCAATCCAAGTCGGTCACATTTCAAAAAAAAATCCAAACTGAATGAAACTACAGCGGACCAAGTTAATTCACTTCAATTGCATCTGCACAAATTAAATATACTACTAGTGCTGCTACCAAAGGAATGCAAGGGAAAGAATTGAGAAAGATGTCGAACCTACTTGTCACGGACGGCGTCGATGATTCTGTCCTTGAACTCTGGAACTCCGCGGCAAAGACCACGTCACGGGTCAACGCCCCTGTGAACAAGAGGGCTCTCTTTCTTGTTACAGGCCCCTCGTCATTGTCTTCATCATCGATGTCGTCCATGGAGGTCGCCTGCGTGGAAACTTGTAGCATTAGGAGAGAACACACACAGGGAAGGATTTAAAACTAACACTGTGCCTAAGGGAGAATGTACACTCATACTAGAAAATGAATAGCATTCTTGCAGTGGCAACCGAACGCTGTGTGTGTGGGTAAGGTATATGTAAAGGACAACTTATAACCTGTATGTATGCATCACTTCCATTCAAATGCGTTAAGGCCAATTCAAACCCCTAAGACTAGCGGCATTGAATCGTTTTACAGGGTAGAATCATTGTCCCAGATCTGAATTTTAGCTGCTATTATAACACAAAATTGATTTTGGGTTTGGCGTTTGTGACACTGACTGCTGCTGAAAAACTGGCCATGGCCATGGTGGTTAATGCGAACGAAGATGGGCATGGAGGGGACGAGGGGCAGGGACTTACTACTTCGATGTTGATCCTGTAGACGACGTGCAGCAGGCGCTTCTCCCGGCTACTGGCCCAGTAGGCCAAGGCGAGGAGCTGGCCCTTGCCATGCAGCTCGAGGCCGGCGGTGCCGTCGGCGGCCAAGCCAAAGACTGCGACGGAGGCCGATGCTGCAGGCCGCCGCCACCCAAAGGTAGGCCGCCGCTTCGCATGCCGTGGTACGCTACCGCACACTAAAAAAACAGCGATCGATTAGTAACCAGGAAGGAAATCAGATGGCGATTCGAGATCAGGAAATTGACAGCATGCGCTTAACATAGAGGGGAGGAGGGAGCGGGCGGAGTGTTTACAGAGGATGAGGAGGGAGCGGGCGGCGGAGATGGCGGGGAGGTCGACGAGGGAGGAGCGGAAGTAGAAGCCCCTGGCCTGGTCGAGGAGGTCAGGCGCTGGAGGCGTGGTGGACGCCAAGGGGAGGAAGTTGGAGAGGGGCGCGGGCGGGAGGAGCAGGTCGAGGAGGACGATGAGGAGCCCGATGTGAGCCTGAGCAGAGGCGCGCTGGACGAGGAAGGGGCGGAGGCGTCGGCGAGGAGCCAGCAGAGATGGCGGTGGAGGTGCGGCGCCAAGGCCGGGACGAGCGCAGCGGCCATGCGACGAAGGGCGCCGACTGAGGCCTCCGGGACGGGCGGAGGAGCAGGTGGTGGTGCGCGGGCACGGGGGGCGGTGTCAGATCTGAATCGGCGGGGTGGCGGCGGCGATGTGAGAGAGCGAGCGCGTGAGGTGGATCTGGAGCGCTAGGGTTCGTGGGGTGAGAGGGTGAGGGAGTTTTCTTTTTTCTTTTTCTTTTTTTGAGACAAATAGGGGGAGCGGGGTGAGGGAGAAAGGGCTGCCGTCCGATCCAAGAGCATCCGACGGTGTTTGAGCACGATCCGCGTGACATGTCCATGGACCAATCAGAATCCAGTACACATTATGACCTTCTAAATTGGTCGTAATTGACTAAAAATAAGGTGTTAAACCATATTTTTTCAAAAAAAGGTGTTGAATCAGATAAATTCTTTTATGATATGATAAATTCAAAAAGAAACATTCTCATTGTGTCACCGAATCTTTAGATGTAAAATGCTTTCGATCCACCTCTCATCAAAAAGACAAATTATGTTTCAAAAAAGCATCTACCTCGGCATTCTTTTGTTTTTCTTCTACTTTTTCACATGAAAAATTCAATGAAATGATCTCATATTATGCACAATGGTGCATCTTGAAATAGTAAACAATGTTACCTAAGGAAGTTCTCTTTTTCTTTGCACGGAAAATTCATTTTTCATTTTTTGAGTGCCCGAAAAGAGGCTTTTTTGTGAAGGACCTACCAAATATTTGTTGCAAAATTGTACTAAATCAATTTTCTAAAATACTAGGACATATTTGATGCACAATTGACCAAATGGTTGGGTGTAAAAAGTTTTGATCCACCTCTCGTAAAAAAGACAAATTCCCGCCGATTCAGCTGGAAGCGGGTCAAATTTGAACTGTAGCTACCTCGTAGTTTGTTCTTTATTATTTTCAAAAAATCATTTCTAGGTACATAAGTATCTATTTAATCAGAGAAACACCAAAAAAATTCCAAGATTCAACCACTAGCTAGGAACGGTCATTCCCGCCGTTTTGACCGCATTTTGAAACGGGCATAAAAAATTCAAAAAAAATCAAAAAATTGGGAAACCTTCGCATTGTGTCATTATATGTGGCCAAGTTCCCAGGAAAAATAACAAACTTGTAATACGGCAATTATTTTAAAAAAGTGTTCTCAGAAACAAGCTACCACGTCTGGAGATCAATGGCTTTCAAGCCAAATGATCAATCTTATGGCCACATTCATGGCATAGTTTGTTCAAATTATCTCATATTGTGCACAAGGGTGCATATAGGAATGGCAAACAATGTTTCCTAGGGAAGTTTTCATTTTCTTTGGACGGAAAAACCATTTTCCATTTTTCGAGTGCCCAAAAGGAGGCTTTTTTGTGATGGACCTCCCAAATAATTGTTGCAAAATTGGACCAAAACAATTTTCTAAAATACTAGGACATATTTAGTGCACAATTGACCAAATTGTTGGGTGTGAAAAGTTTTGATCCACCTCTCGTGAAAAAGACAAATTCCCGCCGATTCAGATGGAAGCGGGTCAAATTTGAACTATAGCTGCCTTGTAGTTTGCTATTTATTTTTTCCGAAAATCATTTCTACATACATAAGTATCTATTTAATCAGAGAAACACCAAAAAAATTCCGAGATTCAACCACTAGCTAGGAACGTTCATTCCCGCCGTCTTGACCACATTTTGAAACGGGCATAAAAAATTCAAAAAAAATCAAAAAATTGGGAAACCTTCGCATTGTGTCATTATATGTGGCCAAGTTCCCAGTAAAAATAACAAACTTGTAATACGACAATTATTTTAAAAAAGTGTTCTCGTAAACGAGCTATCACGTGTGAAGATTCATGGCTTTCAAGCCAAATGATCAATCTTATGGCCATATTCATGGCATAGTTTGTTCAAATGATCTCATACTATGCACAAGGGTGCATCTTGAAATGGCAAACAATGTTACCTAAGTAAGTTTTCATTTTCTTTGCACGGAAAATTCATTTTCATTTTTGAGTGCCCAAAAAGAGGTTTTTTTGTGAAGGACCTCCCAAATAATTGTTGCAAAATTGGACCAAAACAATTTTCTAAAATACTAGGACATATTTAATGCACAATTTACCGAATGGTTGGGTGTAAAAAGTTTTGATCCACCTCGCGTGAAAAAGACAAATTCCCGCCGATTCAGTTGGAAGCGGGTCAAATTTGAACTGTAGCTGCCTTGTAGTTTGCTCTTTATTTTTTCCGAAAATCATTTCTAGGTACATAAGTATCTATTTAATCATAGAAACACCAAAAAAATTCCAAGATTCAACCACTAGCTCGGAACGGTCATTCCCGCCGTTTTGACCGCATTTTTAAACGGGCATAAAAAATTCAAAAAAAATCAAAAATTGGGAAACCTTTGCATTGTGTCATTATATGTGGCCAAGTTCCCAGGAAAAATAACAAACTTGTAATACGGCAATTATTTTTAAAAAGTGTTCTCGTAAACTTGAGCTATCAAGTGTGAAGATTCATGGCTTTCAAGCCAAATGATCAATCTTATGGCCACATTCAGGGCATAGTTTGTTCAAATGATCTCATATTGTGCACAAAGGGTGCATATTGGAATGGCAAACAATGTTTCCTAGGGAAGTTTTCATTTTCTTTGGACGGAAAAACCATTTTCCATTTTTCGAGTGCCCAAAAGGAGGCTTTTTTGTGAAGGACCTCCCAAATAATTGTTGCAAAATTGGACCAAAACAATTTTCTAAAATACTAGGACATATTTAATGCACAATTGAGCAAATGGTTGGGTGTAAAAAATTTTGATCCACCTCTCGTGAAAAAGACAAATTCGCCGATTCAGATGGAAGCGGGTCAAATTTGAACTGTAGCTGCCTTGTAGTTTGCTATTTATTTTTTCCACAAATCATTTCTAGGTACATAAGTATCTATTTAATCATAGAAACACCAAAAAATTCCAAGATTCAACCACTAGCTAGGAACAGTCATTCCCGCCGTTTTGACCGCATTTTGAAACGGGCATAAAAAATTCAAAAAAAATCAAAAAATTGGGAAACCTTCGCATTGTGTCATTATATGTGGCCAAGTTCCCAGTAAAAATAACAAACTTGTAATACGACAATTATTTTAAAAAAGTGTTCTCAGAAACGAGCTATCACGTGTGAAGATTCATGGCTTTCAAGCCAAATGATCAATCTTATGGCCATATTCATGGCATAGTTTGTTCAAATGATCTCATACTATGCACAAGGGTGCATCTTGAAATGGCAAACAATGTTACCTAAGTAAGTTTTCATTTTCTTTGCACGGAAAATTCATTTTTCATTTTTTGAGTGCCCAAAAAGAGGTTTTTTTGTGAAGGACCTCCCAAATAATTGTTGCAAAATTGGACCAAAACAATTTTCTAAAATACTAGGACATATTTAATGCACAATTTACCGAATGGTTGGGTGTAAAAAGTTTTGATCCACCTCGCGTGAAAAAGACAAATTCCCGATTCAGCTTGGAAGCGGGTCAAATTTGAACTGTAGCTGCCTTGTAGTTTGCTCTTTATTTTTCCAAAATCATTTCTAGGTACATAAGTATCTATTTAATCATAGAAACACCAAAAAAATTCCAAGATTCAACCACTAGCTCGGAACGGTCATTCCCGCCGTTTTGACCGCATTTTTAAACGGGCATAAAAAATTCAAAAAAAATCAAAAAATTGGGAAACCTTTGCATTGTGTCATTATATGTGGCCAAGTTCCCAGGAAAAATAACAAACTTGTAATACGGCAATTATTTTTAAAAAGTGTTCTCAGAAACGAGCTATCAAGTGTGAAGATTCGTGGCTTTCAAGCCAAATGATCAATCTTATGGCCACATTCAGGGCATAGTTTGTTCAAATGATCTCATATTGTGCACAAAGGGTGCATATTGGAATGGCAAACAATGTTTCCTAGGGAAGTTTTCATTTTCTTTGGACGGAAAAACCATTTTCCATTTTTCGAGTGCCCAAAAGGAGGCTTTTTTGTGAAGGACCTCCCAAATAATTGTTGCAAAATTGGACCAAAACAATTTTCTAAAATACTAGGACATATTTAATGCACAATTGAGCAAATGGTTGGGTGTAAAAATTTTTGATCCACCTCTCGTGAAAAAAGACAAATTCCTGCCGATTCAGATGGAAGCGGGTCAAATTTGAACTGTAGCTGCCTTGTAGTTTGCTATTTATTTTTTCCAAAAATCATTTCTAGGTACATAAGTATCTATTTAATCATAGAAACACCAAAAAAATTCCAAGATTCAACCACTAGCTAGGAACAGTCATTCCCGCCGTTTTGACCGCATTTTGAAACGGGCATAAAAAATTCAAAAAAATCAAAAAATAGGGAAACCTTTGCATTGTGTCATTATATGTGGCCAAGTTCCCAGGAAAAATAACAAACTTGTAATATGGCAATTATTTTTAAAAAGTGTACTTAGAAACGAGCTATCACGTGTGAAGGTTCATGGCTTTCAAGCCAAATGATCAATCTTATGGCCACATTCATGGCATAGTTTGTTCAAATGATCTCATATTGTGCACAAGGGTGCATATTGGAATGGCAAACAATGTTGCCTAAGGAATTTTTCATTTTCTTTGGACGGAAAAACCATTTTCCATTTTTCGAGTTCCCAAAAGGAGGTTTTTTTGTGAAGGACCTCCCAAATAATTGTTGCAAAATTGGACCAAATAAATTTTCTAAAATACTAGAACATATTTAATGCACAATTGACCAAATGGTTGGGTGTAAAAAGTTTTGATCCACCTCTCGTGAAAAAGACAAATTCCCGCCGATTCAGGTGGAAGCGGGTTAAATTTGAACTATCGCTGCCTTGTAGTTTCCTATTTATTTTTTCCAAAAATCCTTTATAGGTACACAAGTATCTATTTAATCATAAAAACACCAAAAAAATTCCAAGATTCAACCACTAGCTAGGAACGGTCATTCCCGCCGTTTTGACCGCATTTTGAAACGGGGATAAAAAATTCAAAAAAAAATCAAAAAATTGGGAAACCTTCGCATTGTGTCATTATATGTGGCCAAGTTCCCAGGAACAATAACAAACTTGTAATACGGCAATTATTTTTAAAAAGTGTTCTCAGAAACGAGGTATCAAGTGTGAAGATTCATAGCTTTCAAGCCAAATGATCAATCTTATGGCCACATTCATGGCATATTTTGTTCAAATGATCTCATATTGTGCACAAAGGGTGCATATTGGAATGGCAAACAATGTTGCCTAGGGAAGTTTTCATTTTCTTTGGACGGAAAAACCATTTTCCATTTTTTGAGTGCCCAAAAGGAGGCTTTTTTGTGAAGGACCTCCCAAATAATTGTTGCAAAATTGGACCAAAACAATTTTCTAAAATACTAGGACATATTTAATGCACAATTGAGCAAATGGTTGGGTGTAAAAATTTTTGATCCACCTCTCGTGAAAAAGACAAATTCCCGATTCAGGATGGAAGCGGGTCAAATTTGAACTGTAGCTGCCTTGTAGTTTGCTATTTATTTTTTCCAAAATCATTTCTAGGTACATAAGTATCTATTTAATCATAGAAACACCAAAAATTCCAAGATTCAACCACTAGCTAGGAACAGTCATTCCACTGCTTTGACCGCATTTTGAAACGGGCATAAAGAATTCAAAAAAATCAAAAAATAGGGAAACCTTTGCATTGTGTCATTATATGTGGCCAAGTTCCCAGGAAAAATAACAAACTTGTAATACGACAATTATTTTTAAAAAATGTTCTTAGAAACGAGCTATCACGTGTGAAGGTTCATGGTTTTCAAGCCAAATGATCAATCTTATGGCCACATTCATGGCATAGTATGTTCAAATGATCTCATATTGTGCACAAGGGTGCATATTGGAATGGCAAACAATGTTGCCTAAGGAATTTTTCATTTTCTTTGGACGGAAAAACCATTTTCCATTTTTCGAGTGCCCAAAAGGAGGTTTTTTTGTGAAGGACCTCCCAAATAATTGTTGCAAAATTGGACCAAATAAATTTTCTAAAATACTAGAACATATTTAATGCACAATTGACCAAATGGTTGGGTGTAAAAAGTTTTGATCCACCTCTCGTGAAAAAGACAAATTCCTACCGATTCAGCTGGAAGCGGGTTAAATTTGAACTATCGCTGCCTTGTAGTTTCCTATATATTTTTTCCAAAAATCCTTTATAGGTACATAAGTATCTATTTAATCATAGAAACACCAAAAAAATTCCAAGATTCAACCACTAGCTAGGAACGGTCATTCCCGCTGTTTTGACCGCATTTTGAAACGGGGATAAAAAATTCAAAAAAAAACAAAAAATTGGGAAACCTTCGCATTGTGTCATTATATGTGGCCAAGTTCCCAGGAACAATAACAAACTTGTAATACGGCAATTATTTTTAAAAAGTGTTCTCAGAAACGAGCTATCAAGTGTGAAGATTCATGGCTTTCAAGCCAAATGATCAATCTTATGGCCACATTCATGGCATAGTTTGTTCAAATGATCTCATATTGTGCACAAAGGGTGCATATTGGAATGGCAAACGATGTTGCCTAGGGAAGTTTTCATTTTCTTTGGACGGAAAAACCATTTTCCATTTTTTGAGTGCCCAAAAGGAGGCTTTTTTGTGAAGGACCTCCCAAATAATTGTTGCAAAATTGGACCAAAACAATTTTCTAAAATACTAGGACATATTTAATGCACAATTGAGCAAATGGTTGGGTGTAAAAAATTTTGATCCACCTCTCGTGAAAAAGACAAATTCCCGCCGATTCAGATGGAAGCGGGTCAAATTTGAACTGTAGCTGCCTTGTAGTTTGCTATTTATTTTTTCCAAAAATCATTTCTAGGTACATAAGTATCTATTTAATCATAGAAACACCAAAAAATTCCAAGATTCAACCACTAGCTAGGAACAGTCATTCCCGCCGTTTTGACCGCATTTTGAAACGGGCATAAAGAATTCAAAAAAATCAAAAAATAGGGAAACCTTTGCATTGTGTCATTATATGTGGCCAAGTTCCCAGGAAAAATAACAAACTTGTAATACGACAATTATTTTTAAAAAATGTTCTTAGAAACGAGCTATCACGTGTTAAGATTCATGGCTTTCAAGCCAAATGATCAATCTTATGGCCACATTCATGGCATAGTTTGTTCAAATGATCTCATATTGTGCACAAGGGTGCATATTGGAATGGCAAACAATGTTTCCTAAGGAATTTTTCATTTTCTTTGGACGGAAAAACCATTTTCCATTTTTCGAGTGCCCAAAAGGAGGTTTTTTTGTGAAGGACCTCCCAAATAATTGTTGCAAAATTGGACCAAATAAATTTTCTAAAATACTAGGACATATTTAATGCACAATTGACCAAATGGTTGGGTGTAAAAAGTTTTGATCCACCTCTCGTGAAAAAGACAAATTCCTGCCGATTCAGCTGGAAGCGGGTTAAATTTGAACTATCGCTGCCTTGTAGTTTCCTATTTATTTTTTCCAAAAATCCTTTATAGGTACATAAGTATCTATTTAATCATAGAAACACCAAAAAATTCCAAGATTCAACCACTAGCTAGGAACGGTCATTCCCGCCGTTTTGACCGCATTTTGAAACGTGAATAAAAAATTCAAAAAAAATCAAAAATTGGGAAACCTTCGCATTGTGTCATTATATGTGGCCAAGTTCCTGTGAACAATAACAAACTTATGTCTGGCAATTATTTTTAAAAAGTGTTCTCGTAAACGAGCTATCAGTGTGAAGATTCATGGCTTTCAAGCCAAATGATCAATCTTATGGCCACATTCATGGCATAGTTTGTTCAAATGATCTCATATTGTGCACAAGGGTGCATATTGGAATGGAAAACAATGTTGCCTAAGTAAGTTTTCATTTTCATTGGACGAAAAAACCATTTTCCATTTTTCGAGTGCCCAAAAGGAGGTTTTTTGTGAAGGGCCTCCCAAATAATTGTTGCAAAATTGGACCAATCAATTTTGTAAAATACTAGGACATATTTAATGCACAATTGACAAAATGGTTGGGTGTCAAAAGTTTTGATCCACCTCTGGTGAAAAAGACAAATTCCCGCCGATTCAGCTGGAAGCGGGTCAAATTTGAACTGCGGCTGCCTCATAGTTTGCTATTTATTTTTTCCAAAAATCATTTCTAGTTACATAAGTACCTATTTAACCATAAATACATGGTTTGGTGGCGATACGTCGAGGTTTGGGTGGTGGCCGAGGGCCCCAATTCTAGAGCGCGTAAACTGGCATGCCCGCCGCGAGGTCACCGCGTGGCCGTTGCGTTGCCCTGTGTTCTGGGCGGCCTAGGCATGTATAGTGGGCTGGGCACTCCCCAGGTAGGTGCTAGGAAGAAAATTACAACATAAGATTCTCACGAGGAGACCGATTGATGCTCAAACACGAATTAGCAGACTAGTGTTTGATTAACGGTACGGGAAATGTACATGGCTAATGGGCCTGAGTTTTGGCTGAGGATGATCAGTTACTAAGAAGACCGTCTTCACAAATTTTTAGCTCAAAAGGAGGAGCCTAGGTGGTACTTGCTTTGCAAAGTACCACACTGGACATAAATATGAATGTTGAAGCTAGGGTCAAAATAATGAACGGATTGAGCTGGCATTTGGTGGAGGATGGTTATTTGGGCATAGGAAAGCACTGTAGAAAATGGATACTATTTGGACATGCCAAAGTGGTACTTCCTTCACAAACTGTTGTTTTGAACAGAATAGGAAAATGAATATTTTTAATTATTTTTGAACTAGGCAAGGAAGATTTTTACATATTTGACGAATATATGACCCAAAAGAATTTATGATATTTTTTTGGGAATTTTGGGAATGACAGAAATATAGGTTGCTTCACAACCTAGGGCAAAAACTGCCACATGGACATGACACATAGGCAAAACTGATGAGGTGGCGCCTAGTCATAGCAACCCACAACAATTTACAAGGTTATGACCATCTATATTGGTCATGATCAGCTAGAAATAAGGCAGCAGACCAGTGCTATCTGCTTTATGACCATTTCGTGTAAGGAAATTACGACCTTTCTGACCAAAATGGTCGTTTAGTTTAGAGTTTGGACCCCCCCGAACAACTTTTGACCAATTAGTCTGAAATGGTCATAGATCTATGACCAATTCTTCCAGGGTCACTGACAGAAGGTCACTAGTTGACATATTTCTTGTAGTGGCTGGCAGCTGTATGGGAACGGCGGTGGAGTCTTGGCGGACATGGGCCTGGCTGCGTCCCCCCGGATGTCCTCGGTAAGGGTCTTGTCAGGGCCCCGGCAAGCGGCCTTGCCGTGGCTTCATGGTCGTCCCTGGCAAGGATCTTGCCGGGGGTCTCGTGGATCTCCTCGGCAAGGATCTTGCCGAGGATCGTCGTCTTCTGGTCCTCATCTGATCTTGTGTGTTTATGATCTTGACAAAGATCTGCATGCCACCACGGAGGTGCCTCCCGAGCCTTGGTTCCAATGTTGTTGATGGCGTCTGGAACCCTCGGGCTCAAGGGTGGCGTGCTCCGCTGGCGTTGGGCAAGTTGCCCCGGCAAGGCTCTTGTCGCGGCTGCGGAGGCCGCCCTGGCAAGGGTCTTGTCGGGGGAGTCCTCCTCGGCCTCTTGTTCTTTGTGTTTCTGGTCTTGTCGTTGCTTTGCCCGTCTCGTGCCTTCCTCTGCCCTACTTAGTGTGGCCGTGGGCGCGGCTCTGACTGCCCATGCACAAGTAGAGGGGTACAAAAAGGGCCCCTACGTTTGTGCACCGACAAGTGCTTTGATGTGTCGTTGTAGGATCGAAAGTATGTCTAGAGGGGGGTGATTAGACCACTTCACCAAATAAAAACTTATCCTTTTCCCAATTTTAGTCTTTGGCAGATTTTAGCTATCTTAGCACAAATCAAACAATCCTAACACAATTCAAGCAAGCATGCAAAGAGTATATGAGCAGCGGAAAGTAAAGCATGCAACTTGCAAGAATGTAAAGGGAAGGGTTTGGAGCATTCAAACGCAATTGGAGACACGGATGTTTTTGTCGTGGTTCCAATAGGTGGTGCTATCGTACATCCACGTTGATGGAGACTTCAACCCACGAAGGGTAACGGTTCTTGAGTCCACGGAGGGCTCCACCCACGAAGAGTCCACGAAGAAGCAACCTTGTCTATCCCACCATGGCCGTCGCCCACGAAGGACTTGCCTCACTAGCGGTAGATCTTCACAAAGTAGGCGATCTCCTTGCCCTTACAAACTCCTTGGTTCAACTCCACAATCTTGTCGGAGGCTCGGAAGTGACACCTAGCCAATCTAGGAGACACCACTCTCCAAGAAGTAACAAATGGTGTGTTGATGATGAACTCCTTGCTCTTGTGCTTCAAATGATAGTCTCCCCAACACTCAACTCTCTCTCACAGGATTTGGATTTGGTGGAAAGAAGATTTGAGTGGAAAGCAACTTGGGGAAGGCTAGAGATCAAGATTCATATGGTAGGAATGGAATATCTTGGCCTCAACACATGAGTAGGTGGTTCCTTCTCAGAAACAACAAGTTGGAAGTGTAGGTTTGTTCTGATGGCTCTCTCCACGAATGAAGAGGAGGTGGAGGGGTATATATAGCCTCCACACAAAGTATAACCGTTACACACAACTTGCCAAACTCGGTGGGACCGAATTGATATACTCGGTCGGACCGATTTAGCAAATTTAGTGACCGTTAGGATTTTCGGTGGGACCGACATGCAACTCGGTAGGACCGATGTGGTTAGGGTTAGGGCATAACATAATCTCGGTGAGACCGATTACACAAACTCGATGAGACCGATTTTGGTAATAACCTAACCAGAGAGTTGGTCAGGTAAACTCGGTGGGACCGATTCGCTCATTTCGGTGGGACCGAAATGTTACGAAAGGGAAACAGAGAGTTTATATTGCAATCTCGGTGGGACCGATCGCTCTTCTCGGTGGTATCAAAACATTATGAAGGGAAACAAAGAGATTACAATCCCATCTCGGTGAGACCGAGATCCCTATCAGTGAGACCGATTTGCCTAGGGTTTGTGGCAGTGGCTATGACATCTGAACTTGGTGGCACCGGGTAGAAAGAATCGGTAGGGCCGAGTTTGACTTTTGGTTTAGGTCATATGTGGATATGAGAAAGTAGTTGAGGGTTTTGGAGCATATCACTAAGCCTTTGTAGAGCAAGAAACTCATTAAGCAACACCTCATCCCTCCTTGATAGTATTGGCTTTTCCTATGGACTCAATGTGATCTTGGATCACTAAAATATAAAATGTAGAGTCTTGAGCTTTTGATCTTGAGCCAATCCATTTATCCTTAGCATTTTGAGGGATCCACTTTTCTCATCCATGCCATGCCATCCATTGAGCTTTTCCTGAAATATTCATCTTGGAATGATGTTAGCTCAATGAGCTATATGTTGTTAGGAATTACCAAAACCACCTAGGGATAGTTGCACTTTCAGTCTCCCCCTTTTTGGTAATTGATTACAACATATAGATCAAAGCTTCGACAAATGATAATAAGAGTGAAAAACATTGTCGCTTTTAGAAGTATGTGATAAGCAAGAGCTCCCCCTAAATTTGTGCATAGTTTAAGATTTGCTTTGGACTGCAAATGCACAAGGAGTTTGGCTCATGGGTAACTCTTCCATGTCACATACATCTTGGTGGAGCGCTCAAAATGATAATGATTAAATACATGCACTCATCACCAAGCAAAGTGAATGATCATATAGAGATAAACAAGATAAAGTCATCCAACAAGCATAAATGTAGCATATGATCAAACACATGATCATCCAAGTATCACACAGACATAATGTATCTCAAACAAGCAAATAAAGTTCAACCACCAAAGCAAGAGAGAACAAAAGCAACACTCTCTATCGAAGCCTATGATCTATACATTTTTCTCCCACTTTGGCAACAAGTTACCAAAAAGTTCATAGAAAATGCATAGCACTAAATCGACTCTCCGGCTTGATCTTCAGGTGGTGCTGTAGAAAGAACGCCAAGGAAGAAAGCCTCTGTTGATATAGATGGAGCTGGAGGTGTAGGTGCGGGAGCTGGTGGCACTGAAGCTGTAGCTGGTGCAGATGAAGTGGCTCTGGTATCTGTCACTGGCACTGCAGCTGATCTGTGAGCTCTAGGCACTCTGGCAAATGCATCTGTGGTTGTCTTGCCCTTCCTCTGCTGCATATCATCCTGAAGCTACTCAACAACAGACTGGATCTCTTTGACCTTCACATCCATGTCATAGAACTTCTGCTCCATGATCCTCTCCAAGCTCTCCTGGTTTCGAGTCAAGGTGGCCAGCCTCTTCTCAATCCTCAGAGTGGATGCAATCAAGTAGCCAAGTTGATCTTGTTTGCTCTTCAAAAGGTACTGAGATGCCTCTTCCATTGTTGCCATCTTGGCAGCCTTCTCTGTCCTTGCCTTCTCCCTTTTAGCTTGTGCTTGTACTGAAGATGGTTCATCTTCATCCATAACCACTTGGTTGTACTTGAAGTCTGGATAGATAGGCATGTGCTCCTTATCCAACAGGTATGTGCCTGTGCCCATCTTGGAGTTAATCAGTTCCTGGATCTGTGGGGCATATCCACAACTTCTTTTCTGGTCAGCAGCTGTCCTCCTGATAGTCTCAACTATAAGGCTCATGACCTTGAACTTCTGTGGCGCATCAAATATATGTAGCAAGTTTATTGCATGGCCTATGATCATTCTGTGATCACCAGACTTGGGCAAGAGAGTGTGCCTGAGGATCCAATTGATTGTAGGCAGTCCTGACAGCAAGTGTTTCACTGATCCAAACTGGTGAGTCTCAAGATCTGCTTCAGGAATCTCTTTGTACATACGTGCCATAGAGTTGTGATCCATCTTTTTCTTGGCATAGACATCCAAGTCATCCTCTTCCTCCTTAGGTGCATTGATCAGATTGGCCCATTCCTCAATAGTTGATTGGTACCTTGTACCTTCAGACATCCATACTATCCTGCCATCTGGATAGAAGTGTGCTGTGGAGTAGAATTGCATTATGAGCTCCTCATTCCACGTTGTGAGCTTCTGCCCAACAAAGTCTGCAACTCCACAAGCACTGAAACTGCCATACACACCAGGATAGTGTTCCTCATTCTCCTTTATGTAGGTCCAGTCGACCCACCTCATGTCACACACTATTGGCTTCTTGTCCAACAAGATTGTCTCATAGAAGTCATGCTGTTCCTTTGTGTGGAACCTGTAATCAACAGCAGTCCTCCTTCTGGTGGCATATGGATTTGACTCTCTCCATAGCCTCAATCTCGAGTCTCTCCTGATCTTCATGTTCTTAGGCACAGGATGAGCATCATTGTGGTCTGGAATCTTTGGCTTCAACTTTCTCAGGATATGCTCTTCATCTTCTTCTTCTTCAGCAACAGTCTCAGGCACTGGGGCCTTGTTCTTCTCAGCAGCAGATATGTTTCTGGTATTCCTCTTTCGTGCAATCTTTGGTTTGGAGACAGCTTAGGGTGCTTCTTTGGGCTTTGATGATGCAACCCCTGACCTAATGGCATCACCCATAAGCTTCTGAGCCTTGGGTGCTGGTGCAGCAACCTCTTCTTCTTCCTCCTCTTCCATCATGGAAGGCTTTCCAATAACTCTGGCCATGGTATTATTGACCCTTTCCTTTCTCTTCTTCCCTTCTGCATTAGCCTCTTTGGGTTCAAATTCCAAAGATGCTTGAGTGGAGGCTCTGGCTTTAGACATGGGTTGTCTTCCTGCTGGCCTTTAGGTCTTCAGACCTAGCTTAGCTGCTGCAGAGCTATACTCCTTCTTGAGCACCTTTTTCTTTGAAATGGCCTCATCCTCTACTGCCACATAGTCTTCATCCTCAGATTCTGAGGTTCTCTTCTTCCTTGTCCTGGTGGCTGCTTTGGGTCAGTTGCTTGGGGTGCTTCTGCTACCCTCATCCGAGCTGCTAGAGGGACTAGTGCCCTCACTCATCTGAATCTGCTCCTCGACTTGTTACGGCTGTCACTCTGATCAAACATGTTGCAAACAACATCGCAGACCCTGTGAATAGATATAGATGAGATAGAGTGGATGAGCATCACAAAATACGGAGATTTTTGCAAAAGAATGAGTCAAAAACTTAGTTTTAGTTTTCCACAGAAAGCATTTCGGATCAACCGATTTGCAAACTGGGTGATACCGAAGCAGCTTTTGGAACCTAAACTAGTGAACTCGGTCAGACCGAGTCACAGTTCGGTGGCACCGAGACTGCTAGGGTTTCACAAAGTCCTGAACTCGGTCACACCGATTTGCAATTCTCGGTAAGACCGAGAACCAAATGTGCAATGGCCTTAGCCGAATCGGTGGAACCGAGTTCTGCAACTCGGTGGGTCCGAGATGGTTTCGGCGGAAACCTAACCCTAAATTTTCAATTCATCTCTACTACGGATTGTTTTGACTAGATAGAATAGTATCAATCGTGGCAAGAATCGTGATGAGCACAATGTGCTAGGAATCGGACGGGGATAGCACTGTGATTGAGTCCATACCGTAGTTTGGCGACGAACTCGCTACGGCGGCAACGGCGGGGTTGAATTCGCTGACGGCGGAGACCAGCGATCGGAGGCGGTGGCGACGAGGAGGACGATCTCGAGACTCGGAGGCAGAGCGAGCTATGCGCGGGCGAAGAGGTTTGGAGAAAGTTTCCAAATTTTTGCCCGTGAGTATATATAGCCCGACCCTGTTGGTGTGACCGAGTGGAACAACTCGGTGGCACAGAGATGCATAACAGTTGACAGTTACATCAACTCGATGTGACCGAAAAGTTCAAATCGGTTGCACCGAGATTGAAAACCTAGATCGACTTAGTGATCTCGGTATGACCGAAATGGAGGAATCGGTCGCATCAAACGCACAAAGAAGTTTTGGAAGTTGAAGTCTATGACGAATCGGGGACTCCGAGTGCTCCTCACACAGAGTGGTTCAAATCTGACTTGATCAAATTTTATGATGTAGCATGAATACAGTTTGAGACGAGAAAAAGCATAGATAGCTAGAGAAGGTTCTTAGGCATTCTTGCCCATCCACTTGGCCAAAGAAAAAGAAACCAATCAATCAAAACAACAAGTGGATGTCCTCGAATGAGTAAAATATGCAACCAACATGCTCACACAATAAAATAGCAAATGAAATATGTGACAAAGCATGCACAAAAAATTCTAGCATCTATCAAACAATTGGCGATGACTAGGTCATCTATATATGAGTATATTGACTTAGGAGTCAAATGAGAACATTTGATCATAGGTCATACTCATCGTTTAAGCTCAAGTGGGGTTACCACTTTTACATAATGCATTGATGTGTTCACACCATTAGAGTTGCTTTAGCTCAATTCTTTGGAGCAAAGCTCCCCTAGATGTGAGATCCCCCTTAGAGGGATGAACTAACCTTGGGTTTTGTCGATGATGACTTCATGTAGGTGTTGAAGATGTGGATGCTCAATGTTGATGAAGATCATTTGGAGCAATCCTTTTGGAGTGAGTTGCACTTTCAATACCTACACGGGTTAGTCCCACAAGGAACAAACAAGGATATCCATAGACATAGAGTGATGCACACATAAGATGATGTCTATGAAAGCATTAGGTTACCTTGTCCCTTGTCTTACCAACAAGAGGGTTTGTGACTCCTTGAACTAGTGCAAGATGTGGAAGTTGATTGCACTCGTTGTTGCCAAAATAATATGAGTGAAATATGTTGGCGGAGTCACCCTCAAGAACTCTCTAGTTCTTCTTCTTCGAGATCCACATCATCTTGATGGGAATCCTTGGAGTTGTAGTCGTACTTGATGAAGTAGAACTTGTCATAGTCATGGTAATCCACTTGACCAAGGCCTTAGGAGCTTCTTCAAATGCATCAATCTCCTCTTGAAACTTGTCCTTGCCTTTTTGCTTGTGGTCTTGTGGTGGAAGATCATCTTGAGCTTATGTCCCCTTGAAGGAAGTAGGAGCATACTTCTTTTGTTGAGGAACAAACTTCATCTTGGGATATTGATCTTCTTCCCACTCAACTCCATTGGCATTGAACTTTCGTTCAGAACCAACACCTTGATTCTTCCGGTGCCTTCCTTGCTTGCGTACAATTTCCTCAAATTGCTTACTCCCGGCAAGGCTCTTGTAAACACCTTTCTCTATAATTCCCTTCAATAAGCTATTTTCTTGCTCAAATGTAACTTGGCTAAGAGAATCATTAGTGGAATCAAGAGAACTACTAGAAGCAACAATATTTGATTTAGCATGATTATTGTTACTACTAGAGGAAGAATCCTTCTTGTTTTTGTTAGTGGACTCTACTTGAGGCATATATGTAGATAAGAGTAAACGCTTGGCAATGTAAGAACTTTTCTTACGAAGATCATCATTGATTGCCTTTAAGAACTCATGCTCTTGCTCAAGATTGAGATTTTCAAAGCATAACTTCTCATGAGTCCTTAAAAGTTCTCGATGATCTTCTAAGATAGTTTCATGAGCTAACTTAAGAGTGTTTAGTTCTTTAGTTAGAAGCTCAATCTTCTCCTTATCATTGTCATTCGTTTTATCTTGATTAGCATGATTAATTGACGTTTCATCATAGTATTCATCACTAGAGTTGTCAACAAGTAAATCATCATCACCTAGCAACTCATCTTCATCACTATTGAAATCAACATACTCGGGGTGTGTTACCTTTGGGCCTTTAGCCATGAAGCATCTTCCAACTCCTTCATTAGGTGAATCAAATATGTCATAGGAGTTGGTTGACACAAGTGCTAGACCGGGAACACCTTCATCTTGAGTATATTCAGAGTCAGAGTGATAACTTCTCTCGGAGTGATTGTCGGAGTCGGAGCCGGATACCCATTCACCAACATGAGCTTGATGTCTTCGTTTTGTGTAGCTCCTTTATGACTTGTCCTTCCTTTCAGAATCCTTGCTTCTCCGTGAGGGTCTTTGTTCATAACGATCATCTCTACTCCTTCTTTCTCTTGGTGGTGATTCTTCTCTTCTACTTCTTCTTTTTGGAGAATCTTCTCTTATTTTGTAGGGTGCCGTACACTCATTGGAATAGTGTCCGGGTCTTCCACAATTATAGCAATTACGCTCCCGACTAGAAGATCTTTTGTCATTGTAGGACCTTGACTTGGAGCTTCTCTCTTTGCTTCTACTCTTTTAGAATTTGTTGAAGTTCTTCACCATTAACCTCAATTCTTCATTGAAGGTTTGTTTCTCACTTGATGATGTGGGGGCTTCACATGAGGCTTTGTAAGCACCACTTGACTTGTTGTGAAGTTCCTCCTTATCCTTGAGCGACATCTCATGAGCAACAATTATTCCAATGACTTCCGTTGGCTTGAGATCTTTGTTATTGGGCATCATTTGGATCAATGTGCACACGGTATCATATTTTCCATCCAAGGCTCTTAGGATTGCAGCATTTCAGCGACACCTTCACCATCCTTCATTTTGAACTTGTCAAGTTGACTCTGGAGCACATCCAACTTGGATTCCTTGACGGAGTCGGTACCTTCATGAATATCAATCAAAGTGTCCCAAATTTCCTTTGCATTCTCAAGACGGCTGATTTTGCTGAATTCTTCGGGGCACAATCCATTGACGAGGATATCACAAGCTTGAGCGTTGTATTGCAGCATCTTCAACTCTTGCGCACTAGCTTCACGGTTCGGTTCTCTCCCATCAAAGAATTCACCTTGCAAGCCAATACACAATAGCCCAAACGGTGGGGTTATGTCCAAGAATATGCATTTTCATCTTATGCATCCAACTAGAAAAATTAGTACCATCAAAGTAAGGACCTCTACGGTGATAATTTCTCTCGCTGGACGCCATACTCTCCTAGGTTGTGAAACCAAGGCTATGACCACCAAAAGCTATGGAAATCAAAGAAAATGGAGACCAAAGCTCTTATACCACTTGTAGGATCGAAAGTATGTCTAGAGGGGGGGTGATTAGACTACTTGACCAAATAAAAACTTACCGTTTTCCCAATTTTAGTGTTTGGCAGATTTTAGCTATCTTAGCACAAGTCAAGCAATCCTAACACAATTCAAGCAAGCATGCAAAGAGTATATGAGCAGCGGAAAGTAAAGCATGCAACTTGCAAGAATGTAAAGGGAAGGGTTTGGAGCATTCAAACGCAATTGGAGACACGAATGTTTTTGTCGTGGTTCCAATAGGTGGTGCTATCGTACATCCACGTTGATGGACACTTCAACCCACGAAGAGTAGCAGTTCTTGTGAGTCCACGGAGGGCTCCACCCACGAAGGGTCCACAAAGAAGCAACCTTGTCTATCCCACCATGGCCGCCGCCCACGAAGGACTTGCCTCACTAGCAGTAGATCTTCACGAAGTAGGCGATCTCCTTGCCCTTACAAACTCCTTGGTTCAACTCCACAATCTTGTCGGAGGCTCCCAAGTGACACCTAGCCAATCTAGGAGACACCACTCTCCAAGAAGTAACAAATGGTGTGTTGATGATGAACTCTTTGCTCTTGTTCTTCAAATGATAGTCTCCCCAACACTCAACTCTCTCTCACAGGATTTTGTCGGATTTCGGGTTCCGGCAGACCCTTGAGGTTCGAACACTGGGAGCGTGTGGAGATCCGACCCTCCACCGTCTCGTACCTCGCCGAATCGCAGGGACCTAAACTACTAAACAGAACAGCACAAGAGACACAAGATTTATACTAGTTCGGGCCACCGTTGTGGTGTAATACTCTACTCTAGTTTGTGGTGTGGTGGATTGCCTCTTGGGCTGGTGAGGAACAATACAGTGAAGAACAGCCTCGCGAGGGTCTGTTCTTGGTGGGTGTGATGAACTGCTAGGTGGTGTTCCGTCGCTCTAGCTTCAGGATCGGGTCTTTGTCTTTCTCTGGATTCCAGATCCGGATCCCTCTACTATGGTGGCTAGCTCTACTTATATAGGCTAAGGCCCTGGGCCTCTTCCCAAATATTGAGCGGGAAGGGCGCCAACAATTGGCCATTTTGAAGGGGAACAATGGTACACTTATCCCGACTAATGTTGGTCCTCTTTGCCAAAGGCTTTGGTGATGACGCCTGCTTGGGCTCCACGATGACTCCCTTCCAGCCGTTGGGGCTGGTCTTGGTCTTGTTGCACCAAAATGGATGCCTTTGCTTGATGCTCTCGCCTGCGCTTGCTCCCTTTGCACCAAAGAGGAAAGATGGACACTGCACGGGCTGGCGCCCGACTAGCGCCATTGGTCGTCATGGCTTGCGTCATGGGCACCTCGCGAGGTACCCTGCCTTGAACTCTCCGCCTCCTCATGAGCCAGCCTGACGAGGCCGTGCCTGAGGAAGCTCCTTGTCGCCCGCCTCATGAGGCTTGGCCTCGCGAGGGTCTTGAGCTTATGCGAGATGAAGATGGGCTGTCCTGGGCCTCCTTTGAGCCACGCCGCAGGCAGGCAAGTCTGGGGACCCCCGTTCCCAGAACGCCGACAGTAGCCCCCGGGCCCACGGCGCGCCCGAACTTGGCCGAGCAGAGAGGCGAAAGGGCAAGTGCGAAGCATCGTGGGCCCTAACAGCCTGCGGCCTTGGGCGCCGCGTGGCGGTTGATTGGACGCGTGCGCCTCTGCAACCGCGTGGGTTGATAATAGAGCGGCATCTTCCTTGCCTCCTTTACTTTCTCCAGTTGCTGCTCAGATCCCCTTTCTTGCGCCTCTCCTCTCTGCTTCCAAGATCTTCAGATCCACTCCGCCTGCGTGCCCTAGCCAGTCATGGCGCCTCGCCAAGCCCCGGCCGGAGCTTGGTACTCTCCTGCCTTGGACCCGCCAAATGTGTCAGGGGCGAACCTTGCCCTGGTGCGCCGGTTGGCGGAGGCGCGGGGCGTCAACGGAACGGAGGTGTTCAAGGCCAGCTCTGCCGCCCCGGAGGGTCGGGGGAGTACCTTCTACCCGTTCTTCGTGAGCGCCATCATTGCTGGTCTGGTGCCTCCCTTTTCCGAGTTCTTCTTCTCCGTCCTCCGTCACTACAACATTCAAGCTCTGCACCTCCATCCCAACTCCGTCCTTCTTCTGGCAATCTTCGCCTAATATTGTGAGGCCCATGTTGGGGTGAAGCCCTCGGTGGCCTTGCTGTGCCACTACTTCTCCCTCCGAACCTCCTGTGGTTCCGCCTCTGTGTGCGCGAGCTTCGTTGCATACGGCGGAGCCATCGCCATTTTAAACCCTGGGAAGCGGATTGAGGGCTTCAGGAGCAAGTGGGTCTTGGTGGATGCTGGGCACATCCACCCACGGCTGATCCCGCTTACGAGCCCGCCGAGAGCTCCGACGATCGGGTCCCAGTGGAGCTTCGGATCCCCGCCAAGCCAGGTCTTGGAGAAGATGGACGCAGATCTGAAGCCGGCCAACGCGGCGGCGGCGAAGCTGACCGGTGCGTCCGAGGGAGTTCTGGAGCATCAATCGGCCCGCTCACAAGATTGCCCGATGTGGAGGCCTCACTGAGCCCGTGGCCCTGGCCAGCGAGGATCCGCAACGGTCCTCCAGTCCTTGGTTAGAGGCGATGTGGGCGAGACTAGAGGCGCCCAGCGCCCTTGTTCCTTCGTGAGGATTGGGAGCAGGTAGTGGGGCCCATGCCTGTCTTCAATGGGGACGGGCCCGTGCCTGTGGAGGCTCCGGCGGACCTGGTGGACGTGTTCTCTTCCGACTCCAGCGAAGAGGTGGAGGAAAGAGAGGCGGGAGAGGGGGTTGATTCGGGAGCGGAGTCAAGGGCTCCTCCCCTGCGGCGCAGGTCCCGCATTCTCCGCCTCCCCCAGAGTGACGACGACGAGGATGAGGATGAGCGTGGAGGCAGGAGCCTGCCCCCGATCCCGAAGAAGGACCGGACAGGGCTGGTCCCAGCAGGTCTGCCCCGGCCCCGGGGCGATCCGCAGACGCGCCTCCTGCTCCTGGTCCCCTTGAAGCTGATCCCTGCAGCCGGCTCTCGGGCTTCAAGTATGGCCGGAGGCTGCTCGAGTCCACCGGCGATGACCTGTAAGTGCTTGATTCTTGTCATATTCCTTGCTTTGTCGCTGAGGTTTGATATCTGTATCTCTTGGCCAGGCTGGCGCCTGCGGCGAAGAAGCTGAAGGGAGCTCCTGAGGCTTCATCTGGGGCGGCGCCTCTGCCTGCGAAGGAAGGCGATGGCAAGACACGGGCCTCTCCTGCCTCGGTCATCCTCGCGAGGCTCGGGCGAGCCGGGCCGGGCGAAGCTCAGCCCCCATGGCCCAAGCGACTCCCGAGGTGTCCTTGCCTGATGCCGCCGGCACAGCTGTTGAGGCGCAGCAGGTCCCGCCTCACGATACTGTGGTTACGCCGCCGCCATCTCCTCCTACTCCACCAACTGCTGTCTCTCCGACTCCTCCCATTCTGGATCGTGCTGCGGCAGGATCTTCTGGGCGCCGACCCTCGCTTGGTGGCCGGGCGCTTGGAGCTGGCCTCTGGCTGGATTCGCTCCGACGCTTCGATTCGGGCGGCGCGGGTCCAGGCCTCGACGGCTTGCGACGAGGAGAAACAGGCTGTTCATGAGGCCAAGATTGCCCGCGATGCTGCCCTGGGGGAGGCAGCCAGTATCCAAGGTCGTTGTGAGACGCTGGAGGGCGAGGTGAAGGGCCTGCAGAACCAGCTCGCCGAGGAGGCCCGCCTCCGCCAGGAGCAGGAGGAAAGCATGAAGGCTCACGAGGCGGCCGTCAAGGACCGGGAGGCCAGGCTGAAGAAGTTCCATGACTGCCTAGGTGCGCTGGAGCAGGAACTGGAGGCGAGGAAAGTCGAGCTGGATGACAAGGCGCGGGTTCTTGCCGAAGATCTTGTGGCCTTCATGGATATGGAGGTGAAGGCTCGCGCCTTGCTGAGGGAGCTTTATGATAGCTGCCTGGAGAGCCCACTGGCCGGCGCAGAGGATGGCCCCGCCAAGTTGATTCCCTTCCTGGTTCGCGCTCTTGAAGATGTCTCCCTTGGTCTTGGCCCCACGGCTGAGGCCGAGGCGCGTGTCTTGTCTTCTGTGGCACTGACGCGGATCCTCACCCACATCTATCTTCGCGATCCCAGCGTCGACATGGACAGCTTCTGGAGCCAGAAGCGGCAAGCATGCAGCTGCCGCCGAGGCTGTGAAGGGTCGCATGGAGGCTCTATTGGGAAGTTCGGCCTTCAGCACCAAGCCAAGTGAGGCGCTGCTGCCCTGCTTCACGAGGCGAGCCCACTCCGCGCTGCTCCACCGCCGACAAGTGACTCCGTTGTGGCTCATGTCTTGCTTTTAATTCCTGCACATGTATCATGCTTCGGGGAGGCGTTTAAACTTGCATTTGGTGTTGCTATAACAGTGTGGACTGTAATATTTTCTTTTAAATTCCTTGAAATTTGCGCTTCCTACTTGCTTATGTTCTACGTCGGCAAAGCCCGCCCAGCATACCTCGGTTGTTAGCCCCGAAGGAAACCAGGACGGGACCAAGGAGTGAGGGGCTACGTGACAAGTTAGGCTCTGAGTCGCGATGCTCGTGGAGTCCCCTTGGCGCCTGAAAGAGCAAGTAGGGAGGTGAGGCAGGCGGATCTACCATTCTACGTCTGCAGAGCCCGGCCCGCGCATACCTCAACCGCCGTTAGCCTTCGGAACTAAGGGGTGAGGGGCTACGTGACCAGTTAGGCTCTCGGTCGCGATGCTCAGGAGTCCCCTTGACGCTCAAACGGCATTCGTACCTTGGCTCCGCCATGAGTAGCGTCTGACGAACCAGGCCCGAGGGGCCTGGCTGGGTGGCGTGCGTCTGGGCGTGACCCAAGTGCAGCCCCCGTGTCCAGCCCCCTCGCGCCGCGCTCCCGAGGGGAGGCGTTGCGATGAGGCCGGACGCTGAGCTCTAGGCTCCCTGAGGTTGATGTGACCCGGAGGCCACCCTCAGTTGTTTATCACCAGCGCGGAGCATAGCGCTTCCGCATGCGTACGGGCATAGCCGCTCCTCGGCAGTGTCGTCAGCGGCCAGCGAGCATGGTGCTTCCATCGAACGTGGGAGGGGGCTCCCCTCCGGGAGGAGCCCCCGGGGCGTATACAGCCCCACCCTGACACGTGGCTGGCACGGTAGGGCTAGACGAGGTGTATCTGGGCACCCGTGAGCCAGCGCGGGACTCACGGGGCCCTACCTCAAGGCGGGTTGCGCCTGGCTCTGGGCCTTATCTTCGAGTGTGTTCCTGCAAATTTGGCGGATGCGGTGCTCTCGTCTTGGGTCCGGCTCTCGGGCTGGTCTCAGCCGTCGTTGGCAAGCCAGGTCGCGATGCCATGGACAAGACCATAGGGTGACGGCCGGAGAGCCGGTAGGAGCCCTGAGTCGCGATGCTCAGGCACCCCCCCTTTAACGCGCAAGCTAGGTTAGATGACGAAACACTATGTCCTCGGGTCCTGGCTCTCAAGCTGGTCTCAGCCGTCGCTGGCAAGCCAGGTCGCGATGCCATGGACAAGACAAGAGGGTGAGGGCTGGAGAGTCGGTAGGAGCCCTGAGTCGTGATGCTCAGGCACCCCCCCCCCCCCTTTAACGTGCAAGATTCCATCAGATGCATCAACTCTACGTCCTCGGGTCCCGGCTCTCGGGCTAGTCTCAGCCGTCGCTGGCAAGCCAGGTCGCGATGCCATGGACAAGACCAGAGGGTGAGGGCCGGAGAGCCGGTATGAGCCTGAGTCGTGATGCCTGTGCACCCCTTTAATGCGCAAAGCTGGGTTAGATGATGAAACTCTACGCCCTCGGGTCCGGCTCTCGGGCTGGTCTCAGCCGTGTTGGCAAGCTGTGTCGTGATGCCATGGACAAGACCAGAGGGTGAGGGCCGGAGAGCCGGTAAGAGCCCTGAGTCGCGATGCTCAGGCACCCCCCCCCCCTTTAACGTGCAAGATTCCGCCAGACATGAAAAGGCACCAAATAACAAGCATGGTGGAGCGAGAGCATAATCATAAGGAAAAAGTAGGAAGGATACATGTCACCGGGACTGCCCAGCGGCTTGGGGATGATGCAGCCCAAGGCGCCCCAATGAGATAGGCTAACGACATGAAATAAAAGGGATACATGCCGCAGGGACGGACCCACGCGGCCTGGGAATAATGCGGCCCTGAAGGCGCTCCCAGTTGGAAATAAAACTTAAAGATGTCACCTAGTGATGTTGGGGATGAAGGGGTGTTGGTGTAGCAGATTCGGTGGGCTGAGGGAGACGATCCTCACGAGACCCCAGGCCCAGGGGCCTCGGGAGGCTCCGGAGGCGCTGGCGGCTCCTCGCGGGCCATCTCCATCTCCGCCAGGGCTGCGGCGTGCCTGACCTCTTGAGCCTCCTGGATGTCCCTCATGAGGCGCTGGTACGTGGCGGCTGCGTTCGGCAGGCCGTAAGGCATGCGAACGTAGCTGTGGGGCGGACCCTCGCAACGTCCCACTCGCGAGGGCCAGAGGCGCTCTTGAGAAGCGGCTCGGATGAGCCCTGGTATGTCGATGCAGACGCGCATCCCACCATCCTCGCCTGGATGGGGGCCACAGGCGGCGCGGCTGCCCCTCATGACCCTTGACTCGTAGCTCTGAATGGCCTTGGCGACGAACTCCCGAGGGTTCGGCCCTCCTTGCCTTGCTCCTGCTATGGGAAACGTGGCTTCAAGCACGCCCACGCAGTGCCGGCGCCTCCTCGAGACCTTGGCGAGGTCGGCGGCCCTCCGTGGGGAGAGCCCCGAGCCCGGCTCGAGGAGGGCGCCGGGCGCGCTTTCCTATGCGATGGAAGGTGGCTCCCCCTGGCCCGGTGCGGGCCCTGAGGGGCCTGTCTCTTGAAGAGCCGGGTCGGTCGATGTCTTCTTCTTCTTGGGTGCGGCCTCGGGAGGCCTCCTGCCGTGGTGCTGGTCTTCTAGCGGCGCGGCCTGAAAGGCTCGCTCCAGGGAGCACACTGCGTCTCTCTCTTCACAGGGCACCGTGATGACCCTGCCGCTTCCTGGCATCTTGAGGACGTTGTAGCCATGGTGAGTTACGGCCATGAATTTGGCCAATGCTGGGTACCCGAGGATGGCGTTACGGCAAAGCGAATGTGGGCGACGTCGAAGTCGATGAGCTCGGTGTGGTAGTTGTCGCAAGCCCCGAAGGTGACAGGAAGGCGGACCTGCCCGATCGGGACCGTGGAGCCGTCGGTCACTCCGGAGAAAGGCTTGGTTGGCTGAAGCTGACTGTAAGGCACTTGAAGATTGTTGAATGTCTCCACGGACAGGATGTTGAGCCCTGCTCCACCGTCGATGAGGGTCTTGGTGACCAGCACATTGCTGATGATTGGGGAGCAAAGCATCAGGAGAACTCCGGCTGTGGCTGCGCACTTGAGCCGATCCGCTGAGCTGAACGTGATGGCGCACGCCAACCACCTGAGGGGGCGTGTGGCCTCGAGCTTGGGGAGGACTGCATTCACTTCGCGGGCGAACTGCTTGAAGATGCGCTGAGAGGCTGGGGCTTGAGCTCCGCCCAGTATGCAGGCGATCGCACGCGCTTCCTGGAAGCCCCCAGCCCCCTCGTCATGATGACTGTCGTCAATTCTCATTGTCGGCGGCAGTGGTGGGAGGCCTGCGTTCGCCTGAGGGCGGTCCTCACGAGGCTGATCCCTCCAGCCTCCCTCACGAGGTGGGTCTTGCCACGGTCCTCGTGACGTTGGTCGCGCCACCCTTGGCGTGGGCGCGGTCTTCCCAGCGGCCCTGCATTCCTTCCCCTCCTCGGCCGTAGCCCGGTCATTGCGCTCGGGCGTCTGCCGACCCTTCGCCACAAGACGGCCCGGAGCTCTTGGCATTCATTGGTGTTGTGGGTGTGGAGGTCGTGGTACAGCAGTACCGATCGCCTCTTGGAGGACTTCGGGCTGATCTCGCGCCTCGCTTGGTGTCCGGTTCGACCCAGCAGTACGGCAGCCCCTTGGCGCTTCATGTCCTTGGCCTTGGACTTCTTCTCTTGTGATCCGGCGGCAGCAGCTCGAGGAGGGAGAGGCGCCTCCTCAGCCCCGGGCGCACTTGGTCGCCAAGTTGAACAGCTCCAGGGAGGTGCACAGATCTTCATGCATCGCCAGCTCCTCCTTCATCTTGATGTCGCGCATGCCGTCGGAGAAGGCAGAGATGATGGCCTCCTCCGTTACCCTGGGGATCTTGAGGCGCGCGTTGTTGAAGCGCTGGATGTACTTTTGTAGGGTTTCCCCTAGCTGCTACTTGATTTGGCGCATGTCGCTCACGGCGGGTGGCCGGTCGCGAGTACCTTGGAAGTTGGCGATGAAGCGGGTGCGCATCTCGGCCCAGGAAGAGATCATGCCTGGGGCCAGATTCAGGAGCCAGGTGCGGGCTCCATCCTTGAGCGCGATGGGAAACCAGTTCGCCATGACCTTTTCATCCCCATTGGCAGCCTCGATGCCCAGCTCATAGAGCTGGAGGAACTCCGTAGGGTCACCGTCTTGCCGTCGTAGCGAGGCAGGTCCGGCTTGAACTTGGCGGGCCACGCGACGCCGCGCATCTCGGAGGTGAAGGCGTGGCAGCCCGCCGTGGCTGCTGGGGGCCTTGACGACAGAGAGCCTGGTCTTGCGGGCCTCCCTGCGCCGCTGGTGGGGGCAGCGCAGGTCTTGACGCCACCGGAGCGGGAGCGCCCGGGTAGCTTCTTGTGGGCGAAGAACTTTGACAGCTCTGCTCTTGCCGCTGGCGCTGGCGGAACGGGTTCCGCCAGGGCAGCAGGCTTGGGGCTGGCGCCTTCTTGAGGAGGAGGCGGCTGAGGCACCGAGTTCATCGCTGGGCGGGGTGCGGTGCAGCAAGACGGACGGTCCGGGGGTGCCTCCTGCAGCGCGGACGAGCTCGGCGACTCGGTCGAACCATTCTTCGTAGACGTCATCGATGGGGCGGTAGCGCAGGAGCTCGTTTGCCGCGATGAGTGCGGCTCAGTTTCCATGGCGCTGAAGCGCTGGGCGCGTGACGGCGAAGAACCAGCGGGTGAGCGAAGGCGTGGCGGTGCGGCCGCCCCGCCTCATGGACGGGTGCCGGACGACGCTTGCTTGCTCGTTTCGCCGGCGGTGGCGGCGTTGACGGCAGGTGACGGGAACGACGAGGGCGCCCGCCGACGGGACCTGTCTGGGCAACATGGGAGGCGAGGGCGGCTTGGCGCTCGGCGCGGGCCCGACGGGCGTCAGACATGGTTGCAGTGGTCGGGGAAGAACGAGGCGACGAAGGAAGATTCCGGCGCACCCCTACCTGGCGCGCCAAATGCCGGATTTCGGGTTCCGCAGACCCTTGAGGTTCGAACACTGGGTGCGCGGAGATCGACCCTCCACCGTCTCGTACCTCGCCGAATCGCAGGGACCTAAACTACTAAACAGAACAGCACAAGAGACACAAGATTTATACTAGTTCAGGCCACCGTTGTGGTGTAATACCCTACTCTAGTTTGTGGTGTGGTGGATTGCCTCTTGGGCTGGTGAGGAACAATACAGGGAAGAACAGCCTCGCGAGGGTCTGTTCTTGGTGGGTGTGATGAACTTCTAGGTGGTGTTCCGTCGCTCTAGCTTGAGGATCGGGTCTCTGTCTTTCTCTGGATTCCAGATCCGGATCCCTCTACTATGGTGGCTAGCTCTACTTATATAGGCTAAGGCCCTGGGCCTCTTCCCAAATATTGAGCGGGAAGGGCGCCAACAATTGGCCATTTTGAAGGGGAACAACGGGTACACTTATCCTGACTAAAGTTGGTCCTCGCCTGCCAAAGGCTTTGGTGATGACGCCTGCTTGGGCTCCACGATGACTCCCTTCTAGCCGTTGGGGCTGGTCTTGGTCTTGTTGCACCAAAATGGATGCCTTTGCTTGATGCTCTCGCCTGCGCTTGCTCCCTTTGCACGAAAGAGGAAAGGAGGACATCACATGGGTGGCGCCTGATCGCGCCCTTGGTTGTCATGGCTTGCGTCATGGGTAGCTCGCGAGGTACCCTGCCTTGAACTCTCCACCTCCTCATGAGCCAGCCTGACGAGGCCGTGCCTGTGGAAGCTCCTCGTCGTCCGCCCCGCGAGGCTTGGCCCCTCGCGAGGGTCTTGAGCTTGCGTAGATGAAGATGGGCTGTCCTGGGCCTCCTTTGAGCCACGCTGCAGGCCGCAGGAAGGCAAGTCTGGGGACACCCGTTCCCAGAACGCCGACGGAAAGAAGATTTGAGTGGAAAGCAACTTGGGGAAGGCTAGAGATCAAGATTCATATGGTAGGAATGGAATATCTTGGCCTCAACACATGAGTAGGTGGTTCCTTCTTAAAAACAACAAGTTGGAATTGTAGGTTTGTTCTGATGGCTCTCTCCACTAATGAAGAGGAGGTGGAGGGGTATATATGGCCTCTACACAAAATCTAACCGTTACACACAAATTGCCAAACTCGGTGGGACCGAATTGATAAACTCGGTCGGACCTATTTAGCAAATCTAGTGACCGTTAGAATTTTCGGTGGGATCGACATGCAACTCGGTAGGACCGATGTGGTTAGGGTTAGGGCATAACGTAATCACGGGGAGACCGATTACACAAACTCGGTGAGACCGATTTTGGTAATAAGCTAACCAGAGAGTTGGTCAGGTAAACTCGGTGGGACCGATTCACTCATTTCGGTGGGACCAAAATGTTACGAAAGGGAAACATAGAGTTTACATTGCAATCTCGGTGGGACCGATCGCTCATCTCGGTGGTACCGAAACGTTACGAATGGAAACAGAGAGATTACAATCCCATCTAGGTGAGACCGAGATCCCTATCAGTGAGACCGATTTGCCTAGGGTTTGTGGCAGTGGCTATGACATCTGAACTCGGTGGCGCCGGGTAGAAAGAATCGGTAGGGCCGAGTTTGACTTTTGGTTTAGGTCATATGTGGATATGAGAAAGTAGTTGGGGGTTTTGGAGCATATCACTAAGCACTGTAGAGAAAGAAACTCACTAAGCAACACCTCATCCCTCTTTGATAGTATTGGCTTTTCCTATGGACTCAATGTGATCTTGGATCACTAAAATATAAAATGTAGAGTCTTGAGCTTTTGAGCTTCAGCCAATCCTTTTATCCTTAGCATTTTAAGGGATCCACTTTTCTCATCCGTGCCATGCCATCCATTGAGCTTTTCCTGAAATATTCATCTTGGAATGATGTTAGCTCAATGAGCTATATGTTGTTAGGAATTACCAAAACCACCTAGGGATAGTTGCACTTTCAGTCGCGTCAACTCATACAACAACGAGAAGTTTGATTACAACGCCCTCTCTCTCTCGCGGACTGACTTCCGGTGCCTTAAATGCACCTCGCTTTGGATGTATGATAGGTGGGCCAGTCACCAGTTGGGCCCACATGTCATACACCCAAAGGAAGGAACAGTAAGTCAATGAAGCGGCGTCCCTCCCTCGCCCATGAGCGTGGTGGCTGGAAGGACTAGGAGAAGCTTTCGCTACACGCTCTCCCTACCGCACGCGATGGACATGCAGCAGTTCATTCGGTGTCAGATGGCCAGAAGCATACCGTAGTACTCCACTTCAGTAGTACTCCATCATTGTTCGACTTCCCGGACGATCGTGTGGCAGTTTCATGTGTAGATTAGTTTAGGATAGTGTGTACCATGCTTCTAAGCTTAAAATCATTGGGGTCGGCTCCATGCTATGAGGCCGTCTCGAAGCAATTTTTTTATTAAAATAATCTTCTGGCCCTACCTGTCATCCTAGTGATTGTAGTTTGCACGCTCGTTTGGTCAGGATAGGAATATATATTTTAATTTGTGGTGGGGTAAATGTTGGAGGTTGCAGCAAATATATTGTACACTGCAGGTCTTTTAGCCATGTTTAGAGGCAAGCATGTGGGGCTAGTGCTATGATGTGTCGCATCAACTCGTACAATGAGGAGAAGCTTTATTTTCTACTACACACCTTCTCCCTCGCCCATGTGTGCGATGGCTCGCAGAAGAGGACAAGCTTTTGCTTACTACTCCTACGCGCACGCGGTGGACGGACATGCAGCAGTTGATTCGATACTGTAGAAGTAGTAACATCATTGTTCGTATTCTCGAAGAGGCGAAGAGCCAAGCGCAACCCGAACATGGCAGTTGCGAACGCTCGTGTGGCAGTCTTTGTGTAGGGGTGGGGCATGGTGTGGAGCCTTGGAGCACGCATATAGCCAGGCTTTTCATGAGACAAAATTGCTATGTGATCCCACTATTGTAGTACTTGCTAGTATAGCCATGGAAACCGGAAAGGAGTATTTTCCTTTCAAGAGATTTCAACAAGTGACTAGACTACACCCTAAATGAGTACATATGGAGCAAAATGAGTGAATCTACACCATAAATAAATACGTAGTTCTCTCATTTTCCTCTCCGCCTTGGTCATGGTGCACAATATTGAGTATATGACTAGCTGCTCTATCTATATGCAGGACATCAAAGCATCCGGGGCCACGTGCCATCCACCAAATCACAGCGAGGTGCTACAGTCGAGACTCACCGGTCACCCCGGTGTGGCCGTCATGACCCGTCATATAACAAAACCCACACCTTTACCAAAGAAGTGGTAAAGTGGCCTCAAGTTGGACTAGACGAAGCAACCATCATTTCACCGAACGCTTCGTTGAAGCCCTTTCTCCCCTTTCTTGAATAAAACCTCACCTGTGCTACTCACTTCTACCATTTTTCTTCCAGACCCATCGAAGGAAAGGTGGGCAAACTAGTGATGCTACTATAGTTTCATTCCAAGAATCTTCTTTTATGGCAATCAATCGATTCTCACAGCCTATTCTTTTCCCCGTTTTCATTGCGATTGTGGTTTCCTTTCGATTGCTTTTGGTTTATCAGTTCATTGATGGATCCTGGAGCACTAGGCAAAGAGTTGCCGACGGACAACCCACTGGAGACAGCGATCTCCAGGAAGTGAGAAGCGACCAACGAGTTGACCATGTTGGCGGGCCAACCCATGGAGATGAAGAACTGCAAGAAACAAGCATTAGCCAAAGAGTTGATGACGTTGGCAAACGAACTCCTCAAAGAAAGCTGGAAGAGCGGCAACGGCCTCACCGTGCCTACCCCAGAAACTCTATTGGCCACCTATGCGAGGCTCAAGGCCGAGTTTGAGGAGATAGTCGCCATTGAGAAGCAGTATTCCCCTGGCAAGGTGATGGCCCCCATCAAGGACGAGGAGATTCCCCCCGGAGGGATGGGATCCCCCGATGAGTTGCACAAGGTAAAAAATAATGGCTTACCATATTTGTGGTTTTTGATTATTTGCAATGTGCTTGCTAATATGTTAAGGTTGTGCAGGTGCTGGTGGACGTCCTTGATGATTCCGATGTCGCGTCCCATCCTGTGGACAATGCCCCAGAGATCATTTTCGATGTCGCGGTCCGTCATGTGGACATCGCCCCGGAGATCGATTGCGATGCCGCTGTCCATCCTGTGGACATTGTCCCAGAGATCAATTCCGATGTCACGGTCCGTCGTGTGGACATGGCCCCAGATATCAATTCACATGCCGCTGTCTGTGTTGTGGTCATTGTCAGAGAGATCGATGAAAAGAAATAGTTGGTTGCGCTAATCCATCAGGGTAGTTTGCATTGTGTTTAATTACCAGAACGATGTGTGTTATCAAACCATCTTAGGGCTAGTGCACTTTCTTGTGTTTGCGGTACTTGCTACTTTCGTTTGATAGTGAATCATGCGAACCCTCTTTGAGTTATGGAAACAGATGTATCCTCACCAGCTTTTGATGTAATATATGGCATGCTTAGGTGTAAGTTTGAACTGTTTACCATATTAGAGGGCTTGTTTGATGATTCTTGGTGTTAGTAGGCTAGCTACTGTGTGAGCTATAGTACTTGCAAAACACTCACCAAAGAGAAACGTTGGGGCTGATGAGCTCGTGGTACACTTATAGGTCTGATCCGTCATCGAACGGCTTAGCGTTCGATCAGATAATAGTCGACACGGATACATTCAGGCCTCATTTGGTTCATAGGTTAGGAAAATCATAGCAAAAGTATAGAGACGTACTTTTTTGAGAACACAAAATCATAGCAGTACAGAGACGTACTCCCTCCATTCCAAAATAGATGACTCATCTTTGTACTACTAACTTTGAAATGGAGGGAGTACAAATGCTAGGCGGGCTAGTTTGGCCTAGTGGGTTTCAGTGATATGACGTGGTAAAGTGTTGTCCAGTCTTTGCATGTGGTAGCAGTATTGCGGGTATAGTAAGTTTTCTTGAAGAAGCGTAATTCAATGAAGTCATGATGGTTCTTTCGTCCGACCAACTTACAGTGGGAAAGGTTGGGCCTGCGCTATGACCGGGGTGGACCAGGAAAATTTTGTGCATGGCAGGTGGACCAGGATGGTCGACGTCCCACATGTCGGCAAATGAAAGTATTATTTCTGATATAGAGGATGAGCAACGAGTATTCATTGTTTATTTTTATGAAAGCTATTGTCTCCACTGTTACGATGGAGGAGTGTGAAACACGGCAACCCAGTGAACTTGGCATGTGCACCACTCCCTCCTTTCTCATGTAATACTACCAAAGTGTTGACTATAAGGTTACAACCTTTTCTCACTTTCTCTCTATCTATTTCCTCTCAAATATTTTTTACCTTTCTTTTTTTAGACACAATTGTTTTTATACCTCCTTTTTTAGAATTATTTTTTATACCTAGGAGCACGAGACGGGCTCTTGCAGAGCCCACTCCTTGACTTTGTCAATGCCTCTCTCTACTACACATAAGCGGTCTTATAGCCCAGTATTTTACTAGTACTACTTGCTATGAATGCGGGCAACTGCCGTGTGAGGGGGGAGCGTGCGCGGGACGGGGGAGGGGTTTCCTCCTGGGCCAGGGCTGTCAGAAGTGTGCTTGGGAGCGGTCCAGACTCCCGCATGGCCCACCTCACATTATCACCATATATTTCTTGGAGTCCGTGCGCGGCGGGCGGGCGATCTCTTCTCCCTCCCCCGTCTCTCTTCTCAGCCGAAGCCCGCCGAGCGATTAGATTTCGTTATCAACGGTTTATTCAATTGCAGTCCCACATGTCAGTGAAAATGCAAGACAACGCGTGTCCCCTCTGGTGAGCGGCGTGTGAGCCAGACTGTCGGGGGTGCGACGCATATGAGTCGTAAGTGTGCCACCTTTTCCTTTTGAACTTGCAAAGCATAACATTTTCGTGCGATCGATCGATAGAAATCCAGAACAAAATGACGAGGGTGGGGCTTTCCTGCGCGTTAGGCGGGCTTGTTTGAGTGATATGACATGATACAGTGCCGTCCACTTGCTCCATTTTTATGTAAGCAATAGTCTACACTCTTATGTGGGAGGAGTGCGAAACACGGCAGATCTGATTTTGATCGAGGGATAACTATTCCCTGCGAAATAATGGAGCACTATTAGCGATTATAGCATCATAGTTAGGGCATCTCTAGTGCTGGCCCACAAATTTACACCGGCATCTGTCTGAGGACACTGATGCCAGAGGATGCCATCCAATGCTGCCCGCATACCATTCGACAACTATATGAACTAACAAGACAAAATTCGTGCAAATAAAGCAAATTTCAAATTAACCAGATAAAATTCATTACATTTCGAAAACTCTTCCTATAAATTGGACGAAATGCATTACATATTTCGCACAAACCATAGTAAAACCTACTGTAAACCTAATCTAAAGGATTGCCGACGCTCGACAACCGTGTCCGGCCATGAACCCCGAGAAAGCCGGCCATTGCCTTTGCCTCCTCCTCATCCGCCTCGATAACCTCCAGCTCCGGAGCACAAGGTTCTGAAGATTTCCGCCTCCATGTCGCCGTCAAGCAGCTAATTGGCCGCCGATGTTTATCCCACCAAGCTTGGCATCGACTGAGTGGAGGAGCGGTGGCCTTCCTGGGACCAGAGCGGCAGCGACCTACCGTTACTACTCTTCATTGCTGTCGGCTGGGCCCGCGTTCGTGCGCCGGCCTCGTGGTCGTGGCAGCAGAGGGCGGCCGGGGGGGAGCCGGCGATCTCCTTTGTTAGCTCCTGCGATAGTACATCCAAGAGAGCTTTGGAGCGCGCCCGGAGCGGAGCCACCGATGTCCTTCGTCTGCTCCTGTGATAGTACATCCAAGAGAGCTTTGGAGCGCCATGAGGCCATGGTTGGAGTGGTGCCGACAGAAGGAAGGGACCTGAGGAGAATGAGTGTGGGTCTTTGGCCATGGCTGGGAGCTGGGGCTCAAGTTAATATAGTGGCCGAATGGCAATGATCCGCGGCAGACGGATGGACGGCTGGCGCCGGAGTAGGTTCGTCGGCAGCCGTGTGTCATTAATGTGGGCGGCGGGCGGAAGGATGGCTGTGGTGTCGTTAACATGGAGCAGTCGCTTGCAGCTGGATGTCAAGCGGGTGGCGCTCTCTCGGCCGTCGCGCTGCTGCAATGTCGGTGCCAGTGAGAGGTTGCGTTGGGCGTGAATGCGGATGCTGCTTCAGTGACTTAACTGTAGGTGCAGTTGGGTCACTGACATGTGGGCCCAACAGGCATCTGGCCCGCATGTCAGTGACACACCAACTGCACCTGCAGTTTAGTCCTGTGAATGCAGCATTGACGTTCTGGAGAGACAGTGGTTGTTTCAGGCGGGAAATGCGCGCGAGCGATGGAAGGGATTTGGTAGGCCAGGGCGGTCAGACGCTGGCGTGGTGGTAAAATGTGAACTCATGGATGACAAGCCTTTGAAGCGTATGCGGCACGTATTGACAACCAGGCATCCATGCAACTGCTCTTGTCGCCAGGTAGCCTTCGACGACCACCATTAGACACCACACAACCATGCATAACTTACGAATAATGGACGAATCGATCAGACACACACTCGTGTGCAGCGACACTATGACCGGTCGCTTACGATACATATATAGGTACCATAGTACCCTCTCTAGCTAGGATGTTTTATAGATTGTCGTTGTGATGGATGACATACATGAGCAAGTCGCCGATTCACATCGTCGCGTCATGTGCAGAGCCATGGCTAATGTCGAGAAGCTCGGCTCCCCAACACGAGTATGACTGTTGGTGTTGAGCCAGGTGAATACATGCTTGTTTTTCGCGGAGGCGTCCAACAAACGTCTAAACAGTAATGTCAGACACTACTGGGGTGCACAGGTGACGGGCTTGCCGTTTGCGTTGCGCCATCAGCAGGACATTGATTGAGAGGGCGACGCGCATGCATTAGCATGGTTTGACAGCGTGAGCGTGAGTGTCTGCACGTGTACATGCTACTTGCCTCTATGGACGGTGTGCGCTAATGTGTGCATCACATATAATATAAAAAAATCGGTTTGTGCATTTAACGCAAAGTATTTCATTTTCATTTGGCTGATGAGTGTGTGTTGCAGCGACGAGTCCGTGGTTTGATTCCTCACAAACGCATAATTTTGGTTTTTATTTCTTTCTCCACTGACAGGTAGGCCCGCATAGATAGGTAGATAAAGAACATGAGCTGATGAGGCGCAAGCGGACTGTTTGACAGGTCAACTAGACAAATATGGAGCTATACGCTGAGCCAGTGACCGTTGTCGGTGTCAAAACCGGCGGATCTCGGGTAGGGGGTCCCGATCTGTGCGTCTAGGCTGATGGTAATAGGAAGCAAGGGACACAGATGTTTACCCAGGTTCGGGCCCTATCGATGGAGGTAAAACCCTACTTCCTGCTTGATTAATATTGAAGATATGGGTAGTACAAGAGTAGATCTACCACGAGATCGTAGAGGCTAAACCCTAGAAGCTAGCCTATGATGGTATGATTGTAATTGTGATCGGCCTTCTAAGGACCAACCTCTCCGGTTTATATAGGCACGGGAGAGGGCTAGGGTTTACATGGAGTCGGTTACAAGGAAGGAAATATAATATCCGGATCGCCAAGCTTGCCTTCCACGCCATGGAAAGTCCAATCCGGACACGGGTCAAAGTCTTGAGTCTTGTATCTTCACGCTTCAATAGTCCGGACGATGTATACAGTCCGGCTGTCCGGATACCCCCTAATCCAGGAGTCCCTCAGTAGCCCCTGAACCAGGCTTCAATGACGATGAGTCCGGCGCGCAGTCTTGTCTTCGGCATTGCAGGGCGGGTTCCTTCTCCGAATACTCCAAAGTACTTGTCACGGTGAATAGTGTCCGGAACTCCATCAATGTTGTACTCCTTGGCTTCAGTGCCTCAATAATGACCATCTCCACGCGTCGAGCGAATGCGAGGAGCCGAGGTGTTTTTTGCATTTACCACCCTCAATCTTTTGGGTTGATCGCCTATTTAAAGAGACGGGGATTCTCAGATCCAAACCTCACTCCTCCCCCTCGAGCAAGCATCCAACAGAGCGCTCCAGAAAAACCATTCCAACATGGCCGGTTGTCACAACTCTTCTGCTCACTCTCCTCGCCCCAAGCCGGGGGACTGGGAAGAGTGTTCACTTCCCCATAGCCGTTTGATCGAGTTACAAATCCAAGGGTTTCTTCCACCAGCATTCATGGTCCCTGTCCGAGCCGGAATAGCCACCTATAATGGCGGGGAGCAAGCGGAGAGATCTCCGAATCCGTCTCCAGAGGAGCGAATATGCCTCATCCCGCATCTGCTAAGTGGCATCGGGTTTCCTATCCACCCGTTCCTTCGCGGGCTCCTGGAGTTCTACGGCCTCCAGTTACACAATCTCACCACTGCCTCTATACTACACATAGCAGGGTATGTTGCCCTTTGCGAGCTATTTTTAGGCCGCGAGCCTCACTTCAGGTTATGGAAGAAGCTGTTCTTCCTTGTCCCTCGCAACCAGGGAGAATCCCTATGTCAGGTGGGCGGGGCCGAAGTATGGCGCATTGCCGAGACCGGATACCTATCCGGCACTCCCAAGAAGGTACCAGAGAACTGGCCTTCAGAGTGGTTCTACATTGACGACGTTCCCCTTCCGGATCCAGTCCGAAAGGTCTCCCCAGTTCAAGAATGCCTCACGAGGGCACATGTAAGCTGGCGCCCCCGAGGCCCCCAAGATGAGGAGACCAGGGAAATATATTACCTGATGAGCAGTATAAAGTTACTGGCCAACTCCGGACTGACGATAGTCGAGGTTATGGCAATATGCATAATGCGGGGAGTGCAACCACTTCAATATCGGGGGAAGCCCATGTGGCACTTCAACGGGGAAGATGATGCCACCCGTTGTGGCCATAAGGGTCCGGACTCCGCCGCTGCTCTGGCAAGGATATTGTCCGATTTATACAAAGGGGAAGAGGAGGAATTCCTTCGCGTCAAACCGCGAGACGGATTCTCCATGTACAACCCCCCAAACTGGGTAAGTTGGCATTCCTTTCCCTACGTCACTTATTGTGGCGTTTTTTGCTAAAATCATCTGCCTCGATATTCCCGAGAAGGAACTGAGGAGGGCCGTAGAAGGAATCTCCAGCCCCTCCCCGCAGCCAGAGGACCCCGGAAGGGCCCTAGATCCAGGTCTCGAAGAAGATCCGGATATTACCGTGGAGCTTGTCAATGAGACATTTTATCAAGCGAGCTGCGATGGCGCCTCAGTGGCCATCACTGCCGACTATCTCGGACCGCTTCCTACGTCACGCGTAAGCCAAGTCGAAGAACCCTATCCTCCGAAGAGGACTCCCTTCGGATGTCATGCCTTACCCTTGAAGTGTCGTGTTTTTGCAGAGACGACGATCGGAGCGTGGGGTCGAGCCCCTAGGGACTCGTCGGCCAAGGGCGTCCGGATCGGGCAGGCTCAAGAGGAAGACGGTAAGGGTCGACTCGCCGTTACAGAGGTAAGAATGTGATTATGGTATTTGAAGTATGACAGCACCCTTTGTGTTCTGGCAGGAAAAGGAGCAGCCAGACTATATCCGGGGATCCTGCCAACCATGCCTCCACCAGCCGGATTCCAGAACCAGCTTCGAGAGCGGAGGCGGGAGCGGGGCTGATGCCGCCTAGTTCTCCAACAGAGAATGCGGATATGCTCTTGGCCACGAATTCTGAAGTAGAGAGCGCCATAAATCACCGACGCCGACGGGCCGTACTTCGGAACAACATCTTTTCCGAAGAGGCATTTAACGCCTTCAATTCGGGAGATGCGTACATCTGAGCTGCTCAAGGCGGGCTTGCCCGAGCGACGGACCAAAGATACCAAAGATATACGGGTAAGAAAATTTGATAAGCATGTGTAGCAGTAGCCCCTGAGACTTGAAACGGTTGGAACAACTGTTTTAAGGATCAATGTATGCACAGGTCCTTGTGGATAAGAATGAGCAATTGTCTCAGGAGCTGGAAGATTGCAAGGCCGAACTGAGGGCCGCAGTTGCTAAGTTAGAGGAATCCCAAAAGCCCTCCTCTGGTAACATTTCTCTCAATTGTACGAAGATGCACCAGTTAGTAAATGGCTGATATGACAAGTCTAATGTAAAATTCATGACACTTTGAGTGAATCCGAGGGCGTAAGAGAGGACGACGCATCTCAAAAGGCAGTTGGAGGCTGGCGAGCGCATTCTTATACGAGTTAGGCAGGAGAAGAACAATCTTCAAGATGCCAAAGTGCAGCTGGACGTGGAGTTAAAAGATCTCCAAGCTCAGCTGGCGGACTCCGTGAAGGAGAACAAAAGGCTTCGACGCGGCATTTACGGTAAGTGCCTAAACAAACTGTACTATAGTTCGGCGAGGAAGTATATTGAAAGAATTTTTGCTTGCAGGAATGTTAACGGGTCGCTCTGAGGAGGAGATGCCCTCATCTGCAAGTGATTTACTGCAAGACCTTTTGCAACTGCACGAGCGAGCTCGGCAAGTGATGCAGGGTGTTGCTCAGGCTTGATGGCCATGAAGATTGATGCCGAATGGCATGGGGGATCTTGTGAATGTGCTTCAAGGAGAACGGTGGCGCTTCCAACTGTAGAAGGTGTCCGCTTGCCGGCAAGGCGCAAGAGAAGCCTGGGCTATGGTGAAGACGCGCTACACCAAGATGGACCCGAACCATATGGCTGAAGTAGGACCGGCGGGTCCTGATGGGCAAGAAATTCCCGTTAGTCTGGTATATGACTAGGTAGCGTTAGCTGCTAAGTATTCTCAACAGGATTGTAATCTAGATAGCCTGTTGGACGGTATAGAGCAGGAATATAGTCAGTCCAAGTGACTGTGTAATTTAATGGGCATGATTAGCCCCTAGCCGGATTAAAATCATTTGTCATGGCGGACCTTCTCGCTTCAGCCCCCGGATCCTACAGTCCTTGGTGTGTCCGAATACCCACTCAGTTATACAAAACCGGTGTATGCGTAGAAACAAGGCGTAGGGGTCATAAGTGCTTGAACAGACAAGTACCCAACTAGTTATGTTATATTACATGGATAGTAAGAAACATCTTCTAGGGAGAATAGTTCCGTTAGGGATTCCTTTCCCTGGGTACGCATGCGACGATGCACATGTCTGAACTGCGAACGATGGCGCAGGATACAAGACTTCTAGGGATTTACGTTATAATAAACGAACACATCTTTTGTTCACCGACCGAATATTCTCTTAAGGAGGCTAGCTTTCGGCTTCACCCAGTCTGAGGTACACATCCGGCTGAATCGGCAGTAACAATCGCAGAGAAGCTGCCCTTTATGCCCCAGCCGAATTAACGGGAATGTAGGGCATAAACACAAGAGCCAGGCAACCCATCTTGGCAACATCTTAAGTCATATGGATGCATATAATGGTGAAGAAAAGGCACATATGGAAAAAGAATGCATATGTGATGGGAAGAAAGCCATGTGAGTAATTATTTTTAGCTTCCGTATAGGAATCCCCCAGGTATTGCTTACACACTTAGTGCGGCTAGAGTGATCCAGAAATCCGCACTGTATTGAATACTTTGTGTGAAGAGAGAAAAAGGTCGAGCAAGGAAAAAGGGATAAAAAATAATAATACTTCAAGCATACTAACTAAGCAATTATGTCTTCTCAAAATAACATGGCCAAAGAAAGTTATCCCTACAAAATCTTATAGTCTGGCTATGCTCTATCTTCACCACACAAAATATTTAAATCATGCACAACCCCGATGACAAGCCAAGCAATTGTTTCATACTTTTGACGTTCTCAAACTTTTTCAATCTTCACGCAATACATGAGCGTGAGCCATGGACATAGCACTATATGTTGAATAGAATGGTGGTTGTGGAGAAGACAAAAAGGGAGAAGATAGTCTCACATCAACTAGGCGTATCAATGGGCTATGGAGATGCCCATTAATAGATATCAATGTGAGTGAGTAGGGATTGCCATGCAACGGATGACTAGAGCTACAAGTATATGAAAGGTCAACAAAAGAAACTAAGTGGGTGTGCATCCAACTCGCTTGCTCACGAAGACCTAGGGCATTTTGAGGAAGCCCATCATTGGAATATACAAGCCAAGTTCTATAATGAAAAATTCCCACTAGTATATGAAAGTAACAAAACGAGAGACTCTCTATCATGAAGATCATGGTGCTACTTTGAAGCACAAGTGTGGTAAAAGGATAGTAACATTGTCCCTTCTCTTTTTGTCTGTCATCATTTTTTTGGGACTTTTCTTTTTACTTTTTTATGGCCTGTTTTTTTATTTAGTCCGGAGTCTCATCCCGACTTGTGGGGGAATCATAGTCTCCATCTCACTTGGGACAATGCTCTAAAAAATGACGATCATCACACTTTTATTTAGTTACAACTCGAAAATTACAACTCAATACTTAGAACAAAATATGACTCTGTGTGAATGCCTCCAGTGGTGTACCGGGATATGCAATGAATCAAGAGTGATATGCAATGAATCAACTACATGATCATGCAAAGCAAAATGACAATGATGGAGCATGTCATAATAAACGGAACGGTGGTATGTTGCATGGCAATATATCTCGGAATGGCTATGGAAATGCCATAATAGGTAGGTATGGTGGCTGTTTTGATGAAGGTATATGGTGGGTGTATGATACCGGTGAAAAGTGCGCTGTATTAGAGAGGCTAGCATTGGTGGAAGGAAGAAAAGTGCGTATAATCCATGGACTCAACATTAGTCATAAAGAACTCATATACTTATTGTAAAAATCTACAAGTTATCAAAGCAAAGTATTACGCGCATGCTCCTAGGGGTATAGATTGGTAGCAAAAGACCATCGCTCGTCCCCGACCGCCACTCATAAGGAAGACAATCAATAAATAAATTGTGCTCCGACTTCATCACATAACGGTTCACCATACGTGCATGCTACGGGAATCACAAACTTTAACACAAGTATCTCTCAAATTCACAACTACTCAACTAGCATGACTCTAATATCACCATCTTTATATCTCAAAACAATTATCAAGCATCAAACTTTTCTTAGTATTCAATACACTCATAAGAAAGTTTTACCAATATTGTATACCTAGCATATTAGGATTATTTAAGAAAATTACCATGCTATTTAAGACTCTCAGAATAATCTAAGTGAAGCATGAGAGATTAGTAGTTTCTATAAAACAAATCCACCACCGTGCTCTAAAATATATAAGTGAAGTACTAGAGCAAAACTATATAACTCAAAAGATATAAGTGAAGCACATAGAGTATTCTAATAATTTCCGAATCATGTGTGTCTCTCTCAAAAGGTGTGTGCAGCAAAGATGATTGTGGTAAACTAAAAAGCAAAGACTCAAATCATACAAGACGCTCCAAGGAAAACACATATCATGTGGTGAATAAAAATATAGCTCCAAGTAAAGTTACCGATGGAAGTAGACGAAAGAGGGGATGTCTTCCGGGGCATCCCCAAGCTTTGGCTTTATGGTGTCCTTAGATTATCTTGGGGGTGCCATGGGCATCCCCAAACTTAGGCTCTTGCCACTCCTTGTTCCATAATCCATCAAATCTTTTACCCAAAACTTGAAAACTTCACAACACAAAACTTAACAGAAAATCTCGTGAGTCCGTTAGAATAACGAAAACAAAAGACCACTTCAAGGTACTGTAATGAACTCATTCTTTATTTATATTGGTGTTAAACCTACTGTATTCCAACTTCTCTATGGTTTATAAACTCTTTTGCTAGCCATAGATTCATCAAAATAAGCAAACAACACACACAAAAACAGAATCTGTCAAAAACAGAACAGTCTATAGTAATCTGTAACTAACACAAACTTATGGAACTCCAAAAAATAAGACAAAATAGGACGACCTAGAAAATTTGTTTATTGATCAGAAGCAATTGGAATCAATATTTTATCACGTTCTGGTGATTTTTAACAATTATTTTCGTGAACAGAATGGTTCTGGAAATTTCTGCAAGATCAAATAACTATCATCCAAGAAGATCCTATAGGTTTAACTTGGCAAAAACACTAATTAAAACATAAAAACACATGTAACCATAGGATAGAACAAATATTTATTTCTAAACAGAAGCAAAAAGCAAAAAAAACTAAAAATAAAATTGGGTTGCCTCCTAACAAGCGCTATCGTTTAACGCCCCTAGCTAGGCATAAAAGCAAGGATAGATCTAGGTATTGCCATCTTTGATAGGCAATCCATAAGTGGATCTCATGATAGATTCATATGGTAATTTTATTTTCTTCCTAGGGTAGTGTTCCGTGCCTTTCTTTAATGGAAATTGGAATCTAATATTCCCTTCCTTCATATCAATAATTGCACCAATCGTTCTAAGGAAAGGTCTACCAAGAATAATAGGACATGAAGGATTGCAATCTATATCAAGAACGATAAAATCAACGGGCACACAGTTCCTATTTGCAACAATAAGAACATCATTAATTCTTCCCATAGGTTTCTTAATAGTGGAATCTGCAAGGTGCAAGTTTAGAGAGTAATCATCAAAATCACGGAAACGTAGCAAACCGCACAAAGTTTTGGGAATAGTGGAAACACTAGCACCCAAATCACATAAAGCATATAACTCATGATCCTTAATATTAATTTTAATAGTAGGTTCCCACTCATCATAAAGTTTTCTAGGGATAGAAACTTCTAACTCAAGCTTTTCTTCATAAGATTGCATCAAAGCATCAACGATATGTTTGGTAAAAGCTTTATTTTGACTATAAGCATGAGGAGAATTTAGCACGGATTGCAACAAGGAAATACAATCTATCAAAGAGAAATTATCATAATTAAATTCCTTGAAATCCGAAATAGTGGGTTTATTAACATCTAACGTTTTGATTTCTTCAATCACACTTTTATCAATTTTAGCATCAAGATCTAAAAACTCCGAATTTTTGGAACGCCTTCTAGGTAAAGGTGGATCATACTCAGTCCCATCATTATCAAGATTCATATTGCAAAACAAAGATTTAATAGGGGACACATCAATAACTTTAGATCTTCATCTTTATTTTCATAAGAACTAGAAGAACACGCTTTCATAAAGCAATCTTTCTTAGCACGTATCCTAGCGGTTCTTTCTTTGCACTCATCAATGGAAATTCTCATGGCTTTGAGAGACTCATTGATATCATGCTTAGGAGGAATAGATCTAAGCTTTAAAGAATCAACATCAAGAGAAATTCTATCAACGTTCCTAGCCAATTCATCAACTTTAAGCAATTTCTCTTCAAGCAAAGCATTGAAATTCTTTTGCAAATTCATAAACTCTTTAACACTAGTCTCAAATTCAGATGGCATCTTATTAAAATTTCCATAAGAATTGTTGTAGGAATTACCATAATTATTAGAGGAATTGCTAGGATAAGGCCTAGGATTAAAGTTTCCTCTATAATGCGTTGTTACCAAAATTATTCCTACCAACAAAATTCACATCCATAGATTCATTATTATTCTCAATCAAAGTAGATAAAGGCATATCATTAGGATCAGAAGAAACACTTTTATTAGCAAAAAATTTCATAAGTTCATCCATCTTTCCACTCAAAACATTAATTTCTTCTATCGCATGAACTTTCTTATTAGTAGATCTTTCGGTGTGCTATTGAGAATAATTAACCATAATATTATCTAGGAGTTTAGTAGCTTCTCCTAAAGTGATTTCCATAAAAGTGCCCCCCGCGGCCGAATCTAAAAGATTTCTAGAAGCAGAATTCAATCCGGCATAAATTTTTTGTATAATCATCCATATATTCAAACCATGAGTAGGGAAATTACGTATCATTAATTTCATCCTCTCCCAAGCTTGTGCAACATGTTCATGATCAAGTTGCTTAAAATTCATAATATCTTCTCTAAGAGAGATGATCTTAGTGGAAGGAAAATTCTTAGAGATAAAAGCATCTTTGCACTTATTACAAGAATCAAAACTATTTTTAGGCAAAGACGAAAACCAAGCTTTAGCATGATCTCTCCCCTAAAAGGGAAATAGCTTCAATTTAACAATATCATTGTCCACATCTTTCTTCTTTTGCATATCACACAAATCAACGTAGCTATTTAGATGTGTAGCGGCATCTTCACTAGGAAGGCCGGTGAATTGATCTTTCATGACAAGATTCAACAAAGCAGCATTGATTTCACAAGATTCAGTATCGGTAAGAGGAGCAATCGGAGTGCTAAGGAAATCATTATTGTTGGTATTGCTAATGTCACACGATTTGGTATTATCTTGAGCCATCGTGACAAACAAGCAATCCAACACATGAGCAAATGAGAAACAAGCCAAAAAGAAGCAAACGAAAAAGAGAGGGCGAATAAAACGGCAAGGGTGAAGTGGGGGAGAGGAAAACGAGAGGCAAATGGCAAATAATGTAATGCGGGAGATAAGGGTTTGTGATGGGTACTTGGTATGTTGACTTTGCGTAGACCTCCCCGGCAACGGCGCCAGAAATCCTTCTTGCTACCTCTTAAGCACTGCGTTGGTTTTCCCTTGAAGAGGAAAGGGTGATGCAGCAAAGTAGCGTAAGTATTTCCCTCAGTTTTTGAGAACCAAGGTATCAATCCAGTAGGAGGCTATGCGCGAATCCCTCGCACCTACACAAAACAAATAAATCCTCGCAACCAACGTGATAAGGGGTTGTCAATCCCTACACAAATACTTACGAGAGTGAGATCCGATAGATATGATAGGATAATATTTTTGGTATTTTTATGATAAAGATGCAAAGTAAAATAAAAGCAAAGTAAAAAGCAAAGGAAATAACTAAGTGTTGGAAGATTAATATGATGAAGATAGACGTGGGCCATAGGTTTCACTAGTAGCTTCTCTCAAGAGCATAAGTATTTTAGGTGGGTGAACTAATTCTTTGTTGAGCAATTGTGATGTAATTGAGCATAGTTATGAGAATATCTAGGTATGATCATGTATATAGGCATCACGTACGAGACAAGTAGACCGACTCCTACCTGCATCTACTACTATTACTCCACACATCGACCGCTATCCAGCATGCATATAGAGTATTAAGTTCATAAGAACAGAGTAACGCCTTAAGCAATATGACATGATGTGGAGGGATAAGTTCATGCAATATGATAAAAACCCCATCTTGTTATCCTCGATGGAAACAATACAATACGTGCCTTGCTTCCCCTACTGTCACTGGAAAAGGACACAGCAAGATTGAAACCAAAGCTAAGCACTTCTCCCATTGCAAGAAAGATCAATCTAGTAGGCCAAACCAAACTGATAATTCGAAGAGACTTGCAAAGATAACCAATCATACATAAAAGAATTCAGAAGATTCAAATATTGTTCATAGATAATCTTGATCATAAACCCAAAATTCATCGGTCTCAACAAACACACTGCAAAATACATCAAATAAATCTCCACGAGAGAGGGGGAGAACATTGTATTGAGATCCAAAAAGAGAGAAGAAGCCATCTAGCTAATAACTATGGACCCGAAGGTCTGAGGTAAACTACTCACACTTCATCGGAGGGCTATGGTGTTGATGTAGAAGCCCTCCGTGATCGATGCCCCCTCCGTGAGCTCCTAACAGCCCCAAGATGGGATCTCGTGGGTACAGAAGGTTGCGGCGGTGGAATTAGGTTTTTGGCTCCGTATCTGATCGTTTGGGGGTACGTAGGTATATATTGGAGGAAGGAGTGCGTCGGTGGAGTAACAGGGGGCCCAAGAGGGTGGAGGGCGCGCCTGGGGGGGGGGGGGGTAGGCGCGCCCCCTACCTCGTGGCTTCCTCCTTTATTTCTTGATGTAGGGTCCAAGTCTCCCGGATCATGTTCGCTCTGAAAATCACGTTCCCGAAGGTTTCATTCCGTTTGGACTCCGTTTGATATTCTTTTTCTGCGAAATTCTGAAATAGGCAAAAAACAGCAATTCTGGGTTGGGCCTCCGGTTAATAGGTTAGTCCCAAAAATAATATAAAAGTGAATAATAAAGCCCAGTAATGTCCAAAACAGAAGATAATATAGCATGGAGCAATCAAAAATTATAGATAGGTTGGAGAAGTATCAGGCATCCCCACAACCTACTCAACTAAGCCAGAGCCCATTTAGCTAGTGGTTACGCATGGAAGCTACTAGTCACTAAGTCTGTCTGATCTTTTTGAGCCTGGGTGGCCATCAACTTATAGAGGGTATAAACCATGATGTTCTTGAAACCACCCAGCAATACCAATTCAGCCCAGAGGTGAATTAAGTCCTTAATTACAACTAAATTTGATTATATTTATAATCCTCACATAAGATCAATGTATAGACGAACCAACCCTGTCTACAAGCATAGCAAAACATTAACTACCACAATCTGCATTGAAGGGAGATTGCTCAATAATATACTAATCCTATACATGCATAAATTTATTGTGTGATATATTCTACATGCATAGAAAACAATAGGTAAAGGATGATCAACACGTAACTTGCCTTGGTTCTGGTTCAGAAAGTCACACTCCTGAGAATAGCTCGCGTCGCACTCCGGACAATCTACACGTTTCACACAATCAACAAATCAATCACCAAAAACTCCAATCAAACCAAAATAAAACCAACAGCAAGAAATCATCAAAAAATCAAATAATAGTAGCATAAAAGCATGTACAAATCAACTACAATGCACCAGAAACACAACACAAAAAGAAACACCCAGCTGCGCTAAACGGTTTGAAAGTTATGTCCTCCGAAAGATTTGATTCAAATTCGATCAAATTCAAATTTGCAAAAGTGCAAACATGTGAAATTTTGTTTTTGCCATATTCTCCTGGTCATTGCGAGTGCACAGGAAAAAGAATCATCTAAATTGGAGTTATGGGCTAAAAGATATAGCAATTTGAAGTTTTGCAATCTGAAAAAAACACAAAAAAAACAGAATTCTCGTGCACTGTAGCGACTCCTATGTCATCCCTATGGCAAACTGCCACATGGCAGTTCGTGATTGGTTCAAGCCTAGTTGTGCGCGCGTGCTCACCCAGAACAAGGAAAACAGCGTCGGCGGCTCGGGCGTCGGCGGCGTTGGCTCTCCGGCGGTCCTCCGACGAGGATGAAGGGGCGGGCGGATGCGGCTTCGAGTGGCGGGGGCGATGGTGGTGTCAAATGGCGACGGGGCGTTCTGTGCCGGCGGTCGTGAAGACGCGAACTCCGGCGTGCTCCGGCGGAGTCGGGTGGGCCTCGGACGGCTCTCCGGCGGCGTCCCCGGCAACAAAAAGATGTCTGAACGGTGTGGTGGCGAGTAGAGGTTCCAGAGAGCGAGAGCGGGGTGGCCGCGATGTCCTTATGGCGGCGGAAACGAGCAGTGAACGGCGGCGGACGGCGGAGCTCCAGGTGAGATCCGTTTCGCCCTAACCGATGCATGCGACAATGAGGAAGAATGAGGAGGAGATGTGGGGGTTCTTCTAGAGCGTGAGCGGCGGCTAGGCAACTCGGGCATGCGCGGGATCAACCAAGCGACGAGTCAGGCTCGGCCTTGGCGTGCACGCGGCACGGTGGTTTCCAGCTCGGGTTAGGGACAAGCAGGGACGCGGGGCCCACAGGTCAGTGGGTGAAGGCAGCGGTGGATTGGGCGCGGGTCGGGCGTAGCGGCTGGAACGTACCGCATCGCGAATGGGGGCTCTGAGCATTGGTGGGCCGCGGCGCTGGCTAGCTGGCTGGCCGACTGGTTTTCTCTTTTTTTTGTTAAACAAAAACTACAGTATTGAACTAACTAAAATAAAAACACCAGATAAAAATATAAATAAAATATATGGATACACAGTAAAACTAACACTACTAATATAAACTACAAGAAAACTAGTTCCTCATCTAATGCCATTTTTGAAAATTCGTTTTTATGCAATAGGCCATACCAACAGCAATAAAACACACAGATAAAATATTTTGGAGATTATGAAAAATACCAGAACATATCAAATGAACTAGACATAATATTCTGGACATTATGAACATTTTTAAAAACAGGGGAGAAGTCATGTTATCTCCACTCCAATAAATTGCCTTTAGTTGCATAATGAAAAGAATATTTCAGAAAAATAAATAATGCATGGAAAAATATGAGATGCATATGAATGATCTATTAACATCCAAATTGGGAAAATTGGGATGTTACATAATGCACTTCAGCATTTTCAGCCCCATGCAATAGATGAGCGTGACCCATGGATATAGCACTATAGGTGGAATAGATTGTGGTGATAGAGATTAATAAAGTAAGTAAAATAGGAAGAAAGTCTCACATCAACACAGCTAATCAATAGGCTATGGAGATGCCCATCAATTGATGTCAGTGCGAGGCGGAGGGATTGCCACGCAACGGATGCACTAAGAGCTATAAGTGTATGAAAGCTCAATGGAAACTAAGTGGGCGTGCATCCAACTTGCTTGCTCATGAAGACCTCGGGCATTTGAGGAAGTCCATCATCAGAATATACAAGCCAAGTACTAATTAAAAATTCTCACTAGTATATGAAAGTGACAACACATGAGACTCTCTATGTGACGAACATCATGCTACTCTGAAGCACAGGTGTGGAAAAGGATAGTGACATTGCCCCTTCTCTCTTTTTCTCTCATTTTTCTGGTGGGCTCTTTGGCCTCTCTTTCTTCTTTTCCTTGTCTGGAGTCTCATCCCGACTTGTGGGGGAATCATAGTCTCCATCATCCTTTGCTCACTGGTATAATGCTCTAATAATGATCGTCATCACACTTTTATTTACTTACGACTTGATAACTAGAACAATATGACTCTTGATCCATCTCCAATGTATCTATAATTTTTTATTGTACCATGCTATAATATTATCAATCTTGGATGTTTTATATACACTTACAAGCAATTATATATCATTTTTTTGGACGAACCGATTAACTTAGTGCCCAGTGCCAGTTGCTGTTTTTTTTGCTCATTTTCGGTTTCGTAGAATATCAGTACCAAACGAAGTCAAGATTCCACGAAACATTTTGGAGATTTTTTCTAGACAAAAGAGACACTAGAAGCTTCGGAAGTAGACCAGACGAGGGATCATGGGCCCATAAGCCACCTGGGCGTGCCCTGATGGGTGGTGGGGTCCGCATGGCTCCGGTTGACCTAACTCTGCCTCTATAAATTCTCTAAAATCGTGAAACCAACAGAGGAGTCCACGAAATACTTCTTCCACTGCCGCAACTGCCAGAACCATGAGATCCCATCTGGAGGCCTTTTCTGACACTCTGCCGGAGGGGGATTCAATCACGGAGGGGGCTCTTCATCATCCTTGCTACCCTCTGATGATGTCTCACTACAGGAATCAGTTACTTTGCCATCTGCCATAGCAGACAGCAAATAACTACTCAACCGACAGCAAACGTCTTTGCCGTCTGCCACCGACAGCAAACACTTCCAGCACTGGAAGTCATGGTAATGACTTTGTTTGCCGTCTGCGTAGTGACCGTGGACGACAAAGATTTTTGCCATTGACTTTCCTGGCGAAGCTGACGGTAAAAATAGAGGACGACAAAAAGTAGCTGTTAGCCCCGTTAGGTGGCGAACGGCAGACTTTGTCGTCTGCGTGCTAACAGCAAACAACCAAACCATTTTCCATCTTCCGTATGATGTCAGCAGGGTTGTGGTTGCACGTCACTACTGCTCTATCTTTGCCGTCTTCCTGGTGGTTCTTTGTCATTTGCCAGGAGAGCGCATAATGACCAAATGGGTCAGACTTGGTGCTCCTAGGTTGCACAGGTTGCTGCCACGTGTCACCTTTGCCGTCTGTGGCAGACGGCAAAGTGCCTATATTGCCCCTTTTTATTCTATTTTTTCTTATATCCAAGCATTTTTCACAGCAAATATATGATATCCAACACATAAGAAACTATACCCATACCATATTGTAATTACTTCATCCATACATACATAGTTTCATCCATATTACAATAGTTTCATCCGTAGGTAGCAATTTTCACATTATTCATCGAGACAAAATCAAAACAATAAGTAAACACAAGCACTCTATCAATGCAAGCTTCCATGAAGTGAATCAAATCTGCAAAATGGGAAATCAGAAAGTTACAAGAAGAAGATTAGAAGAAGAAGAAGAAGAAGAAGAAGAAGAAAAAGAAAAAGAAAAAGAAAACAAAGAAGAAGAGTTTCTCTTCTCTTTCTTTCTCTCCTCTTGTTTTTCTTCTTCTTATCGCTTATTTGTGTCATTTTAGAGCTAACCAAGATAATTATGCCATTTTTTACCTAACTAAGCATATTGTGTCATTTTGGAGGAAAATAAGCTAAGTATATGACATTTATGAGGTTACCAAGGTTATTATGCCATTTTTGACCTAAGTAAGCTAATTATACCATTTTTGACATAAGTAAGCTAAATATAGGCCACTATTGAGCTAACCTAGGTAATTTATGCCATTTTTACTTAACTAAGCTTATTATGTCATTTCAGAGGACACGAAGCTAAGTATAGGTCATTTGAGAGCTAACTTAGGTAAAAATAGGTCATTTTGGAGTTAAGTAAGCTTATTATTTCAATTTGGAGGAAAGTAAGCTAAGTATATGACATTTATGAGCTAATCAAGGTTATTATGCCATTTTTGAAATGATAAGCTAATTATGTCATAAATGAAGAAGAAGAAGAAGACTAGAAGAAGAAGAAGAAGAAGAAGAAGAAGAAGAAGAAGAAGAAGAAGAAGAAGAAGAAGAAGAAGAAGAAGAAGAATAAGAAGACTAGAAGAAGAAGAAGACTAGAAGACGAATAAGAAGAAAGAAAGAATAACAATAAGAATAAGAAGGAGTACAAGATGGAGAAAAAGAAAGAAGAGAAAAAGGAAGAATAAGAAGAGAAAAAGCTCGGCGGCGCGGGAGAGCAAGGCGTCACGGCCACCTTCAGCTAACCTGCATCGCAAGAACTCGCGTGCCACGATGAGCGTAGCTCACGTGTTCGCCTACTCCCGGCGAGCATGCAGGGACGACGCCACAGCGTAGCCTAAGGACCCCGCGGTGGCTCGGTGGCGACGCTGAGCAGGCGTGGGCGGGAGTGGCCCACACTGCCGATGGTGGTTCGCGCCAGCATCCGTGCCAGCCATGCTGAGCAAGGGGTGATGGTGAACTCCATGGCCAAGAGGCGCCGCCTGGGTGGTGCGAGCGACCCAACGCTCAGCGCAAGCTCGAGGGACATCCGCCATGGGGACAACGGATGCTGGGCGGTGATAGGAGGAGAACTTCGACACGCCCCCTGCCTGGTGCGCCAAATGTCGGATTCAGGGCTCCGAAGAACCAAGAAAGGTTCGAACTCTAAAAGCGTAAAGCGATTTAACTCAACCTCTCCAAATTAATCTAATCCGCTGCCTCACAAAGCTAGCTCGATGAACGAAAACGGAAAGAGACACGGCAGTTTACCCAGGTTCGGGCCACCTTGCGGTGTAAGACCCTACTCCTGCTTTGGGGTGGATTAGCCTCATGAGGGGCTGATGATGAACTAGTACAGAGGAAGAACAACCTCAGGAGGTCTGTTCTTGAGTGGGTGTGAGCTACTGAGGGTTCGGAATCCCTCTCCTCTCCTATGGTGGTGGGTAAGCTCTATTTATAGTAGCCTCGGTCCTCTTCCTCCAAAACGAAGGCGGGAAAGGGATCCCACAATGGCCAAGTTTGAAGGAAGATGAGTAGTACATCTTATCCTGACGAAAGATGGTCTTCGCTTGCAAAGCATCTGGTCATGACGCCGTGGTGGACTTGGTGATGACATCCGTCCTGGCGGTCTTGGTCTCATTACACGGGAATGGAAACCTTTGGCCGATTCCTCGGGAGCCCGCGCCTGCGCTTGCCACCTTAGCACCAAAGAGGAAACCTGATGCTCTGCGCCCGCCTGGCCTTGGTCGTCATGGCTTGCGTCATCTGAACTTCATGAGGTGAGCGCCTGCATAGGAACCTCCGTTCCTCAGGAGCCAGCCTAGGGATGATGCTCCCTCCGGGGGTCTTGATGTTGTCCGTCTCGCGAGGGTCTTGTCTTGTCGTGCTGAAGATGGGCCATACCAGGTCGTCGATGAAGCCACGCCTTGGGCCGCAGGCAGGCAAGTCTGGGTACCCTGGTTCCCAGAATGCCGACAGTACCCCATCCGAACGTCTCCTCGGATGTAGCCTTGTCTGGAGTCTCGTGCCCCGAAGTGTCATGGGTCTAAGCATCTGGGGCCGGAGTCTTGGGGGCCGAGGGCCCGTCTACCCAAGGCTTGTGGTGCGGAGTCCCCGTTGTGTCCACCTCAGACGGGTCCACCCTAGAAGTCCTGTGCTAGGGTGAATCAACTGGGGGTGGCGGCGAGGAAGGCGTAGTGTCAGTACAACAAACCCTGGGTTCGTTGCACAGACTGTGCACAGGCACAAGAACAAGATTACAACACCAAGGTCAGAATGGAGCACAAGGGATTAGTTCTTCGAAGGACCAACGCGCAGCACAAGAAGACCAAGACTAGCGAGAAGAGCAGGATGCTGCTATGGGAAAAACCTCACTTGCCGGGAAGGGGAGCCTAGCAAGGACGGGGTCATGCCCGGAAGCATGTCTTCTGGACGTCCCGGCAGGCCTGCCGGGACTTGCAAAGGCAGAACCACCTCACCGCACCACCTCACTATGACACATGTCGTCGATCAGTGCAGTGTCAAGCTCCAAAGTGACTAAGTGGTTGCTATTTGCCACATGTCAGCCACTTCCTATAGGAAATACCTCCAAGTGACACCCGTCCTGCGACATGTCGAGCGAGCAGGCGCGAAGCTGGCAAATCAGCCTGGCAGGGCCTGCCGGGCGAGCTGAGATGTGATGTTGAGCGGCGCATTTAATGCGCTCTATCAGCCTGCAGAGTTATGTATGATAGCACCGTTTTCTATCTAATCAGTGCATAATGACTGATTTGCCACTGTGGTGACCCCTTTCTCTATAAAAGGAGGCCCAAGGCAACCATAGAAAGGGTTGGCTAATCCACCCCCTCACACACTCATACGCGCGTAGCCGTTTTCGCCCCGAGGAAACCATGACGGGCAAAGCGTGTTGCGCTCACCACCATTTTCCACCATCAATCCACCAAAGCAGGAGTAGGGTTTTACGCCTCAAGGCGGCCTGAACCTGGGGAAAGACTGCCTGTGTGATCTCTGTCGTGCTATTCGACGCCCCTCTGCTCTTTGTGCAACATGCCATCCCCCCGCCGAACCAGAAAGGGGCTCTTGGCCCCATAGGTGGCCATGGTTTCCCATGACATCTTTGGCGCGCCAGGTAGGGGGATCACTTGCACGAACCTAAAGGCGTGAGAAGCGCATCATCTTCATCGCGATCTTCTTCATCTTGCGGCTCCATCGACTATGGCGCCCAAGAAGAAACCCGGTGTTGCAGCTCATCCGTCTACCTCGAAGGCTCCGCCGCCCGCGGCCACCAACGTCGTGGGGGATGCGGAGGCCCACAAGGATGTGGGCGCTGCGGGGGACCCGGTCAACGCAGGCGACGTCATCACCACCTGCCTCGCGGCCGAAACAGGAGCAGGAGGCATCGCAGGACGGCAGCATCAGAAACATCCAGTGGCCATGCTCCATGAGGTACGAGCGAAGGGGTTATTCCATCTGTACCTCTTCCCCTCGCTGAAGGGAAAATTCACAGTTATGGCGTCCAGACTGGGGCGAATAACCACCTTTGGCCGCCCCCGCATGGGCCACGCGCGTGCCACCCTCAGGACGGGTTGACCCAGCCGCTGTGCCCAATGGAGCAACTGGGTCTCAAGCGCCTTCACCGGGTCACCGTGCCATCCAAGTGGCTGGCTTGCAACAACGAGGGCGCGACACAGTCCCCACCGGCACAGTCAGAAACTAGGCGACGGTACGATCTACATCATCATCACCAATGCCAAGCACCGCCACAGAGGCCATGGCACGGGCCCAGCTGGTGTTGAGGTTCCTGCCGGCGGCCGGTCAGATGGATGAATGGAGAGTCACCATTCAGAGTCTGAGTGGCATCCCCGAGGCTGGGGGCTCACAACAAGCTGGCCCGTCACGGCCTCCTCAAGCGACGATAACGGCTCGCGCTGCTAGCCGTGCAGAAGGGTCCACCCCCACGGTGTAATCCCCACCGTGGCAACCAGTGGGGCACGGAAGAATCAAGAACCCAGTGACGTCTCGATCGCCTCTTCCGACCCTTGAGCACGTCCAAGCCAACGGCGAGCCTCGGAGAACAGGCAGAGGGGAGACCCACGTGTCATCATCCAACGATGCCGCGGCGAGCACCGTCGGACCAATGGGTGCGATGGTCCCCATGTCGACGAGCCTGCACTCGAGGACAGCGGGTGCCTGCCTTTTGAGGTTCGGTGCCCTACTTTTACTCATGAGCAGCGGCAAGTCCATTAGCCATCCGCTCGCACGTTCAAGCCACAGATACCCGAGAAGTATGATGGAAGGCTGAACCTGGCAGAGTTCTTGAGCATCTACACCATCGCTGTTCAAGCTGCCGAAGGAACAGATGAGAAGGTATTTGCGAAATAATTCCCTTTGGCGCTCAACTCCAATTTGAGGTCTTGGCTGATGCACTTGTTGGAGAACTCCATTTCGTCATGGACTTACCTATGCCATGACTTCGTTGGCGCCTTCACAGGCGGCTATCAAGAACCAGGACGGCCCAGCGACTTGCAGCTTCTCCAAGAGAAAGAAGGAGAGACTCTCCGCATGTATTTGCATAGATTCAGCAGTCCACAGGAATATCCCAAATATCCACCAGGCGGCTGTAATAGCTGCCTTCCAGTCCAATCTACGCAATAGCAGGATACATTCCAAGATAACGTACGGTTGCCCAAGACTGTGAAGGATCTTTACACATTGGTGGACAAGTGCGCTCGGGTGGAGGAGGGAAGGAAACTCACTGGAGAGGAAGATTGTCTCGACATCGACTCCGAGGATGACGATGAATCCACCAGCCAGAAGAAGAAGAGCAAAAAGCGCAACAAGAGGCACAAGGATAATGCAGTGATGACCGTCGAAGGATCGGGCACGCTCAGTACTGGCAAGAAGGCTAAGGCAGAAGCCCTCGGCAAGGAAGCTACCACGTGCGCTGACTGCCGGGAGGCTGCAGCTGCTGAGAAGGTTGGGAAAGGTGATGGGGCATGCTGCAAGATCCATTGGACAAAGGCCACGGTCTCTAAGAGTGTCATCAGGTTGAGCAGCTCATCAAGAGGCAGAGGGCTGAATATGAGAAGCGTGACAAGGAAAAGGTCAGAATGGTACTGGCGGTAAGGGCCGGGGCGGTGAAGTAAATCGTCCCGGCAAGGCTTTTCGGAACCAAGGAAAAACCGCCAGGGGCCGAGAGAAGGAAGTTTGCAATGATGAGAGTGATGGAGGGGATGAAGAGGAAACTAGCGAGCAGGAATTCTAGAAGGCCACTAACGCCCTGTGCATTGATGGGGGTGCATCTTTGCACTCCTCTCACCACCAACTTAAATAGTGGGCGCATGAGGTCAATGTCGTGGAGCCAGCGGCAGAGACTCATAAGCCGCTCAAATGGTTACGCACACCCATCATCTTTGACGAAGAGGACCATCCTGACCGCACCATCACGGTAGGATGATTGCCATTGTTGGTCTCTCCAATAATCCGCAACCTCAAAGTCACAAAGATGTTGGTTGATGGTGGGGCTAGGTTGAATCTGATTTCCCCAAAGGTTATCAGCAAGCTTCAGATAAAAGAGGAAGAACTAAAGGTCATGAGCATGTTTCAAGGAGTTAATCCCGGCAGGAGTCATCCTAAGGGAAAGATCACGTTGCCATCGACATTTGGGGGAGAATTGAACTATCGGACTGAGAAAGTTGTGTTTGATGTGGTCGACCTCCCCCTGCCGTACAATGGGATCCTTGGACACCTTGAAGATGCCAGGTCGGGTAGGAGTCATTCCCATCCCGTCAGATGAGAAAGACACAATCATTTGCATGGATAAGATGTACTGGGACGTAGTCGCGGTAGAGGCCACGGCAGCGGCAGTTGCCTCCAAGGAAAACAGAGGAAAGAAGAAGCATAGCAAGGACACCAACAAGGAATCTGGGAAGCGTACCTCCTCGGAGTGCGCTGCGCCTATTGATGACTTGCCAGAGATTTCCAACAGCAAGAGATCCAAGGTCGCTGCACCGCATGTGAAGAAGGTCCGTGGCTTGTGGCTTATGGTACCTTCACTATCAGCGCCACCCTTGATGAACAATAAGAAAGTGCGTTGTCGTTGCCTTCCTATGGGCGAATATCAATGTGTTGGCTTGGCAACCATCTGATATCCCTTTTGTTCCCATGGAGGTAATCGAGCATCACCTTGCTATCTGCCCACATCCCCGACCCATCAAGCAAAAGGTTCGGAAGGTGCCTTGGAGAGGCATCACCATTCGTCAAGAGATCAAGAAGCTTGAGGTTGCTGGTCTGGTCAGGGGAGAACTGCATCTGACATGGTTAGAAAACCCAGTGGTTGTGCGAAAGGCTAACAGAAAATGGAGACTTTGCTTAGATTTCACAGATCTCAACAAGGCTTGCCTGAAGGACCTGCTTTCCTTGTCACAAGATCGACGGATTGTGGACTCCACTTCAGGTTGTGATTTGCTCTCCTTTTTGGATGCATACTCTGGGTGTCATCAGATTTTCATGTCCAAGGAAGACAAAGAGAAGACCTCATTCATCACCCCATGTTGTACGTACTGCTTTGTGTGCTTGCCTCGGGTTAAAGAGTGCCAGGTCCACTTTTGCAAGAGCATTCCAGATTGGTTCTGAACCACAGTTGCACAGAAACATTGAGGCTTATATGGATGATATTGTGGTCAAGACCAAGGGTAGATCAACCCTCATCCTGGATTTGGAGACATTTGCTAATTTGCGCAAGATCAACTTGAAGCTAAATCCGGAGAAGTGTGTGTTTGGTGTTCCCTCCGGCAAGCTACTTGGGTTACTCGTATCCCATCGTGGGATTGAAGCCAACCCCGACAAGATCAAGGCTATTGAGCAGATACGTGCACCCAGGATAGTCAAGGATGTGAGGCGTCTGACAGGATGCATTGCTGCACTTAGTAGATTCATCTCCAAGTCTGCCAAGCGCGCCCTGCCGTTCTTTAAAATTTGGAGGAAGGCGGGGCCCATGAAGTGGACCCCGGAAGCAGACGCAGCTTTACAAGATTTCAAGACCTACTTGTCCTCTGTGCCGACTTTGGTTGCCCCTAAACCACAAGAGTCGTTGTTGCTGTACTTGGCGGCAACTAATCCAGTGGTAATTGTAACATCCCAAATTTTCAATTTGGAATGTTATACATAGAACATCATTGCATATCATATTTTTCATTGCATTTTCTTTGCATTTTGCTCGATCCTAGAAATTCTACACAACTCAAGGACCCACGGGGAGAGTTGGGGATTTTCGTTATTTTCATATTTGAGTTTTCTCAAATTTTGAAAATAGGATCGTTGATTTTAATTATTTTATCTTCAATTATTTCTATCACAAAAATATGAGAGAGGGAATAAAATGACTTTCCCAAAATAAAGAAATAATAAAGATTTAATAATAAAATCAAATAAGTTTTATTTTGGAGTTTTTCGCCTTTTCATTTGAATTTAGGAAAAATGCGTGTTTTTCAAAATTGCATTTAGGCCCCAAATAAATGTTCATTAAATCCGGCTTGATTTGGAAGCCGGGGAAAATTTATTTCGGGATGTTTGGAGTCCGTTTCATACGTCTTTTGATTTTTTTCTGCGCGTAATGTTTTATTTAAAAAAAAGCGCACCGCCTTTCGGGCCGTACCCGAGCGGGACTCCGCTCGGGGGCGCTATATAAATAGCGGCCGCCCCGAGCCGCCTCAGCCCACCCGAGCCCGCCCGAAACCCTAGCCGCCCCAGCCCGCCGCCGCCGCCGCCGCGCCGGAGTCGCCGCACGCCTTCCGAGGTTCGCCGCCGCCTCGATTTCCGTGCCGTTTTAAAAAAACCGATCGGTTTTCTTCGGTTTTTTTGGTTTTTTTAGTTTATTTATTTGTTTTCTTTTTCTTTTTCCGATCGAATCTGTTCGTCGTTTTTTCTTTTTCTCGGATTTAATCCACGATTTTTCTGATCGCGATTCCAGATCCGATTTTCGTTTTAGTATAACTTTTCGCTCGTTTATCGGAATCAGGCGATTCAAGCGCCTGGAGTTTCGTCTCGAAACCCTCTTTCCGAATAATCTACTTAAACAAGTTTTTGCTTCTGTAAAATTTGACCTAGATCCAGATTAGTAAAACGAAGTTGTTTTCTTCCGCCGTTTGACTTTCGTTGCTTCGTTTGATTTGATTCTTTTTGCAAACCGGAGTTCTTAAGTTGAACTATCTGGTTAGATCTATTTGAGTTCTACCTGTGCATTAGATGAGTACTTATTGTATGCTTGTTTGTTTGTCTGCGATAGATTACCCGAAGTGCGCCGCCTGTTACTTCGAGTCTCTAGGTTTCGCGGATCATCAGCAAGGCAAATAACACTTTGATCATACTCTTCTCATACCCAGTTTTTATGCATTAGATCTATTCCTCAAACACTTGCATGATTAGGATCTAATTAAATTGTGGGTTATGGGAAGTAGATGAGGTAGTACCTATTACCTGTTTTATTACCAAACCTTTGGGAGTTACTTCTACGTTTGCTTATCATGTTGTGCTATGCTAGTAGACGTGTGTCGGGGAGGCTGATCGTACCCACGAACACCTATGGGGCCGGCGGACCAGGCCCCTTTGTGGTTCGGAGGGGGGCGGAGATCGCACGAAGAGCGGATCGAGGCGAGGCACACGAGCAGTTTACCCAGCTTCGGAGCTCTCCGGAGAGATAAAACTCCTACTGCTGCTTGTTTGATGTATTGCGTTCTTGCTAGGGAGCGATGCAAGCTACAAAACCTGGCGTGAGCGTATCTGGTCTCTAGTGAGTCGAATGAACCGAACCCCCCTACGCGGCGCATGGGCCTCCTTTTATATGCTCAAGGGGTCTCCGCCAGGGGGCAACATAGGCGGGGGGACAAATGTAAAACAGGAGTTGGTACACCTACTCAACAAAGGTACAAAGTGCAAAATACCTAACTCTGATGGCAAGGGACAAAAGCAATAAATTCCCGTCAGTGTCGCCCAAACAGTGCAACAGAGATCGTCAGGTGCGCCACCGCTCGCCACGATGGCAAGCTTGGCAGCGCCGCTTATCGCTGCTCTCCGCTGGCTGCACAGCGTCTCGACACGCGCGCATGGAATGGTCCCATGGCGACACGTTGCTGGATGAGCTGGAGCGGAGATGGAGAGAGGTTGCTTGCCGCGTCCAGGAGACTTGTCGGCGCCCGAGCCTTCCCGGCAAGCTCCTCTTGCCGGGGCCTTTTGTCTTCTGCATGCCTTGAGTGGCCTTCCGGCAAGCTCCTCTTGCCGGGCCTTGTCTTATGCATGCCTTGAGTGGCCTTCGGCAAGCTCCTCTTGCCGGGCCTTGTCTTCTTAGTCAAATACTTTGTTCTTGAATGGCTCCAAAGGAGCCACGGAGGATCTTGGCGGTGACGAGGCAAACCTCGCCGCTGGTGCAGAATCGTCTGCGTGCACGAGTACGGGATACTTGGTCACCCCTACTCTAGTACACCGACAGGAGCCCCCGGGCCTGGGCCGTACACGGTGCCGAGCGCTGTCGGGCCAGGCCCAAAACAGTGCACGGTCACACGCGGCCTTGATCACGTCGCAACTCGCCCCGGACCCACCACGACCCCCACTAACGGCACGCATCGAACGTGGCGTCGTGCGAGAGATCGTGGGCGTGGTCGTGGGGGTTTCTTTATTAGGAAAAGCGGAACGTCCGCCCCTTCCCCCTCTTTATAAGCGGAGGAAACATGGGCAGGCCGTCCACTCCGCCATTGTTGTCTTGTCAAGAAAACCACCGCCGCTCCCCTTCTTCTCCAAAGGCGAAGAGAGCAGCGCCCGCCCCTTCGCCACAAGCGCGCTCACCGCCGTCGGCCTCCTCCGCCGCCCTCGCCATGGCTCAAAGCCGACAAGGAGAAGAAGGCGTCGGTCGAGGCGGCGCAGCGGCTCACGGCGCTGCGCAAGGAGCGGGCCATCTTCCCCTAGCTCGGCGCAAGGGAGCTGCGGATGTCTTCTATCTCTTTTGGTCGACGGAGACGCGGCGCATCCGCGCATCGAAGGTACTCCCGCCTCCGCTTCGATTTGGCCCCAACTGGGTACCCTTCTTTGCCCTTTTCTTCTATTGCGGGCTTTGCCCGCCCTTTCCCGAGTTCTTCTGCGATATCATGAACACATATGGCCTCCGCCTCCTTGATTTCACCCCAACGCCGTCTTGACCATGGCAGTTTTCGCGCACCTTTGCGAAAACTTTGTCGGAGTCCACCCAAATGTGGCACTCTTCCGCCACTTCTTCGTGCCCCGCGTCGAGAGAGGAGAGCCACTTGCCGGAGGGATAGCTTGGGTCTCCTGGATCGGCAAGAAAGAAGCCTATCTGGAAGGAGAGTTCGCAACAAGTGGGAGGAGTGGAGAGCCAATTGGTGTTGGGTCGTGAGGAGAACCCGCAGCCCTTCATCGCTGCAGGCGCCAAACCCCAATAGTGCGCGGCAGAGATTGGAGTAACTTGGCGCCGGAGGATGCTAGGTTGAAGATAGCTGTGACCCGGATTTTGCGCCTCAGGCTTGCCGGACTAACCGTAGGCGCAGTTGGCGCAGACTTCCTTCACCGCCGCATCGCTCCCTTGCAGGAGAGGAGGAGGCCTGCTTGGGAGTTCCAAAATGCGGCAGACATTATGAGGTTGCGCCCGGGCCTGAACTGGAATTTCACCGTCTTGGAGTTGGATGCGATCTGCTAGAGCTGTTCAAGAACGACCCGATCACCCCGAGTGGTTTAGGTTGCCGAGGGGTCGTCCCATTGTGCAACAACTTCGGCGCCGACCGCATCCGCGCCATGATGCCGTTGTCAGCGATTCCCATGGGATCGTTCCAACCTAGCAGGAGCCCCGACGAGGTCGTGCAGCAGTTCTTCGACGACTTGGAAGAAGTGCCGATCCGCCCGACGAGCGAAAAAGGCTCACTCGCGACACTACCGACGAGGAGATGGCGCGTATTGCCACCAGGTGGAGGAGGCGGCAGCAGCCGGCCGGAGCCTGCGGGTATACCGTGGAGGAGGCGGACGCTGCGAAGGCGGCAAGCCTTGCCGAGCGAAGGGAGATCACCGGCGAGGACGAGCTTGTCGAGCCCGAGGCCGGGTCGAGTGGACTCCGCCGAGGGCGCTTCTTCTCCACCACCCAGCGACTTTGCCGCCAGGTGAGCCCCGGTTCCGCTGAAGAGGCGTCTCCAAGGCCGGAGACGAGTCGGGCGGCAGATCGCCCACAAAGAAGAAGGCGCCATGACGCGCTTACTCAATGACAAGCGATGTTGCTGTGAGCGCCTCACACTGCGACAAGCTGGGCGGGATCTTCTCGGGCCACCTGAAGCCTCCGCCAAGCGGCCAAGAGAGCCCACTCCCCGCTTGCCGCACCGGAGGCGAGCCGGAGTTTGACTTCTCCGCGCTCAGCTCCGAGGAGGAAGACGAAGAGTAAGCTCTTGACATTGTGCTTGTATTTCTTCAATTTTATTGCTTCATCTTGAATCTGATTTGCTTCGTTCTGGACTTTTTCCTTTTCAAGACGCTGGCCCAGAGAGCGTCGAAGAGGGCCAAGATCCCGACGGTCGTCGTTGAGGACGATTCTCCCGTGGCAACAGGGGACGCGTCCGAGACCCCTTTGCCGGACCCGGCAACCCTTCCTCGAGCAGCCCCCAAAGACAGCCCCCAAAGTAAGTGTGCGGTTTTCTCCTTACTATTAGGTGTGCAGGGTGCTCCTTCTTCGCTGATACCGATTGTTTGCTTGTGTAGGAGTAGAGCAGCCTCATCGGGGAGGGCTCGGAAGCCGCCCGAAATCCTGTCTGCTGCCACTCGCGCCAAGGGAGGATTCTCCGCAAGGGAGCGCCCTCCGACAAGGGAGGCCACTCCGCAAGGGAGGCTACCCGGCAAGGGGATGGCCGATGACCCTCCAAAGTGGTCGAGGCCATGGCTGCGGATCCTGCGGTGTAATTTCCTTACACGAAAATTTCCATTGGGCTTGTTTTCTTTTGTTTCTCTTTTGAACATTTGCTTGATCGCTCTTTCTTCGTCCCGACGCAGAGCCGATGGAGGTCAAGGCTGCCGGCGAGGAGGAAGCGCGGCGGCAACACCGAGCAGGCCGTGGAAGAAGAGGTCGTTCTGTGGAAGAAGAGGCCGTCGCCGACGAGCCTGTTGGCGAGAAGGCCACCGAGGCTGCCGGCGCAGAAGCTGGCGAGGGGTCGGGCGATCGCACTGACGGCCCTGAGGCCGCAGGAGCGCCAGGCGCTACACCGACAGCCGACTCCCCCGCCGCTGCTGCAGCGTCAGGCTCCGAGGAGCCCCAGCCCGGCGCCTACCAAGGCCGGGCGAGGGTGTCTTCATCAAACTCCCCAGGAACCGAAGCTCAGGTGCAGGTCGAAGAGAGACCTTCGACGGCGAAGCTACTTGCTCTGCTGGGCTGACGCCGGTGGACGCGTGGGCAGCAAAGCAGCTGTGAGTTCGAGGAGGAGCAGCCTTGAAGAAGCTGTCGCTCTACCGCACCCGGCAAGCCAAGTTGGAGTCCCGGGAAGCACTTGTCGCGAGGGCAGGAGCGGACATGGAGAAGCGCGCAGAAGAGCTCCGAAACGCCAACCAAGAAACTCTTCGCGACGTAGCAGAAGCGCGGGGGCAACTTGCAGAAGAGCGCACGACCTTTATCCTTGAGAAGGCCGCGGCTGAGGAGGAGCAGCGGCTGGCTGCCGAGAAGCTCTCTCGCAGGAAGGAAGCCGGGCGCAGCGGAAGGTCAACCTGGACAGCCACGAAGAAGACCTTGCCGCGCGCGAGGAGTCACTTGGCGGGGCGCTTAAGGAAGCGAAGGATGCTGCCGCAGCCGCCGAGGCTGCCAAGGAAGAGTTGAAGGCGAAGGTGGCACAGCTGAAGGCCAGCCTCAAGAAGAGCGGCGAAGAGCTTGCCGCGCTCAAGCATGAGCGCGAGAAGGACGCCTACACTCTTGGCGAGCTGCAGAGTCGTCTCGATGATAGGGGCAAGGAGCTCGATGCCGCCAAGGATTCCAAGGCGGATCTTGAGCTGAAGTGACCACTCGACGCAGAGCGTTGGACGGCGCCAGAGAGCGGGAGGTGGGCTTGTTGGAGACGATCAAGGCCAAGGAGGAGCTGCTAGCGAATGTTGCCTCCACCAGAGCGCCTTGAGGGAGAGCGTGGAGCACCGGATCGAAGGTCTTGTGGACACCGCCGCCAACATCCACAACAGTGATGGAGCTGGGATGACGGACCTTGCATACTCCTCCGACGAGCATCTCATTGACGCCAAACTTCGCTTTATTCTTCAAAGGCGTGGTGACGGGTCTCCAGCGACTCCGGAAGAGGTCCCAAAGCAGTTGGCCGAGGAATCACGCCAGATCTGCAGGCAGAGCCCTCAAGAAGGTGTTGATAAAGGTGGCCTTCCGCAATCCGGGCCTCAACCTTAACGGGCGTCCTCGGATCCTTGCCGCCAGATGCCAACGTGGAGGAGCTCAAAGCCCTTGTCGCACCCATTGTGGACAAGCTGAACAAGATCAAGCGGATTGATGGCGACCGCGTAGACTAGGCCGCCAATTTTATCTTTCCCTTGTCGCTGCTGATCATGTTTAGAACACTTTGTTAGATCAGCGACAAGTTATTTTGTAATATACTCTATCTTAGGCGATCAATGCAACGTTATTTCCTCTACTTGATTCCTTCCTTTGTACGCTTCTGCCCTACGCATTTGGGGGACTTGTCGGTGCGGGCACCTTGCCGCGAAGCGCCGAGTTAACATCGCTGACATCTCGGCAAAGTGCCGCCTCCGACAAGCAACCTTTGTCGCGACTAGCCGCAGCTCACTTAAGTTGTTGAGCGGACTCGAAACAAAGTAAGGGCGCGACTAACTGCGAGTTGGTTCCTCTCTGCACAGGTTTTCCATACAAAGTACTATCGCTCGAGGAAGATAACTTAAAAATTTAAAATTGACTGCTCAAACTTTGGCAACTTAGCTTTTACATCTCTTGCTTCCCGATGAGGAAACTTCCTCGAGCGGTGCCTGGTCCATAGTATGAGGCGAAACTTCCTTGAGCGGTGCCTGGTCCATAGTATTATCTTCTCCTTCCCCCCTGGTTAACTTGTGCGCGAGGGAGCCTTCCTTTCTTTGAGAAAAGAGAAAGAAGAGGAAATAAAGTTATGGAGCCCAATGACTCGATTTTGCTTACGGGTGTGGTTGCTGCACAAAGTGTTAGCCAAAACATGCAATAAAATGATGAAAGCATGAATTTGACAAGTTATGCGCAACACATGAGCTTTCTTGATGCACAGTCTGCGCCCGGCTTTGTACAAAGGATTACATGCAATGCGGCAAGACTTGTACAAAAGGTGGTTGCCGGAACAGGTTCCGGCAACCGCGCCCTATGGGTAAAACTTACGAAGATGCTCAATGTTCAAGGAGTTGCTCACTGGGATGCCATCTTCGGTCTCAAGGCGGACAGCGCTAGGCCTAGTGACTCGTTTCACCCGATAAGGGCCTTCCCACTTCGGCGTCAACTTGTTTGAATTCTTGGCGGACGAGCAGCGCCGAAGAACAAGGTCGCCTTCCTCGAGACTTCGGCACTAACTTTCTGCGGCTATGGTAGCGGCGCAAAGCTTGTCGGTAGCGAGCAGCTCGCCTGACTTTGAAGACGATCCTCCTCAAGGAGCAGCGTCATCTTGTCGCAGCTGCTCTTGCTCAAGCTCATCATAAGCGAGCACTCGAGGCGATCCGTATCTGAAGTTCCGTGGGGAGAACTGCCTCTGCTCCATAGACTAGAGCAAAGGGTGTCTGGCCGGTGGCTCGATTTGGCGTCGTCCTGATCGACCAAAGAACCACCGGCAGCTCCTCGATCCAGTTTCTTCCGCACTTGTGCAGCCTGTCGAAAGTTCTCGTCTTGAGCCCGCGCAGCACTTCAGCATTTGCCCTCTCTGCTTGACCGTTGCTTCTCGGGTGAGCAACAGAAGCAAAGCAGACCTTGGCGCCAAGGTCTTGGACGTCTTTGCATGAAGGTGCGACTCGTAAATTGTGTGCCGTTGTCGGTGATGATCTGTTAGGGATTCGAAGCGGCAAACAATCGACTGAAGAACTTGACTGCTTGTTGTCTGCGTCACCTTCCTCATCGCTTCCACTTCCGACCACTTTGTGAACTTGTCGATGGCGATGTACAAGTATTCAAAGCCCCGACAGCTCGGGGAAGGGGCCGAGGATGTCGAGCCCCAGACGAAAAATGGCCGGGATAAAGGGATCGTCTGGAGCCCGAGCTGGTTGGTGTATCTGTTTGGAATGGAACTGCACGCTTCACACTTGGTTACTTGTGCAGTTGCATCACGGAGGGCTGTCGGCGGAAGAAACCTTCTTAGGAAAGCTTTGCCGCAAGTGCTCTCGCGCCAATGTGGTGACCACATATGCCTCCGTGTATCTCTCGCCAAAAGCTGAAGTCCATCTTCCACAGGAATACACTTCAATTTCACATCGTTGAGTCTTCTTACATGCAGATCCGTCGACAAACTGGTACATACTCATTGCCGGGCTACTCTTTCCGCTTCTTCTCGCTCTTCGAGAAGTTCTCTGTCTGAAGGAAATGGACAATCTGCTGCGCCCATCTTTGGAGCTTGCGGCTCGACAACAAGGACCAAAGGCACATCTGCTGCTGCGGGAACATCAGCTTCTACGGCAAGAACCTGCGGCTGTCTTGCGAGCTTGACGCTCCCGGCAAGCTTGCCGAGCAAAACTTGTCGAGCGCCCGCTTCAACGAAACAAACCACAGGGCTTGTCGGAGCAGACTGCCCCTCGGCCTTTATTGGTGTTGATCTTGGGGACTTTCGCAACGACGGCCGGGAAGCTCTGCGGAAAGTAGTCACCAGAGATCAACTTCCTCTTCTTGCTTTGTCCGAGTTGATGGTGTTACGGTTGGCTGAGTCGGCTTGAGCACGAAAATCCCTGGTTCCACAGTGCAACTTAAGTGCAGCGCACTTTGGCGAAGCCGTCAGCAATATCATTCTGAGCTCTTGGAACATGTTCCATTTGCAGGCCTTCAAAGTGCTCTTCTAGCTTCCTCACTTCATCAACGTAGGCTTCCATCAGCGGACTCTGGTAATCTTTGTTCACTTGGCGGACGACAAGTTGCGAGTCACCACGACAATAAGCTTTTTGATCCCAAGGTCCACTGCGATCCTGAGACCGGCAAGCAAACCTTCATACTCTGCAGTATTGTTTGTTGCTTGCTCCTTGGGAAAGTGCATCTGGAGTACGTACTTGAGGTGCTCTCCGGTGGGTGCGATAGTTGATGTGCTTTCAAACTTGAGACCAAAGCTTGACAGTTCCAATGCCCACTCGACAATCCTGCCCGTTGCTTCTGGATTCTGCAGTATCCTCTTCAGCGGAAAGCGAGTGACAACTGTGATCTCATGTGCTTGGAAGTAATGGTGCAGCTTTCTCGAGGCCATGAGGAGGCCGAAAAGCAATTTCTGTACACCAGAGAACCTTGACCTAGCCCCCTGCAGGAGGGAACTGACAAAGTGGACTGGGCGCTGCACCATCCTTTTCTGCATCTGGTCATGCGTCTTCGCGGATTCGTCCTTGTCGGGACCAGAACTTGTCGGCGAAGCCCCCTGCTTGTCGCTGGATGTGCTTGCCGTGGTTGCTGGCTCGTCATCCGCCTCCGTCTCCGCTACTAACGCAGCACTAACCACTTGATTGGTTGCTGCTATATATAGCAGCAACTTCTCTTGTGGTTTAGGTGCGACAAGTGTTGGAGTGGAGGCGGGTATCTCTTTAAGTCTGCGGTGCAGCCTCCGCTTGAGTCCATTTCATTGGACCTGCCTTTTTCAAAATCTTGAAAAAGCGGCGAGTAGCGCTCAGCAGAACCTAGAAATAAACTTCTTTGAGAGCAGCTACGCAACCGGCAAGTCTTCGTACATCCTTGACGCGCTTTGGTGCTTCAATCTGTTCAATGGCCTTGATCTTGTCGGGATTAGCTTCAATCCCTCGTTGAGACACGAAGAACCCGAGAAGCTTCCCGGAAGGGACTCCAAACACGCACTTCTCGGGGTTGAGCTTGAGGTTGATCTTGCGCAGATTTGCAAAGGTCTCGTCCAAATCTTGAACCAGTTGCTTTGTCCTTGCTTTTGACCACTATGTCATCCATGTAGGCTTCTACATTTACGTGCATTTGCGGCTCAAAAGCGTCATGGACTACCCTTGCAAATGTTGAACCAGCATTCTTCAAACCGAAAGGCATCCGTATGAAACAGTATGTGCCACATGGTGTAATGAATGCGGTCTTCTCCTCATCTTCTTCAGCCATGAAGATCTGATGGTATCTTGAGTATGCATCAAGAAACGATAGCAAATCACATCCAGCCGTGGAGTCAACAATCTGGTCAATGCGCGGCAAGGGAAATGGATCTTTGGGACAAGCTTTATTAACATCCGTGAAGTCAATACAAAGTCTCCATTTTCCATTTGCTTTGCGTACGACTATAGGATTGGCCAACCACGTAGGATGGAGCACTCCTCTGACAAGGCTGCTGCTTCCGGTTTCTTGATCTCTTCGCTATGAATTCTTGGTGTTCCACCGCTTGCTTCCCGACTTTTTGCTTGACGGGCCGTGCATGAGGACAAAGCGGCCAGGCGGTGCTCAATCACTTTCACAGGAACACGGGGATGTCGACGGTTGCCATGCAAACACGTCGACATTCGCCCATGAGGAAAGCAACGAGCGCCTTCCTATTTAGGGTCGAGAGAGGCACGCGATGGTAAAGGTACCACCAGTGTCGTCCTCCTTGGCGGGCACCTTCTTGGTCTTTGGTGGAGCTACCATCTTCTTGCACTTGCCGGTGGAGCTCGATGGTGCGTCCTCGACGGTAGCGCAGCACTCCGAAGAGGTGCACTTGCCGGAGTGAGCATCAGAGCTCTTGCCGGACTTGGACATTGTCTTCTCCCCCGGGAGCTTCGGTGACAAGTGTTTGGCAATCTGTCGCGGCTGCTGCATCCCGGTAGATCTTGTCGGCACGGATAAGGGCATCCTTCTTGTCGCCATGGGCGGAGATGACGCTTATCGGGCCTGGCATCTTGAGTAAGTTGTAGGCGTAGTGAGAGGCTGCCATGAACTTGGCGAGTCTTTGGGACGGCCAAGTATCCCATTGTAAGGCAATGGGAAATCGGCAACGTCGAATATGACCCTCTCGATCCTAACGTTCAGCTTCGCGCCAAATGTTACCGACAACGTAATCTTCCCCTTCGGCTTGCTCCTTCCTGGATTGATTCCTTGGAAGGTGCCGGTCTCTTCGAGCTCGCTGTCAGGGATTTGAAGCTTCTGGAGCACCGCGGAGGAGATCAGATTCAAGCCGGCCCCGCCGTCAACTAGCATTTTGGTGACCTTGAGGTTGCGGATGGTTGGTGAAACCAACATCGGCAAGCACCCGACCACAGTTATGCGATCAGGGTGGTCCTCAATATCAAAGGCGATAGGCGTCTTTGGACCACTTCGAGGCTTGCGTGACTCTACGGATGGTTCCATTGCCGCGACCTCCGCATCCATTGCTTGAGTTGGCGGTGGGAGGTATGCGGAAGCACCTCCATCAACGCAGAGGACCTCTGTGGCTTTACGAAACTCCCGCTCATCGGCGCTGCGTCTTCCATATCTTCGTCGTCGTCATCATCTTCATCCTTGTCGCGGCATGGGAGGTCTGTCTCCTTGCCGTTGCTTGGCCTTGCAGCGGCGTCCTCCCGGCCGGGGCGTTTCTTGCTTGCTCCCCGGCTCCTTCACAGGCCTTCTCTTTGTCGCGCCCGTTCGTACTCAGCTCTTTGCTGTTCGACAAGCTGCTCGACCTTCTTGCAGCTCTGGAGGTCGTGGCCCTTGGTGCGGTGGATCTTGCAGTACTGCTTGCCGGAGCCGTCATGCTTGTCGGCGGCCGCCACCGGGAGTGGTTGGCGTCGTGACAACCTCCTTGCCGGAGCCACCAGCCTTGGCGTTCTTGTCGTCACCTCCGTTGCCGGACTGCTCAACAGCTAGCACTTATCTACCTTTCTTCTTCCTGTTGCCTCGCCGCTGGCCCTTCTTTGCCGGGGCGGCCTCCTCACTGTCGGATCCTGCTTCCGCATTCTCTCACAGGAGTCTCCTCCTTCCTCGGTAGCGTGCACACTTGTCGGCCAAGGCGTACAACTCACTGACGTCCTTGACTTTGCACATCGCCATCTCCTCCCTCATCCTGCGGTTCCGCACATTCTGGTGAAACGCGCTGATCACCGCGGCAGGGTGGACATCTGGGATGTTGTAGTGCACACGGCTGAATATCTGAATGAACTTGCGCAGGGACTCTCCTTCATTACAGGCGGCGAGATGAAGGTCACTCTCTTGGCCATGAGGTTTGTGGCCACCGTGAAGGCGCCAACAAACCGATGGCACAGATCTGCCCAAGAGGATATGGAGCTGTCCGGCAAGTGCATGAGCCAAGATCGGACGTTGGGCTTGAGCACGAAAGCGGGAAGTAGTTGGCGAGGATCTTGTCGTCTCGTCCCCCGCAGCCTGCACCGCGATGGTGTAGATGCTGAGGAACTCCGACGGATGCGTCCGGCCATCATACTTCTCCGGCACGTCTGGTTTGAAGTTTTTCTGGCTGGGCCATTGGACTTGCCGCAGCTCACGAGTGAACGCAGGGCAACCTACTGCGTACGGCAAGTCGCTGGCTCCTCCGGGCGCTGCACGCCAACGAAGGCCCAATGGCGCTTGTCGGACTGACGTCGCGCTTCTCTCCGGCGCTCGATGCGAGTTCGAGCGTCCTCTTGTTGTCGCTCATGAAGAACTTGGCGCTGATCGCGGCGAGCTCGCGGATCCGATGACGCGGTGGAGTCACTGTCGAGGTGGATCCGGTGAGTCGGCGATCTTGGCCTTCGTGGCGGAGAGTGCATGGTAGTTGCACCTCCGACAGTCTCGTCGCCACCGGCTCGTGCCTTGTCGTCTTACCGCGGCAATGATGGCGTTGGTTGCCGCGGAGCGTCGCCGTTGGCAAAGCCGATGAGGCTCTGGATAGTGGCCCTCCACTCGTCGACCTTGTTGGCCGTTGGAGGGTAGTCGAGGAGCGGCTGAGCTCTCGCCAGAGCTTCTGCTGGAGTAGTGGGCGGCATTGGAGAACGGTGCGAGGCGGGATATGCTCGGACTTCTAACTACGTTAGAAGGAGCAGCACCCGATCGAGCGGCTGTATCTCACTCGTGCCCGGCATGTTGGCGCGCATGCTGGTCTTGAGGGTCTCGATCCAGCGAGCGTATGGCATTGTGAACGCCATGGCGTTGTTGGTCCCGCGTCTCCTGAGATGGGCGCGGGGGATGCGCGGACGCCGAGGGTTGCGGGGCCTTGTCCTTGGACGTGGCACTGTCGCGAACACCTTCAGCGGCGCCCGTTCCGCCGCCGGCGTCTGCCCCACCACCCGATTGTAGCGGTGAGGGTGGGTGCAGCAGCGGACGGCTCTGCTGCCGCGAAGCCTTCTTCTTCGGTGGCATGTTGAGGAAGATGTTGAGGACGCTGCTCGTGTGAGCGTCGGATCAGATTCACACGGCCTCGACGCCCCTACAGCGCGCCAAAGATGTCGGGGAGGCTGATCGTACCCACGAACACCTATGGGGCGGCGGACCAGGCCTTTGTGGTTGAATGGCGGCGGAGATCGCACGAAAGAGCGGATTGAGGCGAGGCACACGAGCAGTTTACCCAACCGGAGCTCTCCGGAGATAAAACTCTTCTGCTGCTTGTTTGATGTATTGTGTTCTTGCTAGGGAGCGTCACGAGCTACAAAACCTAGCGTGAGCGTCTCTGGTCTCGAGTGAGTCGAATGAACCGAACCCCCTCTACGTTGCGCATGAGCCTCCTTTTATATGCTCAAGGGGTCTCCGACAGGTGGCAACATAGGCGAGGGTACAAATGTAAAAACAGGAGTTGGTACACCTACTCGAACAGTGTACAGTTCAAAATACCTAACTCTGACGGCAAAGGACAAAATCAATAAATGCCCGTCTGTGTCGCCCAAGCGATTACAGTGCAGAGATCGTCAGTGCGCCACCGCTCTCCACGATGGCAAGCTTGTCGCCGCTTATCGCTGCTCTCCGCTGGCTGCCTGACCTCTCGACCTGTAGCGCATGGAATGGTCCCATGGCGACACGTTCTGGATGAGCTGGAGCGAGAGATGGAGAGAGGTTGCTTGCGGCGTCCAGGAGACTTGTCGCGTCCAGGAGACTTGTCGGCGCTCGAGCCTTCCGGCAAGCTCCTCTTCAGGGCCTTGTCTTCTGCATGCCTTGAGTGGCCTTCCGGCAAGCTCCTCTTGCGGGGCCTTGTCTTCTTAGTCAAATACTTTGTTCTTGAATGGCTCCAAAGGAGCCACGGAGGATCTTGGCGGTGACGAGGCCAACCCTGCCGCGGGGTGTTGCAACTGTCCGTGCACGAGTACGGGATACTAGGGTACCCCTACTCTAGTACACCGACAACGTGGATTGGGTGAGTGTATCCATGACAGATGTGAGATTGTTATTTAATGGTTTATTTAAGGTGGCAACTTAAACACACATCTGGGTGGATTGAGGCACCTGGTTTCTATCGAGGACTTGCCTGTATTTCTTTGGACCGCCACCAGGGCTCAAAGGGATCATGAGATTATTCAAACTAGAAACTTCCGTGTGCAGCCACAAGCCATTATGGGCTCTGGCATAGTTGACTAAGTTGTGCGAACTCTTACGGGTAGACTAGCGAGATGTAGGGGAAAGTAGGTGTGCGGTCTACCCACAAGTAAGGTGCTAGTGCTTCTGAAAGACTATGTCTCGGTCATCCGTTTCTCAAACACCATGTAGTGCGATAAATCAAGCGGAGGCGATCGAGTATTGTGGGGAAAAGTGCGCAAACCTCTGCAGAGTGTATAAACAAATCATGGTTAGCCGTGTCCCCGATTATGGACATTTTGAGTATCTAGTACCTGGATATCATGTGAATCTCATCATGTTACTGCTAATTAATATTGTTGGGTTAATGAGTAATTTTTAATTTGGGATTGAGAATGCTGTCTACCCTTCTCAATGTTTCACCAACCACCATGATAGTTAAATAAATTTATTCCTTTGCAGTAGGGAAAAATTGGCTTTCCGCAAAAACTGTAACCATAGAGCTTTCCACCAGCCATATATGCATGTAGTATAGGCTTATCATTCCATTATTCTCTATGTGTTACATTGCGGCATATTCCATGTCTGACCGTTTTCGGGCTGCAACGTTTCATGTTGCAGACTTTTAGAACGATGATTAAGGTGCTTAGGTCGTGGTTTTATACTCGGTGATGCCGTTGGAGTTGATGGACTCGCTTATTCTTCCAAGCCTTCCGCTGTTATCGTTATTAGATGGCCTTAAGCCATTTTATTTTATCAAGTTCTCTCTTGAGACATTCGTTGTAATAAGTGTGTGATTGCTACTCTGTTATAAATCCTTGAGTCTTGTGTGGTGTCGGACATTCTTGATCCGAGGATGACAGCGAGCACGTAGATCGAATCTGTTTGAGGTGCGAGTCGCTCTGATAATCAAATTCAAAAACAAACCGGGAGGGAATGTCCAGGATATGTTCACCTTTAACAATTTTATTCGTGAACAAAACCTTACTGAATGACCCATTAAGGGCAGAAAGTACACGTGGTCCAATATGCAACAACAACCGCTTCTTGAACAGCTAGATTGGTTTTTTACCACGCTCAACTGGACTATCTCGTTTCCTAACACAATGGTAAATCCTTTGGGAAAGCCAGTCTCTGACCACACTCCTTGTTCTATGGTCATTCAAACTACCTCTCCAAAAAGTAAACTCTTCAGATTTGAAACATATTGGATTGCTCACCCAGGGTTCATGGAGGTGGTTGCGCAAGCTTGGAATAAACCCATCAAATATAATAGAATGTCCAACGTGGCTGCTAGAATTGGGCAGAAGCTCAAGGCTGTGAGATATGCTCTCAAGCATTGGAGTAAGAACATCTCCCGCTTACATGTTGCTATTGAAAACACTAACAAAAAAATTATGGAGCTGGATAACATTGAAGATCGTCGGCCACTTACTTTTCCTGAGAGAAACTTTCGCAATATCCTCAAAAAACATCTCTTAAGGCTTCTTCAACATCAGAAAGAATACAGGAAGAAACGTTGCACTATTAGATGGATCCAGTTTGGCGATGAGAACTCTAATTTTTTTCAAATTGTGGCTACTGAACGTTACAGGAGGAATTGCATCAGCTCTCTTAAAACTGATGATGGTGGTATAGTTGAGGATCTCGCTGGGAAAGAATCAATACTTTTTGAGGCTTTCAAAGCTCGGATGGGACATGCCAACCCTTCGCCTGTGAAATTCAACCTAGACAATCTTCTCAAGGATGAAATGTTGTTTTCCAACCTTATGGTGCCATTTACACATAAAGAGATTGATGATGTTGTTGCGACAAAGCCACCTGATCGGGCTCCTGGACACGATGGTTTCAATGGCGCGTTTTTGAAAGCGTGTTGGCCTATCCTCAAAGAAGATTTCTATCTTCTCTGCCAAGAATTTCACCAAGGTGGCCTCAATCTGGAAAGCATCAATGCTGGCTATATCACGTTGACTCCGAAGACCAACTCGCCTGATAATGTCAATGACTTCAAACCCGTCACTCTCCTTAACTGTTGTCTGAAGCTGATCACTAAGATTATAGCTAATAGTCTTCGGAGCATTATTCTTCAGTTGGTGCATAAAAATCAATACGGCTTTCTGCATGGTCGATCCATCCATGATTTCTTCGCTTGGGCCTTCGAATACATACATCAATGCCAAGCTTCCAAGAAAGAAATTGTCCTCCTTAAATTAGATTTTGCCAAGGCATTCGATACAATTGAACACTCTGTGATGCTCCTCATCTTTAAGAAAATGGGTTTCCCACCAAAGTGGCTGGCCTGGATGGAAAGTATCTTCTCTTCAGGAAAATCTTCTGTGCTTCTTAACGGAGTTCTGGTCGGCGATTTCATTGTAAGTGCAGAGTCCGCCAGGAGATCCTATGTCCCCCTCATTTTTGTCATGCTGGTGACCTCCTACAAACTGCCATTAATGAGGCACTTGATCAAGACACGATCAGCCAACCGATCCCTCCCAAGGTGATGCTAAGTACCGGTCATCCAATATGCGGACGATACTATCATAGTTTTGCCTGCGTGTTTTCTCCAAGCGGCCAAGATAAAACAAACCCTTGAAGACTACGCCACCTCTATTGGGCTCAAGATCAACTTTCATAAATCCACACTCGTCCCCATTAACACCCCAGCTGATGAGTGCAATGCTCTGGCTACTCTCTTTGGTTGCACTCAAGCCGCTATGCCATTCACTTACTTAGGGCTGCCTTTAGGAACCACTCACCCTACGGTTCTGGACTTAACACCATTCGTGTGCAAAGCAGAACGAAAAATAACATCAGCCATGTCTCTCATGTCCCATGTGGGCAGGTTGGCGTTGCTTAATTCACTCATTACTTCACTGGCCATCTATCCGATGGGCACCCTGCGCCTACCTCAGAAAATCATTGCTCAGTTGGACAACATACGCAGACATTGCCTCTGGTATAAAAAACAGCTGATGGCGATAAACACACCTCTTTGGCTGCTTGGCCCATGGTCTGTCATCCTAAGTCAAGTGGTGGCCTCGGTATTATTGACCTGAAGATCCAAAATGACGGCCTGCTTCTGAAATTCCTTCATAAATTCTACAACAAAATGGACATCTCCTGGGTGCAGCTGATTTGGGCATCGTACTACGTGGATTCAATCCCCCATGCAACTGACGCGTGCGCCTCATTTTGGTGGCGAGATCTCGTTCAACTAATGCCAATATATTGTGGAATCACCCACGTTCAAGTCAACAATGGTACGTCTACACTATTTTGGAAGGACAACTGGAATAATGATGTTTATGCTAATAAATACCCGAGGGCGTTCTCACACGTTCATCATGAAGATCTGTCGGTCCGGGATTTCTTGACGGCCGCCACCCTGCATGAAACCTTTTAGCTACCCCTATCCGTGCAAGCCCACGATGAGCTCAAGATCCTATAGCTTGATGTAGCGGAAGTAACTTTCGATGACCGTGAGGATGTTTGGGCCTGCTGCTGGGGAGCCACTATGTTCAAGACTGTTGCGTACTATCAATTTTTCTTTCGAGATGTGGTGGCTCATGTGGCTTTTCGTTGGCTTTGTCTCACCAAGTGTACCCCGAAAATCAAAGTCTTCGGTTGGTTTTTACTATCTAACCGCCTCAGCACACAAAACATGCTGAAGAGGAGACATTACAACATTGGAACCAACCTTTATTGTCTGTTGTGTGGTCATCACGTTGAGGAAACTGTGGAGCACCTCTTCTTCCACTGTGCCTTTAGCAAAGCTTGTTGGCCGGGACTGAATATCGTTTGGGGCTCTGTAGGAAACAGGCTAGATCTTGTTGAACAAATGAAGACACAATACCCACGCAAGATGATCATGGAAATCTTTCTGGTGGCTGCTTGGAGCCTCTGGAAAGAGCGCAACAATACTTATTTTAGGCAAATAGTGCCTTCCATGGATTCATGGTGGGATTGGTTCAAGAGTGACTTTAGTAACATCCAATATAGACTACCAGAACACAAGAGACATGTTATCTCTTCCCTGCTGCAAAACCTAACTCATGACTGTCATTAGCTCTGTAGTGGTGTAGCTTCGTCTTGCCATGTTGCTCACCTTTGTAATTACCACCATGTAACAGCTTCTTTGATTTTTAATACATATGTAGGAGCCTTTCGTACTATCTTAACCCTAAAAACAAACTAATCCAGTGGTTAGTGCGGCCCTAGTGGCATGGCGGGAAGTAGAGGAAACAGGGAGTGAACTAAGCATGGCAGGACCGGATGAGGATCAGGACAGAGAAGAGCACGACAGCAGGGGCAACCCCAAGGACGCAGCAAGGAAGAAAGTGGTGCAGCGTCGAGTGTACTTTGTTAGTTCCCTCTTACAGGGGCGAGATCAAGGTACTCTGGTGTGCAAAAGTTGATTTTTGGCCTCATCATGGCCTCAAGGAAAGTGCGCCACTACTTCCAAGCCCACGAGATCATAGTTGTCACCCGCTTTCCGTTGCAAAGGATACTCTGAAACCCTGAGGCTACCGGCAGAATAGTGGAGTGGGATTTGGAGTTATACAGCTTTGGCCTGAAATTTGAGAGCACATCAACCATTCAAAGCAGGGCATTGGCAGTGTTTATAGCAGAATGGACGCCAACCCCTGATGAAGAGGTGCTAGAAATAGTTATCCCTTGCAAGGAAGCGCCCCAAAATGGATCATGTATTTTGATGGTGCTTTCTCCCTGCAAGGGGTAGGGGCTGGCGTGCTTCTCATTTCTCCCACAGGGGAGCACTTGAAGTACGTCATCCAGATGCATTTTCCTCGGGAGGAGGTAACCATCAATACAGCAGAGTATGAAGGGCTCCTTGCCGGGCTCAGGATTGCCACATAATTGGGAATTAAGAAGCTGATCATTGGAGGAGATTCACAACTTCTGGTGAGACAAGTCAACAAGGATTACCAAAGTCCATTGATGGAGGCATACGTTGAGGAAGTGAGAAGATTGGAGGAGCACTTTGATGGATTGCAAACAGAGCACGTACCCCGTGCGGAAAATAGCATAGCTAATCATCTGTCAAAGTGTGCTGCGCAAAAGCCTCATGTGGAACCAGGAACTATTGTTCTCCATCTTACTCAGCCCTCCGTATCCCCGACAATAATGGCCAGGAAGAGGAGGAAGTTGGACTCCGGTAAGCCTCTCCCGGTAGAATCTCCCGGGGCTCCTGGTAGGGACCCTGCCGGAAACAACTCCCCATTGATTGTCGAGCTGAGCTCTCTTGCTGGGCCACTGGTCCGCACAGTCCAGGTACGTGCTCCCGCAGATGAGGAGGTGCCACTAGTCCTTGTTGTCGAGCACCGGGCTCCAACTTGGGCAACACACAATGTCCATTTCCTCCGAACTGGAGAACTTCCCGATGAGCAAGTAGAAGATGAAATAGTAGACCGGAGGGCCAGTATGTATTTGTTTGTCGATGACACTCTATACAAAAGAAGGCCCAACGGTATGAAATTGAAGTGCATCTGCCGGGAAGAGGGAAAGGAACTGCTGGCGGAAATACACAAAGGCATGTGCGGCTCCCACATTGGATCAAGGGCATTAGTTGGGAAAGCATTCTGGCAAGGATTTTATTTCCTCCAAGATGTGGTCGAGCTAGTCACCAAGTGTGAAAGCCTGCCAGTTCCATTCCAAGAACATCCATTTGCCTACAGCAGCTCTTCAGACAATCCCTTTCTCATGGCGGTTTTCGGTCTAGGGGCTTGATATCCTCGGCCCTTTCCCCCGAGCTGCCAGGGCCTTTGAATTCTTGTTCATTGCCATCGACAAGTTTACAAAGTGGCCAGAAGTAGATGTCGTGAGAAAGGTGACTGCTCAGTCAGCTATCAAGTTCTTAAAAGGATTGGTGTGCCGCTTTGGGGTCCCTGCCTGGATCATCACCGATAACGGCGCCCAGTTCACGAGCCGCGCCTTCATGCAATATGTTCATGCCCTCGGAAGCAAGATCTCATCTGCCTCAATTGCTCATCCTAGAAGGAATGGACAATCTGAGAGGGCTTACGTTGAAGTGTTGCTAGGACTCAAGACAAGAACATTTGATACGCTGCAGAAGTGCGGCAGCCGATGGATCGATGAGCTGCCGGTAGTCCTCTGGTCCCTCAGAACGACACCAAATCGGGCTGCCGGGCAGACTCCCTTCTCCCTAATCTATGGGGAAGAAGCGGTTATCCCCATGGAACTCATTTACGGGTCACTGTGAATGCCTGCCTACAATGAAGTAGCGCAGGATCAGCACCGGCATGACGACGCTGTGCTTCTCGAGGAGAACCGTCTCCGGGCTGCTACACGTGCTGCACACTATCAGCGAGCCCTACGTCGCTATCACAACCGCATGGTTCATGCCCGGTGTTTTGAGGAAGGAGGCCTTGTCCTTTGGCACGTTCAGTCCGCCAAGGGTACAAACAAGTTGACGCCAAAGTGGGAAGGCCCTTACCGGGTACTTCGAGTCACCAGACGTGGTGCAGTCCGTCTAGAGATCGGAGATGGCATTCAATTGCAAAACTCATGGAATATTGAGCATCTCCGCAAGTTCTACCCGTAAGGCGCGGCTATCGGGCCCTGCCCGGCAGCCACCCTTTTGTATGGGCCTTGCCTCAGTTGCATGTAACCCCTTGTACAAAGCCAGGCGCAGACCCTGAGCAACACAGAAATAAATGAAGCGCTAGCCCCCCAAAAAATTTCATGCATGCATAAGTATTTCATGAGCATTGCATATGCATATAGATAAGATCTCATCTTACATCATTTCCATCTGCATAAAACTGCAGGTTCCTGCCGTGAGCTTGGCCTCTAAAGGAAGCTGGAAAGATAAACCAACACTGCGATCTCCGACAAGCCAAATAGATAAGTTATATCTCTTGTCCATACATGTTCTATAAACAAAATACTCGTGCATAAGAAAACCTCGCCGCTTTATGAAACTTAGGTGCTCCCATCCCTTGACACGAGCGTTGCTTCATTTAGGATGGTCATGATGGCCTTTAATGAAAAGAGATTGGCGGGGGGATGGTCCCTCAACTCAATTTGTGCCCGGTAGGCTTAGTCCCCGGCAACAAAATGGAGGTTACCGGCAGGATAGCCTGCCGGGGGATACTCATTTATTTAAAATATAGAGGCATTCCACCTTTGCATGGACATATACATGCACGAGTCCCCGGCAAGGATCATCTTTTTAATTAATATGCTGATCAAACAAGTAAAAACCTTACTGGACACAAACATGAGATTGCATTATTTGAACCAAAATTTTGCAAGTGCCTACAGATTTAAGATTGAAAAAAGATAAGTGACCCGTCCTTTCTTGTCCGTCTCCACCTAGGCACTACGTCAGGAGGTGAAGTGGGCCAAAGGGGTGCCTGGGCAGAAGCCCAGCCTGACCCTATCGGGTTCTAGGAGAGGTAGCCTGGTAGGGGCGGGAAGGCACTGGCGAAAGTGTCGATGGAGAGCATGGCAGAGCTGCATCCCGTGAGGAAGCCTGCTGGGGTCCAGCTGGAAGGCTGCTGGAGGAGTGAAGGGGCATCATCCCCACCTCTGCACCCAACTCCCCGGCAAACCACCTTGTCGGAGAGGAGATGCAGATGGTACTGCCGCCCCCTGATGAAGACGATGCGGCCGAAGCTCAGCTGGAGACAGAGGCGTCGCCCTCCCGATCAGCGTCGTCGTCATTGCCGTCACTGTCCTCCTCGCCGCTATCGCTCGAGGAGTAGCTTTCGTCGTCGGTCGAGATCTCCATGCAGCACCCTAAGCGTACACCCGAGCTCCCAAAAACTTTGACAGAAAGGAAGCCGTCCTCCATTAACTTAAATTTGACGACGTGCCCTTCCGACAAGCTATGGGCACGAGCGAAGGTCTTACAGCCCCGGCGGAAGTACATGACGTGAGGGGCGGGGAAATCTACATCCACTCATATGCTGCCATTCCCGCAGCCCCTCATGTGCAGTCTGAGTACGCGTGGCTGTTCGAGCTCCATCACCCTGGCGAATGGGGTAGGGAGGCGGAGACTGTCGGTGTCAAAACCGGTGGATCTCGGTTAGGGGGTTCCGAACTGTGCATCTAAGGTTGATGGTAACAAGAGACGGGGGACACGATGTTTGCCCAGGTTCGGGCCCTCTCTATGGAGGTAATACCCTACTTCCTGCTTGGCTGATCTTGATGAATATGAGTATTACAAGAGTTGATCTACCTCAAGATTGTAATGGCTAAACCCCTAAAAGTCTAGCCTGTATGGCTCTGATTATGATTGTCTATACGGACTAAGCCGTCCGGTTTATATAGACACTAGAGGGGACTAGGGTTGTACAATGTCGGTTACACAGAAAGGAATCTTCATATTAGGGCGCCAAGCTTGACTCCCACGCCAAGGAGAGTCCCATCCGGACATGGGCGAGAGTCTTCGGTCTTGTATCTTCACAACGCATCAGTCCGGCCCATGTCCAATAGGTTGGACGCCCGAGGACCCCTGAGTCCAGGACTCCCTCAGTAGCCCCCGAACCAGGCTTTCAATGACGATGTGTCCGGTGTGCAGATTGTCTTTGGCATTGCAAGGCGGGTTCCTTCTCCGATGCCTTCAAAGAATTGTATTCGGCCTTCCATTTAATGCCATACCCATCGGCTTCTGTGCATCCATAGCTTCAGCTTCCACGTGTCGAGCGAATACAAGAGGTCAGGGTACATTTTACATATAACACCCCGGCCATGTAAAAAAGCTTCTATTTAAAGGGATTGGATCTCAGATCAGTTCCACAACACGCGGAAAATCCTTAGAGCTTGCTAGGAGAGACAACTCCAACATGGCTAGCACTCCCAGTTCTTCCTCCCGCCCCACAGCCCTAAAAAAGGCGATTGGGAGAGATGTTCCGTATCCCACGGTAAGCTAGTGAAGCTGCAAACACAGGGGTTTCTTCCCCCCGCGGATCTAGTCCCCGTTCGAGCAGGATTGTCTTCCTTCAATGGTGTGGCTCAGGCTGAGAATTTCCCCAATCCATCCTGGGGGGAATGAGTGTGCTTTGTTCCCTACCTTCTAAGAGGCGTCGGATTTCCAATCCATCCGTTCCTCCGAGGACTTCTGGAGTATTATGGCCTCCAACGTCACAATTTCACTCCTGCCTCCATCCTGCACATCACGGGTTACGTCGCTCTTTGTGAGCTATTCCTGGGCTGTGAGGCCCATTTTGAATTATGGAGGAAACTATTTTGCCTCGTCCCTCATAACTAAGAGGGATCAATATTTGATGTGGGCGGAGCCGAGGTATGGCGCATCGCTGGGACCGGATACCTGTCCGGCACACCGAAGAAGGCATCCGAAGAGTGGCCATCCGAATAGTTTTATATCGAGGACATCGCCCTTCCTCACCCAGTGCGAATGGGTCTGCCCGAATTTTCAAGTGCTCCGTTGAAAAAATGCCACAGCTGGCGCCCTCGGAGCCTTGAGGAGGAAGACAGCGCGGAAGTCCGTCAATTGATGGGCAAGATAAAGACACTCGCCCAGTCAACTGTGACACTCCAAATTTTTTGTTGTTTTTGTTTTCAGCAAAAACCTTGCTTGGTTTGAAGAAGGTCATTTAAACCCTTCTTAAAAACCTCTCTTGAAGTTTTCTTCTCGAGAAAGCATTTCTTGGATTTATTTTCTTCTAAAAAGAAACCTTTTTGGTTTTGGGTTATTCTTTGGTTTTGATCCATCCTTGATTTTGCCATGCCTCTTGTGGTAAATTTCTCCCAAAACCCTCCTTCCACTTTGGTACCACTCAAACATTCTGTCCAAACTAGTAAACTCCATTTTTGGACTCTATTCCAATTATTTCCTCTCCCAAAATAATTACATCTTTTGTTTTGAGCCTAAGTGATTTGCAAAGCAAGTACCCTAATGCTTTTGAGTTTTGACCTCAAACCAACTCCCTTGGATAGTCCTTGGTACCCACAACCCAGAACCATCTTGATCCACTCTTCTCCTTTTCAAATATTTCAAATTTCACTCACTGCAAGTTTGGACCAGATTTGCCAAATTTGGTGAAATTCATATCTACCCTTCTCCAAAAATTCTACCAAAATTCAGGCAGCCCTCAGATGCAATGAGAGACCACCACACCAAGGATCACCTCAAGAAAAATTTCCCACATGCCAAAACCATTACAGCCGAACACCTTGCATGCCTTTGTTACATGCATCTTGATTAAATTCGAGAAAGTTCAGAGTTTCGGTGTCAATCTTCGTCGATTAATTCAGTCACATGTTCACAGTGCCTTGACACGTTGCTCATAACCTAAGCGTGCCTGTCCGGAGCCTCACACGTGCTTGGCGTGTTCTGGCGTCGGTGGCGCCACAGCCCGCCTAACGTCGGCGTGTCTTGCGGTGGCGAACCACCGTGGCGGCCGGCCAAGGGAAGCGAAAACGGCGTGCGCTGTTGGCGCCGCCCAATCCATTTGGTGGCTCCAGCGTGGCCACTTCCTCGCCCGACCGCGCATGCAGCTCTGATCGCCGTGGCGCGGCACGCCTGAGCATGCTCTCTGCCGCCAAGCGGACCCTTGCAGCCCCGTTCCGTCGAATCCACCGGGCTCCTAATCCAAGCTGGTTTAGCGTCAAAACGGCACCAGTGGAACTCCACGCTGACGCCCCACTCCCTAAACCTCCCCGACCAAGCTCTGCGCCGCCGTAACCATCATCGGAGAAGTCCGTTCACGGTCACCGCCTTGGATCGCCTATAAAAAGGAGCCCCGAGCTCGCTCTCGTGCACACACCACCCCTGCACTTCACCAAGACCCTGCCTAGCCACTGGGAGGGCCTCGATGATTTCTCCTCCCCCAACTCCGGCCGCCCGATCCGCCTCGGCCACCAGCTTGATTCCTGCTTGGTGAGGCCATCTCCGGCGCTCAAACCTCGTCCGCAGCCTCCTCTTACACCTAGTGCTCTAACCCCCCACCTCAATTCGGTCCTTGCGGCCCTCCTCGTGAGATCCACCATCGCCCGAGCCGCCGTCCGCCGGAGAAAGTGTCGCCCGTCGACTTGGTGCTCCCCGGCCCAAGTACACCACCCACCGACGCGGAAGGACACACTCATACTCTTGGTACACTCCGATCTCCTGGCTCGCCGTGGTTCGGCCTTGGCGACCACCGCCTTCCCGAGGCGCCGTGAGGTCTTTTAAACTGACATGTGGACCCCCATGTTAGCCTCTCTTTCTTTTCCCTTGAACCGTTTTCCGTTGGCGCCTTGAGAAATCGTTTTCCATGTGGGCTTGCGCGTTTCTATTCGAACCGTCTTACATTTTCTCGGTTAAACCCTGGAACTTTTTGTTTCATTACGGATGAGTCCTGGACGAAACCCTTATAACTCTTTAATAAAAAGTGATTTTTGAGTGATTCTTTATCTGACAGTCTTATAATTTTGTATAGTTTTTTATGGGATTTATTTGGAAATTTTTTGGAACAACTTTTATGCATGCGTTGGTTTTCACGTTAGTATGCCTTTTCGATATACCGTAGGTTCCGGAGGAGGTGACGGAACATGAACTTCCGAGCTAGACCCGACTACTCTGAACCAGGCAAGCATGTTTGAACATTTGATATGATGAGTGTTACGGCAAGTTTGCATTAAGTAGTTTCATGGAAAGTTTGTGAGCATCTGGATGAAGGTTATTTTCCATGCAAGTTGAGGCATGTGAGTTCGATAATCCATACGTGATGGATGTGTATGTGCATGGCCATGTGTTGGCATGAGGATGGGTAAGATGGCAGTGTCGTAGCATGCCAGTCTTATGTCATACCATTTCGACTTCAGTGTCAACCCGTACCAGTTCGGTTTCCATCCATTTCCCTTCCCGTACTACCACATGTTTTCCGCAAGGGATATGGCTTAGTAAGTTGCAAACCGCTTTCTGGTACACACCAAATGGAGAGGCCGTGATGATGGTTCCATGGCCCTGGAATAAAGCCATCATCCGGTCGGGGGCATGGGTGTTTCCGGTTGGGACCGAGAGGGGGCACCCTTAGAGCTGCTGAATATAAATTTGATCCCATGCTATTCGAGATTGTGATCTCCCGTCTCAAAAGTTTTTCTCGACGATGTCTAGGGTGATTCCTGGCATTCGTGAGGTAGGATGGGTGTGTCTTGGTTAGCTGTGTTTCTTACGAAATACCATAAACAGAACTAGTCTTTCAGGGACTACGAAATCCGTTGGGCGTGAGTAATTTTAGTACAAACTCTGCAGAGTCCAAATTCCTCGAATCATCTTATCCATGTCCAAGTTCTGTATTATCTTATCACGACAAGTGTCGGTTTGGTGACAGATACTCCGGTGATTCACATGAGTACTAAGTCCGGTTAAATGTTTATTCACGTGGATGGACTAACCCGTTTATATTCATGTGTTGAATATTTATTATGAGTGCTATATCTTTGTGATGAAAGCCCTTTACGTGATGTCGCTCAGGGCGTTCATTGCGGCATTGTTGTTATTTATTTTCATTATAAGCCCTTTACGTGATGTCACTCAGACGTCCATTGCGGCATTGTTGTTATTTATTTTCATTATAAGCCCTTTACGTGATGTCGCTCAGACGTCCATTGTGATATTGTTGTTATTTATTTTCATTATAAGCCCTTTACGTGATGTCGCTCAGACGTCCGATCATGACATTGTTGTTATTTATTTTCAGTATAAGCCCTTTACGTGATGTCGCCAGACGTCCGATCATGACATTGTTGTTATTTATTTTCATTATAAGCCCTTTACGTGATGTCGCTCGGGCGTCCGATCATGACATTGTTGTTATTTATTTTCATTATAAGCCCTTTACGTGATGTCGCTCAGACGTCCGATCGCTGACATTGTTGTTATTTATTTTCATTATAAGCCCTTTCTGTGATGTCGCTCAGACGTCCGACTGCGGCATTGTTGTTATCTATTTTCAATATAAGCCCTTTATGTGATGTCGCTCAGACGTCCGACTACGGCACGCATGTATCTTTATTTTCAAAATAAGCCCTTTATGAGGTGTCGCTCAGACGCCCGGCTATGGCATGTTTTCCTTATTTCCTCACCCTTCGAGGCGTCGCTTCAGACACCCGATCGGTTTTGAGTTTATCTTCTTTGGGTTTTCTAGCGGACTACCGCCGATTCCCTTCTTGATTATTTTTGCTATGCTGTTTTAATTGAGAAATGTTGAGATTAACCATGTTGCATTCATGCATTCATTTGTTATATCTTTTGTCTGAACTGTCTTGCGAGTACTTTCATAGTACTCACACGCTTGTTGATTTGGCGAGATCTTGTGGCGATCTCATGGATGAAGAGTTCGATAGCGAGTCCGACGCCAAGAGGAATCCCAGTCAGTCTCGTGCGACCCCTGGATCAGTCATTGTGATAAATTCATCGAGCCTCACCTCGACGCTCGATGAGCCGCCAACGTAGTAGACTTATTAACCATCCCGCTGTGTTATTCCACCAACCACTCATAGCTCGAGTCAGTAGTATTTCCACCCCACACCTTTGAGTCATATCCGCCACTATGTTTAATCATTGGCGTGTTGTAATAATTGGTTGGGCATCTTGATCCGACCCCTTGTATTATTGTAATGCTACTCGGCTTCTTGTATCAAAGTTTTGTCAACGGTATGAAGGATTTTCCTCATATTGGTCTTCACAGTCGGTTGTTCATTTAATATTTTTATTGAAAAACCGGTCGTGACAAGCTTGGTTCAAGAGCTAGGATGACTGTAGGAAGACACTATGTAAGATCTCTAATCTGTTATTAGCATAGTAGAGCTGTTTATTATTTTTACAAATGTAGTCAATTCGATACCAAGATAAAATTTATGTTTTGACTCCTCAGGATTTTTGCCTACTTTTGTAGATGGCCTGCAACGACTGCGAGTCACGGATGTTCGCCAACATGCCCGATGGGTTTGTCAAGCTTCTCTCCTTCATCGTCCAAGTCGCGATGGGGCCAGATGTGCGCCCGATTTTCTCTCTCTCGGCACAAGGTCAATGACCGTCTAACCATGCACCAAGCCGCGGTGGAATTCAAGAGAGGACGAGTTGAGCGTTACGGTTCGTGGGGAGAGCCATGCCCACAGAGAAGCACGCTTCTGACGGCAGCCCGTGAAGCGATAGCCCGTCTCGAGGGATATCACGCCTTCGATGAAGACTTCGTCGCTACCGCTACACGCCATGTCACGTGCCATACACTTGCCACTACGCGTTCTCTTGCCCCAGAGGAGAACGGGATGAAGCTTTTGAGATTCTCATCGAGTATCTTCGGGCTTTGGAGGCAGCCTTCGACAACCTGGTGGATGATTTTGTAGCTGCCCGCATGAACTCAGTCCATGGCTGTACCGCCAACAGGAGGGAACTCCTGCGTGCTGCACCACCACTGACTTTCGTCTCATCATCAGCATCGTTCGCTCTCTGCTCGCACCGCTACTCGTCGCCTGCCTACCACGGAGGAATTCAACCACGTCATTGCGCCTACTCCGGTTAGATTACGCACCACCCTCGTGCCGCTCAGATTCGTGTTGTCCTCAAGACAGGCACCTGCTCCACCAACTCTGCGTAGCACCTCTCGTCTGGAGCCTATCTCTGAGGAGGAGGTTGAGTCCCCAGCCTCTCTACGCCTCACCCTTGGCAGGCCAAGGGAAATCCTTACCATCTTCGACTAAGTGCGCTTAGCCGCCATGCGATGTACCGACTGGTGCGATAGGTTTATATGTAAATAGGCTGTGAGAAGTAGTGCATTTGCGCATCATGTAGGATCCGGAGGAGTGCACTAGACTAAATAACATGTCAGGATTTATGTACGCATATCCTGAGTGATGTATTGTATAATTACTGCTTGCGTGTAAGTATGTAATGAACAGTCATTCTCCATGCGCAAACGTATTTTTTCTCTTGAAAAATCTTGGAGCATTTGCAACTTTTTGCATCTTCTTGAATTTATTGATTTTTGCGGCTCAATTTCTTTTCTGATGAGTGTTCCAAAATATATCCCCAGAGTGAACTATGTCTCGTCCTTGGACGCGCTCCATGCCAACTCCGATAGAGGAAAATTATGACACACCCCCAGGCAACAATTTCACTCAGGGACAGACAAATCAGCAGGACAGTGAAACGACACTTTCCCAAATGTGTCGTATTTATGAACAAAGTCAGCAGCAACATCAGGAAATACTGAACCAAGTCATTAATATGGGAAATCACCGCGGACCGTATCAACAGCAATCCAAGTTATCTGAGCTACAGAAGACGCGTCCCCAAACATTTTCTCACACTGACAAACCTCTGGAAGCCGAGGACTGGCTTCGAGACATGGAGAGAAAATTAATTATCGCCCAGTGTTCAAACCTTGAGAAGGTACTTTATGCTCCGCATTATCTCACTGGAGCAGCCGCATCGTGGTGGGAAAATTTCCTGCACATGCACCCCAACGAAAATAATATATCATGGGAAGAATTTAAAGAAAGTTTTCGTGGGGCACATATTCCTAAGAGCCTTATGAAGATCAAAAGAGAGAATTTGATGACCTCAAGCAAAGGACAATGACATTGTCGAATACAACAGTCGGTTTACCTGCTATCTCGCTACGCCAACGAGGAGCGTATGTCAGAAAACAAAAAGATGGAGAAATTCCTAGACGGTCTGACACCCGCGCTTAAATGTCAATTCGTCATACACACATTTCCAGATTTTAAGACGCTGGTGGATAAGGCCATTACATTGGAAAATGAGGGACGTAGCTTAGAAGATTTCCGTAAGCGGAAGAGGGACCAGATTGAACACACCCGCAACCACCGCAGCAAGACAGATGTTTAGAAGAACTGGACACCCAAACCCACGACAAGCATCTCACACCCAATCAAGAATTTCCATGCAAGGGACAAGGAGTTCACATACCGCCCGAGCGTTACATTACGCTTGTGGAGAAGAAGGACACTACGCCAAGCGGTGCCCCAAGCCAAGGAACTCGACCCCAAAGCCGAACAACGGAAGCAATAATTGGCGCACCAAAGCGCAACAATTTCAACCCAAATAACAACCACGGGAAGGGTCATTTGAACCACGTGACCAAAGAGGAAGCACAAAATGCCCCGGATATCGTACTCGACGCGTTTCCTGTCAACACAATACCTGCCATGGTTTTGTTTGATTCGGAGCTTCTCACTCGTTCGTTTGAAAAGTTTTGCTTTGCAAAATAATTTTTCGATGTTACCCTTGGGAAAATCTATGATCGTCAAGTCCCACGGAATTAAGCAAGTTACCCGAAATTATTGCCAGGGTGTGGTTATCGAGTTTGAAGGGTTGAAGTTTCACGCAAATCTGATCGTATTGGAAAATAAAGAACTGGATGTCATCTTAGGGATGGATTGGTTAACCACCAACAAAGGTTTTATTGACCGCTTCAACAGGACTGTAATTCTCACCCATCACCACGGGAAGACCATAAAAGTTTCAGCCAAGGAAAGAAAAATATCCAGCAACCGAGATTAAACAAGGTGGATATTTCTGAATTGAGCAAAGTTCGATGGTGTGTGAATTTCGGGCGTATTCCCAGAAGAACTACCGGGCATGCCACGGATCGAGAGATAGAATTCAGCATTGAGCTAGCAACGGAACCGCTCCCATATACAAGAAACCCTATAGAATGGCACCATCCGAATTGGTGGGCTGAAGAAGCAAATAAAGGAACTGTTGGAAAAAGGGTACATACGAGCCAGTTCCTCACCATGGGGTTCACCAATTTTATTCGACAAAAAGAAGGATGGAACACTGAGATTGTGCATAGACTATCGAGCGCTAAACATGGTCACAATCAAGAACAAATATCCGATGCCTCGAATAAATGATTTATTCGATCAACTCGCTAAGGTCAAGGTATTCTCAAAGATTGACTTAAGATCGGGATATCATCAACTGAAAGTACGAACCGAGGATATTCCCAAGACCGCCTTTCACCTCCAGATCTGGATTATGCGAGTTCACCGTAATGCCATTCGGACTGACAAACGCCCCCGCATATTTTGTTCACCTCATGAACAAAGTATTCATGAAGTTTATGGATAAGTTTGTTCTGGTATTTATCGATGATATTCTGGTATACTCGAAAACACCAGAAGAACACGCTGAACATCTCCGGATTGTACTACGAGAACACATGAAACATCAGTTGTACGCCAAGTTCAGCAAGTGTGAATTTTGGCTAAAGCAAGTAGGTTTTCTGGGCCACGTACTAGCTCAAGAAGGTATCGCCGTAGACCCGGAAAAAGTCAAGGCCGTACTTGGCTGGAAGCCACCGTCCAGTGTGACGGATGTACGAAGTTTCTTGGGAATGGCAGGATACTACCGAAGATTTATTGAAGGATTCTCCACCATAGCAAAGCCAATGACGCAACTACTCAAGAAAGGCGGGAAGTTTGAATGGACGGAAGCCTGCGAGAAAAGTTTCCAAGAACTAAAGAGGAAAGTGACAACAGACACGGTACTAATTGTGCCAGATATACACAAGAATTTTGAAGTATTTTGTGGCGCATCTCGAAAGGGCCTCGGTGCGTATTAATGCAAGAAGGCAAGGTTATGCATATGTTTCCAGACAACCATAAGCATGAGGAAAATTACCCTACCCATGACCTGGAATTAGCAGCAATGATACATGCACTCAAGGAATGGAGACACTTTCTACTTGGTAATCGTTGCGAAATATACACGGACCACAAAAGCCTCAAGTATATTTTCACACAACCAGAACTAAATTTATGGCAGCGACGCTGGTTGGAATTAGTAAAGGATTATGATGTTGGGATCCACTACCACCCGGGGAAAGCAAATGTTGTAGCAGACGCTCTGAGTCGAAATCCTAGTCCAGACAACGACAGCATGCCAGACTTAAGACCTGAATTCCAGCAGGAGTTCGCAAGGCTCAACCTGATGGTGGTCACCAAAGGCAGTGTGTCAAATTTAGAAGTACAGCCTACCCTGATAGAGAAGGTTAAAGAGGCTCAACGTGGACACCCCAGCATTGAAGGCATAAAGCGTAAGATGAAATTGGGCAAGGCCTCAGAATTCAGTATTGATGAGCAAGGAATATTGTGAATGCAGGGAATAGGCTCTGCGTGCCAAATATCCATGATCTTAAACAGCAAATCCTGACTGAAAGCCACACCGCTCCATATTCAATCCATCCTGGAGGAACAAAAATGTACAAAGATCTTCAGGAGACATTTTGGTGGCATGGTATAAAAAGAGACATAGCCATGTTTATTGCATGTTGTGACTCTTGTCAACGCATCAAGGTCGAGCACCAGAAACCGGCCGGACTATTGCAACCGAATAAGATACCCGAGTGGAAATGGGACGAAATTGGAATGGATTTTATTGTTGGACTACCTCGGTCAGAGGACACGGACATGATGCCATATGGGTAATCACAGATATACTGACTAAAGTAGCTCACTTCATCCCCGTGAAGACAACACACACCACTCAGAAGCTTGCTAGGCTCTACCTCTCCCGTATCATTTGCCTACATGGAGTCCCAAAGAAAATAATCTCGACAGAGGCACTCAATTCGTCTCGGTTTTGGGATCACTTACAACAAGCTCTGGGAACTCAGGTGGCATTCAAGACCGCATACCATCCCAGACGGATGGGCGGTGAACGAGTAAATCAAATACTAGAAGATATCTTTGAGAGCATGTGTCCTCACCTATGGGACCAGTTGGGAGGAGAGCTTACCATACACAGAATTCGCATATAACAACAGCTATCAGTCCAGCTTGCAAATGGCACCATTTGAAGCTCTGTACGAACGAAGATGTCATACCCCGCTAAATTGGTCGGAAACCGGAGACAGTCATATCTTCGGCCCAGACCTGCTCAAGGGGGCTGAAGATAAAGTCAAGGTAATTAAGGCCCGGCTCAAGACAGCCCAAAGTCGACAAAAGAGTTATTACGATCAGAACCATCGTGGGGTCAATTTTGAACCCGGTGAATTTGTGTACCTACGAGTATCACCCATGAGAGGCCTGCACCGATTCAAGATTAAAGGAAAACTAGCACCAAGATTCATCGGGCCTTTCTGCATAGTAGCACGAAGAGGCACGGTGGCCTACCAGCTAGACTTACAATAAGAATTATCCGACATCCACGACGTATTCCACGTCTCCCAATTGAGGAAGTGCGTAAGCAACCAAGAGAAACAAGTACCCCATAAAAACATTGACGTGCAACCAGATCTCACATATCGGGAGCATCCGATAAAAATCTTGGAAGAGTCAGAAAGGAGAACCCGACAGAAAAACCACCAAGTTCTTCAAAGTTCAGTGGAGCAACCACACCGAAAATGAAGCCACTTGGGAAAGAGAGGAGTTCCTTCAAGCAGAGCACCCACAATTATTTGAAAATCAACTGGAATCTCGGGGACGAGATTTTTCCTAAGGGGGTAGGTGCTGTGACACTCCAAATTTTTTGTTGTTTTTGTTTTCTGCAAAAACCTTGCTTGGTTTGAAGAAGGTCATTTAAACCCTTCTTAAAAACCTCTCTTCCGAGTTTTCTTCTCAAAAAGCATTTCTTGGATTTATTTTCTTCTAAAAAGAAACCTTTTGGTTTTGGGTTATTCTTTGGTTTTGATCCATCCTTGATTTTACCATGCCTCTTGTGGTAAATTTCTCCCAAAACCCTCCTTCCACTTTGGTACCACTCAAACATTATGTCCAAACTAGTAAAATCCATTTTTGGACTCTATTCCAATTATTTCCTCTCCCAAAATAATTATGTCTTTTCTTTTGAGCCTAAGTGATTTGCAAAGCAAGTACCCTAATGCTTTTGAGTTTTGACCTCAAACCAACTCCCTTGGATAGACCTTGGTACCCACAACCCAGAACCATCTTGATCCACTCTTCTCCTTTTCAAATATTTCAAATTTCACTCACTTTGCAAGTTTGGACCAGATTTGCCAAATTTGGTGAAATTCATATCTACCCTTCTCCAAAAATTCTACCAAAATTCAGGCAGCCCTCGGATGCAATGAGAGACCACCACACCAAAGATCAGCTCAAGAAAAATTTCCCACGTGCCAAAACCATTACAGCCGAACACCTTGCATGCCTTTGTTACATGCATCTTGATTAAATTCGAGAAAGTTCAGAGTTTCGGTGTTAATCTTCGTCGATTAATTCAGTCACATGTTCACACGGTGCCTTTGGCACATTGCTCCTGACCTAGCGTGCCTGTCCGAGCCTCACACGCATGCTTGGCGTGTTCTCGGCGTCGGTGGCGCTTCGCCCGCCACGCCGGTGTGTCTTGCGGTGCGAACCACCGTGGCGGCCGACCGGGGCGAGCAGCGGCGTGCGCTGTTCGGCGCCGCCCAATCCATCTGGTGGCTCCGCGTGGCCACTTCCTCGCTATGCAGCGCCAGATTCTGATCGCCAGTAGTGCGGCACGCCTGAGCATGCTCTCTGCCGCCGACGGACCAGCAGCCCGTTGGTCGAATCCACCCAGGGCTCCTAATCCAAGCTGGTTTAGCGTCAAAAGCGGCACCGGTGGAACTCCGCAGCGATGCCCCACTCCTAAACCTCCCCGACCAAGCTCTGCGCCGCCGTAACCATCACCGGAGAAGTCCGTTCACGGCCACCGCCTCGGATCGCCTATAAAAAGGAGCCCCGAGCTCGCTCTCGTGCACACACCACCCTGCACTTCACCAAGACCCTGCCTAGCCACTGGGAGGGCCTCGAGGAGGTCTCCTCCCCCAACTCCGGCCGCCCCGATCCGCCTCGGCCACCAGCTTGATTCACTGCGGTGAGGCCATCTCCGGCGCTCAAACCTCGTCCGCAGCCTCCTCTTACACCTAGTGCTCTAACCCCCACCTCAATTAGGTCCTTGCAGCCCTCCTCGTGAGATCCACCATCGCCCGAGCCGCCGTCTGGGAGAAAGTGTCGCCATCGACGTGGTGCTCCCCGACGCCCAAGTCCACTACCCACCGACGCGGAAGGACACACTGATACTCTTGGTACACTCCGATCTCCCTGACTCGTCGTGGTTCGACGCCGGCGACCACCGCAGCCTTCGGGCGCCGGCGAGGTCTTTTAAACCTGACATGTGGACCCCCCATGTCAGCCTCTCTTTCTTTTCCCGCGAACCGTTTTCCGTTGGCGCCTTTGGGCAGAAATCGTTTTCCATGTGGGCTTGCGGCGTTTCTATTCGAACCGTCTTTTGTTTTCTCGGTTAAACCCTGGAACTTTTACATTTCATTACAGATGAGTCCTCGGATGAAACCCTTATAACTCTTTAATAAAAAGTGATTTTTGAGTGATTCTTTTCTGACAGTCTTATAATTTTGTCTAATTTTTATGGGATTTATTTGGAAAAATTTGGAACAACTTTTATGCACGCGTTGGTTTTCACGTTAGTATGCCTTTTCGCTATACCGTAGGTTCCGGAGGAGGTGACGGAACCGCGAACTTCACGAAGCTAGACCCGACTACTCTGAACCAGGCAAGCATGTTTGAACATTTGATATGATGAGTGTTACGGCAAGTTTGCATTAAGTAGTTTCATGGCAAGTTTGTGAGCATACCGATGAAGGTTATTTTTCATGCAAGTTGAGGCAAGTGAGCTCGATAATCCATACGTGATGGATGTGTATGTGCATGGCCATGTGTTGGCATGAGGATGGGTAAGATGGCAGTGTCGTAGCATGCCAGTCTTATGTCATACCATTTCGACTTCAGTGTCAACCCGTGCAGTTCGGTTTCCATCCATTTCCTTCCCGTACTACCACATGTTTTCCGCAAGGGATATGGCTTAGTAAGTTGCAAACCGCTTTCTGGTACACACCAAATGGAGAGGCCGTGATGATGGTTCCATGGCCCTGGATTAAAGCCGATCATCCGGTCAGGGGCATGGGTGTTTCGGTTGGGACCGAGAGGGGCACCCCTTAGAGCCTTGTGAATATAAATTTGATCCCATGCTATTCGAGATTGTGATCTCCCGTCTCAAAAGTTTTTCTCGGACGTTGTCTAGGGTGATTCCTGGCATTCGTGAGGTAGGATGGGTGTGTACTGGTTAGCTGTGTTTCTTCCGAAATACCATAAACGGAACTAGTCTTTCAGGACTACAGAAATCCATTGGCTGTGAGTAATTTTAGTACAAACTCTGCAGAGTCCAAATTCCTCGAATCATCTTATCCCTGTCCAAGTTCTGTATTATCTTATCCTGACAAGTGACAGTTTTGGTGACAGATACTCCGGTGATTCACATGAGTACTAAGTCCGGTTAAATGTTTATTCCTGTGGATGGACTAACCCGTTTATATTCATGTGTTGAATATTTATTATGAGTGCTATATCTTTGTGATGAAAGCCCTTTACGTGATGTCGCTCAGACGTCCGATCGCGGCATTGTTGTTATTTATTTTCATTATAAGCCCTTTACGTGATGTCGCTCAGACGTCCATTGCGGCATTGTTGTTATTTATTTTCATTATAAGCCCTTTACGTGATGTCGCTCAGACGTCCGATCATGCATTGTTGTTATTTATTTTCAGTATAAGCCCTTTACGTGATGTCGCTCAGACGTCCGGCTATGACATTGTTTTTATTTATTTTCATTATAAGCCCTTTACGTGATGTCGCCAGACGTCCGATCATGCATTGTTGTTATTTATTTTCATTATAAGCCCTTTCTGTGATGTCGCTCAGACGTCCGACTGCGGCATTGTTGTTATCTATTTTCAATATAAGCCCTTTATGTGATGTCGCTCAGACGTCCGACTGCGGCGTTGTTATTATCTATTTTCATTATAAGCCCTTTCTGTGATGTCGCTTAGACGTCCGACTGCGGCATTATTATTATTTATTTTCATTATAAGCCCTTTCTGTGATGTCACTCAGACGTCCGACTGCGGCACGCATGTATCTTTATTTTCAAAATAAGCCCTTTATGAGGTGTCGCTCAGACGCCCGACTGTGGCATGTTTTGCTTATTTCTTCACCCTTCGAGGCGCCGCCTGCATAACCGATCGGTTTTGAGTTTATCTTCTTTGGGTTTTTGAGCGGACTACCGCCGATTCCCTTCTTGTTTATTTTTGCTATGCTGTTTTAATTGAGAAATGTTGAGATTAACCATGTTGCATTCATGCATTCATTTGTTATATCTTTTTTCCGAACTGTCTTGCGAGTACTTTCATAGTACTCACACGGCTTGTTGATTTGGCGGAATCTTGTGAAAGGCGATCTCATGGATGAAGAGTTCGATAGCGAGTCCGACGCCTAGAGGAATCCCGGTCTCGTCGACCCTGGATTAGTCATTGTGATATATCCGCTTCCGCTACCCAAATAAATTCATCGAGCCTCACCTCGACGCCGATGAGCCATAACGATGAGACTTATTAACCATCCCGCTGTGTTATTCCACCAACCACTCATAGCTCGAGTCAGTAGTATTTCCACCCCACACCTTTGAGTCATATCCGCCACTATGTTTAATCATTGGCGTGTTGTAATAATTGGTTGGGCATCTTCAGTCCGACCCCTTGTATTATTGTAATGCTACTGGCTTCTTGTATCAAAGTTTTGTCAACCGGTATGAAGGATTTTCCTCATATTGGTCTTCACAGGTCGGTTGTTCAATAAATATTTTTACTGAAAAACCGGTCGTGACATCAACTTTATCAATAGTCGAGGTAATGGCGACTTCCATGGCGCGGGGGGTTCAGCCACTCCAATACAGAGTGCTTTCCACGTGGCACTATAATGGGGAAGATGACGCCTCCCGCTGCGGTCGGAACGGTCCGGACACCCCCCCCCCCCCCCCCGCTTTGGCCAAAATATTGGCCGAACTATTCAAAGGGGAGAAAGAGGAATTCACTCGTATCAAGCGCCGAGATGGATTTTCCATGTACAATCCTCCTAGTTGGGTGAGTTCCAATCCTACTATTCTACTCAATCTACCTCCTGAGTCAATTTTAATGAACATTAATCCGTCCATTTGTAACAGGAATGGCGAAAGATCACCAAGGGGCTCCACAGCCCTGCCCCACAGCCAGAGGACCACAACTGGGACCTTGGCCCCAGATTCGAAGAGGATCAAGACATATTCGTGGAGCTCGAGAATGGGGTGTTCTACCAGGCGAGCTATGACGGCACAGAAGTGGCCATCACCGCCGACTATCCCGGTCTATTCCCTGCCTCACACGTAAGTAATCAGGAGACATCTCCTTCGAAAGAGGTTCCTCATTCTGCCTCACCGACCGCACTTTGCTGTGCTCCAAAGGGGAGGCGTCCGGCACACCATGCTACATCAGAGGCAACTCCAAAGAGAGTGGCGCCCACACCGGGAAAGCCTTCGAAGAGGAAGGCAAATGAAGACGCGACGGAGCCTTCATCAAAGAGGTATGGCTTTGTAAATATGCTCCTTGGCAGTCACATCCAACTGTGACATTACCCGTTTTTGCCTTATCAGGAAAAGCGTTCGCTGGACTATGTCCGGGGGTCCTGCCGATCACACTCCCAACAGCCAGGTTCCAGACCCTGCCATAAAGACGGGGGCTGGAGTGACGTCGGATTGTCCTTTGGCAGAGGACTCATATGATGTATCCGTCACAAACTCGGAAGTGGAGAGCGTCATGAATCATCGGCGCCGGAGGGCCGTTCTAAGCGACCCCGGCTTTACAAAAGAGGCATTCAATGCCTTCAGCTCGGCTGATGCGTACATCCGAGCTGCTCGAGACGGGCTTACCAGAGACACATACCAGTATTTGAAAGATATACGGGTGAGTTTACAATGTCCAAATATGATAATTATATACCATTAGCCCCCGAGACTTCAAACAGTTGATACAAATGATTTAAGGATCATTGTATAACCAGGTGCTTACAGAGAAAAACAACATGTTGTCTCAAGATCTGGAAAACTGTCGGGCTGAGCTAAATGCTGCTACCATTGAACTAGAAAAATCCAAGAAGGCATCTACTGGTAATATTCCCCTCCATCGAGAAAATATAATTATATACCAGCAATGCTAATATTGTTGCATATCTCATGAGCGTCAGATAAACTGAAGGAGGCACTGGAGGTCGCGCAAGCGGGTGAACAAGAACCCAAAAGGCAACGGGCCACGGGCGAACATATACTGACACGGGTCAGGGAGGAGAAAAACAAACTCAGGATACCAATACCCAGCTGGGCAAAAACTGAAAGATGTGCGGGCCTAGCTGGCTGACTCCATGAAGGAAAAAAGAGGCTGCGAGGCGGCATATTTAGTATGTGTTCAAACTTACCTTCGTGTAATTCAGCGAGGAAATGAAATGACAAAGTTATGTCTGTAGGTATGCTGACTGGCCGTCCCGAGGAGGAGATGTCCGGATCTTCGGGCGATCTGCTACAAGAGCTATCGCAGATGCACAAGCGAGCTCGGTAGGTGATACGTCCATTTTGCATCATACTTTTATATCGATATTTATCGCATTATGGGCTGTTACTTCACATTTTGTCACAATACATATGGCTATTCTCTCTTATTTTACAAGGTTTACATAAAGAGGGAGAATGCCTAGAATGCAGAATTTGGAAAAGGAGCAAATATTAGAGACTTATTCTGCGCAACTCCAAAAGTCCTGAAACTCCACGGAATATCTTAAAATAAATAAGGAAAAATCCTCGCCAAAGATTAAGGCCAGGGGGCCCACACCCTGCTCACGAGGGTGGGGGGCGCGCCCCCTACCTCGTGGGCCCCCTGATGGCTCTCCGACGCCCATCTTCTCCTATATGAAGTCTTCCGTCAAGAAAAAAACCAGAAGCAACCTTTTGGGACGAGACTCCGCCGCCACGAGGCAGAACCTTGGCGGAACCAATCTAGGGCTCCGGCAGAGCTGTTCTGCCGGGGACACTTCCCTCCGGGAGGGGGAAATCATCACCATCGTCATCACCAACGCTCCTCTCATTGGGAGAGGGCAATCTCCATCAACATCTTCACCAGCACCATCTCATCTCCAAACCCTAGTTCATCTCTTGTATCCAATTCTTTTCTCCAAGTCCGGGATTGGTGCTAGTAGGTTGCTAGTAGTGTTGATTACTCCTTGTAGTTGATTCTAGTTGGTTTATTCGGTGGAACATAATATGTTCAGATCCTATATGCAAATTATTACCCCTCTGATTATGAACATGAATATGCTTCGTGAGTAGTTATGTTTGTTCCTGAGGACAAGGGAGAAGTCTTGCTATTAGTAGTCATCTGAATTTGCTATTCGTTCGATATTTTGATGAGATGTATGTTGTCCAGCCTCTAGTGGTGTTATGTGAACATCGACTACATAACACTTCACCATAATTTGGGCCTAGAGTAAGGCATTGGGAAGTAATAAGTAGATGATGGGTTGCTAGAGTGACAGAAGCTTAAACCCTAGTTTATGCGTTGCTTCGTAAGGGGCTGATTTGGATCCATATGTTTCATGCTATGGTTAGGTTTACCTTAATACTTTCGTTGTATTCGCGGATGCTTGCAATAGAGGTCAATCATAAGTGGGATGCTTGTTCAAGTAAGAACAACACCCAAGCACCGGTCCACCCACATATCAAATTATCAAAGTACCGAACGCGAATCATATGAACGTGATGAAAACTAGCTTGATGATATTCCCATGTGTCCTCGGGAGCGCTTTTCCTTATAAGATTTTGTTCCGGCTTGTCTTTTGCTACAAAAAGGATTGGGCCACCTTGCTGCACTTTTTTTTTACTTTTGTTACTTGTTGCTCGTTACAATTTACCTTATCACAAAACTATCTGTTACCACTTATTTCAAGATTACTTGCAGAGAATACCTTGCTGAAAACCGCTTATCATTTCATACGCTCCTCGTTGGGTTCAACACTCTTACATATCGAAAGGACTAGGATAGATCCCCTATACTTGTGGGTCATCAAGACTCTTTTTCCGGGCGCCGTTGCGGGGAGTGAAGCGCCTTTGGTAGGTGGAATTTGGTAAGGAAAAATTTATATAGTGTGCTGAAATTTACTGTCACTTGTTACTATGGAAAGTAATCCTTTGAGGGGCTTGTTCGGGGTATCTTCACCCCGTCCAGTAGAGCAAAGAGTTGCTCCTCAACCTACTGAACCTATTGAAGATGAAACTCCTTTTGAATTTCCTTCGGGTATGATGGAAAAACTGTTGGCTAATCCTTTTACAGGAGATGGAACAAAACATCCCGATGAGCACTTAATATATGTGGATGAAGTTTGTGGATTATTTAAGCTTGCGGGTATACACGATGATGTTGCTAAGAAGAAGGTCTTCCCTTTATCTTTGAAGGGAGACGCATTGACATGGTATAGGCTATGTGATGATACGAGATCATGGAACTATAAAAGATTGAAATTAGAATTCCATCAAAAGTATTACCCTATGCATCTTGTTCATCGTGATCGCAATTATATATATAATTTCGGGCCTCGCGAAGGAGAAAGCATCGCTCAAGCTTGGGGGAGGCTTAAATCAATGTTATATTCATGCCCCAATCATGAGCTCTCAAGAGTAACAATTATTCAAAAAAAATTATGCTTGGCTTTCTGAAAACAATCGCACCATGCTCGATACTTCTTGTGCTGGCTCTTTTATGATGAAGACTATTGAATTTAGACGGGATTTATTGGATAGAATTAAACGCAACTCTGAAGATTGGGATCTCGACGAAGGTAAGGAGTCAGGTATGACACCTAAGTTTGATTGTGTTAAATCTTTTATGGATACCGATATTTTTCGTAAGTTTAGCACTAAATATGGACTTGACTCTGAGATAGTAGCTTCTTTCTGTGAATCTTTTGCTACTTATGTTGATCTGCCTAAGGAGAAGTGGTTTAGATATCATCCTCCCATAGAAGTAAAAGTAGCTGCACCTATTAAAGTTGAAGAAAAGACTGTCACTTATAATGATCCTATTTTTCCTACTGCTTACGTTGAGAAACCACCTTTCCCTGTTAGAATAAAGGATCATGCTAAAGCTTCAACTGTGGTTCGTAAAAGCAATATTAGAACTTATACGCCTCCTGAGCAAGTTAAAGTAGAACCTAATTTGCTATTGTTAAAGATTTCTTGTCTGATAATATTGATGGGCATGTTATTCAGTTTTGCGGTGAAACTGCTAGAATTGCGAAACCTTGTGCTAAACATAATAATAGACCTATGGTAGGCGTGCCTGTTATTTCTGTTAAAATAGGAGATCATTGTTATCATGGCTTATGTGATATGGGTGCTAGCGCTAGTGTTATACCTTATGACTTGTATAAAGAAATCAAGCATGAAATTGCACCTGCTGAGTTAGAAGAGATTGATGTCACAATTAAACTTGCCAATAGAGATACTATTTCACCAGTGGGAATTGTTAGAGATGTTGAAGTCTTGTGTGGGAAAATTAAATATCCCGCTGATTTTCTTGTTCACAGTTCTCCACAAGATAGCTTTTGCCCCATTATATTTGGTAGACCCTTCTTGAACACTGTTAATGGTAGGATAGACTGCCAAAAGAATGTTGTTACTATTGGCTTGGATGATATGATTCATGAGTTTAATTTCTCTAAATTTAGTAAACAACATCGTGAGAAAGAATTTCCTAGTAAGGATGAGATTATTGGTCTTGCTTCTATTGCCGTACCTCCTAGTGATCCTTTAGAACATTATTTGCTACACCATGAAAATGATATGTTCATGAATGAAAGAAGGGAAATAGATGAAGTATTCTTTAAACAGGAATCTATTTTGAAACACAATTTGCCTATTGAAATCTTAGGGGATCCTCCTCCGCCCAAGGGTGATCCCGTGTTTGAGCTTAAACCGTTACCTGATAATCTGAAATATGCTTACCTTGATGAAAAGAAGATATATCCTGTTATTATTAGTGCTAACCTTTCAAAGCATGAAGAAGAAAGATTATTGAAAACTCTGAAGAAGCACCGTGCTGCTATTGGACATACTCTTGATGATCTTAAGGGCACCAGTCCCACTCTATGTTAACATAAAATAGATTTGGAAGCAGATGCCAAACCAGCTCGTGATCCTCAAAGACGTTTGAATCCTAAAATGAAAGAAGTGGTAAGAAAAGAAATACTCAAGCTTCTGGAGGCAGGTATAATTTATCCCGTTGCTGATAGTCAATGGGCGAGTCCTGTCCATTGTGTCCCTAAGAAGGGAGGTATTACTGTTGTTCCTAACAATAAAGATGAATTGATTCCGCAAAGAATTATCACAGGTTATAGGATGGCAATTGATTTCCGTAAATTAAATAAGGCTACTAAGAAAGATCATTACCCCTTACCTTTTATTGATCAAATGCTAGAAAGATTATGCAAACATACACATTATTGCTTTCTAGATGGTTATTCTGGTTTCTCTCAAATACCTGTGTCGGCTAAAGATCAATCAAAGACTACTTTTACATGCCTTTTTGATACTTCTGCTTATAGACGTATGCCTTTTGGTTTATGTAATGAACATGCTACCTTTCAAAGATGCATGATGGCTATATTCTCTGACTTTTGTGAAAGATTTGTGAGGTTTTCATGGATGAATTTTCCGTCTATGGTTCCTCTTTTGATGATTGCTTGAGCAATCTTGATCGAGTTTTGCAGAGATGTGAAGAAACTAATCTTGTCTTGAATTGGGAAAAGTGCCACTTTATGGTTAATGAAGGTATTGTCTTGGGGCATAAATTTTCTGAAAGAGGTATTGAAGTTGATAAAGCCAAGGTTAATGCTAATGAAAAGATGCCATGTCCCAAGGACATCCAAGGTATAAGAAGTTTCCTTGGTCACGCCGGATTTTATAGGAGGTTCATTAAGGACTTCTCAAAAATTTCCCGGCCTTTGACTAATTTATTACAAAAAGATATACCATTTGTCTTTGATGATGATTGTGTAGAAGCATTTTAAATACTTAAGAAAGCATTAGTATCTGCACCAGTTGTTCAGCCACTTGATTGGAATTTACCCTTTGAAATTATGTGTGATGCTAGTGATTATGCTGTAGGTGTTGTTCTAGGGAAAAGAGTTGATAAGAAATTAAATGTTATCCATTATGCTAGTAAGACTCTAGACAATGCTCAATGAAATTATGCTACTACTTGAAAAAGAGCTTTTAGCAGTTGTATTTGCTTGTGATAAGTTCAGGCCTTATATTGTTGATTCTAAAGTAACTATTCACACTGATCATGCTGCTATTAAATATCTTATTGAAAAGAAAGATGCTAAACCTAGACTTATTAGATGGGTTCTCTTGCTACAAGAATTTGATCTGCATATTGTGTCGATAGAAAAGGAGCTGAGAACCCCGTTGCAGACAACTTTTCTAGGTTAGACAATGTTCTTGATGACCCACTACCCATTGATGATAGCTTTCCTGATGAACAATTAAATGTTATAAGTAATTCTCATAGTACTCCTTGGTATGCTGATTATGGTAATTATATTGTTGCTAAATTTATACCACCTAGTTTCACATACCAACAAAAGAAAAAGTTCTTCTATGATTTGAGACATTACTTTTGGGATGACCCTGTCGGTGTACTAGAGTAGGGGTACCCTAGTATCCCGAACTTGTGCACGGGCAGTTGCAGCCCTCCGCGGCAAGGCTTACCGGGTGACCGCCAAGGTCCTCTGTGGTTCCTTTGGAGCCATTCAAGAACAAAGTATTCAAGCCAAGGAGACAAGGCCCGGCAAGAGGAGCTTGTCGGAAGGCCACCCAAGGCACCTAGGAGACAAGGCCCCGGCAAGAGGAGCTTGCCGGGAAGGCCCGGTGAGCGACAAGCTTCCGGACGCGACAAGACAACAACCGCGTCAAGGCGCTTGCCGCGGCAGACCACCACTCTGTACCTGCACTCTAGCACATCCACTAACGTGTTGCCCTGGGACCTTTCGGTAGCGGCGTGGCAAGAGGTCAGGCGGCGGTGAGCGCTGATGGCAAGTGTCGCTGACAAGATTGCCATCGTGGCAAGCGGTGGCGCCCCTGACGGTCTCTTTCTGCACTGTTAGGGCAACGTAGACAGGCATTTAATGCCTTTGTCCCCTGCCGTCAGGGTTAGGTATGGTACACTATACAAGTAGCTGTACCAACCACCCTTTTTCCATTTTTACCCTTGTCTACGTTGCCACCTGTCGGAGACCCCTTTAGCATATAAAAGGAGGCCCATGAGCAACGTAGAGAAAGGGGAGGCCAGAGAACACTCACGCTCGGTCTCGTTAGTAGCTTGTGTGTACTATAGCACTCAGCGCTCCTGAGCAAGAACTCAATACACTCAGACATGCAGCAGTAGGAGTGTTATCTCTCCGGAGAGCTCCGAAGCTGGGTAAACTGCTCGTGTGCTTCGCCTCGACCGCTCTTCGTGCGACCTCGCCCCTGCCGAACCGAAAGGGGCTCGGTCCGCCGGTCCCATAGGTGTTCGTGGGCGGATCAGCCGCCCGACATCTTTAGCGCGCCCGGGTAGAGGCGTCGAGATTGTGTGAACCTGATCCGGCGTCCACACGAGCTAGATCTTCATCTTCATCGACATGCCACCGAAGAAGAAGGCTTCGGCGGCAGATTTTCCGTCCGCGTCGAACCCACCACCACCGGAGCAAACGGGTGGTGGGGTAGACGCCGGCGGAAGAATGGACGTCGACGGGGGAGCCCACGGTGCTGCCAAGTCCAAGGACAAGGCTGCGCAGACCTCGGCGTCCGTACATGCACCGCGCCCGTCTCAGGAGGCGCGGGACCGACAGCGTCATGGTATTCACAACGCCATACGCTCGTTGGACCAAGATCGAGATGGTGGATCTCGGGATGCTCAAGACCAGCATGCACGGCAACATTCTTGCGCGAGCGAGGCACGGTCGCTGACGCGATCTGCTCCTTCTAACATAGTTAGAAGTCCGAGCATATCCGCTCCTCGCGCCGTTCGCCATCGCCACCCACCACTCCAGCGAAGCTTTGGCGAGCTCAACTGCTCTGGATTACCCTCCAACAGCCGACAAGGTCGATGAATGGAGGGCCACCATTCGTAGTCTCATCGGCTTTGCTAACGGCGACGCTCTGCGGCAGCCGAGTGCATCGCCGCCGCTGGCAGGACTGCCAAACACGAGCCGGTGGCGGCATTAAACCGGTGGGGTGCAACCACCATGCACTCTCCGCCCGAAGGCCAAGATCGCCGACTCACCGGATCCACCTCGGCGGCGACTCCACCGCATCGCCGGATCCACGAGCTCGTCGCGATCAGCGCCAAGTTCTTCACGAGCAGCGACAGAAGAAGACGCCGAACTTCGCATCGGCGCGAAGAGAAGCGCGGCGTCAATCCGACCAGCGCTGGGCCCTCTGTCGACATGCATGCGCCCGAAGAACCAGGCGACTTGCCGTCTGCGGTAGGTTGCCCTGCGTTCACTCGTGAGCTACGGCAAGTCCATGGCCCGGCAAGAAGAATTTCAAGCCAGACGTGCAGAGAAGTACGACGGCAAGGCGATCCGTCGGAGTTCCTCAACATCTACACCATCGCGGTGCAAGCTGCGGGGCGAGACGACAAGATCCTGGCCAACTACTTCCCGGCGGTGCTCAAGCCCAATGTCGATCCTGGCTCATGCACTTGCCGGACAACTCCATATCCTCTTGGGCAGATCTATGCCATCAGTTTGTCGGCGCCTTTACAGGTGGCCACAAACCCCATGGCCAAGAAAGCGACCTTCATCTGCTCGCCTAGAAGGAAGGAGAACCCCTGCGCAAATACATTCAGAGATTCAGCCGCGTCTGACACAACATCCCAGATGTCCACCCTGCGCGATAATCAGCGCGTTCCATCGAGCGTCTGAAACCGCAGGATGCGGGAGGAGATGGCGATGTGCAAGATCGAGAGATGTCGATGAGCTATATGCCTGGCCGACAAGTGTGCACGTCTTTGAGGAAGGAGGAGACTCCCGGAGAGGGCGAAGAAGAAGACCAAGTCCGGCAGAGCTACGATGCCCACTCCGGCAAGCGCACCTCTTGGAGTGCTGCGCTACCGTCGAGGACGCACCATCGAGCTCCACCGGCAAGTGCTTTGAGGAGCGATCTGCTCCGGCAAGCCCTAGGGTTTGTTCCGTTGAAGCGGGCGCTCCAAATGCGGCAAGAGCTCGATGCCCACTCCGGCAAGTGCACCTCTTGAGTGCTGCGCTACCGTCGAGGATGCACCATCGAGCGCCACCGGCAAGTGCTGAGGAGCAGTCTGCTCCGGCAAGCCCTAGGGTTTGTTCCGTTGAAGCAGACGCTCCAAGTCCGGCAAGAGCTCTGATGCCCACTCCGGCAAGCGCACCTCTTCGGAGTGCTGTGCTACCGTCGAGGATGCACCATCGAGCTCCACCGGCAAGTGCTGAGGAGCAGTCTGCTCCGGCAAGCCCTAGGGTTTGTTCCGTTGAAGCAGACGCTCCCGACAAGTTTTGCTCCGGCAAACTTGCCGGGGAACGTCAAGCTCCGGCTGAGACGCGGGTTCGCGCCGTGGAAGCGGATGTTCCGCAGCAGCAGATGTGCGGTGGTTCTTTGGTCGATTAGGGCGACGCCAAATCGAGCCACCGGCGGACACCTTTCGCTCTAGTCTATGGAGCAGGCAGTTCTCCCCACGGAACTCGTGATCACGGATCACCTCGAGTGCTCGCTTATGATGAGCTTGAGCAAGAGCGATTGCGACAAGATGACGCGCTGCTCCTTGAGGGGATCGTCTTCAGCTCTTTGTATGAGCTGCTCGATACCCGGCAAGCTTTGCGCCCGCTACCATAGCCGCAAAGTTAATGCCAGAAGTCTCGAGGAAGGCGACCTTGTTCTTGGCGCGTTCAGTCCGCCAAGAATTCCAACAAGTTGACGCCAAAGTGGGAAGGCCCTTACCGGGTGAAACGAGTCACTAGGCTGGCGCTGTCCGCCTTTGAGACCGAAGATGGCATTCGGTGAGCAACTCCTGGAACATTGAGCATCTTCGTAAGTTTTACCGTGGTAGCGGTTGCGGAACCCGTTCCGGCAACCACCTTGTGTACAAGTCTTGCCGATGTTGCATGTAATCCTTTGTACAAAGCCGGGCGCAGACCCCGTGCGTAGGTAAAGCTCATGTGCTTCGCACATCTTGTCGATTTCATGCTTTCTACTTCTATTTGCATGCGTTATCTGACACTTTGTGCAGCACCTACCCCGGTAAGCAATAACGAGCCATAAGGCTCCATATCTTTATTTTCTCTTCTTTCTCTAACTCAAAGAAAGGAAGGTTCCCTCGCCCACAAGTATGCCGGGTTGAAAGGAGAAGATAATGGTGTGGACCAACCGTCGCTCAAGGAAGTCTAGACTTACCTGGAAGCAAACGACAGAAAAGCAAAGTAGATAAAGTTTGAGCAATCAGTTTTAAAATTTTAAGTTATCTTCCTCGAACGACCGTACTTTGTATGGAAAACCTGCTTGGCGGAGGAACCAACTCGTAGCTAGTTGCGCCCTTACTTTGTTTCGAGTCCGCTCAACAACTTAAGTGAGCTGCGATCGCGCCCTTACTTTGTTTCGAGTCCGCTCAACAACTTAGGTGAGCTGCGATTGCGCCCTTACTTTGTTTCGAGTCCGCTCAACAACTTAAGTGAGCTGCGACTAGTTGCGACAAGGTTTCTTGTCGGTAGCGACACCGCCAAAGGCTCTTGGCCGACGTCTCACTCAGCGCTCGCGGCCAGTGTGCTGCCGACAAGTTCCCTCAGAGCGTAGGGCAAAAACATACAAAGGAAGGAATCAAGTAAAGGAAATAACATAGCAATCACTATCCGAAATAGAGTTATATTACAAGATAACTTGTCGCAGCTCTAATAGACCGTTCTCATAACATGACCAGCAGCAGCAAGAAGAAAAGAAAACGAGCAACTCTTCATCAAAAGTTTCTCCTTCGGCCGGCGCCCTGGAGCTCGACGCCCATGGGAGCTTGATGAAGACGCCATCGCCGGCCTTCAAATAGGCGCCGGGCTGGGGCTCTTCGGAGCCTGACGCTGCAGCATCAGCGGAGGGATCGGCGGTCGGCGTAGCGCCTGGCGCTCCTGCGGCCTCAGGGCCGTCAGTGCGATCGCCGGACCTCTCGCCCGACCACGGCGGCAGCTTTGGCGGCCTCTTCGCCCGGCGGGCTCGTCGGCGCCCGGCTTCTTCTCCGATGGCAGCGGCGTCGTCGATGTGCAGCGCGTCCTCCTCGGCTGGCGGCCTCGGTCTCCATTGGCTCTGTGGCGGATGGATCGGACGACCGGAAAATGAAGAAAGGTCAAGCACATATTCAATAAGAAAATAAGAACAAGAAGAGCACAATGAAAGTTTTCAAGCGAGAGGATTACTGTGCTAGGGTGCGAAGTCATGGTCTCCGCCACCAGGGGATCGCTGGTGCTGTCCCTTGCCGGAGAGCTGTCCCTTGCCGGAGAACTGCCCTTGCCGGAGAAGTCTCCCTTGCCGGAGAACGCTCCCTTGCCGGGGAATCCTCCCTTGGCGGTGTAGTCGAAGCAGAAGGCATGTCAGGAGCGGCTTCAGGGCACTCCTGGTAAGGCTGCTCTGCTCCTACACAAATCAGCAGTCAGATATCAGCAAAGAAAGGGCACCCATGCACGCCTAACAGCAGGAAGTAAACCATATACTTACGCTGGGGGGCTGTTGGGGCTACTTTAACGAAGAGTTGCAGCGTCCGGCAAGGTGGTCTCCGACGAGCCTCCCATTGTCGCGGTGGGTTCGTCCTCGATGACAATCACCGGGGCCTTGGCTCTCTTCGACGCTCTGGGCGGCGTCACGAAAAGGAATGGGTTGAGTGAAGCACATCAGATACAAGACAAAGCAACAAGCCGAAGAACTACAATTGCCCGTGCCCTGTTTTGGGCCTGGCCCAACAGCGCTCGGCACCGTGTGTGGCCCAGGCCCGGGGGCTCCTGTCGGTGTACTAGAGTAGGGGTACCCTAGTATCCCGAACTTGTGCACGGGCAGTTGCAGCCCTCCGCGGCAAGGCTTACCGGGTGACCGCCAAGGTCCTCCGTGGTTCCTTTGGAGCCATTCAAGAACAAAGTATTCAAGCCAAGGAGACAAGGCCCGGCAAGAGGAGCTTGCCGGGAAGGCCACCCAAGGCACCTAGGAGACAAGGCCCGGCAAGAGGAGCTTGCAGGAAGGCCCGATGAGCGACAAGCTTCGGACGCGACAAGACAACAACCGTGGCAAGGCGCTTGCCGCAGACCACCACTACGTACTGCGCTCCAAAGCACATCCACTAACGTGTCGCCTTGGGACCTTTCGGTAGCGCCAAGATGGCAAGAGGTCAGGCGGCCGGAGCTGTGGCAAGCGTGGCGCCGACAAGATTGCCATCGTGGCAAGCGGTGGCGCCCTGACGGTCTCTTCGGCCTTTGTTAGGGTGGCGTAGACATGCATTTAATGCCTTTGTCCCCGCCGTCGAGGTTAGGTATGGTACCTTTGTACAAGTAGCTGTACCAACCACTCCTTTTCCATTTTACCCTTTTGTCTACGTTGCCACTGCCGGAGACCCTTTAGCATATAAAAGGAGGCCCATGTAGCGTAGAGAAAGGGGAGGCGAGAGAACACTCACGCCGGTCTCGTTAGCAGCTTGTGTGTACTATAGCACTCAGCGCTCTGAGCAAGAACTCAATACACTCGGACATGCAGCGGTAGGAGTGTTATCTCTCAGGAGAGCTCCGAAGCTGGGTAAACTGCTCGTGCTTAACCGCCTCGATCTGCTCTTCGTGCGACCTCCGCCCCCCGCCGAACCGAAAGGGGATCGGTCCGCCGGTCCCATAGGTGTTCGTGGGCCAGATCAGCCGCCCCGACAGACCCACATCTTTATAAAGAAGGAGTAGATGGTGTTATTAGACGTTGTGTACCTGAGCATGAACAGTAACAGATCCTATGATAGTGTCACTCCGAAGCTTATGGAGGACACCACGCTGGAGACAGAACTGCACATAAGGTATTGCAATCCGGTTTTTATTGGCCTACTCTCTCAAGGATGCCCGTAAGTTTGTCTTGTCGTGTGATGAATGTCAAAGAATTGGTAATATTAGTAGGCGTCAAGAAATTCCTATGAATTACTCACTTGTTATTGAACCATTTGATGTTTGGGGCTTTGATTATATGGGACCTTTTCCTGCCTCTAATGGATACACACATATTTTAGTTGCTATTGATTACGTTACTAAATGGGTAGAAGCTATTCCAACTAGTAGTGCTGATCATAACACTTCTATTAAAATGCTTAAGGAAGTTATTTTTCCAAGGTTTGGAGTTCCTAGATATTTAATGACTGATGGTGGTTCACACTTTATTCATGGTGCTTTCTGTAAAATGCTTGCTAAGTATGACGTTAACATAGAATTGCATCTCCTTATCACCCACAGTCTAGTGGTCAAGTAGAATTGAACAACAGAGAGCTCAAATTAATTTTGCAAAAGACTGTCAATAGGTCTAGAAAGAATTGGTCTAAGAAACTTGATGATGCATTATGGGCCTATAGAACTGCATATAAAAATCCTATGGGAATGTCTCCGTATAAAATGGTTTATGGAAAATCATGTCACTTACCTCTCGAACTAGAACATAAGGCTTATTGGGCTATTAAAGAGCTCAACTATGATTTAAAACTTGCCGGTGAGAAGAGGTTATTTGATATTAGCTCACTTGATGAATGGAGAACCCAAGCGTATGAAAATGCCAAGTTGTTTAAAGAAAAAGTTAAAAGATGGCATGACAAAAGGATACAAAAGCGTGAGTTTAACGTAGGTGATTATTTGTTGCTATACAACTCTCGTTTAAGATATTTTGCAGGAAAACTTCTCTCTAGATGGGAAGGCCCCTACGTTATCGAGGAGGTCTATCGTTCCGGTGCCATAAAAATCAACAACTTCGAAGGCAGAAATCCGAAGGTGGTAAACGGTCAAAGAATTAAACATTACATTTCAGGTAATCCCATAAATGTTCAAACCAATACTATTAAAACCGTAACCCCGGAGGAATACATAAGTGATACTTACTAGACCGTTTCGGACTCCAAAAAGGAATAGGTATGTGGTACGGTAAGTAAACCGACTCCAAAACAATTATTAAGGCAATATTTCTCCGTTTTGGAATATTTAGAAAAATAGAAAAATAAGTGGCACTCCAGGAAGTATACGAGGGCCCCACGAGGGTGGTGGGTGTGCCCTACCCCCCTGGGCGCGCCCCCTACCTCGTGAGCACCTCGTGTGCCTTCCGGACTCCGTTTTCTTGCACGATACGTATTTTGGTCGGTAAAAATTCATTATATATTCTCCCGAAGGTTTTGACTCCCGTATCACGTAAATCTCCTCTGTTTTCGTTTCGAGCTGTCCTGCTGCAGATTAGATCAACATGTCTTCCCAGGATTCGGAAGTAGAAAGCTATGTGGATGATAACTTAGCCAATCCTAAGGTCTATGGAGATGTGGAGCACGAGGGTTGAACCACGGAGGAAGAAGAGGACTATGAACCCAAGGGGAAGGAGGAGACGAGCTCAGATGAGGATGAAGCCCCATTACCTCAACCTGGGGACATGCACGTGGAGTTCAAAAAGTCGAGTCTCCCTGATAGAGTAAAGAAACCAAATTTTGAGTTTCTCCCTTTTCGTCTCTTGCAGGAAAATAAGCAAGGCCTATGCAAAAAGATATTAACCTAGGAATGGGAGATTGATGATCTGAGGGATAAAAATGTTGTCCTCAAGTGCAAATTAAGGGAGAAGTCTAAGCCATCAACTAAGTCAACATCATCACCATCCGCTTCACCAACAAAGAAGGAGATATAATCACATGGGTATGGGCACTCCCCTTGGCAACTGCCAAGCTTGGGGGAGGTGCCCCGGTATCGTATCACCATCACACTCCTATCTTTACCGTTTTTCTTAGTACGATCCTATTAGTAGTATCTTGATCTAGTAGAATAAAGTTTATGGCATGATCTAGTTTTGTGTTTTGCTTTATGATCTCTCTATGTAATCGAGTCCGTGAGCTATATTATATAATAAAGATTAGTGTTGAGTCGAGGGCTTGATTATTTTGCCATGATCTTGGGTGAATAAAAGAAAAGGAATAAAAAGAAACAACGAGCTCATGTTGATCTTATTGAGAGTAATGACTTCACATAGAAAGAGTATGATGATTAAAAGTTGTTGGGAGTTGGCAGACATAGCTTTGGTCATCGTTGCAATTAATAGGAAGTAATAAAGAAAGAGAGGTTTCACATATAGATATATTATCATTGACATCTTTTATGATTGGGAGCACTCATTAAAATATGACATGCTAAAGAGTTGATGTTGGACAAGGAAGACAACGTAATGAGTTATGTTTTCTTATATCTGAGATAAAGTATGTTGTCATGGATCCTCTAACATCTTGAGCTTGCCTTTCCCCCTCATGATAGCCAAATTCTTAGCACCAAGTAGAAATACTACCTGTGCTCCCAAATACCCTTAAACTAGTTTTGCCATGAGAGTCCACCATATCTACCTATGGATTGAGTAAGATCCTTCAAGTAAGTTGTCATCGGTGCAAAGAAATAAAAATGTATGATTGATTGGTGTGGGAGAAATAAGCTTTATACGATCTTGTGATGTGGAAGTAATAAAAGCGACAGACTGCATAATAAAGGTTCGTATCACAAGGGGCAATATAAAGTTACGTTCTTTCGCATTGAGATTTTGTTCATCCAACCATAAAAGCACATGGCAACCTCTACTTCCCTCTGCGAAGGGCCTATCTATTATTATCTTCTACCTCAAGCAAGAGTCATGGTGATCTTCACCTTTCCTTTTTCATTTTATCCTTTGGCAAGCCCAGCATGTTGGAAAGAACATAATATTTATATCTAATTGGATGTAGGGGAGCATGAGATATTATTGTTGACATTACCCTTGAGGTAAAAGGTTGTGGGGCAAAATTATAAGCCCCTATCTTTCTCTGTGTCCGATTAAAACTTCATAACCACAAGTATTGCGTGAGTGTTAGCAGTCATGAAGGACTAGATGATAGTTGAGTATGTGGACTTGCTTTTTAGCTCTGACATAGACTCTTTCCGATGTTATGATAAATTGCAATTGCTTCAATGACTGAGATTATAGTTTGTTGATTCTCAATAAGGTTTCTGATCCATACTTTGCATTGTGAATAGATCATCACTTGAACATAAGTAATCATATAACAAAATCTATATATGTTGCTGTTATGAGAATAATCATGATGCCTTCATGTCTGTATTTTATTTTTATCGACGCCTCTACCTCTAAACATGAGGACATATTTATTGTTATCGGCTTTTCGCTTGAGGACAAGCGAGGTCTAAGCTTGGGGGAGTTGATACGTCCATTTTGCATCATGCTTTTATATCAAAATTTATCGCATTATGGGTTGTTACTTCACATTATGTCACAATACTTAGGGCTATTCTCTCTTATTTTACAAGGTTTACATAAAGAGGGAGAATGCCGGCAGCTGGAATTCTGGGCTGGAAAAGGAGCAAATATTAGAGACCTATTCTGCGCAACTCCAAAAGTCCTGAAACTCCACGGAATATCTTAAAATAAATAAGGAAAAATCCTCGCCAAAGATGAAGGCCAGGGGTTCCCACACCCTGCTCACGAGGTTGGGGGGCCCGCCCCCCTCCGTAGGGCGCGCCCCCTACCTCGTGGGCCCCCTGGTGGCTCTCCGACGCCCATCTTCTCCTATATGAAGTCTTCCGTCAAGAAAAAAACCAGAAGCAACCTTTCAGGACGAGACTCCACCGCCACGAGGCGGAACCTTGGCGGAACGAATCTAGGGCTCCGGCAGAGCTGTTCTGCCAGGGATACTTCCCTCCGGGTGGGGGATCACCATCATCATCACACAATGCTCCTCTCATCAGGAGAGGGCAATCTCCATCAACATCTTCACCAGCACCATCTCATCTCCAAACCCTAGTTCATCTCTTGTATCCAATTCTTGTCTCCAAGTCCGGGATTGGTGCTAGTAGGTTTCTAGTAGTGTTAATTACTCCTTGTAGTTGATGCTAGTTGGTTTATTTGGTGGAAGATCATATGTTCAGATCCTATATGCATATTATTACCCCTCTGATTATGAACATGAATATTATTTGTGAGTAGTTACGTTTGTTCCTGAGGACAAGGGAGATGTCTTGCTATTAGTTGCCATGTGAATTTGGTATTCGTTCGATATTCTGATGAGATGTATGTTGTCTAGCCTCTAGTGGTGTTATGTCAACGTCGACTACATAACACTTCACCATTATTTGGGCCTAGAGGAAGGCATTGGGAAGTAATAAGTAGATGCTGGGTTGCTAGAGTGTGAAGCTTAAACCCTAGTTTATGAGTTGCTTCGTAAGGGGCTGATTTGGATCCATATGTTTCATGCTATGGTTAGGTTTACCTTAATACTTTTGTTGTAGTTGCGGATGCTTGCAATAGAGGTTAATCATAAGTGGGATGCTTGTTCAAGTAAGAACAACACCCAAGCACCGGTCCACCCACATATAAAATTATCAAAGTACTGAACGCGAATCATATGAACGTGATGAAAACTAGCTTGATGATATTCCCATGTGTCCTCAGGAGCGCTTTTCCTTATAAGAGTTCGTTCCGGCTTGTCCTTTGCTACGAAAAGGATTGGGCCACCTTGCTGCACTTTATTTACTTTTGTTACTTGTTGCTCGTTACAATTTACCTTATCATAAAACTATCTGTTACCACTTATTTCAGTACTTGCAGAGAATACCTTGCTGAAAACCGCTTATCATTTCCTTCTGCTCCTTGTTGGGTTCGACACTCTTACTTATCGAATGGAATATGATAGATCCCCTATACTTGTGGGTCATCAGCAGGTGATGCGAAGTGTTGCCAAGGCCTTATGGCCATCCGCCTCCCCTCCAGGAAGTATGGAGTAGCTTGTACAACTATTCAAGGGAGCGTGGTGGTGTTTCTGATTATGGAAGATATCAGCCTGCCGGGAAGGTGCGTGAGAGGCCTGGGCCATGGTGAAAACACGGTATACCAAGCTTGATCCAAATCATATGGCCCAGGTCAGACTTCTAGGGTCAGATGGGAAATAAATTCCTGTTAATTTGGTATATGACCAAGTGTCGGTGTCAAAACCGGCGGATCTCGGGTAGGGGGTCCCGAATCAAGGCGTCTAAGGCAGATGGTAACAGGAGGCGGGGACACGATGTTTACCTGTGTTCGGGCCCTCTCGATGGAGGTAATACCCTACTTCCTGCTTAATTGATCTTGATGATATGAGTATTACAAGAGTTGATCTACCACGAGATCGTAGAGGCTAAACCCAAGAAGCTAGCCTATGGTATGATTGTTGTTGTCCTACGGACTAAATCCTCCGGTTTATATAGGCACCGGAGGGGGCTAGGGTTACATAGAGTCGGTTACAAGGGAGGAGATCTACATATCCGTATTGCCAAGCTTGCCTTCCACGCCAAGGAGAGTCCCATCCGGACATGGGACGAAGTTTTCAATCTTGTATCTTCATAGTCCAATAGTCCTGCAAAAGTATATAGTCCGGTTGTCCGAGGACCCCCTAATCCAGGACTCCCTTAGTAGCCCCTGAACCAGGCTTCAATGACGATGAGTCCGGCGCACAGATTATCTTCGGCATTGCAAGGCGGGTTCCTCCTCCGAATATTCAGTAGAAGATTTTGAACACAAGGATAGTGTCCGGCTCTGCAAAACAAATTCCACATACCACCGTAGAGAGAATAATATTTCCACAAATCTAATCTGCTGACAACTTTTCATAACGTGACATCACACCATGGTATGGTCATTATCCGAACCATTTCTCCCAGCCTCCCACTTCACGTTTTACGAGGCGGTTTTATTGGCACGTCTTGTCGAAGCAGAGATCGTGTCCCCCTTATCACGGGATCCTCATCAATACGGGTATGGGTAACTCAATCGTGCCTGTTGGTAAGACTCCTCGATTTTAGGCAAGTTTCAAACGGCCACGCGGAGGACGCTTGATATTCACCCTCTTTATAAAGGGGCCAAGGCCTATCCTTTTCTTCTCGCGCTCAATCGAATCCTTCCCCCACCCTGAGTTCCAACACCCAGGGCTCAGGCTAGGCGTTTCGTACTGTCAATCATGTCCGGATCCCACCTTCAATGTCGGTGGATGCCCTCCTCTGTTACAGAGGAGGACATCAAGAAGCTAAGAGAAGCCAGTTATCTGACCGCCGAAGTCTCGCACAGGCTATCTGCTCGGGGGCACGTCGTCCCCACTCCCGAGCCCAACGAGAGTGTCGTATTCATCTCCCACTTCCTCCAATGGCTAGTCTAGATCCCTTTGTTAGAGGGCTCATGTTCTATTACGGGCTTGATCTCCATGATCTGGCCCCGGATTCCATCCTTCACATCTCGTCGTTCATCGTCGTGTGTGAGGCCTTCCTCCACGTCGCCCCACACTTCGGCTAATGGCTCAAGACTTTTATTGTGGAGCTGAAGATGATTAATGGGCGACACGCAGAGTGCGAGGTCCCACAATAGGCAAGGGCGCCGATGTTCCATGGCCAAAGGGTTCCTTCCCGGAGGTGTCCAGCTTATGGCAACGGGAGTGGTTTTACATCACAACTCCCCGAGGTACTAAGTGGGTAGCCGCCCCTGCCTTTCGCTCGAGCCCTCCGCCACAACTGGCGGCATGGGTCAACAAGGGGGCTGGACTGGGGGCCAGTAAATGATGTGCCGACATTGTAGAGTCGCATCTGAGATCTGCTCGAGAGAGATGTCAGCCTTGTCAAGGAAATGCAAGTCATGCTAGTTCGTCAAGTCGTGCCCTGCAAACGTCGACCTCTCCGAATGTGCACTACAAAAAAAATACACTTCCGTGATGATATGTGTTTGTCACAGTAGGTCGCGTTTTCTGTCATGCATGTATATCCATGACGATTTTATGATAGAATCAAGATAGTCATACCTGTGCTGTCATAGAAGTGTTCCATGACATTACCAAAATTATCATCACGGAAGTGTCCACTTCCATGACGATAAATCGGGTGACCGACACGTGGCATCCACCATAACGGAACACCGTTAAGCTATCGGGTCGGGTTTTGGATCCGATAACCCGTTAACAGTCCCGACCAATGGGGATTTCCACGTGTAAAATCATCATTGGCTGGAGGAAACACGTGTCGGCTCATCACTGGGACAGATGTCATCCACTCATTGGACAGAAGGTGCCTATGATCCGTCGACATGTACGGCACGTCCCAACAGAGGCCCATTCTCGTGAAAAGGCGGCCCGTTTGACTTGGTCAAAAGGTGGCGGCCCATGGAAACTCCGTTAACGTACTGCTCGCATATAGCCCATTTACTACCGGCTAACCCAAGGCCCGTTACGCCCTATTCAAATTAGGCCCGATGGCGTCATCTGGGCCATCCAATATGATTCCACCCGTTTTCGCCGGCCCATGTATGGCCCATGACGTCTTTCGGCCCATTTGAGGCCCTATGTAACTCTTGGCCTATTAACGGCCCGTGGTGAAACTGGCCCGTAATGAACAGTGTATCACTTTACACCCATTAACGGCCCGAGGTAAAACTGGCCGTTAAAGAACAGTGTATCACTTTATACCCATTAACAACCCATTATTCCGTTGGGCCGTTTCCAGCCCATGTTATCTTTTGGCCTTCTCAGAGCCCATTTATTCTTGGACTATTTTCCAACATTCATTTACTTACGACCCATTACTGTCATTTTCTGCTTGTGGGCCAAATTCAGCCTGTGGTTACAGTCGGCCCATTTGTGGTCCGTTAATACGTTGGGCCGTTTTCATAGCGTCATCAAATACGGCCTATTAACGACGGCCCGTTATGGTCGGCCCATGAACGGACAATTCCAACTCTAGCCCGTTTACGGCCAGAATGCGGTCTGTTTGGCCCATGTTTGGCCAATCGATCATATGGCCCGTATAAGGCCCATTGATGATACGGCCCATAGAAGGCCCATTATTTCTACGGCCCGTAAAAGGCCCGTTTCTACGGCCCATAGAAGGCCCACTGTTTCTATGACCCGTAGAAGGCCCACTGTTTATACGGCCCGTAGAAGGCCCACTGTTTCTACGGCCCGTAGGAGACCCAGTGTCACTACAGTAAATATTAGCCCATGGTTATTGTGGCCTAGTTTTAAAAAATAGGTTATTGCAGCCACTAGCAAACCGCAGAAAAAGAACTGCACTAACTAAAAGGAAACAAATAAACAAGACAACAAGGAAATAAATAAGCAAGCAACTTACACTAGGCTATCACGGCTATTACACATATTACATCCACTGGGCATCAAAGTTCGCCACAAGTGCAAATATAGGGAACACAGCAGCATATAAATGCCGCAGCAAAACAAGTCCATAACTGAAACCACTTCAGAAGAGCTCAGGAAACAATATCCTTGGTACCCATAATGCTGGCAAGATGCTTAGAAAGCTTGTTAACTTTCTCTTGTTTGGCGCTTAAGTCCTCCAGCGCTTGCTGTTGCACCAGAAGGTATGCATCTGAATTCTGCAGGGACTTCCTCGGTCCTTGACTTCTGTCGCATAACATCCGATCGATGTCTTTAAACTTGAAGTTGAGACTCAAGAAGCTGAACTGATTCAGTGCAATGAGTTCAAGATTTGGTGCCGGCAGTGGTAGCCAGTAACTCGAACACTACATCAAGACATGACTTTGGGGTTGTCTCAGTGCCTTCAATATAGTTTTTATCAGCTTTCTTGGAGACCAACAGGGATGTCTCACTATCTTGAGCCTTATCTGCATTACTTCCTTTACCATTGCATAACAGGGTACTCTTCTCCAATATTTTATCCGTGTTCTAAAAGAGAAACAAACAAACACATCTCAGGTTTACAATGTAGTATATGAAACTCATTTTGGTAAACCAGTTTAGTAGTAAGGTGGATAGGATAAAAACATGAAACAAACATATATCTATGTAGTATGGTCATTGTATGGTCTATATCATTCTAGTTTATGTTGCCAGATCAAGATAGATATAGTTCGAATCGTATCTTTTTAAGACAAAGCAGCATAGACAGAATATAAGTGTGGGAAACTACACAACAATAACAACACTTTTAATGTGCATGGCATGAGAACGTAAATGTTTACTCAATTGAATTTGAAATCAACATAGAGCAAGTTACAACAGCAAACAGCCAAACACGTTCAAGAAACAGGTTTAGAACATACTTGTTGCGCCATTGGAGTTTCAATTGCATCCTTCAAATTTGAAATTAGTTGGTATTAGTAAATACAGTGATGCAAGAGCAAAGTAGTATGAACCATAGCTACAGAATCTGACCTGAGAACAATTCTTCTTTTGCTTTAAGCGTTGACTTCAAGTTCGGAGTGGTGGTCCTCGTGATTTGGGCACTGCAGTTGCCTTACTAACTGCTCGTGTTTGGGTGCTCTGTGGTGGAGACGGTGTTGTGTCAACGGAACTGGGTGTCTATCTGCTGGGGTTGGGGTTAGAAGGGGTGTAGCTGGTTCTCTGTCCAACTGGGTAGGGGTACAATCTGCATGAGTGTGGGTTATGTGTGGTGGGGCTGGTTCTTGGGCAAGTACAATCGTGGTTCTATCTGCATTGACAGGTAGCACGATCTTTTTCTGAAGACCGTGTTTTTACTCCCACAGATACTGCCATCAGTCCTCCAATTGAAATGGCTGATAAACAAGAAAAGTAATTTAATGTGCAGAAATTGTAAGATAGACAGGTGCAATGGATAGTGGGGAAGAAAACAGGGCATGAAATAATTCACATTTATGTTGTCTAAGCAAACAGAATAGCAGGACATAATTTCACATATATGATGGCTAATTAAACAGGATAGCATGACACAATTTCACATGTATGATGGCTAACTAAACAGGATAGAATGACATACTTCAAAATATGATGACTATGTAAACAGGATGACATGATATAACTATACGATGTGTCTATTAAAGTGGTTGGCATGCCATAAATCACAAACATGTCGTCGATGGAAACATGATGGCATGATATAATTCACGGATAGAATGACATAATTTAAAATATGATGACTATGTAAATAGGATGAGATGATATAACTATATTACGTCTTTAGAAAATGGGTTGGCATGTCGTAATTCAGATACATGCTGTCTATGTAAACATCATGGCATGACATAATTCAAATATATGATTTATATACTAAGGAAGTGAGCAGAGGGCAATCACATATATCATGTGTCAACTAAGGAAATGGCATTCAATATTGTGTATATGATGTAAAAATTAAGCATTGCAATACAACATATGCATTATATGAGTAATATAACCCTACCAAGTTTGAGCATACATCTCAGGGGGGTGATAGGACTGGTCATCTGCCTCTGAATCCTCCTCTAAAGATCTATCTCAGAATCAAAGCAAGATATCTCGCTTCAGCAGTAGCATTGTCTGCTCTGAAGACCTTGTTTTCACTCCAGATTTCTCCATCACCAATTCAAATGGCTGATGCACAGGAAGTGCAGTTGAATATACAAACATTGTCGACAAAAGCCATGAGAAATACAAAAAAGGACGACATGATATAATTCACATATATGACGCTTGCCTAAACAGCATGGCATTGCATAATTCGCATACATAATGCCTTGCAACAAGATAACATTGCATAATTCAGATATATAATGTCTTGCAACAAGATGGCATTGCATAATTCACATATATGGTAATTAGACACTAAACAGGTGGCATTCACACAAGCATGTCTAAACCAAGAAAATGACATAGCAATGCAAGATACCATACACACGATATGAGCAACATAACCCTGCCAAGATAGGGCATGCACCTCGGGGGGAAAATATGACTGGTCATCTGTCTCCGAATCCTCCTTTGAGGAGCTATCGGTAACCAGCAAGACATGCGCTTCGTTAGATAGCATTGTCTGCTCTGAAGACCTTGTTTCCACTCCAGATTTTTCCATGACCGTGCCGAATGGCTGATGCACAGAAGAGTAATTGAATGTACTAAAATTGTTGACAAATTTAACACGTGATAAAAATGATGGCATGATATAATTCACATATAAGATGATGGCTAACTGTGGTGGCATTGCAAAATTCACATATATGATGCCTGGCTAGACAAGATGGCATTGCATGATTCACATATACGATAAAGAAACTAAACATATGGCATTGACACAAAGCATGTCTAAACTAAGCAGATGACATCTTTAATGTATACAGTAAGCAATGCAAGGCACCATATGCATGATATTACCAACATCATCATGCCAAGTTAGAGTGAAGACCTCATGGGGTAAATAGGAGTGGTCTTCTCCTTCTGAATCCCCCTCAGAACAGTTATCTTCCTCTTGATTACGATCCGAAATGGGTGGAGGGGGGCTGCCTTTGCGCCCACCATGGAACGACGTCTGCATGAAATTTTATTGACACGCAAGGCTTGTCTCTTTTGCTCTACATGATCAGTTCCATTGTGTACAATAACTGGCATGCATAGGAATAAAACATAGTGAGATTATGTAAGGAGTGCATGCACAAATCCAGAGTGATGGTAGCAAAGCGTGGATTGACCCAAAACCAATGATAGCGTGCAGATAATAGCTTTAGTTAAAAATACAGATAATGGCTCCTTTAATGTTTGTTTGCACCCAACATGAAACTCATAGTAGACACCGGAGATTAACCAGATAGTAGACAGATAGTACTGATTGCTGCCCCAATATGTACCCCACAACCATTTAAAAAATCATGTTTCAGGATTAGTTTGGACCTGACTCGGAGTCTAATAGGTGAACATGACGATAATGTAGCATGTCATCATATTAAGCGACGCATAACGTAAGCAGACACGGAAGAGTGTGACCTCTCTTGCGGACCCGTGTAGTCCTCAAGGTCATCTGCTCAGTTGATGATTGTAATGCAGTTTGACGTGGCTGCAGGCGGCGGGGAAGAAGATCTGAGGCGGTGAAAGATAGTCTGGAGAGCGGACCCCTGCTGTGGTGAACCCTTCCATTGTTGGAGCAGCTGAGCTAGGGTGGAACACAATGCCGCAGGAGCAGGACAAACCACACAAGGTTTTCTTTGATACATATCTGTAACAGAAGTAGTTGAGTAAGGGCTTGTTTGAATTTGAGGATTCTAACAATGCAGGGAGAGGAAATAGACAGGAATAGGATAGGAATGCACGTGCAAAACAGAGAATTTAAAAACACAGGATTTCTGCCAATCTGGGTGTTTGATGCACAACAATTGGAAGATCACAGGATGCAAAAAAGCATGGCGAGATTAAGTCAAACCACAAGAAAATGTACGGTTATAATGCTATTATGCTACTATCTCTCTTGTGCTTGATGAATAGGAATATGAAAAGGAGGAGAAGTGGAAATTAGAATTCCTATGGTTTTTCTTTCAGGAGACACTAAAGGAACAAATCTTACAGTTTTCCTTTGCTCCATTCCTTTGCACCAAATTCATGAAAAGTAGTACCATAGGAAACTTTCCAATTCCAATGTTTTTCATTCACTTTTCCTTTCAAGCACTGGCGATTCTAGTAGGCAGGCTTGAGCAAGGAAAATCCTACACTAAAAAAATGTTTTTGTGCTACTTCTATTACTTTGGACCCAGGCCACTGCCATACTAGCTCAACTCCTAGGTCCATCGACAAATGCACAGCTCAAACGCGCGAGATAAATAATGATGGCGTTCAAGAGAGTCCATCACGGATAGCTAAGTTGCCTGGTACCTCACTGCTTGTCATATAGTAGGATAAAATAATCGTACTTCCATTACTACGAGTGCTCAGTGGACAATATATATAACATGTAGAGTAAAAAAGAGATGCAACAAGTGTACAACTTCTTTGGCGAAGCCATGTCGATCTCAGCGTGATTAGGTTGGCCGGTGAGGATGCTCCGGCTGACTTGGCTGTCGGAGGAGGGGAATAAGATCTTAGGCGTCTGGAGATGGAGCCCGAGGTACTGCTCCGCTGTGATGGAGGATTTCATCGTTGGAGCAGCTCCGGTGAGTTGTACGATGCCGAGGTCAAGCAGACAAGAGAGAAAACGAACAACGTTAACCTGAGTGGAATTCTAATAGCATCTCCAATACATGACGTAAAATACATAACCACAAAGTGCTAGATGTAAAATACATCAGCCGCTCATCTTTGAACTTAACTGTCGACACTGAATTTAACTGTCAAAACTGAACTTAACTGGCGAAACTGAACTTAACTGTCGAAACTCAATTTTGCTGTCGAAACTGAATTTTGCTGTCGAAACTGAACGCACTAGCAAGGTGAGGCTACACGTTGGTCGCATCGACTTTTTCATCTTCGGTCACCGATTTTGTAGCCGTTGGATACAAAATCAAGGGAATGCGGTTCATCTTCAACCTCCACCCCCCTGAGCCGCCAACCACCACCAGCCAAACAGTAGCCCACCGCCGCCCGCGGCCGGCGGTGCGCTGCCCCGCCCGCCCAGAAAACACTCCCCACCACCGGTCCGTCGTCGCCCGGCCATCCTCTAGCCCCCTGCCGAGCTTTTTCTCCCATGATCCCCACGCCACCGCCCGCCAACGCCCTGCCACCACCGTGACCACCGCCCCATCCTGAACCCTAAGATAGATAGTGGGTACCTCTCCCATGAGCCCCCCTCCTGCTGCGTCTGGTTCTTCCTTCACCCCGCAAGCCCCCCACCTCTCGCAAATCGACCGACCCAAAAGTCAATTCACCGATCAAGTAGAAGCTAAATCGGAGCAGCATCGCAAGCAAGAGCAAGAGCGAGAGCAGCAACAAGAGCAAGAGCAATAGCAAGAGCAGACCAGGCAGGAGATAGAGAGCAAGAGTAGAGCAGCAGCGCGAGAGAGAGCTAAAGCAGCAGCAGCTCCTACTGATGTGGACGTCGCCGCCGAGGAACGACGCCGTGGAGGAAGTGGCCAGCGATGCCGCCGTGGAAGGAGCCGCGCCGTGTCGGCTCGGGACCGAGCGCCGGCAGCACCGTAAGATCGAATCAAGAAGAAAATGCGGCGTTTAGTGTACAACCTCTTTGGTGGCGCCGATTAGGCCGCAGCTTCATCCGAGGAAACAATGGTGATGATGCTCTTCCGGTGGTGCAGGTGAAGACGGCGGTGTGGGAATGGAGGTGGCGCGAAAGACGAGGGGAACGTCTAGGCAGCTCCTTGGAGGTGGAGGACGGGGTGGCTGAACTGGCGGGACGATGAGATCGACGATGGATCCTCATCCGGTACGGTGGATGAGGGACGTCGAGGTGTTGTTGTGGACAACGTCGTCGGGGAAGAGGCTCCGGCTGGGTGGCGGACGGAGTAGGGTGTGGGGTTTCGTTGCGGGTTTTCACGGCCTCGGTGTATGAATGTGTGGGCGGATGGGATGGCAGTGGGGAACCATGGCTTAGAGGCGCGCTTTTCCGAAATTTGGGGTAAGTTACGAAAGTACCCCCACCGATTTGAGGCGGTTCTTTCGGTTCAGGGGTACCACGGGCATTTCACGTGTCGGGATTTCACAGGAGGTGGGAGTTTTCGCGCGCGTTGTAATTTCAGAATAGCAAGGCGCGGGTTGAGATGGAGGGAGTTGTCGGAGCACAACAAGAGAAAGATATATCTTAAATATTTCGGGCTAACAAGGCACGGTTGAGGAGGCGGGAGTTTCGCATCATGATAGACAAAGACGCTAGCTTGAATTTTTGGCATAACAAGGCGCGGCTTGAAATTTCAGAAGAACAAGCTTAACGTGTACCCAAAAAAAGACAATTTGCACCTCAACACGAACAACACACACACAAACACCATTTAGACTAGAGTAAGGTACACGTGCATTGCACGCATGAGATTTGGCCAACCAAATTATGAATAAATACCACATTATAGCATGCAAGCTTTGAGTCATATATGCATGATGTAGATGTTTGTTTAATTCTTATAGTTCATTTCATTCAAAATCATCTAGTTTTTATAAGAAAGCTAATCTATTTTAAGATTCATGGAATTGTGCGTCGTAAGACATAAAGTAAAAACAAATAATGGCAAATCATGTAGAAAAACATTTGGGCAATTCTGATATGGAAGATTCTAGAACAAATAAGAAGTGCTTGTGTTTTGATGTTTGTGCATTATGCTTAAGTTTAACCATGTAGTCTTCTAGATTATACATGTGGCGAAATGTGGTGGAATCTAGATGATATCCAACGCCGATGGTGCTCAAATTTGCCATCTTTGGACCATCGGATTCGCCTCATCCAACGCACCATCTTTGAAAGTTAAAGTTACCCATGACGCAATATAAAATATATAATATAATATATATATGGGTATAGATATAGATATGTGATGCAAAGTCGGCCCATCATCTCCAATTAGAATAGTGTGTCCATGCACGGATGCGACGTGGCCAAATGATGTCTGCCATCGGTATCTCAAATTCAAATCAGTCTGACCTTGTTCAATGTGTATACTTTACAACATGCTCGTGTCCAAACCATGCCACGCAGATCTCCGTTATATTCATGCATGCATGGGTGTCAAACATCAGGATCTCTTATTCAAATATTTGAATTCAACTTTACATTGATTATGACCTCACCTATTCTTTTACACCCACATAGTAGTCTTCTCTTTATAATTGTACCACTAACTTTCTCTCGTGCATGCATGCACACACACTACCAGTCGGCATTATCCATCACACGCATGCAATCTTTTTCTTCAGGTCAGTCTCCCATGAAGGCACACACCCACACACATCCCCCTCTCCATCATATCGGGAATTCTTTATCTCTCACGCGTGCATGCGCAACGATCGATGTTCCCCTTTGTATGTGTGTATATAGCTAGGTCTTTCATAGTTTTCCACACAAACCGATCAATCGATATATCCAGTGAGGTCTCACCCTCTTTCCCACGTCCACATCGATCAATCTTTCCCACGTCCAGTGAGGTCGCCATATAGGATTAACATATATAGCTAATAAACCCACATTAATTATATATCCAACGTCCCCCTCTCATCATCCATGCCTTCCGCTTCATCTCTCAGACGCGTGCACAATGGCGAAGAGAGGGGGCAGTAAGGGCCCTGCCCCCTCCCCCCTAACATCACTATATATCGAGGCTAATATGAAAGTGATCATTAGACAATTGCTGCTAAAAATGGTTTAAGTTCATGAATTGACCCTCCTCGTAAAGGATTAGCAATGCTTGGCCCCCTAGCTCATTTATTTTTCATGGCTCCGCCATCACAAGAACAACGCACGTGTTCGCCCCTCTCTCTAAATATCGACCTCACACTTGTGCATTCCTTCATAGTCTCCCTCCACTGCCCCTCGCACCATCTTCTAGCCCCCACGGATTTTGCCACATGTACAATCTAGCAGACTCCATGGTTGAACTTAAGCATAATGCACAAACCTCAAAACAACAGTGGTTGTCTTTTGTTCTAGAATCTTCCGTATCATAACTGCCCAAACTTTTTTTCTAGTTGAATTGCCATTATTTGTTTTTACTTTATGCTTTACAATGAACAATTCCATGAATCATAAAATAGATTAAGGGCTTCTTTGATTCAAAGGATTCTCAAAGGAATTTTGGAGGATTCTAATCATTAGGAATTTTTCCTATCTTGGTTGTTTGATTCATAGGATTGTAAACCATAGGATTTTTTTCCATATGATTCATTTGCACTAGATTTCATAGGAAACACCCCATCCACTCAAACCTCTTTGAAAGAATTCTGCGTTTTTTCTATGCACAATCAACCACTCGTACAATCCTGTAGGATTCAAGACAACATTCCACTATAATCCCATGTTTTTCCTATTCCCGCGTTATTAGCTTTTTTACAAAAACTAATTGATTTTGAATGAGATGAACTATAAGAATTAAACGAAGGGCTACATAAGTCATATTTGACTCAGAGATTGCATGCTATAGTGTGGTATTTATTCATAATTTGGTTGCAAAATCTGATGCGTGCAATGCACGTGTACCTTACTAGTACTTCGAGTATGTGCAAAACGCGTAAATTAGAATACCAATGGCATGCTACATAGTGTCTCTCTTACAGTTCATGAAGCCACATGGCACATGTGGAGGTGTTGTCGTGACCTCCTTGCGTGGATTGATCACAGTAACGTGCTGCTGGTTCCAGAAGAATGTACTCATCCTCCCTGGGCCATACTGGCGGTGCATGCACGAGAAGATGTGCACGCACGCCACGCACGCACTCATTCCCTCGCACGCACACGCGGGTACACGGGCGGACGCAATTTTGTACCAAGATCCACCCCATGTGATAATTTGACGCGTGTAAAGTCGTTCACTTCATTGATGGTCAATTAATACAGCGCATGCAAATTGAGTGGACATGAGGACGGAAGAAAGACATTATTACTCCACTGCGCGCATGCGAGTAGTTAAATCATGGGTTGCTAGTAGTACTTCCATTGGTGTCCTTCGTATTTTGTGCCAATTTTTTACAGTAACATAATATTTACGCATTTGAGCAGTGTAGTACTTGAAATTTATGTTCCGCTAAACTCATCGGGAGCCGTTTCGGGCCTCGAAACCGAAACCATCAATTAATCTTTACCTTGTTCCCATCACATTCGAAAGCCTACTCACACCTACTAGTACGTACCAAACCTAAACTTGTTCCCACTATGCAGGTATTAGTACTAGTGCTAGTACTTAGGTTATAAAAAGTGGAACTACCTAACCGAAAATTACTCTACCTTTCCTCCTCCTAAGTGCTTCTTCTTCGTCCGTCGTTGCCATGGCCGGTGAGCAGAGCTCTAGGTCGAGAACTACTCGTAACAAGGGAGCGGCAACCAAGGCTGCGGAAAAAAAAGAGGGCTCGCTGCCATGCAGAGACCTCGAAAGGTCTCTCACGGGCAAAGCGATGGCTCCTGTGAGGCGCCTAGCCTAGTCATGGAGGCGAACATGCCGAGCCGGTGGAGCTGGAATCGTTATCCCTCGATGGTATGCCCGATCAGCTCAATAAGTAGCTCAATAAGCAGAAGGAGTTCATCCAAGGCTTGATGGAGTTGCTGAAGGAGAGCCTCGACGACATGCCCGCTGAGCTCAATCAGCAGGGGGAGTTGACCGCCGGCTTGGTGATGCTTTGAAGAAGAGCATTGCCTGGGAGAAGAAGGAGACCGGCGATATCCTGCGACTTCAGGAGGACAAGGCGAAGCTCTGCCACGAGATCGACCTGTTGAAGGAGAAGAACGCCGGCTGGAAGAAGCTGCATGAGAATAGTAGTTCCTCGATGAAGATGCTGCAGGCCCTCGATGAAGAATCCTCCTTACTGGTAAATAAATCCTTGATACAGAAATCCATAAGTAATAAATATTATACAAGGTTGAGTTGAGGCTTCTCAACAATTTATTACAAGCACGCCGATATTATACATAAAGGCGGATATGACACAAAGGGGTATGGTGGCATAACTACTGACTCGTAATAAAAGTGGTGGTGGATATGTCACAGTAAAGCGGGTGACATGACTCCAAAATCTTACAGCTCATCAAGCGCCAGAGTGAGGCTCGATGATTTTATTTGGGTAGCGGAAGCGTATATAATACAAGTGACCAACTTCAGGATCGAACGGGACTGACTGGGACTCCTCTAGGCGTCGGACTCGCTATCGAACTCTTCATCCATAAGATCGCCTTCGTCAACATCTGGCCAAATCAACAAGCCAGGTGAGTACTTTGAATGTACTCGCAAGACAGTTTGGACATAAGATATAACAAATGCAAACATGATGCACATGAGCAGACTAGCACGCACTCAGGTAATAAATTTGCACCTCATGAAAAATAAAAAGGAAGTCAGGCGGTAGTCCTCCCGAAATCCCAATAAAATAGCTGAAGACCGATCGGGTGTCTGAAGCGACGCCTCGAAAGGTAAAAAAAATTAACATGCCGCAGTCGGGCGTCAGGGCGACACCACATAAAGGGCTTATATTGAAATGTAAATGACAGTATGTGCCACAGTCGGACGTCTAAGCGACATCACATAAAGGGCTTATATCAAAAGTAAATAACGAGAATGCCATAGTCGGACCTCTGAGCGACATCACATAAAGGGCTTATATCAAAGGTAAATAACGAGAATGCCACAGTCGGACGTCTGAGCGACATCACATAAAGGGCTTATATAAAAGGTAAATAACGAGAATGCCACAGTCGGACGTCCGAGCGACATCACATAAAGGGCTTATATCCAAATGTAAACAACGGGAATGCCACAGTCGGACTTCTGAGCGACATCACATAAAGGGCTTATATTTCATCATTCGAATTCAAGTAGCTCATGAATTTAAATCATCCCAAGGAAATACTCGGTACATAATAACAAACTGGTTAGTCCATCCACAGGAATAACATTCAGCCAGGTTTACCACTCTCAGTTTCATGTTTATTCACCGGAGACTGTCATTGAGACTGACACTGAGACGGATGCTGAGGCGGACACTGAGACTGACGATGATACTGACATTGATATGTTGACCAAAGTCCTTGACCATGGACACGGTTACTCAAATAGTTTTGACTCTGCAGAGTTTGTGCTCTTTACCCACAGCCAACGGATTTCAGTAGTCACAAAGGACTAGTTCCGTTTACGGTATTTTAGAGGAAACACATCTAACCAGTACACACGCATTCCACATTCCGCTGCCAGGAATCACCCTAGGCAACGTTCAAGAAAAACTCTAAGACGGGGAGGCCACAACCTCGAATAGCATGGGATCAAATTTGTATCACTGGCTATAAGGGTGCCCTCTCGGTCCCAACTGAAACACCCATGCCCCGACCAGATGACGGGCTTTAATCCAGGGCCATGGAACCCTCATCACGGCCCCTCTATTTGGTGTGTACAAGGAAAGAGGTTTGCAACTGACTAGACCGCATCCTTTGCAGAAGACATGTGGCAGCATGAAAAGGGGACGAACGGTAACATGACTTGATCCTCGTTAATACTGGAGTTAAACAGTTGACATAAGACTGGCATGCTTGAACAATACCAGCTTACAACCTATCATGCCACCACCTGATCAGGTTGTCTCACCATCTTATGAACACATCAATTTTCGAAGCTCACTTGTAGCTTGCCTTGCATGCAATATAACATTTAACATTTACTAATGCTTATATAAACATGCTATGAGAAAACTACTCAAGCAAACATGCAAAACACTCATCATATCAAAGGTTCAAACATGCTTGCCTGGTTCAGAGTAGTCGGAGTCTAGCTCGGCGAAGTTTGCGGTTCCGTCACCTCCTTCGGTATCTATGTTATAAAAAAATCGGATACTAACGTAAATACCGTGCGTGCATAAAAATTGTTCCAAATATTTTTCAAATAAATATGAAAAAAAACTAGACAGAAAAATAAAGATGACAAAAAAAGAATCAACTCAAAATCATCTTTTGTTTAAAAGTTATAAAGGTTTTAGTCCAGGGGCTTATCTGTGAAGAAACAGGAACTTCCCAGGGGCTGGCTTAGAAAAACAGAAAATGCTTCAGTTAGAAATACGCCAACCCAAAGGAAACACGTACTTTGCCCGAAGGCATTTTCAGAAAACGGTTCGAATAAGAGAGGAGAGGCTGACGAGGGGGTCCCGCCCGTCAGGTTTGAAATCTAAAACAGAGTACACTGGCGCCCGAGGCTCGCAGTGGTCGCCGGCGTCGATCCACGGCGAGGTAGGGGGAATGGAGGGTACCTACGGACTCACTGAGCTCTCCCGCGTCTGTGGGTGGTGGAGTTGGTCGTCGGTGAGCACCACGTCGACGGCGGCCACCACTCCAGCGATGGTGGTTTGGGCGGTGATGGATCCCACCGATGAGGGCTGCAACCTTCAAATTGGGGCTCGGGTTAGAAGAAGTAGTGGACTAGGAGGTTGCTGACAAGGTTTGGGAGGCGGGGGTGCTCTCACCAGAGCGGATCTTGCCGGAGCCCGAAGCGGATCGGGGCGGCCGGAGTCGGGGAAGAAGTATCTCCCGAGGCCTTCTGATGAGCGTGGCGAGGTTCTGAGGTGAGGAGGGGAGGTGTTGGGTCGAGAACGAGCTCGGGGCCTCCATTTATAGCCGGCCCGAGGCGGTTGCCGAGAACGGGGTTACTCCGGCGAGCGATTACGGCAAGGCAGTGGTCAGGTTGGAGGTTTAGGTGATTGGGCATCTCCGGATTGGTCCACTGGCTCAAACGCCTAATGTTGGTACAACTTGGGCGATACTCCAAGCCTTTGACGGAATGGCCTCACGGGCTCGTCGGCGGCGGAGAGCACGCTCTGCGCCTCTCAGGCCATGATGAGTGTTCTGCAGCACGCACGGGAAAGACGAAGGCCACGCGGAGGCTCCTGGTGGTGTGGGCGGTGTTGTACGACACCGAATGGCAGGGATGGCCCCTGCTGACCGCCACGGGCGGTTCTGCCACCGCGGAAGATGCCGGCGTTGGCGAGACACGTCGCCCCTGACGCTTGCGCCTGTCCAAACGACTGTGCGGCACACTGGATAAGAAGGAGGAGCAGGGAGCAAGGCGCTAACGCGTGCACTGGCAAGATTGATGCCGCGGTTCTCAAGGAAACGACACTGTCGATTGAACTGAACACTGAACTCTGAATTTGGACAGAAACAGTGCACACCAGCTGTTCGACGAAATGTTTTAGGCACATGGAAATTTTTTCTTGAGCTGGGAATTGGTGAGGTGATCTCTTCATGCATCCAAAGGCTGCCTGATTTATCTCAGATTTTTAGAAAAAGAAAAAGAATGAATTTCACCAAAATTGGCAAATCTGGTCCAAACTTGCAGCAAGCATATTTTGAAAAATTTGAACTGTGGACCAGCAGATCTTGATGGATCTAGGTTGAGGGTACTAAGAAGTAGCTAGGGAAATTTGCTTGGGCTCAGAAACTTAAGGGATCTGGTACTTCCTTTGTAAATCCCAAGAGTCCAAAATAAATTACAGAAAAATGTTTGAGGATAAAATAAATAGAAATAAAATCTAAAAGAGGTTGAAACTTGCTGGAATTGGATGCTTGGCTTGACCCAAAGTAGGGAGGTGGTTTTGGAAGAAAGTTTTTAACATGAGTCATGGCCAAAAGAGAAATCTTTGAAGGCGAAAGAATAAATCCATAATTTATAGGAATTCTTTTTAATAGAAAGAATTGTAAAAACTTTCCAAAAATTATTTGTGTTGAGCCAACACAAAAAAAACCCTCAAGACTAAAAATCAAGGTTGGGAAGAACTCATAAACATATTTGTCATAAAAAGACAAAATTTTGAGAAGGAGAGTCTTTAAAAAAAATTAAATAACCTCCTTCCAATTAATTAAAGAATTTGATAAAAAACAAATCAAAAATTTTGGAGTGTTACAGGTAGCAGCTAAGGAAACCCGCTCTAAAATCAGAGCGGCGAAGGAGGAGCTACGTCAAGCCAGAAATATCACGGCTGGGAAGCCCTTTTTGTTGCGGACGAAGTTCAGAGATCCTAAGTATGCCATTCTGGATCAATTATGGAGTTCTCATGGACGCTGCATTTCCTAGATTTGGCAGCGAAAAGTGCCGATGCGACCAAGTTTTTCAAGATCAAAAAGATCACGAAGTGGAAAAGCTGTTCGGTCGCAGATTCGATGCTCCAGGCGTCACGCTGTTAAATGAGCAAATGGCCGAGTGGGCCGAGCTCCATAGATTGTCCGGCTTGCCATGAGGTTCATCGTGGATCGTCTCTAGGCCGGAAGGACCAAGGCCGAATAGTTATTTTGGTCTTGTGCAACAATTCCTTGGTGTTGTGCCGCATATTGACGCTGTAAAGAGGTCGGCGTGCATAGAGGGTGCGTGGATGGCTCTTGCCCATGTCAAGACATAATTGGCGGAGATGGAGGCCACCACGATTGCAACCCAGAATCTAGCCGTAGGCCAGGTTTCTGCCGAGCACTATTTTGAAGAAGTCCTGGAAGGTGCTTGTTTAATAAAGGCTCAGTGCTCGAAGAGTGTCATGTTCAAGTGACATGTATCTCGGTTGTAATAAAAATGCTATTTGAATTATAAAGGCTGTGTTTATACTTTTTCTTGAAAGTATTATGGTGCCTCCTTTGCGTCCGTTTATGTATATATGTATATAACCTGAAAGTTTGCAGTCGTCGGCTTCAGCCCCCACGCATATAATGCGGGGGTGTTCGTGAAAGCGCGTGTTCACACTTAATCCAACGTCTTGGTCCATTAAGGAGGTGATAGTGCGGAGAACGAGGCAATCGAACTATATTGCTTTAACACTTTCACTTAACCATAGGAGTTTGAGAGTGGGGCTACTATATAGCCCTTGGTACTTCCACGCTCATCCGAATACGGGGCGCATACGTACATGACCGGGAAAACCGGCCATTCGTTAATACGGAGGAATCCCAAAGATTCCGCTAAGTCATTGAGTGGTTGACCAGTCTCGCGCTTTACAATGACAGTCAATTTTCGGCTTTCTCTACTGAGGTGCTCATCCGGATGAACCAGGGCACAATCGCAGTAGTTCTCCCGGTGCCACCTTAGCCGATAGAGCGGGACGTAAGGTAGCAAAACGCGGGAGCCGGGCAAGCCCAACATTTGACCAAAGACATGATTCGGAACTGATGCATATAAGGCCAAACTCGCGACGCCGAACACTCCCTAAGGTATTCGGTTTTTATAACATATACCTGGCTGAGTAACGCCCTTGATAATGAACCCCGAGTGTCGAGGTACGTGCATTATTCTGACGTGGCGAAATGCTAATAATGTTAGCATCCTTCTTGGTTATACTGAGTATCCGGAGGATGTGAAGCAACAAAAGACAGTAAAAAAAGGTTTACACAGGGTCTTAATCTAAAAAGAAACCTTTGAGCGGGGCCCTACTGCACGTCTGCGCCTGTGTCTCCATTGTGCCGTATCTTGGAAGGGTGTAGCACGATTATCATTGTAGTCCTTTTTACATGCGGGAAGCCCCTGGTACCACCTATGGGGGTATATGCATAAAACCAATCTCAGGTTTATCTAAGCTATTACAGCTAGAGATGCACCATACTCGTCTAGCCGTGTCCACGGTCTTGACGACCGATCATTTATTCTGGTTGGAGAGGTCGTTTAGTGTTCGGCTACTAAAGCCGCCGCACGTTCTTCCGCGCGTAAGGAACGCTCAACATTTCTGCTAACTGTGATGATGCCACGTGGACCGGGCATCTTAAGCTTAAGGGAAGTGTAATGCAGTACTGCGTTAAAACAAGCAAACGCTATTCTTCCGAATAGTGCTTGATAGCCGCTTCGGAATGGGGTGATGTCGAAGGTTAACTTTTTACTTCAGAAGTTGTTGGGAGAACCGAATACAACCTCTAGTACTAGAGAGCCCGTACAGCGGGCCTCTGGGCCTGGTATTACTCCTTTAAAGGTAGTATTGCTTTGGCTGATTCTTGTCGGGTCTATCCCCATTTTGCGGACTGTGTCCTGATATATCAGATTAAGACCACTGCCGCCGTCCATCAGGACTTGAGTGAGATGGTATCCGTCGATAATTGGGTCTAGCACCAAGGCAGCCAATTCTCCGTGCCGGATACTTATCAGGTGATCCCTGCGATCAAAAGTGATCGGGCAGGCCGACCAAGGGTTGAACTTAGGGGTGACGGGCTCTATAGCGCATATGTCTCGGAGTGCATGTTTGCTCCTTCTTTTTGTTACGTGAATCATGTTCACTGTTTTGACCTCTGGTGGGAATTTTTTCTGTCCCCTAGTGTTTTGCTGGCGAGGCTCATCCTCGTCTTCACTTGGTGTATCCATCCCCTTATGTTCGGCGTTTAGCTTGCCGGCCTACTTGAAGACCCAGCATTCTCTGTGGGTGTGATTTGCAGGTTTAACGGAGGTGCCATGAATCTGACGTATTTTGTCTAGAATCTTGTTTAGGTTGCACGGTCCATCTCTGTTGCCTTTGAAAGGCTTTTTCCGCTGACCGGGTCGAGAGCCCCTAAATCTGGCGTTTACCGCCATATTGTCTGGGTTGTCCTCGTTATTTCGACGCTTGCTTTTACTGCGTCGTGGTTTTCCATTGCCATCCCTGACTTCAGATGTGCCTGGGTCGCTGGTGCTACTACGGGCCAGCCAGCTATCTTCGCCCGCGTAAAAGCAGGTCATGAGGATTGTTAGGGCTGCCATTGTCCTCGGTTTTTCTTGGCTGAGGTGTTTGGCGAGCCATTCGTCTCGGACGCTGTGTTAGAAAGCTGCTAAGGCTTCAGCGTCCGGGCAATCGACGATTTGATTCTTCTTAGTGAGAAATCTGTTCCAAAGCTTTCGGGCTGACTCTCCGGGCTGTTGAATTATATGACTTAAATCGTCTGCGTCCGCAGGTCGTCCCTTGAAAGTTAGTCCTAAAAGCATCCTCAAGCTCCTCCCAACTTCCAATTGAATTTTCGGGGAGGATCGTCAACCAGTGCCGAGCTGGTTCTTTCAACTTGAGGGGCAACTATTTGATGGCGTGGAGATCGCCTCCGCGAGCCTTATGGATATGGAGGATGAAGTCCTCGATCCGCACCCTGTGGTCCGTTGTTCCGCCAGACGCCTCTATGTTCACGGGTTTGAATCCCTCTGGAAATTCATGATGCAGTACCTCGTCGATGAAGCATAGGGGGTGTGCAGCACCCCTGTATTTGGATATATCGTGGCGTTCTGATGGTTGTACTGTTCGGTTGTGATTCTGTGCTGGAGCGCGCTTCCTAGATCCGTAGATGGATCTGGTCATGCCGGCTTTTTGATGCAAGTCCTCATGTGAATCGTGTGCTGACTTATGTGTGGCCTCTTTAGCCGCTCTATCGCGGCCACGAGGTGGTTGATCCGACCGGTCGGCCGATTTATTCTTCGGCTGTGTAGGCTCTAAGGCCTCGTCATCGAATTCAGGCAGTAGCTTACGCTTTGGGTAACTCTTTGTGTGGCATCGCCAATTACTTTTCAAAGAAAGGTCCAAAGACTTTATTCCATCTTCTGATAAGCGTATTTTGCGCGGCCTTAAGCCTTTGTTTCTGCTTCTTAAGACTCCTCGCGGTGGCGATAAGCCTTCTATGGAGGTTCTCTTGTTCCAAGTTCCTTTCCGGGACGATGTGTGCATTGTCATCCGGGCTATTCTCCTCTCCGGAGACGGGTTGATGATTTCTACCCTCGATGTCACCGTGATCGGATAGTGGCTCCGTACTATGTTCGCCGTCCGCTGGCTCGTCCTACTCTCTCGCTTTGGAGTCGGCCGGGGTCTCACTCTTTCTTGCGCTGTTATCGTGGTTTTTGCCGAGGCGGGATTTGGAGCGGCGTCTGCGTCGTCGCTTTGGTTGCTTCTCGCGGGGGTTATCCTTCGCAGCATCCTCCCGTTCCTCACCATTGTCTTGTTTGGGTGTATCCACCATGTATATTTAATATGATGAAGTGGCTGTCCAGCACCCTTTGGGCGATGGTTCCTGTTCGTCTCCTGCATCGTCGTCCATATCGTTGATGTCTTCGGAGCCAAAATCGATCATGTCGGTTGAATCATCGACAATGGCTACTAAGTGAGTGGTGGGTGGGGATCGAATTTCTTCGTCGTCCGCATCCCAATCTAGCCGGACATAGTTCGGCCACGGGTCTCCTGACAGGGAGAGAGACCTCAACGAGTTTAACACATCACTAAAGGGCGAGTGCTGAAAGATATCCGCGGAGGTAAACTCCATGATCGGTGCCCAATCGGATTCAATAGGCACAGACGCAGGCAGCTCGGAGCCCATGGCCGGGGACGAATCCAATGGTTCGGCAACACGGGTCTCGTTGGAGGTGAAGTTAGTATTCGGCCCTATCGTCACTGAGTGTGCGGCCTCCGAGGCGGGGTCCATCCACCCGTCCTCGGATGACACGATCTGCTCCGGTTTGAGGGCCAGAGTAGTCATAGGTGTGATCTCCCGAGCACTGTCCGACGGCAGAGCTAAATAATGCTCGTCATGACTGTGCGGAGCACCTGATATGGGCTCAAATCCATCAAATATCAAGTCTCCGCAGATGTCGGCAGTATAGTTCAAGTTTCCAAATCTGACCTGATGGCTAGGGGCATAGCTCTCGATCTGCTCCAGATGGCCAAGCGAGTTGGCCCGTAGTACGAAGCCACCAAATGCGAAGATCTGTCCAGGGAGGAAAACCTCACCCTGGATCGCATCGTTGCCGATGATCGAAGAAGCCATCAAGCCTCGTGGTGATGGCACAGTGGAACTCTCAACGAAAGCACCAATGTCGGTGTCAAAACCGGCGGATCTCGGGTAGGGGGTCCTGAATGCAAGGCCTAAGGCGGATGGTAACAGGAGGCGGGGACACGATGTTTACCTGTGTTCGGGCCCTCTCGATGGAGGTAATACCCAACTTCCTGCTTGATTGATCTTGATGATATGAGTATTACAAGAGTTGATTTACCACGAGATCGTAGAGGCTAAACCCTAGAAGCTAGCCTATGGTATGATTGTTATTGTCCTACGGACTAAACCCTCCGATTTATATAGACACCGGAGGGGGCTAGGGTTACACAGAGTCGGTTACAAGGGAGGAGATCTACATGTCCGTATTGCCAACCTTGCCTTCCACGGCAAGGAGAGTCCCATCCGGACACGGGACAAAGTCTTCAGTCTTGTATCTTCATAGTCCAACAGTCTCGCTAACGTATATAGTCCGGCTGTCCGAGGACCCCCTAATCCAGGACTCCCTCAGTAGCCCCTGAATCAGGCTTCAATGACGATGAGTCCGGCGCGCAGATTGTCTTCGGCATTGCAAGGCGAGTTCCTCCTCCGAATATTCCGTAGAAGATTTTGAACACAAGGATAGTGTCCGGCTCTGCAAACAAATTCCACATACCACTATAGAGAGAATAATATTTCCACAAATCTAATCTGCTGACAACTTTTCATAACGTGACATCACACCATGGTCTGGTCATTATCCGAACCGTTTCTCCAGCCTGCCACTGCATGTTTTGCGAGGCGGTTTTATTGGCACGTCTTGTCGAAGCAGAGATCGTGTCCCCCTTATCATGGGATTCTCATCAACACGGGTATGGGTAACCCAATCGTGCCTGTCGGTATGACTCCTAGATTTTAGGCAAGTTTGAAACGGCCACGGGGAGGACGCTCTATATTCACCCTCTTTATAAAGGGGCCAAGGCCTATGATTTTCTTCTCGCGCTCAATCGAATCCTTCCCCCACCCCGAGTTCCAACACCCAAGGCTCAGGCTAGGCGTTTCGGACCGTCAATCATGTCCGGATCCAACCTTCAAGGTCGGTGGATGCCCTCCTCCGTTACAGAGGAGGTCATCAAGAAGCTAAGAGAAGCCAGTTATCTGACCGCCGAAATCTCGCACAGGCTACCTGCTCGAGGGCAGGTCGTCCCCACTCCCGAGCCCAATGAGAGTGTCGTATTCGTCTCCCACTTCCTCTGTGGGCTAGGCTTTAGTCTAGATCCCTTTGTTAGAGGGCTCATGTTCTATTACGGGCTTGATTTCCATGATCTGGCCCCGGATTCCATCCTTCACATCTCGTCGTTCATCGTCGTGTGTGAGGCCTTCCTCCACGTCTCCCCACACTTCGGCTTATGGCTCAAGACCTTTAATGTGGAGCCGAAGATGATTAATGGGTGACACGAAGAGTGCGGAGGTGCCACAATAAGCAAGGGCACCAATGTTCCATGGCCAAAGGGTTCCTTCCTGGAGGTGTCCAGATTATGGCAACGGGAGTGGTTTTACATCACAGCTCCCCGAGGTACTAAGTGGGTAGCCGCCCCTGCCTTCCGCTCGGCCCCCCCGCCACAACTGGCATCATGGGTCAACAAGGGGCTGGACTGGGTGCCAGTAAATGATGTGCCGACATTGCAGAGTCGCATCTGAGATCTCCTCGAGAGAGATGTTAGCCTTGTTAAGGTAATGCAAGTCATGCTAGTTCGTCGAGTCGTGCCCTGCAAATGTCGACCTCTCTAGGCTCAACACGTCGTAGCCCTACCTAGGCTCAGCAGAGAGGTACCCGTCAGTCTACATCCTAAGCACTCCGGGGTCTGGGCCCATCGCCCGTAGCACTCCGGGTCGTTACGTGCATGGCGGGTCTAGGCTCCACCTCTACATGGATGGTGCCAGCCCAACCATGCCGCAATGCTGAACTGGACGTCTGATAAAGCTTCGACTGATACTGTGACGTCGAGGCCCATAACTATTTTCACGTGGTGGTTAGTGTGTAAAGGCTAGAGGCCAACTTAGAACAAATACCCAAACCATAGAGTATTCTTAGCTTGCGGAGGCGAGCAGAGACTCACGACAATGTGACCCCATCGCCCCGTCTCGAGGAAATACGGCAAGGGCTAGCACAGCCCACTCGGGGGCGGCCAGCCTGCCCGGCCATGCCTCGTAACCATCTTGAAGGTGCTCTCCGGTTCCGCACGATTTTCACATCAACTCGCGGGTACCCCTCAGGCCGACCCGACTTCAACAATGGTCTCAAGTACAGTCAAGGTAACCGTGTGTCCAAACATCAAGGGGAAAACCCGAGGAATCACCCACGGAGGATTCCACTCGATGTAATCATCAAGGTGAACGTAAGAGGATCCACCCTCGAGGTTCACACTTGAGATGTTGCACGACAGAGCCGTATAGGGAATAGTGAAAGAGGAACCACCCCCGTTGACCATGACAGAATAGCTGCACTACAGAATTATCATCAGGAGTGTGTTATGAGGGATCACCCTCGGCACTCGATAGTAGCTCTACAGAGTCGAGCAACTAAAGGGGCGTGATGTGAGGTGTTAGGCTCTAGTCATCGATCACGTTGATCAAGTCGTCGAAGAGGAACCAACGGCAACAAGGACAAGGTGGGGGGCACTGATGAATGACTAACCAACCTATACTAAGAAGTTTAGGATAAGCAGGTAGGTAACAATAAGCAGGTTACAAAAGCAGGCTATGCATCAGAATAGGAGCAATCAATTAAAGTAGAAAAATCTAATGCAAGCATGAGAGAATGGAATGGGCCATATCGGGATGATCAAAGGGGGGGCTTGCCTGGAAGCTCCGCTGAAAGGGAAGAAGGGTTTGTCATCGACGTAGTCGATCACAGCGGCATCGACAGCGGTCTCGGGGTCTATCAGAGAAGAAGAGGGGGGAAGATACAGTAAATATAAGGCACACAGATGCATGACATGACAATAAGAAGCACTAGGGGTGTTCTAACGTAGTACTACGCGATACCGGCGAAGGGGAATAACATCCGGGAAAGTTTTCCCGAAATTTGGCATTTTTCGGAGAGATGAAACGGAGGGGGAAAGTTGCATGTTCGCTATGCTAGGGATGTGTGAATACGAACGGGATGCGTATTCGGATTCGCCACGTCGTTCTGAGCAACTTTCATGTACAAAACATTTCCATCCGAGCTACGGATTATTTCCTATGATTTTCCAAATTTTTAAATCATTTTCGAATTAACAGATTTAAATAAATGGAAAAAGGGTTATGACATCATCATGACATCGGCATAATGTCAGCAGTGAACAAGGCTGTTGACTGGGTTAAACTTACATGTGGGTCCCGCTGTCATTGTCATAGTTTAATTAACATGTAATTAACAAGTTAATTGTCAGGATTATTTAAGTTAATCAACTCGTTAATGAATTAATTAATATTTAATTATTTTAACTATTTTTTATTTTGTTTTATCCTTTTTTTAACTAGTGGGGCGTGGGCCCCATCTGTCATAGGCCCGGGGGCAACCGGGCAAAACAGTTGCGGGCGCTGGATCAGGACGCGGTCAGCAGGCGGGGCCACGGTGAGGCCGGCCAGCCGAAGCTGTGCCCGGCAGCGGCAGCGGGTGGCACGTGCGAGGTGAGGGGCAGCCAGAGGCGCAAGCGTGCGTGGACGGAGATGGGCGTGCCGGGCGGGAGCGAGGCGCGGTCAGGGGCGCACGACGCGCGTGAAAGCAGCAGGATGGAGCGACAGGGCACGGTGAGCGCGCCGGGGAGGGAGGCGATGCGGGGGCGCGCGCGTCGGGCGTGGCACGGGCGTAGCCACTATGGGGTGAGGCGCGGGATGCGATGACCGTATCAGGCAGAGGGGGGAGAGGATGCCAATCGGGGGTTGTTCACTCACAGAGAAGGGGAGGCCCGATGCAGGGGGGACGCGACGGCGGGGAGCGGCGCCCGGCGGGGAGGAGGTCTAGTTGGGCGGTGGCGAGGTGGCGCGTCGGGGCCGAGGAGGCAATGGGCGTCGGCGTCGGTTGGCGGCGGGGTCGAGGCAGCGGTGCCTAGGGCGTCGTGGCGAGGGGGCTTCAGGGAGGAGGGAGGCGTCAGGCAGGGGGGTTCTCCAGGCCGCGGGCGGCGTCGGGAGCGCCACGTGGTCGAGCCCCCGATCTGGATCGAGGGGGGAGTAAGCAACGTGGGAGGAGTGGGGCGATCTGGTTAGATATTTTGGGTGCGTGGGGGATATGGGGTTAGTGTTCGGGAATGCGTGGGGATATGGAGCCCGAGGTATGGGCTGGCCTGGGGTTGGTATGGTGGAATGGCCAGCTGGGCCACGAGGCCCACTCGGGGAGCGTGGGTTTCTATTTTCTTTTTTTAATTGCCTTCTCCTTTTCTTTCAGTTACTTTTGCCTTCTTCTTTTACTAATTTTAAATTTGATTTTGGAACCGACTTTGAATCAACGCGAACTTAACAACAGTAAAATCGATGACATGGCACCATTAACAGTGGTTTACTGTAGCATAATTATCCGAGCGTTACAATTATCCTCCACTACAAGAAATCTCGTCCCGAGATTTAGGAGGTAGAAGGAAACAGCTCGGGGTATTCATCACGCAGGCGATCCTCGAGTTACCAAGTGGCTTCGTCTTCAGAGTGATGCCACCACTGGACCTTGAGGAACTTGATCACCTTCGGACATGTGCGGCGTTCAGCTTGGTCGAGAATGCAGACCGGACACTCTTTATAGGAGATGTCCTGTTGTAACTCAAGCACTTCATGATCCACTGGTCGGATTGGGTCTTTGAAGCAGTGGCGGAGTTGTGACACGTGGAACACATCGTGTACTTGAGAAAGGTTCGATGGAAGCTCCAACTGGTATGCCAATTTTCTACGCCTTTCAAGGATAGTGAATGGACCAATATAGCAAGCAGCTAGCTTGCCCTTGATTCCGAAGCGGTGAGCACCCTTCATTGGTGTGACTCAAAGATATGCCTTTTCGCCAGATTGATAGACCATGTCTTTATGATGGCGGTCATACTGACTTTTCTGACATGACTGTGCAGTCTTGAGATTCTCGCGAATGACACGGACTTGTTCTTCGGCGTGTTGGATAATATCCGGACCGAAGAGTAAACGTTCCCCAGTTTCCGACAAGTTCAGAGGGGTTCGACGCTTTCGTCCATATAACACTTTGAAGGGGGCCATCTTCAAACTAGCTTGATAGCTATTGTTGTAAGAGAACTCAGCATACGGGAAAGATTCCTCCCATTTCTTGCCAAAGGAAAAAACACAAGCTCGAAGCATGTCTTCGAGAACTTGATTGACATGTTCAACTTGTCCCTGGGATTGGGGGTGAAAAGTGGTGTTGAATGACATATGAGTTCCCATAGCTTCTTGGAAACTTGCCCAGAATCTTGAAGTGAATAAGCTGCCACGGTCTGAACTGATTACCAGCGGAATACCGTGAAGTGAAATAATTCTGGACATATAGAGAGTTGCCAGCTGACTAGCAGTGATCGTTTCTTTGACGGCCACAAAGTGTGCAACTTTAGAAAGCCGGTCAATGACGACAAGAATAACATCGTTACTTTTCTGCGATTTGGGAAAACCAGTGACAAAGTCCATTTCAACATGGTCCCATTTCCATTCAGGAATAGAGATAGGTTGCAGAGTTCTAGCAGGCCTTTGATGTTCCGCTTTGATACGATGACAAACTTCACATTCAGCAACATAACGAGCAATGTCTTGCTTCATATTAGACCACCAGAATCTATGATGAATGTCTTGGTACATCTTGGTGCTACCCGGATGAATAGACAGAGGCATATCATGAGCTTCTTTCATAACTTCCTGGGTCATATCCAGGTTGTCTTTTGAAGGAACCACTAGGCGACCTTTAAAGAACAAGGTGTCATCATCTTCAGGTGTGAAGAATGAGGGCCTTCCTTCCGCGAGGTAGCGCTTAATCTTCTCAACTTGAGAGTCATACTTCGGCAGTCTCTTGATGCTCTCCACAAGATCTGGTTTGACAAGTAGGGTATTGAGGGAACCTTGGGGAATGACACAGAGGTTCATCTTGCGGAACTCCTTAGGAGGGGGAGTGAGTGCACCCGGAGGAACAATATGGAGGTTCAGCTTTCTGAATTCTTCAACAAGCGAGGACTGAAGTTTGCAAACCTCGAGATGGTTGCAATATGACTTGCGGCTCAAGGCATCATCCATTACATTAGCATTGCCTGGTTTATAGGAAATACCCAAGTCAAAAATTGCTACCATCTCCATCCATCTCTGCTGACAGAGGTTCAGGTCTGGCTGGGTAAACAGATACTTCAGACTTTGGTGGTCGGTGAAGATCTCGCAACGATTACCAAGAAGGTAATGTCACCACTGTTTCAGTGCATGTATGACAGCAGCAAGCTCGAGGTCATGAACTGGGTAGTTCTCTTCGTGAGGACGCAATTGACGAGAGGCATAAGTAATCACTCTGCGCTCTTGCATTAGGACACAGCCTAATCCTTGTCGTGAAGTGTCGTAGTAAATGACGAAATCCTTCTTAGTATCGGGAGGAGCAAGCACTGGGGCAGAAGTCAGCTTGTCTTTGAGTGCTTGGAAACTTTCCTGACACTTTTATGTCCATTCGAACTTGACACCTTTGTGAAGCAGACCAGTCAGGGGCATGGCGATCTTGGAGAAGTTCTCGACAAATCGACGGCAATAGCTGGCGAGTCCGAGAAAACTTCTGACTTGTTTGACATTCTTCGAAGGAGTCCAATCGAGAATAGCCTAAACTCATTCGGGGTCGACGACAATTCCATCCTTGGAGATGACATGCCCAAGGTTGGTCACTTCGGGAAGCCAGAATTCACACTTGGAATACTTAGCATATAGTTGATGCTCTCAAAGCTTTTCCAGAACAAGTCGAAGGTGTTCAGCATGTTCTTCTTTATTCTTTGAATATACCATGATATCATCCAGATGGACCACGACAAACTTGTCGAGGTATTCCATGAATATATAGATCATCAATCGGGAGAACGTTGCCGGAGCATTTGTCAAACCAAAGGATATGATGGTGTACCCGTATGAACCATAGCGAGTAATGATGGCGGTCTTGGGAATATCCTCTTCACGAACCCGAATCTGGTGGTAACCCAATCTCAAATCAAGTTTAGAGAATACTGAGGAGCAAGCAAGTTGATCATACAGATCGTTGATTCTGGGAAGCGGATACTTGTTCTGAATCGTTGCCTGGTTGATAGTTCGGTAATCTTGGACCAAATGATTAGTTCCATCCTTCTTCTTGACAAAGAGAGAAGGTGCTCCCCAAGCCGAGGAACTAGGACGAATGAATCCCTTGTGAAGAGATTTGTCGATTTCCTCCTTAAGTTCAAGGAGTTCATGTGGCGTCATCTTGTAGGGTCGCTTGGCAATAGGATTTGTGCCCGGTTTTAAGTCTATGACGAATTTGACAGCTCTAGCCGGGGGTATTCCTGGCAGTTCTTTTGGGAAGACATCTTTTAATTCATGAACAACTGGAATGTTATCTATCCCCTCAAGAGGTGAAGCATTCAATGCATTCATAACATATATCTGATTCTCGGCATCCTGGATCATCTCAGGTGAGTAGTTGATCAACTGGCCAGAAGGGTGAGTGAGCTGAACTGTCTTGGCGGCACAATCGATCTTAGCTTTATGGGCTGTCAACCAATCCATTCCAAGAATGATGTCTATGTTGGAAGGTCCGTGTACAATGAGAGAAGCCGGAAAAAGTAAGCCTCCAATTTCGATTTGGTTGCTGGGGCTTACCATTGTGGTTTGCCACTTGGATCCCGGAGATTGAACCGCTAAAGGAGTTGGTAATTTTTCCATGTATAACTCATGCGACTGAGCAAACTGTTGGCACACAAAAGCATGTGATGTTCCTGAATCAAAGTGAACGGAAGCTGGCACTTAATTAACGTCAAGAGTTCCCATCACAATTTTTGGGGACTCATGAGCTTCTTCAATCTTGACATGGGAGACTTGACCACCAGTCACTGTAGGCGGACTGGCACTACAACTACCGGTATGATGGTTTCGACAGCCCTTCCTACGATCAACAGGATGACGTGATGAATTATTTGGCTGACCCTGGTGACAGTTGAAAGCATGGTGCCCTGGCTGACCACACTTGCGGCATAAACCATCATTATGGGAAGGAGCTACAGCATTGGACTATCCTCCCTGAATTGTTAGCAGTCTCGGCGGCGGAGGCAGACGAGGTGCAACATAAGACGACCTTGGTGTTGGAGCAGGTCGGTGATGAACATTGTGTGGGATCCAGACTCGATATTTCTGAGCAGGCTGACTCGAGGATGGGGCAGCATCTCGAGTACGCTTCAACGACTCCTGGTACTCAGTCAGGCCAGTTTCAGTTCAGAAAGCTTGGTTGACAAGTGTCGCAAAGTCTGCGCAATCATGAGCAACAAGTGCGAGCTTTATATTGGGACACAGTCCTTCACGGAATTTCTCCTGCTTGTGAGCATTAGTGCAGACGTCATCCGCGGCATAGCGAGATAATTCAAGGAATTTCCTCTGATATTCATGCACAATCATTGTGCCCTGTGAGAGTTTGCGGAACTCCTTCTTCTTCTGGTCCATCAGACCTTGAGGAATGTGTCGTGCACGGAAGGCTAATTGAAATTCCTGCCAAGTGGTTACAGTCTTTGCAGGAAGCATACCCCTGTGGCTTTCCCACCATTGAGCAGCTGGACCCTTCAAGTGGAATGTCACAAAGGTGACGTAACTGGCAGGGGCAACATTAGCTGACTCCATCTCAAACATGACGTCACGAAGCCAAACATCAGCATCCATAGGATCGGTGGAGTTGCGAAAAATGGACGGGTTGAGGCGCACAAATACTGGCAGTGTTATTGGGGCAGGCTATTGATGAGCATTCTGGTTTGGAAACTGAGCCAGTACTCCAGTCATAAACTGACGATTCAGCTCAAACTGCTGCATCATTGCGGCAATATAGGGTGGAGGTGGAGGATCGTCAACCAGCCTGCTAGAAACATCAGGGAGCGATTTAACAAGGGGTGGAGCATGTGTGCGGAGTCATTCATGATGTAACTTGAACAATGAGCAAAGGCGCAGTATGTACAAAATAGTTGTCATTAAAGACATACATATACATATACAGTGCCATTTACACGTTAGTATGAGTTCGGACAAGAGAATCATCCTAGACATACTAGGCAGCACGCTTGCACGCGATGCAGGGATACAACAACGGGACATAGCAAAGGCTACATCAACGTCGGAGAAAACCACTAGAGCGAGGAAACTGTAGGGGACAATGCAGGGTGCCCTCGATAAAAGGATCCTACGGCCCGTGAACAATGTGAAGCAGATCCTGGCCCTCAATTCAAGAAAGGCGTAAGATGAATCTCCGGATGGATGTGATCACGAGATCCTATTATTAGAGTTAGCAAAATTATTTAACCCTAATAGAAGAGAGATCAGAGTCCCAGAGTAAAGGTCAAGGAGTAAATGATCCTAATACCACCCACTTGGCGACATGGGCCCGTAAGCCACACAGCCAAGTTAGTAAAATAGTTTTTCAAAGACTAGACTCAACTTCGGCCAAGGAGTTGGAAATGGGGGTTCCTACAGGTAGTCGGCTCTGATACCAACTTGTGACGCCCCAGATTCAACCGTACACTAATCATACACGCAAACGTGTACGATCAAGATCAGGGACTCACGGGAAGATATCACAACACAAATGTAGACACAAATAAAATAATACAAGATAGCTCGCTACACAAGAGTCAGCGGAAGCAACAATATCTGAGTACAGACATAAGTTAAACAAGGATGCGTTAAGAAGGCTAGCACAAAAGCAACACAATCGAAGAGGCAAGGCCTCTTGCCTGGGACCTCCTAACTACTCCTGGTCGTCGGCAGTCTCCAAGTAGCAATTTCGGTCGGCGGTGGCATCTGGCTCCAGGCATCCACCATCTGGTTGTATCAACCGGAAAGAAAAACAAAGGGGGAAAAGGGGTAGCAAGCAACCGTGAGTACTCATCCAAAGTGCTCGCAAGCATCAGATCTAAACTAAGTATGCATTGGTATCAAATGAAAGGGTTGTGTCTGTGGACCGAACTGCAGAATGCCAGAATAGAGGGAAAGGCCTAGCCTATCAAAGACTAGCATCTTCAAGCAGCTCCAAGCATCTTGCAGCATGTAGAAGAGTAAAGAATAGCAGTTTATATTTAACAAACATGTTGTAGCATTAAAGCCCAGAGATCCTTCCTCCACTCCCCGCGAGAAAGCAATCCCAGAGCCACATATATCAAGTATCCATTTCTAGTTGTAAAAGATCAGGATATCAGTCTGAATGTCCGTTACCGTGGACACGGCTATTAATAGATAATCTTTCCTACAGGGGTGCACCACGTTTTCCAACATGCTCGATCACTCTGGCCGGACACACTTTTCTGGGTCAATGCCCAGCCTCGGAAGATCAACACGTCGTAGCCCTACCTAGGCTCAACAGAGAGGTCCCCGCTGGTCCACGTCCCAAGCACTCCGGGATCTGGGCTCATCGCCCATAGCACTCCGGGTCGTTACGTGCAGGGCAGGTCCAGGCTCCACCTCTACATGGATGGTGCCGGCCCAGCCGTGCCACAATGCTGAACTGGACGTCTGATAAAGCTTCGGCTGATACTGCGACGTCGAGGCCCGTAACTATTCTCACGTGGTGGTTAGTGTGTAAAGGCCAGAGGCCAACTCAGAACAAATACCCAAACCATAGTGTATTATTAGCTTGCAGAGACGAGCAGAGACTCCAGATAATGTTACCCCGTCGCCCTGTCTCGAGGAAATACGACAAGGGCTAGCCCAGCCCACTCGGGGGCGGCCTGCCTGCCCGGCCATGCCTCGTAACCATCTTGCGGGTGCTCTCCGGGCCCGTCGACTTTCACATCAACTCGCGGGTACCCCTCAGGGCCGACTCGACTTCACAATGGTCTCAAGTAAAGTCAAGGTAATCGTGTGTCCGAACATCAAGGGGAAAACCCTAGGAATCACCCACGGAGGATTACACTCGATGTAATCATCAAGGTGAACGTAAGAGGATCCACCCTCGAGGTTCACACTTGAGGTGTTGCATGACAGATCCGTATCGAGAATGGTGAAAGAGGAACCACCCCCGTTGACCACGACCGAATAGCTACACTACAGAATTATCATCAGGAGTGCATTATGCGGGATCACCCTCGGCACTCGATAGTAGCTCCGCAGAGTCGAGAAACTAAAGGGGTGTGATGTGATGTGAGGTGTCAGGCTCTGGTCATCGATCACGTTGATCGAGTCATCAAATAGGAAGCAGGCGCAACAAGGACAAGGTGGGGGTCACTGATGGATCACTGACCAACCTATACTAAGCAGTTTAGGATAAGTAGGTAGGTAACAATAAGCAGGTTACAAAAGCAGGCTATGCATCAGAATAGGAGCAATCAATTACAGTAGCAAAATCTAATGCAAGCATGGGAGAATGGAATGGGCGATATCGGGATGATCAAAGGGGCAGGGTAGCCTGGAAGCTCCGCTGAAAGGGAAGACGGGTTTGTCGTCGATGTAGTCGATCACAGCGGCATCGGCAGCGGTCTCACGGTCTATCGGAGAAGAAGAGGGGGAAGAAACAGTAAATATTAGGCACACAGATGCATGACATGACAATAAGCAGCACTAGGCGTGTTCTAACGTAGTACTACGCGATACCGGCGAAGGGGGATAACATCCGTGAAAGTTTTCCCGAAGTTTGGCATTTTTCCGACAGATGAAACGGAGGGGGAAAGTTGCATGTTTGCTACGCTAGTGATGTGTGGCGGATGAACGGGCTGCGTATACAGATTCGCCTCGTCGTTCTGAGCAACTTTCATGTACAAAACATTTCCATCCGAGCTACGGATTATTTCCTATGATTTTCTAAAGTTTTTAAATCATTTTGGAATTAACAGATTTAAATAAATGGAAAACAGGGTTATGACAACATCATGACATCGGCATGATGTCAGCACTCAACAAGGCTGTTGACTAGGTCAAACTTACATGTGGGTATTGCTGTCATTGTCATAGTTTAATTAACAGGTAATTAGCAAGTTAATTGTCAGGATAATTTAAGTTAATCAACTCGTTAATTAATTAATGTTTAATTATTTTCAACTAATTTTTATTTCGTTTTCTCCTTTTTTAACTACTGGGCCGTGGGCCCCATCAGTCATAGGCCCGGGGCAACCTAAACGGGCGAAAGCGGTGGATCAGACGCTGTCAAGAAAGGGGTCATGGCCGAGGCCGGCCGAAGTGTGCCCGGCAATGCGGTGGCGCGTAAGGGTGAGGGGCGGCCGAAGCTGTGATGTCTACTACACAACCTTCATCTTGTAGACTTTATTGGGCCTTCAAGTGCAGAGGTTTGTAGGACAGTAGCAAATTTCCCTCATGTGGATGACCTAAGGTTTATCAATCCGTGGAGGCGAGGGATGAAGATGGTCTCTCTCAAGCAACCCTACAACCAAATAACAAAGAGTCTCTTGTGTCCCCAACACAGCCAATACAATGGTAAATTGTATAGGTGCACTAGTTCGGCGAAGAGATGGTGATACAAAAACAGCAAGGTAACAAGCGATAAAAGTGAGCGTAAACGGTATTGAAATGTGTTGAAACAAGGCGTAGGGTTCATACTTTCACTAGTGCAAGTTCTCTGAACAATAATAACATAATTGGATCATATAACTATCCCTCAACATGCAACAAAGAGTCACTCCAAAGTCACTAATAGCGGAGAACAAACAAAGAGATTATGGTAGGGTACGAAAGCACCTCAAAGTTATTCTTTCTGATAGATCTATTCAAGAGTCCGTAGTAAAATAACACGAAGCTATTCTTTATGTTTGTTCTATAATAGAGTTCATACTAGAATAACACCTTAAGATACAAATCAACCAAAACCCCTAATGTCACCTAGGTACTCCAATGTCACCACAGGTATCAGTGGGCATGATTATACGATATGCATCACACAATCTGAGATTCATCTATTCAACCAACACAAAGTACTTCAAAGAGTTCCCCAAAGTTTCTACCGGAGAGTCAAGATGAAAACGTGTGCCAACCCCTATGCATAAGTTCACAAGGTCACTGAACCCGCAAGTTGATCACCAAAACATACATCAAGTAGATCACGTGAATATCCCATTGTCATCACAGATAAGCACATGCAAGATATACATCAAGTGTTCTCAAATCCTTAAAGACTCAATCCGATAAGATAACTTCACAGGGAAAAATCAATCCATTACAAGAGATTAGAGGGGTAGAAACATCATAAGATCCAACTATAATAGCAAAGCTCGTGATACATCAAGATCGTACCACCTCAAGAACAAGAGAGAGAGAGAGAGAGAGAGAGAGAGAGAGATCAAACACATAGCTACTGGTACATACCCTCAGACCCGAGGGTGAGGTACTGCCTCCTCGTCATGGAGAGCGCCGGGATGATGAAGATGGCCACCGGTGAGGGATCCCCCCTCCGGCAGTGGTCTTAACAGTGGTCTGATTGGTTTTTGGTGGCTATAGAAGCTTGCGGCGGCGGAACTCCCGATCTATTTTGTTCCCCGATGGTTTTAGGGTATATGGATATATATAGGCGAAAGAAGTCAGTCAGGGGAGCCACGAGGGGCCCACGAGGGTGGGGGGCGCGCCTCCCTACCTCGTGGCCACCTCGTTGCTTCCCTGACTTACACTCCAAGTCTCCTGGATTGCTTCCGTTCAAAAAATAACTCACCAGAAGGTTTCATTCCGTTTGGACTCTGTTTGATATTCCTTTTCTTCGAAACATTGAAATAGGCAAGAAAACAACAATTTGGGCTGGGCCTCCGGTTAATAGGTTACCCCAAAAATAATATAAAAGTGTATAATAAAGCCCATAAACATCCAAAATGGGTAATATAATAGCATGGAACAATAAAAAATTATAGATACGTTGGAGACGTATCAGCATCCCCAAGATTAATTCCTGCTCGTCCTCGAGTAGGTAAATGATAAAAACAGAATTTTTGATGTGGAATGCTACCTAACATATTTATCAATGTAATTTTCTTTATTGTGGCATGAATATTCATCCATAAGATTCAAAACAAAAGTTTAATATTGACATGAAAACAATAATACTTCAAGCATACTAACAAAGCAATCATGTCTTCTCAAAATAACATGGCCAAAGCAAGCTATCCCAACAAAACCATATAGTCTGTCTATGCTCTATCTTCATCACACAAAATATTTAAATCATGCACAACCCCGATGACAAGCCAAGCATTTGTTTCATACTTTTGATGTTCTCAAACTTTTTCAATCTTCACGCAATACATGAGCGTGAGCCATGGACATAGCACTACAGGTGGAATAGAATGGTAGTTGTGGAGAAGACAAAAAGGAGAAGATAGTCTCACATCAACTAGGCGTATCAACGGGCTATGGAGATGCCCATCAATAGATATCAATGTGAGTGAGTAGGGATTTCCATGCAACGGATGCACTAGAGCTATAAGTGTATGAAAGCTCAACAAAAGGAACTAAGTGGGTGTGCATCCAACTCACTTGCTCACGAAGACCTAGGGCATTTTTAGGAAGTCCATTATTGGAATATACAAGCCAAGTTCTATAATGAAAGATTTCCACTAGTATATGAAAGTGACAACATAGGAGACTCTCTATCATAAAGATCATGGTGCTACATTGAAGCACAAGTGTGGAAAAGGATAGTAGAATTGTCCCTTCTCTCTTTTTCTCTCTTTTTTTTGTTTTTTGGGCCTTCTCTTTTTTTATGGCCTCTTTTTTTTGGCTTCTTCAGCCTCTTTTTTTCGTCCGGAGTCTCATCCCGACTTATGGGGGAATCATAGTCTCCATCATCCTTTCCTCACTGGGACAATGCTCTAATAATGATGATCATCACACATTTATTTACTTACAACTCAAGAATTACAACTCGATACTTAGAACAAAATATAAATCTATATGAATGCCTCCGGTGGTGTACCGGGATGTGCAATGAAACAAGAGTGACATGTATGAAAGAATTACGAACGGTGGCTTTGCCACAAATACGATGTCAACTACATGATCATGAAAAGCAATATGACAATGATGGAGCTTGTCATAATAAACGAACGGTGGAAAGTTGCATGGCAATATATCTCGGAATGGCTATGGAAATTCCATAATAGGTACGTATGGTGGCTGTTTTGAGGACGGTATATGGTGGGTGTATGATACCGGCGAAAGGTGAGCGGTATTAGAGAGGCTAGCAATGGTGGAAGGGTGAGAGTGCGTATAATCCATGGACTCAACATTAGTCATAAATAACTCACATACTTATTGCAAAAGTCTATTAATTATCAAAACAAAGTACTACGCGCATGCTCCTAGGGGGATAGATTGTTAGGAAAAGTCCATCGCTCGTCCCCGACCGCCACGCATAAGGAAGACAATAAATAAATAAATTATGCTCCGACTTCATCACATAACGGTTCACCATACGTGCATGCTACGGGAATCACAAACTTTAGCACAAGTATCTCTCAAATTCACAACTACTCAACTAGCATGACTCTAATATCACCATCTTCATATCTCAAAACAATCATAATGAATCCAACTTCTCATAGTACTCAATGCACTTTATATGAAAGTTTTTATTATATCCCTCTTGGATGCCCATCATATTAGGACTACATACATAACCAAAGCAAATTACCATGCTGTTCAAAAAACTCTCAAAATAATATAAGTGAAGCATGAGAGTTCATCTGTTTCTTCAAAATAAAACCACCGTCGTGCTCTAAAAGATATAAGTGAATCACTAAAGCAACCGACAAACTACTCCGGAAGATATAAGTGAAGATCAATGAGTAGCCGAATAATTATGCAACTATGTGAAGACTCTCTGACATTTAAGAATTTCAGATCTTGGTATTTTATTCAAACAGCAAGCAAAACAAAAGAAAATAAAATGAAGCTCCAAGCAAAACACATATTATGTGGTGAATAAAAATATAGCTCCAAGTAAAGTTACTGATGAACGAGGACGAAAGAGGGGATGCCATCTGGGGCATCCCCAAGCTTAGGATCTTGGTTATCCTTGAATATTACCTTGGGGTTCCTTGGGCATCCCCAATCTTAGTCTCTCGCCACTCCTTATTCCATAGTCCATCGTATCTTTACCCAAAACATGAAATCTTCACAACACAAAACTCAACAGAAAACTTGTAAGCTCCGTTAGTATAAGAAAATAAAACCACCACTTAGCTACTGTTGTGAACTCATTCTAAATTCATATTGGTGTAATATCTACTATATTCCAACTTCTCTATGGTTCATACCCTCCGATACTACTCATAGATTCATCAAAATAAGCAAACAACACATAGAAAACAGAATCTGTCAAAAACAGAACAATCTGTAGTAATCTGTATCAAACGTATACTTCTGAACTCCAAAAATTCCGAAATAAATTGGTGGACCTGAGGAATTTATCTATTAATCACCTGCAAAAAGAATCAACTAAATAGCGCTCTCCAGTAAAAAGTTGTAGCTAATCTCGTGAGCGCTAAAGTTTCTGTTTTTGACAGCAAGATCAAAAACACTTCACCCAAGTCTTCCCAAAGGTGCTACTTGGCACAAACACTAATTAAAACATGAAAACACATATAAAAGAGGCTAGATAGATTATTTATTACTAAACAGGAGCAAAAATCAAAGAACAAAAATAAAATTAGGTTGCCTCCCAACAAGCGCTAACGTTTAACGCCCCTTGTTAGGCATGATGATTTCAATGACGCTGACATAAAAGATAGGAATTGAAACATAAAGAGAGCATCATGAAGAATATGTGGCACATTTAAGTCTAAACCACTTCCTATGCATAGGGATTTTATGAGCAAACAACTTATGGTAACAATAATCAACTAGCATAGGAAGGCAAAACAAGCATAACTTCCAAACTTTAAGCACATAGAGAGGAAACTTGATATTATTGCAATTCCTATAAGCATATATTCCTCCCACATAATAATTTTTAGTAGCATCATGAATGTATTCAACAATATAACCAACACCTGACCCATTATTTTCATGATCTACAAGCATAGAAACTTTATTACTCTCCACATAAGCAAAATTCTTCTCATTCCGAATAGTGGGAGTATCATAAGAAAATCGAATACTATAAATTGTTTCCACATTAAAAGAGTAATGTTAAGAAAAAGGGTAATCATAATCATGACAAGTTTTATAAATATAATCATCACTACTTTTTATAGCATAAGTGTCATCACAATAATCATCATAAGTAGTAACTTTGTTCTCATCATAATCGATTGAAACCTCTTCCGAAATAGTGGATTCATCACTAAATAAAGTCATGACCTCTCCAAATACACTTTTATAATTATCACAATAAGATTCAACACCCTCCAAAATAGTGGGATCATTACTTCCTTAAGTTGACACTCTTCCAAACCCACTTTCATCAATATAATCATCATAAGTAGGAGGCATGATATCATCTTCATTAATCATAACATCCCCAAGCTTGGGACAAACATTAATGCAGCAAATATATTCTGAAACATGTCATTCTCATCAAACATAGCATCCCCAAGCTTGGGCCTTTTCATATCATAAGCATAATCACTCTCATCATTAATAGTATGGATAGCACCAATAGTATTGCAATTATCATCATCACAATGAGTAATAGGAGCAACATCGTTTGGGAGGGATACCTTTCTACCTTTGCTTCTCTGTCTTTTCTTTTTCTTCTTCACATCATGTGTTGGTTTTAACCCTCTTTTTTGAGCTCCTTATTAATGAGATTGTTTGAATAGAAGGCTCCTCCTCGTTACCTGATTCATCATAAGAAATAATAGGAGGATATTGGGAAGCCTCTTCCCTTTCATTAGTATTCTCTTAATCCTCTATTTGCTTTCTTTTCTTTATGTAATTGGCAATATAGGGATTTTCAATGCAATTCACCGCACAATACATATAAATTTCCTCTAGATCAATATCTAGGAATTTCTCAAGGTTAAATTTTGGAATACCCTCAGTTGCATGTTTCATTTCTTCATAACCCAAAAGCAAACTAAGTTCATTATGATGTGCAAGGGAAATCAAATCATCAGAATTTTTGGACATGATTTGATCATGAAACAATTTGCATCGGATATTTAAATGACCATGTTCATTGCAAAGTTCACAAGTACGGTGAAGATATTTTAAATTTTCGGCACTAACATCTAGCCTTTCTTGTAACCATTTAGTTTCTAAATACTTATGCCTCTTGCAAAATCTATCTTCCCTATTTGGTGTGTACCCTCTATGCACTCCACGAAAATCGACATGCTTATAAAAGACATTTTCATCATGACTAGTGCAATCATCATTAGTACTATGGATATTCAAAGAGTTCATACTAATAACGTTGCAATCATGCTCATCATTCAAAGATCTTGTGCCAAACATTTTATAGATTTCTTCTCCTAGCACTTGAGCACAATTCTCCTTTCCATCATTCTCACGAAAGATATTAAAAAGATGAAGCGTATGAGACAAACTCAATTCCATTTTTATACCTTTTTCTTTTATAAACTAAACTAGTGATAAAACAAGAAACAAAAAGATTAGGTTGCAAGATCTATAGATATACCTTCAAGCACTCACCTCCCCGGCAACAGCGCCAGAAAAGAGCTTTATGTCTATTACACAACCTTATTCTTGTAGACTTTGTTGGGCCTCCAAGTGCAGAGGTTTGTAGGACAGTAGCAAATTTCCCTCAAGTGGATGATCTAACGTTTATCAATCCATGGGAGGCGTAGGATGAAGATGGTCTCTCTCAAGCAACCCTGCAACCAAATAACAAATAGTCTCTTGTGTCCCCAACACACCCAATACAATGGTAAATTGTATAGGTGCACTAGTTCGGCGAAGAGATGGTGATACAAGGGCAATATGGATGGTAGATATAGGTCTTTGTAATCTTAAAATATAAAAACAGCAAGGTAACAAGCGATAAAACTGAGCGTAAAAGGTATTACAATGTGTTGAAACAAGGCCTAGGGTTCATACTTTCACTAGTGCAAGTTCTCTGAACAATAATAACATAATTGGACCATATAACTATCCCTCAACATGCAACAAAGAGTCACTTCAAAGTCACTAATAGCGGAGAATAAACGAATAGATTATGGTAGGGTACGAAACCACCTCAAAGTTATTTTTTCTGATCGATCTATTCAAGAGTCCTTAGTAAAATAACACGAAGCTATTCTTTCCGTTTGATCTACCATAGAGTTTCTACTAGAATAACACCTTAAGATACAAATCAATCAAAACCCCTATTGTCACCTAGATACTCCAATGACACCACAAGTATCTGTGGGTATGATTATACGATATGCATCACACAATCTCAGATTCATCTATTCAACCAACACAAAGTACTTCAAAGAGTGCCCCGAAGTTTCTACCGGAGAGTCAAGACGAAAACGTGTGCCAACCCCTATGCATAAGTTCACAAGGTCACTGAACCCGCAAGTTGATCACCAAAACATACATCAAGTAGATCACGTGAATATCCCATTGTCACCACAGATAAGCACAAGCAAGACATATATCAAGTGTTATCAAATCCTTATAGACTCAATACGATAAGATAACTTCAAAGGGAAAACTCAATCCATTACAAGAGAGTAGAGGGGGAGAAACTTCATAAGATCCAACTATAATAGCAAAGCTCACGATACGTCAAGATCGTACCACCTCAAGAACACGAGAGAGAGAGAGAGAGAGAGAGAGAGAGATCAAACACATAGCTACTGGTACATACCCTCAGCCCCGAGGGTGAACTACTCCCTCCTCGTCATGGAGAGCGCCGGGATGATGAAGATGGCCACCGGTGAGGGATCCCCCCTCCAACAGGGTGCCAGAACAGGGTCCCGATTGGTTTTTGGTGGCTACAGAGGCTTGCGGCGGAACTCCTGATCTATTCTGTTCCCCGATGTTTTTAGGGTATATGGATATATATATAGGAGAAAGAAGTCGTTCAGGGGAGCCACGAGGGGCCCACGAGGGTGGGGCGCGCCCAGGGGGCAAGCGCGCCTCCCTGCCTCGTGGCCACCTCGTTGCTTCCCTGACGTACACTCCAAGTCTCCTTGATTTCTTCCGTTCCAAATATAACTCTCCCGAAGGTTTCATTCCGTTTGGACTCTGTTTGATATTCCGTTTCTTCGAAACACATAAATAGGCAAGAAATCATCAATTTGGGTTGGGCCTCAGGTTAATAGGTTAGTCCCAAAAATAATATAAAAGTGCATAATAAAGCCCATAAACATCCAAAACGGGTAATATAATAGCATGGAACAAAAAAATTATAGATACGTTGGAGACGTATCAAGCCCTTGGTGCGCGTGGCGGAGGCAGGCGGCCGAGGGCGAGCGAGGCACGTCGAGGCGCCTGGCGCACGTGAAAGCGGCAGGATGGAGCGACAGGGCACGGTGAGCGCGCCGGGAAGGGAGGCGATGCGCGGGCGAGCGCGTCGGGCGTGGCTAGCGCGGCACGGGCGTGGCCACGGCGGGTTGAGGCGCGGGATGCGGTAGCCGTATCGGGAAGAGGGGAGAGAGGAGGACGACCGGGGATTGCTCACTCACGTTGAAGGAGAGGCCCGATGCAGGGGGAACATGACGGCGGGGAGCAGCGGCCGGCAGGGAGGAGGTCTAGTCAGACGGCGGCGAGGTGGCGCGTCAGGGCCATGGAGGCGACGGGCGTCGGCGTCGGTTGGCGGCGGGGTCGATGCAGCGGTGCCTAGGGCGCCGTGGCGAGGGGGCTTCAGGAAGGAGGGAGGCGTCAGGCTGGGGGTTCTCCAGGCGGCGGGCCATGTCGGGAGCGCCGCGTGGTCGACCCCCCGATCTAGATCAAGGGGGGAGAGCGAGAAAAGTGGGAGGAGTGGGGCCATCTGGTTAGATATTTTGGGTGTGTGGGGATATGGGTTTATGATTCGGGAAGGTGTGGGGGTATGTAGGCCGAGGTGTGGGCTGGCCTGAGGTTGGTCTAGTGGAATGGCCAGCTGGGCCACGAGGACCACTAGGGGAGGGTGGGTTTCTGTTTTCTTTTTTTAATTGCCTTATCCTTTTCTTTTAATTAATTTTGCCTTTTCCTTTTACTGGTTTTGAATTTGATTTTGGAACCGACATTGAATCAACGCGAACTTAACAATAGTAAAATCAATGACATGGCACCATTAACAGTGGTTTACTGTAGCATAATTATCCGGGCGTTACACCAGGCAACCCAGCTTTGCCAAAACTTAAGTCATATCGATACATATAATGGCGAAGAAAAGGTACATATGAGGAAAAAACGCATATGTGATGAGCTTGATTCTCGGAAAATAACAATAGTAAGATTCTGTGCCAGAAGCCCCAGGTATAATGGGCGTACATATTTTGAGGATGTGTACGTTGTAGGTACATGGTTTTAGCCATACGAAAGCTTTAAGGCTAAAGAAAAGAAAAAGTGAAAGAGAGGAAAAATAATGAAACAATTGGGAGAAGGAGATGAACAAAGAGTTCGGCGCTAAGCATAGAATCTTCAGAGTGTGGCCGCGTTCCTGGGGTTTGGCTCTAGGCGATTGTCTGATGCATCACGCAGGCGGTATGCTCCTCCAGTGAAAACTTCGTCAATGATGAAGGGACCCTCCCACTTGGGCTTGAGTTTGTATTTTTTCTTCTCTGGCAAGCGTTGAATGAGTTCGCCAACATTATAAGTCTTGGCCCGCACTTCTCTGTTTTGGTATCTGTGGGCCTGCTATTGATCAAATGCGGAACGGGCTTTTGCGACGTCGCACTCCTCCTCCAGGGCATCTAAGCTGTCATGTCGATCGAGCTCGGCCTCTCTCTCTTCGTACATGCGCACACGAGGTGAGTCATGAATAATGTCGCAGGGTAACACAGCCTCTGCGCCGTACACAATGAAGAAAGGTGTATATCCGGTAGTGAGATTGGGTGTGGTCCGCAGCCCCCAGAGTATGGAGTCGAGCTCTTCAACCCAGTGCGTGTCTGATTCTTTCAAAGACCGCACTAGTCTGAGTTTAATGCCACTCATAATAAGACCATTGGCTTGTTCGACTTGACCGTTTGTTTGCGGGTGATAGACAGAGGCGTAATCGAGCTTGATGCCCAAATTAGCGCACCAGGTTTTCACCTCATAGGCTGTGAAATTCAAGCTGTTATCGGTCATGATGCTGTGTGGAACACCATAACGGTGCACAACATCAGATATGAAGTCTATCACTGGTCCAGCTTCGGTCGTTTTAACTGGTTTCGCCTCTATCCACTTAGTGAATTTATCCACCATGACCAGCAGATATTTTTTCTTATGGCTTCCTCCTTTAAGGGGTCCGACCATATCAAGCCCCCAGACTGTGAAAGGCCAAGCGATGGGGATTGTTTTTAGGGCGGTGGGTGGCATATGGCTTTGGTTGGCGAAAAGCTGGCATCGGACGCAGCGCTAGACAAGGTCCTGTGCATCTGCTCGGGCCGTCGGCCAATAGAGACATGTACGGAAGGCCTTGCTTACAAGGGCCCGAGCCGCGGCGTGGTGACCACCGAGACCGGCATGAATTTCAGCCAATAGCTGCCTCCCCTCTTCCTCGGAGATACATCTTGAAGTACTCCGGTAGCACTTTTCTTGTAGAGTTCTCCTTCGTGAACCTTGTAGGCTTTCGAACGCTGGACAATGCGGTGAGCCTCATTCTGATCCTCAGGGAGTTTTCGCCTATTAAAGTAGGCCAAGAAGGGTTTGGTCCATGGGGCAATGACTGCCATGATAAGATGGGCCTACTGTGTTATTTCGGTGGCTGAGCCCCTGATGATATCGGTGTGTTCGAAATCTAGGGTCATAGTCGGATCCGGACTGGTGTTGCCGCTCTCCCCTTGCCACACCACAGATGGCTTGAAGAGTGCTTCCAAAAAGATGTTAGGTGGGACAGCGTCGCGCTTAGCGCTGATGCTAGCAAGGACATCTGCCGCTTGATTACTTTCTCGAGCCACATGATGAAACTCGAGCCCCTCGAACCGAGCCGACATTTTGAGAATGGCGTTACGGTAAGCCGCCATCTTCGGATCTTTGGCATCGAAATCTCCATTTATTTGAGATATTGCAAGGTTTGAATCCCCGTGCACTTCTAGGCGTTCTATGCCCATGCAGACAGCCATCCAAATACCATGCAACAAGGCCTCGTATTCGGTTGCATTGTTGGAGTCTGTGTATAATATTTGGAGTACGTATTGAACTATATCTCCAGTGGGGGACGTTAGGACAACGCCCGCTCCTAAGCCCGCCAGCATTTTGGAGCCGTCGAATTGCATGACCCAGTTGGAATATGTGCCGTACTCTTTACGGAGTTCGGCCTCTGTCCATTCGGCGACTAAGTCGGCCAACACTTGGGATTTAATGGCCCGGCGCGGTTTGTATGTTATGTCAAATGGGAGGATCTCAATTGCCCACTTCGCAATCTATCCCGTGGCATCGCGGTTGTTTATTATGTCATTAAGTGGTACTTCGAAGGCCACCCTGATCGAGCACTCTTGAAAGTAGTGTCGTAGCTTCTGGGATGCCATGAAGACCGCTTATGCTATTTTTTTGTAATGAGGGTACCGGGATTTGCATGGTGTGAGGACAGTGGATACGTAATATACCGGCTTCTGAAGCGAGAATTTGTGTTCGTCCTCCTCTCGTCCAACGACGAGCACCGCACTCACGACCTGGTGTGTTGCCGATATGTATAATAACATGGGTTCGCCGGCGTTCCATGCGGCCAGGATTGGGTTGCTCGCTAAAAGAGCCTTTATTTCTTCCAGTCCGGCCGTTGCCGCATCCGTCCATTCGAAGTGGTCAGTGCATCGGAGAAGGAGATACACTGGCAATGCTTTTTCTCCTAATCTGGAGATAAAGCAGCTTAAAAGTGCCACGCATCCAGCTAGTTTTTGGACCTGTTTAAGGTCAGTTGGTATAACCAATTGTGACAGAGCCTGGATTTTGGCTGGATTGGCCTTAGTTACTCCATTGGAAACGATGAAGCCCAGCCGTTTTCTGGTAGGAACGCCAAAAACACACTTTTCCGTATTGAGCTTGATGTCATATGTACGGAGGATGTCGAATGTGAGACATAAGTAATCTATTAGTGTCTCGAGGTGCCTACTCTTGATGACTACGTCATCCACATATGCTTCGACTGTCTTGCCGATTTGTTTCTCCAGACACGTTTGAATCATGCGCTGGTAGGTGGCGCCAGCATTTTTGAGCCCAAAAGGCATAGTGTTGAAGCAGAAAGGCCCGTATGGGGTAATGAATGTCGTTGAGGCTTGATCGGACTCCTTCATCTTGATTTAATGGTATCCAGAGTATGTGTCGAGGAAACACGATGAGTCGTGTCCTGCGGTTGCATCAATAATCTAATCGATGCGAGGGAGGGGGAAGGGATCCTCACGGCAGGCCTTATTAAGGTCTTTGAAATCGACGCACAGGCGCCAGGATTTATACTTCTTTGGCACCATCACCAGGTTGGCTAGCCAGTCCGGGTGTTTTATTTCTCTAATGAATCCGTCCTCGATTAACTTGGCTAGCTCCTCCCCCATAGCTTTACGTTTGGGTTCGGAAAAGCGCCGCAGTGTTTGCTTGACCGGTTTATATCCCTTCAATATATTGAGGCTGTGTTCGGCCAACCTGTGCGAGATTCCTGGCATATCAGAAGGGTGCCAGGCAAATGTATCCCAGTTCTCACGCAAGAACTCTCGTAGTGTGGCGTCGACCGTTGGGTCGAGTTGTGCCCCGATGGATGCTGTCTTCTTGGGGTCCGTCGGGTGGACTTGAAATTTGACTATTTCATCTACTGGTCTAAAGGAGGTGGATTTGGATTGCTTGTCCAGGATTACGTCATCCCTATCCACAGTGGAGTGCAGCGCGGTTAGCTCTTCGGCCGCGAGGGCTTCAGACAATGCCTCGAGGGCCAGGGATGCGGTTTTATTTTCGGCACGGAGTGCTATTTCTGGATCACTGGCAAGAGTGATGATACCGTTGGGCCCAGGCATCTTGAGCTTCATGTACCTGTAATGAGGTATAGCTTGGAAGCGTGTAAGTGCATCTCGCCCCAGTAGGGCGTGATATCCGCTGTTGAAAGGGGCCACTTGGAAGGTTATCTCTTCGGACTGATAATTCTCCGGCGTGCCGAATACCAGGTCGAGCGTGATTTTTCATGCGCATCGAGCCTCCCGACTGGGAATGATTCCCCGGAAGGTCGTGCTACTTTGCTTGATGCGACTCCTGTCTATTTCCATTTTATTGAGCGTATCCTCGTAGATGAGGTTTAATCTGCTGCCGCCATCCATGAGCACTTTGGTGAGCCGAAAACCCTCCACAATTGGATTGAGGACCAAGGCAGCTATTGTCCGGACTGTCCAGAATTTTGGTTCATCACTGGCATTGAAAGTTACGGCCGTGTCGTTCCAGGGGTTTATTGCTGCGACTTGGCAGACTTCGACGAGGTTGTGGAAAGACCTTTTACGCCGATTGTTTGAAGCAAAAGTCTCGAAGACTTTCAATACGCTGGGGTTGCATCTTCCGGGGGATGTTGCTCTGCGGTATTTTTGGTGAGGATATCCTTGCCGCTCTTAGCCGCTTGTCGGAGTATCGTTTAAAGAAAACAACTCCGTCGGATCCATCCGTTTGGAGTATTCGGAGCTAACACGGAGGTGGTTTTCGATGACCCGATAAGTCATCATTGGCTTAATGGCCGTAGGGGTGGTCATGGTAAAGCCGCCCAGCCGGAGGGTTTGGCCTGAGGCCAGGGCACCTCCGGAGGTGATACTATCCTTGATAACAAGGCGAGCCATCAATCCTGTCTTCGACGTCACAGTAGAACTCTTGATGAAAGCATCAATGTCGATGTCAAAACCGGCGGATCTCGGGTAGGGTGTCCCGAACTGTGCGTCTAAGGTTGATGGTAACAGGAGACGGGGGTCAAGATGTTTACCCAGGTTCGGGCCCTCTCTATTGTTAGGACCCCGATTCTAAGTCACACCGATCTAGCCTGTAACACCTCATATCACTTTGCGGCCTCACGCACGGTATTCCCACGGGTGTCGCCTTACCATGGCCCGGGACCGTTTGCGCCTTTTGGCTCACGTATATGATAGTGTCGCTAGCATCCATATGACAGAGAACCCGGGCCGACATGACTAGTCGTGGAACCCAAAGTGGCACTAACTTACGGGGACAGCATAGATGAATCAACATCGAGCATGTCGGTCAATGACGGCGATTTCGGGCTGTAGCACTGGGCTAACAGGACTCGGGAACCCGGAAATGTAGCAGGCTAGGCAGGACTCGGATGTCACCGCGTGACATTTCCACGAAGGGACAGACACAAGAACGAAGTGAATCACATGCCGCCACCAAGTGTTCCGAGCAGTAGTCTTTGGGCTAGCAGGACTCCGTGAACCGGGTCAGAAGCGGACTACTATGGCTCATGGAAGCACAAGACTACATTTCCCCCATAAGAGAGGCTACCAAGGATAAACAACTAGGTTGTCGGATCCCACACATACCAAGCATTTCAATCGTACACACAACATGCTCGATATGTGTAAATACAACATGGCATCACAAAGATAACTCTACGACTCAAGTATTTATTCATTAGGCTCCGAGGAGCGAGATATTACAAACATGGGTCTCATGACCCAACATACAGAGCATACAAGCAACAAGCACATGCGGAAGCTTAACATGTCTGAGTACATACATCTACAAATGAAAAAGGCTGAGAAGCCTGACTATCTACCAGATCTTGCCAAGGGCACAAGATTGTAGCTGAGGTAACAAGCTAAACGTCGAAGTCCACGCGGAACTACTAGCGAGACGGAAGTCTCTCTGCAAAAACATAAATTAAGAAAACGTGAGTACAAATGTACCCAGCAAGACTTACATCAGAACTATCTACATATGCATCAGTATCAACAAAGGGGGTGGTGGAGTTTGACTGCAGCAAGCCAGCTTTCACTCGGTGGCTATCCTACACTACGACTGCAAGTAACTCCTTTGAGGTGGCGCACACGAGTCCACATATTCACCATATCAATACATTTCTATGGATCCGCTCCCGTCCCCCTACGGGAACGCCATCCATAGCACTCACGCTTATCTTGCACATTTTAGAGTATCCACTTTCACTTGTCTATGAACTGTACAGGCAACCCAGAAGTCCTTTACCGCGGACACGGCTATTCGAATAGATGATGATAACCCTGCAGGGGTGTACTTCTTCACACATGCTCTCGCCACTTACCACCATGTACACGTCGTGTATCTCGGCAACCTTCAAGCGGAAGCTTTGGCGAGGGAGTCGGCCACGACCGACTAACCACACAAGTCTCTAGTCCAGGTTTATCGCTTATTCGGGTTCCATCCGCAAGGAGATCCGCCGGTGTCGCTCACGGCCCCAAACGATGTGTACAGGGTTCCAAGCCCACCAAACGGGCGACGCTTGGCATACCCGGCCATGGTGCCTAGTCTGTCCCAAGCCCACCTGTATCGGGTGCCACTTGGTAGACTACTAACACAACCTACAAACACCAGAAACTAGTTGCAACTCCTGGACAGAGATCGAGTTGATTAATAAGTCGAGAGGTGTCAAGTTACCGGAACCCAATGTGTGGTAGTAACTGTTCATGGATCACAAACATAGAACTCAGTTCCTGAGGACGGCTGCAATGAGATAACCCACCATGTACTCCTACATGGCCTCTCACCGCTACCTTTACCAAATCATGTTCACACACTTAGCTCTCAACAGTAGGACATGTTCACAACTTTCCAATTCATCCCCGGTGAATCAGACCTAACACAACTCTAAGCAATAGCAGACATGACAACACAAGCATGAATGAGTAGGCACATCAAGGCTCAAACAACTCCTACTCATGCTAGTGGGTTTCATCTATTTACTGTGGCAATGACAGGTCATGCAGAGGATAAAGGGGTTCAACTACCGCAGCATGTAACAGTTGAATCGTTGTTGTCCTAATGAGGTAAAAGAGAGCAGGAGCGAGAGAGTGGGATTGTATCGGAATGAACAAGGGGGTTTTGCTTGCCTGGCACTTCTGAAGATAGTATAGCTCTTCATCGGTGTCATCGATCTCATCGTTGGAACATACGTTTACCGAGGGGGAGCAACACCGGCAGATAGAGAAAGAACACAATCAATGCAATGCACATTCACATGAATGACATGTCATGTTAAGGTACTGAATTCACCTAATGCAATATCTAGCCAAGTTAATTGAAGTGGGATTCAAACAAGGTTAAACTCCAACTCCAAATGCTAGTTCATAAATTGCCCTAATCATGATTTATCCTATTCAGTGATGTTAACTTGTTCAAACATGCACGGAAGTGCCGTAAACAGATTCTTCATATTTTGCTGATGATTTTTCATATATAAATTATTTCATTCTGAGCTACGGTTGATTTTATATGATTTTTAGAAGTTTATACTATTTTCTGGAATTTCCTGAATAAGAATAAATCCAGAAAATGAGTTACTGCATCAGCATGACGTCAGGTGACATCATCAAGTCAATAGGCGCGGTCCAGGTCAAACCTAACATGTGGGACCCGTAGGCCAGTGACAGAGTGCTGGCTAGAGTCACAGACAGGTGGGGTCGGGTCAACGGCCACATCAGCATAGTCAAAACTGATATGTGGGCCCACTAGAGTTAGATTAAGCTTAATCTTATTTAGTTAGCCAGTTAGTTAGGCGGTGGGGCATGGCTGTCTGTTTCACTGGAGGTTAATTAGTGGCTCGATTAGCCGCTAATGACGGCCACGTCGGCAGTCGCCGGAGCCTTGCCGGCGGCGACCAAAACGACGGCGGCTCGACTCGGATTTGAGTTACGGGTGGTGGTTTGGTGAGCTAAGGGCACCGGGGAGTAGCTCTTGCTCTTCAGCATCCAAAGGACCGGACGAGAGGCCGCGGGGTGGCCGGGAGCAGTGTCGGCGGCGAGCAAGGCAGCGGCCGGAGTTCGTCGTCGGTGAGGACGACGCTGCGGTGCACGGGAGAAGGAGCTGGTGGCGCTCGCTCCCCCGAGAGCACGGTTAGCAGGCGGGTGCTACTAGGGCAAGCGGAGGAGCTCGGGAGTGCGGGGCTCGCTGGCCATGGGTATGGCCGGAGATCGGTTTCGCGGGGCGGCGGCTAATGGACGAGAACGGAGGGGTGAGCAAGCGGGGAGGAGCAGGAGCTCACAACGGGTTCGAGGGGGCGGTCAGCAGGCTCGGGGATGCTCTGGAGGTGGCGAATCATGCGACGGCGGTCCTCGGTGGCCGAGGAGGGGAACGGCGGAGCTGGCGACGTCCAGGGGCTTCCAGCGCCTTACATCTTGGTGAGGAGGAAGAGGAGGTCGGGGCGGAGCACGGGGACACGTCGGAGAGGCACGGGGGAGGCTGTGGTCGCAGCAACGGCGAGCGGTGGCGTCGGCAGCGGTCGGGAAGAGAGCAGAGAGGGGAGGGGAGAGAGCTGCGAGGAGGGAGGAGGTGCAGAGGGTGCGTAGTGCCCTCGGGTGAGTCCAGCGGCGAGCAGGCAAGCAGGAGGTGGCCGGCGCGTGCGCGCGCGCATCGGGCACGCGCTCGTCCTCCTGGCAAAGGAGGAAGACGACAGGGGAGGAGGCGGTGGTGGGCTGGGCCAGCTGGGGTTGGGCCAGGTGGGCTTCCAGGTGAGCGCCAGGTACTTTCTCTCTCCTTCATTTCTGTTTTCTATTTTCTGCTTCTGTTTTGAATTTGGTTTGCTAACCAAATTATTTTTGCAGCTTCTGGACACAAATTTGGATGCAAATTGGTTTATCCAAGAGCTTCACAAAACTCTCAGAATTATTGGAGCAATAAAAATATTTATAGGATTTATTTGCCCCAACTCAAATACATTAGTGATTTAATTCAAAGTCCCAAATAATTCCCTAAATTTTTTCAATATTTTTGGTTTGGATCAAAACCCTTGCCAAAGTTATCAAACATTGATGAAGGCATTTTTGGGTTTACTGAAAATATTTTTAACTTGATCCTAGTGGAGTTCCATTTGGTGCTAGGGTTTGGACATCCCCCATTTCAAATTCATTTGAATTTACACATGATGTATGCATGATTATGCAACTATTTACAACCAACTTCTAGGGCTGTGACAACTCACCCCCACTAAACAAGAATCTCGTCCCGAGATTCAAGACATGAGGTAAGAAGACAGAGGGAACACAAAGCTGATACAACCTTCATGTCCCAGGTTGCACTTCATAAGAACGTTGATTGCTTGCATCATGTTGATCTTGACATCCTTGCTTTCGAGAACTTCATCCAGCGCGATGACCAAGAGAACGGAAAACCCTACAAGAATTGATCTTCTCAAGATCGAGCAACTCATGATCAACTCACGAAGTGAGACGTTGAACATCTCTTGAGGTGAGGGGAAAAACACACCTTAAAAAGGACGGAAGAAACAATTGACGAGGGTTTCAAATTAGCGAGGAAAAATTACCATGATTCCATAACGGGGCACCTCAGGAAAGGTGACTCGTAGAATTATTCCCTTAAGTGGCAAAAAGAATTACTTTTGATACAGAGATCATTGATACTCTCTATACCAACCTAAGGCAATTCACAAATGATCGTTTGAAGGAGTTCGAAGGAATGGCATACTCGGGCTAGAATGGATGATGTGGACTACCTTGTTGAAGACAACACAATGGATGATTTTTGCCTATAATCGGAAATGGATGGGACCCATGGTAAGCCCACTTTCGAAGATGATCTTGGACAGCAACTGCTGAGAAGAGCAACCCATGGAATTTTGCACAACGGTGGTGTAAGCTGGGAACAAAATGCAAATGTCGGGAATGTTCCAACCATCATATTTGCCTGAGATTCAGATCTGGTTGGTGTCAGGACATTCCAGACTCATCAAGTCTAGAAATAAAAATGAAAGTTTGCAACACAAATCGACGAGATGACGTTGCGAGATTCTCAGGGAGTGAACTATGATAGCAAGCTCCAAAATATGAGTTGGTTCTGCTACATACATGTGAACATGATGTCCAAGACAAGCATGATCACAGAGTATTCTTACAATAAAACACTACCGAGTTCTGGTAAGGAACCATCATTGAGAATATCGAAGTCCTAACATAAGTCATGATTCTTAAGAAGGAACTTCTTCACCTTGACAAATCAATCAGTGGCTTGGTGTGCTAGGAAACACATATAGAATGGAGGCGGCCAACCTATCAAACCATAGAGTACTTCGCACGTGCATGACTGACTTGGGATAATTCCAAAGGAAGCAAAACACAAGCTTTCTCAAATTCATGACGGCAACTTGCTTCAAATGCACATGAGCTAGAGGAAGTCACTTCTTTCATCCAAACATATACTTCATGAACAGGGCATGAAGAAAATGCTTACACAAGTTTCCAACACTAGCTGGATGTTCAAGACAGATCATGGAGGAGACAAAATGTTGTTGTTGTGCTCAACAACAACTCATCGGAATTTCCATATCACTGGACTTCCACCATTATGTGAACAATGTGCTAGTATTGGTCAGACCAAAAGATGTAATGGTGTATGCTCGAGGGATCAACCACGAGTAAGACAGCATTACGAACATCGTTGGTACTGATTTGATTTGACGATAGCCCACACTCAAATCAAAGGATTGATAAGACAATAGGTCCAACAACTGATCACAGGGACCAATCGATGAAGATATCATCTTTCTTCAACACACACTACACAAGAATATCCCTTTGAAACAAACTAAGTTAGGCAAGCTTTTATCTTCCAACTCTCCAAGTTGTTGTTCAGCTTAACCAACTAGCTCAGGGTATTCAACACAGATTCTTGGAGAATGGGTGGTTTAGAAGAAAATCAACATGATCACGGGCTCAACATAACAGTCAGGAAACAACCCGGTAATACTTCCGAGAAGATATTCGGAAAATCACGAACCGCTGATATGTTATTAAGCTCGAGAACAATCTTGCTTTTCAGGGCAAGACGATATGATCAAGGAGCGAGGGATTGTCACAATCCTAACTCCTTGGTCGATGAGTGCACCAGGAAATGGACTAGGTAGCACAATCTATCTTAGCACAATGGTTTAGGAACCAACACGCTAAGAATGAAGTTATTGTCCTTTAACTACCAGGCAACAAGGTTGCTAGGAGTATTGATTTCACACATCATGGTTCACTTGTCGGCATTCCAGTGGCAACAAAGCGAAGTTTAGAAATGAATAATGAGGGCGAGAAGTATCACAAAGATCAAGAGTTCACGTAATGGTGTGCAATTCCCATGATATTCTTGATATAAATATGGTAATACTCTAGGGTAGAACAGAACAAGAGCTAGATTAGCATTTTGATCTCATGGAACACAACTGCTTTTACCCAATCCTCGGATATGGATGAGGTATCGAGTTTGTTTCTCCTAGTCATTCCTAATAGAATGGCTTGACGGACCACATGAGTAATAGGCATCGATAACATGAATGCAAAACTACTCCTGACTACCAACTGATAGGCGGGGATCGGAATACAGCTACAATGGAAACAACTCAAAGGAACATATATCTTTATGAGTTGTGGATGCATAGATTAATATGTCGAAACCAGTTCAATGTGTTTCTTCCGCATAACTCATGCAGAAAGGTAGAACCGCGTAATCACAATTATGAATGGGAACTCCTCAAGAGTACTGATTGTGATCTTTTGGTTCAAAGAACACGCTTTAATGGTTCATGGTATTTGGAAGAAGGAAATACCACGAACAGCGAGGACTAATGCAAAGGTTACTAATATCCTGAAGGTACGAGCAACACTATCAACACGAGGTAAGTAGGGTGAATCTCGGGTTCAAGAACCCAGGAATAGAATACCTACTACTAAATGGCATCACGGGATGCTTTCGAGAATGGTGGCCAAAATCATCACATCGGGAACACAAAGCATGGCTAGATTACTAGGTGACTCCCTAAAACCCCTAGGGTCATAATAATAGCTCCAACATATATGTCGAGGCAACAGAGTACCTCAACTCACCGATTAGTGTGCTTAATCTGGCCCAAAGGAACAACGGGGTGGGAAGAAGGGATTTGCAAATGCATCAGACTAATTAGAAACCTGGGATCACTCGGACAGCATAACGGCTGTAAATGCTCAAAATGATCCACATATTCACCATATCAATACACCACTATGGATCTGCTCCCATCTTCCTACGAGAACGCCATCCATAGCACTCACGCTTATCTTGCGTATTTTAGAGTATCCACTTTCACTTGTCTATGAACTGTATATGCAACCCAGAAGTCCTTTACCGCGGACACGGCTATTCGAATAGATGATGATAACCCTGCAGGGGTGTACTCCTTCACACACGCTCTTGCCACTTATCGCCGTTTACACGACATGTACTCGGGAACCTTCAAGCGGAGCTCCACAAAAGTCTCAGAATTATTGGAGCAATAAAAATATTTATAGGATTTATTTGCCCCAACTCAAATACATTAGTGATTTAATTCAAAGTCCCAAATAATTCCCTAAAAATGTTCAATATTTTTGGTTTGGATCAAAACCCTTGCCAAAGTTATCAAACATTGATGAAGGCATTTTTGGGTTTATTGAAAATATTTTTAACTTGAACCTAGTGGAGTTCCATTTGGTGCTAGGGTTTGGACATCCCCCATTTCAAATTCATTTGAATATACACATGATGCATGCATGATTATGCAACTATTTACAACCAACTTCTAGGGCTGTGATATCTATGGAGGTAATACCCTACTTCCTACTTGATTGATCTTGATGAATATGAATATTACAATAGTTGATCTACCTTGAGATCGTAATGGCTAAAACCCAAAAAGTCTAGCCTGTATGACTATGAGTATGATTGTCTCTATGGACTAAGCCCTCCAGTTTATATCGACACCGGAGGGGACTAGGGTTGTACAATGTCGGTTACAGAGAAAGGAATCTTCGTATCAGGGCGCCAAGCTTGCCTTCCACGCCAAGGAGAGTCCCATCCGGAAACGGGAGAGAGTCTTCGGTCTTGTATCTTCACAGCCCATCAGTCCGGCCCATGTCCAATAGGCCGGATGCCCGAGGACCCCTGAGTCTAGGACTCCCTCAGAGATGACTACGAACAGCCTTGTACAACCTGATGATGAACTCCAGTGGTTGATCTCTGACGTGGCCTTCCAACGGGGGAGGAAACTTTTGCGGGGGCACAATCAGAGCACCACCCCGTCCTCCTCCTCCTCGAGTGCCATAACAGCCACAGCCTCGCCCCCTACCTCGTCCTATCATGGCGGGTTCCACCGCCGGGTGGTCCGGAGGAGGGGGGATGCACTGTCGTGCAGAAGCTCTCATCGCCGCCGCCGGAGTACTACCGCGTCTTTTCTAGAGGGATGAGGCAGGGAGCAGCCTCTCCACTCCTCCAATACGGCCTCCTGCGCCTTCTACTGCTCGGGGACTAATTAAGGGCCGACCCTCTGCTCCAACCAATGACGCCTGGTTTTCTGCCCTGGCGCTCGTCCCCGCGCTCTCCGCATCCACCACCTACCCTACCCAATGCATGAAGTACACCTAGCGGATGCACATAAAGCAGGAAGCAAGTGGGATGGCAGTTTCTGCCCCATGATCATGGGGCGTGGGTGATCCGTGGGCCACGATCCATGTTTTTCGTAATGTTGTGCACGATGCGCGGGAAAACCGAAAATTGGCCCGGGCTCAAGTTAATGAAGAAGCAAAGAATATCTCTAGGGGCTAGCCGTTTCCATGCCCCTGCCTGTGCACTTATTAGGGCCTACCCTGATGACACCCGACAGCACGTTCGGGCCAGGCCCGGGGGATTCTGTCAGTACAACATACCCTGGGTCTGTTGCCCAGACTAGGCATAGGAACAAGAACAAGATTATAGCACCAAGGTCAGAATGGAGCACAAGGGTAGTTCTTCGAAGGACCAACATGCAGCATAAGAAGACCAAGACTAGCCAGAAGAGCAGGATACTGCTATGGGAAAAACTTCCCTTGCCGGGCAGGCGAGCCTGGCAAGGACATGGTCACCCCCGGAAGCAAGTCTTCAAGACGTCCCAGCGGGCCTGCCGGAACTTGCGAAGGCAGAACCACCTCACCGCACCACCTCACCACGACGCACATCGTCGATCAGCGCAGCGTCAAGCTCCAAAGTGAATAAGTGGCTGCTAGTCACCACATGGCAGCCACTTCCTATAGGAAATACCTCCAAGCGACACCCGTCCTACGGCGTGTCGAGCGAGCAGGTGCGAAGCTGGCAAAACAGCCCGACAGGGCCTGCCGGGCGAGCTAAGTTGTGACATTGAGCGGCGCATTTAATGCACTCTGTCAGCCTGCAGAGTTAGGTATGATAGCATTGTTCGCTATCTAATCAATGCATAAGTACTGATTTGCCATTATGGTGACCCCTTTGTCTATAAAAGGAGGCCCAAGGCAACCCTAGAAAGGGTTGTCTAATCCACCCCCTCACACACTCATACGCGCGTAGCCGTTTTCGCCCCGAGGCAACCCTGCCGGGCAAAGCGTGTTGCGCTTACCACCATTTTTCCACCATCAGTCCACCAAAGCAGGAGTAGGATTTTACGCCTCATGGCAGCCCTAACCTGGGTAATGACTGCTTGTGTGATGCTTGTCGTTCTGTTCAACGCCACTCTGCTCTTTGTGCAACGTGCCATCCCCCGACCGATCCAGAATGGGGCTCTTGGCCCCATAGGTGGCCGTGGTTTCCCATGACACGTAGCAGCCTGCCTACCTCTCCCGTGGCCACGTCCACCCCAACCTCCTCTCTTCTTCCCTCCCCGACCTCCTCTCCAGGTGGGTAATGACGCCGACAAAGAAGTGTCCGCTGGCGGTGTCCCCATACTGTCTATCAACGCTCTCATGAGATGTAGGGGTGGCATGGAAGTACCCCTCCCCTGGGGCACTGAGGAAGAAGTACCCACGGAGCTCTCTGGACCCGGATAACAAAGTTGAATACATGACATGAATAATAATATGTATATAATTTAAGTTGGGATGCATACAAACTAATAATAGTCTGGATCGTCTATATATGCTCCAGAATCAATAGATTCACCATCATCATCATGATGACACGTGTCCTCATAAATGACGTGCTCATCGGGTTCAGCGGCATCGACATATAGAAGGCCTTTCTGTAATCGGTCAAGCATTGACAGGTCATCCGCAGTAGTAACCACTTCTTGTTCCGGCTCTTCTTATTCCGGCTCAGGGGTGAAGTCGAATTCACTATCGCTGTCTACTTCCATGGTCTTGGGTGAAGTATAGCGGTTCTTGAAACATTTCTAGGAAAGACATGTTTCTTGGAAGAATTCTCCTTCCTATGTGTCTGGGTCAATGTGAGGTTCGTAATCCTCATCATTGGGGGTGGGGTGGTCTAACACATGGCGGCACTTCATAAATGACATCCCAACCATTGAGATTTCTATTAGTTTGGCAGGCCCACGGTAGATAGAAAACTTGGGTTGCCTGTTGAGCCATAATATAGACATCGAGAACATCTAAATTGGTGCTTTGTTTGATTTCAACTAGCCCTGTATGTTCATGAGTCGTTCTAGTCCCCTTCAGCTAGAACCAATAACATTTGAAGACAATGAAGGTCGGTGGGTTTTCACCGTGGAATAGAAGTTCATAAATTGCCTCGACTCTTCCATAATACTTGGTACCTCCTTCGCCGATAGCAGAGACACCATAATTTCTAGATTTTTGGTCGACCATAGATAGCTCTTTGCCAAAGGTACGAAAGTGATACCCGTTGATGTCGTATTTCTCAAATGAATACCTGGGCCTACCTCTTGGTACTACAATAACTAGAATTGTTGATCTCATGCCTTTGGTGGACAAGTGTTGAAAGAAGATTATCGGTTAGCTCTGCCATGCTTAATCAAGGATCCAGGTTGCAATTACTCACATCTGTCCTTACCTCAATGCCCATGTATTTCATCTGCATCCTGCATACCCCTCTTGGTATTATTAAGCAGCTAGACAGGATCTTCAGGCAATGCCTTTGGAGAGGAAACTCTGATGCCCCCACGCTATCTTTAGCTGCCTGGGATCTCGTTTGCAGACCTAAGGATAAGGGAGGTCTAGGGATTCTTAACTTGAATATTCAGAACCATGGTCTCCTTCTCAAGCATTTGCATAAATTCTATAATAAGCAGCAAGTTGTGCCGGGATACTTATTATGATGGAGTTGTGCCACATGCAACAATAATCACTGGCTCCTTTTGGTGGAAGGATATTCTCAAGCTTGCTGACCATTATAATCAGTTGCCTCAGTGCAAATTAATATGGGTGATTCTGCACTCTTTTGGTTTGATGCCTGGCACGTGGGAGGCTCTTCCCGACCTTTGAAGTTGAGGCTTCCAAGACTCTTCTCTTTTGTTTTGGATGACAAAGTTTTTGTCAGGGACTTCATACAAAATCAAGATTTGTTCTCCGTGTTCCATCTGCCAATATCACAGGAGGCAGCAGCTGAATTGGAAATCTTTGAAGGATGGTTGTTTAATATTCAGAGATACCCACTTTGCCTGATGTCTGGATATGGCCTGGAATGTCTGGGCAGTTCTCAGCTAAGAGCTTTTATGTTATCATGCATACGCACCTTCCAACTATCCAACCCTGCAAGTGGCTTTGGCAGAGCAGATGTACTATGAAAATTAAAGTTTTTGGCTGGCTCCTTTTCTTTGACAGGCTCAACATGAAGGATATGTCGGTCAGACGGCATTGGCGGTCCCCTTTGGATGATAACACATGTGTCATCTGTAATGCCTATGTCTATGAAGATAGAGCACATCTTTTCTTTGAATGTAACTTCAGTTGCAGGGTTTGGAATTATTTGCAAATTGATTGGAGCAACGGCTCTAATATCCAGCAGTGTATCTCCCAAGCAAGACAAAGATTTGGACACCCATTCTTCTTTGAAGTGATGCTCACAGCTGCTTGGAATATTAGGATTCTGAGGAATGGAAGAACCTTAAGGGGGATAAGGGCTACTTTTGCAGCAATGAGATGTAATTTTGTACATGATATCCTTCTGCTGTCTCATAGACTTAAGGATAGTTTTAGGCATAGGCTTGTTGATTGGGTTAACTCCCTCATGTAAAATAAGTTTTCTCTCTAACTTAGTTTAGGCATGTAACCTTTGAACTCCTATGTACAGTTTTGCTTGTTTGTTTGTTGCAATAAAGGACTGTGGGGTTTTTACCCTACAGTAAATATTCAAAAAAAAACATTAGCGGCTTGTCTCAATTCGGCGTCAATAGAAACTGAATTAGCCTACAAGTTTAATATGAAAGGATTGTTGAATTAGCCGCAAAATAGACCAAGAAATGAAATGGTCTATTAATGGTAATTACCATTTGTTTGAACCAAGAGATGAAACCAGGATAGCCACCTCCATGCTTTGCCAGAAGCTCATACTCTTCGATGGAATCATGTATGATCACCGCTCCATCCGAGAATTTGGAGACGTAGTGAGTGTATCAAATATCTGGGAATAAGAGCAGTTCAAACGGATTAGAAGTTGCGAAACAATGTACCGAGAACTTACTCGATGTATGACCGCACTTTGGTTAGGTTGTTGAAGATATACAACAAAATGGTCCGCCATTCTTCGACATCCAACATTATTGGTTTCGAAGCACCGGCTGGTGCGAGCTTCCCTTTGAATAGGCTGAGGTTGGATCCACCTTTATTAGGGTCGCCAGCATTTTACCGAGGCTTCGAATTACGCAAATGACAATTTTTTGCTTCATAGTGTGCTGTCATGAACTTTGGCGCCTCGGCCATCGATGCTTCAATTCTACGTTTATTTTTACATTTTGCTCGAAGCGTCTTCCGCATCCTCTAAGTTGCATAGCACCAACAATTTTGCATGCCCCCCCCCCAAATCTTGCCTCAGTCGGGATCAAATGCTGCATTGGATTAAAGAATCCCTGTGGAAAGATCTTCTCTAACTTGCAGAGCAACTCCGCTGCAAACTTTTTCATGTCATCTATCACGGCAGGCGATAGTTCTCTCGCACAAAGAACATGGAAGAAATAGCTCAGCTCTGCCAGTACTAGGCATTCATCCTCAGGGATAAAGCCACGCAACATCACCGACATTACCCCCTCAAGCCATATGTGCCAATCATGACTCTTGAGACCAAAAAATTTCAATTTTTCAAGACTTGCTCACCTATTTAGATATGCTGCATAACTATCGGGGAACATAAAATCAATTTTCACCCACAAGATAATTTCCCTCATAACTGGCCTTCCAAGATTGAACCAGGCATTTGGCTTCGTCTGGTTCTGCTTTCCTTTCGGTTGTCGCATGTTTTGTAACGGTCTATCACATAGAATCTACAGATCGACTCTAGCCTTAATGTTATCCTTTGACTTCCCATTTATGTTGAACAATGTACCAAAAAGGGCCTCACTGGTATTCTTTTCGGTGTGCCTCACATCGATGTTGTGCTGAAGAAGGAGGTCTTTGAAGTAAGGTAGATCCCACACGCATGTCTTGTGAGTCCAGGCGTGTTCATCAATTATACCCCTTGAAATACCCTGGACGCTCTGGATCAGGCTCGAGAGATTTTAACTGATCCAGGATCTGCTCGCCAGTCAACGCAGGTGGTGCAGAGTTTTTGACAACACTACCTTTGGTGAAGTTCTTCTTGTCTTTTCTAAACTTATGGCAAGGATCCAGGAACTGTCTATGCCAATCGAAACAGGAATACTTGTGACCCACTGATGTCTACTACACAACCTTCTTCTTGTAGATGTTGTTGGGCCTCCAAGTGCAGAGGTTTGTAGGACAATAGCAAATTTCCCTCAAGTGGATGACCTAAGGTTTATCAATCCGTGGGAGGCGAGGGATGAAGATGGTCTCTCTCAAACAACCCTGCAACCAAATAACAAAGAGTCTCTTGTGTCCCCAACACACCCAATACAATGGTAAATTGTATAGGTGCACTAGTTCGGCGAAATGATGGTGATACAAGTGCAATATGGATGGTAGATATAGGTTTTTGTAATCTGAAAATATAAAAACAGCAAGGTAGCTAATGATAAAAGTGAGCGTAAACGGTATTGCAATGCTTGGAAACAAGGCCTAGGGTTCATACTTTCACTAGTGCAAGTTCTCTCAACAATAATAACATAATTGGATCATATAACTATCCCTCAACATGCAACAAAGAGTCACTCCAAAGTCACTAATAGCAGTGAAGGAACAAAGAGATTATGGTAGGGTACAAAACCACCTCAAAGTTATTCTTTCCAATCAATCCGTTGGGCTAATCCTATAAGTGTCACAAACATCCCTAGAGTTCGTACTAGAATAACACCTTAAGACACAAATCAACGAAAACCCTAATGTCACCTAGATACTCCAATGTCACCTCAAGTATCCGTGGGTATGATTATACGATATGCATCACACAATCTCAATTCATCTACTCAAACCAACACATAGAACCTCAAAGAGTGCCCCAAAGTTTCTACCGGAGAATCACGACGAAAACGCAGCCAACCCCTATGCATAGGTTCATGGGCGGAACCCGCAAGTTGATCACCAAAACATACATCAAGTGAATCACGTGATATCCCATTGTCACCACAGATACGCACGGCAAGACATACATCAAGTGTTCTCCAATCTTTAAAGACTCAATCCGATAAGATAACTTCAAAGGGAAAACTCAATCCATTACAAGTGACTAGAGGGGGAGAAGAAACATAAGATCCAACTATAAAGCAAAGCTCGCGATACATCAAGACGTGCAAAATCAAGAACACGAAAGAGAGAGAGATCAAACACATAGCTACTGGTACATACCCTCAGCCCCGAGGGTAGACTGCTCCCTCCTCGTCATGGAGAGCGCCGGGATGATGAAGATGGCCACCGGTGAGGGTTCCCCCCTCCGGCAGGGTGCCGGAACAGGGTCCCGATTGATTTTTGGTGGCTACAGAGGCTTGCGGCGGTGGAATTCCCGATCTAATCTCTGTTCTGGAAGTTTTAGGGTACGTAGGAATATATGGGTCCAGGAAGTACGTCGGTGGAGCTTTGGGGGCCCCACAAGGCAGGTGGCGCGCCCCCCACCCTCGTGAGCACATCCCTTAGCTCCTGACGTGGGGTCCAAATCCATTCGGTAGCTTTCCTTCCAAAAAATAACTTCTCGAGTTGATTTCGTTCTGTTTCGACTCCGTTTGATATTCCTTTGCTTCGAAACACTGAAATTGGCAAAAAAAAAACAGCAAATCTGGGCTTGGCCTCCGGTTAATAGGTTAGTCCAAAAAATAATATAAAAGTGGATAATAAAGCCCAATATTGCCCAAAACAATAGATAATATAGCATGGAGCAATAAAAATTATAGATACGTTGGAGACGTATCAAGCATCCCCAAGCTTAATTTCTCGTCATTCCTGAGTAGGTAAATGATAAAAAAGATAATTTTTGATGTGGAATGCTAGTTGGCATAATTTCAATGTAATTCTTCTTAATTGTGGTATGAATATTCAGATCCATAAGATTCAAGACAAAATTTCATATTGACATAAAAACAATAAAACTTCAAGCATACTAACAAAGCAAATTATGTCTTCTCAAAATAACATGGCCAAAGAAAGTTCATCCCTACAAAATCATATAGTTTAGTCATGCTCCATTTTTGTCACACAAGAATGCTCTCATCATGCACAACCCCGATGACAAGCCAAGCAATTGTTTCATACTTTAGTAATCTCAAACTTATAAACCTTCACGCAATACATGAGCGTGAGCCATGGATATAGCACTATGGGTGGAATAGAATATGATGATGGGGGTTATGTGGAGAAGACAAAAAAGGAGAAAGTCTCACATCAACGAGGCTAATCAACGGGCTATGGAGATGCCCATCAATTGATGTTAATGCAACGAGTAGGGATTTCCATGCAACTGATGCACTAGAGCTATAAATGTATGAAAGCTCAAAATAAACTAGTGGATGTGCATCCAACTTGCTGGCTCATGAAGACCTAGGGCACTTGAGGAGGCCCATCGTTGGAATATACAAGCCAAGTTCTATAATGAAAAGTTCCCACTAGTAAATGAAAGTGACAAAACAAGAGACTCTCTATCATGAAGATTATGGTGCTACTTTGAAGCACAAGTGTGGAAAAAGGATAGTAGCATTGCCCTTTTTCTTTTTTTTTTTGTTCCTTTTTTTATTTGACCTTTTTTGGGGGACAATGCTCTATTGAATGATGATCATCACACTTCTATTTATTTACAACTCAATGATTACAACTCGATACTAGAACAAAGTATGACTCTATATGAATGCCTTAGGCGGTGTACCGGGATATGCAATGATTCAAGAGTGACATGTATGAAAGAATTATGAATGGTGGCTTTGCCACAAATACTATGTCAACTACATGATCATGCTAAGCAATATGATAGTGACGAATGTGTCATGATGAACGGCATGGTGGAAAGTTGCATGGCAATATATCTCGGAATGGCTATGGAAATGCCATAATAGGTAGGTATGGTGGCTGTTTTGAGGAAGATATAAGGAGGTTTATGTGTGAAAGAGCGTATCATATCACGGGGTTTGGATGCACCGTGAAGTTGGCACCAACTCTCAATGTGAGAAAGGGCAATGCACGGCATCAAGAGGCTAGCAATGATGGAAGAGTGAGAGTGCGTATAATCCATGGACTCAACATTAGTCATAAATAACTCATATACTTATTCCAAAGATCTACAAGCCATCAAAAACCAAAGCATTATGTGCATGCTCCTAGGGGGATAGATTGGTAGGAAAAGACCATCGCTCGTCCCTGACCGCCACTCATAAGGAGGACAATCAAAGAACACCTCATGTTTCAAATTTGTTACATAATGTTTACCATACGTGCATGCTACGGGACTTGCAAACTTCAACACAAGCATTTCTCAAATTCACAACTATTCAACTAGCACGACTTTGATATTATCACCTCCATATCTCAAAACAATTATCAAGCATCAAACTTTTCTTAGTATCCAACACACTCAAAAGAAAGTTTTACAAATCTTGAATACCAAGAATTTTAAGATTATTAAGCAAATTACCATGCTATTTAAGACTCTAAAAATAATCTAAGTGAAGCATGAGAGTTCATATATTTCTTCAAAATAAAAATACCACCATGCCCTAAAAGATATAAGTGAAGAACTAGAGCAATAACAAACTACTCCGAAAGATATAAGTGAAGATCAATGAGTAGTCGAATAATTATGCAACCATGTGAAGACTCTCTCATTTTAAGAATTTTAGATCTTGATACTTTATTCAAAAAGCAAGCAAAACAAAATAAAATGACATGACGCTCCAAGCAAAACACATATCATGTGGTATAAAAATATAGCTCCAAGTAAAGTTACCGATGAACGAAGACGAAAGAGGGGATGCCACCCGGGGCATCCCCAAGCTTAAAGCTTGGTCATCCTTGAATATTACCTTAGGAGCCTTGGGAATCCCCAAGCTTAGGCTCTTGCCACTCCTTATTCCATAGTCCATCGAATCTTTACCCAAAACTTGAAAACTTCACAACACAAAACTTAACAGAAAACTCGTGAGCTCCGTTAGCGAAAGAAAACAAAACACCACTTCAAGGTACTGTAATGAACTCATTCTTTATTTATATTGGTGTTAAAACTACTGTATTCCAACTTCTCTATGGTTTATAAACTATTTTACTAGCCATAGATTCATCAAAATAAGCAAACAACACACGAAAAACAGAATCTGTCAAAAACAGAACAGTCTATAGTAATCTGTAACTAACTTAAACTTATGGAACTCCAAAAATTCTAAAATAAATTGGTGGACCTGAGGAATTTGTCTAGTAATCATATGCAAAACGAATCAACTAAATAGCACTCTCCAGTAAAAAGTTAAAGCTAATCTCGTGAGCGCTAAAGTTCCTGTTTTTTACATTATGATCATAAAGACTTCACCCAAGTCTTCCCAAAGGTTCTACTTGGCACAAACACTAAATTAAAACATAAAACCACACCTAAACAGAAGCTAGGTTATTTATTTATTCGTAAAAGAACCAAAAATCAAGAAACTAAAATAAAATTGGGTTGCCTCCCAACAAGCGATATCGTTTAATGCCCCTAGCTAGGCATGATGATTTCAATGATGCTCACATAAAAGATAAGAATTGAAACATAAAGAGAGCATCATGAAGAATATGACTAGCGCATTTAATTCGAAACCACTTCCTATGCATAGGGATTTTGTGAGCAAACATCTTATGGGAACAAGAATCAACTTGCATAGGAAGGTAAAACAAGCATAACTTCAAAACTTTAAGCACATAGAGAGGAAACTTGATATTATTGCAATTCTACAAGCATATGTTCCTCCCTCATAATAATTTTCAGTAGCATCATGAATGAATTAAATAATATTACCAGCACCTAAAGCATTATTTTCATGATCTACTAGCATAGAAATTTTATTACTCTTCATGTAAGCAAAATTCTTCTCATTCAGAATAGTGGGAGTATCATAAGAGACTTGAATACTATAAATTGTTTCCACATTAAAAGAGTAATGTTCAGAAAAAGGGTAATCATAATAATGACAAGTTTTATAAATATAATCATCACTACTTCTTATAGCATAAGTTTCTTCACAGTAATCATCATAAGTAGCAACTTTGTTCTCATCATAATCAACTGAAACCTCTTCCGAAATAGTGGATACATCAGTAAATAAAGTTGTGACCTCTCCAAATCCACTTTCATAAATATTATAATATTCAACATCCTCCAAAATAGTGGGATCATTACTTCCTAAAGTTGACACTCTTCCAAACCCACTTTCATCAATAATATCATCATAGGTAGAAGGCATGCTATCATCATAACAACTTTGCATATCAAAACTTGAGAGGCTAAAAATATCATCATTATTAAACATAACATGCCCAAGCTTGGGACAAACGTTAATTGCAGCAAGTATATTCTCAAAAACATCATCTTCATCAAACATAGCTTCCCCAAGCTTGTGGCTTTGCAAATCATTAGCATCATGGATATTCAAGGAATTCATACTAACAACATTGCAATCATGCTCATCATTCAAAGATTTAGTGCCAAACATTCTAATGCATTCTTCTTCTAACACTTTGGCACAATTTTCCTTCCCATCATACTCACGAAAGATATTAAAAATATGAAGCGTATGAGGTAAAGTCAATTCCATTTTTTTGTAGTTTTCTTTTATAAAATAAAGTAGTGCTAAAACAAGAAACAAAAAGATTCGATTGCAAGATCTAAAGATATACCTTCAAGCACTCACCTCCCCGGCAACGGCCCCAGAAAAGAGCTTGATGTCTACTACACAACCTTCTTCTTGTAGAAGTTGTTGGTCCTCCAAGTGCAGAGGTTTGTAGGACAGTAGCAAATTTCCCTCAAGTGGATGACCTAAGGTTTATCAACCCGTGGGAGGCGTAGGATGAAGATGGTCTCTCTCAAACAACCCTGCAACCAAATAACAAAGAGTCTCTTGTGTCCCCAACACACCCAATACAATGGTAAATTGTATAGGTGCACTAGTTCGGCGAAAAGATGGTGATACAAGTGCAATATAGATGGTAGATATAGGTTTTTGTAATCTGAAAATATAAAAACAGCAAGGTAACTAATAATAAAAGTGAGTGTAAACGGTATTGCAATGCTTGGAAACAAGGCCTAGGGTTCATACTTTCACTAGTGCAAGTTCTCTCAACAATAATAACATAATTGGATCATATAACTATGCCTCAACATGCAACAAAGAGTCACTCCAAAGTCACTAATAGCGGTAAACGAACGAAGAGATTATGGTAGGGTACGAAACCACCTCAAAGTTATTCTTTCCAATCAATCCGTTGGGCTATTCCTATATGTGTCACAAACAGCCTTAGAGTTCGTACTAGAATAACACCTTAAGACACAAATCGACCAAAACCCTAATGTCACCTAGATACTCCAATGTCACCTCAAGTATCCGTGGGTATGATTATACGATATGCATCACACAATCTCAATTCATCTACTCAAACCAACACATAGAACCTCAAAGAGTGCCCCAAAGTTTGTACCGGAGAATCATGACGAAAACGTAAAGCCAACCCCTATGCATAGGTTCATGGGCGGAACCCGCAAGTTGATCACCAAAACATACATCTAGTGAATCACGTGATATCCCATTGTCACCACAGATACGCACGGCAAGACATACATCAAGTGTTCCAAATCTTTAAAGACTCAATCCGATAAGATAACTTCAAAGGGAAAAGTCAATCCATTACAAGAGAATAGAAGGGGAGAAGAAACATAAGATCCAACTATAATAGCAAAGCTCGTGATACATCAAGATCGTGCCAAATCAAGAACACGAAAGAGAGAGAGAGAGAGAGAGAGAGAGAGAGAGAGATCAAACACATAGCTACTGGTACATACCCTCAGCCCCGAGGGTAGACTACTCCCTCCTCATCATGGAGAGCGTTGGGATGATGAAGATGGCCACCGGTGAGGGTTCCCCCCTCCGGCAGGGTGCCGGAATAGGGTCCCGATTGACTTTTGGTGGTTTCAGAGGCTTGCGGCGGTGGAACTCCCGATCTAATCTCTTTTCTGGAAGTTTTATGGTACGTAGGTATATATGGGTGCAGGAAGTACGTCGGTGGAGCTTCAAGGGCCCCACGAGGCAGGGGGCGCGCCCCCACCCTCGTGAGCACCTCCCTTCTTGATTCTCCGGTTTCGTGACATTGGAACCTATGCATAGGGGTTGGCACACGTTTTCGTCGTGATTCTCTGGTAGAAACTTTGGGGCACTCTTTGAAGTACTTTGTGTTGGTTGGATGAATCTGAGATTGTGTGATGCATATCGTATAATCATGCCCACGGATACTTTAGGTGACAATGGAGTATCTAGGTGACATTAGGGTTTTGATTGATTTGTGTCTTAAGGTGTTATTCTAGTACGAACTCTAGGGCTGTTTGTGACACTTATAGGAATAGCCCAACGGATTGATTGGAAAGAATAACTGTGAGGTGGTTTCTGCACCTACCATAATCTCTACATTTGTTCCCCGCTATTAGTGGCTTTGGAGTGACTCTTTGTTGCATGCTGAGGGATTGTTATATGATCTATCTATGTTATTATTGTTGAGAGAACTTGCACTAGTGAAAGTATGAACCCTAGGCCTTGTTTCCTATCATTGCAATACCGTTTACACTCACTTTTATCATTAGTTACCTTGCTGTTTTTATATTTGCAGCTTACAAATACCTTTATCTGCCATCCATATTGCACTTGTATCACCATCTCTTCGCCGAACTAGTGCACCTATACAATTTACCATTGTATTGGATGTGTTGGGGACACAAGAGACTCTTTGTTATTTGGTTGCAGGGTTGCTTGAGAGAGACCATCTTCATCCTATGCCTCCCACGGATTGATAAACCTTAGGTCATCCACTTGAGGGAAATTTGCTACTGTCCTACAAACCTGTGCACTTGCAGGCCAAGAAGGTTGTGTAGTAGACATCAAGCTCTTTTCTGGCGCCGTTGCCGGGGAGGCTAGGTAAGTGAAGGTATATCTTTAGATCTTGCTATTGAATATTTTGTTTCTTGTTTTAGCACTAGTCTAGTTTATAAAAGAAAACCACAAAAAAAATGGAATTGAGTTTGTCTCATACGCTTCACCTTTTTAATATCTTTCGTGAGTATGATGGAAAGGAAAATTGTGCCAAAGTACTAGAAGAAGAATTACATAGAATGTTTGGCATAAAATATGTGAATGATGAGCAAGATTGCAATGTTGTTAGTATTAATTCTATGAATATCCATGATGCTAATGATATGCAAAGCCACAGGCTTGGGGAAGCTATGTTTCATGAAGATGATAGTTTTTTGTCCCTCAAGCTTTGATGAGCAAATTTACTATGATGAAAGCAAGCCTCCTATCTATGATGATTATTGTGATGACATGCATGCTTTAAATAATAATGATAACCATGAAAATTCTCATCTTGATCTTAATTTTCAATCACATGATAGTTATTTTGTTGAGTTTGCTCCCACTACTATTGATGAGAAGAATTTTTCTTATGTGGAGAGTAATAAAATTTCTATGCTTGTAGATCATGAGAAGAATGCTTTAGGTGCTGGTTATATTGTTGAATTCATTCATGATACTACTGAAAATTATTATGATAGAGGATCATATGCTTCTACATATTGCAATAATATCAAGTTTCCTCTCTATGTGCTTAAAATCTTGAAGTTATGCTTGTTTTGCCTTCCTATGCTAGTTGATTATTGTTCCCATAAGTTGTTTGCTCACAAAATCCATATGCATAGGAAGTGGTTTAGACTAAAATGTGCTAGTCATATTCCTCATGATGCTCTCTTTATCTTTCAATTCTTATCTTTTTGTGAGCATCATTGAAATCATCATGCCTAGCTAGGGGCGTTAAACGATAGCGCTTGTTGGGAGGCAACCCAATTTTATTTTAGTTTATTGCTTTTCGGTTCTGTTTAGTAATAAATAATCCATCTAGCTTCTGTTTATATGTGGTTTTCTGTTTTAATTAGTGTTTGTGCCAAGTAGAACCTATGGCTAGTTTTTGGTGTGTTGTTTTCTTATTTTGATGAATCTATGGCTAGTAAAATAGTTTATAATCCATAGAGAAGTTGGAATACAGTAGGTTTAACACCAATACAATTAAATAATGAGTTCATTACAGTACCTTGAAGTGGTGTTTTGTTTTCTTTCGCTAACGGAGCTCATGAGTTTTCTGTTAAGTTTTGTGTGGTTGAAGTTTTCAAGTTTTTGTAGCGACCCGACCTCAGATGGTCAAGTCTCTGTGCTTCTGTGTCATCCCTGGATCGGTAATGCTGACACACACAGTACTCGAAGGATTTATAACAAAGTAGCAATCACACACTTATTACATCGAATGTCTCAAAAGAGAACTTATTACAATAATATGGTCAAGGCCATCTAATGTGATAACAAATGAAGGCTTGGAAGATAAAGTGAGTCCATCAACTCCAACGGCATAACTGAGCTGCACGGCAACGACCTAAAATCCTTACTCCTCGTCTGAAAAGTCTGCAACATAATACGTTGCAGCCCGAGAGCGGGTCAGCACATGGAATATGTTGGCAATGTAACACATAGAGTAATGAAAGAATAAGGTATACTACATGCATATATGGCTGGTGGAAAGATCTATGGTTACAGTTTTGCGAAAAGCCAATTTTTCCCTACATCAAAGGAATAAATTTAATTTAACTATCATGGTGGTTGAAACATCATTGAGAAGGTACCCCCCAACACAGATGATCCCAATTAAGGTAATTATCAACCCAGCAAATTTAGTTAAGAGTGTTGAGATACATGTGAATACTCAGGTACTAGATACTCAGAATCGTCCATAACCGGGGACACGGCTAACCATGATTAGTTTGTACACTCTGCAGAGGTTTGCGCACTTTTCCTCACAAGACTCGATCGCCTCCGTTGGTTTCTCGCACTGCATGGTGTTTGAGAGACGGATGACCGAGACACAGTCTTTCAGAAACATTAACTCTCTACTCCGGATAGAACATACCAAACCTATAAAACCCACTACCTGCTGATCTACCTCTTCGAGAGCTTCACGTAACTTACTCAACTATGCTAGAGCCCATAATAGCTTGTGGCTGCACACGGAAGTTTCTAGCATGAATAATCTCAGCCCCTTTGAGCACAGGTGGCGGTCCATAGGAAGATCGCAGACGGGTACCTGGGATTTCCAAGAAAAACAGACAACACTGGGTTCCCCAGGTGCCTCAATCCACCCAGATGTGTATTTAAGTTGCCACCTTAAAGTAAACCATTAATTAATAATCTCACATCTGTCGTGAATATCTCTCAAACCCAAACCACGTCTACGAGCATAGCATGTCAGTATAAGCATAACGTAGAAGTAACTCCCAAGGGTTTGAAAGTAACAGGGCAATATGTTCCTACCTCATCATCTACTTCCCAACCCACAAGTTAATGACATCCTAATCATGCAATGTTTGAGGGTTGAAACTAATGCATAAAAACTGGGTATGAAAAGATATGATCAAGTGTTACTTGCCTTGCTGACGATCCGTAAATCCTAGGGACTCAGAGTAACACGCCGCACTCGGGAATTCTATCGCAAGCAAACAATACATACATAAGTAAACAAGCAAAGATGCACAAATGAAACTTCAACTGAAGAGGTTGACCGGAGAGTTCAACTTAAGAACCCCGGTTTGCAAAAAGAATCAAACCAAATGGAACAACGAAACTCAAACGGCGAGAAAAACAAGGTCTGTTTACTAATCTGAACTAGAGTCAAATTTTACAATGACAAAAACTGGTTTGAGTTGATTATTCGGAAAGAGGGTTTCGATACGAAACTCCAGGCGCTTGAATCGCCTGATTCCGATAAACGAGCGAAAAGATAAACAGATTTGAAAATTGGATCTGAAATCGCGATCGGAATAACCGCGGAATAATACGAATAAAAGAAAAAGCGACGAACTGTTAAACGAACGAATGTTCGTTAACAGAACTTAAACAGTGAACGCGTTCGTTAAAACGAATGGATGAACGGATTTTCGTTAAATAAATAAACCGACGAAAATAAACCGATCTATATAAAAAACGATCTAGGGTTTTATTAAAAAAACCGAAGGGTTTAAAAAAACATAATAAACCGGCGGCGGCGGGGTCGGGTACCTCGGGCGAGGCGGCCCAATGAGCTGGCGGCTTCGCGGTCCGGGCGAGGGGGCGGCGACGGCGAAGGCGGCGGCGACAGCTGGCTCCGGCGGGCGGGTGGTGGTGGCGGGTGGTGGCGGCGGTATTTAAAGGGGCGGGCGGCGGTGGCTTGGGAAGGGCGGGCGCGGCGCGACTTGGGAAGGGGTCGCCGGGTGGAGTCCGGCTCGGACTCCTCGGCGTCCGATGCCTCACGGCGGCGCTGTGAGGGAGGCGGCGGCGGCGCTGGCCGGCCTGGCTCGGCTGGGCCCTTGGCCCAGTCGCGCGGGTCCGGTTCGTTTTTTTAAAACATTCCGCCGAAAGAAAAATTCCTAGAAAAATAAATAAAATCTAAAAATTCCAAAATAAGTTTTCTCCGTCTAAATAGAATATTTAGAACTAGATGAACTTTTCTTGGCCCCTAAAATGCAAATTTTTAAAGCGTGCAAATTTTTCTAGGGCAATTAAAATTCCAAATAAAATCAAAAAAAATCCCAAAAATGATTTTAACATTTTTCCTCCATTATTTCAATTATTTTGGAGAAGTCATATTATCTCCCCTCATTCATTTATTTAAATTGAAATAATTTTCCGAAGAAAAATAATTAAAATCCAATATCCTCGTCTTTCATTATTTTGACAAAATTCAAATATGAAAATTGAAAAATCCCCAACTCTCTCCAATGGTCCTTGAGTTGCTTAGGATTTTCGAGGAAGGTAAACGAGAATGCAAATAAAATATGATATGCAAGAATGACCTATGTATAACATGCCAAATTGAAAATTTCGAATGTTACAAACCTACCCCCCTTAAGATGAATTTTGCCCTCGAGATTCGGGTTGGCTAGAAAATAGGTGCGGATGGTCCTTGCGAATATCCTCTTCTCGCTCCCAGGTGGCTTCTTCCTCGGTGTGGTGGCTCCACTGAACTTTGCAAAACTTGATCACCTTGTTGCGAGTGACTCTGCTATCAAACTCGAGAATCTTTACTAGCTTCTCCTTATAAGTCAGGTTGTTATCCAATTGTATCGCCTCCAGGGGCACTGTATCCTTTAGTGGTATGTCGGCCATCTCAGCGTGGCACTTCTTCAGTTGTGACACGTGAAACACGTCATGCACTCCTGACAATCCTTCGTGTAACTCCAGCTTGTAGGCAACTTCTCCCATCCGCTCCAAAATACAGATGCACGGTCCTACAAATCTTGGGGCTAACTTTCCCTTTACTCCAAAACGTTTCACTCCCCTCAGGGGTGATACTCGCAGATATACTCTGTCTCCAATTTCATAGGTTACTTCCTTGCGTTTAGAATCTGCGTAACTCTTCTGTCTAGACTGAGCAATCTTTAGTCTGTCTCTGATCAGTTTAACCTTCTCCTCAGAGTCTTTGATCAAATCTGGTCCAAACAATGACGGTCTCCAACCTCATCCCACATCAATGGTGTTCTACATCTGCGTCCATATAGAGCTTGAACGGTGCCATCTTCAAACCGGCACAGTAGCTGTTGTTGTGTGAGAATTCTGCGTCGGCAAATTGTCATCCCAACTAGATCCATAATCTAAGCGCATGTGCTCTCAACATATCCTCCAAAATCTGATTGACTCTTTACATGCATCCGTCCGTCTGCATGGGTGGAACGCGGTACTAAACTCCAATCTGGTACCCAAAGTCCGGTGTAGTTGATGCCAAAACTTTGAAGTAAACTGTGTTCCTCTATCGTCGATACTCCTCGAACTCCATGCAAACATACTATCCTGGTCATATATATCTTGGCCAACTTTGCACTTGTATAAGTTGTTTTCCTTTGAGATGAAATGAGCTACTTTGGTCAAACTATCCACTACTACCCATATTGAATCATATCCTGCTTTGGTTCTGGGTAATCCGGTGATAAAATCCATGCCAAGCTTGTCCCACTTCCATTCGGGTATTGGCATAGGCGGCAATGATCCTGCTGGCTTTTGATGCTCGCCTTCACTCTCGACATACATCGCAAAATGGCTACATACCCGCAATATCCTTCTTCATACCAGCCCACCGTAAACGTTCCTTCAAGTCCAAGTACATCTTGGTGTTTCCGGGTGAATCGAGTATGGTGAGTCATGGGCCTCTTGAAGTATTAACTTCGATCTCAATTGTTGGGCACATAAATCCGATCCTCAAACCACAAGGTATCGTGCTCATCCTCGCGAAAACCTTTGGCTTTTCCTTTGCCCATCTTTTCTTTTATCTCAGCAATCTCTTTATCCTCCTTCTGAGCGTCTCGAATCTTGTCTAACAAGGTCGACTGAACCTCCATTGTTGCAAGAAAACCTCTTGGAACAATCTCCAAGCTGAAGTTCCATAACATCTTACGCTAACTACTTTGGCAGTCCTCTACCTTCAAGGATATTGGCATAACTCTTCCGACTCAAAGCGTGCGCTACGACGTTGGCTTTCTGGATGATAGTGTAGCTTCATGTCGTAATCTTTTATAAGTTCCAGCCATCTCCTCCGTCGAGGTTTAACTCATACGTGTGAAAATGTACTTTAATCTCTTATGATCCGTGTACACATCACAACGGTTTCCCATGAGATAATGTCTCCGGGTCTTTAACGCATGTACTACGGCTGCTAACTCCAAATCATGCGTGGCATAGTTCAACTCATGAGGCTTCAGTTGTCGTGAGGCATACGAGACAACTTTTCCCTCCTGCATAAGAACACATCCAATTCCCAAGCGAGAGGCATCACAATACACTTAAAACTCCTTATGTATATCTGTCAATGTCAGCACTGGGGCTGTAGTCAACCATTTCTTCAACTCTTGGAAGCTTGTCTCACAATCCTCTGTCCATTTGAACTTGGTATCCTTCTTTAGCAATTCCGTCATTGGTTTAGCAATCTTGGAAAATTTCTCAATGAATCTCCGATAATATCCTGCTAGTCCAAGGAAACTGCGAATCTCGCTGACTGAAGTGGGTGCCAACCATTCGATGGATCGACTGAATTTCTTTGGGATCTACCGCTATACCTTCTCCCGATATAACATGCCCAAGAAATCCAACTTCCTTTAACCAAAATCCGCACTTGCTGAATTTGGCGTATAAGCTGGTGTTCCTGAGTTTCTCAAGAACCAAACGTAGGTGTTACGCATGCTCCTCTTCGTTCTTCGAGTAAACCATAATATCATCGATAAACACCACAACAAACTTGTCCAAATATTCCATGAACACTTTGTTCATCATACTCATGAAATAGGCGAGGCGTTAGTCGGTCCAAGCGACATGACCGTATACTCGTATAATCCATATCGTGTGGTGAATGCTGTCTTGGGTATATCCTTCTCTCGGATCTTCAATCGATGGTATCCTCGATCGTAGATCAATCTTAGAAAACACCTTAGCTCCTTGCAAGCTGATCAAACAGATCATTAATCATTGGTAAGGGATACTTGTTCTTTATCGTTACTTCATTGAGCTCGGTAATCAACAACCATCCTTAGGGATTTATCCTTCTTCTCCACCAAAATCTTGGAGCTCCCCAAGGTGATGAACTTCTCTGAATGTAACCTTTCTCCAACAGCTCCTTGATCCGCTTCTTAATTTCCTCCGGATCATTTGCGGGCATCCGATAAGGTCTCTTTGCTATTGGCCCTGTACACGGTATTAGTTCTATCAAAACTTCGATGTCTCGATCCGGTGGCATGCACAGTAACTCTTAGGAAAAACATCTGGATAATCCTTCACTACCGGTACTTCTTCTTGTACAACTCCGTGAGGGTATTCACTTGGCTCCTCCTAGGCACATGCCTAGATACATACTTAATCCTTTTCCCTCCGGGGTGGTGAGATAGATTGACTTGCTAGCACGATCGATACTTCCTCCAAACTTCGACATCCAATCCATACCTAATATCACATCCAATCCTTGCGACTCCAAGATAATTAGGTCGACGGAAAAACATGTGTTCCAATGATTAGGGGTAACTGGTGCACCATCTGCTAGCCATATACTCTGCTCCAAAGCGAGCTTACTAAAAGAGGGGTCCTAAGGGTGCAGGTTGGTAACTTAAACTTATCCATAAATCCCTTGATATGTATGAATGCGATGCACCAAGATCGAAAAGAACAATAGCGGTAAATGGTGAACCAAAACTTACCTATTACCGCATCCGGCTGCTCTTCAACTTCCTCCACGTTAACGTGGTTCACTTGTCCTTTGTTGAATGGATTGGGCTTCTTCCCAGCGCTCCCATTTCCGTTTCCATTCTTTTCTTCAGGGCAGTCGTTGGCATAGTGCCCTGTCTTCCCGCACTTAAAGCAAATAACTTGGCTCAAGTCTCTCTTAGCGAGTATAGTTGGGTTAGAGCGATTCTGGTTATTGATGGCTGCATTTCCATCCCATTCTTCGCACCATTATGCGTTCCTCCTCCAGTATGGTTATGTCCTCCATGGTTATGAACTAGTCCTCCCGAGTTCGGGGTTAAGCGAGGTTTCTGGTGAGCTCTGAGTTATACTTCCCTTGTCCATACTTCCTCTTACGATTCTCAATTTGCTGCTGCTTTCCTTCAATCATTAGAGCCTTATCTACCAACTCCTGGTAGTTGTTGAAAGTTGCCACCATCAGCTGCATACTCATCTCATCATTCAGTCCTTCCATGAACTTCTCTTGCTTTGCGGCATCCGTGGCCACATCATCAGGGGCATAGCGTGATAACTTGCTAAACTCATCCACGTCTTTGGGCCTGAAGACGGTTCCCTGGCGTAAGTTGCGGAACTCACGCTTCTTTATCTGCATGGCTCCAGTTGAAACATGGGCCCTGCAAAAAGCTTGTTGGAACTGGTCCCAAGTGACATTGGCTATAGGAAAAGTAGCCGTGTAATTCTCCCACCATGCGGCTGCTGGTCCATCCAATTGATGTGCGGAAAAACGCACTCTTTCAGCATCCGTGCATCCTGCGGTGGTTAACTCCCTTCCAATACGGTGTAACTAGTCATCTGCAACTATTGGCTCGGTGCTACTGGAAAACACCGGTGGTTGTAACCTCAGAAAACGGGCTAAATTGTCCACTGGTGGCGGGTTGTTGTTGTGGTTGTTGTTGTTGGCATTGCCACAGTTACGAACTAGCAATTACATCAAGGCATTCTGCTGTTGGATCAACTGAGTGAGCTCCGGTGGGAAAGCAAAACCGGGGTCACGTCTCGGAGGCATCTGAGGGTTTAGATGGAAGAGATTAGAAAGAGAGAGAGGTCTAGTGAGAAAACACTACCCATATGCACATGAGTCAAAACACACATTCATTCAATCAAGCAAGCAAGGGCATACAAAACGATCTAGGACTATCGCATACGTGCTCAACTACTATTAGTTACATGGGGGAAAATACTACTAATATTTGGTGGTCATCTAGAAATTTTGATCGGTGGAAGACTCCATGATGTCAGCTCCAGCTTCGTCTTCATAGTCATCATCAATTGTATCTGAGTCGGTGTAGACGATGATGATGTAGTTGTCTGGACAAGCGGGGTCTTCTTCCTCTTCTTGCTCTTCTTCCTTGGGTGCTGGTCCTCCCATGAAAACTCCAATCTTCTTGACTAGGTCGTCGTTCTTCTCCAGTAGTATCTTGATTTCTTCCTCATATCCATCGCGTGTAGACTTGAGTTCTTCCTCCAATTCGATGATCTTAGTTTTCGCCTTCTTCAAATCCAGCATGTCTGCGCACATCTGGTTCTCATGACGTCGAATGTGCTGGTTGAGCTCTGGATGTAAGCTGCAATGGATCTATCCTTCTTGGTGCTAATTACTTCCCATTGCTTGTCTCGGCGCCCACATATTTGGTATATGGTGTCTTTAAGTTCCTTGTTGTAGACTTCTCCGTCGCCCCATGGTAATGTGAGCTGCCATACTCTTTCCCAAACTCCATGTTGGTGCATTGAAAACACATACTATGGGCTCCGTGCTTGGTGCAAACGTCCTTAGGAACTAGGGCTTGAATCTTCCACATTCTTCTTACGGTAAGGTGGCGTTATGCGTCCGGTGAAGCTTGGTATTCCAATATTCAGGTACCTAGTGACTTCCTTGGTGGCGTCCGAAAGGTGTGTCTTCATCCGGTTGGGCAAACTTGTACTTCATCTCCGTCATCCTAAAGAGTGGAAAAATGGAGAGAGGTCAGAAATGAGTAGAGAGGAGTGACCTATGGTTTATCTTAGTGGTCGTGTCCTACACTCGGCGTGTGCTCGATACCATCTTGTAGCGACCCGACCTCAGATGGTCAAGTCTACGTGCTTCGTGTCATCCCCGGATCGGTAATCTTGACACACCACCGATTACTCGGAAGGATTTATAACGGAGTAGCAATCACACACTAATTACATCGAATGTCTCAAAAGAGAACTTATTACAATAATATGGTGAAGGCCATCTAATGTGATAACACGGAAGGCTTGGAAGATAAAGTGAGTCCATCAACTCCAACGGCATAAGCGAGCTGCACGGCAACGACCTAAAATCCTTACTCCTCGTCTGAAAAGTACGCAACATAATACGTTGCAGCCCGAGAGCTGGTCAGCACATGGAATATCTTGGCAATGTAACACATAGAGTAATGAAAGAATAAGCTATACTACATGCATATATGGCTGGTGGAAAGCTCTATGGTTCTGATTTTGCGAAAAGCCAATTTTCCCTACATCAAAGGAATAAATTTAATTTAACTATCATGGTGGTTGAAACATCATTGAGAAGGTACCCCCAACTCAGATGATCCCAATTAAGGTAATTATCAACCCAGCAAATTTAGTTAAGAGTGTTGAGATACATGTGAATACTCAGGTACTAGATACTCAGAATCGTCCATAACCGGGGACACGGCTAACCATGATTTGTTTGTACACTCTGCAGAGGTTTGCGCACTTTTCCCCACAAGACTCGATCGCCTCCGTTGGTTTCTCACACTACATGGTGTTTGAGAGACGGATGACCGAGTCACGATCTTTCGAAACATTAACTCTCTACTAGGATAGATCATACCAAACCTATAAAACCCACTACCTGCTGATCTACCTCTTGAGAGCTTCACGTAACTTACTCAACTATGCTAGAGCCCATAATAGCTTGTGGCTGCACATGAAAGTTTCTAGCATGAATAATCTCAGTTCCCTTTGAGCACAGGTGGCGGTCCATAGGAAGATCGCACGGGTACCAGGATTTCCAAGAAAAGCAGACAACCTTTGGGTTCCCCGGTGCCTCAATCCACCAGGATGTGTATTTAAGTTGCCACCTTAAAGTAAACCATTAATTAATAATTTCACATCTGTCGTGAATATCTCTCAAACCCAAACCACGTCTCTGAGCATAGCATGGCAAAGTATAAGCATAACGTAGAAGTAACTCCCAAGGGTTTGAAAGTAACAGGCAATAGGTTCCTACCTCATCATCTACTTCCCAACCCACAAGTTAATGACATCCTAATCATGCAATGTTTGAGGGTTGAAACTAATGCATAAAAACTGGGTATGAAAAGATATGATCAAGTGTTACTTGCCTTGCTGACGATCCGTAAATCCTAGGGACTCGTAGTAACACGCTTCGCACTCCGGGAATTCTATCGCAAGCAAACAATACATACATAAGTAAACAAGCAAAGATGCACAAACGAAACTTCAATTGAAGAGGTTGACCGGAGAGTTCAACTTAAGAACTCCGGTCAGCAAAAAGAATCAAACCAAATGGAACAACGAAACTCAAACGGCGAGAAAAACAAGGTCTGTTTACTAATCTGAACTAGAGTCAAATTTTACAATGACAAAAACTGGTTTGAGTTGATTATTCGGAAAGAGGGTTTCGATCACGAAACTCCAGGCGCTTGAATCGCTGATTCCGATAAGCAATGAAAAGATAAACAGATTTGAAAATTGGATCTGAAATCGCGATCGGAATAACCGCGGAATAATACGAATAAAGAAAAAAGCGACGAACTGTTAAGCGAGCGAGCGTTCGTTAACAGAACAAAAAGTGAACGCGTTCGTTAAAACGAGCGGATGAGCGGATGTTCGTTAAATAAATAAACCAGCGAAAATAAACCGATCTATATAAAAAGCGATCTAGGGTTTTATTAAAAACCGAAGGTTTTCAAAAAACATAATAAACCGGGCGGCGGCGGGTCGGGTACTCCGGCGAGGCGCGTCCCGGGCGAGCGGGCGGCTCCGTGGTCCGGGGACGAGGGCGACGGGCGCTGGGAGGGCGGCGGCGACGGCGCTGGCTCCGAGCGGGTGGTGGTGGCGGGTGGTGGTGGCGGGTGGTGGTGGCGGTATTTAAAGGCGGCGGCGGTGGCTTGGGAAGGCGGGCGGGCGGCGACTTGGGAAAGGGGTCGCCGGGGTGGAGTCCGGCTCGGACTCCCTCGGCGTCCGTGCCTCGCCTGGGCCTTGTGTGAGGAGGCGGCGGCGGGGCGCTGGCTCGGTGGGCCTTTAGCCCGATCGGTATAGTCCGTTCATTTTTTAAACATTCCGCGAAAGAAAAATTCCTAGAAAATAAATAAAATCTAAAAATTCCAAAATAAGTTTTCTCCGTCTAAATAGAATATTTAGAACTAGATGAACTTTTCTTGGCCGCCCCTAAAATGCAAATTTTTAAAGCGTGCAAATTTTTCTAGGGCAATTAAAATTCCAAATAAAATCAAAAAAAATCCCAAAAATGATTTTAACATTTTTCCTCCGTTATTTCAATTATTTTGGAGAAGTCATATTATCTCCCCTCATCATTTATTTAAATTGAAATAATTTTCCGAAGAAAAATAATTAAAATCCAATATCCTCGTCTTTCATTATTTTGACAAAATTCAAATATGAAAATTGAAAAATCCCCAACTCTCTCCGAGGGTCCTTGAGTTGCTTAGGATTTTCGAGGATGGTAAACGAGAATGCAAATAAAATATGATATGCAAGAATGACCTATGTATAACATGCGAAATTGAAAATTTGGGATGTTACAGTTTTGGGTAAAGATTCAATGGACTACGGAATAAGGAGTGGCAAGAGCCTAAGATTGGGGATGCCCAAGGCACCCAAAGGTAATATTCCAAGACAACCAAGAGCCTAAGCTTGGGGATGCCCCGGAAGGCATCCCCTCTTTCGTCTTCGTTCATCGGTAACTTTACTTGGAGCTATATTTTTATTCACCACATGATATGTGTTTTGCTTGGAGCGTCATTTTCTTTTGTTAGTACTTGCTTGCTGTTAATTAGATTAATGTTTTGCATCTTTAGTTTCAATAAATAGCCAAGGATAGCCTTTGCAATGCTTATTTTGCTACTATACATGTTGCTGTTTGAAAACAGAAAGTTTACCGCTGTTACAAAAATTCCCAAGAAAAGTCAGAGAATGGTATAATATTGAATCTTTTTGCATACTGAGCTCTGATAAATTTATTACAGTGGGAATTTTAGTTCATAATTTTTGGGGTCAGGGAATTATTGATAATCTTGCATTCTTTACAGACTGTACTGTTTTGGCAGATTGCTGTTATGTTTGCATTGTTTGCATATGTTTGCTTGCTTAATGATTCTATTTAAGGATAGGAGTATTAAATATGCAGTGGAATTTAGTATGCAATGTTGAATAATAATGCTAGTGATTTGTTACAGTAGAAAATGTAATGTTTTGCATTGGTTTATACTAACCTATCTCACGAGTTCTTGTTGAGTTTGTTGTGAATGAAGCTTTTGATAAAAAGAGAAACCATGATATGAGAGGAATTAAGGAGACACGAAAGTTAAAGCTTGGGGATGCCCAAGGCACCCCAAGATAATATTTCAAGAAGTCTCAAGCATCTAAGCTTGGGGATGCCCCGGTAGGCATCCCACCTTTCTTCTCCAACAACTACTGGTTAGTATCGGTTGAGCCTAAGGTTTTGCTTCTTCACATGAGTTGTGCTATCCTTGCAATGTTATTTTCTTTAGCATTGCTTGCTGTTTGAATAAAGTATCAAGATCTGAAATTATTAAACGGGAGAGTCTTCACATGGTTACATAATTATTTGACTACTCATTGATCTTCACTTATATCTTTCGGAGTAGTTTGTCCTTTGGTCTAGTGCTTCACTTATATCTTTTAGACCACAATGGTGGTTTTATTTTGAAGAAATATATGAACTCCCATGCTTCACTTAGATTATTTTGAGAGTCTTAAATAGCATGGTAATTTGCTTAATAATAATAAAATGCTTGGTATTCAAGATTTGTAAGACTTTCTTTTGAGTGTGTTGAATACTAAGAAAAGTTTGATGCTTGATAATTGTTTTGAGATATGAAGATGGTGATATTAGAGTCATGCTAGTTGAATAGTTGTGAATTTGAGAAATACTTGTGTTAAAAGTTTGTGATTCCCGTAGCATGCACGTATGGTGAACCGTTATGTGATGAAGTCGGAGCATGATTTATTTATTTATTGTCTTCCTTATGAGTGGCGGTCGAGGACGAGCGATGGTCTTTTCCTACCAATCTATCCCCCTAGGAGCATGCGCGTAATACTTTGCTTTGATAACTTGTAGATTTTTGCAATAAGTGTATGAGTTCTTTATGACTAATGTTGAGTCCATGGATTATACGCACCCTTCTTCCTTCCACCATTGCTAGCCTCTCTAATACCGCGCACCTTTCGCCGGTATCATACACCCACCATATACCTTCCTCAAAACAGCCACCATACCTACCTATTATGGCATTTCCATAGCCATTCCGAGATATATTGCCATGCAACTTTCCACCTTTCCATTTATTATGACACGCTCCATCATTGTCATATTGCTTTGCATGATCATGTAGTTGACATCGTATTTGTGGCAAAGCCACCGTTCATAATTCTTTCATACATGTCACTCTTGATTCATTGCATATCCCGGTACACCGCCGGAGGCATTCATATAGAGTCATATCTTGTTATAGTTTCGAGTTGTAATCCTTATGTTGTAATCAATAGAAGTGTGATGATCATCATTATTAGAGCATTGCCGAATCAAAAAAAAGAGAAAGGCCAAAAAGAAAAAAAAAGAAGGGCCCAAAAAAAAGGAAAATAAATAAAAAGGGCAATGTTACTATCTCTTTTTCCACACTTGTGCATCAAAGTAGCACCATGTTTTTCATATAGTGAGTCTCATAAGTTGTCTTTTTCATACTAGTGGGAATATTTCATTATAGAACTTGGCTTGTATATTCCTACGATGGGCTTCCTCAAATGCCCTAGGTCTTCGTGAGCAAGCAAGTTGGATGCACACCCACTAGTTTTCTTTTGTTCAGCATTCATCTATAGCTCTAGTACATCCGTTGCATGGCAATCCCTACTCCTCATGTTGACATCAATTGATGGGCATCTCCATAGCCCGTTGATTATCCTCGTCAATGTGAGACTTTCTCCTTTTTGTCTTCTCCAAACAATCCCCAATCATCATATTCTATTCCACCCATAGTGCTATATCCATGGCTCACGCTCATGTATTGCGTGAAGGTTGAAAAAGTTTGAGATTATTTAAATCTGAAACAATTGCTTGGCTTGTCATCGGGGTATAGAAGTTGGGAACATCTTTGTGTGTGAAAATGAAGCATAGCCTAACTATATGATTTTGTAGGGATGAACTTTATTTTTCCATGTTATTTTGAGAAGACATGATTACTTTGATTAGTATGCTTGAAGTGTTACTATTTCTTTTATCAATATGAACTTTTGTCTTGAATCTTTCGGATCTGAATATTCATACCACAATTAAGAAGAATTACATTGAAATTATGCCAAGTAGCACTTCGCATCAAAATTCTTTTTATCATTTACCTACTCGAGGGCGAGTAGGAATTAAGCTTAGGATGCTTGATACGTCTCCAACGTATCTATAATTTTTATTGCTCCATGCTATATTATCTACTGTTTTAGGCAATATTGGGCTTTATTATGCACTTTTATATTATTTTTGGGACTAACCTATTAACCGGAGGCCCAGCCCAATTCTTTGGTTTATGCCTATTTCGATGTTTGGGGAAAAGGAATATCGAGACGGAATCGAAGCAGGAACGAAATCAAGCTGGAGAAGTTATTTTGGAAGGAAACCCACGGATAGACTTGGACTCTCGTCGGAAAATGCAGGAGCTGACCACGAGGGTGGGCGCCCACCCCTAGGGCGCCCCTCGCCTCATGGGGCCCCCATAGCTCCACCGACGTACCACCTGCACCCATATAGACCTACGTCTCGTAAACCGACCAGCAACGAAGATAGATCGGGAGTTCCGCCGCCGCAAGCCTCTGTAGCCCCCAAAAACCAATCGGGACCTGTTCGGCACCTGCCGGGAGGGAACCCATCACCGGTGGCCATCGTCATCATCCCGGCGCTATCCATGACGAGGAGGGAGTAGTTCACCCTCGGGACTGAGGGTATGTACCAGTAGCTATCTGTTTGATCTCTCTCTCTCGTGTTCTCGACTTCACACGATCTTGATGTATCGCGAGCTTTGCTATTATAGTTGGATCCTATGTTTCTTCTCCCCTCTACTCTCTTGTAATGAATTGAGTTTTCCCCTTGGAGTAATCTTATCGGATTGAGTCTTTAAAGATTTGAGAACACTAAATGTATGTCTTGCTGGGATAACCGTGGTGACAATGGGTTATTCTATTGATCCACTTGATGTATGTTTTGGTGATCAACTTGCGGGTTTCGTGACATTGGGAACCTATGCATAGGGGTTGGCACACGTTTTCGTCGTGATTCTCCGGTAGAAACTTTGGGGCACTCTTTGAAGTAGTTTGTGTTGGTTGGATGAATCTGAGATTGTGTGATACATATCGTATAATCATGCCCACGGATACTTGAGGTGACAATGGAGTATCTAGGTGACATTAGGGTTTTGATTGATTTGTATCTTAAGGTGTTATTCTAGTACGAACTCTAGGGCTGTTTGTGACACTTATAGGAATAGCCCAACGGATTGATTGGAAAGGAAAACTTTGAGGTGGTTTAATGCCCTACCATAATCTCTACGTTTGTTCTCCGCTATTAGTGGCTTTGGATTGACTCTTTGTTACATGTTGAGGGATTGTTATATGATATATCTATGTTATTATTGTTGAGAGAACTTGCACTAGTGAAAGTATGAACCCTAGGCCTTGTTTCCTATCATTGCAATACCGTTTACGCTCACTTTTATCATTAGTTACCTTGCTGTTTTTATATTTTCAGATTACAAATTCCTTTATCTGCCATCCATATTGCACTTGTATCACCATCCCTTCGCCGAACTGGTGCACCTATACAATTTACCATTGTATTGGGTGTGTTGGGGACACAAGAGATTCTTTGTTATTTGGTTGCAGGGTTGCTTGAGAGAGACCATCTTCATCCTACGCCTTCCACGGATTGATAAACCTTAGGTCATCCACTTGAGGGAAATTTGCTACTGTCCTACAAACCTGTGCACTTGTAGGCCCAACAACGTCTACAAGAAGAAGGTTGTGTAGTAGACATCACCCCACTTCGGCCTGTGGCTGAAGACCTTCAATGTTAAACCGAAGGTAGTAGGCGGCCAGCAAGCGGAATGCGGAGGCGCCATGGTGGGCAAAATGCCCAACGTCACATGGCTCGAGGGCTCCTATGTGGAGACCATAAAGGGGTGGCAATCGGGGTGGTTCTACATCACTGAGCCGCGACACCAACTGGGTGGCGGCCCCGAGTTCGATCCGGAATCCCCATGCGGCTCACCTCCACGGAAATAGAAGGGCCTGCCACAGGGTTCCCAGTAGAGCTGACCGGACTCCAGACCTGCATCAAGAACATGATGAACAAGAAAATCAAGCTCGTCAACGTGGTCCAGGTTATGCTCTTCCGTCGGATCCTCGCGTGTCAACAACGAGCAAACAATTTGTGGGAGTTCAACTCGGCCAAGCACCAGACTCTGCGCGAGCTCTTTGACACGACACACTAGGACGTCTGGAAGGTGCTGTTCAAGGGTGCCGAGGTGCCTCCTTCCCTTACATAGGACCGCGGACTAAGCGCACAGTGCCACGCCAGTTCAGTAAGTTCTTTATACCTTATAAGGTATTTATTTTCCCCAGTTTAATCAAGTGTGGGATCCAAGCTTCCATGCCTTTAACAGGACTGGGTGGAGACAGCGGAGCAGATTGACTTTTCAGCCCCCCTGCCCGAAGATCCAGCAGATGCTCTCCTAACGGAGATGCTGGCTCCGGCACCTTATGAGGTGCCGGAGAAGAAGACCACAGGGACCCGAAAGGGTCTCCGGCGTCAGGTGATATTGGACACATCGACCAATAACTCCGAGACGCACTCCTGTCATGAAAACGAGGAGGAAAAGGAAGGTTCTCCCCCCCCCCCCATAGCCGGGGGAGACAAGAAAAGGAAGGCTGACCCAACCGGGGAGGCCGAAGGGTCCAAGAAGGGAAGGATTCTCCCTCCGGACTGTTCCACAACCGCCGCTCATAGTGAAGACGAGTGATTGCCTAGGTACAATGTCACATATGCCTAGTGCTAGCATCTGGTGTTGCATCATGTTTAAATTTCAGTTAAACCTGAAATGGGGATTGCCTAAAACCTAGCATTAAAGGAATTCACTAGGTTCAACCAAAAAAATTCCAGTAAATCCAAATGGCTTCCAAAAATGTTCATCATTCTTGGAAAATGCTGGAAACAGTAACGAGAGGTGATGCACATTTTTCCATGACATATTTGGGCTCTGGATTAAATCATACTCTATTTGCATTTGGGCATTTAAATTCTCAAATAATCATAAACTAAAATGTTTACTGTAGGACATATTCCCAACAGTGATCATGAGTAGTTTCATGATTTTTGGAAGTGTTTAAGTATTTTTAATAAATCCCTAAAGATTACAGAAAAATAGAAAACTGAAACAACAGAGAGAGAGAGAGAAAGGAACTTACCTGGGCTTACCTCACCTGTGCAGCCACCTGGCGGCCCAAGTGGCCGGCCCAGCCCACCTGGCCCCCTCCCCTGTCGTCTTCCTCCTTTGCCAGGAGGACGGGCGTGTGCCCGACGCGCGCGCACCACCGTGCGGCCACCTCCACCCTGCTTGCATGCGTCCTCAACGCCTAGACGTCTCCAACGCCGCCACGCACGCCCCTAGAACCCCCCTCGCACTCTCCCTCGCTCCTCTCCCTCACTCTCTGCTCTCACCTTCGCTCTCTAGTCCCTTCCCCGAGCATGACCGAACGCAGCCGTCGCTGCCGACAAGCTCCCCCACGGCCACAGCCATCTCCGAGCCCCTCCGACGCACCCCCGAGCTCCGCCGTGACGCCCCCGTCTTCTCCGCCGAGCCACATGACGTTGGACGCCTGGAGCGCCGTCGTCGACGCCATCTTCGTCCTCTGCACTGACGACCGTTGTCGACCGATTCACCACCGTCTCCGCCTCCCCGAGCCCGCTGAGTCCTTCCTCGAGATCGCTGTGAGCTCCGACACGTTTCCCCCTCCTCCCCGCGCTCGTTCCCGCACTCTGGCCGCCCTTTTCACCGGAGCCGTGAGCTCCTCGCCGCTAGCAATGATGCAGACGAGACTAGAACCACCGCAGCTCACTCCCGACCACGGCAATGTGCTCCACACCTCACTAGGAGCACGTAGAACCCACCAGCTCCCCCTCCCGTGCACCACAACGCCAAACCCGTAGGTGCCCGAACTCCGGCCGCCGCGGAAATGCTCGCCACCATCAACTCCGTCCATCCCAGCTGTTGCCGCCACCACCACTAGATGCGCGAGAGCTCCAGCAAGCCGTAGCAGCAAACCGCGCTCAAAACGGAGCACCATAGCGAAATCCCGAGTCCCTCCGCCGCGGATTTGGTCGCCGACGGCTAAACAGAGGTTAGCTGACGTGGCAGCTTAGTTTAGCCACTAACCCTGCGGTTAGTTTAACCGTGTGCCACTGACGGATGGACCCCACTCCCTAATTAACTCCAGCTTTATTTCATGTTTAGATTAGTGTTAATCTTGCGGACCCCACGTGTCAGTTTGACTTTGGCCAAGTCAGCGTTGACTGGTCCCACATGTCAGCGACCTAAAGAGCCCTGTGTCACTGACGTGTGGCCCCCACACATCAGGTTTGACCTCGACCAGGTCAGTTGACTGCTGACGTCATAGTGCGTAGTGCTGACGCAGTTACTCTTTTTCTGGATTTATTCTTTTACAGGAAATTTCAGAAAATAGCCAAAACTTCTAAAAATCATAGAAATTCAACCGTAACTCCAAATGAAATAATTTATATATGAAAAATGATCAGAAAAATCCAATCTTTCCATCTGTACCCTTTTCATGCATGTTTAAAAAACTTATACCTGCTGATCAGGTCAAATCAATTAAATGGCATTTGAATTTCACATATGAAGTTTGAATTTGAACCTAGGGTTCAAACCAACTCCATTTAACATGTTGCTAGTTGCATTAGCACAAAACACAGCATATTTCCATGTCATGATCATGCATCATATTGTTGCATTGCATTGATTGTGTTCTTCCTTGTTTGCCGGTATTTGTCCCTCTCGGAGACGAGGTTCCGACGATGAGTTCGATGACACCGATGAAGAGCTATAATATCTTCAGAAGTGCCAGGCAAGCAAAACCCCCTTGTTCATTCCGATACAATCCTACTCTCTCGCTCCTGCTCTCTTTTACTGCATTAGGACAACCACGATTCATTTGTTACTTGCTGCGGTAGCTGAACCCCTTTATCCTCTGCATGACCTGTCATTGCCACAGTAAATAGATGAAACCCACTAGCATGAGTAGGAGTTGTTTGAGCCCTGATGTGCCTACTCATTCATGCTTGTTTGTCGTGCCTGCTATTGCTTAGAGTTGTGTCAAGTCTGATTCATCGGGGATGAATCGGAGGTGTGTGAACATGTCCTACTGTTGAGAGCTAAGTGTGTGAACACGATTTGGTAAAGGTACGGTGAGAGGCCATGTAGGAGTACACGGTGGGTTGTCTCATTGAAACCGTCCTCAGGAACTGAGTTCTGTGTTTGTGATCCATGAACAGCTACTACCACGCATTGGGCCCGAAACCAATGGACCCTCTCGACTTATTAACTGCCCTTGCCCTCTGTCCAGGAGTTGCAACTAGTTTCTGGTGTTTGTAGGATATGTGTTGGAGGCCGTATGCGTGGCGCTGACCCTAGGGGTGGGCTATGATGCGGTAGATACACCGTGTACGGTGTACCGGCGCCCGTTTGGTGTCTCGGGAACCCCGCACATCGTTTGGGGCTGTGAGCGAAACTCCGGCCGGATCTCCTCAGGGATGGAACCCGAATAGGCGATAAACCTGGACTAGAGACTTGTGTGGTTACTCAGGTCATGGCCGATTCCCTCGCCAGGCTTCCGCTTGAAGGTTGCCGAGATACACGACGTGTACATGGTGGTAAGTGGCGAGAGCGTGTGTGAAGAAGTACACCCATGCAGGGTTATAAATGATCTATTCGAATAGTCGTGTCCGCGGTAAAGGACTTCTGGGTTGCCTATAACAGTTCATAGACAAGAGAAAGTGGATACTCTAAAATGCGCAAGATAAGCATGAGTGCTATGGATGGCGTTCTCGTAGGGAGACGGGAGCGGATCCATAGTGATGTATTGATATGGTGAATATGTGGACTTGTGTGCGCCACCTCAAAAGAGTTACTTGCAGTCGTAGCTCAGGATAGCCACCGAGTCAAAGCTGGCTTGCTGCTGTTAAACTCCACCATCCCCTTTGTTGATACCGATGCATATGTAGTTAGTTCTGATGTAAGTCTTGCTGGGTACATTTGTACTCACGTTTGCGTATTTTATGTTTTTGCAGAGAAACTTTGGTCTCGCTAGTAGTTCCGTGTGGACTTCAACGTTTAGCTTGTTACCTCAGCTACGATCTTGTGCCCTTGGCAGGATCTGGTAGATAGTCAGGCTTCTCAGCCTTTTTCATTTATAGTTATGCGTACTCAGACATGTTAAGCTTCCGCATGTGTTTGACTTGTATGCTCTGAATGCTGGGTTGAGAGACCCATGTTTGTAATATCTCGCTCCTCGGAGCCTAATGAATAAATAATTGAGTTGTAGAGTCATGTTGTGATGCCATGTTGTATTTGCACATATCGAGCATATTGTGTGTATGTTATTGAAATGCTTGGTATGTGTGGGATCCGACAACCTAGTTGTTTATCCTTGGTAGCCTTTCTTATGGGGAAATGTAGTCTTGTGCTTCCATGAGCCATAGTAGTCCGCTACAGCCCGGTTCACCGGAGTCCTGCTAGCCCAACACTACTGCTCCGGAACGCTTGACTGGCCGGCATGTGATTCAGTTCGTTCCTGTGTCTGTCCCTTCGGGGAAATGTCACGCAGTGACATCCGGAGTCCTGCCTAGCCTGCTACAGCCCGGGTTCCCGGAGTCCTGTTAGCCCAGTGCTATAGCCCGGATTCGCACGCTGCTGCGACATGCTCGATGTTGATTCATGTATGCCTGTCCCTATAAGTTAGTGCCACTTTGGGTTCACGACTAGTCGTGTCGGCCCGGGTTCTCTGTCATATGGATGCTAGCGACACTATCATATACGTGAGCCAAAAGGTGCAAATGGTCCCGGGCCATGGTAAGGCGACACCCGTGGGAATACCGTGCGTGAGGCCGCAAAGTGATATGAAGTGTTACCGGCTAGATCGATGTGACTTGGAATCGGGGTCTTGACAGACAAGAGCCTGGCGAAGTCGTAGGTATTCGGATACCAGAGTAATTCATGGTATGCTTTTATTGCACTGCTTCTCCTTACGCCGAATTTGATTATGCAGTCCGTCCCAAGCCCGCGTCGACGTATCTTCGTCGGACGGCTCTTTGGACCCGTCGGATATGAGTAGCGATACACTTCCGACCGCCTCCACCCCTTGCCCTACGGACAACACCGAGGTGTTGTCTCAGAAGGCACCAAGCCGAGGGGAGGTAGTCCTGGAGGCGCCTCAGGGCGACCTTCCGGACCCTGGGCGCAAAGGGAGCAAGACTCCCACGGGCTCCAAGTTCGGAACCCAGCCGAACACTACGCCGGATCCTCCGGTGGTTCCGGACTCCAGTAGGCGACCCCCCGTTAAGAGGGGCAAGCCGCCCGTGCCGGTGGCCTCTGTCCATCCAGAGGCACCAGACAACTTGTTGGAAGCGCTTCACGGCGCTTCCATCGATGAAGTGCACCGCACTATCATGAGTGCGGTGATCGAGAAGGTTCAGTCTGCCAAAAGTGGACTAACTGAAGCTTGTGCCAGCCTCCTAACAGGCTTTCAGGTATGTAATAGAAATATGGGAAAATATTACCGTATAGACAGTAGCCCCTGATGCTCTATTTGGCATTCGCGAAGAAAAGCCGAATAGAGGATCGAATAATAATCACAGGAGTCTAATCATAATATGTCTATGTGAATATGCAGGCTTCACTGCTAGCCACTGCCGCACATACTTCGGAGGTCGCTGCACTGAAGCAGGACCTTGAGCGGTCCGAGGAAGAGCTCGGCCTTGCTAAGAGGCAGCTCGAGGAGAGCAAAGGTAAGAAATACCTTGTCTATATGAAAAAAGATTTGGTTGCAGAATAATAGGATCATCATGAATGTGCCAGGGGCCGCGACCGAAGTGGCGACCCTGAAGAAGGCGTTGTCTGAGGCTGAAAACAAAGCGGCCCAGGAGCGCATCGAGGGAGAAAAACAAGAGGCCCGAGTAGGCGAAGTCCAGCAAGAGCTCCAGGCTCTCATCAAGAAGCACGAGGCCTTGGAGCTTGACTCTAAGACGCGAGAGTCCGAGCTTGCAAAGGCGCTCGATAGCGTGAAATATGCCAAGGCCGAAGCCTAAAAGGACCTCCAGGAAATTGAGGCGGTTAAGAAGATAACGGCGGGTAAGGCATTCATTATGCAAAGCAAGCACGTGAAAGAAAATTTCTTTTTACTTACCCGAGTTCGGAGCTCTTCAGGAGCGTTCTCAGATCTGCTTACGGTGTCTGGCGCCGCGGAGTTCTACTGGCCGAGGAGGGAGCTCAACGGAGAAGTTGTTACGGTCTCGATATCGGGACCGAACACCCGATGTTTTGAGCGACCAGCTGAAGCAACTGGTCGAGTTCCATAAGGCGGCCGAACAGGCCATGAAGGGCCTTATAGTCCGGATGTGGCCTGGCGATCCCCTGCCAAATAGCTACTTCGATCTGGTGAGGCGGCTTCTGAATGCCTGCCCCCGGTTTGAAGTCATCAAGCGGTCCGTCTGCATCGAAGGTGCATGCAGGGATTTTGCCCGTGCGGAAGTGCACTGGGCGAAGATGGACGCCGAGAAGCTGGTGAAGGAGGGGCCGCCGCAAGGCATGGAGCATCGCCAGCCCGAAATGTATTATGACGGTGTCCTGAAGGGTGCCCGCCTGGTGGCGGAGGAGTGTACCAAAGATGTAATTTTTGAATGAACTTGCTGATGTGATCCTGTAATATGAAAACTAGTTCATTTGCACTATGCAACACTTTTTGAATTTAAAATATTACCTTCTGTGCGGCCGTTTATCAAATCGAGAGTTGGCCACTGTCGCTTCGCCCCCATGCATCTAATCTTTGGGGTGTTCGGGATAAATCTGAGCACTCTTTTTCCCAGGTTTGGGTCCTCCGAGGGAGGTGCTCAGCGCAACGAACTAGGCAATCGGACTATAATGCTTTATCACTCTCACTTAGCCATAGAAGTCTACAATTTTAAATTTTGGTGAAGCCCCTAGTATTCGGAAGGCTGAATTTGGGGCGCTATATATGCCTAAGTCGAACAAGGCCGACTCCTCGCCCGAAGCGGAAAAAGTCTTCAAGGACTTGAGACCTCTCGAACAGCGACCAGCTCTCGCCTCATCATGAAAGCAGTTTTGGCTTTCTCTACTGAGGTGCTTGTCCGCAAGAACCGAGACACAATCGCAGTAGTTCTCCCAGTGCTACCTTAGCCGATATAGTGGAATGTAAGGTACCAAAACATGGGAGCCGGGCAAACCCAACTATTGACCCAAGACATGATTCGGAGCTGATGCATATAATGCTATAAGTTTGGGGTGCCGCACTGTCGAAAGTGTTCGGACTTCTCACGCCGTATTATGGGGTATACGAAAGCCCCTGGCGTATTGGCCATACCAGAATGTACAGGTGCTGATTCTCGTAAATAAACTTTTAAAAAAATAATAGATAATGCAATAATAGACTAGTGGTGTGCATTGTTATTCAAAGAATACATTGAAACGTACTGATACAAGTAGTGCAATAAGCAAAAAATAGGACTATTTGACATGTCCTATCCAAGGGCAAGCTGCGGACTGGTATTTAAAGCAGGTATTTCGCTCGTTATCAGAGACCACCTAGGGATTCCATTGTATGACGTAGCTTCCTGCCTCCTTGGTTTTTGTATTATGTGTCCGGCAACCGCATTGCCAGATAGGGCTTCCAGAGAGTAAGGTCCTAAAAGAGAGAAAATGATAAAGGTATTCAACCCCTAGGGTGGTTGAGCCGCAGTGTGGGACGTGCTATGGTCGTGCCCCCGCCTATGTCCATGGTATTTTCAATACGTAATTATGTACGCGCGGCATGGATTTTGCCGTTGGTCTGGGACTAGGGCGGGGGCCGAATTGCTAGGCGAGCTCTGAACATGCCAGGCGATCCTGTTGCAGGTTACTCCGGACTCGCTTGATGGTGTCTGGGGGCTTTATCGCCGAATTGGTGGATTGCCTTAAGAGGCTGCTTTGTGCTTCTACTGCGAGGGCCGTAGTGTGCTCCTCCATGCGGAGCGAGCGCTCTGTGTTTCCATTGACTGTTACGACCCCCCTAGGTCCTGGCATTTTGAATTTGAGGTATGCGTAGTGCGGTACCGCATTGAATCTTGCAAATGCGGTTCGCCCGAGCAGTGCGTGATAGCCGCTGCAGAACGGGATGATATCGAAGATTAACTCCTCGCTTCGGAAGTTGTCCGGAGATCCGAAGACCACTTCCAGTGTGATTGAGCCCGTGCAATGGGCCTCTACACCTGGGATGACGCCTTTAAAGGTCGTTTTTGTGGGTTTGATCCTCGAGGGGTCTATACCCATTTTGCGCACTGTATCCTGATAGAGCAGGTTCAGGCTGCTGCCGCCGTCCATAAGGACTCGAGTGAGGAGAAATCTGTCAATGATGGGGTCTAAGACCAATGCGGCAGATCCGCCATGACAGATACTAGTGGGGTGGTCCATGCAATCGAAGGTGATCGGACAAAAGGACCATGTGTTGAACTTTGGGGCGACGGGCTCCATCGCATAGACGTACCTTAGTGCACGCTTATGTTCCCTCTTGGGGATGTGGGTTGCATATATCATGTTCACCGTCCTCACTTGTTAGGGGAACCTCTTCTGTCCTAACGTGTTCGGCGACCGGGGCTCCTCCTCATCGTCACTATGCAGCCCCTTGTCCTTGTTTTCAGCATTTAACTTGCCGGCCTGCTTGAACACCCAGCATTCTCTGTTGGTGTGATTGGCTAGCTTATCGGGGGTGCCGTGTATTTGACACGAGCATCGAGTATGCGGTCCAAACTGGACGGGCCCGGAGTACTTATTTTGAATCGCTTTTTCCACTGACCGGATTTAGAGCCACTGAATCCGGCATTGACTGCCGTATCCTCGGCGTTATCGCCGTTGTTGTGGCGCTTGTGTCTGCTACGACTTGCTCTGCCGTTACTATCCTTGGTATCCGAAGTGCCAAGGTTCCTTGATATGTTGTTGCTGCGAGCCAGCCAGCTATCCTCTCCCGCGCAAAAGCGGGTCATGAGTGTCGTGAGGGCTCCCATAGACTTCGGCTTCTCCTGGCCGAGGTGTCGGGCGAGCCACTCGTCATGGATGTTATGCTTAAATGCCGCTAAGGCCTCTACATCCGGACAGCCGACAATTTGATTTTTCTTGGTTAGGTACCGTGTCCAGAATTGCCTGGCCGATTCCCCCGGCTGCTGAGTTATATGGCTCAAGTCATCGGCATCCGGTGGTCGCACATAAGTGCCCTGGAAGTTGTGAAGGAATGCATCTTCCAAATCCTCCCAACATCCAACGGAGTGTGCTGGCAAGCTATTCAGCCAATGCCGAGCTGGTCCTTTGAGTTTTAGTGGGAGGTACTTGATGGCATGTAGATCATCACAGCGGGCCATGTGGATGTGGAGGAGGAAATCCTTGATCCATACCGCGGGATCTGTTGTACCATCATATGATTCAATATTTACGGGTTTAAAACCCTCTGGGAATTCATGATCCATTACTTCGTCAGTGAAGCATAGGGGGTGTGCGGCACCTCTGTGCTGGGCTATATCACGACGCAGTTCATATGAGTCTTGTCTGCTGTGTTCGGCCCGACCAGATTTATTTTTACTATATCCGACGTGACGTTCATCGTCCCGTGTAGGTGCGCTCCCCAGTGATATGTAGATAGATCTTGCGTGTTTTGCCCTATTTTCCAATACGTCTCGCAGGTCCCGCGTGTTGCCCCGGGCCTTGGTATTTTTGTTTGAGTGGCGGCGGGTGCGGTGAAGCTTCAGCTGAAATGCCTCTTCTCTCGGCCACGAGGTGGCCGATCACCGTGATCGCATAATCTGGTGATGTAGGTTTCAATGCTTCCTCCTCGAGTTGGGGCAACAACCTGTGCTTTGGGTAGCCCTCGGAGGGGCGTTCGAGTTCATATTCCTCGGCCGCAAGGACTTTAGTCCATCTGTCTGCTAGCAAATCTTGATCAGCTCGAAGCTGTTGTTACTTTTTCTTCAGGCTAGTTGTTGTGGCTATAAGCCATCGCTTAAAGCGCTCCTGCTCGACGGGATCCTCAGGCACGATAAATTCTTCGTCGCCAAGGCTCACCTCGTCTTCGGAGAGAGGCATGTAATTGTCATCCTCCGCTTCTCTGTCTGCTGCCCGCTCAAGAGGGCTGGCTTGTTCATTCTCCCGCTCTAAATCTTGCTGGAGGGGATTGTCGTCGTCTTCGGCACTGTCCAGAGTGTTATTGTCTCTTGTGCCGGTATCACTACTTTTGCTATTGCGAGACTTAGAGCGGCGCCGCTGACGTTGGCGCTTGGGTTGCTTCTTGGAGGGGTCCTCCTCCGCTGTCTTATCGCCATTGCCTTCTTTGGGTGTATCCACCATTTATATATTATATGATGAGGTGGCGGTTCAGCGCCCTGTGGGCGGTGGTTCTAATTCGTCTCCTGCATCGTCGTTCATGCCATCGATGTCTTCTGAGTCGAAGTCGAGCATGTCGGTTAAATCGTCGATAGTGGCTACTAAGTGGGTGGTCGGTGGGGCACGAATTTCTTCGTCGTCTGCATCCCCTCCTAGTCCTGACATAGTTCGGCCAAGTTTCTCCTAAAAAGGAGAGTGACTTTAATGAATTTATCATGTCGCCAAAAGGCGAGTGCTGAAAGATATCCGCGGAGGTAAACTCCATGATCGGTGCCCAATCGGATTCGATAGGCATGGACGCAGGCGGTTCGGAGCGTGTGGCCGGGGAAGAATCCACTGGTTCGGCAGCATGGCTCTCGCGAGGGGTAAAGTCAGTGTTTGGCTTTATCGCCACTGAGAATACGGCCTCCAAGGCAGGGTATATCCACCCATCCTCAAATGGTGCAATTTGCTCCGGATCGAGGGCCGAAATGGTTGCAGGTGTGATCTCCCGAACACTGTCCGACGGTAGAGCTAAATCATGCTCGTCGTGATTGTGCGGTGCACCTGACATGGGCTCGAATCCGTCGAAGATCAAGTCTCCCCGGATGTCGGCGGTGTAGTTCAAGTTTCCGAACCTGACCTGGTGGCCAAGGGCGTAGCTCTCGATCTGCTCCAGATGGCCAAGCGTGTTGGCCCGCAGTGCGAAGCCGCCGAATACAAAGATCTGTCCGGGGAGGAAGATCTCACCCTGGACCGCATCGTTACCGATGATCGAAGGAGCCAAGAAGCCTTACAGTGACGGCACAGTGGAACTCTCAATGAAAGCACCAATGTCGGTGTCAAAACCATCGGATCTCGGGTAGGGGGTCCCAAACTGTGCGTCTAAGGCGGATGGTAACAGGAGGCAGGGGACACGATGTTTACCCAGGTTTGGGCCCTCTCGATGGAGGTAATACCCTACTTCCTGCTTGATTGATCTTGATGATATGAGTATTACAAGGGTTGATCTACCACGAGATCGTAGAGGTTAAACCCTAGAAGCTAGCCTATGGTATGATTGTTATTGTCCTATGGACTAAACCCTCTGGTTTATATAGACACCGGAGGGGGCTAGGGTTACACAGAGTCGGTTACAAGGGAGGAGATCTACATATCTGTATTTCCAAGCTTGCCTTCCACGCCAAGGAGAGTCCCATCCGGACACGGGACGAAGTCTTCAATCTTGTATCTTCATAGTCCAACAGTCCGGCCAAAGGATATCGTCTAGCTGTCCGGATAGCCCCTAATCCAGGACTCCCTCACCCTCCTTATATAAGTTGAAGCGGCGGGTGTCGGTGTCAAAACTGGTGGATCTCGGGTAGGGGGTCCCGAACTGTGCGTCTAAGGTTGCTGGTAACAGGAGGCGGTGGACACAATGTTTACCCAGGTTCGGGCCCTCTCTATGGAGGTAATACCATACTTCCTGCTTGATTGATCTCTATGAATATGAGTATTACAAGAGTTGATCTAACACGAGATCATAATGGATAAAACACTAGAAGTCTAGCCTGTATGACTATAATTATGATTATTCTCCGGACTATGCCCTCTGGTTTATATAGACACCGGAGGGGACTAGGGTTGTACAAAGTCGGTTACAGAGAAAGGAATCTTCATATTTGGACGCCAGGATTGCCTTCCACGCCAAGGAGAGTTCCATCCGGACACGGGTGGAGTCTTCGGTCTTTGTATCTTCACAGCCCATCAGTCCGGCCCATGGCCAACAGGCCGGACGCTTGAGGACCCCTTAGTCCAGGACTCCCTCAGTAGCTCACGAACCAGACTTCAATGACGAGGTGTCCGACGCGTAGATTGTCTTCGGCTTTGCAAGGCGGGTTCCTCCTCCGATGACTTCAAAGTGATGTATTCGACTTTCCATTTAATTTACCCCTCAGCTTCTGCGCATCAACAACTTCAGCTTCCACATGTTGAGCGAATGCGAGAGGTCAGGGTGTTTTTACACATAACACCCCAGCCATGTAAGGAGGAATGTCTATTTAAAGAGATTGGATCTCAGATCCATTCAGCACCACGCGGAAAAATCCTCAGAGCTTGCTAGGAAAGACCACTCCCACATGGCTAGTGCTCCCAGCTCTTCCTCCCGTCCCTGCGTCCCAGAAAAAGGCGATTGGGAGAAATGTTCCGTATCCCACGGCCAGCTAGTGAAGCTGCAAACACAGGGATTTCTTCCTCCCACAGATCTGGGTCCTATTCGGGAAGGGTTGACCTCCTTCAATGACGAAGCCCAGGCGGAGAATTTCCCCAACCCATCTAGGGGGGAGCGAGTGTGCTTCGTCCCTTATCTGCTAAGAGGTGTCGGATTTCTAATTCATTCGTTCCTCCAAGGGCTTCTGGAGTATTATGGCCTCTAACTGCACAACTTTACTCCCGCCTCCATCCTGCACATCGCGGGTTACGTGGCTCTTTGTGAGCTGTTTCTGGGTTGTGAGGCCCATTTTGAATTGTGGAGAAAGCTGTTCTATCTCGTCCCGCGTAACCACGAGGGATCCATATTTGAAGTTGGCGGAGCCGAGGTATGGCGCATCGCCGAGACCGAGTACCTGTTCGGCACATCGAAGAAAGCATCCGAAGAATGGCCTTTCGAATGGTTCTATATCGAGGACGTCGCACTTCCTGGCCCATTTCGGAGGGGTCTCCCTGAGTTCACAAGCGTTCCTTTGAAGAAACGCCACAGCTGGCGCCCTCGAAGCCTCGAGGAGGAAGATAGTGAAGAAGTTCGCCAACTGATGGGCAAGATAAAGACGCTCGCCCAGTCTGGATTATCAATAGTCGAGGTAATGGCGACTTCCATAGTACGGGGGGTTCAGCCACTCTAATAAAGTGGGCTTCCCATGTGGCACTACAATGGGGAGGATGACGCCTCCCACTGCGGCCGAAAGGTTCCGGACACCCCCGCCGCTCTGGCCAAAATATTGGCCGAACTGTTCAAAGGGGAGGAAGAGGAATTTCTTCGTATCAAGCGCAGATACAGATTTTCCATGTACAATCCTCCTAGCTGGGTAAGTCCCAACCCCTCTGCTCTACTCACGCCACTCCTTGAGCCACTTTCAATGAATATTAATCCGTCCATTTATAACAGCAATGGCGAAAGATCTCCGAGGGGCTTCACAGCCCCGCCCCGCAGCCAGAGGGCCAGAACCGGGACCTTGACCCCGGATTTAAAGAGGATCCGGATATATTCGTGGTGCTCAAGGATGGGGTGTTTTACCAGGCGAGCTATGACGGCACGGAAGTGGCCATCACCTCCGACTATACCGGTCTTCTCCCTGCTTCGCACATAAGTAATCAGCACACATTTCCTCCGAAAGAGTTTCCTCATTCTGCCTCACCCACCGCACTCTTTTGCGCTCAAAAGGGGAGGCGTTCGGCGTGCCATGCTACCCCAGGGGCTACTCAAAAGAGAGCGGCCCCCATGCCGGGCAAGCCTTAGAGGAGGAAGGCAAACGAAGGCATGGCCGAGCCTTCATCGAAGAGGATTGGATTTGTAAATATGCCCTTGGGCGGTCACATCCAACTGTAACATTATCCGATGTGTCTTATCAGAAAAAGCATTCGCCGGACTGTGTCCGGGAATCTTACCGGCCGCGCCTCCAGAAGTCAGACACCCGACCCTGCTTTAAAGGCAAGGGCTGATACGGGAGTGACGCCGGATTGTCCTTCGGTAGGGGAGTCAGATGATGTATTCGTCACAAACTCGGAAGTGGAGAGCGCCATGAATCATCGGCGCCTGAGAGCCGTTCTACGCGACCCCAGCTTTACGAACGAGGCATTAAATGTCTTCAGCTCGACCGATGCATATATCCAAGCTTCTCGAGATGGGCTTGCCAAAGCCACAGACCAATATGTAAAAGATATGAGGGTAAATTTATATTATACAAAACTGATAATTATATACCAGTAGCCCCCGAGACTTGAAGCAGTTGGTACAACCGATTTAAGGATCATTGTATAACTAGGTGCTGAAAGAGAAGAACAACCTGTTGTCTCAGGAACTAGAAAAGTATCGGACCCAGCTAACTGTTGCTACCGCCGAATTGGAGAAATCCAAGAAGGCATCACCTGGTAATGTTCCCCCTCATCGAGAAAACATAATTATGTACCGGCAATGCTAACACTGTTGCTCATCTTACAGCAGGATCATCAGATCAACTGAAGGAGCAACTGAAAGCCTCCCAGGCGGAAGAACAAGAAGCCAAAAGACTGCTGGCCGCGGGCAAACGTGTGCTGACACGAGTCACAGATGAGAAAAATAAGATGCAGGACGCTCACACCCAGCTGGGGGAAGAACTGAAAGATGTACGGGCCCAACTGGCTGATTCCGTGAAGGAAAATAAGAGGCTGCGCGGTGGCATATTTGGTATGTGGTCACACCTACCTCCTTTGTAATTCGGAGATGAAAGGGACTGAAAGAATTATATCTGTAGGTATGCTGACTGGCCGTCCTGAAGAGGAGGTGTCCGGAATCTCGGGCGATCTGCTACAAGAGCTATCGCAAATGATCGAGCAAGCTCGGCAGGCGATGCGAAGTGTTGCCAAGGCTTTATGGCCATCTGATGACCCACAAGTATAGGGAATCTATCGTAGTCCTTTCGATAAGTAAGAGTGTCGAACCCAACGAGGAGCAGAAGGAAATGATAATAAGCGGTTTTCAGCAAGGTATTCTCTGCAAGCACTGAAATTATAGGTAACAGGTAGTTTGGTGATAAGATAATTTGTAATGAGTAACAAGTAAAAAAAGTAAATAAAGTGCAGCAAGGTTGCCCAATCCTTTTTGTAGCAAAGGACAAGCCTGGACAAACTCTTATATAGAGAAAAGCGCTCCCGAGGACACATGGGAATTATCGTCAAGCTAGTTTTCATCACGTTCACATGATTTGCGTTTGGTACTTTGATAATTTGATATGTGGGTGGATCGGTGGTTGGGTGTTGTTCTTACTTGAACAAGCATCCCACTTATGATTAACCCCTATTGCAAGCATCCGCAACTACAAAAGAAGTATTAAGGTAAACCTAACCATAACATGAAACAAGTGGATCCAAATCAGCCCCTTACGAAGCAACGCATAAACTAGAGTTTAAGTTTCTGTCACTCTAGCAACCCGTCATCTACTTATTACGTCCCAATGCCTTACTCTAGGCCCAAATAATGATGAAGTGTTATGTAGTCGACGTTCACATAACACCACTGGAGGATAGACAACATACATCTCATCAAAATATCGAACGAATACCAAATTCACATGACTACTAATAGCAAGACTTCTCCCATGTCCTCAGGAACAAACGTAACTACTCACAAAGCATATTCATGTTCATAATTAGAAGGGTATTAATATGCATATAGGATCTGAACATATGATCTTCCACCAAATAAACCAACTACATCAACTACAAGGAGTAATCAACACTACTAGCAACCTACAGGTACCAATCCCAGACTTGGAGACAAGAATTGGATAGAAGAGATGAACTAGGGTTTGAGAGGAGATGGTGCTGGTGAAGATGTTGATGGATATTTCCCTCTCCCGATGAGAGGAGCGTTGGTGATGATGATGGCGATGATTTCCCCCTCCCGGAGGGAAGTGTCTCCGGCAGAACAGCTCCGCCGGAGCCCTAGATTCACTACAAGAAATATGTCAACTAGTGACCTTTTGTCAGTGACCCTGGAAGAATTGGTCATAGATCTATGACCATTTCAGACCAATTGGTCAAAAGCTACTGGAGGGGCTCCAAACCCTAAACCATTGCGACCATTTTGGTCAGAAAGGTCGTAATTTCCTTACACGAAAAGGTCATAAAGCAAACAGCGCTAGTCCGCTGCCTTATTTCTAGTTGTTAACGACCAATAAAGATGGACATAACCTAGTAAATTCAGGTAGTTTGCTATGACTAGGCGCCACCTCATCAGCTTTGCCTATGTGTCATGTCCATGTGGCAGTTTTTGCCCTAGGTTGTGAAGCAACCTATATTTCTGTCATTCCCAAAATTCCCAAAAAAATCTCATAAATTCTTTGGGTCATATCTTCGTCAAATATGTAAAAATCTTCCTTCCTAGTTCAAAAATGATTAAAAAATATTCATTTTCCTATTCTGTTCAGAGCAGCACTTTGTGAAGGAAGTACTGCTTTGGCATGTCCAAATGGTATCCATTTTCTACAGTGCTTTCCTATGCCCAAATAACCATCCTCCACCAAATGCTAGCTCAATCCATTCATTATTTTGAGCCCAGCTTCAACATTCGTATTTATGTCCAAAGGTGGTAGTTTGTAAAGCAAGTACCACCTAGGCTCCTCCGTTTGAGGTGAAAATTTGTGAAGACGGTCTTCTTAGTAACTGATCATCCTCACCAAAACTCACGCCCATTAGCCATGTGCATTTCCCACTGCAAATCAAACACTTGGCTGCTTATTCATGTTTGAGCATCGATCGGTCTCCTCGTGAGAATCTTATGTTGTGTTTTTCTTCCTAGCACCTACCTGGGGAGTGCCCAACCCACTAGACATGCCTAGGCCGCCCAGAACACATGGCAACGCCACGGTCACGCGGTGACCACGCGGCGGGCATGCGAGCTTACGCGCTCTAGAGTTGGGGCCCTCGGCCACCGTCCAAACCTCGATGTCTCGCCATCAAACCATGTATTTATGATTAAATAGATACTTATTTACCTAGAAATGATTTTTGGAAAAAATAAAGAGCAAACTATGAGGCAGCTGCAGTTCAAATTTGACCCGCTTCCAGCTGAATCGACGGGAATTTGTCTTTTTCACCAGAGGTGGATCAAGAATTTTGACACCCAACCATTTTTTCAATTGTGCATTGTATATGGCCTAGTATTTTATAAAATTGATTAGGTCCAATTTTGCAACAATTATTTGGTAGTTCCTTCACACAAAAAAACCTCCTTTTGGGCACTCGAAAAATGAAAAATTAATTTTCCGTGCAAAGAAAATCAAAACTTCCTTAGGAAACATTGTTTGGAATTCCAAGATGCACCCTCATGCACAATATGAGATCATTTGAACAAACTATGCCATGAATGTGGCCATAAGATTGATCATTTGGCTTGAAAGCCATGAATCTTCACGCATGATAGCTCATTTCTGAGAACACTTTTTAAAATAATTACCGTATTACAAGTTTATTATTTTTCCTGGAAACTTGGTCACATATAATGACACAATGCGAAGGTTTTCCAATTTTTGATTTTTTTGAATTTTTATGCCTGTTTCAAAATGCGGTCAAAACGGGCGGGCTTGACCGTTCCTAGCTAGTGGTTGGATCTTGGAATTTTTTGGTGTTTCTATGATTAAATAGATACTTATGTACCTAGAAATGATTTTTGGAAAAAATAAAGAGCAAACTATGAGGCAGCTACAGTTCAAATTTGACCTGTTTCCACCTGAATCGACGGCAATTTGTCTTTTTCACCAGAGGTAGATCAAAACTTTTCTACCCAACCATTTTGTCAATTGTGCATTATATATGGCCTAGTATTTTATAAAAATGATTTGGTCCGATTTTGCAACAATTATTTGGTAGTTCCTTCACAAAAAAACCTCCTTTTGGGCACTCAGAAAATGAAAAATGAATTTTCCGTGCAAAGAAAATGAAAACTTCCTTAGGCAACATTGTTTGGAATTCCAAGATGCACCCTTGTGCACAATATGAGATCATTTGAACAAACTATGCCATGAATGTGGCCATAAGATTGATCATTTGGCTTGAAAGCCATGAATCTTCACGCATGATAGCTCATTTCTGAGAACACTTTTTTAAAATAATTACCGTATTACAAGTTTATTATTTTTCCTGGAAACTTGGTCACATATAATGGCACAACGCGAAGGTTTTCTAATTTTTTGATTTTTTTAATTTTTTATGCCCGTTTCAAAATGCGGTCAAAACGGCGGGCTTGACCGTTCCTAGCTAGTGGTTGAATCTTGGAATTTTTTTGGTGTTTCTATGATTAAATAGATACTTATGTACCTAGAAATGATTTTTTGGAAAAAATAAAGAGCAAATTATGAGGCAGCTACAGTTTAAATTTGACCGGTTTCCAACTGAATCGACGACAATTTGTCTTTTTCACCAGAGGTAGATCAAAACTTTTTTCACCCAACCATTTTGTCAATTGTGCATTATATATGGCCTAGTATTTTATAAAAATGATTTGGTCCAATTTTGCAATAATTATTTGGTAGGTCCTTCACAAAAAACCTACTTTTGGGCACTCGGAAAATGAAAAATGAATTTTCCGTGCAAAGAAAATGAAAACTTCCTTAGGCAACATTGTTTGAATTCCAAGATGCACCCTTGTGCACAGTATGAGATCATTTGAACAAACTATGCCATGAATGTGGCCATAAGATTGATCATTTGGCTTGAAAGCCATGAATCTTCACGCATGATAGCTCATTTCGAGAACACTTTTTAAAATAATTGCCGTATTACAAGTTTGTTATTTTTCCCGGAACTTGGCCACATATAATGACACAATGCGAAGGTTTCCCAATTTTTGATTTATTTTGAATTTTTTATGCCCGTTTCAAAATGCGGTCAAAGGGCGGAATGAATGACCGTTCCTAGCTAGTGGTTGAATCTTGGAATTTTTTTGGTGTTTCTCGATAAAATAGATACTTATGTACCTAGAAATTATGTTTGGAAAAAATAAAGAGCAAACTATGAGGAGGCTGCAGTTCAAAATCAACCCGCTTCCTACTGAATTGGCGAAAATTTGTCTTTTTCACGAGAGGTGGCTCGAATCTTTTGAGACCCAACTATTTGGTCATTTTTTCATTAAATATGGCGTAGTATTTTAGAAAAATAATTTTGTTCAATTTTGCAATAAATAGTATATGATAGGGCCTTCACAAAAAACACTGTTATTGGCACTCCAAAAATTCAAAAATGATTTTTTGTGTAAAGAAAATAAAACCCCCTCAAATCAACATTGTTTGTCGTCCCAAGATACACATATGAACACAATATTGGGTCATTTAAACATACAACATGAGGCTAATATGTCGATTGTTTACCCGAAATAAGAGGCTATTGATAAATGTGGTCAAATTTGTCGGTATGAACGTTCTTATCTAGGTGTGAAATATTGCGAAACTTTTTGTGTTCCTGTGATGAAATAGATACTTTGAGTTGGTAGGGTCAATTTTGCAACAAAGAGTTGGTAGGTTCTTTACAACAAAACTAAAATGAAAATTGCATTTTTTCTGCAAAAAATACTTATATTTCAATCAATTAAGACCAATTGAGATGGTCATAAGATTGTCAAAGCTTTTACTGCATTCTGATTCGTCCATAGGCTTCTCACGCGGATCACGCATCATACACCGTCGGATATTTCCGGATCGGACGACACCTCTCACCCCTCACGGCCTCATCCTCTCACCCTAACCCTATCTCCAACCCTAACCCTCTCCCTCCCTCAGATCTCAATCCATCGCCGCCCCTATCCCTACCCCCACGTAGCCCAATCCAATCCGCGGCCGTCCTCTACCCAGATCGCTCCCTGCTCCGGCGAGCCCGCCATGAACCGTCTGCGGGCGGGGAGCCCAGTCTACGGGCGGCAGCGCAGCGGGAGCAGCACGGGCTTCACCTCCCCGGGCATTGTCTCCCCCTTCCACCACTGCTCCTCCTCCACCTCCTTTGTTGCCTCCCTCCAAGGCCCGCACAGCTCGCCAAAAACATAGACGCCGTCGCCGCCGCCCCCTGCATCGACTCCCCACACCTCCCCGCCTAGTGGCTCCTGCCCTCCACTACCTGGTTCCGCGTTGCCCCATCCGCATCCCCACCCACCTGCTGCCGCCATCCACTCTCGCCGCCCCCGTCCACCACCTCGTACCATGCCGCCGACCACCATCCACTCTCGCGTGCACATGACATCCTCGCTCTTCGTGACTGCTCCATGTATGCCGCCTGATTCCGTCGAGCCCCGGCGTCTCCCGCCATCACAAGCAGCACAAGGCCGAGCTTGCCTCGTTCAAGGCGTCCTCTACTCCTACTGGATCCGCCATGTCCGGTGAGTTCATCCCTCCCCTCCTTCCTCCTATCTCTCCCTTCCCTCTCTAATCTCCTGCCTTGAATTATCTTCTTTTGTAGCAAGAGAGGAGCGGGTGGGGAAGCACCAACCAAGGCCATGTCATGGAGGTTCTGTGAGCAACCTCAAGACCGCTTGCAGCCGACGCTGTGGAGGTTCTCTCTCCCTCTTCTACTATCTTTCTCTGTCTTGCATCTCCGACGTGCTTCACTTTGATTTGGAGTACAACTCCCTCATTCTTTGTTGTAGAGGATAGGTTGGCTGAAATTTATGTAAACTGTCTACCCTTTATTCAATAACAAAATCTTGAATTTTGGATTACCTGTAACAAGCATTTTCAAACAACTTCTTGGTTAAATAGCCACGAACAGAGTCAATTATTTTTGCAATTTGTTCCACGGATGGGAGTAATTGGTTGTAATGCATCTTCTTGTGGTGTGGTGTTTCAGTTTCATACTACTATGCTTTCTGTTGGTACTTGGTAGTAACTACACATTGAAGTTTAGTTGATTCAGGAAAACTTAACCTGAGATTTTCTTTCTTATGATTTACTAATGAAACCTTGATTCTTGAATCTTGATGTAGGTATCCAAACCTCAGAGGACTACAGGTTCTATGCCATATCGGCGGAGTACCCTGAGTTCAGCAACAAGGAGAAGACACTCGTGCTACAGTTCACGGTGAAGCATGAGCAAAAGCTTGTCTGCGGTGGTGGTTACATCAAGTTGCTCGGAGGTGATGTTGACCAGAAGAAATTCGGTCATGTTATATTTATTAGAATATACTGAGTACATTCTGAACCCCTAATGTGACACAAGTTATATATGCACATGCTATTGTTTAAGTGTTGCTTGTGTATGGTAAATGGGTTGAGCACCCACCGCTGTTTGATGCTATTGTGTTTAGGATTCTATTCCTCTATGCGTGTAATCTCCAGACCATGATCAAGCACACGCACACGGTTGATAAGCATGGAATGATTACTACTAATTAATGAAGTGAGCAGACTTCTTCACATAAAGGAAGATATGTCATTTTAGTAATAGTGTTCTGATCGACCTCATACACCTTTGTTTTAGTAATATAAACAAATAAAATAAGATTGTTTGCATACAATAAGATTGGTGATGCTGGATGGATGTTGTGATCTCATCGCTACACGTGCTCTTGCCAGATAGTGCTTGTGATTTTGTTTTGCTCTACCAACTGTGGATTAATTCCTGGTCACTACTAAGTAGGTGATGCTAGTGTTTAAGTTTCTATACTACTGTTTATCTTTGTTATTCCGTCGGTGTTATGCATATAGGTATGGGATAAAGTACTTTATTTGTATGGTTATAGTGCTTGTCACTCCATAGGTTATAGTGATTCTAGTAATCGTACTAGTAGAAATTTAATCTAATGACGACGGGACATGCTCTCTTTTGTTTATGCTGTGTTAGGATACCGTAAACGTAGGCTGCCGACAATCATATCATAGTCTCAGTCGGTTCATTTTCTCTATGGGGAATGAATTCTTAGCTGCTGCAAGTTTGGCAAATAGACACCATACTCGTTTTTCTATGTAAACATAGTTAGCACCTCTAGTTTTGAAGTAGTTCCTTACTTACCTCTGTGTAAACTGAATTTGGTTCAGTTAAAAAACTGCACTACCTGACAGTTTTGGGCAGCGAGCTTCTAACTGAAAAACGAGTTCATTATGCTCATAATTTCAAGTTGGCCTCTACATATGAGTTGTAAATCATGTTCTAAGGTTTCCGTAGAGTACTTATTTGCTTTGTTTGGATGTACGGTTTGAGAGCAGCCGTCTATTTAGTTTACTGTTCAGAAATATAGTATAGTTTTTAAAAGCAACCAATTCATGATAAGACTTGGTGAGGCTGATGCACATAGCTACTTTAAAAGTACCTTGTTAGCAGTGTTGAGGACAAGCTAAATCCTGTATCAGGGTCCTGTTCTTGTAAAAATTATGTAAAGCTAAAATTCTTCCGTGTCTTTCTCTTTTCTTTGGTGCCACTATACATGTTAGATTGCTAGATGTACTTGTTTCCATCTCAAATTACTTGGGTGTCATTCATATGTACGTAAGATAATTGTCTTTGTAAAAGATCTTTTATATAAATTCCGTTGGCTAACTTTCCATCTCAAATTACTTGTTTCCATCTCATGTGCCTTTAGTTTTTATTTTAAAAGTATTCGTGTAATATTTCTTATATCAGTGACATACTTTTTGTTCTCTTTTGAATGCCTGGATGTTTTGCATCACTGTCATTGCTAAGGAAGAAGCAACTTGAAGAAGCAGACTACATGTTTTCTTGTTGTGAAGCACTAGATAGTTCTATTTATTCTTTCCTGTTCTAGAGTATTTCAAAGAAATTGAATGCTTGAATACGTAATGTTGTAGGTTGCTTGGATCTGTATAAAGTACGGATGTGATGGAAATTTGTAGAATGTGAGTTTTGAGATATTTCTGTAATATTCAGCTAATTGGTGGTGATTCATATTGTTATTCAAACTGGTTTGAAAATGTTCGTTAAATGGGCTGGAGTTGGACCTTAAAGAGGCCAAGGATCAAATTATATTGGAAAAATATTTTGGGCAAAAACTGAAACAAAAATAAATGAATGTGGATTGGACAGGAAAGAAAAAGCCTGAAAAATATTGGGCTTGACTCATTTGGTTAAACATAATTTGGGAGAAAGAAAAAGATAAAATGGCTGAATTGCTGGGCTTGGCCCATGTAGCTAGCGTAAATTGACAGGAAAAAACATATATAAAAGGCTGAATTAATGGGCTCGGCCCATGTAAAACACCTAATTGGACCGGGCTGAATCTTGTGCCACATCAGCTTGCCACGTTGGATGCCTACGTGGCCTGGGGAGGTTGCTAGTGACCAAAACGCCACGGTAGGAATATTTTGGTCGTAAACGCCCACGACCTTCTCACAGAGAAGGTTGCTATAGTCAGTTAACGACCCGCAGCTTTTGACCTTCTGTTTTTGGTTAAAAAAGGTCGCAAACGAAAAACAATGACCTTTCAGTGACCCATAGTCAAGGTCACAAGTTGACATATTTCTTGTAGTGATTGGTTCCGCCTCGTGGCGGCGGAGTCTCGTCCCGAAAGCTTGCTTCTGGTTTTTCTTCAGACGAAAGAATTCATATAGCAGAAGATGGGAACCGGAGGGCCAACAGGGGGCCCACGAGGCAAGGGGGCGCGCCCAGGGGGGTAGGGCGCGCCCCCACCCTCGTGGACAGGTGGAGGCCCCCCTAACGTATTTCTTCCACTCAGTATTTTTTATTATTTCCAAAAATAACTTTCATGGAGTTTCAGGACTTTTGGAGTTGTGCAGAATAGGTCTCTAACATTTGCTCCTTTTCCAAATTTCGAACTCCAAATGCAAGCATTCTCCCTCCTTATGTAAACCTTGTGAAATAAGAGAGAATAGGCATAAGTATTGTGACATAATGTGTAATAACAACCCATAATGCAATAAATATCAATATAAAAGCATGATGCAAAATGGACGTATCAACTCCCCCAAGCTTAGACCTTGCTTGTCCTCAAGCAGAAGCCGATAACGATAAATATGTCCACGTGTTTAGAGGTAGAGGTGTCGATAAAATAAAATACGGACATGAGGGCATCATGATTATTCTCATAACAAGAACATATATGGATATTGTCATATGATTTCTTATGCTCAAGTAATAATCTATTCACAATGCAAAGTATGAATCGAAACTTTATTGAGAACTTAACAAACTATAATCTCAGTCATTGAAGCAATTGCAATTTATCATAACATCAGAAAGAGTCTATGTCAGAGTTTTCTAGCAAGTCCACATACTCAACTATCATTTAGTCTTTCATAATTGCTAACACTCACGCAATACTTGTGGTTACGGAGTTTTAACCGGACACAAAGAAATATAGGGGCTTATAGTTTCGCCTCCCAACCTTTTACCTCAAGGGTAATGTCAACAATAATAGTTCATGCTAACCCATATCCAATTAGATATATATATCAAGATCTTTCCAACATCCTGTGCTTGCCAAAGGATAAAATGTAAAAAGGAAAGGTGAAGATCACCATGACTCTTGCATAAGGTAGAAGATAATAATAAAAGGTAGGCCCTTCGCAGAGGGAAGCAGAGGTTGCCATGCGCTTTCAGGGTTGAATGCACAAAATCTTAATGCGAAAGAACGTCACTTTATATTGCCACTTGTGATATGAACCTTTATTATGCAGTTTGTCGCTTTTATTTCTTCCACATCACAAGATCGTATAAAGCTTATTTCCTCCACACCAATCAATCACACATATTTAGAGAGCAATTTTTATTGCTTGCACCGATGACAACTTACTTGAAGGATCTTACTCAATCCATAGGTAGATATGGTGGACTCTCATGGCAAAACTGGTTTAAGGTTTTTTGGAAGCACAAGTAGTATCTCTACTTGGCAAAGAATTTGGCTAGCATGAGGGGGAAAGGCAAGCTCAACATGTTGGATGATCCATGACAATATACATTATCTCAGATATAAGAAAACATAACCCATTACGTTGTCTTCCTTGTCCAACATCAACTCTTTAGCATGTCATATTTTAATGAGTGATCCCAATCATAAAAGATGTCCAAGATAGTATATTTATATGTGAAACCTCTCTTTCTTTATTACTTCCTATTAATTGCAATGATGACCAAAGCTATGTTTGTCAACTCTCAACAATTTTTAATCATCATACTCTTTCTATGTGAAGTCATTACTCTCCATAAGATCAATATGATCTCTTTGTTTCTTTTTGTTCTTTTCTCTTTTCTTTTATTCACTCAAGATCATGGCAAAATAATCAAGCCTTTGACTCAACACTAATCTTTATTATATAGCTCACGGACTCGATTACATAGAGGGATCATGAAGCAAAACTCAAAACTAGATCATACCAAAACTTTTATTCTACTAGATCGAGATACTACTAATAGGATCGAACTAGGAAAAACGGTAAAGAAAGGAGATGTGGTTGTGATACGATACCTGGGCATCTCCCCCAAGCTTGGCAGTTGCCATGGGGAGTGCCCATACCCATGTGATTATATCTCTTCCTTCGTAGGTGGTGATGAAATAGTTGTTGGTGATGTAAAATTTTCTTTCAGCTTCTTCATATTGTAATTGAGGAGAGCAATTTCCTCCTTTAAATCATCAAACTCCGACTCCAGCTTCAAGATCTTGTCACATAAATCTCCTTTGCTTTTATGCCGAAAACGAGAAGGAATAGATCAGTTGTTAGATAGTTGAGCCCTCTTAGGAAGACTAGATTTCTTGAACTTCACGTGCATATACCCAGGTTGAGGTACATGGGCATCCTCCTCCTCCGAACTTGAATCATTGATCTTCATCAAATGAGCATCCACCTCCTCATCCATAGTTCGACCACAAGGAGATAGATCCCCATAGGTCTTTGGGTTAGCAATGAGGTGTGAGACATAGCTCTCTTCGTCGGAATCCTGAGATGACATCTCGCTCCAAACCTGCTACAGAAATGGCTCGAAACAAGAACAGGAGTCAAAACCTTCGGGACATTATATAATGAATTTTTACCGACCAAAATACGTATCGTGCAAGAAAATGGAGTCCGGAGAGTGCACGAGGTGCCCACGAGGTGGGGTGATAACCCACAAGTATAGGGGATCGCAACAGTTTTCGAGGGTAGAGTATTCAACCCAAATTTATTGATTCGACACAAGGGGAGCCAAAGAATATTCTCAAGTATTAGCAGCTGAGTTGTCAATTCAATCACACATGGAAACTTAGTATCTGTAGCAAAGTGTTTAGTAGCAAAGTAATATGATAGTGATGGTAACGGTAACAAAAGTAAAGATAGTAAAAGTAATGTTTTTGGTATTTTTGTAGTGATTGTAACAGTAGCAACGGAAAAGTAAGTAAACGTAAACCAGTATATGGAAAGCTCGTAGGCACCGAATCAGTGATGGATAATTATGCCGGATGCGGTTCGTCATGTAACAGTCATAACATAGTGTGACACAGAAATAGCTCCAATTCATCAATATAATGTAGGCATGTATTCCGTATATAGTCATACGTGCTTATGGAAAAAGAACTTGAATGACATCTTTTGTTATACCCTCCCGTGGCAGCGAGGTCCTATTGGAAACTAAGGGATATTAAGGCCTCCTTTTAATAGAGAACCGGAACAAAGCATTAGCACATAGTGAATACATGAACTCCTAAAACTATGGTCATCACCGGGAGTCCCGATTATTGTCACTTCGGGGTTGCCGGATCATAACACATAGTAGGTGACTATAGACTTGCAAGATAGGATCAAGAACACACATATATTCATGAAAACATAATAGGTTCAGATCTGAAATCATGGCACTTTCGAGCCCTAGTGACAAGCATTAAGCATAGCAAATTCATAGCAACATCAACCTCGTAACATAATGGATACTAGGGATCAAACCCTAACAAAACTAACTCGATTACATGATAAATCTCATCCAACCCATCACCGTCCAGCAAGCCTTCATTTATGGAATTACTCACGCACGGCGGTGAGCATCATGAAATTGGTGATGGAGGATGGTTGATGATGACGGCGGCGACGAATCCCCCTCTCCGGAGCCCCGAACAGACTCCAGATAAGCCCTCCCGAGAGAGATTAGGGCTTGGCGGCGGCTCCATATCGTAAAACGCGATGAAACTTTCTCTCTGATTTTTTTCTCCCCGAAAGCCAATATATGGAGTTGGAGTTGGTGTCGGAGGGTCTCCAGGGGGCCCACGAGGTAGGGGGCGCGCCCTAGGGGGGGGCGCCCCCACCCTCGTGGACAGGGTGTGGGCCCCCTGGTCTTCATCTTGGGCGAGGATTTTTTATTATTTTTTATAAGACATCCCGTGGAGTTTCAGGTCATTCCGAGAACTTTTGTTTTCTGCACATAAAACAACATCATGGCAATTCTGCTGAAAACAACCTCAGTCTGGTTTAGTTCCATTCAAATCATACAAGTTAGAGTCCAAAACAAGGGCAAAAGTGTTTGGAAAAGTAGATACGACAGAGACGTATCAACTCCCCCAAGCTTAAACCCTTGCTTGTCCTCAAGCAATTCAGTTGACAAACTGAAAGAGAAAAAGAAAAACTTTTACAAACTCTGTTTGCTCTTGTTGTTGTAAACATGAAAAGCCAACATTCAAGTTTCAAAGACTTATTACTTAACTAACCATTCTCACAATAACACGTAGGTCTCACAATTACTCATATCAATAGCATAATTAGCTAGCGAGCCATAATAATAAAACTCGGATGACAACACTTTCTCAAAATAATCATAACATGGTATAACAAAATGGTATCTCACTAGCCCTTTCTGAGACCGCAAAACATAAATGCAGAGCACCTTTAAAGATCAAGGACTGACTAAACATTGTAATTCATGGTAAAAGAGATCCAGTCAAGTCATACCCAATATAAACCAATTATAATGGATGCAAATGACAGTGTGCTCTCAAGCGGGTGCTTTTTAATAAGAAGGGTGATGACTCAACATAAAAGTAAATAGATAGGCCCTTCGCAAAGGGAAGCAGGGATTTGTAGAGGTGCCAAAGCTCGGTTTTGAAATAGAGATAAATTATATTTTGAGCGGCATACTTTCATTGTCAACATAACAACTAAGAGATGACGATATCTTCCATGCTAAACAAATTATAGGCGGTTCCCAAACAGAATGGTAAAGTTTATACTCCCCCTCCTCCACAAGCATCAATCCATGGCTTGCTCGAATCAACGAGTGCCTCCAACATTCAACGGGTCCCAGGGGGAGTTTTGTTTGTAGTTATTTTGATTTAGTTTGCATAAAGCATGGGACTGGGCATCCCGGTTACCAGCCATTTTCTCGAGAATGAGGAGCGGAGTCCACTCCTCTTGAGAATAACCCGCCTAACACGGAAGATAAGGGCAGCACTAGTTCATATATGAGCTATTCGAGCATGCAAAACAGAATGTTTATTTTAAGGTTTAGAGTTTGGCACATACAAATTTACTTGGAACGGTAGGTAAATACCGCATATAGGAAGGTATTGTGGACTCATATGGCATAACTTTGGGGTTTAAGGAGTTTGGATCCACAAGCAGTATTCCCGCTTAGTACAGGTGAAGGCTAGCACAAGACTGGGAAGCGACCAACTGAGAGAGCGACAACAGTTGTAAGCATGCATTAAAATTAATTTACACCGAATACAAGCATGAGTAGGATATAATCCACCATGAACATAAATATCATGAAGGCTATGTTGATTTGATTCAACTACATGCGTAAACATGTGCCAAGTCGAGTCACTCAATTCATTTAAAGGAGGATACTATCCCATCATACCACATTATAATCATTCTAATAGCATGTTGGCACGCAAGGTGAATCATTATAACTCATAGCTAATCAAGCATGGCACAAGCAACTATAATCTCTAAATGTCATTGCAAATATGTTTACTTCATAATAGCTAACTCAGGAACGATGAATCATCATATTTACAAAAACAAGAGAGTTCGAGTTCATACCAGCTTTTCTCATCCCAATAAGTCCATCATATATCATCATTGTTGCCTTTCACTTGCACGATCGAACGATGTGAATAATAATAAGAGTGCACGTGCATTGGACTAAGCTGGAATCTGCGAGCATTCGATAAACAGGAGAAGACAAGGCAATATGTGCTCTTGGTTAAATCAACAATAATGCATATAAGAGCCATCTCAACAATTTAATCATGGTCTTCTCCTATCGAATTTCAAAGAAAAGAAAGGAAATAAATAATATTTACACGGGAAAGCTCCCAACAAGCAAAAGAAGAATGGGAAATATTTTTGGGTTTTCTTTTTAATTACTACAGCAACAAAAAAATAAACTACTACTAATTTTTTTGGTTTTTCTTAAGGTTTATTAAACACACAAGAAGAAAGCAGGAAAAATAAAATAAACTAGCATGGATATTACAGTGAAAGAGTATGAGCACCGACATCTAGCAATGAGTGTGTGTGAACATGAATGTAATGTCCGTGAGAAATACGATTCCCCAAGCTTAGGCTTTTGGCCTAAGTTGGTCTATTGCCGAGGATAGCTCATGGATACCCATAGGTGAAATCGGGGTCATCTTGCGATGCAGCGGCTATCGCCTCTGAGCTGCAGGCGTGGCGCCGAGCAGCCTCCACTATCCTCTCGTATTCATCCGCCTCCTCTCCGGTAATAATATATCTCCCTTTTGCCTGAAAATCAAAGAAGGCAGGAGGCGGGAAGAGCAATATGGACTACATGACGTTTGTTAAAAATTAGTCGATACTGGAAGGTGGTTCGGTCCTCTCAACAAACTGGTGGGAAACCATAGAATCAAAGTCTAAATAAGAAGGGGGTAACTCCATATCACCCTCACGAATGTCTATCTCAAGAAAATTAGCAAGTGGGTTGCATAAATTCCTCCAAAGAACTCACCGCTATGTCTATTCTGATGCAACCTACGAGCTACAATGGCTCCCATATGATAAGATTGGTCTCCTAACACAGCACTCCTGAGAATGCTGAGGTCAGGGACACACATGTGACATGCTTCATCTTTAGCATTTATGCATCTACCTATAAAGAGAGCAAAATAATGTATAGCAGGAAAGTGAATGCTCCCTATAGTAGCTTGCGTTATGTCTCTATATTCAGATTTAGGGGGATCCCTGACATTACCCCAAGATGGAAGTTTGCAAGCAAAAGTGAAATCCTCTAAGTCAATGGTATAAGATTTGTCATAAAGGTCAAACATGACTGAAGGAGAATTACGCGAAGATGAAAACTCAAACCTCCCCACAAATGAGCTTGTGAGATCACGATACTGGGGGCATTTGTCAGCTTCAAAATCCTCAAGACTGGCATTATGCAAATATGCGTTAAATTCTTCTTTGATTCCCACTTGATTCATAAAATTTTCCGAGGGCCATTCATAGGGCCTCACAAGAGCGTCTCTTGGTGGTTCCGCGTCAGCATCACGCATTGCAAGCCTGGGACCTTGCTTCCTTGAAGAACCACCTTGGAACATATTCCTAAACATATTGTTTTCTCTGAAAAATAATTCTGAAATTTTTAGTAACTTCAAATAAAAGTAAACAAACTTCAACAAAACTGATAACAACTACTCATACAAGTGCCTAGAGCATATATCAAGCATTAGAACTACTTGGAACCATATAAATTTGACATGCAAGCTCAAGAACATGGTCACCTATGCAGCACAAATTTGCAATGAATAGAGCACTAGAACAAAAACTAATTGGACCAATGGAGGAGTCACATACCAAGGAACAATCTCCCCAAGCAGTTTTGCGAGAGATGCTTTGAGCAAGGAGATCGAAAATCGTAGCAAAATTGGCTGGAACACGAGCTTGAGTTGGTTTTTCGGGTTTGTGTGATACAGGGGAAGAAGATGGGTGCAGGGATAAGTGGAGGAGGGCCACCAAGGGCCCACGAGGCAGGGGGGCGCGCCCAGGGGGGTAGGGCACGCCCTCCACCCTCGTGGCCAGGCGGCAGCTCCCCCCACGGTAATTTTTGCACTAAAAATTCTCAAATATTCCCGAAAAATCATATTAAATTGGCATGGCATTCCGAGGACTTTTATTTTCGGGACATTTTTATATTGCACGGATAAGTCAGGAGACAGACAGAAAAATACTATTTTACTTTATTTTTACTAAATAACAGAAAATATAAAGAGGGTAAAGAAGATTGTGCTTCTAGTTTCATCCATCTCACGCTCATCAAAAGGAATCCACTAACAAGGTTGATCAACTCTTGTTAACAAACTCATTCCGATAATCATGGAACCAGAGAAATTTCGAATAACACTATGTTACCTCAACGGGGATATGGACATCCCCAATAGTAAGTATATCATATTTCTTCTTGACAGTAGGAAGAGGAAATTCAAAACCTCCAAATATAATCGATGGAATTTTTCCAATAGAGTTGATACTATAAACTTGAGGTTGTTTCCTCGGAAAGTGTACCGTATGCTCATTACCATTAACATGAAAAGTGAAATTGCCTTTGTTGCAATCTATAATAGCCCCTGCAGTATTAAGGAAGGGTCTTCCAAGAATAATAGACATACTATCATCCTCGGGAATATCAAGAATAACAAAGTCCGTTAAAATAGTAACGTTTGCAACTACAACAGGCACATCCTCACAAATACCGACAGGTATAGCAGTTGATTTATCAGCCATTTGCAAAGATATTTCAGTAGGTGTCAACTTATTCAAGTCAAGTCTACGACATAAAGAGAGAGGCATAACACTAACGCCGGCTCCAAGATCACATAAAGCAGTTTTAACATAATTTCTCTTAATGGAGCATGGTATAGTAGGTACTCCTGGATCTCCATGTTTCTTTGGTATTCCACCCTTAAAAGTATAATTAGCAAGCATGGTGGAAATTTCAGCTTCCGGTATCTTTCTTTTATTTGTAATAATATCTTTCATATACTTAGCATAAGGATTTGTTTTGAGCATCGCTACCAATCGTGACACGCAAAAAGATAGGTCTAATCATTTCAGCAAAGCGCTCAAAATCCTCATCATCCTTCTTCTTGGATGGTTTTGGAGGAAAAGGCATGGGTTTCTGAACCCATGATTCTCTTTCTTTGCCATGTTTCCTAGCAACAAAATCTCTCTTATCATAATGTTGATTCTTTGATTGTGGGTTATCAAGATCAACAGGAGGTTCAACTTCTACATCATTATTATTACTAGGTTGAACATCATCATTAACATTTTGACTAGGTTCATGTTCATTACCAGATTGTGTTTCAGCATCAGACATAGAGATATCATTTGGATTCTCAGGTGGTTCAGCAATAGGTTCACTAGAAGTTTGCAAAGTCCTATCATTTTTCTTTTTCTTCCTTTTAGAAGAACTAGGAGCATCAATATTATTTCTTTGAGAATTTTGCTCAATTCTTTCTACCAGTTCTAGTAGCCACTCTAACAGCATAATCATTTTCTTACTATTCATTTCATCAAGCACTTCCTTTTGAGCTTTAAGTAAATTGTTCTACTTGAGTGGTAACCATAGAAGCATGTTTGCTAACTAGTTTAAGTTCACCTCTAATATTAGCCATATAAACTTAACATAAGGATTTGTTTTGAGCACATCATTTAATCGCATACGCAAAAAGATGGGTCTAATCATTTCAGCAAAGCGCTCAAAAAAATCCTCATCATCCTTTTTCTTGGATGGTTTCGGAGGAAAAGGCATGGGTTTCTGAACCCATGGTTCTCTTTTCTTTACCATGTTTCCTAGAAACAAAGTCTCTTTTATCATAGCATTGATTCTTTGATTGTGGGTTATCAAGATCAACAGCAGGTTCAACTTCTACTTCATTATCATTAATAGGTTGAGCATCATCATGAACATCATCATTAACATTTTCACTAGGTTCATGTTCATTACCAGATTGTGTTTCAGCATCAAAAACAGAGATATCATTTGGATTCTCAGGTGGTTCAGCAATAGGTTCACTAGAAGTTTGTAACGTGCTATAATTTTTCTTTTTCTTCCTTTTAGCAGAACTAGGTATATCAATATTATTTCTCTGAGAATCTTGCTCGATTCTCTTACGGTAGCCTTCAGGATACAAAGGTTCCTGAGTCATTCTACCAGTTCTAGTAGCCACTCTAACAGCATAATCATTTTTCTTACTATTCATTTCATCAAGCACTTCTTTCTGAGCTTTAAGTACTTGTTCTACTTGAGTGGTAACCATAGAAGCATGTTTGCTAACTGCTACGTCTCGAGCTTGCGTTGGTTTTCCCCGAAGAGGAGAGGATGATGCAGCACAGTAGCGTAAGTATTTCCCTCAGTTTTTGAGAACCAAGGTATCAATCCAGTAGGAGGCCACGCGCAAATCCCTCGTACTGCACAAAACGATAGCTACTCGCAACCAACGCGATTAGGGGTTGTCAATCCCTTCACGGTCACTTACGAGAGTGAGATCTGATAGAGATAATATTTTTGGTATTTTTGGTATAAAGATGCAAAGTGAAAAGTAAAAGCAAAGCAAGTAAATAAAGTGATGGAGATTGATATGACGAGAATAGACCCGGGGGCCATAGGTTTCACTAGTTTCTTCTCTCAAGAGCATAGATATTTTACGGTGGGTGAACAAATTACTGTTGAGCAATTGACAGAATTGAGCATAGTTATGATGTTATCCAGGCAATGATCATGTATATAGGCATCACGTCCGAGACAAGTAGACCGAAACGATTCTGCATCTACTACTATTACTCCACTCATCAACCGCTATCCAGCATGCATGCAGAGTATTAAGTTAAAAACAGAGTAACGCCTTAAGCAAGATGACATGATGTAGAGGAATAAATTCATGCAATATGATAAATACCCCATCTTGTTATCCCCAATCGCAAAAATACAATACGTGCCTTGCAACCCCTTCTGTCACTAGGTAAGGACACCGCAAGATTGAACCCAAAGCTAAGCACTTCTCCCATTGCAAGAACTACCAATCTAGTTGGCCAAACCAAACGGATAATTCAAGAGACTTGCAAAGATAACTCAATCACACATAAAAGAATTCAGAGAAGAATCAAATATTTTCCATAGATAAGTTGGATCATAAACCCACAATTCATCGGTCTCAACAAACACACCGCAAAAAGAAGATTACATCGAATAGATCTCCACGAGAGAGGGGAGAACATTGTATTGAGATCCAAAAAGAGAGAAGAAGCCATCTAGCTACTAGCTATGGACCCGAAGGTCCAAGTAGACTACTCACACTTCATCGGAGGGGCTATGGTGTTGATGTAGAAGCCCTCCGTGGTGGATGCCCCTCCAGTGAGCTCCTAACAGGCCCCAAGATGGGATCTCGTGGATACAGGAAGTTGCGGCGGTGGAATTAGGTTTTGGCTCCGTCTTCGATCTGTTGGGGGTAATACGAGGTATATATAGGAGGAAGGAGTACGCCGGTGGAGCTGTCGGGGCCCACGAGGCGTGGGGGCGCCCAGGGGAGGGCGCGCCCCAACCTCGTGACCGCCTGCACTTCTTGGAGTAGGGTCCAAGTCTCCCGGATCACGCTCGGTGAGAAGATCACGTTCTGAAGGTTTCATTCCATTTGGACTCCGTTTGATATTCCGCTTTCTTCAAACACTGAAATAGGCAAAAAACAGCAATTACAGGCTGGGCCTCCAGTTACTAGGTTAGTCCCAAAAGTAATATAAAAGTGGAAAATAAAGCCCATTATAGTCCAAAACAATAGATACAGTAGCATGGAGCAATCAAAAATTATAGATACGTTGGAGACGTATCAGGCATCCCCAAGCTTAATTCCTGCTCGTCCTCGAGTAGGTAAATGATAGAAAGAGAATTTTTGATGCGGAGTGATACTTTGGCATAATTTCAATGTAAATCTTCTTAATTGTGATATGAATATTCAGATCCGAAAGATTCAAGACAAAAGTTCATATTGACATAAAAATAATAATACTTCAAGCATACTAAACAAAATAATTATGTCATCTCAAAATAACATGGCCAAAGAAAGTTCATCCCTACAAAATCATATAGTTAGGCTATGCTTCATTTTCGTCACACAAAGATGCTCCCAACTTCTATACCCCGATGACAAGCCAAGCAATTGTTTCATACTTAAATAATCTCAAACTTTTTCAACTTTCACGCAATACATGAGCGTGAGCCATGGATATAGCACTATGGGTGGAATAGAATATGATGATGGGGATTGTGTGGAGAAGACAAAAAAGGAGAAAGTCTCACATTGACGAGGCTAATCAACGGGCTATGGAGATGCCCATCAATTGATGTCACCATGAGGAGTAGGGATTGCCATGCAACGGATGCACTAGAGCTATAATGCTCAACAAAAGAAAACTAGTGGGTGTGCATCCAACTTGCTTGCTCATGAAGATCTAGGGCATTTGAGGAAGCCCATCGTAGGAATATACAAGCCAAGTTCCATAATGAAAAATTCCCACTAGTATAAAAAGGACAACTTATGAAACTCACTATATGAAAAACATGGTGCTACTTTGAAGCACAATATATGAGACTCACTACATGAAGAACGAGGTGCTACTTTGAAGCACAAAATATGAGACTCATTACATGAAGAACATGGTGCTACTTTGAAGCACAAGTGTGGAAAAAGAGATAGTAGCATCGTCCTTTTATTTTTTTATTTTTTTTGGGCCTTTCTTTTTTTTGGCCTTTCTCTTTTTCTTTTTTTTTATTTGGGCAATGCTCTAATAATGATGATCATCACACTTCTATTGATTACAACATAAAGATTACAACTCGAAACTAGAACAAGGTATGACTCTATATGAATGCCTCCGTGGTGTCTGGGATGGTGCAATGAATCAAGAGTGACATGTATGAAAATAATGCATGGTGGCTTTGCCACAAATACGATGTCAACTACATGATCATGCAATGGCAATATGACAAAGGTAATGTATGTCATGATGATGACGAACGGAACGGTGGAAAGTTGCATGGCAATATATCTCGGAATGGCTATGGAAATGCCATAATAGGTAGGTATGGTGGCTGTTTTGACGAAGATATAGGGAGGTTTATGTGTGATAGAGCGTATCATATCACGGGGTTTGGGTGCACCGGCGAAGTTTGTGCCAACTCTCATTGTGAGAAAGGGCAATGCACGGTACCGAAGAGGCTAGCAATGGCTGAAAGGTAAGAGTACGTATAATCCATGGACTCAACATTAGTCAAAAGAACTCATATACTTATTGCAAAAATTTAGAAGTATCAAAAATCAAGTACTACATGCATGCTCCTAGGGGGATAGATTGGTAGGAAAATACCATCGCTCGTCCCCGACCGCCACTCATAAGGATGCACAAGCCAGGTACACTTCATGTTTCAAATTTGTTACACAACTTTAACCATACGTGCATGCTACGGGATTTGCTAACTTCAACACAAGCATTTCTCAAATTCACAACTACTCAACTAGCATGACTTTGATATTATTACCTCCATATCTCAAAACAATTATCAAGCATAAAACTTATCTTAGTATTCAATGCACTCAAAAGAAAGTTTCACATATCTTGAACACCAAGTTTATTAACATTAAGCAAATTACCATGCTATTAACGACTCTCAAAATAATCTAAGTGAAGCATGAGAGATCAAGTTTCTTAAAACAAATCCACCACCGTGCTCTAAAATATCTAAGTGAAGCACTAGAGCTAAAATTATCACGCTCAAAAAGATGTAAGTGAAGCACTATGAGCAAACTATCAAGCTCAAAAGATATAATTGAAGCACATAGAGTATTCTATCAAATTTCAAATCATATATGGCTCTCTCAAAAGGTGTGTACAGCAAGGATGATTGTGGTAAATAACAAGAAAGGACTCAAATAATACAAGACGCTCCAAGCAATACACATATCAAGTTGATGAATAAAAATATAGCTCCAAGTAAATTACCGATGGAAGTGGACGAAAGAGGGGATGCCTTCCGGGGCATCCCCAAGCTTTGACTTTTTGGTGTCCCTGGATTATCTTGGGGGTGCCATGGGCATCCCCAAGTGTCGGGGCAGGCTGATCTGGCCCACGAACACCTATGGGGCCGGCGGACCGAGCCCCTTTCGGTTCGGCAGGGAGCAGAGGTCGCACGAAGAGCAGATCGAGGCGAAGCACGCGAGAGGTTTACCCAGCTTCGGAGCTCTCCGGAGAGATAACACTCCTACTGCTGCATGTATGATTTGTATTGTGTTCTTGCTAGGGAGCGCTGAGAGCTACAGTATACTTCAGCTGCTAACGAGACCTAGCGTGAGAGTGTTCGAACCCTTCTCTACGTTGCGCATGGGCCTCCTTTTATATGCACAAAGGGGCTCCGACAGGTGGCAACGTAGATGGTGGTACAAATGGAAAAACGATGGTTGGTACACCTACTTGTACAAAGGTATGGTGTAATATACCTAACTCGACGGCAGGGGACAAAGGCATTAAATGCCCATCTTGTCGCCTCTAACAAAGGCAAACAGGGACTGGCTGGGCGCCACCGTCCGCCACGATGGCAAACTTGTCGGCGCCGCCGCCACCTCGCACCGCTGGCTGCACAGCCTCCGCCACGCTACCGCTGGAAAGGCCCAGGCGACACGTTAGTGGATGCGCTGGAGCGAGGGTACGGAGAGGTGGTCTGCCGTGCGGCAAGCGCTTTGCCACGGTTGATGTCTTGTCGCGCCCGGAAGCTTGTCGCTCACCGGGCCTTCCCGGCAAGTTCCTCTTGCCGGGGTCTTGTCTTGTATGTGCCTGAGGTGGCCTTCCCGGCAAGCTCCTCTTGCTGGGGCCTCGTCTACTAAGTGCCTTGGGTGACCTTCCCGGCAAGCTCCTCTTGCCGGAGTCTTGTCTCCCTGGCTTGAATACTTTGTTCTTGAATGGCTCCAAAGGAACCATGGAGGACCTTGGCGGTCACCCGGTAAGCCTAGCCGCGGAGGGCTGCAACTGCCCGTCATGCTAGTTAGGGATACTAGGGTACCCCTACTCTAGTACACCGACAGAGCCCCGGCTCGGGCCACACACGGTGCCGAAGCGCTGGGCCAGGCCCAAAACAGGGCACGGGCACACGCGCCCGGTCACACCGTAACTCACCCCGGACCCACCACGTCCCCATTTAACGACACGCACCGAACGTGGGCGCCGTGTGAGAGATCGTGGGAGAGGTTGTGGGGTTTCTTTATTTGAAATCGAACGTCCGCCTCCCCTTTATAAGCAGGGGAAGTAGGGGCACGCCGCTTACCTTGCCGCCGCTGTCCCATCGAAAACCACCGCCGCTCCCCTTCTTCTCGAGGCCGAAGAGAGCAGCGCTCCGCCCCCATCGCCACCAAAGACACTCAACGCCGCCGACCTCCTCCACCGCCTCCGCCATGGGCCCAAAAGCCGACAAGGGAAGACCGTGAAGTCGGCCGAGGCGCTGCTTTGCGGCGCTATGGAAGGAGCGGGTTGTCTTCCCCCTCAGCTCGCGAGGGAGCTGAGGGAGAACTACTACCTCTTCCGGTCGACGGAGAGGCGCGCAAGATCCGCGAACGAAGGTATTCCCCGCCGCTGCAGAACTGGCCCGACGGGTATCCCTTCTTCGCTCTTCTTTCATCGGGCTCTGCCTCGCCCTTCTCTGAAGTTCTTTTGTGACATTATGAACACCTACGGGTTCCGCCTCCTTGATTTCACCCCCAACGCCGTTCTGACCATGGTAGTTTTCGCACATCTCTACGAAAACTTTGTCGGAGTCCACCCAAATGTAGCTCTTTTCCGTCACTTCTTTTTGCCCCGAGCCGAGAGAGGAGAGCCCCTTGCCGGAGGAATTGCTTGGGTCTCTAGGGTCGGCAAGAAGGAGGCCTATCTAGAGGGAGAGCTTCGTAGCAAATGGGAGGAGTGGAGGGCAGATTGGTCCTGGATCGTTGAGGAGAACCCGCAGCCTTTTACCGCTCAGCGCCAAACCCCAGTAGTACGCGGCAATGACTGGAGCAATCTGGCCCCGGAGGATGCTAGGTTGAAGATCGTGATTACCGAATCCTCCGCCTCAGACTTGCCGGACTCATCAGGGACTGTTGGCGCAGACTTTCTTCGCCTCAAGACGCTTCTTTGCAGGAGAGGAGGAGACCTGCCTGGGAATTCCAGAACGCAGCAGACATCATGAGGCTGCGCCCAGGCCTCAACTTCAACTTCACCGTCTTGGAGATTGACGCAATCCTCTTAGAGTTGTTCAAGCCTGATCCTGACAAACCGAAGATGTTTAGGTTGCCGAGGGGCATCGTTCCGCTGTGCAACAACTCGTCGCTTGACCGCATCCGTGCAATGATGCCGTTGTGCGACTCCCACGGAATTGTCCCCACTTGGCAAGAGCCGGCAGACGACATCGTGCGGCAGTTCTTCGACAATCTAGTGGAGATGCCGGTCCGCCCCAATGAGCAGAGGGGCCTCACCATGACACCATCGACGCATTTAGATGCGCCAGATCGCCACTGTGCTAGAAGAAGCGGCAGCAGGCCGCTGCTGGGCGAGTTTGGCTTTACTGTGGAGGAGGCGGAGGCAGCCGAGGCGGCAAGTCTTGTCGAGCGAAAGGAGTTCGCCGGCGAGGAAGAGCTTGCCGAGCCCGAGGCCGAGTCGAGCGAGCCCGCCGAGGGCGCATGCACTCCACCTCCAAGCAGCTTGCCGCGAGCGGAGCCACCGGCTCCACCAAGAAGGCGTCTTCGCAGGGCCGGAGACGCAGCGGGGCGGCAGACGGGCCAACATCCGCAGCGCCGCGGGACTCGCTCCACCGCGGCAAGCACTGTTGCCGCGGGAGCACCTCACACTGCTGCGGCAACCGGGGCGGGGCCCTCGCAGGCCACCGGTCCTGCTCCCGCCAAGCGTCCAAGGGAGCCCACTCCTCCGCCTCGCATCTGGAGGCGGGCCAGTCGACCTCTCCGCTGGCCAAATTCGACGAAGAAGAGGAAGAGTAAGATTCCTTGTTGTACTTGTAATTCTTCGATTTGTTGCCTTGTCTTGTATCTCGACCGCTTTACTCAATCCATTCCTTTTCGTGACGCCGCCCGGAGGATGTCGAAGAGGGCCAAGACCCGGTGATTGTCGCCGAGGATTTAACTCATCGCGACGGCCGGAGGCGGCCCGAGACAGCCTTGCCGGTGAGACAACTCTCCTTCAAAGCAGCCCTCAGCCGCAGCCCCCAGTAAGTATATGGTCTCTTTCTTGCTGTTCGGCGTGCATGGGTGCTTTTTCCTTTGCGATATCTCGATCGTTGACTTGTGTAGAAGCAGCAGCCTCCTTCGCTTCGACCACGCCGCCAAGGGTGGATTCCCGGCAAGGAGCGCCTCGGCAAGGGAGCCTTCTCCGGCAAGGGAACCTTCTCCGGCAAGGGAGCCTTCTCCGGCAAGGGAGGCTTCTCCGGCAAGGGGCAGCTCTTCGGCAAGGGACGGCACCAGCGATCCCTTGGCGGCGGAGACCATGACCGCAGCCCCCGGCGCAGGTAACCTTCTTGCCTGAGTATTTCCCTTGTGTTTTTCTTCTTCCGATTCTATCTTTGGATATTTGCTTGACTTTCTTCATCCGTCCGCCACAGAGCCAATGGAGACCAAGGTCGCCGGCGAGGAGGACGCGCGCGGCAACACTGACGAAGCCGCCGCCGTGGGAGAAGAAGCCGGCGCTGACGAGCCTGCCGGCGAAGAGGCCACCGAGGCCGCCTACGTAAGCCGGGCGAGGGTCTGGCGATCGTGACCGACGGCCCCGAGGCCGCAGGAGCGCCAGCGCTACACCGACCGCCGATTCCCCGCCGCTTGCTGCAGCTGCCAGTTCAAGAGCCCCAGCCCGCGCTTACTTGAAGGCCGGGCGACGGCGTTTTCATCAAGCTCCCATGGGAGTCGAAGTTCCAGGCGCCGGCCGAAGGAGAAACCTTCGATGAAGAGCTGCTCGCCTCCGCTGGCCGACGCTTAGTTGACGCTGGCCAAGCAGCAGAAGCAAGCGAGCTCGAGGAGGAGCAGCATTAAGCTGTTGTCGCCGCATCGCGCTCGACAAGCCAAACTGGCATCCCAGGAGGCCCTTGTCGCCAAGGCGGGAGCAGATATTGAGAAGCGCGCGGAGGAGCTCCGGGGCAGCAACCAGGAAGCTCTCCGGTCCTTGGCGGAGGAGCGGGAGCAACTCGTCGAGGAGCGCACGGCCTTCATCCTCGAGAAGGCTGCAGCTGAGGAGGAACAGCGGCTTGCCGCCGAGAAGCTGTTCACGCAGGAAAGCGAGCTGGCGCAGCGGAAGGTCAACCTGGACAGCCACGAGGAGGATCTCGCCATGCGCGAGGAAACATTTGGCGGGGCTCTCAAGGAGGCAAGGGATGCCGCCGCTGCCGAGGCCGCCAAGAAGGAGCTGGAGACAAAAGTGGCGCAATTGGAGGCCAGCCTCAAGAAGAGCGGCGAGGAGCTCGCCGCACTCAAGCACGAGCGCGAGAAGGATGCCTACACTCTTGGCGAGCTGCAGGGCCGTCTCGCCAAGAGGAGCAAGGAGCTCAGCGCCGCCAGGGACTCCAATGCAGATCTCGAGTTGAAGCTGACTACTTTGACTCAGACCGGACGGCGCCAAGGAGCGGGAGGCGGCCTTGAAGGAGAAGATCAAGGCCGACGAGGAGCTGTTGGCGAATGCTGTTGCCGCCCAGGGCGCCTTGAGGGAGAGTGTGGAGCCCTGGACCGAAGGTCTCGTGGATACTGCTGCCGCCATCCACAACGTGCTGATGGAGCTGGGGATGGTGGATCTCGGATACTCCTCCGACGAGCACCTCCAACCCAGCGCCAAGCTTAGCTTATTCTTCAAGGGCGTGGCGACGGGCCTCCAGCGACTCCGGGAAGAGGTCCCAAAACAGCTGACCGAGGAGTCGCGCCAGATCTGCGCGGGAGCCCTCCAAAAGGTGCTGATGAAGGTGGCCTTCCGCAATCCGGGCCTCAACTTCACCAACGACCTCAAGTCTCTGCCACGGATGCCGATGTGGAGGCGCTCAAGGCCCTTGTCGCACCCATTGTGGACAGGGTGAGCGGAATCAAGAGGGTTGAGGGTGGCCGCGTAGATTAGGCCGCCCGTTTTTTTCTTGCTCTTTCCGCTGCTAGTCATGTCATAGGAACAATCCATTAGAGCTGCGGCAAGCTATCTTGTAATATAACTTTATTTTGGATATCAATTGCTATGCTATTTCCTTTACTTGATTCCTTCCTTTGTATGTCTTTGCCTTACGCTTTTAGGGGACTTGTCGGCGCGGGCACCTGAGCCGCGAGCGCTGAGTGCGGAACAGCAGCCTGCCGGCGGTGCCGCTTCCGACAAGCAACCATGTCGCAACTAGTCGCAGCTCACTTAAGTTGTTGAGCGGAATCGAAACAAAGTAAGGGCGCAACTAGCTACGAATTGGTTCCTCTGCTACATGTGTTTTCCATACAAAGTTCGGTCGCTCAAGGAAAATAACTTAAAATTTTAAAACTGATTGCTCAAACTTTGGCAACTTAGCTTTTCCGTCGCTTGCTTCCGGTAAGGCTAGATTTCCTTGAGCGACGTTTGGTCCACACCATCATCTTCTCCTTTCTCCCCGGCAAACTTGTGTGCGAGGGAACCTTCCTTTCTTTGAGAAAGAGAAAGAAGAGAAAATAAAGATATGGAGCCTTGTGGCTCATTATTACTTACTGTGAGTAGGTGCTGCACAAAGTGTCGGATAATGCATGCAAAATAGAAGTGAAAAAAGCATGAAATCGACAAGGTGCGCCAAGCACGCTTAGCTTTATCGATGCACGGGTCTGCGCCCGGCTTTGTACAAAGGATTACATGCATCACCGCAAGACTTGTACAAAAGGTGGTTGCCGGGACAGGTTCCGGCAACCGCGCCCTACGGATAAAACTTACGAAGATGCTCAATATTCCAGGAGTTGCTCACCGGAATGCCATCTTCGGTCTCAAGGCGGACAGTTCCTGGCCTAGTGACTCGTTTCACCCGATAAGGGCCTTCCCACTTTGGCGTCAACTTGTTGGAATTCTTGGCGGACTGAACGCGCCGAAGAACAAGGTCGCCTTCCTCGAGACTTCTGGCATTGACTTTGCGGCTATGGTAGCGGCGCAAAAGCTTGTCGGGTACCGAGCAGCTCAGACAAAGCCCGAAGACGATCTTCCTCAAGGAGCAAGCAGGCGTCATCTTGTCGCAGCTGCTCTTGCTCAAGCTCATCATAAGTGAGCACTCGAGGCAATCCGTGATACGAAGTTACGTGGGGAGAACCGCCTCGCTCCATAGACTAGAGCGAAGGTGTCCGGCGGTGGCTCGATTTGGCGTCGCCCTGGTCGGCCAAAGAACCACCGGCAGCTCCTCAATCCGATATCTTCCGCACTTGTGCAGCCCGTCCGAAAGTTCTGGTCTTGAGCCCGCTGCAGCACTTCAAAGATTTGCCCTTCTCCGCTTGACCGCTGCTTCTCGGATGAGCAATGTAAGCGAAGCTGCACCTTGGCGCAAAGATCTTGGACGCATCGCATGAAGGTGCGGCTTGTGAACCGTGTGTCGTTGTCGGTGATGATCCTGTTAGGGATTCCAAACGGCAAACAATCGACTGAAGAACTTGATCGCCGATTGTCTTGTCACCTTCCTCATCGCTTCCACTTCCGGCCACTTTGTGAACTTGTCGATGGCAACGCATAAGTACTTCAAAGCCCCGACAGCTTCGGGGAAGGGGCCGAGGATGTCGAGCCCCTGCACCGAAAAATGGCTAGGATAAAGGGATCGCCGGAGAGCTTGAGCTGGCTGGTGTGTCTCGCTTGGAATGGAACCGCACGCTTCACACTTGGTTACTTGTGCAGTTGCATCCTCGAGGGTTGTCGGCCAAAAGAAACCTTGCCGGAACGCTTTGCCGGCAAGTGCTTTCCGGGCGCCAATGTGGTGACCACATATGCATCCATGTATCTTCGCCAACAGCTTTTGTCCGTCTTCCCGATGAATACACTTCAATTTCACCCGTTGAGTCTTCTTACATGCAGTGTCAGTCGACAAACTGGTACATACCGACCGCCGGGCTACTCTTTCCGCTTCTTCTTGCTCTTTGGGAAGTTCTCCTGTCTGAAGGAAATGGACAATCTGCTGCGCCCATGCTGGAGCTTGCGGCTCGACAACAAGGACTAAAGGCACATCTGCTGCTGCGGGAGCATCAGCTTCCACGGCAAGAACATGCGGCTCAGCCGGAGCTTGACGTTCCCCGGCAAGCTTGTGGGAGCAAAACTTGTCGGGAGCGTCTGCTTCAACGAAACAAACCCTGGGGCTTGTCGGAGCAGACTGCCCCTCAGCTCTGTTGGTGTCGATCTTGGGGACCTTCGCGGCGGCGGCTTTGGGAAGCTCTGCCGGAAAGTAGTCACCAGAGATTAACCTCCTCTTCTTGCTCTGTCCTGTTGGTGGTGTTACGGACGGTTGAGTTAGCCTGAGCACAAAATTCCCTGGTTCCATTGTGTAACTTAAGCGGCGCACTTTGACAAGCCATCAAGAATGTCGCTCGAGCTCTCGGAATATGCTCCATTTGCAGGCCGTCAAAGTGCTCTTCTAGCTTCCTCACTTCATCAACATAAGCTTCCATCAACGGACTCTGATAATTCTTGTTCACTTGGCAGATAACGAGTTGTGAGTCACCCCTGACAATGAGTTTCTTGATCCCAAGGTCTACTGCGATCCTGAGACCGGCAAGCAAACCTTCATACTCTACAGTATTGTTTGTTGCTTGCTCCTTGGGAAAGTGCATCTGGACTACGTACTTGAGGTGCTCTCCGGTGGGTGCGACAAGCAGCACGCCGGCACCGGCGCCTTGCAGCGAGAAGGCACCATCAAAGTACATCAGCCACTCTTTGCTTGCTTCCTTCACGGGAATGCTCGTCTCTGGAACTTCTTCATCTGGTGTTGGCGTTCATTCTGCTATGAACTCCGCCAATGCTCTGCTTTGGATAGTTGAAGTGCTCTCAAACTTGAGGCCAAAGCTTGACAGCCCAAAGGCCCACTCGACAATCCCGCCTTGCCTCTGGATTTTGCAAGATCCTCTTCGGGAAAGCGAGTGACGATCGTGATCTCATGTGCCCGAAAGTAATGGCGCAGCTTTCTCGAGGCCATGAGAAGGCCGAAGCAACTTCGCACACCGTAGTACCTTGATCTAGCCCCTCGCATAAGGGAACCGACAAAGTAAATCGGGCGCTGCACCATCCTTTTCTCAGACCGCCATGCGCTCACAAGCAGATTCGCCCTTGTCGGGACCAGAGCTTGCCGGGCGAAGCCCCCGCTTGTCGCCGGATGTGTCCGCCGTGGTTGCTAGCTCATCATCCGCCTCCCTCTTCCATTAACGCAGCACAAACCATTTGATTGGTTGCCGCTATATATAGCAGCAACTTCTCTTGTGGTCTAGGTGCGACAAGTGTTGGAGTGGAGGACAGGTATCTCTTCAAGTCCTGCAGCGCTGCCTCCGCTTCCGGAGTCCATTGCATCGGACCTGCCTTTTTCAAGATTTCGAAAAATGGCAGGGCGCGCTCAGCAGATCTAGAGATAAACCTGCTGAGAGCAGCTACGCAACCGGCAAGCCTTCGTACATCCTTGACGCGCTTTGGTGCTTCAATCTGCTCAATGGCCTTGATCTTGTCGGAATTGGCTTCAATTCCTCGAGACACGAAGAACCCGAGAAGCTTGCGGAAGGGACTCCAAACACGCACTTCTCGGGGTTGAGCTTGAGGTTGATCTTGGCGCAGATTTGCAAAGGTTTCATCTAAATCTTGAACCAGGGTTGCTTTGTCCTTGCTTTTGACCACTATGTCATCCATGTATGCTTCCACATTTACTGTGCATTTGCGGCTCAAAAGCATCATGAACTACTCTTGCAAACGTTGAACCAGCATTCTTTAACCCGAAGGGCATCCGCACAAAGCTGTATGTGCCACATGGGGTGATGAATGCGGTCTTCTCCTCATCCTCTTCTCGCCATGAAGATCCGATGATATCCTGAATATGCATCCGAAATGAAAGCAAATCACATCCGCCGTGGAGTCAACAATCTGTCGATGCGCTGCAAGGGAAATGGATCTTTGGGACAAGCTTTATTGACATCTGTAAAGTCGATACAAAGCCTCCATTTCCCGTTAGCCTTGCGCACAACTACAGGATTGGCCAACCACGTAGGATGGAGCACTCCTCTGACAAGGCATGCTGCTTCCAGTTTCTTGATTTCTTCCGTGATGAACTCTTGACGCTCCACTGCTTGCTTCCTGACTTTCTGCTTGACGGGCCGCGCATGAGGACAAACGGCAAGACGGTGCTCAATTACTTTCCTGGGAACACCGGGGATGTCAGACGGTTGACACGCAAACATCGCCGACGCCGCCTGCAGAAAGCAACGAGCGCCGCCTTCCTATTTAGGGTCGAGAGGCACCGATGGTGAAGGTACCACCAGTGCCGTCCTCCTTGGCGGACACCTTCTTGGTCTCTGGTGGAGCTGTCATCGTCTTCTTATACTTGCCGGTGGAGCTCGATGGTCCGTCCTCGACGGTAGCGCGGCACTCCGAGGAGGTGCGCTTGCCGGAGTGGGCATCAGAGCTCTTGCCGGACTTGGTCTTCTTCTTCCCCCCGGGAGCTTCAGCGGCAAGTGGCTTGCAATCTGTCGCGGCTGCTGCTTCCGGTAGATCTTGTCGGCGCAGATAAGAGCATCCTTCTTGTCGCCAGGATGAGATGACGCTTATCGGGCTTGGCATCTTCGTGGAGGTTGTAGGCATAGTGAGAGGCCGCCATGAACTTGGCGAGTGCCGACGGCCAAGTATTCCATTGTAAGGCAATGGAAAATCAGCAACGCCGAAAGTGACACTCTCGGCCCTGAAGTTCAGCTCGCTGCCAAATGTCACCGACAACGTGATCTTTCCCTTCGGTTTGCTCCTTCCCGGATTGATTCCTTGAAAAGTGTCGGTCTCTTCGAGCTCGCCATCGTGGATCCGGAGTTTCGAGCACCGCGAGGAGATCGATTCAAGCCGCCCCACCACAACTAACATCTTGGTGACCTTGAGGTTGCGGATAGTTGGTGAAACCAACATTGGCAAGCACCCGACCGCAGTTACGCGATCAGGGTGGTCCTCAATATCAAAGATGATAGGCGTGCTGGACCATTTCAGAGGCTTGCGTGACTCGATGGATGGTTCTGCCGCATTGACCTCCCGCATCCACTGCTTGAGCTGGCGGTGGGAGGTATGCAGAGAAGCACCGCCGTCAACGCACAGGACCTCTGTGGCTTTCTCGCAACTCCTGCTCATCGGCGTCGTCATCATCCATGTCTTCATCGCCGTCTTCGTCTTCATCCTTGTCGCGCCGCTGGGAGGCCTGTCTCTTGCCGCTGCTTGGCCTTGCTGCGCCTCCCCCCGGCGGGACGCTTTCTTCGGCTCCTCCAAAGACCTTCAGGCCTTCTCCTTGTCGCGCCGTCAGATTCAGCTCGTTGCTCGACAAGCTGCTCTACCTTCTTGCAGCTCTGGAGGTCATGGCCCTTGGTGCGGTGGATCTTGCAAGATCGCTTGCCGAGCCGCCCCGCTTGTCGGCGGCCGCCACAGTCGGTGGTTGGTGCCAGCGGCAACCTCCTTGCCGGAGCTACCAGCCTTGGCGTTCTTGTCGCCACCTCCGCTGTCGGACTGCTCAACAACTAGCACAGCTACCGCTTTCTTTTTCTGTTGCCCCGCCACCGCTCTTCTTTGCCGGGCGGTTTCTTCATCGCCGATCCTCCCGCCTCGGTATTCTCTCCGGGAGTCTTCTCCCTCCTCAAAGACGTGCACACTTGTCGCTGTGGTGTATAGCTCATCGACGTCTTCGATTTTGCACATCGCCATCTCCTCTCGTGATCCCGCGGTTTCAAGACGTTTCGATGGAACGCGCTGATCACCAAGCGGGTGGACATCTCGATGTTGTGCTGTACACGGCTGAATCTTTGAATATACTTGCGCAGGGATTCTCCTTCCTTCTGGGCGAGCAGATGAAGGTCGCTTTCTTGACCATGGGGTTTGTGGCCGCCTGTAAAGGCGCCGACAAACTGATGGCATAGATCTGCACAAGAAGATATGGAGTTGTCCGGCAAGTGCATGAGCCAGGACCTGACGTTGGGCTTGAGTACCAGCGGGAAGTAGTTGGCAAGGATCTTGTCGTCTCGCCCTCCGGCAGCCTGCACCGTGATGGTGTAGATGCTGAGGAACTCCGACGGATGCGTCTTGCCGTCGTACTTCTCCCAGACGCCCGCTTGAAGTTTTTCTTGCTGGGCCATCGACTTGCCGCAGCTCACGAGTGAACGCAGGGCAACCTACCGCTGACGGCAAGTCGCTGGTTCTTCCGGGCGCTGCATGTCAACAGAGGCCCGGCGCGCTTGTCGGATTGACGCCGCTTTCTCTTGGGCGCCGATGCGAAGTTCGAGCATCCTCTTCTTGTCGATCGTAGTAGCACTTGGCGCTGATCGCGATGAGCTCGTGGATCTGATGACGCAATGGAGTCGCTCTCGAGGTGGATCCGGCGAGTCGGCGATCTTGGCCTTCGGGGCGGAGAGTGCATGGTGGTTGCACCCCATCGGTCTCTGCCGCCACGGCTCGCGTTGGCATATTCTTGCCGCGGCAGCGATGCACTCGGTTGCCGGAGCGTCGCCGCTGGCGGCCGATGAGACTTCAGATGGTGGCCTCCACCGTCGACCTTTTGTCGGCCGTTGGAGGGTAATCCAGAGCGCTTGAGCTCTCGCGCAGCTTCGCTAGAGTGGTGGGTGGCAGTGGCGAACGGCGCAAGGAGCGGGATATGCTCGGACTTCTATCTATGTTAGAAGGAGCAGATCCCGTCCGAGCGATCGCGTTTCGCCGCGCCAAAGATGTTGGCGTGCATGCTGGTCTTGAACGTCCCGGGATCCTCCAGTTCGATCTCGGTTCAGCGAGCGTATGGCATTGTGAATGCCATGACGCTGTCGGTCCCGTGCTTCCTGAGACGGGAGCGGTGCATGTACGGACGCCGAGGTCTGCGCAGCCTTGTCCTTGGCCTTGACAGCAGCGTGAGCGCCCCCGTCGCCGTCCGTTCTCCCGCTGGCGTCTACTCCACCACCTATTTGCTCCGGTGGCGGTGGGTTCGACGTGGACGGGGCTTCTGCCGCCGAAGCCTTCTTCTTCGGTGGCATGTTGATGAAGGTGATGAAGATCTAGCTCGCGTGGACGCCGGATCAGGTTCACACAACCTCGACGCTTCTACCGGGCGCGCCAAAGATGTCGGGCAGGCTGATCTCGCCCACGAACACCTATGGGGCCGGCGGACCGAGCCCCTTCGGTTCGGCGGGAGCAGAGGTCGCACGAAGAGCAGATCGAGGCGAAGCACGCGAGAGGTTTACCCAGCTTCGGAGCTCTCCGGAGAGATAACAGTCCTACTGCTGCATGTATGATTTGTATTGTGTTCTTGCTAGGGAGCGCTGAGAGCTACAGTATACTCCAGCTGCTAACGAGACCTAGCGTGAGAGTGTTCGAACCCTTCTCTACGTTGCGCATGGGCCTCCTTTTATATGCACAAAGGGGCTCCGACAGGTGGCAACGTAGATGGGGGTACAAATGGAAAAACAGTGGTTGGTACACCTACTTGTACAAAGGTATGTTGTAATATACCTAACCCCGACGGTAGGGACAAAGGCATTAAATGCCCATCTTGTCGCCCTAACAAAGGCAAACAGGGACCGCTGGGGCGCCACCGTCCGCCACGATGGCAAACTTGTCAGCGCCGCTCGCCACCTCGCACCGCTGGCTGCACAGCCTCCCGCCACGCGCGCCTGGAAAGGCCCCAGGGTGACACGTTAGTGGATGCGCTGGAGCGTAGGTACGGAGAGGTGGTCTGCTATGGCAAGCGCCTTGCCACGGTTGATGTCTTGTCGCGCCCGGAAGCTTGTCGCTCACCGGGCCTTCCCGGCAAGTTCCTCTTGCCGGGGTCTTGTCTTGTATGTGCCTGAGGTGGCCTTCCCGGCAAGCTCCTCTTGCTGGGCCTCGTCTACTAAGTGCCTTGGGTGACCTTCCGGCAAGCTCCTCTTGCCGGGGTCTTGTCTCCCTGGCTTGAATACTTTGTTCTTGAATGGCTCCAAAGGAACCACGGAGGACCTTGGCGGTCACCCGGTAAGCCTTGCCGCGGAGGGCTGCAACTGCCCGTGCACAAGTTAGGGATACTAGGGTACACCTACTCTAGTACACCGACACCGACCTTAGGCTCTTGCCACTCCTTGTTCCATAATTCATCAAAAGAATTCACCCAAAACTTGAAAACTTCACAACACAAAACTCAATAGAAATCTCGTGAGGTCCGTTAGAGAAAGAAAACAAAAGACTACTTTAAGGTACTGTAATGAACTCGTTCTTTATTTATATTGGTGTTAAACCTACTGTATTCCAACTTCTCTATGGATCATAAACTATTTTACTAGCCATAGATTCATCAAAATAAGCAAACAACACACGCAAAACAGAATCTGTCAAAAACAGAACAGTCTGTAGTAATCTGTAACTAACGCAAACTTATGGAACCCAAAAACTTCTACCAAAATTAGAAGACCTGGAAAATTTGTTTATTGATCAGCAGCAATTAGAATCATTATTTTATCACATTCTGGTGATTTTTAACAATTCGGGCACTGAGCACAAAGATTCTGGAAATTACAGCAAGATCAAATAACTATCATCCAAGAAGATCCAATAGGTTCAACTTGGCACAAACACTAATTAAAAGATAAAACCAATATAAACAAAGGCTATATGGATTATTTATTCCTAAACAGAAGAAAAAACAAAAAACTAAAAAGAAAATTGGGTTGCCTCCCAACAAGCGCTATTGTTTAACACCACTAGCTAGGCATAAAAACAAGGATAGATCTAGGTATTGCCATCTTTGGTAGTCAATTCTTTAATGAGGCACCTTCCGCCTTTAGAATTTTCTTTCTTTCTAGTAATTATCAAACTTTTAGGCATAAGATCGAAAAATTCATTCGTAGCAAATGGTTCCTTAATGATAGTAAAAATATCGGGATGAATACTTAAAGATTTAAGATCCGCATTTTCCTTACTAGATGATTCACCCTTATTTTTAGGAACACACAAAAGCTTGGCAATTTTAGTGGGAGGAATAGGAGTATTCTTTATGGAAGAAAAAGCGGTTCCCAAGTTGGTAATGATACCCTCAAGTTTATCGATTCGAGTAGAGTCTAGATTTTTTTTCTCATTAACCATGGGTTCCTTCTCCTTAATATTTTTCAAAGTCATTCCTACCTTAGATCCATATTGAGTAATTTTATTATGGATCTTTTTATCTAGATTTTCAATGGATTCAATGGTAGCAACTTTGTTTTCAATAATTCCAAGCCTTTGCATAACATGCTCCAAAGTTAACATAGTTCAATTAACCAAAAGAGGAGGTGAGCTAAATCTATTAAAGCATTATAAGAATCAAAAGTATGGCTACCAAAAAAATTCCCTCCGGTAATGGTATCAAGGATATATCTATACCAAGGATTAGCACCTAAGTAAAATTACGAAGCATGAAGTAGATTGCTTCCTGGTAGATCTATTTTGAGCATTGCAAATTCTATACCAAGCATCTTTTAGATTTTCTCCCTCCCTTTGCTTAAAATTTAGAACTTCACCCTCGGGAGATAACGGAGAAGATATGAGACTAGTCATGATGACCAGCAAACAAACTAACACACGAGCAAACAAACGGACGAGGAAAAAGGCAAAGGGAAAAAGAGGAGGAGATTGGGAAAGAGAGGGAAAATAAAACGGCAAGGGTGAAGTGGGGCAGAGGAAAACGAGAGGCAAATGGCAAATAATGTAATGCGAGAGATAGGGATTGTGATGGGTACTTGGTATGTTGACTTTATGTAGACCTCCCAAGCAACGGTGCCAAAAATCCTCCTTGCTACGTCTCGAGCTTGCGTTGGTTTTCTGAAGAGGAGAGGATGATGCAGCACAAGATGGCGTAAGTATTTCCTCGCTTTTTGAGAACCAAGGTATCAATCCAAGAGGAGGCCACGCCGCAAGTCCCTCAGACCGCATTAAAACGATAGCTACTCGCAACCAACGCGATTAGGGGTTGTCAATCCCTTCACGGTCACTTACGAGAGTGAGATCCGACAGAGATAATATTTTTGGTATTTTTGGTATAAAGATGCAAAGTGAAAAGTAAAAAGCAAAGCAAGTAAATAAAGTGATGGAGATTGATATGATGAGAATAGACCCGGGGCCATAGGTTTCACTAGTGGCTTCTCTCAAGAGCATAGATATTCTACTTGGGTGAACACATTACTGTTGAGCAATTGATGAATCGAGCATAGTTATGAGGTTATCCGGCAATGATCATGTGTATAGGCATCACGTCCGAGACAAGTAGACCAAACGATTCTGCATCTACTACTATTACTCCACTCATCAACCGCTATCCAAAGATGCATCTAGAGTATTGAGTTAAAACAGAGTAACGCCTTAAGCAAGATGACATGATGTAGAGGAATAAATTCATGCAATATGATAAATACCTCATCTTGTTATCCTCGATGGCAACAATACAATACGTGCCTTGCACCCCTTACATCACTAGGTAAGGACACCACAAGATTGAACCCAAAGCTAAGCACTTCTCCCATTGCAAGAACTACCAATCTAGTTGGCCAAACCAAACGGATAATTCGAAGAGACTTGCAAAGATAACTCAATCATACATAAAAGAATTCAGAGAAGAATCAAATATTTTCCATAGATAAGTTTGATCATAAAGCCACAATTCATCGGTCTCAACAAACACACCGCAAAAAGAAGATTACATCGAATAGATCTCCACGAGAGAGGGGGAGAACATTGTATTGAGATCCAAAAAGAGAAAAGAAGCCATCTAGCTACTAGCTATGGACCCGAATGTCTGAAGTAAACTACTCACACTTCATCGGAGGGGCTATGGTGTTGATGTAGAAGCCCTCCATGGTCGATGCCCCCTCCGGCGGAGCTACGGAACATGCCCCAAGATGGGATCTCGTGGATACAGGAAGTTGTGGCGGTGGAATTAGGTTTTTGGCTCCGTCTTCGATCTGTTGGGGGTACGTAGGTATATATAGGAGGAAGGAGGACGCCGGTGGAGCGTCAGGGGGCCCATGAGGCAGGGGGCGCTCCCAGGGGGGAGGGCGCGCCCCCCACCCTCGTGACCACCTCTGGCACTTCTTGGAGTAGGGTCCAAGTCACCTGGATCACGTTCGGTGAGAAGATCACGTTCCCGAAGGTTTCATTCCGTTTGGACTCCGTTTGATATTCCGTTTCTTCGAAACACTGAAATAGGCAAAAAAACAGCTATTCTGGGCTGGGCCTCCGGTTAATAGGTTAGTCCCAAAAGTAATATAAAAGTGGAAAATAAAGCCCATTATAGTCCAAAACAGTAGATAAAGTAGCATGGAGCAATCAAAAATTATAGATACGTTGGAGACGATCGGGCATCCCCAAGCTTAATTCCTGCCGTCCTCCAAAGAGGGTAAATGATAAAAAGAGAATTTTTGATGCGGAGTGATACTTTGGCATAATTTCAATGTAAATCTTCTTAATTGTGATATGAATATTCAGATCCGAAAGATTCAAGACAAAAGTTCATATTGACATAAAAATAATAATACTTCAAGCATACTAATCAAAATAATTATGTCATCTCAAAATAACATGGCCAAAGAAAGTTCATCCCTACAAAATCATATAGTTAGGCCATGCTTCATTTTCTTCACACAAAGATGTTCCCAACTTCTATACCCCCGATGACAAGCCAAGCAATTGTTTAATACTTAAATAATCTCAAACTTTTTCAACCTTCACGCAATACATGAGCGTGAGCAATGGATATAGCACTATGGGTGGAATAGAATATGATGATGGGGATTGTCTGGAGAAGACAAAAAAGGAGAAAGTCTCACATTGACGAGGCTAATCAACGGGCTATGGAGATGCCCATCAATTTATGTCAACATGAGGAGTAGGGATTTCCATGCAACGGATGCACTAGAGCTATGAATGCTCAACAAAAGAAAACTAGTGGGTGTGCATCCAACTTGCTTGCTCATGAAGACCTAGGGCATTTGAGGAAGCCCATTGTAAGCCAAGTTCTGTAATGAAAAATTCCCACTAGTATAAAAGGACAACTTATGAAACTCACTATATGAAAAACATGGTGCTACTTTGAAGCACAATATATGAGACTCACTACATGAAGAACGAGGTGCTACTTTGAAGCACAAAATATGAGACTCATTACATGAAGAACATGGAGCTACTTTGAAGCACAAGTGTGGAAAAAGAGATAGTAGCATTGTCCTTTTATTTTTTTTATTTTTTTTGGGCCTTTCTTTTTTTTGGCCTTTCTCTTTTTATTTTTTTTATTTGGGCAATGCTCTAATAATGATGATCATCACACTTCTATTGATTCCAACATAAAGATTACAACTCGAAACTAGAACAAGGTATGACTCTATATGAATGCCTCCGGCGGTGTACCGGGATGGTGCAATGGATCAAGAGTGACATGTATGAAAATAATGCATGGTGGCTTTGCCAGAAATACAATGTCAACTACATGATCATGCAATGGCAATATGACAAAGGTAATGTATGTCATGATGATGATGAACGGAACGGTGGAAAGTTGCATGGTAATATATCTCGGAATGGCTATGGAAATGCCATAATAGGTAGGTATGGTGGCTGTTTTGAGGAAGATATAGGGAGGTTTATGTGTGATAGAGCGTATCATATCACGGGGTTTGGGTGCACCGGCGAAGTTTGCGCCAACTCTCAATGTGAGAAAGGGCAATGCACGGTACCGAAGAGGCTAGCAATGGCGGAAAGGTAAGAGTACGTATAATCCATGGACTCAACATTAGTCAAAAGAACTCATATACTTATTGCAAAAATTTAGAAGTCATCAAAAATCAAGTACTACGCACATTCTCCTAGGGGGATAGATTGGTAGGAAAAGACCATAGCTCGTCCCCGACCGCCACTCATAAGGATGCACAAGCCAGGTACACTTCATGTTTCAAATTTCTTACACAACTTTAACCATACGTGCATGCTACGGGATTTGCTAACTTCAACACAAGCATTTCTCAAATTCACAACTACTCAACTAGCATGACTTTGATATTATTACCTCCATATCTCAAAACAAATATCAAGCATCAAACTTATCTTAGTATTCAACGCACTCAAAAGAAAGTTTCACATTTTTTTAACACCAAGTTTATTAACATTAAGCAAATTACCATGCTATTAACGACTCTCAAAATAATCTAAGTGAAGCATGAGAGATCAAGTTTCTTTAAAACAAATCCACCACCGTGCTCTAAAATATCTAAGTGAAGCACTAGAGCAAAAATTATCACACTCAAAAAGATGTAAGTGAAGCACTATGAGCAAACTATCAAGCTCAAAAGATATAAGTGAAGCACATAGAGTATTCTATCAAATTTCAAATCATATATGGCTCTCTCAAAAGGTGTGTACAGCAAGGATGATTGTGGTAACTAACAAGAAAAGACTCAAATAATACAAGACGCTCCAAGCAAAACACATATCATGTTGGTGAATAAAAATATAGCTCCAAGTAAATTACCGATGGAAGTGGATTTAAAGAGGGGATGCCTTCCGGGGCATCCCCAAGATTTGACTTTTTGGTGTCCTTGGATTATCTTGGGGGTGCCATGGGCATCCCCAAGCTTAGTCTCTTGCCACTCCTTGTTCCATAGTTCATCAAAAGAATTCACCCACAACTTGAATTCTTCACAACACAGAACTCAATAGAAATCTCGTGAGCTCCGTTAGAGAAAGAAAACAAAAGACTACTTTAAGGTACTGTAATGAACTCATTATTTATTTATATTGGTGTTAAACCTACTGTATTCCAACTTCTCTATGTATCATAAACTATTTTACTAGCCATAGATTCATCAAAATAAGCAAACAACACACGCAAAACAGAATCTGTCAAAAACAGAATAGTCTGTAGTAATCTGTAACTAACGCAAATTCTGGAACCCAAACAATTCTACCGAAATTAGACGACCTGGACAATTTGTTTATTGATCAGCATCAATTAGAATTAGTATTTTATCACGTTCTGGTGATTTTTAACAATTCGGGCACTGAGCACAAAGATTCTGGAAATTACAGCAAGATCAAATAACTATCATCCAAGAAGATCCAATAGGTTCAACTTGGCACATACACTAATTAAAATATAAAACCACATATAAACAGAGGCTAGATGGATTATTTATTCCTAAACAGAAGAAAAAACAAAAAACTAAAAATAAAATTGGGTTGCCTCCCAACAAGCGCTATCGTTTAACGCCCCTAGCTAGGCATAGAAACAAGGATAGATCTAGGTATTGCCATCTTTGGTAGTCAATTCTTTAATGAGGCACCTTCCTCCTTTAGAATTTTATTTCTTTCTAGTAATTATCAAACTTTTAGGCATAAGATGAAAAAATTCATTCGTAGCAAATGGTTCCTTAATGATAGTAAAAAGATCAGGATGAATACTTATAGATTTAAGATCCGCATTATCCTAACTAGATGATTCACCCTTATTTTTAGGAACATACATAAGCTTGGAAATTTTTGTGGGAGGATTAGGAGTATTCTTTACGGAAGAAAAAGCGGTTCCCAAGTTGGTAATGATACCCTCAAGTTTATCGATTCGTGTAGATTCTAGATTTTTTTTCTCATTAACCATGGGTTCCTTCTCCTTAATATTTTTCAAAGTCATTCCTACCTTAGATACATATTGAGTAATTTGATTATGGATCTTTTTATCTAGATTTTCAATGGATTCAATGGTAGCAACTTTGTTTTCAATAATTTCAAGCCTTTGCATAACATGCTCCAAAGTTAACATAGTTCCATTAACCAAAAGAGGAGGTGAGCCAAATAAATCTATTAAAGCATTATAAGAATCAAAAGTATGGCTACCCAAGAAATTCCCTCTGGTAATGGTATCAAGGATATATCTATACCCAGGATTAGCACCTACGTAAAATTACGAAGAAGAACTAAAGTAGATTGCTTCTGGTAGATCTATTTTGAGCATTGCAAATTCTATACCAAGCATCTTTTAGATTTTCTCCCTCCCTTTGCTTAAAATTTAGAACTTCACTCTCGGGATATAACGGAGAAGATGTGAGACTAGTCATGATGACAAGCAAACAAACTAACACACGAGCAAACAAACGGACGAGGAAAAAGGCAAAGGGAAAAGACGAGGATATTGGGAAAGAGAGGGCAAATAAAACGGCAAGGGTGAAGTGGGGCAGAGGAAAACGAGAGGCAAATGGAAAATAATGTAATGCGGGAGATAGGGATTGTGATGGGTACTTGGTATGTTGACTTTTGCGTATACCTCCCCGGCAACGGTGCCAGAAATCCTTCTTGCTACTTCTCGAGCTTGCATTGGTTTTCCCCGAAGAGGAGAGGATGATGCGACAAGATGGCGTAAGTACTTCCTCAGTTTTTGAGAACCATGGTATCAATCCAAGAGGAGGCCACGCGCAAGTCCCTCGTACCTGCACAAAACGATAGCTACTCGCAACCAACGCGATTAGGGGTTGTCAATCCCTTCACGGTCACTTACGAGTGAGATCCGACAGAGCTAATATTTTGTTATTTTTGGTATAAAGATGCAAAGTAAAAAGTAAAAGCAAAGCAAGTAAATAAAGTGATGGAGATTGATATGATGAGAATAGACCCGGGGGCCATAGGTTTCACTAGTGGATTCTCTCAAGAGCATAGATATTCTACGGTGGGTGAACAAATTACTGTTGAGCAATTGACAGAATTGAGCATAGTTATGAGGTTATCCACGCAATGATCATGTGTATAGGCATCACGCCCGAGACAAGTAGACCGAAACGATTCTGCATCTACTACTATTACTCCACTCATCGACCGCTATCCAGCATGCATCTGGAGTATTAAGTTAAAAACAGAGTAACGCCCTAAGCAAGATGACATGGGGAACAAATTCATGCAATATGATAAATACCCCATCTTGTTATCCTCGATGGCAACAATACAATATGTGCCTTGCAACCCCTTCTGTCACTAGGTAAGGACACCGCAAGATTGAACCCAAAGCTAAGCACTTCTCCCATTGCAAGAACTACCAATCTAGTTGGCCAAACCAAACGGATAATTCGAAGAGACTTGCAAAGATAACTCAATCATACATTAAAGAATTCAGAGAAGAATCAAATATTTTCCATAGATAAGTTGGATCATAAACCCACAACTCATCGATCTCAACAAACACACCGCAAAAATAAGATTACATCGAATAGATCTCCACGAGAGAGGGGGAGAACATTGTATTGAGATCCAAAAAGAGAGAAGAAGCCATCTAGCTACTAGCTATGGACCCGAAGGACTGAAGTAAACTACTCACACTTCATCGGAGGGGCTATGGTGTTGACGTAGAAGCCCTTCGTGGTGGATGCCCCCTCCGGCAGAGCTCCGGAACATGCCCCAAGATGGGATCCCGTGGATACAGGAAGTTGCAGCGGTGGAATTAGGTTTTTGGCTCCGTCTTTGATCTGTTGGGGGTACGTAGGTATATATAGGAGGAAGGAGTACGTCGGTGGAGCGTCAGGGGGCCCATGAGGAAGGGGGGCGCGCCCAGGGGGGAGGGAGCGCCCCCACCCTCGTGACCGCCTCTGGCACTTCTTGGAGTAGGGTCCAAGTCTCCTGGATCACGTTCGGTGAGAAGATCACGTTCCCTTTTGATATTCCATTTCTTCGAAACACTGAAATAGGCAAAAAAAACAGCAATTCTGGGCCGGGCATCCGGTTAATAGGTTAGTCCCAAAAGTAATATAAAAGTGGAAAATAAAGCCCATTATAGTCCAAAACAATATATAAAGTAGCATGGAGCAATAAAAAGTTATAGATACGTTGGAGACGTATCAGGCATCCCCAAGCTTAATTCCTGCTCTTCCTCGAGTTGGTAAATGATAAAAAGAGAATTTTTGATGCGGAGTGATACTTTGGCATAATTTAAATGTAATTCTTCTTAATTGTGATAGGAATATTCAGATAAGAAAGATTCAAGACAAAAGTTCATATTGACATAAAAATAATAATACTTCAGGCATACTAATCAAAATAATTATGTCATCTCAAAATAACATGGCCAAAGAAAGTTCATCCCTACAAAATCGTATAGTTAGGTTATGTTTCATTTTCGTCACACAAAGATGTTCCTAACTTCTATACCCCCGATGACAAGCTAAGCAATTGTTTCATACTTAAATAATCTCAAACTTTTTCAACCTTCACGCAATACATGAGCGTGAGCCATGGATATAGCACTATGGGTGGAATAGAATATGATGATGGGGATTGTGTGGAGAAGACAAAAAAGGAGATAGTCTCACATTGACGAGGCTAATCAACGGGCTATGGAGATGCCCATCAACTGATGTCAACATGAGGAGTAGGGATTTCCATGCAACGGATGCACTGGAGCTATGAATGCTCATCAAAAGAAAACTAGTGGGTGTGCATCCAACTTGCTTGCTCATGAAGACCTAGGGCATTTGAGGAAGCCCATTGTAGGAATATACAAGCCAAGTTCTATAATGAAAAATTCCCACTAGTATAAAAAGGACAGCTTATGAAACTCACTATATGAAAAACATGGTGCTACTTTGAAGCACAATATATGAGACTCACTACATGAAGAACGAGGTGCTACTTTGAAGCACAAAATATGAGACTCATTACATGAAGAACCTGGTGCTTCTTTGAAGCACAAGTGTGGAAAAAGAGATAGTAGCATTGTCCTTTTTTTGGGCCTTTCTTTTTTTTTGGCCTTTCTCTTTTTCTTTTTTTTATTTGGGAAATGCTCTAATAATGATGATCATCACAATTCTATTGATTACAACATAAAGTTTACAACTCGAAACTAGAACAAGGTATGACTCTATATGAATGCCTCCGGCGGTGTACCGGGATGGTGCAATGAATCAAGAGTGACATGTATGAAAATAATGCATGGTGGCTTTGCCACAAATACGATGTGAACTACATGATCATGCAATGGCAATATGACAAAGGAAATGTATGTCATGACGATGATGAACGGAACGGTGGAAAGTTGCATGGCAATATATCTCAGAATGGCTATGGAAATGCCATAATAGGTAGGTATGGTGGCTGTTTTGAGAAAGATATAGGGATGTTTATGTGTGATAGAGCGTATCATATCACGGGGTTTGGGTGCACCGGCGAAGTTTGCGCCAACTCTCAATGTGAGAAAGGGCAATGCACGGTACCGAAGAGGCTAGCAATGGCGGAAAGGTAAGAGTACGTATAATCCATGGACTCAACATTAGTCAAAAGAACTCATATACTTATTGCAAGAATTTAGAAGTCATCAAAAATCAATTACTACGCGCATGCTCCTAGGGGGATAGATTGGTAGGAAAAGACCATCGCTCGTCCCCGACCGCCACTCATAAGGATGCACAAGCCAGGTACACTTCATGTTTCAAATTTGTTACACAACTTTAACTATACGTGCATGCTACGGGATTCGCTACCTTCAACACAAGAATTTCTCAAATTCACAACTACTCAACTAGCATGACTTTGATATTATTACCTCCATATCTCAAAACAATTATCAAGCATCAAACTTATCTTAGTATTCAACGCACTCAAAAGAAAGTTTCACATATCTTGAACACCAAGTTTATTAACAATAAGAAAATTACCATGCTATTAACGACTCTCAAAATAATCTAAGTGAAGCATGAGAGATCAAGTTTCTTTAAAACAAATCCACCACCGTGCTCTAAAATATCTAAGTGAAGCACTAGAGCAAAAATTATCACACTCAAAAAGATGTAAGTGAAGCACTATGAGCAAACTATCAAGCTCAAAAGATATAAGTAAAGCACATAGAGTATTCTATCAAATTTCAAATCATATATGGCTCCCTCAAAAGGTGTGTACAGCTAGGATGATTGTGGTAACTAACAAGAAAAGACTCAAATAATACAAGACGCTCCAAGCAAAACACATATCATGTTGGTGAATAAAAATATAGCTCCAAGTAAATTACCGATGGAAGTGGACGAAAGAGGGGATGCCTTCCGGGCATCCCCAAGCTTTGACTTTTTGGTGTCCTTGGATTATCTTGGGGGTGCCATGGGCATCCCCAAGCATAGGCTCTTGCCACTCCTTGTTCCATAATTCATCAAAAGAATTCACCCAAAACTTGGAAACTTCACAACACAGAACTCAATAGAAATCTCGTGAGCTCCGTTAGAGAAAGAAAACAAAAGATTACTTTAAGGTACTGTAATGAACTCATTCTTTATTTATATTGGTTTTAAACCTACTGTATTCCAACTTCTCTATGTATCATAAACTATTTTACTAGCCATAGATTCATCAAAATAAGCAAACCACACACGCAAAACAGAATCTGTCAAAAACAGAACAGTCTGTAGTAATCTGTAACTAAAGCAAACTTCTGGAACCCAACAAATTCTACCAAAATTAGACGGCCTGGAAAATTTGTTTATTGATCAGCAGAAATTAGAATCAGTATTTTATCACGTTCTGGTGATTTTTAACAATTCGGGCACTGAGCACAAAGATTCTGGAAATTACAGCAAGATCAAATAACTATCATCCAAGAAGATCCAATAGGTTCAACTTGGCACATACACTAATTAAAATATAAAACCACATATAAACAGAGGCTAGATGGATTATTTATTCCTAAACAGAAGAAAAAACAAAAAACTAAAAATAAAATTGGGTTGCCTCCCAACAAGCGCTATCGTTTAACGCCCCTAGCTAGGCATAGAAACAAGGATAGATCTAGGTATTGCCATCTTTGGTAGTCAATTCTTTAATGAGGCACCTTCCTCCTTTAGAATTTTATTTCTTTCTAGTAATTATCAAACTTTAGGCATAAGATGAAAAAATTCATTCAGAGTAGCAAATGGTTCCTTAATGATAGTAAAAAGATCAGGATGAATACTTATAGATTTAAGATCCGCATTATCCTAACTAGATGATTCACCCTTATTTTTAGGAACATACATAAGCTTGGAAATTTTTGTGGGAGGACTAGGAGTATTCTTTACGGAAGAAAAAGCGGTTCCCAAGTTGGTAATGATACCCTCAAGTTTATCGATTCGAGTAGATTCTAGATTTTTTTTCTCATTAACCATGGGTTCCTTCTCCTTAATATTTTTCAAAGTCATTCCTACCTTAGATACATATTGAGTAATTTGATTATGGATCTTTTTATCTAGATTTTCAATGGATTCAATGGTAGCAACTTTGTTTTCAATAATTTCAAGCCTTTGCATAACATGCTCCAAAGTTAACATAGTTCCATTAACCAAAAGAGGAGGTGAGCCAAATAAATCTATTAAAGCATTATAAGAATCAAAAGTATGGCTACCCAAGAAATTCCCTCCGGTAATGGTATCAAGGATATATCTATACCCAGGATTAGCACCTACGTAAAATTACGAAGAAGAACTAAAGTAGATTGCTTCCTGGTAGATCTATTTTGAGCATTGCAAATTCTATACCAAGCATCTTTTAGATTTTCTCCCTCCCTTTGCTTAAAATTTAGAACTTCACTCTCGGGATATAACGGAGAAGATGTGAGACTAGTCATGATGACAAGCAAACAAACTAACACACGAGCAAACGAACGGACGAGGAAAAAGGCAAAGGGAAAAAGACGAGGATATTGGGAAAGAGAGGGCAAATAAAACGGCAAGGGTGAAGTGGGGCAGAGGAAAACGAGAGGCAAATGGAAAATAATGTAATGCGGGAGATAGGGATTGTGATGGGTACTTGGTATGTTGACTTTATGATACCTCCCTAAGAACGGTGCAGAAATCCTTCTTGCTACTTCTCGAGCTTATGCGTTGGTTTTCCCCGAAGAGGAGAGGATGATGCAGCACAAGAGCGTAAGTATTTCCCTCAGTTTTTGAGAACCAAGGTATCAATCCAAGAGGAGGCCACGCCAAGTCCCTCGTACCTGCACAAAAAAATAGCTACTCACAACCAACGCGATTAGGGGTTGTCAATCCCTTCACGGTCACTTACGAGAGTGAGATCTGACAGAGATAATATTTTTGGTATTTTTGGTATAAAGATGCAAAGTGAAAAGTAAAAGCAAAGCAAGTAAATAAAGTGATGGAGATTGATATGATGAGAATAGACCCGGGGGCCATAGGTTTCACTAGTGGCTTCTCGCAAGAGCATAGATATTCTACGGTGGGTGAACAAATTACTGTTGAGTAATTGACAGAATTGAGCATAGTTATGAGGTTATCCATGAAATGATCATGTGTATAGGCATCACGTCCGAGACAAGTAGACCGAAACGATTCTGCATCTACTACTATTACTCCACTCATCGACCGCTTTCCAGCATGCATCTAGACTATTAAGTTAAAAACAGAGTAACGCCTTAAGCAAGATGACATGATGTAGAGGAACAAATTCATGCAATATGATAAATACCCCATCTTGTTATCCTCGATGGCAACAATACAATACGTGCCTTGCAACCCTTCTGTCACTAGGTAAGGACACCGCAAGATTGAACCCAAAGCTAAGCACTTCTCCCATTGCAAGAACTACCAATCTAGTTGGCCAAACCAAACGGATAATTTGAAGAGACTTGCAAAGATAACTCAATCATACATAAAAGAATTCAGAGAAGAATCAAATATGTTCCATAGATAAGTTGGATCATAAACCCACAATTCATCGGTCTCAACAAACACACCGCAAAAAGAAGATTACATCGAATAGATCTCCACGAGAGAGGGCGAGAACATTGTATTGAGATCCAAAAAGAGAAGAAGCCATCTAGCTACTAGCTATGGACCCGAAGGTCTAAAGTAAACTACTCACACTTCATCGGAGGGTCTATGGTGTTGATGTAGAAGCCCTCCGTGGTGGATGCCCCCTCTGGCGGAGCTCCGGAACAGGCCCAATGATGGGATCTCGTGGATACAGGAAGTTGCGGCGGTGGAATTAGGTTTTTGGCTCCGTCTTTGATCTGTTGGGGGTACGTAGGTATATATAGGAGGAAGGAGTACGTCGGTGGAGCGTCAGGGGGCCCACGAGGCAGGGGGGCGCGCCAAGGGGGGAGGGCGCGCCCCCCACCCTCGTGACCGCCTCTGGCACTTCTTGGAGTAGGGTCCAAGTCTCCTGGATCACGTTCGGTGAGAAGATCACGTTCCCGAAGGTTTCATTCCGTTTGGACTCCATTTGAGATTCCGTTTCTTCGAAACACTGAAATAGGCAAAAAAATACGGCAATTCTGGGTTGGGCCTCCGGTTAATAGGTTAGTCCCAAAAGTAATAAAAGTGGAAAATAAAGCCCATTATAGTCCAAAACAATAGATAAAGTAGCATGGAGCAATAAAAAATTATTGATACGTTGGAGACGTATCACTAACCAGTTTAAGTTCACCTCTAATATCAGCCATATAATCACTCAAGCTGTAACACCCCAAGAATCATGGAACAGTAATCTCCCCCTAATGGTGGCCATGTCATGATGATTACTATGCAGCTTGCCATTTGTCCAAAAATCAAAGCCTTTTTCAAATTTAAAATAAAGTCAAACTAGAAAAGTTTGCAAAAGTCAAAAATAAAAAGTTCAAACGGTGACAAATAAATCATAAGTGATTATGGTGGAGAAAACACATTTTTATAAAATGTTTAACTGCTCTAAAATAATTAAAACAGCAGGTAAAACAATTAAGTAAATGTCGCTTGTATTATATAAAATACTAAACTATATTATTTGGGTTTAAAACTTTTTTGTAGCAGAGGTATAATTAGTGATACTATTATAGGTACAACTTTTATGTTTTATCAAACTAAAATAAAACAAAACAGTAAAAGGAAATATAAGAAAAAGGAAAATAAAACAAAAGAAAATAATATAGAAAACAGAAGGGGGGGGGGAACCCTCTGGCCCAACTGGGCCTTGGCCCAGCTACGCTACCAGGCCGAACTCACCCCCACTCCCCTGTTCCTTGTCGCCGTAGCTGTGGCCGATGCCCGCCACAGCACCGGCCGGCGCCATGGCGGCCATCCGCCGGCGCTCGCGACCTACATAACCACGGCCGCCCCCCAAACCCTAACCTTTTCCCTCGATCCCCCTTCTCTCCTCGAGGCCGACGCCCGCCCGCGCCCCGGGCGCCCGACGCCGACGCCGTTCGTCCTCGCCAGAGTCGCCTCACCGCCACCGTCGCCCATCTCCGCCGTCGTCCCCGTCTTCCCCCTCAACGGACTCCTTGGCGCCTCGCTTGCCCCCGTTCGACTAAAACGATGAGCTCGAGCTGGGAAGGACTTCTCCGAGCAGATCGAGCGCGTCTTCATCCTTCGGTCACCGGCGTTCTTCCTCAAATCCGGCCACCCCTGCGCTACTAACCTTTCGCCGGGCCATCGTGTGCCTTCCCAGTGAGCTGCCATTCTTTTCCCCCTATTTCCCTTACGCATGCATCGCCGTAGCCGCGCCTGTTCGCCTCGGTCGCCCTGAACCGGAGCTCTGCTCCCGCTCGTGCTCAACCGCACCTTGTCGCTCCCGCCCGCGTGCGTTGCCGCTGCTGCCCTGCTGCTCGCCGCGGTCGTCGCCCTCACCCTCCCGCAGCCGCACCGGAGCTCTGCTCCCCCTGCGCCCACTCGCCGCCCCGCCTCTGCGTCACCGCACCCGCGAACATTGGCCTCACCTGCTCACCGCCGCTGCCACAGGGCGCATCCGGCCGTTCCGGCGTTGCACTGCTGCGCTGCGCCATGCCGTTGTCCGCTGCTCTACTGAACTTGCTGCTGCTGTTGAATGCCATTGTAGCCATAGCTAGCTTGGCTACTTCTACACTGACTACCCCTCTTTACTGCAGCAAAACAATAACAAAAGGAATTTAAATGTAAATGAAAATTGTGTGAACTGAAAGTACACTTGACAAACTCTATTTTATCCCACTGAAGCAAATCCTTTTGATGATTAGATTAAATCCTACAAAAATCACAAAATGGCATCTTATGTTAATAACTCCTAGCCTACTAACTTGTGTGTGCTGTGGTGGCAATGTCAGGCACGCGTGGCGGAGTAGTGGCCGGCCCTTGCTTAGATTAGTACTACTAGGTGTTAATTAATAGCTAGAATAGTCTATGTACAGATGACATGTGGCCCTTTCTTTTTAAAAGACTAATTGATAGTTTGTGCCAATAACAAGTTGGGCCCAATGCACTGTTCATTGGTTGACTAGTAAAGGTGTTGACTGAGTCAACCCAGCTCCTTGACCCCACATGTCAGCTTGACCTACCAACGCCTGCTGATCGTTGATGTCATCTTGACGTCGACACTCTACTATTACGGATAATGTTAGAATTAAATAATTAAATAAATTCTAAAAATGATTAAATCTTTTAAAATTAATATAAAATAAACCGTAGCTCGGATGGAAAAACTTTGTACATGAAAGTTGCTTAGAATGACGAGACGAATTCGGATACGCAGCCCGTTCATCCACCACAGAACCCTAGCATAGCAAACACACAACTTTCTCCCCCTCCGGTTCATCTGTCCGAAAACACGGAACACCGAGGATACTTTCCCGGATGTTCCCCCCTTCACTAGTACAACCTCCCATCGCATTAGGGCACACCTAGCACCGTGCTTTGTCATGTCATGCATCGTCATGCATTTGTTTACATTGTATTTATTGTTTCTTCACCCTCTTCTCTTCGGTAGACAACGAGACTGACGCCGCTGCTGGTGCCCCGTCCGACTACATTGTTGACGACCCCTCCTTCTTGCCAGAGCAACCAGGCAAGCCCCCCCCCCCCCTTGATCACCAGATATTGCCTATTCTTCTCTATACTGCTTGCATTAGAGTAGTGTAGCATGTTTAATCCTATCCTGATGCATAGCCTATCCTTGCTACTACTGTTGTTACCTTTACCTGCAATCCTAAATGCTTAGTATAGGATGCTAGTATTCCATCAGTGGCCCTACATTCTTGTCCGTCTTCCATGCTATACTATCGGGTCGTGATCACTCGAGAGGTGATCACGGGTTTATACTATATACTTTACACATGATAAATGTGGTGACTAAAGTCGGGTCGGCTCGTGGAGCACCCGCTAGTGATTCATGGATTGGGGGCTGAAAGGACCTTTGTCCCAACGGCCCTCTGTGTGGATCTTTGTGGCGGAGCGACCGGGCAGGTTGAGACCGCCTAGGTGAGAGGTGGGCCTGGCCCTGGTCGGTGTCCGCGGATACATCATTAACACGCTTAACGATATCTTGGTATTTGATCTGAGTCTGGCCATTTGGTCTATACGCACTAACCAACTACGTGGGAAAGATATGGGCACTCGGCATAGTGGTATCAACCGAAGCCTTCGTGACATCAGCGACTGAGCGGCGCACGCCGGATTGGAATGTAAGCCTGCTCTTGTATTAAGGGAGCTAGTTCTGCTTTCGGCCGCCCTCATAGCGTGCGGTGTGCTAAGGCGATGGGCCCCGGAACCCACTGTGCGCTTAGGTTTAGATCGGCATCTTGACCTCTCTGCTGGCCTAGGTGGGGCTGCGATGTGTTGATCTTCCGCGGCCGGCATGACCCGTAAAAGTGTGTCCGCCAAATGGGATCAAGCGTGTTGGGTTATGTGGTGCACCCTGCAGGGAAGTTAATCTATTCGAATAGCCGTGATCTTCGGTAATGTGACGACTTGGAGTTGTACCTTGACCTTATGACAACTAGAACCGGATACTTAATAAAACACACCCTTCCAAGTGCGGATACAACTCGGTGGTCGCTCTCTAACAGGGCTACGAGGAGAGGATTGCCGGTAGGATTATGTTATGCGATGCTACTTGGAGGACTTCAGTCTACTCTCTTCTACATGTCAAGAACGGAGGCTGTAAGCGTAGTCTTCAACAGGATTAGTTATCCCCTCTTATTACGGCATTCTGCAGTTCACCAAAGGATATGGCCCTTTACACATATACCCATGCATATGTAGTGTAGCTCCTTGCTTGCAGTACTTTGGATGAGTACTCACGGTTGCTTTTCTCCCCTTTTCCCTTTCCCTTCTACCTGGTTGCCGCAACCAGATGCCGGAGCCTGTGGAGCTGTGACGCCACCGCCGATTTATTTACTCCTACTACACCGGAGGTGCCTACTACTGTGTGTAGCCCGCCGACGACCACTGTGAGTAGTTAGGAGGATCCTGCAGGAGGCCTGCGCCTCTTTCAATCAGATCCCAGCTTTGTGCTAGCCTTCTTAAGGCAGAGTTGTTTAACTTATGTCCGTTTCAGATATTGTTGCTTCCACTGACTCGCCTATGATCGAGCACTTGTATTCGAGCCCTCGAGGCCCTCGGCTTGTATTATGATGCTTGTATGACTTATTTATGTTTTAGAGTTGTGTTGTGATATCTTCCCGTGAGTCCTCGATCTTGATCGTACACATTTGCGTGCATGATTAGTGTATGATTGAATCGGGGCGCCACAAGTTGGTATCGAGCCGATCGCTGTCGAATCCCCTTCCACACACCTTGGCCAAAGTCGAGTCTAGACATTGCAAAAACTTTTACTAACATGGCTGTGTGTCTTACGGGCCCACGTCGCCATTGGGTGGTATTAGGATCTTTTACTCCTCGATCTTTACTCCGGGATTCTGAACTCTCTTCTATTCGGGTTAAACGATTTTTACTAAAATCTAACTTTAGGTTCTCGAAAATACTTTCTCCCGGAGAGCCCCTTCAGTCCAGATGATCGCCGGCTGCACCAGAAGATTTCGAAGATACTCTCCGATTTTCTCTCGAGACCTTGTGCCCATTGCTTTTGCAATTCCCTTCCACCGAAATATCCCTATGGATAAATACTTACACATGTCGTGCTTACTTTTATTCCCAAATCGATCTTGTTATTACAAGATACCCCGAGAATATTTTGTGCCTACTGCCTTGCAGTTCTTTGCCACCTGAATACCCCTAAGAATAATTTCTCGCACTTTCTGAGTATCCGCTCATCCCCAGTTGTTCAGGTGTTTCACAAAAGTCTTTGAAATACTATTCAATCCTCTGAAAATCCTTAGCAGCTTTATTGCTCTGCAAATACTTGTCTACTTGCATTATGGATGCTTCCCATATAAGCAATATTCACTAGTATCTTTTGACACCGTCATTTTGATCCTATTGATTCAACCTGTGTGCATTCACACACAATCATCTATCAACCCTTCTAAATTATCTTTCCGGCTCAGACATCATTTTTGAACATGAGCTGGTTCTCGACCAAACTATTTGTCATCAATTATGCCTCTGGTCTATCCAACTTATCCATCCTTGATCAGAGCGACTGCTTCTGATCCTTTGTTTTGGAAATCGTAATTCCTTTGTTATCTAAGCATCGAATTATTCAGATGTTCTATAATATGATGCCCATGCATTCTTCTTCCTTCGGTTGAGTACCGATGCTCACATCGGATCCCTTGTGGACCATCGGTTCCTTTGTTGGATTTTATCCGACAGTGTCCTTCATATTGAATAACCTTGAGAGCCTTTCCATGGGTATATAATGCCTTTGGTAAATTGTATCATCTGCTTTTGAAAAATGCTCTAGTTTCGAGCTTGTGTTATTTACTCCTGAAGTTTGTGGTATATGTTCCTAAGAGACCATGATGGGTTGAACCTATGCCTTTTCCTAATCTATGTGAGCCCGAAAGATTTCACGGGTCATACTCATCTGGTATTTCACCAGGTAAAACTTTCAACACTAATGCCATTATCGAAACGAGAAGTGAATGTAAGGTTATGCTTTGGAGAAGTGGGAGTCGACCTTGAAATTTTTGTTCATGCCCATGGACCCGAGGTGGAACTTATCATGGAAGCTTCTTCTAGTAGTAATAATCCCCTTGTTATAACTTATTCTCTTATCTATGCTTGGTCTTTTGCGACCATGGTTTTGACCATATTGTTCTTCTTTAATCCCATTTCTTGGACAAGTTTAAGTGCTTGACTTCTGCAAATGATTTCACTTGTCCAACCTCTATCCCTCTCTACCCTTGAGTATACCCTCTGGTACCGCGAGAATATCATGGAACTACATAACTTCTTATGGGTTCTTCATCAACTGCTATTTCTCACCGATTCCAATTTTCCTGGGTTCTGGGTTGTCGTCAACCGAGAACACTGATAAGTGTATCAATTACGCACTTCGATTCAATAACTCTAAGTATTCTTCATTGCTTATGAGTTTATTAATCATTCAAGTCATTGCTAGCCCGATCGGCTATATCATTATCGTGCAACTTTTTAACTGTGCTACGGCCCCTCTTCCCGGAGCACGATTTAGATGGTAAGCTAATCTTCCGTGATCTTCCTCGTCATATCATTTCTCCTTGAACAGACTTGATTTTGAGTTTGTGTCGTACCCATGGTTCCAATAACCTTTCGCTTCATCATTCATTTGACTTGATGTCATCGTCGACCGATGTCATGAAACCTCTCGACAAATGTGTCATGATCATCATCAACATTCCAAGCTCCTCAAGGATATCAATTGAATTCATGATGAGAAATACCATCCTTGCCCTCGATGATTTGTGTTATCATCGACCACTCGACACCTTCCGTTCAACACAACTTGTTCGTGTTTTGTGTTATACCTTGAGTTCCTTCCTACCCATCATTTGTTCCTCTTTACCTTGGAGTAATACCATTTTTATGTCAAGAATATCGTGAGAATTTCACCACCTCTTAAGAATTCTTGATGCAGTGATGCTTCTCGCCATCACCATTCTTCTTGGTCCTCTTGTTGATTCCAACCGGGGTACCAAAAAGTGAGCGGTGTTGTTTGGATTCTGCCCTTCTAGCAACCCTATTGCTTTGAAGTTAATGGTCGGCCATTCATTCTTAGACTATTGATTATCGAATCACCATTCCGACGTTGGTCATGCAACCCAGCCCATATTTCGGGTGCACCTTTTCAACCAATGTTTAACTGTGTATGTTTTCCTCGAGCATACCTCATTATATCATTTGATCCGAAAATTATTATCTCCTTGTTCACATAAGTGTGGAGATCCATCCTTTGAAAATTTCAATGAATTGTCGTTGAGTTCATCAGCCACCTCCTCATCCTCTCGTTGGTTTACTGATGAACTCTTCTTTTGGAACTTGCTTCCATAGTTCATTCCCCGAAAATCTTCGATGTCATCTCGTTAATTTGTGTTGCACCTTTCTTCTCAGCATCCTAAGTCTGAGTTATCCTGACACCAGTCAGATCTATCCTGACACCAATCAGATCTGAACCTCGGTCAGATATGATGGTTGGAACTTATTTCCAAGAGTTATAATAATGGTCTTTATGTGACCCGGTAAGGTGATGTCATCCTAGCACACCTAGCCGGAGAACCTATTGTTATAGTTTTCCTTTTTAGCAGGGTTATCTATTCTTCCATGAGAAATTGTAAGACTTATTCTATATGTTGTTCCTGATGGATCATTTGTGTATCCAAAGTCGATCTTTGCTTGAAGACCATGTTAGTGCTTTCTCGAAACATGTCTGTGGTACTCTGATCATCAATAAGTGCTTTTGAAGCACCATGCTAAATTTCCTTTATCAATTATTCAAACATCGTTGTTTGGGTAATGTCATGAAATACCTCTCCCCTTACCTGAATGGTTTTCTACTTTCTGTCCTGTCATGGATATCATGCTCTGCTTGTCCTTGGGAAGGATATGCCCTTGAAATATGTGTTTAAACACATTTTCCTTTCCATTGTCTAGTTTAACCTTTCTTGTAATCTGACTTAACTGAGCAGTGGTAATTCCCTCGCTTAGTAAGCACCTCGTTGTACAACTCACAAGAAGACCCTGTTACCATTGTTGATGACATTCCGGTAACCACCGATGGACGAGAACTTTGCCTATTGGTCCGCCTCGTTCAACGAGCAGGAAAATGGTTCTCATTGTCCCTCGCCCTTGGTACCGACGTTGTTGCCGACATAATCGACAGGCTACCATCTGACAAGCCTTGCTTGCATGATCACGCAAGACGTCTCCGCCCTTCCTACTTTTAACCACATGGTGGGCCCATAACCCACAGTTCCACAAGATCAAAACCTGACTCTCATGTACACCCTTGTTTCTAAGGTTATTTCTCATGCTTGGCTTCATATGAAAATCCCGAGCCGCCTTCCGAGAGGCGATCTATTCTGGTATCAGACGCGATACTTATTACCATTGCTCTGAACCCCTTTCACGCCACCTTGTTTCAGGCAACAAACGATTGTCTACCAGGTTGAAGCTTCTTATTGCCACTCACCTTGATCTCGATGACTTTCTTGAATTTCAACTCGAGGGATGCCTCTATGCCACGTTCGCTCACATAGTCCCCACGTACCTATCTTGTGTTGAGCTCCGTCCTTCCTGAGTCTTTCCCCTTACTCCACCTCTTAAATCTCGGGACGAGATTTCTTGTAGTGGGGGATATTTGTAACACCCCAAGAATCATGCTACAGTAATCTCCCCCTAATGGTGGCCATGTCATCATGATTATTATGCAGCTTGCCACTTGTCCAAAAATCAAAGCCTTTTTCAAATTTAAAATAAAGTCAAACTAGAAAAGTTTGCAAAAGTCAACACTAAAAAGTACAAACGGTGAAAAATAAATCATAAGTGATTATGGTGGAGAAACCACATTTTTATAAAATGTTTAACTACTCTAAAATAAATAAAATAGTAGGTAAAACAATTAAGTAAATGTCGCTTGTATTTTATAAAATACTAAACTACATTATTTGGGGGTTAAAACCTTTTTGTAGCAGAGGTATAATTAGTGATACTATTATAGGTACAACTTTTATGTTTTATCAAACTAAAATAAAACAAAACAGTAAAAGGAAATATAAGAAAAAGGAAAATAAAACAAAAGAAAATAATATAGAAAATGTATGGGGGGAACCTTCCGCCCAACTGGGCCTTGGCCCAGCTACGCTACCAGGCCGAACTCACCCCCACTCCCCTGTTCCTTGTAGTCGTGGCTGTGGCCAATGCCCGCCACGGCACCGGACGGTGCCATGGCGGCCATCCGCCGGCGCTCGCGACCTACATAACCACGGCCGCCCCCAAACCCTAACCTTTTCCCTCGATCCCCCTTCTCTCCTCGAGCCCGACGCTCACGCTTCGGCGCCCGACACCGACGCCGTTCGTCCTCGCCGGAGTCGCCTCATCGCCACCATCGCCCGTCTCCGCCGTCGTCCCCATCTTCCCTTCAACGGACTCCGTGGCACCTCGCTTGCCCCCGTTCGACTACAACGATGAGCTCGAGCCGGGAAGGACTTCTCCGAGCAGATCGAGCGCGTCTTTATCCTTCGGTCGCCGGCGTTCTTCCTCAAATCCGGCCACCCCTGCGCTACTAACCTTTCTCCGGGCCATCGTGTGCCTTCCCAGTGAGCTGCTATTCTTTTACCCCTATTTCCCTTACGCATGCAGCCGCGCCTGTTCGCCTCGGTCACCCTAAACCGGAGCTCTGCTCCCGCTCGTGCTCACCCGCACCTCGTCGCGCTCTCGCCTCCAAAGGCTTGCGAACGCTTAGCTCGTTGTTGCTCCCGCCACAGGCGTTACGTTGCCGCCTGCTTCGCTCGCCGCGGTCGTCGCCCTCACACTCCCGCAGCCGCACCAGAGCTCTGCTCCCCCCGCGCCCACTCGCCGCCCCGCCTCTGCATAACCGCACCCGCGACCATTGGCCTCACATGCCCGCGCGTACCGCCGCCTCCGGGACGCATCCGGCCGTGCGCGGCGTTGCCTGGCCACGCCTGCGCCATGCCGTTGTCCGCTGCTACTCTACTGAACTTGTTGCTGCTGTTGAATGCTACTGTAGCCATAGCTAGCTTGGCTACTTCTACACTGACTACCCCTCTTTACTGCAGCAAAACAATAACAAAAGGAATTTAAATGTAAATGAAAATTGTGTGTACTGAAAGTACACTTGACAAACTCTATTTTATCCCACTGAACCAAATCGTTTTGATGATTAGATTAAATCCTACAAAAATCACAAAATGATCTTATGTTAATAACTCCTAGCCTACTAACTTTTGTGTGCTGTGTGTGTGCGTCGTGCACGTGGCCGGAGTAGTGGCCGGCCCTTGCTTAGATTAGTACTGCTAGGTGTTAATTAATGGCTAAAATAGTCTATGTACAGATGACATGTGGCCCTTTCTTTTTAAAAGCCTAATTGATAGTTTGTGCCAATAACAAGTTGGGCCCAATGCACTGTTCATTGGTTGACTAGTAAAGGTGTTGACTGAGTCAACCCAGCTCCTTGACCCCACATGTCAGCTTGACCCAGTCAATGCCCTGTTGACTGCTGACGTCATGCTGACGTCAGCATACACTATTCTGGATAATGTTAGAATTAAATAATTAAATAAATTCAAAAAATGATTAAATCTTTTAAAATTAATATAAAATAAACCGTAGCTCGGATGGAAAAACTTTGTACATGAAAGTTGCTTAGAATGATGAGACGAATCGGGATACGCAGCCCGTTCATCCACCACACATCCCTAGCATAGCAAACATGCAACTTTCTCCCCCTCCGGTTCATCTGTCCGAAAACAAGGAACACCGGGGATACTTTCCCGGATGTTCCCCCCTTCACTGGTACAACCTCCCACCACGTTAGGTCACACCTAGCACCGTGCTTTGTCATGTCATGCATCGTCATGCATTTGTTTGCATTGTATTTATTGTTTCTTCCCCCTCTTCTCTTCGGTAGACAACGAGACCGACGCCGCTGCTGGTGCCCCGTTCGACTACGTTGTTGACGACCCCTCCTTCTTGCCAGAGCAACCAGGCAAGCCCCCCCCCTTTATCACCAGATATCGCCTATTCTTCTCTATACTGCTTGCATTAGAGTAGTGTAGCATGTTACTGCTTTCCGTTAATCCTATCACGATGCATAGCTTTGTCCTTGCTACTCTTGTTGTTACCTTTACCTGCAATCCTAAATGCTTAGTATAGGATGCTAGTATTCCATCAGTGGCCCTACATTCTTGTCCGTCTGCCATGCTATACTATCGGGCCGTGATCACTCGAGAGGTGATCACGGGTTTATACTATATACTTTACACATGATACATGTGGTGACTAAAGTCGGGTCGGCTCGTGGAGCACCCGCGAGTGATTCGCGGATTGGGGGCTGAAAGGACCTTTGTCCCAATGGCCCTCTGTGTGGATCTTTGTGGCAGAGCGACAGGGCAGGTTGAGACCGACTAGGTGAGAGGTGGGCCTGGCCCTGGTCGGTGTCCGCGGATACATCATTAACATGCTTAACGAGATCTTGGTATTTGATCTGAGTCTGGCTATTTGGTCTATACGCACTAACCGACTACATGGGAAAGATATGGGCACTTGGCGTCGTGGTATCAGCCGAAGCCTTCGTGACGTCAGCGACTGAGCGGCGCGCGCCGGATTGGAATGTAAGCCTGCTCTTGTATTAAGGGGGCTAGTTCTGCTTTTGGCCGCCCTCGCAACGTGCTTGTGTGCTAAGGGCGATGGGCCTGCACCCTGGCGCTTTAGGTTTAGACCGGCGTCTTGACCTCTCTCATTGGCGTGGGTGGGGTTGCGACGTGTTGATCTTCGCGGCCGTGCATGACCCGAAAAAGTGTGTCCAGCCAAATGGGATCAAGCGTGTTGGGTTATGTGGTGCACCCTGCAGGAAGTTAATCTATTCGAATAGCCGTGATCTTGATAACAGGATGACTTGGAGTTGTACCTTGACCTTATGACAACTAGAACCGGATACTTAATAAAACACACCCTTCCAAGTGCCAGATACAACTCGGTGGTCGCTCTCTAACAGGGCTACGAGGAGAGGATTGCCGGGTAGGATTATGCTATGCGATGCTACTTGGAGGACTTCAGTCTACTCTCTTCTAGATCTTTGCTAGGCGGAGGCTGCGGAAGCGTAGTCTTGACGGGATTAATTATCCCCTCTTATTACATCATTCTGCGATTCGGTCCGATATGGCCCTTTACACATATACCCATGCATATGTAGTGTAGCTCCTTGCTTGCAGTACTTTGGATGAGTACTCACGGTTGCTTTTCTCCCCTTTTTCCCCTTTCCCTTCTACTTGGTTGCCGCAACCAGATGTCGGAGCCAGGGGCGACGCCACCATCGACGATTTACTCCTACTACGAAGGTGCCTACTACTGCGTGCAGCCTCACGACGACGACCAGGGAGTAGTTAGGAGGATCCTGCAGTGAGGCTGCGCCTCTTTCGATCTGTATCCCAGTTTGTGCTAGCCTTCTTAAGGCAGACTTGTTTAACTTATGTCTGTACTCAGATATTGTTGCTTCCGCTGACTCGTCTATTATCGAGCACTTGTATTCGAGCCCTCGAGGCCCCTGGCTTGTATTATGATGCTTTATAGTTGTGTTGTGATATCTTCCCGTGAGTCCCTGATCTTGATCGTACACATTTGCGTGCATGATTAGTGTACGATTGAATCGGGGGCGTCACACAAGTGTTTAATCGTAAAGGTATTCTGTTTTAATTGTCTACCAAGATAAGCATTAAAGTCATCTTGCTTAAACATAAAGTCATCAAACTCATCCAAGCACTGACTAGCAATTTTAGTAGGAGGGACTTCAGCTTTATCATATCCATAGAGAGAATTTACCTTTATTACCTGTGTCGGGATATCGGGATCATGTACTTCTTCAACAGGCGGTAAATTAAGACCATGTATTTCTTCAATAGGAGGTAAATTTTTAACATCTTCAGCTTTAATACCTTTTTCTTTCATAGATTTCTTTGCCTCTTGCATATCTTCGAATCGAGAAATAGAACACCTCTCTTCTTCGGAGTTGGTTTAGGAATAGGCTCAAGAATTGGCTCTGGAGCTGGCTCGGGGGTGCCCAATTATTTACATTTGCCAACATATTATTCAATAGAATTTCAGCATCATCCGTGTTCTTTCCCTGAAAAGAGAACCAGCACAACTATCCAGGTAATCTCTGGAAGCATCAGTTAGTCCATTATAAAAGATATCAAATATTTCGGGTTTCTTAAGAGGATGATCAGGCAAAGCATTAAGTAACTTGAGGAGACTCCCCCAAGCTTGTGGGAGACTCTCTTCTTCAATTTGCACAAAGTTGTATATTTCCCTCAAAGCAACTTGTTTCTTATGAGCAGGGAAATATTTAGCAGAGAAGTAATAAATCATATCCTGGGGACTTTGCACACAACTAGGATCAAGAGAATTAAACCATATCTTAGCATCACCCTTTAATGAGAACGGAAATATTTTGAGTAGATAAAGGTAGCGTGATCTCTCATTATTAGTAAATAGGGCAGCTATATCATTTAACTTAGTAAGATGTGCCACAACAGTTTCAGATTCATAGCCATAAAAAGGATCAGATTCAACCAGAGTAATTATATCAGGATCAACAGAAATATCATAATAATCCTTATCAGGAACACAGATAGGTGAAGTAGCATAAGCAGGGTCGGGTCTCATCCTATATCTAAGAGATTCTTTACTCCATTTAACTAGCAGCCTCTTAAGTTCATATCTATCCTGACAAGCAAAAATAGCTGTAGAAGATTCAACATCAAAAAGGTAACCCTGAGGAATAGAGGCATATTTTCATCATCACTTTCATCATTGTATTCAGTTTCGATAATTTCTCTTTCTATAGACCTAGAAATTTGTTCATCTAGAAATTCATCAAGGGGCACAGTAGTATCAAGCATAGAAGTGGTTTCATCATAAGTATCATGCATAGCAGAAGTGGCATCATCAATAACATGCGACATATCGGAACGAATAGCAGAACAAGGTTTAGGTGTCGCTAGCTTACTCATAACAGAAGGTGAATCAAGTGCAGAGCTAGATGGCAATTCCTTACCTCCCCTCGTAGTTGACGACAAAATAGTAGTTCGATCATCTTTCAAATTCTTCATAGTGTCCCGCAGATATAAATCCCAAGTGACTCAAAGAATAGAGCTATGCTCCCTGGCAACGACACCAGAAAAAGGTCTTGATAACCCACAAGTATAGGGGATCGCAACAGTTTTCGAGGGTAGAGTATTCAACCCAAATTTATTGATTCGACACAAGGGGAGCCAAAGAATATTCTTAAGTATTAGCAGCTGAGTTGTAATTCAACCACACCTGGAAACTTAGTATCTGCAGCAAAGTGTTTAGTAGCAAAGTAATATGATAGTGATGGTAATGGTAAGAAAAGTAAAGACAGCAAAAATAACGTTTTTGGTATTTTTGTAGTGATTGTAACAATAGCAACGGAAAAGTAAATAAACGTAAACCAGTATATGGAAAGCTCGTAGGCACCGAATCAGTCATGGATAATTATGCCGGATGCGGTTCGTCATGTAACAGTCATAACATAGGGTGACACAGAACTAGCTCCAATTCATCAATATAATGTAGGCATGTATTCCGTATATAGGCATATGTGCTTATGGAAAAGAACTTGCATGACATCTTTTGTCCTACCCTCCCGTGGCAGCGGGGTCCTATTGGAAACTAAGGGATACTAAGGCCTCCTTTTAATAGAGAACTGGAACAAAGCATTAGCACATAGTGAATACATGAACTCCTCAAACTGTGGTCATCACCGGGAGTGGTCCCGATTATTGTCACTTCGGGGTTGCCGGATCATAACACATAGTAGGTGACTATAGACTTGCAAGATAGGATCAAGAACACACATATATTCATGAAAACATAATGGTTCAGATCTGAAATCATGGCATTCGGGCCCTAGTGACAAGCATTAAGCATAGCAAAGTCATAGCAACATCAATCTCAGAACATAATGGATACTAGGGATCAAACCCTAACAAAACTAACTCGATTACATGATAAATCTCATCCAACCCATCACCGTCCAGCAAGCCTATGATGGAATTACTCATGCAAGCGGTGAGCATCATGAAATTGGTGATGGAGGATGGTTGATGATGACGACGCCGACGAATCCCCTCTCCAAAGCCCGAACGGACTCGGATCAGCCCTCCCGAGAGAGATTAGGGCTTGGCGGCGGCTCCATATCGTAAGCGTGATGAAACTTTCTCTCTGATTTTTTCTCCCGAAAGCCAATATATGGAGTTGGCGTCGAGGGTCTCTGTGGGGCCCATGAGGTAGGGGCGCCACAGGGGCGTGTCCCACCCTCGTGGACAGTGTGGGCCCCTATTCTTCATCTTTGGCGAGGATTTTTATTATTTTTTATAAGACATCCCGTGGAGTTTCAGGTCATTCCAAGAACTTTTGTTTTCTCGCACATAAAACAACATCATGGCAATTCTGCTGAAAACAGCGTCAGTCCGGGTTAGTTCCATTCAAATCATACAAGTTAGAGTCCAAAACAAGGGCAAAAGTGTTTGGAAAAGTAGATACGATGGAGACGTATCACGGGAGGGCGCGCCCTCCACCGTCGTGGAGGCCTCGTGTCCTTCCCGGACTACTTCTTATTTTTCTATTTTTCTAAATATTCCAAAACAGAGAAATATTGCCATTAGAACTGTTTTGGAGTCGGTTTACTTACCGTACCACATACCTATTCCTTTTCGGAGTCTGATACATTCTGGAAAGTATCTCTTATGTATTCCTCCGGTGTTACGGTTTCAATAACATTAGTTTCAACATTTATAGGATTACCTAAGATATAATGTTTGATTCTTTGACCGTTCACCACCTTCAAAGTTGTTGATTTTTATGGCACCAGAACGATAGACCTCATCGATAACGTAAGTGCCTTCCCATTTAGAGAGAAGTTTTCCTGCAAAAAATCTTAAACGAGAGTTGTATAGCAATACATAATCATCTACATTAAACTCACGCTTTTGTATTCTTTTTTCATGCAATCTTTTAACTTTTTCTTTAAACAACTTGGCATTTTCGTAGGCTTGGGTTCTCCATTCATCAAGTGAGCTAATGTTAAATAACCTCTTCTCACCGGCAAGTTTGAAATCATAATTGAGTTCTTTAATAGCCCAATATGCCTTATGTTCTAGTTCAAGGGGTAAGTGACATGCTTTTCCGTAAACCATTTTATACGGAGACATACCCAAAGGATTTTTATATGCAGTTCTATATGCCCATAATGCATCATCAAGTTTCTTGGACAAATTCTTTCTAGATCTATTGACAGCCTTTTGCAAAATTAATTTGAGTTCTCTATTACTCAATTCTACTTGACCACTAGACTGTGGGTGATATGGAGATGCAATTCTATGATTAACATCATACTTTGCAAGCATTTTACGAAAAGCACCATGAATAAAATGTGAACCACCATCAGTCATTAAATATCTAGGGACTCCAAACCTCGGGAAAATAACTTATTTAAGCATTTTAATAGAGGTGTTATGCGGAGGAAGGCCTCGCACACGTCAATGAATGGCTAGATGTTGAGGAAGGAGTTTGGGGCCAGATCATGGAAATCTAGCCCGTAGTAGAACATGAGTCCGCAGACGAACGGGTGGAGGGGAAATCCCAACCCGCGGACTAAGTGGGGAATGAACACCACCCTCTGATGGGGCTTCGGGGTGGGGATGATCTGCCCCTTGGCCGGAAGCCGGTGAGTGATTTCCTGGGCCAAGTACCCCGCCTCCCGGAGCTTCGTGATGTCCTTCTCCATGACGGAGGAGGCCATCCACTTGCCTTGTGCTCTAGATTCGAACATGGTCGGAGTGCTTTTTGGGGCGGAAAGGATGGAAGCTTGGCCGCTGGCGCTCGAGAATGGGTGGGTAGAGAGAAAGAAGGTGTGGGTGAAAAGGTGAATCCACATCTCTTTATAAAGGCAGCGAATATCAAGCACCTCCCCACTGGCCTTAAAACCCGCCTATTCCCCAAGGGTGGTGCGCAAGGCACGGTGGGATTACCCATGCCCGTATTGATGAGAATCCCGTGATAAGGGGACACAATCTCTGCTTCGACGAGACATGCCAATGGAAACCGCATCTCGAAACGTGGAGCGGGAGGCTAGAAAATGGTTCGAAATAATGATCGTGCAGAGAACTGGCGTCTCACTACAAAAGGTATCAGTAGATGGGACTTGCTAAATATTATATTCTTTGCGGTTGTATGTGGAGCTTGTTTCACAGAGCCGGACACGTTTTCTGTGTTCAAGGACTATTTTGAAGTATTCGGAGGAGGAACCCGCCTTGCAATGCCGAAGATAATCTGCGCGCCGGACACATCGTCATTGAAGCCTGGTTCAGGCCATCTTGTGAGTCCTGGATTAAGGGGTCCTCGGGCGTCCGGGCTATGTGACGTGGGCCGGACTGATGGGCCATGAAGATACAAGATAGAAGACTTCCTCCCGTGTCCGGATGGGACTCTCCTTTGCGTGGATGGCAAGCTTGGCGTTCGGATATGAAGATTCCTTCCTCTATAAACCGACTCTGTACAACCCTAGGCCCCTCCGGTGTCCATATAAACAGGACGGTTTAGTCCGTAGAGAGAATCATAATCATACATGCCAGACTTCTAGGGTTTAGCCATTACGATCTCGTTGTAGATCAACTCTTGTAAACCTCATATTCATCAAGATCAATCAAGGAGGAAGTAGGGTATTACCTCCATCAAGAGGGCCCGAACCTGGGTAAACATCGTGTCACCCGTCTCCTGTTACCATCAACCTTAGACGCACAGTTCGGGACCCCCTACCCGAGATCAGCTGGTTTAGAACCTGGTCATTATGCAATAATGAGCAGGGACTTTATAAATATGATCATTTATACTTGAGCGGCGATGTGTAACCTCCAAGGGCCGGCTTAGTAAGATAATACTGAGCTGGGACTTTATATATACTTCATTGAAAATAACATCATATGATGTAACCCTCACCATGGGGCTCGAACCCAGGTCCACAAGGTTAAGAGGTTTGTACTCTACCAACTCAGTAGTAGACCTTTCAATATAATGGATTAAGGCTTCTGTACCTTGATTTTTTTACAGGAGCAATTGGTAGACCCCAAGGGCCGGCTCATTACGATGTGATGAGTCGGATCTGTCGGCGTTCTGGGAACGGGGGTACCCAGACTTGCCTGCCTGCGGCTCGCGGCATGGATCCACTCGCGGCCCAGTACGGCCCGTCTTCACCAACAAGCACTCAAGACCCTCGCGAGGGGCCAAGCCTCACGAGGCGGACGACACAAAACCTCCTCAGGAGAAGCCTCAACAGGCTGGCTCACGAGGGGCGGAGAGATCAAGGCAAGGCGAACCTCGCGAGGTTCCTACGATGTCAGCCGTGACGACCAAGGCCAGGCGGTCACTAGCGCGCAAAGTGTCCTCGTTTCCTCTTTGGTGCTAAGGAGGCGTGCGCAGGCAAGGAGTACCGAGGCATCAGGTAAAGGTTTCCATATTGGTGCAACGAGACCAATACCAGCAGGACGGCAGGATGGAGGTCACCATGGAGCCCAAGACAGCGTCACCACCACAACCTTTGGCAGGCGAAGACCACCTCTAGTCAGGATAGCTTGTACTAGCTGGCCCCTTTCAAATTGGCCGTTGTTGGCTCCCTTCCCGCTCAATATTTGGGGAGAGGACTAGGGCCTCTATAAATAGGACTAGCCACCACCAAAGGAGGCAACTGGATCTTATCTGGAACAGAGCCACCACCAAACACAAGAACACCTCGCCTCAGGAGGCTGTTCTTCCCCGTGTACTATTCATCCTCATCCCAAGAGGCAATCCACTACACCACACTGGAGTACGGTATTACACCACAACGGTGGCCCAAAACAGTATAAATCTTGTGTCCCTTGTGTTGCGAGTTCGTTGAGCTAGGATTTGAGATCGCGGCGAGGCTGAGAGCGTGATTAGGTAGGGGGAAATCTTCATGCGCACCCCAGTGTTCGAATCTCAAGGGTTTTGCCGGAACCTGAAATTTGACATTTGGCGCGCCAGGTGTGGGTGCGCCGGAGCTTTCCTTCCGTCGATCCACGCTTCGCCACCATCATGCTTCGCCCCCATGGAAGGCACCACGCTTCCCGCTCCGACGACCGATGCCAGCGACGGGGCTAGGGGGCTCTGAGCATTGGCCCCTGCCTTGCGACAGGTGCAGTGGCCGCCCAAGTTCAAGCCGGAGATGCCACCGTGCTACGACGGCGCAGCAGACCCGGTGGCTTTTCTGCTGGCATACGAAGAGGCCGTCCTTAAGGCCGGGGGTGACGACAAGGTCATGGCCAACTGGCTTCCCATGGCCCTCACTGGCGTGCCGCGTGCCTGGCTGCTCAACCTCCCCGGATCCACGGTGGCATTCTGGGAGGAGTTGCGCGGCCTCTTCGCCGCGCGCTTCGCGGCACGGGCACCCCATGCAGTCGCGGCCCTCCTCCGCGGCTCACAGGCGCCGCCCTCGGACCGTCACACAAAGCCGTTCTTTCGCCAGAAGAGCGCCGCTTCCGCACGGCAGGGGGCTCCCCCGGGTTGGGTGGCGCCCAAGGCCGACCTGACCTTCAATTCGGAAGATCACCCCGCCACCACCGTCGGCTCGGGCGTGCTCCCAATGCTTTGTACGCCCACCATCTACCACGTAGCCTTCACCAAGACCCTCATCAATGGCGGCGCCGTCCTCAACATGCTCTAGGTGGAGGCCTTCAGCCTCCTTCACGTACCACTCGAGCGGCTCCGCACCAGCAAGCCCTTATCCGGCGTCGGAGGCGGCTCCTCCAGCCCCCTGGGGCAGATCCGTCTTCCCGTGACCTTCGGCACACGAGAAAACTACCGCACCGAGCTGATCGACTTTGACGTCGCCCACATCGGCCTCCCATACAACGTTATCCATGGGTACCCGGCTCTAGCTCAGTTCATCGCGGCGACCCATCCGGCCTACAACCTCATGAAGATGTCTGGAAGCAAGGACGTCCTCACCATAGTGGGGTATACCAAGGAGCTAAGGCGGCCACGCCAACCAAGAAGAAGCAGTTGTTCACCCAAGACCGAGCAGAAACCAAGCAGGTGCCGATCAAGGAAGACGGGTCCTTAGGAGCCACCTTCACCATAGGCGCTAACCTAGACCCCGACCAAGAGGAGGCACTAGTGAAGTTCTTGCGCGCAAACAAGGAAGTATTCTCCTGGGAACCCGATCAGCTGGTAGGGGTGCCAAGAGGAGTGATTGAGCATCACTTAAAGGTGTGCCCCAACGCACGCCTTGTAAAGCAGAGGGCACGGCAGCAGTCCATGCAGAAGCAGTCCTTCATCGTCCAAGAAACTCGCAAGCTGGAGGCCGCAGGCGTCATTCGCGAGGTCCAGTACCCCGAATGGTTGGCAAACCCCATCGTTGTGCCCAAGAAAGGCGGAAAGGAGCGCATGTGTCTCGACTTCACCAACCTCAACAAGGCCTGCCCCCAAGACCCGTTCCCGCTTCCACGCATCGACCAGATCGTCGACTCCATCGCCGAGTGTGACCTGCTATGCTTCCTGGATGCGTTCTCAGGATACCACCAGATCAAGATGGCGGTAGAAGACGTTGAGAAGTCGGCCTTCCTGACCCCATGCGGGGTATAATGCTCCACTTGCATGCCGTTCGGGCTGCGCAACACGGGCGCGACCTTTCGATGGCTAATGCACATTGCCCTGGAAGAGACCTTCGAAAGCCTGGGCCAGGTAGACTTGCGGCTTAACCCGGAGAAATGCGTGTTTGGTGTCTCTTCCGGCAAGCTGCTGGGTTTCCTCATGTCCCACAGAGGGATCGAGGCAAACCCAGAGAAGGTCAAGGCAATCAAAGACATGAGTCCACCATAAAACCCTCCAGGAGATGCCGACACTCGCAGGCCACGTGACCGTGTTGGGGCGTTTCATCTCAAAGCTAGGAGAGCGCGCCTTATGATGTCTACTACACAACCTTCTTCTTGTAGACGTTGTTGGGCCTGCAAGTGCACAACTTTGTGTGACAGTAGCAAATTTCCCTCAAGTGGATGACCTAAGGTTTATCAATCCATAGGAGGCGTAGGCTGAAGATGGTCTCTCTCAAGCAACCCTGCAACCAAATAACAAAGAGTCTCTTGTGTCCCCAACACACCCAACACAATGGTAAATTGTATAGGTGCACTAGTTCGGCGAAGAGATGGTGATACAAGTGCAATATGGATGGTAGATAAAGGTTTTTGTAATCTGAAATAATAAAAACAGCAAGGTAACAAGTGGTAAAAGTGAGCACAAACGGTATTGCAATGATAGGAAACAAGGCCTAGGGTTCATACTATCACTAGTGCAAGTTCTCTCAACAATAATAACATAGATAGATCATATAACAAGCCCTCAACATGCAACAAAGAGTCACTCCGAAGCCACTAATAGCGGAGAACAAACGTAAAGATTATGGTAGGGTACAAAACCACCTCAAAGCTATTCTTTCGGATCGATCTATAAAAGAGTTCGTACTAGAATAACACCTTAAGACACAAATCAACCAAAACCTTAGTGTCACCTAGATACTCCATTGTCACCTCAAGTATCCGTGGGCATGATTATACGATATGCATCACACAATCTCAGATTCATCCAAGCAACATAAAAGTACTTCAAAGAGTGCCCCAAAGTTTCTACCGGAGAGTCAAGAACGTGTGCCAACCCCTATGCATAGGTTCATGGGCGGAACCCGCAAGTTGGTCACCAAAACATACATCAAGTGGCACATGATATCCCATTGTCACCACGGATAAACACGGCAAGACATACATCAAGTGTTCATAAAAGACTCAATCCGATAAGATAACTTCAAAGGGGAAACTCAATTCATCACAAGAGAGTAGAGGGGGAGAAACATCATAAGATCCAACTACAATAGCAAAGCTCGGGATACATCGAGATCGTGCCATAGAGGGAACACGAGAGAGAACATGAGAGAGAGATCAAACACATAGCTACTGGTACATACCCTCAGCCCCGAGGGTGAACTACTCCCTCCTCGTCATGGATAGCGCCGGGATGATGAAGATGGCCATCGGTGATGGGTTCCCCCTCCGGCAGGGTGCCGGAACGGGCTTCCGAGAGGTTTTTGGTGGCTACAGAGGCTTGCGGCGGCGAAACTCCCGATCTATCTTCTGTTCTGGAAGTTTTAGGGTACGACGGTATATATGGGTGCAGGGGGTACGTCGGTGGAGCTACGGGGGCCCCACGAGGCAGGAGGCGCGCCCAGGGGCGGTGGGCGCGCCCCCCACCCTCGTGAGCACCTCCTGTATCTTCTGACGTGGAGTCCAAGTCCATCAAGTGGGTTTCCTTCCAAAAATAACTTCTCCAGTTGATTTCGTTCCGTTTTGACTCCGTCTGATATTCCTTTTCCTCGAAACACTGAAATAGGCATAAAACAGCAAATCTGGGCTGGGCCGCCGGTTAATAGGTTAGTCCCAAAAATAATATAGAAGTGGATAATAAAGCCCAATATTGCCTAAAATAGTACATAAAGTAGCATGGAGCAATCAAAAATTATAGATACGTTGGAGACGTATCAAGCATGGATATAGCACTATGGGTGGAATAGAATACGATGATGGGATTGTGTGGAGAAGACAAAAAAAGGAGAAAGTCTCACATTGACGAGGATAATCAATGGGCTATGGAGATGCCCATCAATTGATGTCAACATGAGGAGTAGGGATTGCCATGCAACGGATGCACTAGAGCTATGAATGCTCAACAAAAGAAAATTAGTGGGTGTGCATCCAACTTGCTTGCTCATGAAGACCTAGGGCATTTGAGGAAGCCCATCGTAGGAATATACAAGCCAAGTTCTATAATGAAAAATTCCCACTAGTATGAAAAAGAAAACTTATGAGACTCACTATATGAAAAGCATGGTGCTACTTTGAAGCACAATATATGAGACTCACTACATGAAGGACAAGGTGCTACTTTGAAGCACAAGTGTGGAAAAAAGGATAGTAGCATTGCCCCTTTTTTTATTTTTTTATTTTTTTGGGCCTTCTTTTTTTTCTTTGGCCTTTCTCTTTTTTTTGGGGGGAACAATGTTGTATTGAATGATGATCACCACACTTCTATTTATTTACAACTCAATGATTACAACTCGATACTAGAACAAGATATGACTCTATATGAATGCCTCCGGCGGTGTACCGGGATGGTCTAATGAATCAAGAGTGACATGTATGAAAAATAATGCATGGTGGCTTTGCACAAATACGATGTCAACAACATAATTATGCAATGGCAATATGACAAAAGTAAAGTATGTCATGATGATGATGAACGAAACGGTGGAAAGTTGCATGGCAATATATCTCGGAATGGCTATGGAAATGCCATAATAGGTAGGCATGGTGGCTTTGTTGAGGAAGATATAAGGAGGTTTATGTGTGATAGAGCGTATCGTATCACGGGGTTTGGATGCACCAGCGAAGTTTGCACCAACTCTCAAGGTGAGAAAGGGCAATGCACGGTACCGAAGAGGCTAGCATTGGCGGAAAGGTAAAAGTGTGTATAATCCATGGACTCAACATTAGTCAAAAGAAATCATATACTTATTGCAAAAATTTAGAAGTCATCAAAAACCAAGTACTACGCGCATGCTCCTAGGGGGATAGATTGGTAGGAAAAGACCATCGCTCGTCCCCGACCGCCACTCATAAGGATGCACAAGCTGTACACTTCATGTTTCAAATTTGTTACACAACTTTAACCATACGTGCATGCTATGGGATTTGCTAAATTCAACACAAGCATTCTTTAAATTCATAATCACCCAACCAGCATGACTTTAATATTACCACCTCCATATCTCAAAACAATTATCAAGTATCAAACTTCTCTTAGTATTAAACACACTCATAAGAATCCTTACAAATCTTGTATGCTTAGCATATTAGAATTAAGCACATTACCATGCTATTTAATACTCTCAAAATAATATAAGTGAGGCATGAGAGTTCATATTTTTTTTGAAGACCACCATTGTGCTCTAAAATATATAAGTGAAGCACTAGAGCAAATGACAAACTACTCCAAAAGATATGAGTGAAGATCAATGAGTAGTCGAATAATTATGCAACTATGTGAAGACTCTCTCTCATTTAAGAATTTCAGATCTTGGTATTTTATTCAAACAACAAGCAAAGCTAAATAAAACTACATTGCAAGGATAGCACAACTCATGTGGAGAAGCAAAAACTTAGGCTCAACCGATACTAAACGATAGTTGTTGAAAAAGAAAGGTGGGATGCCTACCGGGGCATCCCCAAGCTTAGATGCTTGAGACTTCTTGAAATATTATCTTGGGGTGCCTTGTTCATCCCCAAGCTTGAACTTTTTTGTCTCCTTAATTCCTCTCATATCATGGTTTCTCTTTTTATCAAAAGCTTCATTCACAACAAACTCAACAAGAACTCGTGAGATACGTTAGTATAAACCAATGCAAAACCTTATCATTTTCTAATATAACAAATCACTAAAAATATTATTCAACATTGCATACTAAATGCCTCTGCATATTTAATACTCCTATCCTCAAATAGAATCATTAAGCAAGCAAACATATGCAAACAATGCAAACATAACAGCAATCTGCCAGAACAGTACAGTCTGTGAAGAATGCAAGAGTATCAATACTTCCCTAACTCCAAAAATTATTAACTAAAATTCCCACTGTAATAAATTTATCATATCTCAATATGCAAAAATATTCAACATTATACCACTCTCTGACTTTTCTAGGGAATTTTTGCAACAACGGTAAACTTTCTGTTTTCAAACAGCAACATGTATAGTAGCAAAATAACCACGGCAAAGGCTATCCTTGACATTTTTATTGGAACTAAAGATGCAAAACATTAATATAACTAACAGCAAGAAAAAAAAACAAAATGACATGACGCTCCAAGCAAAACACATATCATGTGGTGAATAAAAATATAGCTCCAAATAAAGTTACCGATGAAGGAAGACAAAAGAGGGGATGCCTTCCGGGGCATCCCCAAGCTTAGGCTCTTGGTTGTCCTTGAATATTACCTTGGGGTGCCTTGGGCATCCCCAAGCTTAGGCTCTTTCCACTCCTTATTCCTTAGTCCATCGAATCTTTACCCAAAACTTGAAAACTTCACAACACAAAACTTAACAGAAAACTCGTGAGCTCCGTTAGCGAAAGAAAACAAAAGACCACTTCAAGGTACTGTAATGAACTCATTATTTATTTGTATTGGTGTTAAACCTACTGTATTCCAACTTCTCTATGGATTATAAACTATTTTACTAGCCATAGATTCATCAAAATAAGCAAACAACACAATGAAAACAGAATCTGTCAAAAACAGAACAGTCTGTAGTAATCTGTAACTAACGCAAACTTCTGGAACTCCAAAAATTCTAAAATAAATTGGTGGACCTGAGGAATTTGTTTAGTAATCATCTTCAAAAAGAATCAACTAAATAGCACTCTCCAGTAAAATGTTCTAGCTAATCTCGTGAGCGCTAAAGTTTCTGTTTTTTACAGCATGATCATAAAGACTTCACCCAAGTCTTCCCAAAGGTTCCACTTGGCACAAACACTAATTAAAACAAAAAACCACATCTAAACAGAAGCTAGATGTATTATTTATTACTAAACAGAAGAAAAAAGCAAGAAACTAAAATAAAATTGGGTTGCCTCCCAACAAGCGCTATCGTTTAACGCCCCTTGCTAGGCCTGATGATTTCAATGATGCTCACATAAGAGATAAGAATTGTGTCGGTGTACTAGAGTAGGGGTACCCTAGTATCCCGAACTTGTGCACGGGAAGTTGCAGCCCTCTGCGGCAAGGCTTACCGGGTGACCGCCAAGGTCCTCCGTGGTTCCTTTGGAGCCATTCAAGAACAAAGTATTCAAGCCAAGGAGACAAGGCCCTGGCAAGAGGAGCTTACCGGAAGGCCACCCAAGGCACCTAGGAGACAAGGCCCGGCAAGAGGAGCTTGCCGGAAGGCCCGTGAGCGACAAGCTTCCAGACGCGACAAGACACCAACCGCGGCAAGGCGCTTGCCGCGCAGACAACCACTGCACCAAGGCTCCAAAGACATCCACTAACGTGTTGCCCTGGGACCTTTCCAGGCGCGCGTGGCAAGAGGCCGTGCGGCCAGCGGAGCGCGGTGGCAAGCAGCGCAGACATGCAGCCATCGTGGCAAGCGGTGGCGCCCCTGACGGTCCCTTTCTGCACTGTTAGGGCGATGTAGACGGGCATTTAATGCCTTTGTCCCCTGCCGTCAGGGTTAGGTATGATACACTGTACAAGTAGCTGTACCAACCACTCCTTTTCCATTTTTACCCTTGTCTACGTTGCCACCTGTCGGAGACCCCTTTAGCATATAAAAGGAGGCCCATGCGCAACGTAGAGGGGGGTGAGAAGGCTCGAGACCAGACAACACTCACGCTCAGTCTCGTGTGTACTGTAGCACTCAGCGCTCCTGAGCAAGAACTCAATACACTCAGACATGCAGCAGTAGGAGTATTATCTCTCCGGAGAGCTCCGAAGCTGGGTAAACCGCTCGTGTGCTTCGCCTCGATCTGCTCTTCGTGCGACCTCCGCCCCCCGCCGAACCGAAAGGGGCTCGGTCCGCCGGTCCCATAGGTGTTCGTGGGTCAGATCAGCCTGCCCCGACAAATTGAAACATAAAGAGAGCATCATGAAGAATATGACTAGCACATTTAAGTCTAACCTACTTCCTATGCATAGGGATTTTGTGATCAAACAACTTATGGGAACAATAATCAACTTGCATAGGAAGGTAAAACAAGCATAACTTCAAAACTTTAAGCACATAGAGAGGAAACTTGATATTATTGCAATATGTAGAAGCATATGTTCCTACCTCATAATAATTTTCAGTAGCATCATGAATGAATTCAACAATATAAACAGCACCTAAATCATTCTTTTCATGATCTACTTGCATAGAAATTTGATTATTCTCCACATAAGCAAATTTCTTCTCATGAATAATAGTGGGGGCAAACTCAACAAAATAACTATCATATGATTGAAAATTAAGATCAATATGACAAGTTTCATGGTTATCATTATTATTTAAAGCATACGTGTCATCACAATAATCATCATAGATAGGAGGCATGCTTTCATCATAGTAAATTTGCTCATCAAAGCTTGGGACAAAAAATATCATCTTCATCAAACATAGCTTCCCCAAGCTTGTGGCTTTGCATATCATTAGCATCATGGATATTCAAGGAATTCATACTAACAACATTGCAATCATGCTCATCATTCACATATTTTATGCCAAACAATTTAATGCATTCTTCTTCTAACACTTTTGGCACAATTTTCCTTTCCATCATACTCACGAAAGATATTAAAAAGATGAAGCGTATGAGACAAACTCAATTCCATTTTTTGTAGTTTTCTTTTATAAACTAGACTAGTGCTAAAACAAGAAACAAAAAGATTAGATTGCAAGATCTAAAGATATACCTTCACTTACCTAGCCTCCCCGGCAACAGCGCCAGAAAAGAGCTTGATGTCTACTACACAACCTTCTTCTTGTAGACGTTGTTGGGCCTGCAAGTGCACATGTTTGTAGGACAGTAGCAAATTACCCTCAAGTGGATGACCTAAGGTTTATCAATCCGTAGGAGGCATAGGCTGAAGATGGTCTCTCTCAAGCAACCCTGCAACCAAATAACAAAGAGTCTCTTGTGTCCCCAACACACCCAATATAATGGTAAATTGTATAGGTGCACTAGTTCGGCGAAGAGATGGTGATACAAGTGCAATATGGATGGTAGATAAAGGTTTTTGTAATCTGAAATAATAAAAACAGCAAGGTAACAAGTGGTAAAAGTGAGCACAAACGGTATTGCAATGATAGGAAACAAGGCCTAGGGTTCATACTTTCACTAGTGCAAGTTCTCTAAACAATAATAACATAGATAGATCATATAACAAGCCCTCAACATGCAACAAAGAGTCACTCCGAAGCCACTAATAGCGGAGAACAAACGTAGAGATTATGGTAGGGTACGAAACCACCTCAAAGCTATTCTTCGGATCGATCTATAAAAGAGTTCGTACTAGAATAACACCTTAAGACACAAATCAACCAAAACCTTAATGTCAGCTAGATACTCCATTGTCACCTCAAGTATCCGTGGGCATGATTATACGATATGCATCACACAATCTCAGATTCATCCAACCAACATAAAAGTACTTCAAAGAGTGCCCCAAAGTTTCTACCGGAGAGTCAAGGACGTGTGCCAACCCCTATGCATAGGTTCATGGGCGGAACCCGCAAGTTGGTCACCAAAACATACATCAAGTGGCACATGATATCCCATTGTCACCACGGATAAACACGACAAGACATACATCAAGTGTTCATAAAAGACTCAATCCGAGAACATAACTTCAAAGGGGAAGCTCAATTCATCACAAGAGAGTAGAGGGGGAGAAACATCATAAGATCCAACTACAATAGCAAAGCTCGGGATACATCAAGATCGTGCCATAGAGGGAACACGAGAGAGAACACGAGAGAGAGAGAGACCAAACACATAGCTACTGGTACATACCCTCAGCCCCGAGGGTGAACTACTCCCTCCTCGTCATGGATAGCGCCGGGATGATGAAGATGGCCACCGGTGATGGGTTCCCCCTCCAGCAGGGTGCCGGAACGGGCTCCCGAGAGGTTTTTGGTGGCTACAGAGGCTTGCGGCGGCGGAACTCCCGATCTATCTTCTGTTCTGGAAGTTTTAGGGTACGACGGTATATATGGGTGCAGGGGGTACGTCGGTGGAGCTACGGGGGCCCCACGAGGCAGGGGGCGCGCCCAGGGGGGGTGGGCGCGCCCCCACCCTCGTGAGCACCTCCCGTATCTTCTGACGTGGAGTCCAAGTCCATCAGGTGGGTTTCCTTCCAAAAATAACTTCTCCAGTTGATTTCGCCTGCTTTTGACTCCGTCGATATTCCTTTTCCTCGAAACCTTTGAAATAGGCATAAAACAAAGAAATCTGGGCTGGGCCTACGGTTAAGAGGTTAGTCCCAAAAATAATATAGAAGTGGATAATAAAGCCCAATATTGCCTAAAACAGTAGATAAAGTAGCATGGAGCAATAAAAAATTATAGATACGTTGGAGACGTATCACCTTACCGTTCTTCAAGTTGATGAAGAAGAAGGGCCCATTAGAGTGGACTCCGGAGGCCGACCAAGCGTTTCAAGACCTCAAGAGATACCTGACCAGCCCTCCGGTGATGGTGGCGCCCCGACCTCTTGAACCTCTGGTGTTGTACCTTGCCGCCACCCCTTACTCTGCCAGCGCTGCTCTGGTGGTGGTCCGGGAGGAGCGCCAAGCCAGGGATGCGTCGCACCAAGCCGCTCCCACAGCCGGAGCGGCGCAAGATCCAGAGGACTCCGCGAAGGCTGCGGCCACGCCAGCAGAGGACCAGGGTCAGCAACACGGCGCGCCGGGGCCCACAAAAGCCCCAATGATCGACCAAGCTTTGGGGGCTTCATCGTCTCAGGAAACGCCCCAGCCTCCGGAAGCCGCAAGCCTTGACAATGCACTCGCCCTCGTCGAGCGCCCTGTGTATTATGTCAGCACGGTGTTGCGGGATGTGAGGGCACGGTACCCCATGCCTCAGAAGCTCCTGCTCGCACTCTTGGTGGCCTCACGCAAGCTGCGGCACTACTTCCAAGGCCACCCCATCAAGGTCGTTGGCCTACCCGTTGGAAAAGGGTGCTCAGAGCCCCAATTCCACGGGAGAGTCGCCGAGTGGAACATTGAGCTACATGCATTCCAGTTGGAGTTCAAGACCACTGTGGTCATTAAGGGAGCCAAGCGCCGCTGATTTCGTGGGCAGAGTGGACGGACGCCTGGCTTGAGGAAGGCGAGATAGGTCTCTCTCGCCGGGAGTGAGGCGCCGACGGTGGGTTATGTATTTCGATGGCACCTTTGCGCGCCAGGGCGCGGGAGCTGGAGCAGTACTCATCTCGCCCACTCAGGACAAGCTTTACTACGCCATGCAGCTCTGTTTCCAGCAGGGCGAGAAGGTCTCCAACAACACAGGAGAGTACGAAGGCCTCATAGCTAGCCTCAAGGCTGCGGTGGCCCTGGGGGTGAAGCGCCTCACCATCAAGGGCGACTTGCAGCTCCTCTTCAACTTCTCCAACAAGGTGTACGAGCCGAAGGACGAGCACATGGAGGCGTACCTCGCGGAGGTGCGCAAGATGGAGAAGCAGTTCCTGGGCCTGGAGTTGCAGCATGTGCCCCGTGGCACCAACAAGGAAGCCGACGACATTGCCAGGAGAGCATCCAAGCGGCTACCCCAAGAGCCTGGCATCTTCGAGGAGTGGCTCTTCAAGCCATCGACAACACCACCACTATCAAGAACAGCACTGCCTCGGGAGGAACTCCCTCAACCACCCGCCTCGGGAGCCCCGGCCCGTGGCCCAACCTCAGGAGCGCACTTGCTCTTGGCGCTCGAGCCTCAGGAGGGGTGCTACACCGAGGAATTCAAGGAGTACCTGACGCAAGGGACGCTGCCAGAGAAGGAGGAGTACGCGGAGCGTGTGGCCCGACAAGCCACGACATACTGCATCCAGGATAGTGAGTTGTACCGGAAGCGGCCGAATGACATTTCCCTGCGTTGCATCTCCAGGGAGCAGGGGAAAGAGCTGCTGGCAGACATACATGGTGGGGACTGCGGGCACCACTCGTCGTCACGGACCCTCGTCGGCAAGGTTTTCCGTAGAGGATTCTACTGGCCTACGGCACTCAATGACGCGACTGAGCTGGTGAAATCCTGCGAGGCCTGCCAGTTCCACGCCAAGCAGATCCATCACCGCTCAGGCCTCTGCACCATCCCACTCTCGTGGCCATACGCGGTCTGGGGGCTGGATATCTTGGGCCCGTTCCCTCGAGCGCCTAGGGGCTACCGCTACCTCTACGTCGCCATCGACAAGTTCACCAACTGGGTGGAGGTATAACCGTCTGTGCCATCCCGGCCGGATCCGCGGTCAAGTTCATCAGGGGTCTCGTGAGCCGGTTTGGGGTCGCCAACTGCATCATCACCGACAATGCCTTGTAGTTCACTAGCAATCTCTTCAAAACTTATTGTGCTAACTTGGAACGCAGATCTGCTACGCTTCAGTGGCGCTCCCAAAGCAACGGCCAGGACGAACGCGCCAACGCAGAGGTCCTGAGAGGCCTCAAAACCCAGACCTTCAAGAAGAAGCTCAAGGCCTGCAGCAGGGGCTGGTATGATGAGCTCCAGTCCATACTGTGGTCCAGCCGCACCACCGCCACCAAGCTGATGGGCGAGACCCCATTCTTCCTTGTCTACAGAGCAGAGGCGGTTCTCCCTCACGAGGTCAGACATCGCTCCGCGCGGGTCCTGGCGTTTGATGAGACGCGGCAGGACGCCATGCGGGGGATGGACCTCGTGCTGGGGGAGGAACGCCGCCGAGAAGCCACGCTGTGGGCGGCAAGATATCAGCAGGCGCTGCGACGGTATCACTGTCACAGCGTCCACTCCAGGACGCTCGAGGTGGGTGACCACGTCCTACGGCGGGTGATCTCCAGGGAAGGGTTGCATAAGCTCTCACCCATGTGGGAGGGCCCGTTTAGGGTCGCCCGCATCTCCAGGCCTGGAGCCGCGCGCCTAGAGACGCAGGACGGGGTACCCATCCAGAACGCCTGGAACATCCAGCACCTCCGGAAGTTCTACCCATGAAAAAAGGCCCAGTGCCTATGAAGAAGGCCCCATGCTTGTGAAGGTCTCCGCTCGTGACACTCCCACGTAATAATAAGTGGCGTTGTACACGCCCTGGAGTCTCAGGAGTGCCGCCCTCGGGCCTTTGGGGCTCCCTCCCACGTCCTAGTGGCAACACTTAGCTCCGCGCTGGTGAGAAGATAGAAGACTAGACTAGGTGCCAGACGCGGCTTTTCATTTGCTTTCTCTAGTTGGCTTGCCCCTCTTTAATCAAAATTTGCTTTCTGGTGTTGCTCACTGATCTTGTTTCATCGACTTTTGCCTCTGTTTCTGCCTTTGGTTCTTTGTTTGACCTGTACCCTCTCTCGCGTCCCTCGCGACGGGGCTGGACAGGTGCCCTCGTGCCCTCATCAACATCTTGTCTGCTTTTTCATGAGTCACCCTTGTTTGAGCCTCAAGCTGGCGCGCCTCTCTCAATCTATGCCCCTCGGGTATCTCGACACGAGGAGTTGTGTCGTGGCCAGATGCGCCTGCGACCAGGGCTTGGATCTCCTAACAAATTTTTGCAGTTCCTCCTTGCCAAGTACTGGGAAACGCGCGCCTCGTGAGGCAGAAACTACTTCAAAGCGCGTCAAGCTAAGTTATTCCTACGTGCCTATATAAAACATTGATATCGTGATGCAGCACGGGAATGATGCAGCCCCCGCAGCAGCTCGTGAGGACGGGCCCGTGGCGCTCTCCCGAGCTCAGTCAGACCCTTCCTCGCGCTTCACCGGGGCACGGCAGCGAGAAGACCCGCTGCCACCTTCGAAGCGAGCGCGGTGGCGTGGTGCCTGGTCGTAGCCACCGCTGCTGGAGCTGTCGCCGGAGGGAGAACCGCCATAGATAGGCTCGAGATCGTCCTCACCATCATCCCGACCATCGCCGAGGCCAAGCACTTCGTCGCCGTCGTTGTCCTGGGGGCAGCACCTGGCGCGGCTGCAGTCTTCTCCGAACACCCTCACGTAGAGGGTCACGTTGTCGTCGTACTTGAAGTGGAGGGTGCACCGCCTGCCCAAGCCACGCGCGCGGGACAACGTCTGCCAGCCGCGAGCCAGAGCCACATTGCTAGCAACGGAGGTCTCGACCGCGACCCATGAAGCTTTGCTGCAACAGTCGTCCGCTTGCAGCCAGAGCCCGCCTGGACCTGTGGCCGGCAGTTCGCTGGCGAAGAAGCGCGGGAGCTGAGGCCAGGAGCTGGCAGGGTTCCCCGACCACACCACGAATTCCGGCAGCACCTCCACTGAGTGAAAGCATGGCCGGGGAGGCCGTGCGACCATGGCGCACCTCCCTTCATCAACGGGGCTGCTTCGACCTAGACGGCTCCCACCACGCGAAGGGGCACCGCAGCGGTCAGGGGGGCCACAGCGGGAGTCGCGGAGTGCATGCGAGGACGACCGCGTCCGCGCTTTAGCGGCGGAGAGCCGGGCCCCTCCTGGCGAGCGTTCCCCTTCTCCGCGGCCGAAAACTTCTTCGCACGCGGCATGGGAGTCGCTACTGGCAATGGAGCAAGGGAAGAGAAGCGAGCGGAATGGGAAGAGATGAGCGACGGGGGCTCTGCCCCCCATCCTCATTTCTAGAAGGAGAAGGCCAACCGGCGATCCCCATGATCACAGGTAATGATGATATTTCTCTGCATGCAGCAGGGACTCGTCAAGTCGTGCAGTTGCCGAGGCAGCATGGGGAAGCGGAGATGCTCACTTCCAATCAATCGCCATGCATCGACCAAGGCCGCAGGATGTTGGGGCCCGCAGTGCTCCGCACTTGCCCTTTGGCTTTGCCTCGAAGCCAAGCCCGAGCGCGCCTTGGGCCCGGGGGCTACTGTCGGCATTCTAGGAACGGGGGTCCCCAGACTTGCCTGCCTGCGGCCCGCGGCATGGCTCCACTCGCCGCCCAGTACGGCCCGTCTTCACCAACAAGCACTCAAGACCCTCGCGAGGGGCCAAGCCTCGCGAGGCGGATGACACAAGACCTCCTCGGGAGCAGCCTCACCCGGCTGGCTCGCGAGGGGCGGAGAGATCAAGGCAAGGCGAACCTCGCGATGTTCCTACAACGTCAGCCGTGACGACCAAGGCCAGGCGGGCACCAGGCGGATGCCAACGCGCACAGTGTCCTTGTTTCCTCTTTGGTGCTAAGGAGGCGAGCGCAGGCGAGGAGTACCAAGGCATCATGCAAAGGTTTCCATATCGGTGCAATGAGACCAAGACCAGCAGGACGACAGGAAGGAGGTCACCGTGGAGCCCAAGACGGCGTCACCACCAGAGCCTTTGGCAGGCGAAGACCACCTTTAGTCAGGATAGCTTGTACTAGTTGTCCCCTTTCAAATCGGCCGTTGTTGGCTCCCTTCCTGCTCAATATTTGGGGAGAGGACCAGGGCCTCTATAAATAGGACTAGCCACCACCAAAGGAGGCATTTGGATCTCGTCTGGAACAGAGCCACCACCAAGCACAACAACACCTCGCCTTAGGAGGCTGTTCTTCCCCTTGTACTGTTCATCCTAAGCCCAAGAGGCAATCCACTACACCACACTAGAGTAGGGTATTACACCACAACAGTGGACCAAACCAGTATAAATCTTGTGTCCCTTGTGTTGTGAGTTCGTTGAGTTAGGCATTGAGATCACGGCGAGGCTGAGAGCTTGATTAGGTAGGGGGAAATCTTCATGTGCACCCTAGTGTTCGAAGCTCAACGGCTTTGCCAGAACCCGAAATCCGACAGGGTCTTTGTCGGTGTCAAAACCGGCGGATCTCGGGTAGGGGGTCCCGAACTGTGCGTCTAGGCGGATGGTAACAGGAGACAAGGGACACAATGTTTTTACCCAGGTTCGGGCCCTCTCGATGGAGGTAAAACCCTACTCCTTCTTGATTAATATTGATGATATGGGTAGTACAAGAGTAGATCTACCACGAGATCAGAGAGGCTAAACCCTAGAAGCTAGCCTATGGTATGATTGTTGTTCGTCCTATGGACTAAAACCCTCTGGTTTATATAGACACCGAATAGGGTTAGGGTTACAAAGAGTCGGTTACAATGGTAGGAGATCTACATATCCGTATCGCCAAGCTTGCCTTCCATGCTAAGGAAAGTCCCATCCGGACACGGGACGAAGTCTTCAATCTTGTATCTTCATAGTCCAGGAGTCCGGCCAAAGGTCATAGTCCGCTATCCGGACACCCCTAATCCGGACTCCTCAAGAGCCCCGAACCAGGCTTCAATGACAACGAGTCCGGCGCGTTGATTGTCTTCGGCATTGCAAGGCGGGTTCTTCTCCAAATCATGTGTACCTGTTTAAATAGTGCCCGGCTTCTTGTAAATATCGCTCTCCTTGGCTTTGACGCCCAATAATGGCCATCTTCCACGTGTTGAATGAATGCGAAAAGCCAGGGTATTTTTACATTTACCCCCCTAGCTGCGCAAATGAGTTGTCTATATAAGAGACGAGGATCTACATACGAATCACACCATCTTCCCTTCATGAAGCTTTCATCGAGCGCATCTCGATGTAAATCCATTCCATCATGGGATACCGACGCGGCTCCTCCTCTCGCCCTCCCAGTCCTCAGCCTGGAGATTGGGAGAGATGTTTCGTCCCGCACAGCGAGCTAGTTACGCTCCAAACCAAGGGATTTCTTCCCCTGGCCTTCATGGTTCCGGTTCGAGCCGGACTCGCCACCTATAAGGGTGGAAAACAAGCGGAGAGCGTCCCCAGTCCCTCCCAAGGAGAGCGGGTATGCCTTGTCCCTTATTTGATAAGAGGGCTCAGATTTCCAATTCATCTGTTTCTCTGGGGGCTCCTGGAGTTCTATGGCCTCCAGTTGCACAACCTTACGTCTGCCTCCATTCTTTATATTGCGGGCTTCGTGGCCCTTTGTGAGCTGTTTTTGGGCATCGAGGCTCATTTCGCGCTATGGAAGAGGTTGTTCTGCCTCATATCCCGTTCTCAGGAGGGGTCGATATATTAAGTGGGCGGAGCCGAACTATGTCGCTCGCCGGGACCGGATATCTATCCGGAACCCCGAAGAAGGCGTCCGAAGACTAGCCTTCGGAATGGTTTTATATAGAAGACGTCCCCCTGCCGGACCCTATTCGGATCGGCCTCGAAGTTCAGTAATGCTCCTTTGAAGAAAGCGCCTAAGTTGGCGCCCACGAAGCCCCCAGAGGGAAAATGACAGGCGTCCTCACCGATGAGCCGAATAAGGTTGTTGGCTCATTCGGACTGACCATGATCGGGGTCATGGCCACATGCATTATGCGGGGGTGCAGCCACTCCAAAGATAGAGGCTACCCCATGTGGGATTTCAACGGGAGGATGATGCCACCCGCCATGGCCGTGAGGGGCAGGATCGGTCGCCGATCCGATGAAGATCTTGTCCGCATTGTACAAGGGAGAAGAGGAGGAATTTCTTCGCGTCAACCCACATGACGGATTTTCTATGAACAATCCTCCAAGCTGGGTAAGCGGACATTTTTTTCTGCCCATCCGATCCATATTCCCATAGTCAAGTACCTTATCTTGTGATTTTGACGCAGGAATTGCGCCGGGTCAGAAGGATATAAACAGCCCACCTCCACAACCCGAGGATCCGAACGGTCCCTTGATCCGCCTCCCAAGAGGATCCGGACATATCTGTGGAGCTGATCGATGGGGTATTTTACCAATCGAGCATCGACAATGCCTTGGTTGCCATCACGGCCGATTACCGGAATATTTCGAGGCTCACGTGTAATTGAGACCGAAGTCCCAATACTTTAGAAATGATCCCTCCGTGCTTATCTTTGACCACCGTATATCAATGGTGTTTTGCGGGGAGCCCTTGAGGCGGAAGGCCGAACTGCGGTGGCTAGCCAACAAGGGGCAGCAAGGCCCAGCAGGCTAAAAAGAAGTGCGGTCCGGACTGAAGCACTGGCGCAATGGTATGGCGTGTTGCCTTATTCCCAGGTTTTATTCCGGAAGGCATACTAACGCTTGTGCTCTCTTCAGGAAAAAGAGCGCTCACCGAACTATATCCGCAGAGGTTGCCAATCGAGCCTCCGCCAGCCAGGCTTCAAAGCCAGGCCCTGAAGCGGAGGCGAACACTAGGCGTGCGTCGGATGCTCCTCCGACAGAGGATGCCGACAGATTGTCCGCCACCAACTCCGAGGTGGAGAGTGCCATGAATCACAGGCGCCGCCGGACTGTTCTTCGTGATGCATGTTTCTCCCGAGAGGCATTGGATGCCTTCAATTCAGGAGATGCGCACCTCCGTGCCGCTCAAAATGGTCTAGCCAGAGCCACGGAGCAGTATGTGAAAGACATACGGGTGAGAAAATTTGATGGTTATATATACCTGTAGCCCCCAAGACTTGAAATAGTTATAATAACTAAAATAAGGATCATTTATTGTGCAGGATCTTACAGAAAAGAATACCCAACTGTCCCAGGAACTTGAAGAGTGCAAAGCCCAACTTGAGGTCGCACAAGCCGCGACAGGGGAAGTCAAAGAGACCCCCTCTGGTAACATACGCGTTTAAAAGATAAGTATGTTATGAAGTGCGGCGTGTGTATAGATCTGACAATGACATTGCAAATGGCGCCGAGTTAGATCCGGACAAGCAACAGCTCTTGCGCCGGTTAAAGGCCGGCGAGAACGTGCTTACGAGGGTGAGGCAGGAGAAAAATAATCTCCAAGATGCCAACACCCAGCTAGGTGAGGAGCTAAAAGATGTTCGTGTCTGACTCCGTTAAGGAGAATCTGCGGCTTCGACGCGGCATTTTTAGTAAGTGCTTAAGCAAACTTTGAAAAAAGAGTTCGGCGAGGAAGTCGACTAACAGAGTTATGTCTCAGAGGTATGCTCACGAGCCGCCCCGCAGAGGAAATGCCCGGTTCTACGGGTGACCTTCTTCCCGAAGTCTTACAACTGCATTTAACGAAGTTCGGCAGGTGATGAAAGGCGTCGCCTGTGCCTTGTGGCCATCTCTCCCCTGCCCAAGGCCTTGGGGAGCTTGCAGAGAGGCTCCAGGGAGCGCGGCGGCGCTTCCGATTATGGAAGATATCGGCCTGCCGTCAAGGCGCCAGGGAGGCCTGGGCCATGGTGAAGACGCGATACACGAAGGCTGACCCAAACCATATGGCCGAGGTTGGACCTGTGGGGCCAGATGGAAAGGAGATCCCTGTGAGCTTAGTGTACGGCCAGGTAGAATTGGCCACAAAGTATTCCTAGCAGGACTGTAAACTAGACAGCCTGTTAGATGGCATTGAAGAGGAATACAATCAGTCAAATTGACTATGTGATTTAAGGTGACATGTAAAATGCCTTCTAGCCGGATTGTAGATCGTTTTTCTTAGCGGACATTTTCGCTTCAACCTCGGGACCCAATAGTCCGGAGTGTGTCCGAATACCCTCGCAGTTATATAAAAACCGGGGCATGCGTGGAGACCAGGCGTAGGGGTCATTAGTGCTTTATCAGACAAGTGCCCAACTAGTTATGTTATATTACATGGTTACTAAGAAACATATTCCGTGGAGAATAGTTCCGTTAGGGGTTCCTTTCTCGGGAGGCATGCCCTAAAGTGCATGTCCGGACTGCGAAAAAGCGTAAAAACATCTGGGGCAGATAAATAAATAGGTAAGAAATCTTCTTTTAGTTCACCGACCGAATATTCTCTCAAGAATGCTAGCTTTCGCTTCACCCAGTCTGAGGTACACATCCAAATGACCCGGCAAGAATAATCGCAGAGGTGCTCCCTTTACCACCTAGCCGAACAATCGGGAACGTAGGGGTAAGCACAGGAGCCAGGCAACCCAGCTTGGCCAAAAATTAAGTCACATCGATGCATATAATGGTGAATAAAAGGTACATGCGGAAGTGTGACACATGTATTGGGCATGAAGCCCTTATAATTAAGCTTCTGCGAAAGAAGCCCCTGTGTACAATGAGCGCCGAGAAGCGTGTCAAGTGTGTGCGAACAATGCGCTAACGAGCCTTCCAAGGCTTGAAAGAAAAAGGAGGGAGAAGGAGAAAATAGAAGACAGCTAAAATGTAAAATATGGATGAGGAAGGAGACGAACTCATAATCCGGCGCTTAGGCGAGAATCTTCGGAGACGTATGCGTTCCATGGGTTCGGCTCGAGTCGGTTATCCGATGCATCTCGTGAGACAGTACGCTCCACCGGTCAGGACTTGGTCGATGATAAAGGGACCTTCCCATTTGGGCTTTAGTTTGTCCTTTTTCTTGTCCCAGCGAGAACTAGCTCGCCAACATTGTAAGTTTTCGCCTGCATTTCTCTGCTTTGATATCTTGAGCCTACTGTTGATAGAATGCGAACGGGCTTTTGCTACGCCACGATCCTCCTCCAAGGCGTCAAACTGTCCCGCCGATCGAGCTCGGCTTCTCTTTCTTCGCATACGCGCACGCGAGGTGAGTCATGAATTATGTCGCAGCGCGTAACTGCCTCTCGCGCCAGATACCATAAAGAATTGTGTGAATCCGGTCGTGCGATTCAGAGTGGTCCGCAGCCCCCAGAGTACAGAGTCGAGCTCCTCTACCCAGTGCGTGTTAGATTCCTTGAGGGACTGCACTAATCTGGGTTTGATACCGCTCATGATTAGACCATTTGCTCGCTCAACTTGACTGTTAGTTTGAGGGTGATAGACTGAAGCGTAGTCGAGCTTAATGCCCATGTTTTTGCACCAGAGTTTGACCTCGTCGGCCGTAAAGTTCGTGCCGTTATCAGTGATGATGCTGTGGGGGACACCGAAATGGTGTACGACCCCCTGATATGAAGTCTATCACCGGTCCGGATTTGGTCGTCTTGACAGGCTTGGCCTCTATCCATTTGGTGAATTTATACACCATGACCAGTAGGTACTTTTGCTTGTGGGTTCCCCCTTTAAGGGGTCCGACCATGTCAAGCCCCTGCACCGCAAAGGGCGGTGATGGGTATAGTTTTGAGGGCGGTGGGTGGCATGTGGCTTTGATTAGCAAAGAGCCGGCATCCGACGCATCGTTGGACTAAGTCCCGAGCATCCGCCTGTGCCGTCGGCCAATAAAATCCTGACGGAAGGCCTTGCCTACAAGGCCCCGGGCTGCAGCGTGGTGCCCACCGTGTCTGGCATGAATTTCTGCCAGAAGATTCCGCCCTTACTCTTCGGAGATACACCTTTGAAGGACTCCGTTTGTGCTTTTCTTATAAAGCTCTCCCTCATGGACTTTATAGGCTTTAGATCGCCGCACTATGCAACGGGCCTCGTTTTGGTCCTTGGGAAGTTCCTGCCTGGTTAGGTAGGCTAGGAATGGTTCGGTCCACGGGGCAATGACTGCCATTATTACGTGGGCTGAGGGTGTTATTTCGTTGGCAGAACCAGCAATCGTGGTCGAATGTTCGTGTGGGGCGGTGCAGTTGGGTCCGGGTTGTTATTTCCGGACTCTCCCTCCCATAATACGGATGGTTTGAACAGCCTCTCTAGGAAGATGTTGGGGGGGACAGCATCGCGCTTTGCGCCGATGCGTGCCAACACGTCTGCTGCCTAGTTGTTATCCCGGGCTATATGGTGAAATTAGAGCCCCTCAAACCGAGCTGACATTTTTAGTACGACATTGCGATAGGCTGCCATTTTCGGATCCTTGGCATCAAATTCTCCGTTTATTTGGGATATCGCGAGGTTCGAATCCCCGCGCACCTATAGGCGTTGAATGCCCATGGAGACTGCCATCCGGAGACCATGTAGAAGGGCCTCGTATTCGCGGCTGGTCGAGTACGTATTGAACTGTATCTCCGGTTGGGGACGCTGTAACGACGCCAGCCCTGTGCCAGCCAACATTTTGGAGCCGTCGAAGTGCATTATCCAGTTGGAATATGCGCCGTACTCTTTAGGGAGTTCGGCTTCGGTCCATTCGACGACGAAGTCGGCCAAAACTTGCGACTTAATAGCTCTCCATGGCTTATAGGTTATGTTGAACGGGAGGAGCTCAATGGCCCATCTGGCAATTCGGCCCGTCGCGTCGCGGTTGTTTATAATGTCGTTAAGGGGTACTTCGGAGGCTACTGTTATCTCTTGAAAGTAGTGTCGTAGCTTCCGGGATGCCATAAACACTGCGTACGCTATCTTTTGATAATGCGGGTACCGTGACTTGCATGGAGTTAGGACAGTGGACACGTAGTAAACTGGTTTTTGAAGGGGGAACTTGTGTCCGTCCGTTTCTCGTTCGACAACGAGCACCGCGCTTACAACTTGATGGGTTGCCGTGATGTATAATAGCATTGGTTCGCCCATGTTGGGCGCGGCCAGGACCGGGTTTGTTGCCAATATGGCTTTTATTTCTTCGAGTCCGGCCGTGGCGGCATCCGTCCACTCAAAGTGTTCGGTGCGCCGGAGGAGGCAATAAAGGGGTAATGCCTTTTCTCCCAGATGGGAGATGAAGCGGCTTAGAGCCGCCACGCGTCCAGTCAATTTTGTATTTTTTGAGGTCTTTTGGGATATCCAATTGTGACAGATCTCGGATCTTGGCTGGATTTGCTTCAATTCCTCTGCCGGATACAATGAAGCGCCAAAGCTTTCCGGCTAGTACGCCGAAAACGCATTTTTCTGGGTTGAGCTTAATGTCATATGTTTGGAGATTATCGAATGTGAGCCTCAAGTTGTCTACTAAAATTTCGACGTGCTTGCTTTTGACGACCACATCGTCTACGTATGCCTCCACTGTTTTGCCGATCTGGTTTGCCAGACATGTCTGAATCATGCGCTGATATGTTGCGCCGGCGTTTTTGAGCCCGAACGGCATTGTGTTGAAGCAGAATGGGCCGTATGGAGTGATGAATGCCGTTGCGGCTTGGTCAGGCTCTGCCATCTTAATTTGGTGGTAGCCGGAGTATGCGTCAAGGAAACACAATGAATCGTGTCCTGCGGTAGCGTCGATGATTTGATCAATGTGGGGGAGGGGGAAGGGATCCTTTGGGCAAGCCTTGTTGAGGTTCTTGAAATCGACGCACATGCGCCATGATTATTCCTTCTTTGGTACCATCACCAGGTTTGAGAGCCAGTCCGGATGTTTTATATCTCTGATGAATCCGGCCTCCAATAGTTTGGCTAGCTCCTCTCCCATGGCCTGTCTCTTGGGTTCCGAGAAACGCTGAAGAGCCTGTTTGACTGGCTTGAATCCTTTTAGGATGTTTAGGCTATGCTCGGCTAGCCGGCATGGGATTCCTAGCATGTCTGAAGGGTGCCAGGCAAAAATGTCCCAATTTTCGCGTAGGAATTCTCTTAGTGCAGCGTCTACATCAGGATTTAATTGTGCCTCGATGGAGGCCGTTTTTGTAGGGTCCTTTGGATGGACTTGGAATTTGACTATTTCATCCGCTGGTTTGAAGGAAGTGGATTTGGATCTCTTATCGAGTATCACATCATCCCTATTCACCGTGGAGCGCAGCGTAGTGAGTTCCTCGGCCGCTAGGGCTTCGGATAGTGCCTCAAGGGCCAGTGCGGCTGTCTTATTTTCGGTGCGGAGTGCTATGTTCGGGTCACTAGCAAGAGTGATGATTCCGCTGGGCCCGGGCATTTTGAGCTTCATGTACCCATAATGGGGTATAGCCTGGAAAATTGTGAATGCCTCTCGCCCTAATAGAGCGTGGTATCCGCTGCTGAACGGGGCCACTTGGAACGTGACCTCCTCGGACCTGTAATTATCCCGCGTGCCGAACACCACATCCAGTGTGATTTTTTCTGTACAGCGTGCTTCCCGACTGGGGATTATTCCTCTAAAGGTTGTGCTACTTCACTCAATGCGGCTCCAGTCTATTTCCATTTTTTGGAGGGTTTCCTCGTAAATGAGGTTCAATCCGCTGCCGCCGTCCATGAGTACCTTGGTAAGGCGAAAGCCGTCCACTATCGGACTAAGGACCAATGCGGCCGGTGCTCTGGCTGTTCGGAATTTAGGTTCGTCACTGGCATTGAAGGTAATAGTCGTGTCACTCCATGGGTTTATTGGTGCTACTTGGTAGACTTCGGCAAGGCTACGGAGTGTTCGTTTTCGCATATTATTTGATGCGGAAGTCTCGAAGACTGTTAATACCGTACTGGTATCCTTGGGTTGGTGCTCTAGAGCTAGAAGCTCTTCGCCACTTTTGGCCACCTGCCGTAGTATCCAACATGCTCTAAGGCTATGAGTTGGAGTGGCGCCCTCTGTACTATGAATTTTACAGGGTCCATCGAGCCATCCCTCCAGTACGGTTCCATGCCCTATATAGGGTTTTTGCTTTTTGGTATTTAACCCAGGTGCCTGGCGATGATGCACCCTTTTATTTCGGACTAGGGTTGTATTCAAGGCCGGATTGTCCCAAAATTTTGCTTCGGTTTTCCAGGCGCTTTCCATCGCACAGTACTTTCGTACTATGGACGCCAAGTCGGTAAAGCGTGTGATGTCACGGTGACTTATAGCGTTTAGGATCCCGTTGTCCGTGCAATTGTTGCAGAATAATGAGATTGCGTCCTCCTCACGGCAGTCCTTTATCCTGTCCATAACCAGGAGGAATCTGGCCCAAAGAATGGTGTATCGCTTCAAGGGCTCTTGCCGAATTTGAGATAGGTCGCTTATGTTTGGGTGGGCGGGTGGAATTAAATCCGGAACCGCGCCCAATCTGAGACTGAAGGGCCAAGGAGCTTCCGAACATGGAAGCTTGGATTCTTGGATGATGTCCAATGAATCTAGCCCGCTGCCTGACTTTAGGTTCAGGGCTTGAGTGACGTCCTCTCCTCCGCGGGAATCCGGCATGGAGGAATTGGGAATACGCACATAGCCAGTCCTTAAGATAGAAGAAGGGTCGCCGTATTGTTCCTCCACCACAGCAACGTGGTGGGTAACCTGGGGAGAGTTAATCTCTCTCAGATCGGGTTTAGGCCCAATCTGATCATAGTCTGTAGCGACTCCCAGGGCGGCGATGCGATCCAAGAGCTCGTTTAAGGAACAGAGCTCCATCGGATCTAACTGCTCGGCGAGCTCCTAGTTAACGTGAAGATTGCTTTCAATGACCCGAGAAGTCATCGTTGGCGCGGCGGCCGAACAGGCGGTCATAAGAAAACCGCCTAGCCAGAGAGTTTGGCCGACAGCCAAAACTTCTTTAGCAACAGTGCCGTCTTTAAAGACGGGATGAGGCATCCTTCCTGACGGCGACGACACAGAGGAACTCTCAATGAAAGCACCAATGTCGGTGTCAGCAGATCTCAGGTAGGGGGTCCCGAACTGTGCGTCTAGGCGGATGGTAACAGGAGACAAGGGACACGATGTTTTTACCCAGGTTCGGGCCCTCTCGATGGAGGTAAAACCCTACTCCTGCTTGATTAATATTGATGATATGGGTAGTACAAGAGTAGATCTACCACGAGATCAGAGAGGCTAAACCCTAGAAGCTAGCCTATGGTATGATTGTTGTTCGTCCTACGCACTAAAACCCTCCGGTTTATATAGACACCGAATAGGGTTAGGGTTACACAGAGTCGGTTACAATGGTAGGAGATCTACATATCCGTTTCGCCAAGCTTGCCTTCCACGTCAAGGAAAGTCCCATCCGGACACGGGACGAAGTCTTCAATCTTGTATCTTCATAGTCTAGGAGTCCGGCCAAAGGTCATAGTCCGGCTATCCGGACACCCCCTAATCCGGGACTCCCTCAGTCTTCAATAAGGTGAGCAAAAAATGACTTTGCATTAGCCCCAAGTCCCATGGTGCCTGCTGGCAATGACATGAGACTTGCATATTTGATGTAATCTCAACTTGAATAATGTAGCCCCCAAGTGTCGGGTCGTAAGCCTGGAGCAACTCGGGACTATTCCTTCCATTGTATGATAAATCATATCTATTGATAAAATAATAGCCACTGCGCTATAGCGACTTTGAAAACCTCAATCATAATACTTGTTATTGATAACCATAATAAAAATCCAGCCATGTTGGCTATTAAAGATTTGAATAATATAACCCGGTTTGAAAACCGGTTCCTGCACACAAACAAATCATAAGTGCCCTGGCGGTTTACCGCAGGGCGGGTCATTATGCCCAGCATAAGTCCGCTGGTGACCATAGAAGTCCATAACGAGGGTAGGGGGTAATATCCCAAATATGAGACATAAGCAGGGCTGCTTGGCCCGACTTGTATAAAACCATATGGTCAGAAAAAAGAGATGATATCAAGCCAAAATAAAAAATCAAAAAATCCGGGGCTTTTGCAGGCCGCCGAGCCAAAGTTTCTTCTTCAATGAAACTAGTCCGATGGCCACTGGAAGGTCCGCGATTTCTGTGAGCCGGCTCTCACATGACCCAATCGACATTTGAACCCAGATAAGTGCATGTCTTATTAAAAGATAGACTTATTAGGAGTACGCGGGGTCGGAGTAGCATCGTGCATCACAGGCCGATTTATCCAAGTCTCAAAGTAGGCGGCTTATGAGCCCGGGTCTATCCTGGCTATCTGTAAGCCATGCTCTCACATGGCAAACCGGTGTTTTGACCTTAACAAATTCAGGATCTTTGGTGAATACACTTTTAAAAGATTGATTGTTAATAGTTCGGCGGGTCAATCAGGATTACCTGATGAAGAAACAGCTGGCATATAGGCAAGAGGACCCGGAGGGTTATGTCCTCTTTGGTGAATACACCTATGTTTGAACAAAATAACCCAGTGAAGAGGGCGGTAATGCTATGTTCTTTTTGGTGAATACACCTATGTTTGAACAGGAAGCCCCCAAGTGACATATTCGTGAGCTGTGCTCGTCGGGTACCTATGTTTGAGTTGTGCTGTGCATCCAACTCTCTTTGTTCACTATAATTTTTCTGAGAACTCGAACTTGCGAGAGATTAATTATTTTAAACCAGGAGTTTAAACCGGATATTAAGAGCTTCAAAGCTTTATGGGAGAGAGATGTCTCTTGAGCCGGGTTTTAAACCGAAATCTTCATTTTGAGCCGGAAATTTTCTGACGGCCTTTAAATTTTCATCAATATGGCAGTAGCCTCTAGGACCGGGTTATCTTCCCCTTCAATGTCCCGGGGTTCTTGAAATTTGCTGAAACTAGAAACATTTGCTGAGGCATTAATAATCCCCAAGTGCAGGGAATCATCATAGCAATTTACAAAGGTGGAAGTGATAAGTATGGAGTGTCGAACCCACTGGGAGCTAAAGGAAAGATCAATATTCTCTCAAGTCCTATCTGCCACTGATACAACTCTACGTACACCGAACGTTTGCTTCCAACTAGAAACGAGAAATAAAACTACGTTGTGGCTATGAAGAGGATAACTTTGTATGATATCGGAGAGCTAAAATATAAAAGTAGGTGTTGTTATCATAAAGTTAGAATATATTACTTAATATTATAAATAACGAGTGTGGAATAATGATGGATCGTTGTGCGGAATTGTCCTAGGCAATTGTTAACAAGACCGGTAGTCGTCATTGCAATTTCATATGAGGGAGAGGCATAAGCTAACATACTTTCTCTTCTTGGATCATATGCACTTATGATTGGAACTCTAGCAAGCATTCGCAACTAGGTAAAACCCAACCATAGCATCAAAGCATCAAGTCCTCTTTATTCACATACGCAACAACCCCCTTACTCGGGTTTGTGTTTCAGTCACTCACCAACCCACTATAAGAGAATCATGAACGTATTGCAACACCCTACAACGGGAATCCCTCACGCTATGCCGACACGAGAGGCACCATAGGACAGCACCAAAATAAAGCATACAACTCGTACCAATCTAGATCATCAATCAACCCAAAGACAAAGGATATCTACTCAAAACATCATAGGATGGCAACACACCATTGCATCATAATATGTGGCATAAAGCACCATGTTCAAGTAGGGATTACAGCGGGGTACGGGAGAGTGGACCGCGTAAAAGAGATGAGGATGGTTATGTTGATGAAGACGATCACCACGGCGATGATTCCCCTCCCGATGGCACTCCGGCGCGACCAAGAGAGAGGAGGAGAGGTTCTCCCCCTTGTGCTTCCTCCTCCATGGCCTCCCCCCTAGATGGGGAGAGGTTCTCCCTCTGGTCCTTTGCCTTCATGGCGATGATGGCCCCTCCGGGATCCTCCTACATGGCCTCCGGTGATGATGGCCCCCTCCAGCAGGGTGCCAGAGAGTGCCTAGATTGATTTCTCGTGGATACAGAGGCTTGCGGCGGCGGAACTTCCGATCTAGGTTATTTTCTAGGGGTTTCTGTATTTATAGGAATTTTTGGCGTTGCTTTCACGTCTAGGAGGTTCCCGAGTTGTCCACGAGGCAGGCCCACGCGCCCAGGGGGGTGGGCGCGCCCCCACCCTCGTCGACGGCCCGGGACTCTTCTGGCCCGACTCTTTCACTCTGGGGTCTTCTTTTGGTCCATAAAAAATCATCAAAAATTGGCACGTCAATTGGACTCCATTTGGTATTCCTTTTCTGTAAAACTCAAAAACAAGGAAAAAAACAGAAACTGGCACTGGGCTCTAGGTTAATAGGTTAGGCCCAAAAATCATATAAAATAGCATGTAAATGCATACAAACATCTAAGATTGATACTATAATAGCATGAATACTTCATAAATTATAGATACATTGGAGACGTATCAGCATCCCCAAGCTTAATTCCTGCTCGTCCTCGAGTAGGTAAATGATAAAAGAAATAATTTATGAAGTGTGAATGCTAGCGGGTGCACAAGTTTGATCAATGATAGTTTCAATCACCTTTTCTAGCATCATTATATGTCATAAAAGTGGCTCATCTCATATAACTTTTCATGATCAAGTAACAAGCTATTGACATGTTAAAGTATAGATCATAAACTTTCTTGAAACTAACAAACTCCATTCTTAGTCATCAAACAATTGCAATTCATCTTATTTTCTGGAAGGGTCTATGTCAGAGCTTTGATTCAGCAAACTCCACCTACTCAACTATCATTTAATCTTTCACAATTGCTGACACTCACGTGATATTTATGGGCTCAAAGTTTTAATTGGACACAGAGAAAGATAGGGGCTTATAGATTCGCCGCCCAACCTTTTACCTCAAGGGTAATGTCAACAATAATAGTTCATGATAACTTACATCCAATTGGATATATATATCAGGATATTTTCCAACACAATGTGCTTGCCAAAGGAATAAATGTAAAAAGGAAAGGTGAAGATCACCATGACCTTTGAATAAGGTAGAAGAATAAAAGTAAAAGATAGGCCCTTTGCAGAGGGAAGCAGAGGTTGTCATGCGCTTTTATGGTTGGATGCACAAAATCTTAATGCAAAAGAACGTCACTTTACATTGCCTCTTGTGATAGAGACCTTTATTATGCAGTCCGTCACTTTTATTTCTTCCCTATCACAAGTTCGTATAAAGCTTATTTTCTTCGCACTAATAGATCATACATGTTCAGAGAGAAATTTTTATTGCATGCACCGATGACAACTTACATGAAGGATCTTACTCAATCCATAGGTAGGTATGGTGGACTCTCATGGCAAAACTAGTTTAAGGGATATTCGGAAGCACAAGTAGTATCTCTACTTAGTGCAAAGAATTTGGCTAGCATGAGGGGGAAAGGCAAGCTCAGCATGTTGGATGATCCAAGACAATATACTTTGTTTCGAATATAAGAAAACATAATCCATTACGTTGTATTCCTTGTCCAACATCAACCTTTTAGCATGTCATATTTTAATGAGTGCTCGCAATTACAAAAGATGTCCAAGATAGTATATTTATATGTGAAATCTCTCTTCCTTGAATACTCTTTCATGAATTTTTCAAGTGACCAATTCTACATTTGCTAACTTCCGATAAGTTTACTACCTATACTTATTATGTGTGAGGTCATACTCCCCATGTTATAAGCATATGAAACATACATAAATTCAGATTTATGACATTCAATTCATCTAACCATTTACTCATAGGATATACGTGAAACACGTGATTAAATGACAAATTACTCCAAAAAGATACAAGTGAAGAACATTGAGTAGTCAAATAATTAACTAGCCATGGGAGGATTCTTTTTCATTCAATAATTCAGATCCAATGATTTTATTCAAACAACAAGTAAAATTGAAAATATGCTCCAAGCAAAACAAATATCATGTGACGAATAAAAATATAGCTCTGAGTAAGGTATACCGATAGTTTTGAAGACGAAAGGGGGGATGCCTTCCGGGGCATCCCCAAGATTAGGTTCTTGAATCTTCCTTGAATATTACCTTGGGGTGCCTTGGGCATCCCCAAGCTTAGGGTCTTTCCACTCCTTATTCTCCTCATATCGATATCTCACCCAAAGCTTGAAAACTTCAATCACACAAAACTTAACGGAACTTCGTGAGATAGGTTAGTATGATAAAGAGTAAACCATTCGATTTTCTACTATCAAGGACAAGGTTCATAATTGTTCTCACACAATGCCAAAACTAGAAAACAAACAAACTATGCAATGAAAACAGAATCTGTCAGAAATAGAACAGTCTGTAAGGATCTGAACATAAACCATACTTCTTCTACTCCAAAAATTATGAAATAAATTGGTGGACATGAGGAATTTGTCTATTAATCTTCTGCAAAAATAATCAGCTCAAAAGCAGTCTTCTGTAAAAAATGTTAGCTAATCCTCTGAGCGCAAAGTTTCAGTTTTTTACCGCAAGATCACATTAGCTTTCACCCAAGTCTTCCCAAAGGTCTTACTTGGCACTTTATTGAAACAAAAGCTATAAAACATGATTACTACAATATCTTAATCATGTAAACACACAAAAACAGTAATGGTAAATATTGGGTTGTCTCCCAACTAGCACTTTTCTTTAATGCCTTTTAGCTAGGCATGATGATTTCAATGATGCTCACATAAAAGATAAGAATTGAAACATAAAGAGAGCACTATGAAGAATATGACTAGAACATTTAAATCTAACCCACCTCCTATTCCTAGGTATTTGTGAGCACATAATTTATAGGAACAAGAATCAACTAGCATAGGAAGGCAAAACAAGCATAACTGCAAAACTTTAAGCACATAGAGAGGAAACTTGGTATTATTGCAACTCCTACAAGCATATATTCCTCCCTCATAATAATTTTCAGTAGCATCGTGAATGAATTAAACAATATAACCATCACATAAAGTATTCTTTTCATGATCTACAAGCATAGAAATTTTTCTACTCTCCACATAAGCAAAATTCTTCTCATTCGGAATGGTGGGATCACTAATTCCTAAAGTTGACACTCTTCACACCCCACTTTAGATTATAGTATTATTCATACTCCAAAATATATAAGTGAAGTTCATGGAGCATTCTACAATTAACATAGACTAACCAATATCCAAGCTCAAAATATGTAAGTGAAGCACACGAAGCATTCTATAAAACCATACTCAAAAGATTTAAGTGAAGCACAAAGAGCAATTCCATAAGATCATACTTAAAAGGTATAAGTGAATAACATGAAGTATTCTATAAATAAATGAAGGGCTATCTCATACTAGCTTGGTTCTTAAAGGAAAAACAAAAACACAAAGGACACAAATCATGTGAACAAAACAAAAACCGAGGTATACCGATATTTGTTGAAGAAGAAGATGGGATGCCAACCAGGGCATCCCCAAGATTAGATGCTTGAGTATCCTTTGAAATATTTACTTGGGATTCCTTGGGCTTCCCCAATCTTTAACTCTTGACTCACTTTAGTCTTCTCATATTGATAGTTCCTCGATCTTCGAACACTTCATCCACACAGAGCTTTAACAAAAACTTTGTGAGATCCGTTAGTGTAATAAAGAAAACTACCACTTTAAGTTACTGTAATGAACTCATTATTTATTTATATTGGTGTTAAACCTACTGTATTAAAACTTCTCTATGGTTCATACCTGTGACGCCCCCGATTTAATCGTACACTAATCATGCACGCAAATGTGTACGATCAAGATCAGGGACTCACGGGAAGATATCACAACACAACTCTAAAACATAAATAAGTCATACAAGCATCATAACACAAGCCGGGCCTCGGGGCTCGAATACAAGTGCTCGATCATAGACGAGTCAACGGAAGCAACAATATCTGAGTACGGACATAAGTTAAACAAGTTTGCCTTAAGAAGGCTAGCACAAACTGGGCTCTGAGATCGAAGAGGCGCAGGCCTCCTGCTCGGGATCCTCCTAACTACTCACGGTCGTCATCCGCGGGCTGCGTAATGCTTGAGGCACCTCACAGTGTAGTAGTCGTCATCGACGGTGGCGTCGCTCCTGGGCTCCATCGTCTTGTCGCGACAACCGGGTAAAGAAAGGGGAAAAAGTGGGGACAAGGCAACCGTGAGTACTCATCCAAAGTACTCGCAAGCAAGGAGCTACACTACATATGCATGGATATATGTGTAAAGGGCCATATCAGTGGACTGAACTGCAGAATGCCAGAATAAGAGGGGGATAGCTAATCCTGTCGAAGACTACGCTTCTGGCAGCCTCCGTCTTGCAGCATGTAGAAGAGAGTAGACTGAAGTCCTCCAAGTAGCATCGCATAGCATAATCCTACCCGGCGATCCCCTCCTCGTCGCCCTGTTAGAGAGCGATCACCGAGTTGTATCTGGCACTTGGAAGGGTGTGTTTTATTAAGTATCCGGTTCTAGTTGTCATAAGGTCAAGGTACAACTCCAAGTCGTCCTGTTACCGAAGATCACGGATATTTGAATAGATTAACTTCCCTGCAGGGGTGCACCACATAACCCAACACACTTGATCCCATTTGGCCGGACACACTTTTACGGGTCATGCCCAGCCGCGGAAGATCAACACGCCGCAGCCCGACCTAGGCCAACAGAGCGGTCGGCCGACGCCGGTCTAAACCTAAGCGCCCAGTGCAGGCCCATCGCCCTTAGCACACACGCGTTCGCTATAACGCGCGAAGCAGACCTAGCAACTTCCATTACAAAGGAAGTCACGTTACGCGGTCCAATCTGGCACGCGCTGCTCAGTCGCTGATGTCACGAAGGCTTCGGCTGATACCACGACGTCGAGTGCCCATATCTTTCCCACGTATTTGGTTAGTGCGTATAGACCAAATGGCCAGACTCAGATCAAATACCAAGAACTCGTTAAGCGTGTTAAGTATCCGCGAACGCTGAACAGGGCCAGGCCCACCTCTCTCCTAGGCGGTCTCAACCTGCCACGTCGCTCCGCCACAAAGATCCATCCAGAGGGCCGTCGGGACAAAGGTCCTTTCAGCCCCCAATCCGTGAATCACTCGCGGGTACTCCTCGAGCCGACCCGACTTTAAGCACCACATGTATCATGTATAACGTATATAGTATATACCCGTGATCACCTCCCGAGTGATCACGGCCCGATAGTATAGCATGCCAGACGGACAAGAATGTAGGGCCATCGATGAAAACTAGCATCCTATACTAGGCATGTAGGATTGCGAGGTAAAGGTAACAACGGTGATAGTAGCAAGGATAGGCTATGCATCGAGGATAGGATAAATGGAAAGCGATAACATGCTACACTACTCTAATGCAAGCAGTATAGAGTAGAATAGGCGATATCTGGTGATCAAGGGGGGCTTGCCTGGTTGCTCGAGACAAGAAGGAGGGTCGTCGAACTCCGTGAAATCGTCTTGGGTAGCAGCGTCGGTCTCGGTGTCTAGCGGAAGAAGAGGGGGGAAGAAACAATGAATACAATGCAAACAGATGCATAACGATGCATGACAAGTCAAGTAACTGTGCTAGGGGTGCCCTAACGCGGTATGCGGTGATACCGGCGAATGGGGAAAACATCCGGGAAAGTATTCCCGGTGTTTCGCTTTTTCGGACAGATGAACCGGAGGGGGAAAGTTGCGTGTTTTCTAGGTTTGGGGTGTGTGGCGGACGAACGGGTTGCGTATCCGGATTCGTCTCGTCGTTCTGAGCAACTTTCATGTAGAAAGTATTTTCATTCGAGTTACGGATTAAAAGATATGATTTTCTAAAGATTTAATCATTTTCTGATTTTAATTATTTATTTAAATCCAACCTTATCCAAAACAGTGTTTGCTGACGTCAGCATGACGTCAGCAGTCAACAGGGGTGTTGACTGGTCAACTGACGTGTGGGTCCAGTGGGACCCACCTGTCATACCCTGTTTGGGTTAATTAGTGTTTAGTTAAACTAATTACTGTTTAATTAAACTAACAAGTTAATCAGATTAATTAAATAGGATTAATTAACTCAATTTATTCACTAATTAATTAATTATTATTAATTTAATTAATTAATTAATTAATCTTATTATTGTTATTATAATTTATTTAATTAATTTTTTTAAAGAAAACGTTACGGGCCGGGCCCGCTTTGTCATTGGCCGTGGGCCTTAAGAGCGTCGGAGTCTTTGGAGTCACGGGCGTCGCCCGAGTGGGAGGGGGCGAGCCCGACCAGGGGGGAGCGAGGCGAGGCAACCGACGGACGGCCGTGGTGCGGCAGCCATCAAGGGGCCCAATGAGGCGGCAGCAGGCGATGTGAGGAACGGCCAAGACGGGGCGGCCCGGCGGCGAGGGAGGCGAGGGAGCCGGACGCGACGGCGCTGTGGTCGGTTGTGCAGGCGCCCATGAGCGAGGCTCAGCGCAGCGATGGCGAGCGTGGCCGTGGGCGACGGCGAGCAGCTTAGCGGGCGCAGGGGAGGCGCGGACGGAAACGACGGTCGAGCACGGCACGAATGACGGGTGCGGAGAGAGGAGGAGAGGCCGGGCCTCACCGGGAAGTGTAGGGACGGGGCAGTAGGCTCGAGCTCGAGGAGGGTGACGGGGATGACGTGCGGCGGGGCGATGAGGTCCGGCGACGTAGAGGAGGAGGACGGCGAGGTCTGGCGATGGGCAGCGACGTGACGGCACGCGCCCACGGCGTCCGGCGAGGAGGGGGTGAGGACGAGCGACGGGGCGGCGGTGGTCGGGATCCGGGGGGTCGAGCGCCGGTGGGGGGGGGGGCTGGTCCCGGATCCAGATCGGATCGGGAGAGGGACGAGGGAGCGAGAGGGGTTGTGGGGGCGCGAGTGGGGGGTGCGGCGCTAGGGTTTCGGGGGGAGGAGGGTTAAGGCGGCGGAATGGGCCGGCCTGGCGGCCTGGTGGGTTGAGGCCCCAAAAGGGGGGGAGGGGCGCGGTGGCCTGCTGGGCCGTAGCCCAGTGGGGGGGGGGGGTTCTTCCTTTTTTTTCTATTTTGTTTTCTGTTTTGCATTTTCTTTTATTATTTCTCTTTTCTGTTTTAATTCATTTTAAAACATTCAGGCACTTTCTAAAAATATGTTTTCTTTATTATAATTACCCTTGTAATATTCGGCACCCATCGAACAGTTTTGTTTCAACTTTTGAAAATGTTTGTTGTTTGACATATTTAGAATTGAAATTTCGAAACGGTTTCGAATCATTGCGAGGTTAGCAATGAATCGAGGTGACGTGGCATGATTAGCGTGGGATTACTGTAGCATGATTACAGGCGTCACAATTCTCCTCCACTACAAGAAACCTCGTGCGAGATTTAAGAGGTAGAGACGGGGAGGTCTAGTTCTGAAATTCTAACGGATCTTCTCGCCTTGGTTGCTCTCCTCGAAGAGGTCGATCCGATTACATTGACGTCTTCATTTCTTTGCTTCAGGTCATCATGGTGAAGTCGTCATCTTTTCTTCGGGGTTCCTTCGTGCTTACAAATAGGTAAGGGTAGCTCGCTACGACATAATGCTTAAGTGGGATTAAATGCGGTGTTTTCCGTGAATGAACAGATGAGTATCTCTCGAGTCGAACAAATCGAGAGTAAGGTAAGAAGGTACAAAAAGGAGTTCCAAGCGGATACACAATCGTTCGATGCCTGAAAAAAAGTGTGAAAGGGGTTCAAAGCATCAAGTTTAAGTATTGCATCTGATATCGGAACAGATCACTAGGAAGGTGTCTCATGAATTACACACGAAACCAAGAGTAAGGGATAACTTTGTCAACAAGGTGTACCGGACAGTCAGGTTTCGATCATGTGGAACTGTGGGTTATGGGCCCACCATGTGGGTTTTAAGTAGGAAGGGTGCTGACGTCTTGCACGATCATGTAAGCAAGGCATGCCGGAGGATAGCCTGTCAGTTATGTCGGCAACAACATCGATACCAAGGGCGAGGGACGAAGAGAACCATTCTCCTGCTCGTTGAACGAGGCAGACCAATAGGCAAGGTTCTCATCCATCGATGGTTACTGAAATTTCATCAACTATAGTAACAGGGTCTTGCTGACAGAATTGTACACCGAGGTGTTTACATAAGCAGAAGAATACTACTGCTTATATAATAAAGATCACAAGTAGGGTTAAGCAATCCAATGGAAAGGAAAGGTGATTACCAGATTTAATCGAACAATGGAAAGAAATATGTGTTTAAACACTTAATTCAGGTGTATATCCTTCCCAAGGACAAGCAGGGCATGATATCCATAAGAGGATAGAAGGTAGAAAACCCTTTAGGTAAGGGGAGAGAAATTTCATGACATTACCCATACAAAGGTGTTTGGATAATTGAGCAAGAAACATTTAGCATTGGGCTTCAAATGTCCTTGTTGAAAATCGGAGTATCACAAACATGCTTTGAGATAGTATTGGCATGGTCTTTGGGTAAAGATCATACTTTGGATTCACAAAGGATCCATCAGGAGCAACTTATAGAATAAGTCTTACAATTTTCTCCAGGAAGAATGGTTATCCTGGCAAAAGAAATTATAATGATAGGTCCTCCAGCCAGGGGGTGCTAGGCATGACGTCATATTACCGGGTCATCAAAGGACCAACAACATAACTCCTGGAAATTTGGCCCAACCATCAGATCTGACCGAGATTCAGATCCCATTGATGTCATGATACCTCAGACTCAGGATGTCCGAGAAGAAAAGGTGCAACACAATTTGTCGAGATGACATTGTAAGATTCTCGGGAATTGAACTATGGAAGCAAGTTTCGAAACAAGAGTTCATCATTTAACCAAGGAAAAGACGAGGAGTGGCTGATGAACTCAGCAACAATTCATTGAGATTTTCAAAAGATGGATTTCCATACTTATGTGAACAAGGAGATAACATTTGTCAGATCAAATGATATAATGTGGTATGCTCGTGAAAAACATACACAATTTAACATTGGTTGAAAGGTGCGCCCGAAATATGGGTTGGGTTGCACGACCAATGTCAGAATGGTGATTCAATAATTAATAGTCTAAGAATGAACGGTCGACCATTAAGAGGGTTGCTAGGAGGGCAGAACCCAAACAACACCGTTCACTTGTGGGTACCTCGGTTGGAATCAACACGACGACCAAGAAAGAATGGTGATGGTGAGAAGTATCATTATAGCAAGAATTCTTAAGAGGTGGTGAAATTCTCACGACATCATTGACATAAAAGATGGTAATACTCCAAGGTAAAGAAGAACAATGCTGGGTAGCAACGAACTCAAGGTATAACACAAAACACGAACAAGTTTGTGTCGGAGGGGAGTCAATAAGGTGGCCGATGATAACATGACTCATCGAGGGCAAGGATGGTATTTCTCTTCATGAATCCGATTGATATCCTGTAAGAGCTCATAAGGTTGATGATGATCAGGACACATTTGTCGAGAGATTTCATGAAGATGTAATCAATCAGCGACGACATCGAGTCAAAGGAATGATGAAGTGACATGTTATTGAATCGAAGTGCGGAATTGATTCACTTATCAGTGTTCTCGGTTGACATCAACCCAGAACCTAGGAAAATTGGAATCGGTGAGAAATAATACTTGAAGAACTCATAAGAAGTAATATGGTTCTGTGCTATTATCGAGATACCATGGGGTAATACTCGATGGTAGATCATAATAGAGGTTGGACGGGTGCATTGATATGCAGAGGACAAGTGGTTCAACTTGTCCGAGAAAAAGATCAAAGATGATCAATCATGGTCGGAACCACGGTCGCAAAGGATCAACATAGATACAAGATGAACTTATAACAAGGGGACCATTATTAATACAAGAAGCTTTCATGATAGATTCCACATCGGGTCCATGGGCATGAACACAAAGTTCAAGATCGACTCCCACTTCTCCAAAGCAGAACCTTACATTCACTTCTCTAGATAAAAATGCTTCCAGTGTCAAAACCTACCTGGTGAATTACCAGAGGAGTATGACCCGTGAAAACTTTCGAGTTCACACAGATTAAGGAAGGCATAGGTTCAACCCATCGGGGCTTCTTAGAATATATAACATGAACTTCATGAGTAAATAACACAAGCTCAAAAGTAGAGCATGGTCGAAAAAGTAGAGGATACAATTTACCAAAGGCATTATGTATCGGGTAAAGAACTCATAAGAATTTTGGTGGTGAAGGACACTGTCGGATAATAACCCGGCAATGGGTATGGCGGTCCTAGCAGGGCTGATATGAGTATCGGTACTCAACGGAAGAAGAAGAATGCAAGGAGATCGGAAGATAGAAACAATGGCCATTTAATTCAAAGCTTAATTGCAAAGGAATTATGAATTCCAAGTCAAGGGACGAAGCAATGCTCTGATTAGGGATGGATAAGTTGAATAGCCTTAGGGTACAATCAACGACAATTGGATTGGTCGAGAACCAATTCCAGTTAAAAGAATGGCAGCTCAGCCGGAAAGGTAATTTATAAGGATCAATGATGATTGCGTGTATTCGCAATCATATTGAGTCAACAGACTGAAAATGATAATGACAAGGAATGTCATTAATACTACGAGACTTATGGGATTAACCATAATGCAGGCAAGCAAGAATTTCAAGAGCCAAAGGCTCCAGAGGATTTTTGGAAGATCGAATAGTATTTTGAAGACTTTTGTGAAACACATGAACAACTAGGGATGCGCGGATACTCGACAAGTGCGAGGATTTATTTGAAGGGGTATTCATGTAACAAAGAACTGCAAGGCACTAGGCACAAAGTATTCTCGGAACATTTAGAGAGAATTTCGAGGTATCTTGTAATAACAAGATCGACTGGGTATAAAGTAAGAATGACGGGTGTAAGTATTTATACATAGGGATATTTCGGTGGTAGGGAATTGCAAAAGCAACGGACACAAAGTCTTGAGTGAACATCTGAGAGTATCTTCGGAATCCTTCGGTGCAGTAGGCGATCATTTGTGCTAAGGGTTATCCGGGAGGAAGTAGTTACGAGAACCTAGAGTTAGAGTTAGTAAATTCATTTTAACCCGAATAGAAGAGAGGTCAGAGTCCCAGGGTATAGATCGAGGAATAAAAGATCCTAATACCACCCAATGGCGACGTGGGCCCATGGGCCGCACAGCCATGTTAATAAAACAGTTTTCATCGACTAGACTCGACTTCGGCCAAGGAGTTTGGAAAGGGGATTCCTACAGGCAGTCGGCTCTGATACCAACTTGTGACGCCCCCAATTTAATCGTACACTAATCATGCACGCAAATGTGTACGATCAAGATCAGGGACTCACGGGAAGATATCACAACACAACTCTAAAACATAAATAAGTCATACAAGCATCATAATACAAGCCAGGGCCTCGAGGGCTCGAATACAAGTGCTTTCGATCATAGACGAGTCAGCGGAAGCAACAATATCCGAGTCTGGACATAAGTTAAACAAGTTTGCCTTAAGAAGGCTAGCACAAAGCTGGGCTCTGATTGAAAGAGGTGCATGCCTCCTGCACAGGATCCTCCTAACTACTCCTGGTCGTCGTCCGTGGGCTGCGTAGTAGCGAGGCACCTCCGGTGTAGTAGTCGTCATCGACGGTGGCGTCACAGCTCACAGGCTCCATCGTGCAGTCGCAGACAACCCGGGTAAAGAAAGGGGAAAAAGGGGGACAAGGCAACCGTGAGTACTCATCCAAAGTACTGCAAGCAAGGAGCTACACTACATATGCATGGATATATGTGTAAAGGGCCATATCAGTGGACTGAGCTGCAGAATGCTAGAATAAGAGGGGATAGCTAATCCTCGCCGAAGACTACGCACGGCAGCCTCCGTCTTGCACATGTAGAAGAGAGTAGATGAAGTCCTCCAAGTAGCATCGCATAGCATAATCCTACCCGACGATCCCTCCTCGTCAGCCAGTAGAGAGAGTGATCACCGGGTTGTATCGGCACTTGGAAGGGTGTGTTTTATTAAGTATCCGGTTCTAGTTGTCATCGGTCAAGGTACATCTCAAAGTCGCCCCTGCTATCAAGATCACGGCTATTCGAATAGATTAACTTCCTGCAGGGTGCACCACATAACCCAACACGCTTGATCCCATTTGGCGGACACACTTTTTCGGGTCATGCCCGCCGCATGAAGATCAACACGTCGCATCCCGAACTAGGCCAACAAAGCGGTCAAAGACGCCGGTCTAAACCTAAGCGCCAGGGTCCGGGCCCATCGCCTTAGCACACACCGCACGCTATGAACGCGGCGGAAGCAGACCTAGCAACCTCCATTACAAAGGAAGTCACGTTCGTGGTCCAATCTAGCGCGTCGCTCGATCGGCCCGGCGTCCACGAAGGCTTGGTGATACCACGATGTCGAAAGTGCCCATATCTTTCCCACGTAGTTGGTTAGTGCGTATAGACCAAATGGCGGACTCAGATCAAATACCAAGAACTCATTAAGCGTGTTAAGTATCCATGAGCGCCCGAGCAGGGCCAGGCCCACCTCTCTCCTAGGCGGTCTCAACCTGACCTGTCACTCCGCCACAAAGATCCATCCAGAGGGCCGTCGGGACAAAGGTCCTTTCAGCCCCCAATCCGTGAATCACTCGCAGGTACTCCTCGAGCCGACCCGACTTTAAGCACCACATGTATCATGTATAATGTATATAGTATATACCCGTGATCACCTCCCGAGTGATCACGGCCCGATAGTATAGCACAGCAGACGGACAAGAATGTAGGGCCACTGATGAAAAACTAGCATCCTATACTAGGCACGAGGGATTGCGGTAAAGGTAACAATGAGTAGCAAGGACAGGCTATGCATCGGGATAGGATAAGCGGAAAGCGGTAACATGCTACACTACTCTAATGCGAGCAGTTTAGAGTAGAATAAGCGATATCCCCGGTGATCAAGGGGGCTTGCACGGTTGCTCAGACAAGAAGGAGGGGTCGTCAACTCCGTAGTCGTACTGGGTAGCAGCAGCGTCGGTCTCGGTGTCTAGCGGAAGAAGAGGGGGGAAAAACAATGAATACAATGCAAACAGATGCATAACGATGCATGACAAGTCAAGTAACGGTGCTAGGGGTGCCCTAATGCGGTATGAGGTGATACCGGCGAATGGGGAAAACATCCGGGAAAGTATTCCCGGTGTTTCGCGTTTTCGGACAGATGAACCGGAGGGGGAAAGTTGTGTGTTTGCTAGGTTAGGGGTGTGTGGCGGATTTAACGGGCTGCGTATCCGGATTCGTCTCGCTCGTTACGAGCAACTTTCATGTAGAAAGTATTTTCATCCGAGTTACGGATTAAAAGATATGATTTTCTAAAGATTTAATCATTTTCTGATTTTAATTATTTATTTAAATCCAACCTTATCCAAAACAGTGTTTGCTGATGTCATCATGACATCAGCAGTCAACAGGGGTGTTGACTGGTCAACTGACGTGTGGGTCCAGTGGGACCCACCTATCATACCTTGTTTGGGTTAATTAGTGTTTAGTTAAACTAATTACTGTTTAATTAAACTAACAAGTTAATCAGATTAATTAAATAGGATTAATTAACTCAATTTATTCACTAGTTAATTAATTATTATTAATTTAATTGATTAATTAATCTTATTATTGTTATTATAATTTATTTAATTAATTTTTTTAAAGAAAACGTTCTGGGGCTGGGCCCCGTTTGTCATTGGCCAGGGGCCTTAACGGGCGTCGGGTGCTGGGTCACGGGCGTCGCCCGAGTGGGAGGGGGCGAGCCCGACCAGGGGGGAGCGGGGCGAGGCCACCGGCGGACGGCCGTGGTGCGGCAGCCATCGAGGGGCCCAATGGAGGCGGCAGCCAGGCGAAGGCACGGCCTCCCGGCGGGCGGGCCGCAGCGGGAGGCGAGAGGGAGGACGCGGACGGCGCCGAGGTCGGTTATCTTGTGGGCGCCCGCGAGAGCGAGGCTCTAGGCGCAGCGATGGCGAGCGTGGCCGCAGGCGACGGCGAGCAGCTTAGCGGGCGCAGGGGAGGCGCGGACGGAACGGCGGTCGAGCACGGCGCGGATGACGGGTGTGGAGAGAGGAGGAGAGGCCGGGCCTCACAGGGAAGTGTAGGGACGGGGCAGCAGGCTCGAGCTCGAAGAGGGTGATGGGGACGACGTGCGGCGGGGCGATGAGGTCCGGCAACGTAGAGGAGGAGGACGGCGAGGTCTGGCGATGGGCAGCGGCGGGACGGCAAGGCCCACGGCGGCCCCGCGAGAGGGGTGGTGAGGACGAGCGACGGGGCGGCGGTGGTCGGGATCCGCGGTGGTCGAGCGCCGGTGGGGGGGGAGGCTGGTCCCGGATCCAGATCGGATCGGGAATGGGACGAGGGAGCGAGAGGGGTTGTGGGGGCGCGAGTGGGAGGGTGCGGCGCTAGGGTTTTGGGGGGAGGAGGGGTTAAGGCGGCGGAATGGGCCGGCCTGGTGGCCTGGTGCGTTGAGGCCCCAAAAGGGGGGGGGGGGCGGTGGCCTTCCTTTGTTTTCTATTTTGTTTTCTGTTTTGCATTTTCTTTTATTATTTCTCTTTTCTGTTTTAATTCATTTTAAAATATTGAGGCACTTTCTAAAAATATGTTTTCTTTATTATAATTACCCTTGTAATATTCGCCACCCACCGAACATTTTTGTTTCAACTTTTGAAAATGTTTGTTGTTTGACATATTTAGAATTTAAATTTCGAAACGGTTTCGAATCATTGCGAGGTTAGCAACAGTAACCGAGGTGACGTGGCATGATTAGCGTGGGATTACTGTAGCATGATTACCCGGGCGTCACAATACCCCCCGATACTAGCCATAGATTCATCAAAATAAGCAAACAACACGCGAAAAGCAGAATCTGTCAAAAACAGGACAGTCTGTAGTAATCTGGAAGTTTAGTAAACTTATGTAACTCCTACAATTATTAAATAAATTTGAAAATTTGACCAATTTGTACAAAAGTAATGTGCAAAATGTTTCAGGCCCATTTGACCTTCCAGTAAAAAATGTAAATTCATGCACTACAGCCAAAGTTTCTGTTTTTGTTCTGCACATAGTAAACAAGCAATCTAATCATCCTAAAATCAAAGCTTGGGACATTATTTTTATAATACAATGGATATACACAACGCGATAATTATTTACAGAGAAACTTCCATGAAAAATTCTACATTGTTTCCGTGAGCATGAACACAAGTGCTCAAGGTCGACGCTCACTTCTTCAATGCACAACTTTCCAATCACTTCTCTTTTTGAAAAACTTTTTAGGCATGAGAGGCAAAAAAAATTGTATTTTTATTCTTTAATTTTTTTTGTATGTTTCACCTACAACTGAACAGAAAGAAAAAGGAAAAACAAAATCTACTTAGTGAAGAAAGCAAACAAGCACACACGAGAATATCAACCCCACACTATTGCTCCCCAGCAACGGCGCGAGAAAATAGCTTGATAATCCCCAAGTGCAGGGAATCATCGTAGCAATTTCCAAAGGTCGAAGTGATAAGTATGGAGTGTCGAACCCACAGGGAGCTAAAGGTAATATCAATATTCTCTCAAGTCCTATCTGCCATCGACATTTAATTTCACGTACAATCGAATGTTTGCTTCCAACTAGAAACGAGAAAAAAACAACGTTGTGGGTATGAAGAGGATAATTTTGTGAGATATCGGAGAGCTAAAATATAAAAGTAGGTGTTGTTATCATAAAGTTAGAATATATTACTATATATTATAAATAACGAGTGTGGAATAATGATGGATCGGTTTGCGGAATTGTCCTAGGCAATTGTTAACAAGACCGGTAGTCGTCATTGCAATTTCATGTGAGGGAGAGGCATAAGCTAACATACTTTCTCTTCTTGGATCATATGCACTTATGATTGGAACTCTAGCAAACATCGGCAACTACTAAAGATCATTAAGGTAAAACCCAACCATAGCATTACAGCATCAAGTCCTCTTTATTCCCATACGCAACAACCCCCTTACTCGGGTTTGTGTTTCAGTCACTACCAACCCACTATAAGCGAATCATGAACGTATTGCAACACCCTACAGCGGGAATCCCTCACGCTTGCGCGACACAGAGGGCACCATAGGACAGCACCAAAATAAAGCATACAACTCGTACCAATCTAGATCATCAATCAACCCAAAGACAAAGGATATCTACTCAAGACATCATAGGATGACAACACATCAATGAATCATAATATGTGGCATAATGCACCATGTTCAAGTAGGGATTACAGCGGGGTGCGGAAGAGTGGACCGCGTAAAAGAGATGAGGATGGTGATGATGATGGTGATGTTGATGAAGACTCTCACCGCGACGATGATTCCCCTTCTGATGACACTCCGGCGCCACCGAGAGAGAGGAGGAGCGGTTCTCCCCCTTGTGCTTCCTCCACCATGGCCTCCCCCTAGATGGGGAGAGGTTCTCTCTCTGGTCCTTGGCCTTCATGGCGATGATGGCCCCTCCGAGATCCTCCTCCATGGCCTTCGGTGATGATGGCCCCCTCCGGCAGGGTGCCAGAGGGGGCCTAGATTGATTTCTCGTGGCTACAGAGGCTTGCGGCGGCGTAACTTCCGATCTAGGTTATTTTCTGGGGGTTTCTGTATTTATAGGAATTTTTCGCATTGGTTTCACGTCAAGGAGGTTCCCGAGTCGTCCACGAGGCAGGCCCACGCGCCTAGGGGGTGGGCGCGCCCCCACCCTCGTGGACGGCCCGGGACTCTTCTGGCCCAACTCTTTCACTCCGGGGTCTTCTTTTGGTCCATAAAAAATCATCAAAAATTGGCACGTCAATTGGACTCTGTTTGGTATTTCTTTTCTGTAAAACTCAAAAACCAAGAAAAAAACAGAAACTAGCACTGGGCTCTAGGTTAATAGGTTAGTCCCAAAAATCATATAAAATAGCATATAAATGCATGTAAAACATCTAAGATGGATAATATAATAGCATGAATACTTCATGAATTATAGATACGTTGGAGACGTATCAGTCATGTCATCATAGCCCCCGAGTCTTAGGATGACTCGAAGAGTTGGCTTGAGACTCTCCATACTTGACGGTGATATGAACCGGCATATACTTGAACAACGGATTACTGGAATATGTTGAATCTCGAAGAGTTATAAATGACCCTGTCCATTGATCCATCCGGTGTAGTCAAGGGCCATAGTTTGGTGCTCTCATTTGCAATTATGAATCCTGATATGTTTGATCGAAAATTATCAGCCATAGGGTTGCAGCAATGATAACAGAGGTGGCGGCTTAAAATGCTGCACCGAGCGGTTCAGAAGGGATCCTTGGGGTCATGTTTGACCATTGGATTTTTTTAGCAGAGACAGAAACAGGGCGGCTCTGCCTCTTGTGTTGAGGCGGGCGGCGGCTTGCAGGCAAAAGCGATGGTTCACACATGACGGCTCAGTAGCAGTACCTCGAGACCAAACTCCACCGCCATGCGCGAAGTGATCCAGCGGCAAAGGAGCGTGGAGGCTGAGTTGGAGACGGCGAGTTACAGCGGCGTGGTAGCGGCTCACGGGTTTTAGCCCTTCAGCAGAGGTGGAACAGCCACAACAGAGGCGTCGCGGCCCATGGCGATTTGAAGCAGAGGTAGAGCCACGGCGGCTTAACGGTGAGGCACGACTTAACCGACGGTGGTTTCAAGGCGCAGCGACGACTGGCTTAACGCGCAGTGGCGGACCGAAGGCTGCAGCAGAAACGGCATGGCGGCGGCTCACGACATGGCACGGGAGCCGGCCGGCGCGTCCGCAACGGCGATTTGTGGGAGGCGACCGGAGGAGAACCGGGCACAGCAGGGACCGGCGAAGGTAGCTTGGCAGCGGAGGTGCACCGATAGAGGCGTGCAGTGGCTCGAATGACGCGGACATGGAGCCGGACGGCTCACCGCACTACATATAGCGCACGGGAAGTCATCCATATAGCGCACTGAGTAGTCTTGCCTTGGAAGCTTTCTTGGTAGTTTGTGAGGGAAGATTGTGTTGCTTACACCAGAAGCTTCTCATTGTGATATGTGGGCCGATTACCACATATACATACCATTTTAATATTTGTGTTGTTGATTACTTGTATGAAATGGGTTTGCTGGACTATCCTCCTTTCTAGATAAATGGCACATTCTTGCTTTCTTCCGGGTATATCGGGTTTCAAAATCATCCTCAACGAAGAATCAAAACTTGCATCTTAATCATACATTTGAATGAGAATATACCGTCGATCTTGCACACAATTTATCTTCTCGCTGATTTGTTCATTTCTGCTATGAAGGGTGCACATTGGGGGTGACTTGATTGTCCGTACTGTTGTGAGAAGTGTAAATTAATGCAAACTTGATTATCATCATCACAATCAGATATTTCTCATTTCACTGCGATCGGCTGAGAATTCCATTCTATTCAGCTGAATTTCAAAATATATGCATGCCTTGCTGACTCGTTGGGTCCAACGTCGGTTGACGAGCAACATTAATGAGGAGAAAATATGTAACACCGAGGGCCCAAAGAAAGAAGCAAAAGAAGCGACGAAAACAAAAGCACACAAAGCATACAAATAATATAATCAAGCAACATCACATATTACTGCTACTCACAACAATAATATGCATGCATACGTAAGCACACAAATCTCGCGAAAACCCCAGTATTACGGTCTAATATGCCATGGCGGTGTGCATGAAAAGTGAATCTGCGTGCGGAAGGAGTTGGCGTAACCAAGGCTACACCAAGCGCTGGCTGAACACCGGTCGCAACCAGATGGATATGGAGGCAAGGTTGGACTTGGTGATCAAGTAGCGAGACACAAGGTCACGACCACATCATCATCAAGCGTACGAAAAGGGAATCATACATGCCCAAAGAATGGAATGACAGGGCAGTATAGGGGAGGAAAAAGCAAGGCTTGCCGGCATTGCCCTTTTATGGTAACAAATAGCAGTAAGGGTTGCCGAATGGACGAGATGGATGGCATGATTCGGGATAGAGACAAGTCTATTACTGAAATAATACGGGTGGGTGGCGAAAAGATATCGATGACATACCCGAGCATAACTCATGTGATTGGTGTCTGGAACACTTGGCACCAAGGCATCACTCTGATGGGACAGAGATGATGCCAATCACCAAAGAGCAGGCATGCTAAGAAGGAGGGTGCAGGTAGTGGATCGAAACCGATGCCACCTACACTCACAAGATTAACTATTAGCGACTAAATAATAATCTATATGCATGCTATGCAACAAACGAATGCAGCAGACAAGTGCAACACACCAACTAGACTCCATACTATTGCTTTCTAACGTTCGTGCGGGCTAGGGCATCCTACAACCAGACCTCGTCTGATACCAAGCCTTGTGGCACGCCGGCTCAGAGAAACTGGAACGCCCCGTATTCCAGCCCAGAGATCGAGGAGAAGTCTTCTGGAATATGGCACTGCTTAGCATAGAACAAATCATCTATTTATTACATGTTTTATGGATACAAGGGATTACATCGGCACGACGAAACTACGCCTGCCATGGTTGCTCTATGCAAGCAGCAGAACAACACGATGTAGTAGAATAACTCTAGCAGTGGAACAACGACGACGGTGATGAACTCCACTCTACAGGGACTCTGGCTGGAACGCTTATCCTAGCTCGCAAACAAGGGATCCATGGCAAACAAGCAATCAAATCCGACATGACCTGCAAACTGGCATGAGATGCCAGGTCGGTACATTGAATGTACTTGCAAGCTCACAGCAACCAAGGCAATCAAGACAGACAACAGCATGGCAATTACTGGTTAACAAGGATTAACGTGATATTATCAAAATAAGATGGCTTGAACAACATGATACCGCTAGAACAATAGGAGCATGACATGAACATATAAACAAGATGACACTATCATGCAACTAGATGACGTTATCATGCACCAACTTACTCTGTTCGGGTTACCACGTAACCATCACGGACATCACTCATTCATCTCAGGATCCAATCAAGCTTGGTATTAACAATACCGTAGTAATCATTACATGACCACAAGGAGCTTGATCTTTACCCTTGACTTTCGCATAACACCACAAATATCCATCAACTCGGTATCCTCGATACCACGGTGATCATCTCACGATCACAACCAATCTCTTTCTCATCATTGAACCAGGGTTCTTATTAATCAAGTTATTATTATTTCTGTTGACCCACAGTGTGACCAACTACGAACTGGGCCCTTATCCGTGGGCACGGCTATCAATAGATTTAATACACACTCTGCAGAGGTAGCGCACTGTACCCACAGCACGGAACCCATGGCCTCGCACTCCCATTTGAGTGGACCAACGACGTTCCAACAAAACCGTCCTACTGCCATGACACCCTCCAGGCCACTCCGACAAACTCCCCTTTGGGCTAAGTCATGGGTGGCCGGGTGTGGCACCCCGGCTCAGAGCAACCGGTTTACCTTGCATTGCCAACCCAGAGATCAAGTCTTCTGGCAACACAACAACAACATGGTACAGAAACAACTGATTTATTGATGCTAGCGGGTACATAAGTCTGATATTATATCGAGATAAGAGGCCAAGCAGCATACACGGTGCAACTGAACAGTATGTACATTATTTAATGAACATGAAGGGGCCTCGAGCACATAAACTACGCGACAGCGGAATGACGACGAAGTGGAACTCCATAGCCCAGGGACACCGATGTGAACATGGCCTAGACACGGGAAGCTCTCCGATGCGGTCCGACTTGCCTAAAATCTGGCATGACACGCCAGGTCAGTACATTGAATGTACTTGCAAGCTCACAACAAACATAAGAACGATGACAAACAATATCATGACAATTATTAAGGTTAATGCAATGCAAGTGATGCTACTAATACGATGAAACCAACATGTGCACCGAGTCCCTCGGACTCGCTTACCAGATGGGTTACCTTGTAACCAAACAGTGATCATACCCGGATCACAACTGAAGCCAGTCACTCATGATCAACTCATGATCTCACAAATCATCACAAAACCAATGCAAACAATAAATATTTATTGTGCAAGATTAATTATAAATGTTGATCCATGGTGTGACCTACTCCCGAGTTGTGTCCGTAACTAGAGGACGCGACTATCGATAGATTGAATACACTATGCAAAGATAGCACACTTTACCCACACCACAGAACCCATGGCCTCGCACTCCCATTCGTGTGGAGCAACGGCGTTCCAACGAAACCCTCCCCTTGCCATGACACTCTCCCGGTCACTCCAACCAACTCCCTCTCAGGGCTAAGTCCTGGGTGGCCCCGTGCCTACCAAAGGCATCAACGGCCACCGTCGTGGCAAAAACGGTCCCAAAAAGGGACAAAGTACCATAAAAACAAATGGGCACACAAGGTTATGTCTGCTTACCGGGCCAGGGTACCGCACGCCCATAACCTTCCCTCGTTGGAGGCACCGGCGAGAGGCATGACAAGGGACCGGATCAAGACCCCCCATAAAGGTAAATGTGGTCGCACTGAGAAAAAACCCGATTCAGTGGCACCATGACTTGATCAACGTTATCTTCAAGTTGGATTATTATCAGGTTTAACTTGAAAATAAAAACTACTATGCCAAGTCATACGATGCCATGAGCATGCACTAATCGATATGCAAAACATGCAACTCACAAGAACGGATCAACCTTACCAATATAACTTTCTGGGAATAATTCATCATTAAATTTTACTGGTTCTACCTCACTATTTATGATCATGCAATATTTTGATTAAGTCATAATTTATATGAAATTCTCATTAAGCAAAAAGAACTATCATTATTTATCATAGTAATATAACTAAGTCAAACTCTATTCTACTAGACCAAACTACTCCATGCATTCAACCAGTAACTTAAACAAACATTTCAAGCATGACAAGGTAACTAGCATTCAACCAAATATAATTATCAAATTTTAAATGCATAGAAGAACTCATATTCAAGTAAGAAAAATCATAGATATTTAAATGACACCATCCAAATGCTAGTGGTGCTTGCCTTAGTGCAGAGGAGGGTCACACTCCTCCTGGTTATCTTCAAGGCAAGTCTCTCCTTCTGAAAATATTTAAAAACCACAAAACAAAATGTCAAAAACCAATCTGAAAATCACCATAAATTCTAGACAGCAAGGAAAATTCCACATTTTGGTGTGCTGCTAGAGCTTTCTGAAACAAACACAATGCAAAAAGAATCAATTCATTTGGACTTATAGGCTAGAAATTATCACTGGTCAAATTGTGGTCAAATTATTGGATAAATTTGAATAAAACAGGAAACTGGGGGGGGTGCCGTCGATGGCGTAAAGGCAGAATACGCCTCCACTCGTACCGCTTCGGGTGCAAGTGGAGAGGCTAACACTGGGCCCCAACGGTCAGGAGAGAGAGGGGGAGAGAAGAAACAGAGCATGGCGGTGCTCCGCCGGAGCTTACGCCGGTGATGAGAGATTCTTAGGTGAAGCCAGAGGGATAGAAGTGGAGAGGGGATCACGGCGCACCTGCCCGTACCCGTGGCTTGTCGGGGGATGGCCGGAGCTGCTTGCAACCAAGCTCGCAAGCGGCGGTGGCGGTCGGGGCTTGCCAGAGAGGAAGAAGGCAACGGCGAGGGGCGACTCCAGGGGCTCTGCTGCTTCCAAGCGACACGAGTGGACCTCCAATGATGCGCCTGAGACGTTAGTTGAGCTCGAGGGGCTCTGGAGCAGGGGTGGCTGGGCTGCGGGGATCACTGGTGATCTCTGGTCGTGGTTGACGGCCAGAGGCCTGACTGCCCGGGCTACGGCTATCCAACGTGGTTGTGGTGGTTGACAAGTGCAGTGTGTGGCTTCGGAATGGAGGCAGGGTCTCTATATATAGCCGGAGTAGGAGGGGGTACATGGCGCCGCCTGAGTTCTCTAGCAGCCGGCGAGAGACGACGAAGGGCGCCAGTGAGAGGAGGCAAGGGCTCAGCACTCAGGCGGGAGCTGTCCACACTCGTGAACGAGCACATGAGGTAGGGGAGAAGAAGACAAGGTCACGAGCGCACTGTGGCTTTTGGCCGTGACGTGCCCGTGCTTGCTGTGGTGTCTCCGGCATCGGCTAGTGCCAGGGAGAGGTCAAGGGTGATGAGTCGAAGCTGGTGGCGCGGCGCGGCAGTCGTCGGCGAGCTCTGGCTCGAGCACGCGCCGAACAGAGGCATTGGCGCGACGCAGAGCGCGTCGAACACATGCCAGACCCCATGTCCACACGCGGTCACCGCCTTGGCATGGTCAAAACAATGCCCACGCTCGACCAAACCTTGTATGGGCTATAGTCCATGCAGTGTTAGGTCTAGGGAGGCTGAGGACTCACTGCGAGGCCGACCAGAAGTGACTCAAGCTTCTTGGCAAGTTTCTGGCTAGCAACTTGGCCGCTACGTTTGCAGGGCTTCTAGAAGGTCATTAGGGCTGATCTCCTGGGGTTAGGGTTTACTTGGGATGCTAGTGAGGCTCAAGAAAAACCAGGGCCATAGGATCAAGGAAAAATACACTTGTTGTACAAAGTGCATTTTTGGGCCAGAAGAGAAATGATTTTCTGTAGCCAAAATATTACAAAAAGTCATGCAATATTTTTGCTTGGGGAGGTGGTCCAAGGTCCAAAGAATATTCAGGAATTATTTCAAGATTTTTGGAGCAATACAAATGAGGGTTTCTTTGGAGCACTAGTTTCTGAAATGAGTTTTAGAAGAGAAATTGATTATTTTTCTTTTATGAAAAATATTCATTTGACCACTTTGGTATTTTTCAGAGAAATGAGATTGAATGAGAGGTAGATGGGTCACTTGGGCAATGGTCAAGGGCATGCCTAAGTGACAAGTCCACTTGAATTGATTCCAAAATCTCAAATCCAAGGCAAAGGCACAATCATTTCCGAAAAAAGAGAGAAGGGAAAATACTGGCTGTCACAAACCACCCCCACTTAGGATGAATCTCGTCCTCGAGATTTGGTTGCTCGGGAAAATAGTATTGGGTAAGCAGTCCTTAAAAATTCCTCTCTTTCCCATGTTGCCTCTTCCTCGGTGTGATGCTCCCACTGAACATTGTAAAACCTTATCACTTTGCTGCGAGTGACTCTTTCTGTCTCATCCAATATTCTGAATGGTATTTCCTCATATGTTAAATCCTTAGCCAGTTCTATCTCTGCCATATCAGTCCTTTTCTCCGGTGGCGAGATACATCTCCTTAGCTATGAGACATGAAACACATTGTGTATCTTTGATAATTCTGGTGGCAATTCCAACCGATAGGCAACTGTTCCGACTCTGGTCATGGCTGGAAATGGACCAATATATCTAGGTGCCAATTTTCCACAGGTCTAAAATCTCTTAACTCCTTTCATAGGGGTGACTCGGAGATACACGTGTTCTCCGGGTTCAAAGCTGATCTGACGATGTTTTGCATCATAATAATTCTTCTATCATGACTTGGCCAACTGCAGTCTGTCTCGTATCTCCTTGACTTGCTTCTCAGCTTCGATCATTAAATCTGTCCCAAAAATACAGCTGTCTCTGGTTTGAGACTAGTTCAGTCGAGTGCGGCACTTACAACCATACAGGGCTTCATAGGGTGACATCTTTAAGTTGGTCTGGAAATTTTTGTTGTAAGAAAACTCGGTGTACGTCACACAGTCTTCCCACTTGGATCCTTGGGCCAATGCACATGCTCGGAGCATATCCTCGAGTATTTGATTTACTCGCTCAGTCTGTCCATCTTTCTGGGGATGATAAGTTGTGCTGTATTTCAGGGAAGTCCCCAAGGCTTGATGTAGTCGGGACCAAAATGCTGAAGTGAAGAGAGATCCTCTATCTGAGGTGATAGTCTATGGCACTCCATGCAGACTGACGATTCTGGACACATACAATTTTGCAAGTTGATCGGCACGGTAGGTGGTCCGGATGGGAAGGAAATGGGCTACCTTCGTCAATGTGTCCACTATGACCCATATTGTGTCACTCCCTCGGTGAGTCCTTGGTAAACCCGGGATGAAATCCATGCACACATCATCCCATTTCCATTGCGATACGGGTAAGGGTTGAAGGAGTCCAGCGGGTTTTTGGTGTTCCGCCTTTACCTTGTTGCATATATCACAACAAGCCACAAAGTAAGTGATGTCTTTCTTCATTCCATCCCACCAGAAAATCTGACGAAGGTCTTCGTACATTTTGGTGCCACCTGGGTGAATTGAGTATGACGATTCATGTGGTTTTGCCAATATCTTCTTTCTCAGACTTTCTTGGTTGGGTACGCAAATCCTTCCTCGAAACCTTAGCGTACCTTGCTGATCCTTAGAGAAATCTTGTGTCTGTCCTTCTTGCAAACGCTTGGCATATAATTGCAATGATTTGTCACACGCTTGAGCGTTGCGAATTTCTTCCTCGAGGGTAGGAGCAATTTCCAATATGTTGGTAAGACTGGCATCCACGATTACCAAATTTAGCTGAGCGATTTCTTCACAAAGTTCAGGAGGCAAAGAATCCATTAGAGCATTCAGGTTGGCAGGCTTTCGGCTGAGAGCATCAGCCACCACATTAGCTTTACCCGGGTGATAATTTATACCGAGGTTGTAATCCTTAACCAACTCGAGCCATCTTTCCTGCCAAAGGTTTAGATCAGGCTGAGTGAATATATACTTGAGACTCTTGTGGTCCGTAAATATCTGGCACCTCTTTCCAATAAGATAGTGTCTCCAAATCTTCAAAGCGTGCACCACCGCAGCCAATTCCAAATCATGAGTGGGATAATTTCCTTCGTGCGGCCGTAGTTGTCGGGATGCATAGGCCACAACCTTGCCATCTTGCATAAGTACACATCCAAGGCCTTTTCTGGAGGCGTCGCAGTAGACATCAAAACTGCGGTAGATGTCGGGAAGAGTCAATACTGGTGCTGACGTCAGTCTGATTTTTAACTCATTGAAACTCCTTTCGCAGTCCTCAGTCCATTCAAACTTCTTATCTTCTTTAGGAGTTCTGTCATTGGCTTGGAAATCTTAGAGAATCCTTCAATAAAGCGTCAATGATACCCGGCTAGTCGAAGGAAACTCCGGATTTCTGAGACTGTCGTGGGTGCGGACCAATCAAGCACATCTTTCACCTTACTTGGATCCACGACTATTCCTTCTGCTGAGAGAACATGCCCTAAAAATCCCACTTGCTTGAGCCAAAATTAACATTTGCCGAACTTCGCATAGAGTTGATGGTCGCAGAGTCTTTGCAAAACTGCTTGCAGGTGACCCTTGTGTTCGTGTTTGCTTTTTGAATAAATGAGGATGTCATCGATGAACACCACCACAAATTTGTCCAAGAAATCCATAAACACCTTATTCATCATATGCATGAAGAAGGCAGGGGCGTTGGTGAGACCGAATGACATAACGATATACTCATAAAGACCGTATTGAGTAGTGACTGCGGTCTTGGGAATATCTTCCTTCTTGATTTTGAGTTGATGATTTCCGGTCCTCAAATCAATTTTTGAGAATACTTTGGCCCCACTGAGTTGATCAAACAAATCATCAGTCCTTGGTAATGGATACTTGTTTTTGATGGTGGCATCATTCAACTGTCGGTAGTCCACACACATCCGAAGACTGCCATCCTCTTTATCCACGAATATAGCGGGTGATCCCCATGGTGAAGAGCTTAGGCAGATGTATCCTTTCTGCAGCATCTCATCCAGTTGTTTCTTTAATTCCACCAATTCTGATGAAGGCATCCGATAATATTTCTTGTGTATCGGTCTGGTTCCAGGCACCAAGTCAATTGCAAACTCCAATTCTCTGTCTGGCGGCATTCCTAGCAATTCCTCAAGAAATACATCTGGATACTCACTCACCACTGGAATCAATTCCACTTCTTCCGCCACAGCTATGAAAACCATATCCTTCTTGGGTATACTTCTGTGGGCATAAAAACTTGCGGTGCAACCCTCATGACTTGCCATGGTAACTTCTCTGGTTGCAAAGTTGATGCGTACTTGGTATTGGGTTAACCAATTCATTCCCAGAATAATATCCAATTTGTCAGATTCGATGATGATCAGAGACGTTGGAACTTGACTCCCTTGATATCAATTTCCAAATTACGGCAGACCAGGTTGCTTCTGAGCAAGGATCTCAGGGATTTTACCAACATATGTTTTCCCAAAATCAAGCAAGGAAATTTGTTTTGGGCAGCAAAACTCCGTGAAGAGTGGGAAGCCCAGAGTCAAATAAAATTATGGCAGGTATTTATTAATAGGAAACATACCAATGATGACTTTCGGGTCCTCTTGGGCTTCATCGGCGGAGATATGATGGATTTGCCCTTGGATGGCACTCGGGACGGAATATGGCTCAAGGTAGTTGACTTGCGGATGGAATGGAGCTCTTGGCTTGCTGTTCTTGGGGCACTGTCTGGCGTAATGTCCGGTTTGTCCATAGTTGAAACAGGAACTGTTTGCGCTGACATTCTTCCTATACCGGACTGGTCACGACATTCTTGACTTGAGTGGTGGTCTTGTTGACATTTTGCTGCCAGTTGGGTTTGTAGTCAACCTGAGTCTGTTGCCACGTACGAGCCTTCTGCACGGGTTGCATATCCTTCTTAGGCTCGAATTTGTGCTTGTGGTCATTATTAGCTGGCCTGTTGTCGTGCATGATCTTGTCTTCCCTTTCTGTGATAAGGGCCTTGTTCACCAGAGTTTGAAAGTCCGGAAAATCAAACATACTGAGAGTGCACCTTAGATGCTAATTCAGTCCTCCAAGAAATTTGTCGATCTTCCGTTCTTCGGTGGCCAAATCATAGAGAGAATAGCGGGCCAAATGGTTGAACTTATTCAGATACTCCCTTACTGACATGCTTCCCTGAGTGCGAGCGAGGAATTAACGCTTCTTGATGTTCATAATTCTGGCAGGAATATGATACTTGCGGAAATGATCCTTGAATTTAGTCCAAGTAATTTCATCGTCAGTGGGCCACATGGCCTTAGCGTTATCCCTCCATATTGCGATAGCTCCTTCGAGATAATGTGTTGCGAAAGGGACTTTGTCTCCTTCAGTGCGAGCAATTTCCAGTTTCTTCTCAATAGTCCTTAACCAGTCGTCAGCATCCAATGGATCAATAACTTGACTGAAACTGGGAGGCTTGGTTCGCTGAAAATCTGACAGCTTGGAGTAATGACCATTCTGATTTCCATTCTACCTAACCATAACTTGCACACTTTTCAATAGTTCCAGCAGATCGTTGCTCCTCCTTTCTTCAAACATTCGCATAAGTTCCTCAGTGGTAGGCGGATGTGGCGGTGGAGACGGAGGTGGATGGTACGGCTCGAGGGAATGTCCTGCCTCCCCGCGTCATCCTATTGTTTATTTTCCCAATACATAGCAACCGCGACGAGAAATATCCAAAAATGGGAGGAAAGCCATCGATAATCCCAGAAGAAAATAGCGAAAGAAACCAAGGCGAATAAAAAGAAAGTTCCAACATTATACATAGACTCAACTTAAGAGTTAAACATCATGACAGGTTCACTACCCTCATACGCGAAACTAAGCATCATAACACATATGACTACATCCATACATCATACTCATGACGACGGTGATACTCTATCGATCTACTGCTCGGATGGTGCTGCTGCGGGCTCCTCTCCTAAGCCGGACCCAGATCCTGAACTGATAGTGGAGACTTCCAGGTTAAGAGAGACGAGACGGCGCTGCCTCGAGGACTCTCCCTCAGGGGCAGGTGCAGGATGGGATCTAAGCATAGGAGCTACAGGAGTAGCGACAAGGGAAGCCCACGCAGCAGGAACACCGTGAGGGGTCACTACCAATGGGTTAACGGTACCCTGAGTGGTATTAGAGGCTGGAGGAACGTATGGAGTGAAACCGACAGTAGGTAGAGGGTTCCTATTCTGAGCGGCGGCGAGAGCTATCCGGGATCGGGTTAGCTCCCGAGCTAACTCGTAGATCAGGAGATAACTGGCAGTGATATAACGAGGGAGGTGGCTAGAAGGACGATCGCACACCGGATTAATCAAAGGAAAGGGGATACGCCCATTCTCATGCATATATGGGTAGTAAAAGAAACCTAGGTGGGTGTGCATTCAAACCTCGTTGTAGCGCAAGTCTACAAGAGCTTCGATTGCAGCAAACTGGACCGCCTGAGATGGCGTAGAAGCGAGACCACCCTTAGAAGAACGAGTGTAAGCGCCAGAAGGGGAACTGTGGTGTAGATTGACCTCAACATAATAGTCATACAATGAACCGGCCAGATGCACCCCATACACAAGATACACTGGATCATCACCCTCTGGGTAAAGTCGTCGCCACACGTTCTGAAGCAGGTGCAGCGATGTGTATGGAGCTGGCTCAGGATGGTACAAGATCGGAACTGGAGCCATCTACACTCACAACCATCATACGGTTAGTAATAACAACAGATAAACATGCATGCAATGCAACAATCAATTTCTATACAACCGGCACTCAGACGAAACTATCTACCATTCCACTAACGCATTAACGTTCTCGTGTGTCCTACAATCAGTGCGGCTCTGATACCAAGCGTTGTGGCACTCCGGCTCAGAGCACCCGGTTTACCTTGCATTGCTAGCCCAGAGATCAAGTCTTCTAGCAACACACAACAACATGGTAAAGAAACAGCCGCTTTATTGATGCTAGCGGGTACATAAGTCGGATATTACATCGAGATAAGAGGCCAAGCACCACACACGGTGCGGCTGAAGAGTATGTACATTATTTAATGAACATGAAGGGGCCTCGAGCACATAAACTATGCGGCAGTGGAATGACGATGAAGTGAAACTCCATAGCACAGGGACACCGATGTGGAAAAGGCCTAGACACGGGAAGCTCTCCGATGTGGAACGACTTGCCTGAAATCTGGCATGACACGCCAGGTCAGTACATTGAATGTACTTGCAAGGTCACAACAAACATAAGGACGATGAGAAACAATATCATGACAATTATTCAGGTTAATGCAATGCAAGTGATATTACTAATACGATGAAACCAACATGTGCACCGAGTCCCTCGGACTCGCTTACCAGACGGGTTACCTCGTAATCAAACAATGATCATACCCAGATCGCAACTGAAGCCAATCACTCATTATCAACTCATGATCTCACAAATCATCACAAAACCAGTGCCAATAACAAATATTCATTGTGCAAGATTAATTACAAATGTTGAGCCATGGTGTGACCTACTCCCGAGTTGTGTCCGTAACCGACGACGCGACTATTGATAGATTGAATACACTCTGCAAAGGTAGCACACTTTACCCACACCACGGAACCCATGGCCTCGCACTCCCATTCAGGTGGACCAACGGCATTCCGATGAAACCCTCCCCTTGCCATGACACTCTCCCGGCCACTCCGACCAACTCCCTCTCAGGGCTAAGTCCTGGGTGGGCCCGTGCCCACCAAAGGCATCAACGGCCAGTGTCATGGCAAAAACGGTCCCAAACGGGGACAAGGTACCATAAAAACAAACGGGCACACAAGGTTATGTCTGCTTACCGGCCAGGGTACCGCATGCCCATAACCTTCCATCGTTGGAGGCACCGGCGAGAGGCACGACAAGGGACCAAATCAAGACCCCCATAAAGGTACACGTGGTCGCACTGAGGAAAAACCCGATTCAGTGGCACCATGACTTGATCAACGTTATCTTCAAGTTGGATTATTTTCAGGTTTAACTTGAAAATAAAAAACTACTATGCCAAGTCATATGATGCCATGAGCATGCACTAATCGATATGCCAAACATGCAACTCACAAGAACGGATTAACCTTAACAATATAACTTTCTCGCAATAACTCATCATTAAATTTTACTAGTTCTACCTCACTATTTATGATCACCTAATATTTTGATTAACTCATAATTTATATGAAATTCTCATTAAGCAAAAAGAACTATCATTATTTTTCATAGCAATATAACTAAGTCAAACTCTATTCTACTAGACCAAACTACTCCATGCATTCAACCAGTAACTTAAACAAACATTTCAAGCATGACAAGGTAACTAGCATTCAACAAAATTTATTTATCAAATTTTAAATGCATAAAAGAACTCATATTCAAGTAAGAAAAATCATAGATATTGAAATGACACCATCCAAATGCTAGTGTCTCTTGCCTCTGTGTAGAGGAGGGTCACACTCCCCCTAGTTATCTTCAAGGCAAGTCTCTCCTTCTGAGAATATTTAAAACCCACAAAACAAAATGTCAAAAGCCGATCTGAAAATCACCAGAAATTCTAGACAGCAAGGAAAATTCCACATTTTGGTGTGCTGCGAGAGCTTTCTGAAACAAACACAATGCAAAAAGAATCAACTCATTGTACTTATAGGCTAGAAATTATCACTGGTCAAAGTTGTGGTCAAGTTTTTGAATTAATTTGAATAAAATAGAAAACTGGGGGGGGGGTGACGTCGATGGCGTAAAGGCAGAATACGCCTCCACTCGTACCGCTTCGGGTGCGACTGGAGAGGCTGACACCGGGCCCCACCGGTTAGGAGAGAGAGGGGAGAGAAGAAACAGAGCACGGCGGTGCTCTGCCGAAACTTACGCCAGCGATGAGAGGTTCTTGGGGGAAGCCAGAGGGATAGAAGTGGAGAGGGGGGTCGTGGCGCACCTGCCCGTACCCGTGGCTTGTCGGGGGATAGCCGGAGCTGCTCGCCACCAAGCTCGCAAGCGGCGGTGGCGGTCGAGGCTTACCGGAGAGGAAGAAGGCTATGGCGAGGGGTGACTCCAGGCGCTCTGCTTCTTCCAGGTGACACCAGTGGACCTCCAATGATGCTCCTGAGAGGTTGGTTGAGCTCGAGGGGCTAGAGCAGGGTGGCTAGGTTGTGGGGATCGCCGGCAATCTCTGGTCATGGTCGACGGCCAGAGGCCTGCCCGACGAGGCGACGGCTATCCTACGTGGTCGTGGTGGTTGAGAAGTGCCGTGTGTGGCTTTGGAATGGAGGGAGGGGCTCTATATATAGCTGGAGTAGGAGGGGGGGTACTTGGCACCGCCGGAGGTCTTTGGCAGCCTGTGAGCGACGACAAAGGGAGCCAGTGAGAGGGGGCAAGGTCTCAGTGATCAGGCGGGAGTTGTCCATGCTCGCGGACGAGCACAGGAGGCAGGGGAGAAGAAGACAAGGGCACGAGCGCACTATGGCTATTGGCCGCGACGTTCCCGTGCTCGCTGCGGCGTCTCCGGCGTCCGCGAGCACCAGGGAGAGGTCAAGGGTGATGAGTCGAAGCTGGTGGCGCCAGGGAGAATATTCAGGAATTATTTCAAGATTTTTGGAGCAATAAAAATGAGGGTTGCTTTGGAGCACTATCTTCTGAAATGAGTTTCAGAAGAGAAATTGAATATTTTTCTTTTATGAAAAATATTCATGTGACCACTTTGGGATTTTTCAGAGAAATGAGATTAAATGAGAGGTAGATGGGTAACTTGGGTGAAGGTTGATTCGTCTTCAACGTATCTATAATTTTAGATTGCTCCATGCTATATTATCTACTGTTTTGGACAATATTGGGCGTTATTATCCACTTTTATATTATTTTTGGACAATATTGGGCGTTATCTATAATTTTTTGCCTATTTCAGAGTTTCGCAGAAAAAGAATATCAAACAGAGTCCAAACGGATTGAAACCTTCGGGAGCGTGATTTTTAGAACGAACATGATCCAAGAGACTTGGACCCTACGCAAGAGAAGCTTCCAGGAGGCCACAAGGTAGGGGGCGCGCCCTCCACCCTCGTGGGCCCCACGTTGCTCCACCGACGTACTTCTTCCTCCAATATATACCTACGTACCCCAAAACGGTCAGATACGGAGCCAAAAACCTAATTCCAGCGCAGCAACCTTTTGTACCCACGAGATCCCATGTTGGGGCCTGTTCCGGAGCTCCGCCGGAGGGGGCATACATCACGGAGGGCTTCTACATCAACACCATAGCCTCTCCGATGAAGTGTGAGTAGTTTACCTCAGACCTTCGGGTCCATAGTTAGTAGCTAGATGGCTTCTTCTCTCTTTTTGGATCTCAATACAATGTTCTCCCCCTCTCTCGTGGAGATCTATTCGATGTAATCTTCTTTTTGCGGTGTGTTTGTTGAGACTGATGAATTGTGGGTTTATGATCTAGATTATCTATGAACAATATTTTAATCTTCTCTGAATTCTTTTATGTATGATTGGTTAACTTTGCAAGTCTCTTTGAATTATCAGTTTGGTTTGGCCTACTAGATTGGTTTTTCTTGCAATGGGAGAAGTGCTTAGCTTTGGGTTCAATCTTGCGATGTCCTTTCCCAGTGACAATAGGGGCAGCAAGGCACGTATTGTATTGTTGCCATCGAGGATAACAAGATGGGGTTTTTATCATATTGCATGAATTTATCCCTCTACATCATGTCATCTTGCTTAAGGCGTTACTCTGTTTTCATGAACTTAATACTCTAGATGCATGCTGGATAGCTGTCGATGAGTGGAGTAATAGTAGTATATGTAGGCAGGAGTCGGTCTACTTGTCTCGGACGTGATGCCTATATACATGACCATACCAAGATATTCTCATAACTATGCTCAATTATGTCAATTGCTCAATAGTAATTGGTTCACCCACCGTAAAATACTTATGCTCTTAAGAGAAGCCACTAGTGAAACCTATGGCCCCGGGGTCTATCTTCATCATATTAATCTTCCAATACTTAGTTATTCCCTTTGCTTTTTTCCTTTGCTTTTATTTTACTTTGCATCCTTATCACATAATACCAAAAATATTATCCTATTATATCTATCAGATCTCACTCTCTTAAGTGACCGTGAAGGGATTGACAACCCCTTATCACATTGGTTGCGAGGAGTTATTTGTTTTGTGTAGGTGCGAGGGACTCGCGCGTAGCCTCCTACTGGATTGATACCTTGGTTCTAAAAAACTTAGGGAAATACTTACGCTACTTTGTTGCATCACCCTTTTCCTCTTCAAGGGAAAACCAATGCAGTGCTCAAGAGGTAGCAAGAAGGATTACTGGCGCCGTTGCTGGGGACGTCTACGCAAAACTCAACATACCAAGTACTCATCACAATCCCTTATCTCCCGCAATACATTATTTGCCATTTTCCTCTCGTTTTCCTCTCCCCCACTTCACCCTTGCTGTTTTATTCGCCCTCTCTTTTCTGTTTGCCTCTTTTCGCTCGTCTTCCTTTCGCCATGTCTGAATCTGGGGAGGTTATCGCTAATGAAGGCAATAATAACAACTTGGGAAATTTTGATGCTTTCGATGATCCTCTTGAGGAACCTACTATTTTGCCCATTATGGGTGTCTCTATTCTTCATAAAACTAGTAGCCTTGCGGATGCAATATCTTTGCTTGTAGTTGAACTTGAAAGGTAATTTCTTCATATGCATCCTTGAATACAAAGAATTTTCCTAGAATTTTCTAATATTGAGCATTCTTCTATTAAGCGTGTCGCCACTATCTTTTTGGCTCATGAGTTTAGATTCATAATAAAAGAGGCTAGAGAAATCTTTGCGCATTATAGGGTAGATGCTAGCCATCCTCCCATAGAAGCTATCCTTTTTAATCAAGAAGACATGATGCGTTTACAATCTTTGGATCATGTTGCTTATAATGAAAATCTTAGGAAAAAGGTTCCCGCCGATGTTCTAGTTGATAGAATTTATGAGCTTAATGACGATTTTTGCTATTAAGAATAATGGATTAGGTTTTCCTCTTGAACAAAGACTTGTGACTTTTTTCCAAAAGAATGCTTGTAATGATGAATTGGTTGTGCAATACAAAGGGCCTAGGGAGGAACCCATACCTCCCGAGATTGATCTTGGGGACTTTTGTCCCATTAAATTTAGCCCTTTTGATTATTTTTGCTTCCCTCAAAGAAAACTTGCTGCTGAACGTAGAGAATATGAGAAAAGTTTTCATGACTTGCCGTACCACTATTATGGCAATACCTAGATCTATCCTTGCTTTTATGCCTAGCTAGGTGCGTTAAACGATAGCGCTTGTTGGGAGGCAACCCAATTTTATTTTTAGTTTTTTTGCTTTTGCTTCTGTTTAGGAATAAATATTTGTTCTAGCCTCTGGTTAGATGTGTTTTTATGTTTTAATTAGTGTTTGTGCCAAGTTAAACCTATAGGATCTTCTTGGATGATAGTTATTTGATCTTGCAGAAATTTCCAGAAACTTTCTGTTCACGAAAACAATTGTTAAAAATCACCAGAACATGATAAAATAGTGATTCCAATTGCTGCTGATCAAGAAAAAAATTGCCTAGGTCTTCCTATGTTTGCTGATTTTTTGGAGTTCCAGAAGTTTGCGTTAGTTACATATTACTACAGACTGTTCTGTTTTTGACAGATTCTGTTTTCGTGTGTTATTTGCTTATTTTGATGAATCTATGGCTAGTAAAATAGTTTACAAACCATAGATAAGTTGGAATACAGTAGGTTTAACACCAATATAAATAAATAATGAGTTTATTACAGTACCTTGAAGTGGTCTTTTGTTTTCTTTCGCTAACGGAGCTCACGAGATTTCTGTTGAGTTTTGTGTTGTGAAGTTTTCAAGTTTTGGGTGAAAGATTCTGATGGATTATGGAACAAGGAGTGGCAAGAGCCTAAGCTTGGTGATGCCCATGGAACCCCCAAGATAATCCGAGGACACCAAAAAGCCAAAGCTTGGGGATGCCCCAGAAGGCATCCCTCTTTAAATCTACTTCCATCGGTAACTTTACTTGGAGCTATATTTTTATTCACCACATGATATGTGTTTTGCTTGGAGCGTCTTGTATGATTTGAGTCTTTGCTTTTTAATTTACCACAATCATCCTTTCTGTACACACCTTTTGAGAGAGCCATACATGATTTGGAATTTGGTAGAATACTCTATGTGCTTCGCTTATATCTTTTGAGTTAAATAGTTTTGCTCTAGTACTTCACTTATATGTTTTAGAGCACGGTGGTGGATTTGTTTTGTAGAAACTATTGATCTCTCATGCTTCACTTATATTATTTTGAGAGTCTTAAATAGCATGGTAATTTGCTTAAATAATCCTAATATGCTAGGTATTCAAGAATAGTAAAAACTTTCTTATGACTGTGTTGAATACTAAGAGAAGTTTGATGCTTGATGATTGTTTTGAGATATGGAGGTAACAATATCAAAGTCGTGCTAGTTGAGTAGTTCTGAATTTGATAAATTCTTGTGTTGAAGTTTGCAAGTCCCGTAGCATGAACGTATGGTAAACGTTATGTAACAAATTTGAAACATGTGGTGTTCTTTGATTGTCCTCCTTATGAGTGGCGGTCGGGGACGAGCGATGGTCTTTTCCTACCAATCTATCCCCCTAGGAGCATGCGCGTAGTGCTTGGTTTTTGATGACTTGTAGATTTTTGCAATAAGTATGTGAGTTATTTATGACTAATGTTGAGTCCATGGATAATACGCACTCTCACCCTTCCATCATTGCTGGCCTCTTGATGCGATTGCATTGCCCTTTCTCACATTGAGAGTTGGTGCAAACTTCACGGTGCATCAAAACCCCGTGATATGATACGCTCTTTCACACATAAACCTCCTTATATCTTCCTCAAAATAGCCACCGTACCTACCTATTATGGCATTTCCATAGCCATTCCGAGATATATTGCCATGCAACTTTCCAGCATTCCGTTTATCATGACACATTCATCATTGTCATATTGCTTAGCATGATCATGTAGTTGACATAGTATTTGTGGCAAAGCCACTGTTCATAATTCTTTCATACATGTCACTCTTGGTTCATTGCATATCCTGGTACACCGCCGGAGGCATTCATATAGAGTCATACTTTGTTCTAGTATCGAGTTGTAATCATTGAGTTGTAAATAAATAGAAGTGTGATGGTCATCATTTTCTAGAGCATTGTCCCAAGTGAGGAATAAAAAAAGAGAGAGAAAGGCCATAAACAAAGAGAAGGCCCAAAAAATGAGAGAAAAAGAGAGAAGGGGCAATGCTACTATCCTTTGCCACACTTGTGCTACAAAGTAGCACCATAATCTACATGATAGAGAGTCTCTTGTTTTGTCACTTTCATATACTAGTGGGAATTTTTCATTATAGAACTTGTCTTGTATATTCCAACAATGGGGCTCCTCAAATGCCCTAGGTCTTCGTGAGCAAGCAAGTTGGATGCACACCCACTTAGTTTCTTTGTTGAGCTTTCATACATTTATAGCTCTAGTGCATCCGTTGCATGGCAATCCCTACTCCTTGCATTAACATCAATCGATGGGCATCTCCGTAGCTCATTGATTAGCCTTGTTGATGTGAGACTTTCTCCTTTTTTATATTCTCCACATAACCCCCATCATCATATTCTATTCCACCCATAGTGCTATGTCCATGGCTCGCGCTCATATATTGCGTGAAAGTTTATAGGTTTGAGATTACTAAAGTATGAAACAATTGCTTGGCTTGTCATCGGGGTTGTGCATGATGAGACCATTCTTGTGTGACGATAATGGAGCATGACTAAACTATATGATTTTGTAGGGATGAACTTCTTTGGCCATGTTATTTTGAGAGGACATAATTGCTTAGTTAGTATGCTTGAAGTATTATTATTTTTATGTCAATATGAACTTTTATCTTGAATCTTTCGGATCTGAATATTCATACCACAATTAAGAAGAACTACATTGAAATTATGCCAAGTAGCACTCTTCATAAAAAATTATCTTTTTTATCATTTACCTACTCGAGGACGAGCAAGAATTAAGCTTGGGGATGCTTGATACGTCTCCAACGTATCTATAATTTTTGATTGCTCCATGCTATATTATCTACTGTTTTGGACAATATTGGGCTTTATTATCCACTTTTATATTATTTTTGGGACTAACCTATTAACCGGAGGCCCATCCCAGAATTGCTATTTTTTGCCTATTTCAGAGTTTCGCAGAAAAAGAATATCAAACGGAGTCCAAACAGAATGAAACCTTCGGGAGCGTGATTTTTGGAACGAACATGATCCAAGAGACATGGACCCTACGTAAGAGAAGCTTCTAGGAGGCCACGAGGTAGGGGGCGCGTCCACCCCCCAAGGGCGCGCCCTCCACCCTCGTGGGCCCCACGTTGCTCCACCGACGTACTTCTTCCTCCTATATATACCTATGTACCCCCAAACGATCAGATACGGATCCAAAAACCTAATTCCACCACCGCAACCTTCAGACCCACGAGATCCCATCTTGGGGCCTGTTCCGAGCTCACGGAGGGGGCATCCATCATGGAGGGCTTCTACATCAACACCATAGCCTCTCCGATGAAGTGTGAGTAGTTTACCTCAGGACCTTCGGGTCCATAGTTAGTAGCTAGATGGCTTCTTCTCTCTTTTGGATCTCAATACAATGTTCTCCCCTCTCGTGGAGATTTATTCGATGTAATCTTCTTTTTGCGGTGTGTTTGTTGAGACCGATGAATTGTGGGTTTATGATCAAGATTATCTATGAACAATATTTTAATCTTCTCTAAATTCTTTTATGTATGGTTGGTTATCTTTGCAAGTCTCTTCGAAATATCAATTTGGTTTGGCCTACTAGATTGATCTTTCTTCCAATGGGAGAAGTGCTTAGCTTTGGGTTCAATCTTGCGGTGTCCTTTCCCAGTGATGAGGGGCAGCAAGGTACGTATTGTATTGTTGCCATCGAGGATAACAAGATGGGGTTTTTTATCATATTGCATGAATTTATCCCTCTACATCATGTCATCTTGCTTAAGGTGTTACTCTGTTTTCATGAACTTAATACTCTAAATGCTTGCTGGATAGCGGTCGATGAGTGGAGTAATAGTAGTATATGCAGGTAGGAGTCGGTCTACTTGTATCGGACGTGATGCCTATATACATGATCATAGCTAGATATTCTCATAACTATGCTCAATTCTGTCAATTTCTCAACAGTAATTCGTTCACCCACTGTGAAATACTTATGCTCTTGAGAGAAGCAACTAGTGAAACATATGGCCCCCGGGTCTATCTTCATCATATTAATCTTCCAATACTTAGTTATTCCCTTTGCTTTTTTACTTTGCTTTTATTTTACTTTGCATCTTTATCACAAAATACCAAAAATATTATCCTATCATATCTATCAGATCTCACTCTCCTAAGTGACCGTGAAGGGATTGACAACCCCTTATCATCTTGGTTGTGAGGAGTTATTTCTTTTGTGTAGGTGCAAGGGACTCACGTGTAGCCTCCTACTGGATTGATACCTTGGTTCTCAAAAACTGAGGGAAATACTTACGCTACTTTGCTACATCAGCCTTTCCTCTTAAAGGGAAAACCAACACAGTGCTCAAGAGGTAGCAAAGGTCAAGGGCATGCCCAAGTGATAAGTCCATTTGAATTGATTCCAAAAACTCAAATCCAAGGCAAAGGCAAAATCAAGTCCTGAAAAAGAGATAAGGCAAAATCCAGGCTGTCACACCCCATGCGTACCAAAGGCATCAACGGCCACCGTCGTGGCAAAACTTAAACAATCCCAAATGGGGACAATGGATCCATACTCAACAACGGGCACGCAAGGCTTATGCCGTCCTACCCGGCCAAGGTAGCGCCCGCGCATAAGCTTCCCTCGTTGGAGGCACCGGCGAGAAGCATGACAATAGACCCATTTAAGACATCCCCATAAAAGCAAATGTGGTTGCACTGGTCAGCTCGATATGGTGGCACCATGACTCAGCCAACAGTTGTTCAAGTTCAATTTAATCCGGTTAAACTTGAATGCAATATGTTGAGCCATGATAAAATAACATTATGTAATTATAATGATGAGCATGATATAAGAATGGGGTGCTATAAGTGCATCTAGTGACCCTTAGTGATTTTGGTGCATTGAAGACTTATAGGTTAAGGGACTAATGTGTTTATGAGTGTACACAGGTCTATAAGTCTATGAGGAGTTTGATATTTACAGAGAAAGTCGACCCATAAAAATGAAGTTCTTCGACTGAAGACTTTGGTATTCTCAAGACTTTCTCTCAAGACTTTGAAAGTGAAGAAATTGGTGTGACCTTGAAGACTTGGTGTTCATTTGAGGAACATGAAGCGTGAAGACTTTTGTTTTCGTAGTTTCGTTTTTCTCTTTCTCGAGTCATAGGAAACACCGTACTGTTAAAGGGGGTCGAGGAAATACTAAGGAAAAATTTCCATGTGATGCTCAACTCAAAATCCTACACCTACCAATCCCTTCGAGTGAAGCCTTTGGAAATCTCATACAGTTCGGTCATTTTCTTCAGTGATAGAGACGAAGTTCTTCTGGTCGCTGAGGAATTTGTTCTGACTGAGGAGTTAGGAATTCGCCAAAGGCGGATTGCCTACACAAAGGAGGAACATGATAGGCCCGAGGAATTTGAGAGTCAAATTTCCGACCGTTCTGTGCTCTGCGCCACTGTCCCAAAATATCTTATCCATATATGATCATATCATTGAAGGGCATTTATGTCTTATCATGTCGGGCTGCTCCCTAGGCTATAAATAGCCGCCCTACAACCACTAGCTGGTTGGCTGCTCCGAGAGAACTTGACACTTGTCATTTGAGAGCAACCCATCCTCCGAGGACTTTGAGCGAAAATCATCGAGTCAGGAAAACCCAAAACCAAACCCCTACAAACCCAAAGTGATTGAGCATCACTGAAGAGATTGATCCTGCGTGGATCCGACGTTTGTTACCTTTGAAGACTGTGCTTCTTCCACACAGTTAGGCGTCATGGTCTAGAGCATCCTAGAGGAATTGTGGATCGCCGAGTGACCGAGTCTGTGAAGGTTTGGAAGTCGCCTGAAGACTTACCACGAGTGATTGGACGAGGTCTGTGTGACCTTAGCTCGAGGAGAATGCGGTGAGGACTTGGTGTCCCGAGCTGCGTGCTCGCCGATCAAGGCGTCCGGGACTGTGTGTCGTCGAGTTTAAATACTCAGCCGCTCCAACCAGACGTACAACTGAGACAGCAGTTGGAACTGGTCTACCAAATCATTGTCTTCACCAACCTTACTGGTTCTATTTCCTCAACTCTTTCTGTCGGTGTACTAGAGTAGGGGTACCCTAGTATCCCGAACTTGTGCATGGGAAGTTGCAGCCCTCCGCGGCAAGGCTTACCGGGTGACCGCCAAGGTCCTCCGTGGTTCCTTTGGAGCCATTCAAGAACAAAGTATTCAAGCCAAGGAGACAAGGCCCCGGCAAGAGGAGCTTGCCGGGAAGGCCCGGTGAGCGACAAGCTTCCGGGCGCGACAAGACAACAACCACGACAAGGCGCTTGCCGCGGCAGACCACCTCTCTGTACCTCCACGCCCAAAGACAACCACTAACGTGTCGCCAGGACCTTTCGGTAGCGCGTGGCGAGAGCTGTCAGGCAGCCAGCGGTGCGAGGTGGCAAGCAGCGCTGACAAGTTTGCCATCGTGGCAGACGGTGGCACCCCTGACGGTCCCTGTTTGCACTGTTAGGGCGACTAGACGGGCATTTAATGCCTTTGTCCCCTGCCGTCAGGGTTAGGTATGGTACACTGTACACTGTACAAGTAGGTGTACCAACCACTTCTTTTCCATTTGTACCCCCGTCTACGTTGCCACCTGTCGGAGCCCCTTGAGCATATAAAAGGAGGCCCATGCGCAACGTAGAAAGGGGTTGGTCGATCAGTTCCCTCTATGCTCAGTCTCGTTAGCAGCTCGTCTGTACTGTAGCACTCGAGCGCTCCTGAGCAAGAACGCAATACACCTAGACATGCAGCAGTAGGAGTATTATCTCTCCGGAGAGCTCCGAAGCTGGGTAAACCTCTCGTGTGCTTCGCCTCGATCTGCTCTTCGTGCGACCTCCGCTCCCCACTGAACCGAAAGGGGCTCGGCCCGCCGGCCCTATAGGTTTTCGTGGGCCAGATCAGCCTGCCCCGACATCTTTGGCGCGCCAGGTAGGGGGCGTCGAGGTTGTGTGAACCTGATCCGGCGTCCACGCAAGCTCCACCATCATCTTCATCAACATGCCACTGAAGAAGAAGGCTTCGGCGGCGAAGCCCGTCCGCTGTCGAACCCACCACCACCGGAGCAAACAGGTGGTGGGGTAGACGCCGGCGAAGAATGGACGGCGACGGGAGCTCACGGTGCTGCCAAGTCCAAGGACAAGGCCGCAGAGACCTCGGGCGTCCGTACATGCACCGCGCCCGTCTCAAGAGGCGCGGACCGACAACGCCATGGCATTCACAATGCCATACGCTCGTTGGACCGAGATCGAGCCGGAGGATCTCGGGATGTTCAAGACCAACATGCACGCCAACATGCCGGGCGCGAAGCGAGGCACGGTCGCCGGACGGGATATCGCTCCTTCTAACATAGTTAGAAGTCCGAGCATATCCCGCTCCTCGCGCCGTTCGCCACTGCCACCCACCACTCCAGCAGAAGCTTTGGCGGGAGCCCAACTGCTCCTGGATTACCCTCCAACGGCCGACAAGGTCGATGAATGGAGGGCCACCATACAAAGTCTCATCGGCTTCGCCAACGGCAACGCCCGCTGCAACCGAAAGTGCATCGCTGCCGCGGGCAGGATCGCTAAACACGAGCCGGTGGCGGCAGAGACCGCTGGGGTGCAACCACCATGCACTCTCCGCCCGAAGGCCAAGATCGCCGACTTCGCCGGATCCACCTCGACAGCGACTCCAGCTGCGCCATCAGATCCTCGAGCTCATCGCGATCGGCGCCAAGTTCTTCACGAACGGCAAGAAGAGGACGCTCGAACTTCGCATCGAGCGCCAAGAGAAGCGGACGTCAATCGACAAGCGCGCTGGGCCCTCTGTTGACATGCACGCGCCCGGAGGAACCAGGCGACTTGCCGTGACGGTAGGTTGCCCTGCGTTCACTCGTGAGCTGCGGCAAGTCGATGGCCCAAAGAAGAAAACTTCAAGCCAGACGTACCAGAGAAGTACGACGGCAAGACGCATCCATCGGAGTTCCTTAGCATCTACACCATCGCGGTGCAGGCTGCCGGGGGGCGAGACGACAAGATCCTTGCCAACTACTTCCCGCTGGTGCTCAAGCCCAATGTCAGATCCTGGCTCATGCACTTGCCGGACAACTCCATATCTTCTCTGGCAGATCTATGCCATCAGTTTGTCGGCGCCTTTACAGCGCCACAAGCCCCATGGCCAAGAAAGCGACCTTCATCTCGCCGCCCGGAAGGAAGGAGAGCCCCTGCGCAAGTACATTCAAAGATTCAGCCGCGTATAGCACGACATCCCAGACGTCCACCCTGCCGCGGTGATCAGCGCGTTCCATCAGAACGTGCGAAACCGCAGGATGAGAGCGGAGATGGCGATGTGCAAGATCAGAGACGTCGATGAGCTATCATACTGGCCGACAAGTGTGCACGTCTTTGAGGAAGGAGGAGACTCCCGGAGAGAATACGAAGCGGGAGGATCTGATAGTGAAGAGACCGCCCCGGCAAAGAAGAGCCGGCGGCGGGGCAACATGAAAAAGAAAGGCAGAGATGTGCTAGTTGTTGAGCAGTCCGGCGACGGAGGTGGCGACAAGAAAGCCAAGGCTGGTAGCTCCGGCAAGGAGGTTGCGGCCGCACCAACTGCCGATCTGTGGCGGCCGCCGACAAGCAGGACGGCTCCGACAGCGATCTTGCAAGATCCACCGCACCAAGGGTCATGACCTCCAGAGCTGCAAGAAGGTCGAGCAGCTTGTCGAGCAGCAGAAGGCTGAATATGAATGACGCGACAAGGAGAAGGCCCAGGAAGGTGCTGAAGGAGCTAGCAAGAAACGTCCTTGCCGGGGAGGGCGCCGCGGCAAGGCCAAGCAGCGGCAAGGAGACAGGCCTCCCCGCGGCCGCGACAAGGATGAAGACGAAGACGACGATGAAGACATGGATGATGACGAGACCGATGAGCAGGAGTTCCAGAAAGCCACAGAGGTCCTGTGCGTTGATGGCGGTGCTTCTCTGCATACTTCACACCGCCAACTCAAGCAGTGGATGCGGGAAGTCAATGCAGCAGAACCATCCATCGAGTCACGCAAGCCTCTGAATGGTCTAGCACGCCTATCATCTTTGATATTGAGGACCACCCTGATCGCGTGACTGCGGTCGGGTGCTTGCCGATGTTGGTTTCACCAACTATCCGCAACCTCAAGGTCACCAAGATGCTAGTTGACGGCGGGGCCGGCTTGAATCTGATCTCCTCCGCGGTGCTCCAGAAACTCCAGATCCCTGTTGGCGAACTCGAAGAGACCGGCACTTTTCAAGGAATCAATCCGGGAAGGAGCAAGCGAAGGAAAGATCACGTTACGGTGACATTTGGCGTGAAGTTGAACTTCAGGACCGAGAGGGTCACCTTTGATGTTGCGACTTTCCATTGCCTTACAATGGAATACTTGGCCGTCCGGCACTCGCCAAATTCATGGCGGCCTCTCACTATGCCTACAACCTCTTGAAGATGCCGGCCCGATAAGTGTCATCTCTGTCCTGGCGACAAGAAGGATGCTCTTATCTGCGCCGACAAGATCTACCAGGAAGCAGCAGCCGCGACAGATTGCAAGCCACTTGCCGCTGAAGCTCCCGGAGGGAAGAAGAAGACCAAGTCCGGCAAGAGCTCTAATGCCCACTCCGGCAAGCGCACCTCTTCGGAGTGCTGCGCTACCGTCGAGGACGCACCATCGAGCTCCACCGGCAAGTATAAGAAGACGATGACAGATCCACCAGAGACCAAGAAGGTGTCCGCCAAGGAGGACGGCACTGGTGGTACTTTCACCATCAGTGCCTCTCGACCCTAAATAGGAAAGGCGCTCGTTGCTTTCCCTCTGGCGAACGTCGACGTGTTTGCATGGCAACCGTCGACATCCCGGTGTTCCTGTGAAAGTAATTGAGCACCATCTTGCCGTTTGTCCTCATGCGCGGCCCGTCAAGCAGAAAGTCAGGAAGCAAGCAGTGGAGCGCCAAGAGTTCATCACGGAAGAAATCAAGAAACTGGAAGCAGCAGGCCTTGTCAGAGGAGTGCTCCATCCCACGTGGTTGGCCAATCCTGTAGTTATGCATAGGCTAACGGAAATGGAGGCTTTGTATCGACTTTACCGATGTCAATAAAGCTTCTCCCAAAGATCCATTTCCCTTGCGGCGCATCGACCAGATTGTTGACTCCACGGCGGATGTGATTTGCTTTCTTTTACGGATGCATACTCGAGGATATCATCGAGATCTTCATGGCAGAAGAGGATGAAGAGAAACCGCATTCATCACCCCATGTGGCACATCTTTGTTTTGTACGGATGCCCTTGGGTTAAAGAATGCTTTGGTTCAACGTTTGCAAGAGTAGTTCATGACGCTTTTGAGCCGCAAATGCACAGAAATGTGGAAGCATACATGGATGACATTGTGGTCAAAAGCAAGGACAAAGCGACCCTGGTTCAAGATTTAGACGAAACCTTTGCAAATCTGCGCAAGATCAACCTCAAGCTCAACCCCGAAAAGTGCGTGTTCGGAGTCCCTTCCGGCAAGCTTCTCGGGTTCTTTGTGTCTCAGCGGGGAATTGAAGCCAATCCCGACAAGATCAAGGCCATCGAGCAGATTGAAGCACCAAAGCGCGTCAAGGATGTACGAAGGCTTGCCGGTTGCGTGGCTGCTCTCAGCAGGTTTATCTCTAAGTCTGCTGGTGGCATACCGCCATTCTTCAAAATTTTGAAGAAGGCAGGTCCGATGCAATGGACTCCGGAAGCAGAGGCTGCGCTGCAGGACTTGAAGAGATACCTGTCCTCCACTCCAACACTTGTCGCACCTAAGCCACAAGAGAAGTTGTTGCTATATATAGCGGCAACTAATCAAGTGGTTAGTGCTGCGTTAGTAGCGGAGAGGAGGCGGATGATGAGCTAGCAACCATGGCGAGGCGCATCCGGCGACAAGCGAGGGGCTTCACCGGCAAGCTCTGGTCCCGACAAGGGACGGATCTGCGCAGACGCATGAGAAGATGCAGAAAAGGATGGTGCAGCGCCAGTTTACTTTTGTCGGTTCCCTTCGCAGGGGCTAGGTCAAGGTACTCTGGTGTGCGTAAATTGCTTTTCGGCCTCCTCATGGCCTCGAGAAAGCTGCGCCATTACTTTGGGCACATGAGATCACAGTTGTCACTCGCTTTCCGCTGAAAAGGATCTGCAAAATCCAGAGGCAACAAGCGGGATTGTCGAGTGGGCCTTTGGAACTGTCAAGCTTTGGCCTCAAGTTTGAGAGCACTTCAACTATCCAAAGCGAGCATTGGCGGAGTTCATAGCAGAATGGACACCAACACGGATGAAGAAATTCCAGAAACGAGCATCCCGTCAAGGAAGCAAGCAAAGAGTGGCTAATGTACTTTGATGGTGCCTTCTCGCTGCAAAGGCGCCCGGTCTTGGCGTGCCGCTTGTCGCACCACCGGAGAGCACCTCAAGTCGTAGTCCAGATGCACTTTCCCAAGGAGCAAGCAACAAACAATCTGCAGAGTATGAAGGTTTGCTTGCGGTCTCGAGATCATGATGAGACCTTGGGATCAAGAAGCTCATTGTCAGGGGTGACTCACAACTTGTTATCCGCCAAGTGAACAAGAATTATCAGAGTCCGTTGATGGAAGCTTATGTTGATGAAGTGAGGAAGCTAGAAGAGCACTTTGATGGCCTGCAGATGGAATATATTCCGAGAGCTCGAGCGACATTGCCGATGGCTGTCCAAAGTGCGCCAGACTTAAGCTACCTGGAACCGAGGATTTTGTGCTCAAGCTGACTCAACCGTCTGTAACACCACCAACTGGATAGAGCAAGAAGAGGAAGTTGATCTCTGGTGACTACTTTCCGGCAGAGCTTCCCGAAGCCTCCGCCAAGAAGGTCCCCAAGATCGACACCAGATCTTGAGGGCGGTCTGCTCCGACAAGCCCTGTGGTTTGTTTACGTTGAAGCGAGACGCTCCCGGCGAGCATGCAGGTTCTCGTCATGAAGCTGATATTCCCGCAGCAGCAAATGTGCCTTTAGTCCTTGTTGTCGAGCCGCAAGCTCCAGCATGGGCGCAGCAGATTGTTCATTTCCTTCAGACAGGAGAACTTCCCGAAGAGCAAGAAGAAGCGGAAAGAGTAGCCCGGCAGTCAAGTATGTACCAGTTTGTCGACAAAGACACCTGCATGTAAGAAGGCTCAACTGTGTGAAATTGAAGTGTATTCACCGGGAAGGCGGACAAAAGCTGTTGGCGGAGATACATGGAGGCATATGTGGTCACCACATTGGCGCGAGCACTTGCTTCAAGCAAAGCATTCCGGCAAGGTTTCTTTGGCCGACAGCCCTCCGGGATGCAAGCGCACAAGTAACCAAGTGTGAAGCGTGCAGTTCCATTCCAAGCAGATACACCAGCCAACTCAAGCTCTCCAGACGATCCCTTTATCCTGGCCATTTTCGGTCTAGGGCTCGACATCCTCGGCCCCTTCCCCGAAGTTGTCGGGGCTTTGAGTACTTATGCGTTGCGATCGACAAGTTCACAAAGTGGCCGGAAGTGGAAGCGATGAGGAAGATGACAGACGATCGTGATCAAGTTCTTTAGGTCGATTGTTTGCCGTTTGGAATCCCTAACAGGATCATCACCGACAACGGCACACAGTTCTAAGCCGCACCTTCATGCAAGACGTCCAAGATCTTGGCGCCAAGGTGCCGCTTCGCATTGCTCATCCGAGAAGCAAGCATCAGCGTAGAGGGCAAATGCTGAAGTGTTGCGCGGGCTCAAGACTAGAACTTTCGACAGGCTGCACAAGTGCGGAAGAAAGCTGGATTGAGGAGCTGCGGTGGTTCTTTGGTCGATCAGACGACGCCAAATCGAGCCACCGGCGAGACACCTTCGCTCTAGTCTATGGAGCAGAGGCAGTTCTCCCCACGGAACTTCGTATCACGGATCACCTCGAGTGCTCGCTTATGATGAGCTTGAGCAAGAGCAGCTGCGACAAGATGACGCGCTGCTCCTTGAGGAAAGATCATCTTCGGGCTCTTTACGAGCTGCTCGGTACCAAGAAGCTTTGGCGCCGCTACCATAGCCGCATAAAGTCAATGCAGAAGTCTCGAGGAAGGCGACCTTGTTCTTGGCGCGTTCGATGCCAAGAATTCCAACAAGTTGACACCGAAGTGGGAAGGCCCTTATCGGGTGAAACGAGTCACTAGGCCTGGCGTTGTCCGCCTTGAGACCGAAGATGGCATTCGGTGAGCAACTCTGGAATATTGAGCATCTTCGTAAGTTTTACCCGTGAAGCGCGGTTGCCGGAACCTGTTCCGCAACCACCTTTTGTACAAGTCTTGCGGCTGATGCATGTAATCCTTTGTACAAAGCGAGGCAGACCCGATGCATCGATAAAGCTAAGCGTGCCGCACACCTTGTCAATTTCATGCCTTTTACTTCTATTTTGCATCGTTATCGACACTTTGTGCAGCACCTACCCCTGTAAGTGATAACGAGCCACGAGGCTCCATATCTTTATTTTCTCTTCTTTCTCTTTCTCAAAGAAAAGAAGGTTCCCTCCACACAAGTTTGCCGGGGGGAAAGGAGAAGATAATGGTGTGGACCAAGCGTCGCTCAAGGAAGTCTTGCCTTACCGGGAAGCAAACGACAGAAAAGCTAAGTTGCCAAAGTTTGAGCAATCAGTTTTAAATTTTTAAGTTATCTTCCTCGAACGACCGAACTTTGTATGGAAAACACATGCGCAGAGGAACCAACTCGTAGCTAGTTGCGCCCTTACTTTGTTTGAGTCCGCTCAACAACTTAAGTGAGCTGCGACTAGTTGCGACAAGGTTGCTTGTCGGAAGCGGCACCGCCAAAGAGGCTATTGACGTTCACTTTTCGGCCTTCATGGCTCAGTGCCCGCACCGACAAGTTCCCTAAAAGCGTAAGTCAAAAACATACAAAGGAAGGAATCCAGTAAAGGAAATAACATAGCAATTGATACTCAAAATAAAGTTATATTACAAGATAGCTTGCCGCAGCTCTAATGGATTGTTCCTATGACATGACCAGCGGCAAGAGAAAGAGAAAAGCAGGCGGCCTAGTCTACGCGATCGCCCTCAACCCTCTTGATTCCGCTCACCCCTGTCCACAATGGGTGCGACAAGGGTCTTGAGCGCCTCCACATCGACATCCGTGGCAGGGACTTGAGGACGTTGGTGAGGTTGAGGCCTGGGTTGTGGAAGGCCACCTTCATCAGCACCTTTTGGAGGGCTCCTACGCAGATCTGGCGCGACTCCTCGGCCAGCTGTTTTGGGACCTCTTCCCGGAGTCGATGGAGAGCCGTCACCACGCCCTTGAAGAACAAGCTGAGCTTGGCGCTGGGTTGGAGATGCTCGTCGGAGGAGTATCCAAGATCCACCATCCCAGCTCCATCGGCTCCTGTGGATGGCTGCGGCGGTATCCACGAGACCCTCGGTCCGATGCTCCACATTCTCCCTCAAGGCACTTTGGGCGGCAATGACATTCTCGGCAGCTCCTCGTCGGCCTTGATCTTCTCCTTCAAGGCCACCTCCCGCTCCTTGGCGCCGTCCAGCGTCTGAGTCAAAGTAGTTAGCTTCAACTCAAGGTCTGCATTGGAGTCCCTGGCGGCGCTGAGCTCCTTGCTCCTCTCGGCGAGACGGCCCTGTAGCTCGCCCAGAGTGTAGGCGTCCTTCTCGCTCTCGTGCTTGAGTACAACAAGCTCCTCGCCGCTCTTCTTGAGGCTGGCCTCCAGCTGCGCCACCTTCGTCTCCAGCTCCTTCTTGGCGGCCTCGGCAGCCGCGGTAGCATCCTTTGCCTCCTTGAGAGCCCCGCCAAATGTTTCCTCGCGCATGGCGAGATCCTCCTCGTGGCTGTCTAGGTTAACCTTCCGCTGCGCCCATTTCGACTTCTGTGAGCAGGCTTCTCGGCGGCAAGCCGTTGTTCCTCCTCATTGCAGCCTTCTCGAGGATGAAGGCCTTGCGCTCCTCGGCGAGTTGCTCCCGCTCCTCCGCCAAGGACCGGAGAGCTTCACAGTTGCGGCCCGGAGCTCCTCCGCGCATCTCGATGTCTGCTCCGCCGTGACAATAAGCGCCTCCCGGGTTGCCGATTTGGCTTGTCGAGCGCGATAGAGCGACAGCTTCCACAGTATTGCTCCTCCTCGAGCTTCGCCAGCTGCTGCTGCCAAGCGCGTCAACTAGCGTCGGCCAATGGAGGCCATCAGCTCTTCATCGAAGGTTTCTCTTTCGGCGCCACAGAGCTCGACTCCCATGGGAGCTTGATGAAAACGCCGCCGCCGACCTTCAAGTAAGCGCGGGCTGGGGCTCTTGAACTGGCAGCTGCAGCAAGCGGCGGAGGATCGGCGGTCGATGTGGCGCTGGCGCTCAATGACCTCGAAGTGCGTCGGTCACGATCGCGGACCCCTCGCCCGGCTTCTGCGGCGGCGGCAGTGGCCTCTTCGCGGCACGCTCGTCGGCGCCGGCTTCTTCTTCCTGGCGGCGGCTTCGTCGGTGTTGCCAAGACGTCCTCCTCGGCGACCTCGGTCTCCATTGGCTCTGTGGCGGACGGATGAAGAAAGTCAAGCAAATATTCAAAGACAAAATCAGAAGAACAAAAAACACAAGGGAAGTACTCAGGCGAGAAGGTTACCGGCGCCGGGGGCTGCGGTCATGGTCTCCGCCGCCAAGGGATCGCTGGTGCCGTCCCTTGCCGAAGAGCTGCCCCTTAACGGAGAAGGCTCCCTTGCCGGGGAACGCTCCCTTGCCGGGGAATCCACCCTTGGCGGCGTAGTCGAAGCAGAAGGAGGCCGCTCTGCTCCTACACAAGTCAACAGTCAGATATCAGCAAAGGAAAAAGCACCCGTGCACGCCGAACATCAAGAAGTAGACCATATACTTACGCTTGGCGCTGCGCTGGGGGCTGCTTTGAAGGAGAGTTGCCTCATCCGGCAAGGTTGTCTCGGACGCGCCTCCTGCTGTCGCAGTAGGTTCGTCCTCGACGACAATCACCGGGGTCTTGGCTCTCTTGACATCCTGCAGGCGGCGTCACGAAAAGGAATGGATTGAGTAAAGCAGATCAGATACAAGACAAGGCAACAAATCGAAGAATTACAAGTACAAGTAATCTTACTCTTCCTCTTCCTCGTCGAGCTTTGGCGCGGAGAGGTCGACAGCCCGCCTCAGACGACGAGGCGGAGGAGTGGGCTCCCTTGGGCGCTTGGCGGGGCGGGACCGGTAGCCTGCGAGGCCCCGCCCGATTGCCGCTGTGGCGTGAGGAACTCCAGCAACAGTGCTTGCCATGATGGAAGCTGCGTCCATGTGGCGCTTCTGACTGTTGGCCCGTCTGCCGCCCGCTGCGTCTCGGCCTTGCGAAGACGCCTTCTTGGTGGAGCCGGTGGCTCCGCATGCAAGCTGCTTGGAGGTGGGGAGGTGCGCCCTCGGGCTTTCGCTTCGACTCGGCTTCAGGCTCGGCAAGCTCTTCCAACTCCTTTCGCTCGACAAGGCTTGCCGCCTCGGCTGCCTCTGCCTCCTCCACAGTGAAGCCAAACTCGCCCGCGGCAGCGGCTGCTGCCGCCTCTTCTAGCCTGGTGGCGTCGCTGCATCTCGTCATCGGTAGTGTCATGGGTGAGGCCCCTCACGCTCGTCGGGCGGACTGGCATCTCTACCAGATTGTCGAAGAACTGTCGCACGACGTCATCTGCCGGCTCTTGCCAAGTGGGGACAATTCCATGGGAGTCACACAATGGCATCATTGCACGAATGCGGTCAAGCGACGAGTTGTTGCACAGCGGAACGACGCCGCTCGGCAACCTAAACATCTCCGGATGATCAGGATCAGGCTTGAACAGCTCTAAGAGCATTGCGTCAAGCTCCAAGACAGTGAAGTTGAAGTTGAGGCCTGGGCGCAGCCTCATGATATCTGCTGCGTTCTGAAATTCCCAGGCAGGTCTCCTTCTCTCCTGGAAGGGGGCGATGCGGCGGCGAAGAAAGTCCGCGCCAACAGTGCCTACAGTGAGTCCGGCAAGTCTGAGGCGGAGGATTCGGGTGACTGCGATCTTCAGCCTAGCGTCCTCCGGGGCCAGATTGCTCCAATCATTGCAGCGATACCTCTTTGGGGTTTGGCGGCTGGGCGGTAAAGGCTGCGGGTTCTCCTCAACAATCCGGCACCAATCTGCCCTCCACTCCTCCCATTTGCTCACGGAGCTCTCCCTCGAGATAGGCCTCCTTCTTGCCGACCACAGAGACCCAAGCAATTCCTCCGGCAAGGGGCTCTCCTCTCTCGGCTCGGGGTAAAAAGAAGTAGCGGAAAAGAGCTACATTTGGGTGGACTCGACAAAGTTTTCGCAGAGATCTTGCGAAAACCGCCATGGTCGAACGGCGTTGGGGTGAAATCAAGGAGGCGGAACCCGTAGGTGTTCATAATGTCACAAAAGAACTCAGAGAAAGGCGGGCAGAGCCCACAGTAGAAGAAGAGCCTTGAAGAAGGGATACCCGTCAGGGGCAGTTCTAGCCAATGGCGGGTAGTACCTTCGATGCGGATGCATCGCATCTCTGTCGACCCGAAGAGGTAGTATTTCTCCCTCGGCTCCCTCATGGCCGGCTGAGGGGGAAGACAACCCTCTCCTTCCGCTAGCGCCGCAAAGCCATGGCGCCTCGGCCGACTTCACGGTCTTCCCCTTGTCGGCTTTTTGGGCCCATGGCGGAGGCGGTGGAGGAGATCGACGGGCGTTGAGGGTGCTGAGTGGCGATGGGGCGGAGCGCTGCTCTCTTTCAGCCTCGAGAAGAAGGGGAGCAGCGGTGGTTTTTCGATAGGACAACAAGCGGCAAGGTAGGCGGCGTGCCCTGTTTCCCCTGCTTATAAAGAGGGAGGCGGACGTTCGATTTCCCGAATAAAGAAACCCCACGATCTCGCCCCACGATCTCTCACACGACGCCCACGTTCGCGCGTGCCTGTGGGGGGGCGTGGTGGGTCCGGAGTTAGTTATGGTGTGACCCAGGCCGCGTGTGCCCGTGCCTGTTTTGGGCCTGGCCCAACAGCGCTTCGGCACTGCAGTGTGGCCCAGGCCCGGGGCTCCTGCCGGTGTACTAGAGTAGGGGTACCCTAGTATCCCGAACTTGTGCACGGGCGATTTGCAGCCCTCCACGGCAAGGCTTACCGGGTGACCGCCAAGGCCCTCCGTGGTTCCTTTGGAGCCATTCAAGAACAAAGTATTCAAGCCAAGGAGACAAGGCCCCTGCAAGAGGAGCTTGCCGGGAAGGACACCCAAGGCACAAAGGAGACAAGGCCCCAAGAAGAGGAGCTTGCCGGAAGGCCACCCAAGGCACATAGGGAGACAAGGCCCGGCAAGAGGAGCTTGCGGGAAGGCCACCAGGCACCTACAAGACAAGGCCTCGGCAAGAGGAGCTTGCCGGGAAGGCCAGTGAGCGACAAGCTTCCGGCGCGACAAGACAACAACCGCGACAAAGGCGCTTGCATGCGGACCACCTCTCTGTACCTACGCTCCCGGCACAACCACTAACGTGTATACAGGACCTTTCCAGCCAGCGTGGCGAGAGGCTGTGCAGCCAGCGGTGCAAGGTGGCAAGCGGCGTGACAAGTTTGCCATCGTGGCGGAGCGGTGGCACCCCGACGGTCCCTGTTTGCCTTTATTAAGCGCGACTAGACGGACATTTAATGCCTTTATCCCTGCCGTCGGGGTTAGGTATGGTACAACGTACCTTTGTACAAGTAGGTGTACCAACCACTTCTTTTCCATTTGTACCCCGTCTCACGTTGCCACCGCCGGAGCCCCTTGAGCATATAAAAGGAGGCCCATGCGCAACGTAGAAAGTGGTTGGTCGGTCGATTCCCTCTATGCTCGGGCCTCGTTAGTCAGCGCTCTGCATCTTGTAGCACTCGGCGCTCTGAGCAAGAACGCAATACACCTAGACATGCAGCAAGAGGAGTATTATCTCTCCGGAGAGCTCCGAAGCTGGGTAAACCTCTCGTGTGCTTCGCCTTGATCTGCTCTTCGTGCGACCTCCGCTCCCCGCCGAACCGAAAGGGGCTCGGTCCGCCGGCCCCATAGGTGTTCGTGGGCCAGATCAGCCTGCCCCGACACTTTCATTTCCTCATTACTGTGTTGAGTGATTGTTCATATCTGTGTTTGAAGACTTTGACTTTGACTTTCTCGATTTCCTCAGTTCAATTTCTTCAGTCTGTTTGTCTTCATCTTGTGTTATCCTGTGATTACGCTTTCTGTACTCTGTGATTGTCTTCATTTCATCATGATGACCATGCCTGTATTCTGTTATGCTTACTTCTGAGTACTTATTCCACTGCAAGTAGTTCTTCACTAAGGAATTTCCTCACCGGCAAATTCCTCAGTGAAGAATTCATAAAAATCGCCTATTCACCCCCCCTCTAGTCGATATAACGCACTTTCAATTGGTATCAGAGCAAGGTACTCCCTTGTTCTATGTGATTTTGGTTTAACCACCTGGAGTTTTAGTTATGTTGACCGCAGGTATGAAGAAAGTGACATGCCCTATCTTTGACGGTCATGATTATCCCAAGTGGAAGGCCATGATGAGGAAGCGCCTCATGGCTATGAACAGCGAGCTGCGGACCGTCGCTGAGATTGGTCTTACCGATCTATGTAAGAAGGTAGGCGCTGATGACATTCGCAAGTACACTCGACTTGACATCATGGCGAAGGACATCATCTATTCCTGCCTATCCAGAGATGAATTCAAGCACATTATGCATCTTTGCAATGCGAAGCTTATCTGGGACCGAATCTTTGACGTCTATGAAGGTCATCGAACCCGTCATAATCCTTGGTTTGAGGACTTCAAGGAATCTCTCAAAACGATGACTTTCGAACCAGAATCATCATCTTCTGCATCATGTCTCATGGTAAAGGGTGACAAGGTAACCGAATGTTCCTCATCTAAGTTTAGTGACGATGAATCTGATGATGATGGATCTGATGATGATATTGAACCTAGTTATACCAAACTTGTTTGCATTTCCACTAAACAACAAACGGCCTTGGAAAAGGTTCAAAACATGCTAGACAAAAGTGATGATATGTTGGGTGAAGAAATGGATCGCACTAAAAGCCCTCGATGAAAATCTTCAGAGACTTCAGTCTAGGTTTGACAGCCTTCAAGGTCATCATAACACTCTCTTATCTGATCATGAGAAGCTTTATTATGAATTTCTTTAAAGCAAGCAAGATCTTGAGAAGCTAAGAGTGAGTTATGAAGATCTTAAAAAGGAGCGCGATTCATTGCTAGCTCAACAAATCAGCGCTTCTCAGGAAGAATTTGTTCCTCCATGCTTAAAGTGAAATGAACGTGAATCTGCTAATTCTTCACCTGAATGTTCAAATGCTTCAACTGTTACAAATTCTTCACCTGTCCCTGTTTTCACTAATTCCTCATCTGAGGACATTCCTAGTATCACTAACGATGCAGGGCTGAAGGAATTGTACATGACAGGCATGTACAAAAGCCTCAAAGGGCATCAGACTCTTTGTGATGTGCTTAAAAAGCAGATCCTCAACAGAACCCTAGGAAAGAGGGTATTGCCTTTGAGAGGAAACTCAATGCCGATGGAACATATTGGAAGCCTGAGCAGTACCCCAAAACCTCATGGGTTGCTGCAAAGGGACCTCCAGTTGATCCATCTAACTTATCTGGCTTTACATGTGAATCTCCTCATTCTTCTGATGAGTCACTTGACTCCAACTATAAACTATTCAAAAATCAGAATGGTGAAGTATTTGCTAGATATGTTGGCACTAACTGCAGGAACAGTTCTCCTATGAAGAAAATCTGGGTTCCCAAGAAGTGCCTTGAAAGTCTTCAGGTGAATATCCTCATGACACCACCTGTGAAGAATAGGAACCCCAGATCAAACTCTTCATATGGACCAAATTCTTCATATGGATCCAAGCCTCATATGGACCAAATTCCTCACGTGGATCAAAGTCCTCATATGATTCTCGTCGTGCTAACAACTCTGTTTCGCAGGGTAGAGCTAAGGGCTATGAATATGTGCATTATTCTTCAAACCAATATGTTCATAAGTCCTCGAAGAATTTCTCTGCTTATTCATATGCTTACCCTAACCCCTCTTATGTGAAACAAAATGGATTGGCTTCTATGCCACCATTCTCATATGGAGCTCGAAGGGTGATGAACTCTTTGCCACCCCTTCAGATGTGGGTGGTGAAGAAAAACAACTAATTTTCTATGCAGGGTCAGGTCTCCAGACGTGCTTTAACGTCTGAAGAATTTCTTTGAGGGCACGACAACACCGCCTGAAAGGATGCTGAGCTAATCATGAAGAAATGAACTTTCATTTCACACGTCCTCATACTGCTATATCTGTTTTATCGCTTGATGAAATTCATCTGATGAAATTGATATCATATTCTTCACTGATGAAGTATATGAGATCGTAAGTTGCACTAATTCATCTGCAGGATGATCAACCCAAAGCCAATGAGTGGGTCCTCGATAGTGGATGTACAAATCACATGACTGCTGACAAGAACCTATTGATGGATGCTCCCTTATCACCGTCACATCTGAAGCATATCATCTTTGCTGACAAAGGCAAAAGTCGGTATTGGGTCTTGGTAAGTTTGCGATCTCTAAGGACATACACATGGACAAAGTCATGCTTGTTGAGTCCTTAGGATACAACCTCATGTCAGTCTCAATGCTTTGTGATCTTGATATGGTTGTTGTCTTTGGAAAGTATCGTTGTGTTGTGATTATGGAAGCTGACAATTCCAAAGTCTTCGAAGGCTTTAGGAGAGGAGACTTGTATATTGTTGATTTCTCTACAGGACCACAACCAGCCGTGTGTCTACTTGCAAAAGCTTGAAAGGCTGGCTATGGCATCGACGACTTGGTCATGCAGGCATGAGGAATTTGCACTGCAGCTATGCGAAGAAGAAGCATGTCATTGGCATTGAGAATGTCAAATTCCTCAAGGATCACTTGTGTGGAGCCCGTGAAATTTGGAAAAATGACCAAGGCCAAGCATCCGGTGAAGACTATCATGACCACTATTCGTCCATTGAATTGCTTCACATGGACCTCTTTGGTCCTAATCATTACTCATGATCACTAATGATGCATCTCTATATGGCTTTGTTATTGTTGATGATTACTCTCGTTACACATAGGTACACATTGTTACTTACAAACATGAAGTGCAGGAAGTCTTCAAATGATTTTCCTCGAGGGCTTCAACCAACTTTGGTGTGAAGATCAAGCACATCAGGAGTGACAATGGAACTGAGTTCAAGAATTCCGGTCTTGATGACTATCTTGATGAACTTGGTATTACCCATGAGTTATCTGCTCCTTATACTCCTCAGCAAAATGGCGTCGTGGAGCGCAAGAACAGAACTCTTTTTGAGATGGCTCGCACTATGCTTGATGAATACAAAACGCCTCGTCGTTTTTGGATTGATGCAATTGATACCGCTTGGCACATCATCAACAGAGTATATCTTCACAAATTCTTCAAGAAGACTGCCTATGAACTCCTCACTGACAAGAAACCCAATGTGAGTTATTTCAAAGTCTTGATTGCTAAATGCTGGATTAGAGATCCTCATCACAATGCTAAATTTGCACCGAAAGCACATGAATGTTTTATGCTTGGTTATGGAAAGGACTCGCACACCTCTGAGTCTTCAACAATGTTCTTTACAAGATTGTTGAAAGCTGTAGATGTCTTGATTCGATGAAACTAATGGCTCACAAAGAGAGCACCTGCCTGTGTGATAGATGAACCAGCACCGAGGATTCTATCAAGTTCAAGGCAACTGAGGATGTAATTCCTCTTGAAGAATCTGCTTTGAAGAATTCATTCCGTAACGCCAAGAACGTCGAGCTGATGCACTGAAGATAATCTTTGAAGAAAATGGTCTTTGAAGAAAATGCTGATCAAATTCCTCGACGACAACCAGGCCATCCTCGCATTGCAAAAGAAGTGCAAGTTGACAAGATCATCGATGACATTGAAGCACAGGTCCTCTCACACGCTCAAAAGCTTCACATTTATCTAACTTTTATGGGCACTATGCTTTTGTCTCTATCACAGAGCCCACTAAGGTAGATGAAGCATTTACGGAGCCCGAGTGGATTCAGGGCCATGCAAGAAGAATTACATCGATTCGAGCTCAACAACGTTTGGGGAACCGTCAAACGTCCAGATCCTCGCAAGCATAATATCATTGGAACAAAGTGGATCTACTGCAACAAGCAAGATGAAAATGGCCTTGTGGTGAGGAATAAGGCCGCGACTTGTATCTCAAGGCTACACACAGGTTGAAGGAATTGATTTCGATGAAACTTTTGCACTGTTGCTAGACTTGAGGCTATTCGCATATTGCTTGCTTATGCTAACCATCATAATATCACTTTATATCAAATGGATGTGAAAAGTGCATTCCTCAACGGTAAGCTTGAGGAAGAAGTATATGTTGCTCAACCCCGGGTTTTGAATATCCAAAGAATCCCGACAAAGTCTTCGGACTCAACAAGGCCCTCTATGGCCTCAAACAGGCCCACCAGGCGTGGTATGATACTTTGAAGGAATTCTTCGTGAAGAATGGCTTCACACCGGTTCACTCGACCCTACTCTCTTTACTAAATCTTATGATGGTGAACTGTTCGTGTGCCAAATATACGTTGATGATATTATCTTTGGTTGTACTGACCAACGTTATAGTGATGAATTTGCCTATATGATGAGTGAAGAATATCAAATGTCTATGATGGGAGAGTTGAAATTCTTCTTAGGTCTTCAAATTCGTCAACAACACAATGGCATATTCATATCTCATGAGAAATACCTCAAGGATGTTCTGAGGAAATTCGGCATGCAAGATTTCAAATCGTCAAAATCCTATGCCCACAAATGGCCATCTATGCACTTGATGAAAATGGTATTGACTTCGATCACAAGGTATACCACTCCATGATTGGTTCTTTATTGTACTTATGTGCATCTAGGCCAGATATAATGCTTAGTGTTTGCATGTGTGCCCGATTTCAAGCTACACATAAGGAATCACACCATAAGGCTGTGAAGCATATTCTTCGATATCTAGCTCACATACCAACACTAGGATTATGGTACCCCAAGGGCTCTACTTTTGATCTCATTGGATATTACGACTACGACTATCTTTGGTGATGATCGTGTGGACCGCAAGTCAATATCTGGTACTTGTCATTTCCTCGGACGATCTTTGGTGCATTGGTCCTCAAAGAAATGTAAATGCGTATCACCGCTTCATCGCGGAAGTCGAGTACATTGCTGCTGGTTCTTGCTGTGCTCAATTGCTGTGGATGAAGCAAACTCTCAAGGACTACGACATCAACGTGAAGAATGTGCCTCTCTACTGTGACAATGAGAGTGCCATCAAGATTGCTCACAACCCAGTTTAGCACTCGAAGACAAAGCACATTCAGATTCGTCATCATTTTCTTCGCGATCATGTGTTGAAGGGCGAGATCTTTATTGATCATGTGAAGACTGAAGAACAGCTAGGCGATATCTTCACAAAGCCCTTGGATGAGAAGAGATTTAGCAAGTTGCGGTGTGAGCTAAATATCTTAGAATCTTCGAATGTTCTTTGAAAAGGACACTCACCCTAACACTTATGCAAAATTGATGACTTAGATGCGCAACACATGAAGAAACGTTTTTCTTCAATCAATAAAGAATAACCCTCTAAGTGTGAAGAAATTAATGAAGAATTTGATTCTCAGAACGCTACGACAATTGTACGCGGTGTCTAAAATCATCATTCTTATACGGTGGGACACGCCACCACCAAAGTTGAAAATCTAAAATTTGAGTTTTTCCTCCGTTTTGAAATTCTTCAGTTTTTCAAATTCTTCAACTTTGAAAAATCTTCACAGTTTCAGTTATTCTTCTTCATTGGCAATATATATATATATATATATATATATATATATATATATATATATATATATATATGGGTTTATGTCCTCTCTGACATTCACTTATGGCTATTTCTTCAAGTTGCATTTTACGCTAAGTGAATGTGATCGGACCCTTTCCCTCTATGCTATACTCAACCCAATCTATTCACAAATTCTTCATGTGCGTTCTATTTGAAACTCGTTCAAAATCTTCACTGTGTCCTTGTCAGCTGAAGAAATTGCGAACGGAACTTTTAACTTATCTTATCAAAATTTTCGGTTTTGGCGCTCAATCCGTTCCACTTCCTACGATAGACTTATCTATTCACCCATGATCTAACACGATCTCCACTTTTCAGTACGTGGGTGACACATGTCAAGCGAATGAGAAGGGTCAGGGGCACGCCGTCCAAAATCTTCGGGCGAACTGTTTTTCACCGTGGCTATATATACCCCCTCTCCCCTTCGTCACTTCCTTTACTCCGCTCGACCGCTCTCTCTCTCTCGCTCGAGCTTCTCAAACCCTAGCCCCGCCGCTACTCCATAAATCGCCCGGTGAGGAAGAGCTTCACTGCCTCGACCTCGTCGCCGTCGTACTCGCGCCGACCGTCGAAATCTTCACTCCGCTGCCACCGTAGCTGTCTTCCTCCGCCGAGTTAGGGCGTGGAAGATCTGAACTGACGAACTTCTAATCTACACTTCTCAGTTCGTCGTGTTCTTCAGTTCGGGTAATTAAAAGTTACTTTTATTACTCGCTTTGATTCTCAAACCTTCCTGAAAACCTTCAAAGGTGTTTATTCTTCAAATCTTCACACATATGAACACCTCGAACGTAATATGCTCTTGATTCGTTTCTCTAAGCAATGATTTTTTCTTCAAGATTCCTCAATTGGGTGGATCCTCGATCTATACAACTCTGGAACCTAAGACAAAGATCGCTTAGTGAAATTCTCCAAGGCTCATCTGGTCAAATTCCTCAAACTTGTTTTTTTTAAACCTTCTGAGAATGCATATGACCTCTCCAAATTCCTCGCAACTATACTCTGTTCACAGGTACTCATGTCCGCTGCTGAATCACTAGGTTCTCATCAACTTAACTCATTTGCAGCGTTCCTCGAAGAAAAGTTGCATACTTCTTCAGAGAATTCAATTGTTCTAATTCCTCATCTCAAGACTATGGTGACGGTAAGAAGCCCAGAAAGGAGGAAAGAGGCCTGAGGTCATGGCCGCTTTTGAGATACGAGGACATATATGCTGACTATTGCACACTGATGAGTCCAAGTTCGGAAAGGAGAACAAAAATCAGCGCAAGGTGCTTGTCTGAGAGGATTGAAAGGAGATGGGCAAGAGAATGGAGGGAGTATGGTATGTTACTCCAAAGTATATGAAGAAATTCACTCTTAATCCTCCATGCCCAAGAGCTCCATTGGCACTGCCAAGAAGTTGACCCACCAAAGATCAAGCGCGGTGAGGATTTTCCTGAAGTATGGGCCAAGCACCAAGCCAAGTTGGCGAGACAAGGCAAAGAAGCAGTGAGGAAATTCAATGAAGACTCTGCTACTGCTGCTGCCACTGAGGCCCCTGTCAAGCCCAGAAAATCAATGGCAAAGAAGCCAGCGCACAAGCCAAGTGCTTCACCTGTGATTGCCCTCATGGCAGTAATCCTCGAAATGCCCTCACCGCCAGAATCTTCAATGCTCTCACGGCCAGTTTCTCATGCTGCTCCCGCTCCTCCCAAATCCTCAGCTCCTCCTCCAAAGTCCTCAGCAGCTCCTCCCAAGTCCTCAAGACTGTGGCACTGCCACGTGCCAAAGGACTGTAGGCATCTCTATTGCCTCTGGTGTCTCAGCGAGTTCCTCAGCTGCACCAAATTCTTCAACTGGCCCCACTCTGCTGAAGAAAAAAGCAACGGATGGTCGAGGTCCTCGGCCAAGCCCGAAGAAGAAACAGGTTGCCTTCCAAGTGCCATCTGATGATGAAGCTGATGATGATGAACTTGCAGAAATCATCAGAGACCGACAAGAAAGGGCCGCTAGAGCCAAAGGCACACTGCCCACGCTTTTGGATCCAAGGGCGATCCTCGAGTACATTGATCTACGGCACAAGGATCCGGAGACACCTATGCCTGATTTTCATTTGACTCCTGGCCAAAGTCACATGCTGACCCATTTCATTTCTGAAGAGAAATGGAAATTTGAGAAGGAAAGGCAGATCAAGAAGGCTCAGTTTAGAAAAGAGAAGTTCCTGAGGAAAAATTGTTGTCAGAATGACACCTGATGATCTTCTCAAAATCCGATTCAAATCAAAGCCCTCGTGATGACTTTGATGCCTACTATGCTGATTGGCAAGGAGCCAAAGTCAGATTTGTAAACCTGACTAAGAAGTTCACAAATGTTGCAGCTCCAACGCAACAAGAAGTTCCTCAGGCTGGAGCCTCTGCTCAGCCTACTGAAGAACATGCCAGCACCGCTGATGATTTTCAGCCTGCTGAAGACAATGCTAGTTCCAGGGCTGATGACTCCATTGCACCCGGCGGAAGGAATTGCAGGCATCCACTAGTGGTGCGCTTGAAGAAAGCTGAAGAAGTCGAGGCAACTGCATCGATTGCGCTGAGGAAATTCAAGCAGATTCCTCAGCTCCTCCTGCGCCTACACCAACTCCTATCCTTCCATCTGCATCAGATGTGAAGAAGACCAAGGCTGCAGAGCGAGCTGCAGTGAAGAAAAGGAAAGCATCAGCTGCTTCAAATTCTTCAGCCCCAAAGAAAATGAAGCCTATGACAAGCTCGTTTGAAAATCCGATCGATGCCGTTCCAATTTCCACCATGCCATCAAAGGACCCTCTTCCTTTTGGTGAAGAATTTTAGATCCCTAGCGGATCTGAGGAAGAAAATCATTCTGCTGCTTCATCAGAGCAGATTGATGAAGAAATTGAAGTGGATGCGATCCCTTCTACTCCTGTCATTTCCTTGCCAATGCCTTAGTTCACAGCTGAAGAGGCTGGCGTTGAAGAAATTGAAGAAGATGTGGATATTGGAAGCACAACGCCAGTGATGAACGATGACTTTTGGGACAGTCAGCATCCAAATTCTCCACTCTTTACTCCAATACAACAAATTCCTCAGTCCCCTGCACCAACAGTTCAAATGGGCTCTAAGAAACTCATCCCACCTCGTCCGTGCATGAAGACATTCCAGCCACTAGTCTTTGAAGAACTCTTCTTGATCCTTTGAACATGCAGATCGCATATGAAGAGGAACACGAAAATCCTCGGCTGAAGAACACGAGATTGCGATTCTGAGGTAGTGATGCAACTCAACGACACTCCTTTAAAGCCAGGAGAATCCATTCTCAACGAAGCAAAAGTTCAAGGCTGAAGATTTCTTTTCGGCGAGCATGTATTCTTCACTGACTACAACCCATATGACTCTGCTCGCATAAGGAAGAGGCGTTTCTGGACTGCTAGTCAAGCCAACTTCTATTCCTCTATGCTATTCAACAAAGACAAAGTCTTCGATCATGCACATTGTCGGTGTACTAGAGTAGGGGTACCCTAGTATCCCGAACTTGTGCACGGACAGTTGCAGCCCTCCGCGGCAAGGCTTACCGGGTGACCGCCAAGGTCCTCCGTGGTTCCTTTGGAGCCATTCAAGAACAAAGTATTCAAGCCAAGGAGACAAGGCCCCAGCAAGAGGAGCTTGCCGGGAAGGCCACCCATGGCACCTAGGAGACAAGGCCCCGGCGAGAGGAGCTTGCCGGGAAGGCCCGGTGAGCGACAAGCTTCCGGGCGCAAGGCCCCGGCGAGAGAAGCTTGCCGGGAAGGCCCGGTGAGCAACAAGCTTCCGGGCGCGACAAGACAACAACCGCGGCAAGGCGCTTGCCGCGGCAGACCACCACTCTGTACCTACGCTCCAGCACATCCACTAACGTGTCGCCTACAGGACCTTTCCAGGCGCGCGTGGCGAGAGGCTGTGCAGCCAGCGGTGCGAGGTGGCAAGCGGCACTGACAAGATTGCCATGGTGGCAAGCGGTGGCGCCCCTGACGGCCCCTGTTTGCATTGTTAGGGCGATGTAGACGAGCATTTAATGCCTTTGTCCCCTGCCGTCAGGGTTAGGTATGATACACTGTACACTGTACACTTTACAAGTAGCTGTACCAACCACTCCTTTTCCATTTTTACCCTTGTCTACGTTGCCACCTGTCGGAGACCCCTTGAGCATATAAAAGGAGGCCCATGCGCAACGTAGAAAGGGTCGGATACCCCACGCTCAGCCTCGTTAGCAGCTTGTGTGTCTTGTAGCACTCAGCGCTCTGAGCAAGAACACAATACACTCGGACATGCAGCGGTAGGAGTATTATCTCCGGAGAGCTCCGAAGCTGGGTAAACCTCTCGTGTGCCGCCTCGATCTGCTCTTCGTGCGACCTCCGCCCCCGAACCGAAAGGGGCTCGGTCCGCCGGTCCCATAGGTGTTCGTGGGCCAGATCAGCCTGCCCCGACACACATATTCCTAACATGGACATGGAATCTCTGCCAGGCTTCGAGCCAGTCCTTAGTGTTCTTCACGATGCTAGATTGCTAAATTTCTGCACTGACATCTGTGATTGCAATGAAGAACTCATTCTTCAATTCTATGTGATGCTGCACATCACCGGAGATTCTGAAGATGTGAACTCATGGGTGCTGGACTGGATGTCAGAAAATACTCACTACAAGGCACCAGCAACTGAATTGCTTCATGCCCTCCCACTCAGTCCTCCCCTTGATGGTGCTCGTTGCATCTACAACGAACCTGAGCTTACAAATCACTACATGCAAGTTCTGATGAAGCCTTTGAAGCCAGGGCAGGCACCTCAAACCAAATTCCTCATCAAGGAATTACTGTATGTGCCTCGGACTGTCTATCGCATTCTGACGAAGACAATGAGTCCTATCAAAGGACACGACTCAAATGATGAAGGAGTCGTTGGCATCATGAAGAATACGCTTTTCAATATCGTTCATGGTGTTCCCGTCAACTTCCATGATTTCTTCATGAGGACTCTGGCAAACATTGCTATGTCACCTTTTGAAATTTGAAGCCTTATGCACCATGGATTATGGGGTTCATCAGGACAAGGTCTTCACTCAATTACAAGGCTGATACTCTAAACCACTGCAGCTACTTGCCTCCAATTGAAGTCCTCAAACGGAGATTTTCCTCAGCTGATGACAAAGGCAAGGCAACTGCTGAGATAAATGGAGGCATTCGTCCATTGGATGGTCAATTTCGCAAGGCTGCATCCTACTCCACCAATGATGACTCTGCCACACATGACTCTGCCGCCAACACCTCGCTTAAGCAAAATCCTCAAGCCACGGCACCAGGCGATGACCGATCGTGAGTTACTCCTCGGTTTTCATCGAAAGTTGATCGCAATCATAAATGGGTCAAGCGTCGGTTTGGTTCAATTCTTCACAACATGACCTCAACACACAATGCGGTGAAGAAAAACCAATACTACCTCCATGAAACCTTCAACGTGCACAGGCTGTTCTATCTCATCTCTACGGTATGCAGAAGATCTGAAGAACATGGGTCTCAAGGAAGAATTTGGTGATACGCACCTCCATAGAAGAAATTCAAGAAGGTCAAGGTTCCTTCCTTGGTGGCCAGCTCCTATTCTTCATCGCGCGACAACGATGAATATGAAGACTTGGGCGACAACTGCGGCAGGCCCTACTACGACAACCGACCACGACAACGCCGGGCGCCTCCTCCATCAACTTGATATTCTTGAGCGTTAGTCCTCGGTTCGATCCTTTTGGTCATTTGATGACAAAGGGGGAGAAATTTGAGTTAGTCTTCAAGCGGGTCTATTATATGGGCGTTTTTTTGCTAAGTTACAACTCTCGTTCTTCTAAAACTTTTATTGGATCGAGTTGTAATCTTAAACCCGATGGTGCTCTGATACTTTTGATGTGTTCCTCTACATGCTAATTCTTCGTTATGTGTTAATACACGCATGCTGAATTACATCAGTCACCATATTTCATCATGCATTTCAAATTCTTCGTATTATGTGTCAAATGCGTGTATGAATTACAAGATATAGGGGGAGATCTCCATGATTCAACTCTTCAAATGTGCATTGCCTTAAAAGCAAATTCCTCACTATGCACATCTTCAGGGGGAGTTCTACTATATCTTGCAATCAAATTCCTCAATATCAGTATTTACACTTCATATATTTATCCCCGTTGAAAACTTAACCTATATTGTCATCAATCACCAAAAGGGGAGATTGTAAGTGCATCTAGTGCCCTTAGTGATTTTGGTGTATTGAAGACTTATAGGTTAAGGGACTAATGTGTTTATGAGTGTACATAGGTCTATAAGTCTATGAGGAGTTTGATATTTACAGAAAGTCGACCCTAAAAATGAAGTTCTTCGATTTGAAGACTTTGGTATTCGAAGACTTTACGAAGACTTTGAAAGTGAAGAAATTGGTGTGACCTTGAAGACTTGGTATTCATTTGAGGAACATGAAGCGTGAAGACTTTTGTTTTCATAGTTTCGCTTTCTCTTTCTTGAGTCATAGGAAACACCGTCATCGTTAAAGGGGGTCGAGGAAATACTAAGGAAAATTTTCCATGTGATGCTCAACTCAAAATCCTACACCTACCAATCCCTTCGAGTGAAGCCTTTGGAAATCTAAATGACAGTTCAGTCATTTTCTTGATGTGAGAGATGAAGTTCTTACGGTGTTGAGGAATTTGTTCTGGCCCGAGGAGTTAGGAAATTTGCAGTCATGGATTGCCTACACAAAGTGAGGAACATGATAGCCCCGAGGAATTTGAGAGTCAAATTTCCGACCGTGCTGTCATACGCGCCGCTGTCCCAACGGTCATATCATTGAAGGCATTTATGTCTTATCATGTCGGGCTGCTCCCTAGGCTATAAATAGCCTTCCCTACAACCACTAGCTAGTTGGCTGCTCCGAGAGAACTTGACACTTGTCATTTGAGAGCAACCCACCCTCCGAGGACTTTGAGCGAAAATCATCAAGTGAGGAAAAACCCAAAACCAAACCCCTACAAACCGAAAGTGATTGAGCATCACTGAAGAGATTGATCCTGTGTGGATCCGACGCTTGTTACCTTTGAAGACTGTGCTTCTTCTAGACGGTTAGGCATCATGGTCTAGAGCATCCAAGAGGAATTGTGGATCGCCGAGTGACCGAGCCTGTGAAGGTTTGGAAGTCGCCTGAAGACTTACTACGAGTGGTTGGACGAGGTCTGTGTGACCTTAGTTGAAGGAGAACACGGTGAGGACTTGGTGTCCTGAGCTGCATGCTCAGCGACTGGGTGTCCGAGACTGTGTGTCCTCGAGTTTAAATACTCAGCAGCTCCAACCAGACGTACAACTGAGACAGCAGTTGGAACTGGTCTACCAAATCATTGTCTTCACCAACCTTACTGGTTCTATTTCCTCAACTCTTTCATTTCCTCATTACTGTGTTGAGTGATTGTTCATATCTGTGTTTGAAGCCTTTGACTGAAGACTTTCTCAATTTCCTCAGGTCAATTTCTTTAGTCTGTTTGTCTTCATCTTGTGTTATCATGTGATTACGCTTTCTGTACTCTGTGATTTTCTTCATTTCATCATGATGACCATGCACGTGATTCATTATGCTTACTTACGAGTACTTATTCATTGCAAGTAGTTCTTCGCTAAGGAATTTCCTCACCGGCAAATTCCTCAGTGAAGAATTCATAAAAATCGCCTATTCACCCCCCTCTAGTCGATATAACGCACTTTCAGGTGCGGCAACCATAAAAAATTGAATCATATTCAACTGAGCATGACATAATGACAAGCATGAATATCACAAGTACATCACTACTCATAGTATAACATGACCACTACCATCAACAATAAATACCATGCAAGAACACATCAATAACATTACCGAGTAAACACTTAACCAACTAACAGCAAAGGGACAATGCATATCAACGGTATTCGGTAACCGACGACAGTCATGCCTCGAAGAACATGACCAACCCAACATGTACTACTACAAAGCATGGCAAATATATGAGTAACACTAGCAGGTAGAACATGATAACAGAGTGCAAGAAAACATAGCATGACGGTAATCACCGATCCATAAGCAAAATTGAAAATAACGATAGTAGTAGTGTCGTGGATTTGTCACGGCAGATGTCCTAGTGTGAGGACTTAGTCATGAGGCCAACGCATCTATGTGATAGCTTGAGAGGGGTTGATCGGAATCAAGATATGCAACACAAGACAAGGGTTTAGACAGCTTCGGGCCCCGGGAAACATCATCCGGTAATAACCCTACATGCTGTTTGTGGCTAGGTCTCATTATCTTCACGAAGGAATCGTCGTATCTCCAGCTCTCCTAGTTGTGCCTAGCCTTAGAAATTATTTTCCTCTCTCTCTCTCTTGGGGTGCCCTGCCCCTCCTTATATATGTTGAAGGGGCAGGTTACATGTAGAGTCCAACTCGGATTAAGACTTAAAATATTCCGACTTTTCTTCACGGGCTTCTCTCCATGGGCTTCTCACCATGGGCTTCTTAACGTCTTGGGCTTCTTAACAACCGGCTTACAATCTGCCGTCTTACCATCTGGCTTACCGTCTGCCGGCTTACCATCTGGCTTACCGTCTACCGTCTTACAATCGTAAACACCATACTATCGGCTTACCGTCTGCCGGCTTACAATCTGCTGGCTTACCATCTGGCTTTATAATCTGGCTTGTCATCAATGAAATACCAAGTCCCGGCCGGGTCATACTGCGGGGTATATCCCCGACATTAGCCCCCAGTTTAATTTGGATTTATCCATGTTAAACTAATCGTGTAAAATAAACACAGACAATTTTGACAGATTGTGCTCCGGGTTAAGAATTCTTGTAAGTCGGTACCTGATCATCCTTAATTCCAATTGCCATTTCCTTCTCCTAGAAAATCCGGGTCAATAGGCCAGCTTCATACTCAATTTGCTGACGTTGGTTTCTCACAGAAATATTGTGAAGAATAATTCATATGATTCAACTTCTCAATGCTTAACAAAAAATATTGGTCCTGAAATACTCATCTGATTTTCAGTCTGGCTTTGAAGATGTAAAACTTGCTGGTTTATCCAAAATTGTCGGCTAGTAAATATTGATGGCACCGAGTCATAATTGTTCGCTAATCATCAAGCTTGAAAATATCCCTCCCTTATATGCATATCACTTGTATCCCCGAAGTCTTAAGAAGGGAGCATAGTAACCAGTTAAGACTAGCATCAATATAAATGTCGCAACCTTGAAGAAATCCGGATTGTTCATCTCAGTCACTAGTCATAAACTGAATATTCCACATATGTAGCCCCCAAGTGCCGGGTTGTCATGCTTGCAGCAACCTGGGACTTGGAATTGCCTAATGCTCATAAAAACTTCAAGTGCCCCCAAGTGCCGAAAACCGCAGACGGACTCCATCCGAGCTACGTCGCGACTTGGCCCGATATAGAGGCGCCGCACACCCCCTTTGCTTAACTGATGAAGTAATGGAGTACGAATTCCTAGAAGGGTTTAAACCTGTGAATATCGAATCATATGATGGAACAACAGATCCCGCGTTATGAATTGAGGACTTTCTTCTCCATATTCATATGGCCCGCGGCGATGATCTTCATACCATCAAATACCTCCGCTAAAACTCAAGGGACCAGCTCGGCACTGGTTAAACAGCCTGCCAGAAAACTCTATTGGCAGCTGGGAGGATTTGGAAGACGCCTTCCGCGACAAGTTCCAAGGTATATACGTCCGAACTCCGGATGCCGATGACTTAAGTCACATACTTCAACAGCCCGGAGAGTCAGCCAGAAAATTCTGGACCAGGTTCCTAACTAAAAAGAACCAGACCGTCGACTATCCGGATACCGAAGCCCTAGCGGCCTTTAAGCATAGCATCCACGACGAATGGCTCACCCGGCACCTTGGCCAAGAAAAGCCAAAGTCCATGGCAGCCCTCACAGCACTTATGAGCCTCTTTTGCGCGGGCGAAGATAGTTGGCTAGCCCGTAGCAATCACACTGCAAGTGAACCTGGCACCTCTGAAGTTAGAAATAGCAACGGCTAGCCCCTACACAACAGGCACAAGCATCAAAGCAACGGTGACAATACCGATGACACGGCGGTCGATGCCGGAATTAGTGGCTCCAAGTCTGGCCAGCAGAAGAAGCCATTTAAAAGAAACAATCCGGGCTCGTCTAGCTTGGACCGCATATTCGATCGTCCATGTCAGATCCACGGCACCCTAGATAAGCTAGCCAATCATACCAACAGAAGCTGTTGGGTCTTTAAACAGGCCGGCAATTTAAATACCGAATAAGGAGAAGGGGTCGCAAAGTGAGGACGACGGCGAGGAGCCTCGTCCGCCGAACACAGGGGGCAGAAGAAGTTTCCCCCCCAAGTTAAAACGATGAGCATGATATACTTTACCCATATCCCCAAGAGGGAGCGCAAACGCGCTCTCAGGGACGTCTACGCGATAGAGCGAGTCGCCCCAAAATTCACCTCAATCGGAGTCTTGAGCAAAAAGTTATAGCCCAACGAAGTTAAGGGACTAATCTATAAAAATAACTCTACAAACACGCCCCTGAGCTAAAAAACAGAAAGCGCATTTAGAGGAATACACCTTCACATCAGAGAAAACGCATTTTGAGCCGTAGTACAAAGGAAATACGCTTTCCTGAGAGCAAAAGGGATTCAAACCTGAATAAGAGACGAAAGGCGTTTTCGAGAAGGGAAAGCGTAGTACGGCGAGTACGTCTCCACTTAGCTGACTGGACAGGGTGGGGTCAACGCACATGTGGGTGACGAGCGAGGTCCACAGGGCGGTGGGACCCGCTTGACAGATCTTCTTCTTCCTCCCCCGCAGTGCGCTCCTGGCCGAGGGAGGTGCTCGCCTCGACGGTGACTGCCTGCGACTCCGGCCACCGTTCGCGACGTGCGGCCTACTGAAATGTTCAGCGGGATGAGCCGGATCCCTTCCCGGTGGAAGAAGGCGCCGAGGATCTCAGGGTTGAGGAGGTCAAGGGCCGCGGCAGAGGGGAGCTTCGGGTGGTGTTGGGCATCATGGCCAGAGGCCACCAGTGGGGTAGGCAAAGGGTGGCGGGGCTTGGGTGGACTGCAGGAGGTGCCCTGGAGGTGGAGAAGAGGAGAGAGAGGCGCCGGTTCGCCGGAATCGGGGCGCGGTTTGCCGGCGGCCGAGGCAATAGAGAGAGGACAGGGGGCATCTTCAAGCTCGACGGAGGGGCTAGGCGAGGTCCTGGGAGGTGGGTGAGGAGAGTGGTGAGGAGAGGAGGGGCTCGGGTGGGCTATATATAGCCGGGGCGAGGGACACGGGCTCGGGTGCCGCTGACTTTCGACCAAAGCTGGTGACGCTTGGCGATCACGGGAGGCGCGGGAATCTGACGAAGGAGGGAAGCAGACGAGCCTTGAACTCCTGGGCAGAAGAGGTCGAGGGGAAGAAGCAGCCAAAGCGCCATTAATGTATGTTGGCACCGCTCACCCGAGTGTGGCACGACAGTCTTGTGGAGAGGCTTACGGAGGGTGAGAGGAGTCCAGGGGGATGGCGACGACCTGGTGAAACTTTTGGACATGCTCACGCGCCCGAAGATGACGAGAGGGAGAGGTGCTGGAGCTAGAAGACACCCTGGACGCGGCCAACGATAGCAAAGTGCGCGCATTGCATGCCAAAGCCCGTGACCACCGAGTGCACTAGTGCATACAGTGTCGCACGATCGGCCAAACGATGTCTGGGGGTTAGTCCTTCCTTGGTAGGTTGCAACTGAGGTGGTAGCTCGGTTAAAGACTCCGTGGTTATATTGTAAGTGGGTTCTGAAGTTTGTTGTATCAATCTTGATCATGTTGTAGTGATCAACAGAGCTGAGATTAGAGCCAAATAGGATGTCTAGGGAGTTAATATAGTTGATTAACAACCACATAAATTGGTCCAGAAACAAGAACAGGAAGAGGCACTCACCTAGAGTGATGAATTGTGGTGAAAATGGGCATGGCAGGATTATTTGGGCATATGAGAGTGCTATAAAATTTTCATACCATTTGGACAAGCCAAAGTGGTACTTCCTTCATAATGGTCCTCTCTGAACAGAAACTTCAGAAAATTCCTGAGGAAAGGTGGATAGATGAGATATGCCCAAATTTGGTAGAGATAGGTTATATGGTTAGTAGAAGGCCCTCGAAAATTTTCAGCAATAATGGAGCAATATAAAATGTACTTGCTTCACTAACTGAAAATTTGGAAAAAAAAACTAAGATTTGAAGTTGTGCTCATATGGATGAATTGTATGAGCTCAAATCTGGTGGAGACTTTTGATTTGATAATATGAAGGACCATGCAAAATTTCAACTCATTTGGACCATCCTAGCTAGTACTTCCTTCACAACCAATTCCCTCAGTCAGGAACTTTGAAAAATTGCTCAGGAATATTCACTAGGCAAATTAAGTTGAATTTTGTCATGAAGCAATTATATGGACATGAAAACGTGTCCAAAAAGTTGGAGGTCAATCTACCATTCAGGACAGAATAGGAAAATAATTAATTTAGCATGATGAGGAACATGGCAAATGAAATATTTTGCCATATTTGAGGAAGATATGACCCAAACAATTTACGAGAATTATCTAGGAATTTTGGGAGTGATAGAAATATAGGTTGCTTCACAACCTAGGGCAAATAGGATTATTCCTTTAATAGAAAAGGAATATTCCAAAGGAAAAGAATATTGAGGTTTAGCTAGGATGAAAATGGCAAGGTCTCTGGAAGGGTTTGAGGATGACAAGCCACTCTGGAAAGAAAGAAGAGGTCATCTTCTTTAGTTTCCAGACCACATAGCCACAGAAAAAGAAAACTCAATCACAAATCTCAAATGAACAAAAGAAAAAGAAAGGACCAAAATCAGGCTGTGAAATTATGCCATTTCAAACCTAAGTAAGCTAATTATGCAATTTTTTACATATGTAAGCTAAGTGTATGTCATTATGGAGCAAACCTATGTAGCTAAGCATATTAGGGATAACTTAGCATATTAGAGCTAACTTAGGTCATTCGAAGGAAACAAAGCTAAGTATAGATCATTTCGGAGCTACGTAAGCTAACTATGTCATTTTGGAGGAAGATTACCTAAGTCTAGGTCATTATGGTAAGCATTTTGGGGAAATAAAGCTATGTCTAGGTATTTATGCATTTCGTAAGCAAAACACTAGAGAAAACTTACCGTCATCACGGAGGTGAAGGACCAGTCGGGTTTGCGCCAGTGCCAGATGGAGATGGACCGGTCGGGGTCGGGGTTGCGCCACTGCGAGACGGAGAAGGATCGATCGATGCTTGTCAGGAGGCATGCTGCACTAAAGATCATTTGCAATGTCTTCTTAGCATGATGCAACTGAAATGTGAATACTAGTAACTAATGACCATTCAAATTGAACTCACCGTGTTTTCTATACCAATCTGGGGCATCAGCGGAGGGGTCTGACCGTTTTTCTCCCACACGAATTGCACCTTTTGTTTTCATAAGTTAGTCATTTTAGTTAGTAATGAAACGAACATTACGTGCATGATTTGGCTAATATGCAAGAGAAACTTACCACAAGGAGCTCATATCGGGCCTGGTGAGACGCGTCGTTCCGGTTCCTCTCCGCCTCCAACAGACTAGCCGTCCTCTCCTACATCTCCCTCTCCTTAGCCTGCCTGTTTGCCTCCTCGAGAAGCTCCTGGGCCCTAGCCTCGATGGCGATCTCCATTGGCAGTTGACGAGGCGGTATCTCAAGATCAGAGCTCATCTGGCACTTCTTGATCTCCCAGAGAGTTCTAGGACAACGTAAGAGTCCATCCCCAATGGCTACCGAGCCATGGTACCTCCCGTCAGCAGATAGCATCACGATCTCTGGATCAAAAGGACTCTGGCTCGAGTTGAAGTCTTCCCCTTTCTTCTTCTTCCCAACGTCTCTGTACCTCATGAGCTTGTTGTGGGAGGAGGTGTTGGTGAAGCTCTTTGGATGATCGAGGTCATCCTTAGAGAATGCCTTGGCCTTCTTGTACGGGGCATTATGGGCTATGGCATAGAGGTCGTACAACGGTGGCATGTCCTTCTTGTTGTGTTTCGCCTAAATGAGAGGAACAACATATTAGTTAAGGGTTCAAGCTCGCATGAAGAATGAAATTGCGTGAATCGTTAAGGGCTCAAACCACATACCCAGTGATCCCCGTAATCAAACAGGTTGGAGCTCCCTTGATGGTGTGGCACACCTTGCATTTGTGCATGCTTAGCCCCGGCCTTGTTGTGTATGGCTAGCCATTGGGGAGAGCACCACTCATCCACCATCTCCTCCCAACAGACCATCCTATCTGCACAGCATCTCGGGGGCACCTAAGTTAGGCAAAGAGAAATTTCAGCGCTACGCCTACAAATGAAATCAAGGAAAACTAAGTACAAGGCCTTAAGAATAGGTAAGTACCTTCATGTAATTCCCCTTACTCAGATACTTGCCGTGACACTTCTTCTTGGCCCTCCTAATCTTAGTCGAGGCGTAGTAGCCTCGAACAACCTGCACCCTAGCCTCGTGGCTTAAGTTCTGAAGTAGGCGCTTGCACTCGGCTTCGAGAACCCTAGCCGCCTCTGCCTCGTGTTCCTCAGAACACCTATAGAAGTTCTGCAATCGAACAAGACAACACTGATTATCACAACAACAAGGTAATGTTGATTTTTAATTTTGTAAAGGAGAAATTACCCAAAACCACCGCCTCACAATGTCGGCCACTGTCTCGCACAAGACACCGCCGACCCTCTCCTCCGGCGGGGCCGAGGCAGCCATGTACTACTCCCAGCTTAGTGCTAGCAGTGGAACCTGACCCTCACCGGGCAACGTGACCAAACCCGGGAAGTGGTGCCGCCAAAGCACACCAAGGACCTGGTTGGGCCTGCGGACACCATCGGCGTGTATCCAACCCCAGCGGTATGACAAGGCCAACACATTAGATATTAATTTGAGGAAACATGAAGGACAAAGGTTAAAAAGGAGTAAATGCACTTACTTCTCCCCATTAGGCTCAATCAACCACCTGTGATCACGGGTCGCCGACATGGCCGGGAGCTTCGTACCACCATGCTGGTAGACCTTCTTGCCCCCCTCAACCAGCTCACCCTCGCTATAACTATCGTTAGACCAGGTGTCCTTGCCATCAGCATGGCCACTAGTCTCCGGAGTGATGTGGGACGAAGACTCCAGGGCCCGAGTCTTGTGGGACGAAGGCTCGGCGACCCGAGGCTCGTGCACCAGAGTCTCATGGGACGAAGACTCTGGGGCCCGAGTCTCGTGGGACGAAGGCTCGGCGACCCGAAGCTCATCGGCGTGAGGCTCGTGGACCGGAGTCTGAGACGGGTCCACCTGAGATGGAGCACTCCGATGGTCCGGAGTCTCAGCTGGGGGTGGCGGTGAGGAAGGCGCAACAACCTTCCTACCTCTCCCGCCACTACGTCCACCTCTAGATGCACCCCTCTTCGTCTTCCCCCGACCTCTCCAGGCCGAAGATGAAGCGCCCATCGGTGTCGTCATGCTGTCTACCAGCGCTCTCCAAAGGTGCTGGGGTGGAATATAGGCACCGCTCCCACCATGCATCGAGGAAGGAGGCTCGGAATGCTCTCGACCCGCGCCCACCATCTGTCAACACATGCAATGACAAAGAGTAAACGAAATTAGTATAACATAAACATAATAAAATATTTAAGTCTGAACATAATAAAAAATTGAATATCTAATAACATGAACTAATTAGTAATATATATGTACATAATAATAATACATGTGTCGGGGGTCGGGGTGTCGGGGGTGTCGTGTCGGAGTCTTTGTGTTGGGGTCGGGGTGCCGTATGCAGGTCAGTCTTTGTGTCAGGGTCGCGGTGTCGGGGTGTCGAGGCAGGGTCGGGGTGTCGAGGTGGGGTCGGGGTCTTGTGTTGAGGGTCGGGGTGTTGTGCCGGGGTATCGTGTCGGGGGTTGGGGTGTCGATGTTGTCGTGTTGGGGTGTCGAGGCGCTCTCGGGTGTCGTGTCGGGGGTCAGGGTGTCTGTGGTGTCTTGTCGGGGTGCTGTGTCAGGGTCGGGGGTGCCTATCTACTAACTGCTAGAGCAACACCATGATTGTGATCAGGGCTGATAGGAGGAGTGGGAATCATTGGTACACCATTGGCATCATTGGTTGGCTCTTCATCTCCCTCTGGCATGTTGCTCATGGAAATCAACATCTTCCCAAATGCCACCAAAAGGTGCAAACTGATGGTTTTTGCACTTGATGCTCTGAAGAAACTTGAAGGACAAACAGTGATTGCTGCCAGATGCCAGATGGTGGAAGTTAATGATGAATTTGGCAATATAAAAAAATGTCTATTCAAAGTCTGTCCTGAAGAAACACCAGCTCCATTAAATAAATTTGCACCATCACCGAACTTTTCTGATCAACCTGATGTTATGGAATCTTCTTATGTAACCCAGTCCAATCTCATTCAACCTATAGATGCAGTTCGTACTATCCCATTACATACTGTTGTAGCTCCAATTGGCACGCGAAAGAAAGCTCAAGTCCCACTTGACATTCAAGATATTAGAAGAAGTAGACGACTTGGTGGTGTGAGTGTTGGATTTACGAAAAAAGAGGCATGCACAAAATCCTTAAGCAAGAAGAATGGGCCAGCTATCAAGAGAAACTTAGCTTATGCATTTGATCATGAAGTTCTTAATGCTGATGCCCCTCCCACACCTGAGCTTCCAGTCAAGATCATCCAAACCGTTACCACAACACTCTGTCAAGTGCCTCCTAGTGAGTTTACTGAAGACAAGCTGAACTCCACTGTTTTTTAATGAATAAATTCTCCTCATGTGGTGTGGCATTGTGTAGTAATTTTAGGGCCATTCATAACCTCTTTGTTTTCTTCTTCTCCTCCCCCTCCTCTTCTTCTTCTTATTATTCTTCTTTTCTTCTCCTAATATTTTTTTTCAACAACTAACCTAACTAACCAACAAACTAACCTAACTAACCTAACTAACCTAGTCTAAAGATAACTAACCTAACTAACCTAGGAAATCAAACTAACCTAGAAAATCAAACTAATTAGACTAGAAAATCAAACTAACCTAGAAAATCAAACTAACCTAGAAAATCAAACTAAACTAGAAAATCAAACTAACCTAACTAACAGTACTAACTAACCTAATTACTAGTAGTAGAAAAAAAGAAACTAACAGTACTAACTAACCTAATTACTAGTAGTAGAAAAAAAGAAACAACAGTACTAACTAACCTAATTACTAGCAATAGAAAAAAATAAAAAAACATGGGGAGCTCACCGGAGTGGGTCAGCGGGGTGTCGGGACGGCTAGGGCGTCGGGACGGCGGGGCGCCTTGTTGTCAAGGCGGCGGGGGCGGCGGGGCGGCGGTGGCGGCGGGGCACCTAGTTGTTGAGGCGGCGAGGAAGCGAGGGCGGCCGGGCGGTGGAGTGAGTGACCACGGGGTGACGAGGGCGGCGAGGGCATCGGGGCGGTGGTTGCAGGGCAGCAGGGGCCTGTGAGACAGCGAGGTGGCGGAGTGGTGGACCGGCCTTGATGGGGACGACACGGGGTTCAGGGGCGGCGAGGGCGGTGGGGGTCGGCGGTGGCGGGGGTAACTCGGGCATGGGGACGACGCGGTGAGGGGAGAGAGACAGAGGGAAAGAAAAGAGGATGGCGCGGGCGCTGACCTTTTCTGTTAGCTCAAATCTCTTTGCCGTCTTCTAGCAGACGGCAAAGAGCCTAGGTAGTGGGGTGGGGCAGGGGGAACGGCCGTTAAGTGGGCCACTTTCTTTGCCGTCCGCTAGCGTACGGCAAAAAAAGCTTTGCCGTCTGCTAGCAGACGACAAAGAAAGTGGCCGTTAAGTTCTAGTGGGCCACCCACCCTCTTTGCCGTCTGCTAGCTGACGGCAAAGCTTCTATGCCGTCCGCTAGCAGATGGCAAAGAGACGGCTGACGGCAAACATGATCTTTGCCGTCCATGCCTTCTTTGTCTTCAGTTTTCTGTAAGCTGATGGCAAAGACCATCTTGCCATCAACTAGCAGATGGCAAAGAGATGGCTGACGGCAAAGATACTGATTCCAGTAGTGCTAGGGACATGTTGTTGTCTATGCATCCACGCAAGTATTTGAGTTTCCAATCAATACAATTATATCATGGATAATAAATGATTATCATGAACAAGGAAATATAACAATACCCACTTTATTATTACCTCTAGGGCATATTTCCAACGGTCTCCCACTTGCACTAGAGTCAATAATCTAGCATATTTCCAACGGTCTCCCATATGCATTGCTTTACGGGCCTCTGATACTTTGGATTGCATTGACACATGGAGCTACATATGGGGAAATGAGCAATTCTCTGTGGCCAAGGCATATAAAGTACTGATGGGAGTTAAAGTTGTGCCACGGTAGTTCAATTGGATCTGGAACAGCTCTTGTCAGCCAAAACATAAAGTGTTTTTTTGGAGACTACTTCATGACAGGCTCAATACTAGAAATCTTCTGAGAAGGAAATCTTTTTAGCTGGGCAACTATAATTGTGCTGTCAACAATTGCCCTCAGGAAGAAACACTTCAGCACCTTTTTTGGACTTGCCCTTTTGCAACACAATGTTGGGACATGATTTGCCCTTCAATACAGTCAAATGTTCCAATCATGGAAGCTTTTCTTGATCTCAAGCAGAAACTTCATGTACCATTCTTCATGGAGATAATTATCCTTGCCTCTTGGGCTATCTGGATCTCCAGGAACAACCTGATTTTCCAAGCAATTCAACCTAGCATTCAAAGGTGGAAAGCCATCTTAATGGAGGAGCTCATTCTTCTCAGATTTAGAATTACCAAGAGTTATGCTGGAGCATACTGTTATTGGCTGGATAATCTTGTTTTGTAATCCTAGTTCTTAGTTGTTAGTTTTCTTTTTTCTTTTTTTTGTTTTCCTTGGCTTATCTCAAGCCTTTTGTACTTTGGATCCTTTTTGGGTCTTTCTTTTTTCAGATTAATAAAATTTTCAGTGGGGTTTTGCCCTACTGTGTACAGTCTAAAAAAATTTAATCTAACACCCATAGAGTTCTGGTATTGATCATGTTTTGTCGGTGGAAGAGGTTTAGTCAACGGATCTACAACATTCAGATCCGTATGTACTTTGCAAATGTTTTTGTCCTCCTCCTTGATCGCATCGCTGATGGAATTGAAGCGTCACTTCATGTGCCTGATCCTCTTGTGAAACCTTGGTTCCTTGGCCCGAGCAATGGCACCAGTGTTGTTACAAAACAGAGTCATTGGGTCCATTGCATTGTGCACACCTCCAAGATCTGTCATGAGCTGCTTCATCCAGACACCTTCCTTCACTGCCTCCGAGGCAACTATGTACTTCGCTTCGCATGTAGAATCAGCTATCACGCTTTGCTTGGAACTGCACCACCTTACCGCTCCCCCATTTAGAATATACACGTATCTGGTTTGAGACTTAGAGTCATCTGGATCAGTGTCAAAGCTTGCATTGACGTAACCCTTTACGACGAGCTCTTGATCACCTCCATAATCCAGAAACATTTCCTTAGTCATTTTCAGGTACTTAAGGATATTCTTGACCATTGTCCGGTGTTCCACTCCTGGATCACTTCGAAAACTTCCGGCCATACTTATGGCAAGGCTGACATCTGGTCTTGTGCATAGCATCGCATACATGACAGGGCCAATGGCAGAAGCATAGGGAATGACACTCATATTTTATCTTTCCTCTGTAGTCGTTGAGCATTGAGTCTTACTCAACTTCACACCTTGCAAAACAGGCATGAACCCCTGCTTGGACTAATCGAATTTGAACATCTTCAAAATCTTATCAAGGTGCGTGTTTTGTGAAAGTCCTATTAAGCATCTCGATCTATCTCTATAGATCTTGATGCCTAATATGAAAGCAGCTTCTCCTAGGTTCTTCATTGAGAAACTCTTGTTCAAATAGCCCTTCACGTTTTTGAAAAGTTCTATATTGTTTCCAATCAGCAATATGTCATCCGCATATAATATTAGAAACACTATAGAGTTCCCACTCACTTTCTTGTAAATACAAGCTTCTCCGTAAACTTGTATAAACCCAAACACTTTGACCACCTCATCAAAGCGAAGATTCCAACTCTGAGATGCTTGCACCAGTCGATAAATGGATCACTGGATCTTGCACACTTTGTCAGCATTCTCTGGATCGACAAAACCTTCCGATTGCATCATATACAACTCGTCCTTAAGGAAACTGTTAAGGAACACTGTTTTGACATCCATCTGCCATATTTCATAATCAAAAAGTGCAGCTATTGCCAACATGATTCTGACGGACTTAAGCATCGCTATGGGTGAGAAAGTCTCATCGTAGTCAACTCCTTGAACTTGTGAAAAACCCTGTTCCACAAGTCGAGCTTTATAGATGGTGACATTACTGTTCTTGTCTGTCTTCTTCTTGAAGATCCATTTATTCTGAATGGCCTTTCTCCCTTCAGGTAATACTTCCAAAGTCTATACTTTGTTTCCATACATGGAACCCATCTCGGATTTCATGGCCTCTAACCATTTGTCCGAATCCAGGCCCACCATCGCTCCTCCATAGCTCGTAAGTTCATTGTTGTCCAACAACATGACCTCTAAGCCAGGGTTACCGTACCACTCAGGAGCAGTACGTATCCTTGTCGACCTACGAGATCGATAGTAACTTGATCCGAAACTTCACGATCACTGTCATTAGCTTCCTCTTCAACTGACATAGGTGCCACGAAAACAACTTTCTGCGTTTCGCTACTCTCTGGTTGAAGTGAAATTTCAACAACCTCATCAAGTTCTATCTTCCTCCCACTCAATTCTTTCGAGAAAAACTCTTTCTCGAGAAAGGACCCGTTCTTAGCGACAAACACTTTGTATTCAGATCTGAGATAGAAGGTACCCAACAGCCTCTTTTGTGTATCCTATGAAGACACATTTGTCCGCTTTGAGTTTGAGTTTTTCAAGCTGAAGCCTTTTGAAATAAGCATCACAGCCCCAAACCTTAAGAAACGAGAGCTTAGGTTTCTTGCCAAACCATAGTTCATACGGTGTCGTATCTACGGACTTAGATGGTGCCCTATTTAAAGTGAATGCAGCTGTCTCTAATGCATAACCACAAAATGATAGTGGCAGATCAACAAGAGACATAATAGAATGCACCATATCCAATAAGGTACGATTACGATGTTCGGACACACCATTACACTGTGGTGTTCCAAGTGGCATTAGTTGTGAAACAATTCCACATTGTTTTAAGTGATTGCCAAACTCATAACTCAGGTATTCTCCCCCTTGACCGGATCGAAGGAATTTAATCTTCTTGTGACGATGATTCTCAACTTCACTCAGAAATTTCTTGAACTTTTCAAACGTTTCAGACTTATGCTTCATTAAGTAAATATACCCATATCTACTCAAATCATCGGCGTGAAGGAAATATGCCCTAGAGGCAATAACAAAGTTGTTATTTATATTTCCTTATATCATAATAAATGTTTATTATTGATGTTAGAATTTTATTAACCGGAAACTTGTTACATGTGTGAATACATAAACAAAACAAAGTTTCCCTAGTATGCCTCTACTTGACTAGCTCATTAATCAAAGATGGTTAAGTTTCGTGACCATAGACATGTGTTGTCATTTAATGAACATGATCACATCATTAGGAGAATTATGTGATGGACAAGACCCACCCGTTAGCTTAGCATAATGATCGTTAAGTTTTATTCCTATTGCTTTCTTCATGACTTATACATATTCCTTTGACTATGAGATTATGCAACTCCCGAATACCGGAGGAACACCTTGTGTGCTATCAAACGTCACAACGTAACTGGGTGATTATAAAGATGCTCTACAGGTGTCTCCGAAGGTGTTTGTTGGGTTGGCATAGATCAAGATTAGGATTTGTCACTCCGAGTATCGGAGAGGTATCTCTGGGCCCTCTCGGTAATGCATATCATGATAAGCCTTGCAAGCAATGTGACAAATGAGTTAGTTGCGGGATGATGCATTATGGAACGAGTAAAGAGAGTTGCCAGTAAGGAGATTGAACTAGGTATGAAGATACCGACGATCGAATCTCGGGCAAGTAACATACCGATGACAAAGGGAATAACGTATGTTGTCATTGCGGTTTGACCTATGTAGGAACGAATATGAGCATCCAGGTGCTGCTGTTGGTTATTTATCGGAGATGTGTCTCGGTCATGTCTACATAGTTCTTGAACCCATAGGGTCCGCACGCTTAACGTTCGATGACGATTTGTATTATGAGTTATGTGTTTTGGTGACAAAAGATTGTTCGGAGTCCCGGATGAGATCACGGACATGACGAGGAGTCTCGAAATGGTCGAGAGGTAAAGATTGATATATTGGACGATAGTATTTGGACACCGGAATGGTTTTGGAGCGTTTCGGATATTTATCGGAGTACCGAGGGATTACCAGAACCCCCCGGGGAAAGTAATGGGCCACTATGGGCGATAGGGGAGAGAGAGGGAAGCCCATAAGGGTTGGCGCCCCACCCCATGGGCTGTCCGAACTGGATGAGGGGAAGGGGGCGCGGCCCCCCTTTCCTTTCCCCTCTCGCTCCCTTTCCCCCTTTCCACCTCCAAGAGAAGGAAGGGGGGCCGACTTGGACTTGGAGTCCTAGTTGGTTCCCCCCCCCCCCCATGGCGCGCGGGCCGGCGGCGTCCTCCCCTCCTCCTTTATATACGGGGGTAGGGCGGCACCCCAAAGCACATCAATAGTTCTCTTAGCCATGTGTGGTGCCCCCCTCCATAGTTTACTCCTCCGGTCATAGCATCGTAGTGCTTAGGCGAAGCCCTGCGCGGATCACATCACCATCACCATCACCATGCCGTCGTGCTGACAAAACACTCCCTCGACACTTTGCTGGATCAAGAGTTCGAGGGAAGTCATCGAGCTGAATGTGTGCTAAATTCGGAGGTGTCATACGTTCGGTACTTGATAGGTTGGATCGCGAAGAAGTTCGACTACATCAACTGCGTTAAACTAACGCTTCCGCTTTTGGTCTACGAGGGTACGTGGACACACTCTCCCCTTCTCGTTGCTACGCAACTCCTAGATAGATCTTGCGTGATCGTAGGATTTTTTTTGAAATTGCATGCTACGTTCCCCAACAATGGCATCCGAGCCAGGTCTATGCGTAGATGATATGCACGAGTAGAACACAGAGTTGTGGGTGATCATAGTCATACTGCTTACCACCAACGTCTTATTTTGATTTGGCGGTATTGTTTGATGAAGCGGCCTGGACCAACCTTACATGACCATGTTCATGAGACCGGTTCCACCGACAGACATGCAACTTGTTTTGCGTAAAGGTGCCTGGCCGGTGTCTGTTTCTCCAACTTTAGTTGAATCGAATTTGACTACGGCAGGTCCTTGTTGAAGGTTAAAACAACACACTTGACGAAAAATTGTTGTGGTTTTGATGCGTAGGTAAGAAAGGTTCTTACAAGAAGCCCATAGCAGCCACGTAAAACTTGCAACAACAAAGTAGAGGACATCTAACTTTTTTTCCAGGGCATGTTGTGATGTGATATGGTCAAGACATGATGTGATATACTTTATTGTATGAGATGATCATGTTTTGTAGAAGTTATCACCAACTGGCAGGAGCCTTATGGTTGTCGCTTTATTGTATGAAATGCAATTGCCATGTAATTGCTTTACTTTATCACTATGCATTAGCGATAGTTGTAGAAGCAATAGTTGGCGAGACGACAACGCGGCCACGATGGAGATCAAGGTGTCAAGCCGGTGACAATGGAGATCATGACGATGCTTTGGAGATGGAGATCAAAGGCACAAGATGATGATGGCCATATCATGTCACATATTTTGATTGCATGTGATTTTTATCTTTTATGCATCTTATTTTGCTTAGTACGGCGGTAGCATTATAAGATGATCCCTCACTAAGTTTCAAGGTATAAGTGGTCTCCCTGAGTATGCACCGTTGCGACAGTTTGTCGTGCCGAGACACCACGTGATGATCGGGTGTGATAAGCTCTACGTTCACATACAACAGGTGCAAGACAATTTTGCATGTGCAGAATACTCGGGTTAAACTTGACGAGCCTAGCATGTACAGACATGGCCTCGGAACACTAGAGATTGAAAGGTCGAACGTGAATTATATAGTAGATATGATCAACATACATATGTTCACCATTGAACACTACTCCATCTCACGTGATGATCGGACATGGTTTAGTTGATATGGATCACGTGATCATTTAGATGACTTGAGGGATGTCTATCTAAGTGGGAGTTCTTAAGTAATATGATTAATTGAACTTAATTTGTCATGAACTTAGTCCTGATAGTATTTGCATATCTATGTCGTAGATCAATAGCTCACGCATAGCTCCCCTGTTTTACTTTTGATATGTTCCTAGAGAAAACTACGTTGAAAGATGATACTAGCAATGATGCAGACTAGGTCCGTGATCTGAGGATTATCCTCATGGCTGCACAGAAGAATTATGTCCTTGATGCACCGCTAGGTGGCAGATCTATTGCAGGAGCAGAAGCAGACGTTATGAACGTTTGACAAGCTAAATCTGATTACTACTTGAACGTCATGCAGCATATGAGATGTTCCAGGAATTGAAGTTAATATTTCAAGAAAATGCCTGAGTTGAGAGATATGAAGTCTCCAACAAGTTCTATAGCTGCAAGATGGAGGAGAATAGTTTTGTCAGTGAACATATACTCAAAATGTCTAAGTACCATAACCACTTGACTCAGTTGGGAGTTAATCTTCCGGATGATAGTTTCATTGAAAAAGTTCTTCAATCACTGCCACCAAGCTATAAAGGCTTCGTGATGAACTATAATATGCAAGGGATGGAAAAGACAATTCCCGAGCTCTTCGCAATGCTTAAGGCTGCGGAGGTAGAAATCAAGAAGGAGCATCAAGTGTTGATGGTTAACAAGACCACTAGTTTCATGAAAAAGGGAAAAGTTAAGAAGGGGAACTTCAAGAAGAATAGAAAGCAAGTTGCTGCTCCTGGGAGAAGACCAAGTCTGTACCTAAGCCTGAAACTGAGTGCTTCTACTGCAAAGGGACTGGTAACTGGAAGCGGAACTGCCCCAAGTATTTGGCGGATAAGAAGGATGGCAAAGTGAAAGGTATATTTGATATACATGTTATTGATGTGTACCTTACTAATGCTCGTAGTAGCGCCTAGGTATTTGACACTGGTTCTGTTGCTCATATTTGCAACTCGAAACGGGGGCTACGGATTAAACGAAGATTGGCTAAGGACGATGTGACAATGCTCGTCAGAAATGGTTCCAAGGTCGTTGTGATCGTCGTCGGCACGACCTCTACATTTACCTTCGGGATTAGTGTTGAACCTAAAATAAATGTTATTTGGTGTTTGTATTGAGCATGAATATGATTGCATCATGTTTATTGCAATATGATTATTAATTTAAGTAAAAGAATAATTGTTATTCTGTTTACACGAATAAAACCTTCTATGGTCATACACTCAATATAAATGGTTTATTGAATCTCGATCGTAGTGATACACATATTCATATTATTGATGCCAAAAGATGCAAATTTGATAATGATAGTGCTGCATATTGGTCACACTGTCGTTTAGGTCATATTGGCATAAAGCGCATAAAGAAACTCCATGCGGATGGACTTTTGGAATCACTTGATTATGAATAATTTGATGCTTGCGAACCATGCCTCATGGGCAAGATTACTAAGACTCCGTTCTCCGGAACAATGGATCGAGCCACTGACTTATTGGAAATAATACATACTGATGTATGCAGTCCGATGAGTGTTGAGGCTCGCGGTGGGTATCGTTATTTTCTGACATTCACAGATGATTTGAGCAAATATGGGTATATCTACTTAATGAAACACAAGTCTCAAACATTTGAAAAGTTCAAAGAATTTCAGAGTGAAGTTGAAAATCATCGTAACAAGAAAATGAAGTTTCTACGATCTGATCGCGGAGGCAAATATTTGAGTTACGAGTTTGGTCTTCATTTAAAACAATGTGGAATAGTTTCGCAACTCACGCCACCTGGAACACCACACCGTAATGGTGTGTCCAAACGCCGTAACCGTACTTTATTAGATATGGTGCGATCTATGATGTCTCTTACTGATTTACCACTATCGTTTTGGGGTTATGCTTTAGAGACGGTTGTACTCACGTTAAATAGGGCAACATGTAAATCCGTTGAGACGACACCATATGAACTGTGCTTTAGCAAGAAACCTAAGATGTTGTTTCTTAAAGTTCGGGGTTGCGATGCTTATGTGAAAAAGCTTCAACCTGATAAGCTCGAACCCAAATCGGAAAAGTGTGTCTTCATAGGATACCCAGAAGAAACTGTTGGGTACACCTTCTATCACAGATCCGAAGGCAAGATATTTGTTGCTAAGAATGGATCCTTTCTAGAGAAGGCTTTTCTCTCAAAAGAAGTGAGTGGGAGGAAAGTAGAACTTGATGAGGTAATTGTACCTTCTCTCGAATTGGAAAGTAGTTTATCACAGAAAACCGTTCCCGTTATGCCTACACCAACTAGAGAGGAAGCTAATGATAATGATCATGAAACTTCAGATCAAGTTACTACTGAACCTTGTAGGTCGACCAGAGTACGTTCCGCACCAGAGTGGTACCATAATCCTGTTATGGAAGTCATGTTACTAGACCATGACGAACCTATGAACTATGAGGAAGCGATGATGAGCCCAGATTCCGCAAAATGGCTTGAGCCCATGAAATCTGAGATGGGATCCATGTAGAGAACAAAGTATGGACTTTGGTTGACTTGCCCGATGATCGGCAAGCCAATGAGAATAAATGGATGTTCTAAAGGAAGGAAACACTGATGGTAGTGTTACTATCTACAAAGCTCGACTTGTCGCAAAAGGTTTTCGACAAGTTCAAGGTGTTCACTACGATGAGATTTTCTCACTCGTAGTGATGCATAAGTCTGTCTGAATCATGTTACCAATTGCCGCATTTTATTAAATATGGCAACTGGATGTCAAAAACTACATTCCTTAATGGATTTCTTAAAAGAAGAGTTGTATTTGATGCAACCAAAAGGGTTTGTCGATCCTAAAGGTGCTAACAAAGTGTGCAAACTCCATCAATCCATCTACAGACTGGTGCAAGCATCTCGGAGTTGGAATATACGCTTTGGTAAGGTGAATCAAAGTATATGGTTTTATACAGACTTATGGTGAAGCCTGTATTTACAAGAAAGCAAGTGGGAGCTCTGTAGCATTTCTGATATTATATGTGGATGACATATTATTGATTGGAAATGGTAAAGAATTTATGGATAGAATAAAAGGATACTTGAATAAAGAAATTCAATGAAAGACCTTGGTGAAGCTGCTTATATATTGGGCATCAAGATCTATAGAGATAGATCAAGACGCTTGATAGGACTTTCACAAAGCACATACCTTGATAAAGTTTTGAAGTGGTGAGCATCTCCATGTTGATCATATCTACTATATGACTCATGTTCGACCTTTCGGTCTCTTGTGTTCCGAGGCCATGTCTGTACATGCTAGGCTCGTCAAGTTTAACCCAAGTGTTCCGCATGTGCAAAACTGGCTTGCACCCGTTGTATGCGAACATAGAGTCTATAACACCCGATCATCACATGGTGCTTCAAAACGACAAACTTCCACAATGGTGCACACTTGGGGTGAACACAATTTTATCTTGAAATTTTAGTGAGGGATCACCTAATAATGCTATAGTCGTCCTAAGCAAAATAAGATGCATCAAAGGATTAACATCACATGCAAATCATAAGTAACATGATATGGCCATCATCTTGTGCTTTTGATCTCCCTCTTGAAAGCACCGACATGATCTCCATCATCACTGGCATGACACCATGATCTCCATCATCATGTCGCCATCGGGGTTGTCATGCCAACCATGCTTCTACAACTATTGCTATTGTTTAGCGATAAAGTAAAGCATTACATAGCGCTTAATGATTGACACATAGGTCATGCAATAATAAGACAACCCTATGGCTCCTGTCGGTTGCCGTATTCATCGACATGCAATTCGTGATAATCTATACAAAACATGATAGGCTCACACATCACATATATCTCATCATGTCTTTGGTCATATCCTATCACAACATGCCCTGCAAAAACAAGTTAGACGTCCTCTACTTTGTTGTTGCAAGTTTTACGTGGTTGCTATGCGTAACTAGTAAGAACCGTTCTTACCTACGCAAAACCACAACGGTGATATTCAAGTTGCTATTTAACCTACTACAAGGAACACCTTTGACGAATCCGATTCAACTAAGGTGGGAGAGACAGACACCTGCCAGCCATCTTTATGCAACAAGTTGCATGTTAGTCGATGCAACCGGTCTCAGGAACGTGGACATGTAAAGTTGATACGGGCCGCTTCGTCCCACAATACTGCTAAATCATGATAATACTAAGGAAGGAAGCAATCTGAACATCAATGCCCACAAACTCCTTTGTGTTCTACTCGTGATGTCATCTACGCATAGACCTAGCTCATGATGCCACCGTTGGGGAACGTTGCATGTGAAACAAAAAAATTTCCTACGCTCACCAAGATCAATCTAGGAGATGCACATCTACGAGAGGAGAGATTGGATCTACATACCCTTGTAGATTGATAAGCAGAAACATTAAGAAACGTGGTTGATGTAGTCGAACGTCTTCAGGATCCAATCACGAACCGCCCACGAACTCCCGATCAAGTGTCGAACGGATGATACATCCGAGTTTAGCACACATGCGGCTCGGCGGCATCCTCTCCTTCTTGATCTAGCAAGCGAGATAGAGGGGGCAGATGCGATCGGGACCAACATGACGGTATGGTGGTGGTGGTGGTGGCAGTGGAATTCTGGTAGGGCTTCGCCAAGCGCGTACCGGTGAAACGTGGGAGAAGTTGGGAGAGGTAACAGGCAAGGGTCGAAGGGTGGCTGCCCCCAACGCCTCCCCACCTTTATATAGGCGTGGAGGGGGCTGGTGGTCTGCCCTCCAAGGCCCTAGGGTCTTTGGCCAAAGGGGAAGGAAGGAAATCCCACCTTTCCTTCCCCACCGATAGGTAGCCCCCCTTTTTAGGGATCCTGATCTTATCCCCTTGTGATATGATACTATTCCTTTTGAGGGAGGATCTTGGTACGTCTAGACCAGGTTGTGGGGACTTTCCCCATTACCCACGTTCATGTGGGTTCCCCATGCAGGTGGGCCCCACTCTGGAACCTTGTAGAACCTTCTCAGTACAATACCGAAAAAAACTCGTACTTTTTCCGGAACCCTAATAAAAACTTTCCATATATGAATCTTTACCTACGGACTATTCCGGAGCTCCTCGTGATGTCCCGGATCCCATCCGGGACTCTGAACAACCTTCATAATTTCCACTATTAAGATCTCAATACTACCCTAGCGCTACTGAACGTTAAGCGTGCGACCCTATGGGTTCAAGAATCATGTTGACATGACCGAGAATCCTCTCCAGTCAATAATAAATAGCGGGACATGGATGCCCATATTGATTCCTACATATTCCATAAAGATATTTATCGGTTGAACCACGATGTCAAGGATTCAGCTAATCTCGTATGCAGTTCCCTTTGTCTATCGGTATGTTACTTGCGCGAGATTCGATCGTCGGTATCTCCATACCTAGTTCAATCTCATTACCGTCAAGTTTCTTTACTCGTTCCGTAATACAAGATCTTGTGGCTAACTCTTTAGTCACATTGCTTGAAAGCTCAATGTGGTGCTCTATTACCAAGTGGGCCCCAAGATACCTGTCACATCCCTAGCTTCGGGCATTGCACTAGGATAGCGTCATGTGTGCATCATGTCTAATTTTTTTTCTTAAACTTGAAATGGGGACTAACAAACCCCAACACCCCCTTTGAAATACTAGGTTCCAACAATTGGAATTTCAATGAACCCAAAATGCCCTTCATAAATGTTCACCATCTTTTGTCCTGGCTAAACTCTCTGCCATAAATGGTTTCATATTTATGGAGGCTATTTTGGATTTTTACACCAAGCAATAAGTATTTGGATTTGGGTAATTTAAATCCTATAAATATTTTAAAATGCCCAAATAATCTTGAAGGTATTTTAAGCTGTTGAGAATATTTTCAAATGTGCCTCTAAATATTTTCATGTTTTTGCTAAATGGAATAGTATTTCTACTATTTCAAAACATAGAACAAAAACAAATAAAAAGAAAAACAGAAAGAGAGAGAGAAAGGAACCTCACCTGGCTTACCTGGCCCAGGAGAGAAGCCGGCCCAGCTGGCTGGCCCAGCCCAGCAGCCTCCCCCTGTCATCTTCCTCCTTTTCCAGGACGACAAGGGCGTGTGCCCGACGCACGCACGCACACGCGCGCCACCTCCACCCTGCTTGCTTGCCCCCTCGATGGCCTGGACGCCTCTGGCGTCACAACGCACCCCTGGCTCTCCCTCTCAATCGCTCTCGAGAGTTCCCCCCTTCCCTGGATCTCTCTCTCTCCCACCCACCGAACGGGTTCGTCGCCGCCGCTCGCCATAGTCGTTCCCACCGTGCTCCCCCCGCCTCGCTGCTATGTCCTAGAGCTCTGCCACGTCGCCTTCTTCGTCTTCGTCAAGCCACGCAGCTGGGGACGCCCTACTTCGACCTCATTGCCGCCCTTTTCAACCGCGAGCGCCCGAGATCGTCGGCGCCCGTACGTCGCTGTCTGGCCTTCCCCGAGCCCGCTTCGACGCCCTCTGCAACCGCTGTGAGCTCCATCATCGTTTTCCCCTCTTCCCCATACCTCTTGATCACCGTAGCCACCGTTTCGACTGAAGCCGAAGCTCGTCGCCGCCGGCCATGATGCTGCCGTCGTTTTAGCCACCACAGCTCGCGCCTGAGCGCGTCAACGTGCTCGGTGCCTTCCCAGGAGCACGCCGCTCCCACCAGCTCCTCCTCCCGAGCACCCTAACGCCAAGCCCAAACTAACCCGAACCCCGGCCGCCGCCGAGGTCGACGCCGTGCTCAACTCCGGCCACCCCGCGCCCTCCCACTGCCACCTATAGATGCACGCAAGCTCCAGCTAGCTGTCGAGACCAACCGCGGCTCAAACCGCAGTCGGTAGGCGAAATCCGAGCCTCGCCGCCGCCTCTGCTCGTCCCCGGCGGCTAAACGTCGGCCTAACAAATAATTAGCACTAAGTTAATGCCCCACAGACTCATAGACATATGGGCCCCGCTGCCTAATTAACTCTAGTTTAGCTTTTGTTTAGATTAAACTAACCACATGGGCACCAAAGGTAAGTTTGACCCAGCCACGTCACACGCGTTGACACACCCACACCTGCTGCCGATTTCATCGACGGCGTGGCTGTTTTGATCCCAATCGGTGACCCAGAAGACCTTGTGTGATCGAAGTGGACCCCACTAGTCAGGTTTGACCTGGTCAGCCGTAGTTGACCTGCTGACGTCACAGTGACGCAATGCTGGAGCAGTTAATAATTTTCTGGATTTAAAATAATTCAGAAAATTCCAGAAAATAGTATAAACCTCAAAAAATCATAGAAATTAATCTATAGCTCAGAATGAAACAAATTATATATGAAAAATGATCAGGAAAATCCAATCTATCCATTTCTTCCATTTTGATGCATGTTAGAACAACTTATGGCTGCTTTTTAGGCCAAATCATACAAATGGTATTTAAACCCTCACATATGGAGTTTGAATATGAACCTAGGGTTCAAACCAATTCCATTTAACATGTTGCTAGTTGCATTAGCTCAAAACACAGCATATTGACATGTCATGATCATGCATCATATTGTGCATTGCATTGATTGTGTTTTCCTTCTCTGTTGCTGGTATTTGTCCCCTCTCGACAGACGTGTTTCGACGATGAGTTCGATGACACCGATGTAGAGCTATACTATCTTCAGAAGTGCTAGGCAAGCAAAACCCCCTTGTTCATTCTGATACAATCCCACTCTCTCGCTCCTGCTCTCTTTTTACTGCAATAGGACAACAACGATTCATCTATTACTTGTCGTGGTAGTTGAACCCCTTATCCTCTGCATGACCTGTCATTGCCACAGTAAATAGATGAAACCCACTAGCATGAGTAGGAGTTGTTTGAGCCTTATGTGCCTACTCATTCATGCTTGTTTGTCATGCCTGCTACTGCTTAGGTTGATTCAGGTCTGATTCATCGGGATGAATTGGAATGGTGATGAACATGTCCTACTATGTGTGAGCCAAGTGTGTGAACATGATTTGGTAACAGTAGCGGTGAGAGGCCATGTAGGAGTACATGGTGGGTTGTCTCATTGAAGCCGTCCTCAGGAACTGAGTTCTGTGTTTGTGATCCATGAAACAACTACTATCATGCATTGGGCCCTGAAATGTGACCCCGCTCGACTTCTTAACCACCCTAGTCCTCTGTCCAGGAGTTGCGAGTAGTTTCTGGTGTTTATAGTATGCTGGAGGCCGTGCGCAACGCTGACCCGAGGGGTGGGCTGTGATGCGGTAGGCACGTGGTCGGGTATGGCGGGCGCCTGTTTGGTGTCGCGGAACCCTATACACATCGTTCGGGGCCGTATGTGGAAACCTCGGCCGGACTCCCTGCGGATGGAACCTGGATAGGCGATAAACCTGGACTAGAGACTTGAGTGTTTAGGTAGGTCGTGCTCTACACCCACGTCGGCTTTCGCTTGAAGTCTGTCGAGCACATGTCGTGTGCAGGCGCTAAGTGGTGGAAACATGTATGAAGAAGTACATCCCTGCAAGGTTAACATCATCTATTCAAATAGCCGTGTCCGCGGTAAAGGACTCTGGGTTGCTTATAACAGTTCATAGACAAGTGAAAGTGGATACTCTAAAACTCGCAAGATAAGCGTGAGTGCTATGGATGGCCTTCTCGTAGGGAGACGGGAGCGGATCCATAGTGGTGTATGATATGGTGAATATGTGGACTCGTGTGCGCCACCTCAAAAGAGTTACTTGCAATCATAGTTTAGGATAGCCACTGAGTCAAAGCTGGCTTGCTGCATTAACCTCCACCACCCCCTTTATTGATACCGATGCATATGTAGATAGTTCTGATGCAAGTCTTGCTGGGTACATTTGTACTCACGTTTGCCTATTTTATGTTTTGCAGAGAGACGTTAGTCTCGCTATTAGTTCCGTGTGGACTTCGGCATTTAGCTTGATACCTCAGCTACGATCTTGTGCCCTCGGCAGGGTCTTGTAGATAGTCAGGCTTCTCAGCCTTCTTCATTTGTAGTTGTCTGTACTCAGACAAGTTAAGCTTCTGCATGTGCTTGTTCTTTGTATGCTCTGTATGTTGGGGTCTTGAGACCCATGTTTGTAATACTTGGCTCCTCGGAGCCTATTGAATAAATACTTGGTTCTTAGAGTTATATTGTGATGCCATGTTGTATTTACACATATCGAGCATATTGTGTGTATGATTGAAATGCTTGGTATGTGTGGTATCCGACAACCTAGTTGTTTATCCTTGGTAGCCTCTCTTATGGAGAAATGTAGTCTTGTGCTTCCATGAGCCATAGCAGTCACTTCTGACCAGTTCACCGGAGTCCTGCTAGCCCAAAGACTACCGCTCCGTAACACTTGACTGGCGGCATGTGATTCGCCGTTCTCGTATACGTACCATCGGGAAATGTCACGCGTTGACATCTGAGTCCTGCCTAGCCTGCTACAGCCCGGGTTCACGGAGTCTGTTAGCCCAGTGCTACAGCCCGGATTCGCACGCTGCCGACCGACATGCTCGATGTTGATTCATGTATGCCTGTCCCCGTAAGTTAGTGCCACTTTGGGTTCACGACTAGTCATGTCGGCCCGGGTTCTCTGTCATATGGATGCTAGCGACACTATCATATACTTGAGCCAAAAGGCGCAAACGGTCCCGACCATGGTAAGGCGACACCTGGGAATACCGTGCGTGAGGCCGCAAAGTAATATGAGGTGTTACAGGCTAGATCGGTGTGACTTAGAATCGGGTCTGACAGCTTTGGTATCGAGCTTTGTTGCTGTAGGATTACCAAGCCAAAGCGGTGAAGTTGAGACTAGAAATGCTTTAGTTATATAAGGGAATTGATTGTGGAAGGGAACGTAAGGCTCTTTTTACTCCTTTACCTTATGCCCTTCTGATCTGAGTCATCCTCTTCTCTTCTACGGGGATTAAGAACTAGGCCTTCTCATCTATCTATCAGGATGACGAGTTACTATGATAGAGACTTATAGGATTGACGGATTCAAGCCTCTGTTTAGTTTCTACTACTTCCGTGTGTTCATAGTTGGTCTCGGAACCTTGATATTGTGCTTCTGAGTGGTTATGCCACCATTTTTGCAGGATGTCTCAAATCCTTTGAGCATTTACAGCCGTTATGCTGTCCGAGTCATCCCAGGTTTCTAAATAGTCTGATGCAATTGCAAATCCCTTCTTCCCATTCCCAATGTTTCTTTGGGTCAGTTTAACCACACTAATCGGTGAGTTGAGGTACTCTGTTGCCTCGACATATATGTTGGAGCTATTATTATGACCTAGGTGTTTTAGGGAGTCACCTAGTAATCTAGCCATGTTTTGTGTTCCCGGTGTGATGATTCCGGCCACCATTCTCGAAAGCAACCCGTGATGCCATTTAGTTAGTAGGCATTCTATTCCTGGGTTCTTGAACCTGAGATTCACCCTACTTCATGTTGTTAGTATTTGCTAGTTCCCTTAAGATAGTAGTAACCTTTGCGATAGTCCTCGAGGTCTGTGGTATCTCATTCTTCCAATACCATGAACCATCATGGCAGAAGTTATTTTGAACCAAAAGATCACAACCAGGGTGTTCTTGAGGAGTACTCCATTCATATTGTGACTCTGCCAGTCCTTCCTTTTCTGCATGGGCTATCCGAAAGAATTATGTTGAACTTTGCCCGAAATACTGATCTATGCATCCACAACTCAGAAAATTATATGTTCCTTTGAGTTGTCCCTCTTTACCGGCCCTCGTTTGTCAATTAATAGTCAGGAGTATGGGTGCATTCATGCTCATCGATGCCTATTACTCTTGTGGTCCGTCAAGCCATTCTATTCCGGAATAACTAGGAGAAACAAGATCCAGTATCTCATCCATTTCTAGGATTGGGTCAAAGCGGTTGTATTCCGCAGATCAAATGCAATCAAGCTTTTTATTCCGTTCTACCCTGAAGTATTACCCACTTTATGTCAGGAACGTCATGAGAATTGCACCTTCTCTTATGAATTCTTGATGCAGTGATACTCTCACCATCATCGTTCATTCCTCGGTCCCGTGTTGTTGCAACCGGAATGCTGACAAGTGAACCTTGATGTGTGAAATCTATACTCCTAGCAACCGTGTTGCTTGGTAGTTAATGGACAATACTCTCATTCTAGTGTGCTGGTTATTGAATTATCATTCTAAGACTGATCGTGCTACCTAGTCCATTTTTCCTGGTGCACTCTTTGATCAATGAGTTAGTATTGTGTCAGTCCCTCGCTCTCTTGATCATATCGTCTTGCCCTGAAAGGCGAGATTGTTCTTGAGCTTAGTAACGTATCGATGGTTCGTGATTTTCTGAATATCTTCTTGGAAGTATTACCAGGTTGTCACCTGACCGCTATGTTGAGTTCGTGATCAAGTTGGTTTTCTTACAAACCACCCCTTCTCCAAGAATCTATGATGGATATCCCTGAGCTAGTTGGTTAAGCTAAACAACAACTTGGAGAGTTGGAAGATAAAAGCTTGCCTAATTTAGTTCATTAAAGGGATGTCTTGTGTTGTGTGTGTGTTGAAGAAAGATGATATCTTCATCAATTGGTCCTCGGGATCAATTGTTGGATATATTGTCTTGTCCAGACTTTGATTTGAGCATGGGCTATCACCAAATCAAATCAGAACCAATGATGCTCGTAATGTTGTCTTACTCGTGGTTGATTCCTCGAGCATACACCATTATATCTTTGGGTCTTACCAATGCTATCATCTTGTTCACATAGTCGTGGAATTCCATTTTATGGAAATTTTGATAAATTGTTGTTGAGCCCATCGACAACATCTTTATCTTCTCCATGATTTTGTTGGACATCAAGCTAGTGTTGGAAACTTGTGTAAGCATTTCTTCGTGTTTAGCTCATGAAGTATATGTTATGGTGAGAGAAGTGACTTTCTCAGATTCACGTTCACTCGATGCAAGTTGCCGCCGCGAATTTGAGAAAGCTTGTTTTGCTTCCTCTGGAATCATCCCAAGTCAGTCATGCACATGTGCGAAGTATTCTATGGTTTGGAGACTTGCAACGTTCATTCTATATGTATCCCTAGCACACCAAGCCACTGATTGATTTGTTCCAGGAGAAGAAGTTCCTTCTTAAGAGCAAGACTTATGCAAGGACCTCGCTATCCTCGATGATGGTTCCCCACCTGAACTTGGTAGTGTTTAATTATAAGACTACTACATGGTCATGCTTGTCTGGGACAGTGTGTTCACATGTATGTAGCAGAACCAGCTCATGTTTTGGAGCTTGCTATCATAGTTCATTTCCCGAGAATCTCGCAACATCATCTCGTCGGTTGTGTTGCAAACTTTCTTTCCCGGACATGTTGTCTGAAATATTCCGTTACCAACCAGATCTGAATCTCTGGCAGATATGATGGTTGGAACTTTTCCAAGAACTATGATGTAGGTCCCTACAACGTTGATGTTCTGGCCGACACACCTAGCCGGAAGATCTGTCATTATAGTATCTTCATTGAAATATTTGACCATCTTCTTCATGAGGATTTTGTGCGACTTATTCTGGAAGTTGCTCCTTAGGGATCCTTGTGCTCTCAGTTTCTTCGATTATACCACAACCATTCAAGTAGTGGAATCACTCTCGACTGTTGAGTTTATCCCCAGGTACTAGAATCATTCCTAGCATTTGCATTTTTTCCCAGCTTGCACCACCTTCATGCCATTTTTCTATGGTCTGCCTTTTCAGTAATTGTTATTCCAGGATTGTCTTCAAAAGTGGACTTACCATGAGTCCCATCCATTTCCAGTGATAAGCAAAATTCATCCATTGCGTTGTATTCAACAAGGTAGTCCACATCATCCATTCTGGTCGACATATGCCATTTCTTCGAGCTCTTTCAAACGATCAATTGTAAATTGCCTTAAGCTGGTATGAAGAGCTTCAATGATCTATGGATCAAAAGTAATTCCTTTTGCCACTTACGGGAACAATCCAACGAGTCACCTTTCCCAAGGTACCCCCTTACGGGATCATGGCAATTATTTCCTCGCTGGCTTGACACCATCCACCATCTTTCTAAGCGTGGAATTGTTGCCCACCAAATCAAACCCCGTCGTTTGTTCTTCCATCCCTCTCGATGTGTTTTGTGTCTCAACTCAAGATGTTTCAACATCTCATTCCGCGAGTTGATCTTGTATAGCTCGATCTTCGAGAAGATCAATCCTAGTATAGTTTCTTTCTGTCGTCATCGCGTGGATGAAGATCTCAAAAGCGAGGATGTCAAGATCAACGTATGCAACGAATCAACAACCTTATGAGGTGCAACCTGGATCGTGAAGATTGTGTTGGTCTTGTGCCCCCTCTGTCTTCTTACCTCACGTCTTGAATAACGGGATGAGATTCTTGTTTAGTAGGGGTGAGTTGTCACATTCCTAGCTTCGGGCATTGCACTAGGATATCGTCATGTGTGCATCATGTCAACATTTTTTTCTTAAACTTGAAATGGGGACTAACAAACCCCAACACCCCCTTTGAAATACTAGGTTCCAACAATTGGAATTTCAATGAACCCGAAATGCCCTTCATAAATGTTCACCATCTTTGGTCCTGGCTAAACCCTCTGCCAAAAATGGTTTCATATTTTTGGAGGGTATTCTGGATTTTTGCACCAAGCCATAAGTATTTGCATTCGGGAAATTTAAATCCTATAAATATATTAAAATGCCCAAATAATCTTGAAGGTATTTTTAGGCTGTTGAGAATATTTTCAAATGTGCCTTTGAATATTTTCAGGTTTTTCCTAAATGGAATAGTATTTCTACTATTTCCAAACACAGAACGGAAACAAATAAAGAGAAAAACAGAAAGAGAGAGAAAGGAACCTCACTTGGCTTACCTGGCCCAGGAGAGAAGCCGGCCCAGCTGGCTGGCCCAGCCCAGTAGCCTCCCCCTGTCGTCTTCCTCCTTTGCTAGGAGGACAAGGGCATGTGCCCGACGCACACACGCACACGCGCGCCACCTCCACCCTGCTTTCTTGCCCCCTCGACGGCCTGGACGCCTCTGGTGTCGCAACGAACCCCTGGCTCTCCCTCTCTCTCGCTCTCGAGTTCCCCCCTTCCCCGGATCTCTCTCTCCCACCCACCAAACGGGTTCGTCGCCGCCGCTCGCCATAGCCTTGCCCACCGTGCTCCCCTCGCCTCGCTGCTGTGTCCTAGAGCTTCGCCCCGTCGCCTTCTTCGTCTTCGTCAAGCCACGCAGCTGGGGACACCCTACTTCGACCTCGTTGCCGCCGTTTTCAACCGTGAGCACCCGAGATCGCTGGCGCCCGTACGTCGCCGTCTGGCCTTCCCCGAGCCCGCTTCGACGCCCTCTGCAACCGCTGTGAGCTCCATCGTTGTTTGCCCCTCTTCCACTTGCCTCTCGATCACCGTAGCCGCCGTTTCGACCGAAGCGGAAGCTCGTCGCCGCTGGCCATGATGCCACCATCGTTTTAGCCACCACAGCTCGCGCCTGAGCACGTCAACGCGCTTGGTGCCTTCCCAGGAGCACACCGCTCCCACCAGCTCCTCCTCCCGAGCACCCTAACGTCGAGCCCAAACTAATCCGAATCCCGGCTGCCGCCGAGGTCGACGTCGTGCTCAACTCCGGCCACCCCGCGCCCTCCCACTGCCACGGATAGATGCGCGCGGGCTCCAGCTAGCCGTAGAGACCAACTGCGGCTCAAACCGTAGTCTGTAGGCGAAACCCGAGCCTCGCCGCCGCCTCTGCTCGTCGCCGGTGGCTAAACGCCGGCCTAACAACTAATTAGCACTAAGCTAATGCTCCCCAAACTCACAGACATGTGGGCCCTGCTGCCTAATTAACTATGGTTTAGCTTTTCTTTAGATTAAACTAACCACACGGGCCCCACGGGTCAATTTGACCCGGCCACGTCACACGTTGACCGACCCCACACGTCAGTGCTGACTTGCTGACATGGTTGTTGACTGACCCACTGTCGATGACCTAGACAAGATTGCAGGTGACGATGGACCCCACTAGTCAGTTTGACCTGGTCACCGTAGTTGACCTGCCGACGTCCACATGGACGCAATGTCGAGTAGCTTAATAATTTTCTGGATTTAAAATAATTCAGAAAATTCCAGAAAATAGTATAAACCTCAAAAAATCATAGAAATTAATCTATAGCTCAGAATGAAATAAATTATATATGAGAAATGGTCAGAAAAATCCAATCTATCCATCTGCATCATTTTCATGCATATTAGAAGAACTTATGGCTGCTGTTTAGGCCAAATCTTATAAATGGTATTTAAACCCTCACATATGGAGTTTGAATTTGAACCTAGGGTTCAAACCAACTCCATTTAACATGTTGCTAGTTGCATTAGCTCAAAACACAGCATATTGACATGTCATGATCATGCATCATATTGTGCATTGCATTGATTGTGTTTTCCTTCTCTCTTGCCGTTGTTTGTCCCCTCTCGATAGACATGTTCCGACGATGAGTTTGATGACACCGATGAAGAGCTATACTATCTTCAAAAGTGCCAGGCAAGCAAAACCCCCTTGTTCATTCCGATACAATCCCACTCTCTTACTCCTGCTCTATTTTCACTTCATTAGGACAACAACGATTCATCTGTTACTTGTTGCGGTAGTTGAACCCCTTATTCTCTGCATGACCTGTCATTGCCACATTAAATAGATGAAACCCACTAGCATGAGTAGGAGTTGTTTGAGCCCTTATGTGCCTACTCATTCATGCTTGTTTGTCATGCCTGCTACTGCTTAGGTTGATTCAGGTCTGATTCATCGGGATGAATTGGAATGGTGATGAACATGTCCTACTATGTGTGAGCCAAGTGTGTGAACACGATTTGGTAACAGTAGCGGTGAGAAGGCCATGTAGGAGTACATGGTGGGTTGTCTCATTGAAGCCATCCTCAGGAACTGAGTTCTGTGTTTGTGATCCATGAAGCAGCTACTACCATGCATTAGGCCCTGAAATATGACCCCGCTCGACTTCTTAACCACCCTAGTCCTCTGTCCAGGAGTTGCAAGTAGTTTCTGGTGTTTGTAGTATGCTGGAGGCCGTGCGCAGCGCTGACCCGAGGGGTGGGCTGTGATGCGGTAGGCACGTGGCCAGGTATGCCGGGCGCCCGTTTGGTGTCGCGAAACCCTGTACACATCGTTCGGTGCCGTATATGGAAACCTCGGCTGGACTACCTGCGGCTGGAACCTGGATAGGCGATAAACCTGGACTAGAGACTTGATTGTTTAGGTAGGTCATGGTCTACACCCACGTTGGCTTTCGCTTGAAGTCTGCCGAGCACATGTCGCGTGCAGACGCTAAGTGGTGGAAACATGTAAGAAGAAGTACACCCTTGCAGGGGTAACATCATCTATTCGAATAGCCGTGTCCGCGGTAAAGGACTTCTGGGTTGCTTATAACAGTTCATAGACAAGTGAAAGTGGATACTCTAAGACTCGCAAGATAAGCGTGAGTGCTATGTATGGCCTTCTCGTAGGGAGACGGGAGCGGATACATAGTGGTGTATTGATATGGTGAATATGTGGACTCGTGTGCGCCACCTCAAAAGAGTTACTTCCAGTCATAGTTTAGGATAGCCACTGAGTCAAAGCTGGCTTGCTGCAGTTAACCTCCACCACCCCCTTTATTGATACCGATGCATATGTAGATAGTTCTGATGTAAGTCTTGCTGGGTACATTTTTACCCCCTTTAGTGATACCGATGCATATGTAGATAGTACTAATTAAGGGTCTTTGTGACAGCCTGGTTTTTGCCCCCTCTTATTTGCCTTATTTTCATTTTTAGTTATTCTGAAATTTGGAATTTTTGAATCTTTTCATATGGACTTAAACACTTGGGTATCCTTGGCTTTCACCAAAGTGCTTCATTTCCCTCCCTAGTCATCATTTCCCTTCTAATACACCTCAAAATAATCTTTGGAATATTTTTCTTAAATGAAAAATATTCATTTTCCTCTAAAAAACCCTAGCTAGTTCAATATGCTCCAAGGGAACCCCAATTTTTATGGCCCAGAAAAATCTGAGATAATTCACAAATATTCCTTGAACCATAGGACACCTTCCTGAGCAAAAACATTTTATCACTTTTTGGAATACTTTTACTACAGAAATTATTTTCTGTTCTGGACAGAAATGGTGGTTTCCACAGCAACTACCATTTTACTTGCTCCATTGTGCCTGGACTTTCTTGTGCATCTTCACCTTAGTAGATCATGGCTAACCTCCAAAGCACAGCCCCCAACTCCCAGCCATTTGACCTCAGTAACCTCTCAAAGTTACTGATCAGAAACTTACTTGGCTTGTAAAAACTCCTCTACTGCACCTGAATCCAAACCAAAGCATGGTAAACTTCAAAACCACCATGAACAACAAGCCAAACATGATTTTTGGACGTAGGCTGGCCTAAGTGAAGAGTTCGCACGGTGACCACGCATGTCCACCATGCCATGCCTGCGTGTCGACGCGCTCTGATTGCCGCCGAGCGCTCTGTTCGCGCGTGCTCGCTTCCCCCGTCTGCCCGAGCGTGCCAAACTTCGCCACCATCCTCGTCTCAACGCCATTAACTCCCCCCTGGCGCTCGCCGACGCCGGAGCTCGCCGCAGCGAGCACGGGCACGGTCCGGCCAACACAACAGTGCGGTGCGCACTGTGCTCGTCGCCTTCTCCTCGCTCCTGTGCTCGTTCCCGTTCGCGAACAGTCGCCGCGTGATCTGCGTCGCCTTCTCCCCCTCTCACTGGCGCCGCTCGTCGCCGGGCGCCGTGGATTGTTGTCCACCGGCGGAGCCCGAAACCCCCTCTCCGCTCACCTGTAAATGGAGCCGCCCCCAGCCTCCTCGAGCACCGTCCACCAATCCCACCCACTCCTCTAGCACGTAGGCAACCGTAGCCAGGCCGGGCAGGCTGCGGGCCGCCATCCTCGAGCTCGAGCTCGCCGGCGATCCCCTCTGGTCGTCGCGGTAGCTCCAGCCCCTCTCAGGCCAGGGCGACCCTTCCAGAGCCTCCGCCTCTCGTCGGTGAAGCTGTTCCGACCACTTGAAGCCCCTGGAGTTGCCTTTGCTCGCCGCCTTCCTCACCTCCGGCGACCACCACGTTCTTCCTCCGCTTGCGAGGTCAATTCCGACGCTGTCCGACCACCCCTAGCTACGCTACGGGTACGGGCAGGTGCGCCTCCGTCCCCTCTCACAATCCCTCCCTCTCGTTTTGGCCAAGGAGCAATCATCGCCGCCAAGAGCTCCGGCGAAGCCGCGACCCCCTCTGTTTCCTTCTCCCCCTCCTCCTCACCTGACTAGCGGGGCCCGCTAGTCAGCCACTCAGACGCAAGCTGCACGAGTGGTGGCACCCAGGCTTTCTGTTGTCCGACGTCACCCCCCCAGTTTGTTTTATTTTTATTCAAATTCATTTGAATTTGCAGAAAGCTTGAAACAACCATAACTCTTCAACCATAAGTCCAAATGAATTGATTCTTTTTGCATTGTGTTCTTTGCAAAGAAATCTAGCAGCTCAGCAAAAATGAGATTTTTCTGTGCTACCTAGATTTTCTGGTGATTTTCAGAAGTGTTCTTGATATCTTCTTCTTGTATATAAAATTATTTTCAGAGGGTGAGGCTTGTCTTGAGGATCACCAGAAGTCTTGCGAACCTCATCTGCACTAAGGCAAGCCACATCAACATTTTCATGGTGTCATTTCAATATTTATGATTTTCTTACTTGAATGAAATGATTAATCCATGCATTTAAATAATTATTATGTTATTTATATTCTGTTAAGTGTTTGTTAGTTACTATGCCATATTACAGAATGCTTGAAACTAGCTTAGTTGGTAAAGAAGCTAAGATCTATTTGTGGTAATGACAAAATAACTTGTTATGGATATGAGTAATTACTTAAAGGTATTTTCTTGCACAAATAAAATAGTAAAATTTGCTAGAAAATATTCTGTTAAGTGCTTGTTTAGCTATTTTGCTTGATTTACAGAATGTTTGAACCTAACTTGGCTGGTAAAGAAATTAGGATTTGCTTGTGGTGATGATAATATAAATTTTGCTATGCATATGAGAAATTAATCGAAGTTATTTTCTTGCATGAGAAAAATAATGGAACTTGCTACAAAATATCTTGTTAAAGTGAGAGTTACCCTGACCAGGAAAGTAATGTAAGTTGTTGATGTTTATGCTTAGTGTGAATATGGTTGACATCAGTCATTTTCGTTAATATGTGTGGCATGTGTAGTATTGCATTTCATGGCATGCTATGACACCGGCCGTTTTCATTTTAAGTTGAACCTGAATATAACTCAACTTGAATATATCGTTGACTGGGTCAAGTTGCCACTGAATCGAGTTTTTCCCAGTGCAACCACATTTGCCTTTGTGGGAAGGCCGTGATTCGGTCCATTGACATGCCTCTAGTCGGTGCCTCCAACTAGGGAAGGTTATGGGCATGCTTACCCTGGCCCGGTAAGCAGGCATAATGTTGTGTGCCCGCTGTTGAGATTATGGTACTGGGTCCCTGAGTGGGATCGTTTTGGCCACAACGGTGGTCGTTGTGTCTTTGATAGACACGGGGCCACCTAGGACTAGCCCGTTGGGGATTGGGTAGGAGTGGCCGGGAGAGTGTCATGGCAATGGAGGGGTTTCGTCGGAATGCCGTTGGTCCACCCGAATGGGAGTGCGAGGCCATGGGTTCGGTGGTGTGGGTACAGTGTGCTACCTCTGCAGAGTGTATAATCTATCCATAGCCGAGTCCACGGTCACGGACGCCTCGTAGTAGGTCCCACCACGAGTCAACGTTTAATAAATTTGCACACTAAGTTATGAACTTTGCACTGTTTATGATGGCAGAAAGGCCATCGAGATGTTCGAGACCAAATATTGGTCGTGGTTGTGATCACCGTAAGGATCACGAGTTACTCTTGTCAAGACCATGATGGTGATCTGTTTGTGATCCGTAACTGATCACGGCTGGTAAGTCCGTCCAGAGGGACGTTCGAGCATGATCACAACATGTTGGACATATGGTGTTGCATTATTAGTAATTGGTTAATTATCATGATATTGTTTGTCATTATGATTATGCCTGTTGTGAGCTTGCAAGTACATTCAATGTACTGACCTGGCGTATCATGCCAGATTTCAGGAAAGTCTCGTTGGAAACGAGTGTTGTCCGTGTCTAGATCATGTCCACATCGGTGTCCCTGTGCTATTGAGCTTCCCCTACGACGTTGTTCCGCTGCCGCATAGTTGTCATGATCGAGGCCCCTTTATGTTCACTAAATTATGTACATATTGTTCAGCTGCACCGTGCGTGCCGCTTGGCCTCGACATCTGTTGTAATATAAACTCTGATCCGCTAGCATCAATAAAAGCAGTTGTTTTCTATACCTAGATGTTGTGTGTTGCCAGAAGACATGGTCTCTGGGATGGCAATGCAGGGTAAACCGGTCACTCTGAGCCGGGGTGCCACAACGCTTAGCATCAGAGCCGCGCTAACTGTAGGCCATGCTAGACTACGACGTGTTAACTGGACGCTAGACACGAGTAAGTTTGAGTGCTGGTAGCAGTTATAGCTGGTTGTTGCATTGCAGGCATTTGGTTTATTTTTATGCTAACCTGCTAATGGTTTTGAGTGTAGATGGCTCCGGTGCCGTATCCGTGCCAGTTGCAGCTGATGCCGTACACGTCACCGCCCTCCTTCGCAACGTGTGGCATCGGCTGTACCCTCTCGGAGATGACCCAGTCTATCGTGTGTACCGGGAGCGTCTAGCAGACTCAGTGTATGAGTATCACGCCGTGGTTACTCTGCACACCAGTTCCGATTCCGGCTCTCACACTCATACTTCTCGGAGCGGTTATGCCTCTACCGCTTTTTAGGGTGTCCAGTTTGCCGCATTCGAGATCCTTGTCGAGCTTCGCTACAACGAGGTCTGAAAGCACAACATCCCAGGTTTTTACTACTATCCTTCTCTGCACGTCAATCGTCGTGTCCGTTTCCCTATCATTGATCCGGAGTCTGATAGTGTTGCTAGCCACCTTGCTTGATATGTCACCGCTAACGATCTTCTGATCCATGAGCTGGCTCGAGAGCTGACTCGTGCTCGTACTACTTTAGCCGCTGCTTTAGTCTCTACTAGATCTGGCACTGCTCCATCTTCTCTGGGATTTACTCCGTATATTCCAGTCAGTTCTAGTTCCCCTATTTCGCCGGTTACACCTCCGAGTAGCATGGGCGTCTTGACCGTGAATCCTCTCAGTGCTCCTGCCGAGTTGGTTTCACTTCTCACTACTCTTGTAGCCCCGATGCTTCATCCTACCCCTGCCCCTGAGGGAGAGCCCTCGAGGAAGCGCCGCCGTGTTACCTTTAACCCGGAGGTTTCCATTAACCTCGTCAGTTCAGGATCTGAGTCCGCTTCAGGGGAGGACATCGCAGCACCAGCAGAGCAGTAGTACCTCAGAGTATTCGTAGTCATCCGGATGATGTACATATGTAGTCGTACGAGTCATGATGTTTTGTTGCATGTATGAGAGTAGTTGAACCCGACATGTTGTTTATCTTTCATGTATGAGTCTATGTATAATTATGTTGGGACTTTATTCGCCGTATTTTCTTCGCTCTTTTGTTTTCTTCCGGGATTTGTTGCTGGATTTTCCCCAAATTTATTCTTGGATGTTTCTCATCTCGGTTGCGTTATATTGGGAAAAATCCACAATAGGATGACGCAAGGAGGCAGTAGTAGCAACGTTCGTGAGGGAACTCCTTTTCGTCGTTCCGCACGACAGGCAGGACATTCTCTTGAGCCGTACGTTCCGCCACCGCCTCCACCTCCAAATCCGCCCTCCACCGAGCAAATTCTGCGTATGTTTGAGGAAATAAGGAACAATGACCTGATTGAAATATTAAGAAGTGTGCAAGCTATGGTTGGACAGAATGGAAATCAGAACGGTCATTACTCAAAGCTGTCAGATTTTCAAAGGACCAAGCCACCCAGTTTCAGCCAGATTGTTGACCCATTGGATGCCGACGATTGGTTGCGTACCATTGAGAAAAAGCTTGAGATTGCTCGTACTGAAGAAAATGATAAAGTTGCATTTGCAACTCATTACCTTGAAGGCGCTGCTGCCATATGGTGGGAAAATGCAAAAGCCATGTGCCCTGTTGTTGAAGAAATCACCTGGGAAAAATTTAAGGACCAGTTCCGGAAATATCATATCCCTACTGGAGTTTTGAAGACTAAGCAGCGTAAATTTCTTGCACTCATCCAAGGAAGTCAATCGGTGGGTGAATATTTGCAAAAATTTAATCATCTGGCCCGTTACTCCCTTTATGACGTGGCCATCAAAGAAAGGAAGATTGACAGATTTCTTGGAGGCTTAAATCCGCAACTCCGGTGTACTCTCAGTATGTTTGATTTCCCAAATTTCCAAACTTTGGTGAACAAGGCTTTCATTGATGAACGGGAGCACAAGCTTATATCAGATAATAGGCCTGTTAACAACGACCACAAGCGCAAGTTTGAGACAAAGAAGGATGGGCAACCAGTGCAAATGGCTCGTACCTGGCAGCAGACTCAGGTGGAATACAAGCCAAATTGGCAACAAAATGTTAACCAGACCACCACTCAAGTCAAGAATGTCGTGACCAACCCAATGCATGAGGAGTGTCAGCGCACTAACTCTTGCTTCAGTTGTGGGCAGAACAGACATTACGCCAGATAGTGCCCCAAGAACAACAAGGCGAATGCCCTATTCAGGCCACAAGTCAACTTTATAGAGTCATGCCCGACCCAGCAAAACTTTACTGGGCACGTGCATCATCTCTCAGCCGATGAAGCCCAAGAGAACCCCGAAGTCGTCATTGGTAGGCTTTCTATTAATGACATACCTGCCGTAATTTTAGTTGACTCTAGGGCTTTCCATTCTTTTATTTCTCGGAGTTTTGCTGCCGAAAACAAATTTCCTTGTTCGCTTTTGGGCAAAAATATGCTGGTACAAACCCCGGGGTCTTTACTCAAGAGTAATCTGGTCTGCCGTGATCTGGAAATCAATATCAAGGGAGTCTACTTTCCAACCTCTCTGATAATTATTGAGTCTGCAAAGTTGGATATTATATTGGGTACGAATTGGTTGACCCAATATCAAGTTTGCATAAACCGCAAGAACACGAGAAGTCACTTTGACCAGTCTGAATGGGCAGACTACCAAATTCTATGCTCGCAAGAATATACCCAAGCAAGAATTGGTTTTCACCGCTGTGGCTGAGTTGGAATTAATTCCTGTGGTCAGCGAGTACCCTGATGTATTTCCAGAAGAACTGCCAGGCATGCCACCAGATCGAGAGCTGGAATTTGCAATAGATCTTGTGCCCGGAACTGCACCGTTATACAAGAAGTATTACCGGATGCCCTCATCAGAATTAGTGGAGCTAAAGAAACAACTTGATGAACTGCTCCAGAAAGGATATATTCGTCCCAGCTCTTCACCATGGGGATCACCTGCTATTTTTGTGGACAAAAAGGATGGCAGCCTCCGCATCGCGTGAGATTACCGCCGGTGAATGAGGTCACCATCAAAAATAAATATCCTTTGCCAAGGATTGATGATCTGTTTGATCAGCTCAGGGGGCTAAAGTATTCTCTAAGATCGATTTACGGACCGGATATCATCAGCTCAAGATTAAAAGGAAGATATTCCTAAGACCGCATTCACTACTCGATGCACGGTCTTTATGAATATCTGATGATGTCCTTTGGTCTCACCAATGCGCCTGCTTTCTTCATGCATATGATGAACAAAGTATTCATTGACTTCCTCGACAAATTCGTGGTAGTCTTCATTGATGACATCCTCATTTACTCCAAGGGCGAAGAAGAGCACAAGGATCACCTCGGCGAAGCTACAACGACTCACGACCATCAGCTATACGCCAAATTCAGTAAATGGGAATTTTGGCTCAAGCAAGTTGGGTTTCTCGGACATGTACTATCCGCCGAACGTATAGCCATGGACCCGAGCAAAGTAAAGGATGTGCTTGATTGGTTGCCGCCCACGACCTTGACGCGGATCCGGAGTTTTCTCGGATTAGCTGCATATTGCCGTTGTTTCATTGAAGGGTTTTCCAAGATTGCTAAACCCATGACGGAGCTTCTCAAAAAGGATAAGAAGTTTGAATGGACAGAGGACTATGAGAAAAGTTTCAATGAGCTAAAGATACGGCTGACAACCGCACCTGTATTGACTCTTCCAGACATTTATCGCAGTTTTGATGTGTATTGTGACGCCTCCAGGCAAGGTCTTAGTTGCGTACTTATGCAAGACAGCAAGGTAGTAGCATATGCATCGCGACAGCTACGACCCCACGAGGGAAATTATCCTGCTCATGATTTGGAATTGGCTGCGATGGTTCATGCACTAAAAATTTGGAGACACTACCTCATTGGAAAAAGGTGCCAAATTTTTACCGATCACAAAAGTCTTAAATACATATTTACTCAGCCGGATTTAAATCTCCGTCAACGAAGATGGCTAGAGTTGGTCAAGGATTATGATCTTGGAATAAATTACCACCCGGGTAAGGCCAACGTGGTTGCCGATGCACTCAGTCGAAAGCCTGTCAGCTTAAATGTCATATTGAAATCCTTGCCTCCTAAACTCCAAGAGGAGACCGCTCAGCTCAACCTGGTCATAGTGGATGCTGGCCTCGCTAATACTTTGGAAGTTACCCCCACACTTTAGGATGAGATCCGCAAGGTCCATCCAGCTGACATCAAGCTGCAAAAACGTGCCAAGAGCCCGATGGCTCAACAGACCCAAGATTTCTCCAAGGAAAAATTCGGTACCCTCTGATTCCATGGAAGGATTTGTGTACCCAATCAGCCTAACTTAAAGCAGAAAAGCTTGTCAGAAGCACACGAATCCTCATATTCCATTCACCCGGGAAGTACGAAAATGTATGAAGACCTTAGACAAATATTCTGGTGGGATGGAATGAAGAAAGACATTGCCTATTTTGTGGCCTGTTGCGACATATGCAACAAGGTGAAGGCAGAACATCATAAGCTAGCTGGACTTCTCCAACCGCTGCCAGTTTCGCAATGGAAATGGGATGACATTTGTATGGATTTCATTACAGGACTGCCTAAGACTCAGCGAGGCAAGGATGCAATCTAGGTCATGGTGGACACCTTAACCAAGGTTGCTCACTTTATTCCGATCAGCACCAGATACCGAGCAGATCAACTTGCACAGCTGTATGTATCTAGAATAGTCAGTCTGCATGGAGTACCCCGAACCATCACTTTCGACCAAGGTTCCCTGTTTACTTCTGCTTTTTGGTCATGTATCCATCAAGCCTTGGGGACAGCATTGAAATATAGTACTGTTTATCATCCTCAGACAGATGGATAGACAGAGTGGGTAAATCAAATACTCGAAGATATGTTGCGAGCCTGTGCTTTAGCCCAAGGACCTAAATGGGAAGACTGCTTGCCATATGCCGAGTTCTCTTATAACAACACCTTCCAGACCAGTCTAAAGATGTGACCGTATGAAGCTATGTATGGCCGTAAGTGCCGCACTCCTTCAAATTGGTCTCAAACTGGAGATAGCCGAATCTTCGGAACAGATCTCATGATGGAAGCTCAGAAACAAGTTAAGGAAATAGGAGACAGATTGCAATTGGCCAAATCTCGACAGAAAAGTTATTATGATGCAAAGCACTGACAGATCAATTTTGAACCCGGAGAACACGAATACCTTCGAATCACTCCTATGAAAGGCGTCAAGAGAATCCAGACCCATGGAAAATTGGCACCCAGATTTATTGGTCCATTCCCGGTTATGTCCCGAGTGGGTACTGTTGCATATCAGTTGGAACTACCCACTGAATTGGCAGACGTGCATAACGTGTGTCATGTTTCACAATTAAGACGTTGCATATCCCCGCCTGAGAAAAGGACTGCTATGGCTGAGATTGAATTGGCAAATGATTTGACCTATGAAGAAAGACCGTTTAGAATTTTGGTTCAGATGGAAAGGGTCACTCGCAGTAAAGTAAGAAAATTCTACAAGGTTCAGTGGGAGCATCACATAGAATCAGAATCAACTTGGGAGCACGAAGAATTCCTAAGGGCTCATTATCCAGAGTGGTTTTCCCAAGCAACCGAATCTCGAGGACGAGATTCATTCTAAGTGGGGGAGGTTTGTGACAGCCTGGTTTTTGCCCTCTCTTATTTGCCTGATTTTCATTTGGAGTTATTCTGAAATTTGGAATTTTTTAATCTTTTCATATGGACTTAAACACTTGGGTATCCTTGGCTTTCACCCAAGTGCTTCATTTCCCTCCCTAATCATCATTTCCCTTCTGATCCACCCCAAAATAATTTTTGGAAGAAAAATATTCATTTTCCTCTCAAAAACCCTAGCTAGTTCAATATGCTCGAAAGAAACCCCAATTTTTATGGCCCATAAAAATCTGAGATAATTCACAAACATTCTTTGAACCATAGGAAACCTTCCTGAGCAAAAATATTTCATCACTTTTTGGTATATTTTTGCTACAGAAAATATGTTCTGTTCTGGACAAAAATGGTGGTTTCTACAACAACTACCATTTTACTTGCTCCATTGTGCCTGGACTTTCTTGTGCATCTTTACCTTAGTAAATCATGGCTAACCTCCAAAGCACAACCCCCATCTCCCAGCCATTTGACCTCAGTAACCTCTCAAAGTTACTGATCAGAAACTTACTTGGCTTGTAAAACTCCCATCGCACCTGAATCCAAACCAAAGCGTGGTAAACTTCAAAACCACCACGAACAACAAGCCAGACATGATTTTTGGACGTATGCTGTCCTGAGGGAAGAGTTCGCGTGGTGACCACGCATGTCCACCATGTCATGCCTGCGTGTCGATGCGCTCTGTGTGCCGCCGAGCGCTCTGTTCGCGCGTCCTCGCTTCCCCCGTCTGCCCGAGCGTGCCAAACTTCGCCACCATCCTTGTCTCAACACCATTAACTCCCCCCTGGCGCTCGCCGACGCCGGAGCTCACCGCAGTGAGCACGGGAACAGTCCGACCAACACAATTGTGGGGTGCGCACTGTGCTCGTCTCCTTCTCCTCGCTCTTGTGCTCGTCCCCGTTCGCCAACAGTCGCCGCATGAGCTATGTCGCCTTCTCCCCCTCTCACTGACGCCGCTCGTCGCTGGAAACCGTGGCCCGAAACCCCCTCTCCGCTCGCCTATAAATGGAGCCGCCCCAGCCTCCTCGAGCACCATCCACCACTCCCACCCACTCCTCTAGCACGTAGGCAACCGTAGCCCCGGCCAGGCAGGCTGCAGGCCGCCATCCCCGAGCTCGAGCTCGCCGGCGATCCCCTCTGGTCGTCGCGGTAGCTCCAGCCCCTCTCAGGCCAGGGCGACCCTTCCAGAGCCTCCGCCTCTCGTTGTTGAAGCTGTTCCAACCACTTGAAGCCCCGGAGATGCCTCTGCTCGCCGTCTTCCGCATCTCGGGCGACCACCGCGTTCTTCCTCCGCTTGCGAGGTCGACTCCGACGCTGTCCGACCACCCCTAGCTACGCTACGGGTACGGGTAGGTGCGCCTCCATCCCCTCTCTCAATCCCTCCCTCTCGTTTTGGCCAAGGAGCCCTCGTCGCCGGCGAGAGCTTCATGGGCCGCCTCTGCTTCCTTCTCCTCCTCCTCACGACTAGCGAGGCCCGCTTAGTCAGCCACTCAGACAAGCCTTGAAGTGGTACGAGTGGTGGCGCCCCTGGGCTTTACCTCTTCGACGTCACCCCCCTAGTTTGTTTTATTTTTATTCAAATTCATTTGAATTTAAAGAAATCTTCAAACAACCATAACTCTTCAACCATAAGTCCAAATGAATTGATTCTTTTTGCATTGCGTTCCTTGCAAAGAAATCTAGCAGCTCACCAAAAATGAAATTTTTCTGTGCTGCCTAGATTTTCTGGTGATTTTTAGAAGTGTTCTTGATATCTTCTTCTTGTATTTAAAATTATTTTCAGATGGTGAGGCTTGTCTTGAGGATCACCAGAAGGCTTGTGAACCTCATCTGCACTAAGGCAAGCCACATCAACATTTTCATGGTGTCATATCAATATTTATGATTTTATTACTTGAATGAAATGATTAATCCATGCATTTAAATAACTATTATGTTATTTATATTTTGTTAAGTGTTTTTTAGTTATTATGCTTTATTTACAGAATGCTTGAAACCAGCTTAGTTGGTAAAGAAGCTAAGATCTACTTGTGGTAATGATAAAATGACTTGTTAGGCATATGAGTAATTACTTAAAGTTATTTTCTTGCACAAATAAAATAGTAAAATTTTCTAGAAAATATTCTGTTAAGTGCTTGTTTAGCCATTTTGCTTGATTGACAAAACGTTTGAACCTAACTTGGTTGGTAAAGAAATTAGGATTTGCTTGTGGTGATGATAGTATAAATTTTGCTATGCATATGATAAATTAATCGAAGTTATTTTCTTGCATGAGAAAAATAATAAAACTTGCTACAAAATATCTTGTTAAAGTGAGAGTTACCCTGACCAGGAAAGTAATATAAGTTGTTGATGTTTATGCTTAGTGTGAATATGGTTGACATCATTCATTTTCGTTAATATGTGATGCATGTGTAGTATTGCATTTCATGGCATGCTATGACACCGGTCATTTTCATTTTAAGTTGAACCTGAATATAACTCAACTTGAATATATCGTTGATTGGGTCATGGTGCCGCTGAATCGAGTTTTTCCCAGTGCAACCACATTTTCCTTTGTGGGAAGGCCTTGATTCGGTCCATTGATATGCCTCTGGTCGGTGCCTCCAACTAGGGAAGGTTATGGGCATGCTTACCCCGGCCCAGTAAGCAGGCATCATCTTGTGTGCCCGTTGTTGAGATTATGGTATCGGGTCCCCGAGTGGGATCATTTTGGCCATGACGGTGGTTGTTGTGTCTTTGGTAGACACGGGGCCACCCAGGACTAGCCCGTTGGGGATTCGGTCGGAGTGGCCGGGACGGTGTCATGGCAATGGAGGGGTTTCGTCGGAATGCCGTTGCTCCACCCAAATGGGAGTGTGAGGCCGTGGGTTCCGTGGTGTGGGTACAGTGTGCTACCTCTGCAGAGTGTATATTCCATCGATAGCCAAGTCCACGGTCACGGACGCCTCATAGTAGGTCCCACCATGAGTCAACGTCTAATAAATTTGCACGCTAAGTTATGAACTTTGCACTGTTGATGATGTCGGAAAGGCCATCGAGATGTTCGAGACCAAATATTGGTCGTGGTTGTGATCGCCGTAAGGATCACGAGTTACTCTTATCAAGACCAAGATGGTGATTTGTTTGTGATCCGTAACTGGTCACGGTTGGTAAGTCCATCCCGTAACTGGCAATGCAGGGTAAACCGGTCGCTCTGAGCTGGGGTGCCACAGTCTTGCCGGGGTCTCGCGGGCGTCCCCGGCAAGGATCTTGTCAGGAGTCTTCGTCTTCTGGTACTTATGTAGACTCGTTGGTCTTTGGTCTTCACAAAGATCTGCATGCCACCACGCAGGCGCCCCTGAGTCTTGGTCTCGATGTTGTCGATGGTGTCAAAACTCTCTGGCTCAAGGGTGGTGGCTTTGCTGGTGTTGGGCAAGTTGCCCTGGAAAGGCTCTTGCCGGGGCTATGTAGGCCGCCCCGGCAAGGGTGTTGCCGGGGGAAATCCATCTTGCCCCTTTGCTCTACATGCCTCTGGCTCGGGTGCTTCCTTGGCAGTCTCGTTCCTTTCCTTTCTCTGCCCCGCCAAGCATGGCCGCAGATGTGGCTACGAATTCTCGTGCACAAGTAAAGGGGTACAGTAAGGCCCCTACATTTGTACACTGACAAGTACTCCTACTACTAGGCATGTGTAGTGGTTTATACATCTGTACTATAATCTTGTTGCTAGTGTAGTAAGATATGACGATAAAAAATGATGTTGTGTGCATGTCAACTATGAATAGCAATGTAACATGCCCCTTTTTTACTGTCCGATCGAGAATGAACGGTGAGGTCAATGTTAATAGAACTAGGTCTACAGTGGACGGAGGTTACGGTGCTACAGTACTCCATGGAACCTGGATATAAAGCATGATTCTGTGTTAGGTAGGGTGTATGAAGGCTGCATCGGAGAAAAAGTTCCCTTCTCAACCCTCTTTTGGGTGTTTTGCGGAGTGCATGACTGGTGCATGAGGCCACACTAGGACAACACAAATACACTAGGAGCATGCATGAAGAGAGCATGCATGAAGACGGGTGCTGAGATGAGCATGCACGAAGAGGGAACAACTATGTTGAGATGAGAATGCAACTGAACACACCAGCACTACACTGACTGATATGCATCTTATGAGTTTGATCCAATGGCCATGTTGCACCGAGACACACCCATGCATATGACGCCTAAACACCACCGAAGTCCCTCTACTTCTCAAAGGCGCACGACAGGGTGCCACCGCCCGCAGAGCCCGCTCCCGGTCAATGGGATCCAGCTTGTCAAAGACGGCGTCTAATGGCACGAATGGATTTCAGTAATCAAGCCCTGAGAGGATTCGTCTGGCAATGGCGACGGCTGCCTGCAGGCCCTCCTTATCTAGCTCCCCCCCACCACCATGCAGAGACGGCTCAGCTCCTCGGATATATAGGTGAAGAAGGAGACCAGGTTAGGAAGCCGCAACTCGTTTAAGTTGATGGGATGGTTGGATGGGTTTAGCCCGACGGCCAGCATGGTCGCGCTGGCATGACGGTAGGCATCGCGCAGCCGCAACACGTGCGTGGCAACATGGTCTAACAATTGGTTGAGGCGATCCTAGACCTTGTCACGATCCGCCCGCTCGTGCTCCAGCCGGCTCTCTTGACCGCCTATCGTATCTCCCACTTTCTCCAACAACGCTGCCGACGCCTCAATCATCTTTGTGGTGGACTCCTACTGCTTTTAAAGCTTAGTCAACTGCTGCACATAAAGGAGGAGGATGGCAGTCCTCTCCTCCTTGTGCTCACGGAGCTCCACGTCCTTGGCCCTAAGCTCTGAATCCTTGCCCTGGAGCTCCTCTTTCAGGCGCCTCACCTCAGACTCCGTGATCTGGTGCGCCGCCATGGAACCAGGTCGAAGCAATGGGGAGAGGAAGCAAAGGGGCCGAAATGGGTGAAAGGCAATGCAATCTACAGGAAGGCGGAGGGAGCCAGCCGAGGAGCAGGGTGAATCTTTTAGTTTTCAACATGGGAAAAGAAACAATTCCTTATTTAACACTAACTTAAATTTCATTTCCTTATATAACACTGATTTTTTTCTTCCCTATCTAATAACGAGTCTAAACTTGTATGCCCTTATAACACTTCCATCCATTTTGAGTCTAAATGGCATCTGAAGAGACCCTTTGCCCCTCATATGGTAGGTGTTTGTGCGGGACCGTAGCATACACACAATATCAGTGCCATAGTAGCGTGCGAGTGGGTCAGTAGCATGCACACACACAGCAACACATACGCACGCACACACACACAACAACACACACGCATGCATCACACACACACTTATCACACACAAGCAATAGCACACACACAGCAACAACACACTCATGCTGCAGCAGCACCACAAACACGCACTTACGCACGCACGCACACAAACGCGCAACATCTGTAGCACAGCACACGCAGTAGTACGCGCAAACACGTGAAAATCTGATATAGCTCCACGAGAAGGAGGAGGAGTTTGATTTCATGCATGTGCGAGGGAAAAGAAAATACGGGTGTTTCAGTTTACCATAATACACAAAGAAAAATGTTATGAGAAATAAGTATTTCATTGATCAGACACAGTCCGTGGCTCCGAGCACATAGCTAGCCCGGGTGTGTGAGTATTTAAATACGAACATGTCCGTGCAGCAGCCGGTACATGAATACCAGAACAATGGCTATGTGCATTCTGTGCGTGCATGGCTATGTGTACGTGCACACTTCTGAATACGGACACGTCTCTGATGCACGCACAGAACACTTTGCGCGGTTAGACAAGTTACGGCACTAGTTACACATCTGCAGGTTTAGGAACAAAAATGACAGCGGCATAGAATTCACGTGCTCCCCGCAACTTAGATGCTATGGTGATATGAGATTTTACATCGTTGGATCTAAGATCCAATGGCTTGGGAGTAGTCTTTGTAATTATGCGCAATTTCCAAACTCTTCAAGGGTTTTTTACAAAAAAAAATTCTGGCCTCGTGTGAGCCGCTGGATCTTGGATCCAACGGCTCCTAGTAGCTCATATTAGGTGCTCCCCGCAGCTTAATTAGCCGCTACGGTGATACGAGCATCTAGGTCGTTGGATCTGAGATCCAATGACATGTGCTTAGTATTCGTACTTTCTAAGCAATTCCCAAACTCTTTGAGGCCTATATTGCAAAAACATTCAAAACTTCTACCGCAACCCGTTAGATCTCCCGGGAACTCGTATCACCATAGAATCTAGGGTGTGGGAGCACCTCATATTCTCCCGTGCGAGAAAACATTAGGTGCTCGCGCAGCTTGGATGCTACCACTACTAGGGAAATGCTTATAGACACGACCTCACCAGTAGCACTTTTTAAAAGCAAGCGCTGCTGCTAAATAGCAACAGTGCTTTTGGACAATCAGCGCAACTACTAATCACTTAGCAGCAGTGTTGTGGATGCAAAATACGCTACTATTATAATTGCCAGACCATTGCAGGCAGGCTAGGTATACTAGTAGTCCTTATACATAAAAAGCGCTATTGCTATTTACCTTAGCAGTAGCGCTTTCCTCTAACAAGCGCTACTCCTAGAAATGCTACTGCTAATGATCATAGCAGTAGTGCTTTCTTCACAAAAGCGCTACTGCTATGTAACTTAGCAGTAGCGTTGTTTGCCTTCCAGCGCTACTACTACGTGTACCTTATCCACCCGCGCGTGTCCCTGCCTCTCCACTCGCATTCTCACTCACGCAAACCGCCGCGCGCCGTCGCTGCCATCGCCGTCATTGCCCACCAGCGCCCCCTTGGTAACTCACTCCCTCTCTCTCCGCCCTCCTCCTCCTCCCCCTCCTCCTCGCTCCGTTGGCCCCTCGTCCTCCCTCCGGCGGACCCCTCCTGCTCCCTTCTCCTCATCCTCCCTTCGGCGGCCCCCTCCTCCACCCATCTCCTCCTCCCTCCTCCTCCCTACCCCTTCTTCCCGCCTCCTCCCTCCTTCCCCCCTCCTGCCTCCCTCCTCCTTCCCGCCTCCTCCCTCCTTCCTCCCCCTCCTCCCTCCCTCCTTCCTACCCCTCCTTCCTCCCTCCCTTGTCTCTGTTCTTGTAGAATGTAGGTAATTTAAATGTAGATTTTAGAATGTAGACATTGTAGAATGTAGGTTTTTTAATAGAATAAATTTTTAGACTATTTTAGGTATTTTTAATAGAATAGGAAATTTTAGGTCTTTGATTAGAAATTTTAGTAATGGAAATTTTTAGTTGGTAGAATTTGAAATGGATGGATGGTTATATTCATGGATGATAACCCACAAGTATAGGGGATCGCAACAGTTTTCGAGGGTGGAGTATTCAACCCAAATTTATAGATGCGACACAAGGGGAGCCAAAGAATATTTGAAGGTATTAGCAGCTGAGTTGTCAATTCAACCACACCTAGAGATTAATTATCTGCAACAAGTAATCAGTAGCACAGTAATATGATAGTTTTGATAGTAGTGACAGCAGCAACTCTAACAGTAACAGTGATAACATTAATTTTGTAGCAAGTGTAACAATGATGACAGCAGTAGTAACTTAGCAGAAACAATATAGGATAAATTCGTAGGCATTGGATCGGTGACTTGTTGGATGATATTCATCATGAGACAGTTATAACCTAGGGCGATACAACACTAGCTCCAGTTCATCAATATAATGTAGGCATGTATTCCGTAAATAGTCATACGTGCTTATGAAAAGAACTTGCATGACATCTTTTGTCCTACCCTCCCGTGGCAGCGGGGTCCATATTGGAAACTAAGGGATATTAAGGCCTCCTTTTAACAGAGAACTAGAACAAAGCATTAACACATAGTGAATACATGAACTCCTCAAACTACGGTCATCACCAGGAGTGGTCCCGACTATTGTCACTCCGGGGTTACCGGATAATAACACATAGTAGGTGACTATAACTTGCAAGATTGGATCTAAAACATGGATATAATGATGATAACATAAACGGTTCAGATCTGAGTTCATGGCACCCAAGCCCAAAGTGACTAGCATTAAGCATAGCAAAGTCATACCAACATCAATCTTAGAACATAGTGGATACTAGGGATCAAGCCCTAACAAAACTAACTCGATTACATGATGAATCTCATCCAACTCCACACCGACAAGCATGCCTACGAAGGAATTACTCACTCCCGGTGGGGAGCATCATGGAATTTGCGATGGAAAAGGGTTGGTGATGACGAAGAACGAAGAACCCCCTCTCGGGAGCCCCAAACAGACTCCAGATCTGGCCTCCCGATGAAGAACAGGAGGTGACGGCGGCTCCGTCTCGTGTTTCGTGATAATTCTTGCTCCTTGATTTTTTTCTGGGAAAATAGGATTTTATAGTGTCCGTTTCAGGGTCTGCGGGGCCACCAGGTGGGGACAACCCACCTGGGCGCGGCAGGAGAGGGGGCGTGCCCTGGTGGGTTGTGCCCACCCAGGGGCCCCTCTCCGGTAGGTCTTGGCTCCAGAAATTCTTATATATTATATAAGAATTCCTCGTAAAGTTTCATTCCATTTCGAGAACTTTTATTTCTGCACAAAAACAACACCATGGTCGTTCTGCCAAAACCAGCGTCAGTCCGGGGTTAGTTTCATTCAAATCATGCAAATTAGAGTCCAAAACAAGAGGAAAAGCGTTAGGAAAAGTAGATACGTTGCAGACGTATCAACTCTCCCAAGCTTAAACCTTTGCTTGTCCTCAAGCAATTCAGTTGATAAACTGAAAGTGAAAAAGAAAAACTTTTACGAACTCTTTGGCTCTTTTTTGCATAAATAAGCTTAAAAAGCACCCAGGTTTTCAGCCAACATTATAACTAACCATGCCGACAATAACTCTTAAAGATTATATGAACTAATATCAATGACATAATCAGCTAGCGAGCAATAATAAGAAATCTCAAATAGCAACACGTTGTCAAAACAACCATGATATAATATGACAATAGTGGTATCTCGCTAGCCTTCTCTGAGACCGCAAAACGTAAATGTAGAGCACCTCCAAAGTTCAACCAGCGACTAAACATTGTAATTCATGGTAGAAAAGATCCAGTCATGGTGCACCAAAAATTAGCTATACACAATGCATAAGTCATGATAACTGTGCTCTCAGGTTCTGGTGCTTATTTTAGAAGGTGATGACACAACATAAAAATAAATAGATAGTCCCTTCGCAGAGGGAAGCAATGATTTGCAGAGGTGCCAGAGCTCAAGTTTTAAAAACAAAGGTATATGATATTTTGAGACATACACCCTTCCCATTCACTTCACGACCATTAGTAATCAATATCTTCCATGCTAAGCACGCTAGTGGCGGTTCCCAAGCGATAAAAGTAAAGGTTTTGACTCCATTGGGAGTTTTTGTTTAATTATTCGAGAGATTTTTTTTGTTTGCAGTTTGGGACTGGGCATCCCTATTACAACCCTTTTCTCGTGCGATGGCGAGGAAATAAACACTCGACCTGAGAAGAACCCACTTAGCATGGAAGATATCGACAACCTCCTATCATTCCATGAACGATCCAGGCACACAAAAACACTACAGGAATCAGGAACTTTCCCCTCTGCCATGGCTGACGGCAAAGGCATGCTTGGATGACGGCAAAGGCCTTTGTCGTCCGCCTGCAGACGACAACAGGTCCGGCTGAATAGGCTACGACGAAGGGCTCTTTGCCGTCTACTGGCCGATGGCAAAGATGAAACGCTCTTTGTCGTCCACCAGCAGACGACAAAGAGCCTGGACGAAGCAAGTGCCAGGTTAGGTCCGTTAAGAGGTTAACGACATGCTTTGCCGTCCGCTGGCCGACGGCAAAGACCATTGCACCTTTGCCATCCGCCAGCGGACGACAAAGTAGTGAAATAGGCTAGCCCCCAGGTGCTGCCATGTGTCATGCTATGTCGTCCGCTAGCGGACGGCAAAGGTGAAACACTCTTTACCGTCTGCCAGTAGATGGCAAAGTAACCAAATTGGCCAGCCAGTGCCCTAGGTTGCACAGGTAGCTGCCACGTGGCAGCTTTGCTGTTTGCTGGCTGATGGCAAAGCTCTTTGCCGTCTGCCAGCAGACGGCAAAGAGCCTGTATAGCCCTTGTTTTTCTGTTTTTCTTAAATTCATTCAATTTCAACACACAACTTCAACACACAAATTTCATAGCCGACATATGACATATCCAACACACAAGTTTCATCATACATACATAACCAACACATAGTTCCATCCATACATATTACAATAGTTACACATTGTTCATCCAACACCTATCCATCCATTCATATAACAAGTTCCACATTGTTCATCGATACAAAATAAAAGCAGAAAGGGAACACTCCATCCATGCAAACTTCCATGAATTAAATGAAATCTGCAAAATGGGAAACAAGAAAGTTAGAAGAAGAAAACTAAAAGAAGAAGAAGAAAATGAAGAAGAAGAAGTAAGCATACTTAGGTAAAATGGAGCTAACCTAGCTAATTATGTCTTTTTTGAGTGAACTAAGCATATTATGCCAGTTTTGATATAAAGCAGCTGAGTATAGGTCATTATTGAGCTAACCTAGGTAACTAAGCATATTAGAGCTAACTTAGGTCATTTTGGAGAAGAAGAAGAAGAAGAAGAAGAAGACTAGAAGAAGAAGAAGAAGGTTTTTACCCTTTTCCTTCTCATTCTTCTTCTTTTATTTTTCTTTTTGTTCCCTTTCTTCTACTATTATTTGTTTTTCTCCTCGTCCTTGTTTTTCTTCTTCTTATTCCTTATTTGTGTCATTTTAGAGCTTACATAGGTAATTATACCATTGTTTAGCTAACTAAGCTTATTATGTCAATTTGGAGGAAATTAAGGTAAGCATAGGTCATTTTTGTACTAACATAAGTAATTATGCCATTTTTTAGCTAACGTAGGTAAAATGCATCATTTTGGAGCTAACCTATCTAAAATGGATCATATTGGAGCTAACGTAGGTAAAATGGATCATATTGGAGCTAACCTCGGTAAACTTGGTCGTTTTGGAGCTAACCTAGGTAAAATGGATCATATTGGAGCAAACCTAGGTAAAATGGGTCATTTTGGAGCTAACTTAACTACTTATGCCATTTTTGAGTTAACTAAGCATACTATGCCCTTTTTCACATAAGTAAACTAAGTATAGTTCTTTATTTAGCTAACCTAGATAACTAAGCATATTAGAGCTAATTTATTTAAGTATAGATCATTTTGGAGCTAAGTAAGCTAATTATGTCATTTTGTAGGAAGATTAGCTAAGACTAGGTCATGGTAACCATTTTGGAGGAAATAAAGCTAAGTCTAGGTCTTTATGCATTTGGTAGGCAGAACACTAGAGAAAACTTACTTTCATCACGGAGGTGAAGGATCGGTCGGGTTTACGCCAGTGTTAGATGGAGAAGGACCGGTCAGGGTCGGGGTAGCGCTAGTGCGAGACGGAGAAGGATCAGTCGATGCTTGTCGGGAGGCATGCTGCACCAAAGATCATTTGCAATGTCTCGTTAGCATGATGCAACTGAAATGTGAATACTAGTAACTAATGACCATTCAAATGAAACTCACTGTATCCTCTATACCAATCTGAGGCATCGGCGGAGGGGTCTGACCGTTTTTCTCGCACACGGACTGCACATTTTGTTTTCGCGAGTCAGTCATATTAGTTAGTAATGAAACGAACATTACATGCATGATTTGGCTAATAAGCAGGAGATACTTACCACGAGGAGCTCGTATAGGGCCCGGTGAGATGCGTCGTTCCAGTTCCTCTCCTCCTCCTGCATCCTAGCCATCCGCTGCTACAGCTCAATCTCCCTCTCCTTGGCTTGCCTGTTTGCCTCCGCCAGAAGCTCCTGGGCCCTAGCCTCGATGGCGAGGTCCACTAGCCATGGTCGAGGCGGTATCTCAGGAAGAGACCTCGCATGGCGCTTCTTGATCTCCGGGAGACTTCTAGGACAACATATCAGTCCATCCCCAATGGCTACCAAGCCATGTTTCCTCCCATCACCAGGTACCATCACGAGATTTGTATCAAAAGGACTCTGTCTCGGGTTGAAGTCATCCCCTTTCGTCGCCTTCCCAAAGGCTATGTACCTCACGAGCTTGTTGTGGGAGGAGATGTTGGTCAACCTCTCTGGATGATCGAGTTCATCCTCAGAGAATGCATTGGCCTTCTTGAACGGGGCCATATGGGCCATGGCATAGAGGTCGTACAGCAGTGGTGCTTCCTTCTTGCTGTGTTTCGCCTAAAAGAGAGGAATAACATATTAGTTAAGGGTTGAAGCTAGCATGAAGAATGAAATTGCATGAATCGTTAAGGGCTGAAACCACATACCCAGTGATCCCCGTACTCAAACTGAACCACATACCAAGTTATCCCCGTACACAAATAGGTTGGAGCTCCCTTGATGTTGTGGCACACCTCGCATTTGGGAACGCTTATCGCTGGCCTTGTTGTGTTCGGCTGGCCATTGGGGAGAGCACCACTAATCCACCAATGCCTCCCAACAGTCCATCATATCCGCACACCATCTCGGGGGCACCTAAGTTTGCGAAAGAGAAATTTCAACGCTACGCCTATGAATGAAATCAAGGAAACTAAGTACAAGGCCTTAAGAATAGGTAATTACCTTCATGTACTTCTCCTTACTCAAATACTTGCGGCGGCACTTCTTCTCGGCTCTCCTAATGTTAGTCGAGGCGTATTAGTCTTGAATATCCTGCACCCTAGCCTCGTGCCGTAAGTTCTGAAGTAGGCGCTTGCACTCGGCTTTGAGAACCCTAGCCGCCTCCGCCTCGTGTTCCTCAGCAACCATGTGGAAGGCCTGCAATCGAACAAGACAACACTGATTAGTACGATCTCTAGGTAATGTTAATTTTTAATTCTGTAAAGGAGAAGTTACCCAAAACCGCCACCTCACAATGTCGGCCACCATCTCGCATACGACACCATCAAACCTCTCCTTTGGTGGGGCCGGGGCAACCACATACAGCTCCCAGCTCATTGCTTGTTGTGGAGCCTGACCCTCACCGGGCAACATGACCCACCCCGGGAAGTGCTCCCGGCAAATCACACCAAGGACCTGGTTGGGACTGCGTACACCATCGGGGTGTATCCAACACCTGCAGTATGACAAGGCCAACACATTAGATATTAATTTGAAGAAACATGAAGGACAAAGGTTAAAAAAGAGTAAATGCACTTATTTCTCCCTGTTAGGCTGAATCAACCACCTCGGATCACGGGTCGCCAGCACGGCCAGGAGCTTCGTACCACCATGCTGGTAGACCCTCTTGCCCTGCTCAACCAGCTCGCCCTCACTAAAACTATCGTCAGACCAGGTCTCCTCGGCATTAGCATGGCCACTAGTCTCCGGAGTCACCTGGGACGAAGACTCTGGGACCGGAGTCTCATGGGACGAAGACTCAGGGGCCCGAGTCTCCTGGGACGAAGGCTCGGTGACCCGAGGCTCGTCAGCCCAAGGATCGTGGAACGGAGTTCGAGACGGGTGCAAGCCTGACGGCTCCACCTGAGATGGAGCACTCAAGTGTTCCGGAGAATCAGCTGGGGGTGGCGGCGAGGAAGGCACAACAACCTTCCCACCTCTCCCATCGCCACATCCACCTCTAGGTGCACCCCTCTTCGTCTTCCCCCGACCTCTCCCGGCCGAAGAAGAAGTGCCCGCCGGTGTCCCGATGCTGTCTACGAGCGCTCTCCGAAGCTGCTGGGGTGGAATATAACCACCCCTCCCAGCACGCCCCGAGGAAGAAGGAGGCTCGGAGCGCTCTCGACCCGCGCTCACCATATGTCAACACCTGCAATGACAAAGAGTAACTGAAATTAGTACAACATAAACATTATAAAAAATTTGGTGGGTGAAAACAACACCTAAAAAAATTAACCAACTAACTAAGTTATTAACCTAAAAAATAACTAACTAACTAACTAATCAAAGGCTTTTTCTTAAGGCCAGAAATGGTCTTTAATAGGTTAAAATTATTTTAGTGTTTCATAAATATTTGAGAAAATTTAGGGAAGCTCATTGGACATATATTGTCCATATATAAGAGTTTCAACACACGGTCATGTTCAAAATATTGGTCAAATCCATCAAAAACCCTTTTTTTATTTCAAGCTTTTGGAATATTTACATAGATTTTCTATATAAATTCCAAGAAAATTCTAGCATGTAAAAAATGCCATACTTGGTTATCTTGCCAAGTATCATCTCTTGGAGAAGAAGATGACATCATCAAAACCCCTCAAACTAATTAACCTAACCTAGAAACAAACCTAACTAACCTAGTCTAAAGATAACTAACATAACTAATCGAGAAAATCAAACTAACAGTACTAACTAAGCTAATTCCTCTTTTCTTCTCATCTTCTCATCTTTTTCTTCTTCTCCTCCTCCTCCTCCTCCTCCTCCTCCTATTCTTCTTCTTCTTCTTCTTCCTCTTTTTCTTCTTCTTCTTCTTCCCCCTTCTACTTATTCTATACTTTTCTTCTTCTTTATTCATCTTTTTTTTCACTTCCTTTAATTATGACTATTTAACTAAAACCTAACACTAATCTAATATAATATAACTTAATCTAGCTAACTATATATCTAATATATCTATTATCTAAAACAGAAAAGTAAAAACAGAAAAAAAGACAGAACTCCTCCTCCTCCTCTTCTTCTTCTTCTTCTTCTTACTTTTCTTCTTCCTTCTTTTACTTTTTCCTCTTTTATTGTCATCTTCTCCTCTTTTTCTCCTTCTCCTCCTCCTCCTCCTCCTCCTCTTCTTATTCTTCTTCTTCTTCTTCTTCTTCTTCTTCTTCTTCATCCCCCTTCTACTTATTCTACATTTTTTCTTATTTTTTCATCTTTTTTTACTTCCTTTACTTATGACTATTTAACAAAAACCTAACACTAATCTAATATAATCTAACCTAATCTAATCTAGCTAACTATATAACCTAAACTAGTTAAACCTAAATCTAAACTAATTAAACTAAATAACCTAAAATAATTAAACTAAATAAACTACACTAATTAAACCTAAACTAACTCAACTGAAAAAACTTAAACTAAAAAACCTAAACTAAATAGAAAAGAAAAACAGAAAAAACAGAAAAGAAAACAGGGGTAGGGGCTCACCGTGGGGGGCGGCGATGGGTCGTGGAGGGGGCGGCAACGGGGCAGCGGCGAGGCGGGGTGGCGACGGGACGGGGAGGGGGCGGAGACGGGAGGCGCTCCTCGGGGGGTGGTCGACCCACGGCTACGACAGGGAGGCGGCGGCGGGGAGCCTCGGGAGGGGGTGGGGAGGCAGGGAGGGGGCGGCCATGGGGTGGGGAGGGGGCGGCGACGACGCGGGGTGGCACGAGGGGGAAGAAAGAGGAGAGGAGACAAAGAGAGAGGGCGACCTCAGGGAGCGGCCTTAAGTCAATTTTGAAGCTTTGCCATCCGCCCCACCTTTGTCGTCTGCTAGCAAATGGCAAAGCTAGCGGATGTCAAAGAGGGACCCCGTTAGGTGTTCACAGCAAATGGGCCACCCTCCCTCTTTGCCGTCCACTGGCGGATGGCAAAGCTCCTATGTCGTCCGCTAGCAGACGACAAAGAGCCGACTGATGGCAAACACGCTATTTGTCGTCCGCTAGTTCTTTGCTGTCAGCCTTCTGAATGTTGATGGCAAAGACTTCCTTTACCGTCAGCTAGCAGACGGCAAAGAACTGGCTGACGGCAAAGATCCTGATTCCAGTAGTGAAAGGATATTTATTTGAAGTTTTTAGAGGTGGCACATGAAAATTTACATAGGACGGGAGGGTAATACCGTATATAGGTAGGTATGGTGGACTCATCTGGAATAACTTTGGGTTCAAGGTTTTTGATGTAAAAGTAGAATTCCCACATAGAACAGGCGAAGGCTAGCAATTAGATTGACAAGCGGTCAGCTAGAGAGCAACAACGGTCATAAGCATGCATTATGCATAAGTAACATTGGACACTAGCATGAGTAGGATATGAACACCATGAACATAAATATCATAGAGGCTATGTTGGTTTTGATTCAACTACATGCATGAAGATGTGACAAGTCAAGCCACTCGAACATTCAGAGGAGGATATCATAACATCATACCGCATCACAATCCTTTTAACGCAATGTTGATATCCAAGATAAATCATTATCCACTCCCAGCTACTTATGCATGGCATGAGAAACTACAATCTCTAATTGTCATTGCAAACATGTTTATTCATAATGGGCTGAATCATGGATACTAGGTTAAACATATTTAAACAAATAGAACAAGTCGAGTTCATACCAGTTTCGCTCTGCCACAGCTAGTTCATTGAATATCGTCATTATTGCCTTTCACTTGCATGACCGAATGATATGAAAATAATAATAGTGCAATAGTACCATGGACTAAGCTGGAATCTGCAAACATTTTATTCAACAAGAGAAGATAAGGTAAAATGGGCTCTTTATTATTCATATGAGAGCCACTCAACATTTATTCATATGAGAGCCACTCAACATTTATTCATATGAGAGCCACTCAACATTTTCATCGTAGTCTTCTCCTCGATAAGGCTCGAATAAAAAGAAAAGAAATTCAGAGAAACACACTGAAATATTTTTGGAGTTTTTGGTTTTGTTGAACAAGCACATAAAAAGCATAAACGAGAAAAACTATTTATACATGAAAGCCCTCAACAAGCAAAAGAAGATCAAGGAAATCTTTTTGGGTTTTCTTTTTAGTGCTACTACTAAGCATGCATAGAAAGTAAACTACTACAACTAATTTTTCTAAAGTTTTTCAAACACACAAGAAGAAAGCAAGAAAATAAATCTAAGCATGGATGATACAATGAAAAAGTGTGAACACCGACAAATGGAATGAAATGCATGAACAAGAATATAATGTTGGTGAGAAACACGTACTCCCCCAAGCTTAGGATTTTGGCCTAACTTGGTAATCAATTAGTAGCCTGGAGTGTAGTAGGGGTGCTGAGGAGCAGGAATCCACTCATCACACTGCTGAGGCTCCTCCTCCCTCTGCAGCAGCCTGAGCGTTCCGGTAGGTGATGATGTCCGCAGGCATAATCCTAAATCCGCCCTAGCAATAGTTTCAAACAAAGGAGGTGCAGGAAAAGGAATAATATCATGAGTTTTAATGCTAAATACCAGGATATAAGGAATAGGAATGTTAGGATAATCTCGTGCAAGAAAATGATGGTGTTCCATACCTGCACGGTCTAGGTAAACCTTGGTCAGAGGGTAATTATGAGGGCGTATCTCAACAATAAAGTGAGCTGCCAAACGAGTAGCAAAAATCCCACCATGTATTTTACCCTGGGATTTATTAAGATGGAGGCGTCAAGCTACAATAGCTCCCAAGCTATAGTGTTGTCGCCCTCTAGTGCCCGACGTAAAAAACAACAAAGTCTGGTGCGCTGAGCGCACCTACTTGCTCTCTAGCAAGCAAGCACTTAGCAACAAATAAAGCAAAATAATTTACGGCAGGAAAGTGTATGCTAGCGGCAGTGGTAGCTGACACCCCTCTCTCATCTCCCACTGTCAAAGTGCAATAAAAGGCATCAAACCCAACCGGTCTAGGCGCAGCTAGGCTCCCATCTGATGGGATCATGGATATGTTGCAAAATTCAGCAAATGGTATCTGATGGTTTTCAGCATATAAATCAAAGCTCACTTCAGGAGGATTATTCCTAGGCAAGAAATTAAAACTTTGAACAAATATGTTTGTGAGGATTTGATGCTGTTCACACTCATATCCGATGAAGTCGGTGAGGCCGACATTAGCAGCATATTGTGTGAACTCCTGTAGAATTCCAGCCTCTTCCAGGAATGGGGTGTGTGGCCATTCACATGGACGTACTTCCGCCAACCTCCGAGGATGGAGATCACTATCAGATGACTCCCCCATAACACCCTTGGAGTTCTTCTTGGAGCCAAACTTCCTAAAGATATTCATGGTTTTCCTATGAACAAAAATTCTAAAAAAATTAGTCCACAAATTTTTCACAATAAAACTTCACAAAATTGATAGCAACTACTCATATAGATACATAGAGGACATAGCAAGCATTCAAACTACTTAGAACTCTAAGAATTTAACATGTAAGCTCATCTACAGCAGCACAACGAATAGCTAATTATTCAAAATATAAATGCTACCTCTTGAGCATGCGTTGGTTTTTCCCTTGAAGAGGAAAGGGTGATGCAGCAAAGTAGCATAAGTATTTCCCTCAGTTTTTGAGAACCAAGGTACCAATCCAGTAGGAGGTTACACGCAAGTCGCCTTATACCTACACAAACAAATAAGAACCTGGCAACCAATGCGATAAAGGGGTTGTCAATCCCTTCACGACCACTTGCAAAAGTGAGATCTGATAGAGATAATAAGATAAATATTTTTGGTATTTTTATGATATAGATTGGAAAGTAAAGATTGCAAAATAAATAACGAAAGAAATAATAAATATATAGGAAAATAAGATGATGGAAGATAAACCCGGGGGCATAGGTTTCACAAGTGGCTTCTCTTAAGATAGCAAATTCTATGGTGGGTGAACAAATTACTGTCGAGCAATTGATAGAAAAGTGCATAGTTATGAGAATATATAGGCATGATCATGTATATAGGCATCACGTCCGCTACAAGTAGACCGAAACAATTCTGCATCTACTACTATTACTCCACGCATCGACCGCTATCCAGCATGCATCTAGAGTATTAAGTTCATAAGAACAGAGTAGCGCATTAGGCAAGATGACATGATGTAGAGTGATAAACTCAAGCAATATGATACAAACCCCATCTTTTTATCCTTGATGGCAACAATACAATATGTGCCTTGCTGCCCCTGCTATCACTGGAAAAGGACACCGCAAGATTGAACCCAAAGCTAAGCACTTCTCCCATGGCAAGAAAGATCAATCTAGTAGGCCAAACCAAACTGATAATTCGAAGAGACTTGCAAAGATAACAAATCATACATATAAGAATTCAGAGAAGAACCAAATATTGTTCATAGATAATCTTGATCATAAACCCACAATTCATCAGATCTCGACAAAGACACCGCAAAAAGAATTACATCGAATAGATCTCCAAGAGAATCGAGGAGAACATTGTATTGAGATCCAAAGAGAGAGAAGAAGCCATCTAGCTGATAACTATGGACCCGAAGGTCTGTGGTAAACCACTCACACATCATCAGAGAGGCTATGGTGTTGATGTAGAAGCCCTCCATGATCGATTCCCCCTCCGGCGTAATGCCGGAAAGGCCCCAAGATGGGATCTCACGGGTACAGAAGGATGTGGCGGTGGAAATAGGGTTCAGTGGTGCTCTCAGATGTTTTCGGGGTATATGAGTATATAGAGGCGAAAGAAGTAGGTCGGTGGAGCCATGAGGGGCCCGCGAGAGTGGGGGGCATGCCTACCCCCCTGGGCACACCTCCCTATCTCGTGGTCGCCTCGTTGCTTGCTTGACGTCCACTCCAAGTCTCCTGGATTGCGTTTGTTCCAAAAATAACTCTCCCAAAGGTTTCATTCCGTTTGGATTCCATTTGATATTCCTTTTCTGCGAAACACTGAAATAGGCAAAACAACATCAATTTGCATTGGGCCTTTGGTTAGTAGGTTAGTCCCAAAAATAAAATAAAAGTGTATAATAAAGCCCATTAAACATCCAAAACATCTAATATAATAGCATGGAACAATAAAAAATTATAGATACATAGTTGACGTATCAAGCATCCCCAAAATCATATAGTTTGGCTATGCTCTATTTTCGTCACACAAAAATGCTCTCATCATGCACAACCCCGATGACAAGCCAAGCAATTGTTTCATACTTTAGTAATCTCAAACTTTTTTTCAACATTCACGCAATACATGAGCGTGAGCCATGGGTGGAATAGAGTATAATGATGGGGGTTGTGTGGAGAAGACAAAAAAGATAAAGTCTCACATTGACGCGACTAATCAACGGGCTAGGGAGATTCCCATCAATTGATGTCAATGCAAGGTGTAGGGATTGCCATGCAACGGATGCACTAGAGCTATAAATGTATGAAAGCTCAACAAAAGAAACTAAGTGGGTGTGCATCCAACTTGCTTGCTCACGAAGACCTAGGGCATTTGAGGAAGCCCATTGTTGGAATATACAAGCCAAGTTCTATAATGAAAAATTCTCACTAGTATATGAAAGTGACAAAACAAGAGACTCTCTATCATAAAGATCATGGTGCTACTTTGAAGCACAAGTGCGGAAAAAAGGATAGTAGCATTGTCCCTTTTATTTCTTTTTTATTTCTTTTTTGGGCCTTCCTTTTTTGATTTTGCCTTTCTCCCTTTTTTTATTTGGGACAACGCTCTATGAATGATGATCATCACACTTCTATTTATTTACAACTCAATGATTAAAACTCGATTCTAGAACAAAATATGACTCTATATGAGTGCCTCCGACGGTGTACCGGGATGAGCAATGAATCAAGAGTGACATGTATGAAAAATTATGCATGGTGGCTTTCCACAAATATGATGTCAACTACATGATCATGCAAAGCAATATGACCATGATGAGGCGTGTTATAATAAATGAAATGGTGGAAAGTTGCATGGCAATATATCTAGGAATGGCTACGGAAATGCCATAATAGGTAGGTATGGTGGATGTTTTGAGGAAGATATAAGGAGGTTTATGTGTGATAGAGCGTATCGTATCACGGGGTTTGGATGCATCGGCGAAGTTTGCACCAACTCTCAAGGTGAGAAAGGGCAATGCACGATACCGAACAGGCAAGCAATGATGGAAAGGTGGGAGTGCGTATAATCCATGGACTCGACATTAGTCATAAAGAACTCACATACTTATTGCAAAAATCTACAAGTAATAAAAAACCAAGCATTACGCGCATTATCCTAGGGGATAGATTGGTAGGAAAATACCATCGCTCATCCCCGACCGCCACTCATAAGGATGACAATCAAAGAACACCTCATGTTTCCAATTTGTCACACAAGGTTACCATACGTGCATGCTACGGGATTTGCAAACTTCAGCACAAGTATCTCTCAAATTCACAACTACTCAACTAGCATGATTCTAATATTACCACCTTCATATCTCAAAACAATCATCAAGTATCAAACTTCTCATAGTATTCAATGCACTTTTTATGGAAGTTTTTATTATACCCATCTTGGATGCCTATAATATTAGGACTAATTTTATAGCCAAAGAAAATTACCATGCTGTTCTAAAGGACTCTCAAAATAATATAAGTGAAGAATTAGAGATCAATAATTTCAATAAAATAAAACCACTACCGTGCTCTAAAAGATATAAGTGAAGCACATAGGGTAAAATTTTCTAGCTCAAAAGATATAAGTGAAGCACATAGAGTATTCTAATAAATTCCGATTCATGTGTGTCTCTCCAAAAGGTGTGTACAGCAAGGATTATTGTGGTAAACTAAAAATCAAAGAATCAGATCATACAAGACGCTCCAAGCAAAACAAATATCATGTGGTGACTAAAAATATAGCCTCAAGTAATGTTACCGATGAAGCGAAGATTTAAAGAGGCGATGCCTTCCGGGGCATCCCCAAGCTTAGGCTTTTGGTTATCCTTGAATTTTACCTTGGGGTGACTTGGGAATCCCCAAGCTTAGGCTCTTGCCACTCCTTATTCCATAATCCATCAAATCTTTACCCAAAACTTGAAAACTTCACAACACAAAACTCAACAAAAAATCTCATGAGCTCCGTTAGTATAAGAAAACAAATCACCAATTTAAGGTAATGTAATGAACTCTTTCTTTATTTATATTGGTGTTAAACCTACTGTATTCCAACTTACCAATGGTTCATACCCCCCGATACTAGCCATAGATTCATCAAAATAAGCAAACAACACACGGAAAACAGAATCTTTCAAAAATAGAACAGTCTGTAGTAATCTATATCAAACGTATACTTATGTAATTCCAAAAATTCTGAAATATATTTGGTGGACGTGAGTAATTTGTCTATTAATCATCTGCAAAAAGAATCCACCTAAAAGCACTCGCCAGTAAAAAATGGCAGCTAATCTCGTGAGCGCTTAAAGTTTCTGTGTCGGGGAGGCTGATCGGACCCACGAACACCTATGGGGCCGGCGGACCAGGCCCCTTGTGGTTCGGAGGGGGGCGGAGACCGCACGAAGAGCAGATCGAGGCGAAGCACACAAGCAGTTTTACCCAGCTTCGGAGCTCTCCGGAGAGATAAAACTCCTACTGCTGCTTGTCTGATTGTATTGTGTTCTTGCTAGGGAGCGATGAGAGCTACAAAACCTAGCATGAGTGTCTCTGGTCTCGAATGAGTCGAACTGGCCGAACCCCCTCTATGTTGCGCATGGGCCTCCTTTTATATGCACAAAGGGGCTCCGACAGGTGGCAACGTAGATGAGGGTACAAATGTAAAAACAGTAGTTGGTACACCTACTTGTACAAAGGTATGGTGCAATATACCTAACTCGACGGCAAGGGATAAAGCATTAATTGCCCGTCTGCGGTCGCCTAAACAAAGGCAACAGAGACCGTCAGTGCCACCGCCGCCACGATGGCAAGCTTGTCGCTGCCGCTTATCGCTGCTCTCCGCCGGGCTGCACAGCCTCTTGACACGCTGCGCATGGAATGGTCCCATGGAGACACGTTGGTAGATGAGCTGGAGCGGAGATGAAGAGAGGTTACTGCGCGGCAAGTGCCTTGCCGCGGCTGAATCCTTGTCGCGTCAGAGGCTTGTCGCTCTCCGAGCCTTCCCGCAAGCTCCTCTTGCCGGGTCTTGTCTTCTGCGTGCCTTGAGTGGCCTTCCAGCAAGCTCCTCTTGCCGGGCCTTGTCTTCTTGGTCAAATACTTTGTTCTTGAATGGCTCCAAAGGAACCACGGAGGATCTTGGCGGTGACCAGGCAAGCCTCGCCGCTGGTGCTGCAACTGCCTGCACGATGCACGGGATGCTAGGGTACCCTACTCTAGTACACCGGCAGAGCCCCGGCCTGGGCAAGACACGGTGCCGAGCGCTGTCGGGCCAGGCCCAAAACAGTGCACGGTCACACGCGGCCTCGATCACGCCGTAACTCGCCCCGGACCCACCACGTCCCCCACTAACGGCACGCACCGAACGTGGCGTCGTGCGAGAGATCGTGGGCGTGGTCGTGGGGGTTTCTTTATTAGGAAAAGCGGAACGTCCGCCCCCTCCCCCTCCTTATAAACAGGGGAAACAGGGGCAGGCCGTCCACCTCGCCATTGCTGTCTTGTCAAGAAAACCACCCCCGCTCCCCCCTTCTTCTCCAGTGCGAAGAGAGCAGGGCTCCGGCCCCTTTCGCCACAGCACCATCGACGCCGTCGACCTCCTCCGCCGCCTCCGCCATGGCTCCGAAAGCCGACAAGGGGAAGGGCGTCAAGTCGGCCGAGGCGCAGCGGCTCGCGGCGCTGCGCAAGGAGCGGGCCATCTTCTCCCCTCAGCTCGACGCAAAGGAGCTGAGGGAGCGCTTCTACCTTTTCTGGTCGACGGAGACGCGTGCGCATCCGCGCACGAAGGTACTCCCCGCCATTGCTTCGGAATTAGCCCCAACTGGGTATCCTTTCTTTGCCCTTTTTCTATTGCGGCTCTGCCCGCCTTTTCCGAATTCTTCTGCGATATTATGAACACATACGGGTTCCGCCTCCTTGATTTCACCCCCAACGCCATTCTGACCATGGCAGTTTTCGCACACCTTTGCGAAAACTTTGTCGGGATCTATCCCAACATAGCCCTCTTCCGCCACTTCTTCATGCCCCACGTTGAGAGAGGGGAGCCGCTTTTGAGGGATAGCTTGGGTCTCCTGTGGTCGGCAAGAAAGAAGCGTATCTGGAAGGAGAGTTCCGTAGCAAGTGGGAGGAGTGGAGAGCCAACTGGTGTTGGATCGTAGAGGAGAACCCGCAGCCCTTCACTGCCGTGCGCCAAACCCCAATAGTGCGCGGCAACGATTGGAGTAACTTGGCACCGGAGGATGCTAGGTTGAAGATAGTTGTGACCCGGATTTTGCGCCTCAGGCTTGCCGGACTAATCGTAGGCGCAGTTGGCGCAGACTTCCTTCGCCGCTGCATCGCTCCCTTGCAGGAGAGGAGGAGACCTGCTTGGGAGTTCCAAAACGCGGCAGACATCATGAGGTTGCGCCCGGGTCTCAATTGGAACTTCACCGTCTTGGAGCTGGATGCGATGCTGCTAGAGCTGTTCAAGAACGACCCCGATCATCCCGAGTGGTTTAGGTTGCCGAGGGGGGTCGTCCCATTGTGCAACAACTCTGCACTCGACCGCATCCGCGCCATGATGCTGTTGTGCGATTCTCATGGGATCGTTCCAACCTGGCAAGAGCCTTCCGACGAGATCATGCAGCAGTTCTTCGACAACTTGGAAGAAGTGCCGATCCGCTCCGACGAGCAGAAGAGGCTCACCCGCGACACCACCGACGAGGAGATGGTGCGTATTGCCACCAGGCTGGAGGAGGCGGCAGACTTGCCGCTACCGGGCGCTTTTTGGGTACACCGTGGAGGAGGCGGACGCAGCCGAGGCGGCAAGCCTTGCCGAGCGAAGAGAGTTCGCCGGCGAGGAAGAGCTTGCCGCACCCGAGGCTGAGTCGAGAGGACCAGCCGAGGGCGCTTCTTCTCCAACACCCAGCGACTTGCCGCCGACGGAGCGCCCGGCTTTGCCGAAGAGGCGTCTCCGCAAGGCCGGAGACGAGACGGGGCGGCAGACGGGCCCACAGCCGCAGCGCCGCGCGACGCGCTCTACCACGGCAAGTGATGGTGCCGCGGGAGCACCTCACACTGCTGCGACAACTGGGGCGGGATCCTCCCAGGCCACCGCCAACGCCTCCGCCAAGCGGCCAAGAGAGCCCACTCCTCCGCCTCGTCGCACCGGAGGAGAGCCGGAGTTTGACTTCTCCGCGCTCAGCTCCGAGGAGGAAGAAGAAGAGTAAGCTTTAATATTGTGCTTGTATTTCTTCAATTCTGTTGCTTCATCTTGAATCTAATTTGCTTCGCTCTGAACTCTTTCATTTTCAGGACGCTGGCCCAGAGAGCGTCGAAGAGAGCCAAGACCCCGGCGGTCGTTGTTGAGGACGATCCACCCATGGCAACGGAGGGCGCGTCTGAGACCCCTTTGCCGGATCCGGCAACCCTTCCTCAGAGCAACCCCCAGCACAGCCCCCAGAGTAAGTATGCTGTTTTCTCCTTACTGTTAGGTGTGCGTGGGTGCTCCTTCCTTATTGATATCTCGATTTGTTGATTTGTGTAGGAGCAGAGCAGCCTCATCGGGAGGACCCGGAAGCCGCCCGAGATTCTATCTGCTGCGACCACGCCGCCAAGGGAGGATTCCCGGCAAGGGAGCCGTCCTCGCAAGGGAGGCTACTCCGCAAGGGAGGCTACTCCGCAAGGGAGGCTACCCCGGCAAGGACAACACTGATCCTCCGGTGGTCGAGACCACGGCTGCAGATCCCATTGCAGGTAATCCCTTTGTGAAAAATTTCCCTAGGGCTTGTTTTCTTCTGTTTTCTTTTTGAACATTTGCTTGATCGTTTCTTTCTTTGTCTGACGCAGAGCCGATGGAGGTCGAGGTCGTCGGCGAGGAGGACGCGCGCGGCAGCACTGACGAAGCCGCCGCCGTGGAAGAAGAGGTCGTCGCTGACGAGCCTGTCGGCGAGGAGGCCACTGAGGCTGCCGACGCAGAAGCCGGCGAGGGGTCGGGCAATCGCACTGACGGCCCTGAGGCCGCAGGAGCGCCAGCGCTACACCGACGGCCGACGCTTCGCTGTTGCAGCCGCCAGTTCGAGGAGCCCCAGCCCGGCGCCTACTTGAAGGCCGGCGACGGTGTCTTCATCAAACTCCCCTGGGAGTCGAGCTCCAGGGCGCCGGTCGAAGGAGAGACCTTCGACGGAGAGCTGCTCGCCTCCGCTGGGCTGACGCTGGTGGACGTGCCAAGCAGCAGCAGCGGCGAGTCTGAGGAGGAGCAGCTGCTGAAGAAGCTGTTGTCGCTCTACCGCGCCCGGCAAGCCAAGTTGGAGTCCCGGGAAGCACTTGTCGCGAGGGCGGGAGCAGACATGGAGAAGCGCTGCCAGAAGAGCTCCGGAGCGCCAACCAAGAAACTCTCCGGAACGTAGCAGAAGCGCGGGAGCAACTTGCAGAAGAGCGCACGGCCTTCATCCTCGATAAGGCCGCAGCTGAGGAGGAGCAGCAGCTGGCCGCCGAGAAGCTCTCCGCGCAGAAGAGCGAGCTGGCGCAGCGGAAGGTCAACCTGGACAGCCATGAGGAAGATCTTGTCGCGCGCGAGGAGTCACTTGGCGGGGCGCTTAAGGAAGCGAAGGATGCTGCCGCTGCCGCCGAGGCCGCCAAGGAAGAGTTGAAGGCGAAGGTGGCGCAGCTGGAGGCCAGTCTCTAGAAGAGCGGCGAAGAGCTTGCCGCGCTCAAGCACGAGCGCGAGAAGGACGCTTACACCCTTGGCGAGCTGCAGGGCCGTCTCGCCGATAGGGGCAAGGAGCTCGAAGCTGCCAAGGATTCCAAGGCGGATCTCGAGCTGAAGCTGACCACTCTGACGCAGACGCTGGACGGCGCCAGAGAGCGGGAGGTGGGCATGTTGGAGACGATCAAGGCCAAGGAGGAGCTGCTGGAGAATGCTGTTGATACCCAGAGCGCCTTGAGGGAGAGTGTGGAGCACTGGACCGAAGGTCTTGTGGATACTGCTGCCGACATCCACAACGAGCTGATGGAGCTGGGGATGGTGGATCTTGCATACTCCTCCGACGAGCATCTCCAACCCAGCGCCAAGCTTAGCTTATTCTTCAAGGGCGTGTTGACGGGCCTCCAGCGACTCCGGGAAGAGGTCCCAAAGCAGCTGGCCGAGGAGTCATGCCAGATCTATGCAGGAGCCCTGGAGAAGGTGTTGATAAAGGTGGCCTTCCGCAATCCAGGCCTCAACCTCAACGGCGTCCTCAGATCCTTGCCGCCAGATGCTAATGTGGAGGTGCTCAAAGCCCTTGTCGCACCCATTGTGGACAAGGTGAACAAGATCAAGCGGATTTATGGCGACCGCGTAGACTAGGCTGCCAACTTTATCTTTCCCTTGTCGCTGCTGATCATGTTTAGAACAATTTGTTAGATCAGCGACAAGTTATTTTGTAATATACTCTATCTTAGGCGATCATTGCAATGTTATTTCCTTTACTTGATTCCTTCCTTTGTACGTTTTTGCCCTACGCATTTAGGGAACTCGTCGGTGCAGGCACCTTTGTCAGGCCGAAAAGTGCGAACGTCAAGACTTCTTGGCGGTGCCGCCTCCGACAAGCAACCTTGTCGCGACTAGCTACAGCTCACTTAAGTTGTTGAGCGGACTCGAAACAAAGTAAGGGCGCGACTAGTCATGAAGTTGGTTCCTCTAGCAGGTGTTTTCCACACAAAGTACTATCGCTCGAGGAAGATAACTTAAAATTTAAAAACTGATTGCTCAAACTTTGGCAACTTAGCTTTTCTGTCGTTTGCTTCCCGATAAGGCTAAACTTCCTCGAGCGATGCTTGGTCCATAGTATTATCTTCTCCTTCCCCCCTGGTTAACTTGTGCGCAAGGGAGCCTTCCTTTCTTTGAGAAAGAGAAAGAAGAGAAAATAAAGTCATGGAGCCTAGTGGCTCGATATTGCTTACCGGGTGTGGGTGCTGCACAAAATGTTAGCCAAAACATGCAATAAAATGATGAAAGCATGAATTTGACAAGTTGTGCGCAACACATGAGCTTTACTGATGCACGGGGTCTGCGCCCGGCTTTGTACAAAGGATTACATGCAACAGCGGCAAGACTTGTACTAAAGGTGGTTGCCGGAACAGGTTCCTGCAACCGCGCCCTATGGGTAAAACTTACGAAGATGCTCAATGTTCCTGGAGTTGCTCACCGGAATGCCATCTTCGGTCTCAAGGCATGACAGCGCCAAAGCCTAGTGACTCGCTTTCACGATAAGGGCCTTCCCACTTTGGCGTCAACTTGTTTGAATTCTTGGCGGACCGAACACGCCGAAGAACAAGGTCGCCTTCCTCGAGGCTTATGGCACTAACTGCGGCTTATGGTAGCGACGCAAAGCTTGTCGGTAACGGCGGCTCGCATAAATGCCCTGAAGACGATCTTCCTTTAGGAGCAGACCGTCATCTTGTCGCAGCTGCTCTTGCTCAAGCTCATCATAAGCGAGCACTCGAGGCGATCCGTGATACGAAGTTCCGTGGGGAGAACTGCCTCTGCTCCATAGACTAGAGCAAAGGGTGTCCGCCAGTGGCTCGATTTGGCGTCGCCCCGATCGACCAAAGAACCACCGGCAGCTCCTCAATCCAGTTTCTTCCGCACTTGCGCAGCCTGGCCGAAAGTTCAGGTCTTGAGCCCGACAAAGACTTCAGCATTTGCCCTCTCTCGCTGACCGTTGCTTCTCGGGTGAGCAATGTATAAAGCAGACCTTGGCGCCAAGATCTTGGACGCATCGCATGAAGGTGCGACTTGTAAATTGTGTGTGTTGTCGGTGATGATCCTGTTAGGGATTCCAAACGGCAAACAATCGACCAAGAACTTGGCTGCCGATCGTGTCTGTCACCTTCCTCACCGCTTCCACTTCCGGCCACTTTATGAACTTGTCGATGGCGACGCACAAGTACTTCAAAGCCCCGATAGCTCGGGGAAGGGGTCGAGGATGTCGAGCCCCTGCACCAAAAATGGCCAGGATAAAGGGATCGCCCGAGAGCTTGAGCTGGCCGGTGTATCTGCTTGGAGTGGAACTGCACGCTTCACACTTGGTTACTTGTGCAGTTGCATCCGGAGGGCTGTCGGCGGAAGAAACCTTGCCGGAAAGCCATGCCAAGCAAGGGCTCTTGCGCCAATGTGGTGACCACATATGCCTCCATGTATCTCTCGCCAACAGCTTTTGTCCATCTTCCCGCAAATACACTTCAATTTCACACCGTTGAGTCTTCTTACATGCGATCTTTGTCGACAAACTGGTACATACTTGACTACCGGGCTACTCTCTCAGCTTCTTCTTGCTCTTCGGGAAGTTCTCCTGTCTGAAGGAAATGGACAATCTGTTGCGCCCATGCTGGAGCTTGCGGCTCGATAACAAGGACTAAAGGCACATCTGCTGCTGCGGAACATCGCCTTCCACGACAAGAACTTGCGGCATCGCCGAGCTTGATGTTCTCCGGCAAGCTTGCCGGAGCAAAACTTGTCGAGCGTCGCTTCAACGAAACAAACCCCAGGGCTTGTCAAGCAGACTGCCCTCACCTGTTGGTGTCGATCTTGGGGACCTTCTTGGCGGCGGCTTCGAAGCTCACGGAAAGTAGTCACCAGAGATCAACTTCCTCTTCTCGTTCTGTCCAGTTGATGGTGTTACGGTTGGTTGAGTCAGCTTGAGCACGAAAATCCCTGGTTCCATAGGCAACTTAAGTGCAGCGCACTTTGACAGGCCATCAGCAATATCATTCTGAGCTCTTGGAACATGTTCCATTTGTAGGCCGTCAAAGTGTTCTTCTAGCTTCCTCACTTCATCAACGTAGGCTTCCATCAATGGACTCTGATAATCTTTGTTCACTTGGCGGACGACAAGCTGCGAGTCACCCCTGACAATAAGCTTCTTGATCCCAAGGTCCATTGCGATCCTGAGACCGGTAAGCAAACCTTCATACTCTGCAGTATTGTTTGTTGCTTGCTCCTTGGGAAAGTGCATCCGGACAACGATTTGAGGTGCTCTCCGTGGGTGCGATAAGCAAGACACCGCACCGGGCGCCTTTGCAGCGAGAAGGCACCATCAAAGTACATCAGCCACTCTTTGCTTGCTTCCTTGATGGGAATGCTCAGATCTGGAATTTCTTCATCCGGTGTTGGCGCCCATTCTGCTATGAACTCGCCAATGCTCTGCTTTGGATAGTTGAAGTGCTCTCAAACTTGAGGCCAAAGCTTGACAGTTCCAGTGCCCACTCGACAATCCTGCCTGTTGCCTCTGGATTCTGCAGTATCCTCTTCAGCGGAAAGCGAGTGACAACTATGATCTCATGTGCCTGAAAGTAATGACGCAGCTTTCTCGAGGCCATAAGGAGGCCGAAAAGCAATTTCTGCACACCAGAGTACCTTGACCTAGCCCCTCCGGAGGGAATCGACAGTAAACTGGGCGCTGCACCATCCTTTTTCCGCATTCTGCTCTTGCGCTTCACGCAGATCCGTCCCTTGTCGGGACCAGAGCTTGCCGGCGAAGCCCCCCGCTTGTCGCTGGATGTGTCTGCCGTGGTTGCTAGCTCATCATCCGCCTCCCTCTCCGCTACTAATGCAGCACTAACCACTTGATTGGTTGCCGCTATATATAGCAGCAACTTCTCTTGTGGCCTAGGTGCGACAAGTGTTGGAGTGGAGGACAAGTATCTCTTTAAGTCCTGCAGCGCAGCCTCCGCTTCGGGAGTCCATTGCATGGGACCTGCCTTTTTCAAAATTTTGAAAATTGGCGAGGCGCTGCTCAGCAGACCTAGAGATAAACTCGCTGAGAGCAGTGTACGCAACCGCAAGTCTTCGTACATCCTTGACGCCGCTTTGGTGCTTCAATCTGCTCACTGGCCTTGTTCTTGTCGGGATTGGCTTCAATCCCCCGCAGAGACACGAAGAACCCGAGAAGCTTGCCGGAAGGTACTCCAAACACGCACTTCTCGGGGTTGAGCTTGAGGTTGATCTTGCGCAGATTTGCAAAGGTCTCATCCAAATCTTGAACCAGGGTTGCTTTGTCCTTGCTCTTGACCACTATGTCATCCATGTAGGCTTCTACATTTCTGTGCATTTGCGGCTCAAAAGCATCGTGAACTACCCTTGCGAACGTTGAACCAGCATTCTTCAAACCGAAAGGCATCCGTATGAAACAATATGTGCCACATGGAGTAATGAATGAGGTTTTCTCCTCATCCTCTTCTGCCATGAAGATCTGATGGTATCCTGAATATGCATCAAGAAATGAAAGCAAATCACATCCAGCCGTGGAGTCAACAATCTGGTCGATGCGCGGCAAGGGAAATGGATCTTTGGGACAAGCTTTATTAACATCCGTGAAGTCAATACAAAGTCTCCATTTTTCATTTGCCTTGGCGCACGACTACAGGATTGGCCAACCACGTGGGATGGAGCACTCCTCGACAAGGCCTGCCGCTTCCAATTTCTTGATCTCTTCGCAATGAACTCTTGGCGCCCAACGCTCGCTTCGACTTTTTGCTTGACGGGCGCGCGATGAGGACAAACGGCCAGGCGGTGCTCAATTACTTTCCTGGGAACACCGGGGATGTCAGACGGTTGCCATGCAAACACGTTGACATTCGCCCGCAGGAAAGCAACGAGCGCGCCTTCCTATATAGGGTCGAGAGAGGCACTGATGGTGAAGGTACCACCAGTGCCGTCCTCCTTGGCGGACACCTTCTTGGTCTTTGGCGGAGCTGCCATCTTCTTCTTGCACTTGCCGGTGGAGCTCGATGGTGCGTCCTCGACGGTAGCGCAGCACCGAAGAGGTGCGCTTGCCGGAGTGAGCATCGAGCTCTTGCCGGACTTGGACTTGGTCTTCTTCCCCGGAGCTTCAGCCGCAAGTGTCCGGCATTCTGTCGCTGCTGCATCCCGGTAGATCTTGTCGGCACAGATAAGAGCATCCTTCTTGTCGCCATGGACAGAGATGATGCTTATCGGCCCGGCATCTTGAGTAAGTTGTAGGCGTGGTGAGAGGCTGCCATGAACTTGGCGAGTGCCGGATTTGCCAAGTATCCCATTGTAAGGCAATGGGAAATCGGCAACGTCGAATGTGACCCTCTCGGTCCTAAAGTTCAGCTGGCTGCCAAATGTTACCGGCAACGTGATCTTCCCCTTCAGCTTGCTCCTTCCCGGATTAATTCCTTGGAATGTGCCAGTCTCTTCGAGCTCGCTGTCAGGGATTTGAAGCTTCTGGAGCACCATGGAGGAGATCAGTTCAAGCCGGCCTCGCCGTCAACTAGCATCTTGGTGACCTTGAGGTTGCGGATAGTTGGTGAGACCAACATCGGCAAGCACCCGATCGCAGTTATGCGATCAGGGTGGTCCTCAACATCAAAGATGATAGGCGTGCAGGACCACTTCAGAGGCCTGCGTGACTCTACGGATGGTTTCGCTGCATTGACCTCCCGCATCCATTGCTTGAGTTGGCGGTGGGAAGTATGCAGGGAAGCACCTCCGTCAACGCAGAGGACCACCGTAGCTTTCTGAAACTCCTGCTCGTCGGCGTCATCATCATCCATGTCTTCATCGTCGTCTTCGTCTTCATCCTTGTCGCGGCCGCGGAGAGGCTGTCTCTCCTGTCAAGGCGTCCTCCCCGGCCGGGTCTCTTCTTCTGGCTCCTCCAAAGACCTTCTGAGCCTTCTCTTTGTCGCGCCGCTCGTACTCAGCCTTCTGCTGTTCAACAAGTTGCTCGACTTTCTTGCAGCTCTGGAGGTCATGGCCCTTGGTGCGGTGGATCTTGCAGTACTGCTTGCCGGAGCCGTCCTGCTTGTCGGCGGCCGCCACGGACTGGTGGTTGGCGTCAGCGGCAACCTCCTTGCCGGAGCCACCAGCCTTGGCGTTCTTGTCGCCACCTCCGTTGCCGGACTGCTCAACAGCTAGCACTTCTCTGCCTTTCTTCTTCCTGTTGCCTCGCCGCCGGCTCTCCTTTGCCGTGGCGGTCTCCTCACTGTCAGATCCTTCTTCTGCATTCTCTCACGAGTCTCCTCCTTCCTCGTGCGTGCACACTTGTCGCCAAGGCATACAGATCAACGACATCCTTGACTTTGCACATCGCCATCTCCTCCCTCATCCTGCGGTTCCGCACGTTCTGATGAAACGCGCTGATCACTGCGGCAGGGTGGACATCTGGGATGTTGTAGTGCACATGGCTGAATCTCTGAATGAACTTGCGCAGGGACTCTCCTTCCTTCTGGGCGAGAAGATGAAGGTCACTCTCTTGGCCATGAGGCTTGTGGCCGCCTGTGAAGGCGCCAACAAACTGATGGCATAAATCTGCCCAAGAGGATATGGAACTGTCCGGCAAGTGCATGAGCCAAGACCTGACGTTGGGCTTGAGCACGGCGGGAAGTAGTTGGCAAGGATCTTGTCGTCCGTCCCCGCAGCTTGCACCGCGATGGTGTAGATGCCGAGGAACTCCGACGGATGCGCCCCGCCATCGTACTTCTCCGGCACATCTGGTTTGAAGTTTTTTCGGCTGGGCCACTTTGGACTTGCCGCAGCTCACGAGTGAACGCAGGGCAACCTACCGCAGACGGCAAGTCGCTGGTTCTCCGGGCGCGCGCATGTCAATAGAGTGCCCAGCGCGCTTGTCGGACTGACGTCGCGGTTCTCTCCGGCGCTCGATGCGAGTTCGAGCGTCCTCTTGTTGTCGTTCATGAAGAACTTGGCGCTGATCGCGGCGAGCTCGTGGATCCGATGACGCGGTGGAGTCGCTGTCGAGGTGGATCCGGTGAGTCGGCGATCTTGGCCTTTGGGGTGGAGAGTGCATGGTAGTTGCACCTCCAACAGTCTCGTCGCCACCGGCTCGCGTTTGGCGTTCCTGCCGCGGCAGTGACGCACTCGGTTGCCGCGGAGCGTCGCCGTTGGCGAAGCCGATGAGACTCTGTATAGTGGCCCTCCACTCGTCGACCTTGTCGGCCGTTGGAGGGTAGTCAAGGAGCAGTTGAGCTCTCGCCAGAGCTTCTGCTGGAGTAGTGGGTGGCAGTGGTGAACGGTGCGAGGAGCGGGATATGCTCGGACTTCTAACTATGTTAGAAGGAGCAGCATCCCGTCCAGGCGGCCGTATTTCGCTCGTGCCAGCGTGTTGGCGTGCACGCTGGTCTTGAGGGTCTCGAGATCCTCCAGCTCGGTCTTGATCCAACGAGCGTATGGTATTGTGAATACCATGACGCTGTTGGTCCCGCGTCTCCTGAGATGGGCGCGGGGGGTGTGCGGACGCCGAGGTTTGCGCGGCCTTGTCCTTGGACTTGGCAGCATCACGAACCCCTTCGCCGGCGCCCGTTCTTCCGCCAGCGTCTGCTCCACCACCCGTTTGCTCCGGTGATGGTGGGTACGACGCGGACGGCTCCGCTGCCGCCGAAGCCTTCTTCTTCGGTGGCATGTTGATGAAGATGTTGAAGATGCCAAAGATGTTGCTCGTGCGAACACCGGATCAGGTTCACACAGCCTCGACGCCCCCTACCTGGCGCGCCAAAGATGTCGGGGAGGCTGATCGGACCCACGAACACCTATGGGGCCGGCGGACCAGGCCCCTTGTGGTTCGGAGGGGGGGCGGAGACCGCACGAAGAGCGGATCGAGGCGGCACACGAGCAGTTTTACCCAGCGGAGCTCTCTGGAGAGATAAAACTCCTACCGCTGCTTGTCCGATTGTATTGTGTTCTTGCTAGGGAGCCGATGAGAGCTACAAAACCTAGCATGAGTGTCTCCGGTCTCGAATGAGTCGAATCGGCGAACCCCTCTATGTTGCGCATGGGCCTCCTTTTATATGCACAAAGGGGCTCCGACAGGTGGCAACGTAGATGAGGGTACAAATGTAAAAACAGTAGTTGGTACACCTACTTGTACAGTGTACAGTGCAATATACCTAACTCTGACGGCAAGGGACAAAAGCATTAATTGCCCGTCCCTGTCGCCTAAACAGTGCAACAGAGACCGTCAGGTGCGCCTCCGTTTGCCACGATGGCAAGCCTGTCAGCGCCGCTTATCGCTGCTCTCCGCCGGGCTGCACAGCCTCTTGACACGCTGCGCATGGAATGGTCCCATGGTGACACGTTGGTAGATGAGCTGGAGCGGAGATGAAGAGAGGTTACTCGCGGCAAGTGCCTTGCCGCTGCTGAATCCTGTCGCGTCAGAGGCTTGTCGCTCTCGAGCCTTCCGGCAAGCTCCTCTTGCCGGGTCTTGTCTTCTGCGTGCCTTGAGTGGCCTTCCGGCAAGCTCCTCTTGCCGGGCCTTGTCTTCTTGGTCAAATACTTTGTTCTTGAATGGCTCCAAAGGAACCACGGAGGATCTTGGCGGTGACCAGGCAAGCCCCGCTGAGGTGTCAGAATCGCCAGTGCATCTAGCAGGATACTAGGGTACCCCTACTCTAGTACACCGACATTCTGTTTTTTAGAGCAAGATCATAAGGACTTCACGCAAGTCTTCCCAAAGGTTCTACTTGGCACAAAAACTAATTAAAACATAAAACCACATCTAACCAGAGGCTAGATGAATTATTTATTACTAAAAAAAGAAAAAGTAAGAAACAAAAATAAAATTGGGTTTCCTCCCAACAAGCGCTATCGATTAACGCCCCTAGCTAGGCATAAATGCAAGAATAGATCTAGGTATTATCATCTTTGGTTGGCAATTCTTCAATAGAACATTTATACCCCTTAGGAGTTTCCTTCCTTTTGGTAATGATCAAACTCCAAGGCAAGAAATCAAGAAATTCATTTGTAGCAAAAGTTTCCTTAATGATAGCGAAAAAGTTGGAGTGAACACTTATGGATTTGAGATCCGCATTTTCCTTACTAGAAGATTCACCCTTATTTTTAGGAACATACATCAATTTGGTAACTTTAGTAGTAGTAGGATTTGGGGTATGTTTCACGGACAAAAAGGCAGACCCTAAGTTGGTAATAATGTCCTCAAGTTTATCAATTCTTGTGGAATCTTGATCTATTCTTTCGTTAACTATATGTTCCTTTTCTTTAAAAAAATTCAGAGTAACTCCTACCTTAGATCCATATTGGGTAATTTGGTTATGGATATTTTTATCCAAATTTTCAATCAACTCTACATTGGCCACTTTATTTTCAATGATTTCAAGCCTTTGCATCACATGTTCCAAAGTTAAAATAGTTCCATTAACCAAAAGAGGTGGTGGGCCAAACAAATCTAACATAGCATTATAAGAATCAAAAGTATGGCTACCCTAGAAATTCCCTCCGGTAATCGTATCAAGAATATATCTGTTCCAAGGAGTGAAGCCTACATAAAAATTGTGAAGAAGAATGGAAGTAGATTGCTTCCTAGTAGATCTATTCTGAGCATTGCAAATTCTGTGCCAAGCATCTTTCAGATTTTCTACCTCCCTATGTTTAAAATTAAGAACTTCATGATCGGGAGTATTAACAATGATAGAAGGACTAGCCATGATAGCAAACGATCTAACACACGGCGACACAAGAAGCAAGCGAAAAAAAGGCGAACAGAAAAAAAGGGCGAATAAAAAGGCAAAGGTGAAGTGGGGGAGAGGAAAACGAGAGGCAAAAGGCAAATAATGTAATGCGAGGGATAAGAGTTTGTGATGGGTACTTGGTATGTCTTGACTTGACTTGACTTGGCGTAAGCCTCCCCGGCAACGGCGCCAGAAATCCTTCTTGCTACCTCTTGAGCATGCATTGGTTTTTCCCTTGAAGAGGAAAGGGTGATGCAGCAAAGTAGCGTAAGTATTTCCCCTCAGTTTTTGAGAACCAGGGTATCAATCCAGTAGGTGGTTACACGCAAGTAGCCTTATACCTACACAAACAAATAAGAAACTTGCAGCCAACGCGATAAAGGGGTTGTCAATCCCTTCACAGCCACTTGCAAAAGTGAGATCTGATAGAGACAATAAGATAAATATTTTTGGTATTTTTATGATATAGATTGGAAAGTAAAGATTGCAAAATAAATAACGGAAGAAATAATAACTTGATAGGAAAAATAATATGATGGAAGATAGACCCGGGGGACATAGGTTTCACTAGTGGCTTCTCTCAAGATAGCAAATTCTACGGTGGGTGAACAAATTACTGTCGAGCAGTTGATAGAAAAGTGCATAGTTGTGAGAATATCTAGGCATGATCATGTATATAGGCATCACGTCTGCCACAAGTAGACCGAAACGATTCTGCATCTACTACTATTACTCCACACATCGACCGCTATCCAGCATCCATCTAGAGTATTAAGTTCATAAGAATAGAGTAACACATTAGGCAAGATGACATGATTTAGAGGGATAAACTCAAGCAATATGATATAAACCCCATCTTTTTATCCTCGATGGCAACAATACAATACGTGCCTTGCTGCCCCTGCTATCACTGGGAAAGGACACCGCAAGATTGTACCCAAAGCTAAGCACTTCTCCCATGGCAAGAAAGATCAATCTAGTAGGCCAAACCAAACTGACAATTCAAAGAGACATGCAAAGATAACAAATCATATGTATAAGAATTCAGAGCAGAACCAAATATTGTTCATAGATAATCTTGATCATAAACCCCCAATTCATCAGATATCGACAAACACACCGCAAAAAGAATTACATCGAATAGATCTCCAAGAGAATGGAGGAGAACTTTGTATTGAGATCCAAAGAGAGAGAAGAAGCCATCTAGCTAATAGCTATGGACTCGAAGGTCTGTGGTAAACTACTCACACATCATCGGAGAGGCTATGGTGTTGATGTAGAAGCCCTCCATGATCGATTCCCCATCCGGCAGAGCACCGGAAAAGGCCCCAAGATGGGATCGCACGGGTACAGAAGGTTGCGGTGGTGGAAATAGGGTTTCGTGGTGCTCTCGAGGTATATGACTATATAGAGGCGAAAGAAGTAGGTCGGTGGAGCCACGAGGGGCCCGCGAGGGTGGGGGCGTGCCTACCCCCCTGGGCACACCTCCCTATCTCGTGGCCGCCTTGTTGCTTGCTTGACGTCCACTCCAAGTCTCTTGGATTGCGTTTGTTCCAAAAATAACTCTCCCGAAGGTTTCATTCCATTTGGATTCTGTTTGATATTTCTTTTCCGCGAAACATTGAAATAGGCAAAAAATATCATTTTGCATTGTGCCTTTGGTTAGTAGTAATCATAGAATTGCATCTCCTTATCACACCGCAGTCAAGTGATCAAGTAGAATTGAGAAATAGAGAGCTCAAATTAATTTTGCAAAAGACTTTTAATAGGTCTAGAAAGAATTGGTCCAAGAAACTTGATGATACATTATGGGCTTATAGAACTGCATACAAAAATCCTATGGGTATGTCTCCGTATAAAATGGTTTATGGAAAAGCATGTCACTTACCTCTCGAACTAGAACATAAGGCATATTGGGCTATTAAAGAGCTCAACTATGATTTCAAACTTGCCGGTGAGAAGAGGTTATTTGATATTAGCTCACTTGATGAATGGAGAACCCAAGCTTATGAAAACGCCAAGTTGTTTAAGGAAAAAGTTATAAGATGGCATGACAAAAGGATACAGAAGCGCGAGTTTAATGTAGGTGATTATGTATTGCTATACAACTCTCGTTTAAGATTTTTTGCAGGAAAATTTCTCTCCAAATGGGAAGGCCCCTATGTTATCAAGGAGGTCTATCGTTCCGGTGCCATAAAAATCAACAACTTCGAAGGCACGAACCCGAAGGTGGTAAACGACCAAAGATTTAAACATTACATCTCAGGTAATCCCATAAATTTTGAAACCAATATTATTGAAACCGTGACCCCGGAGGAATACATAAGAGACACTTTCCAGAATGTTTCAGACCCCGAAAAGGAATAGGTATGTGGTACGGTAAGTAAACCAACTCCAAAACAATTTCTAAGGCAATATTTCTTTGTTTTGGAATATTTAGGAAAATAGAAAAATAAGTAGCAGTCCGGGAAGTACACGAGGGCCCCACGAGGGTGGTGGGCGCGCCCTACCCCCCTGGGCACGCCCCCCTACCTCGTGAGCACCTCGTGTGCCCTCCGGACTCCGTTTTCTTGCACGTTACGTATTTTGGTCGGTAAAAATTCATTATATATTCTCCCGAAGGTTTTGACTCCCATATCACGCAAATCTCCTCTGTTCTTGTTTCGAGCTGTTTTTCTGACAGATCTAGATTATCATGACGGCCCCAAGTGCTTCCAAGGACAAGTTCTTCGAGAAGGTCATCAACCCTTAACTCGCGGAGGTGTTGCGACACCCTCAAACCATTGAGTTGCGTGATGGGTTGCTGCACATCCGCGATGAAGAGGGACCAAAGGGGACCGGAAGCGTGGAGACGAGGCTCGAAGCAGTGGAGCAACAATTTTTCAAGTGCCTAGGGATGGTGGAACGTGGACTCAACTCCAACCACATGATGATCGCGGAGTTCACTAGCAACCACAAGTTGGATGCTGACAACATCGGGGAGGCCATCTCCAAGCTTCACGAGAAGATCGAGCACCTTCAAGCCCAAATCTATGACCTACAAAACCAAAACTGTGAGTACGAATATAGATTCAAAAGGATGAGTTTGGCTACAAATTTGAGGATTCCGGAGACTCGATCATCCTTCTATGATGGTGAACCTATGCCTTGGAAGATGGACGCAAAGCCCGCATCATCGACAACACCCCCACCTTCTTCACCGACAAAGGAGACATAATCACATGGGTATGGGCACTCCCCTTGGCAACTGCCAAGCTTGGGGGAGGTGCCCCGGTATTGTATTACAAACACATCTCCTACCTTTCCTGTTTTTCTTAGTTCGATCCTATTAGTAGTATTTTGATCTAGTAGAATAAAGTTATGGCATGATCTAGTTTTGAGTTTTGTTTTACGATCTCTCTATGTAATCGAGTCCGTGAGCTATATATATAATAAAGATTAGTGTTGAGTCAAGGGCTTGATTATTTTTCCATGATCTTGGGTGAATAAAAGAAAGGAAGAAAAAGAATAAAAAGAAACAAAGAGTTCATATTGATCTTATTGAGAGTAATGAATTCACATAGAAAGAGTATGATGATTAAAAGTTGTTGGGAGTTGGCAGACATAGCTTTCGTCATCGTTGAAATTAATAAGAAGTAATAAGGAAAGAGAGGTTTCACATATAGATATATTATCATTGACATCTTTTATGATTGGGAGCACTCATTAATATATGACATGCTAAAGAGTTGATGTTGGACAAGGAAGACAACATAATGAGTTATGTTTTCTTATATCTGAGATAAAGTATGTTGTCATGGATCCTCTAACCTGTTGAGCTTGCCTTTCCCCTTCATGCTAGCCAAATTCTTAGCACCAAGTAGAGATACTACTTGTGCTTCCAAATACCCTTAAACCAGTTTTGCCATGAGAGTCCACCATATCTACCTATGGATTGAGTAAGATCCTTCAAGTAAGTTTTCATCGGTGCAAAGCAATAAAAATTTCTCTAAATATGTATGATTGATTGGTGTGGGAGAAATAAGCTTTATACGATCTTGTGATGTGGAAGTAATAAAAGCGTATTTAACTGCATAATAAAGGTTCTTATCACAAGGGGCAATATAAAGTGACGTTCTTTCGCATTGAGATTTTGTGCATCCAACCATAAAAGCGCATGGCAACCTCTGCTTCCCTCTACGAAGGGCCTATCCTTTATTATTATCTTCTACCTTACGCAAGTGTCACGGTGATCTTCACCTTTCCTTTTTCATTTTATCATTTGGCAAGCCTAGCATGTTTGAAAGAACATGATATATATATATCTAATTGGATGTAGGGGAGCATGATTTATTATTGTTGACATTACCCTTGAGGTAAAAGGTTGTGGGGCAAAACTATAAGCTCCTATCTTTCTCTGTGTCCGATTAAAACTCCGTAACCACAAGTATTGCGTGAGTGTTAGCAATTATGGAGGAATAGATGATGGTTGAGTATGTGGACTTGCTTTTAAGCTCTGACATAGACTCTTCCCGATGTTATGATAAATTGCAATTGCTTCAATGACTGAGGTTATAGTTTTTTTGGTGCTCAATAAGGTTTATGATTCATACTTTTGCATTGTGAATAGATCATCACTTGAACATAAGTAATCATATGACAAAATCTATATATGTTGCTGTTATGAGAATAATCATGATGCCTTCATGTCCGTATTTTATTTTTATCGACGCCTCTACCTCTAAACATGAGGACATATTTATTGTTATCGACTTTTCACTTGAGGAGAAGAGAGGTCTAAGCTTGGGGGAGTTGATACGTCCATTTTGCATCATGCTTTTATATCGATATTTATTGCATTATGGGCTGTTATTTCACGTTATGTCACAATACTTATGGCTATTCTCTCTTATTTTACAAGGTTTACATAAGGAGGGAGAATGCTGAAATTTGGAATTCGAAATTTGGAAAAGGAGCAAATATTAGAGACCTATTCTACGCAACTCCAAAAGTCCTGAAACTCCACGGAACATCTTAAAATAATTAAAGAAAAATCCTCGCCAAAGATGAAGGCCAGGGGGCCCACACCCTGCTCACGAGGGTGGGGCGCCCCCCCTTAGGGCGCCCCCCCCCCCTAGGGCGCGCCCCCTACCTCATGGGCCCCCTGGTGGCTCTCCGACGCCCATCTTTTTTTTTGACTATGAAGACAGTAGGAAAGGTTCCTACTGCATATATATTACCAAAACCCCAGGGGGTATAATTACATGTGTGTGTTACATACATGGGTAGTGGTTGCACCACTAAAAAAGCACTAGAGAGTACACAAGCACCTATTGTATGGATTCAAGTATAGCAGTAACAATATGCTCTTTGGAGGGTTTCACTCTATATCTAAGATTAGAGAAGTCCAACTTAAACCTCTGTTTCTAGGCTGTGACAGAGGGTTTGATCTTCCTAAAGTGGTTGTTATTTCGCTCCTTCCAGAGACTCCAGGCCGACGTCAAAAAGATATCCATCCACATCTTTCTAGGCTGCATGGTTTTTTGATGTTTGATCATATCAAGTCTGTCATGCTGTGTGGTCCATGTGAAGCCAAGAGCTCGCCAGCATTCCTGACTGAAAGTGCAAAGAAAGAATAGGTGCTCCACCGTTTCTTCGACGTGATGGCCACACAAGAGGCAATCAGTGTTTGTACCAATGTTGTAGTGCCTCCTCTTGAGCATGTTTCTGGTGTTGAGACGATCAACGAGTAGGAACCACCCAAAGGTCTTAATCTTGGGAGTACTTTTTGCTTTCCACAGCCAGCCGAAAGCTTCATGGGCAATCACATCTTTGAAATAGAATTTGTAGTATGAGGATGTTTTGAAGGTTTGGTCGCCCCATATAACTTGCCAGGTGTCATGTTCATCCGTAAGTGTGATCTCGGCCACCTCAGATTGGATGGATCGTGATTAAATCACGTGCTTGAACAGAGAGGGGGAGCTGAAAGGTTTCATGCAGGTCGGTGGACGTCAGGAGTTGTTTGACCGAAATGTCTTCAAGGATAGCATAAGAAAAAGCCCTGGGGCAACTATCAGCATATATGGACTGGCTCCAATTATCTTTCCAGAACAGAGCAGAAGATCCATCCCCAATTTTTATGCGTGTCACACCTTGATACGTGGGCATTAGCTGAGTTAAGTCTTTCCACCAGAAGGAGCCACACGAGTCATGAGCATGTGGGATGGTGTCACCATAGTAAGATTCCCAGATTAGATGGACCCAAGGGATATCATGCCTGTTATAAAACTTGTGGAGAAATTTGAGTAGCAGGGCATCATTCTGAATTTTGAGGTTAACAACACCCAGTCCACCATTTTTCTTGTGCGTGCAGACCATGTTCCAAGCGGCAAGAGAGTTGCTCTTAACCCCATCACCGGTCCGCTTTTGCCACAGGCAATGCCTTCTGATCTTGTCAAGTTGGGCAACAATTTTTGGTGGGAGGCGAATGGTGCCCATTGTGAACATGATAAGGGAGGTTATCATCGAGTTCATTAGAGCAAGTTTCCCCGCGTATGACATTAGAGACATAGCAGCCGTAATATTTCTTTCTGCTTTGCAAACTAGAGGAGCCAATTCAAGGACGGTTGGGCGAGTGGTGCCTAGGGGCAAGCCAAGGTACGTGAACGGCATGGATCCCACAGTGCATCCCAACAAATCAGCTAGTTCTTTGCATTTCTCAGGAGGTGTGTTAATTGGCACTAGCATGGATTTATGGAAGTTGATCTTGAGCCCGACGGACGTGGCAGAATAATGAGCATGTCATCCGCGTATTGAATAATAGGGTAGTCACCATTGTTGTTGCGTCGGATGGGTAATTCCAGGAGGTTATTTCTAAGTGCCTCATTAATTGCAGACTGGAGTAGGTCCGCAGCTATGACAAAAATTAGAGGCGAGAGGGGGTCACCTTGTCGCACACCACATTTGCATTGGAAAGATTTTCCCAGAGTACCATTGAGCAAGACCGAAGATTTACCAGAAGAGAAGATGCATTGCATCCATTGGAGCCACTTGTCATTGAAACCCACTTCTCTCATAATGTGCAGCATAGCAGAGTGTTGGATAGTGTCAAAGGCTTTGGCGAAGTCTAATTTCAGCAAGATTATCTCTTTTTGCGAGGCTTGACACTGGTGTATATATTCGAAAGCCCACGCCAGACAGTCATCGATGGATCGGCCGCGTAAGAACCCGTACTGATTACGGTGGACTATCTACAAGATGATTTTTTGAAGACGATTTGTCGGATTTCGGGTTCCGGCAGACCCTTAAGGTTCGAACTCTGGGGTGCGCGCGGAGATCCAACCCTCCACCGTCTCGTACCTCGCCGAATCGCAGGGACCTAAACTACTAAGAAGAACAGCACAAGAGACACGAGATTTATACTAGTTCGGGCCACCGTTGTAGTGTAATACCCTACTCTAGTTTGTGCTGTGGTGGATTGACTCTTGGGCTGATGAGGAACAGTACAGGGAAGAACAGCCTCGCGAGGGTCTGTTCTTGGTGGGTGAGATGAACTGCTAGGTGATGTTCCGTCGCTCTAGCTTGAGGATCGGGTCTCTATCTCTCTCTCTGGATTCCCTATGCCAGCCCCTCTACTATGGTGGCTAGCTCTACTTATATAGACGAAGGCCCCGGCCTCTTCCCAAATATTGAGCGGAAGGGCACCAAAAATTGGCCATTTGAAGGGGAACAATGGGTACACTTATCCCGACTAAAGTTGGTCCTCGCCGCCAAAGGCTCTGGTGATGACGCCTGCTTGGGCTCCACGATGACTCCCTTCCGGCCGTTGGGGCTGGTCTTGGTCTTGTTGCACCGAAACGGGTGCCTTTGCTTGATGCTCCCGCCTGCGCTTGCTCCCTTTGCACCAAAGAGGAAAGGAGGACGCTGCACGGCTGGCGCCCGACTGGAGCCCTTGGTCGTCATGGCTTGCGTCATGGGCACCTCGCGAGGAACCCTGCCTTGAACTCTCCGCCTCCTCATGAGCCAGCCGACGAGGCTGCAGGCTCGAGGAAGCCCTTGGTCGCCCGCCTCATGAGGCTTGGCCTCGCGAGGGTCTCGAGCTTGTGTTGATGAAGATGGGCTGTCCTGGCCTCCTTTGAGCCACGCCGCAGCCGCAGTGAGCAAGTCCGGGGACCCCTGCTCCCGAACGCCAACAGAGCCCCCGGGCCCACGGCGCGCCCGAACTTGGCCGAGCAGAGAGGCGAAAGGGCAAGTGCGAAGCGTCGCGGGCCCTAACAGCCTGCGGCCTTGGGCGCCGCGTGGCGGTTGATCGGACGCGTGCGCAATGCATCCCCACGATGCCTCGGTAACCGCCCGGACTCGACAAGTCCTTGCATGCATGGTCAGTCATGATTATCGGTGATCGTGGAGGCCGACGGTTGGCCTTCGCCGGCTATAAGTACGGAACGGCGCGCGCCCTTCCAGTCTATCCTTTCCTGTCTCTCCTTCTTCTCCATGGCTCCACCAAGGAAGTTCTCGGCCGCAGAGAAGGGGAAGGGCCGCCAGGTCGAATCTTCCTCTCCTCCGCCTAAGCGTGGTCGAGGTCGCCCTCGCAAGCACCCCGTGGCCTCCACGGCGGTCCCCGCGGTCGTGGGGGAGGCTCTCAGCGTGGTGACGAGCGGCTGGCCATGGTCGGAGGGCGTGCCCTGGCCGCGCGTCCCCCGAGGCCGCGCCTCCATGGTGCTGAAGCGCTGCCAGAGTTCATGGTGAGGGCGGAGGAGCCGTCCGGCGTCCGGCTTCAACTCCCGTGCTTCCTCCTGGGTGAGCTCCCAGATGGCGCCCTGAGTGGCCTCTGGCTCCAGGCAGATGGCTGTTGCAGCCGGGCTTCGTGGGCTTCTCTGGAGGTCTCTGCTGCAGGGAACCTGTTCCTGGCCCGCGGCTGGCAGACGTTCGCTCGCGCGCGTGGTCTCCGCCGCCGGTGCTCCCTGCACTTCAAGTATGATGGCGACGCCACCCTCTACGTGAGGGTGTTCGGGGAAGACGGCCGCCGCGCGCATGGGGTGCTGCCTCGAGGACGACGACGCGGCCGAGGACTCAACGCTGGCGGAGAGGGCAGCGTCGGCGGTTGGCGATGCCCGCGACTCCTCACGCTTCACCGCACTTCTTGGTGGCGATTCTTCCGGCGGCTGCGCGCCAGCCCCCACGCCGCTGGCGCTGGGAAGTGGCAGCGGGTCCGCTCGCCGCCACGCCCCGGTGAAGCGCGAGATGGAGTCCGACTGAGCTCCGGGGCGGATCGGGCCTTCCAAGAGAGCCGGCATGGGGCGCGCTTCACCTGCTTCTGTCCTTTTCCTTCCTTTTCTCCTGCGTAAAAAGGGAACAATGTGTGGCCCCGTGGGGGCGTGTTTAGGGCAACACCGTTAATTATTGTACTGCTTTTGTTATCCTGATACTGTTCCCTTCTGTCGTGCGCCCATTCGCAAGTGAACCCCGGCCGTGGCCGCGGGGGCGACCGACCCTGGCCCCGTGTTCGCGTTGTGCTTCCCGTGAGGCATGGTTAGGAGGGGTCCTCCAGCTGTGGACCAGGGCCGTGAAAACTTGAGCGATAGGGGCAGGAACGCTCGTGGGTGCTCCCGAGGCTTCCGCCTCGCGAGTCCCTGCGCAAGAGAAATCGAGGCAGGAGGGTGAAAAAGATCGAAGAACCACGGACCAAAAAAGGGCGATAGTTTCGATAAAAACTTCAAATGCGAATAACCACCAACTGCAGAAAGCAAATGAAAAGCAGTGTCCGCACCTAGTCTAGTCTTCGACGCCTTCTCACCAAAGGCGGAGCTAAGTGCTGCCACTGGGCGTGGGAGGGAGCCCTGTGGCCTGAGGCGGCACTGAGAGTCCGGGCGTGTACAGCCCCAACTCATTATTACGTGAGAGTGTCACGGCGGCGAAGCTTCACAGGCGTTCGCCTTCTTCATGTGCTCCGGCCTTTCTTCCGTAAGCAAGCTTCACGGGCGTTTGCCCTCTTCACAGTGCTCCGCCCTTTCCAGAACGCTGACAGCCTTCACAGCGTTCGCCTTCTTCACAGGCTCTGGGCCTTTTCCCAGGAGGTGAGCTTCACAGGCATTCGCCTTCTTCACAGGCTCAGGGCCTTTTTCAAAAAGATGAACTTCACAGGCATTCGCCTTCTTCACATGCTCACGGCCTTTTCCAAAAAGATGAACTTCACAGGCATTCGCCTTCTTCACAGGCTCAGGGCCTTTTCCAAAAAGATGAACTTCACAGGCATTCGCCTTCTTCACAAGCTCAGGGCCTTTTCCAAAAAGATGAACTTCACAGGCATTCGCCTTCTTCATGTGCTCTTGGCCTTTTAGGGTAAAACCTCCGGAGGTGCTGGATGTTCCACGCTGCTCAGTATAGGTACTCCCACTTGAGTCTCCAAGCGCACGGAGCCAGCCCGGAAACATGAACAACCTTGAATGGGCCCTCCCACATGGGAGAGAGCTTATGCAGTCCCTCCCTGGAGAGAACCCGCCTGAGCACGAGGTCCCCTACCTCGAGAGTTCGGGGGCGGATGTTGCGGCAGTGGTATCGCCGAGTGCTCGCTGGTATCTCGCCGCATGGCAGCTGACGGGCGCTCCTCCCCAAAGACAAGGGTCGTCCCTCGCATGGCGCCCCGCAGCGCTTTCATCGAACGCCAGACCCAGCGGATCGACGCTTGACCTCGTGAGGGAGGACCGCTTCGCTCAGAGACCAGGAAGAAGGGGTCTCTCCAGTTGGCTCGGTTGCGGCAGCGAATGGACCACAACACAGACGGAAGCTCGTCGTACCAGCCTCTGCCGCAGGCTTCCAGTTTCTTCTTGAACGTCCTGGTCTTGAGGCCTCTCAAGACCTCTGCATTGGCCCACTCGACCTGTCCATTGCTGCGGGGGTGCGCCACCGAAGCGTAGCATATCTGCGTCCCAAGGTTAGCGCAGTATGTTTTAAAAAGGTTACTGGTGAACTGCGAACCGTTGTCGGTGATGATGCAGTTCGGCACTCCAAACCGGCTCACGATGCCCTTGATGAACTTGACCACAGAACCAGCGGGGATGGCGCGGACGGCCTCGACTTCGGCCCACTTGGTGAATTTGTCCACGACGGCGAGAGGTAGCGATAGCCCCCTGCGCCCGAGGGAAAGGGCCCAGAATGTCCAGCCCCCAGACCGCGAATGGCCAAGTGAGGGGAATGGTTTGCAAGCCTCCCGCTGGCTGGTGGATCTGCTTGGCATGGAATTGGCAAGCCTCGCAAGCCTTCACGAGGTCGATGGCGTCATTGAGCGCGGTGGGCCAATAGAAACCGCTGCAGAACGCCTTGCCGACAAGGGTCCGTGACGATGAATGGTGCCCACAATCTCCGCCATGTATATCTGCCAGCAATTCCTTCCCCTGTTCCCTGGTGATGCAGCGCAGGGATACATCGTTTGGTCGTCTCCGGTAGAGCTCTCCATCCATGATGTTGTATGCCGTGGCTTGCCGCGCCACACGCTCTGCCTTCTCCTCCTTCTATGGCAAAGTCCCACATGTTAAGTAACTCTTGAGCTCCGTGATCCAGCACTCCTCTTGAGGTTCCATCGTTAGGAGCAGGCGTGCTCCCGAGGCCGGGCCACAGGCTGGGGCTCCCGAGGCTGGTGGCCGAGGAGCTCCTCCCGAGGCTGTGCTGTGCTTGATAACGGCGGCTGAGGGCTTGAAGAGCCGTTCCTCAAAGACACCCGGCTCCTGGGGTAACCTCCTGGAGGCTCGCTTTGGCGATGTCGTCGGCCTCTTGATTGGTGCCATGGGCACGTGCTGCAGCTCCAACTCCCGTAACTGCTTTCTCCATCCCGTGGACCTCCGCAAGGTAGGCCTCCATGTGTTCATCCCTTGGCTCGTACACCTTGTTGGAGAAATTGACGAGGAGCTGCAAATCGCCCTTGATGGTAAGGCGCTTCACCCCTGTGGCAGCGGCAGCCTTCGGACTCCGCTTATCAGCCCCTCGATTCTGCTATATTGTTGGAGACCTTCTCGCCATGTCTGGAAACAGAGCTACACGACATAGTAGAGCTTGTCCCGAGAGGGAGATATGAGTACTGCCCCAGCCCAGCCTGTCTGGAGAACGCCCGTCAAGTACATGACCCAACCTTCGGGCGCCGCTCCTCGGGAGAGGGACCGATCCTCGCCGCCCCGAGGACCGGTGCTTACATCCATTCGCCACGAAATCTGCCATGGCCCCCTTGATGACTCTGGTCGTCTTGAACTCGAGTTGGAATGCTTGCAGCTCAATGTTCCACTCGGCGACCCTTCCCGCCGAAGTTGGGGCTCTGAGCACCCTCTCCAGGGGTATGCCGGACAACCTTGATTGATGACCACGGAAGTAGTGCCGCAGCTTGCTGGCCACCAAAGAAGGCGAGGAGGAGCTTCGCAGCATGGGGTACCGTGCCCTCGCATCCTGTAGCACGGTAATCGACGGCACACCGGTGCTCGACGAGGTTAGGCGTCGGTGCTGGTGGCGTCTTCCGGAAGCTGTGGTGCCTCCCGAGGCGACGGCGCCTCCGGAAGCCGGGTCCTTGGATGGGAGGCCTTCCCGCCCTTAGTGCGCTCTGTGACGGTGATCTTCTTCCATTGCGGTGCCGGCTTCGCTAGTTCCTTCGATTCGGTCTTGCCTTAGCTCGGGTGGCGGCGTGGTCTTGGCTCGACGCCTCCCTAATCGCCACCAGAGCAGCGCTAGCGGAGTAGGGAGTGGCGGCGAGGTAGAGTACCAAGGGCTCGAGGGCGCTGGGGCCACCATCACTGGAGGGCTGGTCGGTACCTCTTGAGGTCTTGAACGCTTTGTCGGCCTCTTCACCACTCGAAGGGCCCTTTTTCTTCATCACCTGGAAGAAAGGCAAAGTGCCCGCTCCCCCAATCGGGAGATGAAACGGCCCAAAGACTGTTACGGCGCCCGTGAGCTTCTGCATTTCTGAGGGTCTTTGGTGGGCTCATGTCTTCCACTGCCTTGACCTTTTCTGGGTTAGCCTCAATGCCTCGGTGGGACACGAGGAAACCCAGGAGCTTGCCCGAGGGAACTCCAAACACACACTTCTCCGGGTTGAGTCGCAGGCTCACTGCGTTGAGGCTCGCGAAGGTTTCTTCCAGGTCTTGTATCAAGGTCTTGGCATCGCGAGACTTCACCACGATGTCGTCGACGTAGGCCTCCACATTCTTCCCCGAGCTGTGGGCCCAAGGTGATGTGCATGAGCACTGGAAGGTTGCCCCGCATTGCGCGCAACCTGAACGGCATGCATCTATAGCGATACACTCCACACGGGTTAGGAAGGTCAGATTCTCCACGCCTTCCACCGCCATCTTGATTTGGTGATATCCGGAAAAGGCGCCCAAGAAGCATAACAAGTCACACTCGGCGGTGGAATCGACGATCTGGTTGATGCGAGGGAGCGGAAACGGATCCCGCGGGCATGCTTTGTTGAGGTTGGTGAAGTCGACACACATGCGCTCCTTTCCTCCCTTCTTTGGCACCACCACGGGGTTGGCCAGCCAATCTGGGTATCGTACCTCGCGAATAACCCCCGCGGCTTCTAGCTTGCGGGTCTCTTGGACGATGAAGGCCTGCTTTTCAGTGGACTGCCTTCTCGCCTTCGCTTCATCGACGCATGTTGGGGCACACGTTAAGGTGGTGCTCGATCACGCCCCGTGGGATCCCCGCCAGCTGATCGGGCTCCCAGGCGAACACCTTCTTGTTCGCACGCAGGAACTTGACAAGGGCCTCCTCCTGTTCTGGCTCGAGGTTGGCGCCTATGGTGAAGGTGGCGCTTGTGGACCCGTCCTCATCGACAGGTATCTGTTTGGTCTCCGCCTTCTCTTGAGTGAACAACTTCTTCTTCTTGGTCGGCGCAGCCCCCTTGGGCTTGGGGTCTTCCGCATCGGCGGGCTGCGCTACGGCCGCCGTCTTGAGGGTGAGCCTAAGCGCTCGTAGCGCACCTTCAGTATCCCCGGGCACAGTGAGGACGCCGCTGCTCCCTGGCATCTTCATGAGGTTGTACCCCGGGTGGGTTGCGGCCATGAATTTGGCCAATGCTGGATAGCCAAGGATGACATTGTAGGGGAGGCCGATGGGGGCGATGTCGAAGTCGACCAGTTCCGTGCGGAAGTTATCGAGAGGTGCCGAAGGTCACCGAAAGCCGGATTTGCCCCAAGGAGCTGGATGACCCCTTCCCACGCTGAAAAAGGCCGGTGGGCTGCAGCCGCTCCTCGGGTATGCAGAGAGGAGGTTGAAGGCCTCGACTGAGAGTACGTTGAGGCCGGCGCCGCCGTCAATGAGGGTCCTGGTGACGGCAACCTGGTAGATGGTGGGTGTGCAGAGCATGGGGAGCGCACCCGAGCCGGCCGAGTTGGCGGGGTGGTCTTGAGAGTCGAAGGTTAGCCCGGCCGGCGACTCCGTCCGGCCTGAGGGAGCCCCCTGCCACGTGGAGGTGGCACCGACCCGGCGGACGAATGTATTGACATGGCGGCTGGAAGGCGGCGCCTGCGAGCCGCCCAGGGTGGCCGCGACGAGCGGTGGGTCCGGCGCGACGGGGCGGGTATCGAGGAAACCGCACGGCCCCTCCCCTGAGGTCGCCGAGGAGCGCAGATACGATGCTTGCTGCTCATTCCCCGCCGGGCCGGTGGCGGCGTTGACGGCAGGTGACGGGGAACGACGAGGGCGCCCGCCGACGGGAGCTGTCTGGGCGACATGGGAGGCGAGGGCGGCTCGGCGCTCGGCGCGGGCCCGACGGACGTCAGACATGGTTGCGGTGGACGGGGAAGAACGCGGCGACGGAAGGCAGATTCCGGCTTACCCTACCTGGGGCGCCAAATGTCGGATTTCGGGTTCTGGCAGACCCTTAAGGTTCGAACTCTGGGGTGCGCGCGGAGATCCAACCCTCCACCGTCTCGTACCTCGCCGAATCGCAGGGACCTAAACTACTAAGAAGAACAGCACAAGAGACACGAGATTTATACTAGTTCGGGCCACCGTTGTAGTGTAATACCCTACTCTAGTTTGTGCTGTGGTGGATTGACTCTTGGGCTGATGAGGAATAAGATAGGAAGAACAGCCTCATGAGGGTCTGTTCTTGGTGGGTGAGATGAACTGCTAGGTGATGTTCCGTCGCTCTAGCTTGAGGATCGGGTCTCTATCTCTCTCTCTGGATTCCCTATGCCAGCCCCTCTACTATGGTGGCTAGCTCTACTTATATAGACGAAGGCCCTGGGCCTCTTCCCAAATATTGAGCGGGAAGGGCACCAAAAATTGGCCATTTTGAAGGGGAACAGCGGGTACACTTATCCTGACTAAAGTTGGTCCTCGCCTGCCAAAGGCTCTGGTGATGACGCCTGCTTGGGCTCCACGATGACTCCCTTCCGGTCGTTGGGGCTGGTCTTGGTCTTGGTGCAATCAAACGGGTGCCTTTGCTTGATGCTCTCGCCGCGCTTGCTCCCTTTGCACCAAAGAGGAAAGGAGGACGCTGCACGGCTGGCGCCCGACTGGAGCCCTTGGTCGTCATGGCTTGCGTCATGGGCACCTCGCGAGGAACCCTGCCTTGAACTCTCCGCCTCCTCATGAGCCAGCCTGACGAGGCCGTGCCTGAGGAAGCCCTTGGTCGTCCGCCCCGCGAGGCTTGGCCCCTCGCGAGGGTCTCGAGCTTGTGTTGATGAAGATGGGCTGTCCTGGGCCTCCTTTGAGCCACGCCGCAGGCCGCAGGCAGGCAAGTCTGGGGACCCCCGTTCCCAGAACACCGACACGATTGGCCAGCAGCTTTGTGATAAGTTTGAGACAACATTTTCGTAATGTGATCGGGCGGAAGTCATTGACCGTCTCTTGTGAGGAGTTCTTAGGGATCAAGGTGATATAGCCATAGTTTAGGCAATCAAGATTCAAATCCCCTCTGTGGAATTCATTGCACAGAATGTAGAAGTCATTTTTAATGATAGGCCAGCATGCTTTCAAGAAGGCGCCATTGAAACCATCCAGGCCTGGTGCTTTGTCCGGGGGCATCTCCTTTATGACAGCATCGATTTCAGCATGTGTGAACGGGGTAGTGAGGCTATCGAAATCAACTTGCTGTCGAAGCAAAGACGAGAGGTTTAACTTCATGTTTGGCTTCGAGCATGAACCCAATCTTTGTTTGAATGCTTGGAACAGAATAGCTTCTTTTCCAGCATGATCTTCCACAACAATCCCATTTTCAGTTTTTAGTTGAGCAATGCAGTTTTTTCTGAATCTTTCTGTAGCAACAGTTTGGAAAAACTTTGAGTTTTCGTCTCCAAACTTGATCCATCTGATTGTGCATCTTTTCTTCCAGTATTCCTTTTAGTAACTAAGAATTTGTAGGAGGTGCTTTTTGAGAATGTTTCTGAAGTTGCGTTCAGGGAGCGAAAGAGCACGTCGCTCTTCAATACCATCAAGCTCAAGAAGTGTTTTATTGGAATTTTCGATGGCAATTTTTAGGCGGGAAATCTTTTTGCTCCAGTGAGAAAGGGCATAACGGACAGCTTTCAGCTTTTGGCATAGTATAGAAGCTGCATTTTTACGAAGTCCATCTTCTCCTATATGAAGTCTTTCGATGAGAAAAAAAATAAGAAGCAACCTTTCCGGACGAAACTCCGCCGCCACGAGGCGGAACCTTGGCGGAACCAATCTAGGGCTCCGACAAAGCTGTTCTGCCAGGGACACTTCCCTCCGCGAGGGGGAAATCATCACCATCATCATCACCAACGCTCCTCTCATCGGGAGAGGGCAATCTCCATCAACATCTTCACCAGCACCATCTCATCTCCAAACCCTAGTTCATCTCTTGTATCCAATTCTTGTCTCCAAGTTCAGGATTTGTGCTAGTAGGTTGCTAGTAGTGTTGATTACTCCTTGTAGTTGATGCTAGTTGGTTTATTTGGTGGAAGATCATATGTTCAGATCCTATATGCATATTATTACCCCTCTAATTATGAAGATGAATATGCTTTGTGACTAGTTATGTTTGTTCCTGAGGACAAGGGAGAAGTCTTGCTATTAGTAGTCATGTGAATTTGGTATCCGTTCGATATTTTGATGAGATGTATGTTGTCTAGCCTCTAGTGGTCTTATGTGAACGTCGACTACATAACACTTCATCATTATTTGGGCCTAGAGGAAGGCATTGGGAAGTAATAAGTAGATGATGGGTTGCTAGAGTGATGTAAGCTTAAACCCTAGTTTATGCGTTGCTTCGTAAGAGGCTGATTTGGATCCACTTGTTTCATGCTATGGTTAGGTTTACCTTAATACTTTTGTTGTAGTTGCGGATGATTGCAATAGAGGTTAATCATAAGTGGGATGCTTGTTCAAGTAAGAACAGAACCCAAGCACCGGTCCACCCACATATCAAATTATTAAAGTACCGAACGCGAATCATATGAACGTGATGAAAACTAGCTTGACGATATTCCCATGTGTCCTCGGGAGCGCTTTTCCTATTATAAGAGTTTGTTCCGGCTTGTCCTTTTCTACAAAAAGGATTGGGCCACCTTGCTGCACCTTATTTACTTTAGTTACTTGTTGCTCATTACAATTTACCTTATCACAAAACTATCTGTTACCACTTATTCCAGTACTTGCAGAGAATACATTGCCGAACACCGCTTATCATTTCCTTCTGCTCCTCGTTGGGTTCGACACTCTTACTTATTGAAAGGACTACGATAGATCCCCTATACTTGTGGGTCATCAGTAGTTTGCCACACACCTACGGGTCCATAGTTAGTAGCTAAATTGCTTCTTCTATCTATTTTATCTTCAATACAATGTTCTCATGGATGGTCTTGGAGTTCTATTCGATGTAATCACTTTTTAAAGTGTGTTTGTTGGGTTCCGATGAATTGTGAGTTTATGATTAGATTATCCATGAATATTATTTGAATCTTCTCTGGACTATTTTTGCATGATTATTATAGCTTTGTATTTCTCTCTGATCTATTGATTTGGTTTGGCCAACTAGATTGTTTTTTCTTGCAATGGCAGAGGTGCTTTGGGATGGGTTCGATCTTGTGGTGCTCAATACATTGACAGAAAGGGACATGACATGTATTTGTATCATTTCCAATAAGGATAAAAAGATGGGGTTTATTCATGCGTGAGTTTACTTTGTCTACATCATGTCATATTGCTTAAGGAGTTCTCCGTTCTTTATGAACTTAATACTCTTGATGCATGCTAGATAGCGGTCGATGTGTGGAGTAATAGTAGTAGACTGCATGCAGGAGTCGGCCTACTTGTCTCGGATGTGATGCTATATACATGATCATTGCCTTGGATATCGTCATGATTATTCGCTTTTCTATCAATTGACCAACAGTAATTTGTTTACCCACCGTATGCTATTTTTGAGAGAGAAGCCCCTAGTGAAAACTATGGCCCCCAGGTCTAGTTTTATCATATATTAAAATCCTAAAATAGTTTGCCGTAATTTTTCTTACTTTATTGTAGTTTGTATTTTTGTTATATCTATCACTACATAATTTAATCTTGCAATTAACCACCGAGGGATTGACAACCCTTGTTCGTGTTGGGTGCAAGGATTTTTTATTTCGTGTGCGGGTGCTACTAACAAGGTGTTGCGTGGTTCTCCTACTGGATTGATAACCTTGGTTCTTAACTGAGGGAAATACTTATCTCCACTGTACTGCATCATCCCCTCATCTTCGAGGAAATCCCCACGTAGCTCACAAGTAGCAGGAAGAATTTCTGGTGCCGTTACCGGGGAGACATCATCAACATCTATCAAGTACCTATGCATAAACTTTCATCTCCTTGCATTTACATTATTTGCCATTTGCCTCTTGTTTTCATCTCCCCCACTTCTAAAACGTTTTTACAGAAACACAAAATTATTTTTCGTTTGCCTTTTTGCTTGTTTGCTTGTTTGCTTGCTTTTTGCCTTCATGTCAACACACCAAAAACCAGAAAAAATAACTAGGAAAAATAAAGACATATGGATCCTCATCCACTTGCTAATCTTTTTAAAATATCCAATCATGTTGAATCAATTGCTAGTGGTTTGAATGCACTAGATTTTCTTTATGAAGTTTTGCTTGAAGATCGTGGATCTTAAAATAGTGATGAAGTGTTAGAAGAAGAAATTTATAAAGTGATTCACGATAGCTCCTTGAATGAAAAGCATGATTTCAATGATGTTATTATAAATTCTATTAATGTCAATTGTGTTAATTATATGCAAAACCCCAAGCTTGGGGATGATGATTGTGTTATGTCCACCACTTATTCCAGTGATCATGATTGGGGTGATAATGCTTCTTATGACCTTGAAGATTTATTTAAGCCTCGTGATGAATATGTTATTGATAATAATTTTTGCAATAATATTGCAAGTGGGCTTGGAAGAGCATCACTTTAGGTAATAATGATCCCACTACTTTGGAGAATTATCAATCTTGTTAATTTTTTTATAAAGGTGGGGTTGGAGAGGTCATGACTTTAGTTGATGTTAATCCCACTATCTTGGAAGATTATAAAACTTTTCTGCATGTGGGTCATGAAGATAAAATTTTATACGATAGCTATATCGTTGAATTTGATTATGATCCTACATGTAATTATTATGAGATAGGAAGATATGGTTGTAGAAATTTTTCATGTTACTAAATTACCTCTCGTTATGTTGAGATTGCTATTGTTTCGTTCTTCTTCCTTGCATATGCTAGTTTTTGATTGACTTTACAATTTTTCTCCACATGCTACATGATGCTCTTTTCGTGTTTCAATTATTATCTTTCACATGAGCATCATTGAAATCTCAAGCCTATCTTAATGGTTATAAAGAAAGAGCTTTTTGTGAGGCAACCCAATAGTTATTCTTTCTGGGTTTTTTGTGCACACGATTATGCTTCTGTTATGGTTGTGTTTTTGTGTTTTAATTCGTGTATGTGCCAAGTAAAGCCTTTGGGATGTTTTGGATGATCATTGCTTTGCCTCTGTGCAAAAACAGAAACTTTTGTGTCTGGTAGCAGAATTGTTAGAATTTGCAGGAGCGTGATAAAATTATGATTTTTTTACACATGATTTATATAAAAATTATCCACGTTGTCCTAATGTTTCAGAATTTTTGGAGTCACAAAAGTATGGTCATTGTTTGAATTACTATAGACTGTTCTGTTTTTGACAAATTCTGTTTTCTTTGCGTTGTTCGCTTGTTTTGATGAATGTATGGATTGTATTGAGGGGTATAAGTCATGGTGAAGTTAGAATACAGTAGGTATAATGTGATAATAAAATATGAATGGGTTTGCAATAATACCTAAGAGTAGTGATTTGCTTTATTATACTAACGAATCTCATGAGGTTTTGTTGAGTTCTGTGTGCTGAAGTTTTCAAGTTTTGAGTGAGATCACGATGGACGAAGGAATAAGGAGTGGCAAGAGCCTAAGCTTGGGGATGCCCTAGGCAACCCCAAGTTAATTAATATTCAAGGACTCCAAATCAACTAAGCTTGTGGATGCCCCGGAAGGCATCCCCTCTTTCTTCTACCGACCATCGGTAATATTACTTGGAGCTATATTTTTATTCAACACATGATATGAGTTTTGCTTGGAGCGTCATGTATTATATGAGTCTTTGCTTTGTTTGCTTTTTAGTTTTTCACAATCATCTTTGTTGGATACACCTATTTGAGAGAGACGCGCATTTATCATGATTTGTTAGAATACTCTATGTGCTTCACTTATATCTTTTCAGCTAGCCAGTTGCTCTAGTGCTTCACTTTTATCTTTATTAGCACGGCGGTGATTATATTTTGAAGAAATAGATGAACTCTCATGCTTCACTTATATATTTTTGAGAGTTGATAATAGTAATGGTAATTTGCACAAGATATGAATTTGGCCCCAATGTGATGAATATTCATAAAGGATATAATAAAAACTTTCATGTAGATCATTGGATATGATAAGTTTGATTCCTTGCAATAGTTTTGCAATATGGAGATGATAATATGTGAGTTATGCTAGTGAGAAATTGTGATTTATTAAGAATATTGGTGCTAAGTTTTGTGATTCCCCTGCATGCACGTAAAGTCAGTAAATATGCAATGAAGTTACATCCTACTTATGGTGCATTATTCAGTGTTAGTTATTCTCAATGCATGTTTATGACCATTTTCATTTTCTGGTAGGGTGCTTCGCAATCTATTTGCTAGCCTCCGTTTTCACTAAGCGGGAATACTGCTGCATCCAATTCCTTAAACCCAAATTGTTCCAAATGAGTCAACTATACCTACCTATATGTGTTATTTACGCGTCGTTCCAAGTAAATTTGCATGTGCCAACTCTAATCATTTGAAAAAAATCCATTTTGTATGCATGTACCGCTCATGAAGAAACAGGGGGTGGTCAATATCTTTCATGCTAGATAGGTTATTCTCAAGATGAGTGTTCATTCACTCATCATTGCACAAGAAAACGGCCAGTAATAGGGATGCCCAGTTCTGAAATGAAAACTGAATAATAAATTCCTTGGAAAGTTGAAAGTTTGGAAGGCACCCATGGATACGTGATACGTCTCCGTCGTATCTACTTTTCCAAACACTTTTGCCCTTGTTTTGGACTCTAACTTGCATGATTTGAATGGAACTAACCCGGACTGACGCTGTTTTCAGCAGAATTGCCATGGTGTTATTTATGTGCAGAAACAAAAGTTCTTGGAATGACCTGAAACTCCACGGAGATTATTTTTGGAAATAATAAAAAATATTGGCAAAAGAATCAAGGCCAGGGGGCCCACACCCTGTCCACGAGGGTGGGGGGCGCGCCTGCCCCCCTGGGCGCGCCCCCTGCCTCGTGGGCCCCCTGGAGCTCCACCGACCTCAACTCCAACTCCATATATTCGTGTTTGGGGAGAAAAAAATCAGAGAGAAAGATTCATCGCGTTTTATGATACGGAGCCGCCGCCAAGCCCTAAACTCTCTCGGGAGGGCTGATCTGGAGTCTGTTCGGGGCTCCGGAGTGGGGAATTCATCGCCGTCGTCATCATCAACCATCCTCCATCACCAATTTCATGATGCTCACCGCCGTGCGTGAGTAATTCCATGATAGGCTTGCAGGACGGTGATGGGTTGGATGAGATTTATCATGTAATCAAGTTAGTTTTGTTAGGGTTTGATCCCTAGTATCCACTATGTTCTGAGATTGATGTTGCTATGACTTTTCTATGCTTAATGCTTGTCACTAGTGCCCGAGTGCCATGATTTCAGATCTGAACCTATTATGTTTTCATGAATATATGTGAGTTCTTGATCCTATCTTGCAAGTCTATAGTCACCTACTATGTGTTATGACCCGGCAACCCCGAAGTGACAATAATCGTGACCACTCCCAGTGATGACCATAGTTTGAGGAGTTCATGTATTCACTATGTGTTAATGCTTTGGTCCGGTACTCTATTAAAAGGAGGCCTTAATATCCCTTAGTTTCCGCTAGGACCCCGCTTCCACGGGAGGTAGAACAAAAGATGTCATGCAAGTTCTTTTCCATAAGCACGTATGACTATATTTGAAATACATGCCTACATTACATTGATGAATTGGAGCTAGTTCTGTGTCACCCTATGTTATGATTGTTACATGATGAAACGCATCCGGCATAATTCTCCATCACCGATCCAATGCCTACGAGCTTTTCACATATTGTTCTTCGCTTATTTACTTTTCCGTTGCTACTGTTACAATCACTACAAAACCCAAAATATTACTTTGCTACCATTACCGTTACTTCCATATTACTTTGCTACTAAACACTTTGCTGCAGATATTAAGTTATCCAGGTGTGGTTGAATTGACAACTCAACTGCTAATACTTGAGAATATTCTTTGGCTCCCCTTGTGTCGAATCAATAAATTTGGGTTGAATACTCTACCCTCGAAAACTGTTGCGATCCCCTATACTTGTGGGTTATCAAGACTATTTTCCGCACCGCTGTCGGGAGCATAGCTCTATTCTTTGAGTCACTTGGGATTTATATCTGCTGGTCACTATGAAGAACTTGAAAGACGCGAAAACAAAAATTTATCCCTCAACTACGAGGGGAGGTAAGGAAGCGCCATCTAGCTCTAGCTTGATTCACCTTCTGCTTTTGAGTAAGCTTATACACCTAAACCAACTTCATTATTCATTACGATATGTCGCACGTTGTTGATGATGCCACTTCTGCTATGCATGATACTTATGATGAAACTACTTCTATGCTTGATACTACTGTGCCACTTGGTGAATTTCCTGATGAGCAACTTGCTAGGGCTAGAGAGAATGAAATTATTGAAACTGATAATATTGATGAAAGTGATGATGAAGATTCTCCCAATAAATATGAATTGCCTGTTGTGCCTGAGGGCTATGTTATGGATGAAGAAACTAAAAGAGACTTTCTTGCTTGCAATGATAGAAGTGATCTTAAGAAATTATTAGCTAAGCTTAAACAAAAAACTCTAAATGCTAGAATGAAATATGATCCTGCTTATGCTACTTCACCTATCTTTGTTACTGATAAGGATTATGAATTCTCTATTGATCCTGATATAATTACTTTTGTTGAATCTGATCCTTTTTATGGCTATGAATCTGAAACTGTTGTGGCACATCTCACTAATGATGAGAGAACTCGCTACTTTTACATCCTTAAAATATTTCCGTTCTCATTAAAGGGTGATGCTAAGATATTGTTTAATTCTCTTGATCCTGGTTGTGTGCGTAGTCCCCAGGATATGATTTATTACTTCTCCGCTAAATATTTCCCTGCTCATAAGAAACAAGCTGCCTTAAGGGATATATATAATTTTGTGCAAATTGAAGAAGAGAGTCTCCCACAAGCTTGGGGGAGGCTTCTCCAATTACTTAATGCTTTGCCTGATCATCCAGAAAAACGAAATACTTGATATCTTTCATAATGGACTAACCGATGCTTCAAGAGATTACCTGGATAGTTGTGTTGGTTCTGTTTTCAGGGAAAGAACACCAGATGAAGCTGAAATTCTATTGAATAATATGTTGACAAATGAAAATAATTGGACACCTCCTGAACCAACTCCTGAGCCTATTCCTAAACCAACTCCGAAGAAAAGGGGTGTTCTATTTCTCAGTCCTAAAGATATGCAAGAGGCAAAGAAATCTATGAATGAAAAGGGTTTTAAAGCTAAAGATGATAAGAATTTACCTCCTATTGAAGAAATACATGGTCTTAATTTACCGCCTGTTGAAGAAATACATGATTTTAATCCATCACCTATTGAAGAAACACATGGTCTTGATTACCCGACACAGGTAGTAAAGGTAAATTCTCTCTATAGATATGATAAAGCTGAAATCCCTCCTACTAAGTTTGCTAGCCAATGTTTGGATGAGTTTGATAACTTTATGGTTAAGCAAGAAGACTTTAATGCTTATTTCGGTAGACAATTAAAACAAAATGCTTATATGATTTAACACTTGGGTGATTATATGTCTAGAGTTAAAGGTGAACTTAAACTCATTAGTAAGCATGCTTCTATGGTCACCACCCAAGTAGAACAGGTACTTAAAGCTCAAAATGATTTGCTCAATGAATTGAATAATAAGAATAATGATTATGTTGTTAGAGTGGCTACTAGAACTGGTAAAATGACTCAGGAACCTTTGTATCCTGAAGGCCATCCTAAGAGAATTGAGCAGGACTCTCAGAGAAATAATATATATGCACCTAGTCCTTCTAAAACAAAGAAAAAGAAAAATGATAGGACTTTGCATGCTTCTAGTGAACCTGTTGTAGACACACCTGAGAATCCCAATGATATTTCTATTTCTGATGCTGAAACAGAATCTGGTAATGAACATGAACCTAGTGATAATGTTAATGAAGATGTTCATGATGATGCTCAACCTAGTAATGATAATGATATAGAAATTGAACCTGCTGTTGATCTTGATAACCCACAATCAAAGAATCAATGTTATGATAAGAGAGACTTTGTTGCTAGGAGGCACGGTAAAGAAAGGGAACCATGGGTTCAGAAACCCATGCCTTTTCCTCCCAAACCATCCAAGAAAAAGGATGATGAGGATTTTGAGCACTTTGCTGAAATGATTAGACCTATCTTTTTGCGTATGCGATTAACTGACATGCTCAAAATGAATCGTTATGCTAAGTATATGAAAGAAATTGTTACTAATAAAAGAAAGATACCGGAAGTTGAAATTTCCACCATGCTTGCTAACTATACTTTTAAGGGTGGAATATCTAAGAAACTTGGAGATCCAGGAATACCTACTAAACCATGCTCTATTAAAAGAAACTATGTTAAAACTGCTTTATGTGATCTTGGAGTCGGTGTTAGTGTTATGCCTCTCTCTTTATATCATAGACTTGATTTGAATAAGTTGACACCTACTGAAATATCTTTGCAAATGGCTGACAAATCAACGGCTCACTACTAGAAAAAAGGTTGTTAGTGGCTCACCTATTTTGGCTATTAACGGTGCACTATAGGTGCGCCACTCTTACCACGCCAATAGTAACAAATACTAATGGCGCACCTCTGGTGCGCCATTAGTATTGCAGGTAATAGTGGCGCACCTTGTAGTGCGCCATTACTATTGCTACAAAAAGCGCCTAATCGGTAACTTTTTTTTGAATTTTTTTGATTTTTTTCTGAATTTTGTAGGCGGGAAAATAGTAGTGGCGCACCGTCTAACCCCCACCGTGCGCAATTTCTATTTTTGAATTTTGAATTTGGATCTGGATCGCGATTTTTTTGCCCTTCTTTTGCTCGTTTTCTTGCTCATTTTTTTGCATGATATTTTTTCAAATTTTGTTCACATTTTTGATCTTGTACGTTCTTTTGCTGGAGAGGAGTTCGTCGGAGAGGAGGGCCGAGGAGAGACCGTGAGGAGGAGAGGAGGGAGGAGGAGGGAGGAGGAGGGAGGTCACCGGAGAGGAGCTCACCTACATCGCCGGAGAGGAGGAGGAGGTCGCCGGAGAGGAGTTCACCGGAGAGGAGGGAGGAGAAACTGTGAGGGGAGGGGAGGAGAGGAGAGAGGAGGAGCTCACCGAAGAGGAGGGAGGTGGAGATCATCGGAGAGGAGGGAGGAGGAGATCACCGGGGAGGAGGGAGGAGGAGCTCACCGAAGAGGAGGGAGGAGAAACCGTGAGGGGAGGGGAGGAGAGGAGGGAGGAGTAGGTCGCTGGAGAGGAGGAGGTCACCGGAGAGGAAGAGGGGAGTATGGTGGGGGAGAGGAGGGGAGATGGAGTGGAAGAGAGGAGGAGATGGAGTGGAGGAGAGGTGGAGTTGAGGAGAAAAATGAAGAGGTAAGGAGGAGAGGACCCCGCCCAGCCATATATACGGCATAGTAATGGCGCACCGTGGGCAGGTGCGCCATTACTAACTTTTTTTATTTATTTGATTTATTTTGAATTTTGAGGGTGGGAAGATAGTAATGGCGCACCGTGGGCAGGTGCGCCATTACTAATTTTTTTTATTTTTTTTGAAATTTGAAGGCTGGAAGATAGTAATGGCGCACCTTGGGCAGGTGCGCCATTACTAAGTTTTTTTGATATAGTTTGAATTTTGAAGGCGGGAAGATAGTAATGGCGCACTGTGGGCAGGTGCGCCATTACTGAGTTTTTTTTTTTTTTGCCTCTCCAGATCTTGAAAGCCCCGTAACTTTTTTCTGTTAGGTTTTTGAGGATTCTAAAAATCTTCAACGGGGTTCCCCCGATTGAATTCGGATGTAACTTTTTGAGTAGATGACTTTTCATATAAAAAACTTTTTCATCGGAGGTCGTATGCAAAAGTTATGGCCATTTTACCGAAACAGGGCGGCCTTTTGCAAAAAAAATCAAAATTCATGTTTGTTAATTTTCCTAACAACTAAAACACATAACACATGGGCATCTATTTTTTTGAATCTTTTATCATTTTCTTTTTTTTTAAAATCTAAGGCGATCCACACGGGGGGTGTTTGTGTGTCTGAGACGTTAGTAATGGCGCACCCTCCCTAGTGTGCCATTACTAACCTCACACACACGCAGGCACACCCCCACCAGACATAGCAATGGCGCACCATGCCTAGGTGCGCCACTCCTATGTAGCATAGAAGTGGCGCACCTAGGTGTGGTGCGCCATTACTTATGTCTGGTGAGAGATGAAAAAAAAAAAAATAGCAATGGCGCACTGCTCATGTGGTGCACCATTAGTAAAAACATAGCAATGGCGCACCTGATTCTTGTGCGCCACTGCTATATAGCAGTGGTGCACCACCATCAAGGTGCGCCATTAATGTCCATATTAGCTATAGCCATTTTCCTAGTAGTGGCTATACCTGTCAGTATTTGTGAGGATGTGCCTGTTGTGGTTGCAAACGTTACTATTTTAACGGACTTTGTTATTCTTGAATACTGCAGGGACTGTTATTGATTGCAACAAAGGCAATGTCACTTTTCATGTTAATGGTAATGAACATACGGTACACTTTCCGAGGAAACAACCTCAAGTCCATAGTATCAATTCTATTGGAAAAATTCCATTAATTATTTATGGAGGTTTTGAATTCCCTCTTCCTACTGTCAAAAAGAGATATGATATTCTTATTATTGGGGATGTGCATATCCCCGTTGAGGTAACATAGTGTTATTCGAAGTTTCTCCGGTTCCATGTTAGTCAGAATGAGTTTGTTAACAAGACCTGATCAACCTTGTTAGTGGATTCCTTTTGATGAGCATGAGATGGATGAAGTTAGAAAGCACAACCTTATGTACCCTCCTTCTACTTTACATTATTTAGTTGAAATAAAGTAAAAATAGTATTTTTCTGTCTGTTTTCTGATATACCCGTGCAATATAAAAATACCCCGAAAATAAAAGTTCTCCAAATGCCTTGCCAATTTAATATGATTTTTTCTGGTATATTTGAGAATATCTAGCCCTGAGAACACAACAGGGGGAGAAAGCACCTGGCCACGAGGGTCCAGGGCGCGCCCACCCCCTGGGCGCGCCCCCATGCCTCGTGGGCCCATGGTGGCCCCCCTCCACTTATGCCAGCCACCACACACTTCTTCTTCCTCCCAAAAAAATGACCATCCAGCTCAAGCACGAGTTCTAGCTCATTTTGCTGCGATTTTCGATCTCCTTGCTCAAAGCACCTCTTGCAAAACTGCTTTGGGGGATTGTTTCTTGGTATGTGACTCTTCCATTGGTCCAATTAGTTTTTGTTCTAGTGCTTTATTCATTGCAAATTTGTGCTGCCTAGGTGACCATGTTCTTGAGCTTGCATTTCAAATTTATATGGTTCCAAGTAGTTCTAATGCATGATATAGTCTTTAGGCACTTGTAGGAGTCACTTTTATTTGAAGTTACTAAAAAAATTCAGAAATTTTGCAGAGGAAGAAATATGTTTAGGAAAATGTACCAAGGTGGTCCTTCAAGGAAGCAAGGACCCAGGCTTAATAAGACTTGATCAACCTTCTTAATGGATTCCTTTTCATGGGCATGAGATGGATGAACTTAATAAACACAACTTCCTGTACTCACTTTTCACTTTCAGTTATTTAGAGTAAATTAAGCAAAAATACTATTATTTGTCTATTTTCTGAATTATCCGTGCAATAAAAAATGCCCCAAAAATAAAAGTTCTCCAAATGCCCTGAAAATTTAGTATGCTTTTTTCCAGAATATTTTAGAATTTTTGACGCTGAAAACACACCAGGGGGTAGCACCAGTGGGCCACAAGCCAATAGGGCGCGCCCACCCTCTGGGTGCACCTGGAGGGCTTGTGGGTCCCACGTGGGTCCCCTTCACTTATTCCATCACCCATTCACTTCGTCTTCCTCCAGAAAAAATCCCACCATTGCTCAAACCCGTGTTCCAGCTCATTTTGCTGCCATTTTCGATCTCCTAGCTCGGAACTTCGTTTCCAAAACTATTTCGGGGATTTGTTCATCGGTATGTGACTCCTCCAATGGTCCAATTAGTTTTTGTTCTAGTGCTTTATATATTGCAAATTTTTGCTACTGTGGTGACCTTGTTCTTGAGCTCGCATGTCAACTTTATATGGTCCAACGTAGTTTTGATGCATGATATAGCCTTTGTCACTTGTGGGAGTAGTTGCTATCAGTCCTATTGAGTTTTGACCACTTTTATTTTGAGTCACTAAAAATTTCAGAAATTTTCAGAGAAAAGAAAAACCATGAAGAGGTGATTAAGGGTATCTTCAAGCCGGAATTCAAATGAAAATGAAAACGAGGAGAAGAAGAAGCCCAAGTACAATTTTCCTCTCTTTGCGGAGGTTCGGCCGTGTGAGTGGCCAAGTGATGTATTCCTGAGAGATGTAGGAATTTATGATGATTTCTATTATTTGGCGGAGAATGTCGGCATCACCGACTTCCTCCAAGATAAGTGTAAACAATGCCTCTTACTCACTAATACCTTCGTGCAAAAATTTCTACTTTCATTGTAGGAAGGATCCTCCCATGGTAGAATTTCACTTGTATGGTGTACCCAAGCGAATGGCACTTTATGATTTTTGCGATGTTTGCAAATTACCTTATGAGGGCTGCATCATTGAACCACGTCCTAGAGACGTAGAGGACTATATTGCTGAAACTACTGGGGGGAAGAGAGAGGGATGTCGGAAGCGAGAGTGGCTAGCTTACATTTTCATGTTTTACGCTATTATTCATTATTTGCTGGAGATGTTTGATTGGTCATGGGGAGAGTGGAGGCCTTAGTGCACCTGGCCTTGCTGTTTTGCACCATGCTCTATATTGTGATAGAACTTTTAGTTTGGGCGTCATTGTTGCTCAGCGGTTAAACACAATCCGCACGAAGGGTCCCATCTTTGGAGGTATTTATGCCTCCCGCCTTGCTAAACATTTCGAGATACCCATTAGGCATGATGAGGAGGAGGAGATGCTGTTACCCACTAAGTTTTGAATTATTATAGTATGGTAGCACATTTTTATTGCCAAGGACGATGACAAGTGGCTCATCTATAATTTAGTAATCAGTCAGGGTACTTGTCAGATTATTACTTTGCCTGCACCTTCCTTGTTTGATATTCATTCAGGCAGGTACATTATTATGCCTGAGGACATTTATGCGTACTGGGAGTGGACGTGATCCCCAGCCCCTCAGCCAGCAATATCACCCGATCCGTATTAGGAACCTATTTATCAGTGAGAACCACACGAGCTCTCCAACCAGTGGAACCCACAGGACCCTCTGGAGTATCGAGGAGAGGGTCATTTCGAGCCGTGGCCCTAGAACAACTTAGGACAAAGCCCTAAGCTTGGGGGAGTACGTATTTCTCACCAACATTACATTCATGTTCACACACTCATTTCAGTTGTCGGTGTTCATACTTTTTCATTGTATTATCCATGCTAGTTTATTTTTATTGCTTTCTTCTTGTGTGTTTGAAAAACTTTGAGAAAATCAGAAAAAAATAGTTCTCGCTTCTTTTTAGTTTTCTTTCTAGTTTATTTAATAGTAGTATTAAGAGAAAACCCAAAAGTATTTCTTGTTCTTCTTTTGCTTGTTGGGAGCTTTCCCGTGTAAATAGTTTCTCTCGGTCTTGTTTTACTTCCTTCAGAAAAACAAAAACTCAAAAAATATTTAGTGTGTTTTTTTGAAATTCTTTTTCCTTTCTTTGGGTCGTAAGGAGAAAAACACGATGAAAATGTTGAGTGGCTCTCATATGCATTATTGTTGATCTAACAAAGAGCCCATATTACCTTGTCTTCTCCTTTGAATAAATGTTTGCATATTCTAGCTTAGTCCAATGCACGTGTACTCTTATTATTATTCACACTGTTCGGTCGTGCAAGTGAAAGGCAACAATGAAGATATATGACGGATGATTGAGATGGAGAAAACCTAGTACGAACTCGACCTATTTTGTTTTTGTAAATATGATTAGCTCATCGTTCTTGATTCAGCCCATTATGAATGAAACATGTTTGCAATGACAATTAGAGATTATGGTTACTCATGCCATGCTTAATTAGCTAGGAGTGGATAATGGTTTACCTTGCGTGCCAACATGCTTTAAAATGTCTATGATGTAGTATGAGAGGATGGTATCCTCCTTTGAATGATTTAAGTGGCTTGACTTGGCACATGTTCACGCATATAGTTGAATTAAAATGAACATAGCCTCCATGATATTTATGTTCATGATGATTTATATCCTACTCATGCTTGCTCTCAATGTTGGTTAATCTCAATGCATGTTATGACCGTTGTCGCTCTCTAGTTGGTCGCTCCTCAATCTTTCGCTATCCTTCACTTGTACCAAGCGGGAATACTACTTGTGCACCCACTTCCATAAACCCAAAGTTGTTCCATATGAGTCCAGCATACCTACCTATATGCGGTATTTACCTTCCGTTCCAAGTAAATTTGCATGTGCCAAACTCTAAACCTTCAAATGATAATCTGTTTTGTATGCGCGAATCGCTCATGTAGTGACTGGGGGCTGCCAATATCTTCCATGCTAGGTGGATTATTATCACAATGAGTGTTTACTCAATTTTCATTCACGAGAAAGTGGCTGGTAATCGGGATGCCCATTTCCATGCTCGAAATCAAATCAAAATATAATCATAAAACAAACTCCCCCCAGGACTGTTGTTGGTATGGACGGTACCCGTGGATGCAGCTAGTCGTGGAGTGTGATTGTTGGTGGAGGGGGAGTAAAAACTTTACCATTCTATTTGAGAACCGCCTATAATGTATCTAGCATGGAAGATACCGAGATCTCTTGGTTGTTATGTTGACAATGAAAGCATACCGCTCAAAATTATATTCATCTCTATTTTAAAAGCTCAAGCTCTAGCACCTCTGCAAATCCCTGCTTCCCTCTGCGAAGGGCCTATCTATTTACTTTTATTACTGAGTCATCATCCTCTTATAAAAAGCACCAGTTAGAGAGCACCACTGTCATTTGTACGCTTTGTTATTAATTGATATTGAGTATGAGTGTGAATGGATCTCTTTTGCCATGAATTATAATGTCTAGTCAGTCCTTGATCTTTAGGGGTGCTCTGCATTTATGTTTTGCGGTCTCAGAAAGGGCTAGCGAGATACCATTTTGTCATATCATATCATGATTGTTTTGAAAAAGTGTTGTCATCCGAGATTTATTATTTTTGCTCTCCATTTGATTATGACATTGATATGAGTAAATGTGAGACCTAAATGTTATTGTGAATATGGTTAGTTCATAATCTTTGCTGGAAACCTGAATATTGGCTAGACACAACAACAAGATCAAACAAAGTTTGTAAAAGTTTTTCTTTGTCACTTTCAGTTTATCAACTGAATTCCTTGAGGACAAGCAATCGTTTAAGCTTGGGGGAGTTGATATGTCTCCATCGTATCAACTTTTTGAAACTCTTTTGCCCTTGTTTTGGACTCTAATTTGCATGATTTGAATGGAACTAACCCGGACTGGCGTTGTTTTCAGCAGAATTCCAACGGTGTTATTTTTGTGCAGAAATAGAAGTTCTCGGATTGACCTAAAAATATACGGAGAATACTTTTGGAATATAAAAAATATTGTCGCAAGAATCAACCATAGGGGGCCACCCAGAGGCAACAAACCCTGGGGGCGCGCCATGCAAGCTTGTGGGCCCCCTCGAGCTCCTCTGACCCTAATTCCAACTATATAACTACCTATTCGTGGAGGAAAAATCAGAGAGAAGGATTCATCACGTTTTACGATACGGAGCCGCTGCCACCTCATGTTCTTTATCGGGAGGGCTGATCTGGAGTCCGTTCGGGGCTCCAGAGAGGGGGATTCGTCGCCATCATCACCACAAACCTTCCTCCATCACCAATTTCATGATGCTCACTGTTGTCCATGAGTAATTACATCGTAGGCTTGCTGGACGGTGATGGATTGGATGAGATTTATCATGTAATCGAGTTAGTTTTGTTAGCGTTTGATCCCTAGTATCCACTATGTTCTGAGACTGATGCTGCTATGACTTTGCTATGCTTAATGCTTGTCACTAGGGCCCGAGTGCCATGATTTCAGATCTGAACCTATTTTGTTTTCATGAATATATTTGTGTTCTTGATCCTATCTTGCAAGTTGTAGACACCTATTATGAATTATGATCCACATACCCCAAGGTGACAATAATTGGGATTTTTTCCGGTGATTACCGTAATTTAAGGAGTTCATGTATTCAGTAAGTGCTAATGCTTTGGTCTGGTTCTTTATTAAAAGAAGGCCGTAATATCCCTTAGTTTCCATTAGGGCCCCGCTGCCACGGGAGGGTAGGACAAAAGATGTCATGCAAGTTCTTTTCCATAAGCACGTATGACTATATACAGAATACATGCCTACATTAGATTGATGAATTGGAGCTAGTTCTGTGTCGCCCAAGGTCATGACTGCTACATGATGAATATCATCCGACCCAATTATCATCGCCGATCCATTGCCTATGAGCTTTTGACATATTGATCTTTGCTAAGTTACTTTCGTTGGTACTACTGTTACAGTCATTACAAAACTGCTATTGTTACTTTTGCCACAGTTATTGTTACTTCTTATTACTTTGATACTAAATACTTTGCTGCAGATATTAAGTCTTTCAGGTGTGGTTGAATTGAAAACTCATCTGCTAATACTCGTGAATATTCAGCTGTTAAGTTACTTTCGTTGCTACTACTGTTACAGTCATTACAAAACTGCAACTGTCACTTTTGCCACCGTTACCATTACTTCAATATTACTTTGCTACTAAGTACTTTTCTATAGATATTAAGTCTTTCAGGTGTGGTTGAATTAACAACTCAGCTGCTAATACTCATGAATATTTTTTGGATCCCCTTGTGTCGGATCAATAAATATGGGTTGAATACTCTACCCTCGAAAACTGTTGCGATCCCCTATACTTGTGGGTTATCAATGGCCGCCATGGTTCCCGGAGGGCAGGAGCCCCTCCGAGATTGGATCTCTCTCTCTATTCTTCTGTTCCGCGTTCCTATTTTCTGGCCCTTCACCGTTTCTTAAATTCCCTGAGATCTCTAACTCCGACTTGGCTGAAATTTTGAGCAGATTTTCTTCCGGATATTATCTTTATTGCGGCAAAATAAGGGCACCAACTACCTTATAGGGGCGCCACAAGCCTACCAAGTGTGCCCTGGGTAAGGGGCGCTCCCTCTGGGCTTGTGGGCCCCTCGTACATCATCTCTTGTTGATTCTTTTCCCCCAAAATTACATATATTCCAAAATAAATCTCCATAAATTTTTATCGCATTTGGACTTTGTTTGATATGGATATTCTATGAAACAAAAGACATGCAACAAACATGAACTGGCACTGGGCACTCGATCAATATGTTAGTCCCAAATATAATATAAAATGTTGCCAAAAGTATATGAATGTTTAGAATATTGGCATGGAACAATAAAAAATTATAGATACGACGGAGACGTATCAACATCCCCAAGCTTATTTCCTCCTCGTCCTCGAATAGGTAAATGACAAAAGGATAATATTTGATGTATAATTCTACCTAGAAAAATCTTGATAATATAATCTAATCATGGCATGAATATTAAGACACGACTGATTCAAAGCAATAGTCTATAATTTGACATAAAGACATCAATAATCAGGCATACCAACAAACAATCATGCCTTTTAGAATAAAAATGCTAAAGAACGCTATCCCTACAAAATCATATAGCCTTATCATGCCCAATCTTCTTAACACAAAATACAAATCATGTACAACCCCGATGTCAGCTGAGCAATTGGTTCATACTTTTTAACACGCTTCAGCTTTTTCAGCCCCCATGCAATACATGAGCCTGAGCCGTGGACATAGCACTATGGGTGGACTAGAATGCGATGGTAGGGATTAATAAGGACAAGACGAAAAGGAAGATAGTCTCACATCGACGCCGCTAATCAACAGGCTATGGAGATGCCCATCAATTGATGTTAATGCGAGGAGTAGGGATTGCCATGCAACGTATGCACTAAGAGCTATAAGTGTATGAAAGCTCATAATAAAAACTAAGTGGGTGTGCATCCAACTTGCTTTCCCATGAAGACCTCGGGCATTTGAGGAAGCCCAGCATCGGAATATACATGCCAAGTTCTATAATGAAAAATTCCCACTAGTATATGAAAGTGACAACATATGAGACTCTCTATGTGAAAAACATGGTGATACTTTGAAGCACAAGTGTGGAAAATGATAGTAACATTGTCTCTTCTATCTTTTTCTCTCATTTTTTTACTGGGCTCTTTTTGGCTTTTCATTTTTTTTGTTGGGCTCTTTTTGGCCTCTTTTTTTATTTCCTCACTAGGACAATACTCTAATAGTGATGATCATCACACTTCTATTTACTTACAACTCAATAAAACTAAAACATATGACTCTATATGAATGCCTCCGGCAAGATGTACCAGATGTGCAATCATACTAGCGTAACATGTGTGATAAACGGTGGCTGAGCCACAAATACAATGATGGAAGTTGCATGGCAATATATCTCGGAATGGCTATGGAAATGCGATAATAGGTAGGTATTGTGGCTATTTTGAGGAAGATATAATGAGGCTTATGTGTGATAGAGCGTATCATATAATCCATGGACTCACATTAGTCATAAAGAACTCACATACTTATTGCGGAAGTCTATTAGCCCTCAAAGCAAAGTAATATTACTCATGACCCTAGGGGGGAGGTTGGTAAGAGTTAACCATCACGTGCCCATGATCTCCACGTAAAGGAAGACAATCAAGAATAAATCATGCCCCAACTTCTTAGCATAACTAGAGACTATACGTGCATGCTTCGAGAATCACAAACCTTAACACTAATATTCTTACTAAACCACAATCATTAACTAGTACCTCCCACATATTACAATCTCTATGTCGCAAAATTATTTCAAGGAATCAAACATATCATATTCAGTTATCTACAAGTTTTATGTAGGATTTTATGAATAACCATGTGAATGACCAATTCCCGTTTACTCTCGAAATAGATACAAGCGAAGCATGAGAGTTTAATTATTTATACGAAAGACTTTCCCACGATCTAATAAATATAAGTGCAGCGAAAGAGCATTCTACAAATGACGGTTTCCTATATGTAGAGAAACGTGCATCCAAGGTTCAAATGATATAAGTGAAGCATATGAAGCATTTTATAAAGCCATACTCAATAGATATAAGTGAAGTGCAAAGAGCACTCTATAAATCAACCAATGACTATCTCATACTAGCATGGTGCATTATTAAAACAAAAATAATAAGCGCACGACGCTCCAACAATTTACGCGTATCATGTGAAAAAAACAAAAACCAAGACATACTGATAATTTTTAAAGACGAAAGATGGGATGCCTTCTGGGCATCCCCAATCTTAGATGCTTGAATCTCCTTGCATATTTACTTGGGGTACCTTGGGCATACCCAAGCTTGAAATCTTGCCTCTCCTTATTCTCCTTGTATTGATACCTCCTCGATCTTCGAACACTTCATCCACACAAGACTTAACCAAACTTTTTATTAGCGGGGTTAGTACATATAACATCAAATCCCATCATGTCCTTCCATAACATGATTGTATAACTATAATCAAACATTACCCAATGGATGCTATCACAATTATATGGCTCCCAAGACAATGGGGCTCAACAAGATTTCAAACATAAGCAAATAACGAAACTATAAGAGGAATCTGTGAAAATAGGACAGTCTGTACATATACTTCTGTAAATAAAAAAATTCTAAAACATTAGAACAAAATAAAAAATTTGCATAGAAGTAATGTGTAAAAAATTCAGAATTTTTCCATGTTCCAGTAAAATATGAAAACTCAAGCACTACAGCAAAAGTTTATATGTTTGCACTGCACACACCAAACAAGCAATTTAAACACCCTAAAGGTAAATCTTTGCACTTTATTTTTATAATAGAATGGATTTGTACAAGTGGATAATTATTTTTGATGAAAAGTTTATGTAATCAAGGTTCACAAATTCCATGGGCGTGAACAAAGTTGAAGTCTAGCTCCCACTTTAGCAATGCTTGTCTTTCTTACTTTCACTTTTCTTTTTGAAAAAAAAATTAGGTTCCCCTCTATATTTATTTATTTATTTTTAAACTTGTTGAAACCACGTAACAAAATAAAATGACTCTCTAAAATTTCTGGGTAGTCTGCCAGGCAGTGCTTTATTTAAAGCCATTAAGCTAGGCATATAGTGCTCAAGTAATTGATCGACCCGGATCCCAAGGTATCACTACAAAAAAAGGACACTTCCGTGATGATACGTGTTTGTCACAGTAGGTCACATTTTCTGTCATGCATGTACATCCATGATGATTTTATGACAGAATCAAGATAGTCATACCTGTGCTGTCGTAGAAGTGTTCCATGACATTACCAAAATTATCATCACAGAAGTGTCCACTTCCATGACGATAAATGGCGCGTCATGAAAGTTCTTTCGTCAAGGGTGACCGACACGTGGCATCCACCATAACGGGTCACCGTTAAGCTATCGGGTCCGTTTCGGATCCGATAACCCGTTAACCGCCCGGACCAATGGGGATTTTCCACGTGTAAAATGCTCATTGGCCGGAGGAAACACGTGTTGGCTCATCATTGGGACAGATGTCATCCACTCATTGGACAGGAGGTGCCTATGATAGGTCGACACGTGGCATGGCCCAACAGTGGCCCATTCCGATGAAAAAGGCCGGCCCAGTAAAAATTAGCAGGCCGGCCCATAGAAGGCCTACTTGTGTCAGGTCCATTCAAGCCCATAGCCCATACGAGATGTGCCAATTCGGCCCGTCAACGGCCCATTAAAGATTAGACACCATTGCAGCCCATCGTCAGTTTGAGCCCGTTAACAGGCAGCTATATATTTGGGCTCAATATCGGCCCGATGTGATTTCAGCCTGTTAACGGCCCATTCAAGGGATGGGCCAATTTTCAGGATGTACATCTTTCGGCCTTTTAGCGAACCGTTTAAGTGTTGGGCCAATTTCCGGCCTGATTTGTCTTTCAGCCTGTTGACGGCCCATAAGTGAGTTGGTCCATTTGTAGTCGGACCTTAGTTTTGGCCTCTTAGCAACCCATTTAAGTGTTGGGCCAATTCCCGGCCCGGTGTGTATTTCAGCCTGTTGACGGCCCATAAATGAGCTAGGCCATTTGTAGTCGGACCTGAGTTTTGGCCTTTTAACGGCCCATGTTCTTCATGGTCCAATACCAGCCCGGTTTCTCTTTCAGCCTGCTAAAGGCCTACAACATAGTAGGGCCATTTACTGTACGACCTGACTTTCGGCCTCTTAGCGGCACATGCTCTTCATGGTCCAGTACGAGCCCGCAGTCTCTTTCGGACTGCTAAAGGCCCATAGTATAGTTGGGCCATATGTAGCCCGACCTTAGTAACGGCCTGTTAACGGCCCGTGAAATCAAATGGGCCCACATGTCGCCCGCTTCGATGTCGGCCTGTTAACGACCCGGGAGGTAAGAGGGCCGACCATTAACTTTTGGCCTGGTAACGGCCCATTAACTTAATGGGCCCACTAAAGTTCGTACATGTCTTTAGTCCCAATTAGATAATTTGAGCCCATTACGACAAGCAATTATGCACAGGACCAAAACCGATCAAGCAAAGGTACATCATACAGGGAAAATCGTTGCACATCCAACATATATTACAGGAAATTACATCCACTGGGCAATCAAAGATTGATGCCAGTGCAAATAAATGAACAGAACTAATGATCTACAACATCACAATCTGCAACCTCAGCGCGGATGACGCCCATAAGCATGTGGGCAAGTTCTTGTTGCTTTGCTACACTGTCTCTGAAAACATTGATCAGTTGTTGTTGTGCATGAATGTGCACCTCTGATTCCTCCACCATTTCCATCATTGCTTCAGCCATTAATTGGTTCACAAACATACATTTTTTATGTTGCATTCAAGACAGAGGAAACTGAACAGATTCAGATGGTGATTTTGGCAGGCTTGTATTATTGATAGTGGAGAGTGTCTCGACCACTGCATCATAACATAAATTAGGAGGGGAACCGAACAAATTAATCATGAGTTATTGCCATATTACCTAGCCTAGATTTATTGGAAAGAAACAATGGGGTTGCCTTGCTGTTTTCAGAGTTTGTCTTCTTATCTTCAGCAGCCTGCACCAAATTAACACAGTAGCATTGCTATCATTGGCCAGGTCATATAATAGGAAAGCAACATTGACACAACGAACGTTTGGGAAACTAGCCTACACCAAATTAACACAATATGGCACATCTATCATCAGCCAGGTAAGGTAATATGAAAGGAACATTGACAAAATGAATGGATGGGCAACCAGAGCAGCACTACAATTCAATAATGTGCATGGTATGAGATAGTACACTCATGCAGCTCAGTATGCAAAACTACCAGGCAATTTTCCTTACAAAAATCAACATTGGTGCCTTTAACATTTTGCTACAACTAATTTTAGACCAGATAAAGGTTGGATTCATGTAGATTAACAAAATACATGCTAATGTAAAAATATAGTGATATACAATAGGTACTTACATCAGCATTGGAGCAGGAGAATTCCCGCAAGATATTTTCCTCGAATACGATCCCAATGGAGGAAGTCTTCTATCGTTTAACCTTATTTTCTAAAAGAGAGATGTGTAAGAAACTTGTAGAAAATATGATCAGAATGCTACAAAATTTCATGATGCGAGGATACGCACACGCTGCTTAGAATGGAGTTGACATATTTTTGCTGGACTGGAGCGGACTAGTTCTTTGGCCACTGGAATCTGCTTATTATCAATGGGAGTTGGGTTTCTCTGTGCTGGAGCAGTATCTATGAAAACTGGAGTTGGTTTATTATGTCCGGGTGTTTGGATCTTTTGCAAAGACCTGGTTTGTAACCCTTCAGATTCTAACATAGACGTCTTCCCTTTGCATGCCTTATATAGAAGAATGGTGCTTCAATTATAAAGCATGCTACAACAGAGATGGAATAGGTACTGAAGAATAGAAAGGCATGACATATTGACATGTATTCCCTCCATCCGGAAATAAATGGATAGGTCTAGGCGTATTTCAGTTCTAGATACATCCAGTTTTATCCATTTCTATGACATGTAATCCGGCCGGAGGGAGTATGATGCAAGAGCTAGGGATACGAAAGGACAACAGTGTAAAAAACACTACTTGAATGTAAAACTATATGCTAGCGGAATACATACAGAAAAACACTAAGGCAACATATGCATGTATGATTGGGAAACTAAGATGGCATTGCAAGAGACCACGAGAACATCACTTCAATGTAAAAAAACATGGTATGGTAGACAAATGAAGTACATTTTGATGAATACCAATGCATAAGATATTGAGAAGCATGATGTCCAAACTAAGCAGATGGCATTGCGATAGAGTAGAATGACAGTAGTTGAATTTGAAAACATATTATCATGAATGGAATAGGTACTGAAAAACAGGAAGGCATGCCATATTTACATGCATGATCAACAGGCTAAGCACATGGCATTGCAACACAGTAGATGCACTCCAGGACATTATATGCATGATGTACCCATATCAAGGGCCAAGTTAGAGCAAGGACCTTATGGGGTGAATAGGATTCGTCATCTTTCTGCAAGTCTTGTGAAGAACTGCCTTTACATGTTCCATCATATTGGGTATCATTGACGTCTAGTTTGTTGGCCATTACATTGCTCCGTGAGGTTCTTGTGGATAAATCAGTGTGTGCAATTATATCTGACATGCATGAAGACAACTAGTAGTTAGATTTATGTAATGAGTGTCTGTAGGAGATGACATAAATAGTAGGACTGGGGTTATCTAGCAGCAACAGGTCTCAAAAACTAAAGGGAGAACACAGATGAAAGATACAGAATATGTATCGTTTGTACTCGAGATTAACTAGATGGCACACAAAAGTATTAAGGAACAACATAGGTTATACTAGAAGTGGTATAATACTATAATCAGCAGCCTGTGGGATAGCATTGGCTGATGGATGATAACTATGGAACAACGTTACCTAAAGAACAAGTATCTTAGCTGAAGTATGGAACAACGTTACCTAAAGAACAAGTATCTTAGCTGAACTATGGAACAACGTTAACTCCTGAACAAGACCCGTAAGAGATCAGCATGAATATACAGTGAAATGTGATAATCAATTTTCCATGCTTAGATGAATAACAAAGCCATAAATGTTGCACACAAGTAAGATGAGGATACAACCTATCTGGCCGCCATCCATAGGAGTGAGCATCATGTGCTGACTTGTTGATGGCCCTGTAGTTGTTGTGGCTGTCCATGTTGGGCATGCGCATTCGATGCAGGGAACTGTTGAGTGGGGCCTATAGCTCCCTTCTGGTGTATGCTTCCCTTGTTGGAGCAGCAACCGTGAGTCGGAAGACGGTGTGGCTGAAGATGCAGAAAATGCATAATGTTAAGAATGACACATCTCTCTGATCTGAAGAAATACCCTAAGAGATCAACAGTAAGGTACGAGAGTGGTCACACGTCTGTTGACTGAAGACTAAATAGGGGTCACACGATTTTATTTTATTTTGGTATTGTCCGGTCTACGCCGGATGGCTCGATGGTCGTCTTGTGCCTTCCGGCTGACACTATGCGGAATCTTCCCCGAAGAGCCAGCGACCACCGGCAGAGTAGCCTACCTCCGTCGTCCGTGGCCCCGACCAAAACCCCGCTCCCTGCCCCACCGCACTGCCGTGGTTGCGACACCCCCGGGCCAATCCACAAAGACTCGCTGTCATCCAGATCCGGTGGCGGCAGTACCTTCAACTCACGCAACTCTAAGATAGCCATCTAAGTGCTACTTCCGCGGTGAACTTGCGCCCACGCACCCTTACGTTAGACACCAGCCAACCAGCATCCTAGGAGCTCTGCCAGCTCGAGGGGTGTTGCTTCCCATTGGGAATCGATTGGCGCAGAATAAAAATTGAGACAACTGACGCCTAAATAAAGTGATTCGAGATGAGGGTGCGACCTATCTGGCGGCCTGGTGAAGTAGGCAGCTCTAGCTGCTGCTACCTCTTGAGCACTGCGTTGGTTTTCCCTTGAAGAGGAAAGGGTGATGCAGTAAAGTAGCGTAAGTATTTCCCTCAGTTTTTGTGAACCAATGTATCAATTTTTTTGACCTTGAAAACAGTAGGAGAGGCTCCTACTGTGTTATATTAGAATCAAAGTTTAGTTACATAGGATATACATGCTCTTGAGGGAGATCCCTCAAGGGAGAGATGATAAAAACCAGCTAGAAGAAGCTAATACAAGTGATGATTGACCGAGAAAAATCAGTGGAGAGGGTAGGATTACAAAGCTAAGGCAAATAAAGTAATGTAGTCCCAATAAGCTTTGTCCACTCTGAATTTTATCCAAAGGAGATCAGCTTTGGATATCTCCCTCCAAGCTGCCAAAGAAGGTCGTATGTGCCTGAAAATAAAGTTGTTTCTTTCCTTCTAGATATTCCAGGCCACAATCCCCACAATTTCTAAGAAGAGTTCCCCGTTGAAAGAACGTCTGGAGATTGGATGGCATCAATTCTGGATCGGTTCATGTTCCAAGAGATCCCCACTTTCAGCCAGCAGGAAGAACTAAACGGACATGTGAAAATTAAATGCTCAATGGTTTCTTCAACCCCATCAGTACAGAGGACACAATTGAATCCATCATTGGTATTAGAGTGACGTCTTCTGAGCATATTCCTCGTATTGAAACGGTCAGCCAGCAAAAACCACATGAAAACTTTAAGTTTCATGTGCAGTTTTGACTTCCAAATCCAAGCAAAAGGAGGTGGCGCCACAATATCTTTATGACAGTGCTCATAGAATTTTTTGGGAAAATAAGCTTGTCCCCAAACATAAGTCCAAGAGTCAACCGCTGCATCCGGTTGGCTAAGACTTTCCGGTCTCAAAGTAAGCACTGATTGGAGTTCCTCGAACGCTTCAGGTGAAAGGGGAATGTGGAACATGTCCGACCAATCATTAGCATTAAAGAACTCAGCCACCGAGCAGTCCTCATTAATGACAAAAGAAAAAAGGCATGCAAAACGATCTGCCAGAGGAACCTCATGCCATTTATCATGCCACATGGAAATATTCATACCATCCCCAACCAGCGGAGTACCAATGCCTCTGTAAAAAGGAATAAGCTTGCAAATTTGCTTCCACCAGAAAGAACCACAAAGCGGTGACACATGAGGAATAGAGTTCAAGTAGTACGAATCCCAAATAAGCCTAAAACATGGCAGATCTGCCCTGTTATAAAATTTATCAAGGAATTTGAGGAGGAGACCCTGATTCTGGACTTTGATATTGACAACACCAAGTCCCCCATGCGCCTTGGGACAGCAAACTCTTTGCCAAGCAACCAAAGAGTTACAAGAATCTCCTTGCTCATTCCTCTTAGTTCGTTCAGGTACGATCAGCCCTCTGAGAGATGTCGGGAGGCTGATCGCACTGCTGAACACCTATGGGGCCGGGCGGAGCAGGCCCCTTGTGGTTCGGAGGGGGCGGAGATCGCACGAAGAGCGGATCGAGGCGAGGCACACGAGCAGTTTACCCAGCTTCGGAGCTCTCCGGAGAGATAAAACTCCTACTGCTGCTTGTTTGATCTATTGTGTTCTTGCTAGGGAGCAATGCAAGCTACAAAACCTAGCATGAGTCTATCTGGTCTCGAGTGGATCGAATGAACCGAACCAGTCGAACCTGGCCAACCGAACCTGCGACCTGAAAAACCAACCCCCAACCCTTTCTACGTTGCACCGGGCCTCCTTTTATATGCTCAAGGGGTCTCCGGCCAGGTGGCAACACAGGCAGGGGTAAAAATGTAAAAACAGGAGTTGGTACACCTACTTGAACAGTGTACAGTGCAAAATACCTAACTCTGACGGCAAGGGACAAAAGCAATAAATGCCTGTCGTTGTCTCCCAAACAGTGCAACAGAGGCCGTCAGGTGCGCCTCCGCTCGCCACGATGGCGAGCCTGTCAGCGCCGCTTATCGCTGCTCTCCGCTGGCTGCTGACCCGCCGACACGCCCATGGAATGGTCCCATGGCGACACGTCGCTGGGTGAGCTGGAGCGGAGACGGAGAGAAGTTGCATGTCATGATAAGCGCCTTGCAGCGCCAAATCCTTGTCGCGCCGGAGACTTGTCGCGCTCGAGCCTTCCCGGCAAGCTCCTCTTGCCGGGCCTTGTCTTCTGCGTGCACAGGTGGCCTTCCCAACAAGCTCCTCTTGTCGGGCCTTGCCTTCTCAATCAAATACTTTGTTCTTGAATGGCTCCAAAAGGAGCCACGAAGCGATCTTGGCGGTGACGAGGCAAACCTTGCCGCTGGGTGTTGCAACCGTCTGCGTGCAGCACGGGTACTAGGGTACCCCTACTCTAGTACACCGATAGGAGCCGGGCCTGGGCTGCATACGGTGCCGAAGCGCTTGTCGGGCCAGGCCCGTAACTGCACGGACACGCGCTGCCTCGACCTGGCCGCAACTCGCCGGACCCACCACGATCCCCACTAACGGCACGCACCGGATGTGGCGTCATGCGCGAGATCGTGGGCGCGGTCGTGGGGATTCTTTATTGATATAAGCGAACGTCCGCCCCTCCTCCCTTTATAAGCGGAGGAAACAGAGGCAGGCCGACCACCCCCGCCATTGCCGTCTTGTCAAGAAACCACCGCTGCTCCCTCTTCTTCTCCGGTGCGAAGAGAGCGCCGCTTCTTCGCCGCAAGCACACTCACCGCCGTCGACCTCCTCCGCCCTCCTCGCCATGGCTCGAAGGGCGATAAGGAGAAGGGCGTCAAGTCGGCCGAGGCGCAGCGGCTCATGATGTTGCGCAAGGAGGCGAGCCATCTTCCCCGCAGCTCGGGCGCACGGAGCTGCCGGACGTCTTCTACCTTTTCTCGTCGACGGAGACCCATGCGCATCCGCGCGAGGGTGCTCCCGCCTCCGCCGCTGATTTGGCCCCAACAGGTACCCTTTCTTCGCCATTTTCTTCTATTGCGGGCTCTGCCCGCCTTTTCCGGAAGTTCTTTGCGACATTATGAACACCTTTAGCCTCCGCCTCCTTGATTTCACCCCCAACGCCGTCTTGACCATGGCGGTTTTCGCACATTTGTGCGAAAACTTTGTCGGAGTCTACCCGAACGTGGCACTCTTCCGCCATTTCTTTGTTCCCCGCGTCGAGAGAGGAGAGCCACTTGCTGGAGGAATAGCCTGGTTCTCTAGGATCGGCAAGAAGGAGGCCTACCTAGAGGGGAATTCGGAACAAGTGGGAGGAGTGGAGAGCCAACTGGTGCTGGGTCGTGCAGGAGAACCCACAGCCCTTCACCGCCGGCGCCAAACCCCACCACGCGACAAGGATTGGAGTAACTTGGCGCCGGAGGATGCGGTCAAGATAGCTGTGACCCGACTGCACCTCGGGCTTGCCGGGTTGACAGTTAGCAGTTGGCGCAGACTTCATTCGCCGCCAGATCGCTTCCCTTGCAGGAAAGGAGGAGGCCTGCTTGGGAGTTCCAACGCGGCGGACATCATGAGGCTGCGCCCGGCCTGAATTGGAACTTCACCGTCATGGAGCTGGATTCAAAGGTCTGCTCGAGCTGTTCAAGAACGACCCGAACATCCCGAGTGGTTCAGGTTGCCCTGGGGTCGTCCCATTGTGCAACAACTCGGCGCCGACCGCATCCGCGCCATGATGCCACTGGCGACTCCCACGGGATCGCCCCGACTGGCAGGAGCCCTCGACGAGGTCGTGCAACAATTCTTCGACGACTTGCTAGAGGTGCCGACCGCCCGACGAAAGCGTAAGAGGCTCACCGAGACACCACCGAGAAGGAGATGGCGCGGATTGCCACCAGGGTGGAGGAGGCGGCAGCAGCCGCTGCCGCTGGAGCCTTCGGGTTCACCGTGGAGGAGGCGGACGAGGCGAAGGCGGCAAGCTCTGCCGAGCGAGGGGAGGTCGCCGGCGAGGAGGACGAGCTTGTCGAGCCCGAGGCCAGGTCGAGTGGACCCGCCGAGGGCACTTCTTCTCCACCGCCAAGCGACTTGCCGCCAGCGGAGCCCCCGGCACCGCCGAGGAGGCGTCTCCGCAGAGTTGGAGACGAGCCGGGGCGACAGCATCGCCCACAGAAGGCCAGCCGCCGACGCGCTCCACCGCGGCAAGCGAGGTTGCTTGAGGAGCGCCTCACACTGCGGCGACAACCGGGGCGGAATCTTCTCAGGCCACCGCCGACGCCTCCGCCAAGCGGCCAACAGAGCCCACTCATCCGCCTCATCGCACCGGAGGCGGGCCGGAGTTTGACTTCTCCGTGCTCAGCTCCAAGGAGGAGGGCGAAGAGTAAAGCCCTTGAGACTTGTGCCTGTATTTCTTCAATTTTTATTGCTTCATCTTGAATCTGATTTGCTTCGTTCTGGACTCTTCCCTTTTCAGGACGCTGGCCCAGAGAGCTGCGAAGAGGGCCAAGATCCCGACGATCGTCGTTGAGGACGACTCCCCCGTGGCGGCAGGGGACGCGTCCGAGACCGCCTTGCCGGACCCGGCGACCCTTCCTCTGAGCAGCCCCCAGCACAGCCCCCAGAGTAAGTGTGCGGTTTTTCTCCTTACTACTAGGTGTGCAGGGTGCCCTTTCTTCGTTGATTTGGACTGTTTGTTTGTGTAGGAGCAGAGCAGCCTCATCAGGAGGGCTCGGAAGCCGCCTCCGAGATCCTGCCCGCTGTCACTACGCCGCCAAGGGAGAATTCCCCGGCAAGGGAGCTCCCTCCGACAAGGGAGGCCACCCCGACAAGGGAGGCCACTCCGGCAAGGGAGGCTACCGGCAAGGGACGGCGCAGTGACCCTCCAGTGGTCGAGGCCATGGCTGCGGATCCCGTTGCAGGTAACTCCCTTACATGGAATTTTCCCTTGGGCTTGCTTTCTTTTGTTTCTCTTTTTTGAATATCTGCTGATCGCTCTTTCTTCGCCTCGACGCACCGATGGAGATCGAGGCCGCCGGCGAGGAGGAAACGCGCGGCAACACCGACGAGGCCGCCGTCGAAGAAGAAGAGGTCGTCGTGGAGGAAGAGGCCGTCGCCGACGAGCCTGTTGGCGAGGAGGCCACCGAGGCTGCCGACGCGGAGGCTGGCGAGGGGTCGGGCGATCGTACTGACGGCCCTGAGGCCGCAGGAGCGGCAAGCGCTACACCGACAAATGACTTTCCCGCTTGGCCGCCAAGGGGCGTCAGTTCCGAGGAGCCCCAGCCAGTGCCTACCAAGGCCGCGGCGGCGTCTTCATCAAGCTCCCTTGGGAACCGAGCTCAGGCGCCGGTCGAGGGCGAGACCTTCGACGGCGAAGCTACTCGCCTCCATTGGCCGACGCTGTGGACGCGCCAAGCAGCAGCAGCGGGCGAAGTTCGAGGAGGAGCAGGCTGAAGAAGCTGCTGTCCCTCTACCGCGCCCGGCAGGCCAAGTTGGAGACCCGGAGGCCCTTGTCGCGAGGGCGGAGCGGACATAGAGAACGCGCCGAGGAGCTCCGAGCGCCAACAAAGAAGCCCTCCGCGACGTGGGCGGAAGCGCTGGGGCAACTTCATGAAGAGCGCACGGCCTTCATCATTGAGAAGGCCGCTTGGTGATGAGGAGCAGCGGCTGGCTGCCGAGAAGCTCGCCATGAGGAAAGCGAGTTGGCGCAGCGGAAGGTCAACCTGGACAGCCACGAGGAGGACCTTGCAGCGTGGAAGAGTCGCTTGGCGAGGCGCCAGAAGCGGCGACGCCGCCGCAGCCGCCGAGGCCGCCAAGGAAGAGCTGAAGGCGAAGGTGGCACAGCCGAGGCCACCCTCAAGAAGAGCGGCGAAGAGCTTGCCATGCTCAAGCGTGAGCGCGAGAAGGACGCCTACACGCTGGGCGAAGCTACTGAGCCGTCTCACGACAGGCCAAGGAGGTCGACGCCGCCAAGGATTCCAAGGCGGATCTTGAGCTGAAGCAGACCACTCTGACGCAGACGTTGGATGGTGCCAGAGAGCGGGAGGTGGGCTTGTTGGAGGCGATCAAGGCCAAGGAGGAGCTGCTGGCGAGTGCTGCCTCCGTCCAGAACACTTTGAGGGAGAGCGTGGAGCACTGGACCGAAGGTCTCGTGGACACCGCCGCCGACATCCACAATGAGCTGATGGAGCTGGGGATGGCGGACCTTGCATACTCCTCCGACGAGCATCTCCAACCCAGCGCCAAGCTTAGCCTATTCTTCAAAGGCGTGGTGACGGGCCTCCGACGACTCCGGGAGGAGGTCCCGAAGCAGCTTGCCGAGGAATCTCGCCAGGTTTGTGCAGGGGCCCTCGAGAAGGTGTTGATGAAGGTGGCCTTCCGCAACCCGGGCATCAACCTTAACGGTGTCCTCAGATCCTTGCCGTCCGACGCCAACGTGGAGGAGCTTCAAAGCCCTTGTCGCACCCATTGTGGACAAGGTGAACAAGATCAAGCGGATCGAAGGCGCACCGTGTAGACTAGGCCGTAACCTTATCTTTCCTTTGTCGCTGCTGATCATGTTTAGAAAACTTTGTTAGATCAGCGACAAGTTATTCTGTAATATACTCTATCTTAGGTGAATCGATCAATGCAACGTTATTTCCTCTACTTGATTTCTTCCTTTATGCGTTTACGCCTTACGCATTTAGGGGACTTGTCGATGCACGGGCACTTTTGTCATGAAGCGCCGAGTCTTGAACGTCAAGACCTATTGGCAGTGCCGCCTCGACAAGCAACCTTGTCGCGACTAGCCGCAGCTCACTTAAGTTGTTGAGCGGACTCGAAACAAAATAAGGGCGCGACTAGCCGGGCGAGTTGGTTCCTCTGCGCATGAGTTTTCCATACAAAGTACTATCGTTCGAGGAAGATAACTTGAAAATTTAAAAATTGATTGCTCAAACTTTGGCAACTTAGCTTTTACATCTCTTGCTTCCCGATGAGGTGAAACTTCCTCGGCGGTGTCTGGTCCATAGTATTATCTCCTCCTCCCCCCCTGGTTAACTTGGGCGCGAGGGGGCCTTCCTTTCTTTGGGAGAGGAAAAAGAAAAGGAAATAACGTTATGGAGCCTAGCGGCTCGATTCTGCTTATCGGGTGTGGTTGTTGCACAAAGAAGTGTTAGCCAAAGCATGCAATAAATTGATGAAAGCATGAATTTGACAAGCTGTGCGCAACACATGAGCTTTTACTGATGCACGGGGTCTGCGCCCGGCGTTGTACAAAGGATTACATGCAACAGCGGCAAGACTTGTACAAAAGGTGGTTGCCGGAACGGGTTCCGACAACTGCGCCTTATGGGTAAAACTTACGAAGATGCTCAATGTTCTAGGAGTTGCTCACCGGAATGCCATCTTCGGTCTCAAGGCGGACAGCGCCAGGCCTAGTGACTCGTTTCACCCGATAAGGGCCTTCCCACTTCGGCATCAACTTGTTTGAATTCTTGGCGGACTGAACGCGCCGAATAACAAGGTCGCCTTCCTCGAGACTTCTGGCACTAACCCTGCGGCTATGGTAGCGACGCAGAGCTTGTCGGTAGCGGCGGCTCGCACAATGGCTGAAGACGATCCTCCTCGAGGAGCAGCGTCATCTTGTCGCAGCTGCTCTTGCTCAAGCTCATCATAAGCGAGTACTCGAGGCGATCCGTTATCTGAAGTTCCGTGGGGAGAACTGCCTCTGCTCCATAGACTAGAGCAAAGGGTGCACGGCGATGGCTCGATTTGGCGTCGTCTGATCGACCAAAGAACCACTGGCAGCTCCTCGATCGATTTCTTCCGCACTTGTGCAGCCTGTCGAAAGTTTTGGTCTTGAGCCCGCAAGCACTTCAGCATTTGCCCTCTCGCTTGACCGTTGCTTCTCGGGTGAGCAACAGAAGCAAAACAGACCTTGGCGCCAAGGTCTTGGACGTACTGCATGAAGGTGCGACTCGTGAATTGTGTGCCGTTGTCGGTGATGATCCGGTTAGGGATTCCGAAACGACAAACAATTGACCTGAAGAACTTGATCACGATCGTGTTTTCACCTTCCTCATCGCTTCCACTTCCGGCCACTTTGTGAACTTGTCGATGGCGGCGTACAAGTACTCAAAGCCCCGACAGCTTCGGGGAAGGGGCCGAGGATGTCGAAACCCTGCACCGAAAATGGCGGTGATAAAGGGATCGTCTGGAGAGCTTGAGCTGGCTAGTGTATCTGTTTGGAATGGAACCGCACGCTTCACACTTGGTTACTCGTGCAGTTGCATCTGGAGGGCTGTCGGCGGAAGAAACCTTGCCGGAAAGCTTTGCCGGCAAGTGCTCTTCTTGCCAATGTGGTGACCACATATGCCTCCATGTATCTCTCGCCAACAGCTTACATCCATCTTCCACAGGAATACACTTCAATTTCACACCGTTGAGTCTTCTTACATGCATTATCTTTGTCCGACAAACTGGTACATACTTGACGCCGGGCTACTCTTTCCACTTCTTCTTGCTCTTCGGGAAGTTCTCCTGTCTGAAGGAAATGGACAATCTGCTGCGCCCATGCTGGAGCTTGCGGCTCGACAACAAGGACTAAAGGCACATCTACTGCTGCGGGAACATTAGCTTCCACGGCAAGCGCCTGCGGCCCTGCCGGAGCTAGGTGCTCCCCGACAAGCTTGCCGGAGCAAAACTTGTCTGGAGCGTCTGCTTTAACGAAACAAACCCTGGGGTCTGTCGGAGCAGACTGCTCCTCAGCACTGTTGGTGTTGATCTGGGGACCTTTACAACGACGGCTTCGGGAAGCTCTATAGGAAAGTAGTCACCAGAGGCCAACTAACTCTTCTTGCTTTGTCCTGTTGACGGTGTTACGGTTGGCTGAGTCAGCTTGAGCACGAAAATCCCTGGTTCCACAGGCAACTTAAGCGCGGCACACTTTGACAGGCCGTCAGCAATATCATTCTGAGCTCTTGGAACATGTTCCATTTGCAGGCCGTCAAAGTGCTCTTCTAGCTTCCTCACTTCATCAACGTAGGCTTCCATCAACGGACTCTGGTAATCTTTGTTCACTTGCCGGACGACAAGTTGCGAGTCACCACGACAATAAGCTTCTTGATCCCAAGGTCCATCATGCGATCCGAGACCGACAAGCAAACCCTCATACTCTGCGGTATTGTTTGTCGCTTGCTCCTTGGGAAAGTGCATCCGGACGACGTGCTTGAGGTGCTCTCCGGTGGGTGCGATAAGCGACGCCGCACCGGGCGCCTTGCAGCCTGAAGGCACCATCAAAGTACATCAGCCACTCTTTGCTTGCTTCTTTGACGGGAATGCTCGTCTCCGGAATCTCTTCATCTGGTGTTGGCGTCCATTCTGCTATGAATTCTGCCAACGCTCTGCTTTGGATGGTTGATGTGCTTTCAAACTTGAGACCAAAGCTTGACAGCTCCAGTGCCCACTCGACAATCCTGCCTGTCGCTTCTGGATTCTGCAGTATCCTCTTCAGCGGAAAGCGAGTGACAACTGTGATCTCATGTGCTTGGAAGTAATGGCGCAGCTTTCTCTAGGCCATGAGGAGGCCGAAAAGAAATTTCTGCACACCAGAGTACCTTGACCTAGCCCCCTGCAGGAGGGAACTGACAAAGTAAACTGGGCGCTGCACCATCCTTTTCTGTATCTGTTCATGTGCCTGCGCGGATTCATCCTTGTCGGGACCAGAGCTTGTCGGCGAAGCCCCCTGCTTGTCGCTGGATGTGCTTGCCGTGATTCGGCTCGTCATCCGCCTCCCTCTCCGCCACTAACGCAGCACTAACCACTTGATTGGTTGCCGCTATATATAGCAGCAACTTCTCTTGTGGCCTAGGTGCGACAAGTGTTGGAGTGGAGGACAGGTATCTCTTTAAGTCTTGCAGCGCAGCCTCCGCTTCAGGAGTCCATTTCATTGGACCTGCCTTTTTCAAAATCTTAAAAAATGGCAGGGCGCGCTCAGCAGACCTAGAAATAAACCTGCTGAGAGCAGCCACGCAACCGGCAAGTCTTCGTACATCCTTGACGCGCTTTGGTGCTTCAATCTGCTCAATCTTGTCGGGATTAGCTTCAATCCCCCGCTGAGACACGAAGAACCCGAGAAGCTTGCCGGAAGGGACTCCAAACACGCACTTCTCAGGGTTGAGCTTGAGGTTGATCTTGCGCAGATTTGCAAAGGTCTCGTCCAAATCTTGAACTAGAGTTGCTTTATCCTTGCTTTTGACCACTATGTCATCCATGTAGGCTTCTACATTTCTGTGCATTTGCGGCTCAAAAGCGTCATGGACTACCCTTGCAAATGTTGAACCAGCATTCTTCAAACCGAAAGGCATCCGTATGAAACGATATGTGCCACATGGTGTGATGGATGCGGTCTTCTCCTCATCCTCTTCAGCCATGAAGATCTGATGGTATCTCGAGTAGGCATCAAGAAACGAAAGCAAATCACATCCAGCCGTGGAGTCAACAATCTGGTCAATGCGCGGCAAGGGAAATGGATCTTTGGGACAAGCTTTATTAACATCCGTGAAGTCAATACAAAGTCTCCATTTCCCATTTGCCTTGCGCGCATTTACAGTGATTGGCCAACCACGAGGGATGGAGCACTCCTCTAACAAGGCCTGCTGCTTCCGGTTCTTGATCTCTTCGCTATGTATTCTTGGCGCCCACCGCTTGCTTCGACTTTTTGCTTGACGGGCCGCGCATGAGGACAAACGGCCAGGCGGTGCTCAATCACTTTCCTGGGAACACCGGGGATATCAGACGGTTGCCATGCAAACACGTCGACATTCGCCCGCAGGAAAGCAACGAGCGCGCCTTCCTAGTTGGGGTCGAGAGAGGCACTGATGGTGAAGGTACCACCAGCGCCGTCCTCCTTGGCGGGCACCTTCTTGGTCTTGGCGGAGCCACCATCTTCTTGCACTTGCCGGTGGAGCTCGATGGTGCGTCCTCGACGGTAGCGCAGCACTCCGAAGAGGTGCGCTTGTCGGAGTGAGCATCAGAGCCCTTGCCGGACTTGGACTTGGTCTTCTTCCCCCCGGGAGCTTCCGTGGCAAGTGTCTGGCAATCTGTCGCGGCTGCTGCATCCCGGAAGATCTTGTCGTTACAGATAAGGGCATCCTTCTTGTCGCCGTGGACAGAGATGACGCTTATCGGGCCCGGCATCTTGAGTAGGTTGTAGGCGTAGTGAGAGGCTGCCATGAACTTGGCGAGTGCTGGACGGCCAAGTATCCCATTGTAAGGCAATGGGAAATCGGCGACGTCAAACGTAACCCTCTCGATCCTGAAGTTCAGCTTCGCTGCCAAATGTGACCGCAACGTAATCTTCCCTTCGCTTGCTCCTTCCGGATTGATTCCTTGGAAGGTTCCGGTCTCTTCGAGCTCGCTGTCAGGGATTTGAAGCTTCTGGAGCACCGCAGAGGAGATCAGATTCAAGCCGGCCCCGCCGTCAACTAACATTTTTGTGACCTTGAGGTTGCGGATGGTTGGAGAGACCAACATCGGCAAGCACCCGACCGCAGTTATGCGATCAGGGTGGTCCTCAATATCAAAAATGATAGGCGTGCTGGACCACTTGAGAGGCTTGCGTGACTCCACGGATGGTTCCGCTGCATTGACCTCCCGCATCCATTGCTTGAGTTGGCGGTGGGAGGTATGCAGGGAAGCACCTCCGTCAATGCAGAGAACCTCCGTGGCTTTCTGAAACTCCTGCTCGTCGGCGTCGTCGTCTTCCATATCCTCGTCGTCGTCATCATCTTCATCCTTGTCGCAGCCGCGGGGAGGTCGATCTCCTTGCCGCTGCTTGGCCTTGCCGCTGACGTCCTCCCGGCCGGACGTTTCTTGCTTGCTCCCCGGCACCTTCACAGGCCTTCTCCTTGTCTCACCGCTCGTACTCAGCTCTCTGCTGTTCGACGAGCTGCTCGACCTTCTTGCAGCTCTGGAGATCGTGGCCCTTGGTGCGGTGGATCTTACAGTACTGCTTGCCGGAGCCGTCCTGCTTGTCGGCGGCCGCCACCGACTGGTGGTTGGCGTCAGCGGCAACCTCCTTGCCGGAGCCACCAGCCTTGGCGTTCTTTTCGCCGCCTCCGTTGCCGGATTGCTCGACAGCTAGCAGTTCTCCGCTTTTCTTCTTCCTGTTGCCTCGCCGCCGGCCCTTCTTTGCCGGGGCGGTGTCATCACTGTCAGACCCTGCTTCTGCATTCTCTCCTGGGAGTCTCCTCCCTTCCTCAGCGCGTGCACACTTGTCGGCCGTATGCATAGCTCACTGACGTCCTTGACTTTGCACATCTCCATCTCCTCCCTCATCCTGCGGTTCCGCACATTCTGATGAAATGTGCTGATCACCGCGGCAGGGTGGACGTCTGGGATGTTGTAGTGCACACGGCTGAACCTTTGAATGAACTTGCGCAGGGACTCTCCTTCCTTCTGGGCGAGCAAGTGAAGGTCACTCTCTTGGCCATGAGGTTTTTGGCCACCTGTGAAGCGCCAACAAACTGGTGGCACATATCTGCCCAAGAGGATATGGAGCTGTCCGGCAAGTGCATGAGCCAAGATCTGACGTTGGGCTTGAGGACGAGTGGGAAGTAGTTGGCGAGGATCTTGTCGTCTCGTCCCCCCGTAGCCTGCACCGCGATGGTGTAGATGCTGAGGAACTCCGACGGATGCGTCCGACCATCATACTTCTCCGGCACGTCGGGTTTGAAGTTTTTCTGGCTGGGCCACTGGACTTGCCGCAGCTCACGAGTGAACGCAGGGCAACCTACCGCGTCTGACAAGTCGCTGGCCCCTCCGGGCGCGCATGTCAACAGAAGGCCCAACGCGCTTTGTCGGACCGACGTCGTGCTTCTCTTGGCGATCAATGCGAGTTCGAGCGTCATCTTGTTGTCGCTCATGAAGAACTTGGCGCTGATCGCGGCGAGCTCGCGGATCCGACGACGCAGTGGAGTTGCTGTCAAGGTGGATCCGGTGAGTCGGCGATCTTGGCCTTCTTGGCGGAGAGTGCACGGTGGTTGCACCTCCGACAGTCTCGTCGCCACCGGCTCGTGCCTTGTCGTCTCGCCGCGGCAATGATGGCGTTGGTTGCCGCGGAGCGTCGCCGTTGGCAAAGCCGATGAGGCTCTGGATAGTGGCCCTCCACTCGTCGACCTTGTCGGCCGTTGGAGGGTAGTCGAGGAGCAGTTGAGCTCTCGCCAGAGCTTCTGCTGGAGTAGTGGGTGGCATTGGAGAACGGTGCGAGGAGCGGGACACGCTCGGACTTCTAACTACCTTAGAAGGAGCGGCGCCCCGTCCGGGTGACCGTATCTCACTCGTGCCAGCATGTTGGCGCGTATGCTGGTCTTGAGGGTCTCGATCCAACGAACGTATGGTGTTGTGAACGCCACAACGTTGTTGGTCCCGCGTCTCCTGAGATGGGCGCGGGGGATGCGCGGACGCTGAGGTTTGCGGTGCCTTGTCCTTGGACTTGGCAACATCGCGAGCACCTTCGTCGGCGCCCGTTCCTCCGCCAGCGTCAGCCCCACCACCCGTTTGCTGCGGTGAGGGTGGGTACGACACGGACGGCTCCGCTGCCGCCGAAGCCTTCTTCTTCGGTGGCATGTTGAGGAAGATGTTGATGACGCTGCTCGTGTGAACGCCGGATCAGATTCACACGGCCTCGACGCCCCCTACCTAGCGCGCCAGAGATGTCGGGGAGGCTGATCGTACCCGCGAACACCGATGGGGCCGGGCGGAGCAGGCCTTGTGGTTCGAGGGGGCGGAGATCGCCTGAAGAGCGGATCGAGGCGAGGCACACGAGCAGTTTACCCAACGGAGCTCTCCGGAGAGATAAAACTCCTACTGCTGCTTGTTTGATCTATTGTGTTCTTGCTAGGGAGCAATGCAAGCTACAAAACCTAGCATGAGTCTATCTGGTCTCGAGTGGATCGAATGAACCGAACCAGCCGAACCTGGCCAACCGAACCCTGCGACCTGAAAAACCAACCCCCCAACCCTTTCTACGTTGCACCCGGGCCTCCTTTTATATGCTCAAGGGGTCTCCGACAGGTGGCAACACAGGCAGGGGTAAAAATGTAAAAACAGGAGTTGGTACACCTACTTGAACAAAGGTATGCAGTGCAAAATACCTAACTCGGCGGCAAGGGACAAAAGCAATAAATGTCTGTCGTTGTCGCCCAAACAAGGCTGTGAGAGGCCGTCAGTGCGCCTCCGCTCGCCATGATGGCAAGCCTGTCGGCGCCGCTTATCGCTGCTCTCCGGCTGGCTGCACAGCCGCTCGACACGCGCCCATGGAACGGTCCCATGGCGACACGTCGTTGGGTGAGCTGGAGCGGAGACGGAGAGAAGTTGCATGCCGCGGCAAGCGCCTTGCCGCGGCCGAATCCTTGTCGCGCTCGGAGACTTGTCGCGCTCCGAGCCTTCCCGGCAAGCTCCTCTTGCCGGGGCCTTGTCTTCTGCGTGCCTGGAGTGGCCTTCCCAACAAGCTCCTCTTGTCGGGGCCTTGCCTTCTCAATCAAATACTTTGTTCTTGAATGGCTCCAAAAGGAGCCACGAAGGATCTTGGCGGTGACGAGGCAAACCTTCCCGCGGGGTGCTGCAACCGTCCGTGCACGAGTACGGGGTACTAGGGTACCCCTACTCTAGTACACCGACATAGTCCAAACAAATCTTCTTCTCACTTTGTCAAAGTATTGTAAAAAACCAGCATTTAGTTGCAACATGCACATAGCAAAGTTGATCATGGAAGTACCAACAGAATTTACCAAAGTAATCCTAGAAGCATGACAACAGAATTTACCAATGTATCAATTCAGTATGAGACCACGCACGAGTCCCTCGCACCTATACAAACAAACAAGAACCTCGCAACCAACGCGATAAAGGGGTTCTCAATCCCTCAACGGTCACTTACGAGAGTGAGATATGATAGATATGATAAGATAATATTTTTGGTATTTTTATGATAAAGATGCAAAGTAAAATAAAAGGCAATAAAAATAGCTAAGTGTTGGAAGATTAATATGATGGAAAATAGACCCGGGGGCCATAGGTTTCACTAGTGGCTTCTCTCGAGAGCATAAGTATTACGGTGGGTGAACAAATTATTGTTGAGCAATTGACAGAATTGAGCATAGTTATGAGAATATCTAGGTATGATCATGTATATAGGCATCACGTCCGAGACAAGTAGATCTACTCCTGCCTGCATCTACTACTATTACTCCACACATCGACCGCTATCCAGCATGCATCTAGAGTATTAAGTTCAAAAGAACAGAGTAACGCTTTAAGTAAGATGACATGATGTAGAGGGATAAACTCATGCAATATGATATAAACCCCATCTTGTTATCCTCGATGGCAACAATACAATACGTGCCTTGCTGCCCCTCATCCCTTTGGGAAAGGACACATAAGATTGAACCCAAAGCTAAGCACTTCTCCCATTGCAAGAAAGATCAATCTAGTAGGCCAAACCAAACAGATAATTCAAGAGACTTGCAAAGATAACCAATCATACATAAAAGAATTCAGAGAAGATTCAAATATTGTTCATAGATAAACTTGATCATAAACCCACAATTCATCGGTCTCAACAAACACACCACAAAAGAAGATTACATCAAATAGATCTCCACAAGAATCATGGAGAACTTTGTATTGAGATCCAAAGAGAGAGAAGAAGCCATCTAGCTAATAACGATGGACCCAAAGGTCTGAGGTAAACTACTCACACATCATCAGAGAGGCTATGGTGTTGATGTAGATGCCCTCCGTGATCAATGCCCCCTCCCAGACGCTTGGAAAAAGGCCCCAAGAAGGGATCTCACGGGTACAGAAGGTTGCGGCAGTGGAATTAGGTTTTCGTGGATGCTTTTGTTGGTTTGGGGGTATGTAGGTATATATAGGAGGAAGAACTACGTCGGTGGAGCAACATGGGCCCCACTAGGGTGGAGGGCGCGCCTGGGGGGTAGGCACGTCCCCTACCTCGTGCCCTCCTAGTTGATTTCTTGATGTTGGGTCCAAGTCCTCTGGATCACATTCGTTCCGAAAATCACGTTCCCGAAGGTTTCATTCCGTTTGGACTTCGTTTGATATTCTTTTTCCGCGAATCACTGAAATAGGCAAAAAACAGCAATTTTGGCTGGGCCTCCGGTTAATAGGTTAGTCCCAAAAATGATATAAAAGTGTATAATAAAGCCCGTTAAACATCCAAAACAGAATATAATATAGCATGAAGCAATCAAAAATTATAGATACGTTGGAGACGTATCAAGCATCCCCAAGCTTAATTCCTGCTCGTCCTCGAGTAGGTAAATGATAAAAACAGAATTTTTGATGCGGAATGCTACTTGGCATAATTTTCAATGTAATTCTCTTAATTTTGGTATGAATATTCAGATCCGAAAGATTCAAGACAAAATTTTAATATTGACATAAAAATAATAATACTTCAAGCATACTTACTAAGCAATCATGTCTTCTCAAAATAACATGGCCAAACAAAATTATCCCTACAAAATCATATAGTCTGGCTATGCTCTATCTTCACCACACAAAGTATTTAAATCATGCACAACCCCGATGACAAGCCAAGCAATTGATTCATACTTTTTGTGTTCTCAAACTTATTCAATCTTCACGCAATACATGAGTGTGAGCCATGTACATAGCACTATATGTGGAATAGAATGGTGGTTGTGGAGAAGGCAAAAGAGGGAGAAGATAGTCTCACATCAACTAGGCGTATCAACGGGCTATGGAGATGCCCATTAATAGATATCAGTGTGAGTGAGTAGGGATTGCCATGCAACGAATGCACTAGAGCTATAAGTATATGAAAGCTCAACAAGAGAAACTAAGTGAGTGTGCAACCAACCCGCTTGCTCACGAAACCTAGGGCATTTTGATGATGCCCATCATTGGAATATACAATCCAAGTTCTATAATGAAAATTTCCCACTAGTTTATGAAAGTGAAATCATAGGAGACTCTCTATCATGAAGATCATGGTGCTACTTTGAAGCACAAGTGTGGTAAAAGGATAGTAACATTGTCCCTTCTCTCTTTTTCTCTCATTTTTTTATTTGGGCCTTTTCTCCTTCTTTTTTATGGCCTCTTTTTTCCTTTTTTTCCTTTTTTTCTTTAGTCCGGAGTCTCATCCCGACTTATGGGGGAATCATAGTCTCCATCATCCTTTCCTCACTTGGGACAATGCTCTAAAAATGATGATCATCACACTTTTATTTACTTACAACTCAACAATTACAACTCAATACTTAGGACAAAATATGACTCTATGTGAATGTCTCCGGCGGTGTACCGGGATATGCAAGGACTCAAGAGTGACATATATGAAAGAATTATGAATGGTGGCTTTGCCACGAATACGATGTCAACTGCATGATCATGCGAAGCAATATGACAACGATGGAGCATGTCATAGTAAACGGAACGGTGGTAAGTTGCATGGCAATATATCTCGGAATGGCTATGGAAATGCCATGATAGGTAGGTATGGTGGCTGTTTTGAGGAAGGTATATGGTGGGTCTATGATACCTAAAAGTAAAAGTGTATTAGAGAGGCTAGAAATGGTGGAAGGAAGAGAGTGCGTATAATCCATGGACTCAACATTAGTCATAAAGAACTCATATACTTATTGCAAAAATCTACAAGTTATCAAATAAAAGTATTACGGGCATGCTCTTAGGGGGATAGATTGGTAGGAAAATACCATCGCTCGTCCCCGACCGCCACTCATAAGGAAGACAATCAATAAATAAATCATGCTCCGACTTCATCACATAATGGTTCACCAGACGTGCATGCTATGGAAATCACAAACTTTAACACAAGTATTTCTCAAATCCACAACTACTCAACTAGCATGACTCTAATATCACCATCTTTATATCTCAAAACAATTATCAAGCATCAAACTTCTCATAGTATTCAACACACTCATAAGAAAATTTTTATTAATCTTGAGTGCCTATCATAACTAAAGCAAATTACCACGCTGTTTTGTAGGAATCTCAAAATAATCTAAGTGAAGCATGAGAGAACAATAGTTTCTATAAAACAAATCCACCACCGTGCTCTAAAAGATATAAGTAAAGCACTAGAGCAAAAACTATATAGCTCAAAAGATATAAGTGAAGCCCATAGAGTATTCTAACAAATTCCGAATCAAGTGTGTCTCTCTCAAAAGGTGTGTACAATAAGGATGATTTTGGCAAAATAACAAATAAAGACTCAAATAATACAAGACGCTCCAAGCAAAACACATATCATGTGGTGAATAAAAATATAGCTCCAAGTAAAGTTACCGATGGAAGTAGACGAAAGAGGGGATGCCTTCCGGGGCATCCCCAAGCTTTGGCTTTTTGGTGTCCTTAGATTATCTTGGGGTTCCATGGGCATCCCCTAGCTTAGGCTCTTGCCACTCCTTGTTTCATAATCCATCAAATCTTTTACCCAAAACTTGAAAACTTCACAACACAAAACTTAACAGAAAATCTCGTGAGCTCTAGCTTAAAGAAAACAAAACACCACTTCAAGGTACTGTAAAGAACTCATTATTTATTTATATTGGTGTTAAACCTACTGTATTCCAACTTCTCTATGATTTATAAACTATTTTATTAGCCATAGATTCATCAAAATAAGCAAACAACACACACAAAAAAACAGAATTTGTCAAAAACAGAACAATCTGTAGTAATCTGTAACTAACGCAAACTTCTGGAACTCAGAAAATTCAGCCAAAACGGGACGACCTAGACAATTTGTTTATTGATCATCATAAATTGGAATCAATATTTTATCACGTTCTGGTGATTTTTAACAATTGTTTTCGTGAACAGAAAGTTTCTGGAATTTTTAGCAAGATCAAATAACTATCATCCTAGAAGATCCTATAGGTTTAACTTGGCACAAACACTAATTAAAACATAAAAACACATCTAACCATAGGCTAGATCAAATATTTATTCCTAAACAGAAGCAAAAAGTAAAAAAAAACTAAAAATAAAATTGGGATGCCTCCCAACAAGCGCTATCGTTTAACGCCCCTAGCTAGGCATAAAAGCAAGGATAGATCTAGGTATTGACATATTTGGTAGGCAATCCATAAGTGGCTCTCATAATAGATTCATAAGGTAATTTTAATTTCTTTCTAGGAAAGTGTTCCATTCCTTTCCTTAATGAAAACTGGAATCTAATATTCCCTTCCTTCATATCAATATTTGCACCAATCGTTCTAAGGAAATGTCTACCAAGAATAATAGGACATGAAGATTGCAATCTATGTCAAGAACAATAAAATATACGGGCACATAGTTCCTATTTGCAACAATAAGAACATCATTAATTATTCCCATAGGTTTCATAATGGTGGAATCCGCAAGGTGCAAGTTTAAAGAGCAATCATAAAAATCACGGAAACCTAGCAAATCACATAAAGTTTCTGGGATCGTGGAAACACTAGCACCCAAATCACACAAAGCATAGCGTTCATGATCTCTAATTTTAATTTTAATAGTAGGTTCCCACTCATCATAAAGTTTTCTAGGGATAGAAACTTCTAACTCAAGTTTTTCTTTATAAGATTGTATCAAAGCATCAACGATATGTTTAGTAAAAGCTTTATTTTGACTATAAGCATGTGGAGAATTTAGCACAGATTGCAACAAGGAAATACAATCTATCAAAGAGCAATTATCATAATTAAATTCCTTGAAATCCAAAATAGTAAGTTCATCAATATCTAGAGTTTTGATCTCTTCAATCCCACTTTTACCAATTTTTGCATCAAGATCTAAAAACTCTGAATTTTTGGGACACCTTCTAGGTAAAGGTGGATCATATTCAGTCCCATCATTATCAAGATTCATATTGAAAAACAAAGATTTAATAGGGGACACATCAATAACTTTTAGATCTACATCTTTATTTTCACAAAAAAATTCCGGCTTAGCGGCCATCTTATTAACTAAGGTGGCCTGCTTATCCGAAACTTTAGCTATTAACTTCTCAAGATGAGCAATCTGAGATTTCAAACCATAAAATTCTTTAGACATATCATCGATCTCTTTATTCATGTAACCCATAAAGCTTTTTTGTTCCTTAAGCTCGTTCCCAAAAAATTATTATGCTCAAATTGTAAAACCATAAAACTCCTGACGTTGCTTTCGATCTCTTCTAACCTTTTAAGGTGAAGATCACCAAATCTAAGTAGAGCCAGCATAGCAAGCAAGCAAGCGAAAAAGAGGCGAACGGAAAAGAGAGGGCGAATAAAGCGGCAAGGGTGAAGTTGGGGAGAAGAAAACGGGAGGCAAATGACAAATAATATAATGCGAGGGAGATAAGTTTGTGATGGGTACTTGGTATGTCTTGACTTGACTTGACTTGGCGTTGATCTCCCCGGCAACGGCGCCAGAAATGGCTCGTTATCGGGAGTCAAATCTTGACTTGACTTCCCGTAAGCCTCCCCGACAATAGTGCCAGAAATCCCTCTTGCTACCTCTTGAGCACTGCGTTGGTTTTCCCTTGAATAGGAAAGGGTGATGTAGTAAAGTAGCGTAAGTATTTCCATCAGTTTTTGAGAACCAAGGTATCAATCCAGTAGGAGACCATGCACGAGTCCCTCGCACCTACACAAACAAACAAGAACCTCGCAACCAACGCGATAAAGGGGTTTTCAATCCCTCAACGGTCACTTAGGAGAGTGAGATCTGATAGATATGATAAGATAATATTTTTTTTATTTTTATGATAAAGATGCAAAGTAAAATAAAAGGCAATAAAAATAACTAAGTGTTGGAAGATTAATATGATGGAAAATAGACCCGGGGGCCATAGGTTTCACTAGTGGCTTCTCTCGAGAGCATAAGTATTATGGTGGGTGAACAAATTACTGTTGAGCAATTGACAGAATTGAACATAGTTATGAGAATATCTAGGTATGATCATGTATATAGGGATCACATCTGAGACAAGTAGCCCGGCTCCTGCCTGCATCTACTACTATTACTCCACTCATCGACATGTATATAGTTGTGAGTATTAAGTTCAAAATAATAGAGTAACGCTTTAAGTAAGATGACATGATGTAGAGGGATAAACTCATGCAATATGATATAAGCCAATCTTGTTATCCTCGATGGCAACAATACAATACGTGCCTTGCTGCCCCTACTGTCACTGAGAAAGGACACCGCAAGATTGAACCCAAAGCTAAGCACTTCCCCCATTGCAAGAAAGATCAATCTAGTAGGCCAAACCAAATAGATAATTCGAAGAGACTTGCAAAGATAACCAATCATACATAAAAGAATTCAGAGAAGATTCAAATATTGTTCATAGATAAACTTGATCATAAACCCACAATTCATCGTTCTCAACAAACACATCGCAAAAGAAGATTACATCGAATAGATCTCCACAAGAATCATGGAGAACTTTGTATTGAGATCCAAAGAGAGAGAAGAAGCCATCTAGCTAATAACTCTGGACCTGAAGGTCCGAGGTAAACTACTCACACATCATCGGAGAGGCTATGGTGTTGATGTAGAAGCCCTCCGTGATCAATGCCCCCTCCAGCAATACGCTAGAAAAGGCCCCAAGATGGGATCTCACGGGTACAGAAGGTTGCGGCGGTGGAATTAGGTTTTCTTGCATGCTTCTGTTGGTTTGGGGCTACGTAGGTATATATAGGAGGAAGAAGTACGTTGGTGGAGCAACCTGGGCCCCACGAGGGTGGAGGGCGCGCCTGGGGGGGGGGGGGGTAGGTGCGCCCCTACCTCGTGCCCTCCTGGTTGCTTTCTTAACGTAGGGTCCAAGTCCTCTGGATCACGTTCGTTCCGAAAATCACGTTCCCGAAGGTTTCATTCCATTTGGACTCCGCTTGATATTCTTTTTCTGCGAATCACTGAAATAGGCAAAAAAACAACAATTTGGGCTGGGCCTTCGGTTAATAGGTTAGTCCAAAAAATGATATAAAAGTGTATAATAAAGCCCGTTAAACATCCAAAACAGAATATAATATAGCATGAAGCAATCAAAAATTATAGATACGTTGGTGACGTATCAGCTGCCTAGTCGGTGAGGCCAGCCCGGTTGTGGTGGCTACTGGCGGCAGGGAAGCAGAGATGTCACGATGGTCAGCGGCTACGGGGAAGCAGCGCTGGGGCTCTGGACGGTCCAAAGTTGGAGCCGCTCCAGCGCCGTGAACAACGGAGGGGGTGAATCGGGTCCGGTATGGTTCACGCGGCCGTCGTCGAGGCAGCTCCGACAGCATAGAGTAAGAGGCACACGACCCAGTGCACGACGACAAATGGGCAGCGTCTCCAGGATTAGAGAGGAGGGCGGCTGTGAATTTGTTGCAATGGGGGCGCCATGTAGGAGGGGCTGAGGTTTCGCGTATCGGGAGAAGGGAGCTTCCGGGGAGAAGGTGATTTGGCGCCCACGAGGTATGAATGGGGAATTGGGAGGGGGAAACATGTCTTACGGACGCATTTGTCTGAAATGTGGGGGGGGGGGAGTTACAATTCTAACCCCGCCTTTAGGCTTCTCGGCTTGGGTCTGTGTACTGAGGGTCGGGGATAGTACAGTAACGTTGCTTCTCCCAAATAGTGGGCGCGAGCGATTTCGGGCGAGGAGGGCGTGTTTTGAAATATAGTGAGCGCGAACGATTTCAGGCGAGGAGGGCATGTATTCAAATATAGTGGGCGCGAGCGATTTTGGGCAAGGAGAGCGTGTTTTGAAATAGTAGGCGCGAGCTATTTCGGGCGAGGAGAGGGTGTTTTGCCGACCATGGTTTATGAATTATTCGGCAGATGTCATTTCGGCCGAGGAGAAGGCGCGCTTGGATGAAGTTACGAACCTACCCTCGATGTACAACGGGCCAATTGATGCGTCTCCCGCATAGGCCTGTAATTTCGCGTCTCCCATTTATTTGCTCGGGCGAATTCCACTGAGCAGAGGGTGTTTAACGGTTCGTTCAGATTTTGGGAGAACGGGCATGCACGTCTACCTTATCAAGTTGATTCGAATCAAATTTTGAAATATTAGCTTGTCACTTCTTTTTTAGATGGAGAGATGATGCTCGGGAGTAATGTGTTTTTACATGCTCGTTGCTAGCGATTTACTATATGAAAAATAGTTGACCCAATCAAAAACGAGAATCAAACCCAAAATGAAATATCTCGATTCAATGAAATAGCTCGTTCACTAGGTCAAAGTAGTGAACTAAATCCAAAATTTAATACCTTAATCGAGTAGCATGTTTTACAGTATTATAGTACTCCATGAACATGTTTAAAGTCAAATTAATGAACTTGTTTGATATACGCATATCTCCGTTCATGTGTGGATTGCAGACAACATGTTCTCCAATTTAAATATTTGAATGCAAGTATATATCGAAACATTGTTTATATCAGTCTTTGATGCATAAAACGCGACCTCCCCCTCTTCCGGACTCCTTCTCTCTCTCTCTCTCGCCGACAATCTTCAATTATGTCGCACGCATCCAACACACAAACCTTTTTTGTCCCTCTCTCTCCGCATCTCTCTCTCTCTCTTTGTGTGTGTGGGGGGGGGGTCTTTCTAGTTCGCATGCATATATACTCCATCTATAGGTCTCTCTCGCACACTATGTATGATTCTCTAGTCCAAGCTAAATATCTTGGGCGCACTCATCGTACGCACACAAATTCCTTGGCTCGTTTCCCGTAACTCTCTCACGCACCACTCTGTCGTATCGGAGCTCTTCCCTCTCTCTCTCAAACTCTCCATCTACCTGGGTCACACATACACATGCATATCTCACCCGCACTCGATAGACCCATCTAAAACTCTACCTATCTCCCTCGTTCTCTCTCCATCTCACATGCACACACACACAATCTCATGCCTAGCCAAGTATGATGGTCTCTCACTCAAACGTAGGCACACGTTGTCCCCCCCTATATGTGTATGACTAGCTAATCTTAGTCTCCATCACAAACATGTGCATGGTCTATCTCAATTTCTCTCGGGGCATCTTTCTATCGCGCATGTACCTCCCTTGATCTCCCACCCATATAGTCCCCTCACGATCTCGACGGGATCTCTCTATCACAAACACACCCTCTCTCCCTCCCCATGCGTCCATGTTCTCTATGTGTCCCTCTCGACCTTTGTTCCTTGTTGGTCAGACCTCTATTGGACATGTGCTATAGGGGTGTCTCTCTCCATTGCAAACAATCACACACTAGCTATCTTCGTGTATCTCCTCACCTCGCTTTTCTATCTCGGAAATGCATGTGTGATATGTTTGCATAGGAAACGAAAAAACACACACTCTCTCTAATTTATCGTTTGTTGTCCCTTTCTCTTTCACAAACATACTCTTTTTGCACACTCACTCATTCTCCTTCACGCGCACTTGATCTCTCTCGACTTAGGCACTCTTGTCGGTGTAGGATCGACACCTATGGGATCACAAGAATCCCTACTACGGTTGCGGGGCACGGGGGTCGTGAGAAGAGCGGATCAAACAGATAGCACACGATCTCTTTATCCAGGTTCGGGCCGCGAGGATGCGTAAAACCCTACTCCTGCTTTGGTGGTTTGTTTATCTGGTGTTCTTGAACTAGCAATGGGGCGTGACGAGCTCCAAAAAGCCGAATCCTCCCCCTGGTCGCCTTGGGCCTCCTTTTATAGGGAAAGGGGTTGCCACGGTGGCACACAGGAGGTGGAAAGGGTACAGTGATACGAGTTTATCCCTCGCATTACATGACAAGGTGCCATTAATGCGTCTTGCTTAGGTCTCCTTGCTTTATCGAGGACGGGGGAGAGCCCTGTCTCGTCCGTCGCCGCTTCCTCTCGTGTTGACACGCGCCCTGGCCAGCGGTGCCCGTGGTGCCATGTAGGCAGGCAGGCAGCTGAGGTGGCGCAACGGTGGGCCTCCACGAAGATCCGCTTGCCGCCACGCAGGTGCCTGCCCAGCTGGTTGGGTCGGCAGCTACATGCGAACGGCGTTGAAGGTTTGATTGGTGCGGGCCTGATGGTGGCCCCTCGAGTGTCCTTGGCAAGGGCCTTGCCGTAGCCCCGGCAAGGGTCTTGCCGGGGCCCCGGCAAGGGTCTTGCGTGGCGCCCGCTGTCATCCTCGGCAAGGCTCTTGCCGGGGGCCTTGTGGTCGTCCTTGGCTGGGATCCCGCCAAGGGTCATCGTCTTCTATCATGTGTATCTGATCTTGGATGTCTTCACAAAGATCTGCATACCACCACGGGGATGTCTCCCGAATCCTTGCCCCATGGGGGCGGTGGACTCAAGGGTGATCCACTTCGCAGGTGTGGGGCGAGCGGCCGCGGCAAGGTTCTTGCCGGGTCTGCAAAAACCGCCCCCCGGCAAGGATCTTGCCGGGGGAGTCCGCCTCGTCCCCTTTGCTCTTTGTGGTCTTGATCTTGGCGTCGTTTCGCTCCTTTCGTGCTAGCCGTCCTTACCTCGGCTCACCTCCCTTGCCTTGCTCGGTGTGGTGGTGCTTTCATGGCTCGCATCGCCTGCACAGTTATAGGGGTACAAAAAGTGTACCCCTCTTTTGTACACCGACAGGAGCCCCGGGCATGGGCCACACGTAAGCGTTAATCGCTCGCTGGGCTAGGCCCAAAACGGTCTTGTGAGCAGGGAGGGTGGTTTTACCATGTAAGTCTTTTCGCGTGCTGCGCTTCCCGCCCCTCCCGCGCGTGGCTCGACGTGGGGAGGCGTGCGTGACATGGGCGGCATGCATGGGGCTGGGCTCTGCACGCACGCGTCATGTCACAGTTAATGTGAAAGGAGGCGGCCCGCGTTTTCCCCATAAGAAGGAATAACCGTGGGCACGCTGCTGACTTTCTCCTCCTCTCTCGCACCTTTTCCAATCTCAGAGCCGCCGTTTCCTCTCTTCCTTCCCTCCTAAGCCTTTCGCCGTCGCCTGCCGTCGCTGCTTTGCCACCCTCCTTCTTCACTCCTTTAAACTTCTTGGCCGCCATGGCGCCCAAATCAACCAAGGGCAAGGGGGTGGCTAAGAGCTCTGGGACCATGGAGCCGCCGGAGAGCGCGTTGTCGGGGGACCGGATGAAATCCGCCTTCTTCATCGCCTCGTCGATTGGTGTTCATGAACTCCTGGCCTCCTTCAAGCCCTTATGGGGAGTGAAGACGGGGGGAGAAAATTCGGGGCACCCGGCGACGTGCGTCATTCCTGCTGCTATGCCGATCCTGCTCCAAATCGGTATCCCTTCTTTGTTGATTACTTTTCTTGCGGTTATGCCCCCTTTCTCCGATTTCTTCTGCGACATCATGCACACCTTCGCTTTCGCCTCTTGGATTTCACTCCGAATGCGTATGGCGTGCACAGCTCTCTTCACGCATCTTTGCGAAGGCTTTGCCGGAGTACAGCCCAACACGGCACTCTTCCGCCATTATTTCTCCCATCGAATCCAGCCTGGAGGCGCCGTCTCCGGATGCGTTGCCTGGGTCTCGAGATGGGCTGGTGGTGCTGGATTGAAGACGAAGACCCGCCGGAATTCTGCAAGGTCCGTCGGACGCCGCCGGTCCGCGGCAGCATTTGGGGTGATGTTGATGCTTCCGACGAGAGGCTTACTGTCGCCACCACCAGGATCCTCCGGCTGACCCGGGCTGGGCTCACCCTGGAAATGATCGGGGCGGACTTCATTCGCCACCGGATCGCCCCGTTACATAACAAGGGGAGGCCAGCCTGGCTTTTTACGAACCCGGCTGACATTATGTGGCTCCGCCCTGGCCTCGACCACAATTTCACGGTGATGACGCATGCCCACTTCTGTCAGCGGCTCTTCCAGCTCGATTGGGTTGCGACGGTGAGATTGAACGGACCGGCAAGGCCGCGAGGACTGCCGCAAAAATCGGCAAGGCCATCAAGGGGTCGTTCTTCAAGTTGCCAGCGGGGGTAGTCCGGTTGTGCAATAACTCACGCCGATCCGAGATCATCGCCATGATGCCGGACTGCAATGCACACGGCCCTGTCCCGAGCTGGCAGGAGCCGACCGATGCATATGTGCAGCAATTCTTCGACTCCTTGATCGAGGATACGTCAATGCTGACGTCGAGTGGTGGCTTGTCATGGACACCACCCAGGCGGAGCTGGACTACATCGCCACCAGGGCGAGGGAGGCACAGCTTGCCATGGAGGCCGGCAGCGCCGGGGGTGTGGAGGACAAGACCGCGACGGCTGCAGAGGAGGAGCAGTTCACTCTGTGGGCGGCGGCTACCGGGGAGGTCAGCAGCGTCGACGCTGGAGCTCCGCTTGTCGAGGACGCGGCCGACGAGTCGTCGGAGGAGGAGGACGTGGCGGCGGGCTCGACGCCAATCAGGGGAAGAGGGCGAGTCCTGCGGCGGGCTGGCTCCGGCGAGCCGGTCCGGCCCGGCAGGGCTACGCGGCCTCAATTGACCCTGGAGGGGTCCAGGCACCGCACGAAGGCCACGGTGGCGAAGGGGCTGACGAAGGCCGCTGAGAAGAAGAAGGCGACAGCCCCTTCCTCATCCAGGCGCGCGCAAACCCCGCCGCCTTCTTCACCTCCTCCGGCAGGCATTGATTCGGATGATGATGCAGAGCTCCCTTTTGATCTCGGGTCTCTCAGCCCTGAGAGGAAAAAGAAACTTGTGGAAGAGGAGGAGACGGACGACGAGTGAGTACTCCGTTCCTTACTTTCATTTCCACTTCTCTGGATCGGGTCGCTTGTCTTGATCCATTTTCTCTTTTGCAGGGAGACAGAGACGTTGGCCCAGAGGGCGAAGAGGGCGAGGACCCTGGCGAGCGGTCAGCCGCCGGCTGGGGCCTCAGAGACACCACTGGTGGTGCTGAGCAGCCCGGACAGCAGCCCCAGGTGCAGCCCCCAGCGTAAGTTCGTCACCCTCCTCTTACTCAACATGTGGTAAGCACTCGATGCTATGACGCTGACCTTGCCGGGTTTGCAGGAGGGGAGCGGCAGCAGGAGGAGCCACAGAGGGCTGCCCCTAACACACCACCCCCATCGACTACGCCGCTGGGGCGCCCCTGCAACGGCATCGTGCATGGAGCCTACACCCATGGAGGAAGAGGGAACTTGGGTGTTGGTGACTTCTGCCATGGCGCCAAATGTCAAGGAGAGGGACTTCTACTTCACACTGCACCGGTGAGTCGCTTTGTCCTTCGTCTTTGTTTTTCCCTTATTCTTTTCTTGGCTTCATCGCCCCCATTGCTGCCCAGGCCCTCCTTCAACAGACCTGGAGGACGTGGACACTGTCGTGGGAGACATTGCTGAGGAGGCCGCGGCGGAGGCCAGCAGGATTGCCGCCGAGGAGGCCGCCAAAGATGCTGATGAGGCCGCCGCTGACGAAGCCACCAAGGGTGCCGCCGAGGACGCCGCTGCGAGGGCCGCCAAGGCGGTCGGCGAGGCTTCTGCCGAGGGCACCAGTGGTGGACCTGCCGATGAGGCCGGCAAGGCCTCCGCCGAGGAAGGGGTGGTGGGTGACCGGCCCCCCTCCTCCTCAACCTCGGGCCCCGGCAGATACCTGAAGGTGGGTGACGATCTTTTCGTCCATCTTCTAGGGGCGTCAAGCCGAGCGCCCGCCGAAGGGGAAGCCTTTGACGGCGAGGTGCTTGCCGCCACCGGGCTTGAGGTGGTTGATGAGCCGGGCGTTGGCGACGACGATTCTCCAGAAGAGCAACTTTTCCGCGCCATGGGGGCCGACTTCTGGAAGCTCCAATCGCTCTACCGTGCCCGCCTGGACAAGGTCAAGTCTAGGATGGCGATGGTGGAAAATGCGGAGGTGGACTTCAAGGCGCGCGTCGCTGAGACGCAGACCTAGTTCCACCAGACTCGCGAGGAGCAGAGGGCCTTCCAGGAGGAGTTGGCCTAGCGCGACGTGGATCTCACCATGAAAATGGCCGACGTCGAAAAGGCCCAGGAAGACGCGGCGAACTTGGCTGCCGCAGCCGAAGCCGCCCGGAACCAGCATCAAGCTGCCTTGGACTCTCAGGAAGAGGACCTGTCCGTGCGTGAAGCGAAGCTTAGCGCGATGCTCCGTGGCAAGGATGAGGAGCTCGAGGCCCTTGTTGCACGACGGACCCGCGAGCTGGAGCAGAGGCACAAAGAGGCACTCGATGCCCAGGCTCTGGCCCATGCCGGCAAGGTGAAGGAGCTGGAAGCGGAGCGGGACGAGCTGAAGTAGTAGGCCCTCAAGCTGTCCGGCGAGAAGGACACGCTCAACCGCGCCTTGGTAGAGGCGCAAGGAGAAGTCATCGGTAGGACTGGGGAGCTCTCCGACGCGCAGAACTCCATCAAAGACCTCAAGCTGAAGCTGGAGGGTCTCGAGAAGATGCTGTCGGAGAGCAGGGCTCGGGAGGAGACCCTGACCAGGAGCCTCAAGGAGGAGAAGCAGCTACGGGCAAACGAGGCCGCCTCCCACCAGGAATAGGTGGTGGGTGAGAACAGGTGGATCAGCCATCTGGAGGTCGTCGCCGGCAGGGTCACCTCGCAATTGGCCACCATGGGGCTGCCAACGTGAGGTACGCCCGAGCGCAGCTGGGACCGCTAACGCCAAGCTGACCCAGCTCTTCGAGGGCGCCCCTGAGCCTTGGCCTATCTTCACTCCAATAGGACGGCCACGCCGGCCGAGGAGGCCCGGCGACTCTGCCGGAGGGTTGTGACCAAGGTCCTCACCAAGGTGGCGCACTGGAATCCCAACCTTGACTTCGCAGCCTCGATGAAGAGCTTGCCGGATGGTGTTGACCTCATGGTGCTCAAGGAGCACATCAAGCCCATCACCAACGGCATCTACGAAATCAAGAGGGTGGAAACCAGCGCCGGGATTGAGCATCCCGTTCCTCTTCACCGCTGCGGGTTCCCGACCAAGACAAATCTTATCTTTAGTTAGAACCGCAGCTATGATGTGATGTAATATAACTTTGAAGTACTCTTAATTTTCATGCATGTTATTTCCCCGTTCAATTCCTCTTTGTATGTGTGCCCCTCGTTGATTGGGTAGGCTTGCCGGCGCGAAAGCCCCTAGAAGCGTTTTGGGGACGGATCCCGTGGCCTGCCGGCACGTCTTCTTGCCGGACGAGCCACCTTCGTTTCTAAACGCTGCCGCCGAATCGCCGAGCTTGACTCGAGTCGTAATCGAGGGCGTTGTCGATCGCGGAAGGTTACTCTACCATTCTCGACGCAGCCACTTGAGCTGTTGAGCGGACTCGAAACAGGGCAAGGGCGTTGCCGATCGTGGGAGAGCCCCCTGGCGTGCACGTTTCTCATACAAAGGCGTGACATTTCCGTGGGGGGAATAACCTCAAATAAGAAGGGTAGCACAAATAAAGGTTCAGTGCAACTTAGCTTCTGTTTGCGATCGCTCGAGTGTCGATCTTCTGGCCTCCTTTCTTCTTCAAGGGTACGAAGAGGAAGGAAGGCCGGGCTGACTGCCAAAGCCGATTCTCACAACTGCGCCCCCTACCTGGCGCGCCAAAGATGTCGGTGTAGGAACGATACCTATGGGATCACAAGAATCTCTACTACGGTTATGGGCGCTGGGGTCGTGAGAAGAGCGGATCAAACAGATAGCACACGGTCTCTTTATCCAAAGTGCGGGCCGCGAGGATGCGTAAACCCTACTCCTGCTTTGGTGGTTTGTTTATCTCGATGTTCTTGAACTAGCAATGGGGCGTGAGGAGCTCCAAAAAGCCGAATCCTCCCCCTGGTCGCCTTGGGCCTCCTTTTATAGGGAAAGGGGTTGCCACGGTGGCACACAGGAGGTGGAAAGGGTACAGTGATACGAGTTTATACCTCGCATTACATGACAAAGGTGCCATTAATGCATCTTGCTTAGGTCTCCTTGCTTTATCGGGGACGGGGGAGAGCCCTGTCTCGTCCGTCGCCGCTCCCTCTCGTGTTGACACGCGCCCTGGCCAGCGGTGCCCGTGGTGCCATGTAGGTAGGCAGGCAGCTGAGGTGGCGCATCGGTGGGCCTCCACGAAGATCCGCTTGCCGCCACGCAGGTGCCTGCCCAGCTGGTTGGGTCGGCAGCTGCATGCAAACGGCGGTGAAGGTTTGATTGGTGCGGGCCTGATGGTGGACCCTCGAGTGTCCTTGGCAAGGGCCTTGCTGTAGCCCCGACAAGGGTCTTGCCGTGGCGCCCGCCGTCATCCCCGGCAAGGCTCTTGCCGGGGGTCTTGTGGTCCTCCTTGGCTGGGATCCCGCCAAGGGTCGTCGTCTTCTATCGTGTGTATCTGATCTTGGATGTCTTCACAAAGATCTGCATACCACCACGGGGATGTCTCCCGAATCCTTGCCCCATGGGGGCGGTGGACTCAAGGGTGATCCGCTTCGCAGGTGTGGGGCGAGCGGCCGCGGCAAGGGTCTTGCCGGGTTTGCTAAAGCCGCCCCCCGGCAAGGATCTTGCCACGGGAGTCCGCCTCGTCCCCTTTGCTCTTTGTGGTCTTGATCTTGGCGTCGTTCTGCTCCTTTCGTGCTTCGTCCTTACCTCAGCTCACCTCCCTTGCCTTGCTCAGTGTGGTGGTGCCCGCGGCTCAGACTGCCTGTGCACAGTTATAGGGGTACAAAAAGTGTACCACTCTTTTTGTACACCGACAACTCTCTTCGGTCCATAGCATATAGATTTATTGAAAAGTCAAACATCACAAAGTTGGACCATGTACGTGGAGAAAAACATTTACATCTAGAACGGCAAACATATACCATTATATTCATCATGAGATGTAGTTTTGTATGATGTATCTTTGGTATTTTAGATATAAATAACATTTGCGTAAACCTGATCAATGTTTCCAAAGTTTGACTTCTAAAAATTTTACATGCACTACATTATTGAGCGGATGGAATATCTCTTTCCCCCTCTCAGCTATCTGACGCACCACTCAGCCTTATCGGGGCTCCTCTATCTCTCTCAAACTATATATCTCCCTGGTTCACACATACACATGTCTCGCTCGCGCTACGTATAGACCCATCCAACACTCTCCGCCCTTGTTCTCTCTTTATGTGACACGCACCCCCTAAGTACCATAATCCCTCACTCCGTCATAGGCGCACACACTCCCCCCTAAGTATGATTATCTCTCACTAGCAATCTGGAACACACGTATTGTCTCCTTCCATCCATACGTCTATCTCGATAACTCTCGGGGTATCTTCTATCCCGCACACACCTTATCACTCGATCTCCCACCCATGTAGTCCCAGCACGATCTCTAGAGGATCTTTCTATGACAAACATACACTCTCTCCTCCCCATGTCTACATTTTCTCCGTACGTCTCTCTCGACCTCTCTCCCTTGTTTGTCAGACCCCTCTTGGCCATGTGCTAGGGGTCTTTCTCTCTCGGTTGCACAAAACCACACACTATCTCCTTGTAACATCCATGATGCGGCTATGTCTCCCACGTGTCGAGGCACGACTTAGAGGCATAACCGCATGGTGGTTTTATGGCAAGAAGGGTCATCTTCACACAATCCCATGTAATGAATAAGAATGGGATAAAGAGTTGGCTTACAATCGCCACTTCACACAATACATTAATTAAACATACATCATCCAAAATACACACATAGACCGATTACGGTCAAAACCAAAAGAAAAGAAGATAACCCCAAATGCTAGATCCCCGATCGTCCCAACTGGGCACCACTACTGATCATCAGGAAATGAAACATAGTAACGTCCAAGGTCCTCGTCGAACTCCCACTTGAGCTCGGTTGCGTCACCTGCACTGGTATCATTGGCACCTACAATAGTTGGGTAGAATCTGTGAGTCACGGGGACTCAACAATCTCACACCCGCGAGATCAAGACTATTTAAGCTTATGGGTAGGAAAGGGGTAATGGGGTGGAGCTGCACCAAGCACTAATCAAATATGGTGGCTAACATACGCACATAAGAGCGAGAATAGAAGCAACGCAACGGTCGGGAAGCTAGAAGTGATCTAGAAGTGATCCTGATACTACTTACGTTCATACATAACCAAACCGTGTTCACTTCCCGGGACTCCACCGAAAAGAGACCATCACGGCTACACATGCGGTTGATGCATTTTAATTAAGTCAAGTGTCAAGTTCTCTACAACTGGACATTAACAAATTCCCATCTGCCACATAACCGCGGGTACGGCTTTCGAAAGATAATACCCTGCAGGGGTGTCCCAATTTAGCCCATCACAAGCTCTCACGATCAGCGAAGGATATTCCTTCTCCCATAAAGACCTGACCAGTCTCGGAATCTCGGTTACAAGACATTTCGACAATGGTAAAACAAGACCAGCAAGACCACCCAACTGTGCCGACAAATCCCGATAAGATCTGCACATATCTCATTCTCAGGGCACACCGGATAAGCTAAGTGTACAAGTACCAACATAACCCAAGTTGCCAAGGGACGGTCCCGCACGGTGCTCTAGTTTGCACCAACACTCAAAGGAGCACTGGCCCGGGGGGGTAAAATAAAGATGACCCTTGAGTCTGCAGAACCCAAGGGAAAAGGCTTAGGTGGCAAATGTTAAAACCAAGGTTGGGTCTTGCTGGAGGAGTTTTATTCAAGGCGAACTGTCAAGGGGGTCCCATAACCCCAACCGCCTAAGGAATGCAAAATCAAGGAACATAACACCTGTATGACGGAAACTAGGGCGGCAACAGTGGAACAAAACACCAGGAATAAGGCCAAGCCTTCCACCCTTTACCAAGTATATAGATGCTTTAATTAAATAAGAGATATTATGATATCCGAAAATCATCATGTTCAAACATGGAGCAAACTTCAACTTCACCTGCAACTAACAACGCTATAAGAGGGGCTGAGCAACAGCGGTAACATAGCCAAACAACGGTTTGCTAAAAAGGTGGGTTAGAGGCTTGACATGGCAATATGGGAGGCATGATAAACAAGTGGTAGGTAGCGCAACATAGCGATAGAGAGAACAACTAGCAAGCAAAGATAGAAGTGATATCGAGGGTAATGGTCATCTTGCCTGAGACCCCGCAAGGAAGAATAACGAGTCCAAGAAGAAGACAAATGAACGTAGTCAAACGGATCCTCACAAGCGCAACATAACCAAAACTATCGAGAAGAAGCACAACCAGAAAGAAGCAAACAACATGGTAAACAACCATCACATAAGCATGGCATGATGCAAAATCAAGTATGATGCATGCCCGGTTTAAAGAGGCATGGCATGGGAAAGTGCACAAACAAAACTACAAGCACTTAGATTCTCTCTCATTTATGTACCCAACAATATTAAATGTTATTAAACATGGCAAAGGGTGAAGCATATGAAAACTACCTATCTAGGCAAGTTTAAATGAGGCCGGAAGTAACAAACAACATTTCCAGAAAATCCCCATATGCATATTTCAAAGTTGGTACTGTTCTGACTAAAACACCATTTTAATGTTGTTAAACAGGGAAATAAAGTGCACCAAGTTAAACTATGCATTTTCTACCCTATTTACATATATAGTTTATTTAATTTGGAGCTACGATTAATTAGATACGAAATAAATCATTTTAGCATGGCATTTATGCAAAATTAAACAAACAACAAGTTTAAACATTTTAAGCATGGATGACAGCAGCATATTATGAAACTAGATGAAAATCTAAGCATTTTACATATATAAAACATTTTAATCCAATGCACGGTTAATTAGTTATTATATGCATGAACATGGAGGGGTTTTATGCAAAACTCTAAACTCCTGGATAAATAGCTAAATTCGCAGCACTGGAAAAAAAAACACCAGGCCGAAACTGGAACAGAGCACTGGTCGCAACACAACAAAACATCGCCTAGGGCGCACAATAGAGGGGATTGGGCGCTGGCTCACCATGGGCTTCGGCCAAGTTGAGGAGGAGACATGCCGAAGGGGTTGCAGGCTTGGGAGCTGGGCCTTGGGGTCGTGGTCAACGTGCGGCTCTACTAAGCGAGCTGCTTGTTACTCCCTCCATCCGAAAATACTTGTCATCAAAATAGATAAAAAGAGATGTATCTAGAACTAAAATATGTCTAGATACATCCCCCTTTATCCATTTTGATGACAAGTATTTCCGGACGGAGGGAGTACTGAAGAAAGAAGAACAGACGCAGCAACAGGTTCATGGCGATGCAGAAGACGGTGTCAGGAGAGGTTTTGGTGACGGGGTCAGCGGGAACTGGCCGGAACTGGGCGGTCTGAGTCGTTCGGCATCGGTTCCGGGCAACGGCGGCGGCCGACGGAGCTGGGGCATGGGGCACAACCATCCATGGCGGCGGCGGTGGTCCTGCTTGAACAGAGAGACACGAGCGACGGAGAGGTGAGGGAAGGAGAAAGAGCGCGAGGCAAAGGGAGAGGCAAGCGGCGGCAGGGCTCACCGGAGCGCATGGGGCGGCAAGGAGTTGCTGCTTGCTCCGGTAGCGGGATCCTGGTGGCTTCGGTGGGCAGAGTCGGGGCGAGCACACAAGCAGAGGTGCGGGGCTCCATGTGCGAGGCTGGGGATGCGGCGACGAGTCCTGCGGCTGACTCGTCGTTGCTGGATGCAGAGGAGCACGGGACTTGGCTGCGTGGACGGCGACTAGGAGGGGGGGGGACAACGCAGCCGCAGACTTGGAGATCCATGGCGGGGCTCCTGTCCATGGCGGCGATGCGAAGACAACAGAGAGCGGCGTGAGAGGGAGAGAAAAGAGAGAGCAGATGGGGAAGGAAGGGAGCAGGGCACGGCGGGGAACTCATCTCCGACGAGGTTCGGTGGCCGGCAGGTTGCGAGGAGGCGCGGCTTTACTGTGGTTGGGCGACGCCGAGGATGAGCTGCTCGTGATCCCCTTGGGATCGAGAAGCGAAGTCTCTGGTTGGTGGAATGGGTGGATCGGGAGGGATCCCGAGGAGGACGAGGAGTGGCGGCGGGGAGGGATTGATGGGACTGCTCTCCTAAAAATTAGGGTTAGGCTGATATTTATAGTAGGTGATAGGTATGAGGGGGTATTTGGGATCATCTGATCAGGAACCGGCGGTTGAGAATAGAAGGTTAAGAGAGATCAAATAATAAACCGAAGATATTAGAGGGATGTTTGGAGATGGTCCAAGTCCAACGGTGATGACTGCCCGGGTCGGGTTCGGGACAGTTTCGGACGCGCCCGAGAGGGGATCTGAGGGAGGTCGACAAAGAAAAAAGGTCTCGACAAAGGTCAACGAAGACGAGGAAGAAGCAGTAACTGCGAATGGATGCAAGTTTTAAAAACAATGATGGCAACGAGTGTCGATGCAATGCAAATGATGCGATGCTGAATGCAACAAGCAAATAAAACACACGGCAACAACGAAATAACTGAAGGCGTCTGAAGCGTCGGCCTCGGGGCGTTACAACACTCCTCCACTTACAAGATATCTCGTCCCGAGATCTAAGGATGGTACCGGAGAGAAGCGGAAGAGGAAGAGGTAAACTAAGTTGCTTCTTGTACAAACGAGTGAAACCAAAGAACCTTGAGAGGTTGCAAAGATCGAAGAAATGACATGAAAGCGATGAATGGAAATTAAAACACTCCGCTAGACAAGAGGAACAAGGAGGAGAATCAAGAGGTTAAGTGACAAGATAGTTATTGAAACCACTCCGGTTAAAACAAGATAAAGAAGGAATAAGAATGATATAATTTGGGCAGCACTCCGACTGTAAATGGAAGGAATTGAACATGATCTTGACAAGATGAGAGGATACTTGATGAAATCAACAACACACTGCCTCCGGAACTATTGAAAGAATGGCACAAGGGATAAGAAAGATTTCAGACAGCTCTCCGGTTGAGGAAGGAGGCAAAACTTGATAAGATGAGAGAACTCGAATGAAAACATGACATTCCGGCTAAACGGATAAGCAAGGAAAAGAACATGATCTTTATAAAACAAGATGATGGGTCGAAGAGAGTAACATCACATTGCCTCCAGAAGAAGGAATAGAATATAGATCATTGGAATAAGAGAATGGAGAAGGAAATGCCAATTTCTGCCACAAATGAGCTTGGAAAGCACCCTTCCAAGAAGGTTATAACGGAATTGTTGGAAAACCAACACGAAAAGAGTAAGCTTGTAGTGGGCTTATGGAAACATCTCAACACTTGAGGTGAAATTCTGCCACTAACTAAAAACAATTGCTTGCTTGAGATCAAAGAAGAGATGAAAACTTCTTTCGCCGAGAGGATAGGAGAAAACTCGGATCATTGATAAGCACCACAATTAGCACCATTCCTTAGGGAAGGCTTTAGGTGAAATATAACCCAATATAACTCCAACAAAAAGATTGATTGGTTGAAAAGATCTCTTGAACGGAGAGAAAATGATGGATTTAAATATCTCATTCCTGACGACTTGTGAATCATGAAACACGAGGAGAAATTGCCAAGAGTGACATAACACCATATCAAGAGGTAAGGTAGAAAGAATTGCACTTCAGAATGCAAGATGAAGAATACTTGAACTCCTCAAGACAAACATGTTTGAGCATCCTGTTTAATTTTGTGTAAAGCTTGGTGGATCACAACTTCGAGAGAAATCTTGAATAACAATTGAAGAATGAAAAGAATTCTTGACGAACCACCATGTTGAGCCTTCGTGAGAACTCCGGTAAGAAAAGAAATGGTAGGAATGAAGTGAACGTTGAAAAATAACAAGATGATAACCTTGTGATGATTTAGATGGACCTTCGTGACGAGATAATGCAGAAAACTTGGAACTCCAGAAAAGAAAAGTTGAAGGATCTCGAACCGAGAATGTGACATAATGAACAACTCTGGAAAGAATAAAATAGATCACTTGGATGAAACAATAATAAGAATTATGTTATGCGTATCCTTCACCAATTTAGATTGATGACAACCAATGGATTTGGCATACTACTTATTCCCGTAGAAAGGATTGAGAGAGATATAGCGTAAGCTTGAGAAGGTCTTCAACGAACCACCAGTAGGATTGAAACAACGATTAAATTGATATGATATCAAAAGAGAATCTTAAACGAACCACCATAATAAATGAAAATGAAAGTAGCAAAGGCACAATTCACCGGGAAGAATTAGAAAACGAATGAAGATACTTGGGAGATTTTAGATACAAGTGAACGAATAGATCACGAGCTAATTAGAGGATACTTGAACGATGCACCGGTAAGATTTGGAGAACGAGAGCTGAAAGCTAGAATGAATAATTCTGAGATGATGGCCTCCGGAGAATCAAACTGAAAAGACTTCTGAATTGCTCCGGATGGGTGAAAGGAATTCTCACAATCGAAAATAATTATGAGAGGATGGCATAATCTAGAACTATGATCTTTGGAAGAACGGATAAGGATTTAAGAGGAACTCTTCTTCGGTCTTCAAAATCCGACAATGACGACGAGAAATACCACCAAAATTATTGAGACACTCCGGAACAATGGATAATAGAAATGATGAACCAACGATGAAAGAATTTGAAAGATCTTGGAGAAAGATATATGACTGATGGAATCCATTCTTATGTCACACTTTGAAAAGAATTTGAGAACCGCTCCGGATAAATTAGAAGAGTGAGGTAAGATCCTGGGTAAAGACATGTGGGTTAGGGCCCACTCAAAAGAAACACCGTTGAAATGATTACTTGAAAGGGAGATTGCACCGGTTAAATTAAATGACTCGAATGAGATAACAACATCGAATTAGCTTGAAAGGATTAATAATGGAAACGTGAATCCTCTGAGATATCTCCAACACTCCGGATATGAAAAGAGAAAGGTGAGAAATTAAGAGGTGCACCGGCATGGGAAAACATTTGAAACGAGGAAAATGATATGATCAACACTGAAAGCTTGAATTAAATCCACCGGAGAAGAAAAAAAACAAAGAATGATGATCTTGTAGCTTCCTTAGCATCTTCCTGAGAATCACCGGATAAGAACATTGAAGAAAAATAATGAAGAGACTTCACAGCAATAAGATGGATACTTGATTAAGATATATGAGTCCTTGAATAAAAGGGTGGGAGGGCAGGAAAAACAAAGGCAACTTGGGGCAGATGGAATAAACACCGTTGAGAAAACTTAGAATTGATCTTGCGGATGGGGAGAATGATGGGATCATCTCGAAGAGAAACACACCGATTGGAAATAGAATTAAGATGGCAATCTCGATGATCAAGAAGGATTAGTAACCACATAGGTATATGAGAATACCACTTAGAAAAGGTATGGGTTCAACACTTGACATTGAAGCAACTCGAATACCACAAACCAAAACAAAAACAAAGGATTTGGCTTGCAGAATAAGCCGGAAACAAACATATGATAGATCCCATATCGTATCATGTGTCTGTTGGAAATATATCCTACGAGATACTTGAGTTCCCACTTATAAAACTCCCAAAACTTTCTGGTTATGCAATCTGGTGCTGGGGATACAGGGGAAGCAATATATCTCACCCAAACTAACTATCCCTACATCTAGCTGTATCAATCCGTCAATACATAACCAAGAAAACTCCAGAAATCGTGTACCTCAACCTTAAAAAAGCATCCGTTATACGAGCTATGGCAATACTCCCGAACTCCCGCCCCAGTACTGGGTGGCGTCGAGGTTATGTCACCACTAACTGCATAAAAAAGATTTTCGATGTCGGCGAAACTCAGGTATTCCGGAACTGCAACGATAAACTTGTGACGACAACACCTCAGAGCTCAACTCCACGGGACACTGCCACAACCCCTAATAGTCAGGAGGCACCAAGAACAATGTTCTCGTTACAAGAATATCGGAACGATCCCAAGATACCCGCGTGATCCTAAATTTTTTTTAGTGAAATTTGAGGAGAGGAAGGACAAAACTTCTACGTGAGGAGGCCTCACCAGAGCGACGAAGGGACTGAGGAGTAAAAAGAATCCTACTCTCCGATAAATATATATAATCCTAAGACTCAAAACATTTTTGTTCTAGACTCAACAACGTCAGCGATTCAATCAAAGAAGGGGGCTCCTAAGTCGGGGATGGCTCTGATTACCAACTTGTAACACCCACGATGCGGCTATATCTCCCACATGTCGAGGCACGACTTAGAGGCATAACCGCATGGTGGTTTTGTCGCAAGAAGGGTCATCTTCACACAATCCCATGTAGTGAACAAGAATGGGATAAAGAGTTGGCTTACAATCGCCACTTCACACAATACATTAATTAAACATACATCATCCAAAATACACACACATAGACCGACTACGGTCAAAACCAAAAGAAAAGAAGATAACCCCAAATGCTAGATCCCCGATCGTCCCAACTGGGCACCACTACTGATCATCAGGGAATGAAACATAGTAACGACTAAGGTCCTCGTCGAACTCGCACTTGAGCTCGGTTGCATCACCTCCACTGGTATCATCGGCACCTGCAACTGTTTTGGTAGAATCTGTGAGTCACGAGGACTCAACAATCTCACACCCTCGAGATCAAGACTAGTTAAGCTTATGGGTTGGAAAGGGGAAACAGGGTGGAGCTGCAGCAAGCACTAAGCAAATATGGTGGCTAACATACGCAAATAAGAGCGAGAAGACAAGCAACGCAACGGTCGGGAAGCTAGAAGTGATCAACAAGTGATCCTGATACTACTTATGTTCATACATAACCCAAACCGTGTTCACTTCCCGGGACTCCGCCTAAAAGAGACTGTCACGGCTACACACGCGGTTGATGCATTTTAATTAAGTCAAGTGTCAAGTTCTCTACAACCGAACATTAACAAATTCCCATCTGCCACATAACCGTGGGCACGGCTTTCGAAAGATAATACCCTGCAGGGGTGTCCCAATTTAGCCCATCACAAGCTCTCACGATCAGCAAAGGATATTCCTTCTCCCCGAAAGACCTGATCAGTCTCGGAATCCCGGTTACAAGACATTTCAACAATGGTAAAACAAGACCAGCAAGACCACCCGACTGTGCCGACAAATCCCGATAGGAGCTGCACATATCTCGTTCTCAGGGCACATCGGATAAGCTAAGCGTACAAGTACCAACATAACCCAAGTTGCCAAGGGACAGTCCCGCATGGTGCTCTAGTTTGGACCAACACTCAGAGGAGCACTGGCCCGGGGAGGTAAAATAAAGATGACCCTTGAGTCTGTAGAACCCAAGGGAAAAGGCTTAGGTGGAAAATGTTAAAACCAAGGTTGGGTCTTGCTGGAGGAGTTTTATTCAAGGCGAACTGTAAAGGGGGTCCCATAACCCCAACCACGTAAGGAGCGCAAAATAAAGGAACATACCACCGGTATGACGGAAACTAGGGCGGCAAGAGTGGAACAAAACACCAGGCAGAAGGCCGAGCCTTCCACCCTTTACCAAGTATATAGATGCTTTAATTAAATAAGAGATATTATGATATCCGAAAATCATCATGTTCAAACATGGAGCAAACTTCAACGTCACCTGCAACTAACAACCCTATAAGAGCGGCTGAGCAACAGCGGTAACATAGCCAAACAACGGTTTGCTAGAAAGGTGGGTTAGAGGCTTGACATGGCAATATGGGAGGCATGATAAACAAGTGGTAGGTAGCGCGACATAGCGATAGAGCGAACAACTAGCAAGCAAAGATAGAAGTAATATCGAAGGTAATGGTCATCTTGCCTGAGATCCCGCAAGGAAGAAGAACGAGTCCAAGAAGAAGACGAACCAACGTAGTCGAACGGATCCTCACAAGCGCAACATAACCGGAACTATCGAGAAGAAGCACAACCGGAAAGAAGCAAACAACATGGTAAACAACCATCACATAAGCATGGCATCATGCAAAATCAAGTATGATGCATGTCCGGTTTAATGAGGCATGCCATGGAAAAGTGCACAAACAAAACTGCAAGCATTTAGATTCTCTCTCATTTATGTACCCAACAATATTAAATGTTATTAAAAATGGCAAGGGGTGAAGCATATGAATACTACCTATCTAGGCAAGTTTAAATGAGGCCGGAAGTAACAAACAACAATTCCGAAAAATCCCATATGCATATTTCAAAGTTGGTACTGTTCTGACTAAAACACCATTTTAATGTTGTTAAACAGGGAAATAAAGTGCACCATGTTAAACTATGCATTTTTCTACCCCGTTTACCTATATAATTTATTTAATTTGGAGCTACGGTTAATTAGATATGAAATAAATCATTTTAGCATGGCATTTATGCAAAATTAAACAAAAAACAAGTTTAAACATTTTAAGCATGGATGACAACAGCATATTATGAAACTAGATGAAAATCTAAGCATTTTACATGTATAAAACATTTTAATCCAATGCACGGTTAATTAGTTATTATATGCATTAACATGGAGGGGTTTTAAGCAAAACTGTAAACTCCTGGATAAATAGCTAAATTTGCAGCACTGTAAAAGAACGCCGGGCCGAAACTGGAACAGAGCACTGGGCACAACACAACAAAACATCGCCTAGGGCGCACAATAGAGGGGATTGGGCGCTGGCTCACCATGGGATTCGACCCAGTTGAGGAGGAGACATGCCGAAGGGGCTGCAGGCTTGGGAGCTGGGCCTTGGGGTCGCGGTCAACGTGCGGCTCTACCAAGTGAGCTGCTTGTTACTGAAGAAAGAAGAACAGAAGCAACAACAGGTACATGGCGATGCAGAAGACGGCGCCAGGGGAGGTTCTGGCGACGGGTCGTGGGAACTGGCAGAACGGGCGGTTCGAGTCGACCAGCATCGGTTCCGGGCAACGGCGGCGGCCGACGGAGCTCGGGCGTGGGGCACATCCATCCATGGCGGCGGTGGTGGTCCTGCTCGAACAGAGAGACACGAGCGACAGAGCAGTGAGGGAAGGAGAAAGAGCACGAGGCGAAGGGAGAGGGAAGCGGCGGTAGGGCTCACCGGAGCGCATGGGGCAGCGAGGAGTAGCTGCTTGCTCCGGCGGCGGGATCCTGGTGGCTTCGATGGGCAGAATCGGGGCGAGCGCGCAAGCAGAGGTGTGGGGCTTCATGCGCGAGGCTGGGAATGCAGCGATGAGTCCTGCGGCTGACTCGTCGTTGCTGGATGCAAAGGAGCACGAGACTTGGCTGCGGGGACGATGACGAGGGGGGGCCCGGGACAACGCAGCTGCAGACTTGGAGATCCATGGCGGGTCTCCTGTTCACGGAGGCGATACAAAGACAACAGAGAGCAGCGTGAGAGGGAGAGAAAAGAGAGAGCGGATGGGGAAGGAAGGGAGCTGGGCACGGCGGGGAACTTATCTCCGGCGAGGTCCAGTCACCAGCGAGTTGTGAGGGGGCGCGGCTTTGCTGTGGTTGCGCGACGGTGGGGATGAGTTGCTCGTGATCCCCTTGGGATCGAGCAGGGAAGTCTCTGGTTGGTGGAATGGGTGGATCGGGTGGTATCCCGAGGAGGACGAGGAGTGGCGGCGGGGAGGGATTGATGGGACAGCTCTCCTAAAAATTAGGGTTAGGCTGATATTTATAGTAGGTGATAGGTATGAGGGGGTATTTGGGATCATCGGATCGGGAACGTGCGGTCGAGAATAATAGGTTAAGAGAGATCAAATAATAAAACGAAGATATTAGAGGGATGTTTGGAGATGATCTGAATCCAATGGTGATGACTGCCCGGGTCGGGTTCGGGACAGTTTTGGACGCGCCCGAGAGGGGATCTAAGGGAGGTCGACAAAGAAAAAAGGTCCTGACAAAGGTCAACGAAGACGAGGAATAAGCGGCAACTGCGAACGGATGCAAGTTTTAAAAACAATGACGGCAACGAATGCCGATGCAATGCAAATGATGCGATGCTGAATGCAACAAGCAAATAAAACACAGGACAACAACGAAATAACTGGAAGGCGTGTGAAGCATCGGTCTCGGGTGTTACAACACTCCTCCACTTACAAGAGATCTCATCCAGAGATCTAAGGATGGTCACTCTTTCTATTTCACACACACTCTCTCTCTCTAGTTAGGGACTCTCTCACGTCCATAAGCATATGGATGTTTTGAAAAGTCAAACCTCATAAAAGTTTGACCAGTTATATGTGGAGAAAAACATTTACATCTAGAACAATCATTAGATTCATCACAACATGTACTTACTACACACTATCATTTATCTTTGGTATTGTAGATATAGGTAATTTCTTTATAAACTTGGTCAAAGTTTCAAAAGGTTGACTTTAAAAAAATGTTGGCACTACATTTATCGAACAGAGGGAGTATCTCTTTCTCTCTCTCTTCTATCCTCCCCTCCCACTAGAACTCTCTATACCGACGAATTATCAACTCATTGTGTCAGCGTATAGCTCTGTATATTGTTTAGTTGACCAGTCAACCAGTCCACATGCTCCCTTGTCAGCTCGTGTTCTCTATCTTCGTGTGCTGGCCCATGTGGCAGTGGGTGAAAATAAGTATACTAGAGGCCCATCTGACACGCGGTGAAGTAAACGAAGTTGAAACCACTCGGGGTAGCACCCCGCACGCTAGTAAATTGAGGGCGCACTGAGGACACACTTCTTCCGCGTGAAGGACGACTACAAGACAATTCACCACAAGCGGCATGCATGAAGGATGCACTCACAGACACCCAAAGCAGGCCAAAGACACAACACACCAGCACATGTGTACACCGGCGTCGCCGCCGGTTGAGATGGACGGCGAGGCAGCCAACAAGCGGAGGCGGCTCGAACCAAAACCACATCCAGCGAGCCTGGACTTCATCAGCAGCCTCCCTGACGACATGCTACTCATCATCATCGGCCTCCTCCCCACCAAATCTGCCATGCGGACCGCCCTACTCTCCCGGCGGTGGCGCCCCCTCTGGCGCCGCGTCCCCCTCAACCTAACCATCGACAGCTGCCTCTGCGAAGGGGATTGCAAACGCTTGGCCGCAGTCTCCAAGATCCTTTCATCGCACCCTGGGCCAGCCAGACGCCTTGACATCCGCATGTTCAGTACCAACTGCAAGGTCCAAGCCAAGTTCGACGAGTGGTTCTTATGCCCCGCCCTAGATGAGCTCGAGGAGCTCAGCTTTGAAGCTGGACGATGTCGCTCTCTGCCACCGTCCGCGCTCCGCCTCACGCCAATGTTGTGCCGCACCAGCTTCAGCTCCTGCTATCTTCCCCAGATTAATGTCGTGCCTGCCCTTCTTCTTCCTCAACTCAAGCAGCTCGACCCCTTCGACGTTGGCATCTCAAGCAGGCTATGGAGCACCTGCTCCGCAGCTGCATCAAGGCCGAGTACCTTCGTCTTGAGAAGATCCACGGGTTCATTAGCCTCCACATCGCCTCGACGAATCTCTGATGGATTTATGTGTCTTGCTGGCCCCGCAACAGGTCATCAATTGGGAAGAGATCACTCCAGCTCTTCCACGTTATGGTCATTGAGAATGCGCCTTTCCTTGAGAGATTGCTTGTATCTGATCTAGAAGGTCCAACAAAAAACAGGGTCATTGACGCGCCAAAATTGACAGCAATGGTGTACTCGTCTGCCAAATTCTCCGAACTCTTTATTGGATCCATAATTGTTCAGGTACAACACTCATCTTCTTCTCTGTCTTCTTGAAATTCACATTTTTAAGTTTCTTCTTGATATATTTACAACCGTCTTCCAGAAAATGATTCCCACAAGCTTCACCCAGTCTATGCACACAGTGAAGATCTTGGCAATAAAATCTATCGGCCCCAATCTGGATCAAGTTATTGGATTCCTCACATGCATTCCGTGCACGGAGAAGCTACTCATCGAGGTAAAACTTCTTTCCTACTAGTAAATTGTAATCACAACGTAGCTCAATTTTTTCGAAAATTTCCCATATTACAATGACAAGTGTAGTGTTCAAAATTGCATCTACGCACTGCACTGAAAGAAATGTTTCTAGTATTTTTTCTCACGTGATCACCTGCATCGCTTTTTTTGTTGTACTACTATAGTAGGCTAGGCTAGTCATAGTGGAAAGTAACTTAGACTAGTAACTCTATGGTTACCCTAAGAGCAAGTACTACCTCCGTCCTGGTTTACTCTTCCTATTTTGTAGTGTCAAAATTTGACCATAGATTTAACAGACAAAATGTTAATGCATGTCACTAAAAATTATATCGTTGGATTCGTATTTGAACATAATTTCAAATGGTATAATTTTTGGTGACATGCATTGGTATTTTCTTAGGTAAATCTTTTTTTTAGAAAAGGAGGATGACCCCCGGCCTCTGCATATAGGAGATGCATGCGGCCATTTTATTGATTATTCTCGAGGACCTTACAAAGTAGAACAACAATATGCCTGAATCCGCCATCTTGGCATCTTAGGTAAATCTATGGTCAAAATTTTACACTAAATATGAGGTGGTACAAAAGTGGGCTATACCAGCCCTCCAATATTTAGGCCAAAACACATGCCAAATTCACTTGTGATGCATTTGGCATCAATGCCCCTCCATTGCTCACCTGGGGCCCCAATCTGGATCACCTACTTTGCTCTGGTTCCAAATTAACTCACGCAATGAAAAAACACTTGCGTGGGAGAGAGAGAGGACTGAGGCAATAAAAAAACACTTGTTTGGGAGAGTGGGAGGCTGGTGTAGTTGGTTTGATTGATTTGTTTATACATGTGGGTCTGTGTGCACAGCGGTGCCAACTCTCTCACATCACAAGAGCGGTGGTAAATCTTTTGATTTGACATCGATGTGTATTATGTGGCATACTTTTGAGAAATATGGCATCAGCCAAATAGTGGAAGGCAACAAATGCCCAAGCTCTTCACATGCTCCTAGGTAAATGAGAGGAAAGAGAAAGTGAGAGAGAGAGAGTGAAAAAATATCACTAGCCAGCCAACCCTATCGTATGAGCGAATGATATTGGTACCTCTTGATGACACGGCAATCTTATACAACCACCTACTCTAATATGTTCTCTTCTTTTGCAGATAAAAAGGACCCAAAAGTGAAAAATGTGTTGCACTATAACAATCTCATTGAATGCCTTGATCTCCATCTTACATAAATTGATTTGATCGACTACCGAGGCAGCACGTCTGAGATTAAATTGGCCAGGTTCTTTGTTCTGGAGGCAAGTGTGCTCAAGCTAATGAGGTCTGGCGTTCTCTGGCGCAACAATGAATGGCGTGTTGATCACCGCAAGCGTCTAAGCCTAAATGACAAAGTCTCCACAGAAGCTGAATTTGTTTTGAAACATCAAGTGGCTAGAGACTCGAAAATTTATTTGCCCATTAGTGACTTGTCAGGGCGGTGGATTTTAGTTTGTACGATAATGCTGCACCACCTAAAGTAACAAAAGTTCTTACATAAACTTCCTAGATTCCCTCTTCGTAGGTGCAGCATTACTCCTAACATTTGTAATATCAGTTTGAAACTTGTAATATTGTCGTGTCCTATTCCGCTGCTTTTCAAAATCCTCGCGAATCAAAGAGGTCCTGAGTTGGTGATGATGTTGTGCCCGCCATCTTTCACCAATAGCCGTCGGATCTAGATCTGACGCATACAAACCAAACTTCTCCAGTTTTGCAAAAATATGCCCGCACGTGTTCCCTATTTACAAACAACTCCTTGTCTCTCATAGTCAGCCTTATCTCCTCCCACCACATCTAGAAGGCCATGGAAAAATCTAGCGCGATGGCCGCTGCCGGCGCCGTCCACCCCCAATCTTGGTGTTCCATGCAATGCACGGGCATCTACGCACGGGAAATTATGTCGAACACAGCTAGTTGTAAGCAGGCTAGCTCTATAGCCATGATGATAGTGACTGTAGATGGTGAGGCTGACTTATGTTATGCCGAACACGGTGTCTATACTCAGGTATCATCTCTGGTGCAGGGTCTTGTCACTTCACTGCGACGAGTAGCACGTAATAATTTGACAAACGGGTAGTACAATGCTACTACATTGGTAGTACTACTACTAGTACTAGCACCACCGTCTGGATTTAGTAGTACTACCACGTCCATATGGATTTAGTATTTGACTAGCAATATCTAGTAATGCATGTCACAAAAAATGTTCTACTCCCTCTGTAAATAAATACATGGTGTATTGTTTTATTCCTTCCGGTAGCTGGCTCAAATCTAAAGTCTCATCAACCAGACTACTATTGTACTCACCGAGCTAAGTTACTCAAACTACCTCTCTCCTCAATAAGTCATTGCCACATAAGCAAATTTGTTGAGTTGGACTCGATGTTACTGCTGAAGTTACTCCCACTGTGGCTAGTCTAAGTCATCTTAGAGCAAGTGAAAAAGAGGAGTGGGCTCTCATGCAAGAGCCTAGCTATATGCGGATTCCTAGGCCGATATACAATAAATATTAAGAAAGAGAGAGAGAAGATGAGAAAAGGTAGTACTCTTATAGCCAGCCTTATAGCTAACCTTATTGTATGAGTGGCTACAAGTGATGGCTCTACTATGACATGGCAACATCATATAGCCAGGAGCTGGCTATACTATTAAGTATTAACCATGCTCTTAGGTTGTGCACCATGACCAAGATGAAGGGGAAAGCGATAGAACTTAATGTCTTTTTGCTACTTAATAGGATTACATGCAATGAACTAACCACTGCATGTCATGTTTGGTAGTCTCAAGTCATTGAAAGCATGCACGGCCCACATCTCTCATTGGTTGATATGTCACGAAATAAGAAACGAGGAGGGAGTTAATGTACCGTGCCTAAGTGTTTTGGCACGGAGGGGTACGCATCTTCGTTGACTTACTACACCTTCGTTTGGGTGAATGACACGTGGGTCCAACAGGTGGCTGGCCCACCTGTCATACACCAAAGGCATGTGCAGTAGAGGGCCGAGGAGTAGATGGCTAACACACACGTGAATGCAACACAGTCTGCACTTCTCATAGAAAGGCTCCCCGCCAGTCCAGTCTATGAAATCCTACGCACCTACGCACCCTAACCAAGGGCAAGAGTGATCACTCCAATCGCAAGATCAGTTGACTAGAAGCTACACCCATGGAGGCGATGAGCGCGACATCAGCCGGCTGTGCCAGATGGTCCACGACGCCGGCCTGAGGCCCAGCACCGAGGAATGTCTCCAGGTCGTGCTTGAGGCCGCCAGGGCGAGAGGCCGCTTGGACGACAACTTCATCTCCTTGTTCGATAAGGTCATCATCGGCTTCCTCGACAAGTTCATCGTCGTCAAGAAGCTCGCGGACGACCTTGACGTACGCCCAAATTTCACGCTACCAGTGCTCGCTGCGATGCCCGCCACCCTCAACGGCCTCTATGGTGACAACCTCATCGACGATCGGTGGCCTCGCGATCGCCACCGTCGCTACCGGAGAATGTCCACCTCAAGGTCGCGCTCGTCGCGCAGCGCCTGGCGCAACAATACACCGTCAACATAATCACCCACGTCTACGCGCAAATCGTCCACAAGGACTACTATGTGCCAGAGGAGGAAGATAGGTCGCTGGCCTTCTTGAGCCGTAGGGCAAACTTGGATGGCATTGTTCAGAAGCACGATGAGCTCGCCGCTGCTCCTCACACGTCGATTGGTTGCCCGGCGCACTACGGCGTGAGGATGTCGTTGATGGATCCGTATGTATCTTTATCTTTCCGTCAAATCCATGTAGTAGTATATGGTACTACTAGTAATTATCTTACCTTTCGCATCAACTTCATAATTTTCATGCATACTCCATGCATGAACCGCGCCAGAACCAAACTTCTCATTACCCTAGGGAAAATCGTTATTTCTATCTATCGGTCGCGCCATGGAGCAGAACCAAATTTTACAAGTTACAAGTTCAAAAGGAAAAGCCTGCCATGTTCACATCGCACCCCCACACGGTTGGTCCGGCACGCAAGGAATGCGTGTTGTGTTGCATTTTCACTTCCAAGTGGGACCGCAGTTCAGCAAACCGACTATCGGCAAACCCCCACCCCGCCCACCACGCGGTGGCTGAGAAAACAGGAGGGAGAAGAGATGGTTGTAGCACGGACTCCAAGAAAATTGGTGTCGGATGGGACTCGTGTGGGTGGCGTGTCTCGTACTGCTAGATGTGAATGCTAGTTATGGCCCATGCCACCCCACTATATCGAGCCTATATCGAGGTGCTGGTTACGTAGAAAAAATTTCCTGGAGTCCGTGCTCAGCCCTCCTCTATCTCTCTTCTCAGCCAGCCAGCAGACGTGCGGAGCCCATCGCCTGTTTGCTCACATGCGGTCCCACATGTCAGTGAAAACGCAAGAGGACCCACTGAACCTGCACATCTTTCACCTCGACGTGCTGGTGATGAAAAAAAAATCCAATAAAGATCTTCGGTGGCCGCTTTTGGAGTTACTCAAGAGTAGTAAGATTCTATTTACAGTTTAACCCAAGATGCACATCACGTGGCTTCAACTACCACTCCATTTTCTTGCATAACACGACCTGGATGTTGGATGTCTCATGTGTCGGCAAAAGGAGGAAGAACTCGACCAAATCTTCTCCACATTTAGACTGGAGGAGTAGAAAACATGGCAAGACCTATGCCTACATCATACTACGTACAAGCCCACCTCGCGCAGTCACGCTATCACCATATTTCTCGGCCTCCGTGCGACACCTAGCTCTAGTTGATCTAACTAGAACTAACTATTGGTTGGCTCTATGTGATGTGGCAACTTCATACTACTACGGATGTCTGGCTATACTACTACGGCACTAACACTCCAAGAAGTGAGTCGAAAACCATTTATAAATTGAGTTTATGACATGCATATGCAAATGTACCATTCATTACATACAACAAGTCATCAACACACAACGACTACGAGGATACATGTTGGATTATAGATTAGTTCCAACAAAACATTCTAGTAAATACTAAAGTTTTCATCACACAACAAATAACAAGCAATGAAATGAACTTCAGCTCAACCACTCCTCGGTGTTGGAAACGCTTTCTTTGAAACAAAAGCGTTTGTCTCGGAAGGGCCAGCTACTGTCAATCTCGAGACCAACGCAGGACTGATCATCCACGCTGAAGCGGCCTATTTCATGACCCATATTGTGATAGCCACAGTAGGGAAGCATAGCAATGTCCAAGGTATAGATACAGTTGCTTCTCATAAATGGTAGTAACGCTGTGTCAACAGCAGCTGGATCGCCTTTCACCATGATTGGATAGTTTTGTCCAAGGAAGAGCGAGCTTCCTCCAAGAGTATCAATAGTAAACCAGGGAGAAGGTGTTGGCGCTAGCACAGTAGTATCCATTCCGAATACCTTGCAACGGATGTTGGAATAGGTCCGGAGAGTGCGACCATGGGAGACAACACCTGCTTCCTTAGTCACATCAGTGGTGCCCTACATACAGACAAGAAGAGGTGATCCATCGGAATAAGTTGCCAGGCGCCACTGAGTATATGGGTCCTCATGCTCGTGATCATCATCATCGTCATCTCCCCCTTGGTTATAAATTTTTTAAAGTATAGGTGGTGGAATGTTCACAGGACCTTGGAAACACAAGAAGGTTAATTAGTAAAGGGAAACTAGCTAACCCGCATGCATGTGGTTGAAACAATTATAATTATGATGCAAGACAAACGTACCGAAAGCATAAGGATTCCATGCAAAAACAGTGCCATGAGCGGTGGCAGCAAACACATGACCCACTGGTGCGCGTCGGTCCTAAACAAATGGTTTTTAACCCCTTTCTGCGACGGCATTCGGAACCATCGCCAAGTGAGTGTGGGCGAGAGGGGGGTCCTTCCCACACGACCCAGAAACCTTTGGGGATGTGCCCTCCTGGCACACACGCTCGGCAAAATGAGTTTGTGTGCGACCGACGAGCGCTCAAATACAGAAATACATATAGTAGAGTTAAAAAATACAATTATACGGCAAAATTGTTTCTGGTCACAAGTACATCCCACACAGTCAGTCCCCGCTAAACGTTTTCGTTCATATGTACATCCCACACAGTCGCTCCAAGGAAAACGTGTGCACAAGGTGGCGTAACGCAAACAGTTTTGAATAGAATGTCGTGTGTGATTGTTCATTGATCCAACACGGTTTATTCCTAGAAACTGTGTGCGTTGCCTGAGGTCATCGCCCAAGGTGGTTTCTCGTTAGCCGTTTGCAATAGAAAAACCCAATTAGCAAGGTAATTGGCCAATTAGCGGGCTAATGGCCCTACTATTAATAATCCATTTACTAATCTAATTGACATTCATATTAAGCACATAATATATTTTATTTCCATATTAAGGAAGCAGGATTTCATAATTGAAATACATCAGAGTAGAACATGATATAGCTTCAGCACTTAGTTACCCCATTACACAACTGCACAAGCAGCAAGTTTGACATGCAACATCTAGAACCTTTCAAAATTAGCATCATAGACGGTACATAGAGAGATGCATCTCATCTGGAAAACTACTGAAGCGGAAGGAGAATATTGAGCCTTCATTCATGTTGAAGGTCTTTGCAACTTTAGGCCAGTGCTTGTGAATGATTGACCGTCCATCCTTCAACCTCTTCAGGAACACTTCAATATTGAACCGTGGGTGTTGTATGAAAACTTTCCTCGCCTCCTGACCACAGAGGTGGTTTGAGAGGTAATCATCGATGAAGCTCGAAAACAAGGATGTGCATAAATATCTTCTCTATATTGGAAATGGGGCAAAGGAATACAAAAGGCAAGGTATAATAGTTAGTACCATCTTTTAAACCTCGCCGCTTCCCATTGTTTCCTGCAACACATATAAGGTAGTTAGTCATCGTGTTAAGTAAGGGTTCGCATGCTATCAAGAAATATGTTGATGATAAATAAGCACATTGCAGATTCATCAGATTAATTCAAGCCACATGGAAACCCCATTTATCCAAACCAAGCATGATTAAGAACTAGGAAATATAGCACTTGTATATGTTTCTCATGTATTAAGTGCAACCAAATTCGATTTATTCCTCACATGTAATACAATAATGTAATGCAGCCACAACAATTGAACATCGCATTGCAGAATTGAACCAAGCAGTTAACTAAACACCACAACAAATGAACCATACGTTAACTGAGCACCACATTGCACAATATAACATACTCGTAATAGAAGATCAGATAGTTAACCAAACCAAGCATGCTTAACAACTTGGAAATATAGCAATTGTATTTGTTTCTCATGTATTTAGTACAGCCAAATTTGATTTATTCCTCACATGGTATATAATAAGAGAATGCAGCCACATCAATTGAACATCGCATTGCAGAATTGAACCAAGCAGTTAACTAAACACCACAACAAATGAACCAAACGTTAACTGAGCACCACATTGCACAATATAGCATACTCCTAATGGAAGATCAGACAGTTAACCGAACCAAGCATGCTTAACAACTTGGAAATATAGCAATTGTATCTATTTCTCATGTATTTAGTATAGCTAAATTTGATTTATTCCTCACATGGTATACAATAACAGAATGCAGCCACAACAATTGAACATGCATTGCAGAATTGAACCAAGCAGTTAACTAAACACCACAACAAATGAACCAAACATTAACTCAGCACCACATTGCACAATATAACATACTCCTAATAGAAGATCAGACAGTTAACCAAACCAAGCATGCTTAACAACTTGGAAATATAGCAATTGTATTTGTTTCTCATGTATTTATTACAGCCAAATTTGATTTATTCCTCACATGGTATACAATAACAGAATGCAGCCACAACAATTGAACATCGGATTGCAGAATTGAACCAAGAAGTTAACTAAACACCACAACAAGTGAACCAAGCCACAACAAATGAACCAAGCAGTTAAGTAAACACCAATTGAACAATATAACATACTCCTAATAGAAGATCGCATATTAACCAAACCAAGCATGCTTAACAACTTGGAAATATTGCACCCTGAAGAATTGAACATCACATTTGTAGAATTGAACCAAGCAGTTAATTGAAGACCACATTGCACGACATATAGAACATATACACTATAGCAGAAGATTGCATGGTGAAAGTAGATAGCACAATTCACTAGAATTTGTTAAGGAAAGGCAGTAGCTACCAAACTGAACATGGGTCCTTATAGTGAGTTAATAAGACAAGCTACTCCTCATTGTCTGAGATATCGATGATGATTGGCTCCTTGGACATGGAAGAGGGCGAGGCCTCCGCATCGTGGGTGCCCTTGTTGTAGTGGTGAGTTGCCTAAGCCGCTCCGGGCACCAACCTTCTGGCTCTCGAGATGAGGTAAGCACGTGCACGCTGAGAATACACCTCGTAGTCCTCGTCGAAGACACCGATGGTGGCCTCGAGAAAACACCACGAACTGTCATTTAAAGCAGCAAACCACGTCGCGGTGTCAGCGCACGAGGCGTCAACGGTGGCCTCGACGGCGAGGTGCTCCTCCAAAATCTGGGGGTTGGCACGAATGGCAGCCATCGCGACCTCATCCGTGCGTGTGGTCGCGATTTGCTTCTCTGCTGCCAAATGCTCCTTGAGGTCCTAGCTATACTGCGTGCACCATGGCTTAGGCCGGCACTTAATTGGTGGAGGGGTCGGTGATTTGGGTGGAAGGTGTCGCGCTCGCGCCGGCGGTCGGGGCATGTGGGATGTGAAAGGAGGAGGAGGATGGGGGTTGGGTGTGGATTACCTGCCTGGAAAGGCGAGGCCGAGCAGCGTGAAGGAGGGTCGCCGGCGAGGAGGCGGCGGTGCTGCAAGCAAGGAGTGAAGGTTTCAACTTGGAAAGGAAGGCGGAAAGAGGGGAAATGTGGCTTTTGGTAAGGCGCAGGGGGTGGGGAGGTAGATATTTCCACGAAAGCCGAAAATTAGGAATCGCTTCAGACAAAAAACTGGCGCACAAAGTGACATCAGACACGGTCCCTTATTCAGACAAGTCTGAAGATATTTTGTGCTGCATCTCACACGGTTGGTTATAATAAACTGTGTGGGGCCTACTTGATTTTTGGTCTTGATTTGAATTACAAATTGGGTCACAGCGGCCATGGACGGTGTTTGGATTGCTAGACCTTTTTATCTGCAATGATCATAAAAGAATCAGAATTATTCGGGGTTCGTTTGGACATTTTTATGCATTAACTGAGCTTTCAATGCATTTATGTGCATAATTCAAATTTGAACTACATGCGCATGCTCCAATGCATATAAATTGGTTGAAAAATCAAATATGTGTCCTTGGGTGCATGCTTAGGTCCCATGCAAAACATTGAGATGCCTGGTTTATAAATTCTAGTAAATCCAAAACTCATCTGTAACTCATGAAACTTGGCATGCTATCATGGAAGGGCACCCAACATGCTGTGGTACAAATTTTGTCCCATTTGGGGCAGGTTTGGGTATATGCTTCTCACAAACCGGAGCTTCTCACAACAAGCATGATGGTTTTCGGTAGGGAACGTCCCACCTTTGGGGACGAGAAAATATCCATTGCCTCTTATTGTTTTCAAGTCTTTTTCTTGTGTCAACATAGAACAACAGGAGTGTTGTGTGATTTTTTGTGATTTTTTGGGGTTCGTTTGGACATTTTTATGCATTAACTGAGTTTTCAATGCATTTATGTGCATAATACAAATTTTAACTACATGCGCATGCTCCAGTGCATATAATTTGGTTGAAAAATCAAATCTGTATCCTTGGGTGCATGCTTAGGTCCCATGCAAGAAATGGGAATTAATTTCAAACACCAGGGTACCGTTGATTGCCGGCGAAACATTGAGATGCCCGGTTTTTAAATTCTAGTAAATCCAAAACTTGTCTGAAATTCATGAAACTTGGCATGCTATCATGGAAGGGCACCCGCATGTCGTGGTGCAAATTTTGTCCCATTTGGGGTAGGTTTGGGTCTATGCTTCTCACCAACCGGAGCTTCTCACAACAAGCATGATGGTTTTCGGTAGGGAACGTCCAACCTTTGGGGACGAAAAAATATCCATTCCCTCTTATTGTTTTGAAGTCTTTTTCTTGTGTCAGCATAGAACAACATGAGTGTTGTGTTAATTTTTGTGATTTTTCGGGGTTCGTTTGGACATTTTTATGCATTAACTGAGTTTTCAATGCATTTATGTGCATAATTCAAAATTTAACTACATGTGCATGCTCCAGTGCATATAAATTGGTTGAAAAATCAAATTTGTGTCCTTGGGTGCATGCTTAAGTCCCATGCAAGAAATGGCAACGAATTTCAAACACCAGGGCACCGTTGATTACGGGCAAAGCATTGAGATGCCAGGTTTTTAAATTCTTGTAAATCCAAAACTCGTCTGAAATTCATGAAACTTGGCATGCTATCGTGGAAGGGAACTCGCATGCGGTGGTACAAATTTTGTCCCATTTGTGGTAGGTTTGGGTATATGCTTCTCACAAACCGGAGCTTATCACAACAAGCATGATGGTTTTCGGTAGGGAACGTCCCACCTTTGGGGACGAAATAATATCCATTGCCTCTTATTGTTTTCGAGTCTTTTTGTTGTGTGAACATAGAACAACAGGAGTGCTGTGTGAATTTTTGTGATTTTTCGGGGTTCGTTTGGACATTTTTATGCATTAACTGAGTTTTCAATGCATTTATGTGCATAATACAAATTTTAACTACATGCGCATGCTCCAGTGCATATAATTTGGTTGAAAAATCAAATCTGTATCCTTGGGTGCATGCTTAGGTCCCATGCAAGAAATGGGAATTAATTTCAAACACCAGGGCACCGTTGATTGCCGGCGAAACATTGAGATGCCTGGTTTTTAAATTCTAGTAAATCCAAAACTCGTCTTAAATTCATGACACTTGGCATGCTATCATAGAAGGGCACCCGCATGTCGTGGTGCAAATTTTGTCCCATTTGGGGTAGGTTTGGGTATATGCTTCTCACAAACCGGAGCTTCTCACAACAAGCATGATGGTTTTCGGTAGGGAACGTCCCACCTTTGGGGACGAAACGATATTCATTGCCTCTTATTGCTTTCAAGTTTTTTTTCTCGTGTCAACATAGAACAACAGGAGTGTTGTGTGAATTTTTGTGATTTTTCGTGGTTTGTTTGGACATTTTTATGCACTAACTGAGTTTTCAATGCATTTATGAGCATAATTCAAATTTGAACTACATGCGCATGCTCCGGTACATATAAATTGGTTGAAAAACAAAATATGTGTCCTTGGCTGCATGCTTAGGTTCCATGCAAGAAATGGGAATGAATTTCAAACATCAGGGAACCGTTGATTGCCGGCAAAACATTGAGGTGCCTGGTTTTTAAGTTCTTGTAAATCCAAAACTCGTCTCAAATTCATGAAACTTGGCAAGCTATCATGGAGCAGCATCAACATGTCGTGGTACAATTTTTTCCCATTTGGGGCAGGTTTGGGTATATGCTTTTCACAAACCGGAGCTTCTCACAACAAGCATGATGGTTTTCGGTAGGGAACGTCCCACCTTTGGGGACGAAAAAAAATACATTGCCTCTTATTGTTTTCAAGTCTTTTTCTTGTGTCAACATAGAACAACAGGAGTGTTGTGTGAATTTTTATGATTTTTCGGGGTTTGTTTGGACATTTTTATGCATTAACTGGGTTTTCAATGCATTTATGTGCATAATTCAAATTTTAACTACATGCGCATGCTCCCATGCATATAAATTCGTTGAAAAATCAAATATGTGTCCTTGGGTGCATGCTTAGGTCCCATGCAAGAAATGGGAATGAATTTCAAACACCACGGCACCGTTGATTGCCGGCGAAACATTGAGATGCCTGGTTTTTATATTCTAGTAAATCCAAAACTCGTCTGAAATTCATGAAACTTGGCATGCTATCATGGAAGGGCAGCCGCATGTCGTGGTGCAAATTTTGTCCCATTTGAGGTAGGTTTGGGTATATGCTTCTCACAAACCGGAGCTTCTCACAACAAGCATGATGGTTTTCGGTAGGGACCGTCCCACCTTTGGGGACGAAATGATATCCATTGCCTCTTATTGCTTTCAAGTTTTTTTCTCGTGTCAACATAGAACAACAGGAGTGTTGTGTGAATTTTTGTGATTTTTCGTGGTTCGTTTGGACATTTTTATGCATTAACTGAGTTTTCAATGCATTTATGTGCATAATTCAAATTTGAACTACATGTGCATGCTCCGGTGCATATAAATTGGTTGAAAAATCAAATATGCGTCCTTCGGTGCATGCTTAGGTCCCATGCAAGAAATGGGAATGAATTTCAAACACCAGGGAACCGTTGGTTGCCGGCAAAACATTGAAGTGCCTGGTTTTTAAATTCTAGTAAATCAAAAACTCGTCTGAAATTCATGAAACTTGGCAAGCTATCTTGGAGCAGCATCGACATGCCGTGGTACAAATTTTGTCCCATTTGGGGCAGGTTTGGGTATATGCTTCTCACAAACCGGAGCTTCTCACAACAAGCATGATGGTTTTCGGTAGGGAACGTCCCACCTTTGGGGACGAAAAAATATCCATTGCCTCTTATTGTTTTCAAGTCTTTTTCTTGTGTCAGCATAGAACAACAGGAGTGTTGTGTGAATTTTTGTGATTTTTCGGGGTTCGTTTGGACATTTTTATGCATTAACTGAGTTTTCAATGCATTTATGTGCATAATTCAAATTTTAACTACATGCGCATGCTCGAGTGCATATAAATTGGTTGAAAAATCAAATATGTGTCCTTGGGTGCATGCTTAGGTCCCTTGCAAGAAATGGCAATGAATTTCGAACACCAGGGCACCGTTGATTACTGGCAAAACATTGAGATGCCTGGTTTTTAAATTCTTGTAAATCCAAAACTCATATGAAATTCATGAAACTTGGCATGCTATCGTGGAAGGGAACTCGCATGCCGTGGTACAAATTTTGTCCCATTCGGGGTTGGTTTGGGTACATGCTTCTCACAAACCGGAGCTTCTCACAACAAGCATGATGGTTTTCGGTAGGGAATGTCCCACCTTTGGGGACGAAATGATATCCATTGCCTCTTATTGCTTTCAATTTTTTTTCTCGTGTCAACACAGAACAACAGGAGTGTTCTGTTAATTTTTGTGATTTTTCGGGGTTCGTTTGGACATTTTTATGCATTAACTGAGATTTCAATGCATTTATGTGCATAATTCAAATTTGAACTACATGCGCATGCTCAAGTGCATATAAATTGGTTGAAAAATAAAATATGTGTCCTTGGGTGCATGCTTAGGTCCCATGCAAGAAATGGTAATGAATTTGAAACACCAGGGCACCGTTGATTGCCGGCAAAACATTGAGATGCCTGGTTTTTAAATTCTAGTAAATCCAAAACTCGTCTGAAATTCATGAAACTTGGCATGCTATCATGGAAGGGCACCTGACATGCTGTGGAAGGCACACTCGAATAATGAGTCCAACAAAGTCATTTTGAAAAAAAATAGGTGCCACTTTAATATCTCAAACGTTTGTATAATTTAAACCGTGTGCGTTCGGTTAACCATTCACGTGATGCCACATGTCTTGGTTTTAATGGATATAGGAGGTGCCGTGTGGACAGCTGCTTGACTGAACGGGAGGCGTGCGAGCGTAGTCCGGTGCGTAGGCTCACCGGGAAGCGTACAAGCTGTTCAATGCAGGATCTGTGCATCTCTTCAACGCAAACGGTTCAGATTACGGTATTGTAACATCCCAAATTTTCAATTTGGCATGTTATACATAGGTCATCCATGCATATCATATTTTATTGCCTTTTGTTTGCAATCCTCGAAATCCTAAGCAACTCAAGGACCCTCGGAGAGAGTTGGGGATTTTTCGATTTTCATATTTGATTTTTATCAAGTAGTGAAGACGAGGATTTTTGATTTTAACTATTTTCTCTCCGGAAAATATTTCATTTTGAAATAATAAACGAGAGGAGATAATATGACTTCTCCAAAATAATTGAAATATCGGAGAAAAAATGTTAAAATCATTATTTAGATTTTTATTTGATTTATTTGGAATTTTATTTTCCCTAGAAAAAAATTTGCATGTTTTAAAAATTGCATTTTAGGGGCCAAGAAAAGTTCATCTTGTTCTAAATATTTTATTTAGACGGAGAAAACTTGTTTTGGTATTTTTAGATTTTTATTTATTTTTCTAGGATTTTTATTAGTTTCGGCGAAACGTTTTTTTTTTAAAGGACCTGCTTCGATCGGGCCAAGGGCCCAACCGCCGAGCCGCGCCGCCTTTCCCGCGTCGCCGCCGCCGTGTTCGACCCGGACACCACTGCCAAGGCCGCCTTGCCCTCCCCCAAGTCGGAGCCCACCAACCTATATAAGCCTCCCTCGAGCCACCACCACCACCGAGCCCAGAGCCGAGCCTCGAGCCCCGAGCCGCCGCCGCCTCGCCTCGCCCGCGCCTTGCCCGAGCCGCCGCCTCCAGAGGTCGCTGCCGTCGCCTCACCGAGTCCCGCCGCCCCTCGCCAAGCCCCGCCGGAGTCGCCCCGCCCGCCGGACGACCTCGCCGGAGGTAGCTGATGAAGTCATGTACCTGGGGTAGGGTCATGGACCTGCCCAAGTGTACCCTCCACAAGGACATTCACAAGAGAAGCAGCCTTCCAGTCGACCTGATAGGCTTCCACTTGACAGATTCAAAGACACTCGACTATGAAGACCCACTCGACCACGAAGAGTCCAAGAGCCACTCGGTGTCCAAACGGTCTGTAGTTAAATAGTTTTTATGACCTTAATGACACTTTATGTAAGGCGTTACCAGTAACGCCTAGCTTTAACGCACCTTAAACCCTCTACTACATTGGGCTGGCTGGGGTCTGGCGCACTCTATATAAGCCACCCTCCACAGTGTACAAGGGTTCGCACCCTGTAACACATACGCAGATAATCCAGTCGACCGCCTCAGGGCTCAGGGCGTGGGGCTGTTACTTCCTCCGAGAAGGGCCTGAACTCGTAAATCCCTTGCGTATACAACTACTCCATAGCTAGGATCTTGCCTCTCCATACCTACCCCCCATTCTACTGTCAGACTTAGAACCACGACAGTTGGCACCCACCGGGGGCGGGTGTTCTAGCGAATTGTTGGAGAAGTTGGGATTCTTTCGATCTCTGGCATCATGGTTTCAGGTGGAGTTCTGGTAGACGGCCATGAGATCCGTCTCGGTGCGCTCACGTTCATCGCCGACGACTCCGCTTGGCTCCAGGAGGCTCCACTCGACGTGGACGCGCTCCCCATCCGCGGGGCGACACACTTTCGCGCGTGTGTCCGCGGCGTCCTCCTGCGGCAGCCGTCGACCCAATATGGGTCGGCTCATGCGCTGTCTTCACTCCCAGTCTCCCACCGGCGCAAGCGTTCCGGTCGGTCAAGGCTTCAGCGGTGGGTGAGGCATGCGGTGGCCCGCCAGTCGGCCATCCCCCAAGTCGCGGTGATCGAGCCCGACGAATCTCTCTACGGCCTGTTCGACCTGTCGACTGGCTCCATAGAGACCGCGTCCGAATGCGATAGCAGTGACCCGGCGGCAGAGGTTCTGATGGTCGATGGACCACGCAGTCCCCCTGGATTCACCCGCACCAACGAAGGTGGCGGTGGAGGCGATCCGCGCAAGCCCACGAAGAATACTTGCGAGCCCCTCACTTTGCTCCGTGGGAGGAGCTTCGTTGTCGGAACATGGATGCACTTCACACTCCTATCGTTGGAGAAACCCCGAGGCTCGTGCCTTGGAGGATGCGCAACAGCCAACCTGGCTGAGCGCACTCGTGGAGAATCTTCAGCGAGTGCCGGACGAGCGTCTGTGACCGAGGGTTCGAGAATCCAATCGACGCCTTGACTCTTTCAACCGCCAACCTGGTATATCGAACTCCGATTCAGAATTTAGCAGCCGCCCGTATAGAAGAATCAATTCAGCCTTCGATCGGAGGCAGGTAGAGGTTTGAGCAAATCAGGGATTTGCTCGGCGGTAGGAGATCAAAACTCAGTTGTATCGATCGCGGAACAGGGTTCACAGCCGATCCGTCGCCGCGAATTCATTCCAGTCGGCCCATAGTCCAAGATCGCCCCCGAGGCGTGAAGAACGTGGAGGCCGGCGTGATGATCAATACAAGGGCCCGCGAGCAGTATGAGCACCGATTCGATCGCAACGATCGACGCCGAAAGTGCCCACTCCTCCCACAATGGGTGGATCATACGCTCCTCTGAAGCAGAATGACAGACGCCAAAACAGATTGGACGAAGAGTTCGGTCGACCTGTGGAACCAGGCTTTGATGCGAGATCCATTATCGTTCAAGGTTTGGTTGGCGAAACAGAGCTCACCGAGACGGCCATGATAGAGATGTTCCTTCCAAAGAGTAGAGTCCATGTCTCGGGCCAGAGTGTTTCAGCAGAGCCATCGTGGCTGCGGTGATTCCCCAACTTCAAAGTTGGCGATCGGAGTCAGCAAGTTCATTGGAGAATCCAAGCCTGACACCTGGCTTGAAGATTACCGAGTGGCGGTTCAGATCGACGGTGGCAACGATGAGGTAGCCATGAAGCATTTACCTCTTATGTTGGAGGGTTCAGCCAGGGCGTGGTTGAATCGATTAGCACCCAAAGAAAGATTTACACTTGGGAAGATCTTGCCCGAGTGTTTGTCAGACATTTGAAGGAACTTGCAAGCGACCAGCGGTTTGACAGAGTTGCAGTCGTGCGTGCAAAAGTCGAGGGAAACCTTGAGAGATTATATCCAGAGGTGGATCACTTTGCACCACACAGTGGAGAATGTATCTGATCACCAGGCAGTCTGTTCCTTCAAGGAAGGCGTCAAGAACAGAGAATTGAGTTTGAAATTTGGTCGAACCGAAGATATGACCCTGAGTCGGATGATGGAGATTGCCACCAAATATGCAAATGGTGAAGAAGAGGATCGGCTTGAGTGGTAAATATAAATCTGTCGCCAATGAGACCAAGCGGAGGAAATTCCAATGGAAGCGTAAAGAAAGCCGAGCCAGCGGCTCCCGGAGAGGCCTTGGCAGTGACCCTAGGAAAGTTCAAGGGGAAACCCAAGGGTCCTTGGAACCCTAAGAAGGTGAAAGACCAGGATGGGAACGACGTGTTGGATTTACCATGTCATATTCATACAAAGAAAGATGAAGAGGGTAAACTCATTTACGAAACATACCACTCGGCGTTGTCGGCTCTTGATTCAGCGGTTCAAGGGAAACAGCCCAAGGATAAGGATAAGGAGACAGACAAAGTTGAGGATAGAGATGATAGTGAGGGTGGATATCCCGTGTCAATTCCACCACGATGATTTTCTTGACGTTGAAAGCAAAAGTAGATTGAAGGTTATCAATCGGAAGTAAACTTGGTTGCTCGGCGACTCCCAATTATCTGAAATGGTCCTGGACCGCCATCACATTTGACCGGTCGATCACCCGACGCACATTGCCACTCCTGGGAGGCAAGCATTGGTGGTCGACCCAGTTGTCGAAGGCACTCGACTGACCAAAGTCTTGATGGATGGTGGTAGTGGTTTGAATATATTATACGCGGAGACGTTGAAAGGGATGGGCATTTCGATGTCCAGACTCGATTACCGAGAACATGAGCTTCCACGGAGTCATTCACGGAAAGAAGGCTGAGTCACTCGGCCAAATTGCTCTTGATGTAGTTTTGGTGATTCAAAGCATTTCCGGAAAGAAAAGTTGACCTTTGAGGTCGTGGATTTCAGGCGCTTATCACACTATTGCGGGAGACCAGCTTATGCACGTTTCATGGCCCGACCATGTTACGTGTATCTTAAGCGAAGATGCTCGGTCCCAAGGGCGTGATCACCATCACGGCAATCGGAAGAAGGCGTAAGAGTGCTTCGAAAGGCTCTAAGATCGTCGATGCTCGATTGGCAGTGGTAGAGCTACAAGAGTATCGTAAAACCGGGGATCCAAGTGATTTGTTGCGAGCTAAGAAGCCCGCCACGGAGTCGACATTCGGTCATTGGCGAGGCAAACAGGTTCACATTCACCCGGTGATCCTTGATGCTGCTCCGACCAACATCTCAACAACACTCGACTCAAAATAGGAAGAAGCGCTCATCCGGTTCCTCCGTGAGAATCGGGACATCTTCGCATGGAAGCTTGCTGACATGCCGGGTGTTCCCAGGGGGCTGGCTGAGCATCGCCTATGAGTCGACCCAAAATTCAAACCAGTTAAAGAGTATCTTCGGCGGTCCGCCGTCCAGAAGAGAAAGGCCATTGGCGAGGAGGTGGCTCGGCTCTTAGCAGCAGAGTTCATCCGAGAGATCTACCACTCCGAGTGGCTCGCCAACATTGTCATGGTCCTCAAGAAGGACAAGTCGTTGCGCATGTGCATCGATTTCAAGCATATCAATCGGGCCTGCCCGAAAGATCATTTCCCTCTTCCTCGCATCGACCAAATAGTCGACTCAACTGCGGGATGCGAGAGGTTGTCTTTTTTAGACACTTATTCCGGGTACCATCAGATCCGTCTGTATGGACCCGATGAGATTAAAACAGCGTTCATCACTCCATTCGGATGCTTCTATTATGTCACCAAGCCATTCGGTCTCAAGAATGCCGGAGCCACATTCATGAGGATGATTCAGAAGTGTTTGCTCACTCAAATCACCGGAATGTGGAAGCATACATGGATGATATAGTGGTCAAGTCACGAAAGGGTTCCGACCTGTTGGTGACCTTGCTGAAACATTTGCCAATCTCGGAGGTATGATATCAAGCTTAATCCATCAAAGTGTACATTTGGAGTCCCCGTGGAAAGTTACTCGGTTTTCTCGTTTACGAGCGAGGAATCGATGCTAACCAGAAAGGTTGGCACCATACTCCGAATGAAGCGCATACTAATGTGTACGATGTCCGTAAACTTCTTTGGATGCTTGGCCGCTTTAAGTCGATTCATCTCTCGCCTCGGTGAAAAGGCATTGCCTCTGCATCGACCGATGAAGAAGTCGGACAAGTTCGAGTAGACTTTAGAAGCTGATGCAGCGTTTGCGAGCTCAAAGCTCGCTCTCCACCTAGCCGGTGCTTGCTGCTCCAATCAGCAAGGAGCCTTTGCTGCTTTACATTGCAGCCCTTTGGACAAGTCGTCGACTGCCGTACTTACGGTCGGCGGGAGAAGACGAAGGAAAAAGCCTTCAAAGTTCAACGCCCAGTTTATTATCTTTACGGAAATCGACCCGTCAAAGCAAAGATACCCTCACTATCGAAGCTTGTTTATGGGATCTATATGACCACGAAGAAGGTTGCTCATTATTTCTCCGATCACTCCATTAAAGTCGTCGCCGACGCCTTTGTCGGAAATTCTTCATAACAGAGATGCAATCGGTCGAGTGGCAAAATGGGCGATTGAACTCCTTCCCTTGATATCAAGTTCGAGGCAAAGAAAGCCATCAAGTCCCAAGCAATAGCAGATTTCCTCGCCGAGTGGATCGAGCAGCGACTTCCGACCCAAGTTCACTCGGAACAACTGGACTATGTTTTTCGATGGTTCCAAGATCTTTGAACGGTTACAGTGCAGGGGTTGTATTGGTTTCCCCCTGAGGAGATAGGCTCAAGTATGTTCTCCAGATTCACTTTGATTCTTCCAACAACGAAGCAGAATATGAAGCACTCCTGTATGGGTTGCGCATGGCCATTTCACTCGGCGTCCGTCGCCTTATGGTTTATGGCGACTCAGATCTGGTTGTTAATCAAGTGATGAAGGAGTGGGTGAAGGAAATATGCCCTAGAGGCAATAATAAAGTTATTATTTATTTCCTTATGTCATGATAAATGTTTATTATTCATGCTAGAATTGTATTAACCGGAAACATAATACATGTGTGAATACATAGACAAACAGAGTGTCACTAGTATGCCTCTACTTGACTAGCTCGTTAATCGAAGATGGTTATGTTTCCTAACCATAAACATGAGTTGTCATTTGATTAACGGGATCACATCATTAGGAGAATGATGTGATTGACATGACCCATTCCGTTAGCTTAGCACTTGATCGTTTAGTATATTGCTATTGCTTTCTTCATGACTTATACATGTTCTGTAACTATGAGATTATGCAACTCCGTTCTGGGAGGAACACTTTGGGTGCTACCAAACGTCACAACGTAATCGGGTGATTATAAAGGAGTACTACAGGTGTCTCCAAAGTTACATGTTGGGTTGGCGTATTTCAAGATTAGGTTTTGTCACTCCGATTGTCGGAGAGGTATCTCTGGGCCCTCTCGGTAATGCACATCACTATAAGCCTTGCAAGCAATGTAGCTAAATGAGTTGGTTACGGAATGATGCATTATGGAACGAGTAAAGAGACTTGCCGGTAACGAGATTGAACTAGGTATTGGATACCGACAATCGAATCTCGGTCAAGTAACATACCGATGACAAAGGGAACAACGTATGTTGTTATGCGGTCTGACCGATAAAGATCTTCGTAGAAAATGTAGGAACCAATATGGGCATCCAGGTCCCGCTATTGGTTATTGACCGGAGATGTGTCTCGGTCATGTCTACATTATTCTCGAACCGTAGGGTCCGCACGCTTAAGGTTTCGATGACAGTTATATTATGAGTTTATGTATTTTGATGTACCGAAGGTTGTTCGGAGTCCCGGATATGATCACGGACATGAAGAGGAGTCTCGAAATGGTCGAGACACAAAGATTAATATATTGGACGGATATATTTGAACAAAGGGAAAGGTTAGGAGAAGTTTGGAGCTCGGGAGGTTACTGGAACCCCGGGAGGTATATGGGCCTTATTGGGCCCATGTAGGAGGAAGGGAGAAGGAACAAGGGAGGCGCGCCCCAAGCCCAATCCGAATTGGGGAGGGGGCGGCCCCTTCCTTTCTCCTTCCCCTCTTCCTATTCCTACTACTAGTACTACTTCCTAATACTAGTACTCCTTCCTTCCCTCCAAATAAGATAAGGAAAGGAGAGGAAACCTACTTGGAGTAGGTTTCCCTCCCTATGGTGCGCCCCTTGAGGCCGGCCACCTCCTCCCTCCCTCCTTTATATACGGGGAGGGGGCACCCTAGGACACACAAGTTGATCCTTGAGATCGTTCCTCAGCCGTGTGCGGTGCCCCTCCACCATATTCCACCTCGGTCATATCGTAGCGGTGCTTAGGCGAAGCCTGCGCCGGTGAAACATCAAGATCGTCCTGCCACGCGTCGTCTTGTGGAACTCCCTCTCCCGGAGCTTTGCTGGATCGGAGCCCGAGGAGCGCCATCGAGCTGAACGTGTGCCAAGAACTTCGGAGGCGCCGGAGTAACGGGCGCTGGGATCGGCTGGATCGCGAGGAGAACGACGACTACTTCCTCTACGTCATCATCGACTCGGAGGTGCCGGAGTAACGCACCTTTGGGATCGGCAGGATCGCGAGGAGAACGTACGACTACTTCCTCTACGTTGTGATCGCTTCCGCTTTGGTCTACGAGGGTACGTAGACAACACTCTCCCATCTCGTTGCTATGCCATCACCATGGTCCTGTGTGTGCGTAGGAAATTTTTTGAAATTACCACGTTCCCCAACAGTGGCATCCGAGCCAGGTTTTATGCGTTGATGTCATATGCACGAGTAGAACACAAGTGAGTTGTGGGCGATACAAGTCATACTGCCTACCGCATGTCATACTTTGGTTCAGCGGTATTGTGAGATGAAGCGGCCCGGACCGACATTACGCCAGACGCTTACGCCGAGACTGGTTTCACTGCTACGAGCACTCGTGCTTAAAGGTGGCTGGCGGGTGTCTGTCTCTCTCACTTTAGTTGAACTGAAAAGTGGCTACGCCCGGTCCTTGAGAAGGTTAAACGGAGTCTATTTGACGAAGTATCGTTGTGGTTTTGATGCGTAGGTAAGAACGGTTCTTGCTCAGCCCGTAGCAGCCACGTAAAACTTGCAACAACAAAGTAGAGGACGTCTAACTTGTTTTTGCAGGGCATGTTGTGATGTGATATGGTCAAGACGTGATGCTATATTTTATTGTATGAGATGATCATGTTTTGTAACCGAAGTTATCGGCAATCGGCAAGAGCCATATGGTTGTCGCTTTATTGTATGAAATGCAAACGCCATGTAATTGCTTTACTTTATCACTAAGCGGTAGCGATAGTCGTAGAAGCAACAGTTGGCGAGACGACAACGATGCTACGATGGAGATCAAGGTGTCGCGCAGGTGGCGATGGTGATCACGACGGTGCTTGGAGATGGAGATCACAAGCACAAGATGATGATGGCCATATCATATCACTTATATTGATTGCATGTGATGTTTATCCTTTATGCATCTTATCTTGCTTTGATTGACGGTAGCATTATAAGATGATCTCTCACTAAAATTATCAAGAAGTGTTCTCCACGAGTATGCACCGTTGCCAAAGTTCGTAGTACCCGGACACCACGTGATGATCGGGTGTGATAAGTTCTACGTCCATCTACAACGGGTGCAAAACAGTTGCACACGCGAATACTCAAAGTTAAACTTGACGAGCCTAGCATATAACAGATATGGCCTCGGAACACGGAGACCGAAAGGTCGAACGTGAATCATATAGTAGATATGATCAACATAGTGATGTTCACCATTGAAAACTACTCCATCTCACGTGATGATCGGTTATGGTTTAGTTGATGCGGATCACGTAATCACTTAGATGACTAGAGAGATATCTGTCTAAGTGGGAGTTCTTAAGTAATATGATTAATTGAACTTTAACTTATCATGAACTTAGTCCTGGTAGTATTTTGCAAATTATGTTGTAGATCAATAGCTCGCGTTGTTGCTTCCCTATGCTTTTATATGGTTGTTATGATATGTTCCTAGAGAAAATTGTATTGAAAAATGTTAGTAGCAATGATGAGGATTGGATCCGTGATCTGAGGTTTATCCTCATTGCTGCACAGAAGAATTATGTCCTTAATGCACCGCTAGGTGACAGACCTATTGCAGGGAGCAGATGCGCACGTTATGAACGTTTGGCTAGCTCAATATGATGACTACTTGATAGTTTAGTGCACCATGCTTAAACGGCTTAGAATCGGGACTTCAAAGACGTTTTGAACGTCATGGACCATATGAGATGTTCCAGGAATTGAAGTTAATATTTCAAGCAAATACCGAGTTGAGAGATATAAAATCTCCAACAAGTTCTATAGCTAAAAGATGGAAGAGAATCGCTCAACTAGTGAGCATGTTCTCAGATTGTCCGGTACTTCAATCGCTTGAATCAAGTGGGAGTTAATCTTCCGAGATAAGATAGTGATTGACAGAATTCTCTAGTCACCAACACTAAGTTACTAGAACTTCGTGATGAACTATAGTATGCAAGGGATGACGAAAACGATTCCCGAGCTCTTCGTGATGTTGAAATCAACGAAGGTAGAAATCAAGAAAGAGCATCAAGTGTTGATGATTGACAAGAACACTAGTCTCAAGGAAAAGGGCAAAGGGAAGAAGGGGAACTTCAAGAAGAACGGCAAGCAAGTTGCTGCTCGAGTGAAGAAGCCCAAGTCTGGACCTAAGCCTGAGACTCAGTGCTTTTGCTGCAATGGAACTGGTCACTAGAAGCGGAACTACCCCAAGTGATTGGTGGATAAGAAGGATGGCAATGTGAACATAAGTATATTTGATATACATGTTATTGATGTGTACTTTACTAGTGTTCATAGCAACCCCTCAAGATTTGGTACTAGTTCAGTTGCTAAGATTAGTAACTCGAAAAGGGAGTTGCGAGAATGAACAGAGACTAGTTAAGGGTGAAGTGACGATGAGAGTTGGAAGTGGTTCCAAGATTGATATGATCATCATCGCACACTCCCTATACTTTCGGGATTAGTGTAGAACCTAAATAAGTGTTATTTGGTGTTGAGCATAAATATGATTTGATCATGTTTATTGCAATCTGTTATTCATTTAAGTAAGAGAATAAATTGTTGTTACATTTACATGAATAAAACCTTATATGGTTACACACCCAATGAAAATGGTTCATTGGATCTCGATCATAGTGATACACATATTCAAAATATTGAAACCAAAAGATGCAAAGTTAATAATGATAGTGCAACTTATTTGTGGCCTTGCCGTTTAGGTCATATTGGTGTAAAGCGCTTGAAGAAAACTCCATGCCGATGGACTTTTGGAATCACTTGATTATGAATCATTTGATGCTTGCGAACCGTGCCTTTTGGGCAAGATGACTAAAACTCCGTTCTCGGAACAATGGAACAAGCTCTTGACTTATTGGAAATAATACATACCGATGTATGCGATTCAATGAGTGTTGATGCTCGTGGCAAGTATCGTTATTTTCTGACCTTCACAAGATGATTTGAGCAGATATGGGTATATCTACTTGATGAAACATAAGTGCAAAACATTTGAAAAGTTCAAAGAATTTCAGAGTGAAGTTAAAAATCATCGTAATAAGAAAATAAAGTTTCTACGATCTGATCGTGGAGGCGAATATTTGAGTTACGAAGTTTGGTCTACATTTGAAACAATGCGAAATAGTTTACGCAACTCACGCCTCCGGAACACCACAGCGCAATGGTGTGTCCGAACGTCAGAATCGCACTTTACTAGATATGGTGCGATCTAAGATGTTTCTTACCGATTTACCGTTATAGTTTTGGGGCTATGCATTAGAGACAGCTGCATTCACGTTAAAAGGGCACCATCTAAATCCGTTGAGACGACACCATATGAACTGTGGTTTGGCAAGAAACCAAAGTTGTTGTTTCTTAAAAGTTTGGAGTTGTGATGCTTATGTGAAAAAGTTTTCACCTGATGAGCTCAAACCCAAATCGGAGAAGTGCGTCTTCATAGAATACCCAAAGGTAACTATTGGGTACACTTTCTATCACAGATCTGAAGGCAAGTTTTTCGTTGCTAAGATGGATCCTTTCTAGAGAGGAAGTTTCTCTCGAAAGAAGTGAGTGGGAGGAAAGTAGAACTTGATGAGGTAATTGTACCTTCTCCCTTATTTGAAAGTAGTTCATCACAGGAATCAGTTCCACTGATTCCTACACCAATTAGTGAGGAAGTTAATGATGATGATCATGAAACTTCAGATCAAGTTGCTACCAAACCTCGTAGGTCTTCCAGAGTAAGATCCGCACCAGAGTGGTACGGTAATCCCATTCTGGAGGTCATGTTACTAGACCATGATGAACCTACGAACTATGAGGAAGCGATGATGAGCCCAGATTCCGCGAAATGGCTTGAGGCCATGAAATCTGAGATAGGATCCATGTATGAGAACAAAGTATGGACTTTGATTGACTTGCTCTATGATCAGCAAGCCATGTTAAATAAATGGATCTTCAAGAGGAAGATGGACACTGATAGTAGTGTTACTATCTACAAAGCTCGACTTGTCACAAAAGGTTTTCGACAAGTTCAAGGTGTTGACTACAATGAGATTTTCTCAAACTGTAGCGATTCTTAAGTCTGTCCGAATCATGTTAGCAATTGCCACATTTTATGAAATCTGGCAAATGGATGTCAAAACTACATTCTTTAATGGATTTATTAAAGAAGAGTTGTATATGATGCAACCAGAAGGTTTTGTCAATCCTAAAGGAGCTAACAAAATGTGCAAGCTCCAAATGATCCATCTATGGACTGGTGCAAGCATCTCGGAGTTGGAATAAACGCTTTGATAGTGTGATCAAAGCATATGGTTTTATCTGAGACTTTTGGAGAAGCCTGTATTTACAAGAAAGTGAGTGGGAGCACTACAGCATTTCTGATAAGTATATGTGAATGACATATTGTTGATCGGAAATAATGTAGAATTATTCTGCAAAGCATAAAGGAGTATTTGAAAGGAGATTTTAAAGAAGGACCTCAGTGAAGCTGCTTACATATTGAGCATAAAGATCTATAGAGATAGATCAAGACGCTTGATGAGTTTTTCAATGAGTACATACCTTGACAAGATTTTGAAGTAGTTCAAAATGGAACAGTCAAAGAAAGAGTTCTTGCCTGTGTTACAAGGTGTGAAATTGAGTAAGACTCAAATAACGACCACGTCAGAAGATATAAAGAGAATGAAAGTCATTCCCTTTGCCTTGGCCATAGGTTATATAAAGTATGCCATCTTGTGTACCAGATCTATTGTATACCCTACACCGAGTTTGGCAAGGGAGTACAATAGTGATCTAGGAGTAGATCACTGGACAGCTGTCAAAATTATCCTTAGTGGAATAAGGATATGTTTCTCGATTATGGAAGTGGAAAAAGGTTCGTCGTAAAGGGTTACGTCGATGCAAGTTTTGACACTGATCTGGATGACTCTAAGTCTCGATCTAGATACATATCGAAAGTGGGAGCAATTAGCTAGAGTAGCTCCGTGCAGAGCATTGTAGACATAGAAAATTGCAAAATACATAACGGATTTGAATGTGAAAGACCCGTTGACTAAGATTCTCTCACAAAGCAAAACATGATCACACCGTAGTACTCTTTGGGTGTTAATCACATAGCGATGTGAACTAGATTACTGAATCTAGTAAACCCTTTGGGTCTTGGTCACATGGCGATGTGAACTATGGGTGTTAATCACATGATGATGTGAACTATCGATGTTAATCACATGGTGATGTGATCTAGATTATTGACTCTAGTGCAAGTGGGAGACTGAAGGAAATATGCCCTAGAGGCAATAATAAAGTTATTATTTATTTCCTTATATCATGATAAATGTTTATTATTCATGCTAGAATTGTATTAACCGGAAACATAATACATGTGTGAATACATAGACAAGCAGTGTCACTAGTATGCCTCTACTTGACTAGCTCGTTAATCGAAGATGGTTATGTTTCCTAACCATAGACATGAGTTGTCATTTGATTAACGGGATCACATCATTAGGAGAATGATGTGATTGACATGACCCATTCCGTTAGCTTAGCACTTGATCGTTTAGTATATTGCTATTGCTTTCTTCATGACTTATACATGTTCCTGTGACTATGAGATTATGCAACTCCGTTTACGGAGGAACACTTTGGGTGCTACCAAACGTCATAACGTAATCGGGTGATTATAAAGGAGTACTACCGGTGTCTCCAAAGGTACATGTTGGGTTGGCGTATTGCGAGATTAGGTTTTGTCACTCCGATTGTCGGAGAGGTATCTCTGGGCCCTCTCGGTAATGCACATCACTATAAGCCTTGCAAGCAATGTAGCTAAATGAGTTGGTTACGGAATGATGCATCTCGGGCAAGTAACATACCGATGACAAAGGGAACAACGTATGTTGTTATGCGGTCTGACCGATAAAGATCTTCGTAGAAAATGTAGGAACCAATATGGGCATCCAGGTCCCGCTATTGGTTATTGACCGGAGATGTGTCTCGGTCATGTCTACATTATTCTCGAACCGTAGGGTCCGCACGCTTAAGGTTTCGATGATGCTTATATTATGAGTTTATGTATTTTGATGTACCGAAGGTTGTTGAGTCCGGATATGATCACGGACATGACGAGGAGTCTCGAAATGGTCGAGACACAAAGATTAATATATTGGACGGATATATTTGGACACCGGAAAGGTTAGGAGAAGTTTGGAGCTCGGGAGGTTACCGGAACCCCCGGGAGGTATATGGGCCTTATTGGGCCCATGTAGGAGGAAGGAGAAGGAACAAGGGAGGCGCGCCCCAAGCCCAATCCGAATTGGGGAGGGGCGGCCCCTTTCCTTTCTCCTTCCCCCTCTTCCTATTCCTACTACTAGTACTACTTCCTAATACTAGTACTCCTTCCTTCCCCCTCCAAATAAGATAAGGAAAGGAGAGGGAAACCTACTTGGAGTAGGTTTCCCCCTCCCTATGGTGCGCCCCCCTTGAGGCCGGCCACCTCCTCCCTCCCTCCTTTATATACGGGGGTAGGGGGGCACCCTAGGACACACAAGTTGATCCTTGAGATCGTTCCTTAGCCGTGTGCGGTGCCCCCTCCACCATATTCCACCTCGGTCATATTGTAGCGGTGCTTAGGCGAAGCCTGCGTCGGTGAAACATCAAGATCGTCACCACGCCCGTCAGGCCGACGGAACTCCCTCTCCCGGAGCTTTGCTGGATCGGAGCCCGAGGAGCCGCCATCGAGCTGAACGTGTGCCAAGAACTCGGAGGCGCCGGAGTAACGGCGCTGGGATCGGCTGGATCGCGAGGAGATCGTAGGACTACTTCCTAAACTTCTTCATCGACTTGGAGGTGCCGGAGTAACGGCACTGGGATCGGCAGGATCGCGAGGAGAACATACGACTACTTCCTCTACGTTGTGATCGCTTCCGCTTTGGTCTACGAGGGTACGTAGACAACACTCTCCCATCTCGTTGCTATGCCATCACCATGGTCCTGTGTGTGCGTAGGAAATTTTTTGAAATTACCACGTTCCCCAACAGTGGGATGTCAGAAGCCCAGCTATGACAGGTTATTGTAATGCAGTGAGAAAGCTGGAGAAGAAATTCGAGGGGTTAGAGCTTCATCATATACCCCGATCGAAAAAATCAAGTCATGGATGATTTGGCGAAGATAGGGTCCAAGAGGGAAGGCATTCCCGGTGATGTATTTTAGAACACATTCATGCTCCATCGGTGCAGGAGGATCCTTTCACGTAAGAAGCCCCGCAACAAAAGAGTGCCAATGATCCGATCGAAGTTGAGGTCCCACCGTGGTCGACCTAATTATGGAAGTTGTGGTCATCACTCCCGATCGACAAAGGCAAGACATCGCATATATCCTTAGGAAAGAGCTCCCAGAGAATGAAGAAGAGGCTCGACAGATCGTCCGTCGATCCAAGGCCTTTACAATAATCAAGGGACAATTGTACAGAGAAAGCGCGACTGGAGTCGGCCAGAAGTGTATCACGCCAGAAGAAGGTTAGATAATTCTTGAGGATATCCACTCGGGGACCTGTGGCCATCATGCGTCCTCTCGGACCATTGTGGCTAAAGCATACCGAGCGGGATTTTACTGGCCGAAAGCAAATGAAATGGCAAAAGAAATAGTCGACAAGTGTGAAGGATGTCAGTTCTATTCCAACATGTCGCACAAGCCAGCCTCAGCCTTGAAGACCATTCCACTCGTTTGGCCCTTCGCTGTTTGGGGATTGGACATGATTGGACCTTTGAGAACTGGCAGAAGCGGCTTCACTCATTTGCTAGTAGCAGTCGACAAGTTCACCAAGTGGATCGAAGCCAAGCCCATCAAGAACCTCGATGCATGCACTGCTATCAGCTTCATCAGAGAGTTGATATTCAGATATGGAGTTCCGCATAGCATCATCACTGACAATGGGTCAAACTTTGATAATGACAACTTCAAAGCCTTATGCGCCTCTCAAGGCACGCAGGTCGACTATGCTTCAGTGGCTCATCCTCAGTCGAATGGACAAGCAGAACGTGCAAACGGCCTCATTCTCAAAGGGCTGAAACCTCGGCTGATGCGTGATCTCAAACACGCAGCAGGAGCTTGGGTCGACGAACTTCCATCGGTTCTCACGGGGATTGAGGACCACTCCTAACCGGTCGATCGGGAGAACTCCATTCTTCCTGGTCTATGGAGTTGAAGCAGTTCTCGCCGGTGACCTGCTTCACAATGCGCCTCGAGTCGAGCTATACTCTGAAGAAGAAGCGGAACAAGCCCGGCAAGATGCTGTCGACCTCTTGGAAGAGGAGAGAGAGATGGCCTTGATCCGCTCGACTATCTATCAGCAAGACTTGCGTCGATTCCATGCCAGAAATGTGAAGAGTCGAGCCTTCCAAGAGGGAGATTTGGTCCTCCGAGTGGATCAACAAAAACCACACAAGCTTGCTCCCACTTGGGAAGGTCCCTTCATCGTCACGAGAGTCCTCTACAATGGAGCATATCATCTCTACAACGTTGATCGCCAGATCGACGAGCCTCGAGCTTGGAACGCGGAGCTGCTCCACCCCTTTTACACTTAAAACTTACTCGGTTGAGATGTAATAAAAGTTGTTTTGTAGTTTGATTATCTAATACAAGAATGTTATAATTTTCCCAGTGATTGATATTACTTTTTGTTGGAATTTCCCCCAGTGGGTGGCTTAGCTGCGAATCCGATTCGCCTAAGTTTGTAAAAAAAATCCTTTCCGAGTGCGAGCAGCCTCTCTCACTCGGGGGCTTAGCTACCCGCCGCCTAAGTATTCAAAATCCTACCGAGTGGTGAGCCCGCCTCCCACTCGGAGGCTTAGCTGCAGTCCAAGTACTCGCCTAAGTATTCAAAATCCTACCGAGTGGTGAGCCAGCCTCCCACTCGGAGGCTTAGCTGCAGTCCAAGTACTCGCCTAAGTATCCAAAATCCTACCTTGTGGTGAGCCAGCCTCCCACTCGGAGGCTTAGCTGCAGTCCAAGTACTCGCCTAAGTATTCAAAATCCTACCGAGTGGTGAGCCAGCCTCCCACTCGGAGGCTTAGCTGCAGTCCAAGTACTCGCCTAAGTATCCAAAATCCTACCGAGTGTCGAGCCAGCCTCCCACTCGGAGGCTTAGCTGTAGTCCAAGTACTCGCCTAAGTATCCAAAATCCTACCGAGTGGCGAGCCAGCCTCCCACTCGGAGGCTTAGCTGCAGTCCAAGTACTGCCTAAGTATTCAAAATCCTACCGAGTGGCGAGCCAGCCTCCCACTCGGAGGCTTAGCTGCAGTCCAAGTACTCGCCTAAGTATTCAAACCCTGCCGAGTGGTGAGCCAGCCTCCCGCTCGGGGGCTTATAACAGCCCAAGGATTCGCCTCAAATATCCTAAGTGATAAAAATCCCACCGAGTGGAGAGCAAACCTCCCACTTGGAGGCTTAGCTGCAGCCCAGTGCTCGCCTAAGTAATAGAAATCCTACCGAGTGGAGAGCAAACCTCCCACTCGGGGGCTTAGCTGCAGCCCGGTGCTCGCCTAAGTAATAAAAATCCTACCGAGTGGAGAGAAAACCTCCCACTCGGAGGCTTAGCTGCAGCCCAGTGCTCGCCTAAGTAATAGAAATCCTACCGAGTGGAGAGCAAACCTCCCACTCGGGGGCTTAGCTGCAGCCAGTGCTCGCCTAAGTAATAGAAATCCTACCGAGTGGAGAGCAACCCTCCCACTCGGGGCGTAGCTGCAGCCAGTGCTCGCCTAAGTAATAGAAATCCTATCGAGTGGAGAGAAAACCTCCCACTCGGGGGCTTAGCTGCAGCCCAGTGCTCGCCTAAGTAATAAAAATCCTACCGAGTGGAGAGCAAACCTCCCACTCGGAGGCTTAGCTGCAGCCTAGTGCTCGCCTAAGTAAGGAATTCATCCCAATCCGCAAGGACGACGAGGTGCAGGTCGACTGCTACCTCCTCCTTCGGAGCTTCGCCACAAGTACAACGTGCGGTCCATCCCAATCCGCAAGGACGACGAGGTGCAGGTCGACTGCTACCTCCTCCTTCGGAGCTTCGCCACAAGCACAATGTGCGGTTCGTCCCGATCCGTAAGGACGACAAGGTCAGTCGCAGTCCGTGTTTCACCTCTACCTGCAGGATAGATGAAGCAAAAGTCGATTGGAATTTCAACGGAATATCTTTCAAATGAGGAATAAAGTTCTCTCGAATGCAAGCAAAGCATGTTAAAGGAAAAACCAAGTTCGGATAAATGTCCTACGGATCCAAAGGCGCTCAGGCGTTAAGCCTGTTAAAGTTTATCGATTCTGAAAACCACTAGGCATTCCGAGGCAAATTTAAAGTGGGACTTAGAAGTTTTTTACTCCTCCGGTGGAGGACTGGAAGGTGCAACAAACTGGTCGAGGTCGATTCCGCCGGCAATACGGGTAGCAGCAGCGATGAAAGTCTCCATGAAAGATCTGAAGTCGTGCTTCCTGGTATTGGCAACCTTGAGAGACACCAGCTTCTCCTCTTGCGCTTCTTTGCAATGGACACGAATCAGAGATAGAGCAACATCAGCACCACACCTGGCAGATGATTTCTTCCATTCTTGCACTCGACTTGGAATCTCATTCAGTCGAGTCATCAAAGATTCAAGATCATTACGAGAGTCTGTTACGGCGGAGAGTCGAGTCGATCCGCGACAATCGCAACTTTCGGTCGAAAGCAAGATAATCCACTGCGCTAGCAACACGAGACTCCAGTCGGAGCACATTCATAGCAGCTTCGTCCTTCACAGGAGAGTTTATGGGGTCCAAACTGGTTTCCACTCGACTGGTTTCTTCTTCAAAGTTTTGGTAGAATTCTGAAAACACTACTCAGATTCAAAATGAAGATCATATGATGAGCCGGTGAGAGCAAGACAGTTGGATAAAAGAGATTACCTTCAAGCATGAGAAAGCGACTTCTTGGCGAACCTTCCAAGATAAATCTCCGTGTCGTTCCGCTTCCCGCCTTGGTGGCCAACCTTGTCAGACAGAACATTCTTGTCGTTCTTCAGTCGACTGACTTCCTTGTTAGCCGCGCCAAGAGAGGCTTTCAGCTTGGCATTTTCATCTTCAAGTTTGTCGACTGAGGCAAGCTTCTCTTCAGCGAGCTTTGTTTTCTCCAAAGCCGCCTTCTGTGCCTCTTCAAGGTCAAGGTCCTTCTTCTTCAAAGTCTCTTCCAGTTTATCTGCAAAGCAACAATGAGAACAGAGTTGAGAATGAGCAGAAAAACAGAGGCGATCGTCAAAAATTCTCACCAGCCATACCTTTTGCTTCATCCTGCCTTCTCGCAAATTCTCCCGAGCAAGCTTCAAATCGAGGTTGAGCTGAATCTGCTTTTTCTCTAACTCAGTATAGCGAGCCACAAGCTCACAAGATTTCTACAAAGAATCAACCAACGAAAGACATCAAAGACAGATCACTTCTGAGTGACTAAGGAAAAATAGTAGCATTTCTAAGACTACGGTCGAATAAAAACATTCGACAGTAGTCTCGGGGACTACACCCAGCGGGTGCACTCAGCGTGCCCCCTTTGGGTTTACCAATTTGGTTCGATCAGTCGACCAAAAGAGGCAAAAAGGCTATGATTCCAAAAACATGGCTAATTGTCAGCGGTCAGCCGCAGTAAAAAAAACAGTTCTTTAGACTATAGTCAACTGCACGCAGTCGACCATAGTCTCGGGGACTACACCGGTGGGTGCACTTAGCGTGCCCCACCGTTTTTCGATTCCATTCGACTTGGTCCGTCCAAGTCGAGTGAAGAAGATCACATCATAAAGACCATAGCCATTTGCGCGCAATCGACCATAGTCTCGGGGACTACACCGGTGGGTGCACTCGGTGTGCCCCACAAAAGTTCAAACGACACACACACACCCGGTGGGTGTACAGATATGGAAATCTCCGGAAGAAAGCAGTTTGGATAGTATATCCTAACAAAGCAAGCGACGATCGACTTACTTGGACATTTCTGCGAGAGCTGAACTAGCATCATAGGTCGCTGACTTGCCTCTCGAGCCGCTTTCACCTGCTTCCATCATGATCCCCTGGCGTATGGCCTCCTTAGCAGCACTTACTTGGTCTTCCGGGACGTGGTGTGTAGCAAAGAGAGATGGTGGATCAGCAGTCGACGAAGTGGGTCGGGCACTTGTCAGCGGTACAGCAGAAGATACAGAAGTCCGAGTGGGCTTGCCTCCCTCGGAAATCAACGTCTCAGGAGTCGCCGCGAGTTGAGCAGCCTTGCCAGCAGGCACTTTCTTGTTCCTCCTGTTCCTCAATGGCGCTTCCTCGTCATCATCGGGAAGATCAATGACGTGAGGCGGAACTACAAGAGAGATCCAGAAGTAAACATGGAAGCCCAATCGACTAAAAAGCTCCAGTCGGCTAAAAGTGAAATCTCAGAGATCTTACCAAGATTGGAAGTGGCCGCATCCTCCATTTCCTGATCATCGTGCTTGGCTGAAGTCTCGGAGGTAGCGGCGCTGTAGATTTCAAGAGTCGGCTGATCAGTCATCAAGTCGACTTAAAGTTCACTCATGTTGAAAAAGGAAATACAAGGTTCTGTTGGTTACCCGGAGATGGTGGGGATGACCATTCGCATCTTGGGTAGGACCTTCGCCCGGCTTCGACGACGTCGCTCGAGGTTGCTTGGCGGCTTCTCGATCGGCGCGGAGAAGTTGTCCTAGGTCGCTGGCCGACCGACCGTGGGCACAACAACTTTACCGCGCCCGGCCGCCGGTCGTAAGGCGTCGACTTGGACCTTCCCTCCGGCGAGGAGGGTCGACGTCTTCCTCCTCTTCTTCCTCCTCCTCTTCATCATCGAGCCATCATCCTCCTCATCCTCTTCGCCGTTGGACTCCCATTCCTCCGGACTCTCACCTCCACTTCCTTCTTCTTCTTCGCTGCTTCCTGCATACTGTTGGGCATCGATTACATCTCAGTGGTCACCTAGAAGACAACAAAACAAGGTGAAAGTCAGTCGACGAAATTGACATCAAAACAGAATGAATGCAGCAGAATCACAGTCGGAGATAAGTAGTGATACCTTGTCTGGTTGGTAACTCTGGTCGAGTGGTGAAATCCTCCTGGCTCCGCGAGGATTGTCTTTATTTCCTGTGATGGCAGTCATCCACTTCTCCAGTATGGCGTCATCAACCTCCTCCGGATGGACCCGAGTGGTATCATCCGTACCGGAGTACATCCACATCGGATGACCTCGGTATTGGAGTGGCTGAATACGCCGTCGGAGAAAAACCTCCAGGAGATCCATGCCGGTCACCCCTTCGCGAATAAGCTGGACTACACGCTCCATCAGAAGCTTTACTTGGGCCTTCTCCTCCGGCAACACCTTCAGGGAAGATGGCTTGTTCACTCGACTCATGGAGAAAGGAGGGAGCCCAGTCGATCGCTCAAGGCGTCGGCTGGTCTTGGCAATAAAACCAGGTCATCGCCACCCTCTAACCGAGTCGGGAGAGTCATAGCTGGAAAGGCACTCTTCCCCTCATCCGGACTCTGAGTCCCCACACATTTGGATTACTTGGGTCCTCTCGTCATTCGGGCTCGTTTTCTTCACCGTCTGAGAGCGACAGTGAATATGTGCTTGAAAAGACCCCAATGCGGTCGACAACCCAAGAAATTTCGCAGAGCGAAAGCAAGCAACAAGATACACAATGGAGTTTGGAGTGAAATGGTGGAGTTGCGCTCCAAAAAGTTCAGACACCCCCGAAAAAAGGATTTGGCGGCAGAGAAAACCCCCTATCTACGTGGGTGGCCAGGAGGACGCACTCACCCTCTTCAGGCTGCGGTTGCCACTCCGTGCCCGGAAGCCTCGCCGACCCATGGGGGGTCAGTCCTTCGTTGGCCAGATTGGTGAGATCTTTTTCGGTGATAGTCGACCGGATCCAGTCTCCTTGGACCCAGCCCTGCGGCAGCTTGGACCGCAAAGAGGAACCGCCCCGACTGGGCGCTCTCCCCTTGGCCTTCGCCGCCGTCTTCTTCACCCGTTCCAGGGCGGCAGTCTTGTCCTTCACCATGGTCGCCGGCGAGAAAGGTACCGAGCTGCGGCGCTGGGCGGACGGAGAGCGTGGCGAGAAAGTTTTGGAGGCGGAGAGAGGAGAAATCTGAGGGCGCACTGTTCAAAATGCCCGGTCCAACGCCTTATATGGGGTCGCTTCGAAAGTGGCTGACCGGTAGGCCTGTGCAATCCCGCCACAATCTCAGAATAAAGCGCCGCACGATATGTGGCGAAAAAGGCAGCGCGAGGATCGAGGCGTCATCGTCTTATCCCATCGGAGTGCCGCGTTTTTCTCCGCTTCGCGCGCTTCCCAAAATTCGGATCCCGCGAAATCCGCTAACCGTAGAGCAACTCGTCAGATAACAGATTTCCTCAGATCCGTCGCTCGGAAATCCTCAGGTTCACGAAGTTCACTCAACAAACGTGAAGAAAGGATCAAGGCGACTAAAAGAAAGGTTGATGGGATCACCAAAAGTTCGTTGATCCAGAGTAAGATGCACTCACAACACGAAGAACAGGTCGGAAAGATTATCAACTCCTTCTTCACTCAAACCTCGATCCATTCGGGGGCTAATGATGAAGTCATGTACCTGGGGTAGGGTCGTGGACCTGCCCAAGGGTACCCTCCACAAGGACATTCACAAGAGAAGCGGCCTTCCAGTCGACCTGGTAGGCTTCCACTCGACAGATTCAAAGACACTCGACTATGAAGACCCACTCGACCACCAAGAGTCCAAGAGCCACTCGGTGTCCAAACGGTCTGTAGTTAAATAGTCTTTATGACCTTAATGACACTTTATGTAGGGCGTTACTAGTAACGCCTAGCTTTAACGAACCTTAAACCCTCTACTACGTGGGCTGGCTGGGGTCCTGGCGCACTCTATATAAGACACCCCCCTCCACAGGTAGAAGGGTTCGCACCCCTGTAAGACATACGCAGATAATCCAGTCGACCGCCTCAGGGCTCCGAGACGTAGGGCTGTTACTTCCTCCGAGAAGGGCCTGAACTCGTAAATCCCTTGCGTATACAACTACTCCATAGCTAGGATCTTGAATCTCCATACCTACCCCCATTCTACTGTCAGACTTAGAACCACGACAGTAGCCACCCGCCGCCCGGTTTTTTTTAAGAAAAAACCCTTTGTTTTTTTAGAAAAACCCTAGTTCATTTTTTTATATAGATCCGTTTTTCTCGGTTTATTTGTTTAGTGAGCGTTCGCACGTTCGTTCGTTCTATCGAATGTGTTCGTCGTTTAGTTTCTGCTAACGAACGTTCGTTCGTTTAACCGTTCGTCGTTTTTCTTTTTATCGGATTTATTCCGCGAATTTCTGATCGCGATTTCTAATCCGATGTTCGAACTAGTATAACTTTTCGCTCGTTTATCAGAATCAGGCGATTCAAGCGCCTGGAGTTTCATCTCGAAACCCTCTTTCCGAATAGACAACTCAAACAAGTTTTTTACTCTGTAAAATTTGACCCTAGTTCAGATTAGTAAACGGATCTTGTTTCTTTCGCCGTTTGAGTTTCATTGCTCCGTTTGGTTTGATTCTTCTTGTGAACCGGAGTTCTTAAGTTGAACTCTCTAGTCAACCTCTTTCAGTTGAAGTTTCGTTTGTGCATCTTTGCTTGTTGCTTATGTATGCTGTTGTTTGTGTGCGATAGAATTCCCGGAGTGCTAAGCGTGTTACTCTGAGTCTCTAGGATTCCCGGATCGTCAAGAAGGCAAGTAACACTTTGATCATACTCTTTTCATACCCAGTTTTTATGCATTAGTTTCAACCTCGCATATTGCATGGTTAGGATGTCATTAATTTGTGGGTTGGGAAGTAGATGATGAGGTAGGAACCTATTGCCTGTTACTAGCAAACCCTTGGGAGTTACTTCTACGTGTTGCTTATATTGCTATGCTATGCTCGTAGACGTGGTTGGGTTTGAGAGTTATTCATGACAGATGTGAGATTGTTAATTAATGGTTAACTTAAGGTGGCAACTTTAATACACATCCGGGTGGATTGAGGCACTGGGGAACCCAAAGTGTTGTCTGTTTTGTTTTGGAAATCCCGAGGTATCCGTGTGATCTTCCTATGGACCGCCACCCAGGCTCAAAGGGAACTGAGATTATTCATGCTAGAAACTTCCGTGTGCAGCCACAAGCTATTATGGGCTCTATCATAGTTGAGTAAGTTACGTGAAGCTCTTGAAGAGGTAGATCAGCAGGTAGTGGGTTTTGTAGGTTTGGTATGGTCTACCCAGTAGAGAGTTAATGTTTACGAAGATCGTGTCTCGGTCATCCGCTTCTCAAACACAATGTAGTGCGAGAAATCAACGGAGGTGATCGAGTCTTGTGGGGAAAAGTGCTAAACCTCTGCAGAGTGTACAATCTAATCATGGTTAGCCGTGTCCCCGGTTATGGACAATTCTAAGTATCTAGTACTTGAGTATTCACATGTATCTCATCACTCTAAAATAATATTGCTGGGATGTTAATTATTTTAATTGGGATTGAGTTGGGGTTATACCTTCTCAATGATGTTTCAACCACCATGATAGTTAAATTAAAATTTATTCCTTTGATGTAGGGAAAAATTGGCTTTCAGCAAACTGTATCCGTAGAGCTTTCCACCAGCCAAACATGCATGTAGTGTTAGCATTATTCTGTTATTGCTCTATTGTGTTACATTGCCAAAGATATTCCATGTCTTGACCCGTTCTCGGGCTGCAACGTATTATTTTTCATACTTTTTAGACGAGGAGTAAGGTTCGATAGGTCGTTGCCGTGCAGCTCAGCTATGCCGTTGGAGTTGATGGACTCACTTTATCTTCCAAGCCTTCCACGTTATCGTATTAGATGGCCTTAAGCCATATTATTGTAATAAGTTCTCTTTTGAGACATTCGATGTAATAAGTGTGTGATTGCTACTCTGTTATAAATCCTTCGAGTAATCGTGGTGTGTCACTTTACCGATCCAGTGGATGACACGGAAGCACAGAGACTTGACCATCCGAGGTCGGGTCGCTACAAGATGATATCGAGCACACGCTGAGTGTAGGACACGACCACTAAGATAAAACCATAGGTCACTCTTCTCTACTCATTTCTGACTCCTCTCCATTTTTCGACTCTTTAGGATGACGGAGATGAAGAACAAGTTTGCACAACCAGATGAAGACACACCTTTTGGACGCCACTTGAAGGAAGTCACTAGGTACCTGAATATTGGAATACCAAGCTTCACCGGGACGCATACAACGCCACTTTACCGTAAGAAGAGCTGGATGATTCAAGTACAAGTTCCGGAAGGACGTTCTCACCAACTTCCAACTCCATAGAGTTTTCTTTTGAAGCACCCACCTGGAGCCTTGGCAAGAGTATGGCAGCTCACATTACCATGGGACGCATTGGAGAAGTCTACAACCGGGAGCTTAAAGACACCATATATCGAATATGTGGGCGCCGAGACGAGCAATGGGAAGTAATCATCACCAAGAAGGATAGATCCATTGCAGCTTACATCCAGGAGCTAAACCAGCACATTGGACGTTAGGAGAACCAGATGTGCGTAGACATGATGGATTTGAAGAAGGCGAAAATTAGGATCATCGAGCTGGAGGAAGAACTCAAGTTTACACGCGATGGATATGAGGAAGAAATCAAGACCCTACTGGAGAAGAATGACGACCTAGTCAAGAAGATCGGAGTCTTCATGGGAGGAGCAGCACCGGAAGAAGAGGAAGAAGATCCCACTTGTCCGGACAACTACATCGTCATCGATGACACCGACTCTGTTCCAAGTGATGATGACTACGAAGACGAAGCTGGAGCAGACATCATGGAGTCTTCCACTGATCAAAATTTCTAGATGACCACCATATAATAGTAGTATTCCCCCATGTAATTAGTAGTAGTTGAGCACTTATGCGATAGTCCTAGACCGTTTTGTATGCCCTTGCTTGATTGAATGAATGTGTGTGTTTGCCTCATATGCATATGGGTAGTGTTTCTCCCCTAGATCTTTTTCTATTCTAATCTCTTCCATCTAAAACCCTCAGATGCCTCCGAGACGTGACCCCGGTTTTGTTTTCCCACCGGAGCTCACCCAGTTGATCCAGCAGCAGAATGCCTTGATGCAATTGCTAGTTCAGAACCAGGGCAACAACAACAACAACAATTCCAACAACAACCCGCCGCCAGTGGATAATTTAACCTGCTTCACGAGGCTACAACCGCGGTGTTTTCCAAGAGCACCGAGCCAATAGTTGTTGATGATTGGCTACGCCCGTATTGGAAGGAGTTAACCACCGCAGGATGCACGGATCTTGAAAGGGTGCGCTTTGCCGCACATGAATTGGATGGACCAGCAGCCGCATGGTGGGAGAATTACGGCTACTTTTCCTATAGCCAATGTCACTTGGGACCAGTTCCAACAAGCTTTTAGACGGCCCATGTCTCAACTGGAGCCATGCAGATAAAGAAGCGTGAGTTTCGCAACTTACGCCAAGGGAACCGTACTGTGGCCCAGTACGTGGATGAGTTTAGCAAGTTATCACGCTATGCCCCTGATGATGTAGGCACAGATGCCGCGAAGCAGGAGAAGTTTATGGAAGGGCTGAATGATGAGATGAGTATGCAGTTGATGGTGGCAACTTTCAACAACTACCAGGAGTTGGTAGATAAGGCCCTAACGATTGAAGGAAAGCAACAGCAGATTGAGAGCCGTAAAGGAAGTATGGACAAGGGAAGTATAACTCAGGAGCTCACCAGAAGCCTCGCTTAACCCCGAACTAGGGAGGACTTGTTCATAACCATGGAGGTCATAACCATACTGGAGGAGGATCGCATAATCAAAATGGTGCGAAGAACGGGAATGGGAATGGAGTCAACAATAATCGGAATCGCTCTAACCCATCTACACCCGCCAAGAGGGACATAAGCCAAGTTATATGCTTTAAGTGCGGGAAGACAGGGCACTATGCCAATGACTGCCCTGAAGGAAAGAATGGAAACGGAAATGGGAGCTACTGGGAAGAAGCCCAATCCATTCAACAAAGGACAAGTGAACCACGTTAACATGGAGGAAGTTGAAGAGCAGCTGGACGCGGTAATAGGTAAGTTTTCGGTTCAGTCATTTACCGCTCTTGTTCTTTTCGATATTGGTGCATCGCATTCATACATATCAAGGGGATTTGTGGAAAAGTTTAAGTTACCAACCCAAACCCTTAGGACCCCTCTTCTAGTGAGCTCGCCTGGAGCAGAGTACATGGCTAGCAGATGGTGCACCCAGATACCCCTAATCATTGGCACACATGTTTTTCCGTCGACCTAATTATCTTGGAGTCGCAAGGATTGGATGTGATATTAGGTATGGACTGGATGTCAAAGTATGGAGGAAGTATTGACTGTGCTAGCAAGTCAATTTATCTTACCACCCTAGAGGGAAAAAGGATTAAGTATGTATCTAGGCATGTGCCTAGGAGGAGCCAAGTGAATGCCCTCATGGGAGTTGTATAGGAGGAAGTACCTGTAGTAAAGGATTATCCGGACGTTTTCCCAGAGGAGTTACTAGGCATGCCACCGGATCGAGACATCGAGTTTCTGATAGAACTATTGCCAGGTACAGGGCCAATATCCAAGAGACCCTATCGGATGCCCGCAAATGATCTTGAGGAAATTAAGAAGCAGATCAAGGAGCTATTGGAGAAAGGTTATATTCATAGAAGCTCATCACCTTGGGGAGCCCTAGTACTTTTGGTTGAGAAAAAGGATAAATCCCTAAGGATGGTTGTTGATTATCGAGCTCTGAATGAAGTAACTATAAAGAACAAGTATCCCTTACCGATGATTAATGATCTGTTTGATCAGTTGCAAGGAGCTAAGGTGTTTAGATTGATCTACGATCAGGATACCATCAGTTGAAGATCTGAGAGAAGGATATACCAAAGACAACATTTACCACACGGTATGGATTATATGAGTATACGGTCATGTCATTTGGACTGACTAACGCCCCTGCCTATTTCATGAGCATGATGAACAAGGTGTTAATGGAGTATTTGGACAAGTTTGTCGTGGTGTTTATTGATGATATTATGGTATACTCGAAGAATGAAGAGGAGCACGCGGAACACTTGCGTTTGGTTCTCGAGAAACTCAGGGAACACCAGTTATACGCCAAATTCAGCAAGTGCGAGTTTTGGTTGAAGGAAGTTGGATTTCTTGGGCATGTTATATCGAGAGAGGTATAGCGGTAGATCCCAAAGAAGGTTCGGGCCAACACCGAATGGTTGGCACCCACCTCGATTGGCGAGATCCGCAGATTTCCTTGGGTGGCAGGATATTATCGGAGATTCATTGAGAATTTTTCCAAGATTGCTAAGCCAATGACTGAATTGCTAAAGAAGGATACTAAGTTCAAATGGATGAGGATTGCGAGACAAGCTTTCGGGAGTTGGAGAAAGCGGTTGACTACAGCCCCAAAGGTTTGACATTGCGGATATACATAAGGAGTTTCAAGTGTATTGTGATGCCTCTCGCTTGGGACTTGGATGTGTTCTTATGCAGGACGGAAAGTTGTTTCGTAGCCTCACGACAACTGAAGCCACATGAGATGAACTATGCCACGCATGATTTGGAGTTAGCAGCCGTAGTGCATGCGTTGAAGACCTGGAGACATTATCTTATTCGAAACCATTGTGATGTGTACACGGATCATAAGAGTTTGAAGTACATTTTCAAACAGAAGGAGTTAAACCTCAGACAGAGGAGATGGCTGGAACTTATAAAGGATTATGACATGAAGCTACACTATCATCCAGGAAAGGCCAACGTCGTAGCAGACACTTTGAGCCGGAAGAGTTATGCTAATATCCTTGAAAGCAAGGGATTGCCAAAGGAGTTAGCTGCGGAGATCATGGTACTTCGATTGGAGATTGTTCCACGAGGTTTCATTGCAACAATGGAGGTTCAGTCGGCATTGTTGGACAAGATTCGAGAAGCTCAGAAGGAGGACAAAGAGATTGCTGAGATAAGAGAGAAGATGGGCGAAGGAAAAGCCAAAGGTTTTCGCGAGGACGAGCACGATACCATGTGGTTTGAGGACCGGATTTATGTGCCCAACAATTCTGAGATGATGAAGTTAATACTTCAGGATTCCCATGACTCACCATACTCGATTCACCCCAGAAACTACATTATGGTTTTGGAGTTGAAGGATCGTTTCTGGTGGACTGGTATGAAGAAGGATATTGCCGAGTATGTAACCGTATGTGATGTATGTCAGAGAGTGAAGGCAGAGCATCAGAAGCCAGCAGGACTGTTACAGCCTATGTCAATACCCGAAGGGAAGTGGGACAAACTTGGCATGGACTTTATTACCGGATTACCCAGAACCAAGGCAGGATATGATTCAATATGGGTAGTTGTGGATCGTTTGACCAAAGTAGCCCATTTCATCCCAAAGGAAAACAACCTATACAATTGCAAAGTTGGCCAAGATATATATGACCAGGATCGTATGTTTGCATGGAGTTCCGAGGAGCATCAGACGAGATAGAGGAACACAGTTTACTTCAAAGTTTTGGCATCGGCTACACGGACTTTGGGTACCAGATTGGAGTTTAGTACCGCGTTCCACCTGCACGGATGGGCCAGACAGAGAGTCTATCGATTACTGGAGGACATGTTGAGAGCATGTGCGCTAGATTATGGATCTAGTTGGGATGACAATTTGTCAGACGCAGAAGTTCTCGTACAACAACAGCTACTGTGCGGTTTGAAGATAGCACCGTTCGAAGCTCTGTATGGACGCAGATGTAGAACACCATTGATGTGGGATGAGGTTGGAGACCGTCAGTTGTTTGGACTAGATTTGATCAAGGAATTAGAGGAGAAGCTTAAACTGATCAGAGACAGACTAAAGATTGCTCAGTCTAGACAGAAGAGTTACGCAGATGCAAAACGCAAGGAAGTAACCTATGAAATTGGAGACAGAGCCTATCTGCGAGTATCACCCTTGAGGGGAGTGAAACGTTTTGGAGTAAAGGGAAAGTTAGCCCCAAGATTTGTAGGACCATATCGTGCTTTGGAACGGATGGGAGAAGTTGCCTACAAGCTGGAGTTACCTAAAGGATTGTCAGGAGTTCACGATGTGTTTCACGTATCACAGATGAAGAAGTGCCACGCTGAGATGGCCGATATACCGTTAAATGATACAGTGCCCCTAGATTCGATACAGATGGATAGTAATTTGACTTATGAGGAGAAGCCAGTAAAGATTCTTGATTTCGACAGCCGAGTCACTCGCAGCAAGGTTATCAAGTTTTGCAAAGTTCAGTGGAGCCACCATACCGAGGAGGAAGCCACACAGGAGCGAGAAGATGATATTCGCAAGGACCATCCGCACCTATTTTCTAGCCAACCCGAATCTCGAGGGCTAGATTCATCTTAACGGGTAGGTTTGTAACATCCCAAATTTTCAATTTGGCATGTTATACATAGGTCATCCATGCATATCATATTTTATTGCCTTTTGTTTGCAATCCTCGAAATCCTAAGCAACTCAAGGACCCTCGGAGAGAGTTGGGGATTTTTCGATTTTCATATTTGATTTTTATCTAGTAGTGAAGACGAGGATTTTTTATTTTAACTATTTTCTCTCCGAAAAATATTTCATTTTGAAATAATAAATGAGAGGAGATAATATGACTTCTCCAAAATAATTGAAATATCGGAGGAAAAATGTTAAAATCATTATTTAGATTTTTATTTGATTTATTTGGAATTTTATTTGCCCTAGAAAAAAATTGCATGTTTTAAAAATTGCATTTTAGGGGCCAAGAAAAGTTCATCTTGTTCTAAATATTTTATTTAGACGGAGAAAACTTGTTTTGGTATTTTTAGATTTTTATTTATTTTTCTAGGATTTTTATTAGTTTAGTGAATGTTTAAAAAAGGACCCTTGACCGGGCTAAGGGCCCAGTGAGCAGACCGCCCAGCCGCCCGAGCCGCCGCCGCCTTCAGCGTCGCCCGTCGCCGTGTCCGACCCGGACACCACCGCCGCCGCCTTGCCCCTCCCAAGTCGGAGCCCCCAACCTATATAAGTCGCCTCTAGCCACCACCACCACCGAGCCCGAGGCAGGCCCGAGCCGCCGCCGCCTCGCCTGCCCGCGCCTTGCCCGAGCCGCCGCCGCCGCCGTGGGTCGCCGCCGTCGCCTCGCATTGCCGCCGCACCTCGCCGAGCTCCGCCGCCCTCGCCCGCCCCGCCGGAGTCGCCCCGCCCGCCGGACGACCTCGCCGGAGGTAGCCACCCGCCGCCCGGTTTTTTAAATAAAAACCCCTTCGGTTTTTTTTAGAAAAACCCTAGTTCGTTTTTTATATAGATCGGTTTTTTCGGTTTATTTGTTTAGTGAGCGTTCGCACGTTTGTTCGTTCTAACGAACGTGTTCGTCGTTTAGTTTCTGCTAACGAACGTTCGTTCGTTTAGCCGTTCGTCGTTTTTCTTTTTATCGGATTTATTCCGCGAATTTCTGATCGCGATTTCTGATCCGATGTTCGAACTAGTATAACTTTTCGCTCGTTTATCGGAATCAGGTGATTCATGCGCCTGGAGTTTCATCAAGAAACCCTCTTTCCGAATAGCCAACTCAAACAAGTTTTTGCCTCTGTAAAATTTGACCCTAGTTCAGATTAGTAAACGGATCTTGTTTCTTTCGCCGTTTGAGTTTCGTTGCTCCGTTTGGTTTGATTCTTCTTGTGAACCGGAGTTCTTAAGTTGAACTCTCCGGTCAACCTCTTACAATTGAAGTTTCGTTTGTGCATCTTTGCTTGTTGCTTATGTATGTTGTTGTTTGTTCGCGATAGAATTCCCGGTCTGAAGCGTGTTACTCTGAGTCTCTAGGATTCCGGATCGTCAGCAAGGCAAGTAACACTTTGATCATACTCTTTTCATACCCAGTTTTTATGCATTAGTTTCAACCCTCGCACATTGCATGGTTAGGATGTCATTAATTTGTGGGTTGGGAAGTAGATGATGAGGTAGGAACCTATTGCCATGTTACTATCAAACCCTTGGGAGTTACTTCTACGTGTTGCTTATATTGCTATGTTATGCTCGTAGATGTGGTTGGGTTTGAGAGTTATTCATGACAGATGTGAGATTGTTAATTAATGGTTAACTTAAGGTGGCAACTTTAATACACATCTGGGTGGACCGAGGCACCTGGGGAACCCAGTGTTGTCTGTTTTGTTTTGGAAATCCCGGGGTATCCGTGTGATCTTCCTATGGACCGCCACCCAGGCTCAAAGGGAACTAAGATTATTCATGCTAGAAACTTCCATGTGCAGCCATAAGCTATTATGGGCTCTAGCATAGTTGAGTAAGTTACGTGAAGCTCTTGAAGAGGTAGATCAGCAGGTAGTGGGTTTTGTAGGTTTGTATGGTCTTCCCGGAGTAGAGAGTTAATGTTTCTGAAAGATTGTGTCTCGGTCATCCGTTTCTCAAACACCATGTAGTGCGAGAAATCAACGGAGGCGATCAAGCCTTGTGGGGAAAAGTGCGCAAACCTCTGTAGAGTGTACAATCTAATCGTGGTTAGCCGTGTCCCCGGTTATGGACAATTCTGAGTATCTAGTACTTGAGTATTCACATGTATCTCATCACTCTAAATTAATATTGCTGGGATGTTAAATATTTTAATTGGGATTGAGTTGGGGTTATACCTTCTCAATGATGTTTCAACCACCATGATAGTTAAAATTAAATTTATTCCTTTGATGTAGGGAAAAATTGGCTTTCCGCAAACTGTAACCGTAGAGCTTTCCACCAGCCAAACATGCATGTAGTGTTAGCATTATTCTGTTATTGCTCTATTGTGTTACATTGCCAGCATATTCCATGTGCTGACCCGTTCTCGGGCTGCAACGTATTATGTTGCAGACTTTTCAGACGAGGAGTAAGGTTCGATAGGTCGTTGCCGTGCAGCTCAGCTATGCTGTTGGAGTTGATGGACTCACTTTATCTTCCAAGCCTTCCGCTGTTATCGTATTAGATGGCCTTAAGCCATATTATTGTAATAAGTTCTCTTTTGAGACATTCGATGTAATAAGTGTGTGATTGCTACTCTGTTATAAATCCTTCGAGTACTGTGTGTGTCAGCTTTACCGATCCAGGGATGACACGGAAGCACAGAGACTTGACCATCTGAGGTCGGGTCGCTACAGGTATGTAAATTAAAGCCAGACTTCGGCGCCAAGTCAGGAGACACTGCGATTTGTCAAAGTATGCAGCTAAAAATCAATATCAATATCTATTTTTTGCAACTAAAATTCAATAATTAAGCATAGATTTCATTCATACTAGAGATTAAGCAGTCGTTCTCTCGCCGGGAAGCGAGACAACCTTGGACCGTCGCCTGCCTCACTCCCACGGGTCTATATTAATGGCACCGCCGAGTGGCCGCACCCCCCCATCCGCGCCACACACACAATTCCTCTCTCTCCACCCGCATACTCAACGCCGCTCTGAGTCCTTAAATCCGTCAGTGTACGAGGATGCCGCCGAAGCGGCCCATCGGAGGGAGTGGCAACGTCGGGGCTGCTCAAGCACCGGAGCACGGCGTGAATATGGAGACAGAGGTTCCCGTCCCCGCTGACAAGGTGGAGAATGAGGCTGCCAACAAGCGGAGGCGGGTCGAGAAAGAACAACAAGCAACTCCAGCAGGCCTAGACTTCATCAACAACCTCCCCGGTGACATGTTGATAGTCATCATATCCCTCCTCCCAATCAGAAATCGGGCAAGGACAGCCGCCGTTTCCCGGCAGTGGCGCACCCTATGGCTCCGCACCCCTGTCGACCTCCTCCACGCCCACAAGCTCTGCCATGGCTATCGCCAAAGCTTGGATGCATTCTCCCAGATCCTCGGCAGTCACCATGGCCCAATCAAAGGCCTTATCGCGGGTAAGTTCCGTTCCAATGGCAAGGAGTGAGCTAAGCTTGACGAGTGGTTCCGATCCCGTGCCATAGATCAGCTCAAGAAGCTAAGTTATAATGAGCTTGCTGCCAACATCCGCGCTCCGCTTCGCGCCCACGGAGTGCCTCGCCAAGTTCATGAACTGCCATCCCCCCTTAATGACGCACCCGCTCTTTTTCTACCATGACTGAAGCACCTCAAGCTCGTCGTTGTCCGCATCCCAAAGGATGACATGTAACGCCTGCTCCGCGGCTGTACTGCACTCGAGTTCCTTTGTCTTCAGGCGATGAATTGGTCGAGTACCTTGCACATCACCTCCAGGACTCTCCGCACTATTTATGTGTGTTCTTTGGTGCTGCAACGAGAGATCACAAAAGGTGGACCACAATATGGTCATCCAGGACACACCTTCACTTGAGAGATTACTTGTAGTTGATCAACAAGGTCCAACAAGAATCAATGTCATTTCTGCGCTGAAATTGAAAGTGGTGGGCTACTCGTCTATCAAATACTACAACTTTCAGGTACACCAGTCGCCTTATATACCTCTCCTTCTTTATATCAACGTTATTTCTAGTTTTGAAGATGTATGTTTGTCTGTCATCCAACGAAGCTTCACCCAGACTCTGGGCATAGTGAAGGTCTTGGGACTAGGATCTGTCTTCCCCAACCTGGACCAAGTTTTCAGTTGCCTGAGATGCTTTCCGTGCCTGAAGAAGCTGTATATCGAGGTGATGTTCCTTTCCTGCTAAATGTTAACCATAAGGGAGTTCAATTTTTTGCACCTTTTCCCAAGTTTACAATGACTATGTACTACGATTTCAGAAGGAATTTTGGAGGATTTTAGGACATACACCCCCACCCCATATTGGTTGCTTCATTCATAGGCTTACAATCGTCCATAAGCATTTCTCCTTTGGATTCATCTGTACTAGTTTTCTTAGGGCATTTTTCATCCAATCCAACCTCTTGTGAAGAAGGCTACATGTTTCTAGATTGTAATCAAATTAATGCCCATGTTAATCATTACAGATCGAAGATGGCACGTTGGTGCATTTTACAAATCCTGCAAACCAAATGGGCATGTAGCAGTGTTCAAAACTGCATGTAGGCACTAACACGTTCTCTTCTTTTGCAGTGCATATTAGTCCCGGTGGAAGATGTTGATTACGACAATCACATGAAATGCCTGGATCCGCATCTCTCAAATATTACTTCGAACTCCTACCGAGGGACCCCACCGGAGATTACACTCGCCATGTTCTTTCTTGCCAGAGCAAAGGTGCTGAGGGTACTGAGGTTGAACACGCATTTAAATAGGAAAGATCAATGGTATGATATCAGAGGCAGCTGGTACTGCGGAATGGAAGTGCCTCCAAAAATACCAAATTTCGTATTGGAAGAGCATATGGCAAAGCAATTGGAAGTTATTGTGTCAAACACATACATGACTTGTCAGCGGCTGATCCCTTTTCAGAAATGACGCAGCTTGCAATGTTTGAATTTGGGCGTTGTAATCTTTGAACGTGAACCATGTAATATTTATGGTATTTGTTATATTAAACCATTTCTGTTCTCCTGTCTCAACGCAAACAGTTCATCCGGGTGAACCGCATGTCGTACATCGTACACACCTTGATCTGGCTGACCGTTTCTTTTGTGTTGCCTAATCACAAACAGTTCATCTGAGTGAACTGTATGTTGTACATTGCACACACCTTGATCTGGCTGACCGTTTCTTTTGTGTTGCCTAATCACAAATAGTTCATCCGAGTGAACCGTATGCTGTATACCGCACACGCCTTCATCTGGCTGCCCATTTCTTTTGTTCCACCTCATCGCATACGGTTCATTAGACTGAACCGTATGCCCTGGATCGCACACACAGCTAAAATCTGAACCATGTTTGATGTATCCTCCATTGCAAACGTTTTGCACCTTTTTTGATGGTTTTTTTACATCCCCGTTTGTGATTAATGCATCGCACACAGTTTCGTGAAAGGGTCTCTGATCGTAGTGTCGCGTTAGCAGCATCCTACAGTAGTGACCCTCGTATTGAATTGCATCACAGTACTCATCCTTGTATAGAAACTGATTTTTGAGAAATATCCATCCAGTCGAACTATGAAGGAAGGCAACCAGCTTGTCGAAGATAGCAATAACTACATATTCCATTAAATCCCAAGAGCGGTCGGGAACTTGACAAATTGCTATCTTACAGAGCAGCGATACCACCATGACCGTAGTTGAAAGTACGGTCATAGCCGGTGTGCTCAACCTCTGGGCAGTCTGAGATTTTTGGAAGTGGAACCCGGTGACGAGGGTACACATTCACAAGTTCCCACTCGCAGTTGGACCCAATATAAACAACCCAATCACCATTTGCGCCTACCCAAGCCTTACCCTCAAGCGATGGCATCTTAACATCACACGTATCATTATCAAGCGGCACCAACTTGCACAAGGTGAGGCCTCCGTCGTCCGCGCGCCAGTGAGCAGGGTCACGATGAAGAAGATAGGGGAGATCAAACTGCTCATGGACCCTTGGGTTCGTTATAATGATGTTATTAGTTGAGTCAAGAATGGTCTTGAACAAACTTGCCATGCTAGCTGAGGTGATGACGTTGCACCGATTAATGAGTTCCTCCACCACGTCATCTTTCAAATCGGGGCAAGAATAACGGGGTCGTTTCCGGCCTGTTCCCTCCATGGAAAAGATGATCGAACAATGGCAGAAGGAAGGGTGAAAGCAAATGGAGGAGGAAGGAAGACCATGCGACAGCAGTTCCAAATCGAGAGGGAAAGGCAAAGAGTCAGTGGACGGTTGCCACGGTACACGAAGTGGCGCCCCGGCCTACAGAGACGTCCGTTCGGAAATTGTACAAAAGGACTCGCCGTCGTCTCACTGACATATTGGAACGGGAGCACATGTGAATGAAGAGGCTAGTGGGGAGCGGACGGTTGCCACAGAGGTCACACACTGACGACAATGTCGTCCTGTCAGACATAGCGCCTGCGCGGGATGGCTTCCGCCCCCCACACGAGCGAAGCCACTTCGCACCCCCACACAGTTGGTCCGCCACGCCGCTAGGCCAACTCCAGCGCGTGCATCTCGGACGCGTGCTCGCTCAGCCCCCTTACCCCCGACACCGTGGATCTACCCAACCACGGCTACGTGCTTTGCGCACCCGGCGGCTGGATTTGGAGCGGATCTGGTCGGGCTTGATCTCGCCCGGCTATGGGAAGCCGCGCCGCGCCATGGACTGGCCGGGGACCGGGCCGGAAGGCCACGGCAAGGCCGCAAGGCCGCAAGGCTATATGCAGGTACTGACTCCTCCTCTAGCCTCTTGGATCTACACTGTCAGCGGTCCGCCGGCGGATACATGAATGGCGGTCGGCCGGGCTCGGTGCTGGCCCAAAAGCTCGTCGGTGCACCGTTGCCACTCATTATGTGTGACGACTGCCCAAAGAAGGTCTTGCGCCGCGTGTCTACAACACCGGAACATCCCGGATAGATGTTCATCAAGTGCTCAACCGATGGGGTATGTGCTACTTTAGCTTCGGTTGTGCTCTCGGATTAGACTAGTTGTGCTAACTAAAATTTTTATTGTGTAGAATGGATGCAAGTTTTGGTATTGGGAAGAAGAGTACATCGATATATTGATAGAGCACAATTTAGTAGATGTTCTAGCACTTTTAGCTAGCATAGAGGCTAGAGATGAGACTAGTGCACTTGTTGATAGAATAGAGGCTAGACATGAGACTAGATGCGAGGAAGCAATGTCTACTTCTTTACACTCGAAGAAGAAAGAAGCACGCAAGATCGAGCCTCCGCAGATCAACAATGAATGCATCGAGAAGGCACTAATCCAATTACAGGAGTAGTTATGGAAGTTGGATATCTTCTAAAATGTATTCTTGTGGTTCTTGTTTTCTTTGGTCTTGCTTTTCTAGTCAAATTTTGGTGATGTATTTCCATGTACCAAAAATCAAATGATGAAAAAAGATATGTGTTTGCAAATAAAAATGTATGAAGCTGGGATGCGTCCGCGTGTTGGGCGCACGGCCACCGCATCCGAGAAATGGCCCGGACACGACCCCATTGCCCTACCCAAACGGAGAGAATCCGGGCAAAATGGAGGTCTGTTTGGGGTCATGCGTTGGAGTTGTCCTTACAAGTGGGACCACAGTTGAGGAAACCGACTATCGGCAAACCCCCACCTCGTCGGCCATGCGCTAGCTGAATTAGAGAAACAACGAGGTTGAAGATATAGTTGTAGCACAGACTCCAAGAAATATGGTGTCAGATGGAAGTCATGCTGGTGGCGTGTGCATTACTCACGGGCGTGAGCAGCTTGTTACGCCCATGCCACCCTCCGACATATATCGAGGATTTGGGGTGCTGGTTACGTACAGCGAAAATATTAACATATGGACCACCTCACACTGTGGCCAAATTTCCTGGAGTCTGTGCTAGGTTAAAAAGCGTTCTTTGTGAGGGTGGGTGGCTGGTCTCAAGTTTAAACTTGTTTTATTACGTATACGTAGACGTAGAGATAGTGCAGCAGTTTTGAAAGTTTGAACCCAAACATCATAATGCAATTTCTACTGGACTCATCCGAGGACCTAGGATGATGGGATTCACATCTACAGTAAAAACACCCGGCCGACGCGCGAAGCATGTGAATCTAGTATGAATAGTAGTAGTACTATTGTTGATTGGACTCATCCGATAACCTGTTGCAATGCACGTACAATTATGTATTCGGAAAATATTTTTTTGCCTCGTCGCTGCACCCACTCAGAGAAGCGACTCGAAAGCCATTCATAAATTTAGTAAGTTTATCACAGGCATATCATTTTATTACATACAACAGGTCATGAACCCACAACGACAACAATGATACATTCTAGTAAATAATAAAGTTTTCATCACACAACAAATAACAAGCAATGAAATGAACTTCAGCTCAACTAATCCTCGGTGTTGGAAACGCTTGCTTTGAACCAAAAGTGATTCTCTGGGAAGGGGCAGCTACTGTCAATCTTGTGACCAACGCATGACTGCTCATCCAGGCTGAAGCAGCTTATGTCAGGACGCATATTGTGATAGCCACGGTAGGGAACCATAGCAATGTCCAAGGTATAGATACAGTTGCTTCTCATAAATGGTAGTAACATTGTGTCAACAGCAGTTGGATCGCCTTTCACCATCATTGGATAGTTTTGTCCAAGGAAGAGCGAGTTTCCTCCAAGAGTATTAATACTAAACCAGGGAGAAGGTGTTGGCACTAGCACAATAGTATCCATCCAAAATACCCTGCAACGGATGTTGGAATTGGTCTGGAGAGTGCGACCATGGGAGACCAAACCTGCTTCCTTAGTAACATCAGCAGTGCCCTGTATACGGACAAGAAGAGGTGATCCATCGAAATAAGTTGCCAGGCGCCACTGAGTATATGGGTCCTCATGCTCGTGATCATCATCATCATCATCTCCCCCTTGGTTATAAAAATTTTCAAGTATAGGTGGTGGAATGTTCACAGGACCTTGGAAAGACAAGAAGGTTAATTAGTAAAGGGAAACTAGCTAACCCGCATGCATGTGGATGAAACAATTATAATTACGGTGGAAGACAAACATACAGAAAGCATAAGGATTCCGTGCAAAAACAGTGCCACAAGTGGTGGCAGCAGACACAAGACCCTCATATTGAATTGCATCACAGTACTCATCTGTGTATAGAAACTGATTTTTGAGTAATATCCATCGAGTCGAACCCTGAAGGACGGCAACAAGCTTGTCGAAGATAGCGACAACACAAGCATTCCTATAACCCCAAGAGCGGTCGGGAACTCGACAAATTGCTATCTTCTGTAGACGACAGTTACCATGATCGTAGTTGAACGTACGTAGAATACTGGTGTGCTCAACCTCTGGGCAGTCTGAGATTTTTGGAAGTGAAACCCGGTGACAAGTGTACACATTCACAAGTTCCCACTCGCAGTTGTACCCAATATAAACAACCCAATCTCCATTTGCGCCTTCCCAAGCCTTACCCTCAAGCGATTGCATCTTAACATCACACATATCATTATCAAGCGGCACCAACTTGCACAAGGCGATGCCCCGTCGTCCGCGCGCCAGTCAACAGGGTCACGGTAAAGAAGATAGGGGAGATCAAACCGCTCCTGGACCCTTGGGTTCGTTGTAATGATGTTATTAGTTGAGTCAAGAATGGTCTTGACAAACCTGCCATGCTAGCCGAGGTGATGACGTCGCACCGATCAATGAGTTCCTCCACCACGTCATCTTTCAGATCGGGGCAAGAATAACGGGGTCATTTCTGGCCTGTCCCCTCCATGGAGAAGACGATCAAACAATGGTAGAAGGCAGGGTGAAGGCAAATGGAGGAGGAGGAAGAGCGTGCGAGAACAGTTCCAAATCGAGAGGGAATGGCAAAGAGTCGGTGGACGGTTGCCACGGTACACGAAGAGGCGACCCGGCCTAAATAGACGTCCATTCAGAAATTGTACAAAAGGACTCGTCGTCGTCTCACTGACATGTTGGAACGGGACCACATGTCAAGGAAATATGGTGTGTAATTTCTCGTGCAAAATGCTATCTGGCCGTGTTGGCCCGAGGTGCCGCATCAGTTATCGACCTTTCTTCTTTTAATGGCCTACCGTTTAGTTTTGAAGCACGACTAACTGGTATTGTATGCAGCAAAAATATAAACTACTCTACCACTACTCCACCTCTAGTACTAGTAGTATAAAAAAGACATATAGGCTGGAGCTTCAGCGCTTTCTTGCTAAGGGCTGCCCACTTGCTTCTCACACTATCATCCTCTCTCTAGATCTAGAAAAGACGGCCTCTCTCTCCCTTCTCACCGTTGGTCACAGATCTGCCGGGGAAGAAAAGGACGTGCAGCGTTGAAGCACTCATCGTCGGCAAGCAAGGTCACGCACTGACGACAAGGCCGTCCTATCAAACCTAGCGCCCACGCGGGATGGCCTCCGTCCCCAAGCTCATTGTCGTAGTGTGTGAGGAGGACGACGACCACGAGCGAAGCCACTTCCCGCCGACCCTCAGGTATGCTACCTATTTTCGAACCATACCCTTGTTCTATTGCCCCATCTGCCACATCGCTGCATGTGGATCTTTTTCCACTCCACCATCTTCCCAATTTGCTATCCTCTGCTCTGCTGGTCACGCAGACAAAAACCTTAACTTGCACTATTAAAGGAAACCCTACTTCATGCAGACTAATCCATGTCTGGGTTGAATAAGGAAAGGAAGGGAGACTGTACTGTCCAAGAGACTAGGCATCGAACCCGCATCTAGGTTGGAAAGGGGAAAATCAGTAGCTAAAGAGAACAAAAATGGGACGTAATCCACATATGATGCCTGGATATTTGTTGCTCTGGGAAACCATACCTCCCTCACCACTCTATGCGTCCATGGAGGTACATCTACTGGTGCACCCACTCTCCAAATGGGCCTCCCATGCTCTTATTGCCAATTTTTTGTTGTTAGTATAACGCCAGAGATCAAGTCAAGCAATGCTACTGCTAAAGTGATGCCACATTTAACTAATGCCGCACTCAGTCTAATGCCATCGATAAATTTAAGCAATGACATTTAATGTGACTGGATTATTTCAGGGTTAGCTGTTGATTGTGGATGTATTAAAGATTTTTCAGCTAAGGCATTCTAATGTTGTTGCACAACTAGTATACCAACGATGAATCTTGTTACTACCTTCAGATTTTTGCACTGTTAATGCTTATAGATTACATACCTCAGTTTCATGTGATAACTCATTTTTTTTTTGTACAGTGTCAAGAAGAAAGGTCAAGATTGGGCACCCCCTCCTCTGGCCGTTTTCTTGATTCGTTCCATCAAGTTTTTATGTTTGATCGATTATCAAGATTGGGATAGCAATTTTTAGGTCCCCTCGAGTTCAAAATGATATTTACCTTGAAGGTACATGGTTTGCAATTTTTTATACTGTCATTAGTTAATAATGCTAGTTACCTTCAGACTTTTGTATTTGGTTTAATGCTCTTGCACAGCTAGTATACCAATGCTGAAACTTGTTACCTTTACATTTTGTATTGTTAATTCTTATAGAAATCTTCCAATGCTAGACCTTATGGAAATCTGTTCAGTAAAACCATTGTACTGTACCAAGTAATAAAATAACTAGTCTACTGTTGCACTAGCCACTGGATTAGTGTATATTTGTACTATTCGAATGGTGTTGCATTCGTATGGACATATATAAAGTGTGGCAAGCTTTCCAAGATATGTGCTCAAGAAAAGTACTACCCGTTTTTCTAAATACTAGACGTTTGGTACTTTAAATTGAACTGTGAAAACGTCTTATATTAAGGAACAGAGGGTGTAGAGTTCACTCAAATTATGCCGGTAAAGCTAGTCACACCTTTGTTAATATTAATGTTCATTATGTTACCAGAGGAGGTCTGTATGTTTGTCTCTAATGCATGTTGACTACATACCTGACATCATGATGTAATGTTAAGCCATTTCTTTGTGTACAATCTAACTGAATTGTCAAGGTGGTGATGGCATTTTATTTTAGTTGAACTGCACAAAATATGCTTAAAAGAAGAGGAAAGGTCAGGAATGGCTCAACTTTTCAGAAAAAATTATGTATGCCTTCGTGACATCATCCGTTGTTGCCTTATTTATTCCTTCAAACAGGTGGTTAGAAACAGTCTTGCTACCTTTTCCCATTAAGAAATTGGAATGCTTATATTTGTGAGTCTATGCTTCAACTAGTGCCACTTTTATAGTAATCACACTTTCAATATCTATGCAAACAGGGATGCTCGATTTTAGTGGAACTGCACAAAAAGTCCAAATGTTTCAACATTAGGAGCATGTTTTCTTCAAAACATTTATATCCAGTTGGTGGCACTATGAGCTATTCATTACGAAGGTACATGGTTTTCTACTATCTTGCTACTCTTTTTGTACTGATATTAGATAGTAATATTAGTGGTTTGCATGTGAATTTATTGGCAGGGTGGACCTACATTGGAGGTGCAGGACAGGATTCAATGATTGGATGCTCAATTTCGGTTGTATCAATTTCACCTCTTCCATCACTGCGAACATGGATATCCTTGGTCTGATGAAGAATAGGTGCTATATTTCTGCTCTGAACCAAGAAATCAATTCATTATGAAATTGTCCAGGCAAAACATGACTCTATCAAATTGTCGAGCAAAACATGACAGATGCTAAGCGGAAGAGACGTGTTTAAACCAAAAATACAAGGTGGGGTATATGTTTACTAGCTGCTTGATATTTGTGCAGACAGAGATGTCTGCCCGTTGCTAGTTGGCAAACAAAGAAAGTGACCGCAATTTTGGTTGAACTGCACAAAGAATAGTATAGTCACTACATGCAGTGCCATTTGAAAATAGACACAGAAAGATTGGATAGTCACTTCATGGACTGCAGAAAAGTAGTACTGTACTATTTATTGGCCAACACTAGGTGCTTCATTGCTTTTGGAGCTTCAGTGCTTTATTGGCCAACATAGTCACTCCAGCTGTTGGTGAAACTAGTTACGTTTGCAAGAGGAATTGTAGACTTCACAAACAAATTTGTCTTTCACTCTGTACTGAATGTTCGCCAAGAGAAGCATCCATGTTAGTAGGAAGAACAGATGTTTTTTCTAGATCTTTGCTTTTGGAGCTACATATTTGTATATGATCTGTGAATCATTGAGATGCATTAACATGTTGATCTTATGTATGGGAATCGTACTAGTTGGTTTTGAATTTGGGGTATTAATGTGAACATATTAAAATGCCGGGCCTGTGAGTCTCATGTGAATATTTCGAACGGATCAGCTCTTACTGTTGTGCACAGCATGATCCTTATTTCTGTGTTCTCAGTGTTTACAAGTTACTAACAGTTCCTTATTTCTGTTCTCTCAGTGTTTACAAGTTACTGATCGATCACTAGCTAGCCTACTAATGCGCTCCTGGCAGTTTTAGTTGCGACGCAAGATCCGAAGTGGCAGTTTTTTCAATAAAAATGCCTACCTCTAAAGAAACTGACAAGCTGCTCTGAAGAAAATGCCGTGCGAATCTGAAGAAACTGCCAGCAAAAACATTCGCAAATGCCCTATCTCCTAGTGAATGTTCATCAGCTAATGCAATTGTACACGTACACCATCCGACCTACTCGATCCTACACGTACACTATCCGACCTACTCGATCCTACACGGATAAATAGCGGATCACGCACGTACTACCTCCTTTCCGGTTTGCAGGGCTCAATTCAAAAAAGGACCTACTCGATCCTACACGAATAAATAGTGGATCACACACGTACTACCTCCTTTCCGGTTTGTAGGGCTTAATTCAAAAATCTCACCAACCAAGGTAGATGATGAGTGGTGGAATCATTTTTGACAAGAAGGTAGTACCTCATCTGGATGATTCGAGTGGACTCGTTTGACCGTCATGCCGGCGTGCGACCCGGCATGGACGAGATGTACCACTGACGGTATGGGATGGCACAGTCATAATTTCAGTTTTTCTAGTTTTCCACGTCAAGCTGGCACGCTAAGCCATGCCTGCTTATGCATTGAATTCCGATGACTGCGATGACCGTCGCGTTTCCCGCAACACGTTGGTTCGCCTACCTTCCGCCTATAATTACTGTTTCCCGGGCTTCTCCGGTGGCACCATCACCCAACTCGCCCTATCCTCATAAGCCCCCACCGGCCCGACGTTGCTCGCCACTTATCCTCGCTCTCGCCACATCCGCCATGCCCCCGCCCGTCCGCGATAGGCGACGCTGGAGGCGGTCACCTCCGGAACTAGTGTCCGGTTTTTCACCGGAAGGCAGACGGAGGGAGGAGGCATTCTATCGGTCTTCAGATGGCAATGCGGAGTACGAGGAGTTGTTGGAGCACGACCGCCTGGCGGAGGAGCAGCATATCGCTGATTTGCGCCGCCAGCGGGACATAGAGTAGCAGTGCACCGACGCTCTGAGTCGTGAGCAGAGCGCCCACAACTGGGCCGACGACGTGGAGGCCGGCGCCCGGAAAATAGCCCTCGAGGCTGTCGGGCACGCACGCGTTCGTGACGCTGAATTTTACTACAAGCTCGTCAAGTGGGTTTCCCACTTAGAAGCCGAAGCTTCGGTGGACCACGTCGGCATGGAAAGGGCCAATGCACGTGAGCTGCGCGCCCTATGGCACCTCTGGAAAGTCCGAGGCGAGGCGGAGGACGCCGGTGCCAGCGTTTAGCGTGTACCATAAATGGAGGCCGGCATCGTCTAGTTAGCTAAGAGTAAATTAGTACTTGTACACTACTCGAGTATTAGTGGGAGTAGATAGTTAACTTGGCTATGATGGTTGTCAACCTGGAAGTTCAGTACTCTATATCTGGATCAGACCTGTTACTTTGCTCTGAATGTTGAACTTTCCGTTTGAACGTATGGAATGGGCTGTTATTTTCTTAAATGGGCTGTATTTGTCCGCCACGGGTTTAGAGGCTGACTTGTGGGCCTACCAGGTTGACGCATACACAATCAGGAGATGATTGTACGTGGAGAGGATGACATCAGGGACCCATCAAGGTTATGGAAGTACGCAAGAAAGTGCCTCCTTATTTCAAGCCAATAAACAAATGGCTCCTCCTAATGGATTTCTAACATCTGGGTCCCATGCCATTGTCAACGTAGTCAATAAACGAGAGAATTGCACAACGAGCGGCTGACACCAGGGACCCAGCAGCACGACCAGTTATTCTTGTCTTGGGTTAATTTGATAAATGCCACTCCAAATCTGGTGATTTCGAGAAATGCCAATGCAATTTCCAAACTTTAAAAAATGCCATTTCCTGCCATTTCCAGTGGCATTTTTCGAAGTCTGGAGTGGCGTTTTTCAAAGTTTGCAAAAATTGCAGTGGCGTTTTTAAAAGTTTGCAAAAATTGCAGTGGCATTTTTCAAAGTTTGGAAATTGCAGTGGCATTTTTACGAATCGCCATAATTGGAGTGGCGTTTATCTAATTTGTTTTTGAGACGGAAGCACGGTGTCAACTAGGCTGTGCAGGGCACTCTGGCCTGTCTAGACAACCTTTTCTTTTATGTTTACCACAGACCAGCCCACTAGTTTTTTTTCTTTCTTTCTGAAAATGGCTAGCCCAGTTTTTTTGTGATTTGTCAAGTAAGTCGCATTGTCAGGCCTGTTGGGCTGCAAATCTTTCAAGACGAGGAGAGCTTCATTCGGCTGGCCGAGAAAATGGCCTATCAGCAATGAGAAATGCGTTGTAGATTTTTAAAACACATCAAACGAGAAATTAGTTTCAAATTTCTTTTTTTTATTTCGAGATTTTAAATTGCATTGATTTTCATGCGTGGACAATTTGTTGGATTTTATATTGATTTTATATTGAATGTGACTGAAATTTCGGGATTAAAAACAGTTCAGACCGCACTGAAATATGCAAAATTTCATACAATTTTTTAACCGTGGCCACAATATGGGCTCTAATGCTAACAAAAAGAATATGGGCTCCAAAAAACCTTAAGAATTAGCAAATGGGATATAAATTATTAGAAATAATGGCAGATGGGTTGTATGTTGTTTTCCACATATTTGAGGCTTTCCTAAGAAAAGGTTGATGCACAGCAAAGGATCGTTGGATGTCCATCCAACGGCCGTCGTGCTTCTTCAATCTCTGCTCTTCCTGCTCCAGCCGCTCAAACAAGAGCCGGCGATACTGCCTGCTCCCTCCTCCCGCGGTCAGCTGTGCTGCCGCGCAGGCCTCACCGCCCCATCGTACTCCCATCGTTGGCCTAGCTATCCCTCTACTCACCCACACCTGCTTTTATTCTCCGGCGACGGCAGACGAACCAGTAAATCCTCGTACTCCCCTCCTCGTGGGAAACAACTGCCGAGTCTTCCTTGGCTCCGTGTCGTTCCCTTCGCCTCACCGTCGTCCACCGCCCTGGTGCTCTCGGTGCGGCGTGGTCAACATGGTCAATGACCGACATGCATCTGAAGTGGACTATACATGGAGAGGCTGACAGCTGGGTCCACGGCCGCACGCAAGGAAATGCCTCCCTATTACGCGCAAAATAATGATTCCTCCACCTGACATCTAGGACCCACCGTAAGGACCTCTCAGATTTTCGTGAAAAAATGTTCCCTTGGCCACGCCTAGGACCCACCAGCTATATCTTTGCACGCAAGGAAGTGCCTCCTTATTACGCACAAAAAATGAATACTCCCCCTGCTAGGTGGGACCCAGCATAATGGGAGGCTGACTTGTGGGCCTACTAAGTTGACGGGGACGGAGGGCTTTGTCAACTTAGTTAATATGAACGATTCTAGCTCCAGCGACCGTACAATGTCCATCCAACGTCTCTAGTGCTTCTTCAACCTCTGGTCTTCTTGCTCTAGCCGCCCAAAGCAGCGCCGGTTGTGCCGCGTGCTCCTGCCTTCCGTGGTCGGCTGTCATGCCGCGGAGGCCTCACCGCCCCCTACTACTCCCACCGCTGGCCTGGCCATCCCTCTACTCACCCACACCCCCTGTTATTCTGCGGCGACGGCAGCCTCACACCGCAGCCGGACCAGCGAACCCTCGTACTCCTCTCCGCGAGGGGCAACCACTGCTGCATCTTCCCTGGCTCGCGTCGTCCCCTTCCTAGGCCTCGCCGTCGTCCACCGCACTGGTGCTCTCGGCGCGGCGTGGTCAACGTGGTCAAGGAACGACTTCCATCGGAAGAGCACTATACATGGAGAGGCTGACAGCTGGATCGACGGCCGCAGCAAGGAAGTGCCTCCTTATTACGTGGAAAATAATGATTCCTCCACCTGACAGCGGGGACCCACCGGATGGGCCACCATATTTCGTGAAAAAAAACGTTTCCCCCCTGAGTGCTGGGACCCACCAGCTACATCTTCGCACGGAAGGAAGTGCATGACAGTCGGGACCCACCTGGTCGAAGCGTACGTAGCATTGTCATTCTGGTCGCGAACGTGTACGTACATACCGGTCGATGTAGAGGCGCGCACGTGTCGTAGTAGAGGCGCGCACGTGTCGTCATAGAGGCGCGCACGTAGCATGTACACGTACGTACAACGGCCAGGGTGCAAGAAAGAAAATACGGCCACGTATGTACATACGGGCGGGGTCTCGAACGCCTACTCGCGCATACGTACAGCCAGGGCTCGTGTAACTGGCTAGGTCAGAACGGAGAAGTTGCGCCGTCGTCGTGTTCATGGGGAGGCAACCGGCTGGGTCGGAACGGAATGCGTCATCGTGTTCATCGGGAGCCAACTAGCTTGGACGGAATAGCCGATGGAAACGAGGCCTGGCGTACCGCAGAACGGAGGAAACGGCCTTGTGTTCGACCGCCACGGTGGCAAAACGGGATCCTGTTCATCGAGGGGTCCGGCGCATCGCGAAAAAGCAGAGAAACAGACCTCCTATGGTCCAAACGGGGTCCTGTTGATCGGGAGGGGTGTGGCGTACCGCAAAACGGAGGAAACGGACTTGTGTTGCAGCGCTACGGTCAAAACGGGGGTCCTGTTCATCGGGAGGGGTGTGGCATATCACAAAACAGGACTCCACAGGATACTGTTCATATCCACCGTCGACCTCCTCCAGCCTACACGGGCTCCTGTTCATCCTCCGTCGACCTCCTCCAGCCTCCACCTGCGACTGTTCATCCACGGGCTCCTGTTCATCCAGCCTCCACCGCATGCTCCTCCACCGGCTATTGTTCAACCAGCCCTCTCCACGGGGTCCTATTCAACCACCCCTCCATGGGCACTGTTCATCCAGCCCTCCATCGGGTACTGTTCAACCAGCCCTCCACCGGCTACTGTTCATCCAGCCCTCCACGGGGTCCTGTTCATCCAGCCCTCCACGGGGTCCTGTTCATCCACCGGTTCGATCGATCGGGGTACTGTTCATCCAGGGGCCGCAGCCTCTACTACCACGGGGTCCGGTTCATCCAACCCCCCACCGGGAACTGTTCATCCAAACCACCTCAACAACACTCACTGTTCATCAAGGGAAGGAGGCAGCAGTGTTCGATCGGCTTCAGTTAGCAGCATTAGCGAAGGAATCACTCGGGTTCAGTTAACAGCAAGGGATCGATCGATCGCTCGGGTTCGATAACGCGTTGCTGCGGTCTGCAATCGCTCGGGTTCAGTTAGAGCCCAACGCCTCGCTCAGGTTCAGTTAGAGCCCAACGCCTCGCACACACGTGCGTACATACGAGAGAAACGCGCATCGCTCGGCCCCCGACCACCCACTGTAACCGGGAACACCCCGATATTTTCCTCGCCCTCGCTTCTACCACGGTTTTTCTGTCATGGACAACCGAAAGAATGTCATGCAGCTGCGTCTCCGGCCCGCCCAGCACGAAAAGCCCATTTTCTGTCATGATCTTTTGTCATAGAAGTAGGACGCCACCACAGCTATGATGTTACCGGGTTTTGTCACAGTTATCGTCATAGAAGTGTCATAAGTATGACAGAAAAAAATACGTTCGGCCCAAAATGTCATGGATGTGTCTTTTTTTGTAGTGTATATCAAATCCACTTTTAATTAATAATGATTTATAATTTAGTAGTGAGCACAAAGTAACATATATCATGCAATGACGAAGTGTAACTCTCTTCCTATGCATCGGCGTGTCATAAAAGAACAATTCATGCACACATAATAAAGCCGATACATAGCATAAACAGTTTCTTGCAATTTTATCATATCGTCAACATAGAGAGGTGGAGCTATAGTTCCTCTCTCATAATAATTGCAATTAGGATCAGCAAGCACCTGCATATTATATTTGTAAAATTTATCATGTGCAATAGTAAAACGGAACACATCAACATATTCCATAATAAGCGCAAACTTCTCCGATATAGTGTATTTGGGAGAATTCAAAAAGATAATAGGACTATCATGTGTGGGTGCAATAGCAATAATTTCATGTTTAACATAAGTAACTATAGCAAGTTCATCTCCATAAGCATAATTGCATCATGGCCATAAGCATAGCAAGCATCAGTTTCATCAAAAAGGGATATTTCAAACGAATCAAAGGGATCATAGCAATTATAATAGCATTCATCCTTCGGTAAGCACGAATGGAAATTATACAGTGTATGAGTTGAAGAGTTATTCTCATTAGAAGGTGGGCACAGGTAGCTAATTCGCTCTTCCTCCTTTTGTTCTTCGCGCTCCTCGTCAACTTTTTCATCTAATGATCTCAAAGTTTTAGCAATTTCTTCTTCCATAGGAGCCTCCAAAATATTAATCTCTTCTTGGGCAGTACGGACTTTCTCAGTAAATTCATCAATATGGGCATTGTATTCAGAATTTTCGTAGCAATATATAAGTATGACATAATTTTTAGATCTGTAAAGAGCATCATCACAATCTTCATAGTTTGCAAACATGTCGGTGTACAATACTAGGGGCACATTTTTGTACCCCTTTACTGCAGGCACTGCAATGGAGTCAGCCCACGGCCACACCAAGCAGAGCAGAGGAGGTGAGCCAAGGTAAGACCGAAGCCCAAGACGAAGCAAAGCAACAACAAGGACCAACGCCACAAAGATCAGATGGACGAAGCAGGTTTCCCCGGCAGGGATCCTTGCCGGGGGGGTAGCCGCAGCGGCCCCGGCAAGACTCTTGCCGGGGCAGCTCGCCCACGCCAGCCGAGCGAACCACCCTCGAGCCCACCAACACTCAACACGTGCGTTGGGACAGGGCTCGGGAGGCACCTCTATGGTGGCATGCAGATCTTTGTGAAGACAAAGAATAGTCAAGATCAAGTGAGGATAGTAAGGCAGCCATCCTCACCGAAGAAACCCACAAGACCCCCGGCAAGATCCTTGCCGGGGACGCCTGCGCACCATGGCAAGGCCCTTGCCGGGTCACCCGGCAAGACCCTTGCCAGGCCACCCGGCAAGGCCCTCGCCAAGCGCGCCAGCAGGGCCACCATCAGGCCCGCACAAGCCAAGTCTCCGCCGCCGTTTGCATGCAGCTGCCGACCCAACCAGCTGGGAAGGCACCTGCATGGCAACATGCGGCCCTTCGTGGAGGCTCCACCACCCCGTCACCTCAGCTACCTGCCTGCCTACATGGCACCGCATGCATCGCTGGCCAGGGCGGGTGTAGAAGCTTGGAGGAGCGGCGACGAACGGGACAGGCCTCGCCCCCGTCCCCGATAAAGTGAGAGGACACCTAAGCGATGCATTAAATGCACCTTGTCCTGTAATACGAGGGATAACCTCATGCCACTGTAGACCTTTCCACCTCCTGTGTGCCACTGTGGCAGCCCCTTTTTCCTATAAAAGGAGGCCTGAGGCGACCAGGAGAAGGATTCGACTTTTTGGAGCTCGTGACACTCCGTAGCTAGTTCAAGAACACAGAATACAGCCACCAAAGCAGGAGTAGGGTTTCACGCATCCTCGCGGCCCGAACCTGGATAAACGAACCGCGTGCTCTCTGTTAGACCCGCTCTTCTCTCAACCCCGCGCCCCGCAACCGCAGTAGGGATTCTTGTGATCCCATAGGTGTCGTTTCCCACCGACATCTTTGGCGCGCCAGGTAGGGGGCGCGCACTTGTGAGAATCTGGTCTGGTAGTTAGCCTAGTGGTTCTTCCTCGCCATGGCTCCTAAGAAGAAGACGGCCACGGCGATCGGCTCGTTGGGGGCCGAATGGTCCGTGCTGATGCAGACGAGCAGCGGACCGGTCGCGGACAGGACCCGGGCCACGGCCCGCGAACACTAGCACCACCCAGTCGAGCTCGGGCGGCGGCGTCGTTCGCGGCACCGGACGATCGGCCCCACGCAGCCGGACCCAAGGACGGACCTGGGCCCCCTGCCGGCGGCGCGGGGCCCTCCAGGGGACTCGTTGCGCTGAATCCGGGCGGCGCGGCGACCTCCAGGACGCATACACCGGCGACCACCACGCGTTCTTCCCACGGTGTGCGCGCCGAGCAGCGTCACCACGTTGGTGACCCTGGGCACCGCCGTGGGTGTCGGATTTCGGGTTCCGGCAGACCCTTGAGGTTCGAACACTGGGGTGCACGCGGAGATCCAACCCTCCACCGTCTCGTACCTCGCCGAATCGCAGGGACCTAAACTACTAAAAAGAACAACACAAGAGACACAAGATTTATACTAGTTCGGGCCACCGTTGTGGTGTAATACCCTACTCTAGTTTGTGGCGTGGTGGATTGCCTCTTGGGCGGATGAGGAATAAGTACATGGAAGAACAGCCTCGCGAGGGTCTGTTCTTGGTGGGTGTGATGAACTGCTAGGTGGTGTTCCGTCGCTCTAGCTTGAGGATCGGGTCTCTATCTCTCTCTCTCTGGATTCCAAATGCCAGATCTAGAGGCCGATCGTCTTTTTTCCTACTATGGTGGCTAGCTCTACTTATATAGACGAAGGCCCTGGGCCTCTTCCCAAATATTGAGCGGGAAGGGCGCCAACAATTGGCCATTTTGAAGGGGAACAACGGGTACACTTATCCTGACTAAAGTTGGTCCTCGCTTTTGCCAAAGGCTCTGGTGATGACGCCTTTGCTTGGGCTCCACGATGACTCCCTTCCAGCCGTTGGGGCTGGTCTTGGTCTTGTTGCACCAAAGCGGATGCCTTTGCTTGATGCTCTCGCTGCGCTTGCTCCCTTTGCACCAAAGAGGAAAGGAGGGGCGTTAGCGTGGCTGGCGCCCGATCGGGCGCCCTTGGTCGTCATGGCTTGCGTCATGGGCACCTCGCGAGGTACCTCGCCTTGAACTCTCCGCCTCCTCATGAGCCAACCCGACGAGGCCGTGCACGAGGAAGCTCTGAGTAAATCCGCCCAGAGGCTTGGCCCCTCGCGAGGGTCTTGAGCTTGTGTTGATGAAGATGGGCTGTCCTGGGCCTCCTTTGAGCCACGCCGCAGGCTGCAGGCAGGCAAGTCTGGGGACCCCCGTTCCCAGAACGACGACAGTAGCCCCCGGGCCCACGGCGCGCCCGAACTTGGCCGAGCAGATAGGCGAAAGGGCAAGTGCGAAGCGTTGCGGGCCCTAACATCCTGCGGCCTTGGGCGACACGTGGCGGTTGATTGGATGCGTGTGCACTGCTTACCCATGATGCCTCGGTAAGCACCCAGATTCGACAAGTCCCTGCATGCAGAGTCGGTCATGATTACCGGTGATCGTGGAGGCTGACGGTTGGCCTTCGCCGGCTATAAATGCACGGCGGCGTCGCCCTTCGATCATCCTTCGCTTCTCCTCTTCCTCGTCTCGCCCGTTGCCATGGCTCCGATCCGCCGGTTCTCCAGGGAAGAGAAGGGAAAGGCTCCTCAAGAGGATCCTGACCCGCTCCCCCCAAAGAGGCGGCTTGCTCTCTGGTGTCAGGGCAGGAGCGCTCGCCAATAGGCGCCCATGCCCTGGTGCATGCGGCCGCCACCAGGGTTTCCTCTTCCCTTGTACGCGCAAATTGGTGGCCCTGAAGGAGGCGGCGCGGGCGCCACGCAGTGGCGCCGCCGCCGACGCCAGCCATGGTCACGGCGAAGGTCGTCTTCCCCGGAGTCCACGCCGAGGCTCTGCCGGAGTTTGTGCCCGGCGTCGCCGTGCCTCCTAAGTCTTGGATTCATCTTCCTTCTTTCTTCACCTCCGTCGTCCGGGCAGGGAGCCCTGGGACTCTGGCTGCAGCACGCCCGGCTGCAGCACCCTCGCGACCGGGCAGAGGTCGCAGACGTTGCCCGGGCGAGGTCTTCATGACCACGAGGTGGAGCGAGGTCGCCGGGTCTGCAGGGCGAGGGGCGCCTCACGATCCACCTGAGTACGACGGTGCTTCGGTGGTGTCCTTCAAGGTCTTCGACGGAGGGTCCTCGATTGGAGTGCTGCCCGGGAGGCGGTCGGGGCCCTCTGCGGTGAGACAGAGGCCGGTGACCACTCCTCGGCAGCTTCTCGAGGCGGCGAAGGTGCAGGAGGATCCAGCGACTCCACGAGCTCTTCGCGACGCCGGAGACGGCGGCGACAGCTACTGAGCCCCGAGCCTGCGCCGCTCCCGGAGCAGGGTGGGCTCGTCAGGTCGTCGCCGCCCCTGATATGGATGGGGTTGGCTCCGGACCGGCTGGCCCACTGTTGATGATGGCGTCTGCCGTGGTGGTCCATGTAGATAGGACTCCTTAGGATTCGCGTCTTTTGTTCCTGCGAGGAGCCAAGAATGTACCCCGCGGGGGCTTGTAAGATGTTTGCAGCTTCGTTTGTCAATATGATCCTTATTGTGAGGCAATGCGAGATGCTCATTCCGTTCTAGCTAAGTTTCTTCCTTTCGGACCTCGTGGAGGGCACGATGCTCGCGACGATGTGTCCCAGTCCCAAGGCGGCTTCAGCCGTCGCTGGTTTGCCAGGTCGCGATGCCGTGGTCAAGGCCAGGAGGTGAGCGGCCCGAGGTCCGGTAAGAGCCTCTGAGTCGCGATGCTCAGGGGGTCCCCCTTGGTGCTCAAGCGGCCATCTTTCGGTGAGAAAGGAGAGCGACGTTGCTAACACGGAGTTGCATTGAGTGTGGGGATGGTGTTCCGATAACTAGTGTGTCCGGAGGGTGACTTATCTCGAGGGTCAGGACAACGCTTCCTGGTGCAGCGCTAGATCCGTGCCTTGGCCGACGAGAGATTGTGTGGCGAGGTCGTTTCGTGCTCCTTGGAGGGACCGTGCAGGTTCACCACAAAAGGAACAAGAGCTCGTCGTGGCGATCGTTAGTCCTACCGTTAGTTGCTTTGGAGAGGCGCGAGAGGCCTCGCGAGGTGTGTTGGGGCACCCGTGAGCCAGCGCGGGACTCACGAGGCCCTACCTCAAGGCGGCTTGCGCTGGCTCTGAGCCTTGTCTTCGAGTGTGTTCCTGCAAATTGGGCCGGATGCGGTGCTTCACGTCTTTGGGTCCGGCTCTCGGGCTGGTCTCGGCCGTCGGCAGCAAGCCGGGTCGTGATGCCATGGACAAGACCCGGAGGGTGAGGGCGGAGAGCGGCAGGAGCCTGAGTCGCGATGCTCGTGCACCCCCCTTTAACGCAGCAAGCTGGATTAGATGACGCAACTCTCGTCCTCGGGTCCCGGCTCTCGGGCTGGTCTCAGCCGTCGCTGGCAAGCCAGGTCGCGATGCCATGGACAAGACCAGAGGGTGAGGGCCGGAGAGCCGGTAGGAGCCCTGAGTCGCGATGCTCAGGAACCCCCCCTTTAACGTGCAAGCTGGGTTAGATGACGAAACTCTACGTCCTCAGGTCCCGGCTCTCGGGCTGGTCTCAGCCGTCGCTGGCAAGCCAGGTCATGATGCCATGGACAAGACCAGAGGGTGACGGCCGGAGAGCCGGTAGGAGCCCTGAGTCGCGATGCTCAGGCACCCCCCCTTTAACGTGCAAGATTCTGTCACCCAGGAAAAGGCATGAAATAACAAGCATGGTGGAGCGAGAGCATAATCCTAAGGAAAAAGTAGGAAGGATACATGCCGCTGGGACAGGCCCGAGCGGCTTGGGGATGATGCAGCCCGAGGGGCGCCCCCAACAAGATAGGCTAACAACATGAAATAAAAGGGATACATGCCGCAGGGACGGACCCACGCGGCCTGGGAATAATGCGGCCCTGAAGGCGCTCCCAGCCAGAGATAAAATTTAAAGATGTCACCTGGTGATGTTGGGGATGAAGGGGTGTTGGTGTAGCAGACTCGGTGGGCTGCGGGAGCCGATCCTCACGAGCCCCCAGGCCTGGGGGCCTCGGGAGGCTCCGGAGGCGCTGGCAGCTCCTTAGGGGCCATCTCCATCTCCGACAGGGCTGCGGCGTGCCTGACCTCTTGAGCCTCCAGGATGGCCCTCATGAGACGCTGCTGCGCAGCAGCCGCGTTTGGCAGGCCATAAGGCATGCGTACGTAGCTGTGGGGCGGACCTTCGCAACGTCCCACTCGCGAGGGCCAGAGGCGCTCTTGAGACGCGGCTCGGTTGAGCCCTGGTATGTCGATGCAGACGCGCAGCCCACCATCCTCGCTGGATGGGGGCGCGTGAGTGGCGGCGGCTGCCCCTCATGACCCCTCATGACCCTTGACTCCTGTAGCTCCTGAATGGCCTTGCTGACAAACTCCTGAGGGTTCGGCCCTCCTTGCCTTGCTCCTGCTTGCGGGAAACGTTCTTCGAAACACGCCTCCACGTGGTGCCCAAGCGCCTCCCTCGAGACCTTGGCGAGGTCGGCGGCCCTCCAGGGGAGAGCCCCCGAGCCCCTTTGAGGAGGCGCCAGGCGCGCTTCCTATGCGATGGAAGGAGGCTCCCCTGGCCCGGCACGCAGGCCCCGAGGGGCCTGCCTCTTGAGGAGCCGGGTCGATCGATGTCTTCTTCTTCTTGGAGTGCGGCCTCGGGAGGCCTCCTGCTGCTTGTGGTGCAGGTCTTCCGGTGATGCGGCCTGAAAAGCTCGCCTGGGGGAGCACCTGCTGCGTCTCTCTCTTCACAGGGCACCGTGATGACTCCGCCGCTTCCTGGCATCTTGAGGATGTTGTAGCCATGGTGGGTTACGGCCATGAATTTGGCCAACGCTGGGTACCCGAGGATGGCGTTGTACGGCAGGAGAATGTGGGTGATGTCGAAGTCGATGAGCTTGGTGTGGTAGTTGTCGCGAGCCCCGAAGGTGACAGGAAGGCGGACCTGCCCGCTCGGGACCGTGGAGCCGTCGGTGACTCCGGAGAAAGGCTTGGTTGGCTGAAGCTGACTTTAAGGCACTTGAAGATTGTTGAATGTCTCCGCAGACAGGGACATTGAGCCTGCTCCACCCGCTTTCGATGAGGGTCTTGGTGACTAGCACATTCTTGATGATTGGGGAACAAAGCATCGGGAGAACTCCGGCTGTGGCTGCGCACTTGAGCTGATCCGCTGAGCTGAACGTGATGGCGCACGCCGACCACCTGAGAGGGCGTGTGGACTCGAGCTTGTGGAGGACTGCATTCACTTCGCGGGCGAACTGCTTGAAGATGCGCTGAGAGGCTGGGGCCTGAGCTCCGCCCAGGATGCAGGCGATCGCACGCGCTTCCTGGAAGCCCCCAGCCCCCTCGTCCTGATGACGGTCTTCGATTCTCCTTGGTGGCGGCAGCAGCGGAGGGAGGCCTGCGTTCCCCTACGGGCAATCCTCGCGAGGCTGATCCCTCCAGCCTCCCTCGCGAGGTGGGTCTTGCCAACGGTCCTCGCGAGGTTGGTCGCGCCACCCTTGGCGCGGGCCGCGGTCTTCCCAGCGTCCTGCATTCCTTCCTCCTCCTCGGCCATAGCCCGGTCGGCTTCACAGGCCGGGCGTCTGCCGACCTTCCTTCAGCACGCCCGGAGCTCTTGACATTCATTGGTGTTGTGGGTGTGGAGGTCATGGTACACACGCACCGGCTGCCCTTGGAGGACTCGGGCTGATCTACGCCTCGGCAGTGTCTGGTTCGGCTGCGAGCACGGCAGCCCCTTGCGATTCACGTCCTTGGCCTTGGACTTCTTTTCTTGGGATCCGCGGCAGCAGCTCGAGGAGGGAGAGGGCGCCCCTCCTCACTGGCGCGCACTTGGTCGCCAAGTTGAACAGCTCCGTGGAGGTGCACAGATCTTCATGCATCGCCAACTCCTCCTTCATCTTGGCGTCGCGCCGCGCCGTCGGAGAAGGCAGAGATGATGGCCTCCTCCGTTACCACAGGGATCTTGAGGCGCTGCGTTGTTGAAGCACTTTGGATGTACTTTTGCGGGGTTTCCCACAGCTGCTTGATTCGGGCGCATGTCGCTACGGCGGGTGGCGGTCGTGAGTACCACGGAAGTTGGTGATGGCGGAGTACGCATTCGGCCCAGGAAGATATCGTGCACAGGGCGATTCCGAGAGCAGTCGCGGGCCCGTCCTTGAGCGCCATGGGAAACCAATTCGCCACGACCTTTTCATCCCCGTTGGCAGCCTCGATGCCCAGCTCGTAGAGCTGGAGGAACTCCGTAGGGTCAGCCGTGCCGTCGTAGCGAGGAGGCAGGTCTGGCCTGAATATGGAGGGCCACGCGACGCTGCGCAGCTCGGAGGTGAAGGCGCGGCAGCCCGCCCTGGCCGCGGGGGGCCTCGGACGACAGAGAGCCTGGTCTTGCGGGCCTCCTCGGCCGCGGCCGGGGGCAGCGAAGGTCTTGACGTGCCGGAGCGGGAGCGCCCGGCAGCTTCTGTGGGCAAGGAACTTCTTGACAGCTTCTCTTGCCGCCGGCGCTGGCGGAGCGGGTTCCGCGACGAGGCCGCGCCTTGGAGCCAGGGCACCGGCTTGAGGAGGAGGCGGATGAGGCACCCCGGGAGCTTCATCGCCCGCGCCGGGCGGGGTGCGGTGCAACGAGACGGACGGCGCGGGGTCGCCTCCTGCAGCGCGGACGAGCTCGGCGACTCGGTCGAGCCATTCTTCGTAGACGTGCCGTCGGGAAGCGGTAGCGCAGAGCTCGTTAGCGCGATGAGTGCAGCTCGGGCCTCCATGGCGCGAAGCGCGTGACGAAGAACCAGCGGGGGTGAGCGAAGGCGTGCCGGTGCGGCCGTCCCGCCTCATGGACGGGTGCTGGGACGATGCTTGCCGCTCGTTCCCCGCCGGGCCGGTGGCGACGTTGATGGCAGGTGACGGGGAATGACGAGGGCACCCGCCGACGGGAGCTGTCTGGGCGACATGGGAGGCGAGGGCGGCTCGGCGCTCGGAGCGGGCCCGACGGGCCTCAGACATGGTTGCGGTGGTCGGGGAAGAACGAGGCAACGAAAGGCAGATTCCGGCGCACCCCTACCTGGCGCGCCAAATGTCGGATTTCGGGTTCCGGCAGACCCTTGAGGTTCGAACACTGGGGTGCACGCGGAGATCCAACCCTCCACCGTCTCGTACCTCGCCGAATCGCAGAGACCTAAACTACTAAAAAGAACAGCACAAGAGACACAAGATTTATACTAGTTCGGGCCACCTTTGTGGTGTAATACCCTACTCTAGTTTGTGGCGTGGTGGATTGCCTCTTGGGCTGATGAGGAACAGTACATGGAAGAATAGCCTCGCGAGGGTCTGTTCTTGGTGGGTGTGATGAACTGCTAGGTGGTGTTCCGCCGCTCTAGCTTGAGGATCGGGTCTCTATCTCTCTCTCTGGATTCCAAATGCCAGATCTAGAGGTCGATCGTCTTTTTTCCTACTATGGTGGCTAGCTCTACTTATATAGACGAAGGCCCTGGGCCTCTTCCCAAATATTGGGCGGGAAGGGCGCCAACAATTGGCCATTTTGAAGGGGAACAGCGGGTACACTTATACAGACTAAAGTAAGTCCTCGCCTGCCAAAGGCTCTGGTGATGACGCCTGCTTGGGCTCCACGATGACTCCCTTCCAGCCGTTGGGGCGGGTCTTGGTCTTGTTGAACCGAAACGGATGCCGTTGCTTGATGCTCTCGCCTGCGGTTGCTCCCTTTGCACCAAAGAGGAAAGGAGGACGCTGCGCGGGCTGGCTCCCGACTGGCGCCCTTGGTCGTCATGGCCTGCGTCATGGGCACCTCGCAAGGTACCCTGCCTTGAACTCTCCACCTCCTCATGAGCCAACCTGATGAGGTCGTGCCTGAGGAAGCTCCTGGTCGTCCGCCCCGCGAGGCGTGGCCCCTCGCGAGGGTATTGAGCTTGTGTTGATGAAGATGGGTTGTCCTGGGCCTCCTTTGAGCCACGCCGCAGGCCGCAGGCAGGCAAGTCTGGGGACCCCCGTTCCCAGAACGCCGACAGTGGGAAGAGCCATGTGCGTCATCGGCAAGACGAAGGAGTGCAATACGCTCGCCGAAGCACTGGTGAAAATGGCACGCAGCCGCTGGGTCGGGACGGAGCTCCTTCTAACGTAGTTAGAAGTCGAAGCGCTCCGCGATCCACTCAGCTGTCACCGCCACCCACGCCAGCGGAAGCCTTGGCGCGCGCGCAACTGCTCCTCGACTTCCCTCCTACTGCGGAGAAGCTCGATGAGTGGAGGGCCACCATCCAGAGCCTCGTCACCATCGCGAACAAAGACGATCCGCGATCGGCGTGGCCCTCGGGTCGGCGCTCCACCGAACCACCACATGCCAGCGCTGGGAGGACCGGGGGAGTTGCGGCCATGGTGCACTCTCCTCCTCCTCGCCAGCCGCACCGGGGGAGTTTTCACTAGAGGCCTCTCTCCTGAAAATAGCATATGATGGGTAAACAAATTGCTGTTGGGCAATTGATAGAAATGTGAATAATCATGATGATATCCAAGGCAATGATCATTTATATAGGCATCATGTCCGAGACAAGTAGACAGACTCCTTACTCGCGCTTGCGCTGTCATGGTGATTTCCTAGCCCACTAGCATCGCACACGGTTAATCACTACCTACACCCTTGATTGCGCTTGCACAGCCGTGGTAATTTCACAATGCACTTGCATCGCACACGGTTAGGCCAGTACACCCGTGTCCGTTGAGCATCATCCCAGTCTTTGCAGCAAAACAAAATGTCGGAGAGGGTCAAAAGACAGCCACACTAGCATGTGACCCAAATATATATGAGTGAAAAGGGTGGTCTGTGATGTTCAAAATTCCAATGCACAACTTTGACCGCGCAGGCCCATGCTTGGGCGCATCGTCGAAGATCGATGAGAGGGGCCAGAAGTCAAGAACCACCTCAAAGTTGCCAAACATATGTAGGAAAGTAGGGTGTGATGTTTAATACTTTAAATACACAATGCACAACTTTGGTGGCACCTGCATCGCAAACCCGAGAGCACCCTCGGATATATCTATAATGACATAATGTCGTAGCTACCTAGCTAGGGTGCTTGACCCCACCTCCAACTTCATGTCAACGGGGCGGATGCATGAAATGATACATTGGTCATACATGCATGTCGCCATGAGCTACCATAAGACGGACCAGTGAATCTATCACTTGGTCAAACGACAACTATTGTTGTCGATAAAAAATGGATTATATATATATATATATATATATATATATATATATAACCGATTGGGCCAATAGATTGAACAATCATAAAAGTGCATACGAGAGGGACCACAAAACTAGCAATCACCTTTGCATGTGGCCCAAAATGATGTACGTTGGAAGGGGTGATGTGTGTTTTCAATATTGAATAATGTAAAATTTAGATGTGACACCTGCCTCTCGATACATAAAACAACCATGAAAGCTAGGTAGTTAAGGACGAGATACGCAGGGTATGGTGTCGGTCAAACCCATCAATCCGAGCGTGTGGGAGGGAATCCTGACAACGCATGAGCTCGATCTTTGGTTGAATGACATCTGGCGATGACACTCCCTAACACGAACTAGGAGGAATCCATTCATGGCCAACACCTGCCCCTCGTTAGCGGTCAAAGGGATGATATATATATATATATATATATATATATATATATATATATATATATATATATATATATATAGACACACTCGGGGAGCCCACATATATGCGTGTCGTCACAAAAAACCGCACAAGGGAGACGTGATCGATCAGAAGACCCCCTATAGACTGCATGTGGCCCGAAAATATGTGTGGGTGGTGTGTGATGTGTTCAAATCCCGAATTCACAACTTTGATGGGGCACCAACTACATTACAAACCGAACACCATACCCGACCCCAAGCCAAGTTCAATATGTACGATGTCGGTTCCCAACTTCGAGGCGGGGTGTCATCTAACGCATGTGCTCAAACTTTATTTGGTCTAACATGGCACACATAGCCAACTCTGCACTATCGGATTGGCAACGACCATCTTTCAAAGTTATTCGCACACTATATAGGGGTATAGATATATACCTCGAGGAGCCCACAAATATGTGCGGCGTCTATAAACTGCACAAGGGAGACATGCTCGATCAGATCACCCGCCCCCCTATACCCTGCATGCGGCCCAAAAAATGCATGGGTATGGTGTGTGATTTGTTCAAATTCCGAAGGCAAAAGTTCGATGGGGCACCAACTACATCAGTAACATTACATACCAAACATTGTACCCTCGCGGCCAGGTTAAAGACATACGATGTCGAGACAGCAACTTCGAGGTGGTGGGGGGGTTAGGGGTCGGGTGTCGTCCAGCGCATGTGCTGAAACTTGATTTGTTCTAACATAGCACATGGAGCAAAGAGTAAACCCTTCTCGTGCATTGGGTCAAAGGGATAATTTGAGTGGGCCTACAAATGTCGATCATTCTTTGATTTTTTTTAGAACAAAAAATAACCAATAAAAAACCTATTCTACAAATTAGAAAAACTAGGATCCCAGGGTTTATATAATCTTCATGACAGGTCACTATAGAGAAATTTATCGTCTAAATGTCTATAATGACTGTATCATAGCATGTAAATGAATCTTAAGATATGCAACTTCCCACCGGGTCACCCATCCTTAGACTACTCCAGCCCGAGCATGCTTAACTTCTGCGTTCTATTCAACTAGGCTAGCGGATGGGAAGCCTCCCCTTGCTGATAGGAATTGCCTCCTTCCCTTTAAGCCATTTCACGTTGGTCGGCCTATGGGACCTACTCCCTACTATCACACACTATTGTGCTTTTATAAATTGTGTGCAATATTTACATGGCCGGTGTGTCACCGCCTAGCCTTCTATGAGAACTGACACAGGCAGCGGGAAACCGATGGGAGAATAGGCGGGAAACTGATGGGAGAAGTGGCGGGAAACGGTAGCGTGTTTGGATATATAACAACATTAATATGGAAAACTTAGTAGAGAAGGAAGCGTGAGCTAGCACGACGCATGCGCACAGTGCTTACCCATATAAATAAAATCACAACCGGAACTGCATGTGCTGTCGAAAGGGGTAAGGATTACCACTCGATCTAGGAGCATCCAGCGGTGCAGATGTATGATCCGTGGGGTTTGGGTTCTGGCCAATCAAAACGCACGACTCAGATTGCGCGTGCAGCAGGGGGGCATCAGCCACGATTTTGTAGGCACACCACTTTCGTGAGTGAACTATGTGCTATTTGAAAACATTTCGTGAGAATCTCGGTTTTTAAATCCTCGTATATCCAAAACTCACTCGAAAATCGTGAAACTTGGCATGGTGTCACAACATGGCCCATATATGTGGAGTTAAAAAAATTGTCCATTTTGGGGCAAGTTTTATTACAAGCCTCTTACAAACTGGAGCTTCTCTCAAGAAGACTCGTGGTTCCGATAGGGAAACGTGTTCTCCTTGTGGGCGAAACAATAATCACTGCCTCTTTTCGCCTTGTATTTTCTTCTACAGGCAACGTGGAACCACAGGATATTCGTGCTGAAGTTTAAAATTATTCAGGGTTCGTTTGGCCTTTTATACATTAATTGAGTTTCCTAGGCATTTAATGTCCATAATTCAAATTTGAACTAGAAATACATGCTCCAGTTCACCAAAATGGCTAGAAAAATCATATGTGTGTCCTTTGGGTCCATGTTTAGGTCCCATGCAAGGAACGGGAGTGAATTACAACCATATCGGCGTCCTGGCTCGTCCTCAAATATTTGGAATATCGGTTTTTAAATCCCCGTAAATCCAAAACTCACCAGAAAGTCGTGAAAGTTGGCATGGTGTCACGTCATGGCACATATATGTCGTGGTAAAAACATTGCCCAGTTTGGGCCAAGCTTTATTACAAACCTCTTACAAATCGGAGCCTGTCACAAGAACCCTCGTGGTTTCGATAGGGAAAGGTGTCCCCCTGTGGGTGAAACGATAATCACTCCCTCTTCTAACCTTGTATTTTCTTCTACACGCAACAATGAACAAGGGGAGATTCACGCTGAACTTTGAAATTATTTAGGGTTCTTTTGACCTTATGTGTAACTTACTAATCATCGCACACGAGTACTCGCAGACGCATCGTGTGCGATACTCCTATCCACCGCAAGCAACTAGTTTGCATTTTTCAATTTTTTTTGTACAAACAGAATCGAACACAAACTAACTATAGTAACCGTCTGTGTTATAATATGTCATCACAAGCAGTTCATCCGAGTGGGCTGTTTGTCGCGTATCACACACATCTTGTTTACACAAATCATTTGTGATCTTTTGTCTCATCGCAAATAGTTCATCTATGTGAACTGTATGCCGCATATCACACACATCTTGTTAAGTTGAACCGTTTCTGTTCTGTTCCCTAATCAAAAATAGTTCATCCGAGTGAACCGTATGCCGTATATCACACATACCTTGATCTGGCGGACGATTCTTGTTGCATTCCCTAATAGAAAACAGTTCCTCAGAGCAAACTGCATGTCGTATATCGCACACAGATTGATAAGGCTGCCCGTTTCTGTTTTTCTGACTCATCGCAAACAGTTCGTATGGATCAACCGTATGCCCCACATCGCACACATAATTAAAATATGAACCGTGTTTGATGTCTCTGCCATCACAAACGTTTTGCATCTTTTTTGATGGGTTTTTTACATCCCCATTTGCGATTAATGCATTGCACACAGTTTCGTCAAAGGGTCTCCGATTGTAGTGCTGTGTTAGCAGCATCCTGCAGTAGTGTAGACAAAGTAAACTCGCGCATGAATAAACCCCATCTTTTTATCCTTAATGGCCACGATATAAATACGTGTCATGCCCCTTTCTATCATTGGGATTGAGCACCGCAAGATCGAACCCATCATAAAGCACCTCTCTATTGCAAACCAAAAAAGCACACAAGAGAATATCCACCCCACTCTATTGTCCCCTGCAACAGCGCCAGAAAAAGGTCTTGATAACCCAGAAGTGTAGGGGATCCATTGTAGATTTTTGGATAAATAAGGGTGTCAAACCCAAGGAGGAGCTAAAGGTAAAGTTTATATTCTCTCAAGTTCTATCAACCATCGATACAACTCTATGCATACTTAATGTTCGCTCTACCTAGAACAAGTACGAAACTAGAAGTACTTTGTAGGTGTAATGCTAGAACTACTTTGCAAGAATAAAACTAGGAGTAATTCGCTCGAAAGGCATCCTCGAGCTACTCCCAGCTCCCGATAGAGTTTTTGGGTAAGATATTGAGCCAATGCCTTGTTTGTCCTTCAAGCTTTAGCGGAAGGTACTTGATGGCATGGAGATTGTATCCACCGGCCATATGAATGTGGAGAAGGAAGTCTTCAATCCACATACTCGGGTCAGCTGTTCCATCGTAAGCTTTGATGTTTACGGTTTTAAACCCTTTCGGGAGATGATGTTCCATGACCTCGTCTATAAAGTAAATTGGGTCCACGGGCTCTCAAAAACGAGCTGATTCATCTCGAATATCGATTGGCATCCGGTTATGTGCTTTCTCCCGAGCCCTACAATGCCTGTCTAGCCGGGCCCCATAGCGGACCTGTCCAGCAGGCGCGTATCCTCGTGATCCGTAAATGGATTGCGCCGATGCCGGATTTTCCTTTAGTTCCTTTCGGGAATCATACGGCTCAGGGTATTGGTCCAGGTCCTTCCCTTCACGGCGAGGTATTATGCGGGCGGGGGGTTCTATTTCCCCCATTTGCATGTCCCTTCCCCTAGGAGGACGGTTAGCTTGCTCAGCTCGGCCATGCTTGAATGGCAATTTTTCGGTGACTTCATCATCAAATTCTGGAAGTAGAAGCCAATGTGGGTAAGTTTTAGCTTGGCCTTCATGTCGTAACTCGAGGTATTGTTCAACTGCGAGGATCTATACCCACTTTTCATTTAGCATGTTTTAGTCGACTTGAAGATGGTGCTGCTTTTTCTTCATGCTGCGGGTGGTTGCAACGAGGCACCACCGAAATCTCTCCTACTCATATGGGTCCTTGGGGACTATGAAGTCCTCGGGTCCAAGGCTAACATCCTCCTCAGACTCAGGGAGGTAGTTACTATCCTCTCAATCCTCAAGATCTTTGGGATTATCATTATCTGACATCCCTGTAGGGCCGTTAACCTAAGCTGGCCTGGAGCCTGATGTCTACTACGCAACTTTATTGTTGTAGACACGTGTTGGGCCTCCAAGCGCAGAGTTTTGTAGGACAGTGGCAATTTTCCCTCAAGTGGATGACCTAAGGTTTATCAATCCGTGGAAGGCGTAGGATGAAGATAGTCTCTCTCAAACAACCCTGCAACCAAATAATAAAAAGTATCTTGTGTCCCCAACACACCAAATACAATGGTAATTTGTATAGGTGCACTAGTTTGGCGAAGAGATGGTAATAGGGATATTAGATATTGATTTTTGTAATAAGAACAATAAAAATAGCAAGGTAGCAATTGATAAAACTGAGCACAAACGGTATTGCAATGCTTGAAAATGAGGCCTAGCATCCGTACTTTCGCTAGTGCAATCTCTCAACAATGCTAATATAATTGGATCATATAACCATCCCTCAAAGTGTGATGAAGAATCACTCCAAAGTTCCTATCTAGCGGAGAACATAAGAAGAAATTGTTTGTAGGGTATGAAACCACCTCAAAGCTATTCTTTCCGATCGATCTATCCAAGAGTTCGTACTAAAATAACACCAAATAATTTTAGATTCATAATAATCAATCCAACCCAAAGAACCTCAAAGAATGCCCCAAGATTTCTACTGGAGAAACAAAGACAAGAACGTGCATCAACCCCTATGCATAGATTACCCCAATGTCACCTCGGGAATCCGCGAGTTGAGTGCGAAAACATATATCAAGTGAATAGATATGATACCCCATTGTCACCATGGGTATTCATAGAAAGGCATACATAAAGTGTTCTCAAATCCATAAAAGTATTCAATCCGATAAAATGAAATCTCAAAGGGAATACTCAATTCATCACAACAAGATAGAGAGCGGAAAACACCATATGATCTAAATATATTAACCAAGCCCACTTACATCAAGATCGTGCCATCTCAAGAACATGAGAGAGAGAGAGAGAGATTAAACACATAGCTACTAGTACAAACCCTCAACCCCGAGGGTGGACTACTCCCTCCTCATCATGGTGGCCGCCGGGATGATGAAGATGGCCACTGGTGATGATTTCCCCCTCTGGCGGAGTGCTGGAATGGGGTCTAGATTGGTTTTTCGTGGCTACAGAGGATTGCCGCGGTGGAACTTCTGATCTAGGATTCTCCCGAGGGTTTTTGGAATATTTGGCAATTTATAGGGCGAAGAGGCGGTCTGGGAGGCCATTGAGGTGGGCATAACCCACCGGGGCGCGCCTGGGGGCCCAGGCGTGACCTGGTGGGTTGTGCCCCATAGGGCACCCCCCCAGGTGCTGCTCTGGCCCATTGGATGTCTTCTCGTCCATACAAAATCCATAAAAAGTTTTGCTGCATTTGGACTACGTTTGGTATTTGATTTTCTGCGATGTAAAAAACAAGGAAAAACAGCAACTAGCACTAGGCACTATGTCAATAGGTTAGTCCCAAAAAATGATATAAAGTTTCTATAAAATGATTGTAAAACATCCAAGAATGATAATGTAACAGCATGAATACTTCATAATTATAGATACATTGGAGACGTATCAGCATCCCCAAGCTTAATTCCTACTCATCCTCGAGTAGGTAAATGATAAAATAAATAATTTATGAAGCTAGCAAAGTGCATAAGTTTGATCAATGATAATTTCAACCAATTTTCCTAGCATCATAACAGCAATTATTTCTCATAAAACTTTTCATGTTAAAGTAGCAACCAATTCACATGTTAAGGTTCAAACAATGAATTCTCTTGAAACTCAACAACCTATATTCTTAGTCACCAAACAATTGCAATTCAACTTATTCAAATGTCGGGATATAAATGCGACATATGCCATGGGGTGGCTTATCATGGATGGGGACAAGAGTACGTCGCGGGGCTCTAGAGGCGGGAGTGAGCGAAACTGCATACGCCTGCGAATCTTACCCATGTTCGGGGCTCTCCTAGGAGATAACACCCCTAGTCCTGATCTGCGGGGTCTCCGCATGATCACCATCTCAACAAGGTAGCTACAAGCTTGCTCCTTGAGCTGTTTGGCTAGAAAAGGAAGAAGAACAAGGCTAGCCCTACTTCACTCTCTCTACGTGGGTGTGTCGAAACTAAGGTTCTGAACCCCTTTCATGGGTAACCTGGGGGTTTAGATAGGCCTACCCCCCAGGGGTACAATGGTAATCCGGCCGGGTGTAGGACCCGGCCGGTGTCTCTGGTCGCCGGCTTCTCCGCCGGCTGCTGGGTCCCGCCGACTGTCGTGCTCTCGGCCGACACGTAGGGCCCGCCGCCTGCGGGTCGTGTCAGCAGCTCTGTACTATAGCCTCGCCCCTGATGACAGAGGCTTTGTCAGGAGGAGCGTGGCTACAGTCCCGCCGCCTAGCGGGCGCTCACTGTAGCCACATCCCGTCTTATCTGGTTAATGGCGCACAGACTCCGATGTAGGGGAAGGGCCGCCTGCTAGGAGTCGGCCACCCGCGCACCGTCTGCTCGTGGTTCGCCGCCTTCTGGTGGCTCTCGGACAGGTAGGGCCCACCGCCTGCGGGCCGTACCAACCGCTCGTCATGGGGAGCATGTCTCCCTCTGGCGTGGATGATGTCAAGGGCTTCATGGCAACAGTGCCGCGTCGGGCGAGAGGTGTCCGCCTAGTACACCGCACTGTGGCCACAATCTGCCCCGGATTCAGGGGTGGCAGGTTGTACTGTAGCCACACCCTGTCTTGTCATGTTAATGATGTGCTAACTTTGAGGGGACGATGGGCCGCCTGCTAGGAGTCGGGCTCCCTCATGGCCGCCGGGCTCCGGCACCTTCTAGCAGCCGGCCGCTTGGAACAACCGGCCGAGGAATGCAGTCGTTCGTCCGCGAGGTGTGAGGCGCGCAGTCGGCCCCGATGTCTTGAAATACCATGGGGGGCTGATGAGGCCACCCATGCTCATTTACTCTGACAGTAGTCCCCGAAGCTGGTAGGGCGCCACGGCTGAAGAGGCGAGGAGCCTCAGCAGCTTCCTGGTAGCTTTGAGTTGTCTAGTTGTCTGGTAGTCTGGGTAGCTTTGCTTCGTCCGTCTTCTGGAGGCGCCGATAGCTAGGAGCCGGCCGTAGCCAGGCTGGCCGCCTGGTGAATCCTAAACGGCATGGTGGGGGCCGGGTGGCACGCCAGCTAGATGACAGGCTAGCCGCCCGTTGCTCGCCCGCCATGCGGCGCCAGCAGCCAGGCCGGCCTACCAGCCCACGCGCGCGACGGGACATCGCCGCAGGCCGAAGCCCGCCACTACAGGGCCTCGGCGGGCGCGCGGATCCACTGCGGCCTAGGCGGGCGGTTGGGCTTATGTGGCGCAATAACCGCATGTTGTTAAGGAGCAGAAGGTGCGGGGTCGTGGGGGAGTGGGCGCAGTTAATCCCACGACCCCCCACGTCTCGCCCCCTCGGCTCCGCCGCCAGGGGGCTATAAGTAGGGGGAGGAGGGGCGACAGACGCACGCGCGCCCTCCTCTCCCTTCGTCCTTGCCTTTCTCTTCTCCTTGCTATCGCGGCACCCCTTCCTCTTGCCGAGGCGCTACAACAGCTTGCCGTTGCTGGGCCTCCTCGCACCGCGGCTTCCTTGCTCCGCCACAGATTCGCCCGCTCACCACCGCGCCACGCTTCCGTCGAGCATCCATATCCATGGCGGGCGAACGGGCCGGCGACTGGGATGGCTCCAACGTCCATGAAGACCACCTCACTTTCCTTCTCCATACGTGGTGGTTGCCTCGCGATACGCACGTGAAGGTGCATGTTCCTCCCGAGGCGGAGATCTCGCCGGCACCGGAGGACGGCGAACACGTCGTCTTCCGGTTGCATTTTCTTAGCGGCTTCGGCCTGCCGGCGAGCAGCTTCTTCTGTTCCTTCCTCACTTTCTACAAAGTCCGGCCGCACCACCTCACGCCGAATACGGTGGTGCTGCTGGCCACATTCATCACCCTCTGTGAAGGCTACCTCGGCACACTCCCCACCCTCGAGCTCTAGGGGGAGTTCTTCTACCTCAAGCTCGGCACCGCCGCCAAGAACGAGGCGGCCCAGTGCAGAGCCTACGTCGCAGTGCATCGTTCGGGTACCGGGGTCCGCTTCCCCTCCCTCGCCTTGCTGCATTCGGTCGAGCTGTGGCAAAAATCTTACTTCTCCGCCAAGAACATCCACCCAACGATGGACTACGTCAACCTGCCGGCTTATGCGGCCGGCCCACCGGTCGTGCCCCGCACCAACTGGCAATTCCGTTTGAAGCACCTGTCGGCCACCTCCTCCACCGCTCTCACCCGGCTTCAGGTGATGACGGAGTCGGAGGGCCTCAAGGCCTCGGATCTACTGACCACCTTCATGGCGCGTCGGGTGCTTACCCTCCAAGCCCGGCCCCATATCATTAGCCGCATGAGCGGGCACCGGGACCCATGCCGGATGTGCACCAAGGAGCTGCCGAACGTGGAGGTGGTCTGGCTGGTGAATTACTTCTCCAACTGCAAGCTCTCGGAGAAGGAGTGGCGGTTCGGCAAGCCGCCGTACAGCCGCGCACACCCGCCGCCTGCGGTGGGTCTTTTAATTCTTTTGCTTCTTCGTTCGTCCGAGTTCTTTTTTACCACCTGACCAGTCGGCCGTGGTGCAGATCTTCTCGACCCAGTCGGCAGCCGACGCCCTGGAGCCGGGTCATCAGTACCTGCCGGACCGGTCGGTGAGTGACATGGACGACCCCGACTTGGGGGCGACCTCCATGGAGGAGGATGACGCCACTGGCGGCGGTGGTGATGGAGCAGGCGTCTCCTCACGAGGTGGCCTTGAGGATTAGCCAGATGATGACGAGGACCACGAGTCACGCCACAACTGTGGTGCCGACAGGGTGGGTGCCAGCTCCTCGGCCGCGCCGACTGCGCCAGGCGGCGCGCCGAAGCGTCGAGCTGACGTCGGGTTGTACGGCAGCTGGCCCAAGAAGCCCAAGAACACGACCGCTGCGACCAGGCGGCGGGAGGCCGCCGCAAAGGCGGCCCAATTCCAGAAGGCCTTGAAGTAGCGCCCTATGGTGTCTGCGTAAGTACTTTGATCTTTCCGTTGTCGCTTTACGCTTGCTCTTCTTTCTTCGCAATTTTCTTAGTAGTTTTTCTTGTTGTTGTGTCTTTATAGGGCCCCGCTCTCTCTCTCTCTCTCTCTCTCTCTCTCTCTCTCTCTCTCGCGGGCCCCGTATGCCTCGGTGATTGGGGCGGCAGACGGATCCGTGGGCCCCCGCCGCGTGGATCCACTCGCCGACCTCCAGGAGGCGACGGAGAGGAACGCGCGGGAGGCGCGGGAAGAGCGGAAGAAGGCGGAGGCGGCCGAGGCGGCACAAGCGGAGGCCAATGCCGCGGCTAAGGCTCAGGCCGATGCAGCGGACAAGGAGCGGGCGGACGCGGCCGCCAAGGCGCAGGCAGAAGAGGCGACACACAGCTGTGCCCCGGAGTCCTCCGTCCTGCAGCATGCGGAGTGGCAAGAGCCGGATGGACAGGCGCCAACTGGAGGAGCCGGCGGCGACCAATCGGCCCTGGAGAGGGGAGGAGGTGACCCCGTTATCTTGTAGGCGGAGGTGCCCCCGCATACGCCGACTGCCGACACCCGGAGCAGTCGGCCTGACGCGCCGCTGGTGTCGCCAATTGGTGGCGAGTTAGTGGTAGGTCCGACCCCCGTGGTCCAAACTCCTGTGTGTCGTCATGCAGAGAAAACGGCCTCAGCGCCACGGCCGCTGGAGATCGGGGCCGCTAGCTCATCTGCCCACGATGCCGAGGCTACCAGCACCGCCGCACCAAAGTGGACGCCAGGGGGTGGAACGGGTGTTCTGAATACGGCCGCGCAGGACATCCAGGCCCGGTTCCAAGCCCAAGGCGCCGCCCTCCAGCAGTACACGCAGGCGTTCTTAGCGACGTGGACGGCCGTCCGGGTATGCTTCTTGTTTTTTATTCTTGTAATCTTACGTGAAGTGCGCCACTCCATCGGGTCTAGCCCCGAGTTCCGGGCTCATTGGCGAAGTGGCTCGGAACTTCAAGGTAAGTTCCGAGTGCTAACTTATTTCCTCTTCTGTTGTCTTTGTTGCAGGATTACCACAACATCCGCACAGCCGCCTTCAACTCCCATGTGCAAGAGCTGGTCAAGCGGGCCACTGACTTGACCGAGAGCCGGAGTAAGAACTCCGTATTCTCTCTCGCGGGGGCGTGTCAGCGCACCCGCTGGGTTTAGCCCCCGAGGTTCGGGCCGGCTGCTGAGTAGTCGGGCCGGATCTCCCGGCAACCACTTATCTTCTTTGTTGATTGTTGATGTCCATTCTTTCTTATATTTGCAGGGGCAACCGCCGAACTGCAGTAGTGCCTGGGCGAGGTCCAAACCGAGTTGTGCGCCAAGGAAGAGGAGTGCAGCAAGGCGGCTCGGGAGTGCGACCGCCTGACCAAGGAGCTGGCAGACCAGGCGGAGCGACACAAGGCGGAGCTCCAAAAGCTGAAGGAGAAGGACGACTCCCTCACGTCCGAGTTCGAGACTCAACGCTCGAACTGGGCCAAGAAGGAGAAAATCCTCACCAACGGCTACGGCGAGATCGAGGACATGATCGATGGTAAGTCCCTTTTTTCCTTCGAACAAACGCCGACTGCAGCAGGAGTCGGCTTCCGGCTGCTAATCTTTGATTTTCTTCTTGCGTAGAATTCTTCTCCGGTTACTCCGTCGTCGTGAGCCAGGCCATCGAGGTGCGGCGCGAGCGGCGTAGGAGGGTTGGAGTGAACATTCTGCCCAACGCGCCCCGGAACCTCAACGAGCAGCTTCTGGCCATCAGGGCGCGCCTGCAGCCGGCCCACCGCCTTCTCCACCGCCTTCAGCGCGCCGGGTCCTAGGTGTTGGCCGCCCTCTGGCTGAACGCTCAAGTGCCGTGCACCCCCCGCCGGACTGCGGACTGGCTGGAGGTAGCGGTCGGCCGCATCGAGGCTTGGAAGGTGCGGCTCGAGTCTTGTGAACTGACCTTGGAGTTTGCCAAGGTGTGGTATCCAAGCCTGAATCTTGCCCAGCTAGCCACTTTCCGGGCTGAGGCCGGGCCGGAGCTGGCGGCGGTGGACCGCGCGCTCTCTCAACGTGCGGCGGCGCTCGCCGAGTATGCCAACACCAACGTCTTCATCCCTGAACTGGACGACCGGGGCTCCGAGATGTCGCCTGACTGGTTGGGGCTGAACCCGGACGAAGGGGAAGACTCGGTGGAGGAGATCGCTGATACGTCTCCAACGTATCTATAATTTTTGATTGCTCCATGCTATAATATCTACTGTTTTGGACTATATTGGGCTTTATTTTCCACTTCTATATTATTTTTGGGACTAACCTATTAACCGGAGGCCCAGCCCAGAATTGTTGTTTTTTGCCTATTTTAGTGTTTCGAAGAAACAGAATATCAGACGAAGTCCAAACGGAACGAAACCTTCGGGAACGTGATTTTCTCACCGAACGTGATCCAGGAGACTTGGACCCTGCTCCAAGGAACAAAAAAGGCGGTCACAAGGGTGGGGGCGCCCCCCTAGGGCACGCCCCCCTGCCTCGTGGGCCCCCTGTTCCTCCACCGACGTACTCCTTCCTCCTATATATACCTCATTACCCCCAAAGCGATCGAATCGGAGCCAAAAACATTATTCCACCGGCCAAATTTACGTATCCACGAGATCCCATCTTGGGGCCTGTTAGGAGCTCCACGGAGAGGGCCGTCATCACGGAGGGCTTCTACATCATCATAGCCTCTCCGATGAAGTGTGAGTAGTTTACCTCAGACCTTCGGGTCCATAGTTAGTAGCTAGATGGCTTGTTCTCTCTTTTTGGATCTCAATACAATGTTCTCCCCCTCTCTCGTGGAGATCTATTCGATGTAATCTTCTTTTTGCGGTGTGTTCGTTGAGATCGATGAATTGTGGGTTTATGATCAAGTCTATCTATGAATAATATTTGAATCTTCTCTGAATTCTTTTATGTATGATAGGTTATCTTTGCAAGTCTCTTCGAATTATCAGTTTGGTTTGGCCTACTAGATTGGTTTTTCTTGCCATGGGAGAAGTGCTTAGCTTTGGGTTCAATCTTGCGGTGTCCTTTCCCAGTGATAGAAGGGGCAGCATGGCACGTATTGTATCGTTGCCATCGAGGATAACAAGATGGGGTTTATTTCATATTGCATGAATTTATCTCTCTACATCATGTCATCTTGCTTAAGGCGTTACTCTGTTTTTAACTTAATACTCTAGATGCATCTTTGGATAGCGGTTGATGAGTGGAGTAATAGTAGTAGATGCACGAGGCAGAGTCGGTCTACTTGTCTCGGACGTGATGCCTATATACATGATCATACCTAGATATTCTCATAACTATGCTCAATTCATCAATTGCTCAACAGTAATTTGTTCACCCACCGTAGAATACTTATGCTCTTGAGAGAAGCCACTAGTGAAACCTATGGCCCCAGGGTCTATTCTCATCATATCAATCTCCATTACTTTAATCTTGCTTTGCTTTTTACTTTTCCTTTTACTTTTTACTTTGCATCTGTATATCAAAAATACCAAAAATATTATCTATCATCTCTATCAGATCTCACTCTAAATAAGTGACCGTGAAGGGATTGACAACCCCTAATCGCGTTGGTTGCGTTGAGCTATTTTTTTGTGTAGGTAAGAGGGACTTGCGCGTGGCCTCCTACTGGATTGATACCTTGGTTCTCAAAAACTGAGGGAAATACTTACGAGACTCTGCTGCATCATCCTTTCCTCTTCAGGGAAATCCAACGCAAGCTCAAGAGGTAGCAAGAAGAATTTCCGGCGCCGTTGCCGGGGAGTCTATGCAAAAAGTCAACATACCAAGTACCCATCACAATCCCTATCTCTTGCATTACATTAGTTGCCATTTGCCTCTCGTTTTCCTCTCCCCCACTTCACCCTTGCCATTTTATTCGCCCTCTCTTTCCCAATATCCTTCTCCTTCTCTTTCTCCATTTGCCTTTTTCTCGCTTGCCTTTTGTTTGCTCGTGTGGTTGATTGCTTGTTTGTCGCGATGGCTCAAGATACTACCAAATTGTGTGACTTCACCAATACGAACAATAATGATTTCTTTAGCACTCTGATTGCTCCTCTTGCCAATACTGAATCTTGTGAAATCAATACTGCCTTGTTGAATCTTGTTATGAAAGACCAATTCGCCGGCCTTCCTAGTGAAGATGCCGCTACTCATCTGAATAGCTTCGTTGATTTATGTGATATGCAAAAGAAAAAAGATGTCGATAATGATGTCGTTAAATTGAAGCTATTTCCTTTTTCGTTTAGAGGTCGTGCTAAAGCTTGGTTTTCGTCTTTGCCTAAAAATAGTATTGATTCTTGGAACAAGTGCAAAGATGCTTTTATCTCTAAGTATTTTCCTCCTGCTAAGATCATCTCTCTTAGAAATGACATTATGAATTTTAAACAACTTGATCATGAACATGTTGCACAAGCTTGGGAGAGAATGAAATTAATGATACGTAATTGCCCTACTCATGGTTTGAATTTGTGGATGATTATACAAAAAAATTATGCGGATTGAATTTTGCTTCTAGAAACCTTTTAGATTCGGCCGCGGGAGGCACTTTTATGGAAATCACTTTAGGAGATGCTACTAAACTCCTAGATATTATTATGGTTAATTATTCTCAATGGCATACTGAAAGATTTTCTAATAAAAAAGTGCATGCGATAGAAGAAATTAATGTTTTGTGTGGAAAGATGGATGAACTTATGAAATATTTGCTACTAAGAGTGTTTCTTCTGATCCTAATGATATGCCTTTGTCTACTTTGATTGAGAATAATAATGAATCTATGGATGTGAATTTTGTTGGTAGGAATAATTTTGGTAACAACGCATATAGAGGGAATTTAATCCTAGGCCTTATCCTAGTAATCCTTCTAATAATTATGGAAATTCCTACAACAACTCTTATGGAAATTTTAATAAGATGCCCTCTGAATTTGAGAATAGTGTTAAAGAGTTTATGAATTCACAAAAGAATTTTAATGCTTTGCTTGAAGAGAAATTGCTTAAAGTTGATGATTTGGCTAGGAACGTTGATAGAATTTCTCTTGAGATTGATTCTTTAAATCTTAGATCTATTCCTCCTAAGCATGATATCAATGAGTCTCTCAAAGCCATGAGAATTTCCATTGATGAGTGCAAGGAAAGAACCGCTAGGATGCGTGCTACAAAAGATGCCTTTATTAAAGCGTGTTCTTCCAATTCCTATGAAAATCAAGATGAAGATATAAAAGTTATTGATGTGTCCCCTATCAAATCTTTTTTTTGCAATATGAATCTTGATGAAACTGAATATGATCTTCCTTTACCTAGAAGGCGTTCCAAAAATTCGGAGTATTTAGATCTTTATGATGAAATTGATGAAAGTGGGATTGAAAGAAATAAAACCCTAGATGTTGCTAAACCCACTATATTGGATTTCAAGGAATTTAATTATGAAAGTTGCTATTTAACTGATTGTATTTCCTTGTTGCAATCCGTGCTAAATTATCCTCATGCTTATAGTCAAAAGAAAGCCTTTACCGAACATATCGTTGATCCCTTGATGCAATCTTATGAAGAAAAACTCGAGTTGAAAGTTTCTATCCCTGGAAAACTCTATGATGAGTGGGAACCAACTATTAAAATTAAAATTAAAGGTCATGAGTTTTATGCTTTGTGTGATTTGGGTGCTAGTGTCTCCACTATCCCCAAAACTTTGTGTGATTTGCTAGATTTCCGTGACTTTGATGAGTGCTCTCTAAACTTGCATCTTGCGGATTCCACTATTAAGAAACCTATGGGAAGAATTAATGATGTTCTTATTGTTGCTAATAGGAATTATGTGCCCGTAGATTTTATCGTTCTTGATATAGATTGCAATCCTTCTTGCCCTATTATTCTCGGTAGACCTTTCCTTAGAACGGTTGGTGCGATTATTGATATGAAGGAAGGGAACATTAGATTCCAATTTCCATTAAAAAAGGGCATGGAACACTGTCGGTGCGGAGACGACACCTATGGGATCACAAGAATCCCTACTACGGCTGCGGGGCGCGGGGTCGTGAGAAGAGCGGATCAAACAGATAGCACACGGGTTCTTTTATCCAGGTTCGACGCGAGATGCGTAAAACCCTACTCCTGCTTTTGGTGGTTAGCTTATTTGTGTTCTTGACTAGCTATGGGGCGTGAAGAGCTCCAAAAAGCCGAATCCCCCTCCTGGTCGCCTTGGGCCTCCTTTTATAGGGAAAGGGGTTGCCACAGTGGCGTACAGGAGGTGGACAGGGTATAGACATACGAGTTTATCCCTCGCATTACATGAGAAGGCGCCATAAATGCGTCTTGCTTAGGTGTCCTTACTTTACCGGGGACGGGGGAGAGCCCAGTCTCGTCCGCTGCCGCTTCCCTTCGCGTTGACACGCGCCCTGGCCAGCGGTGCCTGTGGTGCCATGTAGGCAGGCAGGCAGCTGAGGTGGCGCCGTGGTGGGTCTCACAGAAGGTTCTCTTGTCGCCACGCAGGTGCCTGCCCAACTGGTTGGGTCGGCAGCTGCATGATGGAGGCTTGATTGGTGCAGGCCCGATGGTGGCCCTACGGGTGTCCTTGGCAGGGGCCTTGCCGCAGCCTCGGCGAGGGCCTTGGCGGGGCCCCGGCAAGGGTCTTGCCGTGGGGCCTGCTGTCATCCCCGGCAAGGCTCTTGACGTGGGCTTCGTGGTCCTCCTTGGCCAGGATCCCGCCAAGGGTCGTCATCTTTGATAGGATGTATCTAATCTTTGGATGTCTTCACAAAGATTTGCACGCCACCACGGGGATGTCTCCCGAATCCTTTGCCCCATGGGGGGGGGGGGGCAGTGGACTCAAAGGTGATCCGCTCCGTGGGCGTGGGGCGAAACCGCCCGGCAAAGAACCTTGCCGGGTTTGCTAAAACTGCCCCGGCAAGGATTTTGTCTGGGAGTCTCGTGCACTTTGCTCTTTGTGGTCTTGGTCTTGGCGTCAAATCCCTGTTTCTCTTGGCGCTGACCTTACCTTGGCTCACCTCCCTCGCCTTGCTTAGTGTGTGGCGTGCGGCTCCGGAGAATGCTGTGCAGGTCCAAAAGGTGTACCCTTCTTTCTGTACACCGACAGGAGCCCCCGGGCCTGGGCCACACGTAAGCGCAATCGCGTCGTTGGGCTAGGCCCAAAAACGGTGCGCGGGCAGGCAGGGTGGTTTTTACCGCGGTAAGTCTTTTCGCGCGCTGCGCTTCCCACGCCTCCCGCGCGTGGCTTGGCGTGGGGAGGTGTGCGTGACGTGGGTGGCATGCGTGGGGCTGAGCTCTGCACGCATGCATCCCGTCGCAGTAAAAGAGGGCGGCTCGCGTCTTCCCCACGAACGGGGGGAGGCGTGGAGGCGCGGCCTATTTACTGAACGGGCCCGGGGCGTGGTCTTCAAGGTGTCCACTCCCCACGATCACGGGGTGGGGAGAGGTCACCTCACCCGTCGCCTCGGTCCCGCATGCTTGCCACGTGGCTCTCATGCGCTTGGGGTTACGAACGGTGGAGGCGGGAAACCGGGCCGTCGCGGGCCGGGGCAGCGGGTTGGCCCCAGTTCCCTGCGCCTTCCACGTCTCGATTGGCTGAGCAGGGCGGCCGTGCCCCCACCCCGTTCCTTTATAAAGAGCGGGGGTGGAACGTCGCCCCGCATTCTTCCATCTTCTCCTTTCTTTAGCTTATGCTCTCCCTCCCTCCATCCGCCATGGAGAGAGGGAATCCTGGTTCTTAAACGGTGGCGGCAAGGGTCACCGCTCGACAACGCGTCCTTCCTTCCCCTTCACCTGTGGTGGCAGAGCCAGCCGCGAGGGGAAGGGGGAGGGGGCGAGGCCGCGGGCGAGGCCGTGGACGAGGCCGAGGCGCTCAGGGAAGAGGAGAACGGGGTGGTGCGCCGGCCCCGCCTCCGCCAGTGGTTCCTCCCCTCACGGAGGGACATGTTGGGGATGACCCTTGCGAGTTCTTCGTCAGGCTGCGCCGGCCGCCTCGCCGTCGCCTTCGCCTCCCGACTCCATTCGCGAGCGAGATGGAGCGGGATCCACCGGAGTCACTGCGGCTGCACATGAGGGGCTGTTGGATCAGTGGTACGCGAGTTCGCGTCGACTTTCCAGCCCCTCAGGTGATGTATCTTGGTCGAGGGTGGAAGACGTTCGCCCACATCCACCGCTTGACGGCGGGGCTCACTCTCCATTTCAAGCTGATGGAGGGCGGCCTCCTCTCCGTCAAGGTCTTGGTGCCGGGACTCGGGCAAGGTGCTGCGTGGAGAGCTCTTACGATAGGGAAGGCTCCTCCTTGAGCGGGAGTGGCGAGGAGGACAGCGGCAGCGGCAGCGAGGGTAGCAGCGAGGATGACGGGTCCGACTAGGTGTCGGGCGTCGCTCTGTGCGGCACCGGCGATCCCATCATCCGTGTCGCCGGCTTCCTGAACTTCTCGAGGTCGCCTCCTTGGGTGGCTGGCGTCGGGAGGCTGCGGAAGAGGAAGAGGGCGGGCGGCAAGGCCTTCGACGCATGCTGACGTCCTGCCGCCTCGTCTTTGAGCCCTACTTCCGGCGCCGCCCCCACCATCTAGCCTTCGGACGGCCATTGAGATGTTCTCTTGGTGCCTCCTGCCACCCATAGCTCGCCTAGGCGCCCCTTTTGCCCTTTTCGCCTACTTGACCTGCCTCCTGAGGAGAGGGATAAGGAAGGGGTTACGGGCACCTTATCTCTTTTTGGTTTGTAAGCCTTCGGGCCTTGGCTGAATTTAAAATTTGTAATCCCATCATTCATGTTTTTCATTTCCTATGGACTGTACCTGAGTGGAATGTTTTTAATGAAAAAGGGATGCTTGCCGGGTCATTTGTTTGCGGGTAGAACCCACGACAAGGAGTAATCCTTGATATCTATAAGATAAACATTTCCTTGCCCGGCAACAGGCCCTGCCGTCTTCCCACTTTGCTCGACCTTTCTCACGCTTTTGGCGGAGGCAGGGATGAGGTGGAGTTCGAGCTCCTCGTTTCATCCCTTTGCTGCCGCGACTTCGACCAAACCTGGCCCCAGGAACGGGCCCTAGGGCCTAGAGTTTCAGGGAGCACGGTAGCTTTGGGAAAAAACGAGGTTTCACATACCTCAGTCCATAAGGAAATGCATGACAAGGGATGAAAGACTTATCTGACGTTGTAGCCCCCGGCAACTCTGGTTTGCCGTGGGTGAATCTCTGTACTTGCAGCCCCCGGTAACACTGGCTTGCCGGGGTCTAGATACTAGTCCGTCCCTTCTTTTCTTTCTCGTCCTCAAGTGATCCAGCAAGGATATATGTGAGTCCTGCGATCCAAAGAAGATAAAAGGACGGCAAAGAGGTGCACACTCGACCTCTAAGCTAAGGGTTAGTCGCTACTGAGCACTATCAACCCTAACCAAGGACGAGACTCGACCAAGCATGCATGCTATAACTTAGGGCGCCAGCGCTTCATTTATTTATGCTCAGGGTCTGCGCCTGGCTTTGTACAAAGGGTTACATGCATCATCGGCAATGCTTGCACAAAAGGTGGCTTGCCGGGGGGCCCGGCGAGCCGCGCCTTACGGGTAAAACTTGCGAAGATGCTCAATGTTCCAGGAGTTGCTCACCGGAACGACATCTTCGGTCTCCAAGCGGACTGCGCCGGGCCTGGTGACTCGTATTACCCGATAAGGGCCTTCCCACTTTGGCGTCAACTTGTTGGAATTCTTGGACGATTGAACGCGCCGAAGGACAAGGTCGCCTTCCTCAAGGCTTGGGCATGAACCTTGCGGCTATGGTAGCGGCGCGCAAGGCTTCTTTGGTAGCGTGATGCTCTCACAGCCACCAAGACGATCTTCCTCAAGGAGCAACTGCGTCGTCTTGTCAGCGATTGCTCTTGCTCGAAGCTTCGTCATAAGCGAGCACTCGAGGTGACCCGTATATGAGTTCGATGGGGAGAACTGCTTACGCCCGTACACGAGGGCAAGGTGTATGCGGCGGTGGCTCGATTTGGCGTCGTTCTGATCGACCAAAGAACCGCCGGCAACTCATCAATCCAGCGCCTTCCACTCTTGTGCAGCCTATCAAAGGTCTTGGTCCGTAATCCCCACAGTACTTCAGCATTTGCCCTCTCAGCTTGACCATTGCTTCGTGGGTGAGCAACGGAAGCGAAACAAACTCTGCTGCCGAGGTCTTGGGTATATTGCATGAAGGTGCGACATGTGAACTGTGTGCCGTTGTCGGTGATAACTCTGTTGGGTACGCCGAAGCGGTACACCAGTCCCTTGAAGAACTTGACGGCTGACTGAGCTGTGACCTTCCTCACTGCCTCCACCTCCGGCCACTTTGTGCACTTGTCGATGGCAACGTACAAGTACTCAAATCCCCCGGCGGCGCGGGAGAAAGGGCCCAGTATGTCGAGCCCCTAGACCGAGAAGGGCCAGGAGAGAGGAATAGTTTGGAGGGCTTGAGCTGGATGATGAAGCTTCTTTGAATGGGCCCGACACGCTTCACACACGGTGACTAGTGTCGTTGCATCCTGGAGGCGGTGGGCCAAAAGAAGCCTTGCCGAAATGCCTTGCGGCAAGGGCCCTTGACCCAATGTGGGATCCACATACGCCTCCATGTATCTCTGCCAACAGCCCGATCCTTCCTCCCGAGGGATACACTTCAATTTCACACTGTTCGGCCTCTTTACATGCGAGCGTCATCGACGAGCTGGTACATGGTGGAGCGACGGGCTACTTTTTTCCGCTTCTTCCTGCTCCTCGGGAAGTTCCCTGTTGGAGGAATCGGACGGTGGTGAGCCCACGCCGAGAACTGGGCTCGACGGCGAGGACTAAAGGCATCTCCTCCGCAATAGGGCGGCTGCCTCGACGGCAAGAGCTTGACACTCCGCCGGAGCCAGTCGTCCCGTGGCAGGCTCAGTATCCCCGGCAACATCCTTGCCGGCGGCTCCGGGGAGCTCGGCGGGAAAGTACTTGCCGGTCCCTGATTTCCTCCTCTTATTCTGCTCTGTTGATGGATCAACGGATGGCTGAGTTAGCTGAAGCACAAAGGTACCTGGTTCCACAGGTAGCTTGAGGGCAGCGCGCTTTGACAGGTAGTCGGCGATATCGTTCTCCGCTCGAGGAACGTGTTCAGCCTGTATCCCGTCGAAACGCTCTTCCAGCTTTCTCACTTCATCGACATAGGCCTTCATCAACGGGCTCTGGTAATCCTTGTTGACTTTCTTGATGACAAGCTGTGAGTCTCCCCTGACGATGAGTTTCCTGATTCCGAGGTCCGCCGCGATCCTAAGACCGGCAAGCAGCCCTTCGTACTCCGCCGCGATCCTAAGACCGGCAAGCAGCCCTTCGTACTCCGCCGTATTATTTGTTGACACCTCCCTGGGGAAGTGCATCTGGATCACGTACTTGAGGTGCTCTCCGGTGGGCGCGACAAGCGATCGCCAGCCCCGGCGCCCTGTAAGGAGAAAGCCCCATCAAAGTACATGATCCAATCGCAACTTGCCTCTTTGCCGGGGAGAGCAGTCTCTTGGGCTTCTTCGTCAGGTGTTGTGGTCCATTCTGCAATGAACTCCGCTAGGACTCGGCTCTGAATCGTTGAAGTACTCTCAAACTTGAGGCCAAAGCTGGACAACTCCAGTGCCCATTCCACAATTCTTCCCGTTGCGTCTGGATTGTGCAATATCCGTTGCAGAGGGAAGTGAGTGACGACAGTGATCTCGTGCGCCTGGAAGTAGTGATGCAGCTTCCTCGAGGCCATAAGGAGGCCAAAGAGCAGTTTCTGCACACCGGAGTACCTTGATCTAGACCCCTGCAGGAGGGAACTGACAAAGTAGACCGGGTGCTGCATCATTTTCTTCTTCGGCGGCACCCCAACTGGCGGTGTCGCCCCTGCATTGGTGGCATCAGGCTCCGCCGCTGCCATCTCCTCGTTGTCAACCTCTCTCTGCGCCACCAATGCGGCGCTGACCACTTGGTCCGTTGCCGCCAGGTATAGCAGCAACGGTTCTTTGTGGCCTGGGCGCAACTAGTATCGGCGCAGAAGAGAGGTATTTCTTCAAACTTTGCAATGCTGCTTCGGCTTCTGGCGTCCACTCCATCGGGCCCGCCTTTTTCAGGATCTTGAAAAGGGAAGGCGCGCTTCAGCGAACTTGGAAATGAACCTTCCCATGGCGGCGACGCAACTAGCAATCCGACGCACATCCTTGATTCGCTTGGGTGCTTCAATCTGCTCTATAGCTTTGATTTTGTCCGGATTGGCTTCTATCCCACGCTGTGACACCAAGAACCCGAGAAGCTTGCCGGACGGGACGCCAAAGACACACTTCTCAGGGTTCAGCTTGAGATTGATCTTGTGCAGGTTTGCAAATGTTTCCTCGAAATCCGGTATGAGGGTTGCCATGTCCTTGCTTTTGACCACTATGTCATCCATATAAGCTTCCATATTTCTATGGAGCTGGGGTTCAAAACCAATCTGGACTGCCCTTGCAAACGTCGAATCAGCACTCTTCAACCCGAAGGGCATCTGCATGAAACAATACGTACCACATGGGGTGCTGAATGTTGTCTTCTCTTCGTCTTCTCTTGTCATGAAGATCTGGTGGTAGCCGGAGTAGGCGTCGAGGAATGACAGCAGATCACACCCAGCCGTGGAGTCGACAATCTGGCCAATGCGCGGCAACGGGAAGGGGTCTTTAGGGCAAGCCTTATTGATGTATGTGTAATCAATACACAGTCTCCACTTCCCATTTGCCTTGCGCACCACGACCGGATTGGCCAACCACGTTGGATGGAGCACTCCTCTTACCAAACCCGCTGCTTCCAGTTTTCGGATCTCTTCTGTGATGAACTCTTGTCGTTCCAAAGCTTGCTTTCGACCTTACGCTTGACGGGCGCGCATGAGGGCGCATAGCAAGGTGGTGCTCAATCACCTCCACAGGAACACCGGGGATGTCGGAAGCTTTCCATGCAAACACATCGACATTCGCCACAGGAAGGTGACGGCGCGTCTTCCTATTTGTCGTCGAGGGTGGAACTTATGGTAAAAGCTCCTCCCGTGCCGTCCTCATTGACAGAAACCTTCTTGGTTCCCGGCGGTATGGCCCTGGGCTTCTTGTTTCCGCCGGTGGAGCTCTCTGGCACGTCCTCGACGGTAGCGCTACGCTCCGAAGAGGTGCGCTTGCCGGAGTGGGTGTCCGAGGCCTCGCCGGCCTTCTTCTTCTTTGCTCCCGGGGTACCAGCGGCAGGAGCAAGCGCCCTAGTGAAGGCAGCTGCTGCAACTGCTTGCTGGTATAATTGGTCAGCGCAAATCAACGCATCCTTCTTGTCGGAGGGGATGGTGATGATCGTCACAGGTCCCGGCATCTTCAGGGTGTTGTAGGCGTAGTGTGACGCCGCCATGGACTTGGCCAGCGCTGGGCGGCCAAGGATCCCGTTGTAGGGCAAAGGGATCTTGGCAACATCGAACACGATCCTCTCCGTCCTGAAGTTCAGGTTGCTTCCAAAAGTCACGGGCAGCGTGACCTTTCCCTTGGGTTGGCTTCTTCCCGGGTTGACCCCCTGAAACGTGCCCGTCTCTTCGAGGTCTCCATCGGGAATCTGCAGTTTCTCGATCACGGCAGGCGAGATCAGGTTCAGACCGGCCCCGCCATCGACTAGCATCTTCATCACCTTGAGGTTGCGTATTGTTGGTGAAACCAACAATGGCAAGCACCCGACCGCAGTGGTGCGATCAGGGTGGTCCTCAGTGTCAAAGATGATAGGTGTGCTGGACCACTTCAGCGGCCTTTGGGCATCAAACGACGGCTCTGCTGCTATGATCTCTCGTGCCCACTGTTTAAGCCGGCGGTGAGAAGTATGGAGTGAGGCGCCGCCGTCGACGCACATGGCCTCTGTAGCTTTCTGAAACTCTTGGTCGCCGGATTCGTCATCCTCTTCGTGATCGTCGTCTTCTGGCTTTCTGTCACGGCCCCGGGCGGGCCTCTCCTGCTGCTTGTCCTTGCCACGATGGCCCGCCTGGCCGTCACGCTTCTTGATGGACCCCTCAGCACCGTCTGGGCCCTTCTCCTTGTCTCGCCTCTCATACTCGGCCCTCTGCTTTTCAGCGAGGAGCTCGGCCTGTCGGCAGTCCTGGAGAGCATGGCCTTTGGTGCGATGGATCTTGCAGTATCGCTTGTTGGAGTTTCACAGCTTCTCGGCAGCCGCCAAGGCCCGGCAGGCGACACATCCGGCAACCTCCTTGCCGGGGTCGTCTGTCCTGGTTTTCTTGGTGGAGCCGGCGTCATCAGATCCCTCGACGGGCAAGCACGGCTTTTCCTTTGCGCTTCCTGTTGCGGCGCCGGCCTTTCTTCGCCGGGGCGGCAATATCCTCATCTGAGGAGTCGGTTTCCACGCCGGCGTCTTCGCCAGGGTACTTCCTTCCCTCCTCAGCCCGGGCACATTTGTCGGCAAGAACATAGAGTTCTGCTACATCTCTCACCTTGTTCATTGCCAGCTCTTCGCGCATCTTTCGGTTACGCACGTTCTGATGGAAGGCGCTGATGATGGCGGCAGGGTGAACATCAGGGATATTGTACTGTACCCGGCTGAACCTCTAAATATACTTGCGGAGACTCTCGCCTCCCGGCAAGTGCATCAACCACGACATGGCGTTGGGCTTAAGAGCCAACGGGAAGTAATTCGCAAGCACCTTATCGTCGCGGGCTCCGGTAGCTTGCATCGCGATGGTGTAGACGCTGAGGAACTCGGACGGGTGGGTCTTTCCGCTGTACTTCTCGCCCACGTCGGGTTTGAAGGTGCGGTGAGTGGGCCACTGGAACTGCCGCAGCTCACGGGTAAAAGCCGGGCAGCCTACCTCGTAGGGTAAGCCTTTGGGGCTCCCCGGTGCCGGGTGGCTCACAGCAAGCCACCTGCCGCTTTGTCGATTGGTGGCGGCGCTCCGTCTTTGGCGCCGATAGTGGTTCGAGCGTCTTCATGTTCTCGTTCCCGAAGAACTTGGCGCTGCTCACGGCGGGCCCGCGGGTCGGACGATGCTACGGAGATCTCGTCGCCCGTAACGTCGGGACGGGCGAGCGTCCGCGGTACCGGGTGAGGAGAAGGCGAGTGCACTGTGGTTGCAGCGCCACCGGCTCTCCCGCCACCGGTGCGTGGAACTCCGTTGGAGCGTCGACCCGGGGGCTCCACCGGACCTGGTCCGTCTTTGTTGGCCACCGCAACAAGGCTTCGGATAGTGGCTCTCCATTCGTCGAGTTTCCCTGTAGTGGGAGGAAAATCGAGGAGCAACTGCGCGCGTGCCAGCCTGCTGGCGTTGGTGGCAGCGAAACCTGCACGGATCGCGACACGCTCGACTTCCGACCATGTCGGCGAGCTCTATCACGACCCCGGTCCCATGCCACCTTCTCTAGTGCCTCGGCGAGCGGGCAGGTCTTCTGAATCCCGGGAGTGGCGCTCGGGGCTCTTTCCGCGGCGACGCCCGGGGTCCTCGGCGTGATTACGCCGTTCATCGCGCGTCGCTTGAGACGAACGCACCGTTGGCGCCGGCGTGGGAGTCTTGGAAGCCCTTGCGTCTCCCGCGAGCGGGGTGGCAGCGATCTTGGAAGGCCCCGCGCCACCCGCGGAGAGCCTGGCTCCATCTTTGGATTTGGCGGCGTGCAGCCCGTTTCCAGGCGCACGAACATCGCCGCCTCCCAGACTTCGGCTGCTGGGACGGTGTTGGTGTTCGCGAACGGTGCCCCTGGTCCTTTCTGCGACCGGTCCGCTGCTCGCCCGCGTCGGGACGGGATGCCCGGCTTCCGACGGGCCAACCGCCACCGTCATCTTCTTCTTGGGCGCCATGATGATGAAGAAGCGTTGAACTAACTACTAGAGCCGATTCTCACAACTGCGCCCCCTACCTGGCGCGCCAAAGATGTCGGTGCGGAGACGACACCTATGGGATCACAAGAATCCCTGCTTTCACGGTTCGAAGCGGCGAAGTGCGTGAGAAGAGCCGATAAAACAGATAGCACACGGGTTCTTTTATCCAGGTTCGGGCCGCGAGATGCGTAAAACCCTACTCCTGCTTTGGTGGTTAGCTTATTAGTGTTCTTCAGCTAGCTATGGGGCGTGTAGAGCTCCAAAAAGCCGAATCCCCCTCCTGGTTGCCTTGGGCCTCCTTTTATAGGGAAAGGGGTTGCCACAGTGGCGTACAGGAGGTGGACAGGGTACAGCCATACGAGTTTATCCCTCGCATTACATGACAAGGCGCCATAAATGCGTCTTGCTTAGGTGTCCTTACTTTACCGGGGACGGGGGAGAGCCCTGTCTCATCCGCCGCCGCTTCCCTTCGCGTTGACACGCGCCCTGGCCAGCGGTGCCTGTGGTGCCATGTAGGCAGGCAGGCAGATGAGGTGGCGCCGTGGTGGGTCTCCACGAAGGTTCTCTTGTTGCCACGCAGGTGCCTGCCCAACTGGTTGGGTCGGCAACTGCATGATGGAGGCTTGATTGGTGCGGGCCCGATGGTGGCCCTACGGGTGTCCTTGGCAGGGGCCTTGCCGCAGCCTCGGCAAGGGCCTTGCCGGGGCCCCAGCAAGGGTCTTGCCGAGGCGCCTGCTGTCATCCCCGGCAAGGCTCTTGCCGGGGGCTCCGTGGTCCTCCTTGGCCAGGATCCCGCCAAGGGTCGTCATCTTTGATAGTATGTATCTAATCTTTGGATGTCTTCACAAAGATCTGCACGCCACCACGGGGATGTCTCCCGAATCCTTTGCCCCATGGGGGGGGGGCAGTGGACTCAAAGGTGATCCGCTCCGTGGGCGTGGGGCGAGCCGGCCCGACAAGGGCCTTGCCGGGTTTGCTAAAACTGCCCCCCGGCAAGGATTTTGCCGGGGGAGTCTGCTTTGTCCCTTTTGCTCTTTGTGGTCTTGGTCTTGGCGTCGTCCTGTTTCTCTTGAGCGCTGACCTTACCTTGGCTCACCTCCCTCGCCTTGCTTAGTGTGGCGGCGCCCGCGGCTCAGACTGCCCGTGCACAGTTAAAAGGTGTACCCTTCTTTCTGTACACCGACAAACACATTCCTAGAAAGAAAATAAAATTGCCATATGAAACTATCATGAGAGCCACTTATGGATTACCTACCAAAGATGGCAATACCTAGATCTATCCTCGCTTTTATGCCTAGCTAGGGGCGTTAAACGATAGCGCTTGTTGGGAGGCAACCCAATTTTGTTTTTTGTTTTTTTCTTTTTCTTATGTTTAGGAATAAATAACCCATCTACCTTCTGTTTGGATGTCGTTTTGTGTTTTAATTAGTGTTTGTGCCAAGTTAGACCTATTGGATCTTCTTGGATGATAGTTATTTGATCTTGCTGTAATTTCCAGAAACTTTGCGCTCAGTGCCCGAATTATTAAAAAACACGAGAACTTGATAAAATACTGATTCCAATTGCTGTTGATCAATAAACAAATTTTCTAGATCTTCTAATTTTGGTAGATTTTTTGGAGTTCCATAAGTTTGGTTAGTTACAGATTACTACAGACTGTTCTGTTTTTGATAGATTCTGTTTTTCGTGTGTTGTTTGCTTATTTTGATGAATCTATGGCTAGTAAAATAGTTTATAATCCATAGAGAAGTTGAAAACAGTAGGTTTAACACCAATAAAATTAAGAATGAGTTCATTACAGTATCTTGAAGTGGTCTTTTGTTTTCTTTCTCTAATGGAGCTCATGAGATTTCTACTGAGTTTTGTGTTGTGAAGTTTTCAAGTTTTGGGTGAATTTTTTTGATGGAGTATGGAACAAGGAGTGGCAAGAGCCTAAGCTTGGGGATTCCCAAGGCACCCCCAAGGTAATCCAAGGACACCAAAAAGTCAAAGCTTGGGGATGCCCCGGAAGGCATCCCCTCTTTAAATCTACTTCCATCGGTAATTTACTTGGAGCTATATTTTTATTCACCACATGATATGTGTTTTGCTTGGAGCGTCTTGTATTATTTGTGTCTTTGTTTGTTAGTGTGCCACAATCATCCTTGCTGTACACACCTTTTGAGAGAGCCATACATGAATTGGAATTTGATAGAATACTCTATGTGCTTCACTTATATCTTTTGAGCTTGATAGTTTTGCTCTATGTGCTTCACTTATATCTTTTGAATGTTGTAGTTTTTCTCTATGTGCTTCACTTAGATCTTTTAGAGCACGGTGGTGGATTTGATTTAAAGAAACGATTGATCTCTCATGCTTCACTTAAATTATTTTGAGATTCTTAAATACCATGGTAATTTGCTTAATAATAAGATGCTTGGTATTCAAGATTTGTGAAACTTTCTTTTGAGTGCGTTGAATACTAAGAAAAGTTGGATGCTTGATAATTGTTTTGATATATGGAGGTAGTAATATCAAAGTCATGCTAGTAGAGTAATTGTGAATTTTAGAAGTGCTTGAGTTAAAGTTTGCAACTCATGTAGCATGCACGTATGGTAAACGTTATGGAACAAATTTGAAACATGAGGTGTTATTTGATTGTCCTCCTTATGAGTGGCGGTCGGGGATGAGCGATGGTCTTTTCCTACCAATCTATCCCCCTAGGAGCATGCGCGTAATGCTTTAGTTTTTGATGACTTGTAGATTTTTGCAATAAGTATATGAGTTCTTTATGACCAATGTTGAGTCCATGGATTATACGCACTCTCACCCTTCCATCGTTGCTAGCCTCTACGGTACCGTGCATTGCCCTTTCTCACATTGAGAGTTGGTGCAAACTTCGTCGGTGCATCCAAACCCCGTGATATGATACGCTCTTTCACACATAAACCTCCTTATATCTTCCTCAAAACAGCCACCATACCTACCTATTATGGCATTTCCATAGCCATTACGAGATATATTGCCATGCAACTTTCCACCATCCAGTTTATCATGACACATTCATCATTGTCATATTGCTTAGCATGATCATGTAGTTGACATAGTATTTGTGGCAAAGCCACCGTTCATAATTCCTTCATACTTGTCACTCTTGATTCATTGCATATCCCATTACACCACGGAGGCATTCATATAGAGTCATACTTTGTTCTAGTATCGAGTTGTAATCATTGAGTTGTAAATAAATAGAAGTGTGGTGATCATCATTCAATAGAGCATTGTCCCAAAAAAGGCCAAAGAAAAAAAAGGCCCAAAAAAGGGGTAATGCTACTATCCTTTTTTCCACACTTGTGCTTCAAAGTAGCACCATAATCTTCATGATAGAGAGTCTCGTGTTTTATCACTTTCATATACTAGTGGGAATTTTTCATTATAGAACTTGGCTTGTATATTCCAACAATGGGCCTCCTCAAGTGCCCTAGGTCTTCGTGAGCAAGCAAGTTGGATGCACACCCACTTAGTTTCTTTTGATTGAGCTTTCATACATTTATAGCTCCAGTGCATCCGTTGCATGGCAATTCCTACTCCTTGCATTAACATCAATCGATGGGCATCTCCATAGCCCATTGATTAGCCTCGTTGATGTGAGACTTTCTCCTTTTTGTCTTCTCCACATAACCCCCATCATTATATTCTATTCCACCCATAGTGCTATGTCCATGGCTCACGCTCATGTATTGCGTGAAAGTTTATGAGTTTGAAATTATTAAGGTATGAAACAATTGCTTGGCTTGTCATCGGGGTTGTGCATGATGAGAGCATTCTTATGTGACGAAAATGGAGCATGACTAAACTATATGATTTTGTAGGGATGAACTTTCTTTGGCCATGTTACTTTGAGAAGACATAATTGCTTTGTTGGTTTGCTTGAAATATTTTTTTTTATATCAATATGAACTTTTGTCTTGAATCTTTCGAATCTAAATATTCATACCACAATTAAGAAGATTTGCATTGAAATTATGCCAAGTAGCACTCCGCATCAAAAATTCTCTTTTTATCATTTACCTACTCGAGGACAAGCATGAATTAAGCTTGGGGATGCCTGATACGTCTCCAACGTATCTATGATTTTTGATTGCTCCATGCTATATTATCTACTGTTTTGGACTATATTGGGCTTTATTTTCCACTTTTATATTATTTTTGCGACTAACCTATTAACCGGAGGTCCAACCAAGAATTGTTGTTTTTGCCTATTTCAGTGTTTCGAAGAAACAGAATATCAAACGAAGTCCAAACGGAATGAAACCTTCGGGAACGTGATTTTCTCACCGAACGTGATCCAGGAGACTTGGACCCTGCTCCAAGGAACAAAAGAGGGACCTCACGAGGGTGGGGGCGCCCCCCCCCCTAGGGCGCACCCCCTGCCTCGTGGGCCCCCTGTTGCTCCACCGACATACTCCTTCCTCCTATATATACCTACGTACCCCCAAACGATCACATACGGAGCCAAAAACCTAATTCCACTGCCGCAACTTTCTGTATCCATGAGATCCCATCTTGGGGCCTGTTCCGGAGCTCCGCCAGAGAGGGCCGTCATCACAGAGGGCTTCTACATCATCATAGCCTCTCCGATGAAGTGTGAGTAGTTTACCTCAGACCTTCGGGTCCATAGTTAGTAGCTAGATGGCTTCTTCTCTCTTTTTGGATCTCAATACAATGTTCTGCCCCTCTCGTGGAGATCTGTTCGATGTAATCTTCTTTTTGCGGTGTTTTGTTGAGACCGATGAATTGTGGGTTTATGATCAAGTCTATCTATGAATAATATTTGAATCTTCTCTGAATTCTTTTTATGTATGATTGGTTATTTTGCAAGTCTCTTCGAATTATCAGTTTGGTTTGGCCTACTAGATTGGTTTTTATTTCCATGGGAGAAGTGCTTAGCTTTGGGTTCGATCTTGCGGTGTCCTTTCCAAGTGACAGAAGCGGAAGCAAGGCACGTATTGTATCGTTGCCATCGAGGATAACAAGATGGGGTTTATTTCATATTGCATGAATTTATCTCTTTACATCATGTCATCTTGCTTAAGGCGTTACTCTGTTTTTAACTTAATACTCTAGATGCATGCTGGATAGCGGTCGATGAGTGGATTAATAGTAGTAGATGCAGGCAGGAGTCGGTCTACTTGTCTCGGACATGATGCCTATATGCATGATCATACCTAGATATTCTCATAACTATGCTGAATTCTGTCAATTGCTCAATAGTAATTTGTTCACCCACCGTAGAATACTTATGCTCTTGAGAGAAGCCACTAGTGAAACCTATGGCCCCCGGGTCTATTCTCATCATATCAATCGCCATCACTTTAATCTAGCTTTGCTTTTTACTTTGCCTTTTACTTTTTACTTTGCATCTCTATATCAAAAATACCAAAAATATTATCTATCATCTCTATCAGATCTCACTCTCGTAAGTGACCGTGAAGGGATTGACAACCCCTAATCGCGTTGGTTGCGTTGAGCTATTGTTTTTGTGTAGGTACGAGGAACTTGCGCGTGGCCTCCTACTGGATTGATACCTTGGTTCTCAAAAACTGATGGAAATACTTACGCTACTCTGCTGCATCATCCATTCCTCTTCGGGGAAATCCAACGCAAGCTCAAGAGGTAGCAATCGCCTCCAGCGACGAGGGTGAGGACGAAGAGGGTGAGGATGGAAAAGACGACGCACCGGAAGACGGAGCGGACGGCCAGCCTCAGCCTGATCGAGCCTCGAGCAACGAGCCGCGTGTGGCTGCGCCCGGCTAACTTCTTGTGGCCCGACTAGGCTGAGACTCACCAGTCAGCCGCTCCACCAACCGGCGCTGCTACCTCCACCAGCCTGCCAGACCCACCTACTGCTCCTCTGGCCTAGGCGGCTAATTTTATCTTATCTTCTCCTGCTCTTGTAATCTTTCGAACAAGCTTGTTAAATTTGCGCAGTTCCACCCCTTGGGGGTGTATTCAAACTTTGTTGAATTCTGGCTATGAGCCTCGCTATGTAAATTAATTCTCGCACAAGCTTGTGCTCTGCCGAGTTCTACTTTGTCTTGCTTTTCTGCTCTTTTTTGGCTTTTTCCTTTGCCGCCTTTGGCTGCCGCCCTGCCAGTCGGACAGCCGCTCTGTGGTCTGTGGCTGGTTCGGGTACTTGGCCATTTAGGAAGACAAGTACTTGGGCTTCTTAGAGCGTAGCAAGTCAAGTGAGAAGCCGGCTGGCCGGCTGCTCAGCAGCCGGACGGTGAGGCGAGGAGCCGGCTTGGCATATGTGGATGCTTTTTTCTTTAGCCATTTTTCGTGTGGACACTGTTTCCTGCCTTTAGCTCTTGCCAGCCGGATAGTCGCTCTGCGAGCTGCGGCTTAAGGCAAGAGAGGGCTTAGATGTCCGCACACTACTTGTCCAACCGCAGGTAGCATCGACATAAGACAATGCGGCAAGCCCCCGGGCCGACTGGTCGGACCCGGTGCCGGTCAAAGGAATGAAATAACACATTCATAGGCATAAAACTTATCATATAGATAAAAAGGGTAGCCCCTGAGTGCTCCTCGAGGGTCCCTATGTCTTTGTGCTTAATACAAAGGGTAGCGTGGTACATACTGCATTAACTGTAAAATCTTCGGATTTCGGGTTCCGGCAGACCCTTGAGGTTCGAACACTGGGGTGCGCGCGGAGATCTCGCCCTCTACCTACCTGCACCCCGCCGCCACGCTAGGATCTAAACTACGAAAGGAACAACACAAGATACATAAGGTTTATACTAGTTCGGGCCACCATTGTGGTGTAATACCCTACTCTAGTTTGTGGTGTGGTGGATTGCCTCTTGGGCTGATGGTGATGAACAATACAAGGAAGAACAGCCTCGCGAGGGTCTGTTCTTGGCCGGTGCGATGAACTGCTAGGGGGAGTTCGATCGCTCACTCTCTCTCTCTCTCTTTCTCTCTGGATTCCGGACCCTGGATCCAAGATGCCAGCTTGCTCTACCCTGTGGGAGGCTAATCCTATTTATAGGCAAAGGCCCTAGGCCTCTTCCCAAATATTCAGCGGGAAGGGCGGCAACAATTGGCCATTTTGAAGGGGAACATCTGGTACACTTATCCTGACTAAAGTTGGTCCTCGCCTGTCAAAGGCTCTTGTGGTGACGCCGGCTTGGGCTCCACAATGACTACCTTCCTGCCGTTGGGCTGGTCTTGGTCTTGTTGCACCGAAATGGACGCATTTGCTTGATGCTCTCGCCTGCGCTTGCTCCCTTTGCACCAAAGAGGAAAGGAGGACACTGCGTGGGCTGGCGCCCGCCTGGCGCCCTTGGTCGTCATGGCTTGCGTCATGGGCACCTCGTGAGGTACCCGCCTTGATCTCTCCGCCTCCTCGCGAGCCAGCCTGATGAGGCCGTGCCTGAGGAAGCTCCACAGCCGTCCGCCTCTGGCAGGCATGGCCCTCGCGAGGGTCTTGAGCTTGTGTTGATGAAGATGGGCCTTCTTTGGGGCCCCCCTTTGAGACACGCCGCAGCCGCATGACGAGCAAGTCTGGGGACCCCATTCCCGGAACGCCGACAGTAGCCCCGGGCCCAAAGGCGTGCGGACTTGGCCCGAGCAGAGAAGCGAAAGGGCAAGTCTGCGGCGCTCTTGAGCCCTAACAGCCTTCTTGACCTTGGGCGTCGCGTGGCGGTTGATTGGGCGTGGGCATCTCCACTTCCCCACGGCGCCTCGGCAACTGCGAATTGACAAGTCCCTGCATGCAAAGCGGGTCATGATTACCTGCGCGATCGTGGAGGTCGGTGGTTGGCCTCCTCACGGCTTTAAGTCACAGACGGTGAGCGCTCCTCCGGTCCGTTTCTTCTTGCTTCTCCGTCTTCCCGGTCCTTGCTCCGTCTTGCCGCAATGGCTCCGATCCGCCGGTTCTCCGCGGCAGAGAAGGGAAAGGCTCCCCGAGAGGGTCCTGACCCGCTTCCGCTGAAGAAACGGCTAGCCCTCCGCCATAGAAATGAGGGTGCCCATCAGGTGGGGTCGAGGCCTTGGTGCGAGCGGCCACCACCAGGGTTCCCGCTTCCCTTGTACGCCCACATCGAGGGCTCTGAAGGAGTTGATGCCGAACGCCACGGGCGACACCGCCGTCGGCGCCCGGCGGTCACGCGAAGGTGCGTGGCGTTCCCCGAGTCCACGCCGAGGGCTCCTCCCGAGTTCATGCTCCACGCCGCCATGTCTCCTCGGTCTTGGATTCGCCTTCCTCCCTTCTTCGCCTCCAGCGATTCCGAGGAGGATCCACGAGCTCTGGCTGCAAAGACGCCCGGCTGCGGCACCCTTGCGACCGGGGCAAAGGTTGCGGTCGTTGCCCCGGGCGAGGTCTTCATGACTCGAGGTTGGGGCGAGATCGCCCACGTCTGCAGGACAAGGGGCGCCCTCACGATCCACCTGGAATACAACGGCGCTTCGGTCATGCTCTTCAACGTCTTCGATGCGGAAGGGTGCCGGCTGGAGTGCTGCCCCGGGAGAGGTGATCGAGGCCCTGCCGCAGCGAGGGCTAGGCTCGCCGACCGCTCCCCCGGCAACTCCTCAGGCGGTGGAGGCGTCGGAGGATCCAGCGACTCCGCCGAGCTCTTCACGACTCCGAGAGGCGAGCGGCAGACTACTTTCCCCGAGCTCGCGCTCTCGGAGCGGGCGGGCTCGGCAGGCCGTCGCCACCTCGATCTGGATGGGGTTGGCGCCCGGTGCCCGACCTTGTTGATGATGGCGTCTTTTGCGGTAGCATGTAGTTAGCGTTCTTTAGGATCTGCTCCCTGCGAGGAATCAAAAGCGCGCCCCGTGGGGGCTTGTAAGGTGCATGTGGTCCTGTTTGTTAATATGATCCTTGTCGTGAAGCAGTGCGAGTTGCTCATTCCGTCTTAGCTCAGTTATCTCTTTCGAACCTCGCGAGGGCTCGACGCTCTGTCTGTAAGGCAGGTCGATCCCAAAAGCGGAAGCTTCGGCCCGTCGCTGGTATGCCAGGTCGCGATGCCATGGTCAAGGCCAGGAGGTGAGCGGCCTGAGGTCCGCTAAGAGCCCCTGAGTCACGATGCTCAAGAGGTCCCCCTTAGTGCTCAAGCAGCCATCGTTTGGTGAGAAAGGAGAGCGACGTTGCTAACACAGGATTGCGTTGGGTGAGGGGATTGTGCCGTGTTAGTTAGTACTTCCGAGGGGTGACTTATCTCGAGAATCAGGAGCCGCTTCCTGGCGCGTTGCCGGGTCCATGCATCGGCAGGCGAGGGGTCGCCTGGCGAGGTCCTCGCGTGTCCCTCCCCTCTCGCCTTTGCTCCCCTTTCTGCTCTACGTCCTCGGGTCCCGGCCCTCAAGCGAGTCTCGGCCGTCGCTGGTATGCCAGGTCGCGATGTCATGGACAAGGCCAGAGGGTGAGGGCTGGAGAGCCAGTAGGAGCCCTGAGTCGTGATGCTCAGGCGCCCCCCCCCTTTAACGTGCAAGTGGTTCGCGCGGATGAGAGTGAAGGAGACACCGTAGGGGCCCCACCTGACGCTGCTCCTTGAAGAGATCCTGCAGGCTCATCACAGAAAGAACGAAAGTTCGTTGTGACAACCGACAGTCAGCCGTTAGTTGCCGGAGGTGACGAGGCGAAACGAAGGCTTGACGAGGTGGCGCTATGGGGCTGCCGCGCCGAGCTCGATCATTCAGGTTTGTCGGTGTTGCGAGGATGGACCCATGCATAGCGCCGTGCCGTTAGGGGAGCAGCTCCATCCGGTTGGTGTCAGTTGAGCGGGCAACTAGGTCAAGCATGTTAATCACGAAGGAGCCAGTCCATTTAGATAAGCGCAAAGAAGACGAACATCGCCGAGTCGGACCCGAGCGACTTGGGGATGATGCAGCCCGAGGGGCGCCCCCAAACAAGATAAGCTAGGAACACGCAGTAAAGGGATACACGCGAGGGAGCGGACCCACGCGGCACAGGGAATAATGTAGCCCTAGGGGCGCTCCCACCGGAAATGAAACTTGAAAGATGTCACCGATAGCGTTGAAGGCGAAAGGGTGTTGGTGCAAGAGACTCGGTGCGGCTGGGAGTCGATCCTCATGAGCCCCCAGGCCTGGGGGCCTCGGGAGGCTCCGGAGGCGCTGGTGGCTCCTCATGGACCATCTCCATCTCTGCGGGGCTGCTTTGAACGCCTTTGGCCTCTTGAGCCTCAGTGATGCTCCTCATGAGGCGCCGGGCGTGGCAGCCCGGCGTTCGGGCAAGCCGTAAGGCATGCAAAGCGTAGCTGGGGTGGACCTTCACAGCGCCCCACACGAGAGGGCCAGAGGTGCTCTTGAGAGGCGGCTCGGTTGAGCCCTGGTATGTCGATGCAGACGCGCAGCCCACCATCCTCGCCTGGATGGGGAGCCACGGCAGGTAAGCGGCGGCTGCCACTCATGATTCTTGACTCCTGCAGCTCCAGAATGATCTTGCTGACGAACACCTGAGGGTTCGGCCCTCCTTGCCTTGCTCCTTCTTGAGGGAGACGTGCTTCGAAACGCGCCTCCAAGTGGTGCCCAAGCGCCTCCCTCGTGACCTTGGCCAGGTCGGTGACCCTCCAGGGGGGAGCCCCTGAGCCCTGCCTGAGGAGGGCGCCTGGCGCACTTTCCTATGCGATAGAAGGACATTCCCCCTGAGCAGGCGCAGACCCTGAGGGGCCTGCCTCCTGAGGGGTCGGGCCGGACGATGTCTTCTTCTTCTTGGGGGCGTCTCGGGAAGCCTCCTGCTTCCGCGATCCGAGTCTTCCAGTGATGCGGCCTGAAAGGCTCGCTCCAGGGAGCACACCGCGTCTTTCTCTTCGCAGGGCACCGTGATGACTCCGCCGCTTCCTGGCATCTTGAGGACGTTGTAGCCGTGGTGGAGTTCACGGTCATGAACTTGGCCAGCGCTGGGTACCCGAGGATGGCGTTGTATGGCGAGGCAAATGTGGGCGACGTCGAAGTCGATGAGCTTCGGTCTTGATGGTTGTCGCCTGGCCGAAGGTGACAGGAGGCGAACCTGCCTAATCGGGACCGTGGAGCCGTCGGTGACCCCAGAGAAAGGCTTGGTTGGCTGAAAGCTGATTGTAAGGCACTTGGAGATTGTTGAGCGTTTTCCACAGGCAGGACGTTGAGCCCTGCCCGCCATCGATGAGGGTCTTGGTGACCCGGCCGTTGTTGATGATTGGGGAGCAAAGCATCGGGAGGACTCATTTGTGGCCGCACACTTGAGCTGATCCGCCGAGCTGAACATGATGGCGCACGCCCGACCACCCGAGGCGTGTGGCCGAGCTTAGGGAGGACTGCATTCACTTCATGAGCGAACTGCTTGAAGATGCGTTGAGAGGCTGGGGCTTGAGCTCCGCCCAGGATGCAGGCGATCGCGCGCGGCTCCTGGAAGCCCCCAGCCCCCTCGTCCTGATGATGGTCTTCATTTCTCCTTGGCTGCGGTGGCAGAGGAGGGAGGCCTGCGTTGCCTTGCAGGCGATCCTCGCGAGGCTGATCCCTCCAGCCTCCCTCACGAGGCGGGTCCCGCTAGCGATCCTCGCGAGGATGGTCGCGCCACCCTTGGCGAGGGCCGTGGTCTTCCCAGCGTCCTGCGTTCCTTCCTCCTCCTCGGCCGTAGCCCCGGTCGCTATTTGGGGCGTCGGCCGATCCTCCCTTCTCGCCTGGCTCGGAGCTCTTGACATTCGTTGGTGTTGTGGGTGTGGAGGTCGTAATGCGCATGATCCGGCTGCCCTTGGAAGACTCGGGTTGATCTCTGCCCTGCTTGGTGTCCGGTTCTGCCGCGAGGACGGCAGCCCCCTTGCGCTCCACGTCATTGCCTTTGGGTTTCTTCTCTTACGGAGTGCGGCAGCAGCTCGAGGAGGGAGAGGCGCCCTTCCTCGACCTGGCACACTTGATCGCCAAGTTGAACAGCTCCAAGGAAGTGCACAAGTCTTCATGCATCGCCGGCTCCTCCTTCATCTTGACTTCGCGCACACCGTCGGAGAAGGCGGAGATGATGGCCTCCTCGGTCACCTTGGGAATCTTGAGGCGTGCGTTGTTAAAGCGGCTGGATGTATTTCTGAGGTCTCCCGGTTGCTGCTGTGATCGTCGCATGTCGCTCACGGCGGGTGGCAGTCCACGAGTACCTTGGAAGTTGGCGATGAAGCAGTGCGCATCTCGGCCCCTGGGGAGGAGATTGTGCACAGGGGCCAGTTCGAGAGCAGTGCGGGCCCGTCGCCCTTGAGCGCCATGGAAACCAGTTCGCCATGACCTTCTGCGTCTCCGTTGGCGGCGATGCCCAGCTAGAGAGCTGGAGGAACTCTGAGGGTGCCGCCATACCGTCGTAGCGAGGAGGCGGTCTGGCTTGAACTTGTCGGGACCCTGTGACGCGCAGCTTCGGTGGTGAAGGCAAGGCAGCCCTTGTGTACACGGGAGGCCTTGGGTGACGAAGAGCTTGGTCTTGCGGGTCCCCATGCGCTGCAGCTGGGAGATGGCAGGGTCTTAGCGTCTTTGGAAGCGGGAGCGTGGTCGCAACGAGTTTGGAGCGGGAAGCACTCGAGCAGCTTCTTGCGGGCGAGGGACTTCTGGCAGCTTCTGCTCTTGCAGCGTTGGCGCCGGACGGGCGGAGTTCCGCCCGAGGACCATCGCGCTTGGGGCGAGGCACCTTCTTGAGGGGCGGCCGAGGCGCCCGGGGCGCTTCGTCGCCGTGCAGGCGAAGTGCGATCTGCAGCCAGGGCAGACGGCTGAGGAGCCCCCTGGCCAGCCGAGCTTCAGCAGCGGTCGAGCCACTCTTCATAGACGTCGTCGGCAGGGCCAGTAGCGTAGGAGCTCGTTTGCCGCGATGAGCGCAGCTCGAGCCTCCATGGGCGCGCGGAAGGCGCGAAACGAAGAACCAGCCGGGGCGAGTGAGGGGGTGGCAGTGCGGCCGTCTTGCCTCACGGAGGGATGCAGGGACGATGCTTGCTGCTCGTTCCCCGCCGGTCTGGTGGCGGCGTTGACGGCAGGCGACGGGGAACGACGAGGGCACCCGCCGACGGGAGCCGTCTGGGCGACGCGGGAAGCAAGAGCGGCTCGGTAATCGGTGCGGGCCCGACGAGTGTCAGACATGGATTCGGTGGTCGACGGAGAACAGGGCGGCGGAAGACGAATTCCGGCGCACCCCTACCTAGCGCGCCAAATGTCGGATTTCGGGTTCCGACAGACCCTTGAGGTTCGAACACTGGGGTGCACGAGGAGATCTCGCCCTCTACCTACCTGCACCCCGCCGCCACGCTAGGATCTAAACTACAAAAGGAACAACATAAGAGACGCAAGGTTTATACTAATTCGGGCCACCATTGTGGTGTAATGCCCTACTCTAGTTTGTGGTGTGGTGGATTGCCTCTTGGGCTGATGGTGATGAACAATACAAGGAAGAACAGCCTCGCGAGGGTCTATTCTTGGCCGGTGCGATGAACTGCTAGGGGAGTTCGATCGCTCACTCTCTCTCTCTCTCTCTGGATTCCGGACCCTGGATCCAAGATGCCAGCTTGCTCTACCCTGTGGGAGGCTAGTCCTATTTATAGGCAAAGGCCCTGAGCCTCTTCCCAAATATTGAGTGGGAAGGGTGCCAACAATTGGCCATTTTGAAGGGGAACATCTGGTACACTTATCCTGACTAAAGTTGGTCCTCGCCTGTCAAAGGCTCTGGTGGTGACGCCGGCTTGGGCTCCATAATGACTTCCTTCCTGCCGTTGGGCTGGTCTTGGTCTTGTTGCACTAAACTGGACGCCTTTGCTTGATGCTCTACTGCTCTTGCTCCCTTTGCACCAAAGAGGAAAGGAGGACACTTCTTGCGGCTGGCGCCCGCTGGCGCCCTTGGTCGTCATGGCTTGCGTCATGGGCACCGCGTGAGGTACCCCGCCTTGATCTCTCCGCCTCCTCGCGAGCCCGGCTGATGAGGCCGTGCACGAGGAAGCTCCTGTAAATCCGCCCATGAGGCTCTGTCCTCGCGAGGGTCTTGATCTTGTGTTGATGAAGATGGGCCGTGCTGGGCCCCCCTTTGAGCCACGCCGCAGGCCGCAGGCAGGCAAGTCTGGGGACCCCCATTCCCAAAACGCCGACAGCTCTGTTTCCTTGCCGGAATCGTCCCTGTTGCGTGCCCTGGGCTTCTGTGCATCGATCAGGTAGTAGGAGTCGTTGCCCAAGGCTTTGCTGATGATGAAGGGCCCTTCCCAAGGGGCCGAGAGCTTGTGTTGTCCGGCTGTTCGCTGGATCAGCCAGAGCACAAGGTCCCCCTCTTGGAAGGATCGTGGCTTGACCTTCCGACTGTGGTAGCGGCATAGGCTCAACTGGTAGATGGTGGGCCGGCTGAGTGCCAACAGTCGGCCTGTCGGATTTCGGGTTCCGGCAGACCCTTGAGGTTCGAACACTGGGGTGCGCGCGGAGATCCGACCCTCCACCGTCTCGCACCTCGCCGAATCGCTGGGACCTAAACTACTAAACGGAACAGCACAAGAGACCACGAGATTTATCTTGGTTCAGGCCACCATTGTGGTGTAATACCCTACTCGGTATGTGGTGTGGTGGATTGCCTCTTGGGCTGATGAGGAACAATACAAGGAAGAACAGACCTCGTGAGGGTCTGTTCTTGGCGGTGCGATAAAGCTATTTGGGTGGTGTTCGATCGCTCTAGCTACCGGTTTTTGATGAGGATTCGGATCTCTACGCCTGGGGTGGCTACTCCTATTTATAGGCGAAGGCCTGGGCCTCTTCCCAAATATTGAGCGGGAAGGGTGCCAACAATTGGCCATTTTGAAGGGAACAACGGGTACACTTATCCTGACTAAAGTTGGTCCTCGCCTGCCAAAGCTACAGTGATGGCCTTTGCTTGGGCTCCAAGATGACTCCTTCCAGCCGTTGGGCTGGTCTTGGTCTTGTTGCACCAAAGCGGATGCCTTTGCTTGATGCTCTCGCTGCGCTTTCTCCCTTTGCACCAAAGAGGAAAGGAGGACTCTGCTTGGCTGGCGCCCGGCCTGGCGCCCTTGGTAAATCATGGCTTGCGTCATGGGCACCTCGCGAGGTACCCTGCCTTGAACTCTCCGCCTCCTCATGAGCCAACTTTGTGAGGCCGTGCACGAGGAAGCTCCTTGTCATCCGCCTCAGAGGCTTGGCCCCCTCGCGAGGTCTTGAGCTTATGCTGACGAAGATGGGCCGTCTTGGGCCTCCTTGAGCCACGCCGCAGACGCAGTGCACGCAAGTCTGGGGACCCCGTTCCCAGCTGACAAGAGCCCGGCCCACGGCGCGCCGAACTTGCCCGGCGAGAGGCGAAAGGGCAAGTGCGAGCGTCGCGAGCCCTAACAGCTTGACCTGGGCGCTGCGTGGCGATTGATTGACCAGGCGCCCTGCAACGCGTGAAGTTGATATGAGCGGCATCTTCCTTGCCTCCTTTACTTTCTCCGATTGCTGCTCAGATCCCCTTTCTTGCGCCTCTCCTCTACGCTTCCAAGATCTTCAGATCCACTCCGCTGCGTGCCCTAGCAATCATGGCGCCTCGCCAAGTCCCGGCCGGAGCTTGGTACTCTCCTGCCTTGGACCCGCCAAATGTGTCGGGCGAGCCTCGCATACTGATGCGCCGGATAAGGCGGGCCTTGGGCGTCAACGGAACGGAGGCGTTCAAGGCGGCTCTTCCGCCTGAGGGTCGGGGAGTACCTTCTACCCGTTCTTCGTGAGCGCCATCATTGCTTTGATGCAGTGCCTCCCTTTCGAAGTTCTTCTTCTCTGTCCTCCGTCACTACAACATTCAATCTCTGAACCTCCATACCAACTCCGTCCTTCTTCTGGCAATCTTCGCCTACTATTGTGAGACCCATGTTGTGTGAAGCACTCGGTGTCATTGATGCGCCACTATTTCTCCCTCCGAACCTCCCGTGGTTCCGCCTCCGCGTGCGCGAGCTTCGTCAGACATCTGGCGGAGCCATCGCCATTTCAAACCACAGGAAGCGGATTGAGGGCTTGAGGAGCAAGTGGGTCTTGGTGGATGCTTTGGGCGCATCCACCTCGGTGATCACCTTACGCAGCACCCATGAGTTCCACGACCGGTCCAGTGGAGCTTGGATCCCAGCGCAAAGCTGGTCTTTGGAGAAGATGGGCCAGCGGATCTAAAGCCGGCCAGGCGTGGCGGCGCGAAGCTTGACCGGTCTTGTCGCCGAGGGAGTTCTGGAGCATCAGCGCTCCGCTTCGTCGATCTTGGCTTCGATGTGGAGGCCTCACTCGAGCCCGTGGTCTGGCCGGGCGAGGATCTGGCGGTCCTCCGATCCTTGGTTGGGGCGATGTGGCGAGGCGGAGGGTGCCCCAGCGCCTTGTTCCTTGGCGAGGATTGGGAGGCGGTAGTGGGGCCCATGCTTGTCTTCAATGGGGTTGGGCCCGTGCCCGTGGAGGCTCGGAGGACTGGTGGACGTGTCCTCTGCCGACTCAGCCGAATAGGTGGAGGAAAGAGAGCCGGGAGAGGGGTTGATTCGGGGCGGAGTCAAGGGCTCCTCCTTCGGGCGCAGTCCCACACTCTCCGCCTCCCAGTGTGACGAAGAGAGGATGAGGATGAGCAGGAGGCGGAAGCTTGCCCGATCGAAGAAGGACCGGACTGGGCTGGTTCCCAGCAGGTCCGCCCGGCCCGGGCGATCACATGACGCGCCTCCTGCTCCGGGCCCCTTGAAGCCGACCCTTGCAGCCGTCTTGCGGGCTTTAAATTCAGTAGGAGGCTGCTCGAGTCCACAATGACGACATGTAAGTGCACGCTTCCCGTCTTGATTATTGCTCCGTCGACGAGATCGATGTCCATGTCCTTGGCCAGGTGGCGCCCAGCAGCTGGTGAAGGGAGCTCCTGAGGCCCCATCCGTGGCGGTGCCTCTGCCCGAGAAAGAAGGTGATCGTGACGCATAGGCCTCTCCTGCCCGGGCGTCCTCGCGAGGCCTGGCTGAGCCCGCTGGGGCGAGCTCAGCCCCCTTGACCCAGGCGACTCCCGAGGTGCCCTTGCTTGGCGCTGCCTCCACTGTCGCCGTGGCGCTGGGGTTCCGCCTCGAGCGCGGTGGTCACACAGCCGTCTTCTCCTCCTACTCCAGCGACCGCTGCTCCTCCGAATCTTTGTTACCGGATCGGCGTCGTTGCGGACTAGACCGCTGCGGCGGGATCTTCTGGCGCCGACTCGTCGATGGCTGGGCGTTTGGGTCAAGCTTCTGGCTGGATTCGGCCCGATGCTTGATTCGGGCGGCGCTGGTCGAGCCTCGGCGGCTTGCGGCGAGGAGAAGCGAGCTGTCCGTGAGGCGAAAGATTGCCCGCGATGCTGCCTGGGGAGGCAGCTAGCATCCAAGGTCGTTGTGAGGCGCTAGAGAGCGGTGAAGGGCTGCAGAACCAGCTTGCCGAGGAGTCCGCCTCCGCCTGGGGAGCAGGAGGAAAGCATGAAGGCCATGAGGCGGGCTGCCAAGGACCGGGAGGCCGAGGCTCAAGAAGTGCCGCGACAGCCTAGGGCGCTACTGGAGCAGGAGCTGGAGGCGAGGAAGGTCGAGCTGGGCGACAAAGCGCGGGTTCTTGCAAATCACGTGGCCTTCACGGATATGGAGGTGAAGGCTCGCTCTTTCTTTGAAAGGCAGCTTTCTGACGGCACTGGAGAGTCCGCTGGCCGGCGCCGAGGATGGTCCCGCCAGGCTGCTTCCCTTCCTGGTTCGCACTCTTGAAGATGTCACCCTTGGCCTTGGCCCCACGGCAGAGGCCGAGGCGCATGTCTTGTCTTCTGCGGCACTGACGCGGGTCCTCACCCACATCTACCTTTGCGATCCCAGCCGACTGGACAACTTCTTTGGAGCCGATAGCGGCGAGCATGCAGCTGCCCGCCGAGGTGTGAAGGGTCATGGAGGCTCTGTTGGGAAGTTCAGACCTTGACACCAAGCGAAGCGAGGCGCTGCCGACCTGCTGCTCACGAGGCGAACCCACTCGCGCTACTCCACCACCAACAAGTGGCTCCGTTGTGGCTCTGTCACCTTTTAATTCCTGCACATGTATCATGCCTCGGGAGGCGTTTAAACTTGCATTTGGTATTGCGATAACAGTGTGGACTGTAATATTTGCTTTTGAATTCCTTGAAATTATGCGCTTCCTACTTGCTTGCCTATGTTCTACTGGCCGTGAGCCTGACCCAGCATACCTCATTGCTATTAGCCCGACCGGAAACCAGGATGGGACCAAGGAGTGAGGGCTACGTGACAAGTTAGGCTCCCGAGTGGCGATGCTCGAGAGTCCCCCTTGGCGCACGAACAACAAGTAGGGAGGAGGTGAGGCAGGCGGATCTACCGTTCTACGTCTGCGAGCCCGGCCCGCGCATACCTCAACCGCCATTAGCCTTTGGAACTAAGGGGTGAGGGGCTACGTGACCAGTTAGGCTCTGAGTCGCGATGCTCGAGTCCCCTTGACGCTCAAGCGGCATTCGTACCTTGGCTCCGCTCGGGGGAGTGGCGTCTGACGAACCCGGGCCAGGGGGCTGGCTGAGGTGGCGTGTGTGCAGGCGTGACCTAGGCACAGCCCGTGCCCAGCCCCTCATGGCTGGCGCTCGAGGGAGGCGTTGCGATGAGGCCGGACACTGAGCTCTGGGCTCCACGAGGTTGATCACGACCCGGCGGCCACCCTCAGTTGTTTATCACCAGCGCGGAGCATAGCGCTTCCGCATGCGTACGGGCATAGCTGCACCTCGGCAGTGTCGTCAGCCAGCGCGGAGCATGGTGCTTCCACAGGTACGTGGGAGGGGGCTCCCCTCCGGGAGGAGCCCCCGGGGCGTATACATGTAACACCCCGGATGTAACTTTCCATATTTGTAACTCCAACTCTTGCCATTTTTGGCATTGTGATATGATATTCCCTCCGTGGTTGGGTTTTTGTCTTTTGTTTTGCATTTTGTTCATGTCATGCATCTCATATCATGTCATCATGTGCATCTCTTTTTGCATACGTGTTCGTCTCATGATTCGAGCATTTTCCCGTTGTCCGTTTTGCAATCCGGCACTCCTATGTCCCCCGGCGTCCCCTTTTACGTTTTTCCGTGAGCGGGCACTAAACTTTCTCGGAATGGACCGAGCCTTGCCAAGTGGCCTTGGTACACCACCAGTAGACCACCTGTCAGTTTCGGGTCATTTGGAGCTCGTTTGGTACTCCAACGGTTAACCGCACTCTCGCAAAGGCCTCTTTTAAGTTGCAGCCCAACACCCCTTCAAAACAGCCCAATAACCCATCTAAGTCACTTCCATGCTCTCCGTCGTTCGATCACGATCGTGTGGGCGAAAACTACACCTCATTTGGAGCTTCCTAGCTCCTTCTACCTATAAAAACACCCCCTCCCCCGAAATCCCGGATCATTCCACCCCTAACCCTAGTCCTGCTCCTCTCCGCGCCGCCTGACACGTCCGGACGGAGCCGGACGCGTCCGTCCGCCGCCGCCCGCCCAGCCGGAGGCCGCCACGTGGCACCAGGCCACCTTAGCGCCACATGGCCAGCCCAGCGGCCCAATGGCGCCAGCGCCCGGCGCCCCGTCACGCCGCCGCCTGGGCCGCCGCCTACGCCCTCGACCCGGCGGCCGCGGGACCTACGTCGCCGTCGCCTCGCCAGCCCGCCAACCCGCACCGCCTCGGCCGCGGCCCCGCCTTCCTCCGCCGCCTCGGCCCCGCGCCGACCCGCGGCCGCGTCGCCCGCGCGCCGCCCGGCCTCGTCCCCTCCGGCCTCTCCTCCCGCCGGTCCGGCGAGCCGCCGCTGGCCTCGCCTCGGCTTCCGCGCCGGATCCGATCTAGATCAAAACCTCGGTTGACTTTCCCCTCCCCCGAAATCCTTTAAGCCATTTTTCTGTAATTATTTTGTTGTATATTCATCGTGCCATAACTTTGCACCCGTGGCTCCGTTTGGGGCGTATAGCATAACGAATTGTTCGACTCATTGGGGCGTATTTCATCTCATTGCATAATTTTCATTTGAGCTCATCTTGATGCCCGAAATGCTGTTAGAAGAGGGCTATGTGATGTTAGTTTCAGATTCTTATCAGAACATGCACTTTTGTCATTTTTGCCATGATTGATGTGTGCATCCTATGAACTTGAGTCCTACATGTGTTTTTTAATATGCCATGCCACCTTTACAGGGGTGTATGCCATGTATTTTTGTGATCTCTGTGACGACTAGCACAAGCATACAAACTAGGCTTCATGATGTTGCTGATTTCAGCCCCTGTTTTGCTGATATTTTTATGCCATGTTAACTTGATGCTACCGAGAGATCCATGCTTATTTTGAGATACTTCAGTAAGGATGTTTTGAACATATGGTTATGCTCTATCCATCAATGCCCTTGTTTGCAATTATGGAGTGCCATATCTTGAGTCAATCGAGCTCTACTTTTGCTATAAAATGTTTCCTGGCAGATTGTTTACATGTTATTCAATTTTGCCAAGGTTGTTGTAGTTGATCCGTGTATGCTATGATGTTGTTTTTGACATGTATAGCTTCTATGCCATGTATTCTTGATGGATATATGCTTAGTTTATCATGAAATTCTCTGTAGTGAGTGCATTGAGCTCTTAAACATGCCTACTTGTTATCTGTTTTTGTCATGCCCTGTTGCTGAATCTGTTAACGAAACTTGCTATGTTGACATGGGTGCTATTGCATCTTTTGATCCTTTTTGTCTTATGGTCAGTAAGGGACTTTTGTTCTATGCTTTGATAGGATTCATGTAATGCCTCGTTTTGCTATTGTAAGTTCCTGTAGCATGCTGTTTGCTTGCTCTGAACATTGCTTCCTGATGCTGTTTCTGCCATGTTCAGTATTTTCTCTAAGTCTGTGAAGCTGATATATTTTGCACTTTTGCCATGCTTGTTTGGACCTGTTATGGTGTGATTTAGTCGTAGCTCAGTGTTCATCTTTTGTCAAGAATCTTGCGTAGATCACTGCCTTATGCTTTTCTGGTACGTTTGGGTGCAGTAGCTTAATTTCTTGTTGCTTGCTAAGTGGTATCATGCTGTTAATGGGAGATTTGTGTCATTCTTGTTTTGCTTGTCATTTGCAAACCGTGCATCCGATTCCGGTGATCTTTATATCGATTTCAAACGCAATAACCTCACCTTTCCATCGGCAAACTAGGTTTGCCAAGCTGATGCCTGGTTCATCATTTTCCTTCCGAACACGAATATGCATTGCATATCACATCTCGCATATCATGCCATGTATTGCATCATGTTGCTTGTGCATTGCACCGTGATTTATTGTGGTTCCATTGTTTGTGTTCTTGCTTTGGGTAGAGCCGGGAGGCGAGTGCGTGAGCGAGGAACCTGTTGAGAACGCCACGAGGATCAAGCTTTCGACAACTCTGAGAACTTTGCAGGCAAGATGACCATACCCTCGAAATCACTTCTATCTTTGCATGCTAGATGCTCGCTCTTTTGCTATGCCTATGCTACGATGCCTATCACTTGCTATATCATGCCACCCATATTGCCATGTCGAGCCCCTAACCATCCTTTCCTAGCAAACCGTTGATTGGCTATGTTACCGCTTTGCTCAGCCCCTCTTATAAGCGTTGCTAGTTGCAGGTGAAGATGAAGTTTGTTCCTTGTTGGAACATGGAGATGTTGTTCTTTGTTGGAACATGTTTACTTGTTGGGGATATCACAATATATCTGCTATAATTAATGCATCTATATACTTGGTAAAGGTGGAAGGCTCGGCCTTATGCCTGGTGTTTTGTTCCACTCTTGCCGCCCTAGTTTCCGTCATACCGGTGTTATGTTCCTTGATTTTGCGTTCCTTACATGGTTGGTGATTTATGGGACCCCCTTGACAGTTCACTTTGAATAAGACTCCTCCAGCAAGGCCCAACATTGGTTTTACCATTTGCCACCTAAGCCTTTTTCCCCCGGGTTTTCGCGAGCCCGAGGGTCATCTTTATTTTAACCCCCCCCCCCGGACCAGTGCTCCTTCGAGTGCTGGCCCGAACCAAGCCGCCTGCAGGGCCACCTCGGGGAAACTCGAGGCCTGGTTTTACTCGTATCCTGTCTCATCCGGATGTGCCCTGAGAATGAGATATGTGCAGCTCCTATCGGGATGTGTCGGCTGTCGGCGGCTTCTTTGGTCTTGTTTTATTCTTTGTCGAAATGTCTTGTAGTCCGGGATTCCCAGATCGATCGGGTCTTCCGGTAGAAGGAATATCCTTCGTTGACCGTGAGAGCTTATAATGGGCTAAGTTGGGACACCCTGCGGTATTATCTTTCAAAAGTCGTGCCAGCGGTTATGAGGCAGATGGGAATTTGTTGATGTCGGTTGTAGAAAACCCGAAGTTGACCTTAACTAATACACATCAACGGCGTGTGTAACCGTGATGGTCTCTTCTCGTGAGTCCGGGAAGTGAACACTGATGTTGGAGTTATGTTTGGCGTAAGTAGTTCAGGATCACTTCTTGATCGCTACTAGCTTCACGACCGCGCTTTTGCTTCTCTTCTCGCTCTCTTTTGCGAATGTAGCCACCATATATGCTAGTCGCTTGCTTTGCAGCTCCACCTCACAACTCTGTCCTTCCTATAAGCTTAAATAGTCTTGATCTCGCGGGTGTGAGATTGCTTTGAGTCCCGTGACTCACAGATTCTACCAAAACGAGTTGCAGTCTTGAAGCGATGCGGTCACGGATAGCGCAACCGAGCTCAAGTGGGAGTTCGATGAGGAACGTGGTCGTTACTATGTGTCTTTTCACGATGATCGATAGTGGTGCCCAGTTGGACGATCGGGGTGCAATGTAGCATTTGGGGTATCTTCTTTATTTTGGTTCCGTAGTCGGACCTTGAGTGTAATCTGAATGATGGATGTTTATTTATGTATTGTGTGAAGTGGCATTTGTAAGCCAACTATGTATCTCTTTCCCTTATGTATTACATGGGTTGTGTGAAGATTACCTCACTTGCGACATTGCTTTCAGCGGTTATGCCTCTAAGTCGTGCTTGACACGTGGGAGATATAACCGCGCATCGAGGGCGTTACAAGTTGGTAATCGAGCCATCCCGACTTAGGAGCCCCTGCTTGATTGTTTCTTTGGCGTTGTTGAGTCTAGAACAAAAATGTTTTGAGTCTTAGGATTATATATATCGGAGAGTAGGATTATTTTTACTCCCCGGTCCTTAAATGCGCTCTGGTGAGGTCTCTGACGTAGAAGTTTTGACTCTCCTCTCCTCAAATTTCACTAAAAAAATTTAGGATCACGCGAGTATCTTGGGATCGTTCGATGGTTTTGTGGCGAGAACATTGTTCTTGGTGCCTCGACATTTAGGGGTTGTGGCGGTGTCCGGGGAGTTGAGCTCCGAGGTGTTGTCGTCACAATTTTATCGTTGCGATTCTGGAATACACGAGATTTGTCGACATCGAAAATCTCTTTTGTGCGATTGTTGGTGAGATAACCCGATAACCCGATCTGGGGCGAGCTCGGGAGTATTGCCATGACTTCATTATAACGGATGCTTTTCGAAGGTCGAGGTACCACGATTTCCGAAGGTTTCTTGGTTATGTGTTGACGGATGGATACGAGATGTATCTAGCTATTGTTAGTTTGGGTGATATATTTTGTGTCCCTGTATCCCCAACACCAGATTGCATAACCGAAAGTTTGGGAGTTTATAGGTGGGATTCAAGTAGCTCCTAGCATTTCTTCCCTTGAGATATTTGGTTTGCGATTGGGTAATCCTTACCACTTATTTGTTCCAGTCGTACCTTGTTATTTTTTTCATCAACCCTTAATCAAGTGGCTTCTCACCTTAATGGACGTGTGATGTCATCTTTGGGAATTCATTCGTTCATCCTTGTTCGAATGTTTATTGTGAAGACTATATGTTGCAATTTCTATCAATTGATTCAACCTGACTAGCTGTCTATCAAAGTGCTAACGGATGTCAACCTCTTCAGGATGGCTCCGCCAGCAGCGTCTGAATCCGGATACATAATGATGAGAGTCGGTCGAACCCTCCACCTCCACCTCCGCCTCCGGAGGCATGGCAACTATCATGGCAGCCACCAATGCCAATGCTCGAGATGATTTTGCAACTCTTGCAAGAGCGTACCCAAAGGGCAAGGCAATCAAGGCAATCAAGGCCAAGGCAACAACCAGCCGCACTTTGCTACCCTCAATCGGTTTCTCGCTAATCGGCCGAAGTCTTTCGGTTTACGTAGCCGAGGCCACAGGCATGACGATTGGCTTGTGGACATCTGCAAACATTTTGAATGTAGCAATGTCGGACACGAGGACTTTGTCAAGTTTGCTTCGTTTCAACTCAAGGACCAAGCTGCTGAGTGGTACCAGCAATACAAAGATTCCAGAGGAGGTCGTGTGATTACCTGGGATGAGTTCCGCCGAGACTTCAAAGCTCACCACATTCCAAAAAGTGTTGTTGAGAGCAAGCGTTAGGAGTTCCGCAATCTCAAGCAAGGCAACATGTCTGTGTACTAATAGAATATCCAGTTCCAGAAACTCGCTCGCTTCGCTAAGCAAGACGTCCCTGATGAAAAGAGTATGATCTATCAATTCAGAGGTGGTCTCAGAGAAGATCTGCAATTAGCTCTCGTGCTTTTTGAGCCAGAAAAGTATGATGAATTCTACAACATGGCCTTTGAAGCAAGAAGCTTCCCAGCTCAAATGTGAGGCTTCTAAGAAGAGAATCGGGGATGCGATTCGGTCTTCTTCTTCCTCTCAAGTGGCAGCTAAGCAGCGAAGTTCTACCTTCCTCCTCCTCCGTTTAAATCGACCTTATCGTGAGAAGAACTCAGGTGGTCGTGGATCTTCCCACCCACCCAACCCAAGCTATCGAACAAGTCTAATTCTCAAGCTCCAAGGTCAAATGCTCCTTATCACCGTCCGCTCTCGTGAGGTGACTTGCAACAAATGTCGTGAGAAAGGTCACTATGCGAACAAGTGCTTCAACCAAAGGCGCCTTCCGCCTCCTCCTCTGTGAGATCTTCGAATGTCACGGTGGTCAAGCATAATCCCAAGTCTGCAAAGGTGAATATGATGAATGCAGCTCAAGCGAAGGAATCTACTGATGTGATAATGGGTAATCTCTCAGTTAATGATATTCCTGCAAAAGTCTTATTTGATACTGGTGCATCGCATTCTTTCATGTCATATCCTTTTGCATCGAAGCACAATTTTGATACAGAGGCACTACCTAGAGCATTGCAAGTTGTTCCTCCGGCTAAGCGTTTGAGATCTACCATGTTAGTTCCGAATGTCGGTATCAAGATGGGCGACTATAGATTTCTGGCTAAACCAATTGTTCTTGGTGACTCGGATATTGATCTTATTCTCGGGATGGATCGGCTTTCTCAGCACAAAGCTCGGCTTGATTGTGCTGCCAGGAAATTCAATTAACTCACTCTTACGAGGATGTGATCATCTATGCGCCGTGATGAAACCATTCAATTGTTTTCTCTCAATGAGAAGAGGCGAGTTGGATGCTATCTCTCGATTCGATCGTTTGTGAGTACCAAGATGTCTTTCGGAAGAGCTTCGAGGAATGCCTCCTCACCGGCGATTGAGTTCGATTATCGATCTTGAGCACAACCTTTGAACCCGTTTGCAAACGTCCATACAAGCTTGGACCTAATGAGCTGAAGGAATTGAAGAAGAAGCTCGATGAACAAGAGCGTCTGGGTTTGATCAGACCGATTTCATCTCCTTGGGGTTGTGGTGTTCTTTTTGTCGAGTTGAAGGTTGGCTCGGTCCGTGTTTGCGTCGATTACGGTCCTTTGAATAAGAAGACTATCAAGAACAAGTATCCACTTCCCAACATCAATGAGCTTTTCGAGCAACTCAAAGGTGCTAAAGTGTTCTCCAAGCTTGACCCATTATGGGTTATCATCGATTCGCATTCGTGAACAAGATATTCCCAAGACAACATTCGAGAACAAGCTTTTTTCTTATGAATATCTTGTCATGTCTTTCGGCCTTGTCAATGCTCCTCCAACATTCTCTCGAATGATGAACTTCATCTTCAACCCCTACACCAATGAATTCGTCTTGGTCTATCTTGATGATATTTTGGTCTTCTCCAAGAATAAGAAGGATCATGCCAAACATTTGCGATTGGTGCTAGACAAGCTCAGAGAGCATCAATTCTATGCGAAGTTTTCCAAATGTGAATTTTGGCTTGATGAAGTTCTTTACCTTGGCCATATCATCTCCGCCAAGGGCATTGCTGTTAATCCCGAGAAGGTGTCTGCAGTTGTGAATTGGGAACCTCCTCAGAATGTCAAGCGACTTAGCGATTTTCTTGGACTTGCAAGCTATTGCCGAAGATTCGTTGAGAATTTCTCCAAGATTGCAAAGCCTCTTTCCAACCTCCTTCAGAAGCATGTGAAGTATGTATGGTCTCCTGAGTGTGACGTTACTTTCAATACTCTCAAAGAGAAACTTCGTCACAGCTCTGTCTTAACTCCTCCCGATGAATCCAAGCCATTGAAGTTTTACGTGATGCTTCTCTTCAAGGTCTCGGTCTTGTGTTAATGCAAGAGAAGAAAGTTGTGGCCTATACCTCTATGACTGAAGCCCAACGAGAAGAACTACCCCACTCACGATCTTGAGTTGGCGGCGATTGTCCATGCATTAATAACTTGGAGACATCTCTTGTTGGGAAGGAAAGTGGACATATTCACCGATCACAAGAGTCTCAAGTATATCTTCACTCAACCCAACCTCAACCTCGTGCAAACTCGATGGGTGAAATGATTCAAGAGTACAACCCAAGTATTGAATATACTCCGGGCAAGGCCAATGTGATTGCAGATGCTTTGAGCAGGAAGGCTTATTGCAACGACTTAATTCCCAAGCCTTTCCAACGGATCTTTGTGAAGCTTTCCATAAGCTGAATCTTCAAGTTGTTCCTCAAGGCTTTCTTGCCAACCTCATAGTCTCTCCTACTTTGGAAGACCAAATTCGTGAGGCTCAACTCACGGATACCATGGTGAAAAAGGTGAAACGTGGTATCGACAAGGGCATTTCCAAGTACAAGTGCTTCCACATTGATGACAAAGATACTCTTTTCTTCGAGGACCGATTGTGGTTCCAAAGGGTGATCTACGTAAAGTCATTATGAACGAGGCGCACAATTCCCTTCTATCCATTCATCCTGGAAGTACGAAGATGTACCATGACCTCAAGCAGTCATATTGGTGGACTCGAATGAAGCGAGAAATTGCTCAATTCGTGAATGAGTGTGATGTCTGCAGAAGAGTGAAAGCAGAACACCAAAGACCAGCTGGTTTCCTCCAACCTCTTGCTATTCCAGAATGGAAGTTTGATCATATTGAAATGGACTTCATGACTGGATTTCCTAAGTCCAAGCGTGGAAATGATGTTATCTTCGTTGTCATTGACAAGCTTACTAAAGTGGCTCATTTTCTTCCTATCAAAGAATCTATCACAGCAGCTCGGTTGGCGAGCTATACACCTCGAAATTGTCTCCTTGCACGGCATTCCAGAATTGATCTCTTGAGACCGTGGCAGCATCTTTACCTCCAAGTTCTGGGATTCTTTCAGAAGGCCATGGGCACCAACATTCGTTCGGCCTGACTTTCCATCCTCAAACAAGTGGCCAAGTCGAGCGAGTCAATCAAATCCTTGAAGACATGCTCAGGGCTTGTGTCATTTCCTTCGGTATGAAATGGGAAGATTGTCTTCCATATGCCGAGTTCTCCTACAACAACAGCTTCCAAGCGAGTTCGGGCAAGGCCCCATTCGAAATTCTCTATGGCAGAAAGTCTTGGTACTCCTCTCAATTGGTCCGAGACGGTGAGCGCCAACTTCTTGGCAGCGACTTGATCACGAAGCGAAGAAATGTGCAAAGTCATTCGTGAGAATCTCAAGCAGCATAATCGCGCGCGGAAGAAACTATTATGATGACAAGCACCGTGATGTGGCTTTTGAAATCGGAGACCATGTCTACCTCCGCGTCTCTCCAATGAAAGGCACTTTCGTCGCCGGTATCAAAGGAAGCTTGCCCTAGATACATGGGTCCTTTCAAGATCATTGGCAAAGAAGCGATCTAGCCTATCAACTTGAGCTCCCGTCCAACTTCGCGAACGTGCACGATGTGTTTCACGTGTCACAACCGCCAAGTGCTTCAAGACTCTGAGCGCACTATCAACGAAGAAATTGACCTCCAAGAAGATCTCTCTTATCATGAGCACCCGTTGCTATTCTTGAAGAAACCGGCGCAAGAATCGCAACAAGTCAATCAAATTCCTGAAAGTGAAGTGGTCACACCATTCAGGCCGAGAAGCCACACAGGGGCGCGAGGATCACCTCCGTTCGAATATCCGGAGTTCTTTCAGTCCTAGATCTCGGGGCGAGATCCTCTTGTAGTGGTGGAGTGTTGTAACACCGGATGTAACTTTCCATATTTGTAACTCCAATTCTTGCCATTTTCGGCATTGTGATATGATATTCCCTCCGTGGTTGGGTTTTTGTCTTTTGTTTTGCATTTTGTTCATGTCATGCATCTCATATCATGTCATCATGTGCATCTCTTTTGCATACGTGTTCGTCTCATGATTCCGAGCATTTTCCCCGTTGTCCGTTTTGCAATCCGGCACTCCTATGTCCCCCGGCGTCCCCTTTTACGTTTTTTCGTGAGCGGGCACTAAACTTTCTCGGAATGGACCGAGCCTTGCCAAGTGGCCTTGGTACACCACTGGTAGACCACATGTCAAGTTTCGGGTCATTTGGAGCTCGTTTGGTACTCCAACGGTTAACCGCACTCTCGCAAAGGCCTCTTTTAAGTTGCAGCCCCACACCCCTTCAAAACAGCCCAATAACCCATCTAAGTCACTTCCATGCTCTCCGTCATTCGATCACGATCGTGTGGGCGAAAACTACACCTCATTTGGAGCTTCCTAGCTCCTTCTACCTATAAAAACACCCCCTCCCCCGAAATCCCGGATCATTCCACCCCTAACCCTAGTCACGCTCCTCTCCGCGCCGCCGGACACGTCCGGACGGAGCCGGACGCGTCCGTCCGCCGCCGCCCGCCCAGCGCCCGCGTCAACACCCGGCCACCTTGTACGCGCCGCCAGCCCGCCTAACCAGCGGCCCAATAGCGCCCGCGCCAGCGCCCGTCCGCCGCCCGTCCGCCGTCGCCTCGGGCCCGCCGCCTACGCCCTCGACCCGGCCGCCGCGGACCTCGCCGCCGTCGCCTCGCCCGGCCAACCCGCCCGCCTTAGCGCCGGTTCCTTGTGAAACCCGCCCGTGACCGTCGCCCCGCCAGCGCCGCCCGGCCTCGTCCCCTCGGCCTCTCCTCCCGCCCGCTCCGGCGAGCCGCCGCCGGCCTCGCCTCGGCTTCCGCGCCGGATCCGATCTAGATCCAAACCTCGGTTGACTTTCCCCTCCCCCGAAATCCTCTAAGCCATTTTCTGTCAGTATTTTGTTGTATATTCATCGTGCCATAACTTTGCACCCGTGGCTCCGTTTGGGGCGTATAGCATACCGAATTGTTCGCCTCGAAGGGTAGATCATTTCATCTCATTGCACAATTTTCATTTGAGCTCATCTTGATGCCCGAAATGCTGTTAGAAGAGGGCTATGTGATGTTAGTTTCAGATTCTTATCAGAACATGCACTTTTGTCATGTTTGCCATGATTGATGTGTGCATCCTATGAACTTGAGCCCTACATGTGTTTTGTAATATGCCATGCCATCTTTACAGGGGTGTATTCCATTTATTTTGTGATCTCTGTGGTGACTAGCACAAGCATGCAAACTAGGCTTCATGATGTTGCTGATTTCAGCCCCTGTTTTGCTGATATTTTTATGCCATGTTAACTTGATGCTACCGAGAGATCCATGCTTATTTTGAGATACTTCAGTAAGGATGTTTTGAACATATGGTTATGCTCTATCCATATATGCCCTTGTTTGCAATTATGGAGTGCCATATCTTGAGTCAATCGAGCTCTACTTTTGCTATAAAATGTTTCCTGGCAGATTGTTTACATGTTATTCAATTTTGCCAAGGTTGTTGTAGTTGACCCGTGTATGTTATGATGTTGTTTTTGCCATGTATAGCTTCCATGCCATGTCTTCTTGATGGATGTATGCTTAGATTATCATGAAATGCTATGTAGTGAGTGCATTGAGCTCTTAAACATGCCTACTTGTTATCTGTTTTTGTCATGCCCTGTTGCTGAATCTGTTAACGGAACTTGCTATGTTGACATGGGTTCTATTGCATCTTCTGATCCTTTTTGGCTTATGGTCAGTAAGGGACTTTTGTTCTATGCTTTGAGACGATTCATGTAATGCCTCGTTTTGCTATTGTAAGTTCCTGTAGCATGCAGTTTGCTTGCTCTGAACATTGCTTCCTGATGCTGTTTCTGCCATGTTCAGTATTTTCTCTAAGTCTGTGAAGCTGATATATTTTGCACTTTTGCCATGCTTGTTTGGACCTGTTATGGTGTGATTTAGCCACAGCTCACTGTTCATCTTTTGTCAAGCAACTTGAGTAGATCACTGCCATATGCTTTTCTGGTACGTTTGGGTGCAGTAGCTTAACTTCTTGTTGCTTGCTATGTGGTATCATGCTGTTAATGGCAGATTTGTGTCATTCTTGTTTTGCTTGTCATTTGCAAACCGTGCATCCGATTCCGGTGATCTTTATATCGATTTCAACCGAAATCATCTCACCTTTCCAGCGACATACTTGGTTTGCCAAGCTGATGCCTGGTTCATTATTTTCCTTCTGGAGCACGCATATGCATTGCATATCACATCTCGCATATCATGCCATGTATTGCATCATGTTGCTTGTGCATTGCACCGTGATTTATTGTGGTTCCATTGTTTGTGTTCTTGCTTTGGGTAGAGCCGGGAGACGAGTACGTGAATGAGGAACCTGTTGAGAACGCTTACGAGGATCAAGCTTTCGACAACTCTGAGAACTTTGCAGGAAAGATGACCATACCCTCGAAATCACTTCTATCTTTGCTTGCTAGATGCTCGCTCTTTTGCTATGCCTATGCTATGATGCCTATCACTTGCTATATCATGCCACCCATATTGCCATGTCGAGCCCTAACCATCCTTTCCTAGCAAACCGTTGATTGGCTATGTTACCGCTTTGCTCGGCCCCTCTTATAAGCGTTGCTAGTTGCGGTGAGGATGAAGTTTGTTCCTTGTTGGAACATGGAGATGTTGTTCCTTGTTGGAACATGTTTACTTGTTGGGGATATCACAATATATCTGCTATAATTAATGCATCTATATACTTGGTAAAGGGTGGAAGGCTCGGCCTTATGCCTGGTGTTTTGTTCCACTCTTGCCGCCCTAGTTTCCGTCATACGGTGTTATGTTCCTTGATTTCGCGTTCCTTACACGGTTGGGTGATTTATGGGACCCCCTTGACAGTTCGCTTTGAATAAGACTCCTCCAGCAAGGCCCAACATTGGTTTTACCATTTGCCACCTAAGCCTTTTTCCCCCGGGTTTTGGCGAACCCGAGGGTCATCGTTATTTTAACCCCCCCGGACGGTGCTCCTTCGAGTCTTGGCCCGAACCAAACCACTGCGGGGCCACCTCGGGAAACTTCGAGGCCTAGTTTTACTCGTAACTTTGTCTCATCCGGATGTGCCACGAGAACGAGATATGTGCAGCTCCTATCGGGATTTGCTGCACAATCGGGCTTTCTTTGGTCTTGTTTTATTCTTTGTCGAAATGTCTTGTAGTTCGGGATTCTGAGACTGATCGGGTCTTCTCGGTAGAAGGAATATCCTTCGTTGACCGTGAGAGCTTATAATGGGCTAAGTTGGGACACCCCTACAGGGTATTATCTTTCAAAAGCCGTGCCCGCGGTTATGAGGCAGATGGGAATTTGTTAATGTCCGGTTGTAGAAAACCCGAAGTTGACCTTAATTAATACACATCAACCGTGTGTGTAACCTTGATGGTCTCTTCTCGTGGTCAAAGGAAGTGAACACTGATGTTGGAGTTATGTTTGGCGTAAGTAGTTCAGGATCACTTCTTGATCGCTACTAGCTTCACGACCGCGCTTTGCTTCTCTTCTCGCTCTCTTTTGCGAATGTAGACACCATATATGCTAGTAAACTTGCTGCAGCTCCACCTCACAACTCTGTCCTTCCTATAAGCTTAAATAGTCTTGATCTCGCGGGTGTGAGATTGCTGAGTCCCGTGACTCACAGATTCTACCAAAAGCAGTTGCAGTGTGCAGCGATGCGGTCACGAGATGGCGCAAGCCAGAGCTCAAGTGGGAGTTCGACGAGGCGTGGTCGTTACTATGTGTCTTTCACGATGATCAGTAGTGGTGCCCAGTTGGGACGATCGGGGATCTGTGTAGCATTTGGGGTATCTTCTTTATTTTGGTTCCGTAGTTGGACCTTGAGTGTAATCTGAATGATGGATGTTTATTTATGAATTGTGTGAAGTGGCGACTGTAAGCCAACTATGTATCTCTTTCCCTTATGTATTACATGGGTTGTGTGAAGATTACCTCACTTGCGACATTGCTTTCAATGCGGTTATGCCTCTAAGTCGTGCCCGACACGTGGGAGATATAGCCCGCATCGAGGGCGTTCAATCACAGCCCCACCGACACGTGGGCGCTACGGTAGGGCTGGACGAGGTGTATCTGGGCACCCGTGAGCCAGCGCGGGACTCACGGGGCCCTACCTCAAGGCGGGTTGCGCCTGTCTCTGGGCCTTATCTTCGAGTGTGTTCCTGCAAATTTGGCCAGATGCCGGTGCTCTACGTCTTCGGGTCCCGGCTCTCGGGCTGGTCCCAGCCGTCGCTTGCAAGCCAGGTCGCGATGCCACGGACAAGACCAGATGGTGAGGGCCGGAGAGCCGGTAGGAGCCCTGAGACGCGATGCTCAGGCACCCCCCCCCCTTTAACACGCAAGCTGGGTTAGATGACGTAACTCTCGTCCTCGGGTCCGGCTCTCGGGCTGGTCTCGGCCGTCATGTTGGCAAGCCAGTCGCGATGCCATGGACAAGACCCGGAGGGTGAGGGCGGAGAGCTGTAAAGACCCTGAGTCGCGATGCTCAGGCACCCCCTTAACGCGCAAGCTGGGTTAGATGACAAAACTATACGTCCTTGGGTCCCGGCTCTCGGGCTAGTCTCAACCGTCGCTGGCAAGTCAGGTCGCGATGCCATGGACAAGACCAGAGGGTGAGGGCCGAAGAGCCGATAGGAGCCCTGAGTCGCGATGCTCAGGCACCCCCCCTTTAACGTGCAAGATTCCGTCACCCAGGAAAAGGCACCAAATAACAAGCATGGTGGAACGAGAGCATAATCCTAAGGAAAACGTAAGAAGGATACATGCCTGGGGACAGGCCCGAGCGGCTTAGGGGATGATGCAGCCGAGGGGCACCCCAGCAGGATAGGCTAATGAGATGAAATAAAAGGGATACATGCCGCAGGGCGGACCCACACGGCACAGGAATAATCACGGCCTGAAGGTGCTCCCAGTAGGAACAAAACTTAAAGATGTCACTGGTGATGTTGGGGACAAAGGGGGGTGTTGGTGTAGCAGACTCGGTGGGCTGCGGGAGCGATCCTCCACGAGCCCCGGGCACAGGGGGCCTCGGGAGGATCCGGAGGCGCTGGCGGCTCCTAGGGGGCCATCTCCATCTCCGCCAGGGCTGCGGCGTGCCTGACCTCTCGAGCCTCCAGGATGGCCCTCATGAGATGCTGGTGCGCAGCAACCGCGTTTGGCAGGCCATGAGGCATGCGCACGTAGTTGTGGGGCGGGCCCTCGCAATGTCCCACTCGCGAGGGCCAGAGGCGTTCTTGAGACGCGGCTCGGTTGATCCCTGGTATGTCGATGCAGACGCGCAGCCCTCCATCCTCGCTTTGGATGGGGGCCACAGTGAGTGGCGGCGGCTGCCCTCATGACCCTTGACTCCTGTAGCTCACGGAATGGCCTTGCCGACGAACTCCACGAGGGTTCGGCCCTCCTTGCCTTGCTCTCGCTTTGGAAGCGTGCTTCAAGCACGCCTCACGTGGTGCCCAAGCGCCTCCCTCGTGACCTTGGCGAGGTCGGCGGCCCTCAGGGGAGAGCCCCGAGCCCGGCCTGAGGAGGGCGCCGGGCGCGCTTTCCTATGCGATGGAAGGAGGCTCCCCCTGGCTGGGCGCGGGCCCTGAGGGGCCTGCCTCTTGTGGAGCCGGGCCGGTCGATGCCTTCTTCTTCTTGGGTGCGGCCTCGGGAGGCCTCCTGCTGCTGTGGTCTGGGTCTTCTAGCGAAGCGGCCTGAAAGGCTCGCTCCAGAGAGCACACTGCGTCTCTCTCTTCGCAGGGCACCGTGATGACCCTGCCGCTTCCTGGCATCTTGAGGACGTTGTAGCCGTGGTGGGTTACGGCCCTAAATTTGGCCAGCACCGGGTACCCGAGGATGGCGTTGTACGGCAGGCGAATGTGGGCGACTTCCAAGTCGATGAGCTCGGTGTGGTAGTTGTCGCAAGCCCCGAAGGTGACAGGATGGCGGACCTGCCCGATCGGGACCGTGGAGCCGTCGGTGACTCCGGAGAAAGGCTTGGTTGGCTGAAGCTGACTGTAAGGCACTTGAAGATTGTTGAATGTTTCCACGGACAGGACGTTGAGTCCTGCCCCGCCGTCGATGAGGGTCTTGGTGACCAGCACGTTCCTAATGATTGGGGAACAAAGCATCGGGAGAACTCCGGTTGTGGTCGCGCACTTGAGCTGATCCGATGAGCTGAACGTGATGGCGCACGCCGACCACCTGAGAGGACGCGCGGCCTCGAGCTTGGGGAGGACTACATTCACTTGGCGGGCGAACTGCTTGAAGATGCGCTGAGAGGCTGGGGCTTGAGCTCCGCCCAAGATGCAGGCGATCGCACGCGGTTCCTGGAAGCCCCCAGCCCCCTCGTCCTGATGACGGTCCTCATTTCTCCTTGCCTGCGGCGGCAGCGGAGGGAGGCATGCGTTCCCCTGCGGGCGATCCTCGCGAGGCTGATCCCTCGAGCCTCCCTCGTGAGGCGGGTCTTGCAAACGGTCCTCGCGAGGTTGGTCGCGCCACCCTTGGCGCTGGCCGCTGATCTTCCCAAGGCCCTGCATTCCTTCCTCCTCCTCGGCCGTAGCCCGATCGCTGCGCTCGGGCGTCTGCCGACCCTTCCTTCAGCGTCGCCCGGAGCTCTTGGCATTCATTGGTGTTGTGGGTGTGGAGGTCGTGGTACACGCAGATCGACCGCCCTTGGAGGACTCGGGCTGATCTACGCCTCGCTTGGTGTCTGGTTCGGCCGTGAGTACGGCAGCCCCTTGCGCTTCACGCCCTTGGCCTTGGACTTCTTTTCTTAGGGATCCGGGCAGGCAGCTCGAGGAGGGAGAGGCGCCTCCTCAGCCCCGGGCGCACTTGGTCGCCAAGTTGAACAGCTCCAAGGAGGTGCACATATCTTCATGCATCGCCCGGCTCCTCCTTCATCTTGACGTCACAAGACGCCCGTCGGAGAAGGCAGAGATGATGGCCTCCTCCGTCACCTTGGGGATCTTGAGGTGCGCGTTGTTGAAGCGCTGGATGTACTTTTGCAGGGTTTCCCCTGGCTGCTGCTTGATTCGGAGCATGTCGCTCATGGCGGGTGGCCGGTTGCGAGTACCCTGGAAGTTGGCGATGAAGCGGGTGCGCATCTCGGCCCAGGAAGAGATCGTGCCTGGGGCCAGATTCAGAGCAGTGCGGGCTCCGTCCTTGAGCGCCATGGGAAACCAGTTCGCCATGACCTTTTCATCCCGTTGGGAGCCTCGATGCCCAGCTCAGAGCTGGAGGAACTCCGTAGGGTCAGCTATGCCGTCAGAGCGAGGAGGCAGGTCTGGCTTGAACTTGGCGGGCCACGCGACACTGCTGCAGCTTCGGAGGTGAAGGCGGCAGCCCGCCGTGGCATGAGGGGGGCCTCGGACGACGAGAGCTTGGTCTTGTGGGCCTCCTTGCGCCTTGGCTGGGGCAGCGCAAGGTCCCGGCGTGTTGGAGGCGAGGCGCTCGGGCAGCTTCTCGTGGGCGAGAACTTCTTGACAGCTCTGCTCTTGTCAGCGCCCGGCGCTGGCGAGCGGGTTCCGCCCAGGGGCCGCGCTCCTTGGGGCCAGGGCGTCTTCTTGAGGTGGAGGCGGCTGAGGCGCCCCGGGAGCTTCATCGCCCGCGCGGGGCGGGGCGCGGTGTAGCGAGACAGACGGTGCGGGGGCGCCTCCTGCAGTGCGGACGAGCTCGGCGACTCGGTCGAGCCATTCTTCATAGACGTCGTCGACGGGGCGGTAGCGCAGAGCTTCGCTTGCCGCGATGAGTGCAGCCGGGCCTCCATGGCAGCGCGAAGCGCGCGTGACGAAGAACCAGCGGGGTGAGCGGCGTGGCGGTGCGGCCGTCTGCCTCATGGACGGGTCTTTGGGGCGATGCTTGCTGCTCGTTCCCGGGCGGGTGGCGGCGTTTGCAGGTGTGACGGAACGACGAGGCGCCCGCCGACGGGAGCTGTCTGGCGACATGGGAGGCGAGGGCAGCTTCGGCGCTGGCGAGCCCGGCAGGCGCCGAACATATGGTTGCGGTGGTCGGGGAAGAACGAAGCGACGAAAGGCAGATTCCGGCGCACCCCTACCTGGCGCGCCAAATGTCGGATTTCGGGTTCCGGCAGACCCTTGAGGTTCGAACACTGGGGTGCGCGCGGAGATCCGACCCTCCACCGTCTCGCACCTCGCCGAATCGCTGAGACCTAAACTACTAAACGGAACAGCACAAGAGACACGAGATTTATACTGGTTCAGGCCACCATTGTGGTGTAATACCCTACTCCAGTGTGTGGTGTGGTGGATTGCCTCTTGGGCTGATGAGGAACAATACAAGGAAGAACAGCCTCGTGAGGGTCTGTTCTTGGCGGGTGCGATGAACTGCTGGGTGGTGTTCAGTCGCTCTAGCTACCGGTTTTTTGATGAGGATTCGGATCTCTCTGCCCTGGGGGTGGCTACTCCTATTTATAGGCGAAGGCCCTGGGCCTCTTCCCAAATATTGAGCGGGAAGGGCGCCAACAATTGGCCATTTTGAAGGGGAACGGAGGGTACACTTATCCTGACTAAAGTTGGTCCTCGCCTGCCAAAAGCTCTGGTGATGACGCCTGCTTGGGCTCCACGATGACTCCCTTCCAGCCGTTGGGCTGGTCTTGGTCTTGTTGCACCGAAACGGATGCCTTTGCTTGATGCTCTCGCCTGCGCTTGCTCCCTTTGCACCAAAGAGGAAAAGAGGACTCAGGCGGTGGCACCCGATCGGGCGCCCTTGGTGCGTCATGGCTTGCGTCATGGGCACCTCGCGAGGTACCACGCCTTGAACTCTCCGCCTCCTCATGAGCCACCGACGAGGCCGTGCCTGAGGAAGCTCCTTGTCGTCCGCCCCGCGAGGCTTGGCCCCTCGTGAGGGTCTTGAGCTTGCGTTGACGAAGATGGGCCATGCTGGGCCTCCTTCGAGCCACGCCGCAGGCCACAGGCAGGCAAGTCTGGGGACCCCCGTTCCCAGAACGCCGACACGGCCCTCTTCCAGTAGATCGACACTGTCTTCTCGTGCTTCCTTCGCCTCCGCCTCCGTGTACATGGTGACGCAAGGCGAGTCAAACTCTATGTCGGTTGGGATGACGGCCTCAGCCCCGTACACGAGGAAGAAGGGCGTGAAGCCGGTTGATTTGTTCGTCGTGGTCCGGAGACTCCAGAGGAAGGCCGATAGCTCTTCGATCCAGCAGCCGGCCGAGCGCTCCAGTGGCTCGACCAGTCGGGGCTTGATGCCGGACAAGATGAGGCCGTTTGCTCGTTCGACTTGGCCGTTTGACTGCGGATGGGCAACGGACGCTAAGTCCACTCGGATGCCCTGTGTCGCACAGAAATGGGCCAAAGCACCCTTGGAAAAGTTTGTGCCATTGTCGGTGATGATGTTGTGTGGTATACCATACCGTATGGTGATATCTGTGATGAAGGTCACAACAGTCAGACCGTTTAGCTTCTTGATTGGCTTGGCTTCAATCCACTTGGTGAATTTGTCCACGGCGACCAGCAGATGGGTCATGCAGCCACATGCTGTCTTTAACGGGCCCACCATGTCCAGCCCCCACACGGCAAATGGCCAAGTGAGGGGGGTGGTCTTCAGTGCAGAAGCCGGTAGATGTTGCTCGGAGCTGAATTTTTCGCATCTTTTGCACTTCTTGACCAAGTCCTTGGCGTCGTCCAAAGCAGTTGGCCAGAAGAAGCCATGGTGGAAAGCTTTGGCGACAAGGGATCTTGAGGCCGCATGGTGGCCGCACTCGCCTTGGTGGATGTCTCTACGGATTTCTTTGCCATTCTCTGGCTCTATGCAGTGTTGAAAAACACCAGTGACATTGCGCCTAACCAGCTCTCTGTTTACTATGGTGTATGCTGCTACCCAGTGTTGCACCTGCCGGGCCAAAATCTCATCGCCTGGTAGCTCTCCGCTCACCAGAAAGTTGAGGATGGGTTGCGCCCATGATGGTGCTTCGACCACTGTCATCACGGCCACTGGTACCAGGGCAGTTGGGTTGGGAGGCGGCGGGTTGGAGTTGGCTGCCGCTTGCTGCGTTGTTGAAGTCCCCTGGCCGACTGCTGCAGCCCCCAGGCCGGGTTCTGAAGTCCCTGGGCCGGGCGCGACCGCTGTAGTCCCCAAGCCGCCTGGTGAAGTCCCCGGTCCAACTGTTGCAGCCCCCGGGCCGAGTTCTGAAGTCACCGGGCCGGGTGCAACTACTACAGTCCCCGAGCCGCCTGCCGAAGTCCCTGGGCCGGCTGTTGTAGCCCCGAGTAGGATCCGACTATTTCGGGAGCAGACGGCACGAAGATGGACTCTGATTCCGGCGAAGGCTTCATAGATGGCTTGCGGAGGTACTAGAGGGAGACGCCAGCTGGTATCGCTTGGCGGGTGGAGCCGATCCGTGCCAGGGCATCAGCTTGCTCGTTGTCGGCCCGTGGTACGTGAAGGAACTCGCACCCGTCAAAGTATCCGCTGATCTGCTAGACGAGGAAGCGGTAACTTTCCATGTTTGCATCCTTGGCGTCCCAGTCGCCAGATGACTGCTGGACTACCAAGTCCGAGTCGCCGTAGCACAGAATCCGGCAGATGCCAATCTCCTTGGCCAGTCGGAGTCCATGTACGAGTGCCTCGTACTCGGCCACATTGTTGGAGGCGGCAAAGTGAATTTGCAGCGTGTATCTGAGCTTGTCACCTTTGGGAGAGGTGAGGACGATGCTGGCTCCTAGCCCGGAGCGCATCTTTGAGCCATCAAATTGCATCCGCCTATGGGTAGAATCCGGCGCTGGTGGCAGGTACCTGGTCTTGGCCCAGTCGACGAGGAAGTCGGCCAGCGCTTGGGACTTGATGGCGGTGCGCGGCTGGTAGAAGATGGTGTAGGGAGCCAGCTCGATGGCCCATTTGGCCACCAGGCCTGAAGCATCTCTGTTGCCTATGATCTCAGCAAGCAGGGTGGTGTAGACAACCGTGGTGGGTGCTCTTGAAAGTATGGTTTGAGCTTCTTAGCGGCAAAGTACACGTCGTAGCACATCTTCTGGTAATGTGGGTAATTCTTCTTCGATGTCGACGACACTTCACTCAAGTAGTAGACTGGCCTCTGGACCGGTTGTGCTTTGCCGTCTTCTGGGCGTTCGACCACGATCACTGTACTGACCACCCGGCTGGTGGCGGCGATGTAGAGGAGCATGGGCTCCTTAGCAGTCGGAGCCGCCAGGACACGCGACATGGTCAACAACTTCTTGAGCTAGAGGAAGGCCTCGTTCTCCTTGTTGTTCCACTCGAAGTGAGTGGTTTTCGTCATTAGCTGGTACAGGGGAAGAGCCTTCTCGCCCAGCCGACTGATGAAGTGGTTGAGGGATGCCAAGCATCCGGTGAACTTTTGGACGTCGCACAGCTGGGTGGGTCTCTCCATCCGCTCAATGGCCTTGATCTTCACAGGGTTGCACACGATGCCGCGTTCTGAGACAAGGAAACCAAGGAGCTGGCTGGCTGGGACTCCGAAGACACACTTCTCTGGGTTGAGCTTGATCTGAAAACAGCGCAGATTATCAAAGGTCTCCTTGAGATCTTCCAGGAGGGTGCCACGCTTCTCCATCTTCACCACAATATCGTCTACATAGACGTGGGCATTTCTGCCAAGTTGCTTGAGGAGGCACTTCTACATGCAACGCTGGAATGTGGCACCGGCATTTCTCAAGCCAAATGTCATGGTCAGGTAGCAGAAGGCTCTGAATGGTGTGATGAAGGCGGTCTTCAGCCGATCGGCCGGGTTCAGTTTGATCTGGTGGTAACCAGAGTAGGCGTCCAAAAAAATCAAAAGCTCGCATCCGGCCGTGGAGTCTATCACTTGGTCTATCCGAGGCAAAGCAAACGGATCTTTGGAGTAGGCTTTGTTGAGGGTGGTGTAATCAATGCACATGCGCCACTTGTTGTTCTTCTTCAGTAAAAGGACTGGGTTGGCAAGCCACTCTGGAAAAATACTCCCTTGATGAAGTCGGCTGCCAGAAGGTGGGCGATCTCTTCGCCAAAAATTCTTCTCTTCTCTTCTGACAGGCGGCGGAGGGGCAGCTTGACTGGTTTTTCATGTGATCTGACATGTAGCTTGTGCTCGGCGAAATCCGTCGGAACACCCGACATGTCTTTGGGAGACCATGCAAAGATGTCCCGATTCTCACGGAGGAAATCGACGAGCTTGCTTTCCTATTTGCTACCGAGGTTGGTCCCCACGATAGCGTGCCTCTCCGGTTGGTCGGGGTCCAAGGGGATCTTCTTTGTTTCTTTGGCCGGCTGGAAGGAGCCCTGGGTCTCTGAATCCTGGGATCTGGTGACTGGTCCGGCTGTTTGCTGCCATGGCCGCAACCCGATCATGGAGCTTCTTCTCAGCAGCGATCATGAGGGACTCGGCTAGCCGGCTGCTAGCAGCAGCACAGGCGGCCGACTTCTTGTAGTCGCTGGCTATTGTGATAATGCCCTTGGTTCCCGGCATCTTCATCTTGAGGAAGGCATAGTGCGGCACCGCCATGAACTTGGCTAGAGCTGGTCGGCCTAGGAGCGCGTGGTAAGGGTTCTCCAAGTCAACCACCTCAAACCAAATTGGCTCGCAGCAGAAGTGATCTTTGTCTCCGAAGAGGACATCTATCTTGATCTTGCGGATTGGTGAGCAAGAAAGGCCAGGTACAATGCCATGGAAGACAGTCCGACTGGGCTGGAGTTGTTTCTCTTTGATGCATAGCTTCTCCATGGTGTCGCACTAGAGGATGTTGATGCTGCTACCCCCGTCTATCAGAACTCGGGAGAAGCGAGCAGCTCGCCTCTCTATTGAAAAGGTGGCATCCAGCACCATGGCGTAGGAACCCGTAGAAGGCATCACCTCCGGGTGGTCGTCAGCTCCACCGATGGGCCTCTCGGACGGTCTGCACGAACTTCTGGGACTTGGAAGTGACGACATTCACCTCACGGTCTTCTTGGCCGACTGGCAATGCCTGTCATCGGCCACACTGGTGAAGACGACGTAGGCTCCATGCTCTTCAGGGAATTCATCTTGGATGGCAGCGACGGGACGGGTCGCCGGCTGCTGAGGAGACGAAGCCGGCTGGCCAGCAGGCGGAGGCGTCAGTCCTTCGCCCTTGGCAATTCGGGTGAGCCAGTGGCACTTCCGAGTGGTGTGGTTGGATGGCTTCGCGCCGCTATGGAACTTCCAGGGAGCATCGAGGGTTTGCTCATAGGAGAAGGCGGGAAACCATGCAGGCTCGCCGCCCTTCTGACGCTTGGGGCCGGGTTGTCCCTCCTGCTACTGGTCTTCAACTGTTGCCACTTGTCGGCTGGTGGAAGCTGGCTGAGGGGCTTTGTGCTTGCTGTCGTTCTACGGCTAGCGCCGACTATTGTGACTAGCCGGCGTGTGAGGAGCCGGAGGGAGCACCTTTCTAGACGTGTCCACTCGGAGCTCCGACTTCATGGAGGAGTCGGCAGTGGCGTACTTGTCTGCTATGATCAGCAGCTCATCGAGTATGGCCGGCTCGTCGCAGAGAAGTCAGTGCTTGAGTAGGGTGCCCTATCAGCACCCGGCAGTGAAGTACTCTATGGCTTGCACCTCGTGCACCCCTTTGCAGGAGTTGCGCAGTTCGGCCCACCGCGTCTAGTCGCGGGTGGACTCGGTCGGGCCTTGGACGCATAGAGAGAGCTGGCGGGGCTTGCGCGGCCTCTTGTAGGTGCTGGTGAAGTTGCGGATGAAGACTTCGGTGTGAAGTCCAGCCAGCTGTTGACGCTGTAGGGTTTGAGGCTGTTCAGCCATGTCCGGGTCGTGCCCTGGAGCATGAACGGAACGTACTTCACGGTAACGCCCTTGTTGCCATTTACGATACTGACGGTGGTGGAATAGTCAACCAGTCAATCCTCAGGCTTCACGGAACTGTTGTACTTGGGAGTGTCTCGAGGGAGCGAGAACCCTTTGGGGAAGGGCTCGTCGCGAATGCGGGGGCCGAAACAAGGCGGGCCGGTTGCATCTTCTTCTTCTACCGCCAGGGATTGAGCCAGGCGGTCGATCCGGTGGCGGGCGTCGTTCTCTCCGACTCCTTCACGGCGGCCCAGCTGGTCTCCGAGAGTTGGGTGCTCAACAGGCGGCGGGGAGGCGCGCCTCTCCCTGCGCGGGGTGGCGGACGATCGTCCCGCCGTTCCACTGCTTGTGGGCGGTCGTCTTGGTCGCACTCGATGGTGACACGTGTGCGGTTGCGGCTTGCAACCGTCTCTTGGTCTCTTCGGACACGGACATCGCATGTCGGCGTTTGGGAGGTCGCGTCGTGTTCTCGGCGAGGGGGGTGGTCCTCGGCTTGCTAGCCGGGTTCCATCATGCGGCGGCCGGCTTCTTGCTGCGCGGCGGCCACGTCGATGAGCTGTTGGACACGCTCGGTCATGCATCAACGCATGTCACCCTCCAGGTGGTCCATCTCATCTGCTGCAGCCTGGGCGGCGCGCAGGTTCTCAATAGGTGTGGCGCAGACAGGGCGGTCGACTCCCAGCATGCTGGCGATGGCGGCGCCGCGTTGTCGGACCGTGCCCACGCAGCTGGGTTCTCCAATAGCTGGCGTGTCATAGATGGCACAGTCGATCTCACGCTGGTAGGCTTCGGTGAGGCATCTCATGGTGTCCAGCTTGCTGGCGCTGTCGAGGAGTGAAACGTGGCAGGCTTCTAGCGTCTCGCCGTTGGCGTATGTCGTGATGGGTGCGGACAGGTTCCGCATTGCCGCCTGCAGCGGATCCTGGCCGGCCCCGCCAGAAGCTTCATCGTGGCTGATGACAAGCACCTCCGTGACGGTACTGTTGATGCTGTCCGTGCGAGGGAGAGGGTCGTCGATGACCACCATGTTGGTGGGGAAGGCGTCGGAGGATGCCGCGTCAGAGTCGACGAGCATCGGGTCAGTGGAGCCAACTGACTCTAGGTCAGAGGCTGGCTCGTTGGCAATGTGAAGCTTGCCAAGGAGGTCGACGAGGCAGCTCTAGGAGCTGGCTTCTTCCGCATCAGGTGCGGTCTCGTCAGAGAGGTGAATCCCGCCGATGAGATCAATGAGGCTGCTCGCCGCGCAAGCGGCTTCCACGATGCGCAGCGTGTCGGTGCAGGCACCGTCGGGTGTGTCGGGCTGGCTGCGCTCGCCAGGAAGGAATAGGGTTCCCGTCCAGAATGTGTTTTCGGATGACGGTGCACCTTGCTCCATGGTGTGCGCCAAATGTCAGGGATACCATGCAACATATGCTAGGGGTGGCTTATCATGGATGGGGACAAGAGTACGTCGCCGGGCTCTAGAGGCGGGAGTGAGCGAGACTACATACGCCTGTGAATCTTACCCTGGTTCAGGGCTCTCCTAGGAGATAACACCCCTAGTCCTGCTCCGTGGTGTCTTCTCATGATCACTATCTCAACAAGGTAGCTACAAGCTTGCTCCTTGAGCTGTTTGGCTAGAGGAGGAAGAAGGACAAGGCTAGCCTACTTCACTCTCTCTACGTGGGTGTGTGGCAACTAAGGTTCTGAACCCCTTGCATGGGTAACCTGGGGGTTTATATAGGCCTACCCCCAGGGGTACAATGGTAATCCGGCCGGGTGTAAGACCCGGTCATCAGTGTCTCTGGTCGCCAGCTTCTCCGTCGGCTGCTGGGGCCCGCCGCCTGGTGGGTCCCACAGACTGTCGTGCTCCGGGCCGACAGGTAGGGCCTGCCACCTGCGGGTCGTGTTGGCCGCTCTATACTGTAGCCTCGCCCTGATGATGGAGGCTTTGTCGGGGGAGCGTGGCTACAGTCCCGCCGCCTGGCGGGCGCTCACTGTAGCCACATCTCATCTTATCTGGTTAACGGCGCATGGACTCCGATGGAGGGGCAGGGCCGCCTGCTAGGAGTCGGCCACCCCCGCGCTGTCTACTCGGGGTTCACCGCCTTCTGGTGGCTCTCGGATGTAGGCCCGCCGCTGCTTGCGTCAACCCGCTTCGTTGGGGAACATGGATCCCTCTGGCATGGATGATGTGATGGGCTTCGTGGCAGCAGTGTCGCGTCGGGTGAGGTGTTTCCGCCTGGTACACTGCACTGTGGCCACAATCTGGCCCGGATTCGGGGGTGGCAGGTTGTACTGTAGCCACGCCCTGTCTTGTCCTGGTAATGAGGTGCTAACTTTGAGGGGACGAGGGCCTGCCTGCTCAGAGTCAGCCTCCCTCGTGGACGCCTTCTGGGCTCCGCCGCCTTCTAGTAGCTGGCCGCTTGGACTAGCTGGCCCAGGAAGGCACTCGTTCGTCCGGGAGGTGTGAGGGGCGTAGTCGGCCTCGATGTCTTGAAATACCATGGGGGGCTGATGAGGCCACCCGTGGTCATTTACTCCGACATCAACAGAGTCTAAGTAAGAGCTCCATATACTCAACCATCATATAGTCTTTTATGATTGCTCACACTCACCGCATACACATGAGCAAAACGTTTAAACCGGACACTGATACGTCTCCAACGTATCTATAATTTATGAAGTATTCATGCTATTATATTATCCATCTTGGATGTTTAATGGGCTTTACTATGTACTTTTATATTATTTTTGGGACTAACTTATTAACCCAGAGCCCGGTGCAGTTTACATTTTTACGCTTGATTCAGTGTTTCACAGAAGAAGGAATATCAAATGGAGTCCAAACGGAATGAAACCTTCGGGAGAGTTATTTTTGGAATGGAAGCAATCCAGAAGACTTGGAGTGTACGTAAGGGAAGCAATGAGGAAGGCACGAGGCAGGGGGCACGCCCACCCCCCTGGGCGCGCCCTCCACCCTCGTGGGCCCCTCGTGGCTCCCCTGACCGACTTCTTTCGCCTATATATATCCATATACCCTAAAACCATCGGGGAACAGAATAGATTCCGCCGCCACAAGCCTCTGTAGCCACCAAAAACCAATCGGGACCCTGTTCCGACACCCTGCCGGAGGGGGGATCCCTCACTGGTGGCCATCTTCATCATCCCGACGCTCTCCATGACGAGGAGGGAGTAGTTCACCCTCGGGCTGAGGGTATGTACCCGGTAGCTATGTGTTTAATCTCTCTCGTGTTCTTGAGGTGATACGATCTTGATGTATCGCGAGCTTTGCTATTGTAGTTGGATCTTATGATGTTTCTCCCCCTCTACTCTCTTGTAATGGATTGAGTTTTTCCCTTTGAAGTTATCTTATCGGATTGAGTCTTTAAGGATTTGAGAACACTTGATGTATGTCTTGTCGTGCTTATCTTTGGTGACAATGGGATATCACGTGATCCACTTGATGTATGTTTTGGTGATCAACTTGTGGGTTCCGCCCATGAACCTATGCATAGGGGCTGGCACACGTTTCGCCTTGACTCTCCGGTAGAAACTTTGGGGCACTCTTTGAAGTTCTTTGTGTTGGTTGAATAGATGAATCTGAGATTGTGTGATGCATATCGTATAATCATACCCACGGATACTTGAGGTGACATTGGAGTATCTAGGTGACATTAGGGTTTTGGTTGATTTGTGTCTTAAGGTGTTATTCTAGTACGAACTCTATGATAGATTGAATGGAAAGAATAACTTCGTGTTATTTACTACGGACTCTTGAATAGATCAATCAGAAAGAATAACTTTGAGGTGGTTTCGTACCCTACCATAATCTCTTCATTTGTTCTCCGCTATTAGTAACTTTGGAGTGACTCTTTGTTGCATGTTGAGGGATATTTATATGATCCAATTATGTTATTATTGTTGAGAGAACTTGCACGAGTGAAAGTATGAACCCTAGGCCTTGTTTACTAGTATTGCAATACCATTTGTGCTCACTTTTATCATTTGTTAACTTGCTATTTTTATATTTTCAGATTACAAAAACCTATATCTACCATCCATATTGCACTTGTATCACCATCTCTTCACCGAACTAGTGCACCTATACAATTTACCATTGTATTGGGTGTGTTTGGGACACAAGTGGCTCTTTGTTATTTGGTTGCAGGGTTGTTTGAGAGAGGCCATCTTCATCCTACGCCTCCCACGGATTGATAAACCTTAGGTCATCCACTTGAGGGAAATTTGCTACGGTCCAACAAACCTCTGCACTTGGAGGCCCAACAACGTCTACAAGAAGAAGGTTGTGTAATAGACATCCAGCTATTTTCTGGCGCCGTTGCCGGGGAGGTGAGTGCTTGAAGGTATATATTTAGATCTTGCAATCGAATCTTTTAGTTCCTTGTTTTATCACTAGTTAGTTTATAAAAGAAAACTACAAAAAAATGGAATTGAGGGTGCCTCATATGCTTCATCTTTTTAATGTCTTCCGTGAAAATAAGGATTCCGATAATTGTGCTCAATTTCTAGAGGAAGAATGCATTAAAATGTTTGGCACTAAATTTTTGAATGATGAGCATGATTGCAATATTGTTAGTATGAATTCCTTGAATACCCATGATGCTAAGGATATGCAAAGCCACAAGCTTGGGGAAGCTATGTTTGATGAAGATGATATTTTTTGTCCCCAAGTTTTGATGAGCAAATTTATTATGATGAAAGCATGCCTCCTATTTATAATGATTATTGTGATGACACGTATGCTATAAAGAACAAATATAACCATGAAACTTGTCATCATGATTTTAATTTTCAATTGGATTATGCTTCACATGATAGTTATTTTGTTAAGTTTGCTCCCACTACTATTCATGAGAAGAAATTTGCTTATGTGGAGAGTAATAAAATTTCTATGCTTGTGCATAATGAAAATAATGCTTTATGTGCTGGTTATATTGTTGAATTCATTCATGATGCTACTGAAAAAAATTATGAGGGAGGAACATATGCTTGTAGGAATTGCAATAATATCAAGTTTCCTCTCTATGTGCTTAAAGTTTTAAAGTTATGCTTGTTTTGCCTTCCTATGCTAGTTGATTATTGTTCCCATAAATTGTTTGCTCACAAAATCCCTATGCATAGGAAGTGGGTTCGACTTAAATGTGCTAGTCATATTCTTCATGATTCTCTCTTTATGTTTCAATTCTTATCTTTTATGCGAGCATCATTGAAATCATCATGCCAAGCTAGGGGCGTTAAACGTTAGCGCCTGTTGGGAGGCAACCCAATTTTTATTTTTGTTCTTTCTTTTTGGTTCTGTTTAGTAATAAATATTTGATCTAGCCTCTGGTTAGATGTGGTTTTATGTTTTAATTAGTGTTTGTGCCAAGTAAGACCTATAGGATCTTCTTGGATGATAGTTATTCGATCTTGCTGAAAATTCCAGAAACTTTCTGTTCACGAAAACAATTGTTTAAAATCACCAGAACGCGATAAAATACTGATTCCAATTGCAGAAGATCAATAATCAAATTATCTAGGTCTTCCTATTTTGGTAGAAGTTTTTGAGTTCCAGAAGTTTGCGTTAGTTACATATTACTACAGACTGTTCTGTTTTTGACAGATTCTGTTTTTCGTGTGTTGTTTGCTTATTTTGATGACTCTATGGCTAGTAAAATAGTTTATAAACCATAGAGAAGTTGGAATACAGTAGATTTAAAACCAATACAAATTAAGAATGAGTTCATTACAGTACCGTGAAGTGGTGTTTTGTTTTCTTTCGCTAACGGAGCTTACGAGTTTTCTGTTGAGTTTTGTGTTGTGAAGTTTTCAAGTTTTGGGTAAAGATTCGATGGACTATAGAATAAGGAGTGGCAAGAGCCTAAGCTTGGGGATACCCAAGGCACCGAAAGGTAATATTTAAGGACAACCAAGAGCCTAAGCTTGGGGATGCCCCGGATGGCATCCCCTCTTTCGTCTTCGTTCATCGATAACTTTACTTGGAGCTATATTTTTATTCACCACATGATATGTGTTTTGCTTGGAGCGTAATTTTATTTTCTTTAGCTTTGCTTGCTGTTTGAATAAATACCAAGATCTGAAATTCTTAAATGAGAGAGATTCTTCACATAGCTACATAATTATTAACCACTCATTGATTTTCACTTATATCTTTTTGGAGTAGTTTGTCATTTACTCGTGTGCTTCACTTATATCCTATGAGTAAATGTTCGAATGATTTGAATGTAATAAATCTGAAATTATATATGTTTCATATGCCTTTCCCATGGGGAGTAATGCCTTCACATATAAGAAGTAGAGGTGGTAAAAAATTTTGAAGGTTGGCAAACATTGTATTGGTCACTTGAACAATTCATGAAAGAATATTGAAGGAAGAGAGATTTCACATATAAATATACTATCTTGGACATCTTCTATGATTGTGAGCCCCATTAATTATTTTCAAACCTGAGCAAATTAGTTGAATTTGGACAAGAAAGACAACATAATGAGTTATGCTTGGGTATATTTGTATAGAAGTTATATTGTTATGGATCCTCTAACATGTGGTGCTTGCTATTTAAAATCCTTTGCTAGCCAAAATATCTGTACTAAGCGAGAATACTGCTTGTGCATCCAACTTCCTTGAACCAAGTTTCTTCCATGAGTGTCCACCATATATACCTATATGCGGTATTTACCTGCCGTTCCAAGTAAATTTGCATGTGCCAAACTCTAAACCTTCAAATAATAATCTGTTTTGTATGCCTGAATCGCTCATGTAGCGACTAGGGGCTGTCAGTATCTTCCATGCTAGGTGGGTTATTATCACGATGAGTGGACTCCGCTCATCTTTAACAAGAAAATGGTTGGTAACTGGGATGCCCAGTCCAATGATCAAAAGATCAAAAACAAATTCGCAAATTATTTAAACAAAACTCCCCCAGGAATGTTGATAGTTGGACGGCACCCGTTGTTTCGGACAAGCCTTGGAGTGTGAATGTTGGTGGAGGGGGAGTAAAAACTTTACCTTTCTGCGTGGGAATCGCCTATAATGTATGTAGTATAGAAGATATTGGGAACTCTTGGTCGTTATGTTGACAATGAAAGCATACCTCTCAAAATTATTTTCATCTCTGTTTTTGCTTCGAGCTCTGGCACCTCTGCAAATCCTTGCTTCCCTCTGCGAAGGGTCTATCTTTTACTTTTATGCCAGAGTCAGTAGTATTCCTTCTCATTCCAACCTACTCTTTAGTTGGCAAGCATCATGTGATGGAAAAATCTGAGCATATATGGCCATTCAAATATATTTGATCATGAATTATTATTGTTGACAATTATCTATATGATAAATAAGTTGGGAGGCGAAACATTAAGCCCCTATCTTTCTCTGTGTTCGATGGATGCTATTTGTTCTAAAAATATGCTTTGAGTGGTAGCAATCATGGAAGACTATATGATAGTTGAGTATGTGGGAGTTGCTAAATCAAAGCTCTGACATAGACTCTTCCTGAAAATAAGATGAATTATAATTTTTTGATGACTAATAACACGGTTTGTTAGTTTTCAAGAAAGTTTATGACCTATGCTTTAACATGTGAATAGTTTGTTACTTGATCATGAAAAGTTCTATGAGTTGAGCTACTGTTATGACATATGATGATGCTAGAAAAGGTGATTGAAATTATCATTGCTCAAACTTGTGCACCTTCTAGCATTCACACTTCATAAATTCTTTCTTTTATCATTTACCTACTCGAGGACGAGCAGGAATTAAGCTTGGGGATGCTGATACTTCTCCAAAGTATCTATAATTTATGAAGTATTCATGCTATTATATTATCCATCTTGGATGTTTAATGGGCTTTACTATGCACTTCTATATTATTTTTGGGACTAACTTATTAACCCAGAGCCCAGTGCCAGTTTCCGTTTTTCTCCTTGTTTCAGTGTTTCGCAGAAAAGGAATATCAAACGGAGTCCAAACGGAATGAAACCTTCGGGAGAGTTATTTTTGGAACGGAAGCAATCCAGAAGACATGGACTGTACGTAAGGGAAGCAACGAGGAAGACACGAGGCAGGGGGCGCGCCCACCCCCCTGGGCGCGCCCTCCACCCTCATGGGCCCCTCGTGGCTCCCCTGATCGACTTCTTTCGCCTATATATATCCATATACCCTAAAACCATCGGGGAACAGAATAGATCGGAGTTCCGCCGCCGCAAGCCTCTGTAGCCACCAAAAACCAATCTGGACCCTGTTCCAGCACCCTGCCGGAGGGGGGTCCCTCACTGGTGGCCATCTTCATCATCTCGGTGCTCTCCATGACGAGGAGGGAGTAGTTCACCCTCGGGGCTGAGGGTATGTACCAGTAGCTATGTGTTTGATCTCTCTCTCGTGTTCTTGAGGTGATATGATCTTGATGTATCGCGAGCTTTGCTATTGTAGTTGGATCTTATGATGTTTCTCCCCCTCTACTCTCTTGTAATGGATTGAGTTTTTCCCTTTGAAGTTATCTTATCGGATTGAGTCTTTAAGGATTTGAGAACACTTGATGTATGTCTTGTCGTGCTTATATATGGTGACAATGGGATATCACGTGATCCACTTGATGTATGTTTTGGTGATCAACTTGCGGGTTCCGCCCATGAACCTATGCATAGGGGTTGGCACACGTTTTCGTCTTGACTCTCCGGTAGAAACTTTGGGGTACTCTTTGAAGTTCTTTGTGTTGGTTGAATAGATGAATCTGAGATTGTGTGATGCATATCATATAATCATACCCACGGATACTTGAGGTGACATTGGAGTATCTAGGTGACATTAGGGTTTTGGTTGATTTGTGTCTTAAGGTGTTATTCTAGGACGAACTCTATGATAGATTGAACGGAAAAAATAACTTCGTGTTATTTTACTACGGACTCCTGAATAGATCAATCAGAAAGAATAACTTTGAGGTGGTTTCGTACCCTACCATAATCTCTTCGTTTGTTCTCCGCTATTAGTAACTTTGGAGTGACTCTTTGTTGCATGTTGAGGGATATTTATATGATCCAGTTATGTTATTATTGTTTAGAGAACTTGCACTAGTGAAAGTATGAACCCTAGGCCTTGTTTACTAGCGTTGCAATACCGTTTGTGCTCACTTTTATCATTAGTTACCTTGCTGTTTTTATATTTTCAGATTACAAAAACCTATATCTACCATCCATATTGCACTTGTATCACCATCTCTTCGCCGAACTAGTGCACCTATACAATTTACCATTGTATTGGGTGTGTTGGGGAAACATTATACTCTTTGTTATTTGGTTGCAGGGTTGTTTGAGAGAGACCATCTTCATCCTACGCCTCCCACGGATTGATAAACCTTAGGTCATCCACTTGAGGGAAATTTGCTACTGTCCTACAAACCTCTGCACTTGGAGGCCCAACAACGTCTACAAGAAGAAGGTTGCGTAGTAGACATCAGACACATAGAAAGATAGGGGCTTATAACTTCGCCTCCCAACGTATTCACCTCAAGGGTGGTGTCAACAATAATAACTCATGCTACCAATATCCAACTGGATATATGTGCCTAGATCTTTCCTCACCACATGATGCTTGCCAAAAGAGAAAAATAAAAAGGAATAGAGAGAAAAACTTTGACTCTTGCATGAAAGTAAATACATAAAAGTAATAGGTAGGCCCTTCGCAGAGGGAAGCAGAGGTTGGTGTTTGTATCCTCAATCCCTTAGTGCAAAAGAACATCACGTTATATTGCCCCTTATGATAGCAACCTTTATTATGCAGTCTATCGCTTTTATTCTTTGCCATCACAAGTTCGTACAACGCTCAATTTTCTCTTACACTAAATGATCTAACACTTTTAGAAGCAATTTTTATTGCCTTATTGCACCTATGACAACTTACTTGAAGGATCTTACTCAATCGTTAGGTACGTATGGTGGACTCTTGAAAATAAGATTTTGGTTTAAGGGTTTTTGGATGCACAAGTAGCATCTCTACTTGGTGAGGAATTTTGGCTAGCAAAGATGGGGGAAGCACGACTTGTTGAAGTATCTATGACTATATAACTTCTTTGTGAATATGAACAAACATAAATAATTTTGTTGTCTTCCTTGTCCAACGTCAACAGTTTTGGCATATAATATTTTGATGGGGGCTCACAATCACAAAATATTTCCAAGATAGTTTATTTTCATGTGAAAGTTCTCTTCCTTCTACTAATCATTCATGAATTGCTTGTATGACCAATATTGTGATTGTCAAGCTTCAAAAGATTTCACTTTCTAAACCCAATGTGAAGCTACCACTACGCATGATATGAACATAAAATAATTCAGCTTCATTATATTCAATTTATTCAACAATTTACTCATAGGATATAAGTGAAGCACAAGAGTAAATGACAAGCTACTCCAAAAAGATATAAGTGAAGATCAAACGAGTAGTTGAGTAAATGGGAAGCTATTTGAGGACTCTCTCTCTCTCTCTCTTATTTAAAAACTTTCAGATATAAGTATTTTATTAAAACATCAAGAAAAAACAAAATAAAATGGAATTGTAAGAATAGCACACATCATGTGAAGAAGCAAAAACTTAGGATCAACCGATACTAACCGATAATTGTTGATGAAGAAAGGTGGGATGCCTACCGGGGCATCCCCAAGCTTAGACAATTGAGACTTCTTGAAATGTTATCTTGGGATGCCTTGGGCATCCCCAAGCTTGAGTTTTTGTGTCTCCTTGATTCCTTTTATATCACGGTTTCCCTAAATGTTAAAAAGTTCATCCACACAAAACTCAACAAGAACTCGCGAGATACGTTAGTATAAATAAATGCAAGTCCTTATCATTCTCTACTATAGCAAATCACTAAATTTATATTTTAACATTGCACACTAAATGCCTCTGCATATTTAATACTCCTATCCGCAAATAGAATCATTAAACAAGCAAACATATGCAAACAATGCAACCATAACAACAATCTATCAAGACAGTAGTCTGTAAAGAATGCAAGAACAATCATACTTCTGTAACTCCAAAAATTCTAAAAATTTACCACACTATAGAAAATTTATTAGATCTTATTTTGCAAAAAAAGTTCAACATTTTATCACATTCTTACTTTTCTCACGAATTTTTGCAACAGTGATAAACTTTCTGTTTTGAAACAGCAACATGTAGACTTGCAAAATAAGCATGGTAAAGGCTATCCTTGAAAATTTTATTGAAAAGAAAGATGCAAAACATTATTCTAAGTAACAGCAAGCAAATCCTAGCAAAATAAAATGATGCTCCAAGCAAAACCTATATCATGCGACGAATGAAAACATAGCTCCAAGTGAGGTTACCGATAATGTTGAAGATGAAAGAGGGGATGCCTTCTGGGGCATCCCCAAGCTTAGTTTCTTGGATATTCCTTGAATATTACCTTGGTTTGCCTTGGGCAAACTCAATCTTAGGGTCTTGTCACTCCTTATTCTCCTCATATCAATATCTGACCCAAAACTTGAAAACTTCAATCACACAAAACTTAACGGAACTTCGTGAGATAGGTTAGTATGATAAAGATTAAACCATTTTACTTTGCTACTATCAAAGACAAGATTCATAATTGTTTCCACACAATGCCTAATGTAGCCTATCATTTCCACAATTTATATTGAGCAATATAAGCCATAGAAACTAGAAAACAAGCAAACTATGCACTGAAAATAGAATCTGTCAAAAACAGAACAGCCTGTAGTAATCTGTACTCCAACCATACTTCTGCTACTCCAAAAATTCTGAAAAATTAGGACAGCGTCGGGAATTTGTATATCCATCACCTGTAAAAAAATTAAGATCAAAAGAACATTTCAGTGACTTTTAAAAATTCCTGGACTGAGCACAAAAGGTTCTATTTTTGCACAGGTTCAAGTCAACTATCATCCGCGCTATCCCAAAGGCTTTACTTGGCACTTTATTGAAACAAAAGCAATAAAACATGATTACTAAAGTATAATAATCATGTGGACACACAAAAATAGTAGGTAAAAGTGTTGGGTTGTCTCCCAAGAAGCGATTTTCTTTAATGCCTTTTAGCTAGGCATCATGATTTCAATGATGCATGCATAAAAGATAAGAATTGAAACATAAAGAGAGCATCACGAATCATAAGTTCCTCCCTCATAATAATTTTCAGTGGAATCATGAATAGATTCATCAATATAACCATCACATAAAGCATTCTTTTCATGATCCACGAGCATAGAAATTGTATTACTCTCCACATAAGAATTTTTCTTCTCATTCACAATGGTGGGAGTATCACATGAAACTCGAATACTATAAATTGTTTCCACATTAAAAGAGTAATGTTCAGGAAAAAGGGTAATCATAACTATGACAAGTTTTATAAATATAATCATCACTACTTTTTATAACATAAGTATCATCACAACAATCATCATAAGTAGCAACTTTGTTCTCATCATAGATAGGAGGCATGCAATCATCATAGCAAATTTTATCATTCAAAGTAGGGGGACTAAAAAGATCATCTTCATTAAACATTATATCCCCAAGCTTGGGACAAACATTAATTGCAGCAAATAAATTCTCAAACATGTCATTCTCATCAAACATAGCATCCCCAAGCTTGTGGCTTGGCATATCATAAGCATAATCACTCTCATCATTAATAGTATGAATAACACCAACGGTATAACAATTGATATCATCATAATTTCCCAAGTTGGTGCAAAAAAAAATTCCAAGATTATAAAAAGTATCATTTTCGTCCCAATCATAATTATCACAACAAGTAGTAGGCATCACAAAATCATACTCAATATCATCATCCTCAACATATTTGATTCACTTTCATGAAGCACAATGGTGATAGGAGCAATATTACTTGGGAGAGTTACCTTTTTACCTATACTTCTCCTTCTTTTCCTTTTCTTCTTCACCACCTCACGTATGGGTTTAATCAAGTTTTTCTAGCTTCTTGTTGAAGAGATTGATTGGATAGGAAGCTCCTCCTCGTTACCTGATTCATCATAATAAACACTAGGAGGGTATTGGGAAATATTTTCCCTTCCATTAGTACTCTCTTCATATTCCATTTGTTTTCTTGTCTTTAGATAGTTGGCAATATAAGGATTCTCAATGCAATTTACCACACAAAACATATAAATTTCCTCTAGATCAAAATCAAGAAATCTCTTGAGATTAAATTTTGGAATACGCTCAGTTATACGTTCATTTCTTCATACCCCAAAAGATGATTCTCAAGGGTAATCAAGTTATCATAATTTTTGGACCCATTTGATCATGAAACAATTGGAGATTTAAATGACCACGTTCATTGCAAAATCACAAGAATGGCGAGAAAAAATAAATCTTTCAGCACAATCATCTAGCCTCTCTTGCAACTTATTCGTTTCTAAATATTTATGCTTCTTACAAAATCTATCTTCCCTTTTTGGTGTGCATTTGCACTCCCAATTCAATCTGCAAAAATTGACATTCTTATAGGAGACATCATTATCGTGACTAATGCAATCATCATTAGAATCATGGATATTCAAAGAATTCATACTAGCAATATTGCAATCGTGCCCATCATCCAACGTTTTTATGCCATAAGTTTTGTTGAATTCTTTTTCTAGAAATTGAGCATAATCATCGGAATCCTTATTCTCAGGATAGACATTATAAAGATAGAGAACAACCTGAGGTAATCCAATCTCCATTTTTTGTAGTTTTCTATTGTAAAACCAAACTAGTGATAAAACAAGAAAGTAAAAGATCTGATTGCAAGATCTAAAGATATACCTTCAAGCACTCACCTACCCGGCAACGGCGCCAGAAAAGAGCTTCGTTGACGGGATGTGAATGCCGCTTACCTAGCCCCCCGGCAACGGTGCCAGAAAAGAGCTTGATGTCTACTATGCAACTTTATTCTTGTACACACGTGTTGGGCCTCCAAGCGCATAGTTTTGTAGGACAGTAGCAATTTTCCCTCAAGTGGATGACCTAAGGTTTATCAATCAGTGGGAGACGTAGGATGAAGATAGTCTCTCTCAAACAACACTGCAACCAAATAGTAAAAACTCTCTTGTGTCCCCAACACAACAAATACAATGGTAATTTGTACAGGTGCGCTAGTTCGGTGAAGAGATCGTGATACAAGTGTAATATGGATAGTAGATGCTGATTTTTTTTAATAAGAAAACAGCAAGGTAGCAATTGATAAAACAGAACAAAAACGGTATTGCAATGCTTGAAAATGAGGCCTAGCGTCCGTACTTTCGCTAGTGCAATCTCTCAACAATGCTAACATAATTGGATCATATAATCATCCCTCAAAGTGCGATGAAGAATCACTCCGAAGTTCCTATCTAGCGGAGAACATAAGAAGAAATTGTTTGTAGGGTACGAAACCACCTCCAAGGTATTCTTTCCGATCGATCTATCCAAGAGTTCGTACTAAAATAACACCAAATAATTTCAGATTCATAATACTCAATCCAACACAAAGAACCTCAAAAAGTTCCCCAAGATTTCTACCGGAGAAACAAAGATAAGAACGTGCATCAACCCCATGCATAGATTACCCCAATGTCACCTCGGGAATCCGCGAGTTGAGTGCCAAAACATATATCAAGTGAATCAATACGATACCCCATTGTCACCACGGGTATTCATAGCAAGACATATATAAAGTGTTCTCAAAACCATAAAAGTATTCAATACGATAAAACAAAATCTCAAAGGGAAAACTCAATTCATCACAACAAGATAGAGAGGGGAAAACACCATATGATCCCACTATATTAACCAAGCCCGCGTTACATCAAGATCGTGCCATCTCAAGAACACGAGAGAGAGAGAGAGAGAGAGAGAGATTAAACAAATAGCTACTGGTACAAACCCTCAGCCCCGAGGGTGGACTACTCCCTCCTCATCTTGGTGGCCGCCGGGATGATGAAGATGGCCACTGGTGATGATTTCCCCCTCCGGCGGAGTGCCGGAACGGGGTCTAGATTGGTTTTTCGTGGCTACAAAGGCTTGCGGCAGTGGAACTTCTGATCTAGGGTTCTCCCAAGTGTTTTTGGAATATTTGGCAATTTATAGGGTGAAGAGGCGATGCGGGAGGCCACCGAGGTGGGCACAACCCACCAGGCGCCCCCAGGCGCGCCCCGGTGGGTAGTGCCCCCCTCGGGGCACCCCCAAGTGCTGCTCTTGCCCATTGGATGTCTTCCGGTCCATAAAAACCACAAAAAGTTTCATTGTGTTTGGACTCCGTTTGATATTGATTTTCTGCGATGTAAAAAACAAGCAAAAAAAGCAACTGGCACTGGACACTATGTCAATAGGTTAGTCCCTAAAAAATTATATAAAGTTGCTACAAAATGATTGTAAAACATCCAAGAATGATAATGTAACAACATGAATACTTCATAAATTATAGATACGTTGGAGACGTATAAGCGTTGTTGCCATTGCCCTGATCATCTACATTATCTAGGGTGGAGCCGTCATCTGTGGCTCGCATGTTGTTATTCTGGCTCTTGGCCCCTCCGGTACCTTTTGGTCTCCTAAGGGGGCGTCGGCATTTAGGGGATCCTTGGGTGTGTCGACCATGTAGACGTCATAGGTAGAAGTTGTGGCCCAGTTGCCAGTATGGGATATGGTCGTAGGTGATGTCACTTGTGACGCGCCGTTGACATCTAAATCCATGTCAGTTGCCTCATCCGAGGCGCAGTTCAGTATGTCGGTTAAGTCTCCGACCATAGCGAATAAGTGGGTGGTGGGAGGGACGTAAATTTCCATTTCGTCGGCTTTACATCCAATCACTACAAAAAATATGTCAACTTGTGACCACCATTATTGGTCACTGAATGGTCATTGTTTTCCATTTGTGACCTTTTTGTGACCAAAAACAGAAGGTCAAAAGCTGGCCGCCATAAACTGACATTAGCGACCTTTCTTCTGGAATGGTCGTAGACGTTTATGACCAAAAAAAGGTCATAGATTTAACGACCAATTATTTTGGTCACTAGCAATCCGACCACCACGTCGGATCCACCGTGGCAAGCTGACGTGGCAGAATTACGACTAAATGAAAAGGTCGTAAAATAGAATCAGCCCGGTCCATTTCAGCCGTCTACATGGGCCAAGCCCAATAATTCAGCCCATGTAATGTCTCTTTATTTTGCTTATCTGCATGGGCCTGGCCCAATAATTTGGCAATTTATTTTCTGCGAATGGAGCCTTTTTCTGATGAATTTTTTTATAATCCACTATTGTTTTGGGCCACAACCTTTTTAATCTAGTTCGAATTTGGACCCTGGCCTTTTTATTTTCTGTTATGCAGCCTTTTACAAACAAAATTCTTACAGTCATTTCTTTTTTTAGGACCAAGCCTTTTTTGTCTAATTCTTGTTTGGGCCTCGGCCTTTTTAGAGCCCAGGTTCTTATTTTGCATAACTATAAATAGCAAGGCCCATGTGCACAAGTGATCCACACAACTTCACAGAAAATAAACACAGGTTCAAAAGATCACATAACTTCACAGCTCCAAACTGTTCACAGGTTCACAGCCATCAAACTACTCCCAGGTTCACAGCTCCAAAGACAAACTGCAACAAAATGCTCCCAGGTTCACAGCCATCAAAGAGATCTAAACTACGACAAACTGCATAAGAGGTTCAAAGACAATCTGCACAACCATCAAACTACCTTAGCTCCAAAGAGAGCCATCAAGTGGGCTAACTTCTCTTCCTGCTCTTGAGACTTCTTGCGCAGCAGCTCAAGTTCCTTGTCGCGTGGAGCTTCAGATTCTTCCGCCTTCATCTTGATTGCCGCCAATTCTTCTTGCATCACTTCATCTTGAAGCTCGGACCTCTCCAGCTTCTGCTCAAGGTCACGAACATGAGCAGCCACTTCAGCAGTTGCTTTGCCGGAGTTGTTCCTAGATGACTGGAGCCCAACATTCCCGAGGAATGTGCTTTGCTTGACTTTGGTCTTGAGCACTTCTTCGACAATTTTAACAGCAGACTTTGGCTCTTCACCTTCTGGTACCGGCGCGTCCTTCATTTTTTCCATCTCAAGCTAGCATATGGAGGAAAATGACAGGCATTAGTGGGAGATCTATTTCACATTTTGCAAACCAAACCAAGCAAGAGAAACCAAACCAGACACAAATGGATTATTTGAAGTAACCAAACCAAAGACACAAAATCTATACAAGAAGATGATGACTAGTGACCTGGAGACATGCAACTGGAACAATATGATCGCTTCATTAAGCCTAGAATGGTGGTTCTATATAAGATGGCTTCCCGAGTGAGCCGATCATCAAACTAACATTCAGATCAAAATTCATCATATCATAAAAAATGCAACAAATAGCTACAACAAGTTCTAATATTTTGTTGAACTATCAAACAGCATCAAAGCATGGAACATAGCGTGTGTTCTTGACCGGCTCTGAATCAAACGTCATCAAATCATCAAACAGGGTTGAGGTTTCTAGACAAAAGTTTGAACAGAGCATGGAGTGACTTACTATAGCAGTCTTGACTGGCTCCGAAAAGCCGTGCTTCTTGCTGTTGTGGGTGGCCTTAAACAAGTCAATCACAGACAACTCCTCACCCTTATGCTCTTCTTTCTGAAATGTTTTTCAACAAAAATCAAAATGTTATTCAGCAAGAATCAGAAATGTTATTCAACAAGGATCAAACGGTAAGGTCTCTAGAGAAAAGTTCTCACAATGGCAAAATTGTGTGTTGTGTAGTGCCTGGAACTAGTTCTCTGATTGTACACGACTTTTTCTCGATTCATCTTGTTCGACACACAGGTTTCCTACAAGAAAGCATAATGTCACCATGATCTAGCACTAGCATATCATGTGCAGAACATAAAGCATCAAACAAATCAGAGACAAACCTTGTGGCTTGGGGTAGACCACATCTCCACTAGAGCTTGCCATTCACCATCCGTCGGATCTGGCACCGAAGACTTAATGCTGACTTTGTTCGCGGCTACGGTATCAAAATACTTCTTCTTGGTCTGATGGCGTCTGTTCTTTGAATTTTTCTGCAGAATATCTTTGCACGCGGTCTTGATGGTCTCCGAGTCCGTGTTCATCTCAAAATTTGCCTACCAAGACAGCAAACAAGGTAGGAACAATATTAGTGATCATGGATAGGTGTAATGTAAAATAGATAGCACATTAACTATGAAACAAGTAGCTTACATCAACTTTCCCAATGTAGTTCTCCAATAGACTAGCATTTTTTGTATAGCTTGAAGTGAGGAAGAACCGAAGATGGCTTCTTGCAAGCAGTACACACTCGAAGCAAGCTTTGCTGCCTCTGAGAGGCTTCTCTCGACGCTTCATCCCTTCGCAATTTGGATAGGCACCTTGCTACCAAGCGACTTGGTGATTCTCTCTAGCCCTTTTCCCTTTCTAAGTCTAGTCTTGGTAGTCATTGCATCTGAAAATGAAATTGAACTCATAAATTAGAATAGAAATCGACAAATGTAGGAATCGACAAAAGCATACATGATCATTCCATTTGGAAAATGCACTAGTAAAAGATAGCATTGCAAAGGTCAACTTGCTTGATTGAAGCACAAGATGTTGTTCTTCTTCATTGATGACAGCATTCCTATCAATAGAAGGTGCAACAGGGCGAGGTCCTGTGGGCGATTCGCTTCATCAATGCAGATAGTTCCTCCTTCATCTAGGCGCATATGCCACTTCCATCCATGCCGAGAGTGGTTCCTTCATCCATGGGCGGCAACTCATCACCCATTTGCACCGAGGTCTCAGAGTCCATGCGCAGCAGATTTTCCTCGATGGTCACCGCAGCCGCCATCTTTGCTTTACGCCTTGTGACTCTATCAGGGCAGGTTCATCGGGTTCCCGGATCCTCTTTTTTGTCCCGAGTCGGGGCCATCACCCTTCCTGGAGGCATTGCAGCAGATGTTTCTGAGCTCTTCTTCTTCTTGTTGACTGTCTTCTTAACACCAGGCCTCTTCGTCCTAGATTCCTTCAGTACCTCGTATAAACAGCACAGAAAAAAGCATTAGATCACAAGAGAAATATGTGAGAAAAAGGAAACAGCATAAAAGAACCCCAACCCCCCAAGCAAGACAGAGTTTGCACCTTAACAGTCTTGTTCACTACAACATCATCCACTTCCTCTCCATCAATAACTTCATCCTCCTTAGGATTGTACTCTGGGTCATCATTGATAACTCCACTACCTTCTTGAACCTCATCACTTTTACCTTCTTGTACACCATTTGTTTTCCTAATCATTGACGCTATTAAACCGATGCCAAGGGACAGGAACATCCGATTGTTCCTCATGATATTTCTAGCCCTAACCTTCTCGTACTCGGTGAGAGGCTCTTCTTTGCATGATAAAGGAAATGTAACTATTAGGTGAATGTTTGGAATGCATGGACAGACAGCCAAACATATCTTATGATATTTTATTATCATTTAATCCTAGCTATTCAGGTAAGGAAGACTAACAACAACACAGGCACAATTAAGCTAGCTTATTTGCAGCAATACATTTCACTTGGCATATTAAGACACAGATTTTATGAAACTGACAGTATAACCACAAGGAACAAGTTGCATACCAACGGTTGGCCTCATGTTTGACCTTGTCCTCCTTGCCATGGATGATTTTGAGGTGGTGCTTGCAAAATAGAATAAACAACAATCAGATACAATAGGGACAAAGTAAAATGATGCACTTGTATCAATAAAGGAAAGCATTTGGACCATCATGCACATACAGTGATGTAGTGTTATTAATTAAGCAAACATGTAAGTGCACTAAACAAGCATGCATGTACACTAGAAATATATGTACACTAAACAAGCAAGTAAGCAAAGTGCTACTGATAGAAATAAGCAAGCAATGAAGGAAATTGAAGAGAAGCAAGCAAGTACTATTGATACAAACCCTAATTAATAAGCAAGCAAGTAGCTTCTTCTCCATGTGCTACTGATACAAGCAAGTACTGCTGATGGAAACCCTAATTAAGCATGTATGCTAGCAAGCAACATGTATGTTAGCAAGCAAGCAACATGAACTAGTGAATTGGTGTCATGTACACATGCTTAGACAGTCTGACAGCAAGCTAGACGAGTATATCATGAGGACCTTCAAAACAACTAGATGTTGCCACTGGTAAAGCATGAAACAACAGTACTTGCAGAAGTACAAAAGCAGATGAAAAAATTATTCTCAACTAATATTATGTTGCCTCTACACACCAAAAATGGCTACAAACTAGAAGACACACAAGTTAAGACATTTCGACAATTAGAATCAACTATGTATATTACAGCACCCAAAATTATCTAGCACCAATCTAGTATATATTAAAACAAGTCATGCAGCCTTAACACACCAGGAATTCCAATACCACAATAAGTACTAAGCATTCTCTTGTTCACTGGAAAGAAGAACACAAGCTTCATGCGCATATCACAAAAGAAGAACACTGCTACAAACCCCAGTAGTGCTACTGATAGCATAGTGCTACAATCAATCAAGTACATGTTGATACAAACCCTAGTTGCAAGCAAGCAAAGTGCATAGGTGCTACTAATACAAGCAAGCAAGCATGGAAAGTGCTATTAATAGAAACAATCAAACTGCTACTGATAGAAACAAGCAAGGAAGGAAGGAAATTGAACCATACAAGCAAGCAAGTACTGTTGATACAAACAAGCAAGCAAGTAAATTCCCAATACATTGACAATGCCTTTTATTTTCTTTGGCCCTCAAGGAGCTGCTCATGAATCAGCGCAGCACAAGGCCAATGCCACACAGGACAAACAACGCAATATGTTGGTAGCGCCTATAGCTATATATCATGGAAGATGTGAAGGAGCTTATTAGGAAAGAACGGAGCTAAAGCTGGTAAAGATTAGTCGTACTAAAAAATTAGGTTGCAGATTTCTTAGATATAGATTCGAGGAGGGAGATTCAACCGACTTGTGCTTGCAGAATTGTGACACTGTCAATTGCTCAATAAAGTTCCCGGTCTTTGCAACAACAACAAAAGAAGGCCAGAGGGCCACACGGGACGGCTCTATGCTGATAAAGAAATGCTCATGTGAATCATGTAATTCCACTATAGCTTGGTGACTGAACACAACACCGTCTACTTAACACAGATTGCTTTTGTGTTTGAGTACAAAAAGAATGCCATACCTGCAAAAAAAAGGCCAGATCATGGGCAGCCATAGAACGATATTACAACATCTTGGGCCAGCACAAAGCATCAGTTTCGATGAAATCAAAGGGAAATAAACTTCTGGTTTCATGGGGGTGAATCGTGATGATGACAACATTCACTTGGCCATACATCTCATCAGAGAGATACGTCATAAACATCAGGTTCAGAAACATCAGTGACACAGCGCCCCGCTCACAAGAGCGGGTAAACACGCCATGAACCAGACCAACACACAAGCACAATATAACCAAACGCAGCAAACCCACCCATAACCTCAAAACAACAGGAATGGGCAGCATGAGAGGCCCTGAGGGGCACCTTCACCAAGTGCTACTGATACAAGCTAAGTAATTAAATCATACACAAGCAACATGAACCAGAGGGAGGTCTTCCTCTAACCTCATCCACTTCCTCATCCATGCCCATCCCCTAAAATCAACATGAACCCTAAACCATGAGGGGGGTCAAACAAACCACCAGGAGCTCCTAGATGAACATGAACAAGAACCACCAGGAGCTCGTAGATCGACCGAATCCTAACCCTAGATCGACTAAATCCTAACCCTAGATCGACCGAATCCTAACCCTAGATCGACCAGGAGGGGGATCTACCAAACCCTAGAAGATCGAGGGGAGAGGGGAGATGAGAGGGGTACCTGCCGTCGTCGATCGTTGATGATGTGGATGATGTAGCCACCGTCGCTGATGTAGTCACTGTCGTTGATGTAGTCGTAGCCGGGGCGGTCGATGTAGCCGTCGATGTAGCCACCATTGTCGAGGGGAGAGAGAAGGGTGGATTCATCGTCGGGGAGGGCAGTGCACCGCGGCATGGTGGGGCGGCGCATCGGCATGGCGGGGCGGCACGGAGCAGGGAAGGGAGTGGGAGAGGGGCGGCGCAGCGGCGTGGCGGGGCGGCACGAAGCAGGGGAGGGAGTGGGAGCGGGGCGGCATGGAGCAGGGTTCGTCGGGGCGGAGCAAAGGAGGGGCGGCGCTAGGGTTGCGGGGTGGGGAATGGGGAAGGGAGGGGAAATTTTGGGAGGGGAGGGGATCCCGCGTGTTAGTGGGAGAGGGAGTGGTGGGTCCCGCCTGGTAGTGGGAGAGGGAGTGGAGGGAAATTTTGGGAGAGGGAAATTTTGGTGGAGGGAAAATTTTGTTGTGGGAGGGAAATTCTTTTGGGTTTGGGGGCAGAAAAAATAGGGTTGTTTTGTAAACTTTGTAGAAATCATGGTTAAAATCATACCGAATAGCTCAAGAAAACACCGGTATTGCAAGTTTAGTATTTTTGCTAGTTGGTAGGCCACATTTGATGATGTGACGCGGAGGTCTCCGGTTTTTTGATTTTTTTTGAATTTTTTACGGTGTTTTCAAAAACCGGCCGATTTCGTCGCGGCGGCCGTCTGTGGCTAGGGTTTGAGTCGTGCCAATCTGTTGTCGATTATTAGATGAAATGCCTACCTGTGAAGCTAAAAATGATTTTTGGCAAAAATAACGGGAAAGCTATGGAGGACCCACAGTTCAAATTCCAGCCGGTTCCAGCTGAATCGGTTGAAGGTGGTCTGAATGGCCGGGAGTAGCTACGAGGGTCGGAAATGCATGCTTTTTGGCGACCGTCTGTAAAATAGGGTGTACTTTGAGATAGACATGGAATGGCGCTGTTTGGGGTGACCCTCCTTGTAGCCGCTTCAAGAAAAACGCATGTCTTTAGCATTCAAAAAATGAAAAATGGTTCTTGAATTTTTTTACGGTGTTTTCAAAAACCGGCCGATTTTGTCGCGGCGGCCGTCCGTGGCTAGGGTTTGAGTCATGTTTTTAGCATTCAAAAAATGAAACTTATATTGTTTCATCCATGAGCATGCACAAAAACCCATAATTTTATCTTTCATCCATGAGCATGCATAAAAAATTTCAATTCCCATGAATTACCAAACTGAATATTCATAATTAAGAAATTGACATGTTTAGATGACATCACATACGACATCCATGAGCATGCACAAAATTAAACCTGACATACTTAACATTGACATGTTCAGATTACACTAACAAGCTTAAACCTAACATGCTTAACATTGCCACTTCATTTCTTAACATCTTCCCTCCTCCTTCTTCTCCTTCATCAACCTGATGCGCTCAGAGTGGCAAATCCCAACGCGGATGTACTCCTCTACCACAATTGGCATGGTCATGTCGCCAAGCTGTGGGATAGCAGGCGCCACCACCATCACGAGGTCATTGTCAGGCACCACCATTGCGAGGTCATCATTAGGCACCACAATCGTGAGGTCGTCGTCAGCCACCATAGCAAGGTCGTCGTCCGCCACCACCATAGCAGGGTCGTCGTCAGCCACCACCATAGCAAGGTCGTCATCCGCCACCACCATAGTAGGGTCGTCGTCAGCCACCATCAAAGTAAGGTCGTCGTCAGCCAGAATAGGCTGCTCCTCGTCATCCCCGCTCTGCTCCTCGTCATCCCCGCTCTACTCCTCGTCATCCCCACTGCTGCTCCCATTGCCTGGCCAAATGCAACAAAGTGTGAACATGGTGTTGTCGTGCTGCAGGTAGAGGAAGCCAAAAGGAAAGGAAGAAGAGAGGCAGAGAGCTTACTGGCATCGTCGTCGTGCTGGTAGTACATGCGGCACATGGTGTTGTCGAACATCTTCACGGTGAACATGGCGTCGCCGTCGTAGCGGAAAACAAGGAAGTGCTCGAGCTGTAGCTCATGGGCGTGGGTGAAATGCCCATAGCCGGGCCCTAGATACATGTGGCCTTCACCATTGAACACCACCAACACGTCCCACAGCCTACGAAGCCCGTTGTCGGCCTCCCGCAGCTTCACTTTGTGGGGCTCACGGTCGGCGAGCATCTTCGCAAACTTGTCAGGCAGCCTCTGCAGCGAGGGTCAAGCAGTGGTTAATTTTGCCAATCAAGCACTAGACAACAGAGTGATGATAAAGAGATGGGTGAAGGGGACATATTGTCTTGAATATACCTGCCTACTGCAAGATTTCTCAATTACGATCTCGAAGAACACGAAACCTTCCAAGCCAGCCATCTCACTTCTCTGAAAAGCAGCATTGTAAATTAAACAACAAGACTGTACATAAATAGGAAACAAGCACTTCAAAATAGTAGAATATTTACTACATGTGTTTGCCTGGGCCTCAATTTGGAATACTCCTATAAATGGCAATGGCCTCAATTTGCTACTACTATAAACAAGCACATCAACAAAAATAGCATAGTAAACTAACACAGCAACATCAACATCATTAGGTGACCACCAACAGCAACAGCACTAAAATCTACTATAAATGGACCAGAACACAGCTACAACCATATCTACTATAAATGGACCAAAAGCTATAAACAGGACACAGCTATAAACAAGACTGGACATTCTTCCATATCTATAAATGGACCAAAAGCTATAAGTTACTATTCAGGAGCTGACCTTCCAAGGGATAATTAGGTGTGGAGCTCCTGTAAAAGAGTGAACAACTTCAATATTAGTGTACAGCAAAACAATAGTTTCAATATTACAATGGAAAGAAGTCTCAGGTTTATCAAGCACAACAAAACAACAGTGTGACTGAAAACAAAAGAGGTCTCAGGTTTAGACTAAAAAGGAAGAGCTAGTTATGCATGATGTCTCGGGTTTAAACAAAAGATCAAGACCACAATTTTAACAAGAGATATATAGTCAGTCCAATTGAACAAGAGATATATAGTCAGTCTGGACAGTAGCATTATGAGTATTTAAGTGGAGATGTAGCCCCAGGATGGATTGATGCCATGTGATCTTTGTGATCATGAGTTGTGAGAGATCTACTGCTACTACCACCAAAGCAGCCCTCCCTTCCCCTACCCATAAACACACAGAGGCAGAGGCAGAGGCAGGACCACCATGTTCTCCCTCACTCGCACAGTCCCAAGAATGAGAAAGGCTGGGGGCATGTACACACACATACCACACAGAGCAAGTATTGTCCTAGATCTATCTACACATCTAGCTCACCTCACAGGAGCACAATGGAAAGCAGCAAAGAACCACCACAGCAAGCTGCATATGCTTGCCTCAGTCACAAAAGAAAGAAATTGCTACAATTTCTTTCCCCCTCGGCCTCAGCAACACAAGAATAAACAAGACAGTTGAAAGCACAAGTGCTCCCTAGGTGGTTTTGGTAATTAATGTCAACATATCTCTTGTTGGACTAACACTTTTATCTAGTATATTTCAGATAAGTTCAACAATGGAGTGGCCTGGACTAAAGGATGTGGGAACTCCTTCAAGATGCTAAGGACAAAGGATTGGCTCAAGCTTCAAGCTCAAGACTCTTCATTTTACATTTTAGTGATCCAAGATCACATTGAGTCTATAGGAAAAGCCAATACTATCAAGGAGGGATGAGGTGTTGCTTAATGAGCCTCTTGCTTCATGTGCTTAGTGATATGCTCCAAAACCCTCAACTACTTTCCCACTTCCACACATATGACCTAAACCTAAAGTCAAACTCGCCCCACCGATTCTTTCTATCCGCGCCATCGAGTTCAGCTTGTCATAGCCAATCGCCACAAACCCTAGGCAAATCGGTTTCACTGATAGAGATCTCGGTCTCACCGAGATGGGATTGTAATCTCTGTGTATGTCCCTTACCAAAATCGGTCTCACCGAGTTTGTGCAATCGGTACTACCGAGATTACAATGCAAACTCTCTGGTTAACTTATTACCAAAATCGGTCCCACCGAGTTTGAGTAATCGGTCCCACCGAGTTTGCCTGAACAACTCTCTGGTTAGCTAATTACCAATATCGGTCCCACCGAGATTAGGTTATGCCCTAACCCTAACCATATCGGTCCTACCGAGTTGCATGTCAGTCCCACGAAAACCCTAACGGTCACTAGGTTTACTAAATCAGTCAGACCGAGTTTGTTGATTCGGTCCCACCGAGTTTGGTAAATTTTGTGTAATGGTTAGATTTTGTGTGGAGGCTATATATACCCCTCCACCTCCTCTTCATTCGTAGAGAGAGCCATCAGAACAAGCCTACACTTCCAACTTACCAGTTCTGAGAGAGAACCACCTACTCATGTGTTGAGGCCAAGATATTCCATTCCTACCATATGAATCTTGATCTCTAGCCTTCCCCAAGTTGCTTTCCACTCAAATCTTCTTTCCACCAAATCCAAATCCTGTGAAAGAGAGTTGAGTGTCGGAGAGACTATCATTTGAAGCACAAGAGCAAGGAGTTCATCATAAACACACCATTTGTTACTTCTTGGAGAGTGGTGTCTCCTAGATTGGCTAGGTGTCACTTGCGAGCCTCTGAAAGCACAAGAGCTCCCTAGGTGGTTTTGGTAATTAATGTCAACATATCTCTTGTTGGACTAACACTTTTATCTAGTATGTTTCAGACAAGTTCAACAATGGAGTGGCATGGACTAAAGGATGTGGGAACTCCTTCAAGGTGCTAAGGATAAAGGATTGGCTCAAGCTTCAAGCTCAAGACTCTTCATTTTACATTTTAGTGATCCAAGATCACATTGAGTCTATAGGAAAAGCCAATACTATCAAGGAGGGATGAGGTGTTGCTTAATGAGCCTCTTGCTTCATGTGCTTAGTGATATGCTCCAAAACCCTCCACTACTTGCTCACATCCACATATGACCTAAACCTAAAGTCAAACTCGGCCCTACCGATTCTTTCTATCCGGCGCCACCGAGTTCAGATGTCATAGCCACTGCCACAAACCCTAGGCAAATCGGTTTCACCGATAGGGATCTCGGTCTCACCGAGATGGGATTGTAATCTCTCTGTGTATGTCCATTACCAAAATCAGTCTCACCGAGTTTGTGTAATCGGTAGTACCGAGATTACAATGCAAACTCTTTGGTTAAATTATTACCAAAATCGGTCTCACCGAGTTTGAGTAATCGGTCTCACCGAGTTTGCCTGACCAACAATCTGGTTAGCCAATTACCAAAATCGGTCTCACCGAGTTTGTGTAATCCGTCTCACCGAGATTACGTTATGCCCTAACCCTAACCATATCGGTCCTACCGAGTTGCATATCGGTCCCAATCAAAAACCCTAACGGTCACTAGGTTTACTAAATCGGTCCGGCCGAGTTTGATGATTCGGTCCCACCGAGTTTGGTAAATTGTGTGTAACGGTTAGATTTTGTGTGGAGGCTATATATACCCCTCCACCTCCTCTTCATTCGTGGAGAGAGCCATCAGAACAAACCAACACTTCCAACTTACCAGTTCTGAGAGAGAACCACCTACTCATGTGTTGAGGCCAAGATATTCCATTCCAACCATATGAATCTTGATATCTAGCCTTCCCAAGTTGCTTTCCACTCAAATCTTCTTTCCACCAAATACTAATCCTGTGAGAGAGAGTTGAGTGTTGGGGAGACTATCATTTGAAGCACAAGAGCAAGGAGTTCATCATCAACACACCATTTGTTACTTCTTGGAGAGTGGCGTCCCCTAGATTGGCTAGGTGTCACTTGGGAGCCTCCGACAAGAATGTGGAGTTGAACTAAGGAGTTTGTAAGGGCAAGGAGATCGCATACTTCGTGAAGATTAACCGCTAGTGAGGCAAGTCCTTCGTTGGCGACGGTCATGGTGGGATAGACAAGGTTGCTTCTTCGTGGACCCTTCGTGGGTGGAGCCCTCCGTGGACTCACTCAACCGTTACCCTTCGTGGGTTGAAGTCTCCATCAATGTGGATGTACGATAGCACCACCTATCGGAACCACGACAAAAACATCAGTGTCTTCAATTGCGTTTGAATCCTCCAAACCCTTCCCTTTACATTCTTGCAAGTTGCATGCTTTACTTTCCGCTGCTCATATACTCTTTGCATGCTTGCTTGTTATGTATTGAGAATGTTAAACCTGTGCCTAAACTCCACTTAAACCTAAAAAAGTTAAAAACTGCAACTTTGGTACTTGGTGTCTAATTACCCCCCCCCCCCTCTAGACACCTCTTCTCAAGATCCTACAAGTGGTATCAGAGCATTGGTCTCCATTGCCTTGGTTTAATCACCATTGGAGGAAGATGGATGAGTCTACCTTGGGGAGTCTTAGACATAGAGTGCCTATCCTTGATGGAGAGTATTTTCATGAGTGGAAAAATGAGATGCTTGTAATTTTCAATCAATATCATTTGAACAAGTACATTGCTAGCCCTTGTGCACCTCATGTTGATCCTATGAATCCCACCCTTGATGAATCCATTGACATGATTAGGAACCTTAGAACTGTTAATCTCATCACTAGAGGCTTGCCTAGAAACTTAATTAGAATCTTGCCTACACTTGAGTGTGCCTACACTATATGGAAATTTCTTGAGGAACGCTTTCCAAATTATTCCTTGAAAAATCTAGATGAAATTCTCTATAAGTCTATTGCCTTGAGTAAGATGAATACTAGTGATCCTATGTTTGGCGATTGTCTATTTGAACTAACCGACCTTATGCGTGCCAAAGGACATGTTGAAATTATTGGTGATATTATTTCCGAAGCTATAGAATTCATCAGCAAGATCATTATCAAACTCACTCTAACGAATTACCCTCTCTAGGACTTGATCCACCACATGATGATGTTGAACATGGATACTATGATGAGGATGATGATAGTGACTTCGATCCTGACGATGCAATGAGACATTTAGGTCTTATGGCAAATCTTCAGGGATATGTGTCAGGAGGAAAGGAATGGGTTCTTGACAGTGGATGTACCGATCACATGACCGGAGATAAAGACATGTTTCGTGAGCTTGCTGAAAATGATAGTCCTCGAAAGTATGTCACTTTCGGTGACAACTCAAAGGGTAAGGTGGTTGGCCTCGGTAAGGTGGCCATCTCACATGATAGCTCCATTCGTAATGTCATGCTCGTTGAATCTCTTGGCTACAATTTACTTTCAGATTATCTAGACTTGTTGATTTCGGTTTTAATGTCCTATTTATCAAGTAGATTGCCAAGTGTTTCGTCGAGACAATCATAAAATGGTCTTTACCGGTATCGAGAGGTGATCTTTACATTGTTGATTTCTCTAAAAAGGCACAACCTAAAACTTGCTTCATTGCTAAACCCTCAAAAGGTCGGTTATGGCATAGACGACTAGGTCACGTTGGCATGAGAAATCTTGACAAGCTTATTAAAGGAAATCATATCCTTGGAGTTAACGATGTCATATTTTATAAGGATAGACTTTGCAGTGCTTGTCAGGCAGGTAAGCAGGTTGGAGGAAGGCATCCCGTGAAGAACATCATGACCACAAGGAGGCCACTCGAGCTACTTCATATGGATCTCTTTGGTCCCAACGCTTACAAAAGCCTCGGTGGAAATTCTTTTGGTCTAGTTATAGTTGATGATTTTTCAAGATTTACGTGGGTGTTCTTTCTCGATGATAAATCGCAGGTCCAAAAGATCTTCAAAAACTTTGCTAGGAAGGCCCAAAATCAGTTTGAAGTGAAGATCAAAAAGGTTCGCAGAACAACGGAACGGAGTTCAAGAACGCAAATGTGGACACCTTTCTTGACGAAGAGGGATTTCACACGAGTTCTCATTGACGTACACACCTCAACAAAATGGAGTTGTTGAGAGGAAGAACGGGCAGCTCATCAAAATGGCGAGAACGATGCTTGATGAGTACAAGACGCCAAAGCACTTTTGGGCGGAAGCGGTTGAGACAGCTTGTCATGCAACAAATCGCTTGTATCTTCACAAGCTACTCGGCAAGACGGCATACGAGCTCCTCACCGGTAACAAACCCCAAGTTGGATACTTTCGAGTATTCGGCTCAAAGTGCTACATTCTTGATAAGCATCGTCATTCAAAATTTGCTCCTAAGTCTCATGAAGGTTTCCTACTAGGTTATGGCTCAAACTCTCACACTTACCGTGTCTACAACAATTTCACCCGAAAGGTTGAAGAGATGGTAGATGTGAAGTTTGATGAATCTAACGGCTCACAAGTAGAGCAATTGCCAATTGATGTAGGAGACAAAGACCCTTCGGAAGCAATGCAAGAATTGTCTATTGGCAAGGTCCATCCAACGAAGGTGAAGGAGAGTACCTCGTCCGTCCAAGTGGAAGCTTCTACTTCACGACAAGGTGAACCAAGAGTTGATACGGAAGCATCCACAAGTGGAACACACCAAGATGAAGAAAACGAGGAAGAACATCACGAACATCAACAACCTCCTTCTCCACCACGACAAGAAAACGACAACGCCAACAATGAAGAAGATCAAGAAGAAGAAGAACAAGATGAAGAAGATGTTCAACCAAAACCCAAGCAAAAGCTTTCACGAGTTTGAGCAAGAATTGCTAAAGACCATCCCGTCGAGCAAATCTACAATGATATTCAAACCGGGAGAATCACTCGCTCTAAAACTCATTTAGCTAACTTTTGTGCAAACTATTCTTTCATCTCTAGCATTGAACCTATGAAGGTTGAAGATGTTGAGGAACGTAGCAGAAATTCAAAATTTTCCTACGTGTCACCAAGATCTATCTATGGAGAAACTAGCAACAAGGGGAAGGAGAGTGCATCTACATACCCTTGTAGATCGCTAAGCGGAAGCGTTCAAGAGAACGGGGTTGAAGGAGTCGTACACGTCGTGATCCAAATCATCGGAGATCCTAGTGCCGAACGGACGGCACCTCCGCGTTCAACACACGTACAGCCCGGTGACGTCTCCCATGCCTTGATCCAGCAAGGAGAGAGGGATAGGTTGGGGAAGACTCCATCCAGCAGCAGCACAACAGCGTGGTGGTGGTGGAGGAGCGTGGTGATCCAGCAGGGCTTCGCCAAGCACCGCGAGATATGAGGAGAAAGAGAGGTAGGGCTGCGCCAACATGAGAAGAACTTCGTGCATTGGGCTGCCCTTTGCCTCCACTATATATAGGGGGACAGGGGCTGCGCCCACCTAGGGTTCCACCCTAGGGGCGGCCAGCCCTAGATCCCATCTAGGGGGCGGCCAAGGGTGGAGGAGTGCCTCCCAAGTCAAGTGGAGGCCCTCCCCCTTAGGGTTTCCCCTCTCCCATGCGCATGGGCCTTGGGGGGGCTGGTGCCCCTGGCCCATTAAGGCTAGGGCGCCCCCTTACAGCCCATGCTGATGTATTGGACGTGGTGGAACAATTTCCGGACCTCCAGACCCCTCCGGAATCCTCCGGAACCTTCTCAAGCTTCCGGTACAATACCGTAAAAACCCGAACTTTTCCGGAACCCGAACAACAACTTTCCATATATAAATCTTTACCTCCGGACCATTCCGGAACTCCTCGTGACGTCCGGGATCTCATCCGGACTCAACAACATTCGGTAACCACATACAAACTTCCTTTATAACCCTTGCGTCGCCATCGACCTTAAGTGTGTAGACCCTACGGGTTCGGGAACCATGCAGACATGACCGAGACGTTCTCCGGTCAATAACCAACAGCGGGATCTGGATACCCATGTTGGCTCCCACATGTTCCACGATGATCTCATCGGATGAACCACGCAGACATGACCGAGACGTTCTCCGATCAATAACCAACAGCGGGATCTGGATACCCATGTTGGCTCCCACATGTTCCATGATGATCTCATCGGATGAACCACGATGTCAAGGACTCAATCGATCCCGTATACAATTCCCTTTGTCTAGCGGTATTGTACTTGCCCGAGATTCGATCGTCGGTATGCCGATACCTTGTTCAATCTCGTTACCGGCAAGTCTCTTTACTCGCTCCATAACACATCATCCCGTGATCAACCCCTTGGTCACATTGTGCACATTATGATGATGTCCTACCGAGTGGGCCCAGAGATACCTCTCTCGTCACACACGGAGTGACAAATCCCAGTCTCGATTCGTGCCAACCCAATGCAGACACTTTCGGAGATACCTGTAGTGCACCTTTATAGCCACCCAATTACGTTGTGGACGTTTGGTACACCCAAAGCATTCCTACGGTATCCGGAGTTGCACAATCTCATGGTCTAAGGAAATGATACTTGACATTAGAAAAGCTTTAGCATACGAACTACGATCTTTGTGCTAGGCTTAGGATTGGGTCTTGTCCATCACATCATTCTCCAAATGATGTGATCCCGTTATCAACGACATCCAATGTCCATGGTCGTGAAACCGTAACCATCTGTTGATCAACGAGCTAGTCAACTAGAGGCTTACTAGGGACATGGTGTTGTTTATGCATCCACACATGTATCTGAGTTTCCTATCAATAAAATTATAGCATGGATAATAAACGATTATCATGAACAAGGAAATATAATAATAACTAATTTATTATTGCCTCTAGGGCATATTTCCAACAGTCTCCCACTTGCACTAGAGTCAATAATCTAGTTCACATCGCCATGTAATTAAGACTCACAGGTCACATCGCCATGTGACCAACAATCCAAAGAGTTTACTAGAATCAATAATCTAGTTCAAATCACTATGTGATTAACACTCAATGAGTTCTGGGTTTGATCATGTTTATGCTTGTGAGAGATGTTGTAGTCAACGGGTCTGCAATATTCAGATCCCTATGTATTTCGCAAAACTTTATGTCATATCGTAGATGATGCTACCACGTTCCACTTGGAGCTATTCGAAATTGTTGCTCCATTATACGTATCTGGTCTCTACTCAGAGCTATCCGGATAGGTGTTAAGCTTGCATCGACGCAACTCTTTACGTCGAACTCTTTATCACCTCCATAACCGAGAAACATATCCTTATTCCTCTAAGGATAGTTTTGACCGCTATCTGGTGATTCACTCCTTGATCACCTTTGTACCCTCTTGCGGATATGTAGCAAGGCACACATCAAAAGTGCGGTACAAAGATAGCATATCAGAGAGCCTACGCCTAAGGCATAGGGGATGACCTTCGTCCTTTCTCTCTTTTACGCCATGGTCGAGCTTTAACTCTTAACTTCATACCTTACAACTCAAGAAAGAACTCCTTCTTTGGTGATCCATCTTGAACACCTTCAAGATTATGTCAAGGTATGTGCTCATTTGAAAGTATTATTAAACATTTTGATCTATTCTATAGATCTTGATGCTTATTGTTCAAGTAGCCTAATCCAGGTTTTCCATTGAAAAACACTTTTCAAACAACCCTATATGCTTTCCAGAAATTCTACATCATTTCTGATCAACAATATATCAACAACATATGCTCATCAGAAATTCTATAGTGTTCCCACTCACTTCTTTGGAAATACAAGTTTCTCATAAACTTTGTATAAACCCAAAATCTTTGATCATCTCATCAAAGCGCACATTCCAACTCCGAGATGCTTACTCCAGTCCTTAGAAGGATCATTGGAGCCAAAGATACCTTTTAGCATCCTTAGGATCGACAAAAACTTTCTCGATTGTATCACATACAACCTTTCCTTACGAAGACCGGTAAGGAAACTCGTTTTGACATCCATCTCGCCAGATTTCATAAATGCATCTAATGCTAACATGATTCCGACGGACTTAAGCATCGATGCGGATGAGAAAATCTTATCGTAGTCAACTCCTTGAACTTGTGAAAACTCTTCGCCACAAGTCGAGCTTCATAGACGGTGACATTACCGTCCACGTCCGTCTTCTTCTTAAAGATCCATTTATCTCAATGGCTTGCCGATCATCGGGCAAGTCCACCAAAGTCCATGCTTTGTTCTGATACATGGATCCTATCTCGAATTTCATGGCTTCTAACCATTTGTCGGAATATGAGCCCACCATCGCTTCCCCATAGCTCGTAGGTTCATTGTTGTCTAGCAACATGACCTTCAAGACAGGATTACTGTATCACTCTGAAGTAGTACGCATCCTTGTCCCATTACGAGGTACGGTAGTGACTTGATCCAAAACTTCATGATCACTATCATAAGCTTCTACTTCAATTGGTGTAGGCGCCCACAGGAACAACTTCACGTGCCTCGCTACACACTTGTTGAAGTGACGGTTCAATAACCTCATCAAGTCTCCACCATCCTCCCACTCAATTCTTTCGAGAGAAACTTCTTCCTCGAGAAAGGACCCGTTTCTAGAAACAATCACTTCTGCTTCCGGATCTGAATTAGGAGGTATGCCCAACCATTTTGGGTATCCTATGAAGATGCATTTATCCGTTTTGGGTTCGAGCTTATCACAATGAAACTTTTTCACATAAGCGTCGCAGCCCCAAACATTCAAGTAACGACAGCTTAGGTTTCTCTAAACCATAGTTCTCACAGTGTCATCTCAATGGAATTACGTGGTGCCCTATTAAAGTGAGTGCGATTGTCTCTAATGCCTAACTCATGAACGATAGTGGTAATTCGATAAGAGACATCATGGTACGCACCATATCCAATAGGGTGCAACTATGATGTTCGGACACACCATCACACTATGGTGTTCCGGGCGGTATTAATTGTGAAACAATTTCCACAATGTCTTAATTATGCGTGCCAAAGCTCAGAACTTCAGATACTCATCTCTATGATCATATCATAGACATTTTATCCTCTTGTCACAATGATCTTCAACTTCACTCTGAAATTACTTGAACCATTCAATAATTTAGACTTGTGTTTCATCAAGTAAATATACTCAACATCTACTCGAATCATCTGTCAAGTAAATATCCTAGTGCCGAACGGACGGCACCTCCGCGTTCAACACACGTACAGCCCGGTGACGTCTCCCATGCCTTGATCCAGCAAGGAGAGAGGGAGAGGTTGGGGAAGACTCCATCCAGCAGCAAAGACAACGGGCGTGGTGGTGGTGGAGGAGCGTGGTGATCCAGCAGGCTTCGCCAAGCACCGCGAGATATGAGAAGAAAGAGAGGTAGGGCTGCGCCAACATGACAAGAACCCGTGCATTGGGCTGCCCTTTGCCTCCACTATATATAGGGGAGAGGGGCTGCGCCTCACCTAGGGTTCCACCCCTAGGGGCGGCGGCCAGCCCTAGATCCCATCTAGGGGGCGGCCAAGGGGGGAGGAGTGCCTCCCAAGTCAAGTGGAGGCCCTCCCCCTTAGGGTTTCCCGTCTCCCATGCGCATGGGCCTTGGGGGGGCTGGTGCCCATGGCCCATTAAGGCTAGGGCGCCCCCTTACAGCCCATGCTGCTGTATTGGACGTGGTGGAACAATTTCCGGACATCTGGACCCCTCCGGAATCCTCCGGAACCTTCAGGAAGCTTCCCGGTACAATACCAGAAAAACCCGAACTTTTCCCGGAACCCGAACAACAACTTTCCATATATAAATCTTTACCTCCGGACAATTCCGGAACTCCTCGTGACATCCGGGATCTCATCCGGACTCAACAACATTCGGTAACCACATACAAACTTCCTTTATAACCCTAAGCGTCGCCATCGAACCTTAAGTGTGTAGACCCTACGGGTTCGGGAACCATCTTGAGACATGACCGGGCGTTCTCGGTCAATAACCAACAGCGGGATCTGGATACCCATGTTGGCTCCCACATGTTCCACGATGATCTCATCGGATGAACCACGATGTCAAGGACTCAATCGATACCGTATACAATTCCCTTTGTCTAGCGGTATTGTACTTGCCCGAGATTCGATCGTCGGTATGTCGATACCTTGTTCAATCTCGTTACCGGCAAGTCTCTTTACTCGTTCCGTAAACATCATCCCGTGATCAACCCCTTGGTCACATTTTGCACATTATGATGATGTCCTACCGAGTGGACCCAGAGATACCTCTCCGTCACACGGAGTGACAAATCCCAGTCTCGATTCGTGCCAACCCAACAGACACTTTCGGAGATACCTGTAGTGCACCTTTGTAGCCACCCAGTTACGTTGTGATGTTTGGTACACCCAAAGCATTCCTACGGTATCCAGGAGTTGCACAATCTCATGGTCTAAGGAAATGATACTTGACATTAGAAAAGCTTTAGCATACGAACTACGATATTTGTGCTAGGCTTAGGATTGGGTATTGTCCATCACATCATTCTCCAAATGATGTGATCCCGTTATCAACGACATCCAATGTCCATGGTCAGGAAACCGTAACCATCTGTTGATCAATGAGCCAGTCAACTAGAGGCTTACTAGGGACATGGTGTTGTTTATGTATCCACACATGTATCTGAGTTTCCTATCAATAAAATTATAGCATGGATAATAAACGATTATCATGAACAAGGAAATATAATAATAACTAATTTATTATTGCCTCTAGGGCATATTTCTAACAGAAGAAGCATTGGAAGATCCGGATTGGATAAATGCTATGCATGAAGAGCTATACAACTTTGAGAGAAACCAAGTTTGGACATTGGTTGAGAAGCCCGACAACAACCACAACATCATCGGTACCAAGTGGGTGTTTCGCAACAAGCAAGATGAAGATGGACAAGTAGTTCGCAACAAATCATGTCTCGTCGCCCAAGACTAAACACAAGTCGAAGGTATGGACTATGGTGAAACTTATGCTCCCGTTTCTAGACTTGAGTCCATTCGCATCTTACTTGCCTATGCTAATCACCATGATATCACCTTGTACCAAATGGACATTAAAAGTGCTTTTCTAAATGGTGAAATAGAGGAGGAAGTTTATGTTAAACAACCTCCCGGCTTTGTCAATCCTAAGAAACCAAATCATGTTTGCAAACTTCACAAAGCCCTTTATGGTCTTAAACAAGCTCCTAGAGCTTGGTATAAATGCTTGACCAAGTTTCTTCCTGAAAAAGGCTTCGAAATTGGGAAAATTGATTCCACACTTTTTACTAAAAGGGAAAATTGATTCCACACTTTCTACTAAATTGATCGCCTACTTCGTGAAGATCTACCACTAGTGAGGCAAGTCCTTCATGGGCGACGGCCATGGTGGGATAGACAAGGTTGCTTCTTCGTGAACCCTTCGTGGCTGGAGCCCTCCGTGGACTCGTGCAACCGTTACCCTTCGTGGGTTGAAGTCTCCATCAACATGGATGTACGATAGCACCACCTATCGGAACCACGACAAAAACATTTGTGTCTCCAATTGCGTTTGAATCCTCCAAACCCTTCCCTTTACATTCTTGCAAGTTGCATGCTTTACTTTCCGCTGCTCATATACTCTTTGCATGCTTGCTTGTTATGTATTGAGAATGTTAAACTTGTGCCTAAACTCCACTTAAATCTAAAAAAGTTAAAAACTGCAACTTTGGTACTTAGTGTCTAATCACCCCCCCCCCCCTCTAGACACCTCTTCTCAAGATCCTACAGCCTCCGACAAGATTGTGGAGTTGAACCAAGGAGTTTGTAAGGGCAGGGAGATCGCTTACTTCGTGAAGATCTACCGCTAGTTAGGCAAGTCCTTCGTTGGCGACGGCCATGGTGGGATAGACAAGGTTGCTTCTTCGTGGACCCTTCATGGGTGGAGCCCTCCGTCGACTCGCGCAACTGTTACCCTTCGTGGCTTGAAGTCTCCATCAACGTGGATGTACGATAGCACCACCTATCAGAACCACGATAAAAACATCCATGTCTCCAATTGCGTTTGATTTCTCCAAACCCTTCCCTTTACTTTCTTGCAAGTTGCATGCTTTACTTTCTGCTGCTCACATACTCTTCGCATGCTTTCTTGCTTGCTTGTTATGTATTGTGAATGGTAAACTTGTGCCTAAACTCCACTTAAACCTAAAGAAGTAAAAAACTGCAACTTTGGTACTTAGTGTCTAATCCCCCCCCCTCTAGACACCTCTTCTCAAGATCCTACAAGTGGTATCAGAGCTTTGGTCTCCATTGCCTTGGTTTAATCACCACTGGAGGAAGATGGATGAGTCTACTTTGGGTAGTCTTAGACATAGAGTGCCTATTCTTGATGGAGAGTATTTTCATGAGTGGAAAAATGAGATGCTTGTAATTTTCAATCAATATCACTTGAACAAGTACATTGCTAGCCCTTGTGCACCTCGTGTTGATCCTATGCATCCTACCCTTGATGAATCTATTGACATGATTAGGAACCTTAGAACTGTTAATATTATCACTAGAGGCTTGCCTAGAAACTTAATTGGAAACTTGCCTACTCTTGAGTGTGCCTAGACTATATGGAAATTCCTTGAGGAACGCTTTCCAAATTATTCCTTGAAAAATCTAGATGAGATTCTCCATAAGTCTATTGCCTTGAGTAAGATAAATACTAGTGATCCTATGTTTGGTGATCGTCTATTTGAACTTACAAACCTTATGCGTGCCAAAGGAGATGTTGGAATTATTGGTGATATTATTTCCGAAGCTATAAGAATTCATAACCAAGATCATTGTCAAACTCACTCTAACGAATTACCCTCTCTAGGACTTGATCCACCACATGACGATGTTGAACATGGATACTATGATGAGGATGATGATAGTGACTTCGATCTTGATGATGCAATGAGACATTTCGGTCTTATGGCAAATCTTCGGGGATATGTGTCAGGAGGAAAGGAATGGGTTCTTGACAGTGGATGTACCGATCACATGACCGGAGATAAAGACATGTTTCGTGAGCTTGCTGAAAATGATAGTCCTCGAAAGTATGTCACTTTCGGTGACAACTCAAAGGGTAAGATGGTTGGCCTCGGTAAGGTGGCCATCTCACATGATAGCTCCATTCAGAATCTCATGCTCGTTGAATCTCTTGGCTACAACTTACTTTCAGTATCTAGACTTGTTGATTTCGGTTTCAATGTCCTATTTACTGAAGTAGATTGCAAAGTGTTTCGTCGAGACAATCATAAAATGGTCTTTACGGGCATACGTAGAGGTGATCTTTACATTGTTGATTTCTCTAAAAAGGCACAACCTAAAAATTGCTTCATTGCTAAATCTTCAAAAGGTTGGTTATGGCATAGACGACTAGGTCACGTTGGCATGAGAAACCTTGACAAGCTTATTAAAGAAAATCATATCCTTGGAGTTAATGATGTCATATTTGATAAGGATAGACTTTGCAGCGCTTGTCAGGCAGGTAAACAGGTTGGAGGAAGGCATCCGGTGAAGAACATCATGACCACAAGAAGGCCACTCGAGCTACTTCATATAGATCTCTTTGGTCCCAACGCTTACAAAAGCCTCGGTGGAAATTCTTTTGGTCTAGTTATAGTTGATGTTTTTTCAAGATTTACGTGGGTGTTCTTTCTCGATGATAAATTGCAGGTCCAAAAGATCTTCAAAAACTTCGCTAGGAAGGCCCAAAATCAGTTTGAAGTGAAGATCAAGAAGGTTCGCAGTGACAACAGAACGGAGTTCAAGAACGCAAATGTGGACACCTTTCTTGACGAAGAAGGGATTTCACACGAGTTCTCGGCTACGTACACACCTCAACAAAATGAAGGTCTTGAGAGGAAGAACCGGACGCTCATCGAAATGGCGAGAACGATGCTTGATGAGTACAAGACACCGAAGCACTTTTGGGCAGAAGCGATTGAGACAGCTTCTCATGCAACAAATCGCTTGTATCTTCACAAGCTAATCGGCAAGACGGCATACGAGCTCCTCACCGGTAACAAACCCCAAGTTGGATACTTTCGAGTATTCGGCTCAAAGTGCTACATTCTTGATAAGCATCGTCGTTCAAAATTTGATCCTAAGTCTCATGAAGGTTTCCTACTAGGTTATGGCTCAAACTCTCACACTTACCGTGTCTACAACAATTTCACCCGAAAGGTTGAAGAGACGGTAGATGTGAAGTTTGATGAATCTAACGGCTCGCAAGTAGAGCAATTGCCAATTGATGTAGGAGACAAAGACCCTTCGGAAGCAATCCAAGACTTGTCTATTGGCAAGGTCCGTCCAACGGACGTGAAGGAGAGTACCTCGTCCGTCCAAGTGGAGGCTTCTACTTCACGACAAGGTGAACCAAGAGTTGATACGGAAGCATCCACAAGTGGAACACACCAAGATGAAGAAAACAAGGAAGAACATCACGAACGTCAACAACCTCCTTCTCCACCACGACAAGAGAACAACAACGCTAACAATGAAGAAGGCCAAGAAGAAGAACAAGATGAAGAAGATGTTCAACCAAAACCCAAGCAAAAGCTTTCACGAGTTCGAGCAAGAATTGCTAAAGACCATCCCGTGGAGCAAATCTACAATGATATTCAAACCGGGAGAATCACTCGCTCTAAAACTCGTTTAGCTAACTTTTGTGAAAACTATTCTTTCATCTCTAGCATTGAACCTATGAAGGTCGAAGAAGCATTAGAAGATCCGGATTGGATAAATGCTATGCATGAAGAGCTACACAACTTTGAGAGAAACCAAGTTTGGACATTGGTTGAGAAGCCCGACAACAACCACAACATCATATGTACAAACTGGGTGTTTCGCAACAAGCAAGATGAAGATGGACAAGTAGTTCGCAACAAAGCACATCTCGTCGCCCAAGGCTACACACAAGTCGAAGGTATGGACTATGGTGAGACTTACGCTCCCGTTGCTAGACTTGAGTACATTCGAATCTTACTTGCCTATGCTAATCACCATGATATCACCTTGTACCAAATGGACATTAAAAGTGCTTTTCTAAATGGTGAAATAGAGGAGGAAGTTTATGTTAAACAACCTTCCGGCTTTATCAATCCTAAGAAACCCAATCATGTTTACAAACTTCACAAAGCTCTTTATGGTCTTAAACAAGCTCCTAGAGCTTGGTATAAATGCTTGACCAAGTTCCTTATTGAAAAAGGCTTTGAAATTGGGAAAATTGATTCCACAATTTTTACAAAAATGGTTAATGGAGAACTATTCGTATGCCAAATTTATGTTGATGATATTATATTTGGTTGAACTAACCCTCATTTTAGTGAAAAGTTTGGAAAGCTAATGTCAGAGAAGTTTGAGATGTCAATGATGAGTGAACTCAAATTCTTTCTTGGGTTGCAAATCAAGCAAACTAAGGAAGGTACATTTGTTTCTCAAACAAAGTACACTAAGGACTTATTCAATAAGTTTAATATGCAAGAGTGCAAAGGTATGTCTACACCCATGCCTACTAGTGGACATCTTGATTTGACCAAAGATGGTAAACCAGTTGACCAAAAGGTTTATCGCTCAATGATTGGTTCACTGTTATACCTATGTGCTTCACGTCCCGATATTATTCTAAGTGTGTGCATGTGTGCAAGATATCAATCTGCTCCTAAAGAATGTCATCTTAAGGCCGTAAAAAGGATAGTGAGATACTTAATTCATACACCAAATGTTGGCATTTGGTATCCTAAGAGGGCCTCTTTCGATCTTGTTGGCTACTACGACTCGGACTATGCGGAGACAAGGTTGATAGAAAGTCCACTTGGTACTTGTCAATTTCTTGGTAGATCTCTTGTGTCTTGGTCCTCCAAGAAACAAAACTCGTATCCTTATCTACCGCCAAGCGGAGTACATTGCCGCTGGTTCATGTTGTGCTCAATTACTTTGGATGACCCAAACTCTTAAAGATTATGGGATATATGTGAAACATGTTCCATTGCTTTGTTTCAATGAAAGTGCTATCAAAATTGGTCATAATCCCATACAACATTCTCGAACTAAGCATATTGAAGTTCGTCATCATTTCATTCGAGATCATGTTGCTAAGGGTGACATTAATCTTAAGCATGTTCGCACCGAAAAGCAATTAGCAGATATATTCACTAAACCCCTTGATGAGAAAGTGTTTTGCAAGTTGCGAGGAGAATTGAACATCATCGATGCTTCAAACTTGGAGTAGAAACTCCATTGGATACATGCAAGACATGAGCTTATGACTAATCCATGATATCTCTCTTACGATGGAAATATTATATCCTGGATATATTTGCATCTTGCATGTTATCTAACCCATGTAGGTACTTGGTTGAGACAATTTCCATGAGATTGTAATATACTCACATCTTGAGCAATCTCTACATCACCAAGTCTCTACACTATGGTGGTTGAAGACAAGGAAGCACAGAATCATTCAAACATATCCTTTGATAAACTCTATGTTGAGCTTCATGATTATCATTTTTGGATACACAAGTGCTACTCCTTGCAAGAACTAACCCATGTAGGTAGATGGACTCAAATTCCAAGTGGTGCTCCCAACTCTTGATGAGCTACATCAACCTTGAGCAACCCACACAAGTTCAACTACATGGTCAACACCACAAACCAAGGTATGATATTCCATCTTAGAGAAGCTTTATGTAACATCCCAAATTTCCTATTTGGAATGTTTTACAATTATAGCTAAGCATCTATGCATTTTGTTTGAATTTGAGTGGCATTTGAAGTTTCAGAAGTTTTGGAGTTGTTGGAATTTGAATTCAAATTTTGGCAGTGGAAATTTTTTAAAACTATACCCGATAAATACTTGAGAAAAAGTATGAGAGGAGTAAACATGACACTCCAAAAATATCAGAGGAAAAACATTGCCAAAAAAGTTTGAATTCAAATTTGAGTTTTATTTGGAATTTTAGAAAAATGATTTTTTATAAAGTTTGAGTTTTGCCTCGAAAAATGTTCAAATGATAGGAATATTCCCGATCATTTTGATATATATATGTCCTATATAAAATATTTACATTTAAGTATTTTTCTCTCTCTCTCTAATTATTCAAAAAAAATAGAAAAGGACCCAGCGCTAGCCAGCCGACTGCCCAGCCAAAGACTGGCGCCCACCGAGTGGCCCCGGCCAAATACCGAAAGCGACCAGCCAATGAGCCGGGCCCAGAGCCTCGCCTCAAACCCTCCCAGACGGTCGCCCGACCGACGCCTCTCCTCACCCTGACACCCGGGCCCCACCTCCCTCTTCCTCGCCCCACGCCACCCGCCTGCGCCACGGGATCTGGGATCCGGGATTCGCCAATCCCTCCCCGATCGCCTCCTCCAAGTCGTGCCCCCTATATATACCCCTCCCTCGCCCGTTTCTCCCTCGCCCCCTCGACCTCGCCTTCGCCGCAATCGCCCGGAGTTCACCGCCGCGCCATTAGCCTCGTCCCGAACGCCTGCCACCCTCGAGCTCACCCGACTCCACCCGAGCCGCCTTGCTCAGTGAACCCGGAAGTCCCCGACGTCCCCGACCACCGGAGCCGCCGCGTCGTCGCCGCCCGAGCCGCCGTCGCCGTCGACCCCGTCGGTAAGTCGCCGGACTCCCCTCCGCCATCCGATCTAGAGCGAACGGTGTAGATTAGATTCCCCCGAAGGGGTAGGTTATTTCTGATAAACCGGATTTTATTCCGGTTAGATCCGGTTTATTTTTAGTTAGGTTTTTTTATTAGACCGCCGATTCGTTTAAACCCTAGGGCCCGTTTAGTTATATTACGCCTGTATGCGTTAGTTAGGCCCATTAGGCCGTTTTTCTTTATTTTTCGTTTTCTGTTTTAACAGAATAGTTTCAGATTTGCAAAATTAATATCTTTTAATCTACTTAATATTTTTAAGTGATTCTTTTTTTGTTGGTTTGCAAATTTCTTATAGTTTCTGTAGAAAATATAATTACCTATGTTAAAATTATTTAGAATTGCTTTATTTTAGATTTAGACAGAATAGTAAATCTGCTATAAAGTGAGTTAGGAAAATTATTTTTAGTGATTCTTTTGTCACAACTTTGTTTTGACATTACCTAGCCGTAGGAATTTATTTGGGCATTTTAGGATTAATAAAAAATAGTTTTAATCAGAATCATGTTATTCTTAATTAATTAACTAGCTACTGTTTTCCTATTGTTTTAGTTAGCAAATAAATTTATTTTTCATATGTGATAGATTATTCTAGGTTAGTTTCTGTCACTTTAGAGCATGAACTTTTATTTATAATAAATAAAACTTTTATTTTATTTTTCCTACTAGAATTTGCTTTAGGCCTAATAGGAGTTTTATAATAGATTTTAAAGTGATTCTTTTGCTCCTAGTTGCTTGATGAATCCTTTTACGATAGGTAGCATAAACCCATGCTTAGGTTCTGTTAAGAAAATTTTTGTTATGTAAAACTATTTTTAGTTGTTGCTTGAAGTAGGAAAACTTTGATTTGGTTTTTCTTTGAGTTTCCTTTGGGTTTTGATTCGCTTTGTTTTGTGTGTTTCATATTACTATGCTGTTATGTAAGTGATCATATGTTGTATGCTTATTGTGGTTATTGTTTGCCTCGGTAGAATTTCCGGTCTGAAGCTTGCTACCACGAGTCCCTAGCTTACGAAGATCGTCAAGCAAGGCAAGTCATTGATCATGTTTCTTTACAATACCTATGATTTTTATTGCATTAGAATTACCTCCCCACCATGCATGCAGATGGGTGAAATTTTGAAGTTATGTTCTTGAGTAGTATCATGAGGTAGGATGAACCAATTCCCCTTGTTACCATGACCCGGGACGAAGTAGTTTATTTTGCTATGCTCGTAGACGGGGTTGGTTGAGTGAATTCATAAGGGAGATGTGAGAGTCTTAAAGATGATGACAACCCCATGACTTCAAGATCAAGATGGACTTCGAAATTCACTACTGGGTGGAGGACGGTTGACGGGCACCCTGGAGAACCCAGTGGTTGGCCGGGATGCATGGAGAAGCGCCATGACATCTTGCGGAAAGCTTCACCCAGCCACGAAGAGACGGATGTATACCCCATCGACCGGAAGCTTACCTGCAGCCGCAAGCCATTATGGGCTCGCTTGGTCAACCCTAGTTGTGACTCTGGCTGGGCGGTACTATGAGATGTAGAAGAACGGTAGGATTGGATGGGTACCGGCGGTGGTCGAGGAACTCTTGGAAGACCCTGTTTCGTTCGTCCGTCTTCAAACACCATGAAGTGCGAAGACTTAAAAGGAGGGAACGATTCTTGCGGGTAAAGTCATAAACCTCTGCAGAGAAAAGATCTAATCGATTAGCCGTGTCCCAAGTTACGGACAATTTGAGCCTCGAACTTGGAGTATTTCGGATATCTCAACACCGAACTTAATAAATTAATTGAGGGGTTTATTTAATAATTGGGAATGAGACATTGGTTGGCGGAACCATCTCAATAACTACCAACAATTTTGTAGTATTTGCAAGCAAGTCCACTGTAGTAGGGGAAAACTGGCTTTTCGCAAAATGATGAAACTTAGAGCCCCACAGCCAAAATGCTGACCTACACGGCTGCAACGTCTTATGTTGCAGAGGATTATTCCAATCAGGAGTGAGGCTACGATCCGCGCTTGGCGATTGCCCTTTGGAGTCGGATGGACTCGCTATTCTTCTACGCTTCCGCAGCTTTACTTAGTTTATTTCTCATGAGTTGGCCTTTGGCGAATTTATTCTATTGTAATAAAGACTCGATATGAGAATCGTGTAATAAATTCAGGTGTGATTGAACTTTGATTATTTCATCAATGTACTGTGAGTACCAGCATGATCTTGGGATGGTACAGACACAGAGACTTGACCGATTTTGGGTCAGGTCGCTACACTTTACTCCGAGTCATGAGCTAAAGCAACTCGACAAGATGTGAATACATCAAGATGCTTAAATGAAAAATGGTAACCCCATTTTGAGCTTAAACGATGAGTATGACCTATGATCAAGTGATCTCACTTGACTCCTAAGTCAATATACTCTAACATAGGTGACTCTGTCACCGACCATCTCTAGATGAAGTTCTCTCGTGTTCTTTTCTGAGTTTTTGCATTTGTCTCATGCATATTTGTTTTCCCTTTTTTTAAACTTCATCTAGATTTCTTTCTTTCTTTTCTATTGCTCTGCATTTCCTGCATCCAATTCATTGCATATCATTTCAGTTAATTCCTTGCAAATCTTTGTGAGATCTTACTAGTCTAGTGAGCTGAGGTGACAAGTGTTTTCTCTGCGATGAACTTGGTTTCACTGATTTGTTGTTTTCGGTCCAACCGAATCCTTTCGGTACAACCGAAGCATACCACTTTCGGTGCCACCGATTTCTTAACAGGAAAACAAAGTGTGCCACTTATTCTGTGTTTCTTCCGATCCAGCTCCACTCAATGAATCTTGTCCTCTACAAGCATCACAATTTTATCCGGTGCTTTGTGTTGTGACTCAAGGACCAAACCCATTCACAACAAATTCCAGAAAACCCTTCTTGAAATTGATGTCAAAGGGGAGAGAGATCACATCAAAGCTTATCACTTCCAAAAGGGAGAGAGTATTACTTCCACAGGGGAGAAAGAGATCTCCAAGGGGAGAATACTCAAGTAGAAAGTATTTCTCAAGGATCCCGGATGCTTGATGTTCAAGAGGAGAGATGCCACATGTCTTTTGGGGAAAGACATGTTCATATGTGCTTAGTTGCATTTGCTCTGTTCTTTATATCTTTCCGCCATGATTTTCTGTTCCCTATCTTCTCCCAAAGATCCCATGCTAGATCTGGGGGAGCAAGACATCTAAGGGAAAGGAATCATTTAAATTCATTGCATATCTTTACTCTTGGGGACATGTCTAATCCAATGTGGTACTCAGTACTCACTCTCTACATGTCATCCCAGTCTTGGTATTCTTGTGGTTTCTTCTGTTTGCTCTGGCTAATAGATGTACCTGTGTTATCTAACCTTGTTTGTGCAGGTTCATTCCACCCTAAGCCAACTCAAGACTACAAGGTAAGTATATGCATCACACTCATGTGTATGAGGAATTCTTGCTGATTACATACTGTTTGCAAGGACTTATGAGCATGAAGGTATTTTCTTTAATATTCTTTGCTCTGATGCATATGGCCAAGATACATGTAACACATTGCCTACTCTATCATGGTTTTGCTCTCACATACTTCTATATTCCATATTCACATGATTGCATACATGTAGGGGGAGCCTATGCTTGTTACATGTCTTTCTGAAGCTTTACTTGCTATTCTTTATATCTTTATCTAAAGCTTTGATGTATGTTACCATCAATTACCAAAAAGGGGGAGATTGAAAGCACAAGTGCTCCCTAGGTGGTTTTGGTAATTAATGTCAACATATCTCTTGTTGGACTAACACTTTTATCTAGTATATTTTAGATAAGTTCAACAATGGAGTGGCATGGACTAAAGGATGTGGGAACTCCTTCAAGATGCTAAGGACAAAGGATTGGCTCAAGCTTCAAGATCAAGACTCTTCATTTTACATTTTAGTGATCCAAGATCACATTGAGTCTATAAAAAGCCAATACTATCAAGGAGGGATGAGGTGTTGCTTAATGAGCCTCTTGCTTCATGTGCTTAGTGATATGCTCCAAAACCCTCAACTACTTTCCCACTTCCACACAAATGACCTAAACCTAAAGTCAAACTCAGCCCCACTGATTCTTTCTATCCGGCGCCATCGAGTTCAGTTATCATAGCCACTGCCACAAACCCTAGGCAAATCGGTTTCACTGATAGGGATCTCGGTCTCACCGAGATGGGATTGTAATCTATCTGTGTATGTCCATTACCAAAATCGGTCTCACCGAGTTTGTGCCTGTCAGTACTACCGAGATTACAATGCAAACTCTCTGGTTAACTTATTACCAAAATCGGTCCCACCGAGTTTGAGTAATTGGTCCCACCGAGTTTGCCTGACCAACTCTCTGGTTAGCTAATTACCAATATCGGTCCCACGGAGTTTGTGTAATCGATCTCACCGAGATTACGTTATGCCCTAACCCTAACCATATCGGTCCTAACGAGTTGCATGTCAGTCCCATCGAAAACCCTAACGGTCACTAGGTTTACTAAATCGGTCCGACCGAGTTTGTTGATTCGGTCCCATCGAGTTTGGTAAATTGTGTGTAACGGTTAGATTTTGTGTGGAGGCTATATATACCCCTCCACCTCCTCTTCATTCGTAGAGAGCCATCGAACAAGCCTACACTTCCAACTTACCAGTTCTGAGAGAGAACCACCTACTCATGTGTTGAGGCCAAGATATTCCATTCCTACCATATGAATCTTGATCTCTAGCCTTCCCAAAGTTACTTTCCACTCAAATCTTCTTTCCACCAAATCCAAATCCTATGAAAGAGAGTTGAGTGTTGGGGAGACTATCATTTGAAGCACAAGAGCAAGGAGTTCATCATCAACACACCATTTGTTACTTCTTGGAGAGTGGTGTCTCCTAGATTGGCTAGGTGTCACTTGGGTGCCTCCGACAAGATTGTGGATTTGAACCAAGGAGTTTGTAAGGGCAAGGAGATCGCCTACTTCGTGAAGATCTACCGCTAGTGAGGCAAGTCCTTCGTGGCGGCGGCCATGGTGGGATAGACAAGGTTGCTTCTTCGTGGACCCTTCGTGGGTGGAGCCCTCCGTGGACTCGGCAGAACTGCTACCCTTCGTGGGTTGAAGTCTCCATCAATGTGGATGTATGATAGCACCACCTATCGGAACCACGACAAAAACATCCGTGTCTCCAATTGCGTTTGATTTCTCCAAACCCTTCCTTTACTTTCTTGCAAATTGCATGCTTTACTTTCATTGCTCACATACTCTTTGCATGCTTGCTTGCTTGTTATGTATTGTGAATGTTAAACTTGTGCCTAAACTCCACTTAAACCTAAAGAAGTTTAAAACTGCAACTTTGGTACTTAGTGTCTAATCCTCCCCCCCCCCCCTCTAGACACCTCTTCTCAAGATCCTACAACAGTTAATAACAACCCTAATCTAATCCAATCCCTATCTAATCTAATCCAATCTAGGCGGCGACAAGAACCCTAATCTAACCAGTAGCAGAAAACTAAGTTAAGAGGAAGGAGAGAGAGGAAGGATTCATACCTCAGGAGAGAGAGGAAGGAGTTGGCGGCAGTGGGAGAGGAAGGAGTCAGCGGCGGCGGTGGGGGAGGCCGTTGCCATCGATGGAGAGGAGGAGCGGGTCGAGTTGAGAGGAGGAGCGGGTCGAGTGGATAGGAGGAGTGGGGAAAGGAGTGGGGAAAAGAGTGGGTCCTCTTATCAGTGAGTTCTGTGTTTGCTACGTGACTGGTTTGATATATTGAAAAGGGTGAGCATAGATTACAAAACCATCAGCCTGTTCCTAGCCCAGTGGTCGAAACATAGTGAAATAGCGCCAGGTCGTGGGTTCGAGCCCCCGCTCGCGCATATTTTTTGGCCGCGCGTGGGATGGAGCTAGCCAATATATGTATATAATGAAACAACTAGACACATTGTCAACATTCTCTTGCTAGCTCACTGGTTCAGGACAGGGTGAAACATGCGCCAGGTCGTGGGTTCGAGTCCCCGCTCGTGGAATTTTTTTTATATTAAAAAAATTCAGGATCTCTGAAAACAACATCAAAACAATATTTTGCCATCAAAATGTTCACTGACAAAAAACAGCTCTGAAACAACATCAAAATTACAGCCATGAGCTCTGAAACAAATCAATATTTTGTGCCATCAGCTCTGAAACAAATCAATATTTTGTGCCATCAGCTCTGAAACAAAACAAAACAATATTTTGCTCCATGCTAGAAATTTGAAACTTCATGAAAACTTCAAGCACTACGAATCTCCATCGGTATAAAACTTCAAGCACTGCTACAAAAACTACATTTTGCTCCATATTACAAAAACTACATTTCGCTGTTGGAATCTTCATTTTGCTACAGCCATCAGGATAACTACATCACATCAGCTTCATCATTTTTCTACAGCCATCAGGATCATCATTTTGCTACAGCCATCATTTTGCTCCTAGAATCTTCGAGCATTTTCTACCTAGAGTGAAGATTGATCAGGTCACCAGTCCCATAGATACCAAAACAAAGAACATGGAGTAATAGTATTTACCTTTGCCAGTCCATTCGCTACTCATCGTCGTTGATACGAAAACAAGGAACTCTATGCCCACTCCTGTTTTCCTCATCATCACTACAAGGGGAGCCAAATTTATTGATTCGACACAAGGGGAGCCAAAGAATATTCTCAAGTATTAGCAGTTAAGTTGCCTGGATAACTTAATATCTGTAGCGAAGTATTTAGTAGCAAAGTAGTATGGAAGTAACGGTAACGGTAGCAAAAGTAACAGTAATAGTTTTTTAGTGATTGTAACTGTAGCAACGGAAAAGTAAATAAGCGGAGAACAATATGTGAAAATCTCGTAGGCATTGGGTCGGTGATGGAGAATTATGCCGGATGCGGTTCATCATGTAACAGTCATAACATAGGGTGATACAGAACTAGCTCCAATTCATCAATGTAATGTAGGCATGTATTTTGAATATAGTCATACGTGCTTATGGAAAAGAACTTGCATGACATCTTTTGTCCTACTCTCCCGTGGCAGCGGGGTCCTAATGGAAACTAAGGGATATTAAGGCCTCCTTTTAATAGAGTACCGGACCAAAGCATTAACACATAGTGAATACATGAACTCCTCAAACTATGGTCATCATCGGGAGTGGTCCCGATTATTGTCACTTCGGGGTTGCCGGATCATAACACATAGTAGGTGACTATAGACTTGCAAGGTAGGATCAAGAACTCACATATATTCATGTAAACATAATAGGTTCAGATCTGAAATCATGGCACTCGGGCCCTAGTGACAAGCATTAAGCATAGCAAAGTCATAGCAACATCAATATTAGAACATAGTGGATACTAGGGATCAAACCCTCACAAAACTAACTCGATTACATGATAAATCTCATCCAACCCATCACCGTCCAGCAAGCCTACGATGGAATTACTCACGCGCGGCTGTGAGGATCATGAAATTGGTGATGGAGGATGGTTGATGATGACGGCGGCCACGGATTCCCCTCTCCGGAGCCCCGCACGGACTCCAGATCAGCCCTCCTGAAAGAGTTTAGGGCTTGGCGGTGGCTCCGTATCATAAAACGTGATGAATCCTTCTCTCTGATTTTTTTTCTCCCTGAACGTGAATATATAGAGTTGGAGTTGAGGTCGGTGGAGCACCAGGGGGCCCACGAGGCAGGGGGCGCGCCCAGGGGCAAGCGAATGCCTCCCACCCTCGTGGACAGGGTGTGGGCCCCCTGGCCTTGATTCTTTCGCCAGTATTTTTTATATATTCCAAAATAATTCTCCATTGATTTTCAGGTCATTCCGAGAACTTTTATTTCTGCACAGAAATAACACCATGGCAATTCTGCTGAAAACAGCGTCAGTCCGGGTTAGTTCCATTCAAATCACAAATCATGCAAGTTAGAGTCCAAAACAAGGGCAAAAGTGTTTGGAAAAGTAGATACGACGGAGACGTATCAACTCCCCCAAGCTTAAACTTTTGCTTGTCCTCAAGCAATTCAGTTGATAAACTGAGAGTGGTAAAGAAAAACTTTTACAAACTCTGTTTGCTCTTGTTGTTCTAAATATGTAAAGCCAACATTCAAGTTTTCAGCAAAGATTATGAACTAACCATATTCAAAATAACACTTAAGTCTCAGGTTTACTCATGTCAATGGCATAATCAACTAGTGAGCAATAATAATAAATCTCGGATGACAACACTTTCTCAAAACAATCATGATATTATATAACAAGATGGTATCTCGCTAGCCCTTTCTGAGACCGCAAAACATAAATGCAGAGCACCTTTAAAGATCATGGACTGACTAAACATTGTAATTCATGGTAAAAGAGATCCAGTCATAGTCATACCCAATATAAACTAATAGTAATGGATGCAAATGACAGTGGTGCTCTCCAATTGGTGCTTTTAATAAGAGGGTGATGACTCAACATAAAAGCAAATAGATAGGCCCTTCGCAGAGGGAAGCAGGGATTTGTAGAGGTGCCAGAGCTCGATTTTAAAGTAGAGATAAATAATATTTTGAGCGGCATACTTTCATTGTCAACATAACAACCGAGAGATCTCGATATCTTCCATGCTACTCATATTATAGGTGGTTCCTAAACAGAATGGTAAAGCTTATACTCCCTCTCCACCAACAAGCATCAATCCATGGCTTGCTCGAAACAACGAGTGCCTCCAACTAACAAGAGTCCCGGGGGAGTTTTGTTTGCAATTATTTTGATTTGATTTGCATAAAGCATGGGACTGGGCATCCCGGTGACCAGCCACTTTCTCGTGAGTGAGGAGCGGAGTCCACTCCTCATGAGAATAACCCGCCTAGCATGGAAGATACAGACAACCCCAGTTGATACATGAGCTATTTGAGCATGCAAAACAGAATTTCATTTGAAGGTTTAGAGTTTGGCACATACAAATTTACTTGGAACGGCAGGTAGATACCGCATATAGGAAGGTATAGTGGACTCATATGGAATAAATTTGGGGTTTAAGGGATTGGATGCACAAGCGGTATTCCCGCTTAGTACAAGTGAAGGCTAGCAAAAGGCGGGAAGCAACCAACTAGAGAGCGACAACAGTCATGAACATGCATTAAAATTAATAAACATTGAGTGCAAGCATGAGTAGGATATAATCCACCATGAACATAAATATCGTGGAGGCTATGTTGATTTATTTCAAATACATGTGTGAACGTGTGCCAAGTCCGCCACTTGAATCATTCAAAGGAGGATACCACCCTATCATACCACATCACAACCATTTTAATAGCATGTTGGCACGCAAGATAAACCATTATAAACTCCTAGCTAATTAAGCATGGCATAAGCAACTATAATCTATAACTGTCATTGCAAACATGTTTATTCATAATAGGCTGAATCAGGAACGATGAACTAATCATATTTACAAAAACAAGAGAAGTCGAGTTCGTACTGTTGGGATCTACGGTAGGGTGCGTCGACTGCAACTCGCAGAACAACCAAGAACATGCTACGGGAGATGGATCACAGTTCGTTACCACTAGACGCGCAGTGCCGTGCAGCGGAAGAAGAGTTGGGGCAGTACGTCCGCGTGGATCGTCTCCTCCTCGTCCGATCTCCCTCGAACAGCCGATCGTCCGATCCCACGTACAAGTTCGCCGGAGCGGCGCAGGTGTGCCGCCTCTAATGGTATCCGTGCGTGCAGGAGGAACGTCGTGCGGCGGACTGCTAGGTCCGATCACACAACCGGCGGCGAGTGGAGGTGTCTATTCGCAACACATGCAAACCCTAGTGACAGTGCCGAAGCGATCAATCTCATGAGTGTGCGGCACCTCCACTTTATATAGGCGTCCGTCGCAGGCTCAACACTTGGGCCTCGCACGGACCCTAAAGCCCATAAGTCTACTCGGCCACAATCCGGATACAACTCGGATCACATCCGACCAGTGTCCCCGGATCGGACCTCGTAGGTTCCTTCCCTTAAGCGCGCGACCCCTTAGGTTCAAGCCGGCTTGGTCGCAGTTCGGATCACCTCCGAACCGCACAGTTGGTAGCGGCCTCTAGCAAGGCATGCCGAACACCAAGCAGACTATGAAGCTGGTTAGGCGAACCTGTACATCACACATCCATTCCTTTTACCACACGATATATGTTGTCGAGCTCAAGGCGAGTCTGTCATCCTTGTGCTAGCCCGACCTCTTTCTCGTTCCAGTGATGCCGACCACTATCTGGATTATCTCATAATCCTTGTCGCATGGCCATGCTTATCCTGGTCGGATCACACGAGGGGCCCAGAGTATATCTCTCCTGGTCGGAGGGGCAAATCCCATCTTGCTCGACCATGTCTCGCAGCATGGGTCTGGACAAGCCTGAAACCTACCTTTGTAACTACCCAGTCACGGAGTAGCGTTTGGTCAGCCCGAAGCAAGTCTATCACCATCCCGAGTACATGTGTCAGCTCAGGTCTTAGGACATAGAATGTATGTTGTACTCGAGACTCACAAATGACATATCGCTGCGTCTCATAGTTGGGTCTGTCCGACTCAGACCTTATCTCAACTCGGATCCGACTATGTCGAATCCAACCAGACCTTTCCAAGCCCATATTATCCGGTTAGCATCCAATGCTTCATGGCTAGTGAGAACAAGCCATCAACCGTGTCATATGCTAGTCTAGTTGGCTACGCGTCCACACAGCCCTTTCGACTAGGGACCTTTTAGGACAATTATCATACAATGCATAGTCTCACAAAAAAGTCACGTACTTGCTGATACACATCATTGATAATGTCCAAGGGCTATCTTTATTCATAAACACATAGGAAATATCAGCATACATGATTGCCTCTAGGGCATATCTCCAACAGCCTCCCACTTGCACTAGAGAGAATCAAACAGAAATCGAATGCCCATAGCTCTAACGTGCCCCTCATGCTTGGGTTGTGGAAGCGGCTTAGTCAATGGATCTGCAACATTTGCATCCGTGTGAATCTTGCATAACTCTACATCACCATTCTTTACAATCTTTTGTATCAGGTGATATTTCCGATCTATGTGTCTGACCTTGTGGTGATTCCTCAGCTCCTTGGCTTGTGCGATGGCACCAGAATTATCACAATAAAGGTCCAATGGTTTTACCGAGGCTGGGAAAATACCAAGATCATCCAGAAAGTTCCGGATCCAAACACCTTCCTTCGCAGCTTCACAAGCCGCAATGTATTCGGCTTCTGTGGTAGAATCGGCCACCGTATCTTGCTTGGAACTCATCCAGCTCACTGCTCCTCCATTCATGACGTACACGAATCCGGACTGTGATCGACAATCATCTCTGTCGGTTTGGAAACTAGCATCGGCGTAACCCCTTACGACGAGCTCTTCCTCACCTCCATAAACTAGGAACATCTCTTTAGTCCTTTTCAGGTACTTCAAAATAGTCTTTACCGCTGCCCAGTGACTCTCACCTGGGTTGGCCTGGTATCTGCTTGTTAGGCTTATCGCAAAAGAAACATCTGGCCTTGTACATATCATGGAATACATGATGGATCCAATTGCCGAGGCATACGGAATCCTACTCATCATGCTTCGCTCATCAGATGTCGAAGGACTCTGAGTCTCACTTAGCCTTATACCATGTGAGAGTGGCAAGAACCCTTTCTTCGCCTCACTCATGTTGAACCGCTTCAACACTTTATCTATGTACGTGCTCGGCTTAAGCCGAGCAGCCTCCTCGATCTATCTCTATAGATCTTAATGCCTAAAATGTACATTGCCTCACCAAGGTCCTTCATCGAAAACTTGCCATTCAATGACTCCTTGACCGAGTTCAGCATCGAAACATCATTTCCGATCAGTAGTATGTCCACATACAAGATCAAAAACACTATCGAGCTCCCACTTAACTTCTTGTATAAACAAGAGTCGTCTTCGCTTTTGATGAAGCCGAAACCAGTGACGACCTCATCAAAATGAATGTTCCAGCTCCGAGATGCTTGCCTCAACCCATAAATGGATCTCTTGAGCTTGCATACCTTACTAGTGCTAGTCGGATCTACAAAACCCTCGGGCTGTATCATATACACGTCCTCGGTTAAATTTCCGTGAAGGAAAGCCGTTTTGACATCCATCTGCCATATCTCGTAATCGAAATATGCAGCTATAGCTAGTACGATCCTCACCGACTTCAGCATTGCTACCACCGAGTAGGTCTCGTCGTAGTCAATTCCTTGAACTTGTCCATAACCCTTAGCGACAAGCTGAGCTTTGTGGATCTGAACATTTCCATCCACATCGGTTTTCTTCTTAAAGACCCATTTGCAACCAATGGTACATTACGCCAGGCGGCGGATCAACCAAGTCCCAGACTTGATTCTCATCCATGGACTTTAACTCGGATCTCATGGCCTCCAGCCATGCCTCGAAATCTGGGATCACCATCGCTTTCGCATACGTGGCCAGCTCGTCGCTTTCTAGCAACAATACATCACGCACTCTGCGCAATCTTTCCGACCTCCGTGGTTCCGGTGCCGCTTCCACTACGGGTTCCCTGACTGACTCCGGTATGATCTCATCACCCGCCGAGTTGTCCCCGAGTGGTACTCAAATTTCTTCGAGTCGGACCGTCCTCCCACTGGCCTCTCGACTGAGAAACTCTTTCTCAAGGAAACCCCCATTCCGAGCAACAAACACTTTGTTCTCTTCCTGGTTGTAGAAGTTATATCCCAAGGTTTCCCTCGGATATCCCACGAATATGCATTTATCCGACTTAGGTGTAAGCTTGTCTGACATAAGTCGCTTGACAAATGTTCACAGCCCCAAATCTTTAGAAAAGACAAACTGGGACTCTTCCCGGTCCACATCTCATGTGGTGTCTTGTCTACGGATTTTGATGGTACCCTGTTAAGTGTGAAAGCTATAGTCTCTAGAGCGTATCTGTAGCGACCCGACCTCAGACGGTCAAGCCTCTGTGTTGCTATGCCATCCCTGGATCAGTATGCTGGCACACACAGTACATCGATGTATATATCAAAGTGCAATCACATGTATAATTAACGTAAAACTGATATATACCTTATAAGTCTCAGCGGAAACAGGTAATCGGGTGTGGAGTCCCATCAACGCCATCGGCAGGTTGAGTGTAGACCGTAACCACTGCCGTACTCTTACTCGTCGAAGTAAATATCTGCAACATGATACGTTGCAGCCGTGTAGGTCAAGACATTGAATGTACCGCAAGATCACAACATGAGAAAAACAGATGATAAAACTATACTATATGCAATATGGCTTTGTGGCTCAGATCTGAGTTTTGTTTTGCGTAAAAGCTGGTTTTATTTTTCCCTACATCAAAGGAATAAATGAAGTCTGTACTAAGGAGTTTTCTATCATGACATGGTTCCGCCAACCGATGTCTCATAGCCCAAAATCATCATATGTTGCCCACAATTAAGTTATCAATCCGGTGTTGAGAGTTCCGAGATAGATCCAAGTCCAGATGCTCAAATAGTCCGTAAACGTGGACACGTCAAATCGATTATGTTTAAACCCTCTGCAGAGGTTTGTACACTTTACCCGCAAGATTCGATCCTCTTTTTACGTTCTCGCACTTGAGGTGTTTGAGAACAAGATGACGAAACATGGTCTTCGAAGAGTTCCTCGACCACTTTGTCGGTGCTCATCCAATCCTACCGTAGTTCTACATCTGCTAGCGCCATCCCAGCCAGTCACAACTAAGGTCAACCAAGCGAGCCCATATTGACTTGCGGTTGCAGGTAAGCTTAGGGCATGAAGTATTCTTCCGTCTCTTTGAGTCTGGGTGAAGCTTTCCGCAAGATGTCATGGCGCTTCTCCATGCATCCCGTCCCAACCACTTTGGTTTCTCCAGGGTGCCCGTCAACCATCCTTCACCCAAAGAGTGTGTATTGAATTCTTGTCTCGAGTCTTGAAGTCTTGAGGCCTTGAAGACGCCTTGATCCTTGCAGATTCCATCATGGAGTTGTCGTCATTGACGTAGATCCTCCATTCTCACACCACTCTCGTGCACACATACCAAACCCGTCTACTATAGCGTAGCATTAAAATAAAATATCGTCACAGGCTTGGTAACAGGTGATGGGTTCCTACCTCATGCATACTACTCAACTACAAGGATTCAATAACACTCTCGAGGGGTGGTTGCAAAGATGCCACTAAATGCAATAAAACATAGGTATGAAAGCATGGTCAAAGTGAACTTGCCTGGTAAGTTGATGAAGATAACAACACTCTCGAATAATGACTTGGTAGAACTATTCGTCACTCCGTTGAAAATCTATATAGTCATAGCATTCATATAAGCAACATCCTAGCAAACAATTCCAACACTCATAATAAAACCAACAATTAAAAATGCAAATCAAGGGACACCAAATAAGAACAAAGGAAAACTACACAACAAAATTACCAAAGAAAACTCGGAGAAAACAAATCAAGGTTTTCACCACATCAAGCATCAACTAAGAAATAGTTTTACATAACAAAAAATTTCTTAACAGAACCTAAGCATGGGTTTATGCTACCTAACAGAAAAGAATTCATCAAGCAACTAGGAGCAAAAAGAATCACCTTAAAATCTATTATAAAACTCCTATTAGGCCTAAAGCAAATTCTAGTAAGAAAATAAAATAAAAGTTTTATTTATTATAAATAAAAGTTCATGCTCTAAAGTTACAGAAACTAACCTAGAATAATCTATCTCTCATGAGAAATAAATTTATTTGCTAAGTAAAACAATAGGAAAACAGTAGCTAGTTAATTAATTAAGAATAACATGATTCTGATTAAAACTATTTTTTATTAATCCTAAAATGCCCAAATAAATTCCTACGGTTAGGCAATGTCAAAACAAAGTTGTGGCAAAAAGAATCACTAAAAAATAATTTTCCTAACTCACTTTATAGCAGATTTACTATTCTGTCTAAATCTAAAATAAAGCAATTCTAAATAATTTTAACATAGCTAATTATACTTTCTGCAGAAACTATAAGAAATTTGCAAACCAACAAAAAAAGAATCACTTAAAAATATTAGGTAGATTAAAAGATATGAATTTTTCAAATCTGAAACTATTCTGTTAAAACAGAAAACTAAAAATAAAAATTCAAACGAAAACGGGCTAATGGGCCTATATAACGCTTCGGCGTAATATAACTAAAACGGCCCTAGGGTTAAAACGAGTCGGGCCGGTCTAATAAAAAAAACTAACTAAAATAAACCGGAACTAACCGGGACTGAACCGGTTTATTTTAAATGAACCTACCCCTTCGGGGGGATCTAATCCTAACCGTTCGATCGGGATCTAACGACGAGGGGGAACTCCGGCGACTTACCGGGCGGTGACGGCGACGGCGGCTCGGGCGGCGAGTGCTCCGGTGGCTCCGGCGGTCGGGGACGACGGCGGAGACCTCCGGCGGAGTCTTGTGAACAAGGGGCGGCTCGGGGTGGTCTCGGTGGCGCTCGCGGGGGTCGGAGGCGGCCGGTGCGGTGGCAATGGCGCGGCGGCGGCTCGGGAGCTCCGGCGACGGATTGCGGGCGAGGGGAGGGTCGGGCGAGGGGGGGAAGTGAGGGAACGGGGCGAGGGGGGTATTTATAGGGGTAGGGCACGGCTTGGACGAGGGGGCAATCGGGGGAGGATCGGGAGGCGATCCCGGATCTCATGGGATTCAGTGAGCGTGGCGTGGCGTGGGGAGGAAGAAGGTGGGGTGGGGCCCGGGTGTCAGCGAGAGGGAGAGAGAGAGGAGTCGGGCAGGCGACCGAGGCGAAGAGATTTCGGGCGAGGGGGGGCTCGGTCGGGCCGGTTGGGTGGCGCGGCTGGGCCGCCTGGCTGGCGCCTGGTGGGCTCGATGGTTGGGCGCCTGGCTGGGCAGGTTCGGCTGGCGCTGAGGTTTCTTTTTTCCTTTTCCATTTTTTGAAAATAAAAGGAGATAGAAAATATATAAAATATAAATATTTTATATAGGACATATATATATCAAAATGATCGGGAATATTCCATATGATTTGAACATTTTTCCAGGGGCAATATCCAAACTTTATAAAAATTAATTTTTTCAAAATTCCAAATAAAACTCAAATTTGAATTCAAACTTTTTGGCAATGTTTTTCCTCTGATATTTTTGGAGTGTCATGTTTACTCCTCTCATACTTTTTCTCAAGTATTTACCAGGTATAGTTTTGAAATAACTTTCCACTGCCAAAATTTGAATTCAAATACCAACAACTCCAAAAACTTCTGAAACTTCAAATTCCACTCAATTTCACTCAAGCAATCACACAACAAACAATCAATCAATCAAAACTATTTATTTATTATAACATTCCAAAATTTAGAATTTTGGGATGTTACAAACCTACCACACTTAAAATGAATCTCGTCCTCGAGATTGAAGAAACTAACAAGAAAAGGTTAGGGGTTGGGAATTACGCTAGCAAGCGTTTGGTCGGAAAGGTCGGGGTGCTACCACACTTAAAACAAGGTTACGGTTCCAATAAACTCAGATATTTCCTCCGGAGTGCCGACAATGTATGTCTCTTCACATATCTTACAATAGCTCCTTCATTAGCGCTCTTCTGTCAGAAGCATAGAGTTTTCCTCAAAATCTTGGGTCGGTTTGTCAAAGTTGAAGTTCGTCCGAGACTGGATCTTCTTAGCTGATAGGTCTGTGTCCATTCTAGACAACTATCGAAATACTCATGGTGGTCTACAATTCATGGTTTTTCCTGCAGAAAAACGGTATGGGTTGAACCTCACCGTATGATCTACGATTGGCAACGGTTGCTGTAAAGGGTTCCATCGTCCTACCATTCTATGGTTTTATGGCTTATCGCGTCGACACTCTTCTAAGGTTTTCGAGGCTCTCGATTTTCCATCAACATATGATAGTTCATGATAGAAGTCTCGGTATGGGGCCAATCCATCCCGTACTTGAATCATTACCACATACGTAAATATCGAATCACGTATTCTAACACTTGGGCATACTCACAAGCATTGCAGAATTTCTCTTGTTCTCGAACTGGGTTCCGATAAATCCTTTGGTTCAGCAAGCCAAACAAAACATCTATCGTTCTTCACAACTCTTGGGTTTCGTAACCTCCTAAGAAACGTATGCTGATTGAATCACCGATTCTTCCAAATTTCTTCCTTCGTCAAGGTTACATCTGTTCCTTTTCAAAATCTTGGGCACGTGGGTTATGGCCCACTTCAATTCTTGTACAAGTTTAATTCATCTTTCCTAGGATTATCATTCCATATTCCAACATTACATCTCTGTAAATCCAATAGTACTTCTTCCTTCATACCCTTGTGGTGACGATCATACAAAACTCCAACTTATTTTGTCCAGCCTCCTTCTATGGACCGTCATGAATAACACATTTCTTTCTTCATTGATCATGTGGCTTTATGGAGTACTACAACACCAAAAGAATGCACTAGTTTATCCATAAATCTCATTATTGTCATATCGATCTTTTATTACATCCTTAACCACTTTTCGTGAATCCAAATTCCAAAAGTTTATTACAAATGCTGCCACCACATGGTTCGGTATGGTCAGGCATTACTTCCAACTTTATTTATTTATCCTCCTCGAGGATTCTTTAGTCTCGCTGGAATTGTGCGACATGCGCCTTGAAATCTTCAATCTTCTGTTTCATCGTGGTGGCCTTGAGCTTCACCTCCATCATCTCTGCATGCACTTCTACGAGGTATTCTTGAGTATAACGGAGTCTTGCTTCAAGTATTTCTCCGATCTGGCGTATGGCTTCCATGGCTGCTTCACGAACAGCGTCGAAGAAAGTTGCTTGTGGCACACGTGAGATGAAAAAGTACTGCCCCATCATCTTTGGGCGAACTCCTTTCGAACGGTGGAGGTGTACCTCCACATACCAAAGTTCCACTCCCTTTTGCATGAAGGGGTAGCCTTTGTAGACTGCATCTCCTTCAAGGTGAATATGCTTCATCATGTCCTTCAGGATCTTGGGTAATCATGATCACTCGTCGGGGTCATGATTGTTTCCGGACCTTTAAGGAAGGACTCATAAAGGGTTGTCATCTGCATGTGTAGGATAAGAGGGTGCTCGTAACAAGGAATGTATCTCCATGGGGAAATTGCAATTGTCTCCGGAAGAGTTTGGTATTCAGTTGTCCATGGGTTCAAGATTTGGGTCCAGTTGAGATAGAAAGAGAAAGCAAATACCCACCCATCAACAAAAGAATCCTAGCTCAAAAGTACCGTTTGTAATGGGCCGCTCTACTATGGTTTCGTTTCTAAGTCCTCATTTCTTGGTCTTCAATGCTCGGGAGTTTCCAATTCTGATGCTTTTCCCATATGAAGGCCTTCTACCATTCTTCCGTAACTTACGTCTCTCATGGTTGAAATAAATACAAGCCTACGAATATCGCATCTATCCAACCATTCAATAAACACAAAAAAATAGCAACCAAGCATTCATTTATCCAATCAATTCTACAATATCGCCACCCACATAAATTGGTATGGTCAGATACTTAAATCGAGAAAGTGTTCATCTTTATTTCTCTCATGGTGGGATACTACTAAGCTAATTTATTAGGAACTTGATCATTGTCCCCACTGGGGCTTCTTCTGTGTGGACTTGATCTCCTCCAATTTTTCTGCTAGATTTTCCCTGTCGACGCGGAGTTTCTTGTGACGACCCTGTATGTCCTGTAGTTGTTCCTTGAGATTCTAGATCTCAACGTCCTTGGCATGAGACACGGTCCTGCTGCTTTTCAGTTCCTGACGCATTCTCGAGATCTCGAGGTTCTCCTCCTCCAGCTTGTTTACCTTCAGTCTCTGAGTCTTGACCTCTTCTCGTAGTGCTTCATTATCAAACAGGGCTTCCAGGAGGTCCATCTGAAGATTCTTGACGTATTGTTCTGGATCCTGATTGTACATTAAAAGTGGGGAGAACTTCATCTTTTGCGCTTCCGTCAAGGCAATAGTTGCTCCATCAAACTTCTGCCATCCAATCCTTCCAAAGAAGTGTGGGTTTAGTGCAGACGATGGCGATAGCATAAGCGTGCAATAACATCATGGACGGCGGTGTTGATGCCCATATCACGATCACCATTTATAGTTACGAAGCTGATGTCTGCAGTCTTGGGGTCTTCTTTACGACCAAAAACTTGGGTCTTGACTCCCCATGATCTAGGCGTCCTCTTAGTTGCCTTGATCTCGGTATCGGTAACTTCAAAGACTGACTAGCTCCACAAGGAAGGGGCCTCCAAGAACCTTCTCGTAGTGTTCTCTTTTGTTCGAATGTAGCTCTCCATCTATAGTTTGAAATAAGGAAGGTTCGATAAAAGAAATCAGGTGTTACGAGTAGTAACAAAAACAAAGGTCATTCCTATTGGGGTCTTCATATTACTAAGTCATTTTCTAGGGTCACGTCCCTACAGTCAACATGTGCTCGACATCGTATCCGTGGCGACCCGACCTCAGACGGTCAAGCCTACGTGTTGCTATGCCATCCTCGGATCGATATCTTTGGCACACACACAGTACATCAATGTATATATCAAAGTGCAATCACATGTATAATTAACGTAAAACTGATATATATACCTTATAAGTCTCGGTGAAACAAGTAATCGGGTGTGGAGTCCCATCAACGCCATCGGCAGGTTGAGTGTAGACCGTAACCTGCACTGCACTCTTACTCGTCGGAAGTAAATATACGCAACATGATACGTTGCAGCCGTGTAGGTCAGTACATTGAATGTACCGGCAAGATCACAACATGAGAAAAATAGATGATAAAACTATACTATATGCAATATGGCTTTGTGGCTCTGTATCTGAGTTTTGTTTGCGTAAAAGCTGGTTTTATTTTTCCCTACATCAAAGGAATAAATGAAGTCTGTACTAAGGAGTTTTCTATCATGACATGGTTCCGCCAACCGATGTCTCATAGCCCAAAATCATCATATGTTGCCCACAATTAAGTTATCAATCCGGTGTTGAGAGTTAGAGATAGATCCAAGTCCAGATGCTCAAATTGTCCGTAATCGGGACACGGCTAATCGATTAGGTTTAAACCCTCTGCAGAGGTTTGTACACTTTACCCGCAAGATTCGATCCTCTTTTACGCTCTCGCACTTCAGGTGTTTGAGAACAAGATGACCAAACATGGTCTTAGAAGAGTTCCTCCGACCACCGTCCAAGTGCTCATCCAATCCTACCGTAGTTCTACATCTGCTAGCGCCATCCCAGCCAGAGTCACAACTAAGGTCAACCAAGCGAGCCCATATTGACTTGCGGTTGCAGGTAAGCTTCGGGCATGAAGTATTCTTCCGTCTCTTTGAGTCTGGGTGAAGCTTTCCGCAAGATGTCATGGCGCTTCTCCATGCATCCCGGCCAACCACTTTGGTTTCTCCAGGTGCCCGTCAACCATCCTTCACCCGATGAGTGTGTATTGAATTCTTGTCTCGAGTCTTGAAGTCTTGAGGCCTTGAAGACGCCTTGATCCTTGCAGATTCCATCATGGAGTTGTCGTCATTGACGTAGATCCTCCATTCTCACACCACTCTCGTGCACTCATACCAAACCCGTCTACTATAGCGTAGCATTAAAATAAAATATCGTCCGGGCTTGGTAACAGGGTGATGGGTTCCTACCTCATGCATACTACTCAACTACAAGGATTCAATAACACTCTGAGGGGTGGTTGCAAAGATGCCACTAAATGCAATAAAACATAGGTATGAAAGCATGGTCAAAGTGAACTTGCACGGTAAGTTGATGAAGATAACAACACTCTCGAATAATGACTTGGTAGAACTATTACGTCACTCCGTTGAAAATCTATATAGTCATAGCATTCATATAAGCAACATCCCAGCAAACAATTCTAACACTCATAATAAAACCAACAATTAAAAATGCAAATCAAGGGACACCAAATAAGAACAAAGGAAAACTACACAACAAAACTACCAAAGAAAACTCGGAGAAAACAAATCAAGGTTTTCACCACATCAAGCATCAACTAAGAAATAGTTTTACATAACAAAAATTTTCTTAACAGAACCTAAGCATGGGTTTATGCTACCTAACAGAAAAGAATTCATCAAGCAACTAGGAGCAAAAAGAATCACCTTAAAATCTATTATAAAACTCCTATTAGGCCTAAAGCAAATTCTAGTAAGAAAATAAAATAAAAGTTTTATTTATTATAAATAAAAGTTCATGCTCTAAAGTTACAGAAACAAACCTAGAATAATCTATCTCTCATGAGAAATAAATTTATTTGCTAAGTAAAACAATAGGAAAATAATAGCTAGTTAATTAATTAAGAATAACATGATTCTGATTAAAACTATTTTTTTATCAATCCTAAAATGCCCAAATAAATTCCTACGGTTAGGCAATGTCAAAACAAAGTTGTGGCAAAAAGAATCACTAAAAATAATTTTCCTAACTCACTTTATAGCAGATTTACTATTCTGTCTAAATCTAAAATAAAGCAATTCTAAATAATTTTAACATAGCTAATTATATTTTCTACAGAAACTATAAGAAATTTTCAAACCAACAAAAAAAGAATCACTTAAAAATATTAGGTAGATTAAAAGATATGAATTTTTCAAATCTGAAACTATTCTGTTAAAACAGAAAACTAAAAATAAAAATTAAAACGAAAACGGGCTAATGGGCCTATATAATGCTTGGTAGTAATATAACTAAAACGGCCCTAGGGTTAAAACGAGTCGGGCGGTCTAATAAAAAACCTAACTAAAATAAACCCGGAACTAGCAAGGACTGAACCGGTTTATTTTAAATGAACCTACCCCTTCGGGGGGATCTAATCCTAATCGTTCGATCGGGATCTAACGACGAGGGGGAACTCCGGCGACTTACCGGGCGGAGACGGCGACGGCGGCTCGGGCGGCGAGTGCTCCGGTGGCTCCGGCGGTCGGGGACGACGGCGAAGACCTCCGGCGGGTGCGGCGGAGCAAGGGGGGGCTCGGGGAGGTCTCGGTGGAGCTCGGGGTGGTCGGAGTCGGCCGGTGCGGTGGCAATGGCGGCGCGGCGGCTCGGGAGCTCCGCTGACGGATTCTTGGCGAGGGAGGGTCGAGGCGAGGGGAAGTGAGGCAGGCGAGGGGGTATTTATTGGGGTCGGGCCCGGCTGGGACGCGGGGGCAATCGGGGAAGGATTGGGAGGCGATCCCAGACCTCGCGGGATTCCGGCGAGCGGCGGCGCGGGGCGTGGCGTGGGGAGGAAGAAGGTGGGGTGGGGCCCGGGTGTCAGCGAGAGGGAGAGAGAGAGGAGTCGGGCAGGCGACCGAGGCGAAGAGATTTCGGCGAGGGGCTTGGCCGGTTGGGTGGCGCTGGGCTGGCCTGGCGCCTGGTGGGCTCGGTCGGGTCCGCCTCGGGCGCTGGCTGGGCAGTTATTTGGCCGGGCGCTGAGGTTTCTTTTTTTTTCCTTTTCCATTTTTTTTTGAAAATAAAAGGAGATAGAAAATATATAAAATATAAATATTTTATATAGGACATATATATGTCAAAATGATCAGGGGAATATTGCCTATGATTTGAACATTTTTCCAGGGGCAAAATCCAAACTTTATAAAAATTAATTTTTTTCAAAATTCCAAATAAAACTCAAATTTGAATTCAAACTTTTTGGCAATGTTTTTCCTCGATATTTTTGGAGTGTCATGTTTACTCCTCTCATACTTTTTCTCAAGTATTTACGGTATAGTTTTGAAATAACTTTCCACTGCCAAAATTTGAATTCAAATACCAACAACTCCAAAAACTTCTGAAACTTCAAATTCCACTCAATTTCACTCAAGCAATCACACAACAAACAATCAATCAATCAAAACTATTTATTTATTATAACATTCCAAAATTTAGAATTTTGGGATGTTACAGTATCCCCAGAATGACAAGGGTAAATCCGATTTGCTCATCATAGACCGGACCATGTCCAACAAGGTACGATTCCTCCGTTGCGACACACCGTTTCTCCGTGGCGTACTCGGAGGTGTGAGCTGAGGTACTATACCTCGGCTTTTCAGATGATCATCAAACTCTTGGCTCATGTACTCACCTCCACGATCAGATCGTAGAAGCTTTATAGTCTTGTCGAGCTGATTCTCAACCTCGCTTACGAAACTCTTTGAACTTTTCAAAAGTTTAAACATGCCTCATCAAATAGATATATCCATATCTACTCAAGTCGTCGGTAAAAGTCACGAAGTACTGATAGCCACCTCTGGCAGTTGTGCTCATTGGACCACACACACCACTATGTATCAGTTCCAATAGCTCAGACGCCCTCTCGCAACTCTTTGCAAAAGAAGACTTAGTCATCTTGCCAAGCAAGCATGATTCACATGTCTCGAACGACGCGAAGTCGGACGAAGTTAGAAGCCCATCATCATGGAGCTTCTTCATGCGTTTCAGAATAATGTGTCCAAGCCAGCAATGCCAGAAGTATGTCGGATTTATCTCATTAGGCTTATGCCTCTTGACATTCACGTTATAGACCGGTTCCTGTTGCAGATTTAATATGAATAGCCCATCAACAATGGGTGCATAGCCGTGGAACATACCATTCAAATAAAACGAACAACCATTGTCCTTTAAATTGAATTCATAACCCTGACTCATCAAACATGAGGCAGAAATAATGTTCCGACTAAGTGCAGGAATGTAATAACAATTATTCAATTCCAAAATAAATCCGGAAGGAAGGCTGGAGCTGCATCGTGCCGACCTCCAACGCAGGAACTCTTGCTTTGTTGTCGACCACGATGTCAATCTCCCCTTGTGCCACACGCCTAGTTCTTACCAGCCCCTGCATCGAGTTGCAAATATGAACAACCGATCCGGTATCAAATACCCAAGAGCTACTAGGTATGTCAGCAAGGTAAATGTCTATAACATATGCAACAAGTGTACCTTTGCCTGAAGTAGCATTCCCGACCTTCTTGCCATGCTTTGCAAGCCACTTGCTACAGTTCCTCTTCCAGTGACCAGTTTCCTTGCAATGATAGCAAATTGTCTTCGAGTCCGGTCCAGACTTCGGCGCAGCGGCGGAGGTTACCATCTCCGTGCCCTTTTCCTTATCCTTCTTCTTAGACCAACTCTTCTTGAACTTAGCCGATTTCTGCACCATCAACACTTGATGCGTGCCTTTCTTAATATCCTGCTCTGCCTCCTTAAGCATCCCATGCAACTCAGTGAGCTTCTTATCCATGCCATGCATATGGTAGTTCGAGATGAACGCCCCATAGCTGGGCGGAAGAGAACCCAGAACTGCATCAGTAGCCAGCTCATCCAAGAGCGGGAAGCCCAACCGATCCAAAGCTTGCACATATCCGATCATCTTGATCACATGTGGGCTCAGTGGATCACCTTCCTTCAGCTTGCAAATGGGATCCACTTTATTAGCACATGTATTCACACATGTGGACACTTTATTTTGTCTATGTATTCACACATGTATCAAGTTTCCAATTAATACAATTCTAGCATGAATAATAAACATTTATCATGATATAAGGAAATAGAGATAACAACTTTATTATTGCCTCTAGGGCATATTTCCTTCGGTCTCCCACTTGCACTAGAGTCAATAATCTAGATTACATTGTAATGATTCTAACACCCATGGAGTCTTGGTGCTGATCATGTTTTGCTCGTGGAAGAGGCTTAGTCAACGGGTATGCAACATTCAGATCCATATGTATTCTGCAAATCTCTGTGTCTCCCTCCTTGACTTGATCACGGATGGAGTTGAAGCATCTCTTGATGTGTTTGGTTCTCTTGTGAAATCTGGATTCCTTCGCTAAGGCAATTGCTCCAGTATTGTCACAAAAGATTTTCATTGGACCCGATGCACTAGGTATTACACCTAGATCGGATATGAACTTCTTCATCCAGACTCCTTCATTTGTTGCTTCCGAAGCAGCTATGTACTCCACTTCACATGTAGATCCTGCCACGAAACTATGCTTGGAACTACACCAACTGAAAGCTCCACCATTCAATATAAATACGTATCCGGATTGTGACTTAGAGTCATCCGGATTAGTGTCAAAGCTAGCATCGACGTAACAATTTACGACGAGCTCTTTGTCACCCCCATAAATGAGAAACATATCCTTAGTCCTTTTCAAGTACTTCAGGATGTTCTTGACCATTGTCCAGTGATCCACTCCTGGATTAGTTTGGTACCTCCCTGCTAAACTTATAGCAAGGCACACATCAGGTCTGGTACAAAGCATTGCATACATGATAGAACCTATGGTTGAGGCATAGGGAATGACTTTCATTTTCTCTCTATCTTCTGCAGTGGTGGGGCATTGAGTCGACTCAACTTCACACCTTGTAACACAGGCAAGAACCCTTTCTTTGACTGATCCATTTTGAACTTCTTCAAAACTTTATCAAGGTATGTGCTTTGTGAAAGTCCAATTAAGCGTCTTGATATATCACTATAGATCTTGTTGCCCAATATATAAGCAGCTTCACCGAGGTCTTTCATTGAAAAATTCATATTCAAGTATCCTTTTATGCTATCCAGAAATTATATATCATTTCCAATATATAATATGTCATCCACATATAATATTAGAAATGCTATGAGCTCCACTCACTTTCTTGTAAATACAGGCTTCTCCAAAAGTCTGTATAAAACCATATGCTTTGATCACACTATCAAAGCGTACAGTCCAACTCCGAGAGGCTTGCACTAGTCCATAAATGGATCGCTGGAGCTTGCACACTTTGTTAGCACCTTTAGGATCGACAAAACCTTCTGGTTGCATCATATACAACTCTTCTTTAAGAAATCCATTAAGGAATGCAGTTTTGACGTCCATTTGCAAAATTTCATAATCATAAAATGCGGCAATTGCTAACATTTGGACAGACTTAAGCATTGCTATGGGTGAGAAGGTCTCATCATAGTCAACTCCTTGAACTTGTCGAAAACCGTTCGCAACAAGTCGAGCTTTGTAGACGGTAACATCACCATCAGCGTCAGTCTTCTTCTTGAAGATCCATTTATTCTATATGGCTTGCCGATCATCGGGCAAGTGAACCAAAGTCCATACTTAGTTCTCATACATAGATCCCATCTCAGATTTCATGACCTCAAGCCATTTCGAGGAATCTGGGCTCATCATCGCTTCCTCATAGTTCGTAGGTTCGTCATGGTCTAGTAACATGACTTCCAGAATAGGATTACCGTACCACTCTAGTGCAGAACGTACTCTGGTTGACCTACGAGGTTTGATTGTAACTTGATCTGAAGTTTCATGATCACCATCATTAGCTTCCTCACTAATTGGTTTAGGCATCACTGGAACTGATTTCTGTGATGAACTACTTTCCAATTCGAGATAAGGTACAACTACCTCATCCATTCTTAGCAACAAATATTTTGCCTTCAAATCTGTGATAGAAGGTGTACCCAACAGTTTCCTTTTGGGTATCCTATGAAGATGCACTGCTCCGATTTGGGTTCGAGCTTATCAGGCTGAAGCTTTTTCACATAAGCATCGCAACCCCAAACTTTAAGAAACGACAGCTTAGGTTTCTTGCCAAACCACAGTTCATATGGTGTCATATCAACGGATTTAGATGGTGCCCTATTTAATGTGAATGCAGTTGTCTCTAATGCATAACACTAAAACGATAGTGGTAAATCGGTAAGAGACATCATAGATCACACCATACCTAATAAAGTATGGTTACGACGTTCGGACACACCATTATGCTGTGGTGTTCCAGGTGGCATGAGTTGCGAAACTATTCCACATTGTTTTAAATGAAGACCAAACTCGTAACTCAAATATTCGCCTCCCCGATCAGATCGTAGAAACTTTATTTTCTTGTTACGATGATTTTCCACTTGATTCTGAAATTCTTTGAACTTTTCAAATGTTTCAGACTTGTGTTTCATTAAGTAGATATACCCATATCTGCTCAAATCATCTGTGAAGGTTAGAAAATAACAATACCCGGCCCGAGCCTCAATACTCATCAGACCGCATACATCAGTATGTATTATTTCCAATAAGTCAGTGGCTCGCTCCATTGTTCCGGAGAACGGAGTCTTAGACAAGCCCATGAGGCATGGTTCGCAAGCATCAAGTGATTCCAAAAGCCCATCCGCATGGAGTTTCTTCATGCGTTTTACACCAATATGACCTAAACGGTAGTGCCACAAATATGTTGCACTATCATTATTAACTTTGCATCTTTTGGCATCAATATTATGAATATGTGTATCACCACGATCGAGATTCAACAAAAATAGACCACTCATCAAGGGTGCATGACCATAAAAGATATTAATCATATAAATAGAACAACTGTTATTCTCTGATTTAAATGAATAACCGTCTCGCATCAAACAAGATCCAGATATAATGTTCATGCTCAACGCTGGCACCAAATAACAATTATTCAGGTCTAAAACTAATCCCGAAGGTAGATGTAGACGTAGCGTGCCGCCGGCGATCACATCTACCTTGTAACCATTTCCGACGTGCATTGTCACCTCGTCCTTAGCCAATCTTCGTTTAATACGTAGCCCCTGTTTCGAGTTGCAAATATGAGCAACAGAACCAGTATCAAAACCCAGGCGCTACTACAAGCATTAGTAACGTGCACATAAATAACATGTATATCAAATATACCTTTCACTTTGCCATCCGTCTTATCCGCCAAATACTTGGGGCAGTTCCGCTTCTAGTGACCAGTCCCTTTGCAGTAGAAGCACTCAGTTTCAGGCTTAGGTATAGACTTGGGCTTCTTCCCGGGAGCAGCAACTTGCTTTCTATTCTTCTTGAAGTTCCCCTTCTTTCCTTTTCCCTTTTTCTTGAAACTAGTGGTCTTGTTAACCATCAACACTTGATGCTCCCTCTTGATTTCTACCACTGCAGCCTTGAGCATTGCGAAGACCTCGGGAACCGTCTTGTTCATCCCTTGCATATTATAGTTCATCACGAAGCCTTTATAGCTTGGTGGCAGTGATTGAAGAACTCTGTCAATGACTCTATCATCCGGAAGATTAACTCCCAGCTAAGTCAAGTGGTTATGGTACCCAGACATTCTGAGTATGTGTTCACTGACAGAACTGTTCTCCTTCATCTTGCAACTATAGAACTTGTTGGATACTTCATATCTCTCAACTCGGGCATTTGCTTGAAATATTAACTTCAACTCCTGGAACATCTCATATGCTCCATGACGTTCAAAACGTCTTTGAAGTCCCGATTCTATGAACTATCGAGTAGTCATCAGATTTAGCTTGCCAGACGTTCATAATGTCAGCAGTTGCTCCTGCAGCAGTCCTTGCACCTAGCGTGCATCAAGGACGTAATTCTTCTGTGCAACAATGAGGATAATCCTCAAGTTACGGACCAAGTCCGTGCAGTTGCTACCATCATCTTTCAACTTAGGTTTCTCTAGGAACGCATTAAAATTCAAGGGAGCGGTAGCACGGGCCATTGATCTACAACATAGATATGCAAAAACTAGATATGCAAAAACTATCAGGACTAAGTTCATGATAAATTTAAGTTCAATTAATCATATTACTTAAGAACTCCCACTTAGATAGACATCCTCGAGTCATCTAAATGATCACGTGATCCATATCAACTAAACCATGTCCGATCATCACGTGAGATGGAGTAGTTTTCAATGGTGAACATCTCTATGTTGATCATATCTACTATACGATTCACGTTCGACCATTCGGTCTCAGTGTTCCGAGGCCATGTCTGTACATGCTAGGCTCGTCGAGTTTAACCCGAGTATTCCGCACGTGCAAAACTGTCTTGCACCCGTTGTATGTGAACGTAGAGCTTATCACACTCGATCATCATGTGGTGTCTCGGCATGACGAACTGTCGCAATGGTGCATACTCAGGGAGAACACTTATACCTTGAAATTTTTGTTGAGGGATCATCTTATAATGCTACCGCCGTACTAAGCAAAATAAGATGCATAAAAAGATAAACATCACATGCAATCAAAATATGTGACATGATATGGCCATCATCATCTTGTGTCTTTGATTTCCATCTCCAAAGCACCGTCATGATCTCCATCGCCATCGGCTTGACACCTTGATCTCCATCATAGTGTCGTTGTCGTCTCGCCAACTATTGCTTCTACAACTATCACAAACGCATAGTGATAAAGTAAAGCAATTACATGGTGATTGCATTTCATACAATAAAGCGACAACCATAAGGCTCCTGCCAGTTGCCGATAACTTTTACAAAACATGATCATCTCATACAATAATGTATATCACAACATGTCTTGACCATATCACATCACAACATGCCCTGCAAAAACAAGTTAGACGTCCTCTACTTTGTTGTTGCAAGTTTTATGTGGCTGCTACGGGCTTCTAGTAAGAACCGTTCTTACCTACGCATCAAAACCACAACGATGTTTCGTCAAGTTTGCTGCTTTAACCTTTAAGATGGACTGCCCGTAGTCAAATTTGATTCAACTAAAGTTGGAGAAAGCAGACACCCGCTTGACCACCTTTATGCAAAACAAGTTGCATGTCCGGTTGGAACCGGTCTCATGAACGTGGTCATGTAAGGTTGGTCCAGGACGCTTCATCCAACAATACCACCGAATCAAAATAAGACATTGGTGGTAAGCAGTATGACTATGATCGCCCACAACTCTTTGTGTTCTACTCGTGCATATCATAGACCTTGCTCGGATGCCACTGTTGGGGAACGTAGCATGCAATTTCAAAAAAAATCCTACGATCACGCAAGATCTATCTAGGAGATACATAGCAACAAGAGGGGGAGAGTGTGTCCACGAACCCTCGTAGACCGAAAGCAGAAGTGTTAGTTTAACGCGGTTGATGTAGTTGTACGTCTTCGTGATCCAACCGATCAGGTACCGAACGTACGGCACCTCCGAGTTCAGCACACGTTCAGCTCGATAACGTCCCTCAAACTCTTGATCCAGCAAAGTGTCGAGGGAGAGTTTCGTCAGCACAATGGCGTGGTGATGGTGATGGTGATGTGATATGCGCAGGGCTTCGCCTAAGCACTACGACAATATGACCGGATTAGTAAACGGTGGAGGGGGGCACCGCACATGGCTAAGAAACAATTGTGTGTCCAGGAGGCGCCCACCTCCCACGTATATAAAGGAGGGAGGGGAGAGGAGGCTGGCCAAGGCGCTCCCCCAAGGGGAGGAGTCCTACTAGGACTCCAAGTCCAATTCGGACCCTCCCTTTCCTTTTATCGGAGAGGGAAGGGGGAAAGAGAAGGGGAAGGAGAAGGAAAGGGGGGCGTCGCCCCTTCCCCACTACAATTCGGACCCCTTCCAAGTGGGGGGCACGCCAACCCCTTGTGGGCTGGTGTGCCTCCCTCCCGAGGCCCATGTGGCTCATTACTTCCCCCGGGGGGTTCCGATAACCCCTCGGTACTCCGACAAATACCCGAAACACTCCGAAACCATTTCGATGTCCGAATACTATCATCCAATATATCAATCTTTATCTCACGACCATTTTGAGACTCCTCGTCATGTCCGTAATCTCATCCGGGACTCCAAACAATCTTCGGTCACCAAAAAAACATAACTCATAATACAAATCGTCATCGAACGTTAAGCGTGCGGACCCTATGGGTTCGAGAACTATGTAGACATGACTGAGACACATCTCCGATCAATAACCAACAGTGGAACCTGGATGCTCATATTGGTTCATACATATTCTACGAAGATCTTTATCGGTCAAACCGTAATGACAACATACGTCATTCCCTTTGTCATCGGTATGTTACTTGCCCGAGATTCGATCGTCGGTATCTTCATACCTAGTTCAATCTCGTTACCGGCAAGTCTCTTTACTCGTTCCGTAATGCATAATACTGCAACTAACTCATTAGTCACATTGCTTGCAAGGCTTATCATGATGTGCATTACCGAGAGGGCCCAAAGATACCTCTCCGATATTCGGAGTGACAGATCTTAATCTCGATCTATGCCAACCCAACAAACACCTTCGGAGACACCTGTACAGCATCTTTATAATCACCCAGTTACGTTGTGACATTTGATAGCACACAAGGTGTTCCTCCGGTATCCGGGAGTTGCATAATCTTATAGTCAAAGGAATATGTATAAGTCATGAAGAAAGCAATAGCAATAAAACTTAACGATCATTATGCTAAGCTAACGGATGGGTCTTGTCCATCACATCATTCTCCTAATGATGTGATCTCGTTCATCAAAAGACAACACATGTCTATGGTCAGGAAACTTAACCATCTTTGATTAACGAGCTAGTCAAGTAGAGGCATACTAGGGACACTTTATTTTGTATATGTATTCACACATGTATCAAGTTTCCGGTTAATACAATTCTAGCATGAATAATAAACATTTATCATGATATAAGGAAGTATAAATAACAACTTTATTATTGCCTCTAGGGCATATTTCCTTCAGAGCAATGATGATTTTGGATCCCGTCGATTCTCCTTACCACCACTTCCTTCGCACAAAGACTTCGCGCATCTCTTCTACATGGCCCTCACATGGTTATGGGTTATTTACCACTTCTCACTTTTATGCCCATATTGCCATGTTCACTTTGCATGATATGCTCATCTTTATGCCTTGCCATGCATTTGTGACCCATGCTTTGCATCTCACATGACACGTAATTCTAGTACGTGTATGTGTATTTGCAAGCTTGGTGGAGATATTGCTTGTTATTGCCATGTTCCTTTAATGGATTCATCTAGTATGTTGCATCTTTGCACTACTAGTTTGCATGGTATGATTGTTATGCTTGCCTGTGTTACATCACCGATGATTCATACTTGCTTTCGTTTCATGCAGTTGATGGCATCCATTTCTATGCTTTGCACATGATTGCTATCACATGTTGTCATATGTCTCCATATGTTGCCTTTCTCATGCTAGATGGTTTTCCATGTATTGAGTGCAACAATTATTCTAGTCTTGCTAATGATATTGCCCCCATAGCATTCTCACATATATTTGGAGATTTTGACATATTTCTTGTGAAGCATGCTTATCTTCCCTCTTTGCACCATATGCCTAGTGCCATGAGTATAGCCATTGCATCATTTTATTCATGCACTTTTGCTTCTAATGGTTATGTGCAAGAGAAGAGAACCTCATGATGGATGATGTGTTTATCTACCATGCACATACGTTGATTGCTTTCTTTTGTGCATGTGTAGGATATTTGGACTTCGTGTCGACTTCCACTTCACGTGAGTTGACCATTCGAGCTCTTGATAGCGAGCCTCATACATTCGACCACGACTCGCTTCTACACCACATTTCCTACCACTTCGGCTTTGTGAAGGACGCACAAGGACATGCTTTCGAGGTGATATCCTTCTCTTTCGAGAAACACAAAACCATGAGCATGGATATTGTGGATCATACTACTTTTTTTGCTTCCACCATGAGACTTATTGGTCATCTTCGACCACTTTATTGCACACATGTTAGAGATAGTGCTTTCCTTCATGATTTCCACATTGCTATGCCTCATGACATATATGCCTTGTGTTTTGCATCCAACTTGTTCATTATTTGCTCCTATCATATGTTTGGTTGCAACAATGTCATTTCCTCATGTATGCCATGCACCTTTGATTGTCACATGATTGACTTGATTGCCTCACACATGTTGAACAATTTCTCTTTCCTTTGTGTTGAGTGCCATGATATCTTCACTACACCCTATGCACATTATGCTTGGATTGTCTTGCACTTGCCCCATGTGTTTAGACATATCATTATATTTGGTGTTGTTGATGATTCTTATGGCTACCATAGACCTTTTGTTGAGCACTTTGCACATTCTTGCTATGACCTTGAGGTAGATGCTTGTTCACTTGTCACACATATTTTCATCTCGACCTCCCATTTGCATGTTTGTTTCCATGATGTACTTGATTATGCTCAGCTTATATGCTTACTTGCCATGCCACAATTCTTTGTCAAACCATATGATATACTTGATGACGACACTTGTTGGGTGAATAACCTCTTGAATGCTTCGTTTTGCACTAACGCTACCCACATCTGTTTTTCCAAGTGTTTGTTGTCCTTGTTCCTTTTGAAAGACTTACAAGACGGTGCGACATTGGAGAGTGCCCATTTCGAGCTACAAGATGATGAATGCTTAGTGATTGTCAACTTCTACATGGCGACATCATCTCTTTCCCATGGTGATTTTGTTTTTGATCCGAGGTCAGATCTTTCCCAAGGGGGAGGGGATGATGTGGAGCATCTATGGACATCACTATCGGTGTCAAAACCGGCAGATCTCGGGTAGGGGGTCCCAAGCTGCGTGTCTAAGGATCGATGGTTACAAGGGACTAAAGGGACACAGTGTTTACCCAGGTTCGGGCCCTCTTAAAGGAGGTAAAACCCTACATCCTGCTTGATTATATTCGATGTGTATAAGGGTTACAAGAGTTGATCTACCTCGAGATCGTAATAGCTAAACCCTAGCTGTCTAGAACATGATTATTCTGATAGCCTCTATGGACTAAACCCTCCAGTTTATATACACACCGGAGGGGCCTAGGGTTGTATAGAGTTAGCTTGCAGATAAAGGAAATAGTACATCCAGACACCAAGCTTGCCGTCCATGCATATAGGAGTCCTACCCGGACACGGGGGATAGTCTTCTGCTTCATCTTCACGGCCCATCAGTCTGGCCCATATCGAATAGATCGGACACCCGAGGACCCCTTAATCCAGGACTCCCTCAATCACCATGCCAAGAGTCTGTTTGGAAAGAGACACGGGTGACATCTACTTCATGCATACAAATGTGAATCATCTCCTTTGCATGTATCCACTTGTACCCTTCGAGAATGGTATACTACTTTATCCCACTCGCGTGTGCATACATAGGTGTGAGCAGAGCTACACATTCATCGTGGAGGAGTCCAAGCGTAAGAGAACAACTACACCATCCAAAACAGGAGCCTGGAAGCGGAGAAGGAACCGGATAAGAAGAAGGCAACAGCTCCCAGGCAACCCCGTGCGCACGGGCCCTCCCAACCCCGTGCCCACAGGCCTCCCAGGTTGGACGGTCCTGAAGACCCCGTGCGCACGGGCATGTACCGTGCCCATGGGACCCCCGTGTCCACAGGCCTCACAAACCATGTGCGCACGGGCTAATGCGTCAGGTCTCTGGAGACCCCGTGCGCCCGGGCTCCACTTACCCGTGCACACGGGGCCCCTTGTATGTTGTTGCGGGCTTTGCCCATGTAATCCCCATTTCGTCCCACCTTACCCCTTGATGCCTTGGACCTATATATACTCCTCTGCCTCCTCCATTTAGACTTAGCTAAGAATAGATCTAGACATTAGAGTTTAGCTCATGTACCTCCCCTTGTGGGATTCCTCTTCTTGAGAGAGAGAGACACTCCATTGGAGTTCAAGGCCTCCTTTGGAGAAGATCCCTATGGATTCAAGACCTCCTTGTGGGAAGGATCTATCTAGATCATCAAGACCTCATCTCCTTTGGATTTGAGATGAACTTTACCATGTATCTTGTTTCCCTTCGATTGTTCTTGTACCTTGTGAATCTCATGTGTTTGTTGGTCTAGTCGACATGTGATTGGACTTGTTCTTGAGTGTTCCACTTGTGTTTTCCCCTTTGTGTTCTTCTTGTTCATGGGGATTTTCCCTCCAATTCATGAAAGATCCATCTTAGGGTTCCACCCTACAATAGCAGCCCTACATGCCATCGTCGCCCACCCTGACCTCGCCCCCTGGCCTCGCTGCCTCAGACGGCTGTTAGAGCCCCCTCCGCCACACTGACTTGCCCTCCTATGCCTCGCCTTATCGCCTCGGACAGCTGCCAGAGCCCCCTTCGCCACATTGATTTGCCCTCCTTCGCCATGCCGATTTCAACGGATTTCGGCTAACCGCAGGGTCGCCGTTGCCCATATGGATGGTGGCGCATCACTGTAGTGATGAGGACATGGCTACCTTAGATACAACCAAAAATATTGTAGACGTGTATATTTTTAGGTGATTTCTAATAATAAATTATGCAATAATTTATTAATGTTATCCAAAACAAAAATACTTCACCTTTTTAATTTCATGCCCAATTGCAGAAATACCAAATAAAGAGAAGTAAAATGATATGGTGTTGTTTAGTAAGTCCTCTCACCTAACTTTTGGCCCAAAAGAAGTTACAGACCAAATTCGCTAGGTTCTGGACTCGGATTCAAACTGCAAAGACATACCTGACTTTAAACACTTGCAGCTTTTGCATCCTAACTCCGAATTGAGTGAATCTCCTTTTGTTGGGAAACTTATCGCGTGTATTTTCCAACACAAATGGTCTCACCTTCAAAATCATCTTGAGCGTGAAAACATCATCTAAACGTTCAAACGCTGATGCAGAATCCGAGTCAAACTACAAATCAAAACGTGATGTGTCGCCTCCACTTGATCACATGGGCCTCGTACAACCTAGAGTTTTTTTCTTTGGGACATGCGTCCACCCCCTTGGCCGCCACCTATTAGTCCTGGCGTTTTTCTTGGGTTTTCTTTAATTAAAAATTAGCCATTGCAACTTCGTGTACTCCATTTGTGTCCAACGACCAGGCTAGGACCGCCATCGAAACCCAACTTTTATCAATACTTCATCTATATTCATAATATTTAGATTGCTTTATCATATTTTTGCTCGATCTTCAATTGCGTGCAGAAATAGACCTTCATAGTCTGATCGTGCTTCCAAAAAAAGTCAGTAACCTCTAGGAGATTGATTTAGCGATTGCTAAGACGCAAGATGGTCACACGTTGTAGTCGGATCGTCAAAATCATTCCCCACCAAATCGATAACTATCTCTCATCGAAAGATCGAGACACCTTCTACCCTATCAAGTGGTATCATATTTCAAGGTTGCTCCGTGGTATTTTACCAGTTTTTTCATAATATCGATTGCATTTGTTCTTCATACCTACAATCCACAAAAAAACCAGAAAAAATATGGTTAAACCATCTTATCCAAACTAATCTAAGCCATTGCATTTCCTTTTACGTGTTTTGCACCGCTGAATTTGCAGTTGTATCGTCATGTCGAGTTGCTGGTCTTAGCTTATAGTCCCTTAGAATTTCGAGTTCTGTTCACATATTGTCACGTCGCCGCCGCACAATTTTCACCACCGCCTCCTCATTGTCAGACGGTCTGTGCGAACACAAGGTCTAGCACAGAAACTCGGCTCATCTGGTTGTATCACGCATTACTGCTTGGCGCGTGCAGTGCATGCCATGCTGGTAGTCGATCGCCGGCATTGGTCAAAGTCGCTCTTGTGAATGGTGTCGTAACGTGTGCTTTACACGTCGTGCGGTCAAACGGTCAAACGTGAATGGAGGTCACATCACGAAATAAGTTCTGTGGGGTCAGTGGACGAAATAAGAACCTCCAGGAGTCATTTAGTAAAAATAATACTAATTCAAGAGGACGCGGAGCGAGAGGAAAGCGGGTTAGAGCATCTACAACCGCTTCAAACAGTTCCCCCCAGGCCACTTTTTTCGCGCCGGCGTAAAAACGCCTCAGCCTCACCCTCAGATTTATTTAAAAGCGCCGGTTCGCCCATTTTTCCGCCCGGCCGCAGTGAACGGCGCCTTGAAGCGATCGGGGCTCAAGACAAGGGAAAAGCGCTGGCCCACACCGTCGGTGAAAAGTCAAGATTTTCTTCCCGACTCGCCTCCCACCCCGCGCCCTCGGCCAAGATAGCTATATCCCGGCGCCGCCCGCTGCCCTTCACCGCTAGATAGCCATTCCCCGCTGGAAAAGTAGCAGAGGTTCGCCGCGTCAGCCCCTCCAACAGCAGCTGGGCGTTCCCAACCGCCGTTTCCGGCCGCGGAGGGACAGTTTAGCGGCGGGTGCACGCCCACCGGACGCAAGGTGTTCGGCGATTTGCCTGCCTCGGCGATGGACTCGGATGACGAGGAAGCGCTCGCCGCACTGCTGGAGAAGGAACCCGAGGCCGACGTCCAGGAAGAAGAGCATCTCATGGTGCTCGCCGCCCTCGCCCAGCTGCTGGCGAGCAATGAAAAGCCGCGGCGAGGTGGCTCGGCGCCGGGGCGGGTGAAAGCAAAGAACGGGCATCGTCTCGAAGGCTACTGCATGCTCTACTCCGACTACTTCGCCGATGCTCCACTTCACGGTGACAAAACATTTCGGCGCCGTTATCGGATGAGTCGAAAGCTCTCCCTCAGGATTGTGAATTCCATCCGGGAGTTCGACAACTACTTCAAGTGCAAGATGGATTGCACCGGCAAACTTGGATTCACCTCGATCCAGAAGTGCACGACAGCGATGAGGATACTTGCATACGGAGCTCTCGGTGATTCACTTGACGACTATGGGCGCATGGCCGAGTCCACCAACATAGAGTGTTTCTACAAGTTCTGTCGGGCAGTGGTGGCAGTGTTGCGACCGCAATACTTAAGAACACCCAATGCGGAAGACACTGCTCGGATCCTAGCACAGAATGCAGCAAGAGGATTTCCTGGGATGCTTGGAAGCATCGACTGCATGCATTGGAAATGGAAGAATTGCCCATTTGCTTGGCAGGGGATGTACAAAGGCGCCAAAGGCGGTTGCAGTGTGGTACTTGAGGCGGTGGCCACACAGGACCTCTGGATTTGGCACTCCTTCTTTAGTATGCCAGGAACTCACAATGACATCAACATGTTGCAGTGCTCTCTTGTCTTTGCCAAGCTTGTTGAAGGTCATTCTCCTCCGGTGAACTTCGAGATCAATGGGCGGCACTACAACAAGGGGTACTATCTAGCTGATGGCATCTATTCGAGATGGTCGACATTTGTGAAGACGATCTCAAACCACATGCAAGGAGGCAAGAACGCTGGTTTGCGAAGATTCGTGGAGGCTTGCAGGAAGGATGTCGAGCGGAATTTGGTGTGCTCCAATCTCGATTTGTCGTTGTCGGTACCCGCTTCGACACTCGGTCGAAAGATCAAATGTGGGAGATCATGACTTGTTGTGTCATCTTGCACAACATGATCATCGAGAGCGAGCAAGAAGACCCAAAGTGTTCGACATCGAACCATACTACGTGCAGTGGTCCTTCCGCCAAAGTTGATCACCACCACGCAAGAACTGGACCGCCTACCTCAAGATGAGTCATGAGATCCGAGACCCGCAGGTGCATCATCAGCTGCAGCATGATCTGGTGGAGCACCTATGAAGGCTCAAGGGCGACGCCGGGCGCGAGTGTGATGAAATATGAGTTTTTATTTGTCGAATTATATAATTTGTACTGAACTATTTGTTGTTGTACTATTTTGTTGAAGTATTTGATTTTTCTGTGATGAAGTATGTGATAAAAATTATTTATGTTGATAATTGAACGCCGAGCCACGGCGAACCACGTCAAATATGGACCTATTCTCACCTCTATGGGTCCTTTATTCGCCGAAAGGGGGCTGAAAAGTGTGCCAATATCGACGATTGGGAGCAAGCTGGGGACGACGACTGGGCGCAAAATCATCCCAGCGCTGATTATATCGTCGGCCCGCCCCCAGAGGGCGATGGGGCGATTTTTATGCGTCCTGGGAGGCTAACGGCTGGAGATGCTCTTAGGGGCTTGAGGCGCCTTCCCGAAGCGTCGATTTCCGCGGCGAGAAAAAATCATGGTAGACCGGTCAAAACCAGCTGGGCACACATCGGTTGGATGTTTTTTTTCTAACACAAGGGCCCAGAAGGACCCAACACTTCATTGATTATGACGAAGAGACATTACAGCTTACAACAAGGACACTAAAGAAACTGAAAATAAAAAAAAAGTCCCCGCATCTTATAGAAAGGACCCCAAACATAAAACTGAAAATGCGATCGGGTCCACGCTGCGCCGCAGTGGATACAATCATCGCCGGCGCTGGGGACGGACCACTTGGTCCCGCGAGACCTCTGTAGCAAGCCACAGACTCCAATTTGGCACAGCACTGCCTCCCTTCTGGCATCGTGGCTGGGAGGAACAAGGATGGTCGCCCTTCGGCCAGAGGAATCGATGGATTGTTGGAGGAGACCGATGCCGTAGCTCCTCCAGATCCACCATCGAATGAGCTTAGGATCCCCATCACCAGCTTCCAACGAGATACCGGAAGCCCTTTCCCGGATGCGGGGATAACACCACCTACGCCGGAAGCTCGGATCCGGCGAGGCCCAGCACCACGAGAGGAGGCCGAGGCGAGATCTCTCCACCTTTCTGCTGCCATCACCACGAGTCCACGACGGCAAGAAACAGAGGAAGGAACCACCGCAGCTCGTAGATGTTGGACAGACGTGAGCTTATTGGGAGGGATACTGCCAGATCCGATGTCCACCAGTCCCCTCCACCATGGAGGCGAGGTAGGAGACAACGACGGCCACCACCAGACTCTGCTCACAAGGTCTAGCAGCAGGTATCCCGACTGGCATGAGGCCACACCACGGCATAAAGCCAAGTCTAACTAAGTCTACTGCTACTCTAATGTACATATGGAAGAACCAGGCACCTCTCCTCAGCCATCGCCAGCCAGCATCGCCGACGAACGAGGCACCAGATCGGGCCGGCCGGGGATGAGCGACTCTCAAAAGGGGGCGGTGGAAGAGAGGAGAAGGGGAAACTGCCGCGACCTCCTTTTCCAGCAGCCATCGCCAGCCAGCGTCGCCGACGGACGAGGCATCAGATCGGGCCAGCCGGGGATGAGCGACTCTCAAAAGGGGCGGTGGAAGAGAGGAGAAAGGGAAACTGCCGCGACCACTTTTTCCAGCATCGGTTGGATGTATGCTGCAAAATGCAAATACATAGAGATTAATCACTCCAATCAATAGTGTGCTATCAGTGTAGTTATTGTGTGGTGGGGCATACTCACTTATTGACAGGAATACTAAAACTACTAGACACGGTGCCCTTGTCAAAGCGAACAGATGGGAGGTGATAACTGAGCATCTGAGCGCATGCTTGGAACGAATTTTCGACAGTTTTTACTCTTCATCGTTGGGTCTCTATTTGTCTCTACCTTTTAAACACTCATTTTGAGTGCTTGTAGCTTTAGCTTTAGCCTGGTTTTAGTAATCTTCCAGTTACCAGGACATTAACTTAGCTTACATAGATACTCGTGGTTTGAGACCAAGGTAATATCATGGACTAGGAACACAATCTATCACACACAGCAGTTCACGTGTTTACATGTACACCATGACAACATGCTAACTACTCCCTCTGTCTCAAAATAAGTGTCTCAACTTTGTACTAACTTTAGCACAAAATTGAGACACTTACTTGGGGAGGGAGTATAAGTTTTCTTCAACACATACTCCAATGCCAGCAACACTTGATATGTGTACAGACAATGAGGGGTGTTTTCATCAAAATTTGTCCCCATACTATTTGTATTACATAAGTTGAACAGCTCAAACTACATCTGAAGTGCAAGCTTTTTCACCACCTTTTTTCATTTCTTCTCTTTTCTTTTTTCCTTTTTTTCATTCTCAGACCAGCTTCCCACAGACCAACTGACTACATGCATAAAAACATAGACGGTCGATATCTACCTAATAGTGCAATTTACAAAGCAGGACAGGTTACTTCTCACCATCCAAGCTTCAAATCTTGTGGTAACATGCATGAGATTTGGAAGCAGTCAACCAGTCAGTCACTAAGAACTTAATCATGTTCACAAGACACTCTTCGGACATTCTTTCATGAGCTCTGCGGAAAGCACAGATTTGGTGTCACTACCTGTTGTATGCACCACGGGAGACAAAGAACTGATAATCTGGATGGCCGGCACGGCTGTCTCTCAGCCAGTCGGCAGCAGCTTGCCTTAAGCAGCTAGCCAGTTTCCAATCACCATCAGTTGAGGACCAGACTGAGTTGCTAAACTTGTAGGAAGCCAAACCAAAAACTGGGAGTGGTATGTTTGGTGTGCTATCAGGAGCCCACAGATTATCTGGACACAGGAATGCAGATAAAATTCAGATGGTGGCATTTAGGCAGGTAGGCAGCACAGGATGACAGCATTTAGGTTCCATTATCTCATTGCTCACTAACAAGGTTAACTAACATACAGAAGAGGGCATAGACATGCACTGGAAACTATATATAGAGAAAAGCAATAAAAACATAAAGCTCTCTTTTTCTTCCTATAAATGACAGCTCACAGTAGGTAAACCTCAGTGCATCCAAAACATTAGAACTTGTTAAAGCAGTGATACAACTACCATATATATTCATTTCATAGCTCAAGAATTCCTAGCATCGAGGTTTGTCAAAATCAAAACCTATTTTTTGCTATTAATTGGGTTTACAGATTCTAGCTGGTCACAGATGTGAGTTGCCAGGGCATCTAGGCACCAACTGAAAATGGAATGACTCAATTAATAGTAGATAGCTGTTTTATGTCCTATTCAGTTCTTTCCCCAGTGTACTGAAAATATGCTAAATGTATGTACATGCCTAACAATGAGAAAAATAAGCACTATAGCCAAAAGTAAGACTCCCCATGTTCATTGGGCAATAATAAACCAATCTTATCCTAAGTACATGTTAGCTACAACTCACACTTCATTAATGATTGTGAATCTACAAACACTTCAGAGTAAGACTAACAAAGTTTACTATAATAAAGATAAGTGCTACACTCCTGACACTTGCTCACTTTTAAGAACGAGGACTAGAAGAAAGAGAAAGGATAAAGGAAATTTAGATATATATCTTTCAGACTTCACATGTCTACTTAATCTGATCATGAACAGGATAACTGAATTTACAATAAACATGCACAGTGATGAGCTAATTCAACCTATGATCCGAGGAACAAAGGTCAAATCTAATTACCTCCTTGCGGGCAATTTGAAAGCTGATGGAAAGTGAGAAAGCAGGCATCTAAATCTTTTAATGTTGGTCCAGTAGGGATACGATAAATTGGGTACCTACACAATGCATAAGGAATTTAACCTATTAGTTGCTGCAATCATCCATCCAGCACCAGTTTTGTATATATAGAGAGAACATACCAAGCGATGCTCATCCAACTCCGCGCTGATAAATCACAACTCCTAAGGGTCCTCAATCCTGGAAATCTAGCTGAAAGGCTAGAAATCTGAACAACAAATTTGTCAGAACACGAAAATACCATGAAAACTACACAAAGTTGTAACTTCTTGCCTTATCAGTCAAAGGTTCACGGCAAAACGGAGAATCAAACTCGAGGTACTGAAAGAGCAAGCGGCCATGAGTAACTCCAGATTCACCAACATCCCTTGAGAAGCCTTCCTGAGCAAAGTGTTTGGCCCTTACATGTTCATAATCACTGCTACCATCACTGCTGGAATCACGGAAATCTTCATCACTGTCGTCCATCATATGTCTGCTTCAAAAGGTTGATGCACACATAGTTAAGAATTGCATGCCACGATGGAATATTCTTGAGAAAAATCAATAACTGGCACAATACTTGTTATCACAGGACAATAAATGACAAAGCTAAAATAGATTTATAAATGGAAACAGGTGTGCACGTAAATATGGGAAGAGAACTCCATAGGGCAAGGTGAGGCGGCCGCCCGACTTCGAATTGATGCAAAAGAATAGCTACAGGTATGTAGAGGTAGAGTCATTGACTCATTGAGTCGTCATTCTCACTGGGACGATAAAAGAAGAATGTGGTCGGGCCAGGTCGCCTGGTGCAGGTTGACCTTATGATTTGGGTTGTGAGCCCATGAACTTCTGCTGCTGCCACTGATTAGCAAGTACCGAAGCAGACAAAGCTTGTCAGCCGAGCGAACACACGCACTATGAAGCAGTATGGATGAACCCTAGCGGCTGCAGCACACAGGCGGCGGCTGAAGCGCAACGTCAACACCAGCATGGGGTACTGTTATGGCGCTGCTAGAAGGAGGGCGCGAGAGGGCTGGCCGGGGGCCTTTTTGCCCACGGCCGGGCAAGAGGGAAGGGATTTCCTTCTTAATTCTTGCTTGATTAGATTGATACATCTCCTCTCTTTATATAGAGAGGTTTACTTGACTCCCAAGCAAGGCTTACTTGACCCCTAAGCAAGCGACCCTTATCTCTAATTAACCCTAAAACTAATAGGCCCATTAGGCCCATTACGTACTCTAACACTACACCCCACCTGGACATGCAGCTTGTCCTCGAGCTGCAGCCTAACCAACTTATAACCATGACTCGACGCAACAAAAACCTAACACCTAAAAACAAGCCTTTTACATCTCGGCTTGTTTTATTATTCTCAACCTGAAATGGACTGGGACGCTTTATTTTGGACCCCTTAACAAAAAGTGGACACCATCCGCACGTCGGACGTGCACGTGTACAGCCACCTGGATCCCATGGACACCACCTGGACAAAAGGAGTGCATGTGTATGACCACCTGGAAGTGGTCGCAAGAGTGACCAGCAGAGGCGCCCTCGTGGCGGCCGGTGGCGGAATGCAGTGGGTGCTACGCGGTGCGCTGCTGTCGGTGACACCATGCTTTCTCCCTGTCGGACGGCTGTTGGTTTGCACCGCACAGGGAAGAGTGGAGGGCTTGCGATGGAGAATGACGAGGAGGTGCGCTTCAACCGCGCCGATGTCGCAGACTTTGAGGTCGTTGCCAGCGGGAAAACAGCATGCCCGCCGCCTGGGAAACCGCATGCCCAAGATCCCCGACGCAGCGGATGAGATCGAGGTCCTTTGCGCAGCGAAGGGCAACTTGGAGGAACGGCAGCTGCAGACCACGCATCTCCCGCACACGCCGACGCGCTAGGAGGCCGCGCGCAGCGGCCTGCAGCCTCACCGCCGCTGACACGTGGCGGGTAGCGATCCAAGACGAAAACGGTGACGGCGACGGCGGGGACTGGACTTGGTGAAGTGGGACTCCCGCCGGTGCGGTCGATGCGGGACCGGAGCTGACCGGCGGTGGCTGCTGCGGTGGCGCACCGGGCAGCGGCAGCTTGCGGGCGTGAGCGCCAGCGCGGGCGGAGGCCGCCAGAGCGGGCGGCTGCCATCGCAGCTGTGGCTGGGCGGTGGTGGCAATGGATGGCAGCTGCAGCGGCTGCTTCAGTGGCCCTACGAGCGCGGCGAAGGCCACCTGGTGCGGCGGCTGCCACGGCAGCCACAGCGGCGCGGGGGCAGCGATGGGCGCTGGAGGCACGGCGGGAGCCGGCGCCGCCATCGCGCCACCGTGGGCGGCGACGGCGGCGGCGGCAGCTGCAGCTGGGGCTGCAGCCACCGGCGGAGCTTTGTGTATTGCTGCAGGGGCCATGGCCCCCCCAACCCATGATTATTTTGTGAAGAAACTCTAATTTGGGTGGCACAAAATCAGTGAAATAGAGTTCTTGGCCCCTTCAGAAGATTATATTTCGTCACTTGCCCCCTCAGCTATCCCTCGCTAGCTCCGCCACTGCCTGCAGCGTCCCAGTGAACGCCGTGGAGGCCCCTGGATGCGGCGAGTACCACAGCAGGGCCGGCGGCCCGGTGGCGGCGGTCGGCGGCAGGGGAGGCGGCGGCCCGTAGGGGCTGGCCAGGTACAGCCGGATCCCCTGGACGGCTGTGACGAGGTCGTTGAGGACCCAGGTGATCTCCTCCGGGGTGTAGGCGGTGGCCGGTGGTGCGGTGGAGGGCGCTGGCATCTGGGGGTGGCGGCGCCGGAGGATGCGACCAGCAGCGCGGACGGGGAGGGGAGCGGCGCGGTGTAGATGGCCAGCGGCATGGTGGTGACGGTCGGCAGCGGAAGCGACGGGGTGGGCGGCGGCGAAGACATGATCGGAACTGAGCTACCTGATACCAAATTGTTATGGCGCTGCTAGAAGGAGGGCGCGAGAGGGCCGGCCGGGGGCCTTTCTGCCCACGGCCGGGCAAGAGGGAAGGGATTTCCTTCTTAATTCTTGCTTGATTAGATTGATACATCTCCTCTCTTTATATAGAGAGGTTTACTTGACTCCCAAGCAAGGCTTACTTGACCCCCAAGCAAGCGACCCTTATCTCTAATTAACCCCAAGACTAATGGGCCCATTAGGCCCATTACGTACTCTAACAGGTACACAGAAGTCGCAGTGCACCGCAGTGTCGTTTGGCCAGCGGTGGGTGGCACGGAGGCGTTGCCGGTGAAGGTGAAAGGTAGAAGATCAAATGGACATGAATGATAAGGGGCTAGCAAAGGCAAAGGGAAAGGTATAATTGATTGAAATTCTACATTGTACATTGGTACATTGCGAATTTGTGATGTGCATTTTGGGATTCAAACAATATTGAGTGATTTTAATACTATTTTCATGTTATGAATTGCAGATATGACTAAACATTTTGAGTTAATTAGTAGTTGCAGTAGGTTTCCAGAGATCTTTCAGTTTATTCTTGTTTTGCATCGTACTTTTTTTATGCTTTAGACAACACCTCCACCTTAAAAATAATCCCCTTAAATCATAAACCCCTTGCAGATGATTATGTCTTGTTTCATCATGAGCAGAGGTGAATTGTACAAAGGCTTTAATTAGAGCCACAGATCCTACTCTAAAAACGGAAAACAGAAATACGAGATGGCTATATGGAATCTGATGACTATAAAAACTTACATAACTGTTATAATGAGGAAGAGGTGCATAAGCAGCTTGAGCTATCTTCTATGGTACTACTAAAAAATGCTAGAAATGCCAAGACAGGCGCTGGCGTGGACATAAACAACAAAATTATCAATCTGATTTGTAGTTACTTCTTATTTCCCTTTGAACACAAATATATTTTCTGAATTAATCTAAGCACAAAATACACTTTTGAGACGGGTAGAAGTCTCATTGTAACATAAGAATACATACCACCAGATAAAAACCACTTGAAGTTCTGAATTCATACTATATTCAAATTCGTTGATAAAGGATGAACCCATACAATAGGAAATCAGGACAGTGATCTTATGGCTCCATAGATAACATCTGCGCATACACACATCACAGAACTATTGGAGATTAAGTGTGCTTCTTTGTACGTACTACTAATATGTAAGTCATTAAGTTAACTCGAACTCATTTACTTCTAGCAGAAAAGAAATCGATGCCATTTACACTTTCTACTTGGACCCATAGCACTCGAATCAAAACAAAAATAAGCTGTTACCAGCGTGTATTAGAAAAAACACGAACAACCTTGGGTTGGAAGATGACTGCAGGACTGATGAGTCTCCATAGAGCTCGATGGCGGACAAGTAAGGCACATAGTACTGCACGACCCCGTCGCACCCGTCAAGAACGAGCGGCACCCCGGCACCATACGCACTCCACTCCTTATACGCCTCCCATAGGTCGTCAAGAACGAAGTAGGGCCTCTCCCGGTTGGCATCCACGCCGCAACCCCTCCACTCTCCTCTCTGCATCGCCAAATCCACCAGTGATTCAGGAACAGTCGCACCCTCACAAGCCATAACGATCCAATCCTACGGTGTGGCGGGGGTCAATAGGCGAACCTCGGAGGGGTACTCCGCCGGCACGGACAGCGTAACGGCTGCCACGAACCTCTTGAGGTTGCCTGCAACTCCTACGGGGGACGCTGGCAGCCGGGAGGGCTCCTCCGGCGCCTTCTCCTGGGTAACGGCGGCGACTGCGCACCTCGACTTGGGAAGGCCGTGATGGTGCCCTCGTCGAGCCCTGGCAGCGTCGTAGAAGCGGCTGTCGCCCTGCCTCCGTCCTAGGTCCACGGCAGTGCCCATCATCCCACGCGCAAAGCAAGCTCAGGGACCAGACGCGCTAATATGGGAGGAAGGTACGGAATAGACGAAACCCTAACCCTAAGATTTGGGGAACCAATTCGATTGGAGGAAAGGACAAGGAAGGAAATGGAAAGGGAGAGGAAGCAACGGTGTGCCACGGGGTAGTTGTTGGCTTTTATAAAGGGCAGGCCAAAGGAGGACTGGAGGAGGAAGACGGGGAGGGATGGGGTTGGGGCAGACCTGGCCAAACGGCACGGCCCGTCGTGGCATGTTTAATAGACGGGCCGTGCCGTGCCGGTCCACCTGCGCTGCTCCTTAGCCCAGACACGGCCTGATTATTAAACGGGGCGGTCCGTGGCACGTTTAGCACATTGGGTCATTTGTTTTTAGCTTATTGGGTTGTATTTTAGGCCTATTGGACTCTAATTTAGGTCATGTATATAAAAATATCTGAAAAAAATAATAATAAATGGGTCGGGTCGTGCTGGCCCGCGTGCCCAGCCTCCAGGCTTAGGCATGGCCCATGGCGTGCGGGGCCTGGTCCGTTTAGCCGAGGCCTTGTCGTCCCATTCTTGCGTGCTACCGGGCCAGCCCAGTTAACACGGCCCATTTGGCCAGCTATAGGTTGGGATGGGGAGGGGAAAATCCTGGGATTTCACGGCTCGAAGCTGAGTCTCGGGACGACATTATTGCTATACCTAAGCCATGGGCAGCCTGGTCTAGAGGGCCCTAAAATCCTGGACCGGGCTGAGCCCGAGTATGCCATCGAGCCAGCCTCGGGCCTGAAAATCAAGCCCATCGGGTAGGTCGGGCCGGGAACGGGCTTGCGCAAAACAGAATTTTAGCCATAGCCAGGCCCGGTAGGTCGGGCCATGTCGGGCTTTTTCGGGCTCGGGTCTGATTTAGTAGGCCCGGCGGTCGGGCCGGGCCAGGCTCGGGCCTAGGTTTTCAACACTGGGCTTTTTTTTGTCCGGCCTGGCTCGAGGTATGCCCAGGTATAGTTATCACCGGGTCCACCTGCCAGCTTGGTTGAGGTGGGACGCCACGGCGGATACAACCACGATCACGTGCCTTGTACGCCTGCGGCGTCCGTCGCACTGCCCGCAGGGTACCAAAAATTTCTCCTCCACAACCAGAAACTACCAGTGGCGGAGACAGGGGTGCCAGTCAAGGCCGTGGCACCCCCTAACATCTAGGGATGCAACGCGGCGTCCGCATAAGCTCGCATAAAAGGTGGAATTAGTTCAAAACTAAACCAAATCGCTCATGTAAACTTAGAATTAATCGATCTTTCTATACTACTTGAGCCGGAGCGGATTGGGTGCCGCCCTGCATCCGTAAGTAATATCACTGTTTTAGGCGTAATCTAACATTCTTAAGAAGTTGCTCCCCACTACTACCAATTCTCTCACCATGCACACTATCCACATCATTTTTATGCCACGTCATCATTCAGTGAAGCCTATCCATCTATCACAGTGCCACATCAGCCGTTAGTTTTTCGCACCCACTCACCAACTGCACATGTCCTCCTTCCGCCGGCGGCCTCGGATGCGCATCTCCGTTTCGGTCCTATCTCGCGATGGCGTGGCCATCGCCATCGCGGCGCCGATTCCAGTCGGACGCTCTGTTCCGGGCCTCTCACGCCGAAGGCTCCGGACGCTACCGATGTGGCCATCCCGCGCAAGTGAGGAAGCTTGTGCGCAGTGTTGCTACATGACCCCTCCTCTCGCATGCATGTACCACGAACAATCTGGGGCAAAAGAAGCCGGCAGCGGCTGCAAGCAATCCCATCAGGCCGCGGTACACAAGTTTAATTCATCCATCGTCATCCATACTATTTTGTAGATGAATCTGGTGGATTTTCTTCTCCCTCCCAATCTTCTCTATTTGCATCAGTACTACCATAGCTGGGTGTCCAAAGTCCTTATCCAATTTTGATATTTTTTGCTCTGGGAAGTCAAAACGAGTTGAAGCCTCCTTCGTCGATGCTCATCTCCGCCTAGTAGCACATGTGCTAGATGGGATAAATTGGAGACCTGACCGCCACCACCGCACCGACAGGACGCCTGCTTGGGAATCTGAAAAACTCTATGGTACGTCTTCCTCAACATCGCTCATCCCCTTCTCCTTCAGGTACCAAGTCTGTTGGGCCGACAAAACAGGGGCCCTCGCCGCCACCACGGTGCCACCCCGCAGCCACCTAATCGGCAAATCCAAATCACTCTACAGGTACACCTTCGTCTTTATTAGCTGTTCAATCATGTTGCATAATTTGGGATTCTTATTAATCCCCAATCCGTTGACTCATGCTTCCTACTCGTTCAATTTATTGATGATTGGGCGTCTTCTACCTCTAGTTGACTTACCTCTTCTCTCTCCAAGCTCCATTATTGCTCCAAGCTCCATTTTGGCCCGATCTCTCTCCCTAGCCAATCAAACTTGTTGATTTGCTCGGGATTGGGTGACAAGGGCCCGATCTACACTTCCACCACAAGATATTTGATTCCCCACTTATCCCTTGCGGATCTTGTTACTCTTGGGTGTTTGAGCATCCTAGACGGTTGAGGTCACCGTGGAGCCATATTCCATTGTGGTGAAGCTTCGTGGTGTTGTTGGGAGCCTCCAATTAAGTTGTGGAGATTGCCCCAACCTTGTTTGTAAAGGTTCGCGCCGCCTTCAAGGGCACCAATAGTGGAATCACGACTCTTGCATTGTGCGAGGGTGTGAGGAGATTACAGTGGCCCTAGTGGCTTCTTGGGAGCATTGTGCCTCCACACCGCTCTAACGGAGACGTACTTCCCCTCAAAAGGAAGGAACTTCGGTAACACATCCTCGTCTCCACCGCTCCACTCTTGGTTATCTTATCCCTTTACTTGTGCAAGCTTATTTGTGTTCCTATCCTTGCTTGCTCTTGTGCTTGTGTTGTTTGCATCATATAGGTTGTCCACCTAGTTGCACATCTAGACAACCTTTATTATTGCAAAGTTTAAATTGGTAAAGAAAAGCTTAAAAATTGTTAGTTGCCTATTCACCCCTCGTAGTCAACTATATCGATCCTTTCAATTGGTATCAGAGCCTCGTCTCTTTTTAAGGACTTTACCGTCCGAAGAGTATGGTTGACGTCCTAGATGATGTGGGGGAGCACTCCGGTGCGAATCCGACATCATCTACGGGAGATGGGGGTACCTCGATTTCTCGTGAGGAATTCAATGTGGCGTTGGACACATTGAAAAACTCCATGATGGGCGAGGTCAAGGACATGTTTAAGGAATCCCTAGAAGGGCTTAAACTTTCCACCGCAACCGTGAAAGTGGGTGATCCCGCCAACACGGGAGCGGATGCTAACTCCGATAAGGGGAAGCTACTAGTGAGAAAGCCCCTCGTCTAGTGGTAAGAATGGCACCGGCATCTTTGCCCATGTGCAACCTCCCGTTTATGGTGGACCGATTCCTTCCACTCATTTGAATCATGCCGTTCCACCACCTAAGATTGATAAAAAGGAGGATTTTGATTCTTGGGTTTATCGTTTTAAGCGTCATTTAAATCATGTGAACACTAACCTTTGGAGAATCATTAAAGAAGGTTTCTATCCGCATGATCCGAACAACTTTTCTCCAAGAGAGGTCGTGGACCATCAATTCAATGAGAATGCTCTCTTCATCATCCAAGAAGCAATCCTTCCCGAAGATCTCCCTCATCTCCGGCCTTACTCCCGTGCCAAAGATGCTTGGCTCAAGGTGGTTTTCCTTTATCGAGGAAGCGCAAGCATTCAATGGTCCAATTATGAAGTGGTCCAAGATGAAGCCGATAAGTTTGCAATGAAGGAAGAAGAAGAACCTCGTGAGCTCTATCGGAGAGTAACCAAGCTTGCTATATCCCTCCGGGATCATGGAAGTAAGGACACAGATGACAACTGGATCAAGCGCAAATTCCTCAAGGCAATGATGCCCTACCACAAAGCCATGTCCTCCGTCATCCGTCAACGACCGGACTTCCACACCCTATCCTCAAGTGATGTGTTGGATGAGTTTGTGGCTATGAGCATATTGGACAAGACCGCCGACAATGCGGTGCTTCGCTCCCAAAGAGCAAAGAAGCCCAACCTCTCTTTGAAGGCCAAGATTTGTGTCGAAGAAGATGGAGAGGAGGAAGAAGAAGAGAGCAACCTTGAGGATACTAAGTATGATTATCATGAACACATGGCCCTTGCTTCAAGACAATTTTGGAGCAAGAAGAACTCAAGGCCCAACTTCAACAAGAGCAACTCAAGTGGCACTAAGGGCAAGCAACGAGTGAGGACTTGTTTCATTTGTGGCAATGTGGAGTCACTTTGTTGCGGAGTGTCCATATGAGAAGAGGGAAGACAATGGTGGCAAGCTCATCCGTAAGGACAAGGCCAAGTCTTTCCCCAACAAGAGCAACTTCCCAAAGAAGACTCCTCACAAAGCCTTGGTGGTTCAAGAAGAGTACGATGAGGATGGTGATGATGATGAGGATGGTGAATCGGTTGCCATGGCATCCGTGGCCATTGCAATGACTCCTCGGGTGTCTCTCTTCGGTTCACCCAATGAAAGCATCACCGCCAAGTGCCTCATGGCTAAAGCCACCAACAAGGTAACCCCCAACATCAAAACTACCATCATCAATCGTTCTTCTTTGACGGATTGCATTGATGAACGTGAGGGGACTAATGTGGAGGAAAATGAATTTGAGATCTTTATGAGTAAACTCAAGGGCAAATCCAAGAAGCACTTCGTTGCTCTCTTGGAACAACTTGGTGAAGCCAATGTCATGATCGAGACTCGTGAAGAAACCATCTCTAAGATGGAAGGGCATAGTCTTGACTATGCCAATGAGATTTCAGATCTTTCCAATGCTCTTGAGGAAGAGCGTGGTCTTCGTTTGGCTCTTGAGGAGTCATACAACGATGATCATGCTAAATTAAAGAAAGACCTTGATCATGCTCTTGTTGTGTCTCGTGTGCTTAGCTCCGAGAAGGCAAAGCTTGGAGTTGATCTTGCTAGACTCAACGAGGACTTTCACATTCTCGACAAGGCTCACAAAGTCTTGAAGGGTGCTCATGCTAGTCTCAAAGAGTCTCATGATCAACTCCAAGTGAATCTAACCAAGGAGAAAGCCACCTTTCCTCATATGATATTGATTGATAATGCAAATGCTACTAACCCTTGTTGTGAGCATGTGCATCTTGTTGAGGAGAATGCTAAGTTGAAGGAGCAACTTGAAAAGGGCCTTGTCACATGCATTCAAGGTGAGAAGAACCTTAACGACCTTTTGAGTAATCAAAAGGAAGTTGTGGCCAAGGAGGGGATCGGGTTCGCGCCCAAGCCCAAGAGCAAGAAGAAGAATGACAAGACCAAGCAACCTCCTCCTCTCAAGCAAACTTTTGTGAGGGAGGGAGAGGGTGCTTCCAAGAATAAGAAGAACCATGCAAAGGGTGGCAATGCCAAGAAGGACAACGTCATTCCCATGAACATAGCCAGCGACTTTAACCCCTCATATGTGTTGTGCCGTGCTAGTGATGGGCATGTTTATGCTAAATTTGTTGGTTCTTATTATGAGTACATTGAATGGTCTATTTGGGTTCCTAAGACCCTCGTTACTAACATCAAAGGACCCATTACCAAATGGGTACCTAAAACCAAGCATTGATCTCTTGTAGGAGTTTGCTTCCTGGGGATCATGGTTGCTCGATAGTGGAGCAACAAATCATATGACCGGGAGCAAGGACATGGTGGTGGACGTGCAAGAGATTCCATCTATGCCCACCAATGTCAAGTGGGGTGATGCATCACATTCTATGGTCGGCAAGGTTGTCATTTCTCATGATCTTACGATCGAGAAAGTCATGCTTGTTGAGTCCCTTGCATACAATTTGCTTTTCGTTCGTCAACTTGCAGTCATGGGTTTTGCTACCTTCTTTGACATTGATACCGTGGCCCTCTTGTGGAGCAAGACTCTTAAAGTAGCCTTTGTTGGGCATGTCGAAAACGGTCTCTATGTGATTAACTTTTCGGAGCGACTCACTAAGACCGCGACATGCCTAATGGCTAAAGTTGACGTGGGATGGCTTTGGCATCGCCGTTTAGCCCATGTCAATATGAGATCTTTGCAAAGTCTTCTCAAGGGGACCATGTACATGGACTAACAAATGTTAGTTTTGCCAAAGACCGTGCTTGCAAAGGTGCTTGTATTGAAGGAAAGCTTCATGAGAAGGCTCACCCTCCCGACCATCATTTACTCAAAGAGACCCTTGGAGCTCCTTCACATGGATCTCTTTGGGCCACCATCATTTGATAGTCTTGGAGGTAGAAAGTATTGCTTGATGATTGTGGATGACTATTGAAGATACACTTGGGTGTATTTCTTCAAGAGGAAGAGTGAGACTCAACAAACCGTCATCGACTTTGCAAATGAAGCTCAACGTCAACATAATGCAAAGATCTTGACTATAAGAAGTGACAACGGCACCAAGTTCGAGAACTACACCTTAGATGAGTTTCTTAGCGATGAGGGAATCAAGCATCAATATTCTGCACCATATACCCCTCAACAAAATGGTGTTGCGGAGAGAAAGAACCGGACGTTGATGGATGCGGCAAGGACCATGACGGCGGAGTTCAAGTCTCCATACAACTTTTGGGCCGAAGCCATCAACACCGCATGTCATGCATCCAATCGGCTCTATCTCCGCAAAGGCTTGAACAAGACTCCTTATGAGATACTCACCGCAACAAGCCCAACCTCAAGTACTTCCGGTGTTCGGGTGTAAGTGTTTCATTCTCAAGAAAGGTGTTCGTTTGTCTAAATTTGAGGCTAGAGCTCAAGAGGGCATATTTGTTGGTTATGCTACAAACTCTCATGTTTACCGTGTCCTCAATAAATCCACGGGACTTATTGAGGAGACGTGTAACGTGGAGTTTGATGAGAATAATGGCTCCCAAGTGGAGCAAAGTGGCACTTGTGATGTAGGTGATGAAATTCCTCCCCAAGCCATAAGAAGAATGGGAGTTGGTTTTATCCTACCCATTGAGGAACCCCTTGTGGCCGAAGGAGAAGGACAATGCTCCAGTCAAGTGGAGCCATCACCAACCCAAGGCCCACACGCTTCCGAAGAACAAAGTGAAGGCCCTCAACCTCATGAACAAGACCAAGGGCAAGATCGTGCTTAAGACGGTGATAACACTTCAAATGATGCCCAAGGTCAAGTTCTCTCCCCCGAGCATGCTCAAGATGAAGATCATGCTCAAGACGGCGCTCAAGATGATCAAGTGACCCCTCCTCATCTCACCTCCGAGGAGGAATTAGAGCGTCGTCGCCAAGATTGCTTCCAAACTCACCACCAAAGGCCATCTCATGGAGAATGTGGTTGGAAGCCTAAGAAAAGGGTAAGCACTCAGAGACAATTGGCAAACTATTGTGAACATCACGCATTTGTCTCTTGTGTTGAACCTTAAAAGGTCTATGAGGCGCCAAGACTCGGATTGGCTCAATGCCATGCATGAAGAACTCAACAACTTCGAGTACAACAAGGTGTGGAGATTGGTGCCAAGGCCATCGGAGAACCACAACGTCATTGGAACCAAGTGGATTTTCAAGAACAAGCAAGATGCTCATGGGAACATCATTCGCAACAAGGCAAGATTGGTAGCACAAGGCTACTCCCAAGTCGAGGGTATCGACTACGGTGAAACCTTTGCTCCGTTGCTCGCCTTGAATCCATTCGTTTGTTGATTGCTTATGCTTCCCATCACAACTTTAAGTTACAACAAATGGATGTGAAAAGTGCTTTTCTTAATGGTCCCATTAATGAGTTGGTCTATGTCAAGCAACCCCCCGGGTTCGAGGACCCCTACTTCCCGGATCATGTGTATCAACTCGATAAGGCACTCTATGGCCTTAAACAAGCCCCACGTGCGTGGTATGACCACCTTACCGAGTTGTTACAAGATCGTGGATTTGAAGTGGGGCAAATCGATCCCACTCTTTTTACTAAGAAGGTCAATGGGGAGTTGTTTGTATGCCAACTATATGTTGATGATATTATCTTTGGTTCTCCTAACAAATCTTTCAATGAGGAATTTGCCGCTCTCATGACCTCCAAGTTCAAGATGTCTTCGATGGGAGAGTTGAAGTTCTTCCTTGGTTTCGATATCAAACAAAGAAGAGAAGGAACCTTCATCAACCAAGACAAATACACTCAAGACATGCTCAAAAGGTTCAATCTAAGTGATGTCAAGCCGGCTACTACACCAATGCCCACCAAGTGCCAACTTGACATTGATCCCAATGGTAAAGCGGTGGATCAAAAGGTATATCGCTCCATGATTGGATCCTTGCTTTACCTTTGTGCATCTAGACCAGATATCATGTTGAGTGTGGGAATGTGTGCACGGTTTCAAGCCGCACCAAAGGAAAGTCACTATGTGGCGGTCAAGCGAATCTTTTGATATTTGGCTCATACCCCAAACTTTGGCTTATGGTACCCAAGAGGAGCAAACTTCAAGCTTGAAGGATTTATGGATTCCGACATGGGAGACAAAGTGGATAGGAAGTCCACTTGAGGGTGCCAATTTCTTGGTTGCTCCTTGGTAAGTTGGTCTTCCAAGAAGCAAAGTTGTGTGTCTCTCTCGCCCAATCAAGCGGAATATGTGGCGGCCGGTAGTTGTTGTGCTCAACTCCTATGGATGAGGCAAACTTTAAAGGAGTACAGTGTCATTTGTGACAAAGTGCCTCTTTGGTGTGATAATGAAAGTGCCATCAAGATTTCTCTCAACCCGGTGCAACACTTCAAGACAAAGCACATCGAGATTCGGTATAATTTCATCCGGGATCACATTAGGCGAGGGAGATCGAGCTCAAGTATGTCAACACTCGGGATAACCTTGCAGATATATTCACGAAGCCCTTAGATGAAGCAAGATTTCATGAAGTTAAGGCATGAGCTAAATATCATTGATTTGAGCAATGTGACTTGAGCCGTGCACTCCCCACCACACTCAACTTGTTGTCTAGTTTAGGTGTAGGCATGGACATAGGGGGAGTGTTGTTCTCTCAATGAACTCTCCCTCTCCCCATTATGCATAAATCGATCACCTCTTTCACATTAGCCATTTTTGATGGTACTTGTGTTCCAAAGACGAGTTTTGGTCATGGGCCCAAGGATAATTCTTCGCGGTGCCATACCATCCCACTCAAACATAGGTGGCTTCGGCCACCGCCCTCTCTCCTTGAGAGGCCTTGTCGTTTGGTGGTTTCTTGTTGTCTTTTGCCTCTGGTTTGTGCTAGAGTTTGTGGTTTCTTGTGTGTGAGATTTTTTTTTGCAAAGGCCCTTTTCTCGTTTTTCTGAAACTTGCGGTGACTTGAGTTCACGGTACTACCGCGGCCAGCTGCCGTACTACCGCAGCCTGCCACGGTACTACCGCTATGGAGCATGCAGTACTACCGCAACCTCACGACAGTAATTTTTATCGCCGCCTTGAGCCAGTATTACCGCCTCGGTGCGGAACTTCCGCCTCGAGCGATTACTCATGATGATACGCAGACTACCGCGACGGTTCGAGGGCGTGGGGATAAGGACGGGCAGGGGGAGTTCTAACTCCCCATACCCATTCGCTGCCTTCTCCCTACGTCGCCTCCTTCTCTCCCTTGCTCAAGAATGGAACCGGCGTCCTTGGCGGATCTCCTCCACCGGCTGCCCTCCCGTGATTCCGACCGGTGGGATCTTTCCCCACCACGTGCTCTTGCTATGGACCCATGTTTTTCCCCAACTCCCTCTCCGTGTTGATGGTGTTTAGCGTTTCTAGGTTTTGGGGGAGGCTTGTGTGTTCTTGAGATTGATAGGCTTCATCTCTGCAAGAATAGGATGAAGGAGTGTGGTATTGCATAGGATTTATATGTGTATTGTTGTCATGCGCTAGATCTGATCACTGTAGCACCGCCGTTGTTTCACGGTTCTTTTCAGATTCAAATTGGTAGTTGGATCTGCTGCGGCTGCATTACCGCTTCGTATGGAGCGGTACTACCGCTTGCAGTACTACCGCCCTTGGTGCGGTACTACAGCTACAGACACTAAAGCTCTACTTCGCTCCAACCACGGTACTACCATGACCTCGCACGGTACTACCGCGTTTGGAGCAAAGATTAATGCTTTAGTGTCACAGTGCAAGGCGCCCCTACCGTGCCTCACACCTATCGCATGCCAACTTTCTCATATGTCTCCTATGTGTTTCTTGTGCTTTTCGTGGCCTTTGCATTGATCTTCTTTGCGTCCTTGGTGTTTTATGTGTGTGCTCAGTGGTGGCTCTCGCGGTCCAATCAGCCCGTGACACTGGCTCCAATCGTCAAGCAACCCCGGTGAAGCACCAGAGGGCTCCTCCTTCCGCCCCTCAAGCGCCATGTCAAGACAATCGCCAAAGAAGTTCAAGGAGCCCGCCAAGGGCATGGATGAGATGCCCCAATCGACTACATCCGTCTCGTGCAAATTGATCCGTGACGTGACCCCTCGTTCCTCTATCAGGGTAATGTGAGCTGTTACGGAACAAGCATCAAACCAACGTCTATCTGGATGTCATCAAGAACAAGCAGAATACCTATGTGGATGTGAAATGGATTGACATGCATCACTTGAGGAAGGATAAGTTCCGTGCCTACTTTGGAGAGGCTTTGGACTTGGTGGAGCAGTTTGGCATTGAGCATGTGATATCCTTTCACCTTGACTATGATCCTGAGCTCATTGGTCAATTCTTTGCTTCAGTTTACTTTCACCCCAATGAGGAGAGGAGGATGACCTGGATGACCAATGGCCGTAAGTCGATCGCTACTGAAGGAGTTCATGGATTTGCTCCAAGTTCACGATGACGGGCTCGACTCTCCCGTGGGTGTTCGTCCCCATGCCAACCCTCGACCGCCAACAAGGACAGGCTTGCACCGTACTATGTTGAGAAGACGCTTCCAAGTGGCAAGATAGGGTTGGTGCTCAACTCCTTCTCGGATATCATGTACCCCATCTTCCGCAACTCCTTGTTCCTCGCATTGGTTACAAGGACAAGGTCCATGCCTATATGGTGGATATGATGCTCATCCGCTAGGAGGCTCGCTTTGTCTCGGACTCACCACTTAATATCTCACACATCATGTGGTGTGAGCTTCGGTTGGTGTGTTCAACCGCAGTGCCTATCTATGGGCCCTATCTGCTTTCTGCTGATCTCGAGGACACGGGAGAAGATGTTCCTGGTGAGGAGTTCCTTGCCTCGATCGGATTCGCCATGACCCCATCTGCTCAAGCGTGTCAAACCCAATCGGGCCAACACTACTACTCGTGCCGAGGCGTCTGCTGCTAGGGCTGCTGTTGGAGAGGAGGATGTCGGCGCCGAGAATGTTGCCGAGGGCCATGCTGCTAGGCCTTCCCAGCTCCTCTATGCCTTCATGGGCCACGAAGTCAAGGACAAGATGAAGACTCTTTTTCGCATGCAAGCCAAGGGGCGACAGGACTCACGTGGCATCTAAGGAGAGTTGTCGCCGGGACAGGAAGATCTTGAAGCTCTATGGTGAGGATGTGTCCATGGCGGGTGCGAGGAGCACATCACTCCAGAGGCCGAGTGGATGGAGAAGCAAGGCTACAAGTGGATCGATTCTCGGGAGGACGCCGAGGAGTCCATCCCCGCGCCGAGGAGTCTCGACGGAGAGGGTTGGGACGAGTTCCCCCGCTTGAGCCACCGCTTGTGTGTAGGTGTCCTCTCTGCCTTTTTGGCGTCTCGATGCCAAAGGGGGAGAGAGCGTAGGGATTTGCAAGTCTTGTGTCGTGTTCGCGTTTGGTGTGTTTATTGCGTTCTCGATTGAACCTCGTTTTAGTTGCTTTTCCTTCATATGGTGTAAGACATATGCACTCTATCTATCTTAGCAAGCTTGTGTTTTATTGTGCTATATGTTGCTTAGATGTTATTCTTCGGGCCTTTGTCTCTAAAATATAGGGGGAGTAGTGATCCTAGTACGTGTGCTATGCAGTCCAAAGCATTCATCCAGAGTGCACACGTCTAGGGGGAGCCCGTCTATATTTTGGAGAGGAGGGGTTTTCCCTTGCTCTATATTATTGTATCTTTGTGCAAATCCCGTATTGTCATCAATCCACCAAAAAGGGGGAGATTGTAAGGGCATATTTATCCCGTAAGTGTTTTGGTGATTGATGACGATACTTTTGTGGACTAATCGTGTGCTTTGAGTTCCTCAGATGGTTCATGTCTAGGCATGTGACGATTCGGTGCCCCTCGGAGGCTATTGAAGACGGCGTCGTCCTACGTTTCTTTTTGGTGGAATTGAGTCGTAGGAGAACCGTACTATTAAGAGGGGGTCCGCGTCGGAAAGGTTTGGGTGGAATCAACACATACACTTGTCCCTCCTTTCCCTGCATTTTGGAGCTTCCCTTCGTTATCTTGGTTGTGCGGAAATCTGGCGACTACTGCTGTACTTGCGGTAGTACCGCAAGTACACGCGGTAGTACCGTTGGGTGTCACGGTAGTACCGCTCCTCAGGAGCGGTAGTACCGCGGCTCCCAGGCCTAGTGCCGCTCGGTCTTGTGAAGAGGCGGATGTAATTTTACATCCGCGCCCACCACGGTAGTACCGCCCAAATATGGGTAGTACTGCTGGAGCCCACGGTAGTACTGCCTCCCTATGAGCCGTAGTACCGCGGGCCCTACCTAGTACCGTAGTTTCACGGTAGTAGGCGCTTCTGGTAGTACCGCTCCTCGGGAGCGGTAGTACGCGGATTTTTGTACCACTAGTTTCAGCGGAAGTTGGCACGGATGTAATTTATTTCATCCGCGCCCTTCCTGTGCCGTGACTCTCCGCCTTGCGGTAGTACCGCAAGGGGAGCGGTAATGCCGCAAGCGGTAATCTGCCCTTAGTCAGCTGGTTCCGGCTCATCTTCGCCAGCGGTAGTACCGTGGTCCGCCTGTAGTACCGCGCAGCCTCATGAGTACCAGCGCCCTGAGCGGTAGTACCGGCGTCATGGGCTGAATATGTGGATCACGGTTGGATTTTTCCACGACTATATAAGGGGCGTCTTCTACCTCTAGTTGACTTACCTCTTCTCTCTCCAAGCTCCATTATTGCTCCAAGCTCCATTTTGGCCCGATCTCTCTCCCTAGCCAATCAAACTTGTTGATTTGCTCGGGATTGGGTGACAAGGGCCCGATCTACACTTCCACCACAATATATTTGATTCCCCCCACTTATCCCTTGCGGATCTTGTTACTCTTGGGTGTTTGAGCATCCTAGACGGTTGAGGTCACCGTGGAGCCATATTCCATTGTGGTGAAGCTTCGTGGTGTTGTTGGGAGCCTCCAATTGTTGTGGAGATTGCCCCAACCTTGTTTGTAAAGGTTCGGTCGCCGCCTTCAAGGGCACCAATAGTGGAATCACGGCTCTTGCATTGTGCGAGGGCGTGAGGAGATTACGGTGGCCCTAGTGGCTTCTTGGGGAGCATTGTGCCTCCACACCACTCTAACGGAGACGCATTTCCCTCAAAAGGAAGGAACTTCGATAACACATCCCCGTCTCCACCGTCTCCACTCTTGGTTATCTTATCCCTTTACTTGTGCAAGCTTATTTGTGTTCCTATCCTTGCTTGCTCTTGTGCTTGTGTTGTTTGCATCATATAGGTTGTCCACCTAGTTGCACATCTAGGCAACCTTTATTATTGCAAAGTTTAAATTGGTAAAGAAAAGCTTAAAAATTGTTAGTCGCCTATTCAGCCCCCCTCTAGTCAACTATATCGATCCTTTCAGCTTGCCTTTTTGTTTGCTCGTGTGTTGGATTGCTTGTCGGTCACGATGGCTCAAGATAATACCAGATTGTGTGACTTTACCAATACCAACAATAATGATTTCCTTAGCACTCCGATCGCTCCTCTTACCAACACTGAATCTTGTGAAATCAATACCGCTTTGTTGAATCTTGTTATGAAAGATCAATTTGCCGGCCTTCCTAGTGACCAATGAACTACTACTAATGGTGAGCATTTGCTAGTAACATGTACTCTGCCTGTCCATGTATATAGCGCTTAATGCGTTTTTCGAGACTAACTTTGGCCCTGTTTGGATCCATGGGTTAGAGTTAAGTTTGAGCTAGTTGGGGCTCAAATAGCCCTAAAGTATCCAAGCATGAGGGTTAAATTGGAGCAAGTTGCACCGAACCCACCAAAAAAAAACTATCCCATCCAAGAGGTGCTAATTGTAGATAGTTCTCATTAGGCCCACTGAAAAATTACTTTTCTCTCTCTATCAAGTGCATTTATTGTCAATCTAACCATGTCACCCAAGCACCTCTTTGGCTACAGTTAGTTTAGGGTTAGTCATGAGTTAGTCTAACCTCTAGCTAAGTTAGAGTATCCAAACAGGAGCAGTATAGGACATGCAAGTTGCTCAAAGAATACAGACAAATTCGTACATGAAAGGATTTTTTTAAACGGAACGTGAAAGGATCTTCAAATGATATAATTTTCAAATTATATAAAATCTTATCAATAGTCAAAGGCATCCTCGAAGAATACATTAGGCCCTATATAAAATCTTATCAATAGTCAAAGGCATCCTCAAAGAATACATTAGACCCTATATAAAATCTTATCAATAGTCAAAACCAAGTGTTCAAAACGAGTTCAAAACGAGAAACTGGACCTACTCACGGCAGGACACGCCTGTCTCGTTTGATTCGTCGGTCAAAGCGCTTCCTCTTCTTGGCATAACAATAGAGTACAGTATTTTTTTTAGAATGCTCTTGGCATATCGCTAACATATGATGAGTTAACCGATCTCAATAGACGGCAAAAACGCCAGCCCGTCACACTTTGAGAGAGACGAGGAGCGAGAAGCGATACAGGCTGCAGGATTACTAGAGCTAGGTGTCACACGGGGGCCAAGAAATATGGTGATAGTGTGGGTTAGCCATGTAGTACGATGTAACTACACTGGGCTGCCGTGTTTCGTACTCTTCCAGTCCACTATGGAGATGATTGGTTGATTTTATATCGCTGTATAATATAAAATATTATGAGTGCAGACGCTCCACCACGAGGTTCCTTGCTCCTTCTCAGTCGTCGGGAATCTATGTTCTCCCACTCTTTTTTACGTGAGCTTTGTTCATCCGTTTGCCAACACGCGGCAACTCGCAGAACAATGAGAAGCTTGATTACTACGCCTTCTCCCTCGCCAACGCGTGCGCGGTGGCTCGCAGCACTAGGAGAAACTTTTGCTTACAAGCGGTGGACGTGCAGCAGTTCATAGTGGGAGTAACATAGGTACTACCTCCGTCCTGGTTTATTGGTCCCCATTGTATATTGTGTCAAATTTTGACTATAGATTGAACTAACAAAACTTTGTGCATGTTACCAAAATTTATACCATTGAAAACCATGTTGAAATACGAATCCAACGATATAATTTTTGTTGATATGTATTAACATATTTTTAGCTAAATATTTGGTCAAAATTTGGCACGAACTACAAAGGTGACCTACAAAGATGAACAATTAATCCTTGGGCTTTTTGTACCGTTTGTAAGCTTGAGTTGCATGTTGTTGCCCTCCCCTCCACCTTCCACTACACTTCCGCGTCTTCCACGGTTGTTGTTCGTTCCCGTCCGAGGCCTCGCCGTCCTTCTCCGTCTTGGTTCGCTCAATGTGCCCGCCGCCTTCTGGCGTTGTCAACATGGTCAACAACCAAGAGGAATCAGGAGATGACTGTACATGGAGAGGCTGACAGTAGGGACCTGATATGTCTCCAACGTATCTATAATTTTTGATTGCTCCATGCTATATTATCTACTGTTTTGGACCATATTGGGCTTTATTTTCCACTTTTATATTATTTTTGGGACTGACCTATTAACCGGAGGTCCAGCCCAGAATTGCTGTTTTTTTGCCTATTTCAGTGTTTCGAAGAAATGGAATATCAAACGGAGTCCAAACGGAATGAAACCTTCGGGAACGTGATTTTCTCACAGAATATGATCCAGGAGACTTGGACCCTACGTCAAGAAAGCCACGAGGTGGGAACGAGGTAGGGGGGCGCGCCCACCCCCCTAGGGCGCGCCCTCACCCTCGTGGGCCCCATGAAGCTCCACCGACGTACTCCTTCCTCCTATATATACCTACGTACCCCCAAACGACCAGATACGGAGCCAAAAACCTAATTCCACCGCCAACTTTCTCAGATCCAGGAGATCCCATCTTGGGGCTGTTCGAGCTCATGGGAAGGAATCCACCACAGAGGGCTTCTACATCATCACCATAGCCCCTCCGATGATGTGTGAGTAGTTTACCTCAGACCTTCAGGTCCATAGTTAGTAGCTAGGTGGCTTCTTCTCTCTTTTTGGATCTCAATACAATGTTCTCCCCCTCTCTCGTGGAGATCTATTCGATGTAATCTTCTTTTTGCGATGTGTTTGTTGAGATTGATTAATTGTGGGTTTATGATCAAGATTATCTATGAAAAATATTGGAATCTTCTTTGAATTATTTTATGTATGATTGGTTATCTTTGCAAGTCTCTTTGAATTATCAGTTTGGTTTGGCCTACTAGATTGGTTTTTCTTGCAATGGAAGAAGTGCTTAGCTTTGGGTTCAATCTTGCGGTGTCCTTTCCTGGTGACAGTAGGGGCAGCAAGGCACGTATTGTATTGTTGACATCGAGGATAACAAGATGGAGTTTTTATCATATTGCATGAATTTATCCCTTTACATCATGTCATCTTGCTTAAGGCGTTACTCTGTTTTCTTGAACTTAATACTCTAGATGCATCTTTGGATAGCGGTCGATGAGTGGAGTAATAGTAGTAGATGCAGGCAGGAGTCGGTCTACTTGTCTCGGACGTGATGCCTATATACATGATCATACCTAGATATTCTCACAACTATGCTCAATTCTATCAATTGCTCAACACTAATTTGTTCACCCACCGTAGAATACTTATGCTCTTGAGAGAAGCCACTAGTGAAATCTATGGCCCCCGGGTCAATCTTCATCATATCAATCTTCCATCACTTTAATATTGCTCTGCTTTTTTACTTTGCTTTTTATTTTACTTTGCATCTTTATATCAAAAATACCAAAAATATTATCTATCAGATCTCACTCTCGTAAGTGACCGTGAAGGGATTGACAACCCCTATTCGCGTTGGTTGCGAGGAGTTATTTGCTTTGTGTAGGTACGAGGGACTCGCGCGTAGCCTCCTACTGGATTGATACCTTGGTTCTCGAAAACGGAGGGAAATACTTACGCTACTTTGCTGCATCCTCCTTTCCTCTTCGGGGAAATCCAACGCAATGCTCAAGAGGTGGCAAGAAGAATTTCTGGCGCTGTTGCCGGGGAGTCTACGCAAAAGTCAACATACCAAGTACCCATCGCAATCCCTTATCTCTCGCATTACATTATTTGCCATTTGCCTCTCGTTTTCCTCTCCCCCACTTCACCCTTGTCATTTTATTCGCCCTCTCTTTTCCGTTTGCCTGTTTCTCGCTTGTGTAAGGGCATATTTATCCCGTAATTGTTTTGGTGATTGATGATGATACTTTTTCGGACTAATCGTGTGCTTTGAGTTCCTCAGATGGTTCATCTCTAGGCACGTGACGATTCGGTGCCCCTCGGAGACTATTGAAGGCAGGCGTCGCCCAAGGTTTTGGGTGGAATTGAGTCGAGGAGAGCCGTACTATTAAGAGGGGGTCCGCGGCTTTAAAGGTTTGGGTGGAATCAACACGTACACTTGTCCCTCCTTTCCCTGCATTTTGGAGCTTCCCTTCGTTATCTTGGTTGTGCGGAAATCGGCGATTATCGCTGTACTTGCGGTAGTACCGCAAGTACATCGCTGTAGTACCGCCTCCTCTTGAGCGGTAGTACCATGCTCCTGTGCCTAGTGCCGCTCGGTGCGGTAGTAGGGCGGATGTAATTTTACATCCGCGCCCACCACGGTAGTACCGCTCGTCGGTAGCGGTAGTACTGCTGAGCCCACGGTAATCTTGCTCCCTATGAGCCGTAGTACCGTGGCCCTCCTACCTAGTACCGTAGTTTCACGGTAGTAGGCGCGCGCTACGGTAGTACCACTCCTCGGGAACGGTAGTACCGCGTCGGATTTTTGTACCACCGCAGTTTCAGCGGAAGTTGGCACGGATGTAATTTATTTCATCTGCGCCCTTCCTAGGCCGTGACTCTCCTGCCTTGCGGTAGTACCGCAAGGGGGAGCGGTAGTACCACGCAAGCGGTAGTACCGCCCCTTAGTCAGGCTGGTTCCGGCCTGTGTTGCTGCCGCGATAGTACCGTGGTCCGCCACGGTAGTGCCAACCTCATGGTAGTACCGCCTCGAGCGTAGTACCGCCGTCATGGGCTGAATATGTGGATAACGGTTGGATTTTTCCCACGACTATATAAGGGGCGTCTTCTACCTCTAGTTGACTTACCTCTTCTCTCTCCAAGATCCATTATTGCTCCAAGCTCCATTTTGGCCCGATCTCTCTCCCTAGCCAATCAAACTTGTTGATTTGCTCGGGATTGGGTGACAAGGGCCCGATCTACACTTCCACCACAAGATATTTGATTCCCCCACTTATCCCTTGCGGATCTTGTTACTCTTGGGTGTTTGAGCATCCTAGATGGTTGAGGTCACCGTGGAGCCATATTCCATTGTGGTGAAGCTTCGTGGTGTTGTTGGGAGCCTCCAATTAAGTTGTGGAGATTGCCCCAACCTTGTTTCTAAAGGTTCGATTCACGCCTTCAAGGGCACCAATAGTGGAATCACGGCTCTTGCATTGTGCGAGGGCGTGAGGAAATTACGGTGGCCCTAGTGGCTTCTTGGGGAGCATTGTGCCTCCACACCGCTCTAACGGAGACGCATTTCCCTCAAAAGGAAGGAACTTGGTAACACATCCTCGTCTCCACCGGCTCCACTCTTGGTTATCTTATCCCTTTACTTGTGCAAGCTTATTTGTGTTCCTATCCTTGCTTGCTCTTGTGCTTGTGTTGTTTGCATCATATAGGTTGTCCACCTAGTTGCACATCTAGACAACCTTTATTATTGCAAAGTTTAAATTGGTAAAGAAAAGCTTAAAAATTGTTAGTCGCCTATTCACCCCCCCTCTAGTCAACTATATCGATCCTTTCAGCTTGCCTTTTTGTTTGCTCGTGTGTTGGATTGCTTGTCGGTCACGATGGCTCAAGATAATACCAGATTGTGTGACTTTACCAATACCAACAATAATGATTTCCTTAGCACTCCGATCGCTCCTCTTACCAACACTGAATCTTGTGAAATCAATACTACTTTGTTGAATCTTGTTATGAAAGATCAATTTGCCGGCCTTCCTAGTGAAGATGCCGCTACTCATCTAAATAGGTTCGTGGATTTGTGTGATATGCAAAAGAAGAAATATGTTGATAAAGATACTGTTAAATTGAAGCTATTTCCTTTTTCGCTTAGAGATCTTGCTAAATCTTGGTTTTCGTCTTTGCCTAAAAATAGTATTGATTCTTGGAACAAGTGCAAAGATGATTTTATCTCTAAGTATTTTCCTCCCGTTAAGATCATCACTCTAAGAAACGATATTATGAATTTTAAGCAACTTGATCATGAACATGTTGCACAAGCTTGGGAGAGAATGAAATTAATGATACGTAATTTCCCTACTCATGGTTTGAATTTGTGGATGATTATACAAAAAATTTATGCCGGATTGAATTTTGCTTCTAGATAATCTTTTGGATTCGGCCGCGGGAGGCACCTTTATGGAAATCACTTTAGGAGAAGCTACTAAACTCCTAGATAATATTATGGTTAATTATTCTCAATGGCACACTGAAAGATCTACTAATAAAAAAGTGCATGCATTAGAAGAAAGTAATGTTTTGAGTGGAAAGATGGATGAACTTATGAAATTATTTGCTAGTAAGAGTGTTTCTTCTGATCCTAATGATATGCCTTTGTCTACTTTGATTGAGAATAATAATGAATCTATGGATGTGAATTTTGTTTGTAGGAATAATTTTGGTAACAACACGTATAGAGGGAACTTTAATCCTAGGCCTTATCCTAGTAATCCTTCTAATAATTATGGAAATTCCTACAACAACTCTTATGGAAATTTTAATAAGATGCCCTCTGAATTTGAGACTAGTGTTAAAGAGTTTATGAATTCGCAAAAGAATTTCAATGCTTTGCTTGAAGAGAAATTGCTTAAAGCTGATGAATTGTCTAGGAACGTTGATAGAATTTCTCTTGATGTTGATTCTTTAAAGCTTGGATCTATTCCTCCTAAGCATCATATCAATGAGTCTCTCAAAGCCATGAGAATTTCCATTGATGAATGCAAAGAAAGAACCGCTAGGATGCGTGCTACGAAAGATGCCTTTATTAAAGCGTGTTCTTCCAATTTCCATGAAAATAAAGATGAAGATCTAAAAGTTATTGATGTGTCCCCTATTAAATCTTTGTTTTGCTATATGAATCTTGATAATGATGGGACTGAATATGATCCACCTTTACCTAGAAGGCATTCCAAGAATTCGGAGTTTTTAGATCTTGATGATGAAATTGATAAAAGTGGGATTAAAGAAAGCAAAACCCTAGATGTTGCTAAACCCACCATTTTGGATTTCAAGGAATTCAATTATGAAAGTTGCTCTTTAATTGATTGTATTTCCTTGTTGCAATCCGTGCTAATTTCTCCTCATGCTTATAGTCAAAATAAAGCCTTTACCAAACATATCGTTGATGCCTTGATGCAATCTTATGAAGAAAAACTTGAGCTGGAAGTTTCTATCCCTAGAAAACTTTATGATGAGTGGGAACCAACTATTAAAATTAAGATTAAGGATCATGAATTTTATGCTTTATGTGATTTGGGTGCTAGTGTTTCCACTATTCCCAAAACTTTGTGCGATTTGCCAGATTTCCGTGATTTTGATGATTGCTCTCTAAACTTGCACCTTGCGGATTCCACTATTAAGAAACCTATGGGAAGAATTAATGATGTTCTTATTATTGCAACTAGGAATTATGCGCCCGTAGATTTTATCGTTCTTGATATAGATTGCAATCCTTCATGTCCTATTATTCTTGGTAGACCTTTCCTTAGAACGATTGGTGCAATTATTGATATGAAAGATGGGAATATTAGATTCCAATTTACATTAAAGAAAGGCATGGAACACTTCCCTAGGAAGAAAATAAAATTACCATATGAATCTATCATGAGAGCCACTTATGGATTGCCTACCAAAGATGGCAATACCTAGATCTATCCTCGCTTTTATGGGCGATAAACGATAGCGCTTGTTGGGAGGCAACCCAATTTTATTTTTAGTTTTTTTGCTTTTGCTTCTGTTTAAGAATAAATCTTTGATCTAGCCTCCGGTTAGATGTGTTTTTATATTTTAATTAGTGTTTGTGCCAAGTTAAACCTATAGGATCTTCTTGGATGATAGTTATTTGATCTTGCTGTAATTTTCAGAAACTTTCTGTTCACGAAAACAATTGTTAAAAATCACCAGAACGTGATAAAATAGTTATTCCAATTGATTATAATCAATAAATAAATTTCCTAGGTCGTCCTATTTTGGATGAATTTTGGAGTTCCAGAAGTTTGCGTTAGTTACAAATTACTACAGACTGTTCTGTTTTTGACAGATTCTGTTTTTTCGTGTGTTGTTTGCTTATTTTGATGAATCTATGGCTAGTAAAATAGTTTATAAACCATAGAGAAGTTTGAATACAGTAGGTTTAACACCAATATAAATAAAGAAAGAGTTCATTACAGTACCTTGAAGTGGTCTTTTCTTTTCTTTTCGCTAACGGAGCTCACGAGATTTCTGTTGAGTTTTGTGTTGTGAAGTTTTCAAGTTTTGGGTGAAATCTTTTGATGGATTATGGAACAAGGAGTGGCAAGAGCCTAAGCTTGGGGATGCCCATGTAAACCCAAGATAATCTAAGGAAACCAAAAAGTCAAAGCTTGGGATGCCCCGGAAGGCATCCCCTTTTTCGTCTACTTCCATCGGTAACTTTACTTGGAGCTATATTTTTATTCACCACATGATATGTGTTTTGCTTGGAGCGTCTTGTATGATTTGAGTCTTTGCTTTTTAGTTTACCACAATCATCCTTGCTGTACACACCTTTTGAGAAAGCCATACATGAATTGGAATTTGTTAGAATACTCTATGTGCTTCACTTATATCTTTTGAGCTATATAGTTTTGCTCTAGTGCTTCACTTATATCTTTTAGAGCACGGTGGTGGATTTGTTTTATAGAAACTATTGATCTATCATGCTTCATTTAGATTATTTTGAGAGTTTTAAATAGCATGGTAATTTTCTTAATAATCTTAATATGCTTGGTATTCAATATTTGTAGAACTTTCTTTTGAGTGCGTTGAATACTAAGAAAAGTTTGATGCTTGATAATTGTTTTGAGATATGAAGATGGTAATATTAGAGTCATGCTAGTTGAGTAGTTGTGAATTTGAGAAATACTTGTGTTAAAGCTTGTGATTCCCGTAGCATGCACGTATGGTGAATCGTTGTGTGATGAAGTCAGAGCATGATTTATTTATTAATTGTCTTCCTTATGAGTGGCGGTCGGGGACGAGCGATGGTCTTTTCCTACCAATCTATCCCCCTAGGAGCACATGCGTAATACTTTTCTTTGATAACTTGTAGATTTTTGCAATAAGTATATGAGTTCTTCATGACTAATGTTGAGTCCATGGATTATACACACTTTTCTTCCTTCCACCATTGCTAGCCTCTCTAATACCACACACTTTTCACCGGTATCATACACCCACCATATACCTTCCTCAAAACAGCCACCATACCTACCTATCATGGCATTTCCATAGCCATTCCGAGATATATTTCCATGCAACTTTCCACCGTTCCGTTTATTATGACACACTCCATCATTGTCATATTGCTAGCATGATCATGTAGTTGACATCGTATTTGTGGCAAAGCCACCGTTCATAATTCTTCATACATGTCACTCTTGATTCATTGCATATCCCTAAGACACCGCCGGAGGCATTCATATAGAGTCATATTTTGTTCTAAGTCTCGAGTTGTAATTGTTGAGTTGTAAGAAAATAAAAGTGTGATGATCATCATTTTTAGAGCATTGTCCCAAGTGAGGAAAAGGATGATGGAGACCATGATTCCCCCACAAGTCGGGATGAGACTCCGGACGAAAAAAAAGAAAAAGAAAAGAAGCCATAAAAAAAGAGAGAAAAGACCCAAATAAAAAATGAGAGAAAAAGAGAGAAGGGACAATGTTACTATCCTTTTACCACACTTGTGATTAAAAGTAGCACCATGATCTTCATGATAGAGAGTCTCTCATTTTGTCACTTTCATATACTAGTGGGAATTTTTCATTATAGAACTTGGCTTGTACATTCCAATAATGGGCTTCCTCAAAATGCCCTAGGTCTTCGTGAGCAAGCGAGTTGGATGCACACCCACTTAGTTTCTTTTGTTGAGCTTTCATATACTTATAGCTCTAGTGCATCCGTTGCATGGCAATCCCTACTCACTCCCATTGGTATCTATTGATGGGCATCTCCATAGCCCGTTGATACGCCTAGTTGATGTGAGACTATCTTCCCTTCTTTTTTTCTTCTCCACAACCACCATTCTATTCCACATATAGTGCTATATCCATGGCTGACGCTCATGTATTGCGTGGAGATTGAAAAAGTTTTGAGAATGTCAAAAGTATGAAACAATTGCTTGGCTTGTCATCGGGGTTGTGCATGATTGAAATACTTTGTGTGGTGAAGATAGAGCATAGCCAGACTATATGATTTTGTAGGGATAATTTTCTTTGGCCATGTTATTTTGAGAAGACATAATTGCTTTGTTAGTATGCTTGAAGTATTATTATTTTTATGTCAATATGAACTTTTGTCTTGAATCTTTCGGATGTAAATATTCGTACAACAATTAAGAAGTTGAAATTATGCCAAGTAGCACTCCGCATAAAAAATTATTTCTTTTATCATTTATCTACTCGAGGACGAGCAGGAATTAAGCTTGGGGATGCCTGATACGTGTCCAACGTATCTATAATTTTTGATTGCTCCATGCTATATTATCTACTGTTTTGGACCATATTGGGCTTTATTTTCCACTTTTATATTATTTTCGGGACTAACCTATTAACCGGAGGCCCAGCCGAGAATTGCTGTTTTTTTGCCTATTTCAGTGTTTCGAAGAAACAAACTATCAAACGAAGTCCAAACGGAATGAAACCTTCGGGAACGTGATTTTCTCACCGAATATGATCCAGGAGACTTGGACCCTACGTCAAGAAAGCCACAAGGTGGGCACGAGGTAGGGGGGCGCGCCCCCACCCTCGTGGTCCCCACGAAGCTCCACCGACGTACTCCTTCCTCCTATATATACCTACGTACCCCAAACGATCAGATACGGAGCCAAAAACCTAATTCCACTGCCACAACTTTCTGTATCCACGAGATCCCATCTTGGGGCCTGTTCCGGAGCTCCGCCGGAAGGGGAACCACCACGGAGGGCTTCTACATCATCACCATAGCCCCTCCGATGAAGTGTGAGTAGTTTACCTCAGACCTTCGGGTCCATAGTTAGTAGCTAGATGGCTTCTTCTCTCTTTTGGATCTCAATACAATGTTCTCCCCCTCTCTTGTGGAGATCTATTCGATGTAATCTTGTTTTTGCGGTGTGTTTGTTGAGATCGATGAATTGTGGGTTTATGATCAAGATTATCTATGAACAATATTTGAATCTTCTCTGAATTCTTTTATGTATGATTGGTTATCTTTGCAAGTCTCTTCGAATTATCAGTTTTGTTTGGCCTACTAGATTAGTTTTTCTTGCAATGGGAGAAGTGCTTAGCTTTGGGTTCAATCTTGCGGTGTCCTTTCCTAGTGACAGGAGGGGCAGCAAGGCACGTATTGTATTGTTGCCATCGAGGATAACAAGATGGGGTTTTTATCATATTGCATGAATTTATCCCTCTACATCATGTCATCTTGCTTAAGGCGTTACTCTGTTTTCTTGAAATTAATACTCTAGATGCATGCTGGATAGCGGTCGATGAGTGGAGTAATAGTAGTAAATGCAGGCAGGAGTTGGTCTACTTGTCTCAGACGTGATGCCTATATACATGATCATACATAGATATTCTCATAACTATTCTCAATTCTGTCAATTGCTCAACAGTAATTTGTTCACCCACCGTAGAATACTTATGCTCTTGAGAGAAGCCACTAGTGAAATCTATGGCCCTCGGGTCTATCTTCATCATATCAATCTTCCATCACTTTAATATTGCTTTGCTTTTTATTTTACTTTGCATCCTTATATCCAAAATACCAAAAATATTATCTATCATCTCTATCAGATCTCACTCTCATAAGTGACTGATAACCCACAAGTATAGGGGATCGCAACATCTTTCGAGGGTAAAGTATTCAAACCAAATTTATTGATTCGACACAAGGGGAGCCAAAGAATATTCTTGAGTATTAGCAGTTGAGTTGTGAATTCAACCACACCTGGATAACTTACTATCTGCAGCAAAGTGTTTAGTAGCAAAAGTGGTATGATAATGAAGGTAACGGTAGCAAAAGTAAAGATAAATGTTTTGGATTTTGTAGTAGTTGTAACAGTAGCAATGGAAAAGTAAATAAGCGAAGAACAATATATGAAAAGCTCGTAGGCAATGGATCAGCGATGGATAATTATGCCGGATGCGATTCCTCATGCAATAGTTATAACATAGGGTGATATAGAACTAGCTCCAATTCATCAATGTAATGTAGGCATGTATTCCGTAAATTGTCATACGTGCTTATGGAAAAGAACTTGTATGACATCTTTTGTACTACCCTCCCGTGGCAGCGGGGTCCTAGTGGAAACTAAGGGATATTAAGGCCTCCTTTTAATAGAGAACCGGAACAAAGCATTAACACATAGTGAATACATGAACTCCTCAAACTACGGTCATCACCGAGAAGTATCCCGATTATTGTCACTTGGGGTTGTCGGATCATAACACATAATAGGTGACTATGGACTTGCAAGATAGGATCAAGAACACACATATATTCATGAAAACATAATAGGTTCAGATCTGAAATCATGGCACTCGGGCCCTAGTGACAAGCATTAAGCATAGCAAAGTCATAGCAACATCAATCTCAGAACGTATAGGATACTAGGGATCAAACCCTAACAAAACTAACTTGATTACATGGTAAATCTCATCCAACCCATCACCGTCTAGCAAGCCTACGATGGAATTACTCATGCACGGCGATGAGCATCATGAAATTGGTGATGGAGGATGGTTGATGATGATGACGGCGATGAATCCCCCTCTCCGGAGCCCCGAACGGACTCCAGATCAGCCCTCCCGAGAGAGATTAGGGCTTGGCGGCGGCTCCGTGTCGTGAAACGCGATGAAACTTTCTCTCTGATTTTTTCTCCCGAGACGGAATATATGGAGTTGGAGTTGACGTCGGTGGAGGTCTAGGGGGCCCACGAGATAGGGGGCACGCCCTAGGGGTGCGCCTGTCTCGTGGATAGGCCCTGGGCCCCCTGGTGTATTTCTTTCGCCCAATATTTTTTATAAATTCCAAAAAGTGCCTCCATTGATTTCCAGGACATTCCGAGAACTTTTATTTTCTACACATAAAACAACATCATGGTAGTTCTGCTGAAAACAACGTCAGTCCGGATTAGTTTCAATTAAATCATGCAAGTTAGAGTCCAAAACAAGGGCAAAAGTGTTTGGAAAAGTAGATACGTTGGAGACGTATCAACTCCCCCAAGCTTAAACCTTTGCTTGTCCTCAAGCAATTCAGTTGATAAACTGAAAGTGATAAAGAAAAACTTTTACGAACTCTGTTTGCTCTTGTTGTTGTAATCATGAAAAGCCAAAGATTCAAGTTTCAGCAAATATTATGAACTAACCATACTCACAATAACACATAGGTCTCACAATTACTCATATCAATAACATAATCAGCTAGCGAGTCATAATAATAAAACTTCGGATGACAACACTTTCTCAAAATAATCATAACATGATATAACAAAATGGTATCTCGCTAGCCCTTTCTGAGACCGCAAAACATAAATGCAGAGCACCTTTAAAGATCAAGGACTGACTAAATATTGTAATTCATGGTAAAAGAGATCCAGTCAAGTCATACCCAATATAAACCAATAGTAACGAATGCAAATGACAAGGTGTGCTCTCCAATGGGTGCTTTTTAATAAGAAGGGTGATGACTCAACATAAAAGTAAATAGATAGGCCCTTCGCAGAGGGAAGCAGGGATTTGTAGAGGTGCCAGAGCTCGGTTCTAAAATAGAGACTGAATAACATTTTGGGCGGCGTACTTTCACTGTCAACGTAACAACTATGAGATGGCTGTATCTTCCATACTACATGCATTATAGGCAGTTCCCAAACAGAATGGTAAAGGTTTATACTCCCCCTCCTCCACAAGCATCAATCCATGGCTTGCTCGAAACAACGAGTGCCTCCAACATTCAACGGATCCCAGGGGGAGTTTTGTTTGCAATTATTTTGATTTAGTTTGCATAAAGCATGGGACTGGGCATCCCGGAGACCGGCCCTTTCTCGTGAATGAGGAGCGGAGTCCACTCCTCTTGAGAATAACCCACCTAGCATGGAAGATATAGGCAGCCCTAGTTGTACATGAGCTGCTCGAGCATACAAAACAGAATTTCATTTGAAGGTTTGGAGTTTGGCACATACAAATTTACTTGGAACGGCAGGTAGATACCGCATATAGGAAGGTATAGTGGACTCATATGGAACAACTTTGGGGTTTAAGGAATTTGGATGCACAAGCAGTATTCCCACTTAGTACAGGTGAAGGCTAGCAAAAGACTGGGAAGCGACCAACTGAGAGAGCGATAACAGTCATAAACATGCATTAAAATTAATTTACACCGAGTACAAGCATGAGTAGGATATAATCTACCATGAACATAAATATCATGAAGGCTATGTTGATTTGATTCAACTACATGTGTGAACATGTGCCAAGTCGAGTCACTCAATTCATTCAAAGGAGGATACCATCCCATCATATCATATCATAATCATTCTAATAGCATGTTGGCACGCAAGGTAAACCATTATAACTCAAAGCTGATCAAGCATGACACAAGTAACTATAATCTCTAAATGTCATTGCAAATATGTTTACTTCATAATAGCTGACTCAGAACGATGAACTCATCATATTTACAAAAACAAGAGAGGTCGAGTTCATACCAGCTTTTCTCATCCCAAAGAAGTTCATCATATATCGTCATTATTGCCTTTCCTCGCACGCACCGAACGATGTGTATAATAATAAGAGTGCACGTGCATTGGACTAAGCTGGAATCTGCAAGCATTCAACTCAAGAGAGAAGACAGGGTAATATGGGCCCTAAGTTAAATAAACATTCATGCATATGAGAGCCACCAAGCATTTTTAATATGGTCTTCTCAACCCCCAAAGGAAAGAAAAGAAAATAAAACTATTTACACGGGAAAGCTCCCAACAAGTAAGAAGAAGAGCTAGAAATCTTTTTGGGTTTTCAATTTTAGTTCTACTACAAGCATGGAAATTAAACTAACTATTTTTTTGGTTTTTCTTAAGGTTTATCAAACACACAAGAAGAAAACTAGAAAAAGAAAATTAAACTAACATGGATAATACAATGAAAGAGTATGAGCACCGACGACTAGTGTGTGAACATGAATGTAAAGTAGGTGAGAAATACGTACTCCCCCAAGCTTAGGCTTTTGGCCTAAGTTGGTCTTGTACCAAGGACCGCCTTGCTGATATCCATAAGTGAAACTGGGGTTGTACAGAGATGCAGAGGCAACAACCTCCTAAGCAGCAACGTGTTGGCGAGCTGCCTCCATTCCCCTCTCATATTCAATTGCTTCTTCCCTGGTGACAACATATCTTCTTTTTGCCTGATAATCAAAAAGGTAGGGAGCAGGAAGAGTAACAGGGACGATGTTGCCTCTGTCATAGATTAGTCGAAAATGGAGGAATTGTTCATTCCTCTCAAGAAAATGATGATGGAACATAGCTTCTTTATCCAAATAAACAGGAGGTAAAATCATATCCCCCTCTCCTGGAGCTATATTAAGAAAGTTAGCTACACGGGTTGCATAAATTCCTCCAAATAAATCTCCCTTTCTACTATTATTCTGCAACCTACGTGCAACTATTGACCCCAAGTTATAACCTTTATAACCTGACACAACACGTTTGAGGACACAAAGATCAGGAGCACACATGTGACATACTTCGTCCTTACCATTAATGCATCTACCAATAAAAAGAGCAAAGTAATGTATAGCAGGAAAATGAATGCTCCCTATGGTAGCTTGTGCTACGTCCCTAGATTCTCCCACAGTAATACTAGCAAGAAAATCTCTAAATTCAGATTTGGAAGGATCATTAATAATACCCCACTGTGGGAGTTTGCAAGCAGTTGTGAAGTTCTCTAAATCCATGGTATAAGATGTATCATAAATATCAAACATGACACTAGGAGAATTACGCGAACAGTTGTATCTAAACCTCCACACAAAAGAATCAGTCAACTGATAGTACTGCGGACACTTATCTTGTAAGAAGTCCTCCAGCTCGGCATTACGCACATGCGTCAAATTCCTCCTTGAAGCCTGCTTCGACCATAAAATCATCGGATGGCCACTCACAAGCCCGTACATTTGCGTCCCTCGGCAATTCAACATCTTGCTCACATATAGCAATCCCTTGCCCTTTCTTTGCCGAGGAACCTCCTTGGTACATTCTTCTAAGCATATTTCTTTTTCTGAAAATTTCTGAAATTTTAGTAACTTCAAAATAAAATTGAATAAAACTAAACAAGATTGATAGCAACTACTCCTACAAGTGCCTAGAGCCTATATCATGCATTGGAATTGCTTGGGACCTCAAAAATTTAACATGCAAGCTTAAGAACATGGTCACCTAAGCAGCAAAAATTTGCAATGAATAAAGCACTAGAACAAAAACTAATTGGATCAATGGAGGAGTCACATACCAGGCAACAATCTCCCAAAGTAGTTTTGTGAATGGAGCTTTGAGCAAGGAGATCAAAAATCGCAGCAAAATGAGCTAGAACTCGTGCTTGAGCTGGATGGGGATTTTTTGGGTAGAAGATGAAGTGTGTGGGTCTTGGCATAAGTGGAGGGAGCCACCATGGGCCCATGAGACAGGGGGCGCCCTACTGGGGGGCGTGCCTCCTCTCTCGTGGCCTGGTGCTTGCCCCTTCTATGTTGTTTTCAAGTGCCTAAAATCCTCAAATATTCCAGAAAAAATCATACTAGATTTGCAGGGCATTTGGAGCACTTTTATTTTCGGGCTATTTTTTAATGCACGGATAATTCAGAAAACAGACGGATAATACTATTTTGCTTTATTTATTCTAAATAATAGAAAGTAAAAAGTGGTTACAGAAGGTTGTGCCTTCTAGTTTCATCCATCTCATGATCATCAAAATGAACCCACTAACAAGGTTGATCAAGTCTTGTTAACAAACTCATTCCGAATAACACGGAACCAGAGAAATTTCAAATGACACTAAGTTACCTCAACGGGGATATGAAAATCCCCAACAATAAGAATATCATACTTTTTCGTGACAGTAGGGAGAGGAAATTCAAAACCTCCAAAAATGATAGTCGGAACTTTTCCAATTGAATTGATGCTATGAACTTGAGATTGTTTCCTCAAGAAGTGTATCGTATGCTCATTACCATTAACATGAAAAGTGACATTGCCTTTGTTGCAATCAATAACAGCCCCTGCAGTATTAAGAGAAGGTCTACCAAGGATAATAGACATACTATCGTCCTCGGGAATATCAAGAATAAGAAAGTCCGTTAAGATAGTGACATTTGCAACCACAACAGGCACATCCTCACAAACACCGACATGCATAGCAGTTGATTTATCATCCATTTGCAAAGATATTTCAGTAGGTGTCAACTTATTCAATTCAAGTCTACGATATAAATAGAGAGGCATAACACTAACACCGGCTCCAAGATCACGTAAAGCAGTCTTAACATAATTTCTTTTAATAGAGCATGGTATAGTTTGTACACCCGGATCTCCAAGTTTCTTTGGTATTCCACCCTTAAAAGTATAATTAGCAAGCATGGTGGAAATTTCAGCTTCCGGTATCTTTCTTTTATTTGTGATGATATCCTTCATAAACTTAGCATAAGGATTTACTTTAAGCATATCAGTTAAGCGCATACGTAAGAAAATAGGTCTAATCATTTCAACAAAGCGCTCAAAATCCTCATCATCCTTTGACTTGGATGGTTTAGGAGGAAAGGGCATGGGTTTACGAACCCATGGTTCTCTTTCTTTACCTTGCTTCCTAGCAAAAAAATCTCTCTTATCATAACGTTGATTCTTTGATTGTGGGTTATCAAGATCAACAAAGGTTCAATCTCTACATCATTATCATTGCTAGGTTGTGCATCAACATGAACATTATTATTAACATTATCACTAGGTTCATGTTCATCACCGATTGAGTTTCAAAGATCGTAAATAGAAATATTATTGGGATTCTCGTGTGTGTCTGTGAGGGTTCACTAGAAGCATGCAAAGTCCTATCATTTTTCTTCTTCTTCTTTTTAGAAGAACTAGGTGCCTCTAAATTATTTCTCCGAGAATCTTGCTCGATTCTCTTAGGGTGGCCTTCAGGATACAAAGGTTCCTGAGTCATTCTACCAGTTCTAGTAGCCACTCTAATGTAAAAGTCATTTTTATTATTTAATTCATCAAGCAAGTCATTTTGAGCTCTAAGTACTTGCTCAGCTTGAGTAGCAACCATAGAAGCATATTTGCTAACGCGGTGAAGTTCATCTTTAACTCTAGCCAGATTATCACCTACGCGTCCTATCTCGAAAGCATTATTATTTAACTCTCTACCAACATAAGCATTAAAACTTCCTTGTCTAGCCATGAAGTCATCAAATTCATCTAAGCATGGGCTATGAAATTTAGTAGAGGGTATTTCAACCTTATCATATCTATAGAGAGAATTTACCTTTACTACCTGTGTCGGGTTATCAAGACAATGTGGTTCTTCAAAGTGTAAATTAAGACCATGTATTTCTTCAATAGGAGGTAAATTCTTAACATCTTCACTTTAATACCTTTTTCTTTCATTGATTTATTTGCCTCTTGCATTTCTTCAGACTGAGAAATAAAACACCTCTCTTCTTGAGTGGGTTTAGGAATAGGCTCAGAGTTGGCTCAATTGGTTCAGAATTACTTCAGAACCGGCTTGGGAAGAGTCCAATTATTTTCATTAGTCAACATATTATTCAATAATATTTTAGCTTCGTCGACTGTTCTTTCCCTGAAAACGCAACCAGCACAACTATCCAAGTAGTCCTTGAAGCATCGGTTAGTCCATTATAAAAGATATCAAGTATTTCATTTTTCTTAAGAGGATGATCAGGCAAAGCATTATAATCGGAGAAGCCTCCCCAAGCTTGTGGGAGACTCTCTTCTTTGATTTGCACAAAATTATATATTTCCATAAGGCAGCTTGTTTCTTATGAGCAGGAAAATATTTAGCATGTATAATGAATCATATCCCGGGACTACGCACACAACTAGGAGCAAGAGAATTATACCAAGTCTTAGCATCACCCTTTAATGAGAACGGAATATCTTAAGGATATATAAATAGCGAGACTTCTCATCATGAGTAAATAGGGTGGCTATATCATTCAACTTGGTAAGATGTGCCACAACAGTTTCAGATTCAAGGCCATAAAAAGGATCAGATTCAACTAAAGTGATAATATCAGGATCAACAGAGAATTCATAATCCTTATCAGTAACACAAATAGGTGAAGTAGCAAAAGCAGGGCCGGGTTTCATTCTAGCATTAAGAGACTACTGCTTCCATTTAGCTAATAATTTCTTAAGATCATTTATATCATTGCAAGCAAGGATTTCCAGAGTAGCTTTTTCATTCATAATATAACCCTTAGGAACAACAGGTAATACATAATCATTGGGGGAACCTTCATCATCACTATCATCAGTAATAGGATCTTAAGTAATTTCATCCCCTCTAACTCTACCAAGTTGTTCATCTAGAAATTCACCTAATGGCAAAGTAGTATCACGCACGTAAGTAGTTTCATCATGCATAGCGTAGTGGCATCATCAATAACATGCGACATATCGTAATTCATAGCGATAGCAGGTTTAGGTGTCGCAAGCCTACTAATAACGGAAGGAGAATCTAGTGCAGAGCTAGATGGCAGTTCCTTACCTCCCCTCGTAGTTGAGGGCAAAATAGTAGTTCGGTCATCTTTCAAGTTCTTCATAGTGATCAACAGATATAAACCCCAAGTGACTCAGAGAATAGAGCTATGCTCCCAAGAACGGCGCCGAGAAATTAGTCTTGATAACCCACAAGTATAGGGGATCGCAATGCCTTTCGAGGGTAAAGTATTCAACCCAAATTTATTGATTCGACACAAGGGGAGCCAAAGAATATTCTTGAGTATTAGCAGTTGAGTTGTCAATTCAACCACACCTGGATAACTTAGTATATGCAGCAAAGTGTTTAGTAGCAAAAGTGGTGTGATAATAAAGGTAACGAGCAAAAGTAAAGATAAATGTTTTTGATTTTTGTAGTAGTTGTAACAAGAGTAGCGGAAAAGTAAATAAGCGAAGAACAATATATGAAAAGCTCATAGGCAATGGATCGATGATGGATAATTATGCCGATGTGATTCCTCATGCAATAGTTATAACATAGGGTGATATAGAACTAGCTCCAATTCATCAATGTAATGTAGGCATGTATTTAGAAATTGTCATACGTGCTTATGGAAAAGAACTTGTATGACATATTATGTCCGACCCTCCCGTGGCAGCGGGGTCCTAGCGGAAACTAAGGTATATTAAGGCCTCCTTTTAATAGAGAACCCGAACAAAGCATTAACACATAGTGAATACATGAACTCCTCAAACTACGGTCATCACCGAGAAGTATCCCGATTATTGTCACTTCGGGGTTGTCGGATCATAACACATAATAGGTGACTATAGACTTGCAAGATAGGATCAAGAACACACATATATTCATGAAAACATAATAGGTTCAGATATGAAATCATGGCACTCGGGCCCTAGTGACAAGCATTAAGCATAGCAAAGTCATAGCAACATCAATCTCAGAACGTAGTGGATACTAGGGATCAAACCCTAACAAAACTAACTTGATTACATGGTAAATCTCATCCAACCCATCACCGTCCAGCAAGCCTACGATGGAATTAATCACGCATGGCGGTGAGCATCATGAAATTGGTGATGGAGGATGGTTGATGATGATGACGGGGACGAATCCCCCTCTCTGGAGCCCCGAACGGACTCCAGATCAGCCCTCCTGAGAGAGATTAGGGCTTGGCGGCAGCTCCGTGTCGTGAAACGCGATGAAACTTTCTCTCTGATTTTTTTCGCCCCGAGACGGAATATATGGAGTAGGAGTTGAGGTCGGAGGAGGTCCAGGGGCCACGAGATAGGCGCGCCTGCCCTCGTGGGATGCCCTCCCCGTGTATTTATTTCACCAATATTTTTATAAATTCCAAAAAGTGCCTCCGTTGATTTCCATGACATTCCGAGAACTTTTCTTTTCTACACATAAAACAACATCATGGTAGTTCTGTTGAAAACAGCGTCAGTCCGGGTTAGTTTCATTCAAATCATGCAAGTTAGAGTCCAAAACAAGGGCAAAAGTGTTTGGAAAAGTAGATACGTTGGACACGTATCAGTGACCGTGAAGGGATTGACAACCCCTATTCGCATTGGTTGCGAGGAGTTATTTGCTTTGTGTAGGTACGAGGGACTCGCGCGTAGCCTCCTACTGGATTGATACCTTGGTTCTCAAAAACTGGGGGAAATACTTACGCTACTTTGCTGCATCATCCTTTCCTATTCGGGGAAATCCAAAGTAGTGCTCAAGGGGTAGCAGGACCCACAAAGATCATTGCATTACGCAAGCAGGTGCCTCGTTATTACAAGCCAAAAAAATACTTCCTCCTAATTGTTTGACAACTAGGTCCCACGCCATTGTCAATGTAATCAATAAACGAGAAAATTACACAACGAGCGGATAACACCAGGGACCCAGCAGCTCGCCCAGTTGTTTTTTAGTTTCAGAGACGGAGCTCAACTACGCGTTGTGTGGGGGCTGTGGCCCATCTAGCCCACACTTAGGCTTTTATTTAAGCACATGACGAGCCCAGTTGATATCTTTTTTCTTTCTGGAAATGGCTAGCGCAGTTCTTTTTTTGGAGAATACCAAAATCGAGGCCTATGTGCTTTTCTCAGCCCTGCTGGGCTGCAAATCTTTCAAGACGAGGTGGGATGTAAGTAGTAAGAAATGGGCTTCCCCAGAAAATGGGCTATAAGTTGTAACAAATGGGCTTTAACATTTTAAACCAAAGCCAACCGACAATTACATTAAAATATCATTTTTTCTGGATTTCTCTTCTCTCTACTCTTATAAAAACCAAAGCCAACTGGCAATTACATTAAATTATCGTCTTTTCTCCCACAAGATAAACTACTCATACAAATGCATCATCATGTTCCGTGCAACACATGGCCATCTTGCTAGTTAAGATTTTAAATTTCATTAATTATTTTGCGAAGAATTGTTTTTTGAATTTTATTTTGATATAATTAAAAAAAAAATTTTTTAACGTGACTCGAAATTTCGTGATTAAAAGAGTTCAGACCGCACCGAGATATGCAAAATTTCGTTGAATTTTTTAGAAGTGCCCAGAATATATGGTCTGTAATGCTAATAAAAAGAATATGGGCTTCAAATATCCTTAAGAATTAGCAAATGGGCTGTATGCTGTTTTCCATAGATTTGGAGGCTGACTTCTGGGCCTACTAGATTGACGATGATGGAGTCCTAAATTTTTTTTTGACGCGTACGCAAGGCTTTGTCAACTTAGTCAACACAGAGCAGTGACTGTTGCATGTCCATCCAACGGCCCCCGTGCTTCTTCAATCTCTGATCTTCCTACTCCAGCCGCCCAAACCAGCGGTGGACTGCTCGCTTCCTCCTCCCGTGGGTCAGGTTGCCGCCAGGCCATCCCTCTACCCACCCGCACATCCTGTTATTTTCCGGTGACGTCAGCCCCAACATGCACTTGCACCTAAACCAGTCAACCCTCGTACTCCCCTCCGCCTGTGACTGGACTAGCGCATCTTCCACAGCTCCTGTTCATTCTGTCCGAGGCCTCGCCGTCATCCTCGGCCTTGGTTCGCTCGGCGTGCGCGGTGCACCGCCCTCTTGCATTGTCAACGTCGTCAACAACCGAGAGGAACAAGGAGATGACTGTACGTGGAGAGGATGATAGTAGGGACCCACCAGCGTCATGGCAGTACGCAAGCAAGTTCCTCGTTATTACAAGCCCAAGAAAATTGTTCCTCCTAATGGTTGGACATCTGGGGCTCACGACATTGTCAACGTAGTCAATAAACGAGAGAATTACACAACGAGCGGCTGACACCAGGGACCCAGCAGGTCACGCAGTTGTTATTTACTTTTTTGAGGAATAAGCAGTTGTTATTTATACTAGTTTTAGCGACGGATCAGGGTAACAACGGGGCTGTGCGGGGGCTGTGCCCGTCTAGCCAGGGTTTTATTTATGTTTACCACATCATGAGCCCAGTTGTGTTTTTTTCTTGCTGAAAATGGCTAGCCGAGTTCTATTTTTTTAAGAAATACCTAAATGAGGCCTACTTGCTTTATCAGCCCTGCTGGGTTGCAAGTCTTTCAAGACGAGGAGAGATTCATTCGGTTTGCCCAGAAATGGGCTGTACATTTTTAAAACACATCAAACCTGGAATAGTTTCAAATTTTTTTCATTACAAGATTTTAAATTCCATTGATTTTTATGCAGTGGACAATTATTTGGATTTTATATTTATATAAATTATTTTTCAAAATAGTTTGAATGTGACTCGATATTTCAGGATTAAAAACAGTTGACCGCACCGAAATATGCAAAATTTCGTATAATTTTTAACATTGGCCACAATATGGGGCGTAATGCTAACAAAAAGAAGATGTGCTCCAAAAAGATTCTTAAGAATTAGCAAATGGGCTGTAAATTATTAGAAATAATGGCAGATGGGTTGTATGTTGTTTTCCATAGATTTGAGGCTGACTTGTGCACCTACTACAGGTTGACGCGTATTCTTTACTAAAAAAAAGGTTGACGCACACGCAACGCCGTGTCAACTTAGTCAACACATGAGAGCAGTGACTGTTGGATGTCCATCCAACGACCGTCGTGCTTCTTCAATCTCCGCTCTTCCTGCTCCAGCCGCTCAAACAAGCGCCGACGGGACTGCCTGCTTCCTCCTCCCGCGGCTGGCTATGCTGCCCCGCAGGCCTCACCGCCCCATCGTACTCCCATCGCTGGCCTAGCCATCCCTCTACCCATCCACACCTGCTGTTATTCTTCGGCGACGGCAGACGAACCAGTAAACCCTCGTACCCCCTCCGCGTGGGAAACAACTGCCGAGTCTTCCTTGGCTCCGTGTCGTTCCCTTCCTAGGCCTCACCGTCATGCACCGCCCTGGTGCTCTCGGCACGGCGTGGTCAACGCGGTCAACGAATGACATCAATCGGAAGTGGACTGTACGTGGAAAGGCAGACATCTGTGTCCATGGCCGCACGCAAGGAAATGCCTCCTTATTACGTGCAAAATAATGATTCCTCCACTTGACAGCTGGGACCCATTGGAAGGGCCTCTGTATTTTGCGAAAAAATGTCCCCCCCGCTGACAGGTCGGACCCACCAGCTATATCTTCGCATGCAAGGAAGTGCCTCCTTATTACGCACAAAAAATGAATACCCCCCTCCTAGCTGGGACCCAACATAGTGGGAGGCTGACTTGTGGGCCTACTAAGTTGACGGGGATGGAGGGCTTTGTCAACTTAGTCAATATGAACGATTCTAGCTCCAGTGACCGTACGATGTCCATCCAACGGCCGTCGTGCTTCTTCAACCTCTAGTCTTCTTGCTCCAGCCGCCCAAAGCAGCGCCGTTCGTGCCGTGTGCTCCTACCTCCCATGGCCGGCAATGATGCCACGGAGGCCTCACCGCCCCTACTACTCCCCCCGCTGGCCAGGCCCTGCGGTGACGGCTGCCTCACACCGCAGCCAAACCAGTGAACCCTCGTACTCCTCTTCGCGTGGGCATCCACTTCCACGTCTTCCTCGGCTCCGCGTCGTCCCCTTCCTAGGCCTCATCGTCGCCCACCGCCCTGGTGCTCTCGGCGCGGCGTGGTCAACATGGTCAAGGAAAGACTTCCATCAAGAGTATCAGACGTGGAGAGGCCGACACCGGGTCCACGACATGACAAGGAAGTGCCTCCTTATTACGCGAAAAATAATGATTCCTCCACCTGACAGCAGGGACCCACCATACTGGCCACCGTATTTCACGAAAAAAATGTTTCCCCCCTAATTGCTGGGACCCACTAGCTACATCTTCGCACGCAAGGAAGTGCATCCATATTACGGGCAAAAAAAATGATTCGCCCCTGACTGCTGGGACCCACCAGCTACATCTTTGCACGCAAGGAAGTGCCTAACAGTCGGGACCCACCTGGTCGAAGCGTACGTAGTGCTATCATTCTGGTCGCGAACGTGTACATACATACGATCGGTCTGTCTGCAGGCTGCATGTGACACTCCAAAAATTTTAATTTTTGTTTTCAACAAAAACCTTGTTTGTTTTGAAGGAGGCCATTTAAATCCTTCCAAAAACCCTTCTCTCTCAAAATTTTCCCCATGGCAAGGATTTTATTTTGTATCTTATTCAACCTTGGTGTTTGGTTACTAAAAACCTTCCTTCTGATTTTTACCACCTCAAATAAATTATTGGAATTTATTTTTCTATTAAAAAGAAACCCTATGGGTTTTGGGGCTACTCTTTTGTTTTGAAACCACCCATTGTTTTACCATGCCTCATGTGGTAATTTCTTCCAAAACCCCTCCCTCCACTTTGGGGCAACCCAAACATTCTGTTCCAACAGGTTCAACCCATTTTTGAATTTTATTTCATTTATTTTATCCCCAAAAACAATTATGTCCATTATTTTAAGCCTAGATGATTTACAAAGGAAGTACCTGATTTCCTTTGAGTTTTGATCTCAAAACAACTCATCTGGATAGTCCCTAGCACCCCCAACCTAGATCCATCAAGATCCACTCTTCCTCTTTTCAAAATTTTCAAGTTTCAACCTCTGCAAGTTTGGACCAGATTCATCATTTTTGGTGAAATTCATATTTTCCTTTCTCCAAAAATTCCACCAAAAATCAGGCATCCCCCAGGTGCTTTGAGAGGCCACCACACCAAAGATCAGCCCCAGATAAATTTTTCTCTTGCTTGAATCATTTCATCAAACACTTGGCCGACACTGTTTCTGTGCATATTCAGTAAATTCAGAGTTTAGTCAGTGTCGTTTTTCGTCAGTGACTTGTCATCGATCACTAGTGCACACCCTGGCGCGTTGCGCACGACCTCTCCTCCTCAACCAGAGCACCACATGCTCTCTTGGACGGGTGCAGGTGTCGGTGGCGGCGAGCCTCGCCGACGCCAGCAGCTTCTGCAGTGGCAGAGCCAGCCGTGTCGGCCAACGGGAGCTAGCGCCAGCTCTCCACGCCATCCGGCGCCGCCCAACGCACCCTAGGCCTCCGCGTGGCCTTCTGCATGCCAGCGCACGCCGCAGCGCCGTCGCCGTGGCCCGGCAAGCACAGAGCGCGCCCTCTGCCACCGACGGGCCCGTGCAGCTCCGTTCTGTCGAAACCACCCAAACGCGCCTAATCCAAACTAGGTTAGCACATAAATGGAACCCGTGGACCTCCACGTTGACGCCCAACCTCCTAAACTATCCGACCAAGCACTGCGCCGCCGTAACCATCGCCGGAGATCCCCGTTCGCGGCCACTGCCTCGGATCACCTATAAAATGAGGTCCCGAGCTCGTTCTCGAGCATGCACCACCACTACACCTCACCAGAACCCCGCCAAGCCACCAGGAGGAAATCGAGGAGGTCTCCTCCCCCGACTCCGGCCGCCCCGATCCGCCTCGGCCACCAGCTCGATCCACTCCGGTGAGGCCATCCCCGCCTCCCAAACCACGTCAAGAGCCTTCTCTTACACCCAAGGTGCTCTAACCCAAGCTTCAATTTAACCTCCGCAGCCTCCCCGACGAGATCCAACTTCACCCGAGCCGTCCACGGAGCAAGGACCGCCGTCGACGTGGTGCTCGCCGACGACCACCTCCACCACCCACAGACGCGGAAGGGCACGCTGATCACGTAGGTACCTTCCGATCCTCCTAACTCGCCGTGGATCGCCGCCGGCGACCACCGCAGCTCTCGGGCGCCGACGCGCTCTGCTTCTCCCCGTTTGAAAATTCAAACCTGACGGGTGGGACCCCTTGTCAGTCTTTTCTTTTTTTGAACCGTTTTCTGAAAACGCCTTCGGGCGGAATACGTCTCCCTTTGCAGTTGATGGCTTTTTAGCCGAAGCGTTTTCTGTTTTTATAAACTGGCCCCTGGAAACTTTCTGTTTCATTACAGACAAGTCCATGGGCTAAAACTTTAATAACTTTTGAACAGAAAATGATTTTTGATTGATTCTTTTTCTGCCCTCTTTATTTTTCTGTCTAGTTTTTTGTCATATTTATTTGAAAAATATTTGGAACACTTTTTGTGCACTCACGGTATTTACGTTAGTACATATTTTCTTATATCGTAGATACCGGAGGAGGTGACGGAACCGCGAACTTCACCAAGCTAGACTCCGACTACTCCGAACCAGGCAAGCATGTTTGAACTTTTGATATGATTAGTGTTCGTTGCATGTTTGCATTTAAGTAGTTTCATGGCATGTTTATGAGCATTTCGATAAGTGTTATATTACATGCAAAGTTGAGGCAAGTGGGTTTCGAAAATCCATATGTTGTTGGATATGAGTTTGCATGGCCATGTGATGGCATGAGAGTGGGTAAGATGGCAGTGTTGAAGCACGCCAGTCTTATGCCAGACTATTCTGACTCTAGTGTCATCATGAATCAAGTCACGCTTCCATCCGTTTTTCCCTTCCTGTACTACCACATGTTTTCCGCAAGGGATATGGCTTAGTAAGTTGCAAACCTCTTTCCTGGTACACACCAATTAGAGAGGCCGTGATGAGGGTTCCATGGCCCTGGATTAAAGCCACCATCCGGTCAGGGGGCATGGGTGTTTCGGTTGGGACCGAGAGGGGCACCCCTTAGAGCGCCAGATATAAATTTGATCCCATGCTATTCGAGGTTGTGACCTCCCGTCTCAAAGTTTTTCTTGAACGTTGTCTAAGGTGATTCCGGCATCGTGAGGTGGGATGGGTGTGTACTGGTTAGATGTGTTTCTACTGAAATACCATAAACGGAACTAGTCCTTCGTGACTACGGAAATCCGTTGGCTGTGGATAATTAGTACAAACTCTGTAGAGTCAAAAATCCTTTGAATCATCTTATCCATGTCCAAGTACTATGTACAACTTATCCTTGTCAGTGCCAGTCTCAGTGACAAAACTCTGGCGAACCATATGAGTGTTAAGTCCGGCTAAAGGATTATTCATGTGGATGGACTAACCCGTTTATTATTATGTATTGAATATTTCCTGTGAGTGTTATATCTTCGTGAATTTATCAGATATGAATAATGAAATATAAGCCCTTTCTGCGATGTCGCCAGACGTCCATCGTGGCACGCTTGTTATTTACTTTCAATATAAGCCCTTTTGCGATGTCGCTCAGACGTCCGGATCGCGTGGCACGCTTGTTATTTACTTTCAATATAAGCCCTTTCTGCGATGTCGCTCAGACGTCCGGATCGTGGCACGCTTGTTATTTACTTTTGCTATAAGCCCTTTCTGCGATGTCGCTCAGACGTCCGACTGTGGCACGCTTGTTATTTACTTTCAATATAAGCCCTTTCTGCGATGTCGCTCAGACGTCCGACTGTGGCACGCCTGTTATTTACTTTCAATATAAGCCCTTTCTACGACGTCGCTCCGACGTCCGACTGTGGCACGCATGTTATTTACTTTCAATATAAGCCCTTTATGTGGTGTTGCTTAGACGCCCGACTGCGGCATGATAATTTATTTGTTTTCCCTTCGAGGCGTCGCTCCAGACACCCGATCGGTTTTCAGTTGTTTTGTTGGGATTTCGGGAGGACTACCGCCCGTCTTCCTTTTACTTATCATGTCATGCAATAGTTTATTATTTGAGTGTGCATTGTTATTTGCTCATGGCGCATTCATGCTTGCATTTGCTATATCTTATGTCCGAACTGTCTTGCGAGTACTTTCAAAGTACTCACCTGGCTTGTAGATTTGGCCAGATGTTGACGAAGGTGATCTCATGGATGAAGAGTTCGATAGCGAGTCCGACGCCTAGAGGAGTCCCAGTCAGTCCCGTGCGATCCTGGGTTTGGTCACTTGTATTATATCCGCTTCCGCTACCCGAATAAATGCATCGAGCCTCACGTCGACGCTCGATGAGCTGCCAGTTTAGGAATATTATCCACACCACTGTGATATATCCACCACCACTTTTATCTCGAGTCAGTAGTATGACACCACACCCCTGTGTCATAGCCGCCCTTATGTACAATATTGGTGTGTTCGTAATAAATTGTTGAGCAGCCTCAGCTCAACCCTGTAATATATTTTATGCTACTGGCCTTATGTATCAAGTATTTTGTCTACCAGTAAGGAGAAATTCTTCCTATACTGGAATCAAAAAGATCGGTTTCTCAATAAGTATTTTATTGAAAAACCGGTCGTGACACTGCAGCGATGAACCGTGGCCGTGTAAGGAAGGGCACGCGTCGTAGTAGAGGCGCACACGTGTTGTAGTAGAGGCGCACACGTAGCATGTACACGTACGTACATCGTTCTGGGTGCAAAAAAGTAAATACGACCACGCGTCACATTACATCTGGCGGGGTCTCGAACGCCTATCACAAGACATACGTACGGCCAAGGCTCGTGTACATGGCTGGGTTGGAACGGAGAAACTGCATCGTCGTCGTGTTCATGGGGAGGCAATGGAATGTGTCGTTTTCACCGGGAGGCAACGGAATGCGTGCTGTTCATCGGGAGCCAACCGGCTTGGACAGAATAGCCGATGGAAACGAGGCCCGGCGTACCGCAGAACGGAGGAAACGGCCTTGTGTTCGACCGACCATGGTCGAAACAGGATCCTGTTCATCGGGAGGGGTCTGGCGTACCGCAAAACGGAGGAAACGGATTTCTCTTGGACCTCCTACGGTCGAAACGGGGTCCTGTTGATTGGGAGGGGTGTGGCGTACCGCAAAATGGAGGAAACGAACTTGTGTTGGAGTGCTACGGTAGAAACAGGGGTCTTGTTCATCGGGAGGGATGTGGCGTACCGCAAAACGGGACTCCATGGATACTGTTCTTCTCCACCGCCGACCTCCTCCAGCCTCCATGGGCTACTGTTCATCCACCGTCGACCTCCTCCAGCCTCCACTTGCGATTGTTCATCCACGGGCTCCTGTTCATCCAGCCTCCACCGCGCGCTCCTCCACTGGCTACTGTTCAACCAACCCTCTCCACGGGGTCCTGTTCAACCACCCCTCCATGGGGTACTGTTCATCCAGCCCTCCACCGGCTACTGTTCAACCAGCCCTCCATGGGGTCGTCCTGTTCATCCAGCCCTCCGCGGGGTCCTGTTCATCCAGCCCTCCACTGGCTCGATCAATCGGGGTCCTGTTCATCTAGCGGCAACACCACGGGTTCCTGTTCATCCAACCCCCCACCGGAAACTGTTCATCCAAACCCCGAACAACACTCACTGTTCATCAAGAGGCAGCAGGTTCGATTGGCTTCAGTTAGCAGCAGTAGCAAAGGAATCGCTCGATCGGGTTCAGTTAACAGCCATCGATCGATCATCGGGTTCAAGAACGTAACTGCGGTCTGTCGCAATCGCCAGTTCGATTAGAGCCCAACGCCTCGCTTCGGGTTCGATTAGAGCCCAACTCCTCGCACACACGCAGACGTCACGAGAGAACGCGCATCGCCGGCCCCGACAACCCACCGTAACCGGAACTCCCCGATATTTTCCTCGCCTCGCTTCTACCACGGTTTTTACGTCATGGACGGCCCAAAGAATGTCATGCAGCTGCATCTCCGGCCCGCCAGACGAAAAGCCCATTTTCTATCATGCTTTTTGTCATAGAAGTAGGAGCCCACCACATCTATGATGATACCGGGTTTTGTCACAATTATCGTCATAGAAGTGTCATAAGCATGATAGGAAAAAAAATTGTTCGGCCCAAAATGTCACGGATGTGTCTTTTTTTTGTAGTATTTTGCCACAAGTGTACGGACGAGGGGATCCTCAATGCCCTCAACCGACGCCGCATACTGCACTTTGCAGATTTGGCACACATAGTACGTAATCTTGCACAATGGAAAGCGCTCGAAAGCCTGCATAGCTTGGTGGGAACCGCCGGCCTTTAAGCCACCCACCGGTCGGGCAAAAAGGATGCACCCTCATGGGGCACCTGATCATCACTCCACGGACATGAACATTAAGCCCTTAACGGGACATAGAACTGTCCTTGATGAATGGCTCGACAAGCCTTATCAGATACACACGATATCGAATTCTGAACCAACACATAGCCTTCGGGCATGTTGGATACTCCGGCAGGTGGCTAAGAGCGGTGAGGCCATCCTCACCAACACCACCCCAGAGAAGTACTCCTCGGAGGATAAAGATCTCAATGTATTTACGGTCTTCGAGACCTTTTCTTCAAAAAGTCGACACAAAAGGGCACTCCGCGACCTCACCGAAGTTAACCAAGTAGCCGCAATAAATCCTTGGAACGACATGGCGATAACTTTCAACGCTACTGACGAACCACGGGCCCGATCAGTCCGAGCACCAGCCGCTTTAGTTCTAAACCCAATTGTGTACGGCTTTCAGCTCACTAAAGTGCTCATGGACGGTGGCAGCGGATTGAACCTCATTTATGAGGGCACTGTCTACAAAATGCAAATGGACAAGAGCCGCATCAAGCAGAGCAGTACAACCTTCCAAGGCATTATTCCTAGTCATGAAGCGCGATGTCCGGGAAAAACTAAACTTGATGTGGTATTCGGCATACCGGAGAACTACAGGTCCGAAGAGTTAATCTTCCAGGTGGCACCTTTCAACAATGGATATCACGCACTGTTGGGCGAGATGCATTCACACGCTTTCAAGCCATACCTCATTACGGGTACATGAAGCTCGAAATGCCCGGGCCCAATGGAGTTATCACTATCACCAGTGATCCGGACATAACACTCTGCGCCGAAAACAAAACCGCATCCTTGGCCCTCGAGGCAATCTCCGAGGCCCTTGCGGCCGAGGAGCTCACCGCTCTGTGTTCCACAGTGGATTGAGACGATGTAATCCTTGATAAAAGGCCTAAATCCACTTCTTTAAAGCCAGCAGACGAGATAGTCAAATTCCAAGTCCACCCGACGGATCCTAATAAAACAACATCCATTAGAGCACAGCTGGATCCGACAGTCGATGCTGCTCTAAGAGCATTCCTACATGAGAATTGGGGCATCTTTGCCTGGCACCCTTCGGATATGCCAGGAATCCCATGCAGACTGGCCGAACACAACCTCAACATAATAAAGGGGTTCAAGCCAGTCAAGCAAACGCCGCGGCGATTTTCCGAACCTGTCGGCGTTCTGGGAACGGGGGTCCCCAGACTTGCCTGCCTGCGGCCTGCGGTGTGGCTCAAGTGAGGGCCCAACGTAGCCCATCTTCATCAGCTCAAGCTCAAGACCCTCGCGAGGGGCCAAGCCTCGCGGGGCGGACGACAGGAAGCTTCCTTAGGGGCAGCCTCATCAGGCAGGCTCGCGAGGAGGCGGAGAGATCAAGGCAGGGGTACCTCGCGAGGAGCCCGTGACGCAAGCCATGACGATCGAGACCAGGCGGGCGCCGGCCTGTGCAGTGTCCTTGTTTCCCCTTTGGTGCACAGGGAGCAAGCCTGAGCCAAGGCATCGGGCAAAGGTTACCATTCCGGTGCAACGAGAACAAGACCAGCAGAGCGGCAGGACGGAGGTCACCGTGGAGCCCAAGACGGCGTCATCACCAGTGCTTTTGGCAGCCGAAGACCACCTATGGTCAGGATAACTTATACTAGATGTTCCCCTTCAAAATGGCCAATTGTTGGCGCCCTTCCCGCTCAATATTTGGGGAGAGGCCCAGGGCCTCTATAAATAGAGCTAGCCACCATAGAGTAGAGGCACATCGAAGGCAGAGGATCGAACCAGATTAGATCAAAGGGAGAGATCCAGACCAACTAGAACACGCCACACCAGCTCAAGAACACCTCTCGCGAGGCCGTTCTTCCCCTGTACTGTTCGTCATCAGCCCCCGAGGCAATCCACCACACCACACACTGGATTAGGGTATCACACCACAACGTTGGCCCGAACGAGTATAAATCTCGTGTCCCTTGTGTTGTTCATTGTTTCCAGCTTAGATCACACGAGGAGACCGGACGCGGATCGGTAGGGGAGAGATCTCCGCGCGCACCCCAGAGTTCGAACCTTAAGGGTCTGCCGGAACCCGAAATCCGACATTTGGCGCGCTAGGTAGGGGTGCGCCAGAATCTTTCTTCCGCTGTTCGCGTGTGATCTTCCATCGTGTCCATGTCTGACGCTCGTCGGGCTCGCGCCGAGCGCCGGGCTGCTCTCGCCACCCGCGTCGTCCAGACGGGCGACGCCGGGCGGATGCCCACGCTCGTTCTCGCCGCCGCCGCTAACGACGCCATCGCCCGGCGGGGAACGAGCAGCATGCCTCGTCTCAGCACCCTTCGGTGCAGCGGGATGGCCGCACCGCCACCTCATCGCTGACTCCAGCTGGTTCGTTGTCCCACGCCCGTCGCGCCCCCAGGGACGCGCACGCCGCGCTACTCCTGGCAAGAGAGCTCCTGCACTACCGCCCCATCGACGACCTCTACAAGGACTGGATCGCCCGCATCACCGAGCTCGTCAGCGCCGCAGGGTGCTCCCCCTTGCCGTCCCTCTCTATGCCTCGCCCTCGATTCCACGCAGGGGGTGAGGACCAGGAGGCGCCTCCACTACCTCCTCCCCAAGAAGGCGCCCTGGCTCCAAGGCGCGCAGCCCCAGGGCGAGACCCTCCATATCCGGCGCCTGCGCAGCAAGAAGGGAGCTGCCAAGAGATCCCTCGTCCCCAAGAAGGTGCTCGCATGGCCCCAAAGGTGCGCGCCAAGATCGCGTCCCTGCGCCTCCATGACAAGACCCCGCGCTGCTCCAAGCGGCGGCGCGCGGTAATCCCCAGGAGCAGGCTTAGCACCAGCAAAGGGTGCCGGTGGCCACAGCAGGCTGCCACGCCTTCACCCCCGAGCTACGCGGTGTCACATGGCCAGGCAAGTTCAAGCCTGATCTGCCCCCTCGCTACGATGGCACGGCGGACCCTGCGGAATTCCTACAGCTCTACGAGCTGGGCATCGAAGCCGCCAACGAAGACGAAAAGGTCATGGCGAACTGGTTTCCCATGGCGCTCAAGGACGATGCCCGCACCTGGCTCCTGAACCTGGCTCCTAGCACGATCTCCTCCTGGGGAGAGATGCGCACTCGCTTCATCGCCAACTTCCAGGGCACTCGCGACCGGCCCCCGGCCGAGAGCGACCTGCACCGCATCAAGCAACAGCCAGGGGAAACCCTGCAGAAGTATATCCAGCGCTTCAACAACGCCCGCCTCAAGATCCCCGGGGTGACTGAAGAAGCCATCATCTCAGCTTTCTCTGATGGCGTGCGCAACGTCAAGATGAAGGAGGAGCTAGCAATCCATGAAGACACATGCACATCATCGAGACATTCAACTTGGCGACCAAGTGCGCCATGGTGAGGAAGGCGCCTCTCCCTCCTTGAGCTCCGGCGGCCGACCGGAAGAGAAAAAGCTCAAGGCCAAGGACGTGAAGCGCAAGGGGGCTGCCGTGCTTGCAGCGGAACTAGACACCAAGCGAGGCAGGGATCAGCCTGAGTCATCCAAGGGCAGCCGATACTGCGTGTACCACGACCTCCACACCCACAACACCAACGAATGTCAAGAGCTCAGGGCCGTGCGAGATGGGCGAATCGGCCGACGCCCCGAGCGCAACGACAGGGGCTATGGCCGAGGAGGAGGAAGAGGTGGCGGACGATGGGAAGACCGTGGCCCTCGCCAAGGGTGGCGTGACCGACCTCGCGAGGATCGCTGGCAGGACCAGCCTCGTGAGGGAGGCTGGAGAGATCAGCCTCGTGAGGATCGCCCTCACGGCAACGCAGGCCTTCCTCCTCTGCCATCACCGCCAAGGAGGAACGAAGACCAACATCAAGACGAGGGGGCTGGGGGCTTCCAGGAGCCATGCGCAATCGCTTGCATCTTGGGTGGCGCCCAAGCCCCAAAGACCACAACAAGATCTTCAAGCGGTTTGCTCACGAGGTGAATGCAGTCCTCCCAAGCTTGAGGCCACGCGCCCTCTCGGGTGGTCTGCGTGCGCTATCACGTTGTTTCGGCCGGATAATCTCAAGTCTTGGCAACGGCCGGAGTCCTCCCGATGCTTTTCTCCCCAGTCATCAGCAATGTGCAGGTCACCAGGACCCTCATTGATGGCGGAGCAGGACTCAACGTCCTGTCCGTCGAGACGTTCAACAATGTCCAAGTGCCGTACGATCAGCTTCAGCCGACCAAGCCTTTCGGGAGTCACCGATTGTTCCACTATTCCGATAGGGCAGGTTCGCCTTCCAGTCACCTTCGGGCAGCGCAACAACTACCGCACCGAGCTCATCGACTTCGACGTCACCCACATTCGCCTGCCGTACAACGCCATCCTCGGGTACCCAGCCCTAGCCAAGTTCATGGCAGTGACTCACCATGGTTACAATGTCCTCAAGATGCCGGGAAGCGGTGGAGTCATCACCGTACTCTGTGAAGAAAGGGACACAGTGTGTTCACTTGAGCGTGCGTTCCAAGCCGCAGCAATCGAAGACCCAGATCGCAGGAGCGGAAGACTTCCCGAGGCGACCCTTAAGAAGAAGAACCGCTGGCCGAGCCATAAGAAGGCAGGCGCCTCCGGAGGCGGTTGCGTCAGGATTTGCGCCCGATCAGGGAGCGCCACCCTCTCTCGCATAGGAAGGCGCGCCCAATGCCCTCCTCAGGCAGGGCTCGGGGGCTCTTTCTTGGGGAGCCACCGACTTCGCCAAGGTCGCGAGGGAGGTGCTCGGGCACCACTTGGAGGGGTGCTTCCAGGCACGTTTCCCTCAGGAAGGTACAAGGCAAGGAAGACCAAACCCTCAGGAGTTCATCGCAAGAAACACCCAGGAGCTACAGGAGTCGAGAGTCATGCGCGGCAGCCGCCGCTTGCCCGCCGTAGCCCCACATCCAGGCGAGGATGGTGGGCTGCGCGTCTGCATCGATGCGCCGGGCTCAACCGAGCCGCGTCTCAGGAGCGCCTCTGGCCCTCGCGCGTGGGGCGTTGCAAGGGTCCACCTCACAGCTACGCTCGCATGCCTTTCGGCCTGCCGAACATGGTCGCCGCTCATCAGCGCCTGCTGAGGAGCGTTCTGGAGGCTTAGGAGGTCAGGTATCGTGCGGTCCTGGTGGAGGTGGAGATGGCCCTCGAAGACCTACCCATCCCCCCGGAGCCTCCCGAGGCTCCAGGGCTTGGGGGCTCGTGAGGATCGACGTCTCCACCGCGCATCGCCCGCTTCTTCAGCATCGCTTCATCTTCAACGGCATCAGGTGACATCTTTCAAAGTTCCATTTTTAGCTGGGAGCGCCTACAGGGCCGCATCATTCCCAGGTCGTGGGGGTCCGTCCCCGCGGCATGTATCCATTTTGCTTATGCTCTTTACCTACCTTGTTGGGGGCGCCCCTCGGGCTGCATCATCCCCAAGCTGCTCGGGCCCGACCCAGCGGAGTTTGCTTTTCCTGCATTTACCTGAAATGAATTTCCTCCTACGTGCTTAACATACCTGACCTAATCGCCTGCTCGATTGACGCCTACCTATGGAGCAGCTCGCTCTGGCACGACATTTGCGTACGGGTCCGTCCCTGCAATGCGAAGAATCTGAGTGGTCGAGCTCTGGCCGCGGCAGCCCCGCAAGGCGCCATCTCACCAGGCCCTCAGTGCCCCAATCACTTCCTCGGAGCGACCAAAGGTTGGCTGGCAACCGTAACGACAGGTCTTGTCTCTCCTTATGATTGGTGTGCAGGACTCACTCCAGGAGCGATGTGGGGGACATCGCGGGCTCTCTCTCTCCGGCACAGACCGCTTGCACGTCAAAAGGGGGGCGTCTGAGCATCGCGACTCATGGGCTCTTACTGGCTCTCCATCCCTCACCCCCTGGCCTTGACCCACGGCATCGCGACCTGTCATACCAGCGGCGGCTGAGGTCGCTCGTGGGCCAGGACCCGAGGACGTAGAGCATTAAGGAAAGTGCGGGGGATGGGAAGAAGCTCGCGAGGACCTAACCCAGCAGCACCTCGGCTACCACCACTCGAGCCGGACGCCTCGTCAAGGAACTACGCCAAACTCAAAAGATAAGTCACGCCCTTACAGGAGCTGGACCAACGCGGCGCCAAACCCTCGCCCAGCGCAGCTCTGTCACGGCGATGCTGCCTTCCTTTCTCGCCTAGCGAGGGCTGCTCGAGTGCTAAAGGGGACCTCCCGAGCATCACGACTCGGGGGCTCTTACCGGACCTCGGGCCGCTCACCTCCTGGCCTTGACCACGGCATCGCGACCTGGCATACCAGCAACGGCTGAAGCCCGCCTGGGGACTGGGACCTGTCAGCGTAGAGCGCCAAGTCCTCGTGAGGATAGAAAGGGAGAGCCTAGCCAGGACAGGACAAGCACCTCACATCGATTCATATTAAGGATATAATGTTCACAAAAGACATGGCAGACGCCTTACATACCCCCACGGGGTGTTGCTTCGATTCCTCGCAGGGAACAAAGGTACTAATCCTAAGGAACACTAATTGCCCGCACCTCCGCAAGGGATGCCATCATCAACAGTGGGCTGCCCGGCGCCGGCACCAACCCCATCCAGATCAGTGGCGTCGGCGGCTCGATGCAGTCGCCCTACTCCGAGCACGGCGCAAGCTCGGGGGCTCGTAGCTGTCGTCGCTCGTCTCCAGAGTCGCGAGAAGCTCAGGGGAGCCGCTGGATTCCCCAGCTCCTCCGGTGCTGCCTGAGGAACTGCTGGAGGGCCGATGGGCGGGCCAGGTCCTCACCAGTTCGTTGCCCCGGCCGCTTTCCTTGGGGCAGCACTCCAGCCGGCGTCCTTCAGCATCGAAGACCTTGAAAACATCAGGGTGGTGCCGTCGTATTCAAGATGAATCACGAGGGCACCCTCCGTCCGGTAGACCCGGGCGATCTCACCCCAGCCCCGGGTCATGAAGACCTTGCCCGGAGCGACGACCGCGACCTCCGCACCGGTCGCCAGGGTGCTGTAGTCGGCGTGCTGCAGCCAGAGCTCCAGAGACCCACTTGGAGGCATCTCAAAGGAGAAGGAGGGAGGAAGGCGGATCCAAGAGCTTGGAGGCATGGCAGCGTGAAGCACAAGCTCGCGAGGAGCCCTCGGCGTGGACTCCAGGAGGAATGACGCGCACCGCCGTGATTCGCCGGTGTAGACGGCGGAACCGTCGGTGTCGCTCGACGCCCTCTTCCCTAGGGCCCACGACGCGGGCGTACAAGGGCAGCGGAAACCCAGGCGGCGGCCGCTCGTACCACGGCTTCAACGCCTCCTGCCAAGCACCCCATCTCGGCGGCAGAGGACCAGCCGTTTATTCGGCGGAAGAGGATCAGGACCCTCTCGGGGGGCCTTTCCCTTCTCTTCTGCGAGAAAACCCGGCGGATCGGTGCCATTGGAGCGAGAAGAGGCAAGGACGAGGAAGATGAAGAAGGGAGCAGCAGGAAGGGATGGACTGAAGGGGCTCACGCAGTCCCGTACTTATAGCCGGAGAAGGCCAACCGCCGAGCACCACGATCGTAGGTAATCATGACCCATTTCTCTGCATGCAGGGACTTGTCAAGTCGTGCGGTTGCCGAGGCGTCGTGGGGAAGCGCAGACGCCCAGGTCCAGTCAATCGCCACGCGGCGCCCAAGGCCGCAGGCTATTGGGGCCCGCAGCGCTTCACCCTTGCCCCTTTGCTTCTCTGCTAAGCCAAGCCCGAGCACGCCTTGGGCCCGGGGGCTACTGTCGGTGTTCTGGGAACGGGGGTCCCCAGACTTGCCTGCTTGGGGCCTGCGGCGTGGTTCAAGTGGGGGCCCAGCGCGGCCCATCTTCATCAGCTCAAGCTCAAGACCCTCGCGAGGGGCCAAGCCTCGCGGTGCGGACGACAGGAAGCTTCCTTAGGGGCAGCCTCATCAGGGAGGCTCGCGAGGAGGCGGAGAGATCAAGGCAGGGGTACCTCGCGAGGAGCCAGTGACACAAGCCATGACGATCGATACCAGGCGGGCGCCAGGCGGGCGCCGGCCTGCGCAGTGTCCTTGTTTCCCCTATGGTGCAAAGGGAGCAAGCACAGGCCAAGGCATCGGGCAAAGGTTAGCATTCCGGTGCAACGAGACCAAGACCAGCAGAGCGGCAGGACGGAGGTCACTGTGGAGCCCAAGACGGCTTCATCACCAGTGCTTTTGGCAGCCGAAGACCACCTTTGGTCAGGATAACTTGTACTAGATGTTCCCCTTCAAAATGGCCAATTGTTGGCGCCCTTCCCGCTCATTATTTGGGGAGAGGCCCAGGGCCTCTATAAATAGAGCTAGCCACCATAGAGTAGAGGCACATCGGAGGCTGAGGATCGAACCAGATCCGATCAAAGGGAGAGATCCAGACCAAGTAGAACACGCCGCAGCTCAAGAACACCTCTCGCGAGGCCGTTCTTCCCCTGTACTGTTCATCATCAGCCCCCGGGGCAATCCACCACACCACACACTGGAGTAGGGTATTACACCTGGCGGTGGCACGAACGATGTAAATCTCGTGTCCCTTGTGTTGTTTGTTGTTTCCAGCTTAGATCACACGAGGAGATCGGATGTAGATCGGTAGGGGAGAGATCTCCGCGTGCACCCCAGAGTTCGAACCTTAAGGGTCTGCCGGAACCCGAAATCCGACAGAACCCAAGCGACAAGCTATGGGGGAGGAGCTAGCCAAACTACTTGAAGCCGGGTTTATTCGAGAGATAAAACACCCAGATTGGCTAGCAAACCTTGTCATGGTACCAAAGAAGGACAAATCCTGCACCTTTGTGTCGATTTTAAATACCTCAATAAAGGTTGCCCTAAGGACCCCTTCCCACTTCCCCGCATTGACCAGATCATTGATGCAACTGCAGGGCACGATTCACTGTGTTTCCTCGACGCATACTCCAGATACCATCAGATTAAGATGAAGGAATCTGATCAGGCCGCAATGGCATTCATTACCCCGTACGGACCTTTCTCCTTCAACACCATGCCTTTCGGACTCAAAAATGCCGGCGCCACTTATCAACGCATGATTCAAACATGCCTGGAAAAACAAATTGGCAAGACGGTGGAAGCATACGTAGATGATGTAGTCATCAAAACTAAACATGTTGAATCACTGGTGGACGACTTACGTCTTACATTCGACAACCTTCGAACATATGACATACGACTCAATCCGAAAAAATGCGCTTTAGGCGTTCTGGCCGGAAAGCTGCTCAGGTTCATTGTTTCCAATAGAGGAACCAAAGCAAACATGGCCAAAATCCGAGCCTTGTCATAGTTGGCAATACCAATAGACCTAAAGCAGGTCCCAAAACTAGCTGGGTGCGTGGCATCCTTGAGCCGCTTTATCTCCAGATTGGGAGAGAAGGCGTTGCCGCTATATTGCCTGCTTCGACGTACCGACCACTTTGAGTGGACGGACGCGGCAACAGCCGGGTTGGAAGAAATAAAAACTCTGCTAGCAAACAACCCAATCCTTTCCGCACCTAACATTGGCGAATCTATGCTACTGTACATATCTGCAACTCACCAGGTGGTGAGTGCAGTACTCGTCGTTGAACAGAGGAAGAGGGACATAAATTCCCACTCCAAAAACCCGTATACTACATATCGGCAGTTCTCACACCATGAAAATCCTGATACCCGCACTATCAAAAGATAGCATATGCGTTTTTATGGCATCTCGGAAGCTGCGACACTACTTTCAAGAGCGCTCGATCACGGTGGCCTTCAAGGTACCACTCAATGACATCATAAATAATCGAGACGACACCAGCCGCATTGCAAAATGGGCCATCGAACTCCTACCATTGGAAATAACGTGCAAACCACGCTGAGCTATTAAATCTCAGGTGTTGGTCGACTTTGTCGCCGAATGGACGGAAGCCGAACTCCCTAAAGAGTACGACACATACTCCAACTGGGCGATGTACTTCGACGACTCCAAAATGTTAGCCGGATTGGGGGCCGGTGTCATCCTAACATCCCCTACAGGGGACACAGTCCGTTATGTGTTACAAATCATGTATACGGATTCCAATAACACATCCGAATATGAGGCACTACTGCATGGTCTCCGGATGGCTGTTTCTATGGGCATACAACGCCTCAAGGTGCGCGGCGATTCAAACCTCGCAATATCCCAAATAAACGGAGAATTCGATGAAAAAGACCCAAAGATGGCAGCTTACCGCAATGCCGTACTCAAAATATCAGCTCGGTTCGAGGGGCTCGAGTTCCATCATGTGGCCCGAGACAGTAACCAAGCAGCAGACATCCTTGCTCGAATGGGCGCTAAACGCGACCCCGTTCCGCCCACGTGGAAAAGCTCTTTAAGCCATCCGTGGTATGGTAGGACGAGAGCGGAAATACCAGTCCAGCGCCAATCACACCCCGGATGCCGAACACGATTCGGACATCATCGGGGGCTCGGGCACAGAACCAAGCCTTCCGCCCATGTAATCATGGCGGTAATCGCTCCATGGACCGAACCCTTCCTGGCCTACGTTAATGGCGGGAGCTCCCTGAGGACCATAATGAGGCTCGTTGCATCGTTCGACGCTCGAAAGCCTACAAGGTTCATGAAGGAGAGCTCTACAAGAAAAGCACTACTGGAGTCCTTCAAAGATGTATCTCTGAAGAGGAGGTGCGGCAACTCTTGGCCGAGATACATGCTGGGCTCGGCGGCCATCACGCCGCAGCTCGGGCCCTCGTAAGCAAGGCCTTCCGCACAGGTTTTTTCTGGCCCACGGCCAGAGCAGAAGCATAGGCCCTTGTACAGCGCTGTGTCGGGTGCCAGCTCTTTGCCAATCAAAGCCATATGCTGCCCATCCCTAAGAACAATCCCCATTGCCTGCCCCTTTATGGTCTGGGGGCTAGACATGGTCGGACCCCTTGAAGGGGGAAGCCATAAGAAGAAATACTTACTGGTCATGGTTGATAAATTCAATAAGTGGATAGAGGCCAAACCAGTAAAAACGGTTGAAGCCGGACTGGTGATTGATTTTATCTCCGGTGTCGTACACCATTACGGTGTCCCACATAGCATTATTACTGACAACGGCTCTAACTTCACAGCCGATGAGGTGAAAAACTGGTGTGCTAATCTAGGTATTAAACTCGATTATGCCTCCGTATATCACCCAAAACAAACAGTCAAGTTGAACGGGCCAATGGCCTGATAATGAGCGGCATCAAACCCAGACTAGTGCGATCCTTAAAGGAATCGGATAAACGCTGGGTCGAGGAGCTCGACTCCGTACTCTGGGGGCTGCGGACCACACCCAATCGCACGACCGGATACACACCATTCTTCATGGTGTACGGCGCAGAGGCTGTCCTGCCCTGCGATATTATTCATGACTCACCTCGAGTGCGCATGTACGAGGAGAGAGAGGCCGAGCTCGATCGGAAGAGCGACTTAGATGGTCTTGAGGAGGAGCGCGATGTTGCAAAAGCCCGTTCCGCATTCTACCAACAACAAGCTCGAAGATACCAAAGCAGAGAAGTGCGGGCTAAGACTTATAATGTCAGTGAACTCGTTGTACGCCTACCAAAGAAGAAAAAGGGCAAGCTCAAGCCCAAATGGGAGGGTCCCTTCATTATAGATGAAGTTCTCATTGGAGGATCCTATCGCCTTCGCAATGCGTCGGACAATAGCTTAGAGCTGAACCCATGGAACGCTGCCAGACTCCGAAGATTCCACGCCTAAGTCCACACACATTGTTTGTTACCTTTTTCTCCATTTCCCTTTTTTCCTTTTTATTTTGATTTCTTTTACAACTTCTAGCATGTGTTCGGGTAAGCCGCACGCTTGAGGGGTATACATCCTTAAATGCACACACCCCACAATAACTGGGGGCTTCCTTCAATAGAAGCTTATTATTATTTCGAGCATAAAGCTCACCATATATATATATGTGTATTGTTTGCTCATATACGTCCTATATTCGCCATCATATGCACCTCCATGACTTAAGTTTTTGCCAAGCTGGGTTGCCTGGATCGTGTTGTAAGTGCATCTAGTGCCACCCCTAGTTGGTTTTGGAGTATTGACGACAAACTTGGTTGAGGGACTAATGTGTTTGTGAGAATTGCAGGATAACACAGGTAGTAGTCCCACATTGATTTAGTTTACCTACTAGAGATGACCCCTCAAAATGTGTGAAGACATTGAAGACAATAGTGGTTTGTGAAGATATTCACAACGAAGATTATGACTTGAGAAGACATTCACATGAAGACTATGGAGTGCGAAGACATAGTTGTTTCGTAGTTTCCTTTTCTTCTTTATTGAGTCATAGGAACCACCGCCTTTGTTAAGTGGGGTCCAAGTGAACAAATTGAGTGGTCAAGTGATGCTCAACCAAATCCTATGTCTTGACGAAGACAATGAGAGCAAATCTTATCCAGGAGATGGATGAGTCGACTTTACTTGTAGCCCAAGTCAAGCTGCAGCGTGTGTTTGAAATCGACCCGTTGGAACGTGTCGGTTCCTTAGTGACCCAGGGGTCATTTTGGACAAATCAGGTCGGGTTGCCTCCACGGCTATAAATAGCCCACCCCCTACACCATAAATTGGTGGCTGCTCAGAGTTAGTGCACGGCTTTTGTCGTTTGAGAGCAACCCACCTCGGAAGCATTTGAGAGAGAGATCCTTGCGAGGACAAAGCCCAAACACCCAGAGCCAAAGAGTGTTAAGCATCACTGAAGTCTTTCTATCTGCATGATCTGAAGACTTGTTACACTTGAGGACTGTGAATCCTCCATCCGGTTAGGCGTCACATTCTGAGCATCCAAGAGTCATTGTGGATTGCCGGTGAACGAAGTTTGTGAAGGTTTGGAAGTCTACCTTGAAGACTTACCAGAGTGATTGGGCGAGGTCTAAGTGTTCTTAGCTCAAGGGAAATAAGGTGAAGACATGGTCTTCTGAGTTAGATCTTAGCCTCCCTAACTAGATGTATAGTTGTCACAGCAACTGGAACTGGTCCAACAAATCCTTGTCCTCACCAAGCAACTCGTTCTATCTCTCAGCTCTCTTTACTTATAGTATGTTTTCGTGAAGTCATTGCCTGCTTGCATGATCTGATTGGCTTCACTGTGTGAAGACTGTTGTTGTTTGGCTTCATACTATCTTCCAACCCGATCCTTACTACCTAGCTGTTAATAGTCTTCGTGCTTTCACTTCATTGCTTACTTGACTGTGGCTTGTCTAGTGTAGTCTACCTTCTGCTGCATATTAATAGGTTCATTTCTACTGCTTGTCTTCAAAGCCCCCGTGTTTTGAAGTTTCATAAAAATCGCCTATTCACCCCCCTCTAGTCGATAACTAGCACTTTCAATTGGTATCGGAGCAAGGTGCTCCCTTGTTCTTTGTGATTCGGTTTAACCACCCTGAGTTTTAGCTATGTCGACTGCAGGAATAATCAAAGTCTCCGTTGCGTGCCCTGTCTTCGATGTTATTGATTACCCCTACTGGAAGAATAAGATGCATATGCATCTTGAAGCCATTGATGTCAACCTCTAGTATGTCGTCAAGAACGGCGTTCCCAAGGCCGGTGAAGGTGTCACCCCTGCTGATGTCAAGAGGTTCATTCAACTGGATTCGACTGCCAAGAACATCATCTATGGTCATCTGACCAAAGGACAGTATGGTCGTGTGAGTGTTGTGGAAACTGCGGAGCTAGTTTGGGACTGGCTCTCCAAGGTCAACGAAGGCGTCTCAACACAGAGAGATTCAAGGATCAGTGTTCTTCACAACCTCTTCAACCACTTCAAGAGAAATGACAATGAGAATGTCCAGCTCACATTTGATCGCCTCACTGATATCACAAATGAGCTTCACGCACTCGGTGCCACAGAGATCACCAAGCACGAAATCGTCAAGACACTCTTGAGATCGCTTCACAACTCATTTGATACCCTGGCGTTGATGATTCAAGAACGCCCTAACTTCAAGACTCTCGATCTGTCTGACATACTTGAGAGGCTCGACACACATGAGTTCCAATTATCTGAGAAAAGAGATATCTATGGTCCCAACTATGGCCGTACTCGCGCTTTGAAGGCAAAGGTTGTTTCCTCATCTGAAGAAGAATCTGACTACTGTTCTGAGGATCCTGAAGACATTGGAAAGGAGCTTGCTATGCTTGTGAAGAAGTTCATAAGTTCACCAAGAAGAAAGGCTTTGGAAAGTCTTCAAGATCCAGCTCTAGAAAAGATGAAGCTTCCACATGTGATCACAAGAAGAGAACATGCCACAAGTGCAAGAAACCTGGTCACTACATCTCTGAGTGTCCACAGTGGAATGAGACCAAGAAGAAGAAGAAGAGCAAGGAATATGATTCTGATGACAAGAAGAAGAAGAAATCCTCAAAGTCTTCTTCAAAGTCTTCATCAAGGTCTTCATCACACAAGAAGAGCTCGTCTGGCAAGGCTTGTGCTTTTGTTGGCAAGGAGATGGATTTAGAGGAGGAGTCTGCTTCTAAGGAGGCAGAGGTGGAGTCTGAGGAGGAGTCCGATTCAGGCGTGGCCAGCTCGGCTCTGGCTACTGCCTATGTTGCCAAATCCATCAACTATGAAGATAATGGATCCGTCACCAACGCCAATGCTGATGATAAGGACGACTCTGCTCCCACCTACTGCTTCATGGCACGCAGTGCCAAGGTAAACTCACGCGATGCTTACTTTCAAACATCAAGTGAAGATGACTCTGAATGTGAATCTAAACCTAGCTACAAAACACTTGCTAAAATTGCAACTGAACAACAGAATGCCATGGAACATATTCAAAAATTGCTAGAAAAAGCGATGACCTGTTGGACGCGAAAATGACCCGATCTCAGTCCTTAACTGAAGACATCAAAATTCTTCATGTTAAGTATGAGGAACTTGAACATCGTCATGAAATGCTCTCAACAACTCATGAAAAGCTTTCCTACGATTATCTTCAAAGGAAGCAAGAACTTGAGAACTTGAGAGCGGCTCATGAAGATCTTCAAAAAGAGAATGAGTCACTTCATGCTCAATAGATCAGTTCCACTCAGGAAGGATTTGAACCACCATGTCTAAAATGTCTTGAGCGTGATAACGCTGTCTCTATTGTTGAATGTTCAACTACTGCTACTGTTGCAATATCTTCAACTGCTGATGTGGTAACTAACCCCTCTACGGAGGATACCACTACGATTGCTGATGAGAATGCCAGGTTGAAGACATTGCTTGAGACAGGAATGTACAAAAGTCTCAAAGGGCATCAGACACTATGTGATGTCCTTAAAAAGCAGATTCTGAACCGAAACCCTAGGAAAGAGGGTGTTGGGTTCGAAAGGAAAATGAATGTTGATGGTACTTCTTTGGAAGCTGAAAGCGGTACCCCAAAACCACATGGGTTGCTGCAAAGGGACCTTCAGTGGATCCGTCTACCTTATCTAGATTCACTTGTGCTAACCCGATTATCATTGATGAATACTTTGATGCAAACTATAAACTGTTTAAGAATCAGAATGGTGAAGTGTTTGCCAGGTATATTGGTACTAACTGCAGGAATGGGCCACCTATGAAGAAGATTTGGGTGCCCAAAAGTTGTCTTGAGGATCTTCCTGTGAATGTCATCATGACACCACCTGAGAAGAAGACAAACCCCAGACCAAAGGCTTCATATGGTCCAAAGGCTTCATATAGATAGATAACTCACTAGAGTCACCCTAACGCCAACGTTTTACAGGGAAACCATACTCAGACTTGTGAATATGGGCGTGTTTCTTCAAACCGCTATGTTCATAAGACCAAGGACTATTCTGCTTATTCTTATGAATATTGTTCACCTCCTGCAAGGCTATTTGCTAGGGCTCCAAAGCTGAAGTTCTCAAATGCTGCACTTAGACTCATTGCTTCTAAGCCACACCTAAAGATGTGGGTGGTTAAGAAAAATCAACTCTCTTTTTCAGGGAAAGGTCTCCAGCTAGAAATCAAAGGCGTTTGATGCTTATGCCAGGGACCTAAAACATCTTGTGGGGCGCAAGATAAAATGCCCAAATGGTCTTACTATGTATTTTGTTCCTAGATTCCTTGACAGTCATCCTATCTTCCCTAACCAGGATCTGAACTTTGATAATATGATTATTCATCAAATGTTTATGCTTCACATTTCCCTTGGTGAAGCCTATCCCCCTAACTGCACTATAGGGTACGATACCAAAGGCTTCTGAGTGGATTTTGGACAGTGGATGCACTAACCACATGACTGGTGATCGAAGTCTTCTCATGGGCTCAACCTTATGTCCATCTGACAAAAGTCACATCACATTTGCTGACACAGGTAAAAGCAAGGTATTGGGTCTAGGTAGAGTTGCAATCTCAAAGGATCAACACATGGATAAAGTGATGCTTGTTGAATCCCTTGGTTTCAACTTAATGTATGTCTCAATGCTTTGTGACTTGAACATGATTGTGATATTTGGAAAATATCGTTGCCTTGTTCTTATGGAATCTGACAAGTCTCTAGTCTTTGAAGGTTATCGGAAAGATGATCAGTATATGGTAGATTTCTCAGCAGGACCACAGTTGGCCGTATGTCTTCTAGCAAAAGCTTCAGAGTGCTGGCTCTAGCATTGAAGGCTAGGGCATGCTGGCATGAGGAACTTGTACACAATCGCGAAGAAGAAACACGTCGTAGGCATTGAGGGCATCAAGTTCAAGAAGGATCATCTGTGTGGTGCCTGCGAAGCTGGAAAGATGACAAGGGCCAAACATCTCTCGAAGACAATCATGACGGCATCTCGTCCCTTCAAGCTGCTTCACATGGACTTATTTGGCCCTACTCACTACTCTACTCTCACTACCACTGCTTGCCTCTATGGCTTCGTCATTATTGATGATTATTCCAGATACACATGGGTGCATATAATCCTTTACAAGAATGAAGTGCAGGATGTCTTCATACGATTTGCCAATCGTGCCATGACGAACTATGGCATCAAGATCAAGCACATCAGAAGTGACAACGGCACAGAGTTCAAGAACACCGGCCTCAACACTTATCATGATACATTGGGCATAACTCATGAGTTCTCAGCTCCATACACACCTCAGCAGAATGGCATCATGGAGCGCAAGAACAGAACCCTCATTGAGATGGCTCGGACGATGCTTGATGAGTACAAGACTCCAACGAAGTTCTGGCCTAAAGCCATTGATACTGCATGCGACGTCATCAACCGTGTTATCTTCACAAGCTTATAAAGAAGACATCCTATGAGCTTCTAACTGGTAAGAAGCCAAACGTCAGTTACTTCAGAGTATTTGGTGCTAGAGTCTTTGGATCAAGGATCCACATCACACTTCAAAATTTGCACCGAAAGCACGTGAAGGTTTTATGCTTGGCTACGGAAAGATTCGCACTCCTACAGAGTCTTCAACCTCTTTCACTATAAAGTGGTTGAAACTGGGATGTGCTATTCAATGAGACTAACGGCTCGCAAAGAGAGCACCTGCCAAATGTGCTAGATGAAGTCCCACCTAGTGAATCGATCAATCTTATGGAGTGCTGGAGAGATCATACCTTCAGAGGCACAGTGAAGACGAAATCATCATTTACGCACCTAATCAACTTTGAAGACCTTTGGTCACCTGAAGCCAATCTTTGAAGATGAAGACAATGATCAACAAGGGCAAAATCTTCGTCCAGTTCATCCTCGTGTTGCAAATGAAGTACAGATTGAGAAGATAATTGATAACATCAATGCACCTGGTCCACTCACTCATTCAAGAGCAACATAGCTAGCAAATTTCTGTGGGCACTTTGCATTTGTCTCTATATCAGAACCCAAGAAAGTTGCTGAAGCCTTCATGGAACATGAATGGATTCACGCTATGCAGGAAGAGCTTCAACAGTTCGAGCTGAACAATATATGGGAATTGGTCAAGCGTCCTGATCCTCGCAAGCACAATATCATGGGAACCAAATGGATCTATCGCCACAAACAAGATGAGCATGGTCAAGTTGTCAGAAACAAGGCTTGTCTCGTTGCTCAAGGATACACTCAAGTTGAAGGGATTGACTTTGATGAAACTATCGGATTTCGGGTTCCAGCAAAATCCTTGAGGTTCGAACACTGGGGTGCGCACGAAGATCTCTCCTCCCCCAAGCTCACACCCTCACCACGATCTCCAAGCTTAACGCGTCGAACTCACAGAACAAGAGACACAAGGTTTCACTACTAGGAAAAGGCCTACTAATGGCGCACTGGTTTTGCCTACTAATGGCGCATTACCAGTGCGCCATTAGTAGCACGCCACTAGAATTCTTTACTAATGGCGCACCACTGGTGCGCCATTAGTATCTGATGTACTAATGGCGCATCAAGCGATGCGTCATTAGTATGTAAAACCATGCGCCATTAGTGTTGCCTCCGGGGCCATACGTAAGCATGTGCTTTGTCATACTAATGGTGCATTACGTGGCGATGCGCCATTAGTATCCTTTAACATACTAATGGCGCTTTTGGTGGTGATGCGCCATTAGTATGAATATTTGGTTTCTTTTGCTTTTACGATTTTTGCACGAGGTTACAAAATATATTATTGGACGAGAATATAGAGAGCAGCACACAGCAACATCAGATTCATCGAATACAATAGAAGATTAGTCTCCGAATACAATTCATCATATTAGTCTCTGAATTCAAAAGACCGAACAAAGATAAAACATTACAAGTCTCAAGACCGCGAGTATCAAGTTTGTCTTCACATTACAAGTCGATATCGATCATCTAAACTACCATCACATAGAAGAGAGTTGTGGTCATCACGATGAGCATCATCGCGATCAAACCGGTCTTCATCCGGTTCCTCCAACGCTCCCTCCTCTTCCGCTAGATAGCGGGCGTATCTAGATTCGGCCTCCACCCTAGTGGTGTACCCTTTATGCTTATTACGCTGAAGCGGTGAACCTGTCTCCGACACTCCTCCCGATTAAATCGTAGACTCAGGAACCTTACCCTTGTACCACGACATACGATGGCATCTCTATGCACAAGCCAAACAACAGACAATACATAAGCAATATGTAAGTATGCGACAAAAGGATCGGAAGAGAAAAGCAAGACATTAATAGCACGATTCATGGTCCTACTAATAAATAGCATCGATTACATCTAAGTTGAACGACTGTACAAACCAAAGAGACATACAAATTCATTAAAGTATAATTACAACATGAGCCAATCAATGTTTCAGAACTACACATCACTACTTTCGACTCGACTCATCGGACAGGAGCGTGGATGAAGCCGCCGTCTATCGTGATGGTCATGAAATCGCGGTCGTTGTCAATCTGCATTTGTAGAGTTTCATCTATATCACTATTGGACGGTTGATATCTGAAGAAGAACTGCCCCGAGGTATGAAGGACATCTTGATGGATGATGTCCGCAAACTCCGACTGGATGTGAAAGAATTCTTGTCTGAGGTCCGCGTCCTGGACTGCCGACAAGCTCGCGGCCCAATCTTTGAGATTATCACGGTAGCGAAGTTGATGATGGTCCCTTACGAGTGCCCGCATGTGATGGAGGGCATAGTAGGCATCCTTCTGACCGCCAGGCGGCTGCTTGACGCAGCAGAACTTCATATTGTGTGAGAACATGTGCTTGCCATACTTACGAACTGCCCTGGTGAAGGTGCCTCCAGATTTGGCGTAGCCGGGGAGAACATCATCAAGAACTTTCTTGACTTTTGCGTAGTCTATCTTGGAGTTACGGTTCGGGTTGAAATACGTGGCCATGGAATATTTCGGGCTTAAGATGATGAGTGTGCAATGTGTGTCACTGCACAGAACACGGAATGTTAGAAAAAAAAGAACGATCGAAATCTAAGAAATCATATGTTACGGGGCGGTTAAAGGATGACTTACTCGGAAAGTAAGCCACAAGGAAGTTATCCTTATACGGGTTTGCGAATAGCGCCTTGAGGTGTGAACTTCGCAACTTGGCGGTCCCAGTGCTGCTCAAGTGCTTGGCACGCATAAGTAGAAGGGTCGACTATCACGATGTCCGGGTCTTGTCTCTAATGATCCGCAGCTCCATACTCGGCGAAAACAGCCGAGCGAAGGTGTAGTGCAGCGGATGAAGGTTAAACATAGCAAAGATGTGATCAAACCGCGGAGACGATCATTACCCCGATGTCGCCATCCACAAAGCCCTTGCCCTCTGGCACCTTGGCCACGAAAACCGGGTATGCCACATCATTCTCTCTGAGACGCCGCTTCTCCAAAGAAAGAACACTGTCGTGCAGACTCTGCATAGCACTGGTTGTAGCATTCAGCATATTTGGCGGTAGCATCGCCCTACCCACCACATGCACCCTCCTCGAGATATCCTTAGGTGAAGGTGGCCCGTCCTGAGCACGGATCGAACGCGGTGCCGGCTGGCTCGCACCGGTGCCCTTGTTAGTCTTTCGTTTCTGTCCCTTCTTCTTGATCTCCTGTAATGGGACCGAGTTACGCTCACGCACCGCCTTCTTGAGCGTGTTGGGGCTGATAATATTTCGCACCTCGGCTATCTCGAGGCAAGGTGAAGGCGGAGCTGGAGGCGTGTCACGAGAACTGAACGGGCATGACGCTGTTGCAATTGGATTTCTCCACCGTACCAGCTAGATCGCGGTCGTCTTGGTTGGGTTCTTGAAAAGAGGCCAGCAGAACTCGTCAGCGTACCCATGTTCGGCAAAGTACTTATTAACTTTGGTAAATGTACCGTCGTCGTTGTCGTCACCGTCCGGATCTTGTGCCATAGGGCTGTCCGAATCCTGTGCCATAGGGATGTCCGGCAGGTCCGATAGCGTTGCGGCGTTCTTGCCATGGCTTGGCGCCGGCACGACTGGCGGTCTTGTCTGTGGGGTGGTGTCCCCTGCCCCAAGCGAATCTGGCTCTTCGGCCAAAGCAGGGGCGATTTACGCAGCGCCGAGGGTCATCTCATCTTCTTCGTCGGCCCGGCTGGTCGAATCGGAGGTAACGACTCGTCGCAACTGGCAGCACCGAACCACTTCAACCCTATACACCGTGGGTGGCATCGGATTACCGTGGAACATGGGGTTGCCGGTTGAACAATTACGCCCTTGGCGACATCGACCAACTCGGCGCCCACGAAGTGCGAGAAGAGTGCAAGGCGTCGGCGGTGCTCGTGAAAACATGTAAAGGGCGTCGAGGATGCCCGATCAAAGGCAAGGAGATGAAGTCATCGGCCGAGAGGCTTAGTTACCGTGATCTTTGTCGAGCTCGGCTAATGTCGAGGCACCGCCAACGGCATGCAATCGACGGAGGGGGCGCTTCTTGGCGAGGTGCGGCGGCGTACACCGGTGCATTAAGCTCCAATGCCCGATGCGGCGCCGGAGACACGAATACCGCCTCCACCGGAGACACCAATGGCGCCGCCCGGAGACACCAATGGCGCCGCCGGAGACACCAATGGCGCCGCTGCCGCTTATCTTGATTCTTGGCCGTGAAGCTGGGAACCGGGGGAGGCCCCTATTGGCCGCCCGCAATCCACGTCGTCAGCCCATGAATCAATGTAGGCACCATGGCGTTGAGCTTCGTTCCCAATTGTTGTTCCACTTGCTCTTGGAGAAGCTCCGGAATCTGCGCCACTTGTGCCTTGAGTTCTTCAACCTCGCTCGTCTGGCTTTCCGAGCTGGTCTTTTTCTCCTTCCGCACACCAGCGGTATAGTATGTACCCCATTTTGTGGACAAGCCTTTGCCGACCACACGACCAACTAACGTCGGCTTAGTGAGCTTATCCTTGTTTTTCATTACGTTCAACGCCCTATTTAAAGGGGTGTCGAAAGGGGAGCTCTGAGACGACCCCGCGCTCGCTTTTCGGTGTCTGCGAAAGGAACGTGAACCATTTAGAAATATTGGGGATTAATTAGAGTGCAACCATATGGAGCTAATTACAGCGGGGTGTATTCCTTACGAGAACAAGCTCAAGCGCCACGGTCTTGGATCCGTGGTAAGCTCCTTTGTTATCGGGTCCTCCTTGTACCGGGCCCCGACATAGTTCTTGGTCCGCTTGTCACCGCTGTATTTCTCGGCGGGGCGGTAGGCCTTGCTCAACGCTCCGCGTCCTCCTTGTCCCATATAGGCTCCGCCACTCTGTAACCGCCGGGACCGAGTTTGTGTTCCCTAAGTTCAACTCCGCATTTCTTTCCCCCAATCGACTTGATTCGAGGAGGTTGCCTTTGCTCTCGCACTTGATCTTGAACTCCTTGTACTCATCTTCGCTCATCAAAGGATATTTCGCCTTGATCTTCTCATAACTATCACCTTTATCAATCATTCTCTTCACCGCGCTTCTCCAAGTAGACAGGTCGTGCTCATCTTCGTCGAGCGGCCTTTGTTCACTTTATTCCCTGAGAGGCGTGTGTTTTCAAATTCGGCGGGGAACTTGTATCGTTCGTGCAACTTCGTGAAGTCGAGGTTGCGCAAATTCACTCGTTCCTTATGCCTAAGGTTCTCGGTGTTGATCGAGACGGTGCTCCGGAGAATGCACCCGAGCTGAACCGAGTTCCCCTTGACTATATGTTTGGGCTCCGTTGGATTCCCGTCGGAGTCCACTTGAGTGAATTCCTCCTTGAGGGTGCGGAGCGCATTCGGGCGCCGGTCCTTCCTTTGCTTCTTCGGTTGGCTGCCATCTGTGTGTGCGCCGACATCATCAGTGGTGGCATCCTCGGCGGCACCATCAGTGGTGTCATCCCCGACGCCACTAGGGGTTGTGTAATCAGGATCGGTGTCTTCCGCGGCGTCCTCATAGCGGTGAGGTTGTTCCTCCATCTCCTGGGACAGCTCCCAGAATTGCATGCCGCCCAAACCACCGGCCTCATCGTTGTGGGCCATGTTTCGCTCTAAATAGGAAAAAAGTTTGGTCAAAAAGTTGGTTATTGTAAAGGAACAAGATCATGGTCTCATCATTTAGGGTTTGTCGACACCGAGGCACCCTAAAAGCCTAAGCTTTCATCATTTAGGGTTTGTCGACGTGAGGCACCCTAAAAGCCTAAGCATACATCATTTAGGTTCTCATCGACACCGAGGCATCCGGGCAGCCAAGTTAAGTTTTCATCATTTAGGGTTTATCGATGCCGAGGCACCCTAGGTTGGGCCTAATCACTTGGCTCTATTGCCACCTATGTTGGGTTTTATCATCTAGGGTTTATCGATGCTAAGGAGAATTCTAAGTTGGGTCTAATCACTTGGCTCTATTGCCACCTATGGTTTAATGCAGCAAGAATGGCAGGCAGTTGATCCTACTTAACTAAGTACTAAGATACCCGGCCCATGCATTAGTCATGAAGTACCCCATATGTCCTATTTTTAGCAAAGTCATGCTAAAATTCACGGAAAATTTTAGCATGACCTTTGCTGAAAATAGGACATATGGAGTACCCGAATTTGCCGGAACGGAAGTTAATCGACATTCCGGCAAACTCAAGGGCCTCTCGGGGTACCTGCAAGATGATCATCATCTTTGCAAGAAAGTAGCTCAAGTTTTTGACAGTAGCCTCTGAAGAAAACAGCATTGCAACATTCAAGTTCAGATATACACCTTTGAACATTTGACCGATTACCTCACGAAGAAAAATATACGCTGACTATTGGACACAAAGAAAACAACTATTGTAAACATTAAGTCATGGTAGTGTGCGCTGAAGCAATTACAGTATAGGAAGAACAACACAACAGTAGCAAATACAAGTCCTTAGTAAATGTAAGAGAAGTGTACTAGAGCTGTAAACAGACTTAAAAAACCCACATGATGTTATAACTGTATACACTGAACATGATGATACCAAATGGGAACCAGAATGTTAACAAAATTACACCATGATGATACCAAATTCTTGCAGCAGTACAATGAGTTCACAGGATAAAAAATCATCCACATTCACCAACCCAAAGCTGGTGGAGATATAGCAAACCAGAACCTCGAGTGTTTACGCCATTTTATTTTCCCCGTTATATGTTTTTTGATTCATGTCATGGTACTTGCTGTCAAACAAGTATTTTCTTTCTACATAATCTGGGAAGTTTCCTTCTTCTTGTCTCACTATCTTCTTTGTCTCACTACAAAAACTAGTATGCTTAGTTGAGACTAGTATGCTTAGTTGCATTATGACGGGCAAAGTGTCACGATTCGGACAACAGAGCAGCTAAGCATAGCAAGTGGATAGTTTAGTCGGTATACTAGTACTCTTTAGAAAGCATGAGACATATATTACACGGAGGAGACTTCGTGGGAGAGTTGCTGTGAATTGAAAATACAACGAGATCAACAAAGACGATAAGATATATACTGAAATTATCATAACAACATGCCGACTACGCCATGGTCAAAGAATAGATTATGATAATTGGACAAGTACAGGTCAAACTAGATAATTTTAGAACCGGTTTAACCATTGTGAGGATAAACCAATGCATCCAAGACTGGGCTTAGACTAATATCCTCATAGCATAATCGACATCAAGCAAATATTATAAGAACGGTGAAAATGTATGTTCACTTGCAAATGAATATGGACCAAGTGTTACGATTAACTACTTAAAGAATTAGTTCCATATTGTTGCATGAGAATTGTAGAGAGAAAAGATACATGGTTCTACTTACGGGATTGGTTACATCTCTTATTGTTCACATTCTTGTCAAAGGACTTTAACCATTAATTATCGGAAGAACTAATGCACATTTAAACACCACGAATCCGGAAGAAGTAATACAACACTACATAGTACCTCTGTAGTTTCCATGCCAAACTTTGGGTGATATCAAACCATTAGAAAGCATGATCATGAGAACAACATCAGTTTGAAAGATATTGTAACCCCTCACGGTAACAAATATTCATCTACTCATTTGTAGAAACCTAGGAGTAACAAGGCGCACTTGCCAATAATGTTTTATTTATGCTTCCCAAGGACCAACTCCTAAAGCGAACACAAAAACTGTGTGCACATACGCAAGTTGTAGAAGGAAAAGGTGCAACACTAAAAAACTATCAAACTAACAGATCCATTAATCAATTATGGACTTCTTACATGTTACATCTATCATTAGTGGCCGAGAAAGAATAGTAATTAATGTTTCATATTGTTGCATGAATCCAAACTCCTTTGGAAAATTCACTAATTGAGCCTAGCTACTTAAAGAAAGAATCTCTAGGCGGATGCTTAGTTGAGACTAGTATCCTCTAAAATGCATCTAAATGCAAGCTCAAAGATTTGAACATTTGGAAAACCCTAGCTACTTAATTCTCCAACCCCCTTTCCTTGTCCAAATTTCTCCAACCCCCAACCCTAGAACACATCAGAAGGAAATAAAGAGGGGGAAGAGGGGGAAGCGGCTCGGGTGCTCACTTGGGAGGTCGAGGGCGACTCGGGGTAGCTGGAACTAGTCGAGGCGGCGCAAATTCAGCGTCGAGCGGTGGCTTTCCTCCTGGGCAGGCCGCGCGGTCGAGGGCGTCGAGCGGTGGCGCTTCTCCTGGGCGTCCGAGCTCGTCCGGGTCCTCGTAGTCGAAGAGGAAGACGGCGGCGGTCCTCTGGCAGGTCAAGACGCAGTGTTGGACGGCGAGCACGTCGAGGGCGCAGTGGGGCTGGGAGGGGAGGCGCTTAGGGAGAACGTCGAGGCACTCGGCTCGGGACGGCGAGGAGGTGGCGCTCGGCTGGGGGCGAGGGAGGCGGCGAGGGAGGCCTTCGGCTCGGGATGTGAAGGAGGCGAGGGGCGGCAAGGGGACGGCGAACACGTGGGGCAGCAGCTGAGATCTATGAGGCATGGGAGATATTATAGAGATTGGGGATTTAGTGTGTGGTGAAGCTTTCTAATGTCGCACCACCCCCTCGTGCGCCATAAGTACGACTATTCTAATGGCGCACCACCCCTCGGTGTGCCATTAGAATTTTGTTTTAATCTAGCCCACTGGCCCTATCTACAACCTAACCCTATCTACAGCAGAACCCACCCACTAGCCCATTGGTCAAGACGCAACACACACACGGGAGGTCACAGGTTCGATTCCCAGGCTCCCCAATAATTTTTTATGCATTTTAAATGCTGTTTTTATATTTATTTGTGTTTAAACATGTTCAAACTTGTTTAAATCATAACCGTAATATTTTTTTTAATAAAAACAGTAATAATTTTTTTAAAAATATGTTCAAATTTGTTACTTGAAAATATCATCGGCGGCGGCGGTGGAGCGGGAGGGGTGCGGGGTGCCGTTGGCGGTGGAGCGGGAGGTGCGGGGCCGGGGCTCGTCGGCGGTGGAGCGGGGAGGTTGTGGTGGGTCATCGTCGGCGGTGGAGCTAGCAAGGGAGGTGTGGGTGGGATCGAGATGGAGGGATCGAGATCGAGATGGAGGGGGAATCGAGATCGAGATGGAGGGGGATCGAGATCAAGTGTCCTCATGAATTCAAAAAGTGCCCATGAAATTTAAAAATATTCATGATATCAAAAAGTGCCCATGAAATACAATCGAGAAATGAAGTCTATGATTTAAATACAATAGATCTTAGCTAGCTATCTGTTCACAATCTTCTTGCCCTTCTTTTTCACAAATGGAGTTCTTCTGTGGAACGGACGTCCTTTAGATAGGGTGGTCCTGCTTCTTCTTGTGGTGTGTGCTGCTACTTCATCGTCGTCGTCATGTTCGATCTTTGGGTCGCCGTACTTGTCGAAGTCTTGCTCATTGGCTACTCCATCCATTCCGATGATCTTCCTTTTGCCTCTCCTCACGACAACACGACTGGGCTTTGACGGGTCGGTAATGAAGAAGCATTGGTCCACTTGGGAAGCCAGTACCCATGGCTCATTTTTCACGGTGACGCTTATGCGCATGATCTTGGATTTGGCTTCGGGTATAACCATGGTGGTGAAATACCGGTCTTCTTTTAGGACGCTCTTGGCCCATCTGACACGGAACATCGGGACCTTCTCTCCAGCGTAGCTCAGCTCCCAGATCTCCATGATCCTTCCGTAGTATCTGTCCTTGTCGTTGTCGGTGTAGGATTCCATCGTTACCCTGGAGTTCTGATAACCATCGCTCTTCATGTCCTTGTTCTCGGTGTAGAATGTGTAGCCGTTGATATCGTACGCCTCATAGGTCATCAGGTTGTGCTCGGCATACTGTGACAAGGCGAATATGAGTTGTTCTTCCGGAAGAATCCTCATGTAAAGGGTACGACGAAGCTTACGCTTGAACCAACGCGTGAAACATGAGTTGTGCTCTTTGATTATATCTCCGTCCAGTCCTCTGTTGGCCTCGGTCATTGTCGTCTTCTCAATAAAGGTTTTGTGCTCTACCACCCAAGGATCGACCACGTCTATGTGTTGTAGCGCGACTAGGTTTGCTCTTTCAAAGTCGGGCGAGTCGACCCTCGAAGTCGACATGCATTTCGGCGACCCTCACGGTGACCCCATCCGGTGAGCCTGCCGAGGTGCTGTTGTGGGCAGACCAGCGGGGTTCTCGATGCCTAGATAATTCGTGCGGTAGGAGATGCACTCTTGATCGAAAGCCCCTTGCTATACTTCCCTCCGGACGTGACATGTTGCGAGCGTATCCGTTGATGACACCATTCATCCTTTCGAGCGGCATCATCTTTGTGCGAGAACGTCGGCCGAGTTGGATGATATCCTCCATGATATGGACCAGCAGATGCACCCTAACGTCGAAGAATGCGGGCGGGAAGTACATCTCAAGCTCGCATAGTATCACCACGATCTCTTCTTGTAGCCTTCTGAGTTGCCTCACGCCAATTGACTTTTGAGAGATGACGTCGAAAAAGTTGCATAGGCCAAATAGCGTTTCGCGGACGTGCGCGTCCATGATCCCACGGATTGCAACTAGAAGTATCTGCGTCATCGGCCGCGTGGCGGTCGTGAGAGACTTCATCCAGCTGAACTTCGCCCATTGGGTCTAGGTATCTGCTTATCTTCCCAGCGTAATCGTAAGGAAGTTTTACTCCTAGGAGGTAGGTGAAAAACTGCTCGATCTCCTCGACTTAGAGTGAAGCACGCGGGAGGGTAGTCATTTCCGGTCTTCTTGGCCTTTTTGCCTTTGCGGCGACTTTTCGTGTCTGCTTCGCCTCATCATCATCATCATCATCATCATCATCATCATCATTAGCGTGAAGCTCTGCCGATGCCCATTGATTTCAAGTCCGCCCTTGCTTTCGGCCCATCTTTGGTCCTCTCGGCATGTTGAGCAGGGTACCAAGCAGACTCGCACACGTTCTTCGTGATATGCATGACATCAAGGCTGTGAGGCACACGGTGGATCTTCCAAGACGGCAAGTCCCGTAAAACATACCTCATTTTCCATACCTTCAATGACTCTGGCGCCTTTCGCTTCTTTCCGGCTCTGGCGCCTTTTTGCTTCTTTCGGCGGTGGGTAGTCTTTCCAATTTTTCAACAACTCGTCTATTTCCTCGCCGCTCCTCGTACCGCAGGCGTTTTCGAGTTCGGTTTCACCATCGAACAGATCCTTGCATTTCCTCCACGGGTCATCGTCGCGAAGCCACCTTCGATGTCCCATGAACACGGTTTTCAAAGACCCAGGATCTCTATCTAGCTGGCGATACATTGTGTCATCCATGCACCTTACGCATCCAGAAAATCCGTGGACTACCTGCCTCATGAGATATCCGTGAATCGAGATAGTCGTGCACCGTCGTGAGCGGTCACGGCTCTCATAGGGAAATATTCTTTCTCTGCGGCGTCCCACGTATTGGCTGGCATTTTCCACGGCGTGTCTAGCTCCTCCTTCACAGCCCCAGATATCTGATTGATGTCGTTTCCCTGGTTGTTTCGGCCCTTCAATTAGCATACTCATGTGAATGTACTTCCTCTTCATGCACAAACTGTGGGGGAAGGTTGTACATCCACACAAACACAGGCCAGGTGCTATGTGTGCTTCTCTGGCTGCCAAACGGATTGACTCCATCGGTGCTCGCTACCAAAGACGATGTTCCTTGGATCCTTCCCAAATTCTGGGTATTCGAAGTTAAACGCTTGCCACTGGCTCGCATCCTTAGGGTGACTCAGCATCTTGTCTTTTTTATTTATCTCCGGATCATTTCCGTCATCTTCCCGCTTCTTCTCCTCCCTATCCGCATGCCAATGCAGAAGCTTTGCTACCTTAGGGTCCGCGAAATACCGCTGCAGACGAGGAGTGATCGGAAAGTACCACACTGATTTTCGAGGAGCTTTCTTCCTCTTCTTGTATCGAGTGACGCCGCACACCGGACATATGGTAGACTCCGCGTGCTCGTCCCGATAAATGATGCAATTGTTCATGCACACATGGTATTTCACGTGCGGTAAATCCAGAGGACACACAATTTTCTTCGCCTCCTCGAAACTGGTCGGGCACTTGTTCCCCTTGGGAAGATGTTCGTGCCAGAATGACATGTTCTCGTCGAAGCATCGTCGGTCATTTTGTGTTTTACCTTCATCTCGAGCCATGAGCGTTACTTTTCAAAGCGGGTATCCTCGGGCCTGCATCCTTCATACAATGGAGTAACCGCGTCTATCTCTAGTTGATCCAGCTTGGCTTTCTCTCGGGCGGCAGCTCTTGCGTTATCCGTCTGCTTGAGAAGCAGCTCTTGAATATGAGGGTCCTGCACCCAGCCTCCATCGTCAGTTCCGCTCCCAAGATCTTCATCTTCATGATCATGCCCTTCGTCTTGATCTTCCTCATCATCATGTATGACATCTTCTACATGATGATTGTGTACAACATCACCGTCATGATCATGTCCTGGAGATTCTTCGTCTTCTCGCCCGCCCTCGTCGCGGTGGTACTTGTCTTGTTGCCCTTCCTCATTTCTTGCCCGGCCCCCATGGACGACTTCATAGTCATCTTCATCACCTTGCCACCGATAGCCATCCATGAAACCACGCAAGAGCAGGTGGTCCCGCACCTGCCGGAATACGGGTCCGCAATAAGGCTCTTCACTTGCATCTTCGACCACGAACATCTTATCTCCATCTCATTCTTTTGAAGCATCTCGGCCTTGGCGGAGCTCAAAAACCTATTCACGATGCCTTCGGTCATCGTATGCGGACCATGGTCGTCAAGGTAGAGCAAAAGGATATTTTAGAACCAAGAAAAAATTTGGAATGACCTTCCCTAAAAATAGGACCAAAAGAATGCATAGTGCCAAAATTCTCGCTTGAAACGGAAATGAATCAAAACATTAGGCAAAATATTGGCAACTATCGCATTTCAAATACCGGTACCTGCAAACACAAACTTATATGCAACACCACAAACACATGCAACACCACAAACATACATAGATCTAGCTAGGCGGAAAAAGTGCATGTGCACGTTGTTGGAGCGAGCTAGGGAGAAAAAAGTAGATCTACATCATGAAGATAGCTTTCCCTTACTTACCTATCAAAAAGGTAATTTCACCACTTAATTTTGATGATTCTTTGGTGGAAATGAGGTGAGGAGGAGGAGGCAGCCGAAAGCTTGAAGAAGGAGGTGGAGGGAATGAAGTGGGGAAAGTGACTGGGTAGGTGTGGGGCTGTCCAAAATATCTTGTTGGGGTCCCAGGTTACTAATGGCGCACCGCACCTGTAGGTGGTGCGCCATTAGTAGTTTTGCAAAAAAGTAAAAAATAAATAAATAAATATACTAATGGCGCACCGGGCAATAGTGCGCCATTACTAGTTTAAACTAGTAATGGCTCACTGTGAAACGGTGCGCCATTAGTAGTTTTGCAAAAAAAAGAATAAAAATTACGTAATGGCGCCTGCAGTCACTGGTGCGCCATTACTAGTTAAAACTAGTAATGGCGCACTTCGACCTGATGCGCCATTAGTATGTATGGAAAAATGAAAAAAAATTAATACTAGTGGCGCACCCTATTTCTGGTGCGCAATTAGTGTCTTCCACACTAATGGCACATCACCAACAGGTGTGCCATTAGTATATAGTAGTGGCGCACTACTTCCATGGTGCGCCATTAGTATCAATCCTATCTATAGCCCTTTTCCTAGTAGTGTCTATACTAGTTCGGGCCACCGTGTGGTGTAATACCCTACTCCAGTGTGGTGTGGTGGATTGCCTCTCGGGCTAAGGATGAACAGTTACAAGGGAAGAACAGCCTCCTCAAGAGAGGTGCTCTTGTGCTTGGTGAGATAGTAAGGTGGCTGGTGGTCTGAATGATCCGTCCCCTGCTAAGGTGGTGGCTAGTCCTATTTATAGAGGCCCTGGTCCTCTTCCCAAATATTGAGCGGGAAGGGATCCCACAACGGCCAAATTTGAAGGGAGACAACTAGTACAAGTTATCCTGACTAAAGGTGGTATTCGCCTGCCAAAGGCTCTGGTGGTGATGCCGTCTTGGGCTCCATGCTGACCTCCATCCTGCCGTCCTGCTGGTCTTGGTCTTGTTGCACCGATATGGAAACCTTTGCCTGATGCCTCGGGACTCCTCGCCTGCGCTTGCCTCTTTAGCACCAAAGAGGAAACAAGGACACTGCGCGCGCTGGCGCCCGCCTGGCACCTACCTAGCCCCGGTTGTCATGACTTATGTCACGGGAATCTCACGAGGTGCCCCTGGCCTTGATCTCTCCGCCCCTCGCGAGCTAGCCTGGTTAGGCCGCCCCGAGGAGGTCTTGCGTCGTCCGCCTCGCGAGGCTTGGCCCCTCGCGAGAGTCTTGAGTGTTTGCTGGTGAAGATGGGCCGTACAGGGCCACGGGTGGAGCCACGCCGTGGGCCGCAGGCAGGCAAGTCTGGGGACCCCCATTGCTAGGACACCGACAGTAGCCCCTGGGCCCAAGGCGCGCTCGAACTTGGCTTTGAGGCGAAGCCAAGGGGCAAGTCTTGGGCGCCAGAGGCCTTGACTGCGGCCTCGGCAGCAGCGTGGCGATTGATTGGACATGGGCATCTCCGCTTCCCCACACTGCCTCGGCAACTGCCCGACTTGACGAGTCCCTGCTGCATGCAGAGAAAAATCATCATTACCTGTTATCGTGGGGATCGCCGGTTGGCCTTCTCCCGCTATAAATGAGGAGGGGGGGAGCCCCCGTTGCTCACCTCTTCCTGCTCTGCTCGCTTCTTCTTTGCTTCATTGGTAGTAGCGACACCCATGGCACCGATACAGAGGTTCTCGGCCACGGAGAAGGGGAAAACCCCCCACGATGAGCCGGGCCACTTCCGCCGAAGAAGAGGCTGGCCCACCCCCGCGACGCAGTCGTGAGACCGGCGGTGTCAAGGCCTTGGTGCGAGCGGCCACCTCCTGGGTGTCCGCTGCCTCTGTACGCCCAAGCCGAGGGCTCCGGAGGAAGAGGCGGTGAGCGACGCCGCCCACGCCGTGGCCGGGGTCGCCGCACCGCGATGACGCCTGCTGTCGTCCCAGGGGCCAATGCATCGAACTCCTCGCGCGAACTCGTGATGTGGGCGGCGATGCCCCCACACACTTGGATTCGCTTTCCGCAGTTCTTCTTCGCCGAGATGCTGCCGAGGGGCCCCTTCGAGCTTTGGCTGTAGCACGCCGACTGTGACGCCCCGGCGACCGGAGCGGAGGATGAGGCCGTCTCCCCAAGCAAGATCTTCATGACCCGCGGCTGGGGCGAGGTTGCTCGAGTTTGCCATGCAGAAGGCACCCTCGCCATCCATTTTGAGTACGATGGTGCCTCCACCATGTTCTTCAAGGTCTTCAACGAGGAAGGCCGCTGCCTGGAGTGCTGTCCAGGAGGGGGTCGTCGGGGTGGCGTAGCGTCCGTCGGCGAGCCTACTGCTGGCTTCGCTAGCAGCTCCTCCAGCAGTAGTGGCGGCGCTTGGGAGTCCAGTGATTCTCCTAAGCCCTACGAGACCCCAGAGACGAGCGATGACAGCTACGTGCCCCCGAGCTCTCGCCGCACCCGGAGCAAGACCGGAGCGCCTGGCCGCCGCCGTCGTTGATCTGGATGGGGTTGGCACCGGCCTTCGGTGGCCCACTATTGATGATGGTGTTGGCCACGTCGGCGCGTGTAGATAGGGCTCCCCGAAACTCCCTTCTTTTGTTCCTTGCGAGGAATCGAGACGGACCCTGCGAGGGCGTGTAAAGGGTCTGTAATGTCTTTCATTGATGTTATCCTTATTATGAAAATTTTGCGAACACATGTCTTGCTTTGGCTCGGTCTCCCCTTTCCATCCCCACGGCAGCTGGCGCTCTACACCGACAGGTCTTGGTTCCCGGGCAGGCTGCAGCTGCCGCTGGTATGCCAAGTCGCGATGCCGTGGTCAAGGCCAGGAGGTGAGCGGCCCGAGGTCCAGTAAGGGCTCCTGAGGCGCGATGCTCAAGAGGTCCCCTTTAGCATGCAAGCAGCCACCGAGTGGTAGAAAGGGAGGCAACGTTGCCGCAACAAGGCTGCGACAAGTGAGAATCCTATGCCGTAACGCTTGGTCGACCCGAGCGCGGGACTTCTCTTTGCAGCCGGGAGCCGGTTCCTTGCGTGCCACCAGACTCGCGCGCAGCTGTTGTGTAGCCAGGTTAGGCCCTTGCGAGCCTCCCCCCTCTTCTCCACGCTCTTCTATGTGCTTTACGTCCTCAGGTCTGGCCCTCGAGCGAGCTCAGCCGCCACTTGTATGCCAGGTCACGATGCCGTGGTCAAGACCAAGGGGTGAGGGCTGGAGAGCCAGTAAGAGCTCCTGGGTCGCGATGCTCAGGAGCTCCCCTTTTAACGCGCAAGCGAATTGCATGGGAGAAGAGGGAGCCCACGGTGCCGCCTGCTGTTGTCCTCAGGAGGTTCCTGCAGGTTATTGCGAGAAGGGACACAGATTGCCACTACGATTGCTGGTCTGCCGCTGGTCGCTCCACAAGAAGATGAAGGCACCGAGGGCCCGGTGAGGTGGCGATGTCGGGCGGGTCATGAGTCGAGCTCAATCGCTCAGATTTGTCAGCGTTGCAGGGACGGACCCGAGCACAAGCACCGTGCCAGCATGGGTAGCTCCTGTTGCGGAATGAGCATGAGGCAGATCGGCGACGTGGGCGGTTATGATGGGTGATAGTCAGGTAGGCGATAACCATATATAGACTATGCATGGAAAGCGAACTAGCTTAGGTAAATGCAAGAACGATACATGCCACTGGGACAGACCCGAGCAGCCTGGGGATGATGCAGCCCGAGGGGTGCCCCCAGCAGAGTAGGCTAAAGATGCAAAAGGATACATGCCGCAGGGACAGACCCATGCGACCTGGGAATAATGTAGCCCGAGGGCGCTCCCAGCTAAATAAACTTGGAAAATGTCACCTGGTTCCGTTGTCGAAGGGATGTTGGGGCAGCTGAAGATGCATGGCAAAGGGGTTGCTCCTCATGAGCCACCGGGGCCCTGAGCCTCGGGAGGCTCTGGGGGTCCAGGCGGTTCCTCGAGGACCGTCTCCACCTCCGCCAGGACTGCGTGGTGCCTGGTCTCCTGGGCCGCCAAGACGCTCCGCAGGTTGCGCTGGTAGGCGGCCGCCATGCTTGGCAGGCCGAATGGCATGCGAACATAGCTGTGGGGTGGGCCCTCGCAACGTCCCACGCGCGAAGGCCAGAAGAGCTCCTGAGATGCGGCCCTATTGAGCCCTGGGATGTCGATGCAGACGCGCAGCCCCCCATCCTCGCCTGGATGGGGAGCTGCGCCAGGTGGGCGGCGGTCGCTGCGCATGGCTCTTGCTTCTTGAAGCTCCTGAGTGGTCTTGGCGATGAACTCCTGAGCGCCGGGTACTCCTCGCCCGGTGTCCTCCTGAGGGAAACGTGCCGTGAAGCACGCCTCCATGTGGTGCCCGAGCGCCTCCCTCGTGATATTGGCTAGGTCTGAGACCCTCCAGAAGAGAGCCCCCGAGCTTCGCCCGAGGAGGGCACCGGGTGCGCCTTCCTATGCGAGGGAGGGAGGCGCCCAGGCGCGGGTGCTGATCCTGATGTGGCATCGCTAGAGACGCCGCCCCCTGAGGCCCCGTACAGAGTAGCTACTTCTTTTACTTGGGGATGGCCTCAGGACGGTATATGGTGCCTTGGTTGTCGGGGCCTTCGATTGCTGTGGCTTGGAAGGCGCGCTCGAGGGAGCACACCGCATCTCTTTCTTCGCAGGGGACTGTGATGATCTCGCCACTTCCTAGCATCTTGAGGACGTTATAACCGTGGTGGGTTACTGCCATGAACTTGGCCAGCGCTGGGTACCCGAGGATGGCATTGTATGGTAGACGGATGTGGGCGACGTCAAAGTCGATGAGCTCGGTGAGGTAGTTGTCGTGCTATCCGAAGGTGACAGGGAGACAGACCTGCCCTATCGGGGTTGTGGAGCTGTCGGTCACTCCTGAGAAGGGCTTGGTAGGTTGAAGCTGATCGTACGACACTTGGAGGCTGTCGAATGTCTCGATGGACAGGATGTTAAGCCCCGCGCCGCCGTCGTTGAGGGTCTTGGTGACTTGAACATTGCTGATGACAGGTGAGCAGAGCATTGGGAGGGCGCCAACAGTGGCCGCGCACTTGAGCTGGTCCGCCGAGCTGAAGGTGATGACGCACTTGGACCACCTGAGTGGGCGTCTGGCCTAAAGCCTGGGAAGAGCTGCATTCACCTCACGAGCAAACTGCTTGAAGATACGCTGAGAGGCCGGGACCTGAGCTCCGCCCAAGATGCAGGCGATAGCACGTGGTTCTTGGAAGCCCCCAGCTCCCTCATCCTGATGGTGGTCGTCGTTCCTCCTTGGTGGCGGCGGCAGTGGAGGAAGACCGGCATTGCCCTGAGGGCGGTCCTCGCGAGGCTGATCCCTCCATGCGCCCTCACGAGGATGATCCTGCCAGCGGTCCTCGCGAGGCCGGTCGTGCCACTCCTGGCGGGGGCCGCGATCGTCCCAGCGTCCTCTGCTGCACCCTCCTCCTCGGCCATAGCCCCGGTTGTTGCACTCGGGGCGTCAACCGAAGCGTCCATCTCGAATGGCCCTGAGCTCCTGACAGTCATTGGTGTTGTGGCTGTGTATGTTGTGGAAGGCGCAGAACGGACGGCTGCTCTTGGACGACTCGGGATGGTCCCGGCCGCGCTTCGTGTCAGGCTCCGCCACGAGCACAACCACCCCTTTGCGCTTCACGTCTTTGGCCTTGGCTTTCTTCTCCTCTGGGTCGGTAGAAGGGAGCTCAAGGAGGGAAAGGCGCCCTTCCTCAGCTCTAGCGCACTTGGTCGCCAGGTTGAATAGCTCGAGAGCTGTGCATAGCTCATCATGGATGGCGAGCTCCTCCTTCATCTTGACGTTGCAGACGCCATCAGAAAACTCCGAAATGATGGCCTCATCCGTCACCTTGGGGATCTTGAGACGAACGATGTTGAAGCGCTGGATGTACTTCTGCAGGCTCTCTCCTGGTTGTTGCTTGATGCGGCGCAGGTCACCCACGGCCGGAGGGCGGTCGCGAGTGCCCTGGAAGTTGGCGACGAAGCGGTCGCGCATCTCATCCCAGGAAGAGATCGAACCCGGGGGCAGGTTCAGGAGGCACGAGGGAGCTCCATCCTTGAGAGCCATGGGGAACCAGTTCGCCATGACTTTCTCGTCGCTGTTGGCCGCCTCGATGCTCAGCTCATAGAGCTCTAAGAACTCTGCGGGGTCAGGGGTGCCGTCGTAGCAAGGAGGCACATCTGGCTTGAACTTGCCCGGCCAGACGACGCCACGCAGCTCAGGAGTGAAGGCACGGCAGCCAGCTGTGGCCATCGGGGCCCTTTGCAGAGGTGGCGCCTGCCCCTGGTATCCGCGCGCCGCCGCCGCAGGCGGCGCACGGCCTTGTCGCGGTGGTGCCGGGAGCGCGGGAGCATTCTCTTGCGGCCGGGGAACTTCTTGGCAGCTTCCTTCTTCGCGCGCGGGTGCCCGACGTGGTGGGTCACGCCAGGGGGCCACGTGCCTTGGTGCTAGAGCGCCGTCTTGGTGCAGAGGTGGTGGAGGTGCTCCATGAGCTACATCGCCCGCAGCTGGCGGCAGGCAAGGCAGCAAGAGGGAGGGTGCAGGGGAGCCCCCAGCGGCGCTGACAAGCTCGGCGATGCGGTCCAGCCAGTCCTCGTAGAGGTCGTCGACTGGGCGGTAGCGCAAGACCTCGCGTGCCATGAGCAGCGCGGCCTGCGCATCCGTGGGAGCGCGACGAGCATGAGACGATGTGTCGGCTGGGGTCAGTGATGGAGTGGTGGTGCGGCCATCCCGCCGCACGGAGGGGGTGCGGCAAGGACGCTTGCTGCTCGTTTCCTACCGGACCGGTGGCGGCGTTGGCGACGGGTGACGGAGAACGACGGGGAGGACCGCCGACGGGGGCAGTCTGAGCGACACAGGCAGCGAGGGCGGCCCGACGCTCAGCGTGGGCTCGACACGCATCTGACATGGATGCGACAAAGTGATGGGACGCGGATCGGCGGAAGGAAAGCTTTGGCGCACCCTACCTGGCGCGCCAAATGTCGGATTTTGGGTTCCGGCAAAACCCTTGAGGTTCGAACACTGGGTGCGCACGAAGATCTCTCCTCCCCCAAGCTCACACCCGCGCTGCGATCTCCAAGCCTAGCGCGTCGAACTCATAGAACAAGAGACACAAGGTTTATACTGGTTCGGGCCACCGTTGTGGTGTAATACCCTACTCCAGTGTGGTGTGGTGGATTGCCTCTCGGGCTGAGGACGAACAGTTACAAGGGAAGAACAACCTCCTCAGGAGAGGTGCTCTTGTGCTTGGTGAGCTTGTAAGGTGGCTGGTGGTCTGAATGATCCGTCCCCTGCTAAGGTGGTGGCTAGTCCTATTTATAGAGGCCCGGGTCCTCTTCCCAAATATTGAGCGGGAAGGGATCCCACAACGGCCAAATTTGAAGGGAGACAAGTAGTACAAGTTATCCTGACTAAAGGTGGTCTTCGCCTGCCAAAGGCTCTGGTGGTGACGCCGTCTTGGGCTCCACGCTTGACCTCCGTCCTGCCGTCCTGCTGGTCTTGATCTCGTTGCACCGATATGGAAACCTTTGCCTGATGCCTCGGGACTCCTCGCCTGCGCTTGCCTCTTTAGCACCAAAGAGGAAACGAGGACACTGCGTGCGTTGGCGCCTGCTTGGCGCCCGCCTGGCCCCGGTCGTCATGGCTTACATCACGGGAACCTCGCGAGGTGCCCCTGGCCTTGATCTCCCCGCCCCTCGCGAGCCAGCCTGGTTAGGCCGGCCTCGAGGAGGTCTTGCGTCATCCACCTCGCGAGGCTTGGCCCCTCGCGAGAGTCTTGAGTGTTTGCCGGTGAAGATGGGCCATACAGGGTAGGGGGTGGAGCCATGCCATGGGCCGCAGGCAGGCAAGTCTGGGTACCCCCGTTCCCAGGACACCGACAGAAACATTTGCTCCGGTGGCTAGGCTTGAAGCCATTCGCATACTGCTAGCCTATGCCAACCATCACAACATCCTCCTGTACCAAATGGATGTGAAGAGTGCTTTTCTCAATTGCAAGGTTGAAGAAGAAGTGTATGTTGCACAACCACCTGGCTTTGAAGATCCAAAACATCCTGACATGGTATACAAGCTCAATAAGGCACTGTATGGCCTCAAACAATCCCCTCGCACTTGGTATGACACACTCAAAGACTTCCTGAAGAGCAAAGGCTTCAAACCTGGTTCCCTGGATCCCACTCTCTTCACGAAGACATACGGTTGTGAACTGTTTGTGTGCCAGATCTATGTGGATGAGATTATCTTCGGCTGCACTGACAAGATATACAATGATGAGTTTGGGCACATGATGCAAGAGCAATATCAGATGTCCATGATGGGTGAGCTGAAATTCTTCCTCGGTCTTCAAATCCGTCAGCAGAGCAACGACACCTCATATCTTAAGAGAAATACCTCAAAGATTCCCTGAAGAAGTTTGGAATGCAAGACTTCAAAGGGTACACGACGCCAATGCCAACCAAAGGTCAATTGGGTCCCGACGACAATGATAAAGAGTTCGATCAAAAGGTATACCGCTCCATGATTGGGTCTTTACTCTATTTGTGTGCATCTAGGCCAGATATAATGCTTAGCGTTTGCATGTGTGCCCGATTCCAAGCGGCACCAAAGGAATCTCATCACTTAGTTGTGAAGCGAATTCTTCAATATTTGGCTTACACCCCAACACTAGGCCAGATATAATGCTTAGCGTTTGTCTGTTGGTCTTCAAAGAAGCAGAACTATGTATCTCTCTCCACTGCTGAATCTGAATACATTGCTGCTGGATCTTGCTGCGCTCAGCTTCTATGGATGAAGCGAACTCTCAAGGACAATGGCATCCATCTAAAGCAAGTGCCACTTTACTACGACAATGAAAGCGCCATCAAGATTGCCAACAACCCAGTCCAGCACTCGAAGACAAAGCACATTCAGATCTGTCATCACTTTCTCAGAGATCATGTCATGAAGGAAGATATTGATATGATTCACGTCAACACTGAAGAGCAATTGGCAGATATCTTCATAAAGCCCTCGGATGAGAAAAGGTTTTGCAAGTTGCGGTGTGAGCTAAATATCTTAGAATCCTCGAATGTCCTGTGATTGGACACACATCCTAACGCTTATGCATGTTGATGACTTAGATGTGCAACACACGAAGTAACGTATATCTTCAATCAATGAAGACATACACTCTAAGTGTGAATACATTAAAGCGGAATTTGACTTCGGAGCACCACGATAATTGTGCGCCGTGTCTGGGTCTAATACTTCCTATACGGTGGGTAACGCCACCACCGAATTCTTGTTTGAAGTATTTCAATTGGCGTCATAATTGCATAGTCTTCGCATTTGATTCAACATTGATTTGACTTCACGTTTATTTTCACAATGTTGAGTTGGTCTCATACTGATATATACATATATTCGTGTTCTGTCCTGTACAGCATTCACTTATAGCTATGTCGTCATATTTGAATTTTTCTTGATCTAAGTGAATGTGATCAGACCCTACCCCCTCCGTGCTTCTACCTCAAATTCTGCCTATCCAAATCATATGCATTCTATGGAAACCTGTCGATTGTCTTCTTTGAATCCTTGTTAGCAGAAGACAAAGTGACAACAGTTTAAATATGTTTTTAATGCCACGTGTCCTTCAGATGTGAACCGCCAGGGGCACCTGCGTAATTACGTTGTGCTATCCCTTTCCTTATAAATACACAACTCACCGCGGTCATTATCTCTTCTTCCACCTCGCCACCTTGCACAAACCCTAGCGCCTTCGCTAGATCGCGTCGACGCCGGAGACGAAGCGCTTAGCTGTCGTGACTTCTTCGACGTCCTCCTCACGCCGGCCGCGGACCTCGTCCTCTCCGCCGCTGCCGTAGGTGTCTTCCGCCACCAAGTTAGGGCGCGGGAGATTGAACTGCTCGGCCTCCCTCTCAACCTCATCTAGCAGTTCGTTAGCGGTAAATAAAACTTACTTTTTACTGCCTTTTTGATCCGTCAAATCCATCCACTTCAAACGAAAGTGGTTTCTTAACTTCCAAATCTGGATCTGTCTTCTTTTGCATCTCACATCATGCCGAGTATATTCACTTATGCTTCATAACTATTTAGATTCCTCACTTGTACTTATTCATGGATTTGTAGAAATCTGGAACCAACTCTCTTCAAATAAGTGAATGTCTTCACATCATGAGGTCAATGTCTTCAAACTGATTTATCTTCAAAATCTTCTGAGAATGCATATGACCTCTTCCCCTTCCCTCGCACCTCTAATGCTGTCACAGGTACATGTCTGTGGGAGAATCCCTTGGCTCTCATAGTCTGCATTCATTTGCAGCATTCTTACAGTGTCACATCAACTCTCCTGAAGCCAGTTCTTGTCTGACCAGCAAAAGGAAGCCATTCACTGTCTTGAAGCCATTCAGTTTGAATATAATGGCAACTAAGAAATCAGCAAGAAAGGGCGACAGGCAGCACCGTGGGGATACAACCAAGGATTTGCCTCCAGATCTATTTGAAATGTACAAGACAGATCCTCAAGAGAGCTATGGCCAACGCAAGACTCGAATCCAATGGATTCGAAGATATTGGGCAGAGGAATGGTTCAAATACAGATTTGTGACCCCCGAATATGCAGAGAAGAACGCAATCAAGCGCCCATGGGGAGATATTCTGTACAGAAATCTGCAACCCAAGTCCAAGTCTGAAGCCATTGCTCAAGGCTTCTACCCATGCATTGTTCGCGGACCGAAGCTAGAAAATGCCGACCCATCATCTATGTTACGGTGTCGTGAAGACAATCTTTTCAAGCGCAACTATCAGTTCGCAAAAGATTCTGCTATGAAAAACAAGAAGGACCTGGGCCTCAACTTCAACCCTGGTCCATCTGCTCCTAGGGCCGATGGCACACGTGATGCCAATCCCAATGTCATCCGCCCCTTCATCAACTTTGATGGCCTCCTCTATCATATCGCATCTCAGAGGGTCACAGTGGATCAATCTGCTGATGACGCAGATTCTGAAGATGTGCCTGCTCCACCGAAGCCAAAGAAGAAGAAGACAATGGCTTCGAAGAAAAAGATGTGCCTGAAATTGTGAAGCCATTGGCCACTGCACCTCCTAAAACCAGTGTGCAATCTGAAGACTTATCTCGTGTCTCCAAGAAGACTGAGAAGTCCAAGAATAAGAAGAAGAAGACTGAAAGCACAAGTGCTCCCTAGGTGGTTTTGGTAATTAATGACAACATATCTCTTGTTGGACTAACACTTTTATCTAGCATGTTTCAGATAAGTTCAACAATGGAGTGGCATGGACTAAAGGATGTGGGAACTCCTTCAAGATGCTAAGGACAAAGGATTGGCTCAAGCTTCAAGCTCAAGACTCTTCATTTTACATTTTAGTGATCCAAGATCACATTGAGTCTATAGGAAAAGCCAATACTATCAAGGAGGGATGAGGTGTTGCTTAATGAGCCTCTTGCTTCATGTGCTTAGTGATATGCTCCAAAACCCTCAGCTACTTTCCCACTTCCACACACTTGTCCTAAACCTAAAGTCAAACTCGGCCCCACTAATTCTTTCTATCCGGCGCCACCGAGTTTGGATGTCTTAGCCACTGCCACAAACCCTAGGCAAATCGGTCTCACCGATAGGGATCTCGGTTTCACCGAGATGGGATTGTAATCTCTCTGTATGTCCATTATCAAAATCGGTCTCACCGAAGTTTGAGCAACCAAGACTACCGAGATTACAATGCAAACTCTCTCGTTAACTTATTATCAAAATCGGTCCCACCGAGTTTGATAATCGGTCCAACCGAAGTTTGCTCGACCAACTCTCTCGAAGCTTATTACCAAAATCGGTCCCACCGAAGTTTGTGTAATCGGTCCTACCGAGATTACGTTATGCCCTAACCCTAACCGAATCGGTCCCACCGAGTTGCATTCCGGTCCCGCCGAAAACCCTAACGGTCACATTATTTGCTAAATCGGTCTGACCGAGTTTAATGATTCGGTCCCACTGAGTTTGGTAGATTGTGTGTAACGGTTATTTTTGTGTGGAGGCTATATATACCCCTCCACCTCCTCTTCATTCGTGGAGAGAGCCATCAGACTGAACCTACACTTCCAGCATCCTATTTCTGAGAGAGAACTACCTACTCATGTGTTGAGGCCAAGATATTCCATTCCTCTTGAGGGAGTCCTGGACTAGGGGGTGTCCAGGATAGCCGAACTATCATCTTTGGCGGACTCTGGACTATGAAGATACAAGATTGAAGACTTCGTCCGTGTCCGGATGGGACTTTCCTTGGCGTGGAAGGCAAGCTTGGCGATACGGATATGTAGATCTTCTACCATTGTAACCGACTGTGTAACTCTAACCCTATCCGGTGTCTATATAAACCGGATGGTTTTAGTCCGTGAGGATAACAACAATCATACCATAGGCTAGCTTCTAGGGTTTATCATCTCTCATCTCGTGGTATATCTAATCTTGTACTACCAATATCATCAATATTAATCAAGCAGGAGTAGGGTATTACCACCATCGAGAGGGCCCGAACACGGGTAAAAACATCGTGTCCCTTGTCTCCTGTTACCATCCGCCTAGACGCACAGATTCGGGACCCCCTACTCGAGATCTGCGGTTTTGACACCGACATTGGTGCTTTCATTGAGAGTCCCTATGTGTCGTCACCTATAGGCCCGATGGCTCCTTCAATCATCAAGCAACGACGCAGTCCAGGTGAGACTTTTCTCCCCGGACAGATCTTCAGTATTCGGGCGGCTTTGCACCTGCGGGCCAATTCGCTAGGCCATTTGGAGCAGATTGAAAGCTACGCCACGCCACCAGGTCAGATTTGGAAAGCTTGAACTATACGGCCGATGTCCGCGGAGACTTGATCTTCGACGGATTCGAGCCACGTACCGGCGTGCCGACCTTTGTCTCGATGGGTACGATCTAGCTCTGTCGCTGAACAGTGCCCTGGAGGCCGCACCAGTGCCCGCTCCGACCCTTAGCCCGGAGCCGGTTTCGCCGATCGAGGACGGTTGGTTGGACACCGCCTCGGGGGCTGAAATCTCTACGGCGATTGAGCCGAACACCATCCCTGTCCTTTGCAAAGCTCGTGACTCCCAGGTGCCGGACTCCGAACCTCCCGCGCCCCTGCCAGTCGAATCTGACTTGGCGCCGGTCATGGAGTTCACCGCCGCGGACATCTTTCAGCACTCGCCCTTTGGCGATATCCTGAACTCATTAAAGTCTCTCTCTTTGTCAGGGGAGCCCTGGCCGAACTACGGTCAGGAAGGTTGGGATTCGGACGACGGAGAAATTCAGCGCCCACCCGCCACCCACTTTGTAGCCAATGTCGATGACTTAACAACCGTGCTCGACTTCGACTCCGAGGACATCGACGATATGGACGACGATGCCGGAGACGACCAAGAACCAACGCCCACAGGGCACTGGATGGCCACCTCAACTTACGATATATATATATGATGGACACACCTAAGGGAAGCAATAACGAGGAACGACGAGACGCTGCAAAAGAAAATTCCCTCGGGAAGCAGTCAAAGCGGCGGCGTAAGCGCCGCTCAAAACCCCACCTCGACAAAGATAGCACCCACACAGACCCAGCCATAGAGCAGGGTGAGCCGGCCGACGACGAACATGCCATTGAGCAACCATCCGAACAGGCCAACTTGGACAAACAACAAGTCCCCAGCAAGGACAACAGTCCGGACGATCTCACGCCGGACACGTCATTGGATCAGAAGAACCTCCACAAAGAGCTCCTTGCTACTGCGCATAGCTTGAAAAAGCAGAAACAGAGGCTCAGAACAGCGGAAGACGCACTCCGAATAAGATGGAGTAAATTACTCAACACTGCAGACAAATATGGCGACAGCCGCCAAGCAAAGAGCTACCCAAAGCGCAAACTACTGCCCGAATTCGATGAGGAGGCCGTAGAGCCCCCACGATCAAAAAACAAAGAGGCCGCCGGGTCGGATAGACGACCACATGGCAAACGTAGAGCGGCAAGCGGCGCCGCACACAAGCCGCACGCGATCCGCATAAGGATTCACACCAAAAGGATGGCCCATTAGATCTATCTACGGGCCAAGGAAACAAGTTCGCGAGCAATACAACACGTCAAATATCCGAACATCACGGCACACCCAAATAGGGCGCCGTGCACCCTCTATATTTCACCGATGAGGTCTTTGGATCATGAATTTCCAGCGGGATTCAAGCCCGTAAACATAGAGGCATACGACGGAACGAGACCACAGGAGTCCGGATTGAGGATTATATCCTCCACATACACATGGCCAGAGGAGATGATCTCCATGCCATAAAATACCTACCCCTCAAGCTCAAAGGGCCAGCCCGGCATTGGCTTAAAAGCCTCCCCAAAAACACCATTGGTAGTTGGGAAGAGCTTGAGGATGCTTTTCGGGCCAATTTCCAGGGAACCTATGTCCGACCTCCGGACGCAGACGATCTAAGTCACATAACCCAACAACCCAGAGAGTCAACTCGAAAATTCTGGAACAGGTTCCTCACCAAAAAGAACCAAATAGTCGATTGTCCGGACGTCGAAGCTTTAGCAGCTTTTAAACACAACGTCCGAGACGAATGGCTCGCCAGACACCTTGGCCAGGAAAAGCCAAGAACAATGGCCGCACTAACAAGCCTCATGACCCGCTTTTGCGCGGGAGAGGATAGCTGGCTAGCAAGATGCAGTACCAGCGACCCAAGTACATCCAAAGTCAGGGACGGAAATGGGAAACCACGATGCAGCAAGGACCAGCGCCGAATTAAGGGGAACGGTCCAAAGAGTGCGGCAGTCAATGCCGGATTCAAAAGCTCACAGCAGAACAATAAAAAACTGCCCCTTAAGGACAATAGCGATGAGCTATCCAACTTAAACAAAATCTTGGACAAGATATGCCAAATCCACAGTACTCCCGGGAAGCCTGCAAACCATACCCACAGAGATGGTTGGGTCTTCAAGTAGTCCGGCAGACTCAACGACGAACACAAGGGACTCGACACACCAAGTGAGGATGATGACGAGCACCACAAGCAGAGCCCCGGAAAACAAAAGAATTTCCCACAAGAGGTCAAAACAGTAAACTTACTTCAAGTAACAAAAGGGGAAAACAGAGCGGCACCCATTGAATTACGCTACCGCACAATCTACCCCAGTGGAGTCCCAACACTGGTTGTCAAAACCAATTACCTTCGACCATCAGGACTACTCCGAAAGTATCCGGAATGCAGGATGGACTGCCTTGATACTAGAACCTATAATCGACGGTCTTCAATTTACGCAAGTCCTAATGGATAGCGGCAGTGATTTAAACCTGCTATATCAGGACACAATCCGAAACATGGGCATAAACCCAAACAGGATTAGCCATAGCAACACTTCCTTCCAAGGAATAATGCCAGGCACATATGCCCATTGTACGGGCTCCCTACTATTGGAAGTTATGTTCGGCTCACCCGACAACTTCCGTCGGGAAAAGTTGGTCTTCCACATCGCCCCATTTAAAAGTAGCCATCAAGCACTACTGGGACGCGAAGCTTTCGCCCGCTTTTAACGCAATACCGCATTATGCATCCATTAAACTTAAAATGCCGGTCCACGAGGCATCATTTAGATTAAAGGAAGCTGCGCGTGTCCCTCAAGGAAAGAATGTGAGACTGCCTTAACAGCCTCACACTAATACGGCCTTGCTGGCCAAAAGCGTCTGAAGCAGGTCGTTCAGACCCCGGACACGGTTAGGCGAGTCCGACATAAATAAACATGATGCTTACTAGCCGCGTTCCCCCCTTACAAGGGGCTCCACGCATGTACAACAAGAGACAATAAAGCTCAATTTTGCTCATTTTTAATCATACTCTATTTTATTTCCAATTACATTTTAGCGCGATCTTTTTCAAACTAAGTTCCTCTCTTTTACGGATGAACGCCGTGCTATACCCGTCCAGGATACGGCACAACGGAGACAGAGGCGCAGACGTGTAGCAAGGACCCGTTGCAAGGATTCTTTTCAGATTAAGACCCTGCATAAACCTTTTTCACTATCTCTTGTTGTTACTCATCCCCCGGTTTCTTATTATAACCGAGGAGGAGGCTGGCATTTTGGCATCGGCCGCGTCAGAAGTTTGCACGTACCTGGACACCAGGGGCTTGTTACCAAGGGCATTGTTCGGCCCGCTTTATAAAAGACCGAATACCTTAGGGAGTGTTCGGCGTCTCGAGTTAGGCCTTATATGCATCAGCTCTGAATCATGTCTTTGGTCAAATGTTGGGTTTGTCGGCTCACGTGTTCTGCTGCCTTACGTTCCGTTCTATCGGCTAACGCGACACCAGGAGAACTCTGCGATTGTGCCCGGTTCGCCGGGCGAGCACCTCGAGAGAAAGCCAAACCGATTGTCATGATATAGCCAGAGACTGGTCAACCACTCGATGACTCAGTGGAATGTTTAGAATTCCTCCGCATTAACGAAGGACCGTTTCCCGGTCAGGCACATACGCACCCCGAATTCGGGAGAGTGCGGTGCCCCCAGGGGCTATATAGTAGCCCCACCATCGAACTCCTATGGCTAAGTGAAAGTGATAAAGCATTATAGTCCGTTTGCCTGGTTTGTTATGCCACCACCTCCTTTATAGGACCAAGACGTTGGATTAAGTGTGAAAGCGCGACTTCTTTGCAAACACCCCCGCACTATGTGCGTGGGGGCAAGTCAAGACTGCCATCTTTCAAAGTTATATACATATATACGCCAACGGCCGCGCAGAGGTAGTTTGCTACTTGAAGGCACAAGTATAAAAAGCTCTTACATTAAATTGAAATGTTGTTTCATAAAATTATACATGTCATTCAAACATAACATCCTTCGAGCACTGCGTCTCTATTAAACGAGCACCCGGAAGAACTTCCTCAAAATAGCGCTCGACTGGTACTCGGCTGCCGTCCGAGTCTGGGGACGCAATATCGCTGGCCTTCATCTCAGCCCAGTATGCCTTGACACGGGCAAGAGCCATCCGCGCCCCCTCAATACACGCCGACCGCTTCATTGCATCGATACGCGGTACCGCACCAAGGAACTGCTGCACTAAGCCAAAATAACTCTTTGGCCGGGTCCGCTCAGCCACAAATGAGTCATGACATGCTTCATGGCAAGTCCGGATAATCGATTCAGCTCGGCCCATTCGCCAACCGATCGGTCAACGGAAGAGGACGCTCCGGACTATGGAATTGCGACCAAAATAGCTCTTCCCTTCTGTGCCCCTTCTGGCCTCGGAAGCGCTCAATCGCGTCCGCAGCGCTCGCCGCTAAGTCCAGATAAGCATCCTTCAAACTCCATAGCTTGTCCAACTGAGCATACTCCGGATCCGTATATTTCCTCCGCAGCAGAAACGATTTTCCAGTCGTAATATCCCCGGCCTGACTCAGCTCCTCCTTGGCAGCTCTCATAGCGGAACGGGCATCCTTGGATTTGGCGGTGGCCTTTTCAGGTCCTCTTGTTCCGCTTGACGTTCTTTTTCAAGAACCTCGCAGCGGTCAGTAGTATTCTTCAGTTTCAGGGCCAAATCAGCCATTTCCTCTTTGCTTCGGCAGTGAGCAGCCCGTTCGGCTTTCAGCTCTTCGGCCGCCTTTAAAGCGGCCGCATTACTCTTTCGGGCTTGCTCTTTAGCTCGGGCAAGTTCCGCCCGCAGCCTCTCCACAGCAGCGGCACCGTCTGCATCAAAGCATACAAGTAGTAAGGCATGGGCGTCAAGCTCCCTTACCAGGTGTCCACGGAGAAGTCGCATACCTTGTGACTTCGTCAAACCGCTTATTGACCAGCGCGATGTCCGTGATCCGCCTCGTCAAGTTGCCGCTTTAGTTCGGCAAATTCATCGATCCGGCTAGCCACCGGACGCCCGCCACCTACATAGGAACGGCGACATGTTAGTACTGAGATTATGATGCACGCCGCTGTGGCCAGACAGCATACCGAGTCTCGGGGCTACTATCTATCTGGCGCGTGCAGATGCATAACTGTCAGAAGGTACATCATTTTTTCGTACCTCAAACCCCGTCAGTAAAATTCTGGTGGCTTCATGCAATCCGCTCTCAGTGGATTCTTTCAATTACCATAGCCATTAGCGCACGGTGATCTTCTGAGATATACGCTCGCCCGAGCAGGTCCTTCAGCTCCTCCGACCGCACGCCAGTTGGCGCCGGACCGTCCGACCCCGCCGGACTCGGGGAAACTCTCCGTGACGACACTTCAGGGTCGCCCGCCTCGCACGAGGGCGCGATAGGTGGAGGCGTTTCGCTCTCTATCATCTCCGGACGTAGATCCCCCGAAGACGAGCTCTGCTGAGAAGGGCTGAGATCCGTACTACAAGGTACAATTTTGGTTATCTTCAGAAATAAATACAGGGATGTTCTTTATTCACAGGACCCCTTCTTTTTACTTACGGCTCGCTGGAGGGCTGATCCCCTTGGGGAAATAGTGCGGCTGGGGTTCTTCCGAGCGGACTTTCCGACGAAGACTTCTTTCCCGTTTTGAGGCCTTGGCTTCCGGGTCTTGAGCGGTCCTCTTCTCCCCTTGGAGGGGAGGATCCCTGATCCCCTCTTCCTTGAAAACCTCCTTCGCGGAGGCAGTTGCTTCCCTGCTCCCCCCTTCGCCTTCTTTAAAAGGCGCGGCCTTCAACATCCTTGTCAGCATGGGATCCAGCGTGGTCTCTGGGAGGGGAGCCGGACACCTTATCAACTTTGCCTTGGCTATCCACTCCTGTTCAACAAACGGCTCCCTTAAAGGGCGTATATATGATAAATGAATGAACAGCCTGTCCAGTTACAGGGTTACTTACTCGAGTATCTGGGTGATTGCAGCTTAGACCCGCGTCCTCGGTCAAGTCCGGACACTTCTCTTGTGATCTGAAGAACAGTTTGTACATCTCCTTGGGCGTCGCGCCCATAAAATGTTGGAGAGCTCGTGGTCCCTCCGGATTGAACTCCGACAGATGGAGGGGGCGACGTTTGTAGGGCAGAAGGCATCGAATCAGCATAACCTACGCCGCCACGACCAGATTGATCTCTCTTTCTTGGAGGTCTCGAATACAGCCACAATGCAGGAACGTCCTTGGGCGGCCCCAGTCGGGCCCCGGTTGACCCATGATGCCAGCCGCTGTGGTGGACTGAGCGAAAGGCGGGTGGCGCCACCCATTTGGTGCCCACAGGGCGGTGATATAAAACCACTCCGTTGCCACAAACCAAGCTCCTCTTGAAAAGAGCCCTCGGGCCACGGGCATCAGCACACTTGCTTATGACCGCCCCTCACTTCTGCTTGTTGCCCTCGATCATCTTGGCTCCACCTTGAAGGTCTTGAGCCACAATCCAAAGTGAGGGGTAATATGGAGGAAGGCTTCACATACGACAATGAATGACGAGATATGGAGGATGGACTCGGATTCAGTCATGGAAATCCAGCCCATAATAAAACATGAGCCCTCGCACAAAGGGATCCGTCGGGAAGCCTAAACCCCGAAGGAAGTGAGACACGAACACAACGCTCTCGCCGGGCTCGGAGTGGGAATGACCTGCCTGGAGCAGGCAGCCTATATGAAATCTCGCCGGTTAGATACCTGGCGTCTCGCAGCTTTAGCACATTTTCTTCTGTGATGGAAGAAGACATCCATCGGCCGAGCTGGTCGGAGCCGGACATCATCGAAGGTCTGAAGCGCCTAAATCTGAAGCTTTGGGTGTTAGAACTCGAAGCGTGAGGCGAACTTGATGGAGGGTGGAAAAAAGAAGAGGGCCTTGGTCTCATTATTAAGAGGTTGAATACCAAGAGCCCTCTCCGTGGTCGATTGGGACTCGCCTTCGATAGAGGAGGCGTGCCAACGGGCACGGTTGGGTTACCCACGTCCGTATTGATGAGAATCCCGGAATAAGGGGGCACGATCTACGCTTTGATAAGACGTGCCAAGGAAACCGCCTCGCTAAACGCACTGAGGTGGAACAGTAAAAACGACTCGTATAAAGGCCTGGCCGTGGTGTGATGTCACGCCGCGGAGTACGTCAGCAGATCTGTGCAAAGGTTATTCTCTCTACGGTAGTATGTGGAACTTGTTTTGCAGAGCCGGACACTATCCTTGTGTTCAAAATCTTCTATGAAGTATTCGGAAGAGGAACCCGCCTTGCAATGCCGAAGACAATATGCGCGCCGGACTCGTCCCTCATTGAAGCCTGGTTCAGGGGCTCTTGAGGAGTCTGGACTAGGGGTGTCCGGGATAAGCGGAACTATCATCTTTGGTCGGACTTACGGACTATGAAGATACAAGATTGAAGACTTCGTCCCGTGTCCGGATGGGACTTTCCTTGGCGTGGAAGGCAAGCTTGGCGATACCGATATGTAGATCTCCTACCATTGTAACCGACTCTGTGTAACCCTAACCCTATCCGGTGTCTATATAAACCGAATGGTTTTAGTCCGTAGGACGAACAACAATCATACCATAGGCTAGCTTCTAGGGTTTAGCCTCTCTGATCTCATGGTAGATCTACTCTTGTACTACCCATATCATGAATATTAATCAAGCAGGAGTAGGGTATTACCTCCATCGAGAGGGCCCGAACACAGGTAAAAACATCGTGTCCCTTGTCTCCTGTTACCATCCGCCTAGACCCACAGTTCGGGACCCCCTACCCGAGATCCGCCGGTTTTGACACCGACACCTACCATATGAATCTTGATCTCTAGCCTTCCCCAAGTTGCTTTCCACTCAAATCCTCTTTCCACCAGATCCAAATCCTATGAGAGAGAGTTGAATGTTGGGGAGACTATCATTTGAAGCACAAGAGCAAGGAGTTCATCATCAACACACCATTTGTTACTTCTTGGAGAGTGGTGTCTCCTAGATTGGCTAGGTGTCACTTGGGAGCCTCCGACAAGATTGTGGAGTTGCACCAAGGAGTTTGTAAGGGCAAGGAGATCGCCTACTTCGTAAAGATCTACCGCTAGTGAGGCAAGTCCTTCGTGGGCGACGGCCATGGTGGGATAGACAAGGTTGCTTCTTCGTGGACCCTTCATGGGTGGAGCCTCCGTGGACTCACAAGGCCGTTACCCTTCGTGGGTTGAAGTCTCCATCAACGTGGATGTACGATAGCACCACCTATCGGAACCACGCCAAAAACATCCATGTCTCCAATTGCGTATGAATCCTCCAATCCCTTCCCTTTACATTCTTGCAAGTTGCATGCTTTATTTTCCGCTGCTCATATACTCTTTGCATGCTTGCTTGCTATATGTTGTGAATGTTAAACTTGTGCCTAAACTCCACCCAAACCTTAAAGAAACTTAAAAACTGCAACTTTGGTACTTAGTGTCTAATCCCCCCCCCCCTCTAGACACCTCTTCTCAAGGTCCTACAAGTGGTATCAGAGCTTTGGTCTCCATTGCCTTGGTTTAATCACCATTGGAGGAAGATGGATGAGTCTACTTTCGAGAGTCTTAGACATAGAGTGCCTATTCTTGATGGAGAGTATTTTCGTGAGTGGAAAAATGAGATGCTTGTTATTTTCAATCAATATCATTTTAACAAGTACATTGCTAGCCCTTGTGCACCTTATGTTGATCCTATGCATCCTACTCTTGATGAAGCTATTGGCTTGACTAGAAATCTTAGAACTGTTAATCTTATCACTAGAGGCTTGCCTAGAAACTTGATTAGAATCTTGCCTACTTTTGAGTGTGCCTACACTATATGGAAATTTCTTGAGGAACGATTTCCAGATTATTCCTTGAAAATCTAGATGAAATTCTCCATAAATCTATTGCCTTGAGTAAAATGAATACTAGTGATCCTATGTTTTGTGATCGTCTATTTGAGCTTACAAACCTTATGCGTGCCAAAGGAAATGTTGGTATTATTAGTGACATTATTTCCGAAGCTATAAGAATTCATAGACAAGATTATTGTCAAACTCATTCTAATGAATCACCATCTCTAGGGTTTGATCCACCACATGACGATGTTGAACATGGATACTATGATGAGGATGATGATAGTGACTTCGATCTTGATGATGCAATGAGACATTTTGGTCTTATGGCAAATCTTCTGGTATTTCTGTCTTGAGGATAGGATTGGGGTCTTGTTAGTGGATGTACCGATCACATGACCGGAGATAAAGACATGTTTCGTGAGCTTGCTAAAAATGATGGTCCTCGAAAGTTTGTCACTTTCGGTGACAACTCAAAGGGTAAGGTGGTTGTCCTCGGTAAGGTGGCCATCTCACATGATAGCTCCATACAAAATGTTATGCCCGTTGAATCTCTTGGCTACAACTTACTTTCAGTATCTAGACTTGCTGATTTCGGTTTCAATGTTCTATTTACTGAAGTAGATTGCCAAGTGTTTCGTTGAGACAATCATAAAATGGTCTTACCGGTGTGTGTAGAGGTAATCTATACATTGTTGATTTCACTAAAAAGGCTCAACCTAAAACTTGCTTCATTGGTAAATCCTCAAAAGGCTGGTTATGGCATAGACGATTAGGTCATGTTGGTATGCGAAACCTTGACAAGCTTATTAAAGGGAATCATATCCTTGGAGTTAATGATGTCATATTTGATAAGGATATACTTTGCAAAGGTGCTTGTCAAGCGGGTAAACAGGTTGGAGGAAGGCATCCCGTGAAGAACATCATGACCACGAAGAGGCCACTCGAGCTACTTCACATGGATCTCTTTGGTCCCAACTCCTATAAGAGTCTCGATGGAAATTCTTTTGGACTAGTTATAGTTGATGATTTTTCCAGATTTACGTGGGTGTTATTTCTCGATGATAAATCGCATGTCCAAAAGATCTTGAAAAACTTCGCTAGGAAGGCCCAAAACAAATTTGAAGTGAAGATCAAGAAGGTTCGCAGCGACAACAGAACGGAGTTCAAGAACGCAAATGTGGACACCTTTCTTGACGAAGAAGGGATTTCACACGAGTTCTCGGCTACGTACACACCTCAACAAAATGGAGTTGTTGAGAGGAAGAACCGGACGCTCATCGAAATGGCGAGAACGATGCTTGATGAGTACAATACGCCGAAGCACTTTTGGGCAGAAGCGGTTGAGACAGCTTGTCATGCAACAAATCGCTTATATCTTCACAAGCTACTCGGCAAGACGGCATACGAGCTACTCACCGGTAACAAACCCCAAGTTGGATACTTTCGTATTCGGCTCAAAGTGCTACATTCTTGATAAGCATCGTCGTTCTAAATTTGCTCCTAAGTCTCATGAAGGTTTCCTACTAGGTTATGGCTCAAACTCTCACACCTACCATGTCTACAACAATTTCACCCGAAAGGTTGAAGAGACGGTAGATGTGAAGTTTGATGAATCTAACGGCTCGCAAGTAGAGCAATTGCCAATTGATGTTGGAGACAAAGATCCTTCAGAAGCAATCCAAGACTTGTCTATTGGCAAGGTCCGTCCAACGGAGGTGAAGGAGAGTACCTCGTCCGTCCAAGTGGAAGCTTCTACTTCACGACAAGGTGAACCAAGAGTTGATACGGAAGAATCCACAAGTGGGACACGCCAAGATGAAGAAAACGAGGAAGTGCATCAAGATGAATGTCAACAACCTCCTTCTCCACCACGACAAGAGAACGACAACGCCAACAATGAAGAAGGCCAAGAAGAAGAACAAGATGAAGAAGATGTTCAACAAAGACCCAAGCAAAAGCTTTCACGAGTTCGAGCAAGAATTGCTAAAGACCATCCCGTCGAGCAAATCTACAATGATATTCAAACGGGAGAATCACTCGCTCTAAAACTCGTTTAGCTAACTTTTGTGAAAACTATTCTTTCATCTCTAGCATTGAACCTATGAAGGTCGAAGAAGCATTGGAAGATCCGGACTGGATAAATGCTATGCATGAAGAGCTACACAACTTTGAGAGGAACCAAGTTTGGACATTGGTTGAGAAGTATCTCAAACCGACAACAACCACAACATCATCGGTACCAAATGGGTGTTTCGCAACAAGCAAGATGAAGATGGACAAGTAGTTCGCAACAAAGCACGTCTCGTCGCCCAAGGCTACACACAAGTCGAAGGTATGGACTATGGTGAGACTTACGTCCCCGTTGCTAGACTTGAGTCCATTCAAGCATCTTACTTGCCTATGCTAATCACCATGATATCACCTTGTACCAAATGGACATTAAAAGTGCTTTTCTAAATGGTGAAATAGAGGAGGAAGTTTATGTTAAACAACCTCCGGCTTTGTCAATCCTAAGAAACCCAATCATGTTTACAAACTTCACAAAGCTCTTTATGGACTTAAACAAGCTCCTAGAGCATGGTATAAATGCTTGACCAAGTTCCTTATTGAAAAAGGCTTTGTAATTGGGAAAATTGATTCTACTCTTTTTACTAAAAGGGTTAATGGTGAACTCTTTGTGTGCCAAATTTATGTTGATGATATTATATTTGGTTCAACTAATCCTCATTTTAGTGAAAAGTTTGGGAAGCTAATGTCGGAGAAGTTTGAGATGTCTATGATGAGTGAACTCAAATTCTTTCTTGGTTTGCAAATCAAGCAAACTAAGGAAGGCACTTTTGTCTCGCAAACAAAGTACACCAAGGACTTATTCAAGAAGTTCAATATGCAAGAATGCAAAGGTATGACTACACCCATGCCTACTAGTGGACATCTTGACTTAACCAAAGATGGTGAACCGGTTGATCAAAAGGTTTATCGCTCTATGATTGGTTCATTGTTATATCTATGTGCTTCACGTCCCGATATTATGCTAAGTGTGTGCATGTGTGCACGAAATCAAGCTGCCCCTAAAGAATGTCATGTTAAGGCCGTGAAAAGGATAGTGAGATACTTAATCCATACACCAAATTTTGGCATTTGGTATCCTAAGAGGGCCTCTTTCGATCTTGTTGGCTATTCCGACTCGGACTATGCCGGAGACAAGGTTGATAGAAAGTCCACTTCGGGTACTTGTCAATTTCTTGGTAGATCTCTTGTGTCTTGGTCATCCAAGAAACAAAACTCGGTATCCTTATCCACCGCCGAAGCTGAATATATTGCCGCTGGTTCGTGTTGTGCTCAATTACTTTGGATGACCCAAACTCTTAAGATTATGGGATATATGTGAGACATGTTCCATTGCTTTGTGATAATGAAAGTGCTATCAAAATTGGTCATAATCCTGTGCAACATTCTCAAACTAAGCATATTGAAGTTCGTCATCATTTCATTCGAGATCATGTTGCTAAGGGTGACATTGATCTTAAGCATGTTCGCACCGAAAAGCAATTCGCGGATATATTCACTAAACCTCTTGATGAGAAAGTGTTTTGCAGGTTAAGAGGAGAATTGAACATCATTGATGCTTCAAACTTGGAGTAGAAACTCCATTGGATACATGCAAGACATGAGCTTATGACTAATCCTTGATATTTCTATTATGATGAAAAACTTATGTCTTGGATATATTTGTATCTTGCATGTTATCTAACCCATGTAGGTACTTGGTTGAGTCAAAATCCATGAGGTTGAAACCTACTCATATCTTGAGCAATCTCTACATCACCAAGTCTCTACACAAGGTGGTTGAAGACAAGGAAGCACGAAACCATTCAAACATATCCTTTGACAAATTCTATGTTGAGTTTCATGATTGTCATTCTTGGATATACAAGTGCTCTTCCTTGCAAGAACTAACCCATGTAGGTAGACGGACTCAAATTCCAAGTGGTGCTCCAAATTCTTGATGAGCTACATCAACCTTGAGCAACCCACGCAAGTTCAACTACATGGACAACACCACCAACCAAGGTATGTTATTCCATCTTAGAGAAGCTTTACTCCGAGACATGAGTTAAAGCAACTCGACAAGATGAGAATACATCAAGATGCTTAAACAAAAAATGGCAACCCCATTTTGAGCTTAAACGATGAGTATGGCCTATGATCAAGTGATCTCACTTGACTCCTAAGTCAATATACTCAAACATAGGTGACTTCGTCGCCGACCATCTCTAGATGAAGTTCTCCTGTGTTCTTTTCTGAGTTTTTGCATTTGTCTCATGCATTTGTGTTTTCCCTTTCAAAAAAAACTTCATCTAGATTTCTTTTTTTTTCTCTGCATTTATGCATTCTAATTCCTTGCATACCTTTCAGTTAATTCCTTGCAAATCTTTGTGAGACCTTGCTAGTCTAGTGAGCTGAGGTGACAAGTGTTTTCTCTGCGATGAACTCGGTTCAACCGATTTGTTGTTTTCGGTCCAACCAAGTCTTTTCGGTACGACCGAAGCATACCACTTGGTGCCACCGATTTCATAATAGGAAAAACTCTTTGCCACATATTCTGTGTTTCTTCTGATCCAGCTCCACTCAGTGAGTCTTTTCCTCTACAAGCATCACATTTTTATCATTGCTTTATGATGTGACTCAAGGATCAAACCCATTCACCACAAATTCCAGAGGGGGGGAGAGAGATTACATCTTTATCAAGCCTTTCTTGGAAATTGATGTCAAAGGGGGAGATAGAGATCACATCAAAGCTTATCATTTAGAGAGAGAGATCACATCAGAGAAGGAGAGAGAGATCCTTCAGGGGGAGAGAGAGATCTCCAGGGGGAGAGAATACTAGTAGAAAGTATCTCTCAAGGATCCCAGATGCTTGGTGTTCAAGAGGAGAGATGTCCACATGTCTTCTTGAGGGGAGAGACATGTTCATATGATCTGTTGTGCTCAATTTTGCATAAGCATACATTAGCTCTGAACTTTAGCTCTGATCATCATTCATATATTTCAGCTTTGTTTTCCTTCTGCTCTGATTTTCTGTTCCCTATCTTCTCCCAGTATCCCATGTTAGATTCAGGGGGAGCAAGACATCTAAGGGAAAGAGATCATTTAATTTTTTTGCATATCTTTACTCTTGGGGACATGTCTAATCCAATGTGGTACTTAGTACTCACTCTCTACATGTCATCCCAGTCTTGGTTTTCTTGTGGTTTCTTCTGTTTGCTCTGGCTAGTAGATGTATCTGTGTTATCTAACCTTGTTTACGCAGGTTCATTTCATCCTAAGCCGACTCAAGACTACAAGGTAAGTATATGCATCACAATCATGTGTATGAGGAATCCTTGCTGATGTACATACTGTTTGCAAGAAGGACTCATGGGCATGAAGGTATTCTCTTTAATACTTTTTGCTCTGATGCATATAGCCAAGATACATGTAACACATTGCCTGCTCTATCATGGTTATGCTATCACATGCTTCTATATTTCATATTCACATGATTGCATACATGTAGGGGAGCCTATGCTTGTTACATGTCTTTCCAAAGCTTTACTTGCTATTCTTTATATCTTTATCTAAAGCTTTGATGTATGTTGCCATCAATTACCAAAAGGGGAGATTGAAAGCACAAGTGCTCCCTAGGTGGTTTTGGTAATTAATGGCAACATATCTCTTGTTGGACTAACACTTTTATCTAGTATGTTTCAGATAAGTTCAACAATGGAGTGGCATGGACTAAAGGATGTGGGAACTCCTCAAGATGCTAAGGACAAAGGATTGGCTCAAGATTCAAGCTCAAGACTCTTCATTTTACATTTTAGTGATCCAAGATCACATTGAGTCTATAGGAAAAGCCAATACTATCAAGGAGGGATGAGGTGTTGCTTAATGAGCCTCTTGCTTCATGTGCTTAGTGATATGCTCCAAAACCCTCAGCTACTTTCCCACTTCCACACACTTGTCCTAAAACTAAAGTCAAACTCGGCCCCACTGATTCTTTCTATCCGGCGCCACCGAGTTTGGATGTCTTAGCCACTGCCACAAACCCTAGGCAAATTAGTCTCACCGATAGGGATCTCGATTTCACCGAGATGGGATTGTAATCTCTCTGTGTATGTGTAACACCCCAGATGTAACTTTCCATATTTGTAACTCCAACTCTTGCCATTTTCGGCATTGTGATATGATATTCCCTCCATGGTTGGGTTTTTCTTCATTTTTGCATTTTGTCCATGTCATGCATTTCATATCATGTCATCATGTGCATCTCATTTGCATACATGTTCGTCTCGATGAGTAGATCATTTCATCTCATTGCATCATTTACATTTGAGCTCATCTTGATGCCCAAAATGCTGTTAGAAGAGGGCTATGTGATGTTAGTTTCTGTTTCTTAATGTAACATGCACTTTTGTCATTTTGCCATGATTGATGTGTGCACCCTATGATCTTGAGTCCTACATGTGTTTTGTAATATGCCATGCCATCTTTCCAGGGGTGTATGCCATGTATTTTTGTGATCTCTGTGGTGACTAGCACAAGCATGCAAACTAGGCTTCCTGATGTTGCTGATTTCAGCCCCTGTTCTGCTGATATTTTTATGCCATGTTAACTTGATGCTACCGAGAGATCCATGCATATTTTGAGATACTTCATTAAGGATGTTTTGAACATATGGTTATGGTCTATCCATCCGTGCCTTTGTTTTCAATTATGGAGTGCCATAGTTTGAGTCAATCGAGCTCTACTTTTGCTATAAAATGTTTCCTGGAAGATTGTTTACATGTTATTCAATTTTGCCAAGGTTGTTGTAGTTGATCCGTGTATGCTATGATGTTGTTCTTGCCATGTATATATTCTATGCCCTGTCTTCTTGATGTATGTATGCTTAGTTTATCATGAAATGCTCTGTAGTGAGTGCATCGAGCTCTTAAACATGCCTACTTGTTATCTATTATTGCCATGCCCTGTTGCTGAACCTGTTAACGAAACTTGCTATATTCAGATGGGTGTAACTATTTTTTCTAATCCTTTTTGGCTTATGGTCAGTAAGGGACTTTTGTTCTATGCTTTGAGCAGATTCATGCCGTGCCTTGTTTTGCTATTATAAGTTCCTGTAGCATGTCGTTTGCTTGCTCTGAACATTGCTTCCTGATGCTGATTTTGCCATGTTCAGTAATTTCACTAAGTCTGTGAAGCTGATATATTTTGCACTTTTGCCATGCTTGTTTGGACCTGTTATGCTGTGATTTAGCCGTAGCTCAGTGTTCATCTTTTGTCAATAATCTTGAGTAGATCACTCACATATGCCTTTCTGGTACGTTTGGGTGCAGTAGCGTAATTTCTTGTTGCTCGCTATGTGGTATCATGCTGTTAATGGCAGATTTGTGCCATTCTTGTTTTGCTTGTCATTTGCAAACCGTGCATCCGATTCCGGTGATCTTTATATCGATTTCAACCGAAATCATCTCATCTTTCCAGCGGCATACTTGGTTTGCCAAGTTGATGCCTGGTTCATCATTTTCCTTCCGGAGCACGACACGCATTGCATATCACATCTCGCATATCATGTCATGTTTTGCATCATGTTGCTTGTGCATTGCACCGTGATTTATTGTGGTTCCTTTACTTGTGTTCTTGCTTTGGGTAGAGCCGGGAGACGAGTACGTGAACGAGGAACCTGGTGAGAACGCTTACGAGGATCAAGCTTTTGACAACTCTGAGAACTTTGCAGGCAAGATGACCGTACCCTCGAAATCACTTCTATCTTTGCTATGCTAGTTGCTCGCTCTTTTGCTATGCCTATGCTACGATGCCTATCACTTGCTATATCATGCCACCCATATTGCCATGTCAAAACTCTAACCATCCTTTCCTAGCAAACCGTTGATTGGCTATGTTACCGCTTTGCTCAAATTTCTCTTATAAGCGTTGCTAGTTGCAGGTGAAGATGAAGTTTGTTCCTTGTTGGAAAATGGAGATGTTGTTCCTTATTGGAACATGTTTACTTGTTGGGGATATCACAATATATCTGCTATAATTAATGCATCTATATACTTGGTAAAGGATGGAAGACTCGGCCTTATGCCTGGTGTTTTGTTCCACTCTTGCCGCCATAGTTTCCGTCATACCGGTGTTATGTTCCTTGATTTCGCGTTCCTTACACGGTTGGGTGATTTATGGGACCCCCTTCACAGTTCGCTTTTAATAAGACTCCTCCAGCAAGGCCCAACTTTGGTTTTACCATTTGCCACCTAAGCCTTTTTCCCCCGGGTTTTCGCGAGCCCGAGGGTCATCTTTATTTTAACCCCCCGGACCAGTGCTCCTTCGAGTGCTGGCCCGAATCGAAATGAGCTGGGCCACCACGGGAAACTTCGAGGCTTGGTTTTACTCGTAGCTAGTCTCATCCGGATGTGCCACGAGAACGAGATATGTGCAGCTCCTATCGGGATTTGTCGGCACAATCGGGCGGCTTTCTTGGTCTTGTTTTATTCTTTGTCGAAATGTCTTGTAGTCCGGGATCCCGAGATCGATCGGGTCTTCGGTAGAAGGAATATCCTTCGTTGACCGTGAGAGCTTATAATGGGCTAAGTTGGGACACCCCTGCAGGTATTATCTTCGAAAGCCGTGCCCGGTTATGAGGCAGATGGGAATTTGTTAATGTCCGGTTGTAGAAAGCCCGAAGTTGACCTTAATTAATAAACATCAACCGCGTGTGTAACCGTGATGGTCTCTTCTCGGCGGAGTCCGTGAAGTGAACACGGTGTTGGAGTTATGTTTGACGTAAGTAGTTCAGGATCACTTCTTGATCGCTACTAGCTTCACGACCGTGCTTTGCTTCTCTTCTCGCTCTCTTTTGCGAATGTAGCCACCATATATGCTAGTCACTTGCTGCAGCTCCACCTCACAACTCTGTCCTTCCTATAAGCTTAAATAGTCTTGATCTCATGGTGTGAGATTGCCGAGTCCCCGTGACTCACAGATTCAACCAAAAGCGATTGCAGTGCCGATGATGCCGGTCAGGTGACGAACCGAGCTCAAGTGGGAGTTCGATGAGGAACGTGGTCGTTACTATGTGTCTTCTCACGATGATCGGTAGTGGAGCCAGTTGGGACGATCGGGGATCCGTGTAGCATTTGGGGTATCTTCTTTTATTTTGGTTCCGTAGTCGGACCTTGAGTGTAATCTGAATGATGGATGTTTATTTATGTATTGTGTGAAGTGGCATTGTAAGCCAACTATGTATCTCTTTCCCTTATGTATTACATGGGTTGTGTGAAGATTACCTCACTTGCGACATTGCTTTCAATGCGGTTATGCCTCTAAGTCGTGCTTCGACACGTGGGAGATATAGCCGCATCGAGGGCGTTATAAGTTGGTAATCGAGCCATCCCGACTTAGGAGCCCTCGCTGATTGTTTCTTTGGCGTTGTTGAGTCTAGAACAAAAATGTTTTGAGTCTTAGGATTATATATATCGGAGTAGGATTCTTTTTACTCCCAGTCCCTTCATCGCTCTGGTGAGGTCTCTGACGTAGAAGTTTTGACTCTCCTCTTCTCAAATTTCACTAAAAAAATTTAGGATCACGCTTGGGTATCTTGGAATCGTTCCGATGGTTTTGTGGCGAGAACATTGTTCTTGGTGCCTCTGACGTTTAGGGGTTGTGGCGGTATCCGGGGAGTTGAGCTCCGAGGTGTTGTCGTCACAATTTTATCGTGTGATTCTGGAATACCTGAGTTTTGCCGACATCGAAATCTCTTTTGTACAGCTTGTTGGTGAGATAACCCCGATAACCCGATCTTTGGGCGAGCTCGGGAGTATTGCCATGACTCATTATAACGAATGCTTTTGAAGGTCGAGGTACCACGATTTCGAAGGTTTCTTGGTTATGTGTTGACGGATGGATACAGCTGGATCTAGGTATTGTTAGTTTGGGTGATATATTTTGTGTCCCCTATATCCCCAACACCAGATTGCATAACCAGAAAGTTTCGGGAGTTTATAGGTGGGATTCAAGTAGCTCCTAGCATTTCTTCCCGCAGATATTTGGTTTGTGATTGGGTAATCCTTACCACTTATTTGTTCGATCTTACCTTGTTATTTTTTCATCAACCCTTAATCAAGTGGCTTCTCACCTTAATGGACGTGTGATGTTAACTTTGGAATTCATTCGCTCATCCTTGTTCGAATGTTTATTGTGAAGACTATATGTTGCAATTTCTATCCGTTGATTCTACTTGTCTATCTGTCTCATCAAGTGCTAACGGATGTCACCCTCTTCAGGATGGCTCCATGTAGCGTACGAATCCGAACGCAATGATGGGAGTCGGTCAGACCCTCCACCTCCACCTCCGCCTCGGAGGCATGGCAAGCTATCATGGCAGCCACCAATGCCAATGCTCAGATGATTTTGCAACTCTTGCAAGAGCGTACCCAAGGGCAAGGCAATCAAGGAAATCAAGGTCAAGGCAACAATCAGCCGCACTTTGCTACTCTCAATCAATTCCTCGCTAATCAGCCGAAGTCTTTCAGTTTTACGTAGCCGAGGCCACAGACGCCGACGATTGGCTTGTGGACATCTGCAAACATTTTGAATGTAGCAATGTCGGACACGAGGACTTTGTCAAGTTTGCTTCGTTTCAACTCAAGGACCAAGCTGGTGAGTGGTTCCAACAATACAAAGATTCCAGAGGAGGTCGTGTCATTACAGGGATGAGTTCCGCCGAGACTTGAGCTCACCACATTAGAAAAGTGTTGTTGAGAGCAAGCGTGAGGAGTTCCGCAATCTCAAGCAAGGCAACATGTCTGTGTATCAATACAATATCCAGTTCGAAACTCGCCGCTTCGCTAAGCAAGACGTCCACGATGAAAAGAGTATGATCTATCAATTCAGAGGTGGTCTCAGAGAAGATCCGCAATTAGCTCTTGTGCTTTTTGAGCCAGAAAAGTATGATGAATTCTACAACATGGCACCGAAGCAAGAAGCTGCCCAGCTTAAATGTGAGGCTTCTAAGAAGAGAATCAGGGATGCAGTTCAGTCTTCTTCTTCCTCTCAAGTGGCAGCTAAGCAGCAGAAGTTCTACCTTCCTCCTCCACCGTTCCGTCAGCCTTATCGTGAGAAGAACTTCGGTGGTCGTGGATCTTCCCACCCACCCAACCCAGGCTATCGTAACAAGTCAAATTCTCAAGCTCCAAGGTCAAATGCTCCTTACCACCGTCCGCTCTCAGAGGTGACTTGCAACAAATGTCAGGAGAAAGGTCACTATGCGAACAAGTGCTTCAACCAAAGGCGCCTTCCGCCTCCTCCTCCTGTGAAATCTTCCAGCAATGCAGTGGTCAAGCATAATCCAAAGCATGCCAAGGTGAATATGATGAATGCAGCTCAAGCGGAGGAATCTACTGATGTGATAATGGGTAATCTCTCAGTTAATGATATTCCTGCAAAAGTCTTATTTGATACTGGTGCATCGCATTCTTTCATGTCATATCATTTTGCATCGAAGCACAATTTTGACACAGAGGAATTACCTAAAGCATTGCAAGTTATTTCTCCGTCTAAGCGTTTGAGCTCTAGCATGATGGTTCCGAATGTCGGTATCAAGATGGGCGACTATAGATTTCTGGCTAAACCAATTTTCCTTGGTGACTCGGATATTGATCTTATTCTCGGGATGGACTGGCTTTCTTAGCACAAAGCTCAGCTTGATTGTGCTGCCAGGGAAATTCAATTGACTCACTCTTCTAATGATGTGATCATCTATGCCGCTCGTGATGAAACCATTCGGTTGTTTTCTCTCAATGAGAAGGGCGAATTGGATGCTATCTCTCAAATTCCAGTCGTTTGTGAGTACCAAGATGTCTTTCCAGAAGAGCTTCCGGGTATGCCTCCTCATCGGCCAGTTGAGTTCGTTATCGATCTTGAGCCTGGCACTGAACCCGTTTGCAAGCGTCCATACAAGCTTGGACCTGATGAGCAGAGGGAATTGAAGAAGCAGCTCGATGAACAATAGCGTCTGGGTTTGATCGGACCGAGTTCATCTCCTTGGGGTTGTGGTGTTCTTTTTGTCGGAAGAAGGATGGCACGGACCCATTGTCGTCGATTACCGTCCATTGAATAAGAAGACAATCAAGAACAAGTATCCACTTCCCAACATCAATGAGCTTTTCGAGCAACTCAAAGGTGCTAAAGTGTTCTCCAAGCTTGACCTTCGTATGGGTTATCATCAAATTCGCATTCGTGAACAAGATATTCCCAAGACAGCATTCAGAACAAGCTTTGGTTCTTATGAATATATTGTCATGTCTTTCGGCCTTGTCAATGCTCCTCCAACATTCTCTCGAATGATGAACTTCATCTTCAACCCCTACACCAATGAATTCGTCTTGGTCTATCTTGATGATATTTTGGTCTTCTCCAAGAACAAGAAGGATCATGCCAAACATTTGCGATTGGTGCTAGACAAGCTCAGAGAGCATCAATTCTATGCGGAGTTTTCCAAATGTGAATTTTGGCTTGATGAAGTTCTTTACCTTGGTCATATCATCTCCATAAGGGCATCGCTATTAACCCGAGAAGGTGTCCTTGATTGTGAATTGGGAACCTCCTTAGAATGTCAAGCAGCTCCATGATTTTCTTGGTCTTGCAAGCTATTGCGAAGATTCGTTGAGAACTTCTCCAAGATTGCAAAGCCTCTTTCCAACCTCCTCGAAGCATGTGAAGTATGTCCGGTCTCCCGAGTGTGATGTTGCTTTCAATACTCTCAAAGAGAAACTCGTCACAGCTCTGTCTTGACTCCTCTGATGAATCCAAGCCATTCAAGTTTTACGTGATGCTTCTCTTCAAGGTCTCGGTCTGTGTTAATGCAAGAGAAGAGAGTTGTGGCATATACCTCTCGTCATTGAAGCCCAACGAAAAGAACTACCCCACTCATGATCTTGAGTTGGCGGCGATTGTCCATGCATTGATAACATGGAGACATCTCTTGTTGGGAAGGAAAGTGGACATATTCACCGATCACAAGAGCCTCAAGTATATCTTCACTCAACCCAACCTCAACCTCGTGCAAACTCGATGGGTCGAAATGATTCAAGAGTACAACCCAAGTATTGAATATACTCCGGGCAAGGCCAATGTCATTGCAGATGCTTTGAAGTGAAGGCTTATCGCAACAGTTTAATCCTCAAGCCCTTCCAACCGGATCTTTGTGAAGCTTTCCAAGCTGAATCTTCAAGTTGTTCCTCAAGGCTTTCTTGCCAACCTCATAGTCTCTCCTACTTTGGAAGATCAGATTCGTGAGGCTCAACTCCTGGATACCATGGTGAAAAAGGTGAAACGTGGTATCGACAAGGGCATTTCCAAGTACAAGTGCTTCCACATTGATGACAAAGATACTCTTTTCTTTGAGGACCGGATTGTGGTTCCAAAGGGTGATCTACGTAAAGTCATTATGAACGAGGCACACAATTCGCTTCTATCCATTCATCCTAGAAGTACGAAGATGTACCATGACCTCAAGCAGTCATATTGGTGGACTAGAATGAAGCGAGAAATTGCTCAATTCGTGAATGAGTGTGATGTCTGCAGAAGAGTGAAAGCAGAACACCAAAGACCAGCTGGTTTCCTCCAACCTCTTGCTATTCCAGTATGGAAGTTTGATCATATCGAGATGGACTTCGTGACTGGATTTCCAAAGTCCAAGCGTGGAAATGATGCTATCCCATCTTGCTATTCCAGTATGGAAGTTTGATCATATCGAGATGGACTTCGTGACTGGATTTCCAAAGTCCAAGCGTGGAAATGATGCTATCTTCGTTGTCATTGACAAGCTTACTAAAGTGGCTCATTTCCTTCCTATCAAAGAATCCATCACAGCAGCTCGGTTGGCGAGAGCTATACACCTCCAGGATTGTCTCCTTGCACGGCATTCCACAAGTGATCTCTTCAGACCGTGGCAGCATCTTTACCTCCAAGTTTTGGAATTCTTTTCAGAAGGCCATGGGCACGAACATTCGTTTCAGCACAGCTTTCCATCCTCAAACAAGTGTCCAAGTCGAGCGAGTCAATCAAATCCTCGAAGATATGCTCAGGGCTTGTGTCATTTCCTTCGGTATGAAGTGGGAAGATTGTCTTCCATATGCCGAGTTCTCCTACAACAACAGATTCCAAGCGAGTTCGGGCAAGGCCCCATTCGAAATTCTCTATGGCAGAAAGTGCCGTACTCCTCTCAATTGGTCCGTGGCGGTGAACGCCAACTTCTTGGCAACGACTTGATCACGAAGCGAAGAAATGTGCAAAGTCATTCATGAGAATCTCAAAGCCGGCATAATCGCGCCCGGAAGAGCTATTATGATGACAAGCACCGTGATGTGGCTTTTGAAATCGGAGACCATGTCTACCTCCGCGTCTCTCCAATGAAAGGCACTCGCCCGGTATCAAAGGGAAGCTTGCCCCTAGATACGTGGGTCCTTTCAAGATCATTGGTAAAAGAGGCGATCTCGCCTATCAACTTGAGCTTAGTCCAACTTCGCGAACGTGCACGATGTGTTTCATGTGTCACAGCCTTCGCAAGTGCTTCAAGACTCTGAACGCACTATCAACTTCAAGAAATTGACCTTCAAGAAGATCTCTCTTATCATGAGCACCCGTTGCTATTCTTGAGGAAACCGAGCGCAAGACTACGCAACAAGTCAATCAAATTCACGAAAGTAAAGTGGTCACACCATTCGACCGAGAAGCCACACAGGAGCGCGAGGATCACCTCCGTTCCGAATATCCGGAGTTCTTTCAGTCCTAGATCTCGGGACGAGATCCTCTTGTAGTGGTGGAGTGTTGTAACACCCCGGATGTAACTTTCCATATTTGTAACTCCAACTCTTTCCATTTTCGGCATTGTGATATGATATTCCCTCCGTGGTTGGGTTTTTCTTCATTTTTGCATTTTGTCCATGTCATGCATTTCATATCATGTCATCATTTGCATACATGTTCTTCTCGATGATTAGATCATTTCATCTCATTGCATCATTTACATTTGAGCTCATCTTGATGCCCGAAATGCTGTTAGAAGAGGGCTATGTGATGTTAGTTTCTGTTTCTTAACAGAACATGCACTTTTGTCATTTTTGCCATGATTGATGTGTGCACCCTATGATCTTGAGTCCTACATGTGTTTTGTAATATGCCATGCCATCTTTCCAGGGGTGTATGCCATGTATTTTTGTGATCTCTGTGGTGACTAGCACAAGCATGCAAACTAGGCTTCCTGATGTTGCTGATTTCAGCCCTGCTCACTGATATTTTTATGCCATGTTAACTTGATGCTACCGAGAGATCCATGCATATTTTGAGATACTTCAGTAAGGATGTTTTGAGCATATGGTTATGCTCTATCCATCCATGTCTTTGTTTGCAATTATGGAGTGCCATAGCTTGAGTCAATCGAGCTCTACTTTTGCTATAAAATGTTTCCTGGCAGATTGTTTACATGTTATTCAATTTTGCCAAGGTTGTTGTAGTTGATCCGTGTATGCTATGATGTTGTTCTTGCCATGTATATCTTCTTTGCCCTGTCTTCTTGATGTATGTATGCTTAGTTTATCATGAAATTCTCTGTAGTGAGTGCATCGAGCTCTTAAACATGCCTAGTTGTTATCTATTATTGCCATGCCCTGTTGCTGAATCTGTTAACGAAATTTGCTATATTGACATGGGTGTAATTATATTTTCAGATCCTTTTTGGCTTACGGTCAGTAAGGGACTTTTGTTCTATGCTTTGAGTAGATTCATGCCGTGCCTTGTTTTATTATTATAAGTTCCTGTAGCATTTCGTTTGCTTGCTCTGAACATTGCTTCCTGATGCTGATTTTGCCATGTTCAGTAATTTCACTAAGTCTGTGAAGCTGATATATTTTGCACTTTTGCCATGCTTGTTTGGACCTGTTATTATGTGATTTATCCATAGCTCAGTGTTCATCTTTTGTCAAGCATCTTGAGTATATCCCTGCCATATGCCTTTCTGGTACGTTTGGGTGCAGTAGCTTAATTTCTTGTTGCTTGCTATGTGGTATCATGCTGTTAATGGCAGATTTGTGCCATTCTTGTTTTGCTTGTCATTTGCAAACCGTGCATCCGACTCCGGTGATCTTTATATCGATTTCAACCGAAATCATCTCATCTTTCCAGCGGCATACTTGGCTTGCCAAGTTGATGCCTGGTTCATCATTTTCCTTCCGGAGCACGCATACGCATTGCATATCACATCTCGCATATCATGTCATGTTTTGCATCATGTTGCTTGTGCATTGCACCGTGATTTATTGTGGTTCCTTTGCTTGTGTTCTTGCTTTCGGTAGAGCCGGGAGACGAGTACGTGAACGAGGAACCTGGTGAGAACGCTTACGAGGATCAAGCTTTCGACAACTCGAGAACTTTGCGAGGCAAGATGACCGTACCCTCGAAATCACTTCTATCTTTGCTATGCTAGTTGCTCGCTCTTTTGCTATGCCTATGCTACGATGCCTATCACTTGCTATATCATGCCACCCATATTGCCATGTCAAACCTCTAACCATCCTTTCCTAGCAAACCGTTGATTGGCTATGTTACCGCTTTGCTCTGCCCCTCTTATAGCGATGCTAGTTGCAGGTGAAGATGAAGTATATTCCTTGTTGGAAAATGGAGATGTTGTTCCTTATTGGAACATGTTTACTTGTTGGGGATATCACAATATATCTGCTATAATTAATGCATCTATATACTTGGTAAAGGGTGGAAGACTTCGGCCTTATGCCCGGTGTTTTGTTCCACTCTTGCCGCCCTAGTTTCCGTCATACCGGTGTTATGTTCCTTGATTTCGCGTTCCTCACACGGTTGGGTGATTTATGGGACCCCCTTGACAGTTCACTTTGAATAAGACTCCTCCAGCAAGGCCAAACTTTGGTTTTACCATTTGCCACCTAAGCCTTTTTCCCCCGGGTTTTCACGAGCCCGAGGGTCATCTTTATTTTAACCCCCCCGGACCAGTGCTCCTTCGAGTGCTGGCCCGAACTGAGCTACTGCTTGAGGGCCACCACGGGAAACTTCGAGGCTTGGTGTTACTCGTAGCTAGTCTCATCCGGATGTGCCACGAGAGCGAGATATGTGCAGCTCCTATCGGGATTTGTCGGCACAATCGGGCGGCTTTGCTGGTCTTGTTTTATTCTTTGTCGAAATGTCTTGTAGTCCGGGATTCCGAGATCGATCGGGTCTTCGGTAGAAGGAATATTCTTCGTTGACCGTGAGAGCTTATAATGGGCTAAGTTGGGACATCCTGCAGGTATTATCTTTCAAAGCCGTGCCCATGATTTATGAGGCAGATGGGAATTTGTTAATGTCGGTTGTAGAAAACCCGAAGTTGACCTTAATTAATACACATCAACGCGTGTGTAACCGTGATGGTCTCTTCTCGTGAGTCCGGGAAGTGAACACGGTGTTGGAGTTATGTTTGACGTAAGTAGTTCAGGATCAATTCTTGATCGCTACTAGCTTCACGACCGTGCTTTGCTTCTCTTCTCGCTCTCTTTTGCGAATGTAGCCACCATATATGCTAGTCGCTTGTTGCAGCTCCACCTCACAACTCTGTCCTTCCTATAAGCTTAAATAGTCTTGATCTCGCGGGTGTGAGATTCCTGATTCCCCGTGACTCACAGATTCTACCAAAACAGTTGCGAGTGCCGCGATGCCGGTGAAGGTGACGAACCGAGCTCAAGTGGGAGTTCGATGAGGAACGTGGTCGTTACTATGTGTCTTTTCACGATGATCGAGTGGAGCCCAGTTGGGACGATCGGGGATCCGTGTAGCATTTGGGGTATCTTCTTTTATTTTGGTTCCGTAGTCGGACCTTGAGTGTAATCTGAATGATGGATTTTTATTTATGTATTGTGTGAAGTGGCATTTGTAAGCCAACTATGTATCTCTTTCCCTTATGTATTACATGGGTTGTGTGAAGATTACCTCACTTGCGACATTGCTTTCAATGCGGTTATGCCTCTAAGTCGTTCTTCGACACGTGGGAGATATAGCCGCATCGAGGGCGTTACAGTATGTCCATTATCAAAATCGGTCTCACCGAGTTTGAGCAATCGGTACTACCGAGATTACAATGCAAACTCTCTGGTTAACTTATTATCAAAATCGGTCCCACCGAGTTTGATAATCGGTCCAACCGAGTTTGCCTGACCAACTCTCTGGAAAGCTTATTATCAAAATCGGTCCCACCGAAGTTTGTATGTCGGTCCCTCGAGATTACGTTATGCCCTAACCCTAACCGAATCGGTCCACCGAGTTGCATTCCGGTCCACCGAAAACCCTAACGGTCACATTATTTGCTAAATCGGTCTGACCGAGTTTAACGATTCGGTCCCACCGAGTTTGGTAGATTGTGTGTAACGGTTAGATTTTGTGTGGAGGCTATATATACCCCTCCACCTCCTCTTCATTCATGGAGAGAGCCATTAGAACAATCCTACACTTCCAAAGATCCTATTTACGACAGAGAACTACCTACTCATGTGTTGAGGCCAAGATATTCCATTCCTACCATATGAATCTTGATCTCTAGCCTTCCCCAAGTTGCTTTCCACTCAAATCCTCTTTCCACCAGATCCAAATCCTATGAGAGAGAGTTGAGTGTTGGGGAGACTATCATTTGAAGCACAAGATCAAGGAGTTCATCATCAACACACCATTGTTACTTCTTGGAGAGTGGTGTCTCCTAGATTGGCTAGATGTCACTTGGGAGCCTCCGACAAAATTGTGGAGTTGAACCAAGGAGTTTGTAAGGGCAAGGAGATCACCTACTTCGTGAAGATCTACCGCTAGTGAGGCAAGTCCTTCGTGGGCGACGGCCATGGTGGGATAGACAAGGTTGCTTCTTCGTGGACCCTTCGTGGGTGGAGCCCTCCGTGGACTCACGCAACCGTTACCCTTCGTGGGTTGAAGTCTCCATCAACGTGAATGTATGATAGCACCACCTATCGGAACCACGCCAAAAACATCCGTCTCCAATTGCGTTTGAATCCTCCAATCCCTTCCCTTTACATTCTTTCAAGTTGCATGCTTTATTTTCCGCTGCTCATATACTCTTTGCATGCTTGCTTGCTATATGTTGTGAATGTTAAACTTGTGCCTAAACTCCACTCAAACCTTAAAGGAACTTAAAAACTGCAACTTTGGTACTTAGTGTCTAATCCCCCCTCCCCCCCCCCTCTACACACCTCTTCTCAAGGTCCTACAAAGACCATGAAGATTTCTGGGCATGAACTTACTCCAGCTGCCGTTCTGCGGAACAAAGATGAAACCATTGATCTGTCAAGCGATGAAGATCTTGGTGATGATGCCCTTGAGATGCTGATCAAGAGCAAACAAGAGGCGGAGATCTTCAACGATCTGCCCCTCTTTAACGTAAATATACCGAACAACTTCATTGACGAGTGGTTCGACGACCAGAGCATTATCATCGATGATCTTCAGCTTCCTGTGGACATCAGCGTCACCTTCCATGGAGCCATTGCTAATGAGTTGGCCTTGGCTCAGAACAATGTTGAGCTCAAGAACAAAATTGATTATGAGAAGGCTCACTTCAAGAAGAACATGGCCAAGCTCAGTGTGGCAGATGTTCAGATCTTCAAGAAGATGCAGCATGACCTCAAGGAAGAGTTTCACAAGGAGCGTGAAGATGCAAAAGGCTCACGAGAGCGGATGCAATACTTCGCAGAGAAATGTGTTCAATCACACAATGAGGCTGAGAAGCGCAAGGCTCTTGGGCGTCCTGGCATCGACCCCAAGATGGCTGCCAAGCACAAGAAGTCTGCTGTGGCCCGAACTAAAGTACCAAGGCAGGAAGCACCTCGCATTGTCTTCCCTGCTAGCATGACAGGCTTGAAGCCTAAGGTCCCCTCAGAAGCTTCAGAACTGAAGAACTCAAGGGCAGCTGAAGCCGAAGCCAAGAAGCGCAAGCACAAGAATGCTACTGATGGTGCCCCATCAACGAAGAAGCTGAAGACAAAGTCTTCAAAGAAAGAGCGCGCTGCTGCCACAGAGCCCCTTGTTGTTGAGCCCGTTTCTGTTGCTTGTCCAGCCTCCACCAACCAAGAACATCGCCTTGTGATCCACGAGTCTACTTTCACAAAGGCTCCTGAAGATGAAGAAGTTCCAGCTGTCGGCCCCATCACAGCTGAAGACATTGGTCGCGAAGACAATGTTGAAGATGATGAAGTCCTTCCTAAACTCGAGCACCAAGTGCTATCATCGCCTATTCTTACAAACAACGAACTCATCAGCATTGGTTGTCCATTGACGCCAATTGCTCAGGATCATTCGTGGGCCGATCGCCCTCAACAAGACACTCTCATTCATGATGAGACACCCAGAACTCCACCACCTCAAGTCACCACTCCGGTGCTTGACGATGACAACTATGTGGTGCAGACCGCTCCATCACCACAGGCGGCGCTCGCATTCCGCAGTCTTCGCAAAGGCCCTAGGCCATAGGTCACCATGTCGAGCTTTCCGGAAGAGGAAGCGCAACAAAGCTCAGTAGCACGTCAAGTGTTTCCTGAAGCCACCCCTACTACGAATGTCTCTGAGTCTGAAGCAAAAGCCGCTGAAGACATTCCAGCTGCATCAGCCGATGAAACTCAAGACACAAGAGAAGAAGAAGAAAGAGTTGCCACACCCCTGTCACCGAAGAAGTCATTCTCGAGGAGAATGAGACTATGCCCGACCCTCCTGTCATTGAAGAAACGGAGGTTGACAACATTGAGGCTGCCACAACCAACACGACTGAAGCCAAAGACGTTGTCATGGCTGAAGACAATGTGGAGCCTGAAGCCAATGTTGTGCCTGAAGCTCATGTGCAACCTGAAGCCACAGTCCATGACAAAGCCACTGTTCCAACCCCAAGGCCTCACACCATTGAACATGCCTATGATCGCGGCCAGCTTGTCACTGTACGATGGCCCGTTTTGGTTCCTCCCACAGCTCCCGGACCACAGTATGATTACCATGTGGAGCAGAGGCCTCAGGTTCAGAAGACAAAGCCCAGGCTGCCAAGGCTTCCAGGTGCTGCTACATCGCCCAGATCTTTCAGCGTGAAGAGCTTCAGGGCACACAACACATTCTTTGACAGTGCCAAGAATCCATACTCGAAGCCAAAGATCTCGTCTAATCGCTTCTGGAGCTATCAACAACGCAACTATTACTCATGTATTCTATACAATCAAGAGCGAATCTTTCCTCACATGCGTCTTGATTGCGAAGCTATTGCTGGGGTGCCCTGCCTTCAAGAAGCTCTGGACTATTTTAGAGATGCTGGCCTTCTACAATTCGTAACTGATAAAGAGAAGTGGAATGAAGAGCTTCTGGTGCAATTCTGTGCCACACTTCACATTCGTGGCTACAACAGGGATCCAAAGACTTGGATCCTTGAGTGGATGACAGGTGATGTGCATCATGAAGCCAAAGCTCAAGATATCATCGAGCTTACTTCCCTGCCCACTCCAGGTGAGCTATATGAACCTGGTTGTCAGCTACACAGGAATGAGCTGCGGAGTATCTTTCAGAAGCCAGAGCCAAATATGAGTCAGATGCTCAGCATGATGAAGCCATTGCCACAAGATGCTGAATATCCTAAGGAATTCTTCATTAAGGACCTCGAGTACTTGCCCCGCACAATTTGTAACATATCGAGGCGTACTGTATGGCTAGTAAAGGGATATTCTTCTGAAGCCAAACTTGAAGGAACCATGAAGACATTGGTATTCTATATTGTCAATGGCATCAGATTCAATACCCAGGATTTCTTCATCAGACATCTTGCTGCTTCTGGGGTTGATCTCTTTGGCTTGAAGTTGTATGCTCCATGGGTGATGTGCCTGATCAAACTCCATTCATCTGTTGACTATCAGCCCTCAGCACGCAACCATCTTGTATTTCTGCCTTAGGTTGATTTGTCAGTTGAAGCCATCTACCCTGAGCCTACCAAAGAACCCCTATATCTTCATAATGTTGATCGTCAAAGCTTCATGCGACCAATAGAAGGAATTCATGTTCCAAATGCTGCTACTCCTGCTTACCCTCTAGCTGGCAATATGCATGAGCCACATCGTGCCAACACTGAAGCTACTACCAGTACAATCGCTCAAAGGCCTCGGAAGCGTTCTCGTTTTCTCAATGATCGAGAGCTTCTTGTTGCCTTACATCAGAAGTAGGACAAGCACCATGAATGGCTAAAGCGTTAGATGCAGAGTATCTTGGTGGACGTGAATCACATCCTAAACGAGGCCACCAAGAACTCCTTCGTAGCCCATGAAGTCTGTCGGCGGTCTTGGAAGAGTCTCACACTGCTATGCCCAGAAGAAGATCTTCACGAATATGGCTTCATAGAAGGCTTCAAATTTGACTCCAGGCCTCCACGCAATGCAAGCTGGCGCCGCACTCCATCAATAGAAGATTTTGAGTATTCATCTTCGACAGCAACTATTGTTGTGTGAGTCGTCGATGAAGAAGACGATGCCACTTCACCAACCATGGCTACACTGCATCTCGTCTCTGCACCAGGCCCTTCTGCACCACCGAACTCAAGCGTCGAGCCTGCACCTTCATCTACTCCTGATGGGAACGAGTAGATGCTCTATGCCTTCAAACCTTTTTTGGTCCTTCCTGACAAAAGGGGAGAAGCATATGAGTTGATAGTCTTCAAGCGGGTCCTTATGAGTGGTTGCTAAATTTTCCCAAGTGTTTACAACTCTCGTCTTTTGATACATTTGGTTCTTTGGGTTGTAACACTTAAACTTGATGGTCGTCTGCTACTTTTTCTGTCAGTCTGTGATGCGATAAATTCCACATGAAGTCATTCTGCAGACGTCCATTTTTCATTATGCATGTCATTATGTTTGTTATATCTTTATATGCATGATGAATTATCTTCATAAGTTGAAGAGGATCTCCACAAAGTAAAACCTGCCATGTGCATTTGCATTCAAAAGCAAACTACTTATATGCACATCTTCAGGGGGAGCCTTTTGCCACTTATGAAGACAATGCTTTAATCCTTAAACTTTCACATACTTTTATCCCGTTGAAAACTTCAACCAGTTTGTCATCAATCACCAAAAAGGGAGATTGTAAGTGCATCTAGTGCCACCCCTAGTTGGTTTTGGAGTATTGACGACAAACTTGGTTGAGGGACTAATGTGTTTGTGAGAATTGCAGGATAACACAGGTAGTAGTCCCACATTAATTTGGTTTACCTACCAGAGATGACCCCTAAAAATGTGTGAAGAAATTGAAGACAATGGTGGTTTGTGAAGATATTCACAACAAAGATTATGACTTGAGAAGACATTCACATGAAGACTATGGAGTGCGAAGACATAGTTGTTTTGTAGTTTCCTTTTCTTCTTTATTGAGTCATAGGAACCACCGCACTGTTAAGTGGGGTCCAAGTGAACAAAGTCAGAGTGACTAAAGTGATGCTCAACCAAATCCTATGTCTTGACGAAGACAATGAGAGCAAATCTTATCCAAAGCTGGATGAGTCAGCTTTACTTGTAGCCCAAGTCAAGCTGCCGCGTGTGTTTGAAATCTGACCGTTGGACAAGTGTCGGTTCCTTAGTGACCCAGGGTCATTTCGGACAAATTAGGTCAGGTTGCCTCTTGGCTATAAATAGCCCACCCCCTACACCATAAATTGGTGGCTGCTCAGAGTTAGTGCACAGCTTTTGTCGTTTGAGAGCAACCCACCTCCTAAGCATTCGAGAGAGAGAGATCCTTGCGAGGACAAATCCCAAACACCCAGAGCCAAAGAGTGTTAGGCATCACTTAAGTCTTTCTATCTACGTGATCTGAAGACTTGTTACACTTGAGGACTGTGAATCCTCCAGCCGGTTAGGTGTCGCATTCTGAACATCCAAGAGTCATTGTGGATTGCCGGTGAGTGAAGTCTGTGAAGGTTTGGAAGTCTACCTTGAAGACTTACCAGAGTGATTGGGCGAGGACTAAGTGTTCTTAGCTCAAGGGGAATAAGGTGAAGACGTGGTCTTCTGAGTTAGATCTCAGCCTCCCTAACCAGACGTACAGTTATCACAGCAACTGGAACTGGTCCAACAAATCCTTGTCCTCACCAAGCAACTGGTTCTATCTCTCACCTTTCTTTACTTATAGTATGTCTTCATGAAGTCATTGCCTGCTTGCATGATCTAATTGGCTGCACTGTGTGAAGACTGTTGTTGTTTGGCTTCATACTATCTTCCATTCTGATCCTTACTACCTAGCTGCTAATAGTCTTCGCGATTTCACTTCATTGCTTACTTGACTATGGCTTGTCCAGTGTAGTCTACCTTCCGCTGCATATTAATAGGTTCATTTCTACTGCTTGTCTTCAAAGCTCCCGTGTTTTGAAGACTTTCATAAAAATTTCCTATTCACCCCCCTCTAGTCAATAACTAGCACTTTCACCTATGCTTATTCCCTACGTTCCTGCTTGTTCGGCTAGGGCATAAAGGGAGCACCTCTGCAATTGTTACAACCGGGTCAGCCAGCCATGTACCTCAGACGAGTAAAGCTGAAAGCTAGCGTTCTTAAGGGAATAATTGGTTGGCGGACAAACGACGAACTGCCATCGTTGCAATATAAAATACAAAGACTCATGTGATTCTTTTGCATCATGGTTTAGGGATGCATAAATAAATGCATGCTGGCCCAAGGAGAGGAACCTTTAATGGAACTATTCTCTCTGGAAGATGTTTCTTACATTCAAAAGTAATATAACATAGCTCCCCGAATACAGTTTGTCTGTTCACGCACTATGGCCGGATTGCATGGTTTCCGAATATACTTGGTGTTTCCCATAGGTATAGTATTCGGAAACACTCCAAACCCTTGGGTTTCGGAGGTTGAAGCGGAGGGTCTGCCATGACAATCTTTTACAATTTGGCAGGAGATAAGTTTGATGATAAAGTGTATTGTTACATGAAACCACACGCCTACTCTTTATCTATGCCATCTAGCAGGCTGCCTAGTTTACAGTCATGCTGTGAGAACTTGGCAGCTATCTTTACTTGATCGTACACCAAGCTACCCAGAATTTCTTGTCCGTCCGGTCCCCGAGGTCTGACTCAGGGCATATGATTCGGATCATGTCCGGTATACCGCGTTTTCACCATGGCCCAGGCCTCTCGTGCACCCTCTCGACATGCTGATGCCTTCCACAGCTCAAAACAAAGACGAGCTCCTTTGAATAGCTCCGCAAGCTCCCCCTTCAGTCCTAGAGGAGAATCGGATGGCCATAAAGCCTTAGCCATGTTCCTCATTGATTTCCGAGCTCGCTCGTGCACTTTGGACACCTCTCGCAGCAAGTCGCCTTGAAATCCAGACACTTCTCCTTCAGGTCGCCCAGTTAACAAACCTACAGGAACAAATCTCATAAAAATTCTCCATCAAGGGATCTTATGAAAGTTAGGTTCAGGGACATACTAAATATGCCGCCTTTTAGCTTTCGGTTCTCCTTCAAGGCGTCCGACAGTTGGGCTCTTACGTCCTTTAGCTCCTCGGATTGCTTGATGTTGGCATCCTGTAGTTTGTTCTTCTCATTAATGGTCCATATTAATACGCGTTGACCAGCAGCTTCTTGCCCTTCGACATGTTGCTTGTCCGCCTGAGCAGCCTTTAGCCTCTCCTCCAACTGATCTGCCGATCCTGCTGCCGTAAACAAAACAATGAATATTCAAAAATCATTGTCAGCACATAATTGTATTTTCCAGACACTGTTGTGCTACCATCCGGAGCCTTCTTGGATTTCTTCAAATTTTCCAGTTCGGCGATGGCAACAGTTAGCTTGGTCCGACATTCTTCAAGCTCTTGAGACAGCGTGTTATTTTTCACCATGAGTACCTGATAACATTAAACGACCCTTAAATCAGTTGGGTCAACTGCTTCAAGTCTCGGGGGCTACTGGCATATGATTATTGAATCCACACTAAGTTCTTACCCGCATATCTTTTGAAAGTTGGTGAGTGGCTCCAGCAAGTCCATCCCGAGCAGCTTGGATATATGCATCAGCTGAGCTGAGGGCATTGAACGCCTCTTCGGTGAAACTTGGGTCATGCATGTCCTCTTTCCTCCGCCGATGATTCATCGCACTCTTCACTTCGGAATTGGTGACAGCTAAATTATCCGAATCCTCTTGGAGATGACAATCCGACATTTTACCCGTATCAACCCTAGTCCTTATGGCAGGGTCCTGGGCCGGATTGGTCGATGCACGACCGGCGAGGTCCCCGGATATAGTGCGGCGTATGCTCTTCCTACAAAATGGCCCAATGGAAAACGTCACAATTCGGTCTATCCACCGGGTGTGTGTTAAAAACTATACCTCTTTGGTGAAAGCGGAGGCTCGGTAGTATCACCGTCGGCCTTTCTTTTCAAAGACTCGCCCTGCGCAGGTGTCGCCTTCTTAGAAGACACCTTTGATACAGCTCGGCGAGACGAGCGCTGCCCCTTCGGAGCATGAGACAGTGTGGTGGGTGAGGCGCAATGGGAACACTCTTTTGGAGGAGACGTCTCCTGGGTACTTACATGAGAGGAGGGGAGAAGGCCGGGGTAGTCGGCTATAATCACCACTTCCGTGCCATCGTAGCTTGTCTGGTAAAAGACTCCCTCCTTGAGTTCTGTAAATATATCTGGATCTTCTTCATATCCGGGATCCAGATCTCGAACATGGTCCTCTAGCTGCAGAGCAGGGTTGTAGATCCCCTCGACAACCTTTCTCCATTCCTATTAAAACTAGCCGGCTCAAGATTAGCATAAACTCTGGAAAAAGGTTGAGTAAGGCCAATAATCGAAAAACTCACCCAGGGGATGGGGTTGTACATGGAAAAGCCTTACCGACATGTCAAACAAGTGAAGTCTTCCTTCTCCCCTTTATACAGGTCAGCTAAGATGGTGGCCAGGGCGGCAAAATTGTCTGGACCTTTGCGCAGACAACGGGATGCATCGTCCTCCCCTTTATAATTCCACATGGGAAGACCTCTAGATTGGAGAGGCTGAACGCATCGGGTTATGGAAATTGCCATTACCACAGTTATAGACAACCCGGAGTTGGCTAGTACTTTGATCTTGCTTGCTAGTCTCGAAACCTCCACACTATCTTCTTCTTCGAGACTTCGGGGATGCCAGCTGGCGCGCTTCTTTAAAGGAGCACTGGAGAATTCGGGAAGACCACACTGGATTGGGTCTGGAAGAATGACGTCTTCAATATAAAACCACTCCGAGGGCCACTCTTCAGATGCCTTCTTCGGAGTGCCAGACGGGTATCCAGTCCCGGCTATGCGCTATACTTCAGCGTCGCCCACCTCGAATATAGATCCCTTTTGGGAGCGGGGGACGAGGCAATTTTTTTTCGCCATAGCTCAAAATGAGCCTCGCAGCCCAGGAACAGCTCGCAAAGAGCAACGAAGCCCGCGATATGCAGGATGGAGCCCAACGTCAGATTGTGCAATTGAAGGCCATAATACTCCAGCAGGCCTCTGAGGAAAGGATGAATAGGAAATCTTATGCCTCTCAAGAGGAAGGAAACGAAGCACACCCGCTCCTCTTTAGAAGGATTCAGGAAATTCTCTTCCGGGGCTTCACCGTCGATGGAAGTTAATCCAGCACGAACGGAGATTAGATCCGTGGGAGGAAGGTACCCCTACTCTGAAGTTTGCTCAGATGGGCGTGGGATACTGTTGGGGATATAACTATTTGTGTAAGCCGCCCAGGAGGGGCTGGGTTACACAAAGGAGACTCATCAGAAAGAAGCCCAAGGCCAAACATGAAGATGGCGGTTCAATAGAGGGTCTAAGGCCCGCAGGCGGCTTAAGGTCGATAGTGGTAAACCGCCATGATGACATGACTTGTATCATAAGGTAGAATTAACTAGTCACCGAGCCGGACACTGTTTATGAGCCGTCCGGGACTCTGTAGGCCGTAGGGCGTCCACCCATGTATATAAGGGGACGACCCGCTAGTGGCTTAGGGGAAGAAAACAACTAATCGACAGCCGGGCATAGCGTATCTCGCTCCCTGGTTATCAAAACCTCAAGCAATACCAACCCAACTAGACGTAGGCTTTACCTTCACCGTAAGGGGCCGAACTAGTATAACTCTCTCGTGTCCTTTGTCCCGAATAACCCCTTTAAGCTTCCTAGTTGCGATGGCTCCACGACTAAGTCCTTGCAAGAGGACATCTGCCGTGACAATTCCACGACAGTTGGCGCCCACCGTGGGGCCATCGCCGCAGTGGATTTGAGTTCTTGAAGGGCAACTTGAAGGGCTCAAGGGATCTGTGATGGGCGGATGACCAAGAGTCGTCGCGGCAAGATCTACATTGACGACGATGGCTGGGGCCCTGATGCCGGCTCAATTGAGTACGGATACCGGGTCCCCTTCGGCGGAATCCACGTCTTCATCGGCCGGATTGGTGAGTCGGGCCCTGAACCGGACAACTGCACCGACCTCGTCGAGACGGCTCAGCGTACGAGACCTGCCCGAATTCAACCCGGCATGAAGCGTGTCTTCGTGGGCTGCGTCCACGGAGAACTTTCTGAAGGATCTGAAGATCGTGGTGAGACGGCTGTCCTCTCCGATGGTGATTCGTCCGCCGGTTCAACAGATTCGCTGTATCAAGTGCAAGATGGCGTGCTTGGGGGCTGTTCCGATGGCTCCAGTATTCCGGACCCCTATGAGCCGCCAAGCTGGGCAGGAGTCTTCATGGCTGGGACTCAACCCGGCCAAAATTCTACAGCCGCTGCTGCAATAACGTCCGGGTCAGGAGCGGCCGGGGCAGGAGGCCCTGTGCGCCCACCGGCTCAGGTGCTGATAGATCTCATGGATAAGCTTACGACCCTGTTAACCGCCACGGTTATTCCAGCAAATAAAGATGAGCATGACGCGGAGGTGGCATGGGTGCGCGAGGAAATAGCTCGGGCCAAGGAGGCCTTAGCAGCTGAGGACGCCAGGTTAGCAACAGAACGGGCGGCTTTGGATGCACGGGCGCAGCAGCTCGGTCGAGAGGCTTTCCGACCACGATGAGCCTGAACGCATCCAAGGAGGTGATGAGAAGGAGGCACCAGAAAACTCAATCCCGTTTGCTTCCGATTTATGACCCTCTGCATCTTTTCGCTACACCCGGAGCCAGCCCAAGTAACCCGCCAGATCCAAATCAGTTTATGGCAGCCGGAACAGGAGGACCGGCTCAGCCTCGGGAGATGGCACCTCTTCATGGGAACATGGCACCGCCCCGTTACGTGCCGGTACCGCCGGGTCACTTTTCCAACCCCATGGAGAACTTAATCGCAACATCAGCGCGGTTGGCGGCTCTCCCAGTGAATGGTGATGATCCGACAGCGGTGGAAACCCGGAGGATCAGGGAACTTTTCCAGATGGCCCTGGCTCAGCAAGAGACTTATTCTTATAGCCGGGACATGATTCATTCGACTCCTCCGCCTTGGTTAGCACCGCCTCGTCAAAACCGGAGTCCAAGTTACAGCAGGCACATGGAGTCAGAAGCTTTGTCAAGCAACGCCCAGCGTCGGAACGAGCCCGGTGGCTATAACCCGGTACAAGATTGGATACGTCAGGAGAATGAGCGGGCGGCTCAGCTAGCGGCTCAACAGATGGCTCATCAAGATCTCCGAGTGTATCCGACGACTTCCGTTGAGACGGGAGTAGTTACTAGAACCGGTGGTGTTCCTTGTTTGGTGATGGCTCTGCGTGATGTACGTCTACCCAAGGACTTCAAGGGACCTCGAAAGGTGCCGAATTACACGGCTGACTTACAGCCCGGAGCGTGGATCGAAAGTTATGAGATGGCCATGGAGCTGTTGGAGGTCAGCGACGCAGCGATGGCTAAGTATTTCACCATGATGTTGGACGGAATGGCCCGGTCTTGGTTAAAGGGCTTGCCGCCCAATTCCATCAGTTCATGGGCAGAGCTAAAGGCCCGATTCATCCAGAACTTCAAAGACACTTGCAAGCAATCTATGTCGATTGTGGACTTAACAAATTATAAGCAGGAGGAGGGTGAATCCACAACTCATTGAGTGTGCTGGGTCAAGGAGATAATACATTCATCTGATAAGATGGATGCCGGCTCTGCAGTCCTCATGTTGGAGAAGAATTGCCGCTTTGAGCCGCTAAGAGAGAAACTGGGGCACCTTAAGCGTGATCGCAATGATATGGGTATGCCAATGGCAGCTTTAGTCAAATATGCCGATTCTGATAGTACCAAGGATCCCGCATCTGATGAGGAAAAGACAGGGAAGGGAAAGCAGAACGATAATAGAAAGGGTCAGCAGCATAACCCGACGAATCAAGGAGGCAACAAGCGTAAGGCTGAAGGTAACCCGGAGTTTGTGGCCAATGCCAATGCGCAGGGTAACAATCAGAGACGTAAGGGAAAACCGCCCCCTCGATCTGGCAGGCCAGGCCCATCTCTTGAGCAGCTACTCAATGAGCCTTGCCCGAAACACGGCACCCGGGAACAACCCGCCACCCACTTATGGAAAGATTGCACGATCATGAAGGCTTTCAAGAATTCCAACATGTTTGATGGCAATCATGGATCGGGCGGCGGTTCAGGAGCCGACGGCTTTCATGGCCTGGGCGGCGGTTCAAGTTCCGGCTTTCAAGGAAATCAAAGCGGCTATAATCAACAGCTGCCCGGTCAAGGGGGACAACAGCAACAGCAGTCGGGTTATCAAAGTCATCCGAAGCAGCTAAATAGTGGGAAGTATCATGTGTTCACCACTAGCTTGTGCAAACGTGACCAGAAGGTTCGTAAGAGGGTCGTGAACTCTGTTGAACCGGCAGTTCCCCGTTACCTAAGGTGGTCAGAGCAGCCTATTGTATGGAGCAGGGAAGATCACCCGCTCCGGGTTGATAATCCGGGTTAGTTAGCCTTGGTGGTGGCACCTCAGGTCGGTGGATATAAATTTACCAAGGTACTCATGGACGGAGGTAGCAGTATCAACATCCTCTATTACGAGACCTTTCGACGCATGGGTTTGACTGATAAAAATTTAAGGACGTCCAACACCGTTTTCCATGGGGTGGTGCCTGGTAAGTCGGCATACCTGGTCGGCAAGATTGAATTGGAGGTGGCTTTTGGAGATGAGTATGATTCTAGGGCTGAGAAATTGACGTTTGAGGTGGTCAAAATCAATAGTCCATATCATGCTTTGTTTGGGCGGCCGGCTTATGCCAAGTTCATGGCACGGCCGTGTTATGTTTATCTGCAGCTCAAGATGCTGGGTTACAAGGGCACCATCACTGTGCATGGGAGTCGAAAGGTAGCTTTGGAGTGTGAAGAGGGCGACGCGGCTTATGCTGAGTCTGTTTGTGCAGCAGAAGAGCTAAAGTTTTATCAAGATAATGTTGACCCGGCGGATATGACCTCTCTGAAGAAGCCAACCACAGAGCATGATCCGGCGTTGAAGTTTAAATCGGCCGCTGAGACGAAGCTTGTTGACTTTACTCCAGGCGACTCCTCTAAACAGTTCAGCATCAGTGCCAACTTGGATCCCAAATAGGAAAGCGCGCTCATCGAGTTCATCTGTAAGAACCGGGACATCTTTTCATGGAAACCTTCTGACATGCCGGTGTCCCGAGAGAACTCGCTGAGCACACTCTTAATATTGATCCAAAGTATAAGCCGGTCAGGCAATTTCTTCGACGGTTCAATGAGGAAAGACGAAAAGCTATTGGAGAGGAGGTCGCCCGGCTCTTAGAGGCTGGGTTCATTGTTGAAGTTTTTCACCCGGAGTGGTTAGCTAACCCAGTGCTCGTGCTCAAGAAGAACGGCACCTGGTGGATGTGTGTGGATTACACGGACTTAAATAAGGCTTGTTCGGCTGATCCCTTTGCCCTCCCCTGTATTGATCAAATCATTGATGCTACGGCGGGTTGCGAGCGATTGAGCTTTTTGGATGCTTACTCTTGCTATCATCAGATCAAAATGGCAGTTAAGGACCAGGAGAAGACGAATTTCATCACTCCGTTTGGAGCCTTCTGCTATGTATCTATGCCATTTGGGCTCAAGAGTGCCCAGGCGACTTATCAACTATGTGTACAGAATTGTCTTCATGATCAAATTGGGCGCAATGTTCATGCTTATGTGGATGACATCGTGGTGAAATCCAGGGAGAAGGAAACCTTGATATCTGATTTAAAGGAGACCTTTGATAATCTCCGGGTTTATAAGATGATGCTTAACCCGGCCAAGTGTGTATTTGGTGTACCTGCAGGCAAGCTTCTGGGTTTTCTTGTCTCAAACAGAGGCAATTACCTCTTTGGCTAAACTGGCGTGCATCAATGATGCTCAGCGACTAGCGGGTCGTGTTGTTGCTTTAAGCCGGTTCGTAAGCCAGATAGGTGAGAAGGCCTTACCACTGTATCAGATGATGAATAAAACAGACACTTTTGTCTGGAATGATGCTGCTAATACTGCCTTTGAAGATTTGAAGAGACAGTTGTCTGAGCCGCCGGTCCTAGCGGGCCCCATTGATAGGGAGCCATTGCTGTTATATGTGGCTGCTAACGCGTGAGCCGTCAGTGTTGCCATCGTGGTAGAGCGCAAGGAGGCTGGCAAGGAGCATCCGGTTCAACAACCGGTTTACTACATCAGTGAGGTGCTCATTGAGTCTAAACAAAGGTATCCAAATTGGCAGAAACTTGTTTACGGACTGTTCATGGCAAGCCGGAAGCTGAAGCAGTATTTCCAAGGTCATCTTATCATTGTGGTGAGCTCTGCCCCTTTAGGGGACATCATACAGAATAGAGATGCCACAGGACGAGTTGCCAAGTGGGCCATTGAGCTTGGGCCTCATGGTTTGAAATACATGCCTCGGACTGCTATCTTGTCTCAAGCCACAGTGGATTTTATCAATGATTGGACAGAATTGCAAGCACACGAGGAGAAGCGGATAACACGTATTGGACTATTCATTTTGATGGGTCCAGCGGTTAGAAGGCTTAGGGGCTGGAGTTGTTTTAACTTCCCTCGAGGTGACAAATTTTGTTATGTGCTCCGCTTATGTTTCCTTGTACTAACAATGCAAATGAGTCTGAGGCCTTACTCCATGGTCTCCGGATGGCCAAAGAGATGAATTTGAGCCGGGTAAGGTGCTTGGGTGACTCAGATCTCGTGGCTCAACAGGTGTCAGGCAAGTGGGACTCCAAGGATCCACTTATGGCGGCTTACCGTCGTGAAGTTGATGTTGTAGCTGGGCACTTCAAAGGTTATCAAGTGGAGCACATTGATCAAAGGAAGAATGAGGCGGCTGATGCTTTAAGCCGGCTGGGATCTCAGCGTAATCCGGTGCCGCCTAACACCTTTCTCGATGTTTTACATAATCCTTCTGTCAAGGTACCTATAGAGGAAGAACTAGCAGTGCCAGACCCGGAGGCACAGCTGGTGGCAGCTCTTCACGTCATCCCGGATTGGACAGTGCCATATTTGGCCTATATGACCCGGGGAGAGTTGCCTGAGGATGAGACCTTGGTAAGACAAATCATCAGGCGGTCCAAATCTATGACGATTGTTCATGGCGAGTTACATCACTGCAGTGTCACTGGGGCGTTTCAATGTTGTGTGTCGCCTGCGGAGGGTCAGGAGATACTTCGTGAGATCCACGAAGGAGATTGTGGTCATCATGCCGGCTCAAAATCTCTTATGGCCAAGGCTTTCCGTCATGGTTTCTATTGGCTGACGGTTCATGCTGATGTGGAGGATCTGATCAGTAAATGTGACGGATGTCAAAAATTCTCATGATGAGCTCATGTGCCGGCTCAAGAGTTGAGGATGATTCCAATTACTTGGCCGTTTGCAGTCTGGGGGCTTGACATGGTTGGACCTTTCAAGAGGTCTAAGGATAAAAAGACACACCTCCTGGTGGAAGTGGATAAGTTTACAAAGTGGGTTGAGGCAGAGCCGGTCAGTAAGTGTGATGCAGCCACAACGGTTCAGTTCATGAAAAAGGTGATCTTTCGTTTTGGTTTTCCACACATCATGATAACTGATAATGGCACTAATCTCTCCAAGGGTGCCATGGAAGAGTTCTGTCAACGGGAACATATCCGGCTTGATGTTTCGGCTGTTGCTCATCCTCAATCCAATGATCAAGCAGAAAGAGCTAATCAGGAGATCCTGAAGGGTATCAAACCCGGCTCTTGGTCCCCTTTACCGGACTCCGGGTTGTTGGGTGGAGGAGCTACCCTGCATCTTGTGGAGCATCAACACTATGCCCAACAGATCTACAGGTTACACACCTTTCTTCATGGTGTACGGAGCAGAGGCAGTCCTGCCAAGTGACATCCGGCACGACTCACCCCGCGTGGCGGCATACATTGAGGCTGATAACGAGTAAGCTCGTCAGGATGCACTTGACTTATTGGATGAGGAGCGAGACTTGGCAATAACCCGTTCGGCGATTTACCAGCAAGACCTGCGCCGCTATCATAGCCGCCGGGTTAGAAGCAGAACCTTTCAGGAAGGTGACTTAGTGCTCCGGCTCATCCAGGATCAGTCTGATATGCACAAGCTATCCCCTCCTTGGGAAGGACCCTTTGTGGTCAGCAAGAATCTGAACAACGGGTCATACTACCTTATCGATGTCCGAGAGCACAAAGACTCACTTAAGTCGGAGGAGGAGACCCGCCGGCCGTGGAATATCACCCATCTTTGGCCTTACTATACTTGAGCCGCTGACTCTCAAGTTGTATATATTTTTTGACCATGTATATATTATATGAAGCAATAAAGCAGGTCCTCTGTTCTTTTCACCCTCAAAGGTTTACATGTCTTCTTTATCAGGTGGTGGAAACAACCAACGGGGAGCGGATAATATCTGAATCCGGCTTTCCCTTTGGTCCGCCTTGTGATCGTATATGAATCTAGCCATGATCACTTGGGGGCTTCCTGTTCAAACATAGGTCGTATTCGAACCAAAGAGAACATAGCTGTCGATACCCACTTGATCGGCATACTGCCAAACCCACTTGGGGGCTTCTTGATCATATTTGAATCATAGCTTAACCTCTTTGGGTCTGACGTGGATCATATTCGAATCAGCGTCATTAAACAACTGTTATGGTCACTTGGGGGCTTCCTGTTCAAACATAGGTCGTATTCGAACCAAAGAGAACAAAGTTGTCGATACTCACTATATCGGCATCGCCACAGCCACTGGGGACTATATGATCGTATCCGAATCTTAGCTTAACCCCTTTGGAATGGTTTACTGATCGTATTCGAATCGAGAGGCCTTTAAATTTTGTTTATTATTCATCATACTTTGTAAGTGTAAATGTTTGACTATCGTGAGGCCTTCTCGAAAGTACTATGGGGTTCTTGTTCCACCGGTTTAATATTGGTCACTTCAGTTGTTAAGGGCCAGATGAACATCATATGTGCCAACTTTCAGGAGTTCAATTTACCCTCATGATTTAGGTCATATAAACCGACGAGATTACCAAAAGGATTGCAGGTATGTTATTGTGCTTATGTTTAACAAATATAATCATAAGCCGATCTTTATATGATGTTTGGGTTCGCATTCCGGGTTATCAATACCTTATGTGACCCTTGATGCGATCAGTCGCCAAGGGTATTCTACTTGTTTTATATACAGGATAAGGCAAGCAAATTTTTAACATCAAGGAAAGATCAACATAAGCTGGAAATATATAGTGATGGCGGCTTCCGAAAGTATTAAGCGCCACCAACATGCGCGAAGGCATGACAAAAATCGAGAGGTTTTTCTACCCTATTACAAGACTCCCCGAGTCTGAATACTGAAGCATTGTTTTCGCAAAGTCACAGACGCCTGGCGGTTCACTCCTTTGGTTGGCTTGAAGATTTGGGGTTATCCTTCTCCGCCTCTCCGTCTGCTGCCCTGTCCTGGAAGGTTGACGAGGCCCAGTCAATGCCGCTCAAAGCTTCAAACTCAGCTTCATCATCTATTAAACTGGCTGGGTCGACTTCAGGGGCAAAGGTATGCTTACGAGTTGGAGGGATCAGGCTGACGTCATCGTAGTGAGGTGTGGGAATTCTCCGGTTCTCGCTGTCATAGCCCGGCTGATACTTGGTAAGGTCAATATCGTTCCCAATGACAGTAGCCACAGGACGTACGACTTTCACACAGGCGGTAAAGTCTGTCTCATCGAATAAAGAGCCGTCTTCCTTCAAGCTGGGATATCCAAGAGCAACGTCTACCAGGTCTATTCTGGAAGCAATGCCTTGGCCCGGCTCAATGCAGCTATAGCCCCGGTTCTGGCAGATGCCCGTCTTAGCTCTTGGATCCGCTGGGGTAACACGGCAAGCCGCTTTATCACATCTTGCAGGAGATGGGGAACGTGATTCGATAACGCCACAACGGCCAAAGCACGTTGTGACCTGGTGTACAGTTGTTCACCTAGAGTGTAAACCGCTTTCAGTTTGATTAACATGTTCTGCTTAAGGTTTGTGCTCCTGGGACCTGCGTTCATAAACATAAGGTGAGCCGGAGATAACAATTAAAGTAGTCATCAAAGGAAGGATTGCAAATTTGAGGTTATATATAGTAACTTACCGAAGACTGCTGAGACCATTTGAGATATCTGGCGCTTTAAGCCGGACAGTTTGGTTGTTGCTTCTGCAAGTGACGTTTCTGCTGTTTCGGCCCGGGTCACCAGTGAAGCCTTCTCATCAGCTCAAATCTTCTTCTCCGCATCAAAATCCTTCCTCAACTTCTCTTGTTCAGAGACGCTGAATTCAAATTTGGAGTTGGGCTTTTGAAGTTCAAGTTGTTGAGCTGCCAGGCGGCTCTTCAGGTCAGCAATCTCCACCTCAAATTGACTTGTGGTGGCCTGCATTGATGTCGGGTTATAGTCAGAATTATGGTAAGATAACATTAAGTCCCAAGCACCTTGCAAGCAAAGATATTTGACACTTGGGGGCTAATATATGCTGAAGAATTTTAACTTACAGTGCCGGTTCATGGAAATTAAGTCCCAAGCACTTTGCAAGCAAAGATACTTGACACTTGGGGGCTAATGTATATCGCAAGTTCAAGGTATCATGTTAGAACCGGGTTAATATATTCTTTCTAAGCTGGAAAAAGTAGTGCTAAGCAGTTTTCTAAGTCTACAGCATATTTATTCATAAGCAATAGACTTGGGGGTTGGTACAGTAAGTATGATTAAGAAAAGTAGCATAAGTTATACCTCAGATTTTTGCTGTATATGCTTCACCATGTCAATTTCCAGGTCACGGCTGCTATGCACTCGATTGATATAGCCAGAGACTATATCTCCAATGCTCAAATGAGTATAGTCAGCAATGTCTAGCTTGGCCTTTCGGCGTTCCAGAAGCTCTTCCTTGGCAGAGCACTTAGCAAGGACTGTGGGCCGCCCCGGCTCAACAAATTGAGTCTTCAGAATCTCAACTTCCGGGTCAATTGTCTTGGCCGGGCTAGGAGCTTCCGGGTTATCAGAGCTGTTGAGAGTATCTTCGGCGGGTGGATCAGAGGTTGGTGATGGAATGTCATAGGCTGGTTCAGGCGGCGGCTGATGGGTAGAGCTGTTAGGAGCGGCCGTGCCAAGCTCCGGTTTAGTCGCCACCGAGTCTTGGGATGGCTTACTCCTTTTTGCCCTCTTGCTGGTTTTCACTTGCACGCTGTGGACAAAGGCAGAAGGATGAGTATAAAGCATGAGTAAGGTAAAGCACAAGGTAAACAAAATTACATTACCCAGGGGCAGTCTTGAAAGCCGGTATGTTAGATTGCATAGACTCGCCGGAGGAAGGAGAGGTATCCTGATAATTGGAGTCAGATGAATTGAGAGGTTGACGAAGTAAACCCGCCAAAGGATAAACAGAACATAAATCGGAGATAACCTCAGTCCGACGCTTCCTAGTTACGTCAGGTAAGCCGGAGGAGAGCTCTACATCCTTGCTGGTCCGGGTTTGCCTCCGGCTTTCAAATTGTTGTTGCTTCAAAAGAAATTGAGGATCTTGGTAAGCCAAAGGATGTGAAAATCTTACTTTCCGGATTACTCTTCGAATTTTCTGACGCGACAGGGGCTCGGAGTCGGAGGAGATTATAGTTACCTCTTCCTCGACAGCTTGGCTGTTCCCCGTGTCTTCCTGAAAGGATTTAAGGTCAGTAAGCTGATGATAAAGAGTCAAGGGAGTTAAAAGTTACCTCTTCTTCATCATCAGTATCGTCAAGCTTAAACATGTCTGAAGCACTTGGTTTCCTCTTCTTCGAAGTTCCAGTCTTGGCAGCTTTCCTTCGGCTCTTTTTGCCGCTCTGGCTTGCTTGGCCGCCTCATGGTCATACTTGACCTTCCAGAAGTTGTCATTAGCCTGTGAAAAATGATAAAGGGTTATGAGTAAAAGCAAGGTGTAATATGGTAAAGAGTATTTATTAAGGTTGAGGACTCACTTCGGGGGCCGGGTTCTTCTTGCAGAAGGGAAGTAAGCCAAAGGCATTACTAGTCACCGTGCCTTCTTTTAACAAAGACTGGGTCATAACTTCAACTATATCATCTGGTAAGTCATCAGAACTGTGGCGCAGCGGGTCATCTTTTTCCCCAGTGTAAGAGCACATTAAGCCGGGGCGGCGGCTTAACGGGATCACCCGCCAAGAGATCCAAACTCTCACCAAATCAATACCACTCAAGCCATTGCCTAAGAGGGCTTTGATCTTCTTGATGGTAGGGGCAAGAGATAGATGTTCAACAACAGTTAGCTTATCCGCCAGCGGGTGATTTGGTTCCAGGCGCAGAGCGCGGAAGACGAGCAAAGGGTTCTCGTCAGCCGGAGAAGTGTCCTGGCAGTAAAATCACATCTGGTTCCAGTCCTTTGGGTGGCTGGGCAGTTCGGCATAAGGAAAGAGGCAGTCTCTCCGCGGTTGAATTGAGATTCTGCCAAGTTCTAGACTGGGCCCGTTGGCACGTTCATTCTGCCAGTTTAAATAAAATAGCTCTCTGAACAAAAGTAAATTGGGCTCTTCTCCCAGGTACACTTCGTAGAAAACTTGGAAGTTGCAGATATTTGACACGGAGTTGGGTCCAATGTCTTGAGGTCTGAGGTCAAAGAAGTGCAAAACATCCCTGAAGAATTTTGAGTCGGGTGGAGCAAAACCCCGGCTCATATGATCAGTAAACACGACCACCTCCCCCTCCTTGGGTTGAGGTCTCTCTTCTGACGGATTGGGAGCACGATAAGACATAACCTCCTTTTTAGGCAGATGGCCGGATTTCATGAATTCAGACAATGTGCTCTCCGTAACAGTGGATTTCACCAAGTTGCAGGTCACGGGAGCTTTGGGAGCCTTGGGTGCCATTGTATAAATTGAAGCCTATGACAAAATAAGAGTTTTCGGTTCAAATTTAACCCGGAGGAAAACATTTTAAGTCTATTCAAGACGGCGGCTTAAGAAGGGGCCTAATGACATATGGGTAACTATGCAGTGATATTTAAGCCGCTACAGGTATCAAAGCCAGTTAAATCTTCTTAGAGTCGCGCGAAGCAAGCAAGGTTGACAGATCAGTGTCATTTACTTAAACCGGCCACGTGGACGGTCGTGGTTAAACAAATTCAACAGAAGCAGTTTTTTGCTTAAGTGTGGAACAAACAGGTTTCACAAGTTGCGGCTATTATTTTAGATCAAACGGCTGTTCTGAAAAGGAAAATTTCTAGACCTAAAGCTGGCACAGATGAAGTTCATAGGCTCGAACGGGGCCTCTGTGCAATGGAAAGGGATCTATTTGCATTTGGAAACGGGTGCGAAACAACCACCGCAGTAGTTCTACACTTTCTCAAGATCAAAAGGGGGCATTGGAGGTAAAAACTATCAAGGGTTTGGCTCAGGCGGTGACGAACGCCGACGAACTCGAAGAAGCCTTAATGCAGAGCTAAAATAGGGGAAGAAGGGAACTCACAGATGCAGACTGGCTGCAGAGGTCCGCCGTCGTGTTTCTCTGGTCAAGACAGGTTGATGCAGCGGCCTGAGTTGGAGAAGACGAGGAGCTCGGCGGCGGCAGCGGCGAAGCTCGAGTAACAGAGAAACAGAGAGAGGATGAAGATGACCGAAAGGGGGGAGAATGGAAGACCTAGGTCGTGCTTATTTATAAGGGAAGACCGACTGAGACGGTGCGAGAAACGAGGAGACCAAACATCATTATCTAGCGGCCCCGACGCCTCGGTTTTCGGAACGGTCAGTAAAAGCAAAGATCCGTTGGAGGATATGGTGGAGTAAAATATGAATTTAAGTAAAGATGACATCACAGCGGGTTAACGCGGATCCTGAAGATGACGTCATGGCGGGTTAAAATCCTTCGCACATGCGGAAGGCTGAAGGTTTATTTCTTAAGGTATTTTAAGATTGACATGAACCGGTTCAAATCAATCTGGGGCCTAATGTTGGGGATATAACTATTTGTGTAAGCCGCCCAGGAGGGGCCGGGTTACGCAAAGGAGATTCATCAGAACGAAGCCCAAGGCCAAACATGAAGATGGCGGTTCAATAGAGGGTATAAGGCCCGCAGGCGGCTTAAGGCCCATAGTGGTAAACTGCCATGATGACATGACTTGTATCATAAGGTAGAATTAACTAGTCACCGAGCCGGACAATATTTATGAGCTGACCGGGACCCTGTAGGCCACAGGGCGTCCACCCATGTATATAAGGGGACGACCCGCTGGCGGCTTAGGGGAAGAAAACAACTAATCGAGAGCCAGACATAGCGTATCTCGCTCCCTGGTTATCGAATCCTCAAGCAATACCAACCCAACTAGACGTAGGCTTTACCTTCACCGTAAGGGGCCGAACTAGTATAAATATCTCGTGTCCTTTGTCCCGATTAACCCCTTTAAGCTTCCTAGTTGCGATGGCTCCACGACGAAGTCCTTGCAAGAGGACATCTGCCGTGACAATTCCACGACAGATACCGAACAACTTTCCCAGTCACCTTTTTGAGGGCCGTTGGGGCGCGAGGAAGAGCTAGGAGCCCTGGCCATGTTTGCGCGATTTCCTATGGCGAGTTCTAAGCATTTCCGCATGGTGTGGAATGGTCTCTGAGATCTAATCACTTTAAATAGGCACCTTTCCGGCCTAGTCGAGGGGTTATTTGTGAAAACACCTAGACTGTTCACATTCGTTTGACATGTGGAAGTTGAGGCGATGGTAGTAAAGAAATGGTATTTAAAGTGTAGCCGAACTATCGTCAATCCAACTTACAACAGAGAACTCGGCTTGGAAAGCCGAAGACATAAAGCCGGATACTACGTCGTCATTGAAGGCAAGTTCGGGGGCTACTAAGGGAGTCCTGGATTAAGGGGTACTCAGATGGTCGAGCTATGTGACATGGGTCGGACTAATGGGAAGCTAAGATACAAGATAGAAGGCTTTTCTTCGTGTCTGGATGGGACTCTCCTTGGCGTGGATAACAAGCTTAGCGGATAGTCGTATAGTTTCCTTTCTCTATAAACCGACTTTGTACAACTCTGGCCCCCTCCGATGTCTATATAAACCAGAGGGTTTAGTTCATAGAGGCAATCACAATCATACAGGCTAGACATCTAGGGTTTAGCCATTACGGTCTTGAGATAGATCAACTCTTGTAGCCCCTATACTCATCAAACTCAATCAAGCAGGAAGTAGGGTATTACCTCCATTAAGAGGGCCCAAACCTGGGTAAACATCGTGTCCCCCGCCTCCTGTTACCTTCGATCCACAGAAGCACAATTCGGGACCCCCTACCAAAGATCGGCCGGTTTTGACACCGACAAGTAGCTAGATGTCTCTCTCTCTCTCTCTCTCTCTCTCTCTCTCTCTCTCTCTCTCTCTCTCTCTCGCTGAATTCTCAATACAAGTCTCTTGGAGATCCATATGATGTAACTCTTTTGCGGTGTGTTTGTTGGGATCTGATGAACTTTGAGTTTATGATCAGTTATATCCTTTTATATCCATGAAATTATTTGAGTTTCTTTGATCTCTTTTATGCATGATTTCTTATAGCCTCGTATTTCTTCTCCGATATTTGGGTTTTGTTTGGCCAACTTGATCTATTTATCTTGCAATGGGAAGAGGTGCTTTCTAGTGGGTTCGATCTTACGATTGCTTGATCCCAAAGGATGTAAGGGGAACCGACACATATGTATTGTTGCTACTAAGGATAAAACGATGGGGTCTATCTCTACATATATAGATCTTGTCTACATCATGTCATCGTTCTTATTGCATTACTCTGTTTCTCCATGACCTTAATACACTGGATGCATGTTGGATAGCGGTCGATGTGCGGAGTAATAGTAGTAGATGCAGGCAGGAGTTGGTCTACTAATCTTGGACGTGATGCCTATATAATGATCATTGCCTAGATATCGTCATGATTATTTGAAGTTCTATCAATTTCCCAACAGTAATTTTTTCACCCACCGTTTGCTATTTTTCTCGAGAGAAGCCACTAGTGAAACCTACGGCCCCCGGGTCTCTTTCTCATATATTTGCCTTCGCGATCTACTTTTCCTTTGCATTTATTTTTCAGATCTACTAAACCAAAAATACAAAAATACTTTGCTGCACTTCATTTTATTTGTGATCTATTTATTCAATCTATTACAACTTTCTCCCGTCCAGGCACCGTTTCTGGTGTCGTTACCTGAAAGGGATTGACAACCCCTTTAACACGTCGGGTTGCGAGGTGTTGTTATTTGTGTGCAGTGGCTGTTTACGTTGTGTTGCTTGGTTGTCCTACTGGTTCGATATCCTTGGTTTCATATCTGAGGGAAAGACCTACCGCCCGTTGTCCGCATCATCCCTTCCTCTTTGGGGAAATACCGACGTAGCTTCAAGCGACATCAAAAGGAATTTCCGCATTATCGGGAGGATCTTCAACATATACCAGGTTCCTAATCACAAATCCCATCTCCCCGCAATTTACATTATTTTCCATTTGCCTCCCATTTTCCTCTCCCCCACTTCGCAAAATTTTCCATTTTATTCGCCCTCTTTTTCGTTCGTCGTTTTCTCATCAGATCTCTTCTTTGCTTGTGTGCCATGTCTCTTCTATTTACTTGCATCTTTGCTTGTTAAAAATCTCTTGATATGGATCCCCATCCACTTGCTAATCTTTTTAAAAGATCCAATCATGATGAACCAATTGCTAGTGAGTTGAGTGCACTAGATTACCTTTATGAGGTTTTGCTTGAGATTCGTCAATCTGAAAATTGTGATGAAGAAACTTATGAAGTGATTCATGATAGCTCCGTGAATGAAAAGCATGATTGCAATGATGTTACTATAAATTCTATTAATGTCAATTGTTCTAATAATATGCAAAACCGCAAGCTTGGGGATGCTTGTTTTGCTATGTCAACTACTTATTGCAAAGATCATGATTGGGGTGATAATGATTCTTAAGATCTTGATAGTTTATTTAAGCCTCATGATGAATATGTTTGCAATAATATTGAAAGTGGGTTCAGAAGAGTGTCAACTCTAGGTAAAAATAATCCCACATATTTGGAGAGTGTTCAATCTTGTGATTTTTTTTATAAAAGTGGGTTTGGAGAGGTCATGACTTTAGTTGATGTTAATCCCAATATCGAAGATTATAGAACTTTTATGCATGTGGATCATGAAGAGAAAATTTACAGGATAGCTATATTGTTGAATTTGAATATGATCCTACATGTAATTATTATGAGAGAGGAAAATATTGTGGTAGAAATTTTCATGTTACTAAATTACCTCTCGTTATGACGAGATCGTCAATATTTTATTCCTCTTCTTTGTATATGTTAGATATTTCTTGTCTTGATAATTTCTTTGCTTATATAATTCCTATGCCTAGGAAGTATGTTAGACTTAAATGTGTTTGTCACATGTATCATTATGCTCTCTTTGTGCTTCAATTCTTGTCTTTTATGCGAGCATCATTGAAATCTTATTCCTAGCTAAGGGCGTAAAACTATAGCGCTTGTTGGGAGGCAACCCAATGAATAAAATATATTTTTGCTTTTTGCTTTCTGTTCTTGTGTGTTTGCACAATTATGCTACTGTCATGATTGTTTTTTTGTGTTTTAATTACTGTTTGTGCAAAGTAAAGCCTATAGGATCTTCTTGGGTGATAGTTGTTTGATTTTGCTGAAAAACAGAAACTTATGAGCTCATGAAAACAATTTTTAAAAATCACCAGAACGTGATAAAATGCCAATTATTTTTGCAGAAGATTTATATACAAATTATCCAGGTCTTCCTATTTTTTCAGAATTTTTGGAGTTACAGAAGTATTCAAAATAGTCAGATTGCTACACACTATTCTGTTTTGACAGATTCTGTTTTCTTTGTGTTGTGTGCTTATTCTGATGGCTCTATGGTTTTCTTTGATGAGTTTTTGCCATAGAAAAGTTGGAATACAATATATATATAATACAAAAACAAAATATGAATTGGTTTGATACAATACTTATAGTAGTGGTTTGCTTTCTTATACTAACGGATCTCACGAAGGTTTTGTCGAGTTTTGTGTGATTGAAGTTTTCAAGTTTTGGGTTATATTACGATGGATGAAGGAAGGATAGAAGTGAAGGAAATATGCCCTAGAGGCAATAATAAAGTTGTTATTTATATTTCCTTATATCATGATAAATGTTTATTATTCATGCTAGAATTGTATTAACTGGGAACTTAGTACATGTGTGAATACTTAGACAAATAGAGTGTCCCTAGTATGCCTCTACTTGACTAGCTCGTTAATCAAAGTTATGTTTCCTAGCCATAGACATGTGTTGTCATTTGATCAACTGGATCACATCATTAGAGAATGATGTGATGAACATGACCCATTCGTTAGCTTAGCACTATGATCGTTTAGTTTATTGCTATTGCTTTCTTCATGACTTATACATGTTCCTATGACTATGAGATTATGCAACTCCCGAATACCGAAGGAACACTTAGTGTGCTTAAAACGTCACAACGTAACCGGATGATTAAAAGATGCTCTACAGGTGTCTCTGATGTTGTTTATTGAGTTGGCATAGATTGAGATTAGGATTCGTCACTCCGATTGTCGGAGAGGTATCTCTGGGCCCTCTCGGTAATGCACATCACTATAAGCCTTGCAAGCAATGTGACTAATGAATTAGTTATGGATGATGCATTAAGGAATGAGTAAAGAGACTTGAGTAACGAGATTGAACTAGGTATGGTGATCTTGATGATCGAATCTCGGGCAAGTAACATACCGATGACAAAGGGAACAACGTATGTTGTTATGCGGTTCGACCGATAAAGATCTTCGTAGAATATGTAGGAACCAATATGAGCATCCAGGTTCCGCTTATTGGTTATTAATCAAGATGTGTCTCGGTCATGTCTACATAGTTCTCGAACCCGTAGGGTCCGCACGCTTAACGTTCGATGATGATTTGTATTATGAGTTATGTGATTTGATGACCGAAGTTTGTTCGGAGTCCCGGATGAGATCACGGACATGATGAGGAGTTTCAAAATGGCCGAGACGTAAATATCAATATATTGGCAGGCTATATTTGGACAGCGGAAAGGTTATGAGTGGTTCGGGTATTTTTTTGGAGTACCGGAGAGTTACGGAAATTCGCCGGGGGAAGTATTGGGCCTTCATGGGCCTTAGTGGAAAGGAGAGAAGGGCCACAAGGGGAGTCCGCGCGCCCCCATGGGCTGGTCCTAATTGGACTAGGGAGGGGGCGGCACCCCCCCTCTTTCCTTCTCCCTCTCCTACTCCTCCCCTCTCTCCCCTCTTTGAAAAGGAAGGGGACTCCAACTAGGATTGGGAATCCTAGTTGGACTCCCCCTATAGGCGCGCCCCTCCTAGGCCGGCCTCCTCTTCCCCCCTCCTTTATATATGTGGTCAGGGGGCACCCCGTAGACACACAATTTGATCTTTATCCGTGTGCGGTGCCCCCCTCCACAGTTTTACACCTCGATCATATCGTCGTAGTGGTTAGGCGAAGCCCTGCGCTGGTAACTTCATCATCACCGTCACCACGCCGTCATGCTGACAAAACTCTCCCTCGGCCTCAGTTGGATCAAGAGTTCGAGGGACCTCACCGAGCTGAACGTGTGAAGATCGCGGACGTGCCGTGCGTTCGGTACTTGGATCGGTTGGATCGCGAAGACGTTCGACTACATCAACCGCGTTACTAAACACTTCCGCTTTCGGTCTACGAGGGTACATGGATACACTCTCCCCGCTCGTTGCTATGCTTCTCCTAGATAGATCTTGCGTGATCGTAGGATTTTTTTTTGAAATACTACGTTCCCCAACAGTTGCATCTGAGCCAGGTCTATGCGTAGATGTTATATGCACAAGTAGAACACAAAGAGTTGTGGGCGATAATAGTCATACTGCTTACCAGCAACGTCTTACTTTGATTCGGCGGTATTGTTGGATGAAGCGGCCCGGACCAACATTACATGACCATGTTCATGAGACTGGTTCTACTGACGTTCTTCGCACACAGGTGGCTAGCGGGTGTCAGTTTTCCCAACTTTAGTTGAATCGAGTTTGACTACGCCCGATCCTTGTTGAAGGTTAAAACAACACACTTGACGAAAAATCGTTGTGGTTTTGATGCGTAGGTAAGAACGGTTCTTGCTAGAAGCCCGTAGCAGCCACGTAAAACTTGCAACAACAAAGTAGAGGGCGTCTAACTTGTTTTTGCAGGGCATGTTGTGATGTGATATCGTCAAGACGTGATGAGATATAAATTGTTATATGATATGATCATGTTTTGTAAAGTTATCAGCAACTGGCAGGAGCCTTATGGTTGTCTCTTTATTGCATAAGATTCAAGTGCCATGTAATTGCATTACTTTATCGCTATGCGATAGAAATAGTTGCAAAAAGCAATAGTTGGCAAGACGACCAAGTGACGACACGTTGATAGAGATCAAGATGATGGAGATCATGGTGTCATGCCGGTGACGATGGAGATCATGACGGTACTTTGGAGATGGAGATCAAAGGCACAATATGATGATGGCCATATCATGTCACATATTTTCATTGCATGTGATGTTTATATTTTATGCATTTTTCCTCAGTACGACGGTAGCTTTATAAGATGATCCCTTACTAAAAATTTCAAGGTATATGTGTTCTCCATGAGTATGCACCGTTGCGATAGTTCTTCGTGCTGAGACACCACGTGATGATCGGGCATGATAATCTCTACGTTCACATACAATGGGTGCAAGCCAGTTTTGCACACGCAGAATACTCGGGTTAAACTTGATGAGCCTAGCATATGCAGATATGGCATCGGAACACTGAGACCAAAAGGTAGATCGTGAATCATATAGTAGATATGATCAACATAGTGATGTTCACCATTGAAAACTACATCTCACGTGATGATCGGACATGGTTTAGTTGATTTGGATCACGTGATCACTTAGATGACTAGAGGGATGTCTATCTAAGTGGGAGTTCTTAAGTAATATGATTAATTGAACTTTAATTTATCATGAACTTAGTCCTGATAGTATTTGCATAACTGTGTTGTAGATCAATAGTTCGTGATGTAACTCCCTGTTTATTTTTGATATGTTCCTAGAGAAAAATATGTTGAAAGATGATAGTAGCAATGATGCAGACTTGGTTCGTGATCTGAGGAATATCCTCATTGCTGCACAAAGGAACTATGTCCTTGATGCACCGCTAGGTGACAGACCTATTGCAGGAGCAGATGCAGACGTTATGAACGTTTGACAAAGCTCGGTATGATGACTACTTGATAGTTTAGTGCACCATGCTTTACGGCTTAGAACCGGGACTTCAAAAATGTTTTGAACGCCACGGAGCATATGAGATGTTCCAAGAGATGAAATTGGTATTTCAGTCTCATGCCCATGTCGAGAGGTATGAGACCTCTGACAAGTACTTTGCCTACAAGATGGAGGAGAATAGCTCAACCAGTGAGCATGTGCTCAGAATGTCTGAGTACTACAATCACTTGAATCAAGTGGGAGTTAATCTTCCAGACAAGATAGTGATTGACAGAGTTCTCTAGTCACTATCACCAAGTTACTAGAACTTCGTGATGAACTATAATATGCAAGGGATAATGGAAACGATTCCCAAGCTCTTCGCGATGCTGAAATCGGCGAAGGTAGAAATCGAGAAAAAGCATCAAGTATTGATGGTTGACAAGAATACTAGTTTCAAGTAAAAGGGCAAGGGAAAGAAAGGGAACTTCAAGAAAGAATGGCAAGCAAGTTGCCACTCCCATGAAGAAGCCCAAAGCTAGACCTAAGCCTGAAACTGAGTGCTTCTACTGCAAAGGAAATGGTCACTGGAAGAATAGCCCTAGATACTTGGTGGATAAGAAGGATGGCAAAGTGAAAAAAGGTATATTTGATATACATGTTATTGATGTGTATTTTACTAGTGTTTATAGCAACCCCTCGGTATTTGATACTGGTTCAGTTGCTAAGAGTAGTAACTCGAAACGGGAGTTGCAATATAAATAGAGACTAGTTAAGGGCGAGGTGATGATGTGTGTAAGGTTGATAAGATCACCATCGCACACTCCCTTTACCTTTGGGATTAGTGTTGAACCTAAAATAAATGTTATTTGGTGTTTGCATTGAGCATGAATATGATTGGATCATGTTTATTGCAATACGGTTATTCATTTAAGTCAAAGAATAATTGTTGTTCTGTTTACATGAATAAAACCTTCTATGGTCATACACTTAATATAAATGGTTTATTGAATCTCGAGCGTAGTGATACACATATTCATCATATTGATGCCAAACGATGCAAAGTTGATAATGATAGTGCAACATACTTATGGCACTGCCGTTTAGGTCATATTGGTGTAAAGCGCATGAAGAAACTCCATACAGATGGATTTTTGGAATCACTTGATTATGAATCATTTGATACTTGTGAACCATGCCTCATGGGCAAGATGACTAAGACTCCATTCTCCGGAACAATGGAGCGAGCAACTGACTTATTGGAAATAATACATACTCATGTATACGGTCCGATGAGTGTTGAGGCTTGCAGCAGGTATCGTTATTTTCTGGCCTTCAGAGATGATTTGAGCAGATATTGGTATATCTACTTGATGAAACATAAGTCTAAAACATTTGAAAAGTTCAAAGAATTTCAGAGTGAAGTGGTAAATCATCATAACAGGAAAATAAAGTTTCTACGATCTGGTCATGGAGACGAATATTTGAGTTATGAGTTTGGTCTTCATTTAAAACAATGTGGAATAGTTTCGCAACTCACGCCACCTGGAACACCAAAGCGAAATGGTGTGTCCGAACGTCATAATCATACTTTATTAGATATGGTGCGATCTATGATGTCTCTTACCGATTTATCACTATCGTTTAGGGGTTATGCATTAGAGACAGTTGCATTCACGTTAAATAGGGCACCATCTAAATCCGTTGAGACGACGCCGTATGAACTATGGTTTGGCAAGAAACCTAAGCCGTCATTTCTTAAAGTTTGGGGTTGCGATGCTTATGTGAAAAAGTTTCAACCTGATAAGCTCGAACCCAAATCGGAGAAGTGCGTCTTCATAGGATACCCAAACGAAAATGTTGGGTACACCTTCTATCGCAGATCCGAAGGCACGTCATTCGTTGCTAAGAATGGATCCTTTCTAGAGAAGGAGTTTCTCTCGAAAGAAGTGAGTGGGGGGAAAGTAGAACTTGATGAGGTAATTGTACCTGCTCCTGAATTGGAAAGAAGTTCATGACAGAAATTAGTTCTAGTGATGCCTGCACCAATTAGTGAGGAAGTTAATGATGATGATCATGAAACTTTAGATCAAGTTACTACCGAACCTCGTAGGTTAGCTAGAGTAAGGTCCGCACCAGAGTGGTACGGTAATCCTGTTCTATAGGTCATGTTACTTGACCATGACGAACCTACAAACTATGAGGAAGCGATGATAAGCCCAGATTCCGTGAAATGGCTTGAGGCCATGAAATCTGAGATGGGATCCATGTATGAGAACGAAGTGTGGACTTTGATTGACTTGCCCGATGATCGGTGAGCCATTCAGAATAAATGGATCTTCAAGAGGAAGACGGACGATGATGGTAGTGTTACTATCTACAAAGCTCGACTTGTCGCGAAAGGTTTTCGAAAAGTTCAAGGTGTTGACTATGATGAGATTTTTTCACTCGTAGCGATGATTAAGTCTGTCCGAATCATGTTAGCAATTGCCGCATTTTATGAAATTTGGCAAATGGATAACAAAACTGCACTCCTTAATGGATTTATTAAAGAAGAGTTGTATATGATGCAACCAGAAGGTTTTGTCAGTCCTAAAGGTGCTAATAAAATGTGCAAGCTCCAGAGATCCATCTGTGGACTGGTGCAAGCATCTCGGAGTTGGAATATACGCTTTGATGAGTTGATCAAAACATATAGTTTTATAAAGACTTGCGGTGAAGCCTGTATTTACAAGAAAGTGAGTGGGAGCACTACAGCCTTTCTGATAAAATATATGTGAATGGCATATTGTTGATCGAAAAAGATGTAGATTTTTTTGGAAAGCATAAAGGAGTGTTTGAAAGGAGTTTTTCAAAGAAAGACTTTGATGAAGCTGCTTACATATTGAGCATCAAGATCTATAGAGATAGATCAAGACGCCTGATAAGTTTTTTCAATGAGTACATACCTTGACAAGATTGTGAAGTAGTTCAAAATGGAACATTCAAAGAAGGAGTTCTTGCCTGTGTTGCAAGGTGTGAAGTTGAGTAAAGACTCAAAAACCGACCACGACAGAAAATAGAAAGAGAATGAAAAATCATTCCCTATGCCTCAGTCATAGGTTAGATGAAGTATGCTATGATGTGTACCAGACTTATTGTGTACCTCACCATGAGTTTGGCAAGAGGGTACAATAGTAGAATAAGGATATGTTTCTCGGTTATGGAGGTGACAAAAAGTTCATCGTAAAGGGTTACGTCGATGCAAGTTTTGGCACCGATTCGGATGACTCTAAGTCTCAATCTGGATACATATTGAAAATGGGAGAAATTAGCTAGAGTAGCTCCGTGCAGAGCATTGTAGACATAGAAATTTGCAAACTACATATGAATCTGAATGTGCCAGACCCGTTGACTAAACTTCTCCCACAAGCAAAACATGATCACACCTTAATACTCTTTGGGTGTTAATCACATGGCGATGTGAACTAGATTATTGACTTTAGTAAACCCTTTGGGTATTGGTCACATGGCGATGTGAACTATAGAGTGTTAAATCACATGACGATGTGAACTATTGTGTTAAATCACATGGCGATGTGAACTAGAATATTGACTCTAGTGCAAGTGGGAGACTGAAGGAAATATGCCCTATAGGCAATAATAAAGTTGTTATTTATATTTCCTTATATTATGATACATGTTTATTATTCATGCTAGAATTGTATTAACCGGAAACTTAGTACATGTGTGAATACATAGACAAACAGAGTGTCCCTAGTATGCCTCTACTTGACTAGCTCGTTAATCAAAGTTATGTTTCCTAGCCATAGACATGTGTTGTCATTTGATCAACGGGATCACATCATTAGAGAATGATGTGATGGACATGACCCATCTGTTAGCTTAACACTATGATTGTTTAGTTTATTGCTATTGCTTTCTTCATGACTCATACATGTTCCTATGACTATGAGATTATGCAACTCCCGAATACCGAAGGAACACTTAGTGTGCTATCAAACATCACAACATAATTGGGTGATTATAAAGATGCTCTACAGGTGTCTCCGATGGTGTTTGTTGAGTTGGCATAGATCGAGATTAGGATTTGTCACTCCGATTGTCGGAGAGGTATCTCTGGGCCCTCTCGGTAATGCACATCACTATAAGCCTAGCAAGCAATGTGACTAATGAGTTAGTTTTGGCATGATGCATTATGGAACGAGTAAAGAGACTTGCCGGTAACGAGATTAAACTAGGTATGGTGATACCGACGATTGAATCTCGGGCTAGTAACATACCGATGACAAAGGGAATAGCATATATTGTTATGCGGTTTGACCGGTAAAGATCTTGGTAGAATATGCAGGAGCCAGTATGAGCATCCAGGTTTCGCTATTGGTTATTGACCGGAGATGTGTCTCGGTCATGTCTACATAGTTCTCGAACCCGTAGGGTCCGCACGCTTAACGTTCGATGACGATTTGTATTATGAGTTATGTGATTTGATGACTGAAGTTTGTTCGGAGTCCCGGATGAGATCATGGACATGACGAGGAGTCTCGCAATGGTCGAGACATAAAGATCGATATATTGGAAGGCTATATTCGGACATCGGAAAGGTTCTGAGTGGTTCGGGTATTTTTTGGAATACCGGAGAGTTACGGGAATTCGCCGGGGGGGGGGGGGGGTATTGGGGCTTCATGGGCCTTAGTGGAAAGGAGAGAAGGGACACAAGGGGAGGCCGCGCCCCCAATGGGCTGGTCCGAATTGGACCAGGGAGGGGGCGGCACCCCCCTCTTTCCTTCTCCCTCTCCTACTCCTTCCCTCTCTCCCCTCTTGGAAAAGGAAGGGGACTCCAACTAGGATTGGGAATCCTAGTTGGACTCCCCCTACAGGCGCGCCCTTCCTAGGTCGGCCTCCTCTTCCCCCCTTCCTTTATATACGTGGCCAGGGGGCACCCCATAGACACACAAGTTGATATTTAGCTGTGTGCGGTGCCCCCCTCCACAGTCTTACAACTCGGTCATATCGTCGTAGTGCTTAGGCGAAGCCCTACGCCGGTAACTTCATCATCACCGTCACCACGTCATGCTGACAAAACTCTCCCTCGGCCTCAGCTGGATCAAGAGTTCGAGGGACGTCACCGAGCTGCACGTGTGCATATCGCGGAGGTGCCGTGCGTTCGGTACTTGGATCGGCTGGATCGCAAAGACGTTCGACTACATCAATCAGCGTTAAACGCCCGGCTTCCGGTCTACAAGGGTACGTGGACACACTCTCCCCGCTTGTTGCTATGCTTCTCCTAGATAGATCTTGCGTGATCGTAGGAATTTTTTTAAATACTACGTTCCCCAACAAGAAGAGCCTAAGCTTGGGGATGCCTCGGCATCCCAAGCTATTATCCAAAAATGAGCAACCAACTAAGCTTGGGGATGCCCCCGAGTGGCATCCCCTCTTTCTTCTATCGACCATCGGTATTTTACTCAAGGCTATATTTTTATTCCTCACATACTATGTGTTTGCTTGGAGTGTCTTGTATGATATGAGTCTTTGCTTGTTTTATTTTGTGTTTTAAGTCTTGATCCCTTGCTAGACACACCTATTTGAGAGGGCCAAAATTATGTCATGACTTGTTAGAATTGCTCTCTATGCTTCACTTAAATTTTTATGAGCTATGGACTTGCTCTAGTGCTTCACTTATATCTTTTTGAGCTTGGTGTGCTTTAGTATTTCTGAAAAAATACACTCTTGCTTCACTTAGATTTATTTGAGAGTTAGTAAAATTTTGAAGAAATTCTCTCTTGCTTCACTTAAATTATTTTGAGAGAAAGCAAAAAATTTATGCTCTTGATCTTCACTTATATTTGTTTGAGCTTATGAAAAGCAACACATGAAAATTAGTCCCAAAGTGATAGATATCCAAGAAAGATATAATAAAAACTTTCATGAAGATCATTGGAAAAAATAAACTTGATTCTTAGTAATAGTTTGGAGATATGATGATGTGATATGTGAGTTGTGCTGATGAGTAATTATACTTTAGTAAGAATATTGGTGTTAAGGTTTGTGATTCCCTATGCAAGCACGAAAGTCAATAGTTATGCAATGAAATTATATCCTACTTGTGGTGCATTATTTTGTGTTAATCATGCTTAATGCTCACTTATGAGATTATTCGTTTCTTGGTTGGTCGCTTCTCAATCTTTTGCTAGCCTTCATTTTGCACTAAGTATGATCTCTACTTGTGCATCCAAAATCCTTTAAACCAGTTTTGCCACATGAGTCCACTATATCTACCTATATGCGGTATTCTTTTGACGTTCTAAGAAATTTGCATGTGCCGTCTCAAATTTTCAAAATAAACTTCTTTTGTGTGTTCATTTCTCTCGCGGAGCAGTGAGGGGTGGCTAATATTTTCCATGCTGGACGTGTTATTCTCAATATGAGTGCTTATTCACTTGTCATTGCACAAGAGTAAGGCAAAGGTTTTAGGGATGCCCAATCCCGCAATGAAAAAAATAATTTACTTTACATTGTCAAATAATAAATTCCTTGGAAAGTGTTGGTATGGAAGGCAACCGTGGATACGGCTAGCCATGGAAAGTGAAAGTATTGCGGAAAAAGGAATAAACTTTATTTTCTGTTTGGGAACCGCCTATGATATATCTAGCATGCAAGTGTGGGAACTCTAAGTCGTTTTCGTTGGTGGGATGGATACACCTCCCAAAATGTTTTTATCTCTAAGTTTTTCGCTTTGAGCTCTGGCACCTATACAAATCCCTACTTCCCTTTGCGAAGAGCTTTTCTTTTACTTTATGCAATTTTTATTTTGAATTTGAGTCTCCATCTTCCCTTATAAAAGCAGCAACTAGGAGGAAATACGATCGTACTTGAGTATTGGTTGTAGCTAATATACGGGTGTGTTTCATGAATGGATCAATGGTTGAGCATGATGGGCTAGGGATAACTTATTTTAGCATTGATATTTTGAAAGACATGGTTGCTTGTTGATATGCTTGAGTATCTAAATTATCATGTCAAAACTAGACTATTGCTTTGAACAACATATATAAAAGTCCAAATGTCCATGCTATAAAGAAAAGAATATGATATGACATGTTAGGCAGCATTGCACATCAAAAATTCTAGTTTTATCACTTACCTACTCGAGGACGAGTAGGAGTTAAGATTGGGGATGCTGATACGTCTCCAACGTATCCATAATTTTTGATTGTTCCATGCTGATATATTATCAATCTTGGATGTTTTATAATCATTTTATAGTCATTTTTTGGTACTAACCTATTGACATAGTGCCAAGTGTCAGTTGCTATTTTCTGCATGTTTTTTACATTGTAGGAAATCAATATCAGACGGAGTCCAAATGCAACGAAACTTCATGGAGATTTTTTTTGGACAAGAATGAACATAATGGGCCCTGGCTGCCCTGGGGGTGCCCCGAGGAGGGCACAACCCACCAGGGAGCGCCAGGAGGCTCAGGCGCGCCCCTGGTGGGTTGTGCCCACCTCGGGTGCCCCCGGACCACCTATTTGCTCTATAAATACCCCAATATTCCCAAAACCCTAGGGGAGTCGACGAAATAGTGATCTAGCCGCCGCAGAGTCCAGAACCACCAGATCCAATCTAGACAACATCTCGGATGGGGTTCATCACCTCCATTGGTGCCTCTCCGATGATGCATGAGTAGTTCTTTGTAGACCTTCGGGTCCGTAGTTAGTAGCTAGATGGCTTTCTCTCTCTCGCTAAATTCTCAATACAATGGTCTCTTGGAGATCCATATGATGTAACTCTTTTGTGGTGTGTTTGTTGGGATATGATGAACTTTGAGTTTATGATCAATTATATCTTTTTATATCCATCAAAGTATTTGAGTTTCTTTGATCTCTTTTATGCATGATTGCTTATAGCCTCGTATTTCTTCTCTGATATTTGGGTTTTGTTTGGCCAACTTGATCTATTTATCTTGCAATGGTAAGAGGTGCTTTGCAGTGGGTTCGATCTTATGGTGCTTGATCCCAGTGACAGAAGGGGAACCGACACATATGTATCATTGCTACTAAGGATAAAATGATGGGGTCTATCTCTACATAGATAGATCTTGTCTACATCATGCAATCATTCTTATTGCATTACTCCGTTTCTCCATGAACTTAATACACTAGATGCATGCTGGATAGCGGTCGATGTGTGGAGTAATAGTAGTAGATGCAGGCAGGAGTCGGTCTACTAATCTTGGACGTGATGCCTATATAATGATCATTGCCTAGATATCGTCATGATTATTTGAAATTTTATCGCCCAACAGTAATTTGTTCACCCACCATTTGCTATTTTTCTCGAGAGAAGCCACTAGTGAAACCTACGGCCCCCGGGTCTCTTTCTCATATATTTGCCTTTGCGATCTACTTTTCCTTTGCATTTATTTTCAGATCTACTAAACAAAATATACAAAAGTACTTTGCTGCACTTTATTTTATTTGTGATATATTTATTCAATATATTACAACTTTCACCCGTCCATGCACCGTTTCTGGCGCCGTTACCGAAAGGGATTGACAACCCCTTTAACACGTCGGGTTGCGAGGTGTTGTTATTTGTGTGCATGGGCTGTTTAAGTTGTGTTGCTTGGTTGTCCTACTGGTTCGATAACCTTGGTTTCATATCTGAGGGAAATACCTACCGCCACTGTGCTGCATCATCGATTCCTCTTTGGGGAAATACCGACGTAGCTTCAAGCGACATCAAGGACCTCCCATCCTTGTATGATCGCCTGCCATGTACGGGATGACCTAGCTGGACAAGTAGCCTGTAGGAAATTTCCATCAGGGTAATACCGCCCTTGCAATACCCTTGAACACAAGCTCTCTGGCTTAACCAAGAGTTTCCATGTCTGTTTTGCTAACATGGCATCATTAAAAAGCTCTAGGTCTCAGAATGCAAGCCCTCCCTTCGACTTTGGGATGGCCATCTTTGACCAAGCTTGCCAATGCATCCCTCTCTTATCAAGTGATCCTGCCCACCAATACTTGGACATGACTGTCATTACTTTTCTACATAAGCCTTTAGTGAGTTTGAAACGACTCATAGAGAAGGCCGGTAATGCTTGGATCACTGACTTGAGGTGCACCTCTCTTCATGCACAAGATGCTTCCTGGTAATCCTACCCCTGGACTCTAGAACGAGCAGACTCAACAATATGCTCAAAATTTTGCTCTGTGATCTTTCCTGCTGCCGTCGGTAAGCCAAGGTATTTCTCTGTCCGGGCCTCTTTATGAATTTGCAAAGCATTTTGGACCCCTCTCTTTACTGATGCCCAACACTTTGGGCTAAAAAATACAGAACTCTTCTGTTTGTTAGCACTTTGGCCAGACCCAAGGCTATAAGCATTGAGGATTTCATTGAGCCTAGAAGCACTCCTACTATCTGCTTTCATAAACACCAAGCAGTCGTCCACAAACAGCAAATGTGAGACCCATGGGGACCTCATTCCCGCTCTAATACCTCTTTCGATCCATCCTCCATCATAGTTATTCAACATACATGATAACCCCTCCCCACAGAGCAGGAACAAGTACGGGGAGACGGGGTCGCCCTATCTTAAACCTCTCGAGGGATGGAATGGTGGTAGTAGTTCCCCATTCACTTTCACCTGAAAAGAGACCGAGTTAACACATTTCATCACTAGGGAAACCCATTCCTCCGAGAATCCCAACTGGATCATCATTCCTTGTAAATAGTCCCATTCCACGCGATCATATGCCTTCATCATGTCAATTTTGACCACACACCAACCCTGTTTTCCTTTTTTCCTCTTCATGGCATGGACACACTCATATGCTGTAAGAATGTTATCAGTAATGAGTCGCCCTCGCATGAAGGCACTTTGCTCCTCAGAGATAATCTTATCTAGAATCTCACGGAGACGATTATCCAATACTTTTGAGCATATCTTACAAATAACATTACACAAAGAAATAGGTATGTATTGAGTACTATGTGAGGATTTTTAACCTTAGGTATTAGGACAATCACTGTCCTATTCACCGTCTCCGGCATGTGGCCTCCATTCGGAAAGTTGAGAACTGCACTAATCACCTCCTCACCGATCAACTGCCAATGCCGCTGATAGAAACCAGCATTAAATCCATCCTCCCCAGGTGCTTTCGAAGGAGCCATCCCGAACAGAGCAGTATGGACCTCCTCGGCTTGGAAAGGCCTAGTGAGCCTGCCATTCATTTGCGTTGTGACCTTCACTGGAACATGATGCAACACTTCATCTATCACCAAATCCTCCTGGGCAGTATATAGATTGGTATAGAAATTCTGGACCTCCTCCTGTATTGACTCCTTGCTCTCACAAAGCTGCCCATGAGAGTCCACCAAGGCCGAAATTCTGTTTCGCACACGTCTTGCAGTCGATTGTGCGTGAAAAAATCGGTATTGCGATCGCCGACTCGCAACCAACTAACGCGTGATCTTTGTCGTGCCATAATCTCTTCCCTCAATAGTAGCTCATTCAACTGCTTCACCAGCTCCTTCTCACGCTGCGAGGAGCCCCGATGTAACGATTTACACTTCTCCTTCTCAAACTCCTTCTTGACCTTTTTCAACTTCTTCCTTACATCACCAAATCTCTTTTCTTTCCAGTCGGTCAGGTGGCTTGCTACCTCTTGAGCACTGCGTTGGATTTCCCCGAAGAGGAGAGGATGATGCAACAAAATAGCGTAAGTATTTCCCTCAGTTTTTGAGAACCAAGGTATCAATCCAGTAGGAGGCTACACGCAAGTCCCTTGTACCTACACAAAACAATAGCTCAACGCAACCAACGCGATTAGGGGTTGGAAATCCCTTCACGGTCACTTACGGGAGTGAGATCTGATAGAGATGATAGATAATATTTTTGGCATTTTTTATATAGAGATGCAAAGTGAAAAGTAAAAGGCAAAGTAAAAAGAAAAGAAATAATAAAGTGATGGAGATTGATATGATGTGTATAGACCCGGGGGCCATAGGTTTCACTAGTGGCTTCTCTCAAGAGCATAAGTATTCTACGGTGGGTGAACAAATTACTGTTGAGCAATTGACAGAATTGAGCATAGTTATGAGAATATCTAGGTATGATCATGTATATAGGCATCACATCCGAGACAAGTAGACCGACTCACCTGCATCTACTACTATTACTCCACTCATCGACCGCTATCCAACATGCATCTAGAGTATTAAGTTAAAAATAGAGTAACGCCTTAAGCAAGATGACATGATGTAGAGGGATAGTTTCATGCAATATGATAAAAACCCCATCTTTTTATCCTCGATGGCAACAATAAAATACGTGCCTTGCTGCCCCTTCTGTCACTAGTAAAGGACACCGCAAGATTGAACCCAAAGCTAAGCACTTCTCCCATGGCAAGAAAAACCAATCTAGTAGGCCAAACCAAACTGATAATTCGAAGAGACTTGCAAAGATAACCAATCATACATAAAAGAATTCAGAGAAGATTCAAATATTATTCATAGATAGACTTGATCATAAACCCACAATTCATCGGTCTCAACAAACACACCGCAAAAAGAAGATTACATCAAATAGATCTCCACGAGAGAGGGGGAGAACATTGTATTGAGATCCAAAAAGAGAGAAGAAGCCATCTAGTTAATAACCATGGACCCGAAGGTCTGAGGTAAACTACTCACACTTCATCGGAGAGGCTATGATGATGTAGAAGCCCTCCGTGATGACGGCCCTCTCCGGCGGAGCTCCAGAACAGGCGCCAAGATGGGATCTCATGGATACAGAAAGTTGCGGCGGTGGAATTATGTTTTTGGCTCCGTTTCTGATCGTTTGGGGATACGTAGGTATATATAGGAGGAAGGAGTACGTCGATGGAGCAACAGGGGGCCCACGAGGTGGGCGCGCCTAGGGGGGCGCCCCCACCCTCATGACCGCCTCTTTTGTTCCTTGGAGTAGGGTCCAAGTCTCCTGGATCACGTTCGGTGAGAAAATCACGTTCTCGAAGGTTTTATTCCGTTTGATATTCTGTTTCTCCGAAACACTGAAATAGGCAAAAAACAGCAATTCTGGGTTGGGCCTCCAGTTAATAGGTTAGTCCCAATAATAATATAAAAGTGGAAAATAAAGCTCAATGTAGTCCAAAAAAGTAGATAATATAGCATGGAGCAATAAAAAATTATAGACACGTTGGAGACGTATCAGGCATCCCCAAGCTTAATTCCTGCTCGTCCTCGAGTAGGTAAATGATCAAAAGAAATTTTTTGATGCGGAGTGCTACTTGGCATAATTTCAATGCAAATCTTCTTAATTGTGGTATGAATATTCAGATTCGAAAGATTCAAGACAAAAGTTCATATTGACATAAAAATTAATAATACTTCAAGCATACTAACAAAGCAATTATGTCTTCTCAAAATAACATTGCCAAAGAAAGTTATCCCTACAAAATCATATAGTCTGGCTATGCTCTATCTTCACCACACAAAGTATTTAAATCATGCACAACCCTGATGACAAGCCAAGCAATTGTTTCATACTTTAACATTTTCAAAAAAAAATCGATCTTCACGCAATACATGAGCGTGAGCCATGGATATAGCACTATATGTGGAATAGAATGGTGGTTGTGGAGAAGACAAAAAGAGGGGAAGATAGTCTCACATCAACTAGGCGTATCAACGGGCTATGGAGATTCCCATCAATAGATATCAATGTGAGCGAGTAGGGATTGCCATGCAACGGATGCACTAGAGCTATAAATATATGAAAGCTCAACAAAAGAAACTAAGTGGGTGTGCATCCAACGCGCTTGCTCACGAAGACCTAGGGCAATTTGAGGAAGCCCATCATTGGAATATACAAGCCAAGTTCTATAATGAAAAATTCCCACTAGTATATGAAAGTGACAAAATGAGAGACTCTATATCATGAAGATCATGGTGCTACTTTGAAGCACAAGTGTGGTAAAAGGATAGTAACATTCTCCCTTCTCTCTTTTTCTCTCATTTTTTTATTTGGTCCTTTTTTAATGGCCTCTTTTTTTCTCTTTTTTTTATATTTTTTATTTTTCGTCCGGAATCTCATCCCGACTGTGGGGGAATCATAGTCTCCATCATCCTTTCCTCACTTGGGACAACGCTCTAAAAATGATGATCATCACACTTTTATTTTTCTTACAACTCAACAATTACAACTCAATACATAGAACAAAATATGACTCTATATGAATGCCTCCGCGGTGTACCGGGATATGCAATGAATCAAGAGTGACATGTATGAAAGTATTATGAACGGTGGCTTTGCCACAAATACGATGTCAACTACGTGATCATGCTAGCAATATGACAATGATGGAGCGTGTCATAATAAACGGAATGGTGGAAAGTTGCATGGCAATATATCTCGGAATGGCTATGGAAATGCCATGATAGGTAGGTATGGTGGCTGTTTTGAGGAAGGTATATGGTGGGTGTATGATACCGGCGAAATGTGCGCGGTATTAGAGAGGCTAGCAATAGTGGAAGGAAGGAAAAGTGCGTATAATCCATGGACTCAACATTAGTCATAAAGAACTCATATACTTATTGCAAAAATCTAGAAGTTATCAAAGCAAAGTATTACGCGCATGCTCCTAGTGGGATAGATTGGTAGGAAAAGACCATCGCTCGTGCATGCTACTCATAAGGAAGACAATCAATAAATAAATCATGCTCCGACTTCATCACATAACGGTTCACCATACGTGCATGCTACGGGAATCACAAACTTTAACACAAGTATTTCTTAAATTCACAACTACTCAACTAGCATGACTCTAATATCACCATCTCCATATCTCAAAACAATTATGAAGCATCAATCCTTTCTTAGTATTCAACACACTCAAAAGAAAGTTTTACAAATCTTGAATACCAATCATATTATTATTAAGCAAATTACCATGCTATTTAAGACTCTCAAAATAATCTAAGTGAAGCATGAGAGATCAATAGTTTCTTTAAAACAAATCCACCACCGTGCTCTAAAATATCTAAGTGAAGCACATAGAGCAAAACTACATAGCTCAAAAGATATATGTGAAGCACATAGAGTATTCTATCAAATTCCAATTCATGTATGGATCTATAAAAAGGTGTGTTCAGCAAGGATGATTGTGGCACACTAACAAACAAAGACACAAATAATACAAGACGTTCCAAGCAAAACACATATCATGTGGTGAATAAAAATATAGCTCCAAGTAAAATTACCGATGGAAGTTGACAAAAGAGGGGATGCCTTCCGGGGTATCCCCAAGCTTTGACTTTTTGGTGTCCTTGGATTATCTTGGGGGTGCCATGGGCATCCCCAAGCTTAGGCTCTTGCCACTCCTTGTTCCATAATCCATCAAAAGATTTCACCCAAAACTTGAAAACTTCACAACACAAAACTCAATAGAAATCTCGTGATCTCCATTAGAGAAAGAAAACAAAAGACCACTTCAAGGTACTGTAATGAACTCATTCTTTATTTATATTGGTGTTAAACCTACTGTATTCCAACTTCTCTATGGATTATAAACTATTTTATTAGCCATAGATTCATCAAAATAAGCAAACAACACACGAAAAACAGAATCTGTCAAAAACAGAACAGTCTGTAGTAATCTGTAACTAACACAAACTTCTGGAACTCCAAAAAATCTACCAAAATAGGAAGTACGAAAAAAAAATTGTTTTTTGATCAGCAGCAATTGGAATCAGTATTTTATCATGTTCTGGTGATTTTTAACAATTCAGGCACTGAGCGCAAAGTTTCTGGAAATTACAGCAAGATCAAATAACTATCATCCAAGAAGATCATATAGGTTTAACTTGGCACAAACACTAATTAAAACACAAAACCACATCCAAGCAGAAGGTAGATGGATTATTTATTACTAAGCAGCAAGGAAAAATATTGGTTTGTCTCTCAAGAAGCATTTTTTAAAGCCTTTTTAGCTAGGCATTGAGATTCAATGATGCTCACAAGAAAGACAAGAATTGAAGCACAAAGAGAGCATCATAAAACATGTGATAACCACATCTAAGCCTAACATACTTCCTATGCATAGGCATCTTATAGGCAAACAAATCAAGGCAAGCAAAAACTAGCATATGCAAGGAAGCGGAAAGAGACAATAGCAATCTCAACGTAACGAGAGGTAATTTAGTAGCATGAAAGTTCCTACAACCATATTTCCCTCTCTCATAGTAATTACATGTAGGATCATAGGCAAATTCAACAAAATAGCTATCACAAAGTATATTCTCAACACGATCCACATGCATGCAAAGTTGTCACTCTTCCAAAATAGTGGGATTATCATTAACTAAAGTCATGACCTCTCCAAACCCACTTTTATCAAAAACTTCATAAGATTGAACATTCTCCAAATATGTGGGATCTAAAGTTGACACTCTTCCGAACCCACTTTCAATATTATTGCAAACAATATTATCAATCTCATATTCATCATGGGGCTTAAATAAATTTTCAAGATCATAAGAAGAATCTCTCCAATCATGACTATTGGACATAGCAAAACTAGCATCCCAAGCTTAGGGTTTTGCATATTATTAGCACAATTGACATCAAGAGAATTTATAGTAAAATCATTGAAATCATGCTTTTCATCGAGGGAGCTATCAAGCATGGGTGCAATAGCAACAATCTCATTTTTAACATAAGGAACTATAGCAAATTCGTCTTCATCAATATTGGCATCATGGCCACAAGAATAGCAAGCATCATGTTCATCAAGGGATATTTCAACCAAATCATCGGAATCATCATTATCTATAGATTCATGCATATCATTATTTTCTTCCAAAGCGACGGTCATTATTTCGATAAATTCTTGGACATAAGCATTATGAGCAAGGTTTTCATTGCAATATTTAAGTATGAAGGAATTTTCAGATTTGTTGAGAGTAAAATCATACTTTTCAATCAAAGAAGCAACTTCATGAGCACCCTTAAAAACGACAAATTCTTCAATTTGTTCGATATCATAGTAACTATAAACACCCTTGGCATAAGAAGATAAGATTTCATTATCATTGAACTCACATAGGTAGGGAAGGTGTTTTTTAGGGTTCTTAGAGCAACAAGTAAAATCACACATTTCACAAAGATTCCAAGCATAGCATAGCAAACTATTTATATGATACCATAAGAGCTTCCTTTTTTCAGACAAACGATGACGCACAAAATGAGCATGCTCATCTAAAGATTTCCCATCAACTAGGCTAGTTGGGGTTTCAGCATGAGCGCACAAGGATCGAAGATGATCCAGGTAGAACATTTTAAGTGGATCCATATCAATAGATTTTCAGCAAGCGAAGATGCAAGCATATAGAAGGCACAAGGAAACACAAACAAAGATACATACGGGAAGAAGGCGAACGAAAAAGAGAGGGCGAATAAAACGGCAAGGGTGAAGTGGGGGAGAGGAAAACGAGAGGCAAATGGCAAATAATGTAGTGCGAGAGATAGGGATTGTGAGGGTGAAAGCACAAGTGCTCCCTAGGTGGTTTTGGTAATTAATGACAACATATCTCTTGTTGGACTAACACTTTTATCTAGTATGTTTCAGATAAGTTCAACAATGGAGTGGCATGGACTAAAGGATGTGGGAACTCCTTCAAGATGCTAAGGACAAAGGATTGGCTCAAGATTCAAGCTCAAGACTCTTCATTTTACATTTTAGTGATCCAAGATCACATTGAGTCTATAGGAAAAGCCAATACTATCAAGGAGGGATGAGGTGTTGCTTAATGAGCCTCTTGCTTCAAAGTGCTTAGTGATATGCTCCAAATACCCTCAACTACTTTCCCACTTCCACACATTTGTCCTAAACCTAAAGTCAAACTCGGCTCCACTGATTCTTTCTATCCGGCGCCACCGAGTTTGGATGTCTTAGCCACTGCCACAAACCCTAGGCAAATTGGTCATACCGATAGGGATTATCGGTCTCACCGAGATGGGATTGTAATCTCTCTGTGTATGTCCATTATCAAAATCGGTCTCACCGAGTTTGAGCAATCGGTACTACCGAGATTACAATGCAAACTCTCTGGTTAACTTATTATCAAAATCGGTCCCATCGAGTTTGATAATCGGTCAAACCGAAGTTTGCTCGACCAACTCTCTCGAAAGCTTATTACCAAAATCGGTCCCACCGAGTTTGTGTAATCGGTCTTCTGAGATTACGTTATGCCCTAACCCTAACCGAATCGGTCCCACCGAGTTGCATTCCGGTCCCATCGAAAACCCTAACGGTCACATTATTTGCTAAATCGGTCTGACCAAGTTTAACGATTCGGTCCCACCGAGTTTGGTAGATTGTGTGTAACGGTTAGATTTTGTGTGGAGGCTATATATACCCCTCCACCTCCTCTTCATTCGTGGCGAGAGCCATCGGTGAACCTACACTTCCAAAGATCCTATTTACGAGAGAGAACTACCTACTCATGTGTTGAGGCCAAGATATTCCATTCCTACCATATGAATCTTGATCTCTAGCCTTCCCCAAGTTGCTTTCCACTCAAATCTTCTTTCCACCAGATCCATATCCTATGAGAGAGAGTTGAGTGTTGGGGAGACTATCATTTGAAGCACAAGAGCAAGGAGTTCATCGTCAACACACCATTTGTTACTTCTTGGAGAGTGGTGTCTCCTAGATTGGCTAGGTGTCACTTGGGAGCCTCCGACAAGATTGTGGAGTTGAACCAAGGAGTTTGTAAGGGCAAGGAGATCGCCTACTTCGTGAAGATCTACCGCTAGTGAGGCAAGTCCTTCGTGGGCGACGGCCATGGTGGGATAGACAAGGTTGCTTCTTCGTGGACCCTTCGTGGGTGGAGCCCTTCGTGAACTCACATAGAACTGCTACCCTTCGTGGGTTGAAGTCTCCATCAACGTGGATGTATGATAGCACCACCTATCGGAACCACGCCAAAAACATCCGTGTCTCCAAATTGCGTTTGAATACTCCAATCCCTTCCCTTTACATTCTTGCAAGTTGCATGCTTTATTTTCCGCTGCTCATATACTCTTTGCATGCTTGCTTGCTATATGTTGTGAATGTTAAACTTGTGCCTAAACTCCACTCAAACTTTAAAGAAACTTAAAAACTGCAACTTTGGTACTTAGTGTCTAATCACCCCCCTCTAGACACCTCTTCTCAAGGTCCTACAAGTGGTATCAGAGCTTTGGTCTCCATTGCCTTGGTTTAATCACCATTGGAGGAAGATGGATGAGTCTACTTTGGGAGTCTTAGACATAGAGTGCCTATTCTTGATGGAGAGTATTTTCGTGAGTGGAAAAATGAGATGCTTGTTATTTTCAATCAATATCATTTTAACAAGTACATTGCTAGCCCTTGTGCACCTTATGTTGATCCTATGCATCCTACCCTTGATGAAGCTATTGACATGACTAGAAATCTTAGAACTGTTAATCTTATCACTAGAGGCTTGCCTAGAAACTTGATTAGAATCTTGCCTACTTTTGAGTGTGCCTACACTATATGGAAATTTCTTGAGGAACAATTTCCAGATTATTCCTTGAAAAATCTAGATGAGATTCTCTATAAATCTATTGCCTTGAGTAAAATGAATACTAGTGATCCTATGTTTGGTGATCGTCTATTTGAGCTTACAAACCTTATGCGTGCCAAAGGAAATGTTGGTATTATTAGTGACATTATTTCCGAAGCTATAAGAATTCATAGACAAGATTATTGTCAAACTCATTCTAATGAATCACCCTCTCTAGGATTTGATCCACCACATGACGATGTTGAACATGGATACTATGATGAGGATGGTGATAGTGACTTCGATCTTGATGATGCAATGAGACATTTTGGTCTTATGGCAAATCTTGAGGATATATGTCGGAGGAAAGGAATGGGTTCTTGATAGTGGATGTACCGATCACATGACCGGAGATAAAGACATGTTTCGTGAGCTTGCTGAAAATGATGGTCCTCGAAAGTTTGTCACTTTCGGTGACAACTCAAAGGGTAAGGTGGTTGGCCTCGGTAAGGTGGCCATCTCACATGATAGCTCCATACAAAATGTTATGCTCGTTGAATCTCTTGGCTACAACTTACTTTCAGATATCTAGACTTGCTGATTTCGCTTTCAATGTTCTATTTATCAAGTAGATTGCCAAGTGTTTCGTCGAGACAATCATAAAATGGTATTTACCGCAAAAGCGAGAGGTGATCTATACATTGTTGATTTCACTAAAAAGGCTCAACCTAAAACTTGCTTCATTGCTAAATCCTCAAAAGGCTGGTTATGGCATAGACGATTAGGTCATGTTGGTATGCGAAACCTTGACAAGATTATTAAAGGGAATCATATCCTTGGAGTTAATGATGTCATATTTGATAAGGATAGACTTTGCAGTGCTTGTCAAGAAGGTAAACAGGTTGGAGCAAGGCATCCCGTGAAGAACATGATGACCACGAAGAGGCCACTCGAGCTACTTCACATGGATCTCTTTGGTCCCAACTCCTATAAGAGTCTCGGTGGAAATTCTTTTGGTCTAGTTATAGTTGATGATTTTTCCAGATTTACGTGGGTGTTTTTTCTCGATGATAAATCACAGGTCCAAAAGATCTTCAAAAACTTCGCTAGGAAGGCCCACAACCAATTTGAAGTGAAGATCAAGAAGGTTCGCAGCGACAACGGAACGGAGTTCAAGAACGCAAATGTGGACACCTTTCTTGACGAAGAAGGGATTTCACACGAGTTCTCTGCTACGAACAAACATCAACAAAAAGGAGTTGTTTAGAGGAAGAACCGTACGCACATCGAAATGTCGAGAACGATTCATGATGAGTACAAGACGTCAAGCACTTTTTAGGCAGAAGCGGTTGGGACAGCTTGTCATGCAACAAATCACTTGTATCTTCACAAGCTACTCGGCAAGACGGCAGATGAGCTCCTCACCGGTAACAAACCCCAAGTTGGATACTTTCGAGTATTCGGCTCAAAGTGCTACATTCTTGATAAGCATCGTCGTTCTAAATTTGCTCCTAAGTCTCATGAAGGTTTCCTACTAGGTTATGGCTCAAACTCTCACACTTACCGTGTCTACAACAATTTCACCCGAAAGGTTGATGTCGGTGTACTAGAGTAGGGGTACCCTAGTATCCCGAACTTGTGCACGGGCAGTTGCAGCCCTCCGCGGCAAGGCTTACCGGGTGACCGCCAAGGTCCTCCGTGGTTCCTTTGGAGCCATTCAAGAACAAAGTATTCAAGCCAAGGAGACAAGGCCCGGCAAGAGGAGCTTGCCGGAAGGCCACCCAAGGCACCTAGGAGACAAGGCCCCGATAAGAGGAGCTTGCCGGAAGGCCCGTGAGCGACAAGCTTCCGGACGCGACAAGACAACAATCATGCAAGGCGCTTGCCGCAGCAGACCACCACTCTGTACACTGCGCTCCAAAGACATCCACTAACGTGTCGCCCTCGGACCTTTCCAGCGCACAGTGGCAAGAGGCGGCCACGGAGCGCGGTGGCAAGCGGCGCCGACAAGATTGCCATCGTGGCAAGCGGTGGCGCCCGACGGTCCCTTTCTCGCACCGTTAGGGCGACGTGACGGGCATTTAATGCCTTTGTCCCCCGCCGTCGGGGTTAGGTATGATACATCGCATAAGTAGCTATACCAACCACTCCTTTTCCATTTTTACCCTTGTCTACGTTGCCACCTGTCGGAGACCCCTTTAGCATATAAAAGGAGGCCCATGCGCAACATAGGAGGGGGCTGGAAAGGTTCGTAGCCAGAGAACACTCACGCTCGGTCTCGTTAGCAGCTTGTGTGTACTGTAGCACTCAGCGCTCCTAAGCAAGAACCCAATACACTCAGACATGCAGCAGTAGGAGTGTTATCTCTCCAGAGAGCTCCGAAGCTGGGTAAACTGCTCGTGTGCTTCGACCGCTTCTTCAGGCGACCTCCGCCCCACGAACCGAAAGGGGCTCGGTCCGCCGGTCCCATAGGTGTTCGCGGGCCAGATCAGCCTCCCCGACATCTTTGGCGCGCCAGGTAGGGGGCGTTGAGATTGTGTGAACCTGATCCGGCGTCCACACGAGCTAGATCTTCATCATCTTCATTGACATGCCACCGAACAAGAAGGCTTCGGCGGCAGATGTTCCGTCCGCGTCGAACCCACCACCACCGGAGAAAATGGGTGGTGGGGTAGACGCCGACAGAAGAATGGACGTCGACGGGGGAGCCCACGGTGCTGCCAAGTCCAAGGACAAGGCCGCGCAGACCTCGGCGTCCGTACATGCACCGCGCCCGTCTCAGGAGGCGCGTGACCTACAGCGTCATGGTATTCACAACGCCATACGCTCGTTGGATCAAGATCGAGCTGGTGGATCTCGGGATGCTCAAGACCAGCTTGCACGCCAACATCTTTGGCCGGGCGAAAGGGCACGGTCTCACGGACGGGATATCGCTCCTTCTAACACGCTTAGAAGTCCGAGCATATCCCGCTCCTCACGCCGCTCGCCATCGCCACCCACCACTCCAAAGAAGCTTTGGCGAGTTCAATCGCTCCTGGATTACCCTCCAACAGCCGACAAGTTCGATGAATGGAGGGCCACCATTCAGAGTCTCATCGGCTTTGCCAGCGGCGACGCTCCGCGCAGCCGAGTGCATTGCTGTCGCGGCAGGACTGCCAAACACGAGCCGGTGGCGACGAAACTGGTGGGGGTGCAACCACCATGCACTCTCCGCCCCGAAGGCCAAGATCGCCGACTCGCCGGATCCACCTCGACAGCGACTCCACCGCATCATCGGATCCACGAGCTCGTCGCGATCAGCGCCAAGTTCTTCACGAACGACAGCAAGAAGACGCTCGAACTCGCCGTCAAGAAGGTCCTCAAGATCAACACCAAGGGTGTTGAGGAGCAGTCTGCTCCAGCAAGCCCTACGGTTTGTTCCGTTGAAGTAGACGCTCCCGACAAGTTTTGCTCCGGCAAACTTGCCGGGGAACGTCAAGCTCCGAGTGAGCAGAGTTCTCGCCATGGAAGCGAATGTTCCCGCAGCAGCAGATGTGCCTTTAGTCCTTGTTGTCGAGCCGCAAGTTCCGGCATGGGCACAAAGATTGTCCGTTTCCTTGAGACAGGAGAACTTCGAAGAGCAAGAAGAAGCGGAAAGAGTAGCCCGGCAGTCAAGTATGTACCGGTTTGTCGACAACACACCGCATGTGAAGAAGACTCAACGGTGTGAAATTGAAGTGTATTCACCGGGAAGACGTACAAAAGCTGTAGGCAGAGATACATGGTGGCATATGTGGTCACCACAAAGGCGCCAGAGCACTTGCCGGCAAAGCGTTCCTAAGCAAGGTTTCTTTTGGCCGACAGCCCTCCAAAGATGCAACTGCACAAGTAACCAAGTGTGAAGCGTGCGGTTCCATTCCAAGCAGATACACCACCAACTCAAGCTCTCCAGACGATCCCTTTATCCTGGCCATTTTCGGTCTGGGGCTCGACATCCTCGGCCCCTTTCCTCGAAGTTGTCGGGGCTTTGAGTACTTGTACGCTGTAATCGACAAGTTCACAAAGTGGCCGGAAGTGGAAGCAGTGAGGAAGGTGACAAAGATCGTGATCAAGTTCTTTAGGTCGATTGTTTGCCGCTTCGAATCCCTAACAGGATCATCACCGACAACGGCACGCCAATTCACGAGCTGCACCTTCATGCAAGACGTCCAAGATCTTGGCGCCAAGGTTCCGCTTCGCTTCATTGCTCATCCGAGAAGTAACGGTCAAGCGGAGAGGGCGAATCTTGAAGTCTTCGCTGGGCTCAAGACCGTAACTTTCGGCTGTGCTGCACAAGTGCGGAAAGAATTGGATTGAGGAGCTGCCGGTGGTTCTTTGGTCGATCAGACGACGCCAAATCGAGCCACCGCCGACACCTTTCGCTCTAGTCTATGGAGCAGAGGCAGTTCTCCCCACGGAACTCAGATACGGATCACCTCGAGTGCTCGCTTATGATGAGCTTGAGCAAGAGCAGTTGCGACAAGATGACGCTGCTTCCTTGAGGAGGATCGTCTTCAGTCTTGTCAGACGAGCTGCTCGATACCAGCAAGCTTTGCGCCGCTACCATAGCCGCAGTTAATGCCAGAAGTCTCGAGGAAGACGACCTTGTTCTTCGGCGCTGCTCAGTCCGCCAAGAATTCCAACAAGTTAGCCTTGAAGTGGGAAGGCCCTTACCGGGTGAAACGAGTCACTAGGCTCGGCGCTGTCCGCTTTGAGACCGAAGATGGCATTCTGGTGAGCAACTCCTGGAACATTGAGCATCTTCGTAAGTTTTACCCGTAGGGCGCGGTTGCTGGAACCCGTTCCGGCAACCACCTTTTGTACAAAGTCTTGCCGATGTTGCATGTAATCCTTTGTACAAAGCCGGGCGCAGACCCCGTGCATAAGTAAAGCTAATGTGCTTCGCACATCTTGTCAATTTCATGCTTTCTACTTCTATTTTTTCATGCGTTATCTGACATTTTGTGCAGCACCTGCCCCCGGTAAGCAATAACGAGCCATAAGGCTCCATATCTTTATTTTCTCTTCTTTCTCTTTCTCAAAGAAAGGAAGGTTCCCTCGCCCACAAGTTTGCCGGGGAAAGGAGAAGATAATAGTGTGGACCAAGCGTCGCTCAAGGAAGTCTTGCCTTACCGGGAAGCAAACGATGAAAAGCTAAGTTGCTAAAGTTTGAGCAATCAGTTTTAAATTTTTAAGTTATCTTCCTCGAACGACCGCATTTTGTATGGAAAACACATGCGCGGAGGAACCAACTCGTAGCTAGTTGCGCCTTACTTTGTTTCGAGTCCGCTCAACAACTTAAGTGAGCTGCGACTAGTTGTGACAAGGTTTCTTGTCGGTAGCAAGACCGCCAAAGAAGTTGCCGACGTCCCAAGACTCGGCCGCGCCTGTGTACACTGACCGACAAGTTCCCTAAAATCGAGGGCAAAAACATACAAAGGAAGGAACCAAGTAAAGGAAATAACATAGCAATTGCTACCCGAAATAGAGTTATATTACAAGATAGCTTGTCGCAGCTCTAATAGATTGTTCTCATAACATGACCAGCAGCGGCAAGAAAAAGAGAAAGCGGGCGGCCTGATCTACGCGATCGCCCTCAACCCTCTTGATCCCACTCACCTTGTCCACGATGGGTGCGACAAGGGTCTTGAGCGCTTCCACATCAGCATCCGGTAGCAAGGACTTGAGGACGTTGGTGAGGTTGAGGCCTGGATTGCGGAAGGCCACCTTCATCAGCACCTTTTGAAGAGCTCCCGTGCAGATCTGGCGCGACTCCTCGGCCAGCTGCTTTGGGATTTCTTCCCGGAGTCGCTGGAGGGCCGTCACCACGCCCTTGATGAACAAGCTGAGCTTGGCGCTGGGTCGGAGGTGCTCATCGGAGGAATATCCAAGATCCTCCATCCCACGCCAGCCTCCCCAGCCGATGGCTGCAGCAACATCCACGAGACCCAGCCGCACGTGCGTGCGTGCTGTTTTGGGCCCGCCCAACAGCGCCTTCGCACCGTGTGTGGCCCAAGCCCGGGGCTCCTGCCGGTGTACTAGAGTAGGGGTACCCTAGTATCCCGAACTTGTGCATGGGGCTGCAGCCCTCCGCGGCAAGGCTTACCGGGTGACCGCCAAGGTCCTCCGTGGTTCCTTTGGAGCCATTCAAGAACAAAGTATTCAAGCCAAGGAGACAAGGCCCCGGCAAGAGGAGCTTGCCGGGAAGGCCACCCAAGGCACCTAGGAGACAAGGCCTCGGCAAGAGGAGCTTGCCGGGAAGGCCCGGTGAGCGACAAGCTTCCGGACGCGACAAGACAACAACCGCGGCAAGGCGCTTGCCGTGGCAGACCACCACTCTGTACCTACGCTCCAACACATCCACTAACGTGTCGCCTACAGGACCTTTCCAGCGCTGTGGCAAGAGGCCGCGGCGCCGAGCGCCGGTGGCAAGCGGCGCCGACAAGATTGCCATCGTGGCAAGCGGTGGCGCCCGACGGTCCCTTTCTGACCGTTAGGGCGACGAGACGGGCATTTAATGCCTTTGTCCCCGCCGTCAAGGTTAGGTATGATACACTGTACAAGTAGCTGTACCAACCACTCCTTTTCCATTTTTACCCTTGTCTACGTTGCCACCTGTCGGAGACCCCTTTAGCATATAAAAGGAGGCCCATGCGCAACGTAGGAGGGGGCTGGCAAGGTTCGAAGCAACAGAACACTCACGCTCGGTCTCGTTAGCAGCTTGTGTGTACTGTAGCACTCAGCGCTCCTGAGCAAGAACCCAATACACTCAGACATGCAACAGTAGGAGTGTTCTCTCTCCGGAGAGCTCCGAAGCTGGGTAAACTGCTCGTGTGCTTCGCCTCGATCTGCTCTTCGTGCGACCTCCGCCCCCCGCCGAACCGAAAGGGGCTCGGTCCGCCGGTCCCATAGGTGTTCGTGGGCCAGATCAGCCTCCCCGACAGTTGAAGAGATGGTAGATGTGAAGTTTGATGAATCTAACGGCTCGCAAGTAGAGCAATTGCCAATTGATGTAGGAGACAAATACCCTTCGGAGGCAATCCAAGACTTGTCTATTGGCAAGGTCCGTCCAACGGAGGTGAAGGAGAGTACCTCGTCCATCCAAGTGGAAGCTTCTACTTCACGACAAGGTGAACCAAGAGTTGATACGGAAGCATCCACAAGTGGGACACACCAAGATGAAGAAAACGAGGAAGTGCATCAAGATGAACGTAACAACCTCCTTCTCCACCACGACAAGAGAACGACAACGCCAACAATGAAGAAGGCCAAGAAGAAGAACAAGATGAAGAAGATGTTCAATGAAGACCCAAGCAAAAGCTTTCACGAGTTCGAGCAAGAATTGCTAAAGACCATCCCGTCGAGCAAATCTACAATGATATTCAAACCGGGAGAATCACTCGCTCTAAAACTCGTTTAGCTAACTTTTGTGAAAACTATTCTTTCATCTCTAGGATTGAACCTATGAAAGTCGAAGAAGCATTGGAAGATCTGGATTGGATAAATGCTATGCATGAAGAGCTACACAACTTTGAGAGGAACCAAGTTTGGACATTGGTTGAGAAGCCCGACAACAACCACAACATCATCGGTACCAAATGGGTGTTTCGCAACAAGCAAGATGAAGATGGACAAGTAGTTCGCAACAAAGCACGTCTCGTCGCCCAAAGCTACACACAAGTGGAAGGTATGGACTATGGTGAGACTTACGCCCCCGTTGCTAGACTTGAGTCCATTCGCATCTTACTTGCCTATGCTAATCACCATGATATCACCTTGTACCAAATGGACATTAAAAGTGCTTTTCTAAATGGTGAAATAGAGGAGGAAGTTTATGTTAAACAACCTCCGGCTTTGTCAATCCTAAGAAACCCAATCATGTTTACAAACTTCACAAAGCTCTTTATGGACTTAAACAAGCTCCTAGAGCATGGTATAAATGCTTGACCAAGTTCCTTATTGAAAAAGGCTTTGAAATTGGGAAAATTGATTCTACTCTTTTTACTAAAAGGGCTAATGGTGAACTCTTTGTGTGCCAAATTTATGTTGATGATATTATATTTGGTTCAACTAACCCTCATTTTAGTGAAAAGTTTGGGAAGCTAATGTAGGAGAAGTTTGAGATGTCTATGATGAGTGAACTCAAATTCTTTCTTGGTTTGCAAATCAAGCAAACTAAGGAAGGTACTTTTGTCTCGCAAACAAAGTACACCAAGGACTTATTCAAGAAGTTCAATATGCAAGAATGCAAAGGTATGACTACACCCATGCCTACTAGTGGACATCTTGACTTAACCAAAGATGGTGAACCGGTTGATCAAAAGGTTTATCGCTCTATGATTGGTTCATTGTTATATCTATGTGCTTCACATCCCGATATTATGCTAAGTGTGTGCATGTGTGCACGATATCAAGCTGCCCCTAAAGAATGTCATCTTAAGGCCGTGAAAAGGATAGTGAGATACTTAATCCATACACCAAATTTTGGCATTTGGTATCCTAAGAGGGCCTCTTTCGATCTTGTTGGCTATTCCGACTCGGATGCCGGAGACAAGGTTGATAGAAAGTCCACTTCGGGTACTTGTCAATTTCTTGGTAGATCTCTTGTGTCTTGGTCCTCCAAGAAACAAAACTCGGTATCCTTATCCACCGCCGAAGCTGAATATATTGCCGCTGGTTCATGTTGTGCTCAATACTTTGGATGACCAAAACTCTTAAAGATTATGGGATATATGTGAGACATGTTACATTGCCTTGTGATAATGAAAGTGCTATCAAAATTGGTCATAATCTTGTGCAACATTCTCGAACTAAGCATATTGAAGTTCGTCATCATTTCATTCGAGATCATGTTGCTAAGGGTGACATTGATCTTAAGCATGTTCGCACCGAAAAGCAATTAGCGGATATATTCACTAAACCTCTTGATGAGAAAGTGTTTTGTAGGTTAAGAGGAGAATTGAACATCATTGATGCTTCAAACTTGGAGTTGAAACTCCATTGATACATGCAAGACATGAGCTTATGACTAATCCTTGATATTTCTCTTATGATGAAAAACTTATGTCTTGGATATATTTGTATCTTGCATGTTATCTAACCCATGTAGGTACTTGGTTGAATCAAATTCCATGAGGTTGAAACCTACTCATATCTTGAGCAATCTCTACTCACCAAGTCTCTACACAAGGTGGTTGAAGACAAGGAAGCACGAAACCATTCAAACATATTCTTTGACAAATTCTATGTTGAGTTTCATGATTGTCATTTTTGGATATACAAGTGCTCTTCCTTGCAAGAACTAACCCATGTAGGTAGATGGACTCAAATTCCAAGTGGTGCTCCAAATTCTTGATGAGCTCCATCAACCTTGAGCAACCCACGCAAGTTCAACTACATGGACAACACCACCAACCAAGGTATGTTATTCCATCTTAGAGAAGCTTTACTCCGAGTCATGAGTTAAAGCAACTCGACAAGATGTGAATACATCAAGATGCTTAAACGAAAAATGGAAACCCCATTTTGAGCTTAAACAATGAGTATGGCCTATGATCAAGTGGTCTCACTTGACACCTAAGTCAATATACTCTAACATAAGTGACTTTGTCGCCGACCATCTCTAGATGAAGTTCTCCTGTGTTCTTTTCTGAGTTTTTGCATTTGTCTCATGCATTTGTGTTTCCCCTTTTAAAAAAAAACTTCATCTAGATTTCTTTCTGTTTTCTCTACATTTTTTGCATCTAATTCCTTGCATATCTTTCAGTTAATTCCTTGCAAATCTTTGAGAGATATTACTAGTCTAGTGAGCTGAGGTGACAAGTGTTTTCTCTGCGATGAACACGGTTCAACCGATTTGTTGTCTTCGGTCCAACCGAATCTATTCGGTACGACCGAAGCATACCACTCGGTGCCACCGATTTCATAACAGGAAAAACTCTTTGCCACATATTCTGTGTTTCTTCTGATCCAGCTCCACTCAATGAATCTTGTCCTCTACAAGCATCACATTTTTATCATTGCTTTATGTTGTGACTCAAGGATCAAACCCATTCACGACAAATTCCAGAGGGGGAGAGAGAGATTAAATCTTTATCAAGCTCTTCTTGGAAATTGATGTCAAAGGGGGAGAGAGAGATCACATCAAAGCTTATCATTTAGAGAGAGAGATCACGTCAGAGAAGGAGAGAGAGATCCTTCAGGGGGAGAGAGAGATCTCCAGGGGGAGAGAATACTAGTAGAAAGTATTTCTCAAGGATCCCAGATGCTTGGTGTTCAAGAGGAGAGATGCCACATGTCTTCTTGAGGGAGAGACATGTTCATATGATCTGTTGTGCTAAATTTTGCATTAGCATACATTAGCTCTGAACTTTAGCTCGATCATCATTCATATCTTTCCGCTCTGCTTTCCTTCACTCTGATTTTTGTTCTCTATCTTCTCCCAAAGATCCCATGTTAGATTCAGGGGAGCAAGACATCTAAGGGAAAGAGATCATTTAAATTCATTGCATATCTTTACTCTTGGGGACATGTCTAATCCAATGTGGTACTTAGTACTCACTCTCTACATGTCATCCCAGTCTTGGTATTCTTGTGGTTTCTCCCGTTTGCTCTGGCTAGTAGATGCATCTGTGTTATCTAACCTTGTTTACGCAGGTTCATTCCATCCTAAGCCAACTTAAGACCACAAGGTAAGTATATGCATCACAATCATGTGTATGAGGAATTCTTGCTGATGTACATATTGTTTGCAAGAAGGACTCATGGGCATGAAGGTATTCTCTTTAATACTTTTTGCTTTGATGCATATAGCCAAGATACATGTAACACATTACCTACTCTATCATGGTTATGCTATCACATGCTTCTATATTTCATATTCACATGATTGCATACATGTAGGGGGAGCCTATGCTTGTTACATGTCTTTCCAAAGCTTTACTTGCTATTCTTTATATCTTTATCTAAAGCTTTGATGTATGTTGCCATCAATTACCAAAAAGGGGAGATTGAAAGCACAAGTGCTCCCTAGGTGGTTTTGGTAATTAATGACAACATATCTCTTGTTGGACTAACACTTTTATCTAGTATGTTTCAGATAAGTTCAACAATGGAGTGGCATGGACTAAAGGATGTGGGAACTCCTTCAAGATGCTAAGGACAAAGGATTGGCTCAAGCTTCAAGCTCAAGACTCTTCATTTTACATTTTAGTGATCCAAGATCACATTGAGTCTATAGGAAAAGCCAATACTATCAAGGAGGGACGAGGTGTTGCTTAATGAGCCTCTTGCTTCAAAGTGCTTAGTGATATGCTCCAAATACCCTCAACTACTTTCCCACTTCCACACATTTGTCCTAAACCTAAAGTCAAACTTGGCTCCACTGATTCTTTCTATCCGGCTCCACCGATTTTGGATGTCTTAGCCACTGCCACAAACCCTAGGCAAATCGGTCATACCGATAGGGATCTCGGTCTCACCGAGATGGGATTGTAATCTCTCTGTGTATGTCCATTATCAAAATCGGTCTCACCGAAGTTTGAGCAATCGGTACTACCGAGATTACAATGCAAACTCTCTCGTTAACTTATTATCAAAATCGGTCCCACCGAAGTTTGATAATCGGTCAAACCGAGTTTGCACGACCAACTCTCTGGAAAGCTTATTACCAAAATCGGTCCCACCGAGTTTGTGTAATCGGTCTTACCGAGATTACGTTATGCCCTAACCCTAACCAAATCGGTCCCACCGAGTTGCATTCCGGTCCCACCGAAAACCCTAAAGGTCACATTATTTGCTAAATCGGTCCGACCGAAGTTTAACGATTCGGTCCCACCGAGTTTGGTAGATTGTGTGTAACGGTTAGATTTTGTGTGGAGGCTATATATACCCCTCCACCTCCTCTTCATTCGTGGAGAGAGCCATCAGACTGAACCTACACTTCTAGCATCCTATTTCTAAGAGAGAACTACCTACTCATGTGTTGAGGCCAAGATATTCCATTCCTACCATATGAATCTTGATCTCTAGCCTTCCCCAAGTTGCTTTCCAGTCAAATCTTCTTTCCACCAGATCCATATCCTATGAGAGAGAGTTGATGTTGGGGAGACTATCATTTTAAGCACAAGAGCAAGGAGTTCATCATCAACACACCATTTGTTACTTCTTGGAGAGTGGTGTCTCCTAGATTGGCTAGGTGTCACTTGGGAGCCTCCGACAAGATTGTGGAGTTGAACCAAGGAGTTTGTAAGGGCAAGGAGATCGCCTACTTCGTGAAGATCTACCGCTAGTGAGGCAAGTCCTTCGTGGGCGACGGCCATGGTGGGATAGACAAGGTTGCTTCTTCGTGGACCCTTCGTGGGTGGAGCCCTCCGTGGACTCAGGCAACCGTTACCCTTCGTGGGTTGAAGTCTCCATCAACGTGGATGTACGATAGCACCACCTATCGGAACCACGCCAAAAACATCCGTGTCTCCAAATTGCGTTTGAATACTCCAATCCCTTCCCTTTACATTCTTGCAAGTTGCATGCTTTATTTTCCGCTGCTCATATACTCTTTGCATGCTTGCTTGCTATATGTTGTGAATGTTAAACTTGTGCCTAAACTCCACTCAAACTTTAAAGAAACTTAAAAACTGCAACTTTGGTACTTAGTGTCTAATCACCCCCCCTCTAGACACCTCTTCTCAAGGTCCTACAGATGGGTACTTGGTATGTTGACTTTTGCGTAGACTCCCCGGCAACAGCGCCAGAAATTCTTCTTGCTACTTCTTGAGCACTGCGTTGGATTTGCCTGAAGAGGAGAGGACGATGCAGCAAAGTAGCGTAAGTATTTCCCTCATTTTTTGAGAACCAAGGTATCAATCCAGTAGGAGGCTACACGCAAGTCCCTTGTACCTACACAAAACAATAGCTCAACGCAACCAACGCGATTAGGGGTTGTCAATCCCTTCATGGTCATTTATGGGAGTGAGATCTGATAGAGATGATAGATAATATTTTTGGTATTTTTGATATAGACATGCAAAGTGAAAAGTAAAAGGCAAAGTAAAAAAGAAAAGCAATAATAAAGTGATGGAGATTGATATGATGTGAATAGACCCGGGGGCCATAGGTTTCACTAGTGGCTTCTCTCAAGATCATAAGTATTCTACGGTGGGTGAACAAATTACTGTTGAGCAATTGACAGAATTGAGCTTAGTTATGAGAATATCTAGGTATGATCATGTATATAGGCATCACGTCCGAGACAAGTAGACCGACTCCTGCCTGCATCTACTACTATTACTCCACTCATCGTCCGCTATCCAACATGCATCTAGAGTATTAAGTTAAAAACAGAGTAACGCCTTAAGCAAGATGACATGATGTAGAGGGATAGTTTCATGCAATATGATAAAAACCCCATCTTTTTATCCTCGATGGAAAAAATACAATACGTGCCTTTCCGCCTTATACATCCTTTGGGAAAGGACACATAAGATTGAACCCAAAGCTAAGCACTTCTCCCATGGCAAGAAAAACCAATCTAGTAGGCCAAACCAAACTGATAATTCGAAGAGACTTGCAAAGATAATCAATCATACATAAAAGAATTCAGAGAAGATTCAAATATTATTCATAGATAGACTTGATCATAAACCCACAATTCATAGGTCTCAACAAACACACCGCAAAAATAAGATTACATCGAATAGATCTCCACGAGAGAGGGGGAGAACATTGTATTGAGATCCAAAAAGAGAGAAGAAGCCATCTAGCTAATAACTATGGACCCGAAGGTCTGAGGTAAAATACTCACACTTCATCGGGGAGGCTATGATGATGTAGAAGCCCTCCGTGATGACGGCCCTCTCCGGCTGAGCTCCGGAACAGGCCCCAAGATGGGATCTCATGGATACAGAAAGTTGCGGCGATGGAATTAGGTTTTTGGCTCCGTTTCTGATCATTTGGGGGATACGTAGGTATATATAGGAGGAAGGAGTATGTCGGTGGAGCAACAGGGGGCCCCCGAGGCAGGGGGCGCGCCCCCACCCTCATGACCGCCTCTTTTGTTCCTTGGAGTAGAGTCCAAGTCTCCTGGATCACGTTCGGTGAGAAAATCACGTTCCTAAAGGTTTCATTCCGTTTGGACTCGTTTGATATTATGTTTCTCCTAAACACTGAAATAGGCAAAAAACAACAATTCTGGGTTGGGCCTCCGATTAATAGGTTAGTCCCAAAAATAATATAAAACTGGAAAATAAAGCCCAATATAGTCCAAAACAGTAGATAATATAACATGGAGCAATAAAAAATTATAGATGCGTTGGAGACGTATCATGGCTTTGCATGTGAATTAACTTAGTTTGGAGGCCCACCAGGAACCGTTCCCCTCCCCATGCATCCAGCCACTCTCAACCGTGGATAAATATGAGTCTTCCCGATGCCATGCATCCTCATAGAGAAAGCTATGCTGTCCCATCCTTTCTTTAGCAATCATGTTCTTAATCCTGGCTGTAACTAAACAATGATCAGATCTAGGGGATGGGATATGACGCACCCTTGTCGCTGCATACATAGACAAAGAGGCTGGATTGGCAAGAAACCTATCCAACCGCACTTTCACATTCGCTGTGTCGTCCTGACGATTGTCCCATGTGTATGGCATTCCTGTGAATCCCAAGTCATGGAATTCACAATCAGCAATAACCTCCCGAAATCCCGCCATTTTCCACTCCGCTCTATCGTGTGAGGCAAAATACTCACTGTTATCAAGGATCTCATTAAAGTCACCTCTGCATAGCCACGACAATGAGCTTTGTGCATTAAACAGTCTCAATCGGTCCCAGCTCTGGGATCTCTCACTTCTCCTAGATTTAGCATAAAAGCCAGTGAATTGCCACATCTTGCGATCAGAACCAACATTCTGGACATTGACATCAATGTGTTGATCTTAGTAATTGTTTAGAGTAACATCCACCTCATGTGACCAAAAAAGTGCCAAACCACCACTTACACCTGCACTGCTTACGGGCACACACCCAGAAAAACCCAAATGTGTCATCAAATCAACAACTCTTGACCCCTCGATCTTGGTTTCAGAAACAAAGACCAAGGCGGGCACTTCGACTCTCACCAAATGGTGGAGCTCTCGAACTGTCTCCAGGTTCCCAAACCCGCGACAGTTCCACACAAGGCAATTCATTGGTCCCTGCGGGGCTGATTAGTAGCCTCGACCAAACTGGTCGAACTATTTTCCCCTACAGCTTTCTTCTTCTTAGAATCTCTGCTATCTGTCTGGGACTCTGCTGAGAGTTCATCTTCATTTGCCCTCTTTTTATTCAGAGTCTCCTGATCAACCAACATAAGGGGTGCCTGCCCCCTTCCATTACCTCTAGGCTGACCATCCATATCCACCTATCTGTACACTTGATTTCTCCCAAGTGTATTGCCTTGTCCTCTATGGTTAGGAGAACCTCTCCCCACTCCACTGCTTCCCCGGGCATTAAACTGATAGACCGCTTCTTGTACCTTGCCCTTGGTAGTTTTGTTTGGAGAGGTTACTTCTTCCCCCCTTTCCACTTCTTCTTCTTCCCAAGTATCTTCTTCATTCTCAAACTTATGATTCCCCCCTCCTCTCGCAGGCGTGTTGCTCTAGTACTTCTTCATATAGGTCTCTTTGTTCCAGCACGTTCAACTAATTTTTTTCATATGAATTATGATTCATTGGTTCAATCTTCGCTGATAATTTGACAAAAAGTTAACTACTTCAGTACTATGAAAATTTTGTGAAACTGACAAGCTAACCTTCTTTATCAATGAAAATTTTTAAGCCTCTCATAACTTTTTTGATGAATTTTTTCACGGTTTACTATTTACTCACTTAATAAATCCTCCTCCTATACGATGCAACAAATTCCTGTAGCAACGCGCGGGGTATCATCTAGTATGAATAGTAATAGTGATTTTTTCTGCTAAAATGGTGTTTTTGATGGATTGACCCGTCCCAACAAGCTTTAAACTCGGCCCCTTTGTCATATTTTTCTGGCTCCGCCACTGCAAACTCCAAATACGGATACCCTATTTCATACCAACCCATGCATAGTACATATATCATAGACATAGCATAAACTTATTAGTTGCGGACATCGAACATGCAATTTGTTCATCCAAAAGGGCTAAGCTAGTTCAAATAAACATGAAACGAACCTAAAAATAACTAAAATCTAAACAGTCATGGTGGACGAGCAGAGTTCACCACTTCTTGGTCGGGCCCTTGCCCATGCGATGGGCGGCGCGGCGGTCCATATCTTCCATGTACATGTCGGTGGCGGGAAGGTCGTCGTCGTCCCTGGTGGTGCCGCTCTCCTATGTGGACAAAATGTACCTGGAGAGGCGGTGGAGGAGGCAATGATGATCCTTCACATGGCGGGCGCCCTTAGAATGATTGGTGCAATTATTGATATGAAGGAAGGGAATATTAGATTCCAATTTCCATTAAAGAAAGGCATGGAACACTTCCCTAGGAAGAAAATAAAATTACCATATGCATCTATCATGAGAGTCACTTATGGATTGCCTACCAAAGATGGCAATACCTAGATCTATCCTTTCTTTTATGCCTAGCTAGGGGCGGGGCGTTAAACGATAGCGCTTGTTGGGAGGCAACCCAATTTTATTTTTAGTTTCTTTGCTTTTTGCTTCTGTTTAGGAATAAATATTTGTTCTAGCCTCTGGTTAGATGTGTTTTTATGTTTTAATTATTGTTTGTGCCAAGTTAAGCCTATAGGATCTTCTTGGATGATAGTTATTTGATCTTGCAGAAATTTCTAGAAACTTTCTATTCACGAAAATAATTGTTAAAAATCACCAGAACGTGATAAAATATTGATTCCAGTTGCTTCTGATCAATAAACAAATTTTCTAGGTCGTCCCATTTTGGCTGAGTTTTTGGAGTTCCAGAAGTTTGCGTAGGTTATAGATTACCACAGGCTGTTCTGTTTTTGACAGATTCTGTTTTTTTTTGACCTTCAAGACTGCAGGGCTTGCACCCCACATCATTTTATTAATGATAAAAAAAGAAACATAAGTATTACAAAATTTCCTCAAGGTGAGGAAAAAGAAAAAGAAAGATCTAAGGAAGGCTATACAAGTGCACTATACCTAAAATATACATAAATACAAGTAAACCACTCCCCTCAAGGATGGAGGAAATCAATCCACTTAAGTAAGGCCTCTCTATGCTTCTGTTTTATTCTATGAGAGAGCAGGGTGAGATCGTGAATGAATCCATTTCTCCAGGCTCTGAAAGATGGCTTGATGTTCCTGAAGGCTTTGTCATTCCTGATCTTCCAAATATTCCACCAGGCAGTAAAAACCACCTCCCCAAAGAAAGGTTTGTTGAACTCCCTTCTGGCATGATAGGAAATCTCCACCATGTCAGCACTGTCTTTCCATTCAATTTGCAGATAAATCCACACGCGAGCACTGAAGATGCACTGGAAAAAAAAGGTGATTTCTGTCCTCCAAGATCCTAGTTGGGCAGAGTACACATTGTGGCCCCTCATTAATCTTCCAGTGCCTCCTCTGGATCATGTCCTTAGTATTAACCTTGTCCATTATAACAAGCCAAGCAAACATCTTGATCGACAATGTACAATAACTCGTCCATATCCACCTCAAGACTGGGTTGACAACCATTGGCTGGTAGGCAAAGTCATAAAACTCTTTTGCAGTATAAGAGGACTTCTTTCCATGTCTCCACCCCCAAGAGTCATTACAGCTTGTGTCAATATGAAACGACCCCATTAAGGACGAAAGCTGCTGTAAATCTTGAAAGGCTTGTTCAGAGAGAGGCAAGGAAAAAAGATCTTGCAAGCTACCAGCCTGGAAGACTTCCTTGACTGAATAGTTTTTTTGAAGACAGAAGGAATAGAGCCTAGGAAATCGGTCCTAAAGAGGGACACAACGGTTTCCAATGTACCAATAGTCAGACCAGAATAGCACAGTATCTCCATTATGAACATCGACCGCAGTGACTGCTCTGAAATTATCCATCATCTTACAAACGTCTCTCCACCAAAAGGAGCCACACAGAATAGTATCATGTGGAATTCTTTGGAAGTAGTAAGAATCCCAGATTAACTGCACCCAAGGCACATCCATCTTATTGTAAAATTTATTAAGATGTTTCAGAAGAAGAGCTTTATTTTGCAAACCCAGATTTAAGATTCCAAGCCTCCCTTCGATTTAGGCCTGCAAACAAGAGGCCAAGCAGCCAGAGAATGGCCCTTCTCCTGACCATATTTCCTCCATAAACATCGCCTCTGAATCCTTTCCAACTGCTTCAAAATACCCTGAGGGATTGACAGGCTGCAAAGGAAGAAGATAGGCAAAGAAGAAATGACAGAGTTTACTAACTGTAACCTGCTCCCTTGAGGCAAGAACCAGGAACTTGTTGTCTCTCCATGCAATCCACAAAGGGAAGGAGGTCCACAATCTTAGGCCTGGTAGTCCCGACAGGCAGACCCAGATATGTGAAAGGCATTTTGCCTAACTTACAACCAAAGAAGCTAGCAAGATCATTAGCAGCCTGGTCAGTCACATTAATGGGGTACATGCATGATTTATGAAAGTTAATCTGAAGACCAGTGCCTCTGAGAAAGTATATAACACAGATTTCAGTGCCCCCAAATGATCCATATCAGCCTTAAGGAAAAGCGGTGTGTCATCAGCATATTGGACCACTGGGAAATCAGGATCATGGGTTGGCAGAGGCCTGCTTATTATACCCTGCTGAAGAAGATTATTGATCAAAGTCTACAAGAGGTCAGCAGTAATAACAAAGAGCAAGGGAGAGATTGGGTCTCCTTGCTTAACTCCACATTTGCATTTGAAATGATTCCCAGGAACTCCATTCAGTAAGACAGAGGAAGTGCCCGATGACAACAACTGCTTAATACAGGTAATCCATCTATTGTCAAAACCTTTTGCAACAAGAATCCTTATTATGGCCTCATGCTGTATAGAATCGAAGGCCTTTTCAAAATCCAACTTGAGCAGAAGGATGGGCTGCTTAGACTGGTTACACTGATGGATATATTCGAAGGTCCATGCAAGACAATCCTGGATTGTTCTTGATTTTATGAAACCATACTGATTTTTGTGAATACATTTGATGATCTCCTGTTGAAATCTGTTGGCAGCAAGCTTTGTAAGGAATTTCAGGCCAACACTAGTGAGTGAAATAGGCCTAAAGTCTCCCACACTCTCAGGTGTCTGTATCTTTGGTATCAATGTGATGAAAGCATCATTAAGGTTTTCCAGATGGACTGTGCCAGCATGAAACTCCTGCACTAGCTGAATAAAATCAGCAGATATTATGTGCCAACACTTTTTTAGAAAAAGACCATTAAACCCATCAGGCCCAGGAGCCTTATCAGTAGGCATTTCTTTAATAACCTGATCAATTTCCTTAATTTCAAAAGGCTTGGTGAGGACCTCCAAGCCCTGAATCCTAGGTATTAAAGACAAAATGCTCTCATCCAAAGCTATTGGCCGAACTGTCCCCATTCTGGATTTGAAGGACATCAAAAACTCTTTGGCCATCTCCTCATGATTTGATGTGGTAGAGCCATCAGACAATAACAGGCTAGCAATAGAGTTCTTTCTGTATCTCTCAGTTGCCATGGCCTAAAAGAATTTAGAGTTTTCCTCACCCACCTTGATATACCTGATGGTACACCTCTTCCTCCAGTATAGATATTGCATATGCAGTAGATGCTCATGATGCAGTTTGGTGATCTTCTTGAAATTGCTCTCAGGTCTGGAAAGAGATCTCATGTCCTCAAGATTGTCTAACCAAAGGATTACGCAGTTACACTTTTCAATTAACCCTTTAATATGTGATAGACCTTTCTGCCATTTCTTCAAAGCAAAACGCAAAGCCTTTAATTTATCAACAATAATTGCTGCAATTTGCGTTTTACGAGAAGGACGAGCCCAAACCTCCTGCACACAATCCATAAAACCAGCCTGATGTACCCAATAATTTTCAAACCTGAAAATATGCGCCCTAGGAATTGAAGTACTGATGGAAACCAGAAAAGGCACATGATCATACGCAGTCTTTGCCAAAGGAGTCACTTGTGTCATGGGATATATGTTAATCCAACTGGCAGAGGTAAAAACCCAGTCTAGTTATTCCAAAAGAGGCACATTCTGCATATTAGACCAAGTAAACTTTCTTCCTTTTAATGGAAGTTCCATCTGTCCCAAATGGCCTCATTGAAGATAAACATATCATTAATATCCCCACCGGGGAGATTTCTTTTTTCCGTGTAACGAATAAAGTTGAAATCCCCCATCAACATCCACATTTGGTCAGGCTCGATGTCCAAATTGTAGATCCATGAGACAAACTCATCCCTCAGCTCTCGTTGTTATGAACAGAGGTAAACTGCATAACAATGGCGTATGGTTTGACTTGGAGAAGAGTGCCGTGAAACACGTCGGATCGCCATGCAGTTAAAAGACCCCCAGAGGCACCTCTAGATGGTGACTCAACAAATTGATCGAAACCACTGGGACAAATGGTTCTCATAGATGCACGCGAGCATGAGGAAAGCTTAGTTTCTTGAAGACAAACCACAGAACACTGACTTTCAGTTACCTTCTCCCTCACAGAACGCTGCCGAGCATCAGAATTCAGACCGCGAACATTCCAACACAAAATTTTCCAACTACGCATTGTGGCACGATCCATTAATCACCGAGTAATAGAAAAGCAAATATAGCATGACACACAATGCCATACCACCCAAAAGATAATAAAGTTCAGAGTCACAAAGTGCCATTTCCCTAAACTGACACAGTTCAACCATAACGAAAACCCATAAAACAGGCACTTGAGGCCAAGACAAAGAGGTTAACACAATCATTAAGCTGAAGATGCAGAAGAATCCTCCTGTGGATTAGCCATAAGCTTGTCCACCGATAGAAAGGAAGGATCAATCTCGACTCGCGCCAACCTTTGAAGAACCTGAATTGGTGTGTGTGGTGGTGCAGCAGACTGAGCATCTTCAAAGCCATCCGCAGAAGTGGGTTGGGCCTTGTCCTCCATGGGCTTGGCACGTGGGCGCTTCTTTGATGGCTGAAGCGGGAGCTGTTCAAAAACCACATTTTTTAAGCCATCTAACTTTGCCGCGCTCCGAGTGCAACGTCTCAGTGACGTATCGACAACAGGAGGCTTCTTCTTTTCTTTCCGCTTTCTCACATCAGTTTGTTGTACCGAGAAAACCACAGGTGGTGCAGCAGAGACAGTTACAGGTGATGACGCATCAGAAACAGAGACAGCAAAATTTTCAGGTGTAACTTCTTCAGAGGCAGCATTGGAATCCACCGGCAGGTGCTCAAATAAGGCTCTGGCCACAGGACGTTTCACCACGACAGATCTTCTGATAGCAGGAACCAAGGGTAGAGAAGCAGTCAAGCAGGACATCTGCTTGGACACATCAAAAGCAATTGACCAAGTCCTCTTGGAGTAAATGATTGTGCCCATCGGCTTGAAGAAGATAGACCTTGGCACCTCCTTAACTGAAAAATCAAACATGAGGTTCTGGAAAGACCTCTTCCAAATCATCTCTGGAGGGAGGGGAGGGCCGGCCACGATGCGCGCCATACCAATAAAAATCTCATGGTGTTGAAACACGGGAGGTTGGTAAGGAACAATTGCTAGCTGGTTCTCCTCAAAGACAGGGCGCTGCTGAAAATCAGGGAGAGGCATATCCTGCTGAATGTCCTGCACGGGTTGATCCACAGAAACTGATCCTTTTGGTTGGTCAATAACAATAGAAACTTGATCCTGCTCAGGAGCAGCCGGCTGAACTGCCTGGTTATCTTCTGCATCATCTTCCCACACGACATTACCCCAACCAGGCGCATCATCTCCAGGCGCAACCTCATTTACAGGTGGAGGGGGAGGGACGACGGGAGCATCATTCCATCCCAACATTGGATACAGTGGAAGAACAAACGGCAAATTATACTGGAACCAGATTACCGGAGTGCAGTGCGGGTTTCCATCTAGCGGCATTGGGTCTTCATCGTTTGGCATCTGATCTGCAAAGTCCGCACCAAGAACATAGCATGCAGCAGTCCAAGACACTTGAGCACCTCCCCATTCCGCATAATCCCCCAAAACAACATCTCTTGGAACTAACGGCGTATCTGGAAAGCTAGCCTCAACCATAGTCCAGACGAGATAAGGATCCTCACTGTCCCAAGAAATAAACTTTCCGAAAGTACCAACAGCCTGCGAGATATACTCTGTAGTGCGATAATCCAAAGGAATCCCAATGAACATTAACCAGCCCTTGCGAAAACCATGTGATCCCTTGAAATTATCCCCCTCATCATGCTTCATAAATCTAACAAAATGATCGTTGCCCAACGGAAAAGGTGCATGCTGAATCAGGGTGTATCTAACTGACGGATCTCTGACTTGAAACAAACCCACCCTATGGAACCACGGCTGAGCAGATCGGACCATAATACCTGTATTCTGTAGAAACTGAACCACCTCTTCTCGCACCGGACCGAGCGGCCCCTCCGGCGCGGGCATCACTTAGGAAACCATGTAGTCATCATGACGACGGGTTGGACGTGCAGCAGGCGTGAAGAAGGTGCGAGGAAGGCGGTGATCGCCACCATCGATGATGTGGTGGCCAACAGGCACATAGCGCTGTGGATCAAGCTCGTAGTTCGCAATGGGAGAGGCTGAAGCTTTCCGTGGTTTTTCTTTGGCGTGGGGAGAGGGAAGATGCAATGGGGGCGGCGGCCATGGGACTGGACATCCTATCCCAATAGCTCTAGCTCTGTTCCCATGAGCGGCAGCAGATTCCGATAAAATCGTTTTTCGGTGCACCGAAATTGGCTTCCAAACCAGTCCATTGGAGCAGATTCTGTTTTTTGTGTGTTGTTTGCTTATTTTGATGAATCTATGGCTAGTAAAAGAGTTTATAAACCATAGAGAAGTTGGAATACAGTAGGTTTAACACCAATATAAATAAAGAATGAGTTCATTACAGTACCTTGAAGTGGTCTTTTGTTTTCTTTTGCTAGCAGACTCACGAGATTTTTTGTTAAGTTTTGTGTTGTGAAGTTTTCAAGTTTTGGGTAAAAGATTTGATGGATTATGGAACAAGGAGTGGCAAGAGCCTAAGCTTGGGGATGCCCATGGCACCCCCAAGATAATCTAAGGACACCATAAAGCCAAAGCTTGGGGATGCCCATGGCACCCCCAAGATAATCTAAGGACACCATAAAGCCAAAGCTTGGGGATGCCTCGGAAGGCATCCCCTCTTTCGTCTACTTCCATCGGTAACTTTACTTGGAGCTATATTTTTATTCACCACATGATATGTGTTTTGCTTGGAGCGTCTTGTATGATTTGAGTCTTATATTTTTAGTTTACCACAATCATCTTTGCTGTACACACCTTTTGAGAGAGACACACGATTTGGAAATTATTAGAATACTCCATGTGCTTCACTTAATCTTTTGAGTTATATAGTTTTGCTCTAGTACTTCACTTATATCTTTTAGAGTACGGTGGTGGATTTGTTTTATAGAAACTATTGATCTCTCATGCTTCACTTAGATTATTTTGAGAGTCTTAAATAGCATGGTAATTTGCTTAAATAATCCTAATATGCTAGGTATACAAGATTAGTAAAAACTTTCTTATGAGTGTGTTGAATACTAAGAAAAGTTTGATGCTGGATAATTGTTTTGAGATATAAAGACGGTGATATTAGAGTCATGCTAGTTGAGTAGTTGTGAATTTGAGAAATACTTGTGTTAAAGTTTGTGATTCCCGTAGCATGCACGTATGGTGAACCGTTATGTGATGAAGTCGGAGCATAATTTATTTATTGATTGTCTTCCTTATGAGTGGCGGTGGGGACGAGCGATGGTCTTTTCCTACCAATCTATCCCCCTAGGAGCATGCGCATAATACTTTGCTTTGATAACTTGTAGATTTTTGCAATAAGTATATGAGTTCTTTATGACTAATGTTGAGTCCATTGATTATACGCACTTTTCTTCCTTCCACCATTGCTAGCCTCTCTAATACCGTGCACTTTTCGCCGGTATCATACACCCACCATATACCTTACTCAAAATAGCCACCATACCTACCTATTATGGCATTTCCATAGCCATTCCGAGATATATTGCCATGCAACTTACCACCGTTCTGTTTATTATGACACGCTCCATCATTGTCATATTGCTTTGCATGATCATGTAGTTGACATTGTATTTGTGGCAAAGCCACCGTTCATAATTCTTCCATACATGTTACTCTTGATTCATTGCATATCCCGGTACACCACCGGGGGCATTCACATAGAGTCATATTTTGTTCTAAGTATTGAGTTGTAATTTTTGAGTTGTAAGTAAATAAAAGTGTGATGATCATCATTGTCCCAAGTGAGGAAAGGATGATGGAGACTATGATTCCCCCACAAGTTGGGATGAGACTCCGGACTAAATCAAAAAAAGAGGCCATAAAAAAAGGCCCAAAATAAAAATAAAAAAATTAGAGAAAAAGAGAGAAGGGACAATGTTACTATCCTTTTACCACACTTGTGCTTCAAAGTAGCACCATGATCTTCATTATCGAGAGTCTTTCATTTTGTTACTTTCATATACTAGTGGGAATTTTCCATTATAGAACTTGGCTTGTATATTCCAATGATGGGCTTCCTCAAAATGCCCTAGGTCTTCGTGAGCAAGCGAGTTGGATGCACACCCACTTAGTTTCTTTTGTTGAGCTTTCATATACTTATAGCTCTAGTGCATCCGTTGCATGGCAATCCCTACTCAGTCACATTGATATCTATTTATGAGCATCTCCATAGCCCGTTGATACGCCTAGTTGATGTGAGCCTATGTTCTCCCTTTTTGTCTTCTCCACAACCACCATTTTATTCCACATATAGTGCTATGTCCATGGCTCACGCTCATGTATTGCGTGAAGATTGAAAAAGTTTGAGAACGTCAAAAGTATGAAACAATTGCTTGGCTTGTCATCGGGGTTGTGCATGATTTAAATATTTTGTGTGGTGAAGATAGAGCATAGCCAGACTATATGATTTTGTAGGGATAACTTTCTTTGGCCATGTTATTTTGAGAAGACATAATTGCTTAGTTAGTATGCTTGAAGTATTATTACTTTTTATGTCAATATTAAACTTTTGTCTTGAATCTTTCGGATCTGAATATTCATACCACAATTAAGAAGAATTACATTGAAATTATGCATAGTAGCACTCCGCATCAAAAATTCTGTTTTTATCATTTACCTACTCGAGGACGAGCAGGAATTAAGCTTGGGGATGCTTGATACATCTCCAACGTATCTATAATTTTTGATTGCTCCATGCTATATTATCTTCTGTTTTGGACATTATTGGGCTTTATTATTCACTTTTATATTATTTTAGGGACTAACCTATTAACCGGTGGCCCAACCCAGAATTGCTGTTTTTTTTTTCTTATTTCAGAGTTTCGCAGAAAAATAATATCAAACGGAGTCCAAACGGAATGAAACCTTCGGGAACGTGATTTTCAGAACGAACATGATCTAGGAGACTTGGACCCTATGTCAAGAAATAAAGGAGGAAGCCACGAGGTAGGGGGGTGCGCCCACCCCCAGGCGCGCCCTCCACCCTCATGGGCCCCCTGTTGCTCCACCGACGTACTCCTTCCTCCTATATATACCTACGTACCCCCAAACGATCATACGGAGCCAAAAACCTAATTCCACCGCCGCAACCTTCTGTACCCACGAGATCCCATCTTAGGGCCTGTTCCGGAGCTCCACCGGAGGGGGCATCGATCACGGAGGGCTTCTACATCAACACCATAGCCCCTCCGATGAAGTGTGAGTAGTTTACCTCAGACCTTCGGGTCCATAGTTATTAGCTAGATGGTTCTTCTCTCTTTTTAGATCTCAATACAATGTTCTCACCCTCTCTCGTGGAGATCTATTCGATGTAATCTTCTTTTGCGGTCTGTTTGTTGAGACCGATGAATTGTGGGTTTATGATCAAGATTATCTATGAACAATATTTGAATCTTCTGAATTATTTTATGTATGATTGGTTATCTTTGCAAGTCTCTTCGAATTATCAGTTTGGTTTGGCCTACTAGATTGATCTTTCTTGCAATGGGATAAGTGCTTAGCTTTGGGTTCAATCTTGCGGTGTCCTTTCCCTGGTGATGAGGGGCATCAAGGCACGTATTGTATTGTTGCCATTGAGGATAACAAGATGGGATTTTTATCATATTGCATGAATTTATCCCTCTACATCATGTTATCTTGCTTAAGGCGTTACTCTGTTCTTATGAACTTAATACTCTAGATGCATGCTGGATAGCGGTCGATGTGTGGAGTAATAGTAGTAGATGCAGGCATGAGTCGGTCTACTTGTCTCGGACGTGATGCCTATATACATGATCATACCTAGATATTCTCATAACTATGCTCAATTCTGTCAATTGCTCAACAGTAATTCGTTCACCCACCGTAAAATACTTATGCTCATGAGAGAAGCCACTAGTGAAACCTATGGCCCCCGGTCTATCTTCATCATATTAATCTTCCAACACTTAGTTATTTCCTTTGATTTTTTACTTTGCTTTTATTTTACTTTGCATCTTTATCATAAAAATACCAAAAATATTATCCTATCATATCTATCAGATCTCACTCTCGTTAGTGACTGTGTAGGGATTGACAACCCCTTATCGCGTTGGTTGCGAGGATTTATTTGTTTTGTGTAGGTGCGAGGGACTCGCGCGTAGTCTCCTACTGGATTGATACCTTGGTTCTCCAAAACTGAGGAAAATACTTACGCTACTTTGTTGCATCACCCTTCCCTCTTCAAGGGAAAACCAACGCAATGCTCAAGAGGTAGCAATCTCGCAGAGGAGCGCCTCCTCCGGGTCAATGGGGACAGAGTGTCGGTGTACTAAGATTTGGGTCCTTAGTATCCTAGACTTGTGCATAGGCAGTGGCAGCCTTCCCGACGGCAAGGTGTAGGATCGGAAGTATTTCTAGAGGGGGGTGATTAGACTACATGACCAAATAAAAATCTTTCCTTTTCCCAATTTTAGTTGTGGGCAGATTTTAGCAATTAGCACAAGTCAAGCAATCAACCTACACATGCAATTCTAAGAGTATAGCAGCGAAATGTAAAATATTGCATATGAAGGTAAAGGGAAGGGTTTGGAGAAGGCAAGTGAAATGGAGACACGGAGATTTTTGGCGTGGCTCCTATAGGTGGTGCTATCATACATCCACGTTGATGGAGACTTCAACCCATGATGGGTAACAATTGTGCGAGTCCACGGAGGGCTCCATCCAAGAAGGGTCCATGAAGAAGCAACCTTGTCTATCCCACCATGGCCATTGCCCACAATGGACTTGCCTCACTCTGGTAGATGTTCACGAAGTAGGCAATCTCCTTGCCCTTACAACCTTTTTGGTTCAGCTCTACATCACAACGGAGGCTCCCAGGCAACACCTAACCAATCTAGGTGACACCACTCTCCAAAAGGTAATAGACGGTGTGTTAATGATGAACTCCTTGCTCTTGTGCTTCAAATGATAGTCTCCCCAACACTCAACTCTCTCACACAGATTTGGCTATGGTGGAAGAGGGATTTGAGTGGAAAGCAACTTGGGGAAGGCTAGAAATCAAGGCTCAAATGGTAGGAATATCTTGATCTCAACACATGAGTAGGTGGTTCTCTCTCAGAAAATGAATGGTGGAAGTGTAGGCATGTTGTGATGGCTCTCTCACAAATGGAGAAGGGGGTGGACGGGTATATATAGCCTCCACACAAAATCCAACCGTTACACACATTTGACTCATCTCGATGGCACCGATTAGTTAAACTCGGTGGCACCGATCTGTTAAAAATATGATCTTTGGGAATCTCGGCAGGACCGATGTGCTAGGGCTTAGGGTAAACCTCGTTTCGGTCGCTCCGATTGCATCAACTCGGTAGGACTAAAATGAAGCAATAAGGCAACAAAGAGTTGGCAAGCCATCTCAATGAGACCAAAATAATTGCAACAAGTAACAGAGAGTTGGCAAGGCCATCACGGTGAGACCGAGATTCGTATCGGTGTGACTGAACCATTAGGGTTTCTGGCAGTGGCTATGTCAAATGAACTCAATGGCCTCGGATAGAAAGAATCGGTGGGGCCGAGTTGGAGTTTAGGTTTTGGACATATTTGGATAGAGAAAGTGGCTAAGGTTTTTGGAGCAATATCAGTAAGCACTTTGAGCAAGTAGACCATTAAGCAACACATCATCCCCTTTTAATAGTATTGGCTTTCCTATGGACTCAATGTGATACTGGGTCACTAAAATAGAAATGAAGAGTCTTGAGCTTTTGCCAAACTTTGTCCTTAGCATTTTGAGGGGTCCACATCTCTATCTCATGCCATGCCAATCATTGAACATCCTAAAATATTTATCTTGAATGGGTACTAGTTCAATGAGCTATATGTTGTTATGAATTACCAAAACCGCCCGGGGATTAGTTGTACTTTCAATCTCCCCCTTTTTGGTAATTGATGACAACATATAGATCAAAGCTTCAACAAATGATTAAATGAATGAAATATATTGTCGCTTTGAGAAGTATGTGATAAGTAAGAGCTCCCCCTAAATTTGTGCATTATTAAGAATTTGCGTTTGAGTGCAAATGCACAATCGACTAGTTTCATGGGTCACTCATTCATGTCACATACATCTTGGTGGAGCGCACAAAATCATAAGAGTGAGATAACATGCACGCATCAACAAAGACATAACTGAATGATCATACACAGATAATTGTAGAGATAAGCATTGAGCACACATTAAGCAGAGTATGATCAACCACATAGGTACAAACATAGTATCACGCAAGCATCAAACGATCAAGTAGCACGAATCAAACGAACATAGTAGAAAAACTCAATAAAACCAAATAGCAAAAAGCGAGACTCTCTCTCTCTCTCTCTCTCTCTCTCGAAGCCTAACGATCTATACAATTTCTCCCCCTTTGGCAACAAGTACCAAAAAGCTTGAAAAGGTATGGAGCTATGTGTCTCTTTAGGCACGATTCCCTGGAGCTCCTGGAGGGGTTTTATGGCTTGTGGCTCCGGTGTGCATAGATGGCGTTGAGAGAAGTGCATCTGCAAATGCCTCTGAAGATGTCTGCTGAAGTGGTGGTGTAGATACTTGAGGTGGCCTCTAGCAGTAGTGGAAAGTGTAGAGTGAGTGGTCCTCATGTCTGCAACTGGCACAACTGAAGACTTGGGTGCCATTGGCACAATTTGGAACCTCTAAGTAGTAGGGTGCTCATATCTATCCTCGGCATCATCTCTAAGCTTCTCCACACTAGACTGAATCTTCGTGACCTTGACATAAAGATTGTACATCTTGTCCTCCATAATCCGCTCTAAGCTCTCCTAGTTGTTGGCTAAGTTGGCCAGACTTCACTCAATCCTCAGTGTTGCTTTCAGCAGATATGTCATCTGGTCCTGCTTGGTCTTGAGATTTGCAATGGGTGCATTTGGAGTTGTAGCTTCTTTTGCTGCTTTTGTTGCTGCTGCTGCCGCGTGATACTTCTCTTGAGCCTCAATTGATGTGGGGTGTGCGGGATCCATCACCACCACATTGTCCTCGCACTCTGGCTGAAGAGGGAGGTGCTCACGATCTAGTAGATATGTGTTTGTACCAACTTTGGAGTTGATAAGCATCTGGATGTGTTGACATCAGATTTTGGCACGCATAGAAAGAAAATGAGATGGCTTCGAGTGAAAGGGTTTTCAGCATGAAAAGTTTCACGTCGTCGAATGGAATAACTTTGATGTTTAAGTCATCGACATCCGACCTCATCTTAGGGGCCGAAGCTGTACTCCGAGTGACATAATTTAGTGTTCCGAGTGCTTTTCGGCCAATTACGCACTCAGGACTACCTCGGATGGAGGAGCACTATAAAGGAATTCTCTTCGTCTCGTCGAGGCAATTTATTTTCAAATATAAATCATCTCAATCCGAGTTCATATGCAAAAGTTACAGTCAATACGGTCTGGACAGGCCAGAGACCAAAATATTACGCTTGACACGAGACACATGTTGATGAGTGTCTGATGCAATGCGTGAGCAATTCGGCCCTCAAGACGGACTTGAATCGAAAAACCTTCTACACAGAAAAGTTTTGTCTCGTCGAGCCAATCGATTTTCATACATATTTTTTCTCAATCCGAGGTTGTATGAGGCCTGGAGTGACAAATCAAGATCATGCTATGTTTTCAGTCGGAAAATCCGAGTGAAAACTTACCGATCGAGTGAAAACTTAACGGTCGAGTGAAAGTTTTCCGTCTGAGTGAAATTATTATCATCCGAGTGAAACTGTTACCGGCGGAATCAAAACTTGCCGATCGGGTAGGAGATTGTCTTCCGAGTGAAAATATAATCATCCGAGTGAAAAGATTACCGCCGGAATGAAAACTTGCCGAGCGAGTAAAGAGATTGCCTTCCGAGTGAAAATACGGTCATCCGAGTGAAAAATTGTCTTCCGAGTGAAAGATTCTAACATCTGAGTGAAAAAGTCCAATTGGACGATCCGAGTGAATGACTCTAATCCGAGTGGATGAGCTCGAATCCGAGTGAAACTGAACATGTGCCTGAAAGTTTATCAAGATGACATCAGATAGAGAAGTGTTTAATATAGAAGTTGTGCGTATCGTCAAAACGATAAACTTTGGTTTTGGAATCTGTCGGATATCGGGTTCCGTCAGACCCTCTAGGTTCGAACTCTGGGGTGCACGCGGAGATCACACCTCCAACCTACCTACGCCTCATCGCCTCGCAAGGATCTAAACTACACAAAGAACAACACAAGGGACAAGAGGTTTATACTGGTTCGGGCCACCATTATGGTGTAACACCCTACTCCAGTGTGTGGTGTGGTGGATTGCCTCAGGGGCTGATGATGAACAATACAAGGAAGAACAGCCTCGCGAGGGTCTGTTCTTGGCCGGTGCGATGAACTGCTAGGGGGAGTTCAGTCGCTTCTCTCTCTCTCTTGCCTATCTTTCCGGTCGATCAGGTCTCGATCTCTCCTCTCTCTCTCGCTCTAGATGCCGATCCCCTACCCTTTGGGTGGCTAGCTCTATTTATAGTGGGAGGCCCTGGGCCTCTTCCCAAATATTGAGCGGGAAGGGCGCCAACAATTGGCCATTTTGAAGGGGAACATCTAGTACACTTATCCTGACTAAAGTCGGTCCTCGCCTACCAAAGACTCTGACGGTGACGCCGACTTGGGCTCCATGATGACCTCCTTCCTACCGTTCTGCTGGTCTTGGTCTTGTTGCACCGAAATGGTTGCCTTTGCTTGATGCTCTCGGCTGCGCTTGCCCCCATTGCACCAAAGGGAAATGAGGGACATCGCGGGCTGGCGGCGCCTCGCCTCGGGCGCCCTCGATGCGTCATGGCTTGCGTCATGGGCACCTCGTGAGGTACCCCGCCTTGATCTCTCCGCCTCCTCGCGAGCCAGCCTGACGAGGCCGTGCCCGAGGAAGCTTCCTGTCGTCCGCCCCACGAAGCTTGGCCCCTCGCGAGGGTCTTGAGCTTGTGTTGATGAAGATGGGCCGCACTGGGCCACCCCCTGAGCCACGCCGCAGGCCGCAGTGCAAGTCTGGGTAGCCCGTTCCTGTAACGCCGACAAGAGCCCCCGGCCCAAGGCGCGCTGGACTTGGCTTAGCAGAGAGAAGCGAAGGGGCAAGTGTGAAGCGCCAAGGGGCCCAATAGCTCATGCCTTTGGGCGCCGCGTGGCGGTTGATTGGACATAGGCGTCCCTGCTTCTCCACGACGCCTTGGCAACTGCACGAATTGACAAGAGAGCGGTACTCGTCTAGGCTTTACCTCCTTTGCCTTCTCCAGTCATTGCCCAGATGCCCTTCTCGCTCCTATCCTTCCTGCTTCCCAAATCCCTAGATCTACTCCGACCCCACGCCCTAGCAAGGTATGGCGCCTCGCAGACCCCAGCCGGAGCTTGGTACTCGCCCTCTTTGGACTCCCCGAATGTGTCGGAGAAGAGCCTTGCCCGGTCGTGCCAGATGATGGTGGCGCAAGGCAACGACGGGGCGACGGTGCTCAAGGTTGGCTCCGCCCTTCCCGAGGACCAAGGAAGCACCTTCTACCCGCTCTTCGTGAGCGCCATTGCCGCCGGTCTGGTGCCTCCGTTTTCTGAGTTCTTCTTTTCTGTCCTCCACCATTACGAACTGCAAGCTCTGCACCTCCACCCCAACTCTGTTCTTCTCCTGGCGATCTTCGCCTACTACAGTGAGGCTCATGTCGGGGTGCAGCCCTCAGTGGCCTTGCTGCGCCATTACTTCTACCTCCAGGTCTCTCACGGCTCCATCACCGCGTGCGCGAGCTTTGTCGCGTACGGCAGCTCCAACGCCATCTCGAAGCCTGGGAAGAGGATTGAAGGCTTCAGGAGCAAGTGGGTCATGGTAGATGCTGGGCGCATCCATCCTCGGCTGATTCTGCCCACGGAGCAGCCCAAGCCCATCAACGCTTGGTCTCGCGCGGAACTTGTGGATTCCCGCGCGAAGCCAGTGCTAGAGAAGATGGACGCGGACCTGTGGCCGGGCAACATGGCGACGGCGAAGCTAACCAGGGCGTCGCTCTTGAGGGAGTTCCTGGAGCACCGGGTGGCCCCGCTTCGGCAATACTCGCCTCCGTGGAGGCTTCGCCCGAGCCTCAGAGTCTTGGCCGACGAAGATCTGGCCGCGGTCCTCCAATCTTTGGTCGGGGGAGACGTGGCGAGGCTGGAGGGTGCTCCTGTACCCCTGTTCCTTCGAGATGATTGGGAGCAGGTGGTGGACTCCATGCCCGCTTTCAACGGTGACGGGCCTATGCCCGCGGAGGTTCCCGAGGAGCCGGCGACCCTGGCGACGGTGAACGTGTCCTCCGGTGACTCCAGCGAAGAGGAGGAAGAAGAGGAGCCAGAAGAGGGGCCCGATTCCGAGGCGACCGACGGGGAGTCGAGAGCGCCCCTCCCTCGGCGCAGGTCCCGCGCTCTCCGCCTCTTGCCGGACGATGATGAGGATGGCAACGAGCGAGGTGGCGAGAGCTCGCCCCTGATCCCGAAGAAGGACAGGACGGGGCTGGTTCCCGCCGGGTCTACTCCGGCTCCAAGGCGATCTACAGACGCGCCCCCTGCTCCCGAGCCTCTTGAGGTTGATCCAGCAGCCGGCTCTCGGGCTTCAAATTCGGCCGGAGGTTGCTTGAGCCCGCGAGGGATGACCAGTAAGTGCTTGATTCTCGTTTTGCTTCTTGCTTCGTTGTTGAGGCTTGATATCTGTATTCCTTGGCTAGGCCGGAGCCTGCGGCGAAAAAGCTGAAGGGGGATCCTAAGGCTTCGTTCGGGGCAGCACCTCCATCCGTAGAAGAAGGGGACGACAAGACGCGGGCCTCTCCTACCTGGTCATCCTCGCGAGGCCTGGCGATGCTAGCTGGGGCGAGCTCGGCCCCCATGGCCCAAGCGACCCCCGAGGTGTCCTTGCCTGACGCCACTGCCGCAGTCATCGGGGCGCAGAAGGTCCCAACTCATGGTGCTGTGATTACGCTGCCGTCCTCTCCTCCTACTCCGCCAACTGTCGTTTCTCCGACTCCTTCTACTATCCTGGATCGTGCTGCTGTTGAACTGGACCGGCTGCGGAAAGATCTTCTGGGCGCCGTCCCTCGATTGGTGGCCGGGCGCCTCGAGCTAGCCTCCGGCTGGGTTCGCTCTGATGCTTCAGTCCGAGCGGCGCTGGCTCAGGCTGCGACGGCTTGCAACGAGGAGAAGCAGGCCGTCCTTGAGGCGAAGGCCGCTCACGACGCTGCCTTGGGTGAGGTTGCGAATGTTCGTGGTCGCTGCAAGGTGCTGGAGAGCGAGCTGCAAGGCCTGCGCGACCAGCTTGCCAAGGAGGCCCGTGTCCGCCAAGAGAAGGAGGTGAGGCGGCCGCCAAGGACCGGGATGCCAAGCTTGATGAGCGCCATGGCCGCTTAGGTGCGCTGGAGCAGGCGTTGGAGGCAAAGAGGATCGAGCTGGACGGCAAGGCGCGGGTCCTGGCCGAGGACCGCGTGGCCTTCATGAAGCTGGAGGTGAAGGCTTGCACCTTGCTGAAGTCGCTTTACGACAGCGGCCAGGAAAGCCCGCTGGCCGGCGCCGAGGACGGCCCCGCCAAGCTGCTTCCCTTCTTCGTCCGCACCCTTGAAGATGTCGCCCTTGGCCTTGGCCCCACGGCTGAGGCTGAGGTGCGTGTCCTTTCTTCTGCAGCACTGACGCATTTCTTCACCCACGTCTACCTTCGCGACCCCAACGTTGACCTTGACAGCCTGCTGGAGCCTGTGAGCGGCGAGCTTGCCGCTGCAGCTGCTGAGGCCGTGAAGGGTCGAGCGGAGGCTCTGCGGGTGAAGTTCCGGGCCTTCAGCACCAAGCCAAAGTGAGGCGCTGCCGATCCTAGGGCTCCACGAGGCGAATCCGCCCAGCGCAGCTCCGTCGCCAGCGACGGTGCTGCCGAAAAGTGACCCCTTCGTGGCTCCTGTCCTGCTTTCAGCTCCTGGAACATGCATCATGCCTCGTGGAGGCGTTTAAACTCGCGTTTGGCCTTGTGAAAACAGTTATGGACTATAATATTTGCTTTTGAATTCCTTGAGATTTGCGCTTTTCCTTCCTACTTGCTTATGTTCTACGTCGGCAGAGCCCGGCCCCGCACATACCTCAGCCGCCGTTAGCCTTTCGGAACTAAGGGATGAGGGGCTATGTGACCAGTTAGGCTCATGAGTCGCGATGCTCAGGAGTCCCCCTTGACATTGAAACGGCCTTCGTACCTTGGCTCCGCTCGGAGAGAGACGTGCGACGAACCAGGCCCGAGGGGCTTGGCTGGGTGGCGTGCGTCTGGGCGTGACCCAGACGTAGCCCCCGTGCCCAGCCCCCTCGCGCGGCACTCCCGAGGGGAGGCATTATGATGAGGCCAGACATTGAGCTCTGGGCTCCCTGAGGTTGATGTGCCGGGGCCACCTCGCTTGTTTATCACCAGCGCGGAGCATAGCGCTTCCGTATGTGTATGGGCATAGCCGCTCCTCGGCAGTGTCGTCAACCAGCGCGGAGCATGGTGCTTCCACTGGTGCATGGGAGGGGGCTCTCCTCCAGGAGGAGCCCCCGGGGCGTGTACAGCCCCGCCCTGACACGTGGCTGGCACGATAGGGCCTGGCGAGGTGTATCTGGGCACCCGTGAGCCAGCGTGGGACTCACGGGGCCCTACCTCAAGGCGGGTTGCGCCTGGCTCTGGGCCTTTTTCTTGTAATGTGTTCCTGCAAATTTGGTTAGATGTCGGCGCTCTACGTCCTCGGGTCCCGGCCCTCGAGTGGGGCTCAGCCGTTGCTGGTATGCCAGGTCGCGATGCCGTGGACAAGGCCAGAGGGTGAGGGCTGGAGAGCCAGTAGGAGCCCATGAGTCGTGATGCTCAGGTACCCCCCTTTAACGTGCAAGCGGTCGACATGAAGGAAGAGGGGTGCCGTGGACAGGCATCAAATAATGATCATGATGGGTCAAACGCACGACCCGAATAAACGCAAGAGGGATACATGCCACTGGGTCTAGCCCGGGTGGCTTGGGGATGATGCAACTCGAGGGGCGCCCCCAATAAAGTAAACTAGAAACATGAATCAAAAGGGATACATGCTGCAGGGACGGACCCACGCGGCCCGAGAATGATGCAGCCTTGGGGGGCGCTCCCAGCTAAAAATGAAACTCAAAGGATCTCACCTAATAACATTGAAGATGAAGGGACGCTGAAGTAGCGGATGGCGTGCGCTGCAGAAGCCGATCTTCACGAGCCCCCAGGCCCAGGAGCCTCGGGAGGCTCCGGAGGCGCTGGTGGCTCCTCGCGGACCATCTCCATCTCCGCCAGGACTGTGGAACGCCTGGCCACTTGAGCCTCAGTGATGCTCCTCATGAGGCGCTGGCGTGGCAGCCGTTTCGCAAGCCGTAAGGCATGCGAACATAGGCTGGGTGGACCTTCACAGCGCCCCACGCGTGAGGGCCAGAGGCGCTCCTGAAAGGCGGCTCGGTTGAGCCCTGGTATGTCGATGCAGACGTGCAGCCCACCATCCTTGCCTGGATGGGGAGCTACGGCGGGTAAGCGGCGGCTGCCACTCATGACTCTTGACTCCTGCAGCTCCTGAATGATCTTGCTGATGAACTCCTGAGGGTTTGGCCCTCCTTGCCTTGCTCCTTCCTGAGGGAAACGTGCTTCGAAACACGGCACCAAGTGGTGCCCGAGCGCCTCCCTCGTGATCTTAGCAAAGTCGGTGGCCCTCCAGGAGAGAGCCCCCGAGCCTTGCTCGAGGAGGGCGCCGGGCGTGCCTTCCTATGCGACAGAAGGAGGTGCCCCCTGAACAGGCGCGGACCCTGAGGGGCCTGCCTCCCGAGGGGTCGGTCCAGGCGATGTCTTCTTCTTCTTAGGAGCAGCCTCGGGAGGCCTCCCGCTCCTGTGATCTGGGTCTTCAATTGACGCGTCTTGAAAAGCACGTTCCAGGGAACACACTGCGTGCCTTTCTTCACAAGGCACCGTGATGACTCCACCGCTTCCTGGCATCTTGAGGACATTGTAGCCGTGATGAGTCACGGCCATGAATTTGGCTAGAGCTGGGTACTCAATATGGCATTGTACGGCAGGCGAATGTGAGCGACGTCGAAGTCAATGAGCTCGGTGTGGTAGTTGCCGCGCGTCCCGAAGGTGACAGGAAGGCGGACCTGCCCTATCGGAACTGTGGAACCATCAGTTACTCTGGAGAAAGGCTTGGTTGGCTGAAGCTGATTGTATGGCACATGGAGATTGTTGAATGTCTCGACGGACAGGACATTGAGCCCTGCTCCGCCATCGATGAGGGTCCTGGTGACTTGCACATTGCTGATGATTGGGGAACAAAGCATCGGAGGACTCCGCCGTGGCTGCGACTTGAGCTGATCCGCCGAGTTGAACATGATGGCGCACGCTGACCACCCGAGAGGGCGCGTGGCTTCGAGCTTGGGGAGGACTGCATTCACTTCAGGCGAACTGCTTGAAGATGCGCCGAGAGGCTGGGGCTTGAGCTCCGCCTGCACGCAAGCGATTGCGCCATGACTCTGGAAGCCCCCAAATTTCGCCCCGATGATGGTCTTCATTTCTCCTTGGCTGCGGTGGCATAGGAGGGGGCCCTGCGTTGCCTTGTGGGCGATCCTCGCGAGGCTGATCCCTCCAGCCTCCGTTGCGAGGCGGGTCCCTCCAACCTCCCTCGCGAGGCTGATCCTGCTAGCGGTGCTCGCGAGGCCGGTCACGCCACCCTTGGCGAGGGCCACGGTCTTCCCAGCGTCCTGTGCTTCTTCCTCCTCCTCGGCCGTAGCCTCGATCGCTGCGGTCGGGGCGTCGACCGATTCACCCTTCTCGCACGGCCCTGAGCTCTTGGCATTCGTTGGTGTTGTGGGTGTGGAGGTCGTGGTACACACAGTACCGACTGCCCTTGGATGACTCAGGCTGATCCCTTCCTCGCTTGGTGTCCGGTTCTGCTGCGAGCACGGCAGCCCCCTTCCGCTTCACGTCCTTGACCTTGGGCTTCTTCTCTTCTGGGTCGGCAGCCAGCAGCTCGAGGAGGGAAAGGCGTCCTTCCTCAGCCCTGGCGCACTTGGTCGCCAAGTTGAACAGCTCCAGGGATGTGCACATGTCTTCATGTATCGCCAGCTCCTCCTTCATCTTGACGTCACACACACCGTCGGAGAAGGCTGAGATGATGGCCTCCTCAGTCAGGTTGTTGAAGCGCTGGATGTACTTCTGCAGGGTCTCTCCTGGCTGCTGCTTGATGCGGCGCATGTCGCTCACAACAGGAGGCCGGTCGCGAGTGCCTTGGAAGTTGGCGATGAAGCGGGTGCGCATCTCGCCCTGTGAGAAGATCGTGCCAGAGCTGTGTTCAGGAGCCGTACGGGCACCGCCCTTGAGCGCCATGGGAAACTAGTTCGCCATGACCTTCTCGTCCCCGCTGGCGGCTTGATGCCCAGCTCAGAGAGCTGAAGGAACTCTGCAGGATCGGCCGTGCCATCGTAGCGTGGAGGCAGGTCTGGCTTGAACTTGCCGGGCCATGCGACGCTGCATAGCTCGGCGGTGAAGGCACGGCAGCCTGCAGTGGCCACGGGAGGCCTTTGGTGACGGAGGGCTTGATCTTGCGGGTCCCCGCGTGCTGCCGTTGGGAGCAGCGCGGGGTCTTGTCGTGCTGGAGTAGGAGCGCGGTCGTGACGGGCCGGTGCATGGAGCACTCGGGTAGCTTCTTGGGGCGAGGGACCTCTTGGCAGCTCTGCTCTTGCTGCGCTGGTGTCGACGGAGTGGGTTCTGCCCAGGGGCCACGCGCCTTAGGGCCAAGACGCCTTCTTGAGGGGGGAGGCGGCTGAGGTGCCCCCGGAGCTTCATCGCCTGCGCAAGGCGGGGCGCGGTGCTACGAGAAGGACGGCGCGGGGAGCCCATCGGCGCCGGACGAGCTCGGGCGATGCGGTCGAGCCACTCCTCGTAGACGCCGCTAACAGCGGTAAGCGCAGGGAGCTCGTTTGCCGCGATGAGCGCTGGCTCGAGCCTCTATGGTGAGCGCCAGTGAGCCTTGTGGGACGAAGAACCAGCTGGGGCGGGTGAAGGAGTAGCGGTGCGGCCATCTCGCCTCACGGATGGATGCTGGGACGAGGCCTGCTGCTTGTTCCCCGCCGGGCCAGTGGCGGCGTTGACGGCGGGTGACGGGGAACGGCGGGGGCGGCCGCCGACGGGGGCCGTCTGGGCGACGCGAGTAGTGAGAGCAGCCCGGCGCTCGGCGCGGGCTCGACGAGCGTCTGACATGGGTGCGAGGGGCAACGAAGAGTAGGGCGGCGGAAGGCGAATTCCGGCGCACCCCTACCTGGCGCGCCAAATGTCGGATTTCGGGTTCTGGCAGACCCTCTAGGTTCGAACTCTGGGGTGCACGCGGAGATCACACCTCCAACCTACCTACGCCTCGTCGCCTCGCAAGGATCTAAACTATACAAAGAACAACACAAGGGACAAGAGGTTTATACTGGTTCGGGCCACCATTGTGGTGTGACACCCTACTCCAGTGTGTGGTGTGGTGGATTGCCTCAGGGGCTGATGATGAAAAATACAAGGAAGAACAGCCTCGCGAGGGTCTGTTCTTGGCGGGTGCAATGAACTGCTTGGGGGAGTTCAGTCGCTTCTCTCTCTCTCTCTCTTGCCTATTTTTCCGGTCGATCAGGTCTCGATCTCTCCTCTCTCTCTCTCTCCCTCTAGATGCCGATCCCCTACCCAGTGGGTGGCTAGCTCTATTTGTAGTGGGAGGCCCTGGGCCTCTTCCCAAATATTGAGCGGGAAGGGCGCCAAAAATTGGCCATTTTGAAGGGGAACATCTAGTACACTTATCCTGACTAAAGTCGGTCCTCGCCGCCAAAGACTCGACGGTGACACCGGCTTGGGCTCCACGATGACCTCCTTTCTCATTCTGCTGGTCTTGGTCTTGTTGCACCGAAATGGTTGCCTTTGCTTGATGCTCTCGGCTGCGCTTGCCCTTTGCACCAAAGGGGAAATGAGGACATCTTGTGGCTGGCGCGCCTGGCGCCCTCGGTCGTCATGGCTTGCGTCATGGGCACCTCGTGAGGTACCCCGCCTTGACCTCTCCGCCTCCTCGCGAGCCAGCCTGACGAGGCCGTGCCTGAGGAAGCTTCCCGTCGTCCACCCCACGCGTCTTGGCCCCTCGCGAGGGTCTTGAGCTTGTGTTGATGAAGATGGGCCGTATTGGTCCACCCCTTGAGCCACGCCGCAGGCCGCAGGCAGGCAAGTGTGGGTACCCCCGTTCCCAGAACGCCGCAGAATCATCATCATCAGAGATAGTATATGGCATGTAAATTCACTAAGAGACTTGGACAATCCAGATGCTACAAGACCGAGTCCGACTGGAAGGTAAAGATGACATCAAAAGGTATTCAAGATGGCCTTATTTGAAAAAGTGATCAACTTGAGAGTTGTTCGTATCGTTGAGGCGCACAAGTTCGGTATTTGGGCCGTCTTGATCGGAGATCATATGCAAGCTCGACAGCCCGCGCAAGAAGGAAGACAGAGTTTGGGCCAGATTCAGACTGAATCCGAGTTGGAATAGAACTAGGACTCTAGGACGTGAATTGATGTAATTTTTCTTGTAAGGAAAGCCTAGATGAATCCTTTACTTGTACGGGAAGTCCAGCCGCCTCTTATATATGTTGGGGGTGACGGTCGATTGAACAACACACAATCGAACAAATCAATATACTACTTTTTCATCTACGTTTTATCTGTCCACCGTTTTTCTCTCTCGTTCTTCGCTGTTCTTCGTGTTTGAGAGCTGCGAATCCCAAGGCTCTAGGGGCAAGCGAATCGACCTAGGGCAGCCCATAGCCGCCGCACTCCCTGATGGGGTCCCTCCCGGGGGTGTGGGGTTTCGGGTCTGCAAAAGCGCCCGTCGACTATCTTGCGTATCGCGCTGTCGGTCGGGTCTCCTTCGACGTGAGCTGCAGTGCATCACCCCCGGCGTCAAGGGTACACGTGACGTGTTCGTGTGTCAACACACTTTTTGGCGACTCCTCTGGGGGCGAAGATCAATCATCATCATCCACCATGTCCGATCTTCCCAAGCCATCTGAGGTAGACGCCGATAACATCATTAAGTCCAGTCTTGATGAGATATCGTTCGATCATCGCCAAGTCTATGAGGAGTACAAGAAGGCGCGCGAAGAGAAGGATTTGCAGGAGTTCCTTGCAAAATTCAAGAAGGATCGCCAAGGCAACATCACTACGATTGAAGAAATCAAGTTCCCTCCTCTTCAAGCCGAAAGGTGTTAAACCCTCTCGTGAGTACTACCTTTTCTCTGAAAGCAAAGGGCTGAGATTGAGAGTCGTATTGCTGATGGTAACAATCCAGTCTATCAAACTTTCATAGAAAATACTAATGCTTAGAGGAATATATCTCAATAGTCTAGTGGTAATGATGGTGTAGCTGCTAGTGTGCAAAACCGTAATCTGGCTATACCTATCTCATCGGCGCCTCCCATGCTGATGACTTATTATCCTACCCAAACAAATCAGATTGTGGCTGCACCCATTAATCCTATTATGAGCATGACAGGTTTGGTGGCAACGCCGAACCAAACCCTACCTCTGACTACATCCACTGACCACTACCAAATTATGGGTCGACGTACATGCCACAATTCCTACCTACAGCTAGTAACCCTACTCCTTCTATGCCACTGCCACAAGCTACATCGTCCACTATGGATGATGGTCTAGCTAATCTTAGAGAGGAGATGGCTAAGATGCTTCGAGAAAATTTTGGAGTTGAGTTACCTCGGAAGCGGATTTACCAAAAGCCGTACCCCGAGTACTTTGATGCCATCCAATGCCCTCCGGGATATAAGATTCCAGATTTTGTTAAGTTCAATGGAGAGGGCACAAAAACCACATGGGAGCATGTTAGTCAATACTTGGCACAATTGGGTGAGGCAGGCTCATTGAATGAATTGAAAGTTCGTTTATTTCCTTTATCATTAACTGGTACCGCATTTTCATGGTTTTCTTCTTTACCACATGGTTCCATTCGGGTTTGGTCGCAGCTAGAGCAGAAGTTTCATGATCACTTTTATAGCGGCGACAATGAACTCAAGTTGTCACATCTAACATCGGTTAAACAGAAGCATGATGAATCGGTCTCCGATTACGTCAAGAGATTCAGAGAAACAAAAAAGCGGTGTTTTAGTTTGGTGATAACCGAGAGGGACTTGGCAGACCTAGTGCTGAGTGGTTTGAGAACTCCCATTAGAGAAAAGCTAGAAGGCTACAAGTTCTTAAATATCAACCAAGTCTTACAAAGGGCTTTGGCTCGAGAAAGCCGAAGCAAAGACCTCAAAGAAGTTCATAGATACAAAGCCGATCGTCCAAAGATGAATATGGTGGAATATGACAGTGATCACTCGGACGATGAGGGTGATGTTTTTGCTACTGAATTTGTTTGGCCATCTAAGGCCAAACCCTTTACTTGCAATGATCTGAAACCGATTCATAAGAATCGTGATGAAGATATGAAGTTTACTTTTAACATTGCTAAGTGTGATATAATATTTGATGCTTTGGTGCAGGCTAAGATTATTAGAATATCTCATACTTTACCACCGTTTGAAGAGCTAAAACGGCGTGCTTATTGCAAGTATCATAATTCTTTTTCTCATGCTACTAACGATTACAATGTTTTTCGACGACAGATACAATCGGCCATTAATGACGGACGATTGAATTTTTCTGAGATGCAAGTTGATAAACAACCTTTTCCAATGAATACCATGTGTTTGGAGGGGAAGAAGCTACTCATTCGGCTGGAGGTAGCCGAATTTGCTAATAAAGCTAATACCATTGTTGGTGAGCCCAGGAAAGACAAGGAAGGCAGCACGGTCTTGGGGAGACATGTTGTGCTTGATAAGTAGCCCGATGGCAAGGAAGTGATCAAAATCACCATCAAGAATCCTACACTCGGGGGGCAACTACAAGTGCAAGAAAATGCTCGTGTGGGATTTGTCAAGCCCAAGAGTCTAGAAGTTGGCAAGTGGAAAAGGAATGAAGTTAAAGTACAGCGCAAGCAGATCAAACCAACTTTTGATATGTTGCTGTCCGAATATGCCAATCGATCAATTTGGTTCCAGCTCTAACCGGCCATCATACTTGAAGCGACCAAGGTCACCATCAGATGATATGTTCAATCAGTATATGAAACCGAGTGGACCAAAGGCGCTATTTCCAGAAGAGCAGAGGCAAAATGTTTGGGACCGAATTGAATACTCATATAATGGCCGACTGAACATCGGTAACTATCGGTCGGTTGGTCAAAGCATGCGACCGGATGGAAATTATCCGAGTGTAAGAATGCACCCAGGTGGAAGTTATCCGAGTGCAAAAATGTGGCCAAGTAGATTCCATCTGACTGAATTCCATCCGAGTGGATTCCATCCGAGTGGATTCCATCCGAGTGACATTCATCCGAGTGGATTCCATCAGAGTAAAAAGGTGCGCCCGAGTGGAAATTTCATGCATCTGGAAAGTCGAAAAGAATGGCGTGTTAAATCACCAAGTGTTGCAGCAGTTGAGTTGGGAAAAGGCAAGGAGAAAATGGATGCCGACTCACTTATCTTGGGCACCAAAACATTCGCCATACAACAGCCGATTGTGCATAGCAATCTGACTGAGCCGATACTTGCTATCGCGCCAAAGCACTCGGCTAATGACCATGAAGCAAGCACCAGCCAAATAAAGACGAGAGATCCTAAATACACTCAGCCAAAGTGGTGTCCTCCAGGGCTAACAAAGACACAGAACAGGAAACTACAGAGGTTAAGGAGTCAAGAGATGGCAGAACAGGAGGCCGAGAAGAAAAGGGATAAGTTGCTCAATGACATTAGGCCCATGGTTCCAGCAAAACAAGTGTGGAGGCCTAAACAAATACAAGATGCATCATCTTCTACATCTATCACAGCAGCACCTGCACCACTGAAAGAGGACGATGCAATTATTACATCATCCACATCACCTGTTACTTTCTCTTCACTCGGACAAATTTCAGAATCGGTAGATGCACTCGAGGAGGAGGCTGATATGTTGGACTATGAGTCTACGCCGGTTCATGAAGGTATGGATATCAATATGGTGTATTACTTAACTGCTGAGTTTCGTGTTGTAGATGAGGAAGGGGAGGTGGCTCAGCTGGATTTTGGCCCTAAAAACGCAATATTCGAGAAGCCAAAAGAACTAGTAAAGCATCGGAAACCGTTATATCTCAGAGGTCATATCAATGGTTCGCCGCTCACTCGGATGCTTGTTGATGGAGGTGCTGTGGTAAATCTTATGCCCTATTCGGTCTTCAAGAAATTGGGTTTGCCTGATGAAGAATTGATCAAGACCAATATGGTGCTCAACGGGTTTGAAGGCAAAGAGAAAATTGAAGCCAAAGGTGTAATGTATGTGGAGCTTACAGTTGGAAGCAAAACTTTGGCTACTGCATTCTTTGTCGCTGAGGTGCAAGGTAACTACAACGTTATACTAGGCCGTGATTGGGTTCATGCAAACCAGTGCGTGCCATCCACTATGCACCAGTTTTGATTCAGTGGGTTGATGATGAAGTGGAAGTCATTCATGCGGATAACTCGGCCTGTGTTGCTTTGCCCGATGCATCGGTGGATTGGCAACATCCCATTGCTACTTGCTTGACAGGACGTGACTTATCAGAATTTGATTTTCTCAGCGCGACCAAGAATGGTTTTGTGCCCGTCTCTTTAAAGCCGACTGAATGCAATCGGCTCTAAGGTATGATATGTTTAAATGGATCCTAATTCCGAGTGGTTACAAAAGCGTCTCGGTAAAGTATCGGTCCAAAGGAGAACGATATGTATGAGTCTATAGAGGAGTTGGATGACATGGATAAACTTGGACAAGGTTTTACATCAGCTGATCCGTTAGAAGACGTAGATATTGAAGATGGTTCAGTCACTCAACCGACATTTATAAACAAAAATTTGAAAGCCGATTGTAAGGCTAAGTTAATCGAGCTATTGAAAGAATATGTTTGTTGCTTTGCATGGGAATATCATGAGATGCCAGGGTTAAGACGAGAGCTAGTGGAGCATCGGTTACCTATAAAGGCCGGTTTTAGACCTTATAAACAGTCGACCAGAAAATTTAATCTGAAAACATATGACCGCATCAAGGAAGAGATCGGTCGATTGCTTGAAGCTAATTTCATTCGACCTTGCAGGTATGCCGAGTGGATTTCTAACATTGTCCCAGTGGAGAAGAAAGGATCCGGCAAGTTGAGGGTGTGCATTGATTTCAGAGATTTGAATAGGGCTACACCCAAAGATGAGTATCCTATGACAATAGCCGATATGCTTATTAATGATGCTTCTGGACATAAGGTTATTAGCTTTCTATATGGTAATGCCGGATACAATCAAAATTTTATGGACGAAGAGGACATGTACAAAACGGCTTTCCGATGTCCTGGTTTCCTTGGTTTATTCGAGTGGACAGTGATGACATTCGGATTAAAAAATGCTGGAGCCTCGTATCAAAGGGCTATGAATTTAATTTTTCATGATTTACTCGGTGTCATACTTGAAGTTTATATTGATGATATTGTTGTCAAATTCGATGCTTTTGAATCTCACTTGGCCGATTTGCGTTTAGCTTTCGAAAGAATGAAAAAGTATGGACTGAAGATGAATCCTTTAAAGTGTGCATTCGGCGTATCAGTTGGCAAGTTTTTGGGTTTCATTATTCATGAAGATGGCATAAAGATTGATCCCAAAAAGATAGAGGCCATACAGAAAGTGGAGGCTCCAACATGCAAGAGAGATATGCAAAAGTTCCTTGGCAAGGTCAATTATGTGAGAAGGTTCATAGCTAATCTGTTGGGGAAAGTTGATGCATTTACTCCTATCCTTCAGTTGAAGAATGATGTTGATTTCACTTGGGGGGCAAAACAACGAGAAGCATTTGATATGATCAAGAATTATTTCTGCACTCCTCCGGTGATGAAAGCACCCAAGCATAGAGAACCCTTCAGGCTTTACATTGCAACAGAGGAAGGAGTTATTGGTGCTGTTTTGACTCAAGAAAACCGAGGGAAAAGAACATGCTATTACATATTTGAGAAGACGCTTATTGGACGCCGAGACAAGGTATACATTTATTGAGAGACTATGTCTATGCTTATATTATGCTTGCACAAAATTGAGACATTATTTAGTACCGAGTGCTTGCATAGTAGCTTGTCAGACCGATGTCATTAAATACATGTTGCATAGACCAATTCTTAGTGGCAGAATTGGCAAGTGGGCTTATGCTTTGATTGAATATGATTTGGCTTATGAATCTCTAAAATCCATGAAAGGCCAAATCGTTGCTAATTTTATTGTTGATCATCGGATTAATGACAAGCATGATATTGATATAAACCTTATCTCACTAGTACCGTGGAGATTATATTTTGATGGTTCAGTTTGTAGCAATGGCCAAGGTGTTGGTATTGTTTACATATCTTCTCATGGTGCAGTTTTTGAAGCCTCATGCCGCTTAGAATATTTTTTGCATTAAACAATCAAGCTTCTAATATGAAGCATTGTTATTCGCCTAGAGATGTTACTTGCTATAGGTGTTACACATATTGAGGTTTACAGTGATTCGTTACTAGTAGTGCAGCAAATATCCAAAGTCTTTCAGTGTTTGGACGAATCACTTAATGTTTATCTTGATAAATGTCTCGGTATAATTTCTACTTTGGATTGTTTTAGCATTGCTCATATATCTAGGCATGACAATTGGAGAGAAAATGAGTTGGCACAACAAGCATCCGGCTATCATGTTGATCATGGCATGTTTCATATTTCTCAAAGACCAATGTCTTGTCTTGCCAATATAGGAGAGGCCGAACCAGAACCCACTGATTCGTCCCTTAACAAAAAATCTAGTGCAGGTGAAAATTCTGACTGGAGGAAGCCCATTGTTGCTTACTTGCGCAATCCGAGCGAAAGGGTAGACAGGGCTGTTCGGTGTATGGCTTTCAAGTATACAATGAGAGATGATGGTCTTTATCGCCGAACAGTCGATGATGTTCTTCTAAAGTGTTTGGACGAGGACCAGGCAAGAGTTGCTATGGGAGAAGTACATGAAGGTATTTTTGGCACTCACCAATTCGGCTCCCAAGAGGAAATGGTTATTGCGACGTCTTTGGGTTTTATTGGCCGACTATGATTAATGATTGCTTCAGATATTATAAGGGGTGTGAAGCTTGTCAAAAATTTGGTGATATTCAATTGGCTCCTGCTGCTATGTTACATCCTATTATCAACCCATGGCCTTTCAGAGGTTGGGGTTTAGACTTCATTGGACAAATCCATCCGTCTTCCTCAAAAGGGCATCGATTCGTATTGGTGGCAACTGATTATTTCACTAAATGGTCTGAAGCAGTACCTCTCAAGAACATGACACATACGGAGGTAATTCAATTCATAACCGAGCACATTATTCATAGATTCGATATTCCTCAAATGTTAACTACAGATCAAGGTTCATCTTTTATGTCACACCAAGTCAGAGATTTTGCCGAATCTTATAATATAAAGTTGCTCAATTCCTCTCCGTATTATGCCCAAGCTAATGGACAAGCCGAGTCTAGCAATAAAATTTTAATCAAGCTCATCAAGAAGAAGATTGAGGATAATCCGAGGAGATGGCATGAGTTGTTGTCTGAAGCTTTGTGGGCACATAGAATTTCAAGGCATGGTGCTACGAAGGTGACTCCATATGAGCTAGTATATGGTCAAAAGGCTGTTTTACCAGTGGAAGTAAATTTGAATGCTTTGAGAATAGCCAAACCAAATGATTTATCGGCAGTAGACTTTTATAACTTGACGATGAACAATACTGATGAGGTTGCAGATAAACGTTTGGCTGCTTTGAAGGCCATAGAGAGGGACAAGTTGAGGGTGGCAAGATCTTACAATAAGAAAGTCAAGTTGAAGAATTTTCAAGTTGGTGATCTCGTCTGGGAAGTGATTCTACCGATTGTTTCAAGATATAGGAAATTCGGGAAGTGGTCTCCGAGTTGGGAAGGTCCTTTTAGGATTACAAGAATAGTTCCTGGAAACTCATATTTGGTGGAATCCATACAAGGGACGGTGTTACCTAGAGCTCTCAATGGCAAATACTTGAAGAAATACCACCCGAGTGTGTGGCAAGAAGCATAAGTAGGCAATGGCCGATATACGATTATCGCCCTTAGCACAAACATGGACGATACATAATTATCGCCCTTAGAAAAATAAATGGCCGATGGAGTGTTGACATCGTCCTTAGAACAATCACCGTGCATATTATTTTTCGGCGTGCAAGCTTTGCCGAAAAACAGGGGGGCATGTGTCGACATCAGATTTTGGCACGGCATAAAAAGAAAATGAGATGGCTTTGAGTGAAAGGGTTTTCAGCATGAAAAGTTTCGCATCGTCGAATGGAATAACTTTGATGTTTAAGTCATCGACATCCGACCTCATCTTAGGGGCCGAAGCTGTACTCCGAGTGACATAATTTAGTGTTCCCAGTGTTTTTCGGCCAATTATGCATTCAGGACTACCTCGGATGAAGGATCACTCTAAAGTAATTGTCTTCAGCTCGTTGAGGCAATTGATTTTCATATATAAATCATCTTAATCCGAGTTCATATGAAAAAGTTACAGTGAATACGGTCTGGACAGGCCAGAGACCAAAATATTACACTTGACACCAGACACATGTTGATGAGTGTCTGATGCAATGCGTGAGAAATTCGTCCCTCAGGACGGCCTTGAATCGAAAATCCTTCTACACACAAAAGTTTCGTCTCGTCGAGCCGATCGATTTTCATATATAATTCGTCTCAATCTGAGGTCGTATGAGGCCTGGAGAGACAAATCAAGATCAGGCTATGTTTTTAGTCAGAAAATCCGAGTGAAAAGCTTACGATCCGAGTGAAAACTTACTAATCGAGTGAAAACTTATTGGTCGAGTGAAAGTTTTTCGTCTGAGTGAAATTATTATCATCCGAGTGAAACTGTTACCGGCGAAATGAAAACTTGCCGATCGAGTAAGAGATTGCCTTCCGAGTGAAAATATAATCATCCGAGTGAAAATATTACCGCCGGAATGAAAACTTGCCGATCGAGTAAAGAGATTGCCTTCCGAGTGAAAATATGGTCACCCGAGTGAAAATTGTCTTCCGAGTGAAAGATTCTAACATCCGAGTGAAAAAGTCCAGTTGGACAATCCGAGTGAATGACTCTAATCCGAGTGGATGAGCTCGAATCCGAGTGAAACTGAACATGTGCCCAAAAGTTTATCAAGATGACCTCAGATGGAGCAGTGTTCAATATGGAAGTTGTGCGTATCATCAAAACGATAAAATTTAGTTTTGGAATCATCATCATCAGAGATAGTATATGGCATGTAAATTCAATACGAGACTCGGACAATCCAGATGCAAGCTCGACGGCCCGCGCAAGAAGGAAGACAGATTTTGGGCCAGATTTAGACTGAATCCGAGTTGGAATAGAACTAGGATTCTAGGACGTGAATTGATGTAATTTTTCTTGTAAGGAAAGCCTAGATGAATCCTTTACTTGTACGGGAAGTCCAGCCGCCTCTTATATATGTTGGGGTGACGGTCGATTGAACAACACACAATCGAACAAATCAATATATTACTTTTTCATCTACGTTTTATTTCTCCAACGTTTTTCTCTCTGGTTCTTCGCTGTTCTTCGTGTTTGAGAGCTGCGAATCCAAATCATCATGGTGTTAGCGGTGGCCAGACCTGCTAGCAGATGCTTGACTAACCAAGCTTCTGAGTTTCCAAATCATCATCAGGAATAGTATTATACATATTAGACATGTAATTGTGATCCATCCTGGGTTTGCCATAGACATCAACATCATCTTCCTCTTCCTCAGGGGCATTAAGAAGTGTAGCCCACTCAGATATTGATGGCTAGTACTAGGAACCCTTAGTCATCCATGCAATTCTCCCATGTGTATAGAAGTGTGCGGTGGAGTAGAATTGCATGATCATCTCATCGTTCCACTTGGTGAGCTTCTGACCAACAAAGGCATCAACTCCGGCAAGTTTGAAACACTCATGAACGTGGGGGAAATAATCTTCATTTGCGTCAATGTATTTCCAATCCACCCACTTCATGTCACTGAAAATGGGCTTCTTATTAAGCAAAATTGTCTCATAAAAGTCTTGTTGTTCTCTGACGTGGAAACAGTAAACACAAGCAGTCCTCCTTCTAACTGAATAGGGATCCACTTTCCTCCACTCCTGCAGACCCTTGTCTTTCCCGAGCATCATATTTTCTGCAATAGGGTGTGCATTGTCATGGTCTGGGATCTTGGGCTTGAGCTTCTTGGGCACTAGTGGCTCATCATCATCCTAAACTTTTGGCACTAGGGCCTTGTTCTTCTCAGTAGCTGGAATGTTTCTTGTTGACCTATTGGGTGGAGAAACCTTGGTCTTGGACTTGGGTTTGGAGGGAGGAGCTGTCTTCATGACATTAGACATGAGTTTCTGTGCCTTAGCGGGAGGTGCTTCTACTTCTGGTTCTTCCTCCTCTTCCTCCTCATCCCTCATCATGGATGGTCTGCCAATCACTCTAGCAGTAGTCTTCCTTATCCTCTTCTTCTTCTTGCTGGCATCACCTTCAACACCACTCGGCTCCTCAAGTGTGAAAGTCATTATCTATTGTGGAGGTAATGATTTTTGAGGTTTTGACATTGGAACTCTCCTGATAGCAGTCCTTTCCTTGGCACCTGGCTTAGTGCTAGCAGTTGAGCCATTCTCTTTTCTAAGTATTGCCTTCTTCTTGGAAGTGCAAAATCCTTATCCTCACTGTCTGAGGTTCTCTTCTTCTTTGCTCTTATGGAAGCCTTTGGAAAGTTGCTTGGAGTGCTCTGCTTCCCTCATCATATCTCTCATTGGGACTAGAGCCCTCACTGAGGTCAACATTGTGTTCAGACTAGTTCTGGCTATCACTGGCACTTGACATCTTGCAAAGCTGACCCTGTGAATAGATGGGTATGGGCATAATGGACGAGTTATGACAAAAAGCAGAGAGTTTTTCAGTTCAAACTTTAGTTTTAGATTTTCACAAAAAAGTATTTCAGAGCTACCGAGTTGATCATTTCGGTGACACTGAAGCACTCACAGAGCCTAAACACACCATTTTGGTTGGACCGAGTTGTGGTTCGGCGGCTCCGAGATGCTAGGCTTTCACGGAAAGTTTACTTTCGGTCTCACTAATCAGTATGTTTTGGTCGAATCTGTCGGATTCAGGGCTCCACAGACCTAAGAAGGTTCGAACTCTGGGGCATGTGCGAAGATCCCAACCAGCTCAAGTCTCATGCTCACCACCCTACAGCCTAGACTCGTCGAGTACAAGCAAACGGGAAAGAAGATGAACACAGTTGTTTTACCCAGGTTCGGGCGACCTTACAGTGTAAGACCTATTCCTGCTTTGTGGTGGATTGTCCTCATGAGGTGGCTGAAGATGAACTAGGAAAGTGGATGAGCAACCTCGCGAGGGCTCAGGAAGTGAGGGTGGAATGGATCCGATCCACTTCTACGGTGGAGGCTCACCAATATTTATAGTGGCCTTGGTCCTTTTCCCTCAAAACTTAGGTGGGAAGGGATCCCACAACGGCCAATTTGAAAGGGGATAAGTAGTACATCTTATCCTGGCAAAAGGTGGACTTTGCCTGCAAAGCTTCTGGCCATGACACAGCAGTGCGCTCGGCGATGACATCCGTCATGCCGAGCTTGTGGTCTTGGTCTTGTTGCACCGGAATGTTAACCTTTGGGGGATTCCTTGAGAACCCGCGTTTGTCCTTCGTCATGGCTCACGTCATCGCAGCCTCATGAGGCTGGGTGCTCGTGATAGGAATCTCCGCTCCTTAGGAGGCAGGCTCGGAGAGCTGTTCCTCCGGAGGTCTTGGCGTCGTTCTCCTCGCGAGGCTGGGGGGCCTCACGAGGGTCTTGATTTGGAGGGTCCTGCAGCTAGGCATTACCAGGCCGTCGAAGGAGCCACACCATGGGCTGCATGTAGGCAGATCTGGGTACCCCTGATCCCAGAATGCCGAGAGTAGCCCCCAGGCCCAAGGCGCGCTCGAGCTGAATTCGAGGCAAAGCCAAGGGGCAAGGAAGAAGCGCCATGGGCCCCAACCGCCTGCGGGGCAAGGCTGACGCGTGGTGCACGAGGGGCATGGACGCCTCCACTTACCCACGTTACCTCGGCAACTGCCCAAGCTAACAACATACTGGTGTACGCCCGCAGGGCCATCATTGCCCGAATGCGAAGGGTCGATGGTTGGCCTCTGCTCGCCTATAAGAGGGCGAGGGGAGCGGAGCCCCTAGCCCATCTCCATCTTCTTGATCCTCCATTTTGCACTCTTGCTGCAGCACCCATGGCATCGGTGAGGAGGTTTTTAGCTATCGAGAAAGGGAAAGCCCCCCAGGAGGGGCCAGGCTCGCCGCCGCCCAAGAGGGGGCGCGACCGTTCCCACAATTCCATCGCGACGCCAGCGACGGTCCCTCAGGTGCCTGAGCACGCACCCGTGCGCGTCCGCGTTGCCCCCGGCGGCCGTGAAAGCCGTGGAGGACAAAGCAAAGGAGGGAGGTAGGCGACGGCCCTTCGACCACCTCATCTGCGGGGCCATGCTGATGGCACGACTCGCGAGTTCATGGTGTGGGTTACGATGCTGCTGCGCACCTCGATCCGACTCCCGCGGTTCTTGGCGGAGGAACTGCCAGTGACGGGGCCCGTCGAGCTGTGGCTACAACACGATGGCTACTGCAACCAGTCCTCGCAGGCGGAGGTCGAGGCCACCTTCTCCGGCGATGTCTTCATGACCCGGGGATGGGGAGCGATCGCCTGCGCCTGCGGCTCGAAGGGAAGGCATGCCCTCCACTTCAAGTACGACGAGGCAACGACGCTTTTCTTCAAGGTCTTCGGGGAAGATGGTGGGTGCCTGGAGTGCTACCTGGGGGGCAGCAATAGCGGCGGCAAGGCCCTCGATGGTGAACTTGCCCTTGGCCACGCCCGTGATGCCTCCAGCAGCGACGACACCTCCTCCGGGAAAAGCTCAAGCGACGACGACTACGACGAGCCGCCGTGCCGCCGTGCTCAGGTCAAGGAGGAGGGCACCGACTAGGTGCCGTGACGCCAGAGCTGGCGCCCCCTGAGTTGCGGCCTTTCGGAGGCCTTTTCTTTTATTCTATTGCCTGCATCAAAGTCACGAGGGGGCCGTGGGGGGTTTGTTAGAACCGTCGCACATGCGCCTTCATATTAATGTTTCCATCTCATGTTGCATTCGTGTTTCTCGCTTGGGCATGTGTCCCCTTTTGTTCTTGCGATGGCTCAGTGCTCTACATCGACAGGACCCACTCCCCAAGCGAGCTTCAGCCATCGTTGGTATGCCAGGTTGCGATGCCGTGGTCAAGGCCAGGAGGTGAGTGACGCGAGGTCCGCTAAGAGCCCCTAAGACGCGATGCTAAGAGGCCCCCTTTGGCGCGCAAGCGGCTCTCGGAATATTAAGAGGGGGGATTCCTTGCCCGAGCGAGGTCGCGAGAAAATAAGGTGTTAGTGGTAAGGCTCATGCTGGCGAGTGTGGGACAACATAGCTTGGCGAGCTTCTCTGGAGCTTTTGATCTTGCGCATGTCCCCTGTTTTGTAATGAATTAAGGTAAACCCCCTTAGCCATTTACGAGCTGGAATGCTGCTCGACCACACGGGTTCTTCTGGGGCGGTGAGGCGTTGGTGAGGCTGCTTGAGGTCCTGTCTCTTGAGGCTCGTGTGTATTAGTTAGTTACGAAATACGAGGGGTGATGCGCGCTTGCTGTTCTGCCAGTGATCGTCCCATGAGAATACGAAGGCACTAAGGACCTGGTGATGTGACGTGCTACTACCTCTTGAGCATGCGTTGGTTTTCCCTTGAAGAGGAAAGGGTGATGCAGTAATGTAGCATAAGTATTTCCCTCAGTTTTTGAGAACCAAGGTATCAATCCAGTAGAGGATACACGCAAATCGCCTCGTACCTACAAAAAAAATAAGAACCTTGCAACCAACACGATAAAGGGGTTGTCAATCCCTTCACGGCCACTTGCAAAAGTGAGATCTGATAGAGATAATAAGGTAAATATTTTTGGTATTTTTTTTGATATAGATTGGAAAGTAAAGATTGCAAAATAAAATAGATCGGAAACTTACATGATGGAAAATAGACCCGGGGCCATAGGTTTCACTAGTGGCTTCTCTCAAGATAGCATAATCTATGGTGGGTGAACAAATTACTGTCGAGCAATTGATAGAAAAGCGCATAGTTATGGGAATATCTAGGCATGATTATGTATATAGGCATCATGTCCGTGTCAAGTAGACCAAAACGATTCTGCATCTACTACTATTACTCCACACATTGACTGCTATCCAACATGCATCTAGAGTATTAAGTTCATAAGAACAGAGTAACGCATTAGGCAAGATGACATGATGTAGAGGGATAAACTCAAGCAATATGATGTAAACCCCATCTTTTTGTTCTCGATGGAAACAATACAATACATGCCTTGCTGCCCCTGCTGTCACTGGGAAAGGACACTTCGAGATTGAACCCAAAGCTAAGCACTTCTCCTGTTGCAAGAAAGATCAGTCTAGTAGGCCAAACCAAACTAATAATTCAAAGAGACTTGCAAAGATATCAAATCATACATATAAGAATTGAGAGAAGAACCAAATATTTTTCATAGATAATCTTGATCATAAACACACAATTCATCGGATCTCGACAAACACACCGCAAAAAGAATTACATCGAATAGATCTCCAAGAGAATTGAGGATAACTTTGTATTGAGATCCAAAGAGAGAGAAGAAGCCATCTAGCTAATAACTATGGACCCGAAGGTCTGTGGTTAATGATAATCCCCAAGTGCAGGGAATCATCGTAGCAATTTCCAAAGGTGGAAGTGATAAGTATGGAGTGTCGAACCCACAAGGAGCTAAAGGTAAGAGGATAACTTTCTATGGTATCGGAGAGCTAAAATATGAAAGTAGGTGCTGTTATCATAAAGTTAGAATATATTACTAAATATTATAAATAGCGAGTGTGGAATAATGATGGATCGGTGTGCGGAATTATCCTAGGCAATTGTTAACAAGACCAATAGTCGTCATTGCAATTTCATATGAGGGAGAGGCATAAGCTAACATACTTTCTCTACTTGGGTCATATGCACTTATGATTGGAACTCTAGCAAGCATCCACAACTACTAAAGATCATTAAGGTAAAACCCAACCATAGCATTAAAGCATCAAGTCCTCTTTATTCCCATACGCAACAACCCCCTTACTCAGGTTTGTGTTTCAGTCACTCACCAACCCACTATAAGCGAATCATGAACGTATTGCAACACCCTACTACGGGAATCCCTCACGCTTGCGCGACACGGAGGGCACCATAGGACAGCACCAAAATAAAACATACAACTCGTACCAATCTAGATCATCAATCAACCCAAAGACAAAGGATATCTACTCAAAACATAATAGGATGGCACATCATTGGATCATAATATGTGGCATAAAGCACCATGTTCAAGTAGGGATTACAGCGGGGTGCGGGAGAGTGGACCGCGTAAAAGAGATAAGGATGGTGATGATGGTGGTGATGTTGATGAAGACGATCACCGCGGCGATGATTCCCCTCCCGATGGCACTCTGGTGCCACCAAGAGAGAGGAGGAGAGGTTCTCCCCCTTGTGCTTCCTCCTTCATGGCCTCCCCCCTAGATGGGGAGAGGTTCTCCCCCTGGTCCTTGGCCTTCATGGCGATGATGGCCTCTCCGGGATACTCCTCCATGCCCACTGGTGATGATGGCCCCCTCCCAGAGGTGCCGGAGAGGGCCTAGATTGATTTCTCGTGGCTCTGAGAGGCTTGCGGTGGCGGAACTTCCGATCTAGGTTAATTTTCCGAGGTTTCTGTATTTATAGGAATTTTGGGCGTCAGTCGCACGTCAAGGAGGTGCCCGAGGCGTCCATGAGGCAGGCCCACGCGCCTGGGGGGGGAGGGGGGTGGGCGCGCCCCCCACCCTCGTGGATGCCCCGGGACTCTCCTGGCCCAACTATTTTACTCTGGGGTCTTCTTTTGGTCCATAAAATATCGTCAAAAATTGGAACGTCAATTGGACTCCGTTTGATATTCCTTTTCTGTAAAACTCAAAAACAAGGAAAAAACAGAAACTGGCACTGGGCACTAGGTTAATAGGTTAGTCCCAAAAATCATATAAAATAGCATATAACTGCATACAAAACATCCAAGGCTGATAATATAATAGCATGAATACTTCATAAATTATAGATACGTTGGAGACGTATCAGCATCCCCAAGCTTAATTCCTGCTCGTCCTCGAGTAGGTAAATGATAAAAGAAATAATTTATGAAGTGTGAATGCTAGCAAGTGCATAAGTTTCATCAATGATAGTTCCACTCACTTTTTTCTAGCATCAATATATGTCATAACAGTAGCTCATCATATAAAACTTTTCATGATCAAGTAACAAGCTATTCACATGTTAAAGTATAGATTATAAACTTTCTTGAAACTAACAAACTATATTCTCAGTCATCAAACAATTGCAATTCATCTTATTTTCAGGAAGGGTCTATGTCAGAGCTTTGATTTAGCAAACTCCACATACTCAACTATCATTTATTCTTTCACAATTGCTAACACTCACGTGATATTTATGGGTTCAAAGTTTTAATCGGACACAGAGAAAGATAGGGGCTTATAGATTCGCCTCCCAACCTTTTACCTCAAGGGTAATGTCAACAATAATAGTTCATGAGACTTACATCCAATTGGATATATATATCAGGATCTTTCCAACACAATGTGCTTGCCAAAGGATAAAACGTAAAAAGGAAAGGTGAAAATAACCATGACTCTTGCATAAGGGTAGAAGATAAAAGTAAAAGATAGGGCCTTCGCAGAGGGAAGTAGAGGTTTTCATGCGCTTTTATGGTTGGATGCACAAAATCTTAATGCAAAAGAACGTCACTTTATATTGCCACTTCTAATATGGACCTTTATTATGCAGTCCGCCGCTTTTATTTCTTCCACATCACAAGATCGTATAAAGCTTATTTCCTCCACATTAATAGATCATACATATTTAGAGGGCAATTTTTATTGCATGCACCGATGACAACTTACTTGAAGGATCTTACTCAATCCATAGGTAGGTATGGTGGACTCTCATGGCAAAACTGGTTTAAGGAATGTTTGGAAGCACAAGTAGTATCTCTACTTGGTGCAAAGAATTTGGCTAGCATGAGGGGGAAAAGCAAGCTCAACATGTTGGATGATCCGAGAAAATATACTTTATTTCGGATATAAGAAAACATAACCCATTACATTGTCTTCCTTGTCCGACATCAACCTTTTAGCATGTCATATTTTAATGAGTGCTCACAATTACAAAAGATGTCCAAGATAGTATATTTATATGTGAAATCTCTCTTCCTTCAATATTCTTTCATGAATTGTTCAAGTGACCAATTCTACGTTTGCTAACTTTCAATAAGTTTACTACTTATACTTATTATATGTGAAGTCATTACTCCCCATGGTATAAGCATATGAAACATATATAAATTCAGATTTATGATATTCAATTATTCAACCATTTACTCATAGGATATAGAAGAACCAAGTGAGTAAATGACAAACTACTCCAAAAGGTAATAGTGAAGGACACTGAGTAGTCAAATAATTAACTAGTCATGGGAGGATTCTTTTTCATTTAATAATTCAGATCCAATGATTTTATTCAAACATCAAGTAAAATTGAAAATATGCTCCAAGCAAATCACATATCATGTGACGAATAAAAATATAGCTCCGAGTAAGGTATACCGATAGTTTTGAAGACGAAAGAGGGGATGCCTTCCGGGGCATCCCCAAGCTTAGGCGCTTGATTCTTCCTTGAATATTACCTTGGGGTACCTCAGGCATCCACAAGTCTAGGGTATTTCCACTCCTTATTCTCCTCATATCGATATCTCACCCAAAGCTTGAAAACTTCAATCACACAAAACTTAACGGAACTTTGTGAGATAGGTTAGTATGATAAAGAGTAAACCATTCACTTTGGTACTGTCAAAGACAAGGTTCATAATTTTTATCACACAATGCCTACTGTACCATATAATTTCTACAATTTATATTGAGAAATATAATCCATAGAAACTAGAAAACAAGCAAACTATGCAATGAAAACAGAATCTGTCAGAAACAGAACAGTCTGTAATGATCTGAACAGAAACCATACTTATGTTACTCCAAAAATTATGAAATAAATTGGTGGACGTGAGTAATTTTTCTATTAATCTTCTGCAAAAATAATCAACTCAAAACACTCTTCTGTAAAAAAATGGTAGCTAATCTCCTGAGCGCAAAGTTTCTGTTTTTTACAGCAAGGTCACATTAACTTTCACCCAAGTCTTCCCAAAGGTCTTACTTGGAACTTTATTGAAACAAAAGCTATAAAACATGATTAATACAGTAGATTAATCATGTAAACACGCAAAAACAGTAAGGGTAAATATTGGGTTGTCTCCCAACAAGCGCTTTTCTTTAATGCCTTTTAGCTAGGCATGATGATTTCCATGATGCTCACATAAAAGATAGGAATTGAAACATAAAGAGAGCATCATGAAGATATGACTAGCATATTTAAATCTAACCCACTTACTATGCCTAGGGATTTTGTGAGCACAAAATTTATAGGAACAAGAATCAACTAGCATAGGAAGGCAAAACAAGTATAACTTCAAAACTTTAAGCACATAGAGAGGAAACTTGATATTATTGCAACTCCCATAAGCATATATTCCTCCCTCATAATAATTCTCAGTAGCATCATGAATGAATTCAACAATATAAACATCACATAAGGCATTCTTTCCATGATCTACAATCATAGAAATTTTTCTACTCTCAACATAAGCAAAATTCTTCTCATTCGGAATAGTGGGAACACTAATTCCTAAAGTTGACACTCTTCCAAACCCACTTTAGATGATAGCATTATTAATACTCCAAAATATATAAGTGAAGTTCATGGATCATTGTACAATTAATATAGACTAACCAATATCCAAGCTCAAAATGTATAAGTGAAGCACAAGAAGCATTCTATAAAACCATACTCAAAAGATTTAAGTGAAGCACAAAGAGCAATTCTATAAGATCATACTTAAAAGATATAAGTGAAGCACACGAATTATTCTATAAATTGATGAAGGGACATCTCCTAGCATGGTTCTTAAAGAAAAAGAAAAACACAAAGGACACAAATCATGTGAACAAAACAAAAACCAAGGTATACCGATATTTGTTGAAGAAGAAAGATGGGATGCCAACCGGGGCATCCCCAAGCTTAGATGCTTGAGTATCCTTTGAAATATTTACTTGGGGTGCCTTGGGAATCCCCTAGCTTGAACTCTTGACTCTCTTTATTCTTCTCATATTGATAGTTCCTCGATCTTCGAACACTTCATCCACACAAAACTTTAACAAAAAAACTTTGTGAGATCCGTTAGTGTAATAAAGCAAACTACCACTTTAAGGTACTGTAATGAACTCATTAGTTATTTATATTGGCGTTAAACCTACTGTATTCCAACTTCTCTATGGTTCATACCCCCCGATACTAGCCATAGATTCATCAAAACAAGCAAACAACACGCGAAAAACAGAATCTGTCAAAAACAGGACAGTCTGTAGTAATCTGGAAGTTTAGTAAACTTATGGAATTCAAAAAATTATGAAATAAATTTTAAAATTTGAAATATTTGTACATAAGTAATGTGAAAAAAGTTTCAGATGCATTTTACCTTCGAGTAAAAAATGTAAAATCATACGCTACAGCCAAAGTTTGTGTTTTTGTTCTGCACATAGTTAACAAGCAATCTAATCATCCTAAAACCAAAGCTTGGCACATTATTTTTATAATACAATGGATATACACAAGGGGATAATTATTTAAAGATAAACTTCTATGAAAAATTCTACATTGATTCTGTGAGCATGAACACAAGTGCTCAAGGTCGACCCTCACTTCTTCAATGCATAACTTTCCAATCACTTCTCTTTCTGAAAAACTTCTTAGGCAAGGAAGGCAAGTAATTTTTTTTGTATTTTCATTATTTAAATTGTTTTTGTATGTTTAAACCACAACTAAACAGAAACAAAAAGGAAAAACAAAATCTACTTAGTGAAGAAAGCAAACAAGCACACACGAGAATATCAACCCCACACTATTGCTCCCCGGCAACGGCGCCAGAAAAGAGCTTGATAATCCCCAAGTGCAGGGAATCATCGTAGCAATTTCCAAAGGTGGAAGTGATAAGTATGGAGTGTCGAACCCACAAGGAGCTAAAGGTAAGATCAATATTCTCTCAAGCCCTATCTGCCACTGATACGACTCTACGTACACCGAACGTTTGCTTCCAACTAGCAACGAGAAATAAAACTACGTTGTGGGTATAAAGAGGATAACTTTGTATGGTATCGGAGAGCTAAAATATGAAAGTAGGTGCTGTTATCATAAATTTAGAATATATTACTAAATATTATAAATAGCGAGTGTGGAATAATGATGGATCGGTGTGCGGAATTATCCTAGGCAATTGTTAACAAGACCGATAGTCGTCATTGCAATTTCATATGAGGGAGAGGCATAAGCTAACATACTTTCTCTACTTGGATCATATGCACTTATGATTGGAACTCTAGCAAGCATCCGCAACTACTAAAGATCATTAAGGTAAAACCCAACCATAGCATTAACATATCAAGTCCCCTTTATCCCATACGCAACAACCCCCTTATCGGGTTTATGCTTCTGTCACTCAAGCAACCCACTATAAGCGAATCATGAACTTATTGCAACACCCTACAACAGGAATCCCTCACGCTTGCGCGACACAGAGGGCACAATAGGACATCACCAAAATAAAACATACAACTCATACCAATCTAGATCATCAATCAACCCAAAGACAAAGGATATCTACTCAAAACATCATAGGATGGCAACACATCATTGGATCATAATATGTGGCATAAAGCACCATGTTCAAGTAGGCATTACAGGGGGTGTGGGAGAGTGGACCGCGTAAAATAGATGAGGATAGTGGTGATGATGGTGATGTTGATGAAGACGAGCACCATGGCGATGATTCCCCTCCTGATGGAACTCTGGCGCCACCAAGAGAGAGGAGGAGAGGTTCTCCGCCTTGTGCTTCCTCCTTCATGGCCTCCCCCCTAGATGGGGAGAAGTTCTCCCTCTGGATCTTGGCCTTCATGGCGATGATGGCCCCTCCGTGATCCTTCCCCATGGCCTCCGGTGATGATGGTCCCCTCTGGCAGGGTGCCAGAGAGGGTCTAGATTGATTTCTCGCGGCTACAGAGGCTTGCGGTGGCGGAAATTCCGATCTAGGTTATTTTCTGGAGGTTTGGGTATTTATCGGAGAGGTTGGCGTCAAGAAAAAGTCAGGGGCCCCACGGGAAGTCCACGAGGCACAGGGGCGTGCCCTAGGGGTGGGCGCGCCCTCTACCCTCGTGGGGCCCATGGGCCTCCCCTCCAGTAAGTCTTCGTTCCAGTATTTTTTATATTCTAGAAAAATTCTCCGTTGATTTTCATCACATTCCGGGAACTTTTATTTCTACACAAAAACAACACCATGGTAGTTCTGCTGTAAACAGCGTCAGTCCGGGTTAGTTCTAATCAAATCATACCAAAATCATATAAAACTATTGTAAACATGGCATGAATACTTCGTAAATTATAGATACGTTGGACACGTATCAATTGAGCACTTGAGGTGGTCCCTGGAGTCGATGGTAATGGTGTACTGCGACCACTTGAGGGGACACGCGGTCTCAAGCCTTGGGAGGGCACGGTCGCCACGCTCGGGGCGGCGGCCGAGGCGCCCGTTGCGGAGGGCCCTGAGCTCCTGGCAGTCATTGGTGTTGTGGCTGTTTACATTGTGGAAGATGTAGAATGGGCGGTTGCCCCTTGGAGGCTCATCGTGATCACGACCGCGCTTCATCTCGGGCTTAGCTGCAAGCACGGCGGGGCCCTTGCGCTTTGCCTCCTTAGCCTTGGCCTTCTTGTCTTCAGGGTCGGCCTCTGGAAGCTCGAGGAGGGAGAGGCGGCCCTCTTCGGCCCTTGCACACTTGTTCGCCATGTTGAACATCTCCAGGGCCGAGTAGAAGTCCTCATGAATGGCGAGCTCCTCTTTCATCTTGACGTCCCGGACGCCATCAGTGAACGCCGAGATGATGGCCTCGTCCGATGCCTTTGGTATCTTGAGCTGAATATTCGTGAAGCATTGTATGTACTTGTGCAGGGTCTCGCCTGGCTGCTGCTTGCCCACCGCAGGGGTGCGGTCAGGGGTGCCCTGGAAGTTTGTGATGAAACGCTCGTGAAGCTCGTCCCAGGAGGAGATCGATCCTTCTGGGAGGTGAAGGAACCAGGAGCGTGCACCATCCATGAGAGCCATGGGGAACCTGGTCGCCATGACCTTCTCGTCACCGTTCGGCACCTCGATGCTCAGCGAGTACAGCTCGAGGAACTCCGCAGGGTCGGGGGTGCCGTCTTAGCGTGGAGGTAGGTCCGGTTTGAACTTGTCGGGCCAGACGACGCGGCGCAGCTCCAGGGTGAAGGCACAGCAGCCCACTGCACTCACGGGCGCATCACGTGCGTGTGGAGCTCGGTCTTGACACCCATGCGCTGCAGCCTCCGGTGGTGCATGGTCTTGATGTTGGCGCGGCGGCGCTAGGAGTGCACGCGTGCCACCTTGTGGCCGCGGCACCACCTGGCAGCTTGCCTCATCCTGCGCCAGTGCCCCACGTGTTGGGTTGCGCCATTGGGCATCGCGCCTGGGCTCGTGGTCAGCGCTGTGCAGAGGAGGAGAAGGAGGCGCGCCATGGGGTACGTCACCCGCCTGGGATGGCGGGGGATGGAGCGAGCGGGACGGTGTTGGGACCTCACCGGCGGTGTTGGCGAGCTCGGCAATGCGGCCAAGCCAGTCATCGTAGGGGTTGTTGGCGGGGCAGTAGCGTAGTAGTTTGCACGCCATGAGCAGCGCAACCTGCATTTTCGCCGGCCCCTAGCGGATGTGGGAGGACGACGCCATGGGGGGAGTGGGCGACGGAGTGGCGGTGCGGCCATCGTGCCACACGAAGGGTGGCAGCGACAAATCCTGCTGCTCATGAGCAGCATGGTCAGTGGCAGCGTTAGCCACGAGAGAGGCTGAGCGGCGCGGGATGCCGCGGCCCACGCGCACCATCTGGGCAACGCGAGCGGTCCTGCGCTCAGCGCGAACCCGGCGTGCGTCTGCCATGGAAGGGGTGGAGTGGAGACGAAGCGGAACCAAAAGGAGGATCCCGACACGCCCCTACCCGACGCACCAAATGTCGGATTTAGGGCTCTACAGACCAAAGAAAGTTCAAACTCTGGGGCATGTGCGAAGATCCCATCCAGCTCAAGTCTCACGCTCACCACCCTATGGCATAGACTCGTCGAGTATGCGCAAGGATAGTGTCCGGCTCTGCAAAACTAATTCCACATACCACCATAGAGAGAATGATATTTCCACAAATCTAATCTGCTGACAACTTTTCATAATGTGACATCACACCACGGCCTGGTTATTATTCGAACCGTTTCTCCCAGCCTGCCACTTCACATTTCACGAGGCGGTTTTTATTGGCACATCTTGTCGAAGCAGAGATTGTGTTCCCCTTATCACAGGATTCTCATCAATACTGGTGTGGGTAACCCAATCGTGCCTGTTGGAATAACTCCTTGATTTTAGGCAAGTTCCAAACAGCCACGCGGAGGACGCTTGATATTTATCCTATTTATAAAGGGGCCAAGGCCTGTCCTTTTCTTCTCGCGCTCAATCGAACCCTTCCCCCACCTTGAGTTCCAACACCCAAGGCTCAGGCTAGGCGCTTCGGACCTTCAATCATGTCTGGATCCAACCTTCAAGGTCGGTGGATGCCCTCCTCCGTCATAGAGGAGGACATCAAGAAGCTAAGAGAAGCCAGGTATCTGACCACCGAAATCTCGCACAGGCTGCCTGCTCGAGGGCAGGTCGTTCCCACTCCCGAACCCAGCGAGAGTGTCGTATTCGTCTCCCACTTCCTCCGAGGGCTAGGCTTTAGTCTAGATCCCTTTGTTAGAGGGCTCATGTTCTATTACGTGCTCGATTTCCATGATCTGGCCCCGGATTCCATCCTTCACATCTTGTCGTTAATCGTCGTGTGTGAGGCCTTCCTCCATGTCACCCCACACTTCGGCTTATGGCTCAAGACCTTTAATGTGATGCCAAAGATGATTAATGGGCGACACGCAGAGTGCGGAGGTGCCATAATAAGCAAAGGCGCCAATGCTCCATGGACAAAGGGTTCCTTCCCGAAGGTGCCCAGCTTATGGCAACGGGAGTGGTTTTACATCACAGCTCCCCGAGGTACTAAGTGGGTAGCCGCCCCTGCCTTTCGCTCGCCCCCCCCCCCACCAAAACTAGCATCATGGGTCAACAAGGGGCTGGACCGGGGGCCAGTAAATGATGTGCCGACATTGCAGAGTCGCATCCGAGATCTCCTCGAGAGAGATGTCAGCCTTGTCAAGGTAATGCAAGTTATGCTAGTTCGTCGAGCCCTGCCTTGCAAACGTCGACCTCTCTGTATATGGGAGTTCAACCCGGAAGGACCGTGAACTATTCAGCACTTCTTCGGCATGACGCACGAAGAGATATATGGATTGTTCTTCGGATCACAAGTAAAGTGTCCGGACACCACCGAGGATGCGGGTCTGAGCTACAATCGTCCAGATACCCAAGTAATTCTTTGGCCGAACACGCTGTCTCTTTATTTATCACAACATCATTCTGAAAAGTCGCCCTTTGACCAGTACTGGGTAAAAATGGCGAAGATGATCAGGTGTTCGGCCCCCCTTCCCGAAGGCTCAACAGATCGATCTTGGCGAGAATGCTTGAGCTCGCGCCTTATCAAGCGCCCCGAGGGAAGATAAAGGGGGAATAAAGAAGAAAGCGGGCGCCACTCATTACTCATCCGCATCGGGAATTGGTGCCTCCGCGAAGGAGGATAACTGGGGAGAAGAATCTAAAATTCCATCTCCCCAAGGAAGCAAGAGGACCGCCTCTGAAGACTTGGAAACAATAGTTTCCAAATGAGGGAAGAGATCTTCGCTAGAGGGTCCTACCCTGGAGGGTATCCTTACCGCACAGTGCCTGCAAGGGGATCAGCCCTCCACCGAGCTGTAAGTAAAAAAAAGTTCTCTATAGTAAATATATCCTGCTTTATTTCCGAGGATGATAACCGAGACGTATGTCTTGTAGTTCGGATCGTAGCCCTTCTCGACAGAGTTCGTCTTCGGGGGATCTTCTTTCGGAGATGATGGAGAGCGAAACGCCTCCCCGTGCCTCCCCGCCTCGTGAAGCGGACGACCCTGAGGTGTCGTCACGGAGGATTTCTCCTGATCCGCCGAGGCCAGAGGGTATCCCTTCGGCCGCCCGAAGTCCGGAGTATTCGGCTCCTAAGGAGAGCAACAGAAAGAGTTCAGGACTGTCCGATGCGCGACCATACGCACTGATGAATCTTCTGGAGCAAGCGGCTATCTCAGAAGCGCATCGTAAGCTAATGGGTATGGTGGTTGAGAGGATTTCATCCGCCGAAAGCGGGTTGCATGAAGCTTTTATGAGCCTGCTGAGAGGCTTTGAGGTACGCAAAGTAATATGTATGTTTTTGATGGTACCACACGCGCTAGGTGTGCCCTGTAAACATAGTAGCCCCTGAGACTCTGGTTGCTGTCAAAAAAGGCGGCAAGCAGAGGATCATAGTCCCAGGTAATAATCATGCGTCCTTCATGTGGTGGCTGAGGGTCCGGTGGCTAGCTAAACTGGTGAGTTTGCCGAACTGAAGTGGCAACTTGATGCGGCAGATGCCGACATCGTGCTTGTAAACAAGCGGCTTGACGAGGCACAGGGTATGTATTTTCTCCATTGATCAACACATATTAACAGGAGCTTCATGCTAGTATCTTTAATATGCTGTGACGGCAGATGGATCTGCCGCCGTGGAGACCCTTCGGGCAGAACTTGCCCGAGCCAAGGAACAAGCCAGGAAGAGTGATGCGGCCGCCCTAAAGGCGATCGAAGAGCTGAAAGCCGAACAGGCTGCGCATTGCCGGAGCCAAGAGAAAATAGCCAAGATGGCTGTTGAGTTGAAAGATGCGGCCGACCGTTATGAGCTTCATGAAAAGGAAAGCCAAACGAAGACGGCGGACCTGGAGAAAGCCATGGTAGCAGCCAAGGAAGCCCGCTCTAAAATCAGAGCGGCGAAGGAGGAGCTACGTCAAGCCGGAGATATCGCAGCTGGGAAGCCTTTTTTGTTGCGGACGAAGTTCGGAGATCCTAAGTATGCCCCTCTTGATCAATTATGGAGTTTTGCATACACATACGTGTATTTGGCAGCGAGTGCTGCAGATGCGACCGAGTTTTTTAAAGATCAAAAAGATCATGAAGTGGAAAAGCTGTTCTGGTCGCAGTTCAATGTTCCAGTGCGTCCGCTGCTGTTAAATGAGCGAATGGCCGAGTGGGCCGAGCTCCATAGGTTGCCCGGGCTTGCCATGAGGTCTATTGAGGATCATCTTTGGCCGGAAGGACCAAGGCCGAATAGTTATTTTGGCTTAGAGCAACGATTCCTTGGTGCTGTGCCACATATCGACGCTATGAAGAGGTCGACATGTATAGAGGGTGCGCGGATGGCTCTTGCCCGTGTCAAGACATACTCGACAGAGATGGAGGCCACCGCTATTGCAACCCGTAGTTCGTGATGATCGGGTATCGACGAGCACTATTTTGAAGAAGTCCTAGAAGGCGCTCGTTTAATAGAGGCTCAGTGCTTGAAGAGTATCATGTTCTAGTGACATGTAACCCGATTGTAAGAACAATGTTATTTGAATTATAAAGGCTTTGTTTATACTTTTGCCTGATAGTATTATTATGCCTCCTTTGCGGTCGTTTATATATATATATATATATATATATATATATATATACATTTGGGATATTCTTTTACGCGTAACAGAATATTATTACATTACCCTTTTTGAACCGGCGTTTCAGGTGGTTGTACTGATGTTTTTGAAGCGGTTGAACTGATGATTTCAGTTGTGTTTAAAAGATCGTCTTCTTTAGTTAAAAAACTTTTTCTAATTTTTTTGTCGGAACGGGGCATGTAATATATCGTTGGAAAGCTCTTGACAACCATATTTCAAGTATATTGAACGTTTTTGCAAAATCATTATGGTTTAAGAGCAGTTTTGAAAAACCATTTTTTTCAAAACCGAAAACGTGAATCGTATTTTGGACTCAATTTTCAAACGGTTTGGCGGAATTGAGCAAATAAGATGGCATTGGAAAGCTGGTGAAAATCCGCATCTTCCATATATGTATTGTTTTTTCTAATTCTATATGTTTTAAAAGTAATTTGAAAAACGTTGAAATTCTGGGCGAAAAGTATTTTCGTGATTTGTTGCAAACGGTTTGTCGGATTGACACAAATAATACGGCGTTGGAAAGCTATAGCAAATGCGCAACTTTTTCATATAGAAATGTTTGTCTAATTTCTTACGGTTTAAAAACGAATTCGAATACGGTCAAATTTGATTTTGAACGCGATTTTTTTAAAAAGTTTGTCGAAATATGGAAAATAGTATACCGTTGGATAGCTATCGAAAATTCGGAACTTAGTCATGTTGAACGTTTTTTCTACTTCGCAACCTTTTAAGAGTAATTTTGAATACGGCATGATGGATCATGCTGTTTTCTCGTTTGAAAAACAAAGTAGTCGTACTGATATATGTGTATGTTTGTACTGAGCTATTTTTTGTAGAGTAATTTTGAATGGTTCTGAAAAATGGTACTTGTACTTATGCTTGCATGGGTTTGTACTAAGCGTGTTTTCACTAACTAGACTTTCCTATGTTTTTTGGATAATATTTTTCTCGTAAGTTTTCAACGGTTTATTGTATCATCGCCCCTGTACTTGTATGGTTTGTATCATCGAACTGAATGATATTTTATTCAAAAAGAAAATGTGTTTTTTTTGAACTCAACATTTTTTGACAACGATGTTCTAAACTTCTCTCGTTTTACAACTTGTACTGAGGTACTTACTAAGCAGGATTTTCATGTGGTTTCTTTTTTTGCTTGAATTTTTACAATTTGAATTTCTGCCATTTCTTTTATTCCGAACGGACCACCGTTTTTAACTCGCACTGAGGTACTTACTACGCCCGAACTGGGCTGGCTGTCGCGTGTCTCGGCGAGGAAGAAGACGAAGCTCGGGGGGCGAGACTAGATTCGGCCGGCGGCTGGTCCGGTCGGTAGGATGCTGCGCAAGGTGGGGGGTGACAGGCGCAGGGCGGCGGGGCTCAGAGTGGCGGCGCACGGCGGAGGGGCTCGGGGTGGCGGCACGGGCGGGATGGCGCGCGGCGTGCGAGGGAGGCTGGGATTAGGCTTGTCGGCCGGAGGCGGGACAGCCCAAGAGCCGGGAGGTCGGGACGGGCCGACGAGCTCGTCGCATGGGAGGCGGGAGGATCCGCACCCATCGACGGGAGGTCTTGTGAGGAGGCCGGCGCTGTCGGAGGGAAGGCGCGGGAGGGGCAGCGAGCCCGCCGGGCGGGGAGGCATGACGGCCGGCCGGGCGGCAGCGTGGGTCGGAGGAGCGACCCTTCACGGCGCCGCTCGCTCGCTGCCGCCACGCCGCTTCGCCACACGGCTGCCTCCGGCGGTAGGAGGCGGGCTAGGTTGGGGACGGTCGGGAGTTTCTCCTGGCTCATGGCGTCAGCGCCCCTATAGGGACCGAGGGTATGAATAATATTCTGTTATAGGTAACAGAATAGTCCAGCACTATATATATATATATATATATATATATATATATATATATATATATATATATATATATATAAATATAACCTGAAAGTTTGCAGTCGTCGGCTTCAGCCCCCACGCACATAATGCGGGGGTATTTGCAAAAGCGCGTGTTCACACTTGATCCAACATCTTGGTCCATTAAGGAGGTGGTAGCGCGGCGAACGAGGCAATCATGCTATATTGCTTTAACACTTTCACTTAACCATAGGAGTTTGACAGTGGGGCTACTATATAGCCCCTGGTACTTCCGTGCTCACCCGAGTACGGGGCGCGTACGTACATGACTGGGAAAACCGGCCCTTCGTTAAAGTGGAGGAATCCCGAAGATTCCGCTAAGTCATCTAGTGGTTGACCAGTCTCGCGCTTTATCATGACAGTCAGTTTTCGGCTTTCTCTACTGAGGTGCTCATCCGGATGAACCAGGGCACAATCGCAGTAGTTCACTCGGTGCCACCTTAGCCGATAGAGCGGAACGTAAGGTAGCAAAACTCGGGAGCCGGGCAAACCCAACATTTGACCAAAGACATGATTCGGAGCTGATGCATATAAGGGCAAACTCGCGACACCGAACACTCCCTAAGGTATTCGGTCTTTACAACATATACCGGGCTGAGTAACGCCCTTGATAATGAACCCCGAGTGTCCAGGTACGTGCATTATTATGACGTGGCGAAATGCCAATAACGTTAGCATCCCTCTCGGTTATACCGAGTATCCGGAGGATGTGAAGCAACAAGTGACAGTAAAAAAGGTTTACACATGGTCTTAATCTAAAAAGAAACCTTTGAGCGGGGCCCTGCTGCACGTCTGCGCCTATGTCTCCGATGTGCCATATCCTGGAAGGGTGTAGCACGATTGTCATTTGTAAAAGACAAAAATTTAGGTGAAAGTGGTCGTGCGAAAAATTAGTTATTCTCAATAAACAATTAAAATTCAAGATAAGTAAGGTCGAGCCGAACTGTAGTTCTTTTTACATGCGGGAAGCCCTGGTACCGCCTATGGGGGTATAAACTGATCTCAGGTTTATCTAAGCTGTTACAGCTAGTGATGCGCCGGACTCATCTAGCCGTGTCCGCGGTCTTTGACGACCGATCATTTATTCTGGTTGGAGAGGCCGTTTAGTGTTCGGCTGCTAAAGCCGCCACACGTTCTTCCACGCGTAAGGAACGCTCAATATTTCCGCTAATTGTGATGATGCCCCGTGGACCGGGCATCTTAAGCTTAAGAGAAGCGTAATGCGGTACTGCATTAAAACAAGCGAAAAGTGTTCTTCTGAGTAGTGCTTGATAGCCGCTTCCGAATGGAGCGATGTCGAAGGTTAACTTTTCACTTCGGAAGTTGCCGGGAGAACCGAATACAACCTCTAGTACTAGAGAGCCCGTACAGCGGGCCTCTGGGCCTGTTATTATTCCTTTAAAGGTAGTTTTGCTTTGGCTGATTCTTGTTGGGTCTATCCCCATTTTGCGGACTATGTCCTGATATATCAGATTAAGACCACTGCCGCCGTCCATGAGGACTTGGGTGAGATGGTATCCGTCGATAATTGGGTCTAGCACCAAGGCAGCCAATCCTCCGTGCCGGATACTTGTCAAGTCATCCCTGCGATCGAAAGTGATCAGGCAGGCCGACCAAGGGTTGAACTTAGGGGTGACGGGCTCTACGGCGCATATGTCTCGGAGTGCATATTTGCTCCTTCTTTTTGTTACGTGAATCATGTTCACTGTTTTTGACCTCCGGTGGGAATTTTTTCTGTCCCCCAGTGTTTTGCTGTCGAGGCTCATCCTCGTCTTCACTTGGTGTCTCCCTCCCCTTGTGTTCTGCGTTTAGCTTGCCGGCCTGCTTGAAGACCCAACATTCTCTATGGGTATGATTTGCAGGTTTATCGGAGGTGCCATGAATCTGACATAATTTGTCTAGAATCTTGTTTAGGCTGGACAGTCCATCTCTATTGCCTTTGAAAGGCTTTTTCCGTTGACCGGGTCGAGAGCCCCTAAATCCGGCGTTTACCGCCGTGTTGTCTGGGCTGTCTTCGTTATTCCGACGCTTGCTTTTACTGTGTCGTGGTTTTCCATTGCCATCCCTGACTTCAGATGTACTTGGGTCGCTGGTGCTACTACGGGCCAGCCAGCTATCTTCGCCCACGCAAAAGCGGGTCATAAGGCTTGTTAGGGCTGCCATTGTCCTTGGTTTTTCTTGGCCGAGGTGTCTGGCGAGCCATTCGTCTCGGACGCTGTGTTTGAAAGCTGCTAAGGCTTCGGCGTCCGGGCAGTCGATGATTTGATTCTTCTTAGTGAGAAATTTGTTCCAAATCTTTCGGGCTGACTCTCCGGGCTGTTGAATTATATGACTTAAGTCGTCTACGTCCGGAGGTCGGACATAAGTCCCTTGAAAATTAGCCCTAAAAGCATCCTCAAGCTCCTCCCAACATCCAATTCAATTTTCGGAGAGGCTCTTCAGCCAGTGCTGAGCTGGTCCTTTCAACTTGAGGGTCAAGTATTTGATGGCGTGGAGATCGTCTCCGCGAGCCATATGGCTATGGAGGATGAAGTCCTCAATCCAGACCCCCAGGGTCTATCGTTCCCTCGTACGCCTCTATGTTCACGGGCTTGAATCCCTCTGGAAATTCATGATCCAGTACCTCATCGGTGAAGCATAGGGGGTGTGCGGCACCCCTGTATTTGGATGTATCGTGGCGTTCGGACGGTTGTAGTGTTCGGTTTTGATTTTTTGCCGGAGCGCGCTTCCTAGATCCATAGATGGACCTGGTCATACCTGATTTTTGCCGCAAGTCCTCACGTAAATCGTGTGTTGACTTATGTGCGGCCTCGTTAGCCGCCCTATCGCGGCCACGAGGTGGTCGATCCGGCTGATCGGCCGTTTTATTCTTCGGCTGTGTAGGCTCTACGGCCTCATCATCGAACTCAGGCAACAGCTTGCGCTTTGGATAGCTCTTTGTGTGGCGACTGCCACCATACTTTTCTTCAGTGTCGAGCACTTTGTTCCATCTGCTGTCGAGTGTATTCTGCGCGGCCTTAAGCCTTTATACGCTTCTTAAGACTCCTGGCAGTGGCAATAAGCCTTCTGTGGAGGTTCTCTTGTTCCAAGTTCCTTTCCGGGACGATGTGCGCATCGTCATCCGGACTATTCTCCTCTCCGGAGACGGGTTGATGATTTCTACCCTTGGTGTCGCCGTGATCGGACAGTGGCTCCGTACTATGTTCGCCGTCCGCTGGCTCGTCCTGCTCTGTCGCTTTGGAGTCGGACAGGGTCTCATTCTTTCTTGCGCTGTTATCGCTGTTTTTGACGAGGCGGGATTTGGAGCAGCGTCTGCGTCGTCGCTTTGGTTGCTTCTCGAGGGGGTTATCCTTCGCTGCATCCTCCCATTCCTCATCATTGTCTTCTTTGGGTGTATCCACACCATGTGTATGTCATGTGATGAAGTTGCTGTCCAGCGCCCTGTGGGCGATGGTTCCTGTTCGTCTCCTGCATCATCGTCCGTATCATCGATGTCTTCGGAACCGAAATCGAGCATGTCAGTTAAATTGTCGATAGTGGCTACTAAGTGGATGGTGGGTGGGGAGCGAATTTCTTCGTCGTCCGCATCCCAATCTAGCCGGACATAGTTCGGCCGAGGGTCTCCCGACAGGGAGAGAGACTTTAACGAGTTTACCACATCACCAAAGGGCGAGTTGTGAAAGATATCCGCGGAGGTAAAATCCATGATCGGTGCCCAATCGAATTCGATAGGAACGGACACAAGCGTCTCGGAGCCCGTGGCCAGGGACGAATCCAACGGTTCGGCAACACGGGTCCTGTAGGAGGTGAAGTCAGTATCCGGCTCTATCGCCACTGAGAGTGTGGCTCCGTGGCAGGGTCTATCCACTCGTCCTCAGATGGTGCAATTTGTTCCGGATTGAGGGCCGGAGTAGTTTCAGGCGCGATTTCCCGAACACTGTCCGATGGCAGAGCTAAGTCATGCTCGTCGTGATTGTGCAGCGCACTTGACATGGGCTCGAATCCGTCGAAGATCAAGTCTGCGCGAATGTCGGTAGTGTAGTTCAAGTTTCCAAACCTGACCTGATGGCCAGGGGCGTAGCTCTCGATCTGCTCCAGATGGCCAAGCGAGTTGGCCCGATGCAGAAGACGGCGAATACGAAGATCTGTCTGGGGAGGAAAACCTCACCCTGGATCGCATCATTGCCGATGATCGATGGAGCCATCAAGCCTTGTGGTGATGACACAGTGGAACTCTCAATGAAAGCACCAATGTCGGTGTCAAAACCGGCGGATCTCGGGTAGGGGCTTCCGAACTGGGCGTCTAAGGCGGATGGTAACAGGAGGCGGGGGACACGATGTTTACCCAGGTTCGGGCCCTCTCGATGGAGGTAATACCCTACTTCCTGCTTGATTGATCTTCATGATATGAGTATTACAAGAGTTGATCTACCACGAGATCGTAGAGGCTAAACCCTAGAAGCTAGCCTATGGTATGATTGTTGTTGTCCTACGGACTAAACCCTCCGGTTTATATAGACACGAAGGGGCTAGGGTTACACAGAGTCGGTTACAAGGGAGGAGATCTACATATCCGTATTGCCAAGCTTGCCTTCCACGCCAAGTAGAGTCCCATCCGGACACGGGACGAAGACTTCAATCTTGTATCTTCATAGTCCAATAGTCCGGCTAAAGTATATAGTCCGGCTGTCCGACGACCCCCTAATCCAGGACTCCCTCAGCGGTGGCGTGGGCGGGTGCGGGCGTCAGCGGTGGCGTGGGAGATCGAGCTCAAAGAAAGGGGATGGAGCGAGAGAGTGAGAGAGAGGAAAGAGATAGGAGCTAGAGGACCGGTCCTGTAGGCAACTTAGCTATAGCTAGTGTTGGCAAAACGCGATATACGTAAGTTAGCTATAGCGCTGCCCTAGCCAAAACGCGCTACTGCTAAATCTTTATTTTTATTTTTTTTATTTTTCTTTTTCTTTTCCTTAGATATAGCGCTGTCCAAGCCAAAACGCGCTGCTGCTAACTGTTTTTTTATTTTTTTATTTTTCTTAGCTATAGCGCGTGTTGGCAAAACGCGCTATAGCTAAGTTTAGCTACAACGCTGCCCAGGCCAAAACGCGCTACTGCTAACTTTTTTTTCTTTTTCTTTTTCTTTTTCATATTCCACAAAATTGTCTCCTTTTAATTTTATTTTTATTTCTCTTTTTATTTTTATTATTCTTTTTCTTTTTCATATTCATATTCCACAAACTTCCTTCCTTTTTATTTTTATTTTTCTTTCATTTCATTTTGCAAAACTTCCCTTCTTTTTCTTTTTCTTTATTTGCACTTTTCTTTTTCTTATCTTTCTTTTGCACTTTCCTTCCTTTAATTTGGTCTGTCATTGGAGCAATACCACTGTTACCCTCCGGATAATAATTAGTATAATATATATTACATCATTTGACCGCTAACGCCGGTATACAAAATAGACGCACACAAAATTTGTGGATTAGTTTGTCGACTTGGCGTGACGACGATGCTTGATCGATCTTCTTCCCTCTTTTGTTCGTTGTCGAATAATTGAGCCCATGGTCGTGACTTTTCCTTCTCCAGGGATTACGATCTTTTGTAGGTAATGTATTCTTCATTCTTCTTTTGACGTATGTTTCATCATCATCAACATCATCTTCCCTCATCAGATCACCGTACTGGTCGTAGTCTTCCACGTTGGCGACTCCATCCATTCCGGCGATGCTCCTTTTGCTTCTCCTCACGACAACACGGCTGGGATTGATTGGATCAGTTATGAAGAAACATTATGTCACGTGTTTAGCGTGTACCCATGGCTCATTTTTTGCGATGGCGTTGACGGTACCGCTACCGGAGTCGGGTATACACATGGTAGTGAAATGTCGGTTTTCTCTTTGTACATTCTTAGCCCATCTGACACAGAACATCATCGTGCTATGCAATCCAGAGTAGTTAAGCTCCCATATCTCTTCGACCCTTCCGTAATATATTTCAGTTACATTCCCGGTCATGGCTTCCATCGTCACCTCTGAGTTTTGGTCATCACTATTTATATCTTTCTCCTCCGTGTAGAACGTGTATCCATTGATATCGTATGCTTGATAAGTCGTGAGGTTGGTCGAGGAGCCATGTGCTAAGGCGTATATGAGCGTTCCATTCGGACAACCCTCTTCTGGGGGATTAGCCAGAACTCGCTCTTTGAACGAACGCAAGAAAGTGGAGTTGTGCTCTGCAATAACTTCAGCGTCCGTCCTGTGCACCCCACAGTCACGGTACTTCCTTACGATGGTCTCTTTGTGCAGTGTCACGAAATCTTCTAGCACATCTAGGTGTTGTAGCACTACTAAGTTTGCCCTGTCATGGTCGTTTTGTCGGCCTGAGCATAACACTTTCACATCCCTATGACCATTGTTGTGACCTTCGGCTTCGAGCCTTCCACAATGGTTGTTGACGGGCAAACTAACATCATGGTCTCCGGTGCCTACTAGATAACTCTCACAGAAAGAGATGCACTCTTTGGTCAGATATCCCTGGGCTATGCTTCCATCTGGACGGGACATGTTACAAACGAATCCTTTGATGACCCCATTCACCCTCTCGAACGGCATCATGCTGTGCAGGAATGTCGGCCCTAGGTCGATGATGTCGTCCACGTTGTGGAAACATAGATGCACCATGACATCAAAGAACGCGGGCGGGAAGTACATCTCTAGCTCATTCAGTATGATAACAATCTCTTCCTGTAGCCTATGGAGTTGCTTCACACTGATCGACTTTCGAGAGATAGCATAAAAAAGTTGCATAGATCAGTAAGCGTCTCACGCACATGTGTGTCCATAATCCCTCTAAGTGCAACCGGGAGTAACTGCATCATCATCACATGACAGTCGTGAGAATTCATCCCATTGAACCTTTTTTTCTTAGTGTTCAGATATCTGCTTATCTTCCCATAGTATCCGGAACTAACTTTGCTTCCGGCAAGGCACTTGAACAATTGATCGACCTCCTTTGGATCTAAGGTGAAGCAAGAGGGGGGGGGGGCAATATTGTTCTTCCTTCTTATTTACTTTTTTGCCCCTATCTTCCGTCTCCGTCTCCATCTCGGTCTCCTCTGATGACCTTTTACCGGGCATTTGGAGATCTTTCCTGATATTCAAAAATTCCAAGTATTTTCTTGCCTTCGGCCCATCCTTGGTCCTCTCCGGCATGTTCATCAATGTTCCAAGCAAACTCACAAGGATATTTTTTGTGATATGCATTTGATCAAGGCTATGAGGTGTGTCGAGTATGGGCCAGTATTCCAAGTCCCAGAAAACAGATCTCGTCTTCCATACCTTCGGCAGGGGCTCCGGCGCCTTTTTCTTCGTCTTTCCCGGTGAGGGGCACTCTTCCTAGTGCTTCAATAAATTATATATTTCTGCACCGCTACGCTTACATAGAGGACCTCGATGCTCAGCCTTACCATTGAATAGATCTCCACGCTTTCTCCACGGGTCATCCTTCTCGAGCCATCTTCGATGCCCCATGTACACGATTTTCAAGACCCGCCATCTTTTGATAGCTGCAGAGAAGTTGTATCATCCATGCACCTCATGCATCCGCAATATCCGTGGCATACCTGGTCGGAGAGATAGCCGTAACCGAGATAGTCTTGCACCGTCGTGATCAGCGTGACTCTCATGTAGAAATACTCTCTTTTGCTTGCATCCCATGTCTTGGCCGGCGTTGTCCATAAGGTCTGTAGCTCCTCTTTCAGTAACCCGAGATACAAATTTATATCATTTCCCAGTTGTCTCAGCCCTTGAATAAGCATAGCCATGTGTATGTATTTTTCCTTCATGCACAACCAGGGGGGAGGTTGTACATCCATACAAACACGGGCCATGTGCTATGATTAGTGTTCTGGTTGCCAAATGGATTCATGCCATCACTACTAGCACCAAGCACGATGTTCCTTGGATCATTTGCGAAAAAATCAAATTCAGCATTTAATGCTCTCCACTGGCTAGCATCTGCGAGGTGTCTCAGCTTCGACTCATCTCCGTCATCTGGATTCACCCTCTCCACGTGCCAGCGCATAAGCTTTGCTTCCTTAGGATCTATGAAATACCGCTATAAACGCGGAGTGATCGGAAAGTACCATACAACTTTCTGTGGAGCTTTCTTTCCGTCCTTTTTATATCGTGAAGCATTACACTTTGGACAGATGGTTTTTTCCGCGTGCTCGTTCCGATATATGATGCAATCATTGATGCATGTGTGATATCTAATGTGTGGCAGATCAAGAGGGCACACGATTTTCTTTGCCTCCTTGACACTAGTAGGACATAGGCTTCCCGCGGGAAGAACCTTCCTTAGATACCTGAGAAGCTCATCCAGGCTTGCATCTGTCCATTTTTTTGCCTTCATCTTTAGAAGTTATAATGTGAAACTCAAGCGTGCCACCACGGGATTGCAACCATCATACAAAGGAGTCATCGAGTCTACCTCCAGTTGCGCCAGTTTGGCCTCCTCTCTAGAAGCAGCTCTGTCGCTAGTCGACTTCTTGCGAAGCAGGTCTCGAACATGCGGGTCCCGCATGGCTGAACTTAGAAGCGACAAAGACGACATCGTGTCCGCGTCTTCTCTGCCTTGAACTGCCTCTTCGCCATCAACATTTCCAAGGACGTCTTTCTCTTCGGGCACATAATCGGCCATCTCTTCGTCCGGTGGCCCCATGTCGTTATTTCCTTCCCCGTTGACGTACTCATCATCATCATCATCATCATCTTCACTTATCCACCAAGTATGGCCATACATGAAACCATGCATGAGCAAGTGCGCCTTGAATGTACCACCCTCAAAGGGGTCGAGCCTGACTATTCCTTTGCATTTTCAACACGGACATAAAACATCCTTCAGTCTTTTTTCATACATGTCGTCCAAAGTGGATTGCCAGTATCTTTCCACCGTCCTTCCATTAACCTTCATGATCACCCGCGCGCGGAGAAAATATTATAACCACGTATATATGCATGCATGGATCAAATTCATACAAAAATTCGGCATGACCTTCCCTAAACATAGGACATATTGAGTTTGCCCGAAATTCGCCGAAACGGAATTGAATCGACATTTCGGCAAAACATAGGCAACTCATGTCACCCACATTATTTCATCAAATACATAACGTAGGAAACTCAAATTATGCCACACACAATTCGGTATATTATCATATTGCCCATATATATATAGTTTCGGTCCTATCCACACAAACAATTTTTTTGCTCACCTATGTGTCGAGAGGTATACCGAGCACCTTTCTTCTTAATTACCTAGTAGCTCTATATATATAGCTCTAACTAGCTAGCTAGCTCCCTAGGGAGAGAGAGAGCTAGGGAGAGAGTGGGAGGAGAGGGAGAGGGGAGAAGAGGGAAGGCATTAATGGAAGGGGGTGGTGGAGGGCAAAGAAGAGGGGGAGGGAGGGCATTAATGGAGGGGGTGGTGGTGGAGGGCATAGAAAGAGGGGGGTGGTGGAGGGCAAAGAAGAGGGGTATGGGAGGGCTCTAATGGAGGGGTGTGGTGGAGGGGCAAAGAAGAGGGGGGTGGTGGAAGGGAAAAGAACAGAAGAAGGGATGGCTCTAATGGAGGGGTGGTGGAGGGGGAGCATTGGAACAAGCAAGGTGCAAGGAAAGGGGGAGAAAGTGACACTCTCCAATGTATCTATAATTTTTTATTGCTCCCTGCTTTTATATATTCTGTTTTGGATGTTTAATCGGCTTATTTATACATTTTTATATTATTTTTGGGACTAACCTACTAACCCAAAGCCGAGTGCAAATTGCTGTTTTTTTTGCCTATTTCAGTGTTTCGCAGAAAAGGAATATCAAACGGAGTCCAAAAAGAATGAAACCTTCGGGAGAGTTATTTTTGGAACAAACGTGATCGAGAGGACTTAGAGTGGGCATCAAGAAATTGATAAGTAGGCCACGAGGCAGGGAGCCGCGCCTGCCCCCTGGGCGCGCCCCCCACCCTCATGGGCCCCTCGTGGCTCCACCGACCTACTTCTTCGTCCTATATATACCTACGTACCCCGAACCCATCCAGGAGCACCACGAAACCCTATTTCCACAGCCGCAACCTTCTATACCCGTGAGATCCCATCTTGGGGCCTTTTCCGGCGCTCCGCCAGAGGGGGCATCGATCACGGAGGGCTTCTACATCAACACCATAGCCTCTCCGATGATGTGTGAGTAGTTTAACACAGACCTTCGGGTCCATAGTTATTAGCTAGATGGCTTCTTCTCTCTCTTTGGATCTCAATAAAAAGTTCTCCTCGATCTTCTTGGCGATCTATTCGATGTAACTCTTTTTGCGGTGTGTTTGTCGAGATCCGATGAATTGTGGGTTTATGATCAAGATTATCTATGAACAATATTTGAATCTTCTCTGAATTCTTTTATGTATGATTGGTCATCTTTGCAAGTCTCTTCGAATTATCAGTTTGGTTTGGCCTACTAGATTGATCTTTCTTGCAATGGGAGAAGTGCTTAGCTTTGGGTTCAATCTTGCGTTGCTCGATCCCAGTGATAGAAAGGGAAACGACACATATAGTATTGTTGCCATCGAGGATAAAAAGATGGGATTTATATCATATTGCTTGAGTTTATCCCTCTACATCATGTCATCTTACCTAATGCATTACTCTGTTTTTATGAACTTAATACTCAAGATGCATTCTGGATAACGGTCGATGTGTGGAGTAATAGTAGTAGATGCAGGCAGGAGTCGGTCTACTCGTCACGGATGTGATTCCTATATACATGATCATTCCTAGATATTCTCATAACTATGCTCAATTCTATCAATTGCTCGATAGTAATTTGTTCACCCACTGTAATACTTATGCTATATTGAGAGAGGCCACTAGTGAAACTATGGCCCCCGGGTCTATTTTCCATCATATTAATCTCCCGTCAACTAGCTATTTCTGCCGCTGTTTATTCCGCAATCTTCACTTTCGATCTTTATCAGAAAAATACCAAAAATATTATCTTATCAGCTCTATCAGATCTCACTGTTGCAAGTGGCCGTGAAGGGATTGACAACCCCTTTATCGCGTTGGTTGCAAGGTTCTTATTTGTTTGTGTAGGTGCAAGGGACTTGCGTGTGGCCTCCTACTAGATTGATACCTTGGTTCTCAAAAACTGAGGGAAATACTTACGCTACTTTCCTGCATCACCCTTTCTTCTTCAAGGGAAAACCAACGCATGCTCAAGAGGTTGCAAGAAGGATTTCTGGCGCCGTTGCCGGGGAGGCTTACACCAAATCAAGTCAAGATTTGATCTCCCACCAACGTGCGATTTCTGGCGCCGTTGCATGGGAGTCTACGCACAAGTCAAGACATACCAAGTACCCATCACAAACACTTATCCCTCGCATTACATTATTTGTGTCACGACTGGTCTTCCGGGTATTAATTTCCAGAAAATGGCCCTTGTGCTCACCAGCCCCAGGATTATTGTTAGCTGATGAGGCACCAACTTGATACAGAAATTCCAAGCAAAATACAAAATATGCAGTACAAGACCAATCTGGTCTGTGAGTACAACAAATGGTTTCTAGTGGTTGAGGGCGGAAGCGGTTTGTGGATCATCAGCATTTATGGGACTCCATTTCCCAGAAAAACAGCTGACCAGGTTAACTCCTATCTTCGCGAGGCTGCTATCACCATTGCATAGGTTCCGGGGCTGTCATCGCAACGCTCCTCTCCACGCAAGAAATCTGGCCAAGACAATAGCCAGGGACAAGCCAGTGAGTACTTTGAATGTACTCACAAACATTATGAACACAGGTATAATATACCAACCGATAATCATGCTATGAAAATATTCTATGATCACAACGTCAGTCATTAAAAATAAAATCCTTGATGCATGCAAGAAGGTTACTAATATGTAACAATGAATATGTAATGACAGAGTAGGAATAAAATGCACCATTCGAATGTCTGAAGCGACGTCTCGAATTGATGGTAAATACAAGCATGCCTTAGTCAGGCGTCTGAGCAACACCACATAAAGGGCTTATAATGTAAAATTAATAACAAGCATGCCACAGTCGGGCGTCTCAGCGACACCACATAAAGGGCTTATAAAGTAAATGAATAACAAGCATGCCACAGTCGGGCGTCTCAAATGACACCACATAAAGGGCTTATAAAGTAAATTAATAACAAGCATGCCACAGTCGGGCGTCTCAGCGACACCACATAAAGGACTTATAAAGTAAATAAGTAACAAGCATGCCACAGTCGGGCGTCTCAGCGACACCTTGAAAAGGACTTATAAATAATCACAGTGAATATCCAGGAGGTAGAACCATCCCAGGGATACTCGATAATTCAAATAATATAACGGGTTAGTCCATAACAAAATAATAATCATGGTCCTCACAAGTCACAAGTCGGACCCAAAGTTTGGTTTAACAGTTTCTCCTCTGAAGACCAACACTAAGACCAACACTTGACCCATCCCAGACTGTAGTCCTTAACCATGGACACGGCTATCCGAATGGGTTTAAACTCTGCAGAGGGTGTATTCTTTACCCACGAGTAACGGATTCCTTTAGCCCATAGGGACTAATTCCGTCTACGGCCTTTTAGTTGAAAACACACCTAACTTGCACACACCAGCTTAACTTACGGTGTCCTGAAACACCCACGGCCTTTGTCAAGCAAAACTCTAAGTGGGAGGCTACAACCTCGCGTAGCATGGGATCAAATTTATATCGTGCGCTCTAAGGGGTGGCCTCCCCTCTCGGTCCCAACCGGAAACACCCATGCCCCCGGACCAGGTGGCCTGCCTACCGGCTACAACCGGTATCTTCCACCATGGCCTCTCTGTACGGTGTGTGCTAGAAAGGGGTTGACGACTTACTGAACCGTACCCTACTTGTTGTAGAGACAAGTGGTAGTACGAAACAAGTATGGGGGTTACTGGAACAAGACTCGATCTATGGTCAATTCAAGAGGTTTAACTATTCCCTGCATGATTAGCATAACGAATATATTTCATCTAACAGATAGAATCACCACTCATCATACCCCTCATGCCATGTCGGACACACTCGTCTCGACGAGGAACTAGGGACAAGCTCGGGTCTACCCAAGACAGAGACTTTCCCGTCTTCCTTCCTAAGAGGCACGAAAGGCATCTGAGGATGATCACTATCACAAGCATGTCCATTCCAACGGCAAGGAAATTTCCAATAAGCATTCATGCAAATGATCACATCACCACATAAAATAACGAGTTCTACGTATTGAGGTGGTGTCATAATCGTGTCAAACAATGCATGCAAAATATTATGCCAGGTTCGTAATGCTTGCCTTCAAGGTGTGGAGAGGCGGTGCACTCCAAAACTTTTGAAAGCTTTCTCCTCTCTCCAAAAATCCTATTTGAAATATTTGGATCAATATATAGTTTTAAAAACAGTACCAAAAAGTTGTCTGAAACTTTTTGAAATAAATCTTAAAATAAACTAGACAAAATTTGAGGAAGGTAGGAAAAAGAATCAACTCATTTGGAGTTATATTTTAAAAAGTTATGGACAGTCAAAGTTTTGGTCAAAATCTGTTTTTTTTAATAAAACAGAAAAAAGGGAAAAAATTTCGAACTGACCACATCGAAGGCGTATTTCTATTTTACGCCTCCACTTATCCAGTGTGGACCGTGCGTGGGTCACTGACAGTGGGCCCGCCTGGCCGACTGGTCAGGATTGACTAGTCTCTCCTCCCTCCTCTTCCTCTGCCCGAGCGGAGGCGGGACTCCTGCGATGCTCGCCGACAAACGGCGGCACCGTTTGAGAAACAGAGGTCACCTGCGGGCTCAAGGGGCCGAGGCGGTCCCTACGGTGGTCGTTACGGTCCCCGGGGTGGACGGAGCTGCTGGCGGTGAGCTCCGCAGCGGACGGTGGCCGTCGGGCAGAGTGGGTTTTCTCCTGCGGCGAGTCCTGATCAAAATTGAGTAGGGGGATGGACTCACGAGAGGGAGAGGGAGCTCCTGGTGAAGAGAGTGGAGAGGGGGAGGCCCTGGTGGCGCCGGAGTGATCGAGACAGTGGCGGTGGCTATGGTTGCCGGAGATGAGGAAGACGACCTCTCTGGTCTTCCTACTGCTACGGGTGGATCGGTGAGGGAGTGAGAGAGGTTGCTTGAGGCCTGGACGAGCTCGGGGAGGGTCCTATTTATAGAGCATCCATGGCGGTTCCGCAGCCGAGGATAAGGTCGCCGGCGAACCGCCGCTCTGTAGCGGTCAGGGCGACGTGGCGGCGACGAGAGCTAGAGGACGCGCTTGTGGATGAGTCTGAGCTGCCCCAGGGGCAGGTGGCGAGCGGGAGAGGCTCGGGCGGCGCCGACCTGTGCAAGGGCTGTCGGGCGGCCGTGGCGGCTAGCTCCTGGCTTGCCGGAGACGTGGCGAGGGGCTGTGGTGCTCGTGGGGTGTACGTGTCGAGGCTTGGCCCTACGCTGCGAGCGGCAGAGTGCTAAGATAAGCTTGGGGGAAACAGGCCAGGGGCGCGGCGGCTCGGGCACGGCACGTGCAAAACGCGTGCTCTGGGTGCGCCCAGAGCACGCACGGGACATGCTCGACGAAATGCCAGGGCATGCTAGAGGTCTCGGGTGAGGTTGGGGTTTAACAGACCTAGGTTAAAGTCATCTAGAGGCTTAGTGGACAAGTTAGTTTTCCCAGAGGTGCAAGGTCACAGAGCAATGACAAAAGTCATGTCAAAGTTGTTCATGCACTCAAGGTGTTTGACAAAATGCCACAGGCACCTAGGCATTACTTGGAATGGCTAAATTCTCCAGGCTAGTGTCTCTTTAATTGCAAAAGAGAGTGGTAAGGTCATTTTGGCAAAAGAAGGAACTTGCTAGTGCAAGTTTTGCAAATCTACAGTTCTGGACAGAAGGTAAATGGCATCAATGCACGGACCAAAAATCTCCCAATGGGTCCAATCTCCTGGACTTAAGGGTTTGGTAAGGTGTACTACAAGTAGGAGAAAGCTCATGGGTAGAGAAGCAAGTTAGAAGATGGTTGCAGTACAAATCACCAAGTTGCACCAGAATGAAGATGAGGATGATTCACTCAAATCTTTCAAAGAACATCCCTGGATTTTTGCATAAAATGGAATAATATGCTCCTACTGACATCCCAAAATTTTGGTAGAAGTTTTAAAGAAATATTTAAATAGGTTGTAGTGCAAAAGTGAGATTTGACCAGATTTGAAAACTTGGTGTAGAACTCAAAATATCCAAAGATTGAAATATATTTTTGCATAAAAGTGATTTAAAAACATCACATGGCATCCCCAAATTTTGGTGGAATTTTTGAATGAATTTATAAAAGGGTTGCAGTGCAAATGGGACCCTAAACTTATGAAAAACCCTTTTGGAGAAATAAAGCTCAGGGAAAGATAATTATATAAATAATCCCACTGATAAAAGGATTGTTTTATTTGAGAGGCAAATGAGTCCAAAAATGATTGAAAAGTTTTCACTAGGGAAAAAAAACTCCATAATAATAGAAAGAAGGAAGGTTCTGAAATCAAGAGGGAATCCAAAAAAATAAAATTTTAAGTTCCTGGCAAAATTTTAATTAATAAAACAAGGTTATAAAATTTTGGGGTGTTACAACACTACCCCCCTTAAGAAAAAATCTCATCCCCGAGATTTGTTAGGAGCTGTTTTGAAAAACATAATACTCCACGGTTACGTGTTTTTTGCAAGCAGTGTATGTGTTCAAGTGGTTGTGGTGCTGCGTGAATAAAAATAATTCCATCTTTGTGAGAAGATATACGATGCAGCAACTCCGGGAAAAGAAATCTCACTCCAGGATTTTTCGCGAGAGAAAATCAGTAAATTAAGAGTCAAACCGCAACAAAACTACTCGTATTAATAGAAACTAAATAATTTAATCACCGCACAAACTCGGGGTACCACGCATAAGGTACAACATATAAGTAAATGTGTTGCAATAATAAACACAGCAGCGACGTCTATAATGCAAACGGTAACTGGACGGGGTCCCGAGAAAACGTCTCTGGTACTGGGATGCACTCCTCTTCTATCGGGGAAAACAGATTGACCAGCCGATGAATGTGTCTCTCCTGGTCGGGCCTCAGTGGTCTGCCGATGGCGATCTGAGGATTTAAATCCGCTAGACTCCGGAGATAACCCATTACTCGCTAGGTCAGGCGTTCTTGAGCAATGACGTCTTTGGACCAGGTTGGCGATGCGGGTCTCTCTCGGTTAATCCACCGGGAAAAGATGTTACTCCTTCTGTGCCGCATTTACTCGTAAAGTAATAATATCCTCTTTCACTGGCATAGGGTACCGTGAATCGAAGGCGGGCAAGTGCTTCGTGTGCAGCTGCTTCTATGGCCATTAGTGGAGCTGGCATAGATTTCCCCATGAAGGAAACTTCCTTTGGGTCTTGGTTTCGATTTACGGGAGGAATGTGTACTACTGCCCAATATTTCGAGGTGGATGGGGTGATTCTCGATTTGAACAGCTCGTACTGGGGTGGCTGGGTAGAACCCATGGTACTGCAGGTAAAATCCCACAATATTTTGACAAAACTACCCGGGGTTGCATCTGGGGTTCTCAGATAAATGCTAGGGCTCGGCATGGCAAGAAATGGCTGTGAGGATGGTGCACAAGGTGAGGGGTGCTCGGCAAGGTCACGAGGTGGCCTTTTTATATAGCATCCGGGCTGGGTTATTGGCCGCGGTGAGGGGCACTAGTTTGTCGGTCCTGATCTCACAGGGTCGGGGTCAAAGCCACAGATACACACATCTCACAAAAGTGACGTGTTACTGTGGGTGTCGTCGGGGTGGTTTTGGTAGCTGTGCCCGGAAAAAATGCAACTGCGTGCTGACATAAATATGCGAGGTTACTATTTACAATAGAGGCACAACAACAGGCTGTGTTAACTCACAAGGTCACACGATTATAAGGCGTGGATACACTGAGACTCGGTACTATTCGAGTGATTCAGTCTACCTCGTTTATATCTAAACGAGCCTGCCTTGAGGACGTCGAGGCTTCTCCACGGGTCTCACCGTCGGGATTAGCTGGAGGTGGTTGAGGAACTGCAGGGTCGGGGTGGCGATGATGACCATCGCGGGGATTGTTGGCCACAATCCCGTTGGACTGTGCTCCCAAAAGGCGACGAAGCACTTCTGGGGTCATCAAAGCACCTGGGGATGACCTCAAGGTCTCGATCGGGTGTCCGAACAGCATGACTGGGTTGTCGGCGTCGGGCTCGTACTCTCCTCTCGCCGGGGCTCGACGAACCAGCTCTCCACGAGCTGCGATCAGATCAATGGTGATTTGATCGAACAGTTCCTCTAGTGCACCTACATAGTGCACCAGATGCAACAATGCAGGATCCGTCTCATGATCTCCGTTGGCAACTTGGGGTGGTCTACCATACCCTTCATATGCAGGGTAGTAGTAGAACGGCGATAGTTAACTCTGGCGACAACCGCCGGAGTTGAACTATAGCCTCTCGAGCAGCTAGCTGGATGGCTTGTGGCTCGAAGGAAGTTGTCCTTCGGTGAACTCAGAGGCGTTTCCGCTGACAGACCCCTACCGTAGATGTGCACAGTGGCCCAGAATTGACGGCTCTCACAGCTCATGGATCCTTGGTACACAACATTTCTGGGGGCTCTTCTAACGCATAGGCACGACGGGTGAGGTTTGCGAGTATGGTCACAAAACCTCCAAGGTTGGTTGCTGTGGTCTCATTGTGCACTACGGGCCGAGCATTATGGCTTGGTCTGGGATAGAGGTTGTCTTTGTCTTTGGGTTGAGGCGAGCGTGCCCTTTTTATAGAAAAGGGGACGAAGTCTTCCTTCAGACGCTTGCGAATGAGACATTATAGGCGTCGGTCCTTTGGCGGCGTGATCGATCGCTAGGTTGATAGGTTGGGCACCGACTACCAAAAGCGTCGGGTCCTTTGGTGGCTATCTTGCATGAGAAGCTTGGCTGGGTTTAGGTTAAGGTCTGGTGGTTTGGCTTACCTAGGTTTATTGACCCGGCTAAGATAGGATTAGCCAATGGTCAGCCTGGCTCTGATACCAAGTTTGTCACGACCGGTTTTCCGGGTATTAATTTCCAGAAAATGGCCCTTGTGCTCACTAGCCCCATGATTACTGTTAGCTGATGAGGCACCAACTTGATACAGAAATTCCAAGCAAAATATAAAATATGCAGTACAAGACCATTCTGGTCTGTGAGTACAACAAATGGTTTCTAGTGGTTGATGGCAGAAGCGGTTTGTGGATCATCAGCATTTATGGGACTCCATTTCCCACAGGAACAGCTGACAAGGTTAACTCCTATCTTCGCGAGGCTGCTATCACCATTGCGTAGGTTCCGGGGCTGTCATCGCAACGCTCCTCTCCACGCAAGAAATCTGGCCAAGACAATAGCCAGGGACAAGCCAGTGAGTACTTTGAATGTACTCGCAAACATTATGAACACATGTATAATATAACAACCGATAATCATGCTCTGAAAATATTCTATGATCACGACGTCAGTCATAAAAAAAATCCTTGATGCATGCAAGCAGGTTATTAATATGTAACAATGAATATGTAATGACAGAGTAGGAATAAAATGCACCATTCGGATGTCTAAAGCGACGTCTCGAATTGATGGTATGTACAAGCCTGCCTCATTCGGGCGTCTGAGCGACACCACATAAAGGGCTTATAACGTAAAATAAATAACAAGCATGCCACAGTCGGGCATCTCAGCAAAACCACATAAAGGGCTTATAAAGTAAATGAATAACAAGCATGTTACGGTCCAGGCGTCAAATGACACCACATAAAGGGCTTATAAAGTAAATGAATAACAAGCATGCCATAGTCAAGGCGTCTCGGCGACACCACATAAAGGGCTTATAAAGTAAATAAGTAACAAGCATGCCACGATCGAGGCGTCAAATGACACCACGAAAAGGGCTTATAAATAATCACAGTGAATATCCAGGAGGTAGAACCATCCCAGGGATACTAGATAATTCAAATAATATAACGGGTTAGTCCATAACAAAATAATAATCATGGTCCTCAAAAGTCACAAGTCGGACCCCAAGTTTGGTTTAACAGTTTCTCCTCCGAAGACCGACACTAAGACCAACACTTGACCCATCCCAGACTGTTGTCCTTAACCATGGACACGGCTATTCGAATAGGTTTAAACTCTGCAGAGGGTGTACTCTTTACCCATGAGTAACAGATTCCTTTAGCCCATCGGGACTAATTCCGTCTACGGCCTTTTAGTTGAAAACACACCTAACTTGCACACACCAGCTTAACTTACCGGTGTCTGGAATCACCCACGACGCCTGTCAAGCAAAACTCTAAGTGGGGAGGCTACAACCTCGCGTAGCATGGGATCAAATTTATATCGCACGCTCTAAGGGGTGGCCTCCCCTCTCGGTCTCAACCGGAAACACCCATGCCCCCGGACCAGGTGGCTCGCCTACCGGCTACAACCGTATCTTCCACCATGGCCTCTCAGACGGTGTGTGCTAGAAAGGGGTTGACGACTTGCTGAACTGCACCCTACTTGTTGTAGAGACAAGTGGTAGTACGAAACAAGTATGGGGGTTACTGGAACAAGACTCGATCTATGGTCGACTCAGGAGGTTTAAGTATTCCCTGCATGATTAGCATAACAAATATATTTCATCTAACAGACAGAATCACCACTCATCATACCCCTCATGCCATGCCGGACACACTCGTCTCGACGAGGAACTAGGGACAAGCTCGGGTCTACCCAAGACAGAGACTTTCCCGTTTTCCTTCCGGTAGGCACGAAAGGCATACGAGGATGATCACTATCACAAGCATGTCCATTTCCAACAGCAAGGAAATTTCCAATAAGCATTCATGCAAATGATCACATCACCACATAAAATAACGAGTTCTACGTATTGAGGTGGTGTCATAATCGTGTCAAACAATGCATGCAAAATATTATGCCAGGGTTCAGAATGCTTCCCTTCAAGGTGTGGAGAGGCAGGGTGCACTCCAAAACTTTTGAAAGCTTTCATGGGTAGAGGAGCAAGTTAGAAGATGGTTGCAGTACAAATCACCAAGTTGCACCAGAGTGAAGATGAGGATGATTCACTCAAATCTTTCAAAGAACATCCCTGGATTTTTGCATAAAATGGAATAATATGCTCCTACTGACATCCCAAAATTTTGGTAGAAGTTTTAAAGAAATATTTAAATAGGTTGTAGTGCAAAAGTGAGATTTGACCAGATTTGAAAACTTGGTGTAGAACTCAAAATATCCAAAGATTGAAATATATTTTTTGCATAAAAGTGATTTTAACACATCACATGGCATCCCCAAATTTTGGTGGAATTTTTGAATGAATTTATAAAAGGGTTGCAGTGCAAATGGGACCCTAAACTTATGAAAAACCCTTTTGGAGAAATAAAGCTCAGGGAAAGATAATTATATAAATAATCCCACTGATAAAAGGATTGTTTTATTTGAGAGGGAAAATGAGTCCAAAAATGATTGAAAAGTTTTCACTAGGGAAAAAAATCCATAATAATAAAAAGAAGGAAGGTTCTGAAATCAAGAGGGAATCCAAAAAAAAAATTTAAGTTCCTGGCAAAATTTTAATTAATAAAACAAGGTTAATTTTTTTTGGGGTGTTACAATTTGCCATTTGCCTCTCGTTTTCCTCTCCCCCACTTCACCCTTGCCGTTTTATTCGCCCTCTCTTTCCGTTTGCCTCTTTCCCGTTGTTTTTCTTGTGCCATGGCCGAATCAAAAAGGGCTAAGGGCTCTCTCCACGGTTTTAATACTTTGGATAGTCCCTCTGTCCTCTCTAAACTCATAAATAATGATGCTATGGAAAGAACTACCGGGGTTATCAATGAGGGTTTGAATAATTTCGATGAAGATGATCCCGGAATTTTTCATTATTTAATTGACGAGTCTTTGAAAGATGCTTGGGATAGGCTTTTAAGGATCCGAGCTAGCTACGTGCCCCAATATCAAATTGAGATATACCTAAAAAGCTTTTATGTTGGGTTGCCCGCTTTGTTCAAGCAACTTTTAGATTCTATTTTTGAAGAGGGTTTTCTTGAAGGGGATCTCATAGATACCTATGAAAATATGAAAAGTATATTTGGGCACCCTATGAGTGAGAAAGTTGAATCCACCTCTCTTTTGTGCTTTTACCAAAACGAAATTATCAAAGAGATGAAAGCTAGCTTAGATGCAAATTTCCGTAGCGTGCTTAATATTTCTTCCACCATTAATGGCCACGTGCTTTCTCAAAATAGAAAGATAAATTCTATAGATAATAAATTTTGTCTTTTCTTTCCCAACACCAAAGATGGCAATACCTAGATCTATCCTTGCCTTTATGCCTAGCTAGGGGTGTTAAACGATAACGCTTGTTGGGAGGCAACCCAATTTTATTTTTATTTCTTGATTTTTGGTTCTGTTTAGGAATAACTAATCCATCTAGCTTCTGTTTAGATGTGGTTTTATGTTTTAATTAGTGTTTGTGCCAAGTAGAACCTTTGGGAAGACTTGGGTGAAGTCTTTTTGATCTTGCTGTAAAAAACAGAAACTTTAGCACTCACGAGATTAGCTACAACTTTTTACTGAAGAGTGATATTTAGATGATTCTTGTTGCAGATGATTAATAGATCAATTCCTCACGTCCAGAAATTTATTTTATAATTTTTGGAGTTCTAGAAGTATGTGTCTGATACAGATTACTACAGACTGTTCTGTTTTTGACAGATTCTGTTTTTCGTGTGTTGTTTGCTTATTTTGATGAATCTACGGCTAGTATCGGAGGTTATAAACCATAGAGAAGTTGGAATAAAGTAGGTTTAACACAAATATAAATAAAGAATGAGTTCATTACAGTACCTTGAAGTGGTGTTTTGTTTTCTTTTGCTAACGGAGCTCGTAAGATTTTCTGTTAAGTATTGTGTTGTGAAGTTTTCAAGTTTTGGGTAAAGATTTGATGGATTATGGAACAAGGAGTGGCAAGAGCCTAAGCTTGGGGATGCCCAAGGCACCCCAAGGTAAAATACAAGGACAACCAAAAGTTTAAGCTTGGGGATGCCGGAAGGCATCCCTCTTTGTCTTCGGCCCATCGGTAACTTTACTTGGAGCTATATTTTTATTCACCACATGATATGTGTTTTGCTTGGAGCGTCTTGTATGATTTGAGTCTTTAATTTTTAGTTCACCACAATCATCCTTTCTGCACACACCTTTTGGGAGAGACACACATTAATTGGAATTTATTAGAATACTCTATGTGCTTCACTTATATCTTTTGAGCTAAACAGTTTTTGCTCTAGTGCTTCACTTATATCTTTTAGAGCACGCTGGTGGTTTTATTTTATATAAATTATTGATCTCTCATGTTTCACTTATATTATTTTGAGAGTACTTTGGAACAACATGGTAATTTGCTTTGGTTATAAAATTAGTCCTAATATGATAGGCATCCAAGATGGATATAATAAAAACTTTCGTATAAGTGCATTGAATACTAAGAGAAGTTTGATACTTGTTAAATTGTCATCCAAATTCTACCATATTGGACTACATGTAGTACATATGGTGTGGGCCTTTGCATTGGTACCGACGCGCACGAGTACAACTTGTTTACTTGTCCTACAAGGACTCCTATGTGTTGCCCCTCATATATACTCCATGTAGTCGCACCTAAGACGGTCTGTCGTCTCATGCTTGTAATACTCCTCCTCATAGTGATTGCGCCTTCGTGCGTCTTTGGTTTTCTCCCTCAAGGGTTTCCACGTAAAAATCTGTGTCTCTCGTGTCTCGTTTTATCTCATTTATCTAACAAGTGGTATATAGAGCCAAGTTACAGATACGAGATTGAGATCGGGAGAATTAGGGTTGCACGTCTGTGTCGCCGGTGTGTGACCAGGCGATACGAAGCCGGATCGATTTTTCAGCCGAGACCGACAGGATTTCCCAGGGGAGCAGTCGTCCGTGGCCATCACAAAGCTTCCGCCGCTCCATCGCGTCAAATCGCCAAGTCGCCAGACCGAGTTTTTCCGCTGCAGCCATTCTTGACCAAGTCGGCGAGAGTTCTGCCGAGTTGTTGCCACTGCTGTTGCACTAGGGGCGCTGCCCACACCGCCTCGCCATCGCTTCTATGTCAAATCAGAAGGCTTCAAGTCCCGAGGGAATCAACCACATCGCTGCTGCTACTTTTGCCTGGCGTGAAGACTAGTACAGTATTGCACAAATTTGTTCGACTCATGGCATCCATGAAGTACTATCTTCCGCTGCTGGACCGTGACACAAGGTTTACCCTATGGCAAGTCAAGATGAGGGCGTTGTTGGCACAGTCCGACTATGATGAAGCATTGTATAGTTTTGGGAAGAACCGGATTCAGGACTGGACTGATATGGAGAAAAGAATTGATTGTAAGGCATTGTCACAAATTCAACTCCATTTGCATAATAATATTTTGCAGGAAGTTTTGAGCGAGAAAACTGCCGCCGCTCTATGGTTAAAGCTGGAAGGGATTTGCATGACTAAAGATCTCACCAGCAAGATGCATCTGAAGCAAAATTTATTTTTGCACAGGTTACCCGAGGGAGGTAATGTTTTGAATCATATTTCCGAATTTAAAGAGATCATATCTGATCTAGCTGCAATGGAGGTTATGTATGAAGAGGAAGATACTGCTTTGATGCTACTTTGTTCACTGCCAAGTTCCTATACCAATTTTAGAGACACCATATTATATAGTCGTGATACTCTCACGCTTAATGAAGTTTATGAAGCTTTGAACTCCAAGGAGAAGATGAAATTAATGGTGCCTCATGATTGTTCGAGTTCATCCCAAGCCGAGGGATTATCTGTCCATGGCAGGACAAAGGATAAGAACTCACTTAATGGAAACAGAGGAAAAAGTAAGAACGGCTATAGGGGCCGGTCGCAATCCAGAGACAAGAAATATTGCAAATATTGCAAGAGAGACGGGCATGACATCTCAGAGTGTTTCAAGTTGCAGAACGAGGAATAGAGAAAAGGTAACAAACAAGGTGAAAATTCTGCTAACGTTGCTCGTGATGGTAGTTCCGATGATGCTCTTGTCGTTATTGCTGGATGTGCTGAGACCAATGATGAGTGGGTACTTGACACTGCATGCACTTTTCATATGTGTCCACATAGAGATTGGTTTAATACTTTTGATTCCACTACTTCTGCTGGTTCTGTTTTGGGTTTTGATAATTCACCATGCAAGATTGAAGGCATAGGTTCCGTTCGAATCAAGATGTTTGATGGCACAATCAGAACTTTGACAGATGTTCGGTATATTCCGAAGATGAAGAGAAACCTTATCTCTGTTAGTGCCCTTGATGCAAAGGGTACAAGTATTCAGGTGGAGATAGTGTTTTGAAGGTCACCAAAGGTTCCCTTATTATGATGAAAGGTGACTTAAGTTCGACCAATGGTCTTTAATACCTTCGAGGTTCTATTTTCAGGTAACGCTACTCCAGTTATTTCAAAGAATTCTGATTGTGATGCTGCTAACCTTTGGCATATGCGTCTTGGACATATGAGTGAACTTGGTTTAGCAGAGTTAAATAAGAGAGGTCTTCTTGATGGATATGAACCTGGTAAATTGAAATTTTGCGAGCATTGCATCTTCGCCAAGCACAAGAGGGTGAAGTTCAACACTTCGGTTCATACAACTGAAGGTATTCTTGATTATGTTCATTCTGATTTATGGGGACCATCTCGCAGAAAGTCACTAGGTGGTGCTAGTTACATGCTGACTATTATTGATGATTATTCGAGAAAAGTTTGGCCTTATTTCTTGAAGCATAAATATGAAGCATTCTCAGCATTTAAGGAGTGGAAGATTATGATTGAAAGACAAACTGAAAAGAAGGTAAAAATACTTCGCACTGATAATGGTATGGAATTCTGTTCTAAGCAATTTAAGAATTATTGCAAGTCTCAAGGCATTGCCAGACATTACACCGTTCCTTATACTCCTCAACAAAACGGTATTGCTGAGCGTATGAACATGACCATTATTTCCAGAGCCCGTTGCATGTTGTCCAATGCAGGTTTCATAGGCGTTTTTGGGCTGAGGTCGCTTCCACTGCTTGTTATATCATTAACCGTTCACCATCTATTGCTCTTAATAAGAAAACTCCAATTGAGGTATGGTCTGGTTCACCTGCTGATTATTCATAGTTGAGAGTTTTTGGTTGCACTGCTTATGGTCATGTTGATAATGGAAAGTTGGAGCCTAGGGCTGTTAAGTGCATCTTTCTTGGTTATAAGTCTGGTGTTAAAGGTTTTAAATTGTGGAATCCTGAAACCCAAAAGGTTGTTTTTAGCAGAAACGTTATCTTTAATGAATCTACTATGTTACATGATGTTTCATCTACTAATGTTCCTGTTGAGAGTGAACATCAGCCTATTGTTCAGGAGCCTACTTTTCAGGTGGAGCATGTTATTGATTCAGGTGATACATCTGGTAATGAAATTGTTGATGCACATGATGAACCCGTCGTTGATGATGATCTGGTCACTCCCCCTCCAAATAGGCCTATTGTCCCGCCCAGTTGGAATCTTGCACGTGGCAGAGTTAGGCGGGGTATTAATAAACCTGACAGGTTAATTGAAGAGTGCAATATTGTTTCTTTTGCTTTATCTGTTGCAGAGGAAATTGAAGGTAATACTGATCCTTCTTCATATCCCGAGGCTATTATTTCTAGTGATAGTAATAAGTGGATGACCGCTATGCATGATGAGATGGATTCACTTGAAAAGAATGGCACTTGGGATTTAGTAAGATTACCTGGAGAGAAGAAACCTATTCGTTGCAAGTGGGTTTTCAAAAGGAAAGAAGGTGTTTCTCCTAATGATGAGACAAGATATAAAGCAAGGTTAGTTGCTAAAGGTTATAGCCAGATTCCAGGTATTGACTATAACGAAGAAGTCTTTTCTCCTGTTGTGAAGCATAGCTCTATTCGCACTTTACTCAGTATTGTTGCCATGCATGATCTTGAGCTTGAACAATTGGATGTTAAAACTGCATTTTTACATGTAGAATTAGAAGAGGATATTTATATGGAACAACCGGAAGGTTTTGTTATTCCTAGAAAAGAAAAGCTTGTCTATAAGTTAAAGAAATCTCTTTATGGATTGAAGCAATCCCCTAGACAGTGGTACAAGAGATTTGACACCTTTATGCTCTCTCAAGGTTTCAAAAGGTCTAATTATGATAGTTGTGTTTATTTGAAAACTGTCAATGGTTCAACTATTTATTTGCTCCTTTATGTTGATGATATGCTAATTGCTGCAAAGAGTATTTCAGAGATTAATGAACTAAAGAAGCAATTGAGTGATGAATTTGAGATGAAGGATTTGGGTGCAGCAAAGAAAATACTTGGCATGGAAATATCCAGAGATAGACCGTCTGGAAAAGTGTATCTAAGTCAAAAGGGATATATTGATAAAGTTCTTCATCATTTTAATATGCATAATGCCAAGTCAGTAACTACTCCATTAGCCGCGCACTTCAAATTATCATCAGCTTTATGTCCTAAGTTAGATGCAGATATTGAGTACATGTCTAGAGTTCCTATTCGAGTGCAGTTGGTTCACTTATGTTCCCTACCATATTTTCTGACAGTCAAAGTGCCATATATCTTACAAAGAATCCAATGTATCATGAGAGAACAAAGCACATTGATGTCAGATTTCATTATATACGAGATGTTGTTGCTGAAGGAAATTTGAAGGTATGCAAGATAAGTACTCATGATAATCTTGCTGATATGATGACGAAGCCAGTTCCTACCAATAAGTTGGGCTTTGCTCAGGCTTAGTTGGTATTTCTCACTAGTCCTATGGACTTTGACGCACAAGGTATTTATGTCAATTTGGATGGAGTTATTCACTTTCTTCGACTACTGGAGGGAATTTGGCTCAAGGTGGAGATTGTTAAATTGTGATCCAAATTCTACCGTATTGGACTAGACGTAGTACATATGGTGTGGGCCTTTGTGTTGGTACTGACGCGCACGAGTAGAACTCGTTTACTTGTCCTACAAGGACTCCTATGTGTTGCCCCTCATATATACTCCATGTAGTTGCACCTAAGACGGTCTGTCGTCTCATGCTTGTAATACTCCTCCTCATAGTGATTGCACCTTCGTGCGTCCGTGGTTTTCTTCTGCAAGGGTTTCCACGTAAAAATCCGTGTCTCTCGTGTCCCGTTTTATCTCGTTTATCTAACAATACTTGATAATTGTTTTGAGATATGAAGATGGTGATATTAGAGTCATGCTAGTTGAGTAGTTGTGAATTTGAGAAATACTTGTTCTAAAGTTTGTGATTCCCATAGCATGCACGTATGGTGACCCGTTATGTGATGAAGTTGGAGCATGATTTATTTATTGATTGTCTTCCTTATGAGTGGCGGTCGGGGACGAGCGATGGTCTTTTCCTACCAATCTATCCCCCTAGGAGCATGCGCATAGTACTTAGTTTCGATAACTAATAGATTTTTGCAATAAGTATGTGAGTTCTTTATGACTAATGTTGAGTCCATGGATTATACGCACTCTCACCCTTGCACCATTCCTAGCCTCTCTAATACCACGCACCTTTCGACGGTATCATACACCCACCATATACCTTCCTCAAAACAGCCACCATACCTACCTATTATGGCATTTCGATAGCCATTCTGAGATATATTGCCATGCAACTTACCACCGTTCCGTTTATTATAACATGCTTCATCATTGTCATATTACTTTGCATGATCATGTAGTTGATATCGTATTTGTGGCAAAGCCACCTTTAGAATTCTTTCATACATGTCACTCTTAATTCATTGCATATCCCGGTACACCGCCGGCGGCATTCACATAGAGTCATATTTTGTTCCAAGTATCGAGTTGTAATTCTTGAGTTGTATGTAAATAAAAGTGTGATGATCATCATTATTAAAGCATTGTCCCAAGTGAGTAAAGGATGATGGAGACTATGATTCCCCCATAAGTCGGGATGAGACTCCGGACGAAAAAAAAGAAAAAAAAGAGGCCAAAAGAAAAAAAAGAAGGGCCAAAAAATGAGAGAAAAAGAGAGAAGGGACAATGTTACTATCCTTTTTCCACACTTGTGCTTCAAAGTAGCACCATGATCTTCATGATAGAGAGTCTCTTATTTTACCACTTTCATATACTAAGTGGGAACTTTACATTATAGAACTTGGCTTGTATATTCCAATGATGGGCTTCCTCAAAATACCCTAGGTCTTCGTGAGCAAGCAAGTTGGATGCACACCCACTTAGTTTCTTTTGTTGAGCTTTCATACACTTATAGCTCTAGTGCATCCGTTGCATGGAAATCCCTGCTCACTCACATTGATATCTATTGATGGGCATCTCCATAGCCCATTGATACGCCTAGTTGACGTGAGACTATCTTCTCCTTTTTGTCTTCTCCACAACCACCATTCTATTCCACCCATAGTGCTACGTCCATGGCTCACGCTCATGTATTGCATGAAAATTGAAAAAGTTTGAGAACATCAAAAGTATGAAACAATTGTTGGGCTTGTCATCGGTGTTGTGCATGATTTAAATACTTTGTGTGGTGAAGATAGATCATAGCCAGACTATATGATTTTGTAGGGATAACTTTCTTTGGCCATGTTATTTTGAGAAGACATCATTGCTTTATTATTATGCTTGAAGTATTATTATTTTTATGTCAATATTAAAATTTTATCTTGAATCTTTCGGATCTGAACATTCAAGCCAGAATAAAGAAAATTACATTGAAGAATATTCTAAGTAGCATTCCACATAAAAAAAATTCTATTTTTATCATTTACTTACTCGAGGACGAGCAGGAATTAAGCTTGGGGATGCTTGATATGTGTCCAACATATCTATAATTTTTGATTGCTCCATGCTATTATATATTCTTTTTCGGATGTTTAATGGGATTATTTATACACTTTTATATTATTTTTGGGACTAACCTACTAACCCAAGGCCCAGTGCAAATTGCTGTTTTTTTTGCCTATTTCAGTGTTTCGCAGAAAAGGAATATCAAACGGAGTCCAAACGGAATGAAACCTTCGGGAGAGTCATTTTTGGAACAAACATGATCCAGAGGACTTGGAGTGGACGTCAAGAAATCAAAGAGGAGGCCACGAGGCAGGGAGGCGCGCCTGCCCCCTGCGCACGCCCCCACCCTCGTGGGCCCCTCGTGGCTCCACCGACCTACTTCTTCCTCCAATATATACCTACGTACCCCGAAACCATCCAGGAGCACCACGAAACCCTATTTCCACCGCCGCAACCTTCTTTACCCGTGAGATCCCATCTTGGGGCCTTTTCCGATGCTCCGCCGGAAGGGGCATCGATCACGGAGGGCTTCTACATCAACACCATAGCCTCTCCGATGATGTGTGAGTACTTTACCATAGACCTTCGGGTCCATAGATATTAGCTAGATGGCTTCTTCTCTCTCTTTGGATCTCAATACAAAGTTCTCCTCGATCTTCTTGGAGATCTATTTGATGTAACTCTTTTTGCGGTGTGTTTGTCGAGATCCGATGAATTGTGGGTTTATGATCAAGATTATCTATGAACAATATTTGAATCTTCTCTGAATTCTTTTATGTATGATTGGTTATCTTTGCAAGTGTCTTCGAATTATCAGTTTGGTTTGGCCTACTAGATTGATCTTTCTTGCAATGGGAGAAGTGCTTAGCTTTGGGTTCAATCTTTATGCTGTTCGATCCCAAAGGATGTAAAGGGAAACGACACATATTGTATTGTTGCCATTGAGGATAAAAGATGGGGTTTATATCATATTGCTTGAGTTTATCCCTCTACATCATGTTATCTTACCTAATGCGTTACTCTGTTCTTATGAACTTAATACTCTAGATGCATGGTGGATAGCGGTCGAGGTGTGGAGAAATAGTAGTAGATGCGGTGAGTCGGTCTACTTGTCACGGACGTGATGCCTATATACACGATCATGCCTAGATATTCTCATAACTATGCTCAATTCTATCAATTCCTCGACAGTAATTTGTTCACCCACCGTAATACTTATGCTATCTTCAGAGAAGCCACTAGTGAAACCTATGGCCCCGGGTCTATTTTCCATCATATTAATTTCCCGCCAACTAGCTATTTATGTCGCTGTTTATTTTGCAATCTTTACTTTCAATCTTTATCATAAAAATACCAAAAATATTATCTTATCATCTCTATCAGATCTCACTTTTGCAACTGGCCGTCAAGGGATTGACAACCCCTTTTGAGGAGACAACTAGAGATATTCTTGCTTGTAAGGATAGAGATGATATAGAGAAATTATTATGCAAGTATAAAGAAAAATCTTTGAATGCTAGAATGCAATATGATCCTAAGTTTGCTAATTCACCTATCTTTATTGATGATAATGATTATGAATTCTTTGTCGAATTCGCAGTTAATTACTTTGGTTGAATCTGATCCTTTCCATGGTTATGAAACTGAAACTATTGTGGCACATCTTACTAAGTTGAATGACATAGCCACCCTTTCTACTCATGATGAGAAACCTCGCTATTACTATATTCTCAAATTATTTCCATTCTCATTAAAGGGTGATGCTAAAGCTTGGTACAATACTCTTTCTCCTGGTTGTGTGTGTAGTCCCCAGGATATGATTTATTACTTCTATGAAAAATATTTCCCTGCTCATAAGAAACAAGCTGCATTACAGGAAATATTTAACTTTGTGCAAATTAAAAAAGAGAGTCTCCCACAAGCTTAGAGGAGGCTTTGCCAATTGCTTAATGCTTTGCCTGATCATCCTCTTAAGAAAAATGAAATACTCGATATCTTCTATAATGGACTAACCGATGCTTCTAGGGATTTCCTAGAAAGTTGTGCTAGTTGTGTTTTTAGGGAACGAACTATTGGGCAAGCTGAAGAATTATTGAATAACATATTGAAAAATTATGATGATTGGACTCTTCCTGAACCACCGCCTAAACTCACTCTGAAGAAGAGGGGTATATGATATCTCAGTCCTGAAGATATGCAAGAGGCAAAGAAATCTATGAAGGAAAAAGGTATTAAAGCTCATGATGTTAAAAATTTACCTCCTACTGAAGAAATACATGGGCTTAGTACACCACCACTGCCTGAGGTGGTAGAGGTAAATTCTCTAATGAAATTCAATGATAATGACAATCCTCACAATATGCACCCTAGTCAATGCCTTTATGAGTTTGAGAATTATATTAGAAAGTAAGATCACTTCAATGCAAAGGTTATGAAACAATTGAAATACAATTCTGATATGATTGCTCGCTTGAGTGACTTGTTATTTAGAATCTCAAATGATGTTAGAGGTGTAGGGAAGCAGGCTTCTATGGTTCAAACTCAGTTAGAACAAGTTGCTTAATCTCAAAGAGAGTTGCTTGATGAAATGAATAATAATATATGTGACTTTGTTGTTAGAGTAGCAACTGGAGGAGGTAAAATGACTCAGGAACCACTTTATCCTGAGCGACACCCAAAAAGAATTGAACAAGACTCTCAAAGAGTTAGTACTGATGCACGTAGTCCTTCTAAAAAGAAAAGAAGAAGAAAAATGATAGGACTTTGCATGCCTTTAGTGAACCTGAAGTAGAAAAACCTCCTGATAATGATAATTAACTTTCTATCTCTAATGCTGAAACTCAATCTGGTAGTGAACACTCACCTTCCGATAATGAAAAAGATAATGATGAGGTTCATGAATACACTCCAACAAATAATAAAGAACCAGACAATGATGTTGAGATAGAACCAGCAGTTGATCTTGATAACCCACAACCTAAGAATAAAATATATGATAAAAGAGACTTTGTTGCTAGAAAACACGGTAAGCAAAGAGAACTTTGGGATCAAAAACCTATGCCCTTTCCACCTAAGTCAACTAAAAAGAAAGATGATAAAGAATTTGAACACTTTGCTGAAATGCTTAGGCCAGTCTTTTTGCGTACTCGCTTGACTGATATCTTAAAAATGCCTCCTTATGCAAAGTGCATGAAACACATCATCACCAATAAGAGAAAAATACCGGAAGCTAAAATATCCACCATGCTTGCTAATTATGATTTTAAAGATGGAGTACCTAAAAAACTTGGAGATTCGGGAATACCAACTATACCTTGCTCCATCAAAAAAAACTATGTGAAAACTGCTTTATGTGATTTGGGACCTGGTGTTAGTGTTATGCCTTTCTCTTTATATAGAAGACTTGATTTGAATAAACTCACACCTACTGAAATATCTTTGCAAATGGCTGACAAATCAACTGCCATACCTATTGGTATTTGTGAGGATGTGCCCGTTGTTGTTGCTAATGTTACTATTTTGACTAACTTTGTAATACTTGAGATGCCCGAGGACGACAACATGTCAATTATCCTTGGTAGACCCTTCTTGAATACTGCAGGGGCTGTTATTGATTGCAATAAAAGCGAGGTCACTTTTCATATCAATGGTAATGAGCATATGGTGCACTCTCCGAAGAAACAATTCCAAGCGAATGGTCTCAATGTTATTGAAAAATCTCCGTCAATCACTATTGGAAGTTTTCAACTACCTCTACCTACTGTTAAAAAGAAATATGAAATGCTTATTTTTGGGGACTTTCATATCCCCATCGAGGTAACTTAGTGATTTACGAAAGTTCTTCGGTTTCATGCTAATCGAAACTAGTTGTTAATAAGACTTGATCAACCTTATTAATGGATCATTTTTGAGAGGTATGAAGTTGATGAATTTAGTAAGCACTACCTTCTGTCCTTATTTTTGTTTTATGTTTTTATTAGTTAAATAAAATAAAATGCCATGTTTTATCTGTTTTCTGAATTTCCCGTGCAATAAAAAATGACCAAAAAATAAAAGTTCTCCAAATGCCCTAAAAATTTAATACGCTTTTTTCTGAATGTTTAAGAATTTTTGGTGAAAATAACAACAGAGGGAGGTGCACCAGGTTGCCATAACCCACCTAGGCGCGCGAGGACCCCCAGGTGCGCCCTGGTGGGTTATGGTCCACACATTGTCGGATTTCGGGTTCCGACAGACCCTCTAGGTTCGAACTCTGGGGTGCGCACGGAGATCTTGCCCCCTACCTACATGCACCTCGTCGCCTCGCTAGGATCTAAACTACCAAAGGGACAACACAAGAGACACAAGGTTTATACTGGTTCGGGCCACCATTGTGGTGTAACACCCTACTCTAGTGTGTGGTGTGGTGGATTGCCTCTTGGGCTGATGATGAACAATACAAGGAAGAACAACATCGCGAGGGTAAGGTGTTCTTGTGGCTAGGCTCTCGATCGGATTGGATCAAGCTAAGATGAGGCGAGATGTCTAGATCTCTCCAAGATTCTGGATCCTCGATCCCCCTACCATGTGGGTGGCTAGTCCTATTTATAGGCAAAGGCCCTGGGCCTCTTCCCAAATATTGAGCGGGAAGGGCGCCAACAGTTGGCCATTTTGAAGGGGAACATCTAGTATACTTATCCTGACTAAAGTTGGTCCTCGCCTGTCAAAGGCTCTGGTGGTGATGCCGGCTTGGGCTCCACGATGACCTCCTTCCTGCCGTTGCGACGGTCTTGGTCTTGTTGCACCAAAACGGATGCCTTTGCTTGATACTCTCGGCGCTTGCCTCCTTTGCACCAAAGAGGAAATGAGGACATCGCGCTGGCCGGGCGCTCACCGGGCGCCCTTGGTCGCCATGGCTATGCGTCATGGGCACCTCGTGAGGTACCCCGCCTTGATCTCTCCGCCTCGCGAGCCACCGACGAGGCTGCAGGCTCGAGGAAGCTTCGTCGTCCGCCTCATGAGGCTTGGCCTCGCGAGGGTCTTAAGCTTATACCGATGAAGATCGGCCGCTACTGGCCACCCTTGAGCCACGCCGCAGGCCGCAGTGTGCAAGTCTGGGTACCCCTGCTCCCGAACGCCGACAAGAGCCCCCGCCCAAGGCGCTACCGACTTGGCTTAGCAGAGAAGCGAAGGGGCAAGTGCGAAGCGCCGCGGGCCCTAACAGCCTGCGGCCTTTGGCGCCGCGTGGCGGTTGATTGGATGTGAGCGCCTTAGCAACTGCGCGAATCGACAAAAGAGCGGCATCTGTCTAGGCTTTGCTTCCTTTGTTCCCTGCAAGGAATCGAAAAGCGCGCCCCGCGGGGGCTTGTAAGGTGCCTGTGGTTCTGTTTGTTAATATGATCCTTGTCGTGAAGTAGTGCGAGAAGCTCATTCCGTCTTAGCTTATTTCTTCCTTTCGAACCTCACGAGGGCTTGGTGCTCTGCACCGGCTGTGTCCCGTCCCAAGGCAGGCTTCACTGCCGCTGGTATGCTGTGTCATGATGCCGTGGTCAAGGCCAGGAGGTGAGCGGCCCGGGTCCAAAGAAGAGCCCCTGAGTCGCGATGCTCAGGAGGTCCCCTTTAGCGCTCAAGCAGCCATCGTTCAGTGAGGAAGGAGTGCAACGTTGCTAACACGGGATTGCATTAGGTGCGAGGTCGGCGCTGCGATAGCCAGCGTTTCCGGAGGGTGACTTATCTTGGGAGTCAGGGACCGCTTCCTGGTGCAACGTTAGGTCCACGCATCGGCAGGCGAGGGGTTGCCTGGCGAGGTCCCCGCGTGCCTCTTCCCTCTCGCCTTTGCTCCCCTTTTCTACTCTACGCCCCGGTCCCGGCCCTCGAGCGGTGTCACCGTCGCTGGTATGCCAGGTCGCGATGCCGTGGTCAAGGCCAGAGGGTGAGGGCTGGAGAGCCAGTAGGAGCCTGTGAGTCACAATGCTCAGGTACCCCACCTTTAACGTGCAAGCGGTTCGCGCGGACGAGAGTTAAGAAGACGCCGTGAGGACCTCGCCTGGCGCTGCGCCTTGAAGATATCCTGCAGGCTCACGACAAGAAGAACAAGAGTCCGCTATGACAAGCGACGATCAGCCGTTGGTTGTTTTGGAGGGGTGACGAGGCACTGGAGGCCTGACGAGGTGGCGCTGTGCGGGGCTGCCGCGGCCAGAGCTCAGCCATTCAGGTTTGTCGGCGTTGCAGGGACGGACCCATGCGCAAGCTGCCGTTGCTGGGGAGCAGCTCCGCCGGGCCGGTGTCAGTCAAGCGGGCAACTAGGTCAAGCACGTTAACCACGAAGGAGCAAGTTCATTTAGATAGGTGCAGGGAAGGCATGCGTCGCTGGGTCTGGCCCGAGCGACTTGGGGATGATGTAGCCCGTGGGGCGCCCCCAACAAATTAAGCTAGGAACATGAAGCAAAAGGGATACACGCCGTAGGGATGGACCCACGCGGCCTGGGAATGATGCAGCCCCGGGGGGGCGCTCCCGGCTGGAAATGAAACTTGAAGGATGTCACCTGATAACGTTGAAGACGAGGGGATGCTGAAGTAGCGGACGTCGGGGGCTGCGAAAGCCGATCTTGACGAGCCCCCAGGCCCAGGAGCCTCGGGAGGCTCCGGAGGCGCTGGTGGCTCCTCGCAGACCATCTCCATCTCCGCCAGGACTGCGGAACGCCTGGCCTCTTGAGCCTCCAGGATGCTCCCCATGAGGCGCTGGCGCGTGGCGGCCGCGTTCGGCACGCCGTAGGGCATGCGAACGTAGCTGTGGGGTGGACCTTCGCAGCGCCCCACGCGTGAGGGCCAGAAGCGCTCCTGAGAGGCGGCTCGGTTGAGCCCTGGTATGTCGATGCAGACGCGCAGCCCACCATCCTCGCCTGGATGGGGAGCTACGGCGGGTAAGCGGCGGCTGCCACTCATGACTCTGGACTCCTGCAGCTCCTGAATGATCTGGCTGACGAACTCCTGAGGGTTTGGCCCTCCTTGCCTTGCTCCTTCCTAAGGGAAACGTGCTTTGAAACACGCCTCCAAGTGGTGCCCAAGCGCCTCCCTCGCGACCTTAGCAAGGTCGGTGGCCCTCCAGGAGAGTGCCCCCGAGCCTTGCTTGAGGAGGGCGCCGGGCGCGCCTTCCTATGCGACAGAAGGAGGTGCCCCCTGAACAGGCGCGGACCCTGAGGGGCCTGCCTCTCGAGGGGTCGGGCCTGGCGATGTCTTCTTCTTCTTGGGAGCAGTCTCGGGGAGCCTCCCGCTCCTGCGATCTGGGTCTTCAAGTGAAGCGGCTTGAAAAGCTCGCTCCAGGGGGCACACTGCGTCTCTTTCTTCACAAGGCACCGTGATGACTCCGCCGCTTCCTGGCATCTTGAGGACGTTGTAGCCGTGATGAGTCACGGCCATGAACTTGGCCAGAGCTGGGTACCCGAGGATGGCATTGGGGGATTTATCCGACTGACCGCGGTTCCTGCTTTCTTACCCTGCGCAGATATAGTTCGGGCTTTGCCCTGAAGGTTGTAAGAGCATTTTGGGAGGGGGAGCCCCTCATGTAAAAACTTGCATTCAGCGTATTAGTAGATGCGATATCACCCATACGCCTGCGCCAAGTGGCTGGCTTTGCGACGAGCTGGCTGGTTTGTTTACCTTCGACCCGCGTGGGCCCCGAGATGGCCTGCGGAGGGCTGGTGTCCCGAGGGTCTCCTGAACGAGCCCATTGAACCTGTAATGAAGACCTCCTGAGGGGGCGTGGCGACGGCAGTTCGGGCTCCACGGAAGCTAGGCCTGGCCCGGCTCGCGAGGGGCTCACGAGAGGAGGCAGCTGAGGCAGAGTGGTAACCAGAACGCGAGTGATTGCTCGAACGAGACTAAACACCCCTTCCCCGAACACACACAAATCTCAAGCTCAAATCCAACTTAAATCCAACGGGGGAAAACGACAGCCAAGGAGAAAAGCAAGGAAAGCAGAAAAAGGCCGCGTCCGGCACCTAGTCTAGTCTTGGACGTCTTCTCACCAGCGCGGAGCTAAGTGCTGCCACTGGGCGTGGGAGGGAGCCCCAGGGCCTGAGGCCGGCGCTCCTGAGACTCTGGGGCGTGTACAGCCCCAACTCATTATTACGTGAGAGTGTCACGGGCGGCGAGCTTCACAGGCATTGGCCTTCTTCACAGGCTCCGTGCCTTTCTCAGAAAAATGAGCTTCACAGGCGTTTGCCTTCTTCACAGGCTCTGGGCCTTTTCCAAAAGGCAACGCTTCACAGGCGTTTGCCTTCTTCACAGGCTCTGGGCCCTTTCCAAAACGCAACGCTTCACAGGCATTCGCCTTCTTCACAGGCTCTGGGCCTTTTCCAAAATGCAACGCTTCACAGGCATTCGCCTTCTTCACAGGCTCTGGGCCTTTTCCAAAATGCAATGCTTCACAGGCATTCGCCTTCTTCATAGGCTCTGGGCCTTTTCCAAAACACAACGCTTCACAGGCATTCGCCTTCTTCACAGGCTCTAGGCCTTTTTAGTGGTAAAACCTCCTTAGGTGCTGGATGTTCCACGCGTTCTGGACGGGCACCCCCTCATGTGTCTCCAAGCGCGCGGAGCCGGGCCTGGAAACATGAACAACCTTGAACGGGCCCTCCCACATGGGAGAGAGCTTATGCAGTCCCTCCCTGGAGAGAACCCGCCTGAGCACGAGGTCCCCTACCTCAAGAGTTCTGGGGCGGATGTTGCGGCAGTGGTATCGTCGCAGTGCTTGTTGGTACCTCTCCGCTCGTAACGCGGCTTCACGATGATGCTCCTCCCCCAGCATGACATCCGTCACCCGCATGGCGTCCTGCTGCGCCTCGTCGAACGCCAGGACCGGTGCGGAACGATGTCTGACCTCGTGAGGGAGGACCGCTTCAGCTCCATAGACCAGGAAGAACGGGGTCTCGCCAGTTGGCTTGGTCGCGGTCGTGACGAGCCGGTGCAGGGAGCACTCGGGCAGCTACTCGGGGGTGAGGGACCTCTTTACAGCTCTGCTCTTGCTGCGCTGGTGCCGGACGGAGTGGGTTCCGCCCAGGGACAACGCGCCTTGGGGCCAAGGCGCCTTCTTGAGGGGGAGGCGGCTGAGGCGCCCCTGGAGCTTCATCGCCGCCAGGCGGGCGCTGCAGCGAGAAGAAGGACGGCGCGGGGGAGCCCCCTGCGGCGCGGACGAGCTCGGCGACGCGGTCGAGCCACTCTTCGTAGATGTCATAGACAGGGCGGTAGCGCAGGAGCTTGTTTGCCGCGATGAGCGCGGCTCGTGCCTCCATGGGCGCACGGAGCGCGCAAGACGAAGAACTAGCTGGGGCGAGCGAAGGGGTAGCAGTACAGCCGTCTCGCCTCACGGACGGATGCTGGGACGATGCTTGCTGCTCGTTCCCTGCTAGGCCGGTTGCGGCGTTGACGGCAGGCGACGGGGAACGGCGGGGGCGGACGCCGACGGGGGCCGTCTGGGCGACGCGGGTAGCGAGAGCGGCACGGCGCTCAGCGCGGGCCCGACGAGCGTCTGACATAGACGCGACGGGCGGTGAAGAGCAGGGCGGCAGAACACGAATTCCGGTGCACCCCTACCTGGCGCGCCAAATGTCGGATTTCGGGTTCCGGCAGACCCTCTAGGTTAGAACTCTGGGGTGCGCACGGAGATCTCGCCCCCTACCTACCTGCACCTTGTCGCCTCGCTAGAATCTAAACTACCAAAGGGACAACACAAGAGACACAAGGTTTATACTGGTTCGAGCCACCATTGTGGTGTAACACCCTACTCCAGTGTGTGGTGTGGTGGATTGCCTCTTGGGCTGATGATGAACAATACAAGGAAGAACAGCCTCGCGAGGGTGAGGTGTTCTTGTGGCTAGGCCCTCGATCGGATTGGATCAAGCTAAGATGAGGCGAGATGTCTGGATCTCTCCAAGATTCCGGATCCTCGATCCCCCTACCATGTGGGTGGCTAGTCCTATTTATAGGCAAAGGCCCTGGGCCTCTTCCCAAATATTGAGCGGGAAGGGCGCTAACAATTGGCCATTTTGAAGGGGAACATCTAGTACACTTATCCTGACTAAAGTTGGTCCTCGCCTGTCAAAGGCTCTGGTGGTGACGCCGGCTTGGGCTCCACGATGACCTCCTTCCTACCGTTGCGACGGTCTTGGTCTTGTTGCACCGAAACGGATGCCTTTGCTTGGTACTCTCGCCTGCGCTTGCCTCCTTTGCACCAAAGAGGAAATGAGGACACTGCGTGGGCTGGCGCCCTTGGTCGTCATGGCTTGCGTCATGGGCACCTCGTGAGGTACCCCACCCTGATCTCTGCGCCTCCTCGCGAGCCAGCCTGACGAGGCCGTGCCTGAGGAAGCTTCCTGTCGTCCGCCCCGCGAGGCTTGGCCCCTCGCGAGGGTCTTGAGCTTGTGCTGATGAAGATGGGCCACGCTGGGCCACCCCTTGAGCCATGCCGCAGGCCACAGGCAGGCAAGTCTGGGTACCCCCATTCCCAGAACGCCGATACACGTGGGCCCCCTCACTTATCTCTTCATACCACTTCATCACCTACCTCCAAAAAAATCACCATTGCTCTCTCTCTCTCTCTCGTGTTCTTGCTCTCTAACCCGCGGATTTTGATCTCTTTGCTCGAAGCTGTGTTTCCGGAATTCTTTTGGGGGATTGTTGCTTGGTATGTGAATCCTCCATTTATCCAATTAGTTTTAGCTTTAGTGGTTTATATTTTGAATAATTAGCTACTCTTGGTGCTGCTATAGATGGGCTTGCATGTTGAATTCTTAGAGTTCTAAGTAGTTTGAATGCTTTCTATGGCCTCTAGGCATCCCTATGAGTAGTTGCTATAAATCTTGTAAAGTTTTGTTGATAAATTTTTGACAACCAAAAATTTTCAGAAAATTGTACGCGAACATGATGAACCTCTTTGGAAGGAGGTCTTCGAAGAGGAGATCCTCGGAGGCATCTTCTAGTGACATTTCTGTTCGTCGGTCTTATGTTGAACCAAGTGAAATTTCTATACGAGATGACGCCACCAAAACATGCTTATGGCCGTGCGACGATTATATGGTGCGTGTGGGCACTAAGGAGGAATTTGAGCAATATGTTCACAATGCCGGTCTCGGTCCCTACATTTAAGGTAAATGCAATCAACACCATACTTTCACTGAATCATTTGTCAAAGGATTTAAATTCCATCCCCGTGAGTCTAGGGTGTCATTTAAATTGTATGAAAATTCATTTACCATATCACTAGAGAGATTTTCTCACCACTGCAAAATCTCATTCTAGGGTTCGCTTGACGAACCACCAAGGTCTGAGTTCCAAGCATTTCTGACTAGCCTTTGCTATGGTGAGACGAGGGGAGTGACGCAAGGTAGAATAAAGAGTATTCATTTTCCGACAATTCAGTACTTTGCATTATTTAATGGGAAATGTATAGTAGGCAAACAAGACTATAGTACACTTTGTGCTCCAGACTTGAGCCTCATACGCACTGCTCTCAACTGTGGCAGAAGTTATAATCTTGGAGCGGTTGTTACACGCAGGTTGCAACACAACGCTAATAGTGGTTATTTCTATGGTGGAATTTATGGCACATGTTTATCAAGGGAGCTAGGTGTTTCACCTTTACCCTATGACCCTATTCTACCCACACAGTATTTAGATTTTGATGCTATGAAATGTCATAAGATCCTTAGAGGTGACCCCACTAATTTCACCTATAAATTGATGTTTAACCAAGAATCCTTGGTGTACACATATTTGCCTGCGCCTGCTCTCTTTGATTATCATAACAAGTGAAGATATTTTGTTCTGGAGAATGAGGCTGAGCTCATAACATGGCGGCTGTGGCTGCACAACAGGCTGAGGCATCCGCACCGAGAGCCTCCGTGAGCTACCACCCCGACTATTATCCAGGCTATTGATTGATTACCAAGATAGGCCACTAATCTTGGGGGAGTACGTATTCCCACCGACATTACATTCATGTTCACAAATTTCATTCTGGTTGTCGGTGTCCACACTTTTTCATTGTATTATCCATGTTAAATTTATTTTCTCGCTTTCTTCTTGTGTGTTTGAAAAACTTTGAGAAAATACAAAAATATTTCCCGCATCTTTTTGATTTTTCTTTCTAGAGTAGTTAGCTGTAGCACTAAAAAGAAAACCTAAAAAGATTTCCTTGTTCTTCTTTTGCTTGTTGGGAGCTTTCCCGTGTAAAAAGTTTTTCTCGTTTTTGCTTTTCGCTTTTATTTGCTTGTTCAAGAAAACCAGAAAACTCTAAAAATATTTCAGTGTGTTTCTCTGAATTTCTTTTCTTTTTATTGAGTCGTACCGAGGAGAAGACCATGATGAAAATGTTTAGTGGCTCTCATATGCATAATTGTTGATCTAACAAAGAGCCCATTTTGCCTTGTCTTCTCCTGTTGAATAAAATGTTCGCAGATTCTAGCTTGGTCCACGACACTCTTGCACTATTATTATTTTCATATCGTTCGGTCGTGCAAGTGAAAGGCAATAATGAAGATATTTGATGAACTAGCCATGGCAGAGAGAAACGGGTATGAACTCGACTTGTTTTTTTTGTAAATAGGTTTAACCTAGTATCCATGATTCAACTCATTATGATTAAACATGTTTGCAATGACAATTAGAGATTATAGTTTCTCATGCCATGCGTAAGTATCTAGGAGTGGATAATGATTTATCTTGGATGTCAACATTGCATTAAAATGATTGTGATGCAGTATGATGATATGGTATCCTCCTCTGAATGTTCGAGTGGCTTGACTTGGCACATGTTCATGCATGTAGTTGAATCAAAACCAACATAGCCTCTATGATATTTATGTTCATGGTGTTCATATCCTACTCATGCTAGTGTCCAATGTTACTTATGCATAATGCATGTTCATGACCGTTATTGCTCTCTAGCTGGCCGCTTCTCAACCTATTTGCTAACCTTCGCCTGTACTAAGTGGGAATTCTGCTTGTACATCAAAAACCTTGAACCCAAGTTATTCCAGTTGAGTCCACTATACCTACCTATATAAGGTATTACCCTGCCGTCATAAGTAAATTTGCATGTGCCACCTCTAAAAACTTCAAATAAATATCCTTTTTGTGTGCCTCGATCGTTAATGGAATGACAGGAGGTAGTCGGTATCTTCCATGCTAAGCGGGTTATTCTTAGGATGAGTGTTTATTCACTCACCATCACATGAGAAAAGGGCGGAAATAGGGATGCCTAGTCCCGTACTGAAAAAAGAATTGATCTTTCAAATAATCAAACAAAAACTCCAAACGGAGTGATAACCTTTACTTTATCGCTTCGGAACCTCCACTAGCGTGCTTAGCATGGAAGATATTGATAACTGATTTTCGTGTAGTAAACAAGAAGGGTGCATGTCTCAAAATATCATTTACCTCTACTTTAAAAACATGAGCTGTGGCACCGCTACAAATCACCGCTTCCCTCCACGAAGGGACTATCTATTTACTTTTATGTAGTGTCATCCTAAACCAAGCGCCAGAACCTAAGAGCACTACTGTCATGCCGATGCATTATGTGTAGCTAATGTTGGGTGCATCATGACCGGATCTTTTCTACAATGAATTATAATGTTTAGTCGCTACTTGGACTTTGGAGGTGCTTTGAATTTATATTTTGCGGTCTTAGAAAGGGCTAGCGAGATAACACTTTGTCATATTATATCATGGTTGTTTTCATAATGTGTTGCTGTTTGAGATATCTTATTATTGCTCGCTAGCTGATTATGTCATTGATATGAGTTAATATAATTTTTAAGAGTTATTGTCAGCATGGTTACTTATAATGATGGCTGGAAACCTGGGTGCTTTTTAAGCTTATTTATGCAAACAAGAGCAAAAGATTTCGTAAAAGTTTTTCTCTTTCACTTTCAGTTTATCAACTAAATTGCTTGAGGACAAGCAAATGTTTAAGCTTGGGGGAGTTGATATGTCTCCAACGTATCTACTTTTCCTAACGCTTTCCTCTTGTTTTGGACTCTAATTTGCATGATTTGAATGAAACTAACCCCGGACTGATGCTGTTTTCAGCAGAACAACCATGGTGTTGTTTTTATGCAGAAATAAAAGTTCTTGGAATGAACGAAACTTTGCGAGGATGTTTTATTCAAAATAATAGATTTTCTGGAGCGAAGAACCACCGGAGGGGGGCACCTGGGTGGGCACAACCCACCAGGGCGCGCCCCCCTCTAGGCGCGCCCAGGTGGCTTGTCCCCACCTGGTGGCCCCGCACACCCTCAAACCGACGCTATAAAATCCTATTTTTCAAGAAAAAATGGGGGAGAAAGAATTATCGCGTTCAACGAGACAAAGCCGCCGCCACCTCTTGTTCTTCATCAGGAGACCAGATCTGGAGTCTTTTTGGGGCTCCAGAGAGGGGGATCTTTGATCTTCGTCATCACCAACCCTTATCCATCGCCAATTCCATGATGCTCCCCACTGGGAGTGAGTAATTCCTTCGTAGGCTCGCTGGTCGACGAGGAGTTGGATGAGATTCATCATGTAATCAAGTTAGTTTTGTTAGGACTTGATCCCTAGTATCCACTATGTTATGAGAATAATGTTGCTATGACTTTTCCATGCTTAATGCTTGTCACTTTGGGCCCGGGTGCCATGATTTCAGATATGAACCGTTTATGTTATCACCATGATATCCATGTTCTAGATCCGATCTTGCAAGTTATAGTCACCTACTACGTGTTATGATCCGGCAACCCCAGAGTGACAATAGTCGGGACCACTCCTGGTGTTGACCGTAGTTTGAGGAGTTCATGTATTCACCGTGTGTTAATGCTTTGTTTCGGTTCTCTAATAAAAGGAGGCCTTAATATCCCTTAGTTTTTTTCGGCGTCCTGGGAACGGGGGTGCGCAGACTTGCCTGCCTGCGGCCCGTGGCGTGGCTCCATCAACGGCCCGGTACGGCCCAGCTTCAGCAGCAACTGCTCAAGACCCTCGTGAGGCGGACGACGCAAAGACCTCCCTGGGGCCAGCCTCACCAGGCTGGCTCCCGAGGAGCAGAGATATCTATGCAAGGTGCACCTCGCGAGGTTCACGTGACGTGAGCCATGATGACCAAGGCCAGGCGGGCGCCAGCAGGCGCAGTGTATGAGTTTCCTCTTTGGTGCTAAGGAGACAAGCACAGGCGCGGAGTCCCGAGGAATCAAGCAAAGGTTTCCATTCTGGTGCAACAAGACCAAGACCGCCCGGACGGTAGGATGGAGGTCATCACGGAGCCCACTGCAGCGTCACAACCAGAGCCTTTTGCAGGCGAAGACCACTTTTGTCAGGATAGCTTGTACTAGTTGTCTCCCTTCAAATTTGGCCGTTGTGGGATCCCTTCTCGCCTACACATGGGAAGAGGACCAGAGCCACTATATATAGGACTTAGCCACCAACATCTTGGGGGGGGGGGATCCATTCCACCCGAACCACCTCACCATCTCATCGAGCTCAAGAACACCTCGCCTCCTGAGGCTGTTCGACCACTGTACTAGTTCATCCTCAGCCCCTCAAGGCAATCCACCACAAAGCTGGAGTAGGGTATTACACCGCAAGGTGGCCCGAACCAGGATAAATCCTTGTGTCCCTTGTTCTTCGGGTTCGTCTAGCTAGGCCGCGGGATCATTGAGCGAGCAGGCTGGGGAGAGAGTGTTCTTCATGCGCACCCCATAGTTCGAACCTCTCAAGGGTCCGTGGAACTCCGAATCCGACATTTGGCGCGCCATGTAGGGGTGTGCAGGAACCTCTCTTCTGTCGATCGACGCACCACCACTCCACCGCTTCCATGGCTGATTCTCGTCGAGCCCGTGCTGAGTGCTGAGCCGCTCTCAACGCTCGCGCTGCCCAGACGGCGCCCGTCAATGGGCGTTCCCGTTGCTCTTCATCACCTGCTGCCAACGCCGCCACCGGCCTGGCGGGGAATGAGCAGCAAGCTTCGTCGCTGGACCCCTCTGTGCGGCGGGACAGATGCACTGCCACCCCATCGCTGACTCCGGCCGACTCGTCGTCTCACGCTCGTCACGGGCCTGCGGACGCGCAGGCTGCGCTGCTCATGGCGCGCGAGCTCCTTCTCTATGATAACCCACAAGTATAGGGGATGAATTGTAGCCTCTTTCAATAAGTAAAAGTGTCGAACCCAACGCGGAGCTAAAGGTAGAACAAATATTCCCTCAAGTTCTATCGACCACCGGTACAACTCTACGCACACTTGACGTTCGCTTTACCAGAAACAAGTATGAAACTAGAAGTACTTTGTAGGTGTTTTTGGATAGGTTTGCAAGAAAATAAAGAGAGCGTAAATAAAAAGTAGGGGCTGGTTAGATGAAGACACAACTAAATTAGTTTTAGTAGAGAGATTTTTGTCACGAGAAAGTTATTTGTGCCTAGGTAATCGATAACTAGACCGGTAATCATTATTGCAATTTTATTTGAGGGAGAGGCATAAGCTAACATACTTTCTCTACTTGGATCATATGCACTTATGATTGGAACTTTAGCAAGCATCCGCAACTACTAAAGATCATTAAGGTAAAACCCAACCATAGCATTAAAGCATAAAGTCCAATTTATCCCATAATGCAAAACAACCTACTTACTCGGTCTCGTGCTTCACACTCACGCCACCCACCATAAGCAAATCATGAACATATTGCAAACCCTACAGCAGGAATCCCTCACGCTTGCGCGACACGGAGAGCACCATAGGACAGCACCAATAATAAAACATGCAACTCAAACCAATGTTGATCATCAAGTAGCCCATAGGACAAAATAGATCTACTCAAACATCACAAGATAGCCATACATCATTGGGAAATAATATATAGCGTTGAGCACCATGTTTAAGTAGAGATTACAGTGGGTAAGAGAGAGGTTACACCGCTGCATAGAGGGGGGAAGAGTTGGTGATGATGGCGGTGAAGTTGTTGGTGAAGATTGCGGTGATGATGATGGCCACGGCGGCGTGCTCCGCGCCACCGGAAGAGAAGGGAGAGGGGCCCTTCTGCCTTCTTTCTTCCTTGACCTCCTCCCTTGATGGGAGAAGGGTTTCCCCTCTGGTCCTTTGCCTCCATGGCGTGGGAGGGGCGAGAGCCCCTCCGAGATTGGATCTGTCTCTCTGTCTCTCTCTCTCTGTTTATGCGTTCTGTTCTGCTGCCCTTTCACCGTTTCTTTTATATCCGGAGATCCGTAACTCCGATTGGGTTGAAACCTTCGCCCAGATCTTTTTACCAAAATTAGCTTTCTTGCGGCAAAGTAGAGCATCAACCGCCTTACGAGGGGCCCATGAGGGTGGGGGCGCGCCCTCCTGCGAAGGGCATGGGCCCCACCCTCGTGGCCACCTCGGGCACCGTCTCGCGTTGATTTTACTTCCCAAAAATCACAAATATTCATAAATAATTGTCCATTCATTTTTATCCTGTTTGGACTCCGTTTGATTTGGATATTCTGCGAAACCAATAACATGCAATGCATGTGAACTGCACTGGCTCAGACAAGATGTTAGTCCCAAAAATAGTATAAAAAGTTGCCAAAAAGTATATGGAAGTTGAATAATATTGGCATGGAACAATCAAAAATTATAGATACGACGGAGACGTATCAGCATCCCCAAGCTTAATTCCTGCTCGTCCTCGAGTAGGTAAATGATAAAAAGATAATTTTTGATGTGGAATGCTACCTAGCATAATCTTGATCATATGTCTAATCATGGCATGAATATTAAGACACGAGTGATTCAAAGCAATAGTCTATCATTTGACATTAAGACAATAATACTTCAAGCATACTAATAAAGCAATCATGTATTTTCAAAATTGCATGGCCGAAGAAAGTTATCCCTACAAAATAATATAGTCTGGCTATGCTCCATCTTCACCACACAAAATATTCAAATCGTGCACAACCCCGATGACAGGCCAAGCAATTATTTCATACTTTTGATGTTCTCAAACCTTTTCAACTTTCACGCAATACATGAGCGTGAGCCATGGACATAGCACTATAGGTGGAATAGAATATGATGGTGGAGGTTGTGTGGAGAAGACAAAAAAGGAGAAAGTCTCACATCAACTAGGCGTATCAACGGGCTATGGAGATGCCCATTAATAGATATCAACGTGAGTGAGTAGGGATTGCCATGCAACAGATGCACTAAGAGCTATAAGTGTATGAAATCTCAAACTGGAAACTAAGTGGGTGTGCATCCAATGCACTAAGAGCTATAAGTGTATGAAATCTCAAACTAGAAACTAAGTGGGTGTGCATCCAACTTGCTTGCTCATGAAGACCTCGAGCATTTGAGGAACCCCATCATCGGAATATACAAGCCAAGTTCTATAATGAAAATTCCCACTAGAATATGAAAGTGATAACTCAAGAGACTCTCTATATGAAGGATCATGGTGCTACTCTGAAGCACAAGTGTGGTAAAAGGATAGTAACATTGCCCCTTCTCTCTTTTTCTCTCATTTTTTTATTTTTTTCAAATTTTTTGGTGGGCTTCTTTGGCCTCTTTTTTTTATTTGGGCTTCTTTGGCCTCTTTTCTTTTTTGTAAAGTCCGGAGTCTCATCCCGACTTATGGGGGAATCATAGTCTCCATCATCTTTCCTCACTGGGGCAATGCTCTAATGATGATGATCATCACACTTTTATTTACTTACAACTCAATATTACAACTCGATACTAGAACAAAGATATGACTCTATATGAATGCCTCCGGGAATGTACCGGGATGTGCAATGATCTAGCGTAGCAAATATATCAAAAAATGGACAAGCCGTAAAAATATCATGCAGGCTATCTTACGATCATGCAAAGCAATATGACAATGAATGCTCGAGTCATGTATATGATGATGATGGAAGTTGCACGGCAATATATCTCGGAATGGCTATCGAAATGCCATGATAGGTAGGTATGGTGGCTGTTTTGAGGAAGATATAATGAGGCTTATGTGTGATAGAGCGTATCGTATCACGGGGTTTGGATGCACCGGCGAAGTTTGCACCAACTCTCAAGGTGAGAAAGAACAATGCACGCATCAAGAGGCTAGCAATGATGGAAAGGTGAGAGTGCGATAATCCATGGACTCAAAATTAGTCATAAAGAACTCACATACTTATTGCAAAAATCTATTAGTCATCGAAACAAAGTACTACGCGCATGCTCCTAGGGGGATAGATTGGTAGGAAAAAAACCATCGCTCGTCCTCGACCGCCACTCATAAGGAAGACAATCAATAAATAAATCATGCTCCGACTTCATCACATAACGGTTCACCATACGTGCATGCTACGAGAATCACAAACTTCAACACAAGTATTTCTCAGTTTCATTATTACTCAACTAGCACGACTCTAATATCACCACCTTTATATCGCAAAACTATTGCAAGGTATCAAACATACCATATTCAGTGATCTACAAGTTTTATGTAGGGTTTTATGACTAATCATGTGAATGACCAGTTCCTGTCATCTCTCTAAATAGATATAAGTGAAGCACGAGACTTTAATTCTTTCTACAAAAGATATGCTCACGCTCTAACAAATATAAGTGAAGCAAAGGAGATTCTACAAATGGCGGTTGTCTATGTAAAGAGAGACAGGCAATCCAAGCTTCAAATGATATAAGTGAAGCACATGAAGCATTCTATAAAGCCATACTCAAAAGATATAAGTGAAGTGCAATGAGCATTCTATAAATCAACCAAGGACTATATCATACCAGCATGGTGCATAAAATAGAAGTGAAAACTAAATGCAAAAGACCCTCCAAGATTTGCACATATCGCATGAACGAAACAAATCCGAAAACATACCGATATTTGTTGAAGAAAGAGGGGATGCCTTCCGGGGCATCCCCAAGCTTAGACGCTTGAGTCTCCTTGAATATTTACTTGGGGTGCCTCGGGCATCCCCAAGCTTGAGCTCTTGCCTCTCTTCCTTCTTCTCACATCGAGACCTTCTCGATCATCGAACACTTCATCCACAGAAAACTTCAACAGAAAACTCGGTAAGATCCGTTAGTATAATAAACCAAATCACTACTCCAAGTACTGTTGCAAACCAATTCATATTTTGTTTTTGCATTGTGTCTTCTATAATATAAATTTTTCATGGCTTAATCCACTGATATGAATTGATAGTTTCATCAAAACAAGCAAACTATGCATCAAAAACAGAATCTGTCTAAAACAGAACAGTCTGTAATAATCTGAACATTAACAATACTTCTGATACTTGAATAATTCTTCTAACATTAGGAAAAATAAAACATTTGTATAGAAAGACAGTGCAAAAAGAATCAGAACCATTTGACATTCCAGTAAAAAATTAAAAATCGCGCACTACAGCCAAAGTTTCTGTCCTGCACCGTACAAACCAACAAGTATTGTAAACATCCTAAAGGCAAACCTTGGCATATTATTTTCAGGGTTAATTATCCTTTTGCCCTCAGTGGTGTCTCCGTGCTCAGTTTTGCCCTCAGATGCAAATTGTACTCAGTTTTGCCCCTAGTCCATGCACAACTACTATGACGAGGCCAAACGGCCATATTTGAGTCCATTCCGTCCGCCAGCGTTAGTGGTTGTGGGTCCGGAGCTTACACGTGGGACCGCGTGGACGTGGGTCCGGAGCTGACATGTAGGCCCATGCAACTAAATCCCCAAATCATTCATAGCTCACTCTGCCAATCCGCTTCCCCGTCGGGCGGCTGACCTACGCCGCCGCCGACACTTGCACCGCGGCCAGCACCTGCCCCGCCACCAGCTGCACGCCTAGTCCACCGCTACCTTTCTGCGCCTATGCTCCACGGCTACATGCGACGCCCGTCACCTTCCTGCGACGCCACGGGTGGGGCGCCCGCCACCTGCTCGACCCGCGGCGCGGCCTCCTTCCGGTGGCCCGGCCGGAGCGCTCAAAGGTGGGGGGCTGCTGGAGCTATTTGAACTAGGAGGAAGAACCCTAAGGCGAAATGGAGAGCAGCAGCGACCCCTGAGTATTTGGAGAGGCAGGCATCGGGCCGGAGATCCGCCGCGTCCACGACTGGGTTCCCGAGGGGTAAGTCTCGCCTCCTATTTAGATTGAGCTTAGTTGTGCATTGGAACACTCGATTCGAGTAGGTTTGCCCAATTAGTGTGCTGATTGCGTCTCTGTTTTTCGCCGGTTAGGATGGAGTTGCGGTTTTCTTTCTTGATGCACATTAGAAGGGACCGGTACATGTTCGATGAAAAGGATCAGAAGAAATACCAAGGAGGTTTTTATTATCGGTTGCCAATGGCTAGTAATTGGAGTTTTAGACAATTTGGGGAGGTAATTTGTAGCCAATATCCTTGGGGTTTGCTTGATGAAGTGGTATACAAATACTATGATGGGGAAAAGAAATGGGTGACAGTTAGTAATGATGAAGAGCTAGCTACCATGTTTGTTAGGCATAAAGAGAAAGATAATTTTCATGTGAGGCTGCAAGTTGATGTGCTTGAGCAGGCATTTGTACCTAGGATGACGGGTGCAACATCTCGGGGAGAACCAAGTCGTCGTAATGGCATCTCTAGCCAGAACAGTTCAGTTGGTGCACGGTGACATGGTGGCTCGACAATTGTGGGCAACAGCAGTAGGGTCCCCCTTGAAGTGGAGCCTGATGACTACAATTCTGGGGTTGATGAAGAGAAGCTATATTCTGATGTTATTCAGAATTTACGACGGGCACCTCGGGCTGATAACCAAGATGAGGCTCACAATTCAGTCCGTGTGGATGATGACATGGTGGGTGAGGACGAAGACCTTGCAGCTGTTGAATGGGACCCTTTGAACCCTCATTTGGAAGAAGGTACAATTTTTGCATCCATGAATGAGTGTAGAAATGCACTTGTGACATACTGCATCAAGGTAGAACATACTTTCAACGTTGACAAGAGCGATCAAGTATGTTACAGAGTGCACTGTCCGACTGAGGGTTGTCCATGGAGGTTGCTCGCATCTAAAATGCGAAATAGCACTAATGTTCAGGTTAATGTGAACCCTTTTAAGCACACATGCCAGGAATCAACCCTTAGGAAGGATACAATCAGTAAAGCCAAGTCAAGATGGGTGGCAGAAGAAGTAAAGAAGTGGGTGAAAGAAAACCAGCAAGTGGGTCCAAAGGAATTGCAGAAGAACATCAAACATAAATTCAAGATAGATTTACCATACATGAGGTTGTTTAAAGGTAAACAACATGCTATGGATTCTATTTATGGTAACTGGCAGGAAAGTTTTCAATTGTTGTATTCATTCAAAGGTGAAGTGGAGAGGACAAGCCCAGGTAGTATTGTAGATATTGATCACCACACTGTGCAGTACACATTCAGGGGAGTGACAAAGACCAAGGAATGCTTTAGGAGGGTTTTTGTCTGCTTTGAGGCTTGTCACTGGGGTTTTTTGGCAGGTTGCAGGCCTTATTTGGCTATTGATGCCACTTTTCTCACAGGGAGGTTTAAAGGACAGTTAGTAGCAGCTTGTGCAGTTGATGCACACAGTTTTGTATTTCCAGTTGCCTACGGTGTCTTTGGAGACGGAGTCTGAGGAGAGCTGGACTTGGTTTTTGCATAATCTGCGGCTGCTATTGCACATCCCAATGGGTTGGTCATTCATACAGATGCCTGCAAAGGTTTAGAAGTGGCCGTGGACAATGTGTTCCCTGGAGTAGAGCATAGGGAATGCATGCGTCACCTTGCTGCAAATTTCATGAAGAAATTCAAAGGAAAGGTGTATACCGACAATTTATGGCCAACATCTTTGACTTGTAGTGTGAAGAAGCACAACTACCACTTGAGGCAGTTATACATGAATCCCAAAGTGAAGGAATACTTGGAAACACAGCACTCCAAGTTATGGGCCAGAAGCCAATTCAGTGAACTGAGCAAAGTTGACTATGTGCACAATAATATAGCAGAGTCTTTCAACTCAACAATCCGGACACTAAAGGGTCATTATGTGGTGGATTTGCTGGACAGGATAAGGATAGAATACATGCAGAAATTTCATTATCGTGCAGGAATAGCCGAGGCAAAATTCATGGGCCACATTATCATCCCTGCCGTGATGAATGAACTGGTGCAGAAAACAATAGGCTTGGAAATGAACATGACTCTTTGCTCGGGTACCACAGCAGAGATATCATATTTGGATAAAGAGAAGAGGAATGGAGATATCCAGTGGATTTAGAAGCTAGAACTTGCAGTTGTAGGCAATGGCAGATAACTGGGTTGCCATGCATTCATGCCGTTTTTTTCATCACTTCTCTCCCAGGTCCAGCAGGGAACATTCAGCAGTATGTGCATGATTACTACTCTGTTGCAAGGTTCAAAGCCACATATGCTTATGCCTTGCCTGCTATGGAGGGAAAACAACAATGGGACATGGTGGACCCTGGATTCAAGCTTTGCGCTCCAGTTCTGAAGAGAGCAGTAGGTAGACCAAGGAAGAGTCGAATCAGATCTCGCAGCGAAGGAGTTGGACTTGGAGCGAGGAAGCGTAAGTGCACAAGATGTGGTGGGTCTGGTCATTTCGGTAAGTATTGTGATAACAGAGTAGATCCAGCGTTCGGAGAGAGTTTTTATGAAGGCTTCGATGAAAATGTTGGTCAGCAGCCGGTTGCCTCAACAGATGATGAAAATGATGGACAGTAGCCGGTTGCATTAGATGAGGATTTTGACGAGGTTCGAAATGATGATGGTCAACAACCGCATGATTTTGACGATGATCCAAGTGAGGGTCCAAATAGTGATCATGGTGAACCAAGTGAGGCTCCAAATAGTGATCATGGTGATCCAAGTGAGGCTCCAAATGATGATCATGGTGATCCAAGTGAGGCTCCAAATGATGATCATGGTGATCCAAGTGAGGCTCCAAATGATGATCCAAGTGAGGCTCCAAATGGTGACCAACCTTCTGTTGTTGTGAGTTCTGCTAGGTATGTAAATATTGCAAGGGTCAAATACTACTGTACATTTATGGGTCACTTGACATGATCTCATTACCCTTTATGTTTTGCACAGCTCTATGATAGGTTTGAAGAAGACGCACAAGGTACCGACAACCAAGAGGAGAAGAGAAGAAGCAATGAGCACAAGGTGCACGAGGAGCAAAGTGATGGCAAGAAGCTCAAGGAATGCATGTAAGCCCTAACGCTATATGTGAATAATTATGAAACATTATGAATAATGTTGTATTTCTGTTGGATGACGTTGGACCTATGTTAGAACTATGTTTGACATGAAGTTTAAATCTGTTGGATGATGTTTGAATGAGCACATGGTTTTTCCTTTTTTTGATTTTTTTGAATTTTGTTTTGCTCATTTGAATTCTGGTCAAACCTAACTTTGACCAAGATTTAAACAAGTATAAAACATCAAAATGAAGAACTAAGCCTGGATCCTTCTTAGTCAATCCAAAATGAAGTTGTGGTGAGGTTTTTGAAATTTTCATGAAAAATGTGCTAAAATGAGGGGTCCAAAGATAGGGTAAACGACCTCATTTCTAAGCAAGGTTTTTTTCGACCTTGTCTAAATCAGCCAAATAACTTTCCTAAACATATATTCTATATATTCTATATATACGGACTATGTGCGCTGGTTTTTCCATTTTTTGATTTTTTTAAAATTTGTTTTGCTCATTTGAATTCTGGTCAAACTTAACTTTGACCAAGATTTAAACAAGTGTCAAACATCAAAATGAAAAACTAAGCCTGGATCCTTCTTAGTCACTGTAAAATGAAGCTGTGGTGAGTTTTTTGAAAATTTTATGTTTATTTCCCCAAAACACTTCTCTTCACTTCATACAAAAGAGTTTGAGATACTCGAGATATCATACAATAGACATGAACTTATCGTTTAAATAAATGTAAACCTTGTTTATCAACTTAAATCGTTAGTATATGACATAAGAAGACTATGTGCGCAGGTTTTTTACTTTTCTGATTTTTATTTAATTATTATGCTCATTTGAAATCTGGTCAAACATAGCTTTGACTGCTCCAAACCCCTCCCAAACCCCGCTAACCCTAGCGCTGAACCAGGACCGCTCATCTAACCCTAGCGCTGAACAAGGGCCGACGATCTAACCCTTCTAGAAGGATTCATGGGAGGAGGGGGCGATCCGCGAGATGCAATCTGATTGGCTGGGAGTTCTTTTTAAACAAATATCGGGCTATTTGGATGGATCGTTGGGGCCGTCTCGTTATGCGGGCTCGAGACCGCGATAAATAGCCCGTCTCAGCCTTTCCAGGCCTTGCTTGCATGCATGGGAGGCGGCGACGTGCATTGGCTGCGACGTGGGTTTGCATGCGCGAGAGGCTGCGATGTGCATAGGCTGCGACGTGCATGCATGCGAGCAAGGCGAGCGAGGCGTGCTAGGCGCGCTAGGCTAGCGAGGCCAGCTAGGTGGTTCAACGAGTCAGATGCACCGTCCGGTCAAAGAGCTATTCAGTGATTCTAATGCACGCACGCGCCCCATGCATGCATCGTTTTTGTGCAAAAATTTAAGAGTGCAAAGCGTAACGGATACACACACGCGTTCGGATTCACACACGCACTATTCTCATCCTTTCTCTCTTCCTCTCCCACCCACAGGCCTATACATGGTGTGCCTATCTTCCTCTCCTGCCCATAAGCCAGATCCGATCCATTCTCTCCAACTTCAAACACCCAATCGACCGAGCCCTCCCCAAGCGAGACCATGCAGTTCAATGGGCCGACCTTCAGCCGTCCGCCTGTCGTGCCGGAGCTGCGCTACCCACCAGGCGTGCTCGTGGAGAGGGAGCTCCGCGTGTGGGCTATTTCAAGGTGGAGGGGTTCCGTCGAACTCACTCGCGCCTTCCTCAGAAACGGCTATGCCCACCTCCCACGGGGCTCGCTGAGGATGTTCACCCTCAACGAGGTTCGTGACCGCGGCGGCATCCTCCTACTGCTCACGGTCACCTTCACCAACCCATTTGACGCGCGCGAGCTCCTCGGCCAAGTCTTTTGGTGCGGCTGCGAGGCCATCTTCTTCACTGTCTACAACATCTACACCAACTACGAGAACATCTTCCCCACTCCAGCCGGGATGCACTCCCTTCCCTCTGACGACGCAGGAGGAGGTGTGAAGATGAAGACGGTGTTGAAGGGAGCATGCCAAAGTGGAAGGAGGAGATCAAGATGAAGACTGTTTCGTTTTTTATTTGTTGCTTTTCTATGTCGTGTCGTGTCGTGTCATGTTTCGTCATGTGTCCATGAACTGTCCGTGAACTTATTATTGTAATGGTACTTGTGTTGCATCTTATCTAAGTTATTTATTAGGGTTTATTATGTGTGTTAAAAAATGTCCATGCCCAAGCATATAATTTCTTCCCTAAACCAAGTCATGAAGCTCGAGAACTTGTGGTTTTCATTAATGAAAATCGGAGGGGGTGAGAAGCCCTCCGTTTTATTCAAAAAAATAAGTCATGAACTAACATGCAAATTTATTCCGTTTAAATCCTAAACCAAGTGCCACTCTAACACTAAACCAAGTGCCACTCTAAACAAAACCACGTGATAGTGCAAACATACGTTTTCAACCTTCCAACCCTCCAAAATTTCAGTGCAAAACAAAGGAAAACCACTCTCACGCATGTGCAAACATTCACGGTCTCACTATTTGTTTTGACAAATTTCACAGTCTCACTATGTATACATTCCTTCCCTACCCATGTTAAACTCTTGCCATCTATCCTAGCGGTTACTAGCGCAGCCCTAAACACCACAAACCCAAGCGGTCTTGGGTTCGAGTCCCCAGCCGCATCAATTTTTTGTGCATTTTCCACCCTTCATTTTTTAGACAAATTAGTTTTTACTCAATGTAATGCCCTTAAAAAATGTTCATTTATTTTGGCACTAGGTGTAAACATCTACCAGAGCTGAGGCACATTTTCCATGAAATTTTGGTCTTTGATTTAAATCACGGTGTATTTGAATTGGATTACTTAAATTGCTATTAAATATTTAACAACTCCAAAAAATTTCTAACCTTAATTGTTTGGCTCTGGAATAATTCATTAGCTGCATTTCATTGATCAAAAGTTTCTAACTTTCTCATTTCTTCTCCTTTTTTCAACATATTTAAATGTTGGTCACTTCTTCTCTTTTTTTTCAACATTTAAACAACTTTGACCAACATTTAAACTAGATGAATTTGTCATACAATTTCAAGATTACAAATTCCTCCATAATTCATGCCTTTCCATACATTTTCATCATTACAACCAGTGCGATTACCATACCTACAAATGGCCAAAAGTATTTGCAAATGGCTATTGGTAGTGCTTGATCTTCAAGCTTCCTAACCTTATTCTTAAACATCCTAAGCTCAACAGCTAGCTCTCTGTCAGTGCGTGCTTCGCCCTCCATCTCTTCTTCCGGAGCTCGTGCTGCGGCCACTCCGGTTTGGGGCAGCATGCGCAACCATTCTTCATGCTCTTCTTGCAGTTCATTTATCAGAGTCTTGGCTAGAGCATCGACCCAAAGAAAGAAGCATGTCACCTGCATGAACACGGAACAGATCAACCGATTGCTCAAAGATCCCGACCACGAAAATGGTGCAATTGCCCAGATTCTTACCCCATTCTCGCTGCACACGTAGAACGGACGATTGTGGTTCCTCCGTGTGTGAGAAACCCTTCGATGAACGCTTGCCCGGCACCGCGGACAGACGAAGACATTCATCTCCACACGCGCCCGGCTCTACATCCGCGAGGTGGAGCGGGAGATTGCGGAAGACATGGAGCTCAGAGCCGAACGGGATCTCAACGCCGCCGCGCCCTCCACAGCTAGCTTCCCACCACCGTCGTGCTCTCGCTCTCTCGCCGTGGTCAGCACCGTGCTCTCTGTCGCTGTTGTCACCGCCACTGTCGCCCACTTATATAGCACACCCGCAACGGCTCTATGCTCAACAGCTCTCTGCCGGGTCCCGCAAGCCATGCGTGCAACAGTCTGAATAAAATTGGCCGCCTCTGCCGCCTGGTCCCACCTGTAAGGGCCGAGTCAAAACATTGACCTGACGGAGACGCCAAAGTTCACAGAACGAGTCGGTGCGCACGGACTAGGGGCAAAACTGAGCACAATTTGCATCTGAGGGCAAAACTGAGCAGACGGACAACACAAAGGGCAAAAGGATAATTACCCTTATTTTTATAATACAATGGAATTTTACAAGGGGATAATTATTTTTGTTGAAAAGTTTCTGTAATCAAGATTCACAAAGTTTCCGTGAGCATGAACAAAGTTCAAGGAGCTCTCCCACTTCAACAATGCTTGTCTTTCTCACTTTCACTTTCCTTTTGAAAAGTTTTGGGTTCCCTCTTTATTTTTGTTGTTTTTAAACTATATGAAAGCACTCAACAGAAATAAATGACTCTCTAAAACTTCCGGTTGTCTCCACAGCAGCGCTTTCTTTAAAGCCATTAAGCTAGGAATATAGTGCTCAAGTAGTGAATCCACCCGGATCCCAAGGTATATCAAAGCCAATTTTAATTAGCAATGATTTGTAATTTAGTACTGAGAACAAATTAACATATGTCATGTAATGACGAAGTCTAACTCTCTTCCTATGCATCGGCATGTCATAAAAGAACAATTGATGCACACATGGTAAAGGCCAATGCATAGTATAAACAATTTCTTGCAATTTTATCATGTGGGAAACATAGAGAGGTGGAGATATAGTTCCTCTCTCATAATAATTGCAAGTAGGAGCAGCAAGCACATGCATATTATATTCATCAAAATCATCATGTTCAACGGTAAAAGGCAACCCATCAATGTAATCCTTAATAAGTGCAAACTTCTCCGATATAGTGTAGTCGGGAGAATTCAAAAAGATAATAGGACTATCATGTGTGGGTGCAATAGCAACAATTTCATGTTTAACATAAGGAACTATAGCAAGTTCATCTCCATAAGCAAAATTCATATTGGCATCTTGGCCACAAGCATACCAAGCATCATCAAAAAGGGATATTTCAAGAGAATCAACGGGATCATAATAGTCATCATAGCAATCATCCTTCGGTAAGCACGAAGGGGAATTAAACAATGTATGAGTTGAAGAGTTACTCTCATTAGAAGGTGGGCACGGGTAGCTAATCCGCTCTTCCTCCTTTTGTTCTTCGCTCTCCTCCTCATCTTTTTCATCCAATGAGCTCACAGCTTCATCAATTTCTTCTTCCATAGATTCCTGCAAAATATTAATCTCTTCTTGGACAGCGGAGACTTTCTCAATAAGTGCATTAATATCAGAATTGTATTCATAATTCTGATAGCAATATTTGAGGATAGCTAAATTTTCAGGTCTATAAGCAGCATCATCAAAATCTTCAAACTCTTTAAACATAGATTCAATTTCATAAGCACCCATAAAAGCAACAAATTCTTCTATTTGTTCCACATCATAGTAATCATATATACCATTAGCATAAGAAGCTAAGGTTTTATTATCATTAAATTTGCATGAAAAGGGAAGGTGTGGAGCCTTCATTAAAGAGTAACAAGTATAATCATAACTCAAGCATAGTTGCCTAGCATACCACTTCAATATATGAATTTGATCCCATAATAGTTTCCCTTTTTGAGTCAAGCGATAATCCCTAAAGTACTAATGTTGATCCACCGTTACTCCCATTACATAGTTGAATGGGGTTTTCTCAGGATTATCAAAGTAGTACATACTATCTTTCACATAACCAGCATCGAGGGTTTTAGGAGGTTCCCCGTCTCCATGAGTAGCAAGTACACCTAATTTTTTTGGTATTTCGTGTTCCATATCCATAACTAAAGATAAAGAACAACTAAGAACAGCAAATAAAAATAACTTAGTGATAAAGCAAACAAGCACACACGAGAATATTCACCCCACGCTATGACTCCCCGGCAACTAGGCAAGAAAAAGGTCTTGATAACCCACAAGTATCGGGGATCAATTGTAGCCTCTTTCGATAAGTAAGAGTGTCGAACCCAACGAGGAGCTAAAGGTAGAACAAATATTCCCTCAAGTTCTATCGACCACCGATACAACTCTACGCACACTTGACGTTCGCTTTACCGGAAACAAGTATGAAACTAGAAGTACTTTGTAGGTGTTTTTGTATAGGTTTGCAAGAAAATAAAGAGAGCGTAAATAAAAAGTAGGGGCTGGTTAGATGAAGGCACAACTAAATTAGTTTTAGTAGAGAGCTTTTTGTCACGAGAAAGTTATTTGTCCCTAGGTAATCGATAACTAGACCGGTAATCATTATTGCAATTTTATTTGAGGGAGAGGCAAAAGCTAACATACTTTCTCTACTTGGATCATATGCACTTATGATTGGAACTCTAGCAAGCATCCGCAACTACTAAAGATCATTAAGGTAAAACCCAACCATAGCATTAAAGCATCAAGTCCCCTTTATCTCATACGCAAACAACCTACTTACTCGGGTTTGTGCTTCTGTCACTCACGCCACCCATCATAAGAAAATCATGAACATACTGCAAACCCTACAGCGGAATCCCTCGCTTATGCCGACATTGAGAGTACTATAGGACAACACCAATAATAAAACATGCAACACAAAGCAATCTTGATCATCAAATAGCCCATAGGACAAAACAGATCTACTCAAACATCATAAGATAGCCATACATCATTGGGAAATAATATATAGCGTTGAGCACCATGTTTAAGTAGAGATTACAGCGGGTAAGAGAGAGGTTACACTGCTGCATAGAGGGGGGAAGAGTTGGTGATGATGGCGGTGAAGTTGTTGTTGAAGATTGCGGTGATGATGATGGCCACGACGGCGTTCCGGCGCCATCGGAAGAGAAGGGGAGAGAGGGCCCCTTCGTCTTCTTCTTCCTTGACCTCCTCCCTAGATGGGAGAAGGGTTTCCCCTCTGGTCCTTGGCCTCCATGGCGTGGGAGGGGCGAGAGCTCCTCCAAGATTGGATCTGTCTCTCTGTCTCTCTTTGTTTCTGCGTTCTGTTCTGCTGCCCTCTCACCGTTTCTTTTATATCCGGAGATCCATAACTCCGATTGGGTTGAAACCTTCGCCCAGATCTTTTTCCAAAAATTATCTTTCTTGCGGCCAAAGTAGAGCATCAACCGCCTTACGAGGGCCGCACGAGGGTGGGGGGCGTGCCCTCCCGGGGAGGGCGTGGGCCCCACCCTCGTGGCCACCTCGGGCACCGTCTCGCGTTGATTTTACTTCCCAAAAATCACAAATATTCCAAAATAATTCTCCGTCCGTTTTTATCCCGTTTGGACTCCGTTTGATTTGGATATTCCGCGAAACCAAAAACATGCAACAGAACGAGGCGGCACTGGCCTTCGGATCAATATGTTAGTCCCAAAAATAGTATAAAAAGTTGCCAAAAAGTATATGGAAGTTAAATAATATTGGCATGGAACAATGAAAAATTATAGATACGACGGAGACATATCACTCTATCGCCCTATCGATGACCGCATCGCCGAGCTCGTCAGTGCCACTGGGGGATCTCCTGTACCGACCCTCTCGCTACCTCGCCCGCCTCCCGCAGCGGGCGACGTAGCCCACGAAGCGCCTCCACAACCTCCCCGTCAAGAAGTCATCCTCGGACCAAGACTCGCGGCCCCATGGCGTGACCTGATACGTCCATTTTGTATCATGCTTTTATATCGATATTTATTGCATTATGGGCTGTTATTACACGTTGTGTCACAATACTTATGCCTATTCTCTCTTATTTTACAAGGTTTATATGAAGAGGGAGGATGCCGGCAGCGGGAGTTCTGTGCTGGAAAAGGAGCAAATATTAGAGACCTATTCTGCACAGCTCCAAAAGTCCTGAAACTTCACGGAGGCAGTTTTTGGAATTAATAAAAAATACTGGAGAAAGAATTACCCAGAGGGAGCCCACACCCTGGCCACGAGGGTGGGGCGCGCGCCTACCCCTGGGCTGGCCGCCACGTGTGGCCCTTCGGCAGGCCTCCAGTGCCCACCTTCTGCTATATGAAGTCTTTTACCCTGGAAAAAAAATCATAAGCAAGCTTTCGGGAAGAAACACCGCCGCCACGAGGCGGAACCTTGGAAGAACCAATCTAGGGCTTCGGCGGAGCTGTTCTGCCGGGGAAACTTCCCTCCGGGAGGGGGAAATCATTGCCATTGTCATCACCAATGATCCTCTCATTGGGAGGGGGTCAATCTCCATCAACATCTTCACCAGCACCATCTCCTCTAAAACCCCAGTTCATCTCTTGTATCCAATCTTGGTCCCAAAGCCTCGTATTGGTACCTGTGGGTTGCTAGTAACGTTGATTACTCCTTGTAGTTGATGCTAGTTGGTTTATTTGGTGGAAGATCATATGTTCAGATCCTTTATGCATATTAATACCCCTCTGATTATGAACATGAATATGATTTGTGATTAGTTACGTTTTTTCCTGAGGACATGGGAGAAGTCTTGCTATAAGTAGTCGTGTGAATTTGGTATTCGTTTGATATTTTGATGAGATGTAGGTTGTCTTTCCTCTAGTGGTGTTATGTGAACGTTGACTACATGACATTTCACCATTGTTTGGGCCTAGAGGAAGGCATTGGGAAGTAATAAGTAGATGATGGGTTGCTAGAGTGACAGAAGCTTAAACCCTAGTTTATGAGTTGCTTCGTAAGGGGCTGATTTGGATCCATATGTTTCATGCTATGGTTAGGTTTACCTTAATACCTCTTTTGTAGTTGCGGATGCTTGCAATAGAGGTCAATCATAAGTGGGATGCTTGTCCAAGAAAGGACAACACCTAAGCACCGGTTCACCCACATACCAAATTATCAAAGTAACGAACCGAATCATATGAGCATGATGAAAACTAGCTTGATGATAATTCCCATGTGTCCTCGGGAGCGCTTTCCTTTATATAAGAGTTTGTCCAGGCTTGCCCTTTGCTACAAAAAGGATTGGACCATCTTGCTGCACCTTATTTACTTTCATTACATGTTGCCCGTTACAAATTACCTTATCACAACACTATCTGTTACCGATAATTTCAGTGCTTGCAGAGAATACCTTACTGAAAACTGCTTGTCATTTCCTTCCGCTCCTCGTTGGGTTTGACACTCTTACTTATTGAAAGGACTACGATAGATCCCCTATACGTGTGGGTCATCAAGACTCTTTTCTGGCTCCGTTGCCGGGGAGTGAAGTGCCTTTGGTAGGTGGAATTTGGTAAGGAAAAATTTATATAGTGTGCTGAAATTTACTGTCACTTGTTACTATGGAACATAATCATTTGAGGGGCTTGTTCGGGGTATCTTCACCCCGACCAGTAAAGCAAAGAGTTGCTCCTCCACTTACTGAACCTACTTGTCGGGGCAGGCTGATCTGGCCCACGAACACCTATGGGGACCGGCGGGCCGAGCCCCTTTCTGTTCGGCGGGGGGCGGAGGTCGCACGAAGAGCAGATCGAGGCGAAGCACACGAGCGGTTCACCCAGCTTCGGAGCTCTCCGGTGAGATAACACTCCTACTGCTGCATGTCTGAGTGTATTGAGTTCTTGCTCAGGAGCCGTGAGTGCTACAGTACACACAAGCTGCTAACGAGACTGAGCGTGAGGTCGAGCCCCTCTTCTCTCCCCCCTCTTCTCTCCCCCCTCCCTACGTTGCTCATGGGCCTCCTTTTATATGCTAAAGGGGTCTCCGACAGGTGGCAACGTAGACAAGAAAAGGAGTGGTTGGTACCGCTTCTTGTACAGTGTACCATACCTAACCACGGCGGCGGGGGACAAAGGCATTAAATGCCTGCTCACGCCACCCTAACAGGCAGTAAAGAGACCGCCAGGGCGCCACCGCTTGCCACGATGACAATCTTGTCGGCGCCGCTTGCCACAGCGCTCCGTCAAGACGCCTGACCTCTTGCCACGCGCTGGAAAGGTCCTGTGGCGACACGTTAGTGGATGTGCTGGAGCGCAGTCTGAGTGGTGGTCTGCCATGGCAAGCGCCTTTGCCGCGTTGTTGTCTTGTCGGCGTCCGGAAGCTTGTCGCTCACCGGCCTTCCGGCAAGCTCCTCTTCTTGGGGCCTTGTCTCCTAGGTGCCTTGGGTGGCCTTCCCGGCAAGCTCCTCTTGCCGGGCCTTGTCTCCTGGCTTGAATACTTTGTTCTTGAATGGCTCCAAAGGAACCACGGAGGACCTTGGCGGTCACCCGGTAAGCCTTGGCGCGGAGGGCTGCAATCGCCTGCGTGCACAAGTTTGGGATACTAGGGTACCCCTACTCTAGTACACCGACAGGAGCCCCCGGGCCTGGGCCACACACGGTGCCGAGCGCTGTTGGGCCAGGCCCAAAATAGGGCACGGGCATTTGTAGTTCTTCGGCTTGTTGCTTTGTCTTGTATCTGATTTGCTTCACTCTGAACCCATTCCTTTTCAGGACGCTGGCCCAGAGAGCGTCGAAGAGAGCCAAGACCCCGGTGATTGTCATCGAGGACGAACCCACCGCGACAGCAGGAGGCGCGTCCGAGACCACCTTGCCGGACGTGGCAACTCTTCCTCAAAGCAGCCCCCAGCGCAGCCCCCAGCGTAAGTATATGGTTTACTTCCTGCTGTTAGGCGTGCATGGGTGCCCTTTCTTTGCTGATATCTGACTGCTGATTTGTGTAGGAGCAGAGCAGCCTTACCAGAGTGCCTGAAGCCGCTCGACATGCCTTCTGCCGACTACACCGCCAAGGAAGGATTCCCGGCAAGGAGCGTTCTCCGCAAGGGAGACTTCTCCGGCAAGGGCAGTTCAGCGATCCCACAGTGGCGGAGACCATGATCTGCAGACCCTAGCAGGTAATCCTCGTGCTTGAAAACTTTCCTTGTGTTCTTCTTCTTCCGATTTTCTTTTTAAATATTTGCTTGACTTTTCTTCATTTCGGTCGCCGATCCATCCGCCACAGAGCCAATGGAGACCGAGGCCACGGCGAGGAGGACGCCAAGGCTGCAATACCGACGACGCCCGCTGCCATCAGAGAAGAAGCTGGCGCCGACGAGCCCGCCGTGAAGAGACCGCCAAAGCTGCCGCCGCAGAGCCGGGCGAGGGTCCGCGATCGATCGACGGGCCCCGAGGCGCAGGAGCGCCAGCGCTATGCGACCGCCGATCCCTCCGCCGCTGGCAGCTGCCAGTTCAAGAGCCCCAGCCCGACGCCTATTTGAAGGCCGGCGATGGCGTCTTCATCAAGCTCCCATGGGCGTCGACCAAAGGAGAAACTTTTGATGAAGAGCTGCTCGTTTTCTTTTCTTCTTGCCGCTGCTGGTCATGTTATGAGAACGGTCTATTAGAGCTGCGACAAGTTATCTTGTACTATAACTCTATTTCGGATAGCAATTGCTATGTTATTTCCTTTACTTGATTCCTTCCTTTGTATGTTTTTGCCCTACGCTTTTAGGGAACTTGTCGGCGCAGGCACCGGTCATGAAAGGCCGAGTGGACGTCCTGCTGGCGGTGCCGCTACCGACAAGAAACCTTGTCGCAACTAGTCGCAGCTCACTTAAGTTGTTGAGCGGACTCGAAACAAAGTAAGGGCGCAATCGTAGCTCACTTAGGTTGTTGAGCGGACTCGAAACAAAGTAAGGGCGCAATCGCAGCTCACTTAAGTTGTTGAGCGGACTCGAAACAAAGTAAGGGCGCAACTAGCTACGAGTTGGTTCCTCCACGCATAGGTTTTCCATATAAAGTACGGTCGTTCGAGGAAGATAACTTAAAAATTTTAAAACTGATTGCTCAAACTTTGGCAACTTAGCTTTTCTGTCGTTTGCTTCCCGGTAAGGCTAGACTTCCTTGAGCGTAAGCCTAGACTTCCTTGAGCGACGCTTGGTCCACACCATTATCTTCTCCTTTCCCCCCGGCAAACTTGTGGGCGAGGGAACCTTCCCTTCTTTGAGAAAGAGAAAGAAGAGGAAATAAAGATATGGAGCCTTATGGCTCGTTATTGCTTACCGGGTAGGTGCTGCACAAAATGTCGGATAACGCATGCAAATAGAAGTAGAAAGCATGAAATTGACAAGATGTGGCACATTAGCTTTACTTATGCATCGGGTATCGCCCGGCTTTGTACAAAGGATTACATGCAACATCGGCAAGACTTGTACAAAAGGTGGTTGCCGGAACAGGTTCCGCAACCACTTTCTCTGAGTAAAACTTACGAAGATGCTCAATGTTCCAGGAGTTGCTCACCGGAATGCCATCTTCGGTCTCAAGGCGCATAGCCGCCGTGCCTAGTGACTCATTTCACCCGGTAAGGGCCTTCCCACTTCGGCGTCAACTTGTTGGAATTCTTGGCGGACTGAACACGCCGAAGAACAAGGTCGCCTTCCTCAAGACTTCTGGCATTAACTTTGCGGCTATGGTAGCGTCGCAAAGCTTGCTGGTACCGAGCAGCTCGTACAGCAGCCTGAAGACGATCCCCCTCAAGGAGCAGCGCGTCATCTTGTCGCAACTGCTCTTTCTCAAGCTCATCATAAGCGAGCACTCGAGGTGATCCGTATACGAGTTCCATGGGGAGAACTGCCTGTGCCCATGCTGGAGCTTGCGGCTCGACAACAAGGACTAAAGGCACATCTGCTGCTGCGGGAACATCTGCTTCCACAGTGAGAACCTGCGGCTCAGCCGGAGCTTGACGTTCCCCGGCAAGCTTGCCGGAGCAAAACTTGTCGGGAGCGTCTGCTTCAACGGAACAAACCCTAGGGCTTGCCGGAGCAGACTGCTCCTCAACACTCGCCGGTGGAGCTCGATGGTGTGTCCTCGACGGTAGCGCAGCACTCCGAAGAGGTGCGCTTGCCGGAGTGGGCATCGAGCTCTTGCGGACTTGGGCGTCTGCTTCAACGGAACAAACCCTAGGGCTTGCAGGAGCAGACTGCTCCTCAGCACTAGCCGGTGGAGCACGATGGTGCGTCCTCGACGGTAGCGCAACACTCCGAAGAGGTGCGCTTGCGGAGTGGGCATCGAGCTCTGCCGGACTTGGAGCGTCCGCTTCAGCGGAACAAACCCTAGGGCTTGCCGGAGCAGTCTGCTCCTCAGCACTTGCCGGTGGAGCTCGATGGTGCGTCCTCGACGGTAGCGCTGCACTCCGAAGAGGTGCGCTTGCCGGAGTGGGCATCGAGCTCTGCGGACTTGGAGCATCTGCTTCAGCGGAACAAACCCTAGGGCTTGCACGAGCGGGGCTCCTCAGCACTTGCCGGTCGAGCTCGATGGTGCGTCCTCGACGGTAGAGCAGCACTCCGAAGAGGTGCGCTTGCCGGAGTGGGCATCAGAGCTCCTGCCGGACTTGGTCTTCTTCTTCACTATCAGATCCTCCTGCTTCAGTATTCTCTTCGGGGAGTCTCCTCCCTTCCTCAGCACGTGCACACTTGTCGGCCAGGGCATATAGCTCCCTGACGTCTGATCTTGCACATCGCCATCTCCTCCCGCATCCTGCGGTTTCGCACGTTCTGATGGAACGCGCTGATTACCGCGGCAGGGTGGACATCTGGGATGTTGTCTTTGTCTGTGGTGAATCTCTGAATGTACTTGCGCAGGGCTCTCCTTCCTACGGGTGAGCAGGTGAAGGTCGCTTTCTTGGCCATGGGGCTTGTGGCCGCCTGTAAAGGCGCCGACAAACTGATGGCATAGATCTGCCAAAGAGGATATGGAGTTGTCCGGCAAGTGCATGAGCCAGGATCTGACATTGGGCTTGAGCACCAGCGGGAAGTAGTTGGCTAGGATCTTGTCGTCTCGCCCATCGCAGCTTGCACCGCGATGGTGTAGATCTTTGAGGAACTCCGACGGATGCGTCTTGCCGTCGTACTTCTCTCGCACGTCGGCTTGAAATTCTTCTTCTTTGGGCCATGGACTTGCCGCAGCTCACGAGTGAACGCAGGGCAACCTACGCGTCACAGACGGCAAGTCGCCTGGTTCCCCTGGCGCATGCATGTCGACAGAGGGCCCAGCGCGCTGGTCGGATTGACGCCGCGCTTCTCTTCGGCGCTCGATGCGAGTTCGAGCGTCTTCTTGCTGTCGTCCGTGAAGAACTTGGCGCTGATCGCGACGAGCTCGTGGATCCGATGATGTGGTGGAGTCGCTGTCGAGGTGGATCCGGCGAGTCGGCGATCTTGGCCTTCGGGGCGGAGAGTGCATGGTAGTTGCACCCCCACCGATTTCGTCATCACCGACTCGTGTTCGGCAGTCCTGCCGCGGCAGCGATGCACTCGGCTGCCGCGGAGCGTCGCCGTTGGCAAAGCCGATGAGACTCTGAATGGTGGCCCTCCATTCATCGACCTTGTCGGCTGTTGGAGGGTAATCCAGAGCGATTGAGCTCTCGCCAAAGCTTCGCTGGAGTGGTGGGTGGCGATGGCGAACGGCGAGGAGCGGATATGCTCGGACTTCTAACTATGTTAGAAGGAGCGATATCCCATCCAGCGACCGTGCCTCGCTTCGCGCCCGGCATGTTGGCGTGCATGCTGGTCTTGAGCATCCCGAGATCCACCAGCTCGATCTTGGTCCAACGAGCATATGGCGTTGTGAATACCATGACGCTGTCGGACCCGCGCCTCCTGAGACGGGCGCGGTGCATGTACGGACGCCGAGGTCTGCGCAGCCTTGTCCTTGGACTTGGCAGCACCGTGGGCTCCCCCGTCGATGTCCATTCTTCCGCCGGCGTCTACCCCACCACCCGTTTGCTCCGGTGGTGGTGGGTTCGACGCGGACGGAACATCTGCCGCCGAAGCCTTCTTCTTGATGGCATGTCGATGAAGATGATGAAGATCTAGCTTCGTGTGGACGCCGGATCAGGTTCACACAATCTCGACGCTTCTACCCGGGCGCGCGCCAAAGATGTCGAGGCAGGCTGATGCGGCCCCACGAACACCAATGGGGACCGGCGGACAGAGCCCCTTTCGGTTCGGCGGGGGGCGGAGGTCGCACGAAGAGCAGATCGAGGCGAAGCACACGAGCGGTTTACCCAGCTTCGGAGCTCTCCTGAGTGATAACACTCCTACTGCTGCATGTCTGAGTGTATTGAGTTCTTGCTCAGGAGCGCTGAATGTTACAGTACACACAAGCTGCTCACGAGACCGAGCGTGAGGTCGAGCCCCTCTTCTCTCCCCCTCCCTACGTTGCGCATGGGCCTCCTTTTATATGCTAAAGGGGTCTCCGACAGGTGGCAACGTAGACAAGAAAAGGAGTGGTTGGTACAACTTCTTGTACAGTGTACCATACCTAACCCTGATGGCAGGGGACAAAGGCATTAAATGCCTGTCTACGTCGCCCTAACAGTGCAGAAAGAGACCGCCAGGGGCGCCACCGCTTGCCACGATGACAATCTTGTCAGCGCCGCTTGCCACCGCGCTCCGCTGGCCGCACGGCCTCTTGCCACGCGCGCCTGGAAAGGTCCCAGGGCGACACGTTAGTGGATGTGCTGGAGCGCAGTACAGTGGTGGTCTGCGGCAAGCGCCTTGCCGCGGTTGTTGTCTTGTCGCGTCCGGAAGCTTGTCGCTCACCGGGCCTTCCCGACAAGCTCCTCTTGCCGGGGCCTTGTCTCCTAGGTGCCTTGGGTGGCCTTCCCGGCAAGCTCCTCTTGCCGGGGCCTTGTCTCCCTGGCTTGAATACTTTGTTCTTGAATGGCTCCAAAGGAACCACGGAGGACCTTGGCGGTCACCCGGTAAGCCTTGGCGCGGAGGGCTGCAACTGCCCGTGCACAAGTTCGGGATACTAGGGTACCCCTACTCTAGTACACCGACAGTACTGAAAATGTTTACTTTGAAATTCCTTCGGTTATGATGGAGAAACTGCTAGCTAATCCTTTTGCAGGAGATGGAACGTTACATCCCGATTTGCACCTAATCTATGTGGATGAAGTTTGTGGATTATTTAAGCTTGCAGGTATGCCCAAGGATGTTATCAATAAGAAGGTCTTCCCTTTATCTTTGAAGGGAAAGGCATTGACATGGTTTAGGCTATGTGACGATATGGGATCATGGAACTACAACCGATTGAAATTGGAATTTCATCAGAAGTTTTATCCTATGCATCTTGTTCATCGTGATCATAATTATATATATAATTTTTGGCCTCGCGAAGGAGAAAGCATCGCTCAAGCTTGGGGGAGGCTTAAGTCAATGTTATATTCATGCCCCAATCATGAGCTCTCATGAGAAATTATTATTCAAAATATTTATGCTCGGCTTTCTCTCAATAATCGCTCCATGCTCGATACTTCTTGTACTGGTTCTTTTATGATGAAGAATATTGAATTCAAACGGGATTTATTGGAAATAATTAATCGCAACTCTGAAGATTGGGATCTCGACGAAGGTAAGGAGTCAGGTATAACACCTAAGTTTGATTGTGTTAAATCTTTTATGCATACCGATGTTTTCCGTGAATTTAGCACTAAATATGGACTTGACTCTGAGATAGTAGCTTCTTTCTTTGAATCCTTTGCTACTCATGTTGACCTCCCTAAGGAGAAGTGGTTTAAATATAATCCTCCTATTGAAGTAAAAGTAGTTGCACCTATTAAAGTTGAATAAAAGACTATCACTTATAATGTCGATCCTATTGTTCCTACTGCTTATATTGAGAAACCACCTTTCCCTGTTAGAATAAAGGATCATGCTAAAGCTTCAGCTGTAGTTCGTAAGTTGAACCTAGTATTGCTATGGTTAAAGATCTCTTGGCTGATAATATTGATGGGCATGTTCTGTGATGAAGCTGCTAGAATTGCTAGATCTGATACTAAAAATAAACATAGACCTATTGTAGGCATGCCTGCTATTTCTATTAAAATAGGAGATCATTGTTACCATGGCTTATGTGATATGGGTGCTAGTGCAAGTGCAATACCTCATTCCTTATACAAAGAAATTATGCACGATATTGCACCTACTGAGATAGAGGAAATCGATGTTACAATTAAGCTTGCCAATAGAGACAGTATTTCACCAGTTGGGATTGTTAGAGATGTTGAAGTCTTGTGTGGGAAAGTTAAATATCCTGCTGGTTTTCTTGTTCTTGGTTCCCCACAAGATAACTTTTGTCCCATTATATTTGGTAGACCCTTCTTGAATACTATAAATGCAAGGATAGACTGCAAAAAGGATGTTGTTACTATTGGTTTTGGGGATATGTCTCATGAGTTTAATTTTGCTAAATTTCGTAGACAACCCCATGATAAAGAATTGCCTAGTAAAGATGAAATTATTGGTCTTGCCTCTATTGCTGTGCCTCCGAATGATCCTTTAGAACTATATTGCTCGACCATGAAAATGATATGTTTATGAATGAAAGAAGGTAAATAGATGAAGTATTCTTTAAATAGGGACCTATTTTGAAACACAACTTGCCTGTTGAAATCCTAGGGGATCCTCCTCCACCCAAGGGTGATCCCGTGTTTGAGCTTAAACCGTTACCTAATACTCTTAAATATGCTTACCTTGATGAGAAGAAGATATATCCTGTTATTATTAGTGCTAACCTTTCAGAGCATGAAGAAAAGAAATTATTGAAAAATCTGAAGAAGCACTGTGCTGCTATTGGATATACTCTTGATGATCTTAAGAGCATTAGTCCCACTCTATGCCAGCACAAAATAAAATTGGAGGAAGACGCTAAGCCAATTGTTGATCACCAATGACGGTTAAATCCTAAGATGAAAGAAGTGGTAAGAAAAGAAATACTAAAGCTTCTGGAGGAAGGTATAATTTATCCCGTTGCTGATAGTCAGTGGGTGAGTCTTGTCCATTGTGTCCCTAAGAAGGGAGTTATTATTGTTGTTCCTAATGATAAAGATGAATTAATCCCACAAAGAATTGTTACAGGTTATAGAATGGTAATTGATTTCCGCAAATTAAAGAAAGCTACTAAAAAGGATCATTACCCTTTACCTTTTTTTGATGAAATGCTAGAAAGATTATCCAAACATACACATTTTTTGCTTTCTAGATGGTTATTCTGGTTTCTCTCAAATACCTGTGTCAAAAGAGGATCAAGAAAAGACCACTTTTACTTGCCCTTTCGGTACCTTTGCTTATAGACGTATGCCTTTTGGTTTATGTAATGCACCTGCTACCTTTCAAAGATGCATGATGGCTATATTCTCTGACTTTTGTGAAAAGATTGTTGAGGATTTCATGGATGATTTCTCCGTGTATGGAACTTCTTTTGATGATTCCTTAAGCAACCTTGATCGAGTTTTGCAGAGATGTGAAGAAACTAATCTTGTCTTGAATTGGGAGAAGTGCCACTTTATGGTTAATGAAGGTATTGTCATGGAGCATAAAATTTCTGAAAGAGGTATTGAAGTTGATAAAGCTAAAGTTGATGCTATTGAAAAGATGTCGTGTCCCAAGGACATTAAAGGTATAATAAGTTTCCTTGGTCATGCCAGTTTTTATAGGAGGTTTGAGGGAGTCCTGGATTAGGGGGTGTCCAGATAGCCGGACTATAACCTTTGGCCGGACTCCTGGACTATGAAGATACAAGATTGAAGACTCCGTCCCGTGTCCGGATGGGACTTTCCTTGGCGTGGAAGGCAAGCTTGGCGATACGGATATGTAGATCTCCTCCCATTGTAACCGACTCTGTGTAACCCTAGCCCTCTCTGATGTCTATATAAACCAGAGGGTTTTTAGTCCGTAAGACGAACAACAATCATACCATAGGCTAGCTTCTAGGGTTTAGCCTCTCTGATCTCGTGGTAGATCTACTCTAATACTACCCATATCATCAATATTAATCAAGCAGGAGTAAGGTTTTACCTACATCGAGAGGGCCCGAACCTGGGTAAAAACATCGTGTCCCTTGTCTCCTGTTACCATCCGCCTAGATGCACAGTTCGGGACCCCCTACCCAAGATCCGCCGGTTTTGACACCGACATTGGTGCTTTCATTGAGAGTTCCTCTGTGTCGTCACCTTTAGGCCCGATGGCTCCTTCGATCGTCAACAACGACGCGGTCCAGGGTGAGACTTTTCTCCCCGGACAGATCTTCAGATTCGCGGCTTTTGCTTGGGCCAATTCGCTTGGCCATCTGGAGCAGATCGAAAGCTACGCCCCTGGCCATCAGGTCAGATTTGGAAGTTTGAGCTACACGGCTGACGTCCGCGGAGACTTGATCTTTGATCGGTTCGAGCCACAGCTGAGCGCGCCACACTGTCACGATGGGCATGATCTAGCTCTGCCGTCGAACAGTGCCCTGAAGGCCGCACCAGTGTCCGCTCCGACCCTTAGCTCGGAGCTGACTGCGCCAATCGAGGACGGGTGGCTGGACACCGCCTTGGGGGCTACAATCTCTACGGCGATCGAGCCGAACACCAGCCTTGTCCTTGTGACTCAAAGGTGCCGGACTCCTCTCCGGACTCCGAACCTTCCGCGCCCCTTCCAATCGAATCCGATTGGGCGCCGATCATGGAGTTCACTGCCGCGGGTATCTTTCAGCACTCGCCCTTCGGCGCCATCCTGAATTCACTAAAGTCTCTCTCTTCATCAGGAGAGCCTTGGCCGGACTATGACCAGCAAGGTTGGGATGTGGACGACGAAGAAATTCAAAGCCCACCCACCACCCACTTCGTAGCCACTATCGATGATTTAACCGACATGCTCGACTTCGACTCTGAAGACATCGACGGTATGGACGCCGATGCAGGAGACGACCAAGAACCAGCGCCTATAGGGCACTAGAAGGCCACCTCGTCGTATGACATATACATGGTGGACACCCCAAAAGAAGGGAAGGGCGATGGGACAACGGAGGATGACCCCTCCAAGAAGAAGCCTAAGCGTCGGCGTCAGCGGCGCCGCTCTAAATCCCGCCAAAGAAAAGACGGCGATTCCGGCACGGGAGATAATAACACCCCAGACAGTGCCGAAGACAACACCCTCCAGCAGGATTCAACACAGGAGGATGGAGAAGCCAGCCCTCATGAGAGAGCGGTAGACAAAGAGGTAGAGGACGATAATTACATGCCTCCCTCCGAAGATGAGGCAAGCCTCGACGACGAAGAATTTGTCATGCCTGAGGATCCCATCGAACAAGAGCGTTTCAAACGCAGGCTTATGGCCACGGCGAGCAGCCACAAGAAAAAATAGCAACAATTTAGAGCTGACCAAGACTTGCTAGCCGACAGATGGACTGAAGTCCTTGCGGCCGAAGAGTACAAACTCGAACGCCCCTCCCAGAGCTACCCAAAGCGCAGGCTGCTACCCCGATTAGAGGAGGAAGCACCTAAACCTACATCACCAGCGCACGACGCGGCCGACCGGCCACCTCGTGGCCGCGACACAGAGGCCTCTCGGCCCTCCGCTCAAGCCGCACCCCGGCATCGCTCAAAGAATACCAAGGCACATGAAAATGCGCCAGACGTGCGAGATATATTGGAGGACGAGGCAAGGAAACAAGATCGATCTACGGATCGCGTAGGCGCCCCACGACACGTGACGATAACCGTCATGCCGGATACGGCAAATCCGGCTGGGCCGAACACAGTAGACAAAGCTCATTCGAGCTACGTCGTGATATAGCCCAGTACAAAGGCGCCGCACACCCACTATGCTTCACAGATAAAGTAATGGATCATCAAATCCCCGAGGGTTTCAAACCCGTAAACATCGAATCATATGATGGCACAACAGATCCTGCGGTGTGGATCGAGGATTATCTCCTTCATATCCACATGGCCCGCGGTGATGATCTACACGCCATCAAATACATCCCACTCAAGCTTAAAGGACCAGCTCAGCATTGGCTTAACAGCTTGCCAGCAGAGTCAATTGGTTTCTGGGAGGACCAGGAAGCCGCATTCCTTGACAATTTCCAGGGCACCTATGTGCGACCACCAGACGCCGATGACCTAAGCCACATAATTCAACAGCCAGAGGAATGGGCCAGACAATTCAGGACACGGTTCCTAACCAAGAAAAATCAAATAGTCGACTGTCCGGACGCAGAGGCCCTCGCAGCCTTCAAACATAACATCCGTGACGAGTGGCTTGCCCGGCACCTAGGACAGGAAAAGCCGAAATCCATGGCAGCCCTCACAACACTCATGACCCGCTTTTGCACGGGAGAAGACAGCTGGCTAGCTCGTAGTAATAACATGACCAAGATCCCTGGTAATTCGGATACCAAAGATAGCAATGGCAGGTCGCGTCGCAACAAGCACAAGTGCCACATTAACAGCGGCAATGCTGAGGATACGGCAGTTAATGCCAGGTTCAGAGGCTCTAAACCCGGTTAGCGGAAAAAGCCAGTTAAAAGAAATACTCCGGGCCCGTCCAGTTTGGATCGAATACTCGATCGCTCGAGCCAGATACACGGCACCCCCGAAAAACCAGCCAATCACACCAACAGGGATTGTTGGGTGTTCAAGCAGGCAGGCAAGTTAAATGCCGAAAACAGTGACAAGGGGCTGCATAGCAATGACGAGGAGGAGCCCCGACACGAACAATAGGGGATGAAGGGCTTCCCCACAAGTGCGGACGGTGAACATGATATACGCAACCCACATACCCAAAAGGGAGCGGAAGCGTGCACTCGAGGGACGATATGCGTTGGAGCCAGCCGCCCCAAAGTTCAACCCATGGTCCTCCTGCCCGATCACCTTTGATCAAGGGACCACCCACTAGCATCCGCCATGGCGGATTCGCCGCATTGGTTCTAGACCCAATCATTGACAGATTTCACCTCACTAGAGTCCTTATGGACGGCGGCAAGAGCCTGAACTCGCTTTATCGTGATACGGCGAAAAATGGGCATAGATCCCTCAAGGATTAAACCCACAAAGACGACATTTAAAGGCGTCATACCAGGTGTAGAGGCCAAGCAGACAGGCTCGATTACACTTGAGGTGGTCTTCGATCCCGGATAATTTCCAAGCGAGGAGTTCATCTTGACATAGTCCCGTTCATGATGGCTATCACGATCGCTTTCGGACGAACCGCAGACGGTAAAGTTCAATGCGGTGCCGCACTATGCATACCTCAAGCTCAAGATGCCAGGCCCTCGAGGAGTCATTACGATCAATGGAAACACCGAACGCTCTCTTCGAACGGAGGAGAATACGGCGGCCCTCGCGGCGGAAGTACAAAGTAGCCTCTCAAGGCAATTCTCCATCCGGTGTTAAACGTTCGACACCGCTGCCGCTACCGAGTAACCTACAACAAGACCGCTGGCATGTTCCGAGCATCGCCAGAGCAAAGGCGGCCCCAACCCCAGCACTCGCGAAATTGCAAAACCAGTACTACGCGTACATAATTACGCTTTGGAAATACCATGGGCATAGGGGGAGGGGCACGACCACGGCATGCCCAAAATGCGGCTCAACCGTACTAGGGGCTCCCGATTTTGTCATTCTTTTTGCTTAGTTTCAGGACTCCACTCTCCGGAAGGCCTGTCCGGCAGTACAATCGCCGAACACACGGTGCAACAGCCAGGGAGGCAGAAAGCTACGTCGAATGTCAAGGTGGTCTCTATAACGAGCTAAATACCTGGCTTACATACCATCTCGCAGCTCGCCCCTGGAGGGGTACATGTCAAATAGTCCAATCTCTTGCTTATAACACTATTTGTATCATTCTGCTTTTACCGCGGCCTTTTCGAATAAACAATACATAGCTTTTGTCTATTACTGCATTCCTTTTTATGTGAATATGTTCAGTTATGACATTATGCAACCGTACACTTTGGTACGGCCAATACACCAGGGGCTTAAGTACCCCAGAATATGGTGTGAGAAGTCCGAACACTCTCACGAGTGTGGCACCCCGAACTTATAGCATTATATGCATCGGCTCTGAATCATGTGTTGGGTCAATAGTTGGGTTTGCCCGGCTCCCATGTTTTGGTACCTTACGTTCCGTTATATCGGCTAAGGTAGCGCTAGGAGAACTACTGCGATTCTGCCCCGGTTGAGCTGGGTGAAGCACCTCAGTAGAGAAAATTAAAACTGACCGTCATGATAGGGCGAGAGCTGGTCACTGTTCGAGAGGTTTCGAGTCCCTAAAGATTTATACCGCTTAGAGCGAGGAGCCGGCTTTGTCCGGCCTAGGCGTGGATAGCGCCCCGAACTCGGTCTTCCGAATACTAGGGGCTTCACCGAAATTTAAAATTATAGAATTCTATGGCTAAGTGAGAGTGATAAAGCATTATAGTCCGATTGCCTTGTTCGTTTATCCCGAACACCCCGGCACTCGTGGCATGGGGGCAGAAGCCGGCGACTCGCCATCTCTCAGATTTAATAAACGGCCGCACAGAAGGTAATATTTTAAATTCAAAAAGCGTTGCTTAGCGCATATGAACAAGTTTTCAGCGCAGAGGATAACACGAGCGAGTTAACTCATAAATTACATCCTTGGAACATTCATCCACCACAAGGCGGGCAGCCTTCAGGACGCCCTCATAATACATCTCGGGCTTGCGATGCTCCTTGCCCTGCGGTGGCCCATCTGTCACCAGCTTCTCAGCATCCATCTTGCCCCAGTGCACTTGAACACGGGCAAGGGCCCTACGGGCGCCTTCGATGCATACAGAGCGCTTGATGACTTCAAGTCGTGGACAGGCATCCGCCAGCCGCCTCACCAGCCCAAAGTAGCTCCCAGGCATGACCTCCCCTGGCCATAGCCGGACTATAAGGCTCTTCATGGCCTGTTCGGCCACCTTCTGGAGCTCGACCAACTTCTTTAGTTGGTCGCTCACGGGCACCGGGTGTCCGGCCTCAGCATACTGAGACCAGAACACCTTCTCCGTCGAGCTCCCCTCCTCGGCCCGGTAGTAGGCAGCAGCGTCGGACACACTGCAGGGCAGATCTGCGAATGCTCCTGGAGAGCTCCGGACTCGGGTAAGTAACATGTAATTCACTTTCACGTGCTTTCTTTGCATAAAGAATGCCTTACCCGCCGCTATCTTCTTCATCGCCTCAATTTCCTGGAGGGCTTTTTGGGCTTCGGCCTTGGCAGATTTGGCGCTCTCAAGGGTAGAGGCAAGCTCGGACTCTCGAGTCTTTGAGTCAAGCTCTAAACTCTCGTGTTTTTTCATGAGAGCCTGGAGCTCTTTCTGCACCGCCGCCACCCGCGCCTCCTGCTTTTCTCGCTCGATGCGCTCCACGGCCACATTTTCTTCGGCCTTGGACAACGCTTTCTTCGTGGTTGCCACCAGGTTGTGGCCCTGTAATACTCATGTTGGTCCTGTCATTTTTTGCAACCACATCTTTTTTATATACTTACATAAGGTATTACTTACCTTCCTTGTCCTCGAGCTGCTTCTTAGCAAGGACGAGCTCGTTCTCGGACTGCTCGAGGTCTGCTTCAATGCATCGGCCTCCGCAGTCAGTGCGGCAGAGGTCAGCAGCGTAGCCTGCATTCCCATATTGACATACTTATGTTAGACTCTCACAGATATCTTTTGATCCTCGATTCGGCTTTTCTTTCCAACACCAAACCGAGCATTAGGGGCTACTGTCTATGCAGTAATATTTTTACATATCTTAAATACATACCTCAAAGCCTCGTTAGAAGGTGGCATAGGCTTGACCAGCCCTCTCTTGGCGGATCGAACCTACGGATCACCGCACTCATAATAGTGCAGTGCTCCTCGTCGATGGAGGTGCCGTTAAGCACCTCTAGCAGATTATCCGGTGCCTCCGGTTGGACGGAGGTCACCGGCGTCGTAGGCTTGCCTTTCTTACTAGGGGGGCGCTTGCCGGACTCCGGAACCACTGAAGGTGCCAGTGCGGTGTCCGGCCCATGGCTGGACTTGGAGCCCTCGGGGTTTTTTTCCCCTTTGCGCCTGGAGTCCGAGAGGTCGCCTTGCGGCGCCTCCAGGACCACCTCCTCCTGGCTTGGACCCTTTTGGGACCCCACCTCGGCATCATCCACGGCGCGAGGGTAGGAGGCGGCCGAAAGTGAAGTGCTATTCACATCCGACGAGCTTAAGGAGCCGCTCGACGACACGCCGATTTGGGCTCGGGGCGGACTGCATGATTATATTCGGTATCAGAAGATACTGTGCAATAAAGGAACGCCATGAATTATTCTGGTATCCGGATACTTACGATTTTGCCAGGGGCTTGGCCCTGGATGGACATTCCTCTTCGCCGTCGTCGGTGTTGGTGGAGTAGTCCGGAGGAAGGGTCCTTCCCTTCTTGGACCCTCCGCCCCCCAGTTGGGGCGGCCTTTCTTTTCTTCTCTCCCCGGGAGAGACCTCTCTTCCTCCTCCTCGCTTTTGGGGAGGAGTCCGCCTCGGAGTCATCGGACGATGAGTCCGACACCACCAGGCGCCGGGAACTCTTTCGAGTTCCCGTGGCCTTCTTCTTGGCCTTGTTCTCTGGCACCACGTAAGGCGCCGGAACCAGTAGCCCCGTCAGGCTGGCGTCCACTGGGTCTTCGGGGAGCCGGACAGTTGATCTGGCCGGACGTCTTCTGCCAATCCTGTCAAAGGTAAGGGAGTTTAGATCCCGCATAGAGTCAAACTATGAAAAACAAGTATCCCGTAAAGGGTAAAATAGCTTACCGCGTTGGCTTGATGCTGCACACTGAATCCGCGATCCTCGAAGCGGATGCGGAGCCTCGGCACTTAAACAGCACCTTCCATGCTTCTTCGTGCGTAGTGTCGAAGAGCCTGCTCAGGGTTCGGTGTTGTGCCGGATCAAACTCCCACAAGATGAAAGCCCGTTGTTGGCACGGGAGGATCCGGCGGATGAGCATGACCTGGACTACGTTGACGAGTTTGAGCTTCTTGTTCACCAGGTTTTGGATGCAGGTTTGGAGTCTGGTCAGCTCTGCCGAATTACCCCACGACAGGCCCTTCTCTTTCCAGGAAGTGAGCCGCGTAGGGATGCCAGATTGGAATTCGGGGGCCGCTGCCCATTCAGGGTCGCGCGGCTCGGTGATGTAGAACCACCCTGATTGCCACCCCTTTATGGTCTCTACGAAGGAGCCCTCGAGCCATAGGATGTTGGGCATCTTTCCCACCATGGCACCTCCACACTCCGCCTGGCGGCCGCCCACTACCTTCGGCTTGACATTGAAGGTCTTCAGCCATAAGCCGAAGTGGGGCTGGATGTAGAGGAAGGCCTCGCACACGACGATGAACACCGAGATGTTGAGGATGAAGTTCGGAGCCAGATCGTGGAAACCCAGGCCGTAGTAGAACATGAGCCCCCGGACAAATGGGCGAACTGGGAAACCTAGTCCGCGGAGGAAATGGGTGAGGCACACCACCCTCTCATGGGGCCTGGGGGTGGGGATGAGCTGCCCCTCGTCTGGGAGCCGGTCTGGCGATGTCATTGGACAAGTATCCGGCTTTCCTCAGCTTCTTGATGTGTCCCTCCGTGACGGAGGAGACCATCCACTTGCCTCCCGCTCCGGACATGGCTGGAGAAGGTTGAGGTGGGATGTGCGGACTTGGGCGCTGGAGCTCGAGTGCGCGAAAATGGATAAGCAAAGGAGGAAGAAGGCGTAGATGGAAAAGGCGGGTCCTGTCATGACCGGTTTTCCGATAAAAATATTTATTGAGAAACCGATCTATTAATTCCAGTGTGAGGAAAATCCTCCACACTGGTAGAAAAAATCTTGATACAATAAGCCAGTAGCATTTAATATATTACAGGGTCGAGCTGATCTTGCTCAACAAATTATTACAAGCACGCCAATAATTATACATAGTGGCGGATATGACACAGTGGAGTGGTGGCATACTACTGACTCGAGGTAAAGTAGTGGAATAACACAATGGAGTGGATGATATGACTCCTGCACTGGCGGCTCATCGAGCGTCGAGGTGAGGCTCGGTGAATTTATTTGGGTAGCGGAAGCGGATATAACATGATGACTAATCCAGGGTCGACGAGACCGACTGGGATTCCTCTAGGCGTCGGACTCGCTATCTAACTCTTCATCCATGATATCGCCTTCACAAGATTCCGCCAAATCAACAAGCCAGGTGAGTACTTTGAAAGTACTGCAAGACGATTCGACAAAAGATATAACAAATGTATGCGTGAATGCGTCATAAGTAATTTAACAATGCGCAATCAAATCAGTATAACAAGGTAAGTAAAAAGGGAATTCGGCAGTAGTCCGCTCGAAAACCCAAAGAAAATAAACTGAAAACCGATCGGGTGTCTGAAGCGACACCTCGAAGGGCGAACAAATATGTAAAGCATGCCACAGTCGGGCGTCTAAGCGACACCTCATAAAGGGCTTACACTGAAAGAAAAGACATGCGTGCCACAGTCGGACGTCGGAGCGACATCACAGAAAGGGCTTGTATCAAAATTAAACGAATAACAATGCCGCAGCCGGATGTCTGAGCGACATCGCAGAAAGGGCTTATATCAAGAAGAAGTAAATAACAGTGCCACAGTCGCACGTCTGAGCGACATCGCAGAAATGGCTTATATCGAAACAAATAAATAACAATGCCACAGTCGAACGTCTGAGTGACATCACAGAAAGGGCTTATATCGAAACAAATAAATAACAATGCCACAGTCGGACGTCTAAGCGACATCGCAGAAAGGGCTTATACTTCATTTTACAAGAAATGGTACTCACGGAAAATATTCATCACAAGACAGTATACGAGTTAGTCCTTCCACAGGAAATAAACCTCTTAACACTCATGTGGTTCTCAGGAGTTTACGCTCCGGGACTGACATTTGACAAGATAAGATGAACACAACACATGGATCTGAATGAGATGATTTCAAGGATTTTTGACTCTGCAGAGTTTGTACCAAATTATCCACAGCCAACGGATTTCCGTAGTCACGGGGGACTAGTTCCGTTTACGGTATTTCGGAGGAAACACAGCTAACCAGTACACACGCATCCTACCTCACCTTGCCAGGAATCACCCTAGACAAAGTTCAAGAAAAACTTTGAGACGGGGAGATCACAATCTCGAATAGCATGGGATCAAATTTGTATACGCGCGCTCTAAGGGGTGCCCCCCTCTCGGTCCCAACCGGAAACACCCATGCCCCCTGACCGGATGATAGGCTTTAATCCAGGGCCATGGAACACTGATCCCGGCCTCTCGATTTGGTGTGTAGCAGAAAGTGGTTTGCAACTTACTAAGCTGTATTCCTTGCGGAAAACATGTGGTAGTACGAAAGGGGAGACGGACGGGAACTGGACTGATTTATGTTGACACTGGGTCAACGGTGCGGCATAAGACCGGCATGCTACAACACTGCCATCTTACCCATTCTCATGCCAACTCATGGCCATGCAACTCGCTTTCCAACAACTCATGGATTTCAAACTCACTTGCCTCAACTTTTTACGTGATAAAATTTTCATCGAGATGCTCATGAACATGCCATGATACTAATTAATGCAAACATGCCCAAACACTCATCATATCAAAAGTTCAAACATGCTTGCCTGGTTCGGAGTAGTCGGGGCCTAGCTCGGTGAAGTTCGCGGTACCGTCACCTCCTTCGGTATCTACGGTATACAAAAATACACGCACTAATGTAAATACCAAGGGGTGCTAAAAAATATTCCAAATATTTTTCAAATATAACTGATAAAAAACTAGACAAAATTTTGAAGAGGACAGAAAAGGAATCACTCAAAAATCCTTTTCTGTTTAAAAGTTATAAGAGTTTTGGTCCAAGGACCTTTATGTAATGAAATAGAAAACTCTCAGGGGTCTAAGCAGAAAAGTCCAGAAAATGATTCAGATTAGAAAGCGCCTTTGCGAATCACGCTTTCAGAAAATGGTTCAAAATAAAGAAGGAGAGGCTGACGGCGGGTCCCACCTGGCCAGTTTGAATATTCAAAAGGAGGCGGCAGAGCTCGTGGCGCCCGAGAGGCGGTCACGCCGGGCGATCCACGGCGAGGCAAGGGGATTGGGGGGTACCTCTGTGATCAGCGCGCCCGTCCGCGTCGGTGGGTGGTGGTGGTGGTCGCCAGCACCACGTCGATGGCGGCCCTTGCTCCGGCGGACGGTGGTTCGGGAAGTCATGGGTCTCGTCGGAGAGAGCTGCTGGGGTCAAATTGGAGTGGGGGTTAGTCTCCTAGAGGTGCCATGAGGCTACGGGGAAGCCTAGGGCGATGGAGGAGCTCTCACCAGTGAGAACGCTGCCGGAGCCCGAAGCGGACGGAGGTGGCCGGAGTTGAGGAAGAAGGGCCCCTCAAGGCTCTTCCAAAGGGCTGGCCGGGTGCAGTGAGGTGGTGGAGGTGTAAGGGTCGAGAGCGAGCTCGGAGGCGCTTTATATAGCCGGCCCGAGGCAGTTGCCGAGAACGGGATAAGTCCGGCGAGCGATTACGGCGGTGTTGTGGCTGGACGGTATGTTTAGGAGCTTGAGCATCGAATAGACGGAGCACTGAGTCCATCCCGGTGCCTAACTCAGCGAGGTAGGGGCGGTTACTACCGTCCTCAATCGAACGGCCAGGCGGCACGCCGGGCGGCGAGCGCGCCGCGTGCTGTGCCACGGTGACGTGTTGCATGCGTGCGCCGGCAAGGGAGACGGCCACGCCGGAGCTCCTGTGTGGCGTGGGCGGTGCCGAACGGCGTTGCCGCAGAGGTGCCCCCTGTTGGCCGCCACGGGAGGTCCCGACGCCCGCGGAAGACGCCCGGCCAGACGGGCCACGCAGTGCCACCGACGCTAGGAACCAGCCAAGTGCCCGTGCGGCGCCTGGACAGGAGGAGGAGCCATGCGCAATGCGCCAAGTGCACAGCTTGACAAGTGACCAGCCTCACGAAACTGAATTACCGAAAGTCTGAATTTTTACGAAAGTGCAAAGTGACAAAGGTGCATGCTAGGTGTTTGATGTAATGTTTTTGGCATGTGGGGATTTTTCCTTGAGCTGATTTTTGGTGGAGTGGCTTCTCATTGCAACTGGAGGTTGCCTGAATTTTGGTGAAATTTTTGGAGAAGAGTCGATATGAATTTCACCAAATTTGACAAATCTGGTCCAAACTTGCAGAAGCTGAAACTTGAAAATTTTGAACAGAAGAAAAGTAGATCTTGATGGTTCTAGGTTGTGGGTGCTAGGGACTATCCAGAGGAATTGATTTGAGATCAAAGTTCAAAGGCATTAAGGTACTTGCTTTGCAATACACCTAGGCTCAAAAATATGGACAAAATTGTTTTGGGCAAAGAAATAAATGAAATAAAAATCCAAAAGTGAGTTGGACTGGTTGGGTCAGAATATTTGGATTGTCCCAAGGTGGAATGAGGGGTTTTGGGAAGATTTACCACAAGAGGCAAGATAAAACCATGGGTGATTTTAAAAATAATAGAAGAACCAAAACTCCTAGGGTTTTCTTCTAAAAGAAAAATAAATCCCAAAAATAAATTTGAGAAGGAGAGAATCAGAAGAAAGGTTTTTAAATAACCAACACCATAGTTGAAGAAGATGCCAAAGTAAAAAATCCTTTGTCAAAGGGAAAATTCTTGAGAGAAATAGATTTTTGGAAGGGTCTAAATGACCTCCTTCAAAACCAACCAAGTTTTTGTTAAAAACCAAAACAAAAATTTTTGGAGTGCCACAACACCTACCCCCTTAGGAACAATCTCGTCCCCGAGATTTCAGCTGATTCTCAAATAAGTGTGGGTGCTCTGTCCGAAGTAATCCTCTCTTTCCCAAGTGGCTTCACCCTCGGTGTGGTTGCTCCACTGAACTTTGAAGAACTTGATGGTTTTCTGTTGGGTCCTCCTTTCAGACTCCTCTAATATTTTTATTGGATGCTCTCGATATGTGAGTTCTGGCTGCACGTCAATGTTTTCATGGGATACTTGCTTCTCTGGGTTGCTCACGCACTTCCTCAATTGCGAGACGTGGAACACATCGTGGACGTCAGATAAATCTTCGGGTAAGTCTAGCTGGTAGGCTACCGTGCCTCTCCGTGCCACTATGCAGAATGGTCCGATGAATCTTGGTGCCAGCTTCCCTTTAATCTTGAATCGGTGCAGGCCTCTCATAGGGGATACTCGTAGGTACACAAATTCACCGGGTTCAGAGCTGATTCCCCGATGTTTTTGATCGTAATAACTCTTCTGTCGACTTTGGGCTGTCTTGATTCGATCCCTAATCACCTTAACTTTATCTTCAGCCTCCTTGAGCATGTCTGGGCCGAAGATATGGCTGTCTCCGGTTTCCGACCAATTTAGCGGGGTACGACATCTTCGCCCGTAAAGAGCCTCAAATGGTTCCATTTGCAGGCTGGCCTGATAACTGTTGTTATATGCGAATTCTGCGTATGGTAAGCTCTCTTCCCAACTGGTCCCATAGGTGAGGACACATGCTCTCAGCATATCTTCTAGAATCTGGTTTACGTGCTTAGTTTGCCCATCTGCCTGGGGGTGGTATGCGGTACTGAATGCTAGTTGATTTCCCAGAGCTTGTTGTAAGCGATCCCAAAATCGGGAGACGAATTGAGTGCCTCTGTCCGAGATTATTTTCTTTGGGACTCCATGTAAGCAGACGATACGGGAAAGATAAAGCCTCGCAAGTTTCTTAGTGGTGTGGGTTGTCTTCACGGGGATGAAGTGTGGTACTTTAGTTAGTCTATCAGTGATGACCCAAATGGCATTATTTCCGTGCCGTGACTGAGGTAGCCCAACAATAAAATCCATCCCAATCTCGTCCCATTTCTACTCAGGTATTTTATTTGGCTGTAAAAGTCCGGCCGGTTTCTGGTGCTCGGCTTTGATGCATTGACAAGAGTCACAACATGCGATGAACGTGGCTATGTCCCTTTTTAGACCGTGCCACCAATATTTTTCCTGAATATCCTTGTACATTTTGTCCCTCCAGGATGTATCGAATACGGGGCGGTGTGGCCTTCAGCTAAGATCTGCTGTTTAAGATCCTTGATATTTGGTACGCAAAGTCTATCCCCGTACCACAATATTCCCTCGCTTATCGATAACTAATTCGGGCCTTGCCCAAACTCACTTTCCGCTTAATGCCTTCAATGCTGGGGTGTCCATGCTGAGCCTCTTTAATCGCTTTCCATCGTGGTAGGTTGTATCTCTAAATTTGATATGCTGCCTACGGTGACTACCAGCATGTTGAGTTTAGCAAACTCCTGCCGAAATTCAGGTCTCAGGTTTGGCAGGCCGGCGTCGTTTGGGCTCGGGTTCCGACATAGAGCGTCTGCCACTCCAGTTGCTTTTCCCGGTGGTAGTGGATTCCAACGTCATAATCCTTCACTAGTTCCAACCAACGTCGTTGTCGTAAATTCAGTTCCGATTGTGTGAAAATATACTTGAGGCTCTTATGGTCCGTGTATATCTCACAACGATTTCCAAGTAAAAAGTGTCTCCATTCTTTGAGTGCATGAATAACTGCTGCTAACTCCAGGTCATGAGTAGGATAATTTTCCTCATGCTTGCGAAGTTGTGCGGAGACATATGCGACTACCTTGCCTTTCTGCATCAACACGCATCCGAGGCCTTTCCGGATGCGCCACAATACACCTCAAAATTCTTGTGTATGTCTTGCACAATTAATACCGGTCTGTCGTTAATTTCCTTTTTAATTCTTGGAAACTTTTCGCATAAGCTTCCGTCCATTCAAACTTCTTGTCTTTCTTGAGTAGCTGCGTCATTGGCTTTGCTATGGTAGAGAATCCTTCAATAAATCTTCGGTAGTATCCTGCCATTCCCAAGAAACTTCAGACGTCTGCTATTACCGGGCTGGTGGCTTCCAGCTGGCACGGCCTTGAGTTTTTCCGGTTCACGGAAATACCTTCTTGGGTCAAGATGCGTGGCCCGTAAAACCTACTTGCCTTAGCCAAAATTCACACTTGCTGAATTTAGCGTACAATTGATGTTTCCTGAGTTCCCCTAGCACAATTCGGAGATGTTCAACATGCTCTTCTGGTGTCTTGGAGTATACCAAAATATCATCGATAAATACCACAACAAACTTGTCCATAAACTTCATAAATACTTTGTTCATGAGGTGAACAAAATATGCGGGGGCGTTTGTTAGTCCGAATGGCATTACGGTGAACTCATACAATCCAGATCTGGAGGTGAAAGCCGTCTTTGGGAATATCTTCGGTTCGCACTTTTAATTGATGGTATCCCGACCTCAAGTCAATTTTTGAGAATACCTTGGCCCGAGCGAGCTGATCAAATAAATCATTTATCCGTGGCATCGGATATTTGTTCTTGATTGTGACCATGTTAAGCGCTCGATAGTCTATGCACAATCTCGGTGTTCCATCCTTCTTTTGGCAAATAAAATTGGTGAACCCTTGGTGAGGAGCTGGCTCGTATATAATCTTTGTCCAATAATTCTTTTATTTGCTTCTTCAGTTCTACCAATTCGGATGGTGCCATTCTGTATGGTTTCTTGTATATGGGGGTGGTTCCGGGTGCTAGCTCAATGCTGAATTTTATCTCTCGGTCTGGTGGCATGCCTGGTAGTTCTTCGGGAAATACGTCTGGAAATTCACACACTACTGGAACCTTGCTTATTCAGAAATATCCACCTTGTTCAATCTTAGTTGCCGGGATATTTTTCTTTCCTTGGCTGAAACTTTTATGGTCTTCCCGTGGTGGTGGGTGAGAATCACGGTCCGGTTGAAGCAGTCAATAAAACCCTTGTTGGTGGTTAACCAATCCATCCCTAGGATGACATCCAGTCCTTTATTTTCCAACACGATAAGATTTGCGTGAAACTTCAACCCATCAAACTCAATAATCACTCCCTGGCAATAACTCTGGGTAACTTGCTTAATCCCAGGGGACTTGACGATCATAGATTTTTCCAAAGGAAGCATCGAAAAATTATTTTGCAAGGCAAAACTTTTCGAAATGAATGAGTGAGAAGCTCCAGAATCAAACAAAACCATGGCAGGTATTGTGTTGACAGGAAACGTACCGAGTACGATATCTGGGGCGTTCTGTGCTTCCTCTTTGGTCACGTGGTTCAAATAACCCTTCCTGTGGTTGTTATTTGGGTTGAAATTGTTGCGCTTTGGCGCCGAATTATTGCCTCCGTTGTTCGGCTTTGTGGTCGAGTTCCTTGCCTTGGGGCACTGCTTGGCATAGTGCCCTTCTTCTCCACAAGCGTAACAGGTAACGCTTGGGCGGTATGTGAACTCCTTGTCCCTTGCATGGAAATTCTTGATTGGACGTGAGACGCCTGTCGTGGGTTTGGGTGCCCAACTTTCCTGAACATCTGTCTTGCTGCGGTGGTTGCGGGCATGATTAGTCTGGTCCCTTTTTCGCTATGGAAATCTTCTAAGCTGCGCCTCTCATTTTCCAAGGTAATGGCCTTATCCACCAGCGTCTTAAAATCTGGAAAGGTGTGCACCACCAGTTGGCATTTAAGCGCGGGCGTCCGACCGTCTAGGAATTTTTCCATCTTCTTGCTTTTCCGACATACGCTCCTCGTTATGAAGCGAGACAACAGAGTAAACGACTGTTGTATTCTCGACACCGCCATTGTCCTTTGCTTGAGGTTATCAAATTCTCTCTTTTTATCTTCATAAGACTCTTAGGAATGTGTGCCCCACTTAAAACCTTCTTTAAACTCCTCCTGTGTTATATTATTTTTGTTGGGGTGCATGTGTAGGAAATTTTCCCACCATGATGCGGCTGCTCGGTGAGATATTGTGGTGCATATGATTACTTTCTCCAGATCTGAACACCGGGAATAATTAATTTTCTTTCCATGTCTCGAAGCCAGTCCTCGGCTTCAAGAGGTTTGTCAATGTGAGAAAATGTTTGGGGACGCGTCTTTTGTAGCTCGGATAACTTTGATTGCTGCTGAAACTGCCCACGGTGATTTCCCATATTGATGAATTGGTTCATCATTTCCTGATGTTGTTGCTGACTTTGCTCATAAAGACGGCACATTTGGGAAAGTGCTATTTCACTGTCCTGTTGACTTGACTGCCCCTGTGTGAAATTGTTGTTGGGTTGCGTGTCATAATTTTACTCTGGCGGAGTTGGCATGGAGCGCATCCAAGGACGAGACATTGTTCACTCTGGGGACATATTTTGTGAAACTCATAAGAAAAGAAATTTGAGTCGCAAAATTCAATAAATTCATGAAGACGGAAGAAGTCTCAAATGCTCCAAGATTTTTCAAGAGAAAAAAAAACGTTTGCGCACGGAGAAGGACTACTCATTACATATCTTACACGCAAGCAGTAATTATACAATACATCACTCAGGATACGGGTACATATTCCTGACATGTTATTTAGGCTAGTGCACTCCTCCAGTTCCTACATGATGCGCAAACAAGCTACTTCTCACAGCCTATGTACATATAAACATATCGCACAAGTCGGTACATCGCATGGCGGCTAAGCGTACTCAGTCAGAGATGGTAAGGATTTCCCTTGGCCTGCCAAGGGCGAGGCGCAGTGAGGCTGGGGACTCAACCTCCTCTTCGGTGATAGGCTCCAGACGTGAAGTGCTGCGCTGAGTTGGTGGAGCAGGTGCCCTATGCGGGACAACTCGAAGATGAGCGGGCGCAAGGGGTGGTGCAGAACGAACCGGAGTAGGCGCAATGACATGGTTGAACTCCTCCGTGGTAGGCAGGCGACGAGTAGTGGCGAGAGCGAGGGAGCAAAAGATGCCGATGACGAGACGAAAGTCGATGGCGGTGCGGTGCGCAGGAGCTCCCTCCTATTGGCGGCACAGCCATGGACCGAGTCCATGCGGGCAGCTACAAAGTCGTCCACCAGGTTGTCGAAGGCTGCCTCCAAAGCCCGGAGATACTCGATAAGCATCTCAAAAGCCTCGTCTCGTTCTCCTCTGGGGCAACAGAACGCGTAGTGGCAGGTGTATATCACGTGACATGGAAGGTAGCGGTAACGACGAGTCTTCATCGAAGGAAGGATATCCCTGAGACGAGCTATCGCCTCACGGGCTGCCATCTGCAGTGCATGCTTCTCCGTAGGCATGGCTCTCCCATAGAACCGTAAACTCTCAACTCGCCTCCCTTGAATTGCACCGCTGCTTGGTGCATGGTTAGACGGTCATTGACCTTGTGCCGAGAGAGTGAGAAGATTGGGCGCATGATGGCCCCATCGCGACTTGGACGATGAAGGAGAGAATCTTGACGAACCCATCGGGCATGTTGGCGAACATCTGTGACTCGCAATAAGCTTTGAGCCATCTACAAAAGTAGGCAAAAATCACGAGTGGTGAAATCATAAATTTATCTTTGGTATCGAAATTGACTACATTTGTAAAATTAAGAAATAGCTCTATATGCTAATAACTGATTAGCGATCGCACCTAGTGGCGTCCTACAGTCAGCCTGGCTCTGGTACCAAGCTTGTCACGACCGGTTTTCCAATAAAAATATTTATTGAGAAACCGATCTATTAATTCTAGTGTGAGGAAAATCCTCCACACTAGTAGACAAAATCTTGATACAATAAGCCAGTAGCATTTAATATATTACAGGGTCGAGCTGATCTTGCTCAACAAATTATTACAAGCACGCCAATAATTATACATAGTGGCGGATATGACACAAAGGAGTGGTGGCATACCATCGACTCAAGGTAAAGTAGTGGAATAACACAAAGGAGTGGATGATATGACTCAAGATTTGGCGGCTCATCGAAAGGCCGAGGTGAGGCTCGGTGAATTTATTTGGGTAGCGGAAGCGGATATAACATGATGACTAATCCAGGGTCGACGAGACCGACCGATTCCTCTAGGCGTCGGACTCGCTATCGAACTCTTCATCCATGAGATCGCTTTCACAAGATCTCGCCAAATCAACAAGCCGTGTGATTACTTTGAAAGTACTCGCAAGACAGTTCGGACAAAAGATATAACAAATGTATGCGTGAATGCGTCATGAGTAATTTAACAATGCGCAATCAAATCAGTATAACAAGGTAAGTAAAAAGGGAATTCGGCGGTAGTCCGCTCGAAAACCCAAAGAAAATAAACTGAAAACCGATCGGGTGTCTGAAGTGACACCTCGAAAGGCGAACAAATAAGTAAAGCATGCCACAGTTGGGCTTCTAAGCGACACCTCATAATGGGCTTACACTGAAAGAAAAGACATGCGTGCCACAGCCGGACGTCGGAGCGACATCACAGAAAGATACATATATCAAAAGTAAACGAATAACAATGCCGCAGCCGGATGTCTGAGCGACATCGCAGAAAGGGCTTATATCAAGAATAAGTAAATAGGTGATTACCCGCGATCGGACGTCTGAGCGACATCGCATAAAGGGCTTATATCGAAACAAATAAGTAACAATGCCACAGTCGGACGTCTGAGCGACATCGCAGAAAGGGATTATATCGAAACAAATAAATAACAATGCCACAGTCGGACGTCTGAGCGACATCGCAGAAAGGGCTTATACTTCATTTTACAAGAAATGGTACTCACGGAAAATATTCATCACAAGACAGTATACGAGTTAGTCCATCCACAGGAAATAAACCTCTTAACACTCATGTGGTTCTCAGGAGTTTCTATCTCCAGGACTGACATTTGACAAGATAAGATGAACACAACACGTGGATCTGAATGAGATGATTTCAAGGATTTTTGACTCTGCAGAGTTTGTACCAAATTATCCACAGCCAATGGATTTCCGTAGTCACGGGGACTAGTTCCGTTTACGGTATTTCGGAGGAAACACAGCTAACCAGTACACACCCATCCTAGCTCACGTTGCAAGGAATCACCCTAGACAACGTTCAAGAAAAACTTTGAGACGGGGAGATCATAATCTCGAATAGCATGGGATCAAATTTATATACGCGCGCTCTAAGGGGTGCCCCCTTCTCGGTCCCAACCGGAAACACCCATGCCCCATGACCGGATGATAGGCTTTAATCCAGGGCCATGGAACCCTCATCCCGGGCTCTCGATTTGGTGTGTACCAGAAAGTGGTTTGCAACTTACTAAGCCGTATCTCTTGCGGAAAACATGTGGTAGTATGAAAGGGGAGATGGACGGGAACTGGACTGATTTATGTTGACACTGGGTCAACGGTCTGGCATAAGACTGGCATGCTACAACACTGCCATCTTACCCATTCTCATGCCAACTCATGGCCATGCAACTCGTTTCCAACAACTCATGGATTTCCGAAACTCACTTGCCTCAACTTTTTACGTGATCAAATTTTCATCGAGATGCTCATGAACATGCCATGATACTAATTAATGCAAACAAGCCCAAACACTCATCATATCAAAAGTTCAAACATGCTTGCCTGGTTCGGAGTAGTCGGGGCCTAGCTCGGTGAAGTTCGCGGTACTGTCACCTCCTTCGGTATCTACGGTATACAAAAATACACGCACTAATGTAAATACCAAGGGGTGCTCAAAAATCCTTTTCTGTTTAAAAGTTATAAGAGTTTTGGTCCAAGGACCTTTCTGTAATGAAACAGAAAACTCTCAGGGGTCTAAGCAAAAAAGTCCAGAAAACGATTCAGATTAGAAAGCGCCTTTGCCGTAATACGCCGTAAAGCAGTTCAAAAAAAAGAAGGAGAGGCTGACGGCGGGTCCCACCCGTCAGTTTGAATATTCAAAAGGAGGCGGCAGAGCTCGGCGGCGCCCGAGAGCTGCGGTGGTCGCCGGCGGTGATCCACGGCGAGGCAAGGGGATCGGGGGGTACCTCTGTGATCAGCGCACCCTTCAGCTTCGGTGGGCGGTGGTGGTGGTCGCCGGCGAGCACCACGTCGACGGCGGCCCTTGCTCCGGCGGACGGTGGTTCGGAAAGGTTTGGGTCTCGTCGGAGAGAGCTGCTGGGGTCAAATTGGAGTGGGGTTTAGTCTCCTAGAGGTGCCATGAGGCTACGGGGAAGCCTAGGGCGGTGGAGGAGCTCTCACCAGCGAGAACGCTGCCGGAGCCCGAAGCGGACGGAGATGGCCGGAGTTGAGGAAGAAGGGCCCCTCGAGGCTCTTCCAGTGGCTGGGCGGGGTCTGGTGAGGTGGTGGAGGTGTGCGGGTTCGAGAGCGAGCTCGGAGGCGCTTTATATAGCCGGCCCGAGGCGGTTGCCGAGAACGGGATAAGTCCGCGCGCGATTACGGCGGTGCTGTGGCTGTACGGTAGGTTTAGGAGCTTAAGCATCGACTAGACGGAGCACTGAGTCCATCCCGGTGCCTAACTCAGTGAGGTAGGGGCGGTTACGGCCTGTCCCCAACGGAACGGCCGCAGACGGCACGTCCGGGCGGCAGAGGGCGCGCCCAGGCGTGCTGTGCCACGGCGACGTCAGTATGCGTATACCGGCAAGGGAGACGGCCACGCGGAGCTCCCAGTGGCGTGGGCGGTGCCGAACGGCGCAGCCGCAGGGTGCCCCTGTTGGCCGCCACGGAGGTCCCGACGCCATGGAAGTCGCCGGGCGCGGACGGGCCATGGTGCCACCGACGCCAGAACCAGCCAAGTGCCCGTGCGGGCGCCTCGGACAGGAGGAGGAGCCATGCGCAACACGCCAAGTGCACTGTTGACAAGTGACCAGCCTCTGACGAAACTGAATTACTGAAAGTCTGAATTTTTCTGAAAGTGCAAAGTGACAGTGCATGCTAGGTGTTCGACAGAAAGTTTTTGGCATGTGGGGATTTTTCCTTGAGCTGATTTTTGGTGGAGTGGCTTCTCATTGCAACTGGAGGTTGCCTGAATTTTGGTGAAATTTTTGGAGAAGAGGAGATATGAATTTCACCAAATTTGACAAATCTGGTCCAAACTTGCAGAAGCTGAAACTTGAAAATTTTGAATGTAAGAAAAGTAGATCTTGATGGTTCTAGGTTCTGGGTGCTAGGGACTATCCAGAGGAATTGATTTGAGATCAAAGTTCAAAGGCATTAAGGAACTTGCTTTGCAATACACCTAGGGTCAAAAATATGGACATAATTGTTTTGGGCAAAGAAATAAATGAAATAAAAATCCAAAAGTGAGTTGGACTGGTTGGGTAAGAATATTTGGATTGTCCCAAGGTGGAAGGAGGGGTTTTGGGAAGATTTACCACAAGAGGCAAGATAAAACCATGGGTGATTTTAAAAATAATAGAAGAACCAAAACTACTAGGGTTTTCTTCTAAAAGAAAAATAAATCCCAAAAATAAATTTGAGAAGGAGAGAATCAGAAGAAAGGTTTTTAAATAACCAACACCATAGTTGAAGAAGATGCCAAAGTAAAAAATCCTTTGTCAAAGGGAAAATTCTTGAGAGAAAGAGATTTTTGGAAGGGTTTAAATGAGCTCCTTCAAAACCAACCAAGTTTTTGTTAAAAACGAAAACAAATTTTTTTGGAGTGCCACAGGTCCTTATCCCCTTATATGGGCGGACGAAACTACGTGCCCCCACCAGCCTGGTAAAACTCGCTTATCTGCCAAGCGTCGTAAATTAATGGCACGATTGGGTTACCCACGCCCATATTGATGAGAATCCCGAAATAAGGGGACACAATCTCTGCTTCGATAAGACGTGCCAAGGAAACCGCCTCGCTAAACATGCTGAGGTGGACAATAAAACGATTCAAATAAAGGCTTGGCCACGGTGTGGTGTCACGCTGCGGAATACGTCAGCAGATTGGATTTGTGTAAATATTATTCTCTCTACGGTGGTATGTGGAACTTATTTTGCAGAGCCGGACACTATCCTTGTGTTCAAAATCTTCTATGAAGTATTCGGAGGAGGAACCCGCCTTGCAATACCGAAGACAATCTGCGCGCCGGACTCGTCCTCATTGAAGCCTGGTTCAGGAGCTACTGAGGGAGTCCTGGATTAGGGGGTGTCAGGATAGCCGGACTATAACCTTTGGCTGGACTATGAAGATACAAGATTGAAGACTTCGTCCTGTGTCCGGATGGGACTTCCCTTGGCGTGGAAGGCAAGCTTGGCGATACGCATATGTAGATCTCCTCCCATTGTAACCGACTCTGTGTAACCCTATCCCTCTCCGGTGTCTATATAAACCGGAGGGTTTTTAGTCCATAGGACGAACAACAATCATACCATAGGCTAGCTTCTAGGGTTTACCCTCTCTGATCTCATGGTAGATCTACTCTTGTACTACCCATATCATCAATATTAATCAAGCAGGAGTAGGGTTTTACCTCCATCGAGAGGGCCCGAACCTCTGTAAAAGCATCGTGTCCCTTGTCTCCTGTTACCATCCGCCTAGACGCACAGTTCGGGACCCCCTACCCGAGATCCGCCGGTTTTGACACCGACAAGGTTCATTAAGGACTTCTCTAAAATCTCGAGGCCTCTGACTAATCTCTTACAAAAAGATATTCCTTTTATCTATGATGATGATTGTGTAGAAGCATTTGAAACACTTAAGAAAGCATTGATTTCTGCACCTATTGTTCAGCCTCCTGATTGGAATTTACCCTTTGAAATTATTTTTGATGCTAGTGATTATGCTGTAGGTGCTATTCTAGGACAAAGAGTTGATAAGAAATTAAATGTTATCCAATATGCTAGTAAAACTCTAGACAATGCCCAGAGAAATTATGCTACTACTGAAAAAGAAATTTTAGCAGTTGTATTTGCTTGTGATAAGTTCAGACCTTATATTGTTGATTCTAAAGTAACTGTTCACACTGATCATGCTGCAATTAAATACCTTATGGAAAAGAAAGATGCTAAACCTAGACTTATTAAATGGGTTCTCTTGCTACAAGAATTTGATTTGCATATTATCGATAGAAAGGGTGTTGAGAACCTCGTTGCAGACAACTTGTCTAGGTTAGAGAATGTTCTTGATGACCCACTACCTATTGATGTTAGCTTTCCTGATGAACAATTAGCTGTCATAAATGCTTCTCGTACTGCTCCATGGTATGCTGATTATGCTAATTACATTGTTGCCAAATTTATACCACCTAGTTTCACATACCAGCAAAAAAAAGTTTCTTCTATGATTTAAGACATTACTTCTAGGATGACCCACACCTTTATAAAGAAGGAGTAGATGGTGTTATTAGACGTTGTATAACTGAGCATGAACAGGAACAGATCCTACGCAAGTGTCACTCCGAAGCTTATGGAGGACAGCATGCCGGAGATAGAACTGCGCATAAGGTATTGCAATCCGGTTTTTATTGGCCTACTCTCTTCAAAGATGCCTGTAAGTTTCTCTTGTCTTGTAATGAATGTCAAAGAATTGGTAATATTAGTAGACGTCAAGAAATGCCTATGAATTATTCACTTGTTATTGAACCATTTGATGTTTGGGGCCTTGATTATATGGGATCGTTTCCTTCCTCTAATGGGTATACACATATTTTAGTTGCTGTTGATTACGTTACTAAGTGGGTAGAAGCTATTCCAACTAGTAGTGCTCATCACAAGACCTCTATTAAGATGCTTAAACAAGTTATTTTTCCGAGGTTTGGAGTCCCTAGATACTTAATGACTGATGGTGGTTCACATTTTATTCATGGTGCCTTTCGTAAAATGCTTGCTAAGTATGACGTTAATCATAGAATTGCATCTCCATATCACGCATAGTCTAATGGTCAAGTAGAACTGAGTAATAGAGAGCTCAAATTAATTTTGCAAAAGACTGTTAATAGATCTAGAAAGAATTGGTCCAAGAAACTTGATGATGCATTATGGGCTTACAAAACTGCATATAAAAATCCTATGGGTATGTCTCCGTATAAAATGATTTATGGAAAAGCATGTCACTTACCTCTCGAACTAGAACATTAGGCATATTGGGCCATTAAAGAGCTCAATTATGATTTCAAACTTGTCGGTGAGAAGAGGCTATTTGACATTAGCTCACTTGATGAATAGAGAACCCAGACCTATGAGAATGCCAAACTGTTTAAAGAAAAAGTTAAAAGATAGCATGACAAAAGAATACAAAAGCGTGAGTTTAATGTAGGTGATTATGTGCTGCTAGTCAACTCTCGTCTAAGATTATTTGCAGGAAAACTTCTCTCTAAATGGTAAGGTCCTTACGTTATCGAGGAGGTCTATCGTTCCGGTGCCATAAAAATCAACAACTTCAAAGGCACAAATCCAAAGGTGGTGAACGATCGAAGAACCAAACACTATATCTCAGGTAATCCTATAAATGTTGAAACCAATGTTATAGAAACTGTAACCCCGGAGGAATACATAAGGGACACTTTCCAGAACGTTTCAGACTCCGAAAAGGAATAGGTATGTGGTACGGTAAGTAAACCGACTCCAAAATAGTTCTAATGGTAATTTTTCTCCGTTTTGGAATATTTAAGAAAATAGGAAAATAAGAAGTAGTCCGGGAAGGACACGAGGCGTCCACGAGGATGGAGGGCGCGCCCCCTGCCTCGTGGGCACCTCGTGTGCTCTCCGGACTCTATTTTCTTGCACGATACTTCTTTTGGTCGGTAAAAAATCATTATATAGTCTCCTGAAGGTTTTGACCACCGTACCACGCAAATATCCTCTGTTTTTGTTTCGAGCTGTTTTCTGCCAAAGTTGTCAAGGGCAGGCATCATTGAGGGAGTCCTGGATTAGGGGGTCCTCGGACAGCCGGACTATATACTTTAGCCGGACTGTTGGACTATGAAGATACAAGATTGAAGACTTCGTCCCGTCTCCGGGCGAGACTCTCCTTGGCGTGGAACGCAAGCTTGGCAATACGGATATGTAGATCTCCTCCCTTGTAACCGACTGTGTGTAACCCGAGCCTCCCCCGGTGTCTATATAAACCGGAGGGTTTAGTCCGTAGGACAACAACAATCGTACCATAGGCTAGCTTCTAGGGTTTAGCCTCTACGATCTCGTAGTAGATCAACTCTTGTAATACTCATATCATCAAGATCAATCAAGAAGGAAGTAGGGTATTACCTCCATTGAGAGGGCCCGAACCTGGGTAAACATCGTGTTCCCCGCCTCCTGTTACCATCCGCCTTAGACGCATAGTTCAGGACCCCCTACCCGAGATCCGCCGGTTTTGACACCGACATTGGTGCTTTCATTGAGAGTTCCACTGTGCCGTCACCGTAAGGCTAGATGGCTCCTTCGATCAACGACAACGAGGCGATCCAGGGTGAGGTTTTCCTCCCCGGACAGATCTTCGTATTTGGCGGCTTCGTACTGCGGCCCAACTCGCTTGGCCATCTGGAGCAGATCGAGAGCTACGCCCCTAGCCATCAGGTCAGTTTTGGAAACTTGAACTATACTGCCGACATCCGCGGAGACTTGATCTTCGACGGATTCAAGCCCATGTCAAGTGCACCGCACAGTCACGACGAGCATGACTTAGCTCTGCCGTCAGAGAGTGTTCGGGAGATCGCACCTGCAACTACTCTGGCCCTCAATCCGGAACAAATTGCGCCGTCTGAGGATGGGTGGATGGACCCCTCCATGAAGGCCGCGCACTCAGCGGCGATAGAGCCGAATGCTGACTTCACCTCCTATGAGACCCGTGTGGCCGGACACTTGGATTCGTCCCCAGTCACGGGCTCCGAGCCGCCTGCGTCCGTTGCTATCGAATCCGATTGGGCACCGATCATGGAGTTTACCTTCGCGGATATCTTTCAGCACTCGCCCTTTGGCGACGTGCTATACTCGTTGAGGTCTCTCTCCCTGTCAGAGACCCTTGGCCGAACTATGTCCGGCTAGAATGGGATGCGGACGACGAAGAAATTCGCTCCTCACCCACCACCCTCTTAGTAGCCACTGTCGATGATTTAACCGACATGCTCGACTTCGGCTCCGAAGACATCGACGGTATGGACGACGATGCAGGAGACGAGCAAGAACAACCGCCCACAGGGCGCTGGACTGCCACCTCGTCATATGACATATGCATGGTGGACACCCCCAAAGAAGGTGATGGCGATAAGATAGCGGAGGATAATCCCTCCCAGAAGCAATCCAAGCACCGACGTCAGCGGTGCCGCTCTAAGTCCCACCATAGCAAAAGCAGCGATACCGGCACAAGAGACAATAACGCTCCGGATAGTGCCGAAGACAATGACAATCCCCTCCAGCCAGACCTCGAGCGGGAGGATGAACAAGCTAGCCCTCCGGAACAGGCAGCCGACGGAGAATCATAGGATGAAAATTACATGCCTCTCTCCAAAGACGAGGTGAGCCTCGGCGACGAAGAATTTATCGTGCCTGAGGATCTCGTCGAGCAGGAGCGCTTCAAGCGTCGGCTTATAGCCACAACAAACAGCCTGAGGAAAAAGCAACGACAGCTTCGAACTGATCGAGATCTGCTAGCGGTTAGATGGACGGAAGTCCTTGTGGCCGAGGAATACGAACTCGAACGCCCAACCAAGAGTTACCCAAAGCACAGGTTGCTACCCCAACTCGAAGAGGAAGCATTAAAACCTACATCACCAGCGTATGATGCGGCGGATCGGCCACCTCGTGGCCGAGACAGAGGGGCATATCAGCCCGAAGTCCAACCCGCACTCCGTCACCAGACAACCAAAAACACCAAGGCCCGAGGCAACACGCGGGACCTGCGAGACGTATTGGAAAACAAAGCAGGGCATGCAAGATCGGTCTATGGATCACGGGGTCGCGCCCCAACCCGTGACGATGATCGTCACGCCGGTACACTAAAAGCAAATCCGGCCGGGCCGAATACAGCAGATAAGACTCGTACGAATTGCATCGTGACATAGCCCGGCACAGAGGCGCCACACACCCCCTATGCTTCACCGATGAAGTAATGGATCATGAATTCCCAGAAGGATTCAAACCCGTGAGCATTGAGTCATACGATGGCACAACAGACCCCGCGGTATGGATCGAGGATTTCCTCCTCCACATCCACGTGGCCTGCGGTGATGATCTACATGCCATCAAGTACCTCCCACTAAAACTCAAAGGACCAGCTCGGCATTGGCTGAATAGCCTGCCAGCAAACTCCATTGGCAGTTGGGAGAATTTGGAAGATGCATTCCTTGACAACTTCTAGGGCACTTGTGTGCGACCACCAGATGCTGATGACTTGAGCCACATAACCCAACAGCCTGGGAATCGGCCAGGGAATTCCGGACTCGGTTCCTAACCAAAAAGAACCAAATCGCCGACTGTCCGGATGCTGAGGCCTTAGCAGCATTTAAACATAACATCTGAGACGAGTGGCTCGCCCGACACCTCGACTAGGAGAAGCCGAAGTCAATTGCAGCCCTCACGACACTCATGACCCGCTTTTGCGCGGGCGAGGATAGCTGGCTAGCTCGCAGCAACAACACATCACGGAATCCTGGCACTTCAGATGCCAATGATACTAACGGCAGACCACGTCGTAACAGAAACAAGCGCTGCAACAACGGCGATAACAACGAAGACACAACAGTTAATGCCGGATTCAGTGGCTCTAAATCCGTTCAGCGGAAAAAGCCGTTCAAAAGAAGCAATCCGGGCCCGTCCAGTTTGGACCGTATACTCGATCGCTTGTGTCAAATTCACGGCACCCCCGATAAGCCAGCCAATCACACCAACAGAGAATGCTGGGTGTTCAAGTAGGCTGGCAAGTTGAATGCCGAAAACAAGGACGAGGGGCTGCATAGCGACGACGAGGAGGAGCCTCGGCCGCCGAACACAGGAGGATAGAAGAGGTTCCCCCCACAAGTGAAAACGGTTAACATGATATACGCAACCCATATTCCCAAGAGGGAGCGGAAGCATGCACTAAGGGACGTCTATGCGATGGACCAGTCGCCCCAAAATTTAACCCATGGTCCTCTTGTCCGATCACCTTTGATCGCAGGGATCACCCCACTAGTATCCGTCATGGCGGATCTGCCGCATTGGTCCTTGACCTCATCATTGACGGATTTCACCTCACTCGAATCCTTATGGACTGTGGCAGCAGCCTGAACCTGCTCTATTAGGATACAGTGCGTAAAATGGGCATAGACCCCTCAAGGATCAAACCCACAAAAACCACCTTTAAAGGGGTAATCCCAGGTGTAGAGGCCTGTTGCACGGTCTCAATCACACTCGAAGTGGTCTTCGGGTCTCCGAACAACTTTCGAAGCGAGGAGTTAATCTTCGATGTCGTCCCCTTTTGCAGCGGCTATCACGCACTGCTCGGATGGACCGCATTTGCCAGATTCAATGCGGTGCCACATTATGAATACCTCAAACTCAAAATGCCAGGAACACGCGGGGTTATAACAGTTAATGGAAACACAGAGCGCTCGCTCCGCACGGAGGAACATACTGCAGCTCTCGCAGCAGAAGCGCAAATCAGCCTTATTAGGCAAGCCGACAATTCGGCGAAAAAGACCCCGGACACCTTTAAGCGAGTCCGGAGTACCCCGCAGGTGGATCGGCGGGCATGTTTTGAGCTGGACTAGCAATTCGGCCTTTGTCCTAGTCCCAGTCGAGTGACGAAATCTGTGCCACGCATACATGACTACGCACTCAAGATACCATGGGCATAGGGAGAGGCACCACTACGGCACGTCCCACAATGCAGCTCAACCGCCCCAAGGGCTGTATACCTTTATCATTTTTCTCTCTTTCAGGACCTTACTCTATGGAAGCCCTTTTCGGCAGTCTAATCGTTGAACTCATGGCGGTAAGGAAATACCAAGGAAGCAAGACGGTCTGACGTACAAGGGAATCCTCAGGTGGTCTCCGATAATGATCGATATACCTGTTTTACATCCCATATGCACCTTGCCCTTGGATAGGACATGTCAAATAGTCCTATTTTTTGCTTATTGCACTACTTGTATCCGTACGCTTCGGCGTACTATTTAATAACAATGCATAGCGTTAGCCTATTATTGCATTACCCTTTCTTTTTTTCTCTTGTCTGCTTATTTACGATGATTGCACGGTACATTCTGGTACGACTAGTACGCCAGGGCTTCAGATATACCCCATAATACGGGCGTGAGAAGTCCTAACGCTTTCGACAAAGGCGGCACCCCAAACTTATAGCATTATATGCATCAGCTCGAATCATGTCTTGGGTCAATAGTTGGGTTTGCCCGGCTCCCATGTTTTGGTACCTTACGCCCGCAATATCGGCTAAGGTAGCACCGGGAGAACTACTCGATTGTGTCGGTTCTTAAAGACTTTTTCGTTTGAGGCAGGAGTCGGCCTTGTCCGACTTAGGCGATATAAGCGCCCAAATTCGCCTTCCGAATACTAGGGGCTTCACCAAAATTTAAAATTGTAGACTTCTATGGCTAAGTGAGAGTGATAAAGCTTTATAGTCTGATTGCTCGGTTCATTTGTCTTTGAACACCTCCTTCGAAGGACCCAAAATTGGGATAAAGAGTGCTCAGGTTTATCCTGAACACCTCGGTACTAGTTACATGGGGGCAGAAGCCGACGACTGGCCAACTCTCAGATTTCATAAACGGACGCACAGAAGCTAATATTTTAAATTAACAAGCGTTGCATAGCGCAAATGAACTAGTTTCATATTACAGACAGGATCACATGAGTACATTCATTCAAATATTACATCTTTAGCACATTCCTCCGGCACAAGGCGAGGAACCTTCAGGACACTGTCATAATACTTTTTGGGGTGGCGATGCTCCTTGCCTTCCGGCTGCCCTCCTTCACCAAATTTTTACGGGCGTCCCGCCCAGTGCACCTTCGCCCGGGCAAAAGCCCTGCACGCACCCTCGATGCAGACGGAGCGCTTTATGACTTCAAGCCGTGGGCAGGCATTCACAAACCGCATCACCAGACCGAAGTAGCTATCAGGCAGGGGCTCGACAGGCCACATCCGGACTATAAGACCCTTCATGGCCTGTTCGGCTGCCTTGTGAAGTTCGACCAGTTGCTTCAGCTGGTCGCTCAAGGGCATTGGGTGTTCGGTCCCGGTATACTAAGACCAGAACAACTTCTCTGTCGAGCTCCCCTCCTCAGCCCGGTAGAACTCCGCGGCATCCGACACACTGCAGGGCAGATCTGTGAATGCTCCTCGAGAGCTCCGAACTCGGGTAATTAAAAAGAAAGTTTCCTTCACATGCTTGCTTTGCATAATGAATGCCTTACCCGCCGCTATCTTCTTAACCACCTCAATTTCCTGGAGGGCCTTTTGGGCTTCGGCCTTGGCATGTTGTGCGCTTTCAAGGGCCTTCACAAGCTCGGACCCTTGCGTCTTAGAGTCAAGCTCCAAGGACTCGTGTTTTTTGGCGAGAGCCTGGAGCTCTTATTGCACCTCGCCTACTCGGGCTTCTTGCTTTTCTCGTTCTATGCGCTCCTTGGCTGCTTTGTCTTCGGCCTCGGATAGCACCTTCTTCAGGGCCGCCACTTCGGTCGTGGCGCCTAGCAAAATTCATGACGATCTGTGGCGACCGGTTTTCCGGGTATTAATTTCCAGAAAATGGCCGTTGTGCTCACCAGCCCCAGGATTACTGTTAGCTAATGAGGCACCAACTTGATACAGAAACTCCAAGCAAAATACAAAATATATGTAGTACAAAACCATTCTGGCCTGGGAGTACAACAAATGGTTTCTAGTGGTTGATGGCGGAAGCAGTTTGTTGATCATCAGTGTCTACGGGACTCCATTTCCCACAGGAACAACTAACCAGGATAACTCCTATCTTCGCGAGGCTGCGGTCTCCGTTGCTTAGGTTCCGGGGCGGTCATCGCAATGCCCCTCTCCATGCAAGATATCTGGCCAAGACAATAGCCAGGGACAAGCCAGTGAGTACTTTGAATGTACTCGCAAACATTATGAACACGGGTATAATGTAGATGATAATCGTGCACGGAAATATTCTATGATCGCATTGTCGGTCATAAAATAAAATCTCTGATGCATGCAAACAGGTTATGGATATGTAACAAGAATATGAAATGACAGAGGAGGAAATAAAATGCACCATTCGGATGTCTGAAGCGACGTCTCGAAATGATCGTAAATAACAAGCATGCCTCAGTCGGGCGTCTGAGCGACACCACATAAAGGGCTTATAAGGGAAATAAATAACAAGTAATGCCACGTTAAGGCGTCGAGCGACACCACATAAAGGGCTTATAAGGGAAATAAATATCAAGTAATGCCACCAAGGCGTCGAGCGACACCACATAAAGGGCTTATAAGGGAAATAAATAACAAGTAATGCCACGATCAGGCGTTCGAGCGACACCACATAAAGGGCTTATAAGGGAAATAAGTAAGAAGTAATGCCACGAAGGCGTCGAGCGACACCACATAAAGGGCTTATAAGGAAATAATTAACAAGTAATGCCACGATAAGGCGTCTGAGCGACACCACATAAAGGGCTTATAAGGGAAATAATTAACAAGTAATGCCACAGTCGGGCGTCTGAGCGACACCACATAAAGGGCTTATAAGGGAAATAATTAACAAGTAATGCCACAGTCGGGCGTCTGAGCGACACCACATAAAGGGCTTATAAGGGAAATAATTAACAAGTAATGCCACGATAAGGCTCGAGCGACACCACATAAAGGGCTTATAAGGGAAATAAATAACAAGTAATGCCGCAGTCGGGCGTCTGAGCGACACCACATAAAGGGATTATAAAGCAAATACAATCATAGTGAATATCCAGGAGGTAGAACCGTCCCAGGGATACTCAATAAATCAAGTAATGGCAATAGTTAGTCCATGATAAAAATAATCATAATCAACACAAGTCACAAATCACGATCCATGTTCTGGTTCAGCAATTTCTCCTCCGAAGACTGACACTAAGACCGACACTTGACCTGACCCAGACTGTAGTCCTTAACCATGGACACGGCTATTCGAATAGGTTTAATATCTATGCAGAGGGTGTACTCTTTACCCACGAGTAACGGATTTCTTTAGTCCATCGGGACTAATTTCGTCAACGGTCTTTTAGTCAAAAACACGCCTGACTTGCACACACCAGCTTAACTCACCGGTGTCTGGAATCAGCCACGACACCTGTCAAGCAAAACTCTAAGTGGGGAGGCTACAACCTCGACGTAGCATGGGATCACAAAATTTATACCGCTGCGTGCAAACTAGGGGAGCTACCCTTCGCTACAACCGAAAAAACCCATGCCCTCGGTCGATGGCATGCCTACCGGATGCCTCGGTATCTTCCATCATGGCCTCTACGTATGGTGTGTGCTAGGAAAGGGGTTGACAACTTCATCGAACCGCACTTACGTATGGCGAGGACAAGTGGTAGTACGAAACAAGTATGGGGGTTGCTGGAACAAGACTCGATCTATGGTCGACTCAGGAGGTTTATAAATTCCCTGCATGACATATATAACAAAAATATTTCAATCAACAAAGTCACCACTCACTATACCTTACCATGCCATACCGGACATAACCGTCCCGACGGGACGGGCGACAAGCTCACGCCTACCCAAGGCGGAGGCTTTACCGGATTCCTTTCCAAGCATGCATGCAAGGCACATGAGAATGGTTACCATCACAAGTATATACATTTCCAACAACAAGGAGATCACTAATATGCATTCATGCAAATGATCATATCACATGAAATAGCGAGCTCTTCGAAAAGAGGTGGTGTTATAAACGTGTCGGCTAACACACCAAAAGTATTATGCCCGGGTGCAGAATGCTTGCCTTCAAGGTGTGGAGAGGTGGGGTGCTCTCCAAAACTTTTGAAAGTTTTCTCCTCTCTCCAAAATCCTATTTTGAAAATATTGGAATTAACACACAAATTCAAAACAGCACAAAATATTTGTTTGAATTTTTTTCAAATAAATCTTCAAATAAACTAGACAGAATTTGAGAGATGTAGGAAAAAGAATCAATTCATTTGGAGTTATATTTAAAAAGTTATAGCCAGTCAAAGATTTGGTCAAAAATCTGTTTTTAAAATAAAATACAAAAGAAAACGTTTCGGGCAGAATACATCTTCGAAAAGGGGAGACGTACTCAGGGTTTTGCACTTCCACTTAAACACGTGGAGGCGGGGTTGGGTCTCTGACAGTGGGTCCAGGGGGCCCACTGGTTAGGTTTGACCAGTCCCCACTCCCTCCTCTTCTCTGCCCGAGCAGAGGCGGGACGTCCGGCGATCGTCGCCGGCGAACGACGGTTCTTCGCGGGCATCCGAGTGCAGGGATGGATCCGCCACTCCTAGGCGGTCCTCCCGGTGGTCGAGGGTCGCCGGGTGGAGGGAGTCACTGCGGCGAGCTCATGGGCGGAGGGGAGGCTTCGGTGGATTTGGGGATTCCGCCATGGTGGTTCCTAGGCGTATGCGGGAGGCTAGGCAGCTCCGCGGGTTCAAGTGGAGTCGTATGGTGGCATTTGGGAGGGCAGGGGAGGTCTTGGTGCGCCGGAACTGACCGGGACGAGGCGGCGGCCTAGTTGATCGGAGAGGTTGAAGACGACCTCCTCGCTTCGATTGACGACTAAGGGGGCACGAGAAGGACGGTGTGGGGTTGCCCGAGGGCTCGGAGGAGCTCGGGGCTTCCTTTATAGCGCGGTTAGGTCGGTCCGAGGTGGCCGGAGATAAGCACGGCGGTGAAACGCCTCCCTGTGTTGCAGGGCGACGTGGCGGTGGCTGGCTAGCTCCAGGGGCTAACGACGACCATTCCACTGTCGAAATAGGCGAGCTGGCGCGCTGTGGTGGTTTGGGCGGTGCTGCCCAGGGCGGTGGCGGATGCGGCCGCGGGCGTGCCGCCAAGAGCTTGCTGGCAACATTGCAGGGGGGCGAGGTGGCGGTCGGGGCCTTTGGCGTGACGTGGCGAGAGGGAAAGGATCAGGATGAGCTCGGGGAAGCTTATCCAGGGGCGCGCTGGCTCGGGCGCGAGCATGTGCAAATGCGTGCTCTGCTCGTGCTCCGGGCGTGCACGGCGACTGTTCGACGAAATGCCAGGATGGCAAAAACTGCTAGAGAGCTAATGCAAATCCACAAGCCTGGGCTAGAGACCGTTAGCAGGCTACTAGACAACTTGGTTTGGACAGATGGGAAAGTTCACAACACAAACTTACAATCATGCCAAATCTGTTCATGCCCACAGGGTGTTTGACAAAATGCCAGAGGCATCTAGGCAGGTCTTGGAGTGGTCAAAAACTCCAGATGGTGGTCTCTTTAGGTGAATAAAAGGGTGGTGAGGTTAGGTGGCCAAATCTGAAACTAGTTAGTGCAAGTTTTGCAAAAACTCAATTCTGGACAGGAGACAAATGGCATCACTTCTTGAACCAAAAATGATCCAATGGGTGCATGCTCCTGGACTTAGGGGTTTAGTAGGGTTGTCTACAAGCAGGGGTAAGAATCAAGGGCCAAGGAGCAAGCAATAATATGGATGATGTACAAACCATCATGTTGGACCAGAATGAAGATGAGGATGATTCACTCAACTCTTTCAAAGAACATTACTGGGTTTTTGCATAAAGTTGAATCATAGGCTGCTACCAACATCCCATAATTTTTGTGGAGGCTAGAAAGAAGTATTTAAATAGGTTGTAGTGCAAAATTGCCCACTGGACTAGAGAAGAAAATTGGGTGTAGAGCTCAAAATATTTAGGGAATGAAATATCTTTTTGCATAAAAGTGGTTTGGTGACATCACAGGACATCCCCAAATTTTGGTGGAATTTTTGAAAGAATTGATAAAAGGGTTGTAGTTCAAAAAGGACCATAAAACCATGGGAAACCAATTTTCAAGAAAATAAAGATCATGGAGATTATTATATAATTAATTCCTCTGATGAAAAGAAAGGATTTTTATTGAGAGGATAAACAAGTCCAAATATAACTGGAAAGTTTTTACTAGGGGAAAACTCCATAATAACAAGAGAGAGAAAAAAATTCAAAAAAAATCAAAAGGAGTCCAGAAAAATAAAAAAATTTAATTTCCTGGCAAAATTTTAATTAAATAAACAAGGTTAAAATTTTGGGGTGTTACACGATCCTATCATTCCAAAACCATATTTCTCTTTATCAATATACAGACGGGGTATCAGTTACCTTTGTTCTCTTCGAGCTGCCTCTTGGTAAGGCCGAGCTCTTCCTTGGACCGCTCAAGGTCCTGCTTTAGTTCAGCGACCTCCGCAGTACGTGCGGCAGTGGCCAGTAGTGAAGCCTGCGTAGCACATAGACATATTCCGATTAGACTCCCGCAGTTATTATTTGATCCTCTATTCGTCCTTTCTTCGCGAACGCCTAACAGAGTATCAGGGGCTACTTTCTATGCGGTAACATTCTCTTATAATCTGGTTACTCACCTCAAAGCCTGTTAGGAGGCTGGCACAGGCGTCAGTCAGTCCGCTCTTGGCGGACTGAACCTTTTTGACCACCGCACTCATAATAGTGCAGTGCTCTTCATCAATGGAAGCGCCGCGAAGAACTTCCAGCAGGTTGTCCGATGCCACTGGATGAACAGAGGCCATCGGCACAGATGGCTTGCCCCCCTTAGCGAAGGGTTGCTTGACAGAATCTGGAACCGCTGGAGGTTCCGGCGCCGTATTCGGCTTGGGGCTAGACTTGCTGCCCCCGGCGTTAGGACCCAGAGGAGTCTTGCCCCTCGTGCGCCCAGCGCCTGGAATGTCACCCTGAAGCGCCTCCGGAACTTTCTCCCTTTGGTTCAGTCCCCTTTGAGACAACACCTCAGTGTCGTCCGTAGGGCAGGGGGAGGAGGCGGTCGGGAGTGAATCACGGTTCATATCCGACGGGCCCAAAGAATCGTCCGACGAAGATACGTCGATGTGGGCTCGGGATGGGCTGCATAATCATGCGCGACATGATAAGAAACAGTACAATAAGACGTACCAAGAATTGTTATGGAGTTCGAATACTTACGACTTCGCCAGGGGCTTGTCCCTGGGCAGCCACTCATTGTCGCTAAAAGTGGCCGCCGTGGAGCAGTCCGGAAGGAGAGTCCTTCTCTTCTTGGACCCTTCGGCCTCCCCAGATGGGGCGGCTTTCCTTTTCTTGTCTCCCCTGACTGGGGGGGGGGAGAACTTTCCTCTTCTTCCTCCTCGTTTTTGTGGGAGGAGTGCTCCTCGGTGTTTTCAGACGACGAGTCCGATATAACCTTGCGCCGGAGACCCTTCTGGGTCCCCGTGGCCTTCTTCTTGGCCTTCTTCGCCGGCACCTCGTAAGGCGCCGGAACCAGCATCTCCGTTAGGAGAGCATCTGCTGGATCTTCGGGCAGAGGGGCTGGATAATCGATCTGCTCCACTGTCGCTACACAGTCCTATTAAATGGCGTGGAGGCTTAGATCCCACGCGTGATTATACTGGGGAAAATAAACATCTTATGAGATATAAAAGACTTACCGGATTGGCAGGGCGCTTTGCGCAGAGTCCGCGATCCTCGGTAAGGGGAGGAGGTACCTTGGTGCCCTTGAACATCACCTTCCAGATGTCCTTGTGCGTCGTGTCGAAGAGCTCTAGCAGCATCTGGTTCTCGGCCGGGTCGAACTCCCACAAATTGAATGCCCGTCTTTGACACGGGAGGATCCGGCGGAAGAGCATGACTTGGACCACGTTGGCGAGCTTGATTTTCTTGCTCATCATGTGTTTGACACAGGTCTGGAGTCCGGTCAGCTCTACCGAGGAACCCCGGGATAGGCCCTTCTCTTTGCAGGAGGTGAGCCGCATGGGGATTCCGGATCGAAATTCGGGGGCCGCCACCCAGTTGGTGTCACGCGGCTCGGTGATGTAGAACCACCCCGATTGCCACCCCTTTATGGTCTCCACATAGGACCCTTCAAGCCAGTTGACGTTGGACATTTTGCCCACCATGGCGCCTCCGCACTCCGCTTGCTGGCTAACCACCACCTTCGGCTTAACGTTGAAGGTCTTCAGCCACTGGCCGAAGTTGGGCTTGATGCGAAGGAAGGCCTCGCAGACGACGATGAACGCTGAGATGTTGAGGATGAAATTGGGGTCCAGATAGTGAAAGTCCAGCCCGTAGTAGAACATGAGCCCGCAGACAAACGGGTGGAGAGGAAATCACAATCCACGGACGAAGTGGGTAAGAAATACTACCCTCTCATGAGGCTCTGGAGTAGGGATGATCTGCCCCGCATCTGGCAACCGGTGTGCAATATCCACGGCCAGATATCCGGCTCCCCGTAGCTTTGTGATGTCCTCCTCCGTAACGGAGGAGACCATCCACTTGCCTCCCGCTCCGGACATGCTTGGAGTGGTTCGAGGAGAAAATGCGAACTTGGGCGCTGGAGCTCGAGTGCGTAAGAATGGATGAGCAAGGAGGAAGAGGGCATGGGTGAAAAATAGGAATCCTTGTCCCTTTATAAGGGCGGAAGAAACTATACGCCTCCCCACCTGCCTGGTAAACTCGCTTATTCCCCAAGCGCCGTAATTAATGGTGCGGTTGGGTTACCCACACCCGTATTTATGAGAATCCCGTGATAAGGGGACACGATCTCTGCTTCGACAAGACGTGCCAAGGAAACCGCCTCGCAATATGTGCAGTGGCTGGTTGAGTAAAACGGTTCGAATAATGACCGGGCCGTGGTGAGATGTCATGCTACCGAATGTGTCAGCAGATTAGATCTGTGGAAATATTATTCTCTCTACGGTGGTATGTGGAATTTGTTTTCCAGAGCCGGACACTATCCTTGTGCTCAAAATCTTCTATGGAATATTCGGAGGAGGAACCCGCGTGGCAATGCCGAAGACAATCTGCACGCCGGACTCATCGTCATTGAAGCCTGGTTCAGGGGCTACTGAGGGAGTCCTGGATTAGGGGGTCCTCGGACAGCCGGACTATATACTTTAGCTGGACTGTTGGACTATGAAGATACAAGATTGAAGACTTCGTCCCGTGTCCGGACGGGACTCTACTTGGCCTGGAAGGCAAGCTTGGCAATACGGATATGTAGATCTCCTCCCTTGTCACCGACTCTGTGTAACCCTAGCCTCCTCTAGTGTCTATATAAACCGGAGTTAGTCTGTACGACAACAACAATCATACCATGGGCTAGCTTCTAGGGTTTAGCCTCTACGATCTCGTGGTAGATCAACTCTTGTAATACTCATATCATCATGATCAATCAAGCAGCAAGTAGGGTATTACCTCCATTGAGAGGGCCTGAACCTGGGTAAACATCGTGTCCCCCGCCTCCTGTTACCATCCGCCTTAGAGACACAGTTGGGGAGCACCTACCCGAGATCCGCCGGTTTTGACACCGACAATCATGTCGTCCCCCTCCTCCAACAACGAGGGCAACGATGCTTGGCTAATGAAGATAGAGCTGAAGAGAGAAGAACCCAGGGAGATGAACAAGGATGATGGGATCAAGTAGGCCATGGAGGACCAAGCTCGGCAGCAGAATACGAAGAAATCCTCCAACCTCATCACAATCTTCTTACCCCAACGGAGATTGAAGCTTTCAAGATGATTGAGTTAGCTCGCATACAAAATAAGTATCTCACACGTGAAAATATTTTGTTGAAGGAGGATATCACGGCACTCAAGGGCACTATCCGAAAATTGGAGGATCTCCTGCGCTCGATGTGCGACTATCCATCATCACCACCATCTTCTTCATCAGCAAAGGAGAACTGAGTATCGGATATGGGCACTCCCCTTGGCAACTGCCAAGCTTGGGGGAGGTGCCCTGGTATCGCATCACCATCACACTCCTATCTTTACCGTTTTTCTTAGTTCCTTTTAGTAATATCTTGATCTAGTATAATAAAGTTTTAGTATGATTTAGTTTTTAGTTTTGCTCTATGATCCTTCTTTGTGAGTCCGTGAGCTATATATAATAAAGATTAGTGTTGAATCAAGGGATTGATTATCTTGCTATGATCTTGTGGGAATAAAATTAAAAGAAAAGAGAAAGAAATAAAGAGATCATATTGATCTTATGGAGAGTGATGACTTCACATATAAAGAGTATGATGAATAAAAATTGTTGACAGTTGACAAACATAGTTTTGGTCATCGTTGCAATTAATAGGAAGTGATAAAGAAAGAGATGTTTTCACATATAAATATACTATCTTGGACATCTTTTATTATTGTGAGCACTCATTGAAATATGACATGCTAAAGAGTTGATGTTGGACAAGGAAGACAACGTAATGGGTTATGTTTTCTTATATCTGAAATAAAGTATATTGTCTTGGATCATCCAGCATGTTGAGCTTGCCTTTCCCCCTAATGATAGCAAAAAATCTTTGCAGCAAGTAGAGATACTACTTGTTCTTCCAAATATCCTTAAACCCAGTTTTGCCATGAGAGTCCACCATACCTACCTATGGATTGAGTAAGATCCTTCAAGTAAGTTGTCATTGTTGTATGCAATAAAAAATTGCTCTCTAAATATGTATGACTTATTAGTGTGGAGAAAATAACCTTTATACGATCTTGTGATATGGAAGCAATAAAAGTTACGGACTGCATAATAAAGGTCCATATCACAAGTGGCAATATAAAGTGACGTTCTTTTGCATTAAGATTTCATGCATCCAACCATAAAAGCACATGACAACCTCTGCTTCCCTCTGCGAAGGGCCTATCTTTTATTCTTGTCTTATACCTTATACAAGAGTCATGGTGATCTCCACCTTTCCTTTTTACACTTTATCCTTTGGCAAGCATAGTGTGTTGGAAAGATCCTGATATATATACCCAATAGGATGTAAGTTATCATGAACTATTGTTGTTTACATTACTCTTGAGGTAAAAGGTTGGGAGGCAACACTATAAGCCCCTATCTTTCTCTGTGTCTGATTAAAACTCCATATCCATAATTATTGTGTGAGTGTTAGCAATTATGAAAGACTAAATGATAGTTGAGTATGTGGACTTGCTGAAAAGCTCTTCTATTGACTCTTTTCAATGTTATTGTAAATTGCAATTGCTTCAGTGACTGAGATTATAGTTTTTTGGTTCTCAATGAAGTTTCTGATTCATACTTGACATTGTGAATAGATTGTTACTTGAGCATAAGAAATCGTATGACAATATCTATATATGTTGCTGTTATAAGAATGATCATGATGCCCTCATGTCCGTATTTTATTTTATTGACACCTCTATCTCTGAACACGTGGACATAGTTTTCGTTATCGGCTTCCGCTTTAGGACAAGCGAGGCCTAAGCTTGGGGGAGTTGATACGTCCATTTTGCATCATGCTTTTATATCAATATTTATTGCATTATGCGCTGTTATTACATGTTATGTCACAATACTTACGCCTATTCTCTCCTATTTTACAAGGTTTATATGAAGAGGGAGAATGCCGACAGCTGGAGTTCTGGGCTGGAAAAGGAGCAAATATTAGAGACCTATTCCGCACAGCTCCAAAAGTCCTGAAACTTCAGGGAGGCAGTTTTTGGAATTAATAAAAAATACTAGAGAAAGAATTAACCAGAGGGGGCCCACACCCTGGCCACGAGGGTGGGGGCGTGCCCTACCCCCCTGGGCGCGCCCCCTTCCTCGTGGGCCCCCTTGCAGGCCTCCAATGCCCATCTTCTGCTATGTGAAGTCTTTTACCCTGGAAAAAAAATCATAAGCAAGCTTTCGGGAAGAAACATCGCCGCCACGAGGCGGAACCTTGGCGGAACCAATCTAGGGCTCCGGCGGAGCTGTTCTGCTGAGGAAACTTCCCTCCAGGAGGGGGAAATCATCGCCATCATCATCACCAACGATCCTGTCATTGGGAGGGGGTCAATCTCCATCAACATCTTCACCAGCACCATCTCCTCTAAAACCCTAGTTCATCTCTTGTATCCAATCTTTGTCCCAAAGCCTCAGATTGGTACCCGTGGGTTGCTAGTAGTGTTGATTACTCCTTGTAGTTGATGCTAGTTGGTTTATTTGGTGGAAGATCATATGTTCAGATCCTTTATGTATATTAATACCCCTCTGATTATGAACATGAATATGATTTGTGAGTAGTTCCGTTTGTTCCTGAGGACATGGGAGAAGTCTTGCTATAAGTAGTCATGTGAATTTGGTATTCGTACGATATTTTGATGATATGTATGTTGTCTTTCCTCTAGTGGTGTTATGTGAATGTCGACTACATGACACTTCACCATTGTTTGGGCCTAGAGGAAGGAATTGGGAAGTAAAAACTAGATGATGGGTTGCTAGAGTGACAGAAGCTTAAACCCTAGTTTATGAGGTTCTTCGTAAGGGGCTGATTTGGATTCATATGTTTCATGCTATGGTTAGGTTTACCTTAATACTTCTTTTGTAGTTGCAGATGCTTGCAATAGGGGTTAATCATAAGTGGGATGCTTGTCCGAGAAAGGACAACACCTAAGCACCGGTCCACCCACATACAAAATTATCAAAGTAACGAACGCGAATCATATGAGCATGATGAAAACGAGCTTGACGATAATTCCCATGTGTCCTCAGGAGCACTTTCCTTTATATATGAGTTTGTACAGGCTCGTCCTTTGCTACAAAAAGGATTGGGTCATCTTGCTGCACCTTATTTACTTTCATTACTTGTTGCCCGTTATAAATTACCTTATCACAAAACTATCTGTTTCCGATAATTTCAGTGCTTGCAGAGAATACCTTACTGAAAACCGATTGTCATTTCCTTCTGCTCCTCGTTGGGTTCGACACTCTTACTTGTGGGTCATCATGACCCGCCACGCAGGGCGCCCGCGCGTGAAGAAGAAAGCAGCCAGGAGGTCCGGCGGCCGCGAGAAGATGCTCCTACGCTCCCAGCACCACCGCGTCAAGACCGCGTGCCGCCTGTGGCAGCGGCGCGTGGGTGCCTACACCAGGCTCCACCTCCACAACGAGCTCCATTGACCACAGCGGGCTGCCGCGCCTTCACTCCCGAACTGCGTGGCATCATCTGGCTAGGGAAGTTCAAGCCTGAACTGCCTCCGCACTACGATGGCACCCCGACCCTGCTGAGTTCCTACAGCTCTATGAGCTGAGCATCGAGGCGGCCAACAGCAATGGGAAGGTCATGGCGAACTGGTTCCCCATGGCCCTCAAAGACGGTGGGCGCTCGTGGCTCCTGAACCTACTCGTGGGATCGATCTCCTCCTGGGGCGACATGCGCGAGTGTTTCGTTGCCAACTTCCAGGGTACTCGCGACCGCCCGCCTGCCGCGGGCGACCTGCAGTGCATCAAGCAGTAGCTAGGGGAAACCCTGCAGAAGTACATCCAGCGCTTCAACAGCGTTTGCCTCAAGATCCCCAAGCTGATGGACGATGCCATCATCTCAGCCCTCTTTGATTGCGTCTGCAATGTCAAGATGAAGGAGGAGCTCGCCATACACGAGGACCTGTGCATGGCTGTGGAGATGTTCAACATGGCGACTAAGTGTGCGAGAGCTGAGGAGGGACGCCTCTCCCTTCTCGAGCTTCCAGCTATCGACCTAGAAGACAAGAAGGCCAAGACCAAGGACGTGAAGCGCAAGGGGGCGGCCATGCTCGTGGTTGAGCCGGAGATGAAGCACGACCACGACCACCTGGACTCATCCAAGGCCAGCCGCCCGTTCTGCACCTTCCACAACGTACATAGCCACAACACCAACAACGGGCGCTTCGTTCGATGCCCCGAGCGTAATGATCGAGGCTACAACAGTGGAGGAGGACGAAGTGGAGGACGCTGGGACGACCACGGCCCCTCCCAGGAATGGCACGGCCAGCATCATGAGGACCGCTGGTAGGACCAGCCTCGCGAGGGCGCCTGGAGGGACCAGCCTCGTGAGGACCGTCCTCAGGGCAAGGCCGGCCTCCCTCCGCTCCGCCACCACCAAGTAGGAACGACGACCAGAACGAGGGGGCTGGGGGCTTCCAGGAACCGCGCGCCATCGCCTACATCTTGGGCGGCGCTCAGGCCCCAGCCTCCCAACGCATCTTAAAGCAGTTCGCCCGCGAGGTGAACGCGGCCCTCCCCAGGCTTGAGGCCACGCACCCGCTCAGATGGTCCAAGTGCACCATCACCTTCACCTCGTCTGGCCAGCTCAAGTGCGCGGCAACCGCCGGCGCCCTCCCGATGCTCTGCTCACCCGTCACGAGCAATGTCCTTGTCACCAAGACCCTCATCGATGGCGGTGCGGGGCTAATGTTCTTTCCATCGAGACGTTTGACCGCCTGCAAGTGCCATATGATCAGCTGCAGCCCACCAAACACTTCTCAGGAGTGACCGACGGCTCCCCCACCCCGATAGGGCAGATCCGCCTCCCTGTCACCTTCGGCCAGCGCGACAACTACCGCACTGAGCTCATCGAACTTGACGTCGCCCACATCCGCCTGTCATACAATGCCATCCTTGGGTATCCGGCCCTGGCCAAATTCATGGTGGTGACCCACCACGGCTACAATGTCCTCAAGATGCCAGGGAACCGCGACATCATCACGATCGCTTGCGAGGATAAGGACGTGGTGTGCTCCCTCGAGCGCGCCTACCAGGCTGCGGCGATTGAAGAACTAGACAACGAAGGTGCCATGTACCCTCCTAAGGCAGTCCCCAAGATGAAGAAGCAGCTGCTCCGCGAAGAGCCTCAGGCGAGCGGTGTCTCCAGCGGCACCACCACAGGACCGGCGCCCACAGGTGGGGCGCCTCCCTCCCTCGCATAGGAAGGCACGCCCAGCGCCCTCCTCGGGCTGGGCTCGGGGGCTCCCTTTTGGAGGGCCTCTGACTTAACCAATGTCAAAAGGGAGGCGCTCGGGCACCACATGGAGGCATGCTTCATCGCACGCTTCCTTCATGAGGGCACAAGGCACGGGGTGCCAGGTGCTCAGGAGTTCAGAACCAAGGTGACCGAGGAGCTTCAAGAGGCAAGAGCCATGTGCGACGACCGCCACCCACCACCTGGCGCTGCTCCTTGTCCTGGTGAGGATGACGAGCTGCGCATCTGCATAAACATCCCAGGGCTCAACAGAGCCGCATCCCAAGAGCGCTTCTGCCTTCACGCGTTGGTCGGTGCGAGGGTCCAACTCACAGCTATGTTGGCATGCCGTTCGGCTTGCCGAATGCGTCTGTTACCTTCCAGCATCACCTGTGGAGCGTTGTGACGGCTCAGGAGGCCAGGCATCACACGGTCCTGGCGGAGATGACGACGGTTCTCCATGAGCTTCCTGAGCCCCCAGAGCCTCCCGAGAATCAGGACCCAGGCGGCTCGTGAGGAGCGGCTTCTTCAGCACGCGTCTTGAGCTACTTCAACATTTCTCCAGCAACGGTGCCAGGTGACTCTTTTCAGTTCACTCAGTTGGGGGCGCCCCTTGGGCTGCATTATCCCCAGGTCGCATGCCTGTCCCCGCGACATGTATCCTTTTGCATCTTTAACTTACTCTGTTGGGGGCGCCCCTCGGGCTGCATCATCCCCAGGCCGCATGGATCAGTCCCTATGACATGTATCGTTCTTGCATTCATCTGAACTAGCTTGCCTCCTCCCATGAGTTACTTTATGATTATCACCTGCTTGCATCTTGCCCCTTGCGGCCTCCCGCATTGCTGACCAGCCTCCTTCTCATCCCGCAACGGGGGCTACACATGCTGGCACGACGCCTGTGCTCGGGTCCATCCCTGAAATGCTGACAAACCTGAGAGATCGAGCTCTAGCTCGCGGCCCGTGATACATCTCCATCGTACCTACTTTTCCAAACACTTTTGCCCTTGTTTAGGACTCTAACTTGCATGATTTGAATGGAACTAACCCGGACTGACGCTGTTTTCAGCAGAATTGCCATGGTGTTATTTTTTTGCAGAAATAAAAGTTCTCGGAATGACCTGAAACTTTAGGGAGAATATCTTTGGAATTTACAAGAAATACTGGCGAAAGAATCAAGACCAGGGGGTCCACACCCTGTCCACGAGGGTGGGGGGCGCGCCCCCCTACCTCGTGGGCCCCCTGGTGCTCCACCGACCTCAACTCCAACTCTATATATTCACGTTCGAGGAGAAAAAATCAAAGAGAGAGATTCATGGCGTTTTACGATACGGAGCCGCCGCCAAGCCCTAATCTCTCTCGGGAGGGCTGATCTGGAGTCCGTTCAGGGCTCCAGAGAGGGGAATCCGTCGTTGTCGTCATCATCAACCTTCCTCGATCACCAATTTCATGATGCTCACCGCCGTGCGTGTGTAATTCCATCGTAGGCTTGGTGGACGGTGATGGGTTGGATGAGATTTATCATGTAATCAGTTAGTTTTGTTAGGGTTTGATCCCTAGTATCCATTATGTTCTGAGATTGATGTTGCCATGACTTTGCTATGCTTAATGCTTGTCACTGGGGCCCGAGTGCCATGATTTCAGATATGAACCTATTATGTTTTCATGAATATATGTGAGTTCTTGATCCTATTTTGCAAGTCAATAGTCACCTACTATGTGTTATGATCCGGTAACCCCGAAGTGACAATAATTGGGAGCACTCCTGGTGATGACCATAGTTTGAGGAATTCATGTATTCACTAAGTGTTAATGCTTTGGTACGGTAATCTATTAAAAGGAGGCCTTAATATCCCTTAGTTTCCAATAGGACCCCGCTGCCACGGGAGGGTAGGACAAAAGATGTCATGCAAGTTCTTTTCCATAAGCACGTATGACTATATTCGAAATACATGCCTACATTGCTATTAAATACTACTTTGCTGCAGATACTAAGTTTTCCAAGTGTGGTTGAATTACTCAACTGCTAATACTTGAGAATATTCTTTGGCTCCCCTTGCGTCGAAGCAATAAATTTGGGTTGAATACTCTACCCTCGAAAACTATTGCGATCCCCTATACTTGTGGGTTATCAGGACTATTTTCTGGCACCATTGCCGGGGAGCATAGCTCTATTCTTTGAGTCACTTGGGATTTATATCTGCTGGTCACTATGAGGAACTTGAAAGACGAGAAAACCAAGATTTATCCCTCAACTACGAGGGGAGGTAAGGAACTGCCATCTAGCTCTGCACTTGATTCCCCTTCTATTTTGAGTAAACTTGCGACACCTAAACCTGCTTCTGCTATTAATTCTGATATGTCGCATGTTATTGATGATGCCACTTCTGCTATGCATGATACTTATGATGAAACTACTTCTATGCTGGAATAAAAGGATGTTCTATGAAGTCTTCTTCATCCATAACATAACCCTCAAGCAAGACATGCAATTCATATCTAGGGGGAGAATCTTCACCAATGTTTTTAGAGCGAGCTGAAGGAGTTGGTTTTATTAGCGGAGAAGAAGATGGTTAGCTGTTCACGGATTAGCTGTACTGGAATGACAACACATATGAGAATCTGTACGATACAAAGATAACGACCACGACACCCAATCTTATGACTACAGTATGGCCTTCATCTTTGACAGCAATCATGACAGGCCGCAGTATTATCGTAAGAGAAAGGAAAGGACTTGAGGTCCGTCCACCCACAACTAATAAAGCTCCGCCTTTGGGGACTACTACAACAGATAGGCATTTGAAGGACCAAACCAACCCGAGTAGCATGGGGCACGTGGAATCCCGTGTGAATCGGCAAGGACCACCTTGTAAGGCTAAATACTCCTGGGTGACCGATAGAGAAGTAGTCGAGTTCCTTTTGGATTTCCTTTTTGATCAATTATAACCGCAACATTGTCATCATAGCGGATTATTATAACGTCTTCGCATTTGAACTCTTTACATGTACGTACAATTACATCTCGAATTACTTCGGATCTTTCTAGAGGCATTTGGGGCAATGCATCTTTGATCACAACAACAATAACATCACCAATCAATACTATAATTAAGCAATTGTTTTTTTAATATCCTTTTCAAATCTCCAATCCACAATGGGTTTTCATTATTGTGAATCCACTCCAATCGAATATTGAATAATCAAATTACTCAATTCAAATTCAATGTTTTTGAGATCTTTAAAAAAGTGGATTAATCGGACGAGGACCCGGCTTACGAATTTATACCAACTATCAAGGAATTCCTAAAGTTTTGGGTGGAATGGGAATTGCTATTCTTTAAAGAAACATTATAGAATGTCACCCTTTGATGAGAGATATGATCAAGAGGCTTCAAGAAAACCTTCTTCTGAGCAAATAAATGTAGTATTTAGTCCAACCTATCATTGATGAATCTATGTCTTTCGTGAAAAGTGGAGTATTTTCCTTGAAAGAATAGGTTTTTTGCATCAAGAGACTGTGAGGAAATAAGTAACATAGTTAATGAGGAGCACTTGCCATTCGTTGGTTATTAGAAGCATCCAAAAAGCGTCCGGGTCGAAATATGGCTTTCAAAGTTCCAACCGATCGCCTACTTAAGTTCGAGAGAGTTTTCAAAGCACAAAAACGTATCCTTTATTATTCAAGACACTTAATGTAATCTGCTTAACCTGAAATGAAGGGTACCCCCGGGAAGTGATCCAATGGAGACAGCTGGGCCTGTAGCTCATAGGATTAGAGCACGTGGCTAATTTTTCTTCTTCTTCTTCTTCTTTTTTGAGTTAGAATAAAAAGAAAACAATTTAGCATCTTTGGTACAATCTATATTTTCACGAAATGGATAATAATAAAATGGATTTTAGGTATCTAGGGAAGATTCACTTGGAAGTAACTATTTCCTAGATACCTATGGCACTTCACGGTTGAATTAATCAAAATTTTCTAAAAAAGACCTAAAGTTAATGATTTATCAATGGGTAATGTTATCCCTAGAGTAACTTTTATCCGTTGAGCGACGACCCTTCCACTCGGCACCGTCGGATCACTGAGGCCGACTGCCTATTTCCTTGTAGTTGGATCTCACACTTTTTGGAATGTTCCAAATTCCCAAGCCATGGTCCCACAACGGACCGAAATGGCCATCAGAAAGCAGATTCATTTTATGATAGAAAAAGAATCTGCTTTCTTCTGGCACATGTATTTCTGAAAGGACTCCATCTTTGGAAAAGCTCGTTTGCACCTTGCATCGAATTAAACCACTCCATTCATCGCCCCAGGATGGTTGAAGCCATACCCAACCAAAAAAGGACATTATCCAAACGCATTTCAAGTAATTGTAGTAAAACCTAGCCTATTAACCCTTTTGCTTTTCCAGCGAAAGAACACTTTTTTTAGGTCAAGAGATTCATTGAAGGGCGCGATCTTGCTAGCGAAGGTAATGAAATTAATCGATTTCGTTAGGAATCGAGGATCTTTTAACAATACCCTCTAAGGGATGGTTAGTCCAAGACGGGGAACAACCGAGTTTTCTTTTGGAGAAATAAGAATTGGAATAATAGAAAAAATATCCTTCGGCCCTTATCTCTTCATCATCGCCGGTTCCGTCACTTCTGGTATTCGTTTAGAATCTTGTTGACCCTACTCGCTTACTCCTATTTTCCTTATTTCTTTTTCTACATAATTAACTAGAACTTTCTTGAAAGAATGTTAAGATATCTCTGATAAGGGCTGTAGCTCAGTTCGGTGGAGCAACTCGTTTACACGTGCGCCACTGCTTTTCAAAGGAGCTTATTATGCAATGAACATAATCGATATTATTGCAAAATCAATGTCTTACTTCATAGATACGAGAGAATAGGAGAACAGTAGCCTGAAAAACAGTCGGTTTAGTCCGATTCAGGTGCCTAATCAAATAGAATCCTTATGGATTTGCTAGTTGATAAGGTAAATATCCAGCCCACTAAATGCTACGCGTAATGAGGATAAGAGCCTCCAAAAAACTTCTTTTCGTTCTATGAACTTTAAGGTGTATGAGATTATTAGCTAAGCTGGAAGAAAAGTCTTTGAATGCTAGAATGAAATATGACCATGCTTTTGCTACTTCACCTATCTGTATTTCTGATAAGGATTATGATTTGTCTGTTGATCCTGAGATAATTACTTTGGTTGAATCTGATCCTTTTTATGGCTATGAATCTGAAACTGTTGTGGCACATCTTACTAATTAAATGATATAGCCACCCTATTCACTAATGATGAGAAAACTCGCTACTACTATATCCATAAATTATTTCCGTTCTCATTAAAGGGTGATGCTTAAACATGGTTTAATTATCTTGATCCTGGTTGTGTGCGTAGTCCCCAAGAAGCTAAATATTTCCCTGCTCATAAGAAACAAGCTACTTTAAGGGAAATATATAATTCTGTGCAAATTGAAGAAGAGAGTCTCCCACAAGCTTGGGGGAGGCTTCAACAATTACTTAATGCTTTGCATGATCATCCTCTCAAGAAAAATGAAATACTTGATATCTTTTATAATGGACTAACCGATGCTTCCAAAGACCACACGGATAGTTGTGCTTTGGTTGTGTTTTCGTGGAAAGAACTGTTGATCAAGCTGAATTGCTATTGAATAATATGTTGACTAATGAAAATAATTGGACACTTCCTAAACCAACTCCTAAGCCAACTCCGAAGAAAAGGGGTATTCTATTTCTCAGTCCTGAAGATATGCAAGAGGCAAAGAAATATATGAAAGAAAAGGGTATTAAAGCTGAAGATGTTAAGAATTTACCACCTATTGAAGAAATATATTGTCTTGATAACCCGACACAGGTAGTAAAGGTAAATTCTTTCTATATATTTGATGAAGGTGATATTACTTGTTATAAGTCTGCTAGCCAATGCTTAGATGAGTTTGATAATTTTATTGTTAAACAAGAAAACTTCAATGCTTATGTTGGTAGACATTTGAAATGCAATGCTTATATGATTGAACACTTGAGTGATTATATGTCTAGAGTTAAAGGTGAACTCAAACTTATTAGTAAACATGCTTCTATGGTTACCACTCAAGTAGAACAAGTGCTTAAAGCTCAAAATGAATTAAATAATAAGAAAAATGATAATGTTGTTAGAGTTATGACTAGAGGGGGTAAAATGACTCAGGAACCTTTGTATCCTGAAGGCCACCCTAAGAGAATTGAGCAAGATTCTCAGAGAACTAACGTTGATGCACCTAGTCCTTCTAAGAAGAAGAAAAGAAAAATGATAGGACTTTGCATGCTTCTAGTGAACCTATTGTTGATGCACCCGAGAATCCAAATGATATTTATATTTCTGATGCTGAAACACAATCTGGTATGAACATGAACCTTGTGATAATGTTAATGATGATGTTCATGTTGATGCTCAACCTAGCAATAACAATGACGTAGAAATTGAACCTGCTGTTGATCTTGATAACCCACAATCAAAGAATCAACATTATGATAAGAGAGACTTTGTTGCTAGGAAGAACGGTAAAGAAAGAGAACCATGGGTTTAGGAACCCATGCATTTTCCTCCTAAACCATCCAAGAAAAAGGATGATGAGGATTTTGAGCGCTTTGGTGAAATGATTAGACCTATCTTTTTGCGTTTGCGTTTGACTGATATGCTTAAAATGAACGCTTATGCTAAGTATATGAAATATATTGTCACAAATGAAAGAAATATACCGGAAGCTGAAATTTCCACCATGCTTGTTAGTTATACTTTTAAGGGTGGAATACCAAAGAAATCAGGAGATCCCAGATTACCAACTATACCATGCTCCATTAAAAGAAACTATGTGAAAACTGCTTTATGTGATCTTGGATCCGGTGTTAGTGTTATGCCTATCTCTTTATATCATAGACTTGATTTGAATAAGTTGACACCTACTGAAATATCTTTGCAAATGGCCGATAAGTCAACTGCTATACCTGTCGGTATTTGTGAGGATGTGCCTGTTGTGGTTGCAAATGTTACTATTTTAATGGACTTTGTTATTCTTGATATTCCCGAGGACGATAGTATGTCGATTATCCTTGGTAGACCCTTTTTGAGTACTGTAGGGGCTGTTATTGATTGCAACAAAGGCAATGTCACTTTTCATGTTAATGGTAATGAGCATACGGTACACTTTCCGAGGAAACAACCTCATGTCCACAGTATCAATTCTATTGGAAAAATTCCAACTATTACTATTGGAGGTTTTGAATTCCCTCTTCCTACTGTCAAGAAGAAATATGATATTCTTATTATTGGGGACATGCATATCCCCATTGAGGTAACCTAGTGCTATTCGAAAATTCTACGGTTTCATGCGGTTCGGAAAGAGTTTGTTAACAAGACTTGATCAACCTTGTTAGTGGATTCCTTTTGATGAGCATGAGATGGATGAAGTTAGAAAGCACAACTCTCTGTACCATCCTTTTACTTTCTGTTATTTAGATTAAATAAAGCAAAAATAGTATTTTCTAGCTGTTTTCTGAATTATCCTTGCAATAAAAATACCACGAAAATAAATGTTCCCCAAATGCCCTGAAATTGAAATATATTTTTTGTAGAATATTTAAGAATATCTGGCACTGAGAACACACCAGGGGAGCCACCACCTGGCCACGAGGGTCCAGGGCGCGCCCCCTGCCTCATGGGCCCCATGTGGACCCCTCCACTTATTCCAGCACCTACACACTTCGTCTTCCTCCAGAAAAAATAACCACACAACTCAAAGCCGTGTTCTAGCTCGTTTTGCTGCGATTTTCAATCTCCTTGCTCAAAGCTCCATTCACAAAACTGCTTTGGGGGATTGTTCTTTGGTATGTGATTCCTCCAATGGTCCAATTAGTTTTTGTTCTAGTGCTTTATTTAGTGCAAATTTTTGCTGCTAAGGTGACCCTGTTCTTGAGCTTGCATGTCAAATTTATTTGGTCCCAAGTAGTTCTAATGCATGATATAGTCTCTAGGCACTTGTGGGAGTATTTGATATCAATCTTGTTGAGTTTAGTTCACTTTTATTTCGAGTCACTAAAAATTTTAGAAATTTTTCAGAGGAAGAAATATGTTTAGGAAAATGTACCAAGGTGGTTCTTCAAGGAAGCAAGGACCCAGGCCTGCAATACGTGAGCCGGACCATGAACCACCAAGAGATGCTCAAGTGCGGCCTTGTAAATGGCCGTCAGAAAATTTCATGGTACAAGCAGGAATTAAGGATGAATTTGACGCGTATGTGCGTAATGCTGAACTCGAGGGCTTCGTGTCAGATAGGTGCCCCAACATTACTACCAAACTGGCTCCTTTGTGAGAAGGTTTAAATTTACAACATCATGCAATGCTCACATGGTCCTGTTTGATCTTTATGATAAATCTTATACCATGGATTTAGAGGATTTTAATACTACTTGTAAACTCCCGCAGTGGGGTAGTGCTAGCGAACCTCGAAAATCTGAATATAAAGACTTTCTTGCTAGTATAACTGTGGGGGAATCTAGGAAAATCACGCAAGCTACCATAGGGAGTATTCATTTTCCTGCCATACATTATTTTCCTCTCTTTATAGGTAGATGCATTAACAGTAAGGACGAGGCGTGTCACATGTGCGTTCCCAATCTTAGTGTTCTCAAGAGTGCTGTATTAGGAGATAAACAATATAACTTGGGAGCTATTGTTGCACGAAGGTTGCATCATAAAAATATTAGCGGAGATTTGTTTGGTGGAATTTATGCAACCCGTTTAGCAAATTTTCTTGAGGTATCCATTCGTGAAAATGATATGGAGTCTCCTCCTGCTTATCTAGATTATAATGTTATGGTTCGTCATCAGTTTGTTGACAGGAATGAACAATTCCTCCAATACCGACTAATCTTTGACAGACATCGCACTGCCCATGTTTCTTTCCCTGCTCCTGCTTTCTTTGACTTTCAGGCAAAAGGGAGATACGTTATAACCAACGAGGAGGTGAACGAGTATGAGAGGAGGACGGAGGCAGCTCGCCTCCAAGGTGCATCTCATCAGGCAATAGCCGCTGCATCTCAGTACGACCCTAGTTATAACTTCAGATATCCGCCAGGCCATCCATTGCATAGACCAACTTAAGCCAAAAGCCTAAGCTTGGGGGAGTATGTATTTCTCACTCACATTACATTCATGTTCACACACTCATTCTAGTTGTCGGTGCTCATACCTTTTCATTGTACTATCCATGCTAGTTTATTTTCTTTTCTTGCTTCCTTCTTGTGTGTTTGAAAAACCTTATGAAAAACCAAAAAAAATTAGTTGTAACTTTTAGCTAGTTTACATTTCATGCCTGTAGTAGTAGTAATTAAAAGAAAACCCAAAAAGATTTCTCATTCTTCTTTTGCTTGTTGGGAGAGCTTTCCCGCGTAAATAGTTTTATTTCTTTTCTTTTCTTTGGGGGTCGAGAGGAGAAGACCATAATGAAAATGTTGAAGTGGCTCTCATATGCATTATTGTTGATTTAACCAGGAGACCATGTTACCTTGTCTTCTCCCTTGAATTAAAAGCTTGCAGATTCCAGCTTAGTCCAAATGCGCGTGCACTATTATTATTATACACACCGTTCGGTTGTGCAAGTGAAAGGCAATAATGACGATATATGATGGACTGATTGAGATGAGAGGAGCTGGTATGAACTCGTCCTCTCTTGTTTTTGTAAATATGATCCGTCCATCGTTCCTGATTCAGCCTATTGTGAATCAAACATGTTTGCAATGACAATTAGAGATTATAGTTGCTTATGCCATGTTTAATTAGCTAGGAGTTTATAATGGTTTACCTTGCGTGCCAACATGCTATTAAAATGGTTGTGATGTGGTATGATAGGACATTTTTATACATTGACTGGGTTTTCTAGGCATTTTATGTGCATAATTCAAATTTGAACTACATGCACATGCTGCAGTGCATATAAATTGGTTGAAAAATCAAATCTATGTCCTTGGGTGCATGCTTAGGTCCCATGCAAGAAATGAGAGTGAATTTCAAACATCAGGGCACTTTTGATTGCCGGCAAAACGTTGAGATACTTTGTTTTTAAATTCTAGTAAATCCATAGCTTGTCTGAAATTCATGAAACTTGGCATGCTATCATGGAACGGCACCCGACATGCTGTGGTATTTTTCACATCCATTTTGATAGAAGGCGCACTCGAATAACAACCAAAAAGGCATTTTGAAACAAATAGATGCCACTGTAACATCTCAAACGTTTTGTATAATTTAAATCATGTGCGTTCTATTAACTATTCACGTGATGCCACGGCTCACTCTTTTAATGGCTAGGAGGTGCCATGTGGATAGGTGCTTGACTAAACGGGAGGCGTGCGGGTTGTACGCCACGTAGGCTCACCGGGAAGCGAGCCTTTTTACTTCCAAGGCCGCCCGCCTTGCTAGCATCCTCTGCATTAATGGCGCCCAAGCCGCAGCTTAATACAGTTTTTAAATATAAAGCACTCATCGCAAACATTTTAGTTAGAACACCAGTATGCAAACCGACTACTACTACTACTACAGAGGGACTTTGTACTACTTCTGGCAGCCTCTCCTCTACCGAGCGTGCTTAGTAAGAGGAAGAGGAGGAGCCAACCGATAAGCTGGACAACTGCAATACATTGCCTACCACTGCTACATGTTCAACAGCGCTCACTAGCTCGAACGCCCTCTACCGCTCTAGACAACCCCTCTCGAAGCGGCCGAACTACTCGTACATCTCCTGATTCCTCGCCTCTGCGTCGGCGTGTGTTGCGGCCACGACTGTGATGTCTACTACGCAACCTTCTTCTTGTAGACATTGTTGGGCCTCCAAGTGCAGAGGTTTGTAGGACAGTAGCAAATTTCCCTCAAGTGGATGACCTAAGGTTTGTTAATCCATGGGAGGCGTAGGATGAAGATGGTCTCTCTCAAACAACCCTGCAACCAAATAACAAAGAGTCTCTTGTGTCCCCAACACAACCAATACAATGGTAAATTGTATAGGTGCACTAGTTCGGCGTAATGTATGGTGATACAAGTGCAATATGGATGGTAGATATAGGTTTTTGTCATCTGAAATTATAAAAACAGCAAGGTAACTAATTATAAAAGTGAGCGTAAACGGTATTGCAATGCTAGGAAATAAGGCCTAGGGTTCATACTTTCACTAGTGCAAGTTCTCTCAACAATAATAACATAACTGGATCATATAACTATCCCTCAACATTCAACAAAGAGTCACTCCAAAGTCACTAATAGCGGAGAACAAACGAAGAGCTTATGGTAGGGTACAAAACCACCTCAAAGTTATTCTTTCCAATCAATCCGTTGGGCTACTCCTATAAGTGTCACAAACAGCCCTAGAGTTCGTACTAGAATAACACCTTACGACACAAATCAACCAAAACCCTAATGTCACCTAGATACTCCAATGTCACCTCAAGTATCCGTGGGTATGATTATACGATATGCATCACACAATCTCAGATTCATCTATTCAACCAACACAAAGTACTTCAAAGAGTGCCCCAAAGTTTATACCGGAGAGTCAAGACGAAAACGTGTGCCAACCCTTATGCATAGGTTCATGGGCGGAACCCGCAAGTTGATCACCAAAACATACATCAAGTGAATCACGTGATATCCTATTGTCACCACAGATACGCACGACAAGACATACATCAAGTGTTCTCAAATCATTAAAGACTCAATCCGATAAGATAACTTTAGAGGGAAAACTCAATCCATTACGAGAGAGTAGAGGGGGAGAAGAAACATAAGATCCAAGCAAAGCTCGCGATACATCAAGATCGTGCCAAATCAAGAACACGAGATAGAGAGATCAAACACATAGCTACTGGTACATACCCTCAGCCCCGAGGGTGAACTACTCCCTCCTCGTCATGGAGAGCACCGGGATGATGAAGATGGACACCGGTGAGGGTTCCCCCTCCGGCAGGGTGTCGGAACAGGGTCCCGATTGGTTTTTGGTGGCTACAGAGGCTTGCGGCGGCGGAACTCCCGATCTCTTCTGTTCCCCGATCGTTTTAGGATATATGGATATATATAGGTGGAACATATAAGTCAGGGGAGCCACGAGGGGCCCACAAGGGTGGAAGGAGCGCCCAGGGGGTGGGCGCCCCCCTGCCTTGTGGCTCCCTCGTTTCTTTCCTGACGTGCACTCCAAGTCTATCGGGTAGCTTTCCTTCCAAAAATAACTTCTCCAGAAGGTTTCATTCCGTTTCGACTCCGTTTGATATTCCTTTTCTTCGAAACACTGAAACAAGGAAAAGAAACAAGAACTGGCACTGGTCTCTGGGTCAATAGCTTAGTCCCAAAATTAATATAAAAGTGTTTAATAAAGCCCATAAACATCCAAAACACATAATATAATAGCATGGAACGATAAAAAATTATAGATATGTTGGAGATGTATCAGCATCCCCAAACTTAATTCCTGCTCGTCCTCGAGTAGGTAAATGATAAAAACAGAATTTTTGATGTGGAATGCTACCTAACATATTTATCAATGTAATCTTCTTTATTGTGGCAAGAATATTCAGATCCATAAGATTCAAAACAAATGTTTAATATTGACATGAAAACAATAATACTTCAAGCATATTAATAAAGCATCTATGTCTTCTCAAAATAACATGGCCAAAGAAAGATATCCCTACAAAATCATATAGTCTGGATATGCTCTATATTCATCACACAAAATATTTAAATCATGCACAACCCTGATGACAAGCCAAGCAATTGTTTCATACTTTTGATGTTCTCAAACTTTTTCAATCTTCACGCAATACATGAGCGTGAGCCATGGACATAACACTATAGGTGGAATAGAATGGTGGTTGTGGAGAAGACAAAAAGGAGAAGATAGTCTCACATCAACTAGGCATATCAACGGGCTATGGAAATGCCCATCAATCTTATATTTACTAATTGGAGGCACCATTCAAGATCTCTCATGAATCCACATCATCAAAACTAATTACACCGTTGGATTATAGAATTTACATTCAGGATAAAACGAAAAATTGCGTAACGTAGATGGCCCCATACCACAAAAAAGTGGCATCTAACACGTCCAATATTAGTTGTAATTGTTTCTATGGCCCATAGGAGTTCCATGGTAACTACATTAAATATGTAGCCCATGGTTATTGTGGCCTTGTTTTAAAAAATAGGTTATTGTGGCCACTAGCAAACCGCGGAAAAAGAACTGCACTGACTACAAGCAAAGAAATAAACAAGACAACAAGGAAATAAATAAGCAAGCAACTTACGATAGTCTATCATGGCTATTACACATATTACATCCACTGGGCATCAACGTTCGCCACCAGTGCAAATATAGGGAACAAAGCAGCATATCATATACACTGGTTGTCAAAGTTGGCGACCAATGCAAATAAACGCCGCAACAAAACAAGTCCAGAACTGAAACCACTTCAGGAGAGCTCAAGAAACGATATCCTGGGTACCCATAATGCTGGCAAGATGCTTAGCAAGCTTATTAACTTTCTCTTGTTTGGCGCTTAAATCCTCCAGCACTTGCTGTTGCACCAGAAAGTATGCATCTGAATTCTGCAGGGACTTCCTGAGCCCTTTGGCTTCCTGTCACATAACATCTGATCGATGTCTTTCAACTTGAAGTTGAGACTCAAGTAGCCGAACTGATTCAGGAAGCGAGTTCGAAGAGCTGGTGCTAGCAGTAGTAGCCAGTAAATCGAACACTACATCAAGACAGGACTTTGGGGTTGTCTCAGTGTCTTCAATATAGTTTTTACCAGCTTTCTTGGAGACCAACATGGATGTCTCACTATCTTGAACCTTATCTGCATTACTTCCTTTACCATTGCATAACGGGGTACTCTTCTCCAATATTTCATCCGCGTTCTAAAAGAGAACAAACAAACACATCACAGGTTTACCATGTTGTATATGAAACTCATTTTGGTAAACCAGTTGTAGTAAGGTGGACATGATAATAGCATGAAACAAACATATATCAATGTAGTATGATCACTGTATGGTCTATAGCATTCTCGTTTATGTTGCCAAATCAAGATAGAGAAAGTTCGAATCATATATATATAAGACAAAGCAACATAGACAGAATATAAGTGTGGGAAACTAGGCATCAATAACAACACTTGTAATGTGCATGGCATGAGAACATAATTTTTTATTCAATTGAAACTGAAATCAACATAGAGCAAGTTACGACAGCAAACATGTTAAAGAAACAGGTTTAAAACATACCTGTTGCGCCATTGGAGTTTCAGTTGCATCCTTCAAATTGGAAATTAGTTAGTATGAGTAAATAGAGTGATGCAAGAGCAAAGTAGTATGAACAATAGCTATGGAACCTGACCTGAGAACAATTCTTCTTCTGCTTTAAGCATTGACTTGGGGTTCGGAGTGGTGGTCCTCGTGCTTTGGGCACTTCAGTTTCCTTACTAACTGCTCGTGTTTGGGTGCTCTGTGGTGGAGACGGTGCTGTGTCAACTGGAACTGGGTTACTATCTTCTGGGGTTGGGGTTAGAAGGGGTGTAGCTGGTTCTTTGTCCAACTGGGTAGGGATACAATCTGCGTGAGTCTGGGTTATGTGTGGTGGGGCTGGTTCTTGGCAAGTACAACCGTGGTTCTATCTGCATCGATAGGTAGCACGATCTTTTCTGAAGACCGTGTTTTTACTCCCACAGATACTGCCATCAGCCCCTCCAATTGAAATGGCTGATAAACAAGAAAAGTAATTTGAATGTACATACATTGTAAGATAGTCAGGTGTAATGGATAGTAGGGAAGAAAACAGGGCATGAAATAATTCACAATTATGTTGTCTAACCTGTCGGATTTCGGGTTCCGGCAGATGCTTAAGGTTCAAACTCTGGGGTGCGCGCGGAGATCTCTCCCCTACAGATCTACGTCCGATCTCCTCATGCGATCTAAGCTGGAAATGATGAAAAACACAAGGGACACGAGATTTACACTTGTTCGGGCCATAGTTGTGGTGTAATACCCTACTCCAGTGTGTGGTGTGGTGGATAGCCTCAGGGGCTGATGATGAACAGTACAGGGGAAGAACAGCCTCACCAGAGGTGTTCTTGAGTTGGTGCGGAGTGTTCTACTTGGTCTAGATCTCTCCCCCTCTTCCTCTAGATGCCTCTACTCTGTGGTGGCTAGCTCTATTTATAGAGGCCCTGGGCCTCTCCCCAAATAATGAGCGGGAAGGGCGCCAACAATTGGCCATTTTGAAGGGGAACATCTAGTACAAGTTATCCTGACCAAAGGTGGGCTTCGGCTGCCAAAAGCACTTGTGATGACGCCGTCTTGGGCTCCACGGTGACCTCCGTCTTGCCGCTCTGCTGGTCTTGGTCTCGTTGCACCGGAATGGTAACCTTTGCCCGATGCCTTGGCCTGTGCATGCTCCCTTTGCACCAAAGGGGAAACAAGGACGCTGTGCAGGCCGTCGCCCGCCTGGCGCCCGCCTGGTCTCGATCGTCATGGCTTGCGTCATGGGCCCCTCGTGAGGTGCCCCTGCCTAGATCTCTCCGCCTCCTCACGAGCCTGCCTGATGAGGCTGCTCCTGAGGAAGCTTCCTGTCGTCCACCCCGCGAGGCTTGGCCCCTCGTGAGGGTCTTGAGCTTGAGCTGATGAAGATGGGCCGCGCTGGGCCCCCACTTGAGCCACGCCGCAGGCCGCAGGAAGGCAAGTCTGGGGACCCCCGTTCCCAGAACGCCCAGTAGCCCCCGGGCCCAAGGCGCCCCCGCGCTTGGCTTAGTAGAGAAGCAAAGGGGCAAGCGCGAAGCGCCGCGGGCCCCAATAGCCTGCGGCCTTGGGCGCCGCGTGGCGATTGATTGGACGTGGGCGTCTGCGCTTCCCCACGACGCCTCGGCAACCGCACGACTTGACAAGTCCCTGCATGCAGAGAAATGGGTCATGATTACCTGCGATCGTGTTGCTCGGTGGTTGGCCTTCTCTGGCTATAAGTACGGGACTGCGTGAGCCCCTTCAGTCCATTCCTTCCTGCTACTCGTCATTCCCATGGCTCCGTCGAAGTGGTCCTTGGCCGCGTAGAAAGGAAAGGCTCGCCCAGCTGGGCAGGACTCCCCACCGGCCAAGCGCAGCCGAGGCCGCCCTCGCAAGCATCCCGCGGTCTCCGTAGCGACTTCCCGCGGTCATGGAGGTGGCGCCCTGCGCGGTGGTGAGCGCCCGGCTGCCGAGGGGAGGCACGCCGTGGCTGCGAGGCCCCCCAGGCCGCGCTTTCGCTCGGCGAAGGTGCTGCCGGAGTTCATCGTGTGGTCGGCGGACCCGACCAGCACCTGGCTCCAGCTCCCCCATTTCTTCGTAGCTGAACTGCCGGCCAGCGCCGGGTGTGGCTTCTGGCTCCAGGCAGATGGTTGCTGCAGCAGGGCCCCCTGGGCTTCGCTGGAGGTCTCCGCCTCTGGGAATGGAGCCCTGACACGCGAATGGCAAACGTTTGCCCGTGCGCGCGGCCTGAGCCGGCGGTGCACCCTGCACTTCAGGTTCGATGGCGATGCCACCCTCTACGTGAGGGTGTTCGGGGAAGACGGTCGCCGTGCTGGGTGCTGCCCCGAAGATGATGACCGCGGCTGCCTGCCCAGCCCCGGTACCGACCAGGATGAAGACGGCGACAGGCGTACAGGCGGCGGTGCTCGGGGTTCACTAAGCTTCGGCGACTCTCTCTCAGGCAGCAGCTCCTCCAAGGTGGTGGCTGACCAGCCCCCGCTACTGCGCCTCACTGGGTGAAGGTAGCGGGTCAGCCCGCCGTCGCGCCCCGGTGAAGCGAGAGGAGGGATCCGCCTAAGCCCCAGAAGCAGCTCGAGCTTTCGCCGAAAGTTGGTGATGGACAAGTCGTGTCCATTTTGTTCCTTTTCTTTTCCTGCACAGAAAAAATAAGGTAGTATAGGGCCCCGCGGGGGCATATTAGAACTGTTGTTGTTAATTATTGCGCTGCTTCCACTATTTCTGTGCTATGTTTCCGCGCCATGTGCCCATGCGCGGGAATTATTTTAGCTCGGTGGGGCTTGACGCGGTCCTCGCCTCCCGAGGCCGAGGCCTTGCCGTGCGCTTCATGTCCTGCAAAGATTAGCAGGAGGGGTAAATTTTGGTCTCGGTTGTGGGGGCAATCGGCCCAGGTCCCGCGCTCGTGTCGCGATCCCTGTGAGGCATGGACTGGGAGGGGTGCTCCCGCAAAGGACTCGGACAGGAAAGCTCCAGATGATCGGGGCAGAAAACGCTCGCGAGGGCACCCGCGAACCTCCCTCGCGAGACTTGTGCGAGAAAAAACGAGGCGAGTGAGTGAAAAAAACAAGGGGTCGCAAGCCTGGGACGGCAACATCTCCAGTAAAACTTCAAACAAGAACGAACAAGCCAACTGCAGAAAGCAAATGAAAAAGCCGCGTCCGGCACCTATTCTAGTCTTCGACGTCTTATCACCAGCGCGAAGCTAAGTGCTGCCACTGGGCGTGGTATGGAGCCCCGAGGCCCGAGGCGGCACTCCGGAGACTCCGGGCGTGTATAGCCCCACTCATTATTACGTGAGAGTGTCACGGGCGGCGAGCTTCACAGGCATTTGCCTTCTTCACAGGCACCGGGCCTTTCCCAAAACGCGACAGCTTCACATGCATTGGCCTTCTTCACAGGCACCGGGCCTTTGCCAAAACGCGACAGCTTCACAGGCATTGGCCTTCTACACAGGCACCAGGCCTTTCCCAAAATGCGATAGCTTCACAGGCATTGCCCTTCTTCATAGGCACCGGGCCTTTCCCAAAATGCGACAGCTTCACAGGCATTGGCCTTCTTCACAGGCACCGGGCCTTTCATAGGCGCTAGGCCTCGCTCAGGGATAGAACCTCCGGAGATGTTGAATGTTCCATGTGTTCTGGATGGGTACCCCCTCCGGAGTCTCCAAGCGCGCGGAGCCAGGCCTGGAAACATGAACAACCTTGAATGGGCCCTGCCACATGGGAGAGAGCTTGTGCAGCCCCTCCCTGGAGAGAACCCGTCTGAGCACGAGATCCCCTACCTCAAGGGTCCTGGGGTGGATGTTGCGGCAGTGGTATCGTCGCAGCACCTGTTGATACCTTGCCGCTCGCAGTGCAGCTTCTCGACGGCGTTCCTCCCCCAGCACGAGATCCGTCCCCCGCAGGGTGTCCTGCTACGTCTCGTCTAACCCCAGGGCCCGTGCGGAGCGACGCCTGACCTCGTGAGGGAGAACAACCTCTGCTCCCTAGACGAGGAAGAACGGGGTCTCGCCAGTCGGCTTGGTCGCAGTTGTGCGGATTGACCACAACATGGACTGGAGCTCGTCGTACCAGCACCTGCCACAAGCCTCCAGCTTCTTTCTGAAGGTCCTGGCTTTGAGGCCCCTCAGGACCTCTGTGTTGGCTCGCTCGGCCTGGCCGTTGCTCCGGGGGTGTGCTACCGAAGCGTAGGATATCTGCGTTCCAAGGTTATCACAGTACGTTTTGAAGAGATTACTGGTGAATTGTGAACCGTTGTCGGTGATGATGCGGTTAGGCACCCCAAATCGGCTCACGAGGCCCTTGATGAACTTGACTGCGGAGCCTGCCGGGATTGTGCAGACAGCTTCAACCTCAGCCCACTTGGTGAACATGTCCACGGCGACGTAGAGGTAGCGATAGCTCGGCGCCCGAGGAAACGGGCCTGTAATGTCCAGCCCCAAACTGCGAATGGCCACGAGAGGGGTATAGTTCAGAGACCCCGCAGTCGATGGATCTGCTTAGCGTGAAACTGGCAGGCCTCGCAAGCCTTTACCAGCTCAACGGCGTCGTGAGTGCTGTGGGCCAGTAGAATCCGCTACAGAACGCCTTGCCGATGAGGGTTCGTGATGACGAGTGGTTCCCACAGTCCCCGCCGTGTATGGCCTCCAGCAGCTCCTTCCCTTGCTCTCTGGAGATGCGACGCAGGGACACGTCATTTGGTCGCTTCCTGTAGAGCTCTCCATCCTTGATGCAATAAGCCGTGGCCTGACGCGCCACACGCTCTGCCTCCTCCTCGTTCTCCGACAGGGTCTCTTGCATCAGGTAGTTCTTGAGCTTCGGGATCCAACACCCTTCCTGAGGCTCCAACGCCAGGAGCAGGCGTGCCCCTGAGGCTGGGCCGCAGACCAGAGCTCCTGAGGTAGGCGGCTGAGGGAGCTCCTCCCTTGGTTGCGCCGTGCTCGACAGTGACGGCACCACCAAGGGTTTGAAGAGCCGCTCCTCGAAGACGCCAGGCTCCAAAGGCAGCCGCCTAGATGCCCTCTTGGCAATGTCATCAGCCTCCTGATTGGTGCCGCGAGGCACATGCTGCAGCTCCAGCCCCCAGAACTATTTCTCCATCTTGCGGACCTCAGCGAGGTAGGCTTCCATCTGCTCGTCCTTTGGCTCGTATATCTTGTTGGAGAAGTTGACGAGGAGCTGTGAATCGCCCTTGATGATGAGGTGCTTCACCCCTAAGGCGGTTGCGGCTTTCAAGCCTGCTATAAGGCCTTTGTACTCTGCAATGTTGTTGGAGACCTTTTCTCCGTGCTGGAAGCAGAGTTGCATGGGGTAGTAGAGTTTGTCCTGGGTAGGGGATATGAGCACCGCGCCAGCTCCCGCGCCGTGTCAAGAGAACGCCCCATCGAAGTACATGACCCAGCCGTCCGGTGCTTCACTTCCCGGGGAAAGTGATCGGTCTTCGCCTGCCCCGAGACCCGGTGCTTCTGTCCATTCTGCCACAAAATCCGCAAGTGCGGCTCCCTTGATGACTCTGGTCGTATTGAATTCTAGCTGAAACGCCTGCAGTTCGATGTTCCATTCAGCGACCCTTCCAGCTGAGTTGGGGCTCCTGAGTACCCTTTCCAAGGGGTATGCTGAGACGACCTTGATGGGATGGCCTTGGAAGTAGTGCCACAGCTTGCATGAGGCCACTAATAGCCCGAGGAGGATTTTTTTAGGCATGGGGTACCGCGCCCTTGCGTCCCATAGTACCGTGCTGACAAAGTACACGGGATGCTCGACGAGGTTGAGGGTGCTGGCGCAGCTTGCGTCCTCCAGAGGTCGAGGCGTCTCCTGAGACGATGGAGCCCCCAGCGCTTGGTCGCTTGAAGGGGCCTCTCCTGCTCCGGGTGCGCTCTCCTGCTGCGGCTGTTCCTTTCCGGCTGCGGTCATGGTCTTTGCGAGGCCCTCCTGGCTTTGCTCTGCTTCAGTCCGGGCGGTCGATGCGGCCTTGGCTCGGCGCTCCTCCCTGACCGCCACCAGTGTTGTGCTAGCGGAGTAGGGGGTGGCCGCAAGGTAGAGCACCAGGGGCTCCTGAGGGCGCGGAGCTACCATCACTGGTGGGCTGGTAAGGTACCTCTTGAGATCTTGGAATGCCTTGTCGGCCTCTTCAGTCCATTCGAAGGGGCCTTTCTTCTTCATTAGCTGGAAGAAGGGCAGTGCTCGCTCCCCTAGCTTGGAGATGAATCACCCTAGCGCGGTTACACGCCCGGTGAGCTTCTGCATCTCTCTGAGGGTCCTTGGCGGGCTCATGTCTTCGACTGCCTTGACCTTCTCTGGGTTGGCCTCAATGCCCCTGTGGGACACGAGGAAGCCCAGGAGCTTGCCCGAGGGGACTCCAAACATGCACTTCTCCGGGTTGAGCCTTAGGTCCACTTCGTTGAGGCTCGCAAAGGATTCCTCCAGGTCCTATATCAGGGTTTTTGCGTCCCGAGACTTCACCACAATGTCGTCGATGTAAGCTTCAGCGTTCCTCCCGAGCTGCCGGCCTAAGGCGATGTGCATCAGCCGCTGAAAGGTTGCGCCTGCGTTGCGCAACCCAAGCGGCATGCACGTATAGCAGTACACTCCACACGGGGTCAGGAAGGCCGTCTTCTCCATGTCTTCCATCGCCATCTTGATATGGTGATAGCCCGAGAAGGCATCTAGGAAGCACAATAGGTCACACTCTGCAGTGGAGTCGACTATCTGGTCAATGCGGGGGAGCGGAAATGGATCCTGCGGGCAGGCTTTGTTGAGGTTGGTGAAGTCGACATTACGCGCCCTTTCCTCCCTTTTTTGGCACAACGACCGGATTAGCCAGCCAATCGGGGTAGCGGACCTCGCAGATAACCCCTGCCTCTTCCAGCTTCCAGGTCTCTTGAACGATGAAAGCTTGTTTCTCAGTGGACTGTCGCCTCGCCTTCTGCTTCACGGGACGCACGTTGGGGCACACATTGAGGTGATGCTCAATCACACCCCTCTGGAACCCTGCTAACTGATCAGGTTCCCACGCGAACACCTTCTTGTTCGCGCGCAGGAACCTGACCAGGGCCTTCTCCTGCTCGGGCTCGAGGTTGGCTCCTATGGTGAAGGTGGCGTCAGTGGACCTGTCCTCGTCGACCGGTACCTGCTTGATTTCCGCCTTGTCTTGGGTGAATAGCTTCTTCTTTTTAGCCGGCGCAGCCCCCTTGGGCTCACGGGCGTCGGTGCTGGCGGGCTGCGCCATCGCTGCCGCCTCGAAGCGAAGCCGAGCACTGCAGCATCCCTTGTGTCTCCTAACACGGTAAGGACGCCGCTGCTCCCGGGCATCTTCATGAGGTTGTACGTCAGGTGAGTTGCTGCCATGAATCAGGCCAAGGCTGGGTAGCCGAGGATGGAGTTGTACGGCAGGCGAATGTGGGCGACGTCAAAGTCGATGAGCACGGTGCGGAAGTTGTCGTAGGTGCCGAAGGTCACTGGGAGGCGGATCTGTCCCAAGGAGGCGGTGGAACCGACTCCAACGCCCGAGAAAGGCCTGCTGGGTTGGAGCCGCTCCGGTGGCACCTGGAGGAGGCTGAAGGCCTCCACCGAGAGCACATTGAGGCCGGCACCACCGTCGATGAGGGTCCTGGTGACGGCCACTTGGCAGATGGTGGGGGTGCACAGCATCGGGAGCACGCCCGACCTGATGGGGTTGAAGGGGTGATCATCCGAGTCGAAGGTTAGATCAGCCTTGGGCGCCACCCAGCCCGGGGGGGGGGCTTCTCGACGCTTGGAGGCGGTGCTGATCCAGCGGGTGAACGGCTTGACGTGGTGGCTCGACGGTGGTGCTTGGGAGCCACCCAGGAGAGCCACGACGACGGGCGGCGCTGGTTCGGCAAAACGGGCGAGGAAGAGGTCGCGCAGCTCCTCCCAGGAGGTCAGAGAAGTCGTCGGCATGTGGAGGAGCCACATGCGAGGGACGCCGGTGAGGGCCATGGGTAACCAGTTGGCCATCACCCGGTCGTCGCCCTCGGCTCTGAGGACGGCCTCCTCGTACGCCAGCAGGAAAACCAGCGGGTCCGTCGCGCCGTTGTAGCGAGGCGGCATCTCGGGCTTGAACTTGCGCGGCCACTGCACCTGTCGCAAGGTGCGGGCCAAGGCCCAGAGACCCCTAGCCCTAGTGCCAGCATCTGTTGCCAGAGCAGGCGGAGCATTGTCCGCCATGAGGACGGAACGCGATGTTGGTGGAGAGCGGGTCATCGGGAGGGAGAACTTCGACGCACCCCTAACTGGTGCGCCAAATGTCGGATTTCGGGTTCCGGCATACCCTTAAGGTTCGAACTCTGGGGTGCGCGCGGAGATCTCTCCCCTACCGATCTACGTCCGATCTCCTCGTGCGATCTAAGCTGGAAATGATGAACAACACAAGGGACACGAGATTTATACTGGTTCGGGCCACCGTTGTGGTGTAATACCCTACTCCAGTGTGTGGTGTGGTGGATTGCCTCAGGGGCTGATGATGAACAGTACAGGGGAAGAACAGCCTCGCGAGAGGTGTTCTTGAGCTGGTGCGGAGTGTTCTACTTGGTCTGGATCTCTCCCCCTCTTCCTCTAGATGCCTCTACTCTGTGGTGGCTAGCTCTATTTATAGAGGCCCTGGGCCTCTCCCCAAATAATGAGCGGGAAGGGCGCCAACAATTGGCCATTTTGAAGGGGAACATCTAGTACAAGTTATCCTAACCAAAGTTGGGCTTCGGCTGCCAAAAGCACTAGTGATGACGCTGTTTTGGGCTCCACGGTGACCTCCGTCCTGCCGCTCTGCTGGTCTTGGTCTCGTTGCACCGGAATGGTAACATTTGCCCGATGCCTTGGCCAGTGCTTGCTCCCTTTGCACCAAAGGGGAAACAAGGACACTGCACAGGCCGATGCCCGCCTGGCGCCCGCCTGGTCTCGATCATCATGGCTTGCGTCACGGGCCCCTCGCGAGGTGCCCCTGCCTTCATCTCTCCACCTCCTCGCGAGCCTGCCTGATGAGGCTGCTCCTGAAGAAGCTTCCTGTCGTCTGCCCCGCGAGGCTTGGCCCCCTCGCGAGGGTCTTGAGCTTGAGCTGATGAAGATGGGCCGCGCTGGGCCCCCACTTGAGCCACGCCGCAGGCAGGCAAGTCTGGGGACCCCCGTTCCTAGAACACCGACATAACAAACAGAATAGCTGGACATAATTTCACATATATGATGGCTAATTAAACATGATAGCATGACACAATTTCAAATGTATGATGGCTAAATAAACAGGATAGAACGACATACTTCAAAATATGATGACTATGTAAACAGGATGACATGATATAACTATACGATGTGTCTATTAAAATGGTTGTCATGCCATAAATCACAAACATGCCGTCGATGGAAACATTATGGCATGATATAATTCACGGATAAAATGACATAATTCAAAATATGATGACTATGTAAACAGGATGAGATGATATAACTATATTATATCTTTAGGAAATGGTTGGCATGCCATAATTCGGATACATGCTGTCTATGTAAACATAATGGCATGATATAGTTCAAATATATGATTTATATAATAAGCAAGTGAGCAGAGGGCAATCGCATATATGATGTGTCGACTAAGGAGATGGCATTCAATATTTAGTATAAAAACTAAGCATTGCAATACAACATATGCATGATATGAGTAATATAACACTGCCAAGTTTGAGCATACACCTCAGGGGGATAATAGGACTGGTCATCTGCCTCTGAATCCTCCTCAGCTATCTGTGACGAGCAAGATATCTGCTTCAGCAGGTAGCATTGTCTGCTTTGAAGACCTTGTTTTCACTCCACATTTCTCCATCACCAATTCAAATGGCTGATGCATAGGAAGAGCAGTTGAATATAAAAACATTGTCGACAAATGCAATGAGAAATACAAAAAAAGATGGCATGATATAATTCACATATATGACGCTTGGCTAGAACAGCATGGCATTGCGTAATTCACATATATAATGCCTTGCAACAAGATATCATTGCATAATTCACATATATGATGTCTTGCAACATGATGGCACTGCATAATTCACATATATGGTAATTAGACACTAAACAGGTGGCATTCACACAAATCATGTCTAAACTAAGCAAATGACATAGCAATGCAAGATACCATACGCAAGATCTGAGCATTATAAACCTGCCAAGTTAGAGCATGCACCTCGGGGGGGGGGGGGAATAGGACCGGTCATATGTCTCTGAATCCTCCTGTGAGGAGCTATCTGTAACCAGGAAGACATGCCGTCGAGATAGCATTATGCGCTCTGAATACCTTGTTTCCACTCCAGATTTTTCCATGACCGTGCTGAATGGCTGATGCACAGGAAGAGTAATTGAATGTACTAAAATTGTTGACAAATTTAACACGTAATAAAAAATTATGGCATGATATAATTCACATATAAGATGACTGGCTAACCAGGGTGGCATTGCAAAATTCACATGTATGATGCATGGCTAAACAAGATGGCATTGCATGATTCAGATATACGATAAAGAAACTAAACAGATGGCATTCACATAGAGCATGTCTAATCTAAGCAGATGACATATTTGATGTATAAAGGAAGCAATGCAAGGCACCATATGCATGATATTACCAACATCAGCATGCCAAGTTAGAGCAAAGACCTCAGGGGGTAAATAGGAGTGGACTTCTCCTTGTGAATCCCACTCGGAACATTTATCTTCCTCTTGATTACAATCCGAAATGGGTGGAGGGGGGCTGCCTTTGCGCCCACCATGGAGTGACATCTGCATGAAATTTTATTGCCACACAAGGCTCGTCTCTTTTGCTCTACATATTCAGTTCCATTATGTACAATAACTGACATGCATATGAATAAAACATAGTGAGATTATGTAAGGAGTGCATGCACAAATCCAGAGTGATGGTAGCAAACTATGGATAGACCCAAAACCAATGATAGCAGGCAGATAATAGCTTTAGTTAAAAATACAAATAATCGCTCCTTTAATGTTTGTTTGCACCCAACATGAAACTCATAGTAGACACCCGAGATTAACCATATAGTAGACAAATAGTACTAATTGTTGCCCCAATATGTACCCCACAACCATTTAAAAACTCAAGTTTCAGCATTAGTTTGGACCTGACTCGGAGTCTAATAGGTGAAAACGACGATAAAGTAGCATGTCATCATATTAAGCGATGCATAACGTAAGCAGACACAGAAGAGTGCGACCTCTCTTGCGGACCCGTGTAGTCCTCAAGGTCATCTGCTCAATTGATGATGGTAATGCAGTTGTCGTGGCTGCCGGTGGCGTGGAAGAAGATCTGAGGCAGCGAAAGACAGTCTAGAGAGTGGATCCCTGCTGTGGTGAACCCTTCCGTCATTGGAGCAGCTGAGCTGGGGTGAAACACAGCGCAGCAGGAGCAGGAAAAACCACACAAGGTTTTCTTTGACACATATCTGTAACAGAAGTAATTGTGTAAGGGCTTGTTTGAATTTGAGGATTCCAACAATGCAGGGATAGGAAATAGACAGGAATAGGATAGGAATGCACGTGCAAAACAGAGAATTTAAAAACACATGATTTCTTCCAATCTGGGTGTTTGGTTCACAAGAATTGGAAGATCACATGATGCAAAGAAGCACGGTGAGATTAAGTCAAACCAGAAGAAAATGTACGGTTATAATGCTATTATGCTACTATCTATTAGTCTTGCACTTCATGAATAGGAATTTGAAAAGGAGGACAAGTGGAAATTATAATTCCTATGGTTTTTCTTTCAAGGAGACACTAAAGGAACAAATCCTACAGTTTCCCTTTGCTCCATTCCTTTTAACCAAATGCATGAATAGCAGTACCATAGGAAACTTTCCAATTCCTATGTTTTTCATTCACTTTTCCTTTCAAGCACTGGCGATTCTAGTATGCAGGCTTGAGCAAGGAAAAGCCTACACTCAAAAAATGTTTTTCTGCTACTTCTACTACTTTGGACCCAGGCCACTGCCCTACTAGCTCAACTCCCAGGCCCATCGACAAATGCACAGCTCAAACACGCAGAGATAAATAATGATGGCATTCAAGAGAGTCCACCACAGATAGCTAAATTGCCTAGTACCTCACTTCTTGTTATATAGTAGGATAAAATAATCGTATTTCACGTTACTGCATGTGCTCAGTGGACAATATATATGACATGTAGAGTAAAAAAGAGATGCAACAAGTGTACAACCTTTTTGGCGAAGCCATGTCGATCTCAGCGTGATTGGTTTGTCGGTGAGGATGTCCCGGCTGACTTGGCTATTGGAGGAGGGGAAGAAGATCTTAGGCGTCTTGAGATGGAGCCCGGGGTACTGCTCCGCTGTGATGGAGGGTTTCATTGTTGGAGTAGCTCCGTTGAGTTGTACGACGCCGCGGCTGAAGCTGGACAAGAGAGACAACGTTAACCTAGAGTGGAATTCTAATAGCATATCCAATAGATGACGTAAAATACATAACCACAAAGTGCTAGATGTAAAATACATCAGCCGCTCATCTCTCAACTTAACTGTCGAAACTGAATTTAACTGTCGAAACTAAACTTGACTATGGTAACTGAATTTTGCTGTTAAAACAGAATTTTACTGTCGAAACTGAACGCACTAGTAGCAGAAAAGCAGTAGCAGCAGCGCATGCAAGAGCTGGGGCAGCTGGTCATGTAGCAGCATCAGTCGACTGACACCACCGGCCAAACTGCCGCACCTCGCTGCCCGCGGCTGGTCAAGCGCCGCCCACCGCCTCAAACCACTCCCCACCGACGGTCCGCCGTCTCCTGGACATCCCTCTAGTCCCCCACTTCACAAGTAGCTTTCTCTGGCAATCCCCACGCCACCGCCCCACCACCGCCGGCGACCAAGACCCCCACCCTGAACCCTAAGATAGATAGTGGGGTACCTCTCCGGCGAGTCCCCCTCCCCATTGTGGAGGGTTCTTCCTTAACTCCGGCGAGCCCCCGCCCACCCCCTGAAAATCGACTGACCCAAAATTCGATTCAGTCAACTGAAGTTTAGCCAAATCAGAGCACCATCGCAAGCAAGATCAAGAGCGAGAGCAGTAGTGCGAGCAAGAGCAAGAGCATGAGCAATAGACAGAGCAGACCAGGCAGGGGACCGAGAGCAAGAGCAGAGCAGCAGCGCGAGCGAGAGCTAAACCAGCAGAAGCTCCTACTGATGTGGACGTCGCCGCCGAGGGAGTGGCGATGTTGAGGAAGTGCCGGCGATACCACCGTGGATGGAGCTGCATCATGTCAGCTCGGGAACGAGTGCCGGCACCACCGTGAGATCGAATCAAGAAGAAAATGTGGCGATTAGTGTACAACCTCTTTGGTGGCGCCGATTAGGCCTCAGCTTCATCCGAGGAAACGGTGATGATGCTGCTCTTCCGGTGGTGCAGGTGAAGATGGCGGTGTGGGAATGGTGGTTGCACAAAAGACAAGGGGAACGTCGGGGCAGCTCCTTGGAGGTGGAGGACGGGGTGGTTGAACCGGCGAGACGACGAGATCGACGATGGATCCTCATCCGGTACGATGGATGAGGGACGTCGAGGTGTTGCTGTGGACGACGTCATCGGGGAAGAGGCTCCGACTGGGTGGTGGACAGAGGAGGGTGTGGGGCTTCACGGGTTTTCGTGGCCTCAGTGTAGGGTTGATGGGATGGGAGCGGGGAACCATGGCTTAGGGACACGCTTGTCTGGAATGTGGGGTAAGCTACGAAAGTACCCCCACCGATTTGTGCCAGGCGGTTCATTCTGTTCAGGGGTATCACAGGCATTTCACGTGTCGGGATTTCGTAGGAGGTGAGAGTTTTCGCGCGCGTTGTAATTTTGGGATAGCAAGGCGCGGGTTGAGATGGAGGGAGTTTTCAAAGCACAATGAGACAAATATATATCATAAATATTTTGGGGTAATAAGGCGTGGGTTGAAGAGGCGGGATTTTTGCAGCATGATAGACAGAGATGCTAGCTTGAAATTTTCGCGTCTCACCGAAGGGACACGCATCGGCTTGGTCTGACATGTACGACCAGTTACATCACTGACTTGTGCGCGTGCATTTGAGAAGTGTAGTACTCCCTCTATCTCAGTTGACAAGTCTTGCACTTCTACCCAGGTCGTCAATTTGACCAACTTAATAAGAGGCATACATTACAAAAAATCATTAGAAACTTCAAATTTTCAGAGTATTTTTTATGTTAAACAATTTATTTTGTATAAGTTACATTGACGACCTAGGTACACGTGCAAGCCTTGTAAACTGAGATGGAGGGAGTACTTGAAATTTATGTTCCACTAAACTCATCGGGAGCCGTTTCGGGCCTCGAAACCAAAACCATCAATTAATCTTTACCTTGTTCCCATCACATTCCAAAGTACTAGTGCTACAATTAAGTGCAATCCAGCTCACACCTACTAGCATGTACCAAACCTGAACGTGTCCCCACTAGGCAGGTTTTAGTACTAGTGCTAGTACATAGGTTATAAAAAGGGGAACTACCTAACCAAAAATTACTCTACCTTCCTCCTCATAAGTCCTTCTTCGTCCGTCCTTGCCAAAGCCGGTGTGCAGAGCTCTAGGTCGAGAACTACTCATAGCAAGGGAGTGGCAACCAAGGTGGAGGAAAAAAAGGAGAGGGGTTGCCGCCACGCAGAGACCTCGAAAGATCCCTCACGGGCAGGCGATGGCTCCCAGGAGCGCGCTAGCCGCGGTGGCGAACATGCTGGCATGCCCGGTCATCTCAATAAGCAGAAGGAGTTCATCCACAGCTTGGTGGAACTGTTGAAGGAGAGCCTCGATGACGTGCCCGCTGAGCTCAATGAGCAGGGGGGTTGACCGCCGGCTTGATGATGCTACTTAAGAAGAGCATTGCCTCGGAGAAGAAGGTGACCGGCGAGATCCTGCAACTTTAGGAGGACAAGGAGAAGCTCTACCATGAGCTCGACCTGCTGAAGGAGGAGAACTCCGGCTGGAAGAAGCTGCATGAGAATAGTAGTTCCTCGATGAAGATGCTGTAGGCCCTCGTCATGGAATAGAAGGAGGAGTTGGCAAAGCTCCACATCGAGCACACGACTGCTGTCAAGGGACGTAATGCGGCTGTGGAACAGATGATGAAGGCTCGCGTCGAGAAATCCCGCGTCATGGACAGAATGAAGAAGATGGAAGATGAGATGCACAAGGAGATGGAGGTCGTGGAGGTGATGAAGAAGTAGTTACAACTCCGCGGCCAGCAACCCTTCATGTAGCAGAGAGCAGCACCCCAAACTTGTGTGTGCGTCTTCCTTGTTTTTTGGGGGTGATAATCTTTCTTCTTCTTTTTCTCCTATATTTCTTCTTTTGCTTCGGGTGTTTCGCCGCACGTGTCATGTTCTCTGCGAGGCATGAATAGAATAATGCTAACAATGAGATGAGTAGCAAATTAGATCATTTTTTATCGCCATATGGCACTGGGCTGCTGTGTTTCATGCTCCTCCGTCGTACTACTCCAGTGGAAAACTTGAGTATACCGCACGGTTCTTTGCTCCTCCTCAAGTCGTCGGCACATTTATACGAGCAGTCAAATCACAAGGCCCCGCCTTCCAGCAGTAATGAGCTGTCAAATCACTAAGTCCCTCGCCTCTCTTGAAACCGACCAAGCTAGACTGCCCTGCCCTCTAGCCTTTAAAAAATGTATACTTTTGTACAGTAGTAGTATCGATGGATTGCGCAATGGAGCAAAACTAACAAGATGAAATTAAATAAAAAAGGTGGTACACATAGAGAGCACTCGTCGCCAAATTATGCATATAGTACTATTAAAAAAGCTTGTACGTGCTTAAATGGGGTGCTAAATTATATTAAAGAAATTAGCATACCTATTTAATTATTGGGTTCTTATTGTTTATGCCACTAGTTGTGTATCACTACTCAGTTTTGCCATTAGAAGTTACAACTACTCAAAAATGCCATCGATCCGTGAGATGCCTGCTCAAAAATGCAATTAGATATCTCAAAAATGCCATCGTTAAGTTAGATGTTTGCTCAAAATACAATTAGACATTTTGTTTTTCACCTCAAACCCATTGACCATATTATACGAAAAAAATAAGCCGATTCTCACAATGATAAGTGTGGCCCCGCTTGTCAGGAGTGACCAAGCGAATAATTTTACAAGAAAATAAGAACAATGTTGGGATCAAGTAGGCCCCACACTTTATTTTACTGTAGTGAGATAGAGGGAGAGCTGGCATGTTGGTCCATCGGTATTTACGTCATTATAGCATGGCCAAACAGATTTGATTCACAATAATGGTGTCCAGCACAACACACCCCTCAAATAAAACTAAGCACCTTGAAATTCTTTGACAACTAAACTGCTAGCTATATGATGTTGGCCATATATGTTGTACGTATATAATGTGAAGAAACGAGTGGTAGTACTATACCAACTAAAAGATGAACTATAAGAAATATTAGTATGTACGTACTAAAGAGTTAAAGTAACAAGAAGGAACATAACATAGTTCTGTTGGGGGCTCAGCACAACACACCCCTCAAATAAAACTAAGCACACCTGAAATTAAACTGAGCACCTAATCTGGTTGACACTGCATTAGAACCACCATGAGCAAGAAAATTGCCACCTTACTCGGAGTCCTCGTCCACGTGCTCGACGTCGTCCTTGTCCATGTCCCTCTTCCTCTTGGCCGATACTTCTTTGCTTGAACCGCACACTTGGCTCCTGTTCTTCATTCAACCCTTGTAGATATTGAAACAAAGGTAGCCATCCATTGCAGCGTAGTGGATGTGGTCTATATCTAGTACATTCCACTGCCATGCATGATGAAACTTGAACGGAAGTTTCTTCAGTATACCATACAAAGGTTGAACCATGGCTCCCGCCAGGGTTAGTATTGAAGGCTGATCACGGGACGGCACCAGCCCATTCTTCTGGAGGTCGAACGGGTTGCCTACTGTAACACCCCGGAAGAAACTTGCCCTATTTGTAACTCCAACTCTTGCCATTTTATGCTATGTGTTATGATATTCCCTCGTGGTTGGGTTTTGTCTTCGTTTTGCATTTTGTCCATGTCATGCATTTCATATCATGGCAACATGTGCATCACATTTGCATACGTGTTCGTCTCATGCATCCAAGCATTTTCCCCGTTGTCCGTTTTGCGATCCGGCACTCCTATGTTCCCCGCCGCCCCCTTTTGCCTCTTTTCGTCTGCGCGTGTCAAGCGTTTTCGGAATGGACCGAGGTTTGCCAAGCGGCCTTGGTATACCACCGGTAGACCGCATATCAAGTTTCGTGCCATTGGGAGTCCGTTTGATACTCCAACGGTTAACCGAGTAACCGCAAAGGCCTCTTGTGTGTTGCACCCCAACACCCCTCCAAAACAGCCCAATAACCCATCTAAGTCATCTCCATGCTCTCGGTCGTTCGATCACGATCGTGTGGGAGAAAACCACACTCCATTTGGAGCCTCCTAGCTCCCTCTACCTATAAAAACACCTCCCCCTCCGAAATTTCAGTACAAACCCTAGCAAAGTCCTCCCCCGCCGCCGCCAGACGCATCTGGATCGGGCCGGACACGTCCGCCACACCAAGATGTAGCCGCGCAGTGCCGCGCACATTGCATTGCCGGCCCGCCAGAGCCTGGGCCCATGCCCGCGGCCCTTCACCGCCACAAGACGCTTGTTCCGCCGCCAAGCCGCTTCCTCGCCGCCATCATACCAGACCGGGCTGCCGCCTCGCCTGCGCCGATGGTCGCCGGATCCGGCGAACCCGTGGCCGGACCCCGCCATCCCGCGCCTCCCCGACCTCTCCCGTGGCCGGATCCGCCCCCCTCGCCATCTCCGACGAGCTCACTCCAGCGAGCGCCTCGGGAACCATGCCAGATCCAGATCCGGACGAACCCTAGGGTTGACCCGATTTCTCTAAGTCTTTTAATTTATGCATTATATTGCTCTGTTCATTGCATCATAACTCCGTCACCGTAGATCCGTTTCGTGCATATGATATATAAAAATGTTTATCTTGATGTGCGCTTCATTTTGTTCAATTTTGTCATGTCTATTTGAGGTCATCTTGATGCCAAAATCTCTGATGCAAGAGTGCTATAAAATATTAATTGCTCAATCTTACCAGAATATGTGCATTTGTCATTTTTGCTACTTTTGATGTGTGCATCTTATGGGCATGAGCTCTACATGTGTTTTAGGCTATGCCATGCCTTCTTTACAGAGATGTATGCCATGTATTTTTGTGATCAATGTGGTGACTAGCACAAGCATGCAAACTAGGCACCGTGATGTTTCAGATTTTAGGGACTTGGAATTCTTATAAGTTACTTTCCTGCTGTTATTTTCATGCCATGTATTCATGTTGCTACAGAGAGATCCATGCCTCTTTTGAGGATGTTCAGTAAGGATGTTTCATTCATATGGTTATGCTCTATAAAACCATGCCCCTGGTTGTAATTATAGAGAGATCTAGCATGTCTTAATCTTGCTCTACTTTTGCTATAAAATGTTCCTGGCAGATTGTTTACATGCTATTCAATTTTGCCAAGGTTATTGCTAGTGACCCATGCATGCTATGAACTTGATCTTGCCATGTTTAGCTTCACGAACATGTCTTCTTGATGATGCTATGCTTGTCTTGTCATGCAATGCCTTGTGGTGAGTGAATCGAGCTCGCAAAGATACCTTCATAAGTCCGAAATCTGCAACGGAACTTGCTATGTTTACATGGGTGCCATCATATTTTATGTGCCTTTTTGTCTCATGGTTCTTAAGGGCCTTTTGTTACATGCATTTAGTAGATTCACGCCATGCTTTTGTTTGATATGTTATGTTACTGTAGCATGATGTTTGCTTGCTATAAACATGGCTTCCTGATGTTAATTCCTGAAGCTGATATCTTTTGCACTTTTTCCATGCTTGTTTGAACCTTCTATTTTGTGATTTAGCCGTAGCTTAGTGTTCATCTTTTGTCAAGCATCCTGAGTAGATCACTGTCATGTGTTTTGTGGTTATGTTGGAGTGCAGTAGCTTATTCTCTTGTTGCATACGAAGTGGCATCATGCTGTTAATCGTAGATTTGTGCCATCCTTGTTTTGCTTGTCATTTGCAAACCGTGCATCCGATTCCATGTGATCCTTATATCGATTTCAACCGAAATCATCTCATCTTTCCAGCGACATAGTTGGTTTGCCAAGTTGATGCCTTGTTCATATTTTCTCTTACGGAGCACGCATATGCATTGCATGTCACATCTCGCATATCATGCCATGTTTTGCATCTTGTTGCTTGTGTATTGCATCGTGGTTGATAGTTGTTACGTTGCTTGTGTTCTTGCTTTTGGTAGAGCCGGGAGACGAGTACGTGCACGAGGAACCTGTTGAGAACGCTTACGAGGATCAAGCTTTCGACAACTCTGAGAACTTTGCAGGCAAGATGACCATACCCTCGAAATCACTTCTATCTTTGCTTACTAGTTGCTCGCTCTTTTGCTATGCCGCGCTACCTACCACTTGCTATATCATGCCTCCCATGTTGCCATGTTAAGCCTCTAACCATCCTTTCCTAGCAAACCGTTGTTTGGCTATGTTACCGCTTTTGCTCAGCCCCTCTTATAGTGTTGTTTGTTGCAGGTGAAGTTGAAGTTGGTTCCATGTTGAAACATGGATATTTTGGGATATCACAATATCTATTATTTAATTAATGCATCTATATACTTGGTAAAGGGTGGAAGGCTCGGCCTTATGCCTGGTGTTTTGTTCCACTCTTGCCGCCCTAGTTTCCGTCATACCGGTGTTATGTTCCTTGATTTTGCGTTCCTTACGTGGTTGGGTGATTTATGGGACCCCCTTGACAGTTTGCCTTGAATAAAACTCGTCCAGCAAGGCCCAACCTTGGTTTTACCATTTGCCTACCTAAGCATTTTTCCCTTGGGTTCCGCAGACTCAAGGGTCATCTTTATTTTAACCCCCGGTCCAGTGCTCCTCTGAGTGTTGGTCCAACGTGTCAGCCGCCGGTGGTCACCACGGGGCAACTCTAGGCTGGCCTATCGCAAGTTTGGACAATCCGGTGTGCCCTGAGAATGAGATATGTGCAGCTCCTATCGGGATTTGTCGACACATTCGGGTGGCTTTGCTGGTCTTGTTTTACCATTGTTGAAATGTCTTGTAACCGGGATTCCGAGACTGGTCGGGACTTCCCGGGAGAAGGAATATCCTTCGTTGACCGCAAGAGCTTATAATGTGCTAAATTGGGACACCCCTGCAGGGTATTATCTTTCGAAAGTCTTGCCCGCGGTTATGAGGCGGATGGGAATTTGTTAATGTCCGGTTGTAGAGCACTTGACACTTGACTTAATTAAAATACATCAACCGCGTGTGTAGCCGTGATGGTCTCTTTTCGGCAGAGTCCGGGAAGTGAACACTTCTTGATCAGGATCACTTCTTGATCACTTCTAGCTTCGCGACCGTGCATCGCTCCTCTTCTCGCTCTTATTTGCGTATGTTAGCCACCATATATGCTTAGTGCTTGCTGCAGCTCCACCTTACTACCCCATCCTTCCTATAAGCATAAATAGTCTTGATCTCGCGGGTGTGAGATTGCTGAGTCCTCGTGACTCACAGATTCTACCAAAACAATTCCAGGTGCCGACGATACCAGTGGAGGTGATGCAACCGAGCTCAAGTGGGAGTTCGACAAGGAACGTGGTCATTACTATGTTTCTTACCCTGATGATCAGTAGTGCAGCCCAGTTGGGGCGATCGGGGATCTAGCATTTGGGGTTGTCTTCTTTTATTTTGGGTTCCATAGTCAGACCTTGATTGTACTCTGAAGGATGTATCTTTAATTTATGTATTGTGTGAAGTGGCGATTGTAAGCCAACTCTCTTTATTCCAATCGTGTTCATTACATGGGATTGTGTGAAGATGACCCTTCTTGCGACAAAACCACCATGCGGTTATGCCTCCAAGTTGTGCCCCTACACGGGGGAGATATAGCCGCATCGTGGGCGTTACAAGTTGGTAATCAGAGCCATCTCCGACTTAGGAGCCCCCTTCTTGATCGAATCGCTGGCGTTGTTGAGTCTAATTTTTTTGAGTCTTTGGATTATATATATTGGAGAGTAGGATTCTTTTTACTCCTCAGTCCCTTCGTCGCTCTGGTGAGGTCTCCTGACGTAGAAGTTTTGACTTTCCTCTCCTCAAGTTTCACTAAAAAAAAATTAGGATCACGCGGGTATCTTGGAATCGTTCTGATGGTTTTGTGACGAGAACATTGTTCTTGGTGCCTCCTGACATTTAGGGGTTGTGGCAGTGTCCCGGGGTGTTGAGCTCCGAGGTGTTGTCGTCATAATTTTATCATTGCAGTTCTGGAATACCTGAGTTTCACCGACATCGAAAATCTCTTTTATGCAGTTGTTGGTGAGATAACCTTGACGCCACCTAGTACTGGGGCAGGAGTTCGGGAGTATTGCCATAACTCGTATAACGAATGCTTTTCGAAGGTTGAGGTAAATGATTTCCGAAGGTTTCTTGGTTATGTGTTGAAGGATGGATACAGCTGGATGTAGGATTTGCTAGTTTGGGTGAGATATTATGCTTCCCCTGTATCCCCAACACCTGATTGCATAACCAGAAAGTTTCAGGAGTTTATAAGTGGGAATTCAAGTAGCTCCTAGAATATCTTTCCAACAGACACATGATACGATATGGGATCTATCATATGTTTGTTCCGGCTTATTCTGCAAGCCAATCCTTTGTTTTGTTCTGAGTTGTGGTATTCGAGTTGCTTCGAAGTCAGATGTTGATTCCACACCTTTTCTAAGTGGCTTCTCAACTTATGGAAGTGTGACGATTTACTTTGGAATTCATTCGTTCATTCTTTTTTGAATTTTAAGGCTATCTGTTGCAATTTCGATCCTTTGATTCATCTTGAATATATGTATTTCAAGATGCTAACGGATGTCACCCTCTTCAGATGGCTCCGCCAACGCGTCAGAATCCGTAACACAATGATGGAGAGCAGTCGACCCCCCCCCCCCCCCGCCACCACTTCCGCCTCCGGAGGCATGGCAAGCTGTCATGGCAGCTACCAACGCCAATGCTCAGATGATTTTGCAACTCTTGCAAGAACGGTCCCAAGGGCAAGGCAGCCAAGAAAATCAAGGCCAAGGCAACAATCAGCCTCACTTCGCCACCCTCAACCAGTTCCTTGCAAATCAGTCGAAGTCTTTCAGCTTCTGTGCCGAGGCCACTGATGCCGATGATTGGCTTGTGGACATCAATAAGCATTTTGAATGTAGCAATGTCAGGCCTGAGGACTTTGTCAAGTTTGCTTCTTTTCAACTGAAGGATCAAGCTGCCGAGTGGTATCAACAATACAAAGATTCCAGAGGAGGTCGTGTGATTACGTGGGATGATTTCTGCCGAGACTTCAAAGCTCACCACATTCCAGAAAGTGTTGTTGAGAGTAAGCGTGAGGAGTTCCACAATCTCAAGCAAGGCAGCATGTCTGTGTATCAATACAACATCCAGTTTCAGAAACTCTCTCGCTTTGCTAAGCAAGACGTCCCTGATGAAAAGAGCATGATTTATCAATTCAAAGGTGGCCTAAGAGAAGATATGCAATTAGCTCTTGTGCTTTTTGAGCCGAAAAAGTATGATGAATTCTACAACATGGCACTGAAACAAGAAGCTGCTGAGCTCAAGTGTGAGGCTTCTAAGATGAGAGTCAAGGACGTAGTTCAGTCTTCTTCTTCCTCACTAGTGGCATCTAACCAATAGAAGTTCTGGTTGCCTCCTCCTCCTCCGTTCCGCTAGCCTTACCAGCAGAAGAACAAAGGTGGCCATGGATCTTCCCACCCACACAACCCTGGCTATCAGAACAAGTCTCAGAATCAAGATCCAAGGTCTAATGCTCCTTATCATCGATACGCTCTCGTGAGGTGACTTGCAACAAATGTCAGCAGAAAGGTCACTATGCTAACAAGTGCTTCTACCAATGGCGCCTTACGCCTCCTCCTCCTGTGAGATCTTCCAACAATGCAGTGGTCAAGCATAATCCCAGGTTTGCTAAGGTGAATATGGTGAATGCAGCTCAAGCGGAGGAATCTACTAATGTGATAATGGGTAATCTCTCAGTTAATGATATTCCTGCAAAAGTTCTTTTTGACACTGGTGCATCTCTTAGTTTCATCTCAAGACCATTTGCATCTAAGCATGAGTTGTCTTTCCAAGGTTTGCCTAGACCGTTACCAGTTGTCTCTCCGGGTAAATGCATGAACGCAAGCTTTATGGTTCCGGATGTTTCTATCAAGATGGGCAACTATAAATTTCTGTCTTCTCCAATTGTCCTTGGTGACTCGGATATTGATCTAATTCTCGGGATGGACTGGCTTTCTAAGCACAAGGCTCAACTTGATTATGCTGCCAGGGAAATTCAATTGACACACTCTCCTGAGGATGTGATCATCTATGCCGCTCGCGACGAAACCATTCGGTTATTCTCTTTCAATGAGATGGGCGAGCTAGACACAATCTCTCAGATTCCAGTCGTTTGTGAGTAGCAATATGTATTTCCAGAAGAGCTTCCGGGTATGCCTCCTCACCGGCCAGTTGAATTCATTATCGATCTCAAGCCTGGCACTGAACCCGTTGCAAGCGTCCATACAAGCTTGGAGCAAAAGAGTTGAAAGAATTGAAGAAACAACTCGATGAACAAGAGCGTCTGGGTCTGATCAGACCGAGTTCATCTCCATGGGGTTGTGGTGTTCTTTTTGTCCAGAAGAAGGATGGCACGAACCGACTTTGCGTCGATTACCGTCCATTGAACAAGAAGACAATAAAGAACAAGTATCCACTTCCCAACATCAATGATCTTTTCGAGCAACTTAAAGGTGCTAAAGTATTCTCCAAGCTTGACCTCTGTATGGGTTATCATCAAATTCGCATTCGTGAACAAGATATTTCCAAGACAACATTCAGAACAAGCTTTGGTTCTTATGAATATACTGTCATGTCTTTCGGCCTTGTCAATGCTCCTACAACGTTCTCTCGAATGATGAACTTCATCTTCAACCCCTACACCGAATTAGATCACGGTGTATCTCGATGATATCTAGGTCTTCTCCAAGAACAAGAAGGATCATGCCAAACATTTGCAATTGGTGCTCGACAAGCTCAGAGAGTATCAATTCTATGCGAAGTTTTCCAAATGTGAGTTTTGGCTTGATGAAGTTCTTTATCTTGGTCATATCATCTCTGCCAAGGGCATCGCTGTTAATCCCGAGAAGGTGTCTGCAGTTGTGAATTGGGAACCTCCTCAGAATGTCAAGCAGCTTCGCAATTTTCTTGGACTTGCAAGCTATTGCTGAAGATTCATTGAGAATTTCTCTAAGATCGCAAAGCCTCTTTCCAACCTCCTCCAGAAGCATGTGAAGTATGTCTGGACCCCTGAGTGTGACATTGCTTTCAACACTCTCAAAGAGAAACTCGTGAAAGCTCATGTCTTGACTCCTCCTGACGAATCCAAGCCATAAGAAGTTTTCTGTGATGCTTCTCTTCAAGGTCTCGGTGTTGTGTTAATGCAAGAGAAGAAAGTTGTGGCCTATATCTCTCGTCAGTTGAAGCCCGACGAAAAGGACTACCCCACTCACGATCTTGAGGTGGTGGCAGTTGTCCATGCATTAATAACATGGAGACATCTCTTGTTGGGAAGGAAAGTGGACATATTCACCGATCACAAGAGTCTCAAGTATATCTTCACTCAACCCAACCTCAACCTCAGGAAAACTCGATGGGTTGAAATGATTCAAGAGTATAATCCGAGTATTGAATATACTCCAGGCAAGGCCAATGTGATTGTAGATTCTTTGAGCAGGAAGGCTTACTGCAACAGCTTAATCCTCAAGCCCTTTCAACCGGATCTTTGCGAAGCTTTCCGCAAACTGAATCTCCAAGTTGTTCCTCAAGGCTTTCTTGCCAACCTCCTAGTCTCTCCTACTTTGGAAGATCAAATTCGTGAGGCACAACTCTTGGATACCACGGTGAAAAAGGTGGGTGGTATTGACAAGGGCATCTCCAAATACAAGTGCTATCGCATTGATGACAGAGACACTTTATTCTTCGAGGACCGGATTGTGGTTCCTAAAGGTGATCTAAGGAAGGTCATAATGAATGAAGTGCACAATTATCTTCTTTCCATTCATCCTGGAAGTACGAAGATGTATCATGACCTCAAGCAGTCGTATTGGTGGACTCGAATGAAGCAAGAAATTGCTCAATTTGTGAATGAGTGTGATGTCTGTAGAAGGGTGAAAGCAGAACACCAACGACCAGCTGGCCTCCTCCAACCTCTTGCCATTCCAGAATGGAAGTTTGATCATATTGAGATGGACTTCGTGACTGGATTTCCCAAGTATAAGCGTGGAAATAATGCTATCAGAGCAGCTCAACTCGCAGAGCTATACACCTCCAGGATTGTCTCCTTGCACGGCATTCCTCAAGTGATTTCTTCAGATCATGGAAGCATCTTCACCTCTAAATTCTAGGACTCCTTCCAGAAGGCCATGGGCACCAATATTCGCTTCAGCACAGCTTTCCACCCTCAAACTAGTGGCCAAGTCGAGCGTGTCAACCAAATTCTTGAAGATATGCTCAGGGCTTGTGTCATCCCTTTCGGTATGAAGTGGGAAGATTGTCTTCCATATGCCGAGTTCTCCTACAAAATAGCTTCCAAGCGAGTTCGGGCAAGGCCCCATTTGAAATCCTCTATGGCAGAAAGTGCGTACTCCCCTAAATTGGTCAGAGACTGGTGAACGCCAACTTGTTGGTAACGACTTGATCACAGAGGCTGAAGAAATGTCTAAAGTCATCCGTGAAAACCTCAAAGCCGCGCAATCGCGTCAAAAGAGTTACTATGATAGCAAGCACCATGACTTGGATTTCGAGATCGGAGACCATGACTACCTCCGAGTCTCTCCAATGAAAGGCACTCGTCGCTTCGGTATCAAAGGGAAGCTTGCCCCTAGATACGTGGGTCCTTTCAAGATCATTGGCAAAAGAGGCGATCTCGCCTATCAACTTGAGCTTCCCTCCAACTTCGCAAACATGCACGATGTGTTCCACGTGTCACAGCTTCGCAAGTGCTTCAAGACTCCTGAACGCACTATCAACTTCGACGAGATTGATCTCCAAGAGGATCTATCTTACCATGAGCATCCCGTTGCTATTCTTGAAGAAACTGAGCACAAGACTCACAACAAGTCAATCAAATTCCTGAAAGTGAAGTGGTCACATCATTCCGATCGAGAAGCCACCTGGGAGCGCGAGGAACACCTCCGTTCAGAATATCTGGAGTTCTTTCAGTCCTAGATCTCGGGACGAGATCCTCTCGTAGTGGTGGAGTGTTGTAACACCCCGGATGTAACTTGCCATATTTGTAACTCCAACTCTTGCCATTTTCGGCTATGTGTTATGATATTCCATCGTGGTTGGGTTTTGTCTTTGTTTTGCATTCTGTCCATGTCATGCATTTCATATCATGGCATCATGTGCATGGCATTTGCATACGTGTTCGTCTCATGCATCCGAGCATTTTCCCCGTTGTCCGTTTTGCGATCCGGCACTCCTATGTTCCCCGGCGCCCCCTTTTGCCTCTTTTCATGAGCGGGTGTCAAACTTTCTCGGATTGGACCGAGGTTTGCCAAGCGGCCTTGGTACACCACCGGTAGACCGCCTATCAAGTTTCGTGCCATTTGGAGTCCGTTTGATACTCCAACGGTTAACCGGGTAATCGCAAAGGCCTCTTGTGTGTTGCACCCCAACACCCCTCCAAAACAGCCCAATAACCCATCTAAGTCATCTCCATGCTCTCGGTCGTTCGATCACGATCGTGTGGGCGAAAACAACACTCCATTTGGAGCCTCCTAGCTCCCTCTACCTATAAAACACCTCCCCCTCCAAAATTTCAGTCCAAACCCTAGCAAACTCCTCCCGCCGCCGTCGGACGCCTCTGGATCGGGCCGGACACGTCCGCCCTCGCCGCCCGGCCAACGGCCGCCAGCGTGGCAGCTGCCACGCCCACATCGCCTCCGGCCCGCGAGCCAGCTGGGGCCCCCCCATGCGCCCGCCACCGTGCCCGCTTGCTCCGCCGCTCGCGCGCCGCCTCCCTCGCCTCTGCCGCGCCCGCGTCGCCTCCCGCCGCCTCTCGCCCGCGCCACTGGTGGCCGGATCCGGCGAGCCCGCGGCCGGACCACGCCATCCCGCGCCTCCCCGACCTCTCCTGCGGCCGGATCCGCCCCCTCGCTATCTCCAGCGCGCTCACTCCGGCGAGCACCTCGGGAACCACGCCAGATCCAGATCCGGACGAACCCTAGGGTTGACCCGATTTCCCAAGTCTTTTAATTTATGCATTATATTGCTCTGTTCATCGCATCATAACTCCATCACCGTAGATCCGTTTCGTGCATATGGTATATAGAGATGTTCAGCTTGATGTTCTCTTCATTTTGTTCCATTGGGTCAAGTCTATTTTATGTCATCTTGATGCCAAAAGCTCTGATGCAAGAGTGCTATAAAATGTTAGTTGCTGAATCTTATCAGAATATGTGCATTTGTCATTTTTGCTACTTTCGATGTGTGCATCTTATGGGAAAGAGCTCTACATGTGTTTTGGGCTATGCCATACCTTCTTTACAGAGATGTATGCCATGTATTTTTGTGATCAATGTGGTGACTAGCACAAGCATGCAAACTAGGCACCCTGATATTGCAGATTTTAGGGACTTGGAATTCTTATGTTATTTTCCTGCTGTTATTTTCATGCCATGTATTCATGTTGCTACAGAGAGATCCATGCCTCTTTTGAGCATGTTCAGTAAGGATGTTTCATTCATATGGTTATGCTCTATAAAACCAAGCCCCTGGTTGTAATTATAGAGAGATCTAGCATGTCTTAATCTTGCTCTACTTTTGCTATAAAATGTTCCTGACAGATTGTTTACATGCTATTCAATTTTGCCAAGGTTATAGCTAGTGACCCATGCATGCTATGAACTTGATCTTGCCATGTTTAGCTTCATGAACATGTCTTCTTGCTGATGCTATGCTTGTCTTGTAATGAAATGCCTTGTGGTGAGTGAATCGAGCTCGCAAAGATACCTTCATAATTCTGTTTATGCCATGCCCTGTTTTCTGCTAAGTCTGAAATCTGTAATGAAACTTGCTATGTTTACATGGGTGCCATCATATTTTCTGTGCCTTTTTGTCTCATGGTTCTTAAGGGCCTTTTGTTACATGCATTTAGTAGATTCACGCCATGCTTTTTTTTGCTATGTTATGTTACCGTAGCATGATGTTTGCTTGCTCTAAACATGGCTTCCTGATGTTAATTCCTGGCATGTTAGTATTTTCACAGTCTTTGAAGCTGATATATTTTGCACTTTTTCCATGTTTGTTTGAACCTACTCTTTCGTGATTTAGCCGTAGACCAGTGTTCATCTTTTGTTAAGCATCTTGAGTAGATCACTGTCCTGTGCTTTGTGGTTATGTTGCAGTGCAGTAGCTTAGTCTCTTGTTTCATACGAAGTGGCATCATGCTGTTAATCGCAGATTTGTGCCATCCTTGTTTTGCCTGTCATTTGCAAACTGTGCATCCGATTCCAGTGATCTTTATATCGATTTCAACCGAAATCATCTCATCTTTCTAGCGGCTTACTTGGTTTGCCAATTTTATGCCTTGTTCATATTTTCCCTTCCGGAGCACGCATATGCATTGCATATCACATCTCGCATATCATGTCATGTTTTGCGTCATGTTCCTTGTGCATTGCATCGTGGTTGATAGTTGTTCCTTTGCTTGTGTTATTGCTTTGGGTAGATCCGGGTGACGAGTACGTGCACGAGGAACCTGTTGAGAATGCTTACGAGGATCAAGCTTTCGACAACTCTGAGAACTTTGCAGGCAAGATGACCATACCCTCGAAATCACTTCTATCTTTGCTTACTAGTTGCTCGCTCTTTTGCTATGCCGCACTACCTACCACTTGCTATATCATGCCTCCCATGTTGCCATGTCAAGCCTCTAGCAATCCTTTCCTAGCAAACCGTTGTTTGGCTATGTTACCGCTTTTGCTCAGCCCCTCTCATAGCGTTGTTAGTTGCAAGTGAAGTTGAAGTTAGTTCCATGCTGGAACATGGATATTTCGGGATATCACAATATCACTTATTTAATTAATTCATCTATACACTTGGTACAGGGTGGAAGGCTCGGCCTTATGCCTCGTGTTTTGTTCCATTCTTGCCGCCCTAGTTTCCGTCATACCGGTGTTATGTTCCTTTATTTTGCGTTCCTTACGCGGTTGGGTGATTTATGGGACCACCTTGACAGTTCGCCTTGAATAAAACTCCTCCAGCAAGGCCCAACTTTGGTTTTACCATTTGCCTACCTAAGCCTTTTTCCCTTGGGTTCCGCGGACTCAAGGGTCATCCTTATTTTAACCCCCGGGCCAGTGCTCCTCTGAGTATTGGTCCAACTTGTCAGCTGCCGGTGGTCACCAGGGGCAACTCTGGGCTGGCCTATCGGATGTTTGGACAATCCGGTGTGCCCTGAGAATGAGATATGTGCAGCTCCTATCGGGATTTGTCGGCACATTCGGGTGGCTTTGCTGGTCTTGTTTTACCATTGTTGAAATGTCTTGTAACCGGGATTCCGAGACTGATCGGGACTTCCCGGGAGAAGGAATATCCTTCGTTGACCGCGAGAGCTTATGATATGCTAAGTTGGGACACCCCTGCAGGGTATTATCTTTCAAAAGTCATGCCCGCGGTTATGAGGCGGATGGGAATTTGTTAATGTCCGGTTGTAGAACACTTGACAATTGACTTAATTAAAATACATCAACCGCGTGTGTAGCCGTGATGGTCTCTTTATGCGGAGTCCGGGAAGTGAACACGGTTTTGGGTTATGTATGGACGTAAGTAGTTTCAGGATCACTTCTTGATCACTTCTAGCTTCGCGACCGTGCATTGCTCCTCTTCTCGCTCTTATTTGCGTATGTTAGCCACCATATATGCTTAGTGCTTGCTACAGCTCCACCTCACTACCCCATCTTTCCTATAAGATTAAATAGTCTTGATCTCACGGGTGTGAGATTGCTGAGTCCTCGTGACTCACAGATTCTACCAAAACAATTGCAGGTGCCGACGATACCAGTGGAGGTGACGTAACCGAGCTCAAGTGGGAGTTCGACGAGGAACGTGGTCGTTACTATGTTTCTTACCCTGATGATCAGTAGTGGAGCCCAGTTGGGGCGATCGGGGATCTAGCATTTGGGGTTGTCTTCTTTTATTTTGGGTTCCGTAGTCAGACCTTGATTGTACTCTGAATGATGTATGTTTAATTTATGTATTGTGTGAAGTGGCGATTGTAAGCCAACTCTCTTTATTCCAATCTTGTTCATTACATGGGATTGTGTGAAGATGACCCTTCTAGCGACAAAACCACCATGCGGTTATGCGTCCAAGTCGTGCCCCGACACGTGGGAGATATAGCCGCATCATGGGCGTTACACCTACAATGAGGCCTATCCAACCCAGGACATCCCTGTCGTTCCTAAAGTCTACAATAACGAATTTGACTCGGCCGCCCTTGAGGAAGTTCTTAAATTCCTCGCACTCAACGTCGGCATGGCATATGTGGTAGACCAAGCATAATTCATGCATGCAAACCTGGATCACGGTGGGCTTCTTCTTCTCTGCCTCCTTTAGAATCTTCTCGCTTTCCCGGACTGTGGTGTACTCAACATCTAGCCCAGCGACCCACTCATCCTTTGAGTTTTCAAACATGCGTCTGAAGCAAGCAAGGCATCCTTTCACCGTCGCGGAAGAACGGGTGTAGATGACGTCGAACACATCACCGGTGATGGTTCTAACCTTTTACTCACCGCTGATCATGGAGATTTGGGACACCATGGATTTGGGAGGAGGGTTAGGATTAGTGGAACTGCCGTAATGTGAAAGGATGGGATGACTAGGAGCGAACAACCGTAATGTTAAAGTACGTCCGGGGACGAGTAGTAGTGAACTGCCAGCGGTTTGTCGATTGTAAAAATGCTGAGTGGGGCATGTGAACGGAAGGATAGTGGCTTGCCTGGTGGATAAATGGATTCTTGCATAGTACTATGGGGGCCCAACTAGATGCCATTTCTACTCAACGCCCAATTAAATGGCTTTTGATGTCATGTCAAGCGTCGGGAAAATTATAGGTGATACGAAGCTTTCCATTCTCCCATGATACAGGCTTCCGAGAGCCCTTGGGCCTGAGTTCGAATGGTTGCATGGCATGATTCTAGACCTATGGGTGAATATCCTATCCCGAAGGGTTATTCTACAAATTTTCAGCAACTTAGCATGCGACCGTTCGATCTCATATCCAAGGGTTGCCAGCAGCCCGTATCATGGTCGCGCCTACCACGACCGGCGCCTCGCTCGCGCGGTCGCGCCCTTGGATATTTAACACGATGCATTAGGCTATTTGATGTTGGCATGGCATACATAGTCATCACTTAGTCACTCATACAACAAGGTTAGCTATAAGGTTGGCTATAAGAGTATTTTTTTCTTCTCTCTATCTCTTTCTTCGTAGTATTTATTGCATTTGCTAAGGAGTGACCTCTTCCAATGAAATGGTGCTTAAATGAGGTGCTAAGGGCATTAAATGGCTTAGCAACTCAAGTCCCCAATGCATAGGTGCTTAGATTTTTGTTGCCAAGTTTGCTTCATTTAATTAGCTATAGACTCAAAATTATCTTTTCACCTAGGTACACGCGCTTAGCACCGTTTCTTCCTGAGGTCACCAAACTAGTCTCTCTCTTCTTACTAATTAACTTGCCACATCATACTTTATGCCTATGTGGGAGGCTTAACACCTGTACGAGCAAGTACAATAGTGGGCTATAAGCCCGGTTACATGGAATTTTTGCATATGCGGAGGAAAGAGGCAAGGAAAAAGTGTAGGAGTGGGCTCTCATGCAAGAGCTAGCCTCTACGTGGTGGAGCATTGGGAGAGGCACCTGTATACCATGGAGGTGGTCAAGAATCAGGAGACTCACGCCAGTCGTAGCGCCGCAGTTAAAATGATAATGGCAAGTCAAATCACGGGGCCCCACTTGTCCAGCAGTAACTTGCTGTCAAATCACACAGCCCTACGTTTGCAACAGCCTACTCCCTCATCTTCTCTCATCTCTGTCGAACCGACTAGGTAGAACTGCCCCGCCTACCACGCGGGAAAAGCCCCGCCCTCGACTTTTAAATAGTAGAGTGTAGTAATTTTGTATCCATGGATTGCGCCATGGAGCAAAGCCTCAAGAAAATGGCGGTACATATGTACGGAGTATACAGCACGCCCGTCGCATGCTCGTTGCACCCAAGACGGTCGGTCTGTATGGAATGCCGCTCTATGAATGGAACGCGCGTCATATTGCGTTTTCACACACATGTGGGACCGCAATCGAGAACCAACCATAGGCACACTCCCCGTCCCCGCAAGTCACGTGAGTTAATAGAAGAGTGAGACGAGCGATAGTACTAGAGAAGTGTTGTACAGACGTTGGTGCCTGGACGATCCCTGCATGACACGGAAGATCAGTTCGTCCATGCATGTGACCAAACTCCAGCAGACACGCCTGGATTGGCTATCATCTACATATCATGCAGGCTGTGTTGTACAAGGCAGTAGTTCTAATGAGAAATCTGAAAAAAGATTTCTTGTCATCTCGCAATATTAGGTGTCATGTGCTTTGAATCACTTCGAGGGTTAAACAGCGACAACTGAATTCCTCCAAGGCGCTGGTCATTGGGGGCACATGCACGAAGACTACTCGGCTGCCATCTAGGTCAAGCCGGCTATGTTAATTAGGACATCTATCGATGGACCCCTTTTCACGAGTTTATCTTTAATTTGAGCTTTGATCCTCATCTAGTTTGTCCGTCGGGATTCATGTTATCTCCTTTGGGAAGTGAGGTTATGGTTTCTTGTCATGTGGCATCTTTTCGTGTTATATGTTATAATCCGGTGCTTCAGATCAAAATGACGACAACTGCGCCTCCGGGGCACGTGCATGAAGACTTCTCGACAGTCATTGACAAGGTCAATCCGGCTCCAGTAGACAAAAGAAAACTAGTACTCCACTATATAGGCAGGAGCCTCTGCGCTTGCTTTCTAGTGTTTCTCTCTTCACACTGTCTCGTCCTCTCCAGATCTAAACATCACAGCAGTGGCCACAATCTCTCTCTCTGCTCACGGTTGGTCACAGATCTAGCCGGATCCTCTTTGCCGGGGAAGGTGAGAAGGTGCAACGTTCACGCGGTCGTCCTTGTCGATGGCTCTTACCCACTGCCGGCGCATCCCGATCAGTGTGCCTTGCCATTCTCTCCCAAGCACCGCTGGCTAGGGAGGGCCTTTGACTCCTTCTTCCTTGCTGCCATAGTGTGATCAAATCCGGCCTCCCGCCGGCCACCTAGCGACATTGCAGCGACCCTCAGGTATAACTTCCTTCGAAACCGGCCTTGCTTTACTTTCCTAGCTCCTGACGTTGCTGCATTTGTATCTTTTACTATTTCCCAGGCCCCCTCGTAGATAGGATCGATCGGCTATTCGAAAGCCACCTAAATGTTTACTGTTAAGAGGTAAAACTAGTTCATGCACTCGAATCTAGTACTACTTGGTTCAAACAAGGAAGAAAGGGGCTGGGGGTGGGGGAAGATCTGTTACCTGAATCTAGGACTAGGTTGAAAGAGGAAATAATGGGGGTGAAAAGTAGCAGAGACTGGCTATCCAATTGGTCTCTTGGTCTAATAGGGAAATAAAGGGAAACATAGTACCAACTCAATATAAACCCGATCTATTGGTTGAAAAAGGAAAGAAAGTGGGGACTGGGGGACAAGTCAACAGAGTAAGTCCAGCACTAGATTTTCTAGCCTCACACAGTATAAGGTGGCTATACCGAACAATATGGGACCAACCGGATATCTTGTTACGATGTTTGTTGCCCGAGCCACTCTTATGTAATGCCACTTTGGTAAAATGTAGCGAGCCTTGACCGTTAAAAGTAAGGACACGTTAAACCAATGTTGTTTTCAATGTAATGCCTCCAGTAATATGAATCAATGGCACTTTTTTCATCTCCTGCTAAATTTCCCATTAAGATAAGTTGCTTCTTTTCGTTAGAAATGCAACTGTCCTGGTCCGCCTACTCTCCTGTGCCCAAATACCAACTCTGTAGCAGCTGTTAATGTAATGTTGCTGGTAAAATGAAGCAATGGCACCATTAAAGTAATGTCGTATTTAACGGTTGTCATAGTTAATCCTAATGCCAACACTAATATCTAGCAATGCTGCTGCTTTAGAAATTGCTACTGTCCTTGTAGGACTTCCATTCAGATAAGGAACATGTTTCTTTTCATTTGATGTATGTTTCATCACTTGTTAGTCACCCTCCTTTCCACCTTTTTTGTGCAAACAGAGATATACATTTCACGCTTGATCTTAGTTGAACTGCACAAACGATATCCAAATTATCACTACTCCAGGATGCTACTAACGCGACACTACGATCAAAGACCCTTTCACGAAACTGTGTGCGATGCATTAATCACAAACGGGGATGTAAAAAAACCCGTCAAAAAAGGTGCAAAACATTTGCGATGGAGGATGCATCAAACACGATTCAGATTTTAGTTGCGTGTGCGGTGCAGGGCACACGGTTAACCCGTTCGAGCTATTTGCGATGAGGCAGAACAATATAAACGGGCAGCGTATCAATGTGTGTGTGATATACGCATACAGTTCGCTCCGATGAACCATTTGCTATTAGGGAGTGCAACATAAACGGTTAGCCAGATCAAGGTGTGTGTGATATAGGGCATACGGTTCATTCGGATGAACTGTTTTCGATTAGCGAACGCAACAGAAATGGTTCAACTTAACAAGATGTGTGTGATATGTGGCAAACAGCCGACTCGGTTGAACTATTTGCGATGAGAATGTAAAACACAGACGGTTAATACAGTGGGTTCATGTGCAATTCTGTGTGTACAAAAAACTTTGAAAAATGCAAACTAGTTGCTTCCGGTGGCTAGAAGTATCGCTCATTATGCGGCTGCGAGTACTCATGTGCGATGGTTAGTAAGTTACACATGCATTTCCTTATGTTAACACTTGTGTGATAAATAACACGTGGTACCGGATACGGTATTTGGGTTGTGTGTGTGCTCCACTTAGTCTTCCCACGCTCCAGCGAATGCTTCCCGTGCTCCACATGGGTGAATTATAAAATCCACGCCTATTCCCTCATCGGTTTCCCGCCACCAGCTAATGGCTTGCTGCATATAACCCAGGCGGAAACGCACCGCCGCGACACTCTGCGAAGATCTAGTCCGCACCCATCTACCATTAGTTATTCCAAGCATGCTAGGCAACAACCAAAGCTTCGACGTCGACGCCTACCTGCGTTACATCTTCGGCGAGGAGAACGAGCCGGAGCAGGTTGGGGACCAAGAGGTTCATCGACCAGTGCAGGCACCATGGCCAATCGACAACGGTATCGGCGTCACAGTCCTTGGGAGCACAATCGACATATTGTAGAGGAGGTGTGATGAGCAGTTTGCCATCCATCGTGCAAAATATCTAGAGCTACTCGGCGGCATGATCGACGACCCACCAGAAGAACTATCGTCACCAGTGCTCATTGAGAGCCTGATGCCCCGGAAGGAAGGGGCAGAGGACCTCTGGGATTCAGTCAAGACAAAGGCAGCCTGCGGCTTCATCATTGTCCGCGGCAGCCGTATCAACCTAGATCCTGATGATGTGGTGGCCAAGCTCGAGCGCATCCTTGGCGGAGTTGACATCCCCATGGAAGTAGAACATTGCCAACGTGATATCTTGAGGATGCAGGTGATCGACGAAATTTGCTACCAGGCCAGAGACATGGAATCGAGCGGTTTTGCGAAGTTGTCATGCGCGCGATTGCACGTTGTCAAGCTCTTCTGGAAGAGGCCCAGCAGCCCCATGAGCCTCCCAGCGCCAGCAGCTCCGTAGGTGGAGGCGGGTCGGGACACTCGGAGTGAATGGCCGCAAGGGTGCTATGCTGATCATGGAGTCCGAGAAGACCATCGTCAGAAGGCCGCCAGCTCTGCCTTTTAGCTTATTTTTTATTATAATTGTATGCATATGTAGGTCGTGAGTGTTTTGGGCCTTGTCGAGTATGGCATTTTAAATTATCCTGAATATGTAAGACAATTATTAATAATTATTAACCGTTGCCATTGTAACTTTGCCTCAATGGCGGCAGGCGTGCATAAATGCACGCTTAGAGCGGAGCGCGCTTGGCAACGCCTCAGCGAAAGCAACCACGTGGTCAACCTTCTGCCATCAATAAATTATGACCTCGTTTCTCGTCACATTGCGGATTACAACGCGATAAGTAATTGCAAATTTGTTCACACCTATCAAACTAATTTGTGTTCAGACTTAGCACCGGCCTATAAAAACTACCCACTCGAAAATTACTTCACAATTCCTCTCCTCATCACCCACAAAACTGGTTTTTTCTGTCAAGTCATTCCGCCATGACCGGTAGGAGGAGTTTAGGGTGGACATATAACCAGGCAACAAAGACCAAGGCCGCGGAAGCACTAGAAAGGTCTTGCCGCGAAGCCGCAGCCGCAGCAGAGATGTCCAAGGCGCACCACGGAGCCCTCGATCGAGCTCTCACGGGCACGCGATGGCTCTCACAAGCGCATTCACGGAGTCGGCCATCATGAGGAGCCGGTGTTCCTGAAGTCCTTCGCTGGCGACGATGACATTCTCGTTGGCGTCACTATGCAGCAGGAGATGGTCGACGACTTTATAAAGCTGCTCAAGATAAGCGATGCCTCGGTTGACAAGGCGACCGGCCTCGTCGAGCAACTCATGGGTGACAATGCGAAGCTCCTCAAGTTGGTCGCCCAGAAGGAGGAGGAGGCCGCCGGCTGGTAGATGCTACATGACCAGAGAAGTGCCTCGGAGATGACGCTGAAAGCAGTCATCGAGGAACTGATGGGTGGCTTGAGGAATCCGTGGCTGCTTTCAAGCAAAGTCGTGAGGAATTGAAGAAGGAGCTGGAGGATTTCGCCGCCCGGCGATCCATGACAGTAGAGACGATGTGACCAGATCATTGTCTACAATTTCCTTCTTCTCTTGCCCGCGTGTCTTCCGGGCTTTGCCGCATGTGGCATTTTAAATTATCCGGAATATGTAAGACAATTATTATCTGCGCCATTGTAAATTTGTCGTTGTATTATCCGTTGCCATTTTATTTGTGGTCATATTATCCGTTGCCCTATGTGGAAAATTAAATTAGGGCGGAATACGAGTTGAAAACACGAACAAAGCAAATGCTTCCATGGGATCACAAGTAAATATCGTCCGTCCAGGTGCTTTAATTAACCCATTAACTGAGAAGTTGTGAGCGACGCGGGCGGTGGCTGGTGCATGGAGGTCAAAGGGCTCGCTTCCCGGTGAGCATGGGCGGCCTTGCTGCTGACACGTGTCATGTTGAGCCTGCGAGGTGGACATGATGCACGCGTCCTGTGGAGCCTGCACGGAATACTGCTCGCACGCGTCCCGTCGAGCCTGCACGGCGGACTTCCCGCGCTCGTCCCGTCTAATCAAACAGCTGCACGCACACCACCGAGTATGGTTAAATTTTGACACGGTAAATATAATACAACCGTTTGCGATATTAACGTGTCCGCTTTTTGTTTCAAAAAGGATTTCGTTGGCTAGTAATGTATGCGCCTCTTCTCAAACTGGACGATTTTTTTACCACGGCATACATGTGCCATGTCATGAAACCATGCCAAGTTTCATGTTTTTTGGGTGACTTTTTGATTTACTGGGATTTAAAACCGAGATTCTCATTGTTTCAGCATGACGACAAGTTTGTAATTCATTCTCATTCCTTAAACGAGACCTAAACATGCACCCAATGACACATGTACGATTTCCCACTCATTTTGCTTCACTGGAGCATGTGGTTGTAGTTCAAATTTGAATTATGGACTACATTAAATGCATAGCAAACTTAGAAATTAGCAATATATATACAATGGGCAAACAAACCCTGAACAGTTTCAAATTTCAGCCCGACACTCCTGTTATTCTATGTTGCATGTAGAAAACAAAGTTCAAGGCGAGAAGAGGCAGCGATTATCGTTTCGCCCACAAGAGGGGCATGTTTCCCTCTAGGAACCACGAGGGTTACTGACGAGCTCCGGTTGTAAAAGGCTTGTAATATAGCTTCACCCAAATTGGACAATTATATGTACCATGTAGTGACACCACGCCAAGTTTCATGATTTCCTGGTGAGTTTTGGATTTACAAACATTTAAAAACCGAGATTCGCAACGTTTGTGGCCAAGCCAGGACGGAGAGACAGTTGAATTCATTCCCATTCGTTCCATGGGACCTAAACATGCACCCTAAGGAAACATGTACGTTTTTTCCAGCAATTTTGGTGCACTGGAGCATGTATTTGTAGTTCGGATTTGAGTGATGGACATTAAATGCCTAGAAAACTCAATTAATGAAAAAAAAGTTCAAATGAACCCTGAATAATTTCAAAGTTCAGCGCGAATCTCCAGTTGTTCTGTGTCGCGTGTAGAAGAAAATACGAGGCTAGAAGAGGGAGTGATTATCGTTTGGCCCACAAGGGGACACATTTCCCTATCGAAACCATGAGGGTTCTTGCGACAGGCTCCGGTTTCTAAGAGGTTTGTAATAAAGCTTGGCCCAAATTGGCAATGTTTTTACCATGACATATATGTGCCATGACGTGACACCATGACACCTTTGATGACTTTCTGGTGAGTTTAGGATTTATGGGGACTTAAAAACCGAGATTCAAAATGTTTGAGCACGAGCCAGGACACCGGTACGGCTGTAATTCGTTCGCATTCCTGGCATGAGACCTAAACATGCACCCAAGGACACATGTATAACTTTTCTAGACATTTTGGTGAACAGGAGCATGTATTTGTAGTTCAGATTTGAATTATGGACATTAAATGCGTAGGAATCTCGATTAGTTTATAAAAAGGCCAAACGAACCCTGAATAGGTTTAAATTTCAGCACGGATATCCTGTCATTCCATGTTGCCCATGGAATAAAATACAAGGCGAAAAGAGGCAGTGATTATGTTTCGTCCACAAGGGGAACACGTTTCCCTATCAGAACCACGAGGCTTCTTTGAGAGAAGCTCCAGTTTTTGTAAGAGGTTTTTAATAAATCTTGGCCCAAATTGGACAATGTTTTTACCATGACATATATGTGCCATGACGTGACACCATGCCACCTTTGATAACTTTCTGGTGAGTTTAGGATTTATGGGGACTTAAAAACCGAGATTCGAAATGTTTGAGGACGAGCCATGACACCAGTACGGTTGTAATTCGTTCCCATTCCTGGCATGGGACCTAAACATGCACCCAAGGACACATGTATAGTTTTTCTAGCCTTTTCGGTGAACTCGAGCATGTACTTGTAGTTCAGATTTGAATTATGGACATTAAATGCCTACGAAACATAATTAGTGTATAAAAAGGCCAAACGAACCCTGAATAAGTTTAAATTTTAGCACGGATATCCTGTCGTTCCATGTTTCCTGTAGAAGAAAATACAAGGCGAAAAGAGGCAGTGATTATGTTTCGCCCACAAGGGGGACACGTTTCCCTATCGGAACCACGAGGCTTCTTTGCCAGAAGCTCCGGTTTGTAAGAGGCTTGTAATAAAACTTGCGTCACAATGGACGAAAAAAATTCCTCGACATATAAGTGTGATGTCGTGACACCATGGTAGGTTTCATGATTTTTAGCTTAGTTTTGGATTTACGGGTATTTAAAAACCGAGATTCTTATCACGAAATATTTTCAAATAGCACACGGTTCACTCACGAAAGCCGATATTTAATGAAAACTTCGTGGAAACCATATTTTAAAGTTTCATAAAAATCTATAAAAAATGTGGGATGTTAAGAAGGTGATGTTTTATCGCGACACAAAATTTCAAGTTGAAAAACATTACAAGATGTGAGCTATGAAAAAGACAAATTCCGCCCTGAATATTGACATTACTATTCGGCACTATTCAACACTGAATTTGTCTTTTTCATAGCTCATGTCTCGTAATGTGTTTCAACTTGAAATTTTGTGTGGAAATAAAAGATCATCCTCTTAACATCCCGCATTTTTTTGAAACTTCAAAACATCTTTTTGCTCGTGGTTTTCACCGGTTTCCACCAAATGTTGGTTTTCGTATGATATCCCCCCGCTGCGCGCGTGATCTGAGTTGTGCGTTCTGACTGGCCAGAACCCAAACCCCACGGATCATATGTGTGCACCATTGGATGCTCCCAGATCGAACTACAACCCTGATCCCTTTCAACAGCACATGCATTACATGGGTAAGCACTGTGCGCATGCGTCGTGTAGCTCACGCATCCTTCTCTACTAGATTTTCATTCAAAACAGGCTACCGTTTCTCGCCACTCCTCCCATCGGTTTCCCGCCTCTTCTCACAGATATGCATGATGTAGATGTTCGTTTAATTCTTATAATTCATCTCATCCAAAATCAAATAGTTTTATAAAAAAACTATTTTAAGATTCATGGAATTGTGCATTGTAAAGGTAAAAACAAAAAGTGACAATTCAATTAGAAAAAAAAGGTTTGGGCAATTAAGATATGGAAGATTCTAGAGAACAAAGGGGAAGTGCTTGTGTTTTGAGGTTTGTGCATTATGCTTAAGTTCAACCATGGAGTCTTCTAGATTGTACGTGTGGCAGAATCTGGTGGAATTTAGATGATATTCAACGGCCAGTAGTGCTCGGATTTGCCATCTCTGTATCGTCGGATTGGCTTCATCCCAGCGAGCAACTTTCAAAGTTATTCGCACACTATATAGGTGTATAGATGTATATATATATATATATATATATATATATATATATATGTGTGTGTGTGTGTGTGTGTGTGTGTGTGTGTGTGTGTGTCCCATGCTAGACAAAATAAAGTTTGAGCGCATGCGTGGTGCCTCGAAGTTGGGAAATTGACATCATAGGTATTGAACCAAGCTTGGAGTCGGGTACAGTGTTCGGTTTGTAATGTAGTTGGCGTAGCCCATTGAAGTTGTGCATTTGGGATTTAAACACATCATACACCATCGTACCCATACATATTTTCGGGCCGCATGCAGTGTATACGGGGTCTTCTAGTCGACCATGTCTCCCTTGTGCGGTTTTTTGTGACGACACGGATATCTGTGGGCTCCCCAAGTGTATATATATCATCCCTTTGACCGATAATGAGGGGTATGTGTTGGCCATGAACGTATTCCTCCTAGTTCGTGTTAGGGCTGGTCACCGTCAAATGTCGGTCAACCAGAGCTCGAGTTCATGCGTTCTCAGGATTCCCTCCCAGATTCTCAGACTGCTGGGTTCGACCTACATCAAACCCTACATATGTATCTTGTCCTTAACTACATTGCCTTCATGATTGTTGTCTGTATCAAGATGTAGGCACCACATCTAAATTGTACATTATTCTATACTGAAAACACACATCACCTCTTCCCAACGTACATCATTTTGGGCCGCATGCAAGAGGTGCTGGTTTTTTGGTCCCTCTCCTGCAATTTTTATGATGGTTCAATCTATTGGCCCAAGCGGTTTATCGACAACAACAACTTTCATTTGACCAAACAAAAGATTCATTGGTCCATCTTATGGTAGGTCATGCCGACATGCATGTATGACCAAAGTATCGATCATTACGTGCATCCGCCCCGCTGACATGAAGTGGGAGGTGGTGGGCCAAGCATCCTAGCTAGGTACGACATTATGTCATTATATATATCCTAGCTAGGTGGTTGTTAATGTGTTTTCGGGTTTGCGAGGCAGGTGCCACCAAAGTTATGCATTGTGTATTTGAAGTTTTAAACATCCCCAATATTCGTACATATATTTGGCCACTTCTAGGTGGTTCTTGACTTCTGGCCCCTCTCATCGATCTTCAACGACGCGTAACCAAGGGCCCACGGGGTCAAAGTTGTGCATTGGAATTTTGAACATCACAGACCACCCTTTTCACTCATATATATTTGGGCCACATGCTGGTGTGGCTGTCTTTTGACCCTCTCTAATGTTAGTTTTTGCTGCAAAGACTCTGATGACCCTCAACGGACACGGGGTTTAATATCTTAACCTTGTGCGATACAAGTGCGATGTGAATCACCACGACCGTGCAAGCGCGAACAAATTAAGGTGGAGGTACTGGCTCAATCGTGTGCGATGCATGTGCGCTGAAATCACCACGACAGCACAAGTGCGAGCAAATTAAGGTGGAGGTACTGGCTCAACTGTGTGCGATGCAAGTGCGCTGAAATCACCACAACCGCGCAAGCGCGAGCAAATTAAGGTGGAGGTACTGGATGAACCGTGTGCGATGCAAGTGCGCTGAAATCACCGTGCAAGCGTGAGCAAAGGGTGGAGGTACTGGCTCAACCGTGTGCGATGCAAGTGCGCTGAAATCACCACGACCGCGCAAGCACGAGCAAATTAAGGTGGAGGTACTGGCTCAACCGTGTGCGATGCAAGTGCGCTGTAAAACCACCACCTGTGCAAGCTAAAGGCTGGTAAGTTTATATGGAAATTAGGACGAACCATGTGCGATAGACCAGCTAGCTAGAAATATAAAAAAACAAACTACCCGCCTTGAGCGTTGCAAAAATCATCGGATCCGCGCCACTTTTCCTTATTATCATACACGCATATTGTTATTGGACCATGGGCGATGTTGGGCACTCCCGCCCCGCATCAGTTCCTTTACCTAAATTTTAGTAGCAGCCGTACTTCAACCGTCGCCCACACTCCTCCAGCACCGACCTTATAGTAAAATTGCAGTAGCCGAGGCATTTGAACCGTCGCCCTCCCTCGTCCACCACCATCTCCACCCACCATTACTAAAATTTTCAGTAGCCGCGGCGTATCCTCAAACACCACCCCCCTCCCCAGTCCCCCACCCCCCTCCCCCCTCGAACCCTAGCTCGCAGCCACCGTCCGCGCCGCCACCAATCCTGTCGGTCTGCCGATTCCTCCTGGCTTAGATAGTAAAGTTCAGGTTACCCAGCGATTCCCAAACCGTCGCCCCACTCCCCTGAGTTTTTAGATGAGGCCTGCGGTATCCCTCCCCGCAAGATCCACATCCCCCGCTCCAGAATGTCGTAGCCTAAGCTCGACCATGTATCCCGGGGAGCCCGACGAGCGTTCGGCCAAGAAGAGGTTTATCATGGCCTCTCCGGCGGACATTAGCGAGGTGGCCGCCGTTCGCCCCAACCTGTCGATCCCGGAGCAACACGTCGCCGTGGAAGCCGGCGAAGACGTTGACTACGTTGCCATGCCAAAGGCTTCATGTCAGCGGGCTAGCGTATTACTGTATCTCGGGAAAGCTGGCTACGACATCAAGCTCGTCCACACCGACGGCTTCACGCGGGCCATGTCACAGGTTAAGTGGTCCATCCCCAACCCCTCTGGTTCAACCTCCGTCGATCTCTTCGACGGCCCTGCCGCTGATCTCCTCCGCCAAGCGGTCAAGGATTTGTGAGCTTTATACGCCATTGAGCCCATTTTATCACTTCTGAAGGACACGTTCTACGGTAGCGGCTTGGGATGCGCAATTGCCAAGTCAGATCTCATCGACCATGACCACGGCCACGAGGAGGGCACCCACGAAGGTTCTTCCAAGGTGAAACAACCCCTCTGTGCCATCATAGAGCGCACCATGGATCTGTGCTCTTCCAACTGTAAGGATCCCATCCATGAAATGTGAGGCAACATTCTATCAACAAATCTTACCTTTTCTAGCTTGCCAACCCATACCCTTTGTTGTAGTAGCATTTGTTGTGCGGTTCTTTAACTATGTCGTGTTTAATTATTTTAGTTATGCAAAAATGTATTGTTCAATATGTCTATGTGATGTTTAAGTATGAATTGTCCACTTTAGTTTCACGAATGGCTATATTTGGTTGTTTATAGTGAGTAGATGCCTTGTTTATTTGTATTTGGTTGTTAGGTTGGTTGGAGTGAGCATTTTTCAGTTATCGAGCAGATGCCTTGTTTATCTATATTTGGTTCTTAGTTTGGTTGCAGTGAGTATTTGTCCAGTTATCGAGCAGATGCCTTGTTTATCTATATTTGGTTCTTAGTTTGGTTGCAGTGAGTATTTGTCCAGTTATCAAGCAGATGCCTTGTTTATCTGTATTTGGTTGTTAGGTTGCATTTTTTAGCATTTGTCTAGTTATCAAGCAGATGCCTTGTTTATCTGTATTTGGTTGTTAGGTTGCTTTTTTAGCATTTGTCCAGTTATCAAGCAGATGCCTTGTTTATCTTTATCTGCTTGTTAGGTTGGTTGAAGTGAGCATTTGTCCAGTTTTCAAGCATATGCCTTGTTTATCTGTATTTGCTTGTTATGTTGGTTGCAGTGAGACTTTGTCCAGTTTTCAATGGCTATATTTGGTTGTTCTACTGGTCATTTATGCCTTGTTTATTTCAGTCATTCACAATGTGGTGTTCATTATGTGCAAGTCGAAACTGTGCCGCTCGACTACATCAATACCAGTTTGAACGGCTATATTTGGTTCCAGTTATTCCTGGTGTAGTTAACACATGCCCCTTATTTAAGTTTTACACATTTTATCCATTGTGATGTTTAAGCATTACCTATGTTCTATTCATTTTCAACAATACTAGTTTGAATTGCAATATTTGATGGGTGTTAAGCCTACTGTCGGTAACATTGCCTTCCATTTTATATCTGCTTTAACATCATGCTGAAACCAACACATTCAAGCTATCATTTGGAGATGATGTTGTTTACCTTTGCTATATTTGTTTGATGTTAAGATTGCTGTACTTATCATGCCTTTCCACTACTTATGCAGGACAACAACGGGAGTGGCCACCATTTTTCACTGAGGTTAGCTTCATCCCTTGGCTTGTACTCCCCCCCCCCCCCCGTCATTCCATAATGTAGTGCATATAGATCCAGGCCTGGACACTAGTTAGCTTCTAATATTTACTTGTTGCTTGTAGGTACATATGCCCTTGGCAAGGATCCACACATCGACCCTTTTTGCGTATGGGGCAATGAAATATTGATGAAAAAGCATCAAGTGAGGAAACCGATAAGGATTATTAGAAAAAAGATACGAATGGTGGCAAGAAAATTATTTGTTTATGCTCTATCCAACACAACAGTGAGCTGTAGGATGGTAACTACAAACTCTGCAGCCTTCTCTTTTTACTACCCATAATGAGTTGTTAGACAACAATATCTGAATTTTTTTCGTTCCTAGTGGTTCCCGAAGCAGTTCACTCAAGATTACTTAGCAAAGTACATGATTGGTGGACATGCAATGAAGGTTAAAGTATTTCAACCAGACTACAATGAGCATCGAAAAGTCCTAATGAAGACAGTGAAGGATGGACGGGCAGCCATCACATGGGGTTGGCCTAGAGTCGTGCGCGCATTACGCATCGAGGAGGGCACAACATGGGCATTCCGCTTCACCTTGTCTAACAACTAGAATGTCTTTCGCCTCTCTCTTTACAATCTTTAGTACAATTGTGGTTCATCATTGTTTACTTGGTGCTTCTATAGTTCTTCAGTATATGTACCTGTGTATCGAATTATGGATTTGTGAATGAACCTATATTTGTAATAAACATGGTTGGATATGAAATAAGTGATTGCCTACTTTCAAATTCAAAACATGTGATTTTTAAATTAGGGTTTAATTGGATTAATTAGGGATTACACTGCACACGGTTTGCGAAAGCGAAACGTCTGCAATATACGTGGAGATCAGAAACGTTTCTAGGATCCACTACATGTGCGATCAATCTCCACTGCACACACGACTTTCTCTTGAAAACTGTTTGCGTTAGGCCACATTGCGCAAACATTTACCACATAAAAAGTGTGTGTGATGGACAACCTTTGCCACACAGTTTCTTCTACGCACCGTGTGTGATGCATTCAATAACGCAAATGATAAAATTATTAATATCGTCTACAATGGCAACGCTATCACAAACGATTTAACGGGAAAAATTGTGTGTGATGTACCTGTGAACAGAAACGTTTTCCTTGGAGCGACTGTGTGGGATCTACATACAAACGGAAACATTTAGCGGGGACTGACTATGTGGGATGTACTAGCGACAGGAAAAAATTTCGCCGTATAATTGTATTTTTAGCTCTATTGTACGTATTTCCGTATTTGAGCGCTCGCTGGTCGCACACGAACTCATTTTGCCGAGTGTGTGCACCAGGAGGGCATATCCCCGACGGTTTTTGGGTCATGTGGGAAGGACCCCCCTATCGCCCACACTCACTTGGCGAAGGTTCCAAATGCAGTCACGGAAAGGTTTTAAAAACCGATTGTTTAGCACCGACGCGTACCCGTGTATAGTTGAACATTCCTGGAGCTTCGCAACCAACCTTGATGCTGCTCAATTTTATTGCTACTAATGAAGAAGAAGCTCTGTGGGTTTTGTTTTCTGATGGAAATGGAAATGGGGCTGGAGCCCTTTTCTTAAAAAAATGAAGAAGAAGCTGCTAGCTCATGGGACATTGCTTCCTTTTAGGTGAAGTGCACCAAAAGGTCCCATGAATTGAATCATCCATGTTGGTGTCTGGTGTCATCCCATGTACGATGTTGTTCACTACAGATATGGTTCCCATCACGAGGTATGTTCCTTTTTGGTCTGACCATTTGCCAAAGATCCTGGATGTTGAGTCTGCTCTTGTGCTACTGTTTTGGCACTGCCATGATAAAGCAGTAATGTCATTATTTTGTACCTTAATCTAGTGTCACGATTAATTTGAGGCAATGTTTGGGCACCGCTAGTGCCACTGAATTTTTTTATATATTGAAAGAGGGGGTTTCCTTCGATTTCATTAAAGAAACCCTACCATAGACAACCATTATCCGACAACATCTTAGTGTAAGCGGGCAGTTATGCAACTACTACTAGAACGGACTGAGTACTAGCAGGAGACAAGTTCGCCACATAAGCTAGGCAGGTAGGGGGACGCAACACCAGCTCGACCAAGTTTGGATTACAACCCAAATGCTACCAGAGAAACATCAGGGGGGAAGATAGAGCGAGCTTCAGCATCCCAGTCTAAGCACCCCCGTCCTCCATCCTTGCGACGCACGACACACCTCGTTTGCCACCTACTCCACCCTAGTGCCACTGATAAAATGAAGTAATAATACAGTTAAAATAGAGTGAGTGTCCTCTCTATCATTTCATTTCCGATGTAGATAAAGAAAGTGCTTCTCTTTGTTAGTATATGTTTCATCAGCTAGTCCCATTGTTAATGTTTAAACGTTTCTGCAAATATGGGTGCTTAATTTTAGTTGATCTGCACAAAAATAGAGATTGGAATGTCTCAAGGCCCCTCCTTGTACTACCGCTCTACACTGATGTTCATCACTGGCAGAAGGTGTATCAGGGAGACTTGGGTCGATTTCTAGTATGAGGCGTCGCAGGGCCCATCTCGCCCTTGCAGCATGGCATACTATGATACTATCGCAATATTTTCTTCTATTTATTAGTGTATGTTTCATCAACTAGTGCCACTATAATGTAATCACGCTTTTTCATTATCTATGCAAACAGGGTTATTCAATTTGCATTTTGGTGGAACTGCACAAATGTACGGATGGAACCGGCATATATGTAGAGTGCGAGGTGTGCCAAGTAAAAATTACCGACACCAACCATGCTCCTTGCACGCATTGCCATCCACCACCACCAGTGGGATGTGTGGCGCTCTCTGTGGATGGATCTTTCTCGGCAGCAAATCCTCTAACCAAATACTAGTAGCTTATATTGACAGTTTTCTAGGGAGTACTCTTTTCTGAAAGAAGCACCAATATATTTTTCTTTATTTGTACACAGTGTCACAACTTTGACCCAAAGGTCCACAACTATTTTAGGGTGATTGGCGTAGAACTCGGATACTGATTGTAAGCATGATTTTCATTAGCTGTCACACTAATTGTAAGCATGAGCAGATGGAAGATTAGGTTAGTGCGAAGCTTACCTTAAACCCTACTGTCGCCGTTGAAATGAGGCGAGTGTCGAGGGAACTGTGGAGAACGGTGGGGAAGCGATGTTGCGCCATCCGGCCTCCTCTTGTGGTGGGAGAATGAATACTCCTGTGGCTCCGGCTGGCTCTGTACCCTCACGAACAGCACACCGTACTCGATCGATTCGTTATCCTATAGGTGCTCGACCTTCGACCTGTACGCCCACCACCTCTGCCTGACTTTTGCCTCGGGCAAATCTATCTTCTCCATCGCCCAGAGGAGATACTCGATGAACTCGAAGGACTGTGGCGTGACTGTCGCCGAGGAGTACATCGCCGTCCTCATCGCCGTCGTCTCGCTCTTTCGCATACATTGCCACATGGCCCTCACCGTCCTTGAAATCTCCCACTCATTGTCAAACCAAGTAAGGATCTCCTTCAACCTAGGTAACTTTGCCTTGTCGCCGCTGGCGATCTGCCTGATTCCCTAATGCGTCCTCTCCATAGATGTCCTTCTGAGTGGTCCAGTGCTAGCTTTGGAAGATGGGAGGAGAGATGGTGGTCTTGCAATAGAGAAGAGGGATAGGCGAGACAGTGGTTTTGGAATGGAGATGATGGAGAGGAGAGACGGTGGTCTTGCAATGGAGAAGATGGAGAGGCGAGACGGTGGTTTTGGAATGGAGATGATGGGGAGGAGAGGAGGTGGTTTTGCAATGGAGAAGAGGGAGAGGCGAGACGGTTTTGGAATGGAGATGATGGAGAGGAGAGGAGGTGGTTTTGCAATGGAGAAGAGGGAGAGGAGCGTGCGGCAGCGATTTAGGATTGGACGAGAGGGCACGAGAGGGCCGGCACGCTGTGACTGGATCAAAATCAAAATCAGTTTACCCTTCAATTAATAAAGTGACCCCACATTAACTACTCTCCCTTTTATTCTAGGTCATAATTGACCATGATTTTCACAAATAAAATATATGTTATACGTTGCAAAACTAATATAATTTGAAAGTACATTCAGATACAAACCAAATTATACATTTTTTGCTGACATGCATTCACATTTTGCTTGTCAAATACATTACGTGGTCAAACTTTGACCCAAAATACGCAAAACGAAAAATACTACCAAGACCAGCGCCGCTCCTCTCTTCTTAAACCGCCGCCACTCCTCTCCGTTCCAATCTAAATCCAGCGCCGCTCCTCTCCTCTTCCATTTCAAAACCACCGCCCCTCCTCTCCTGTTCCAATCCAAAACCAGCGTCACTCCTCTCCCATTCTAATCCAAAACCAGCGCTGCTCCTCTCCTCTTCCATTCAAAAGCCACCGCCGGCGAGTGAAGGTGCTGTGGAGAAGTAGATCGATGTAGGAGTACAACCGATACATGAGGATCATGACGGCGACCACAATGAAGCTAGCTAGGATGTTGGAGATACGGTCTTGGTTTGACAACAAGGACCAACTAAGCGGCAATGGCGACATCCATGGCCAAATATCTGCAACAGAGCGAAAAGGCGGCGATACTCCCAAAGGGAGTCGTGGGAGTACATAGAGCTGCTCCTCACGGGCCATGGAGCAAACAGATTCACCGAATCCGATCGTGAGGAAGCGATGGTGGGAGTATCGATCCCGGATGGAGCATCCACGGAGATTGAAGGATCGAGCATCTCTGAGGTGCCGTTTGTGAGGGTGTCATGCCAGAGCGAGCCAGTGGAGTCTTCATCGACTGAACCCAACTGCAAGAGGAGAAAAGCAGTTGGCCTGACGACGCTTCACCGCTGTCCTCTCCCTCGCCGTTCACATCATCTTAAGGAGCGGTTGTCTGCCGCCGAGGAATAGGAGGGGATTGCCCCCCAGCCCAATAGTCGGGCAGGTTGTGAATTGGCAGGAGGTGCTTAGGGTTGTGAGTATTTGCAGGTTGTGAATTGTGTATTTTGAGAGTACTTTCAGATATGAATGTCTTTTGAATTTCAGTTTTGCAGTATTGAGCATATGAAGTATTTTATGAATTATAGAGATCTACTTTTAGCACTTAAAAAATGTAGTTTCATATGAGTATAAAAGTGTAGACAATGTGATTCTCAGAGAAGAAACTTCAAGTTTCATTTTCAGATAAGAAACTACAAGTTCAGTTTCAGATAAGAAACTACAAGTTCAGTTTCAAATAAGAAACTGCAACTTTCAGAGGCACAACATTTATATTAATACGACCTTTTCAAACAGGGATAACATCATGTTGGAAGTTTTATTCATGGTCAAAAATGGAACTACCAGCGAGTTAACATCATGCCAATCAACATTCATGCATAGCACATCTTCATATGATGCAAAGTAAAAAAGACATGCTATTTTCAAAATGCCCACACAATGTCGAGTTTACGAAAAACAGAGAAAATGAGGGAAGAAGTTTTGGTAAGTGTTGGAAGTAGTGTGCGTAGATGACAATGGGGACCCACATGTGAATAATGGCAGAGGCAAAAAAATTGAAGGTATTTTCCCTGCATCAGGTGGAATCGAACCCGGGCGGCACAGCTGTCGGTAGTGTCACTAGGCCACTTGGCTAGTTCAGTACTTTCGTTACAAATAAGGCAATGCCTCAGGTGGTCCAATCTCCTCCTGCGCCTTTGTGCGCTCGCCGCAGCGCAGCTGTCTGCCATTGTGAATATGCTGAACAAACGAGAGGAATCTGGAGAGGGCTGTACGTGGAGAGGCGGACAGTCAGGCCCACCAGGTCTATGGCCATACGCAAGCACGTGCCGCATTGAAAAAAATACTTCTTCCTCATACTATACTGACGTTGGGGCCCATGGGTTTGTCAACATAGTTACATTTTTTTAGGTGCTTCAACGTGGTTACTAAAGGAGTTAAACTGACAACAAAGCCAGGGAGCTGGCACGTATCATTTACTATCACTGGGCAGCAAGTATCAGCTGGGTTGTGGGCTGCCCCGTCAAGGCTTTCTTTTTTAACATGCGCAGCCCACGACATGTCGGTTTGTATTTTCTTGAGGGTCATCATGTATCGACCGGCTTTTGGACCTCCCATCCGAGGTTTTATTTTTCCTGAAACATCGGCAACCCAATTTATGTATTTTTTTTTGAAGAAGCGCAAAGGTCTGTTCTATTTTTCTATATAAGAATAGGAATGCCTGGTCCAACTTATGTTTCCCTTCTAACTACATTATATATATTTAAATTATTTTATATGTTATTATATATTATTGTTATTGTCATCATATATTTAACAGATACATACATATGTAAGAAAACAGTATCCCACATCTTATTAACTTCAAAAAAAATTCTTAACAATAAATCCTGGATTTTTTTGGCAACGAAAATGCTGGTGATTGTGTACAAAAGCTTGGTAAGATTTAAGGACCAATGTAATAATAAACCAATTATTATTTAAATATATTTATAACAAAATGCTCAGCCCGTCTTAATTTTTTGATAGCATTGCTGCGCCCAACCCAACATTATAGTTAGAATCAGCCAGCAAATTCGTGTATTTCGAGAAAGTGCAAATGGCCTATAATTTTTTAGGAAAAAATAAATGGGCCGCATGGACGCTACATTATTTGTTCACCTAGCCCAGCAAATGGAATGTAATTCTAAAAAAAGAGATCAAATTGACTGTAAATTCTGAAAAATGGGTTGAATACGTGCCACATTTTTGGTGTCTAAAATGTGGGCCAATACGTCGAAGCCAACACAAATCGTTGTCAACTTAGTCAACAAATGATTCTGACATCATTAGCCGTTGGATTTACATCCAACGACTGGTATCCATCTTCAATCTCTTGTTTACTTTCTCCAGCGCCGCCGGGACCACCTGCTCTCGCCTCCTGCTGCTAATAGCTCTGCTTAGCACGCTTCGCTGTGAACCGCTACCCCACCGCTGGCCAGGCCATCCCTCCACCCCTCCACACCTTCTGTTTGTCTCCACCAACTATGGACCACACCGCACCAGAACCAGTTAGCCCTCGTACACCTCTCCGTCTATGACTCCACTCCCGCGTCTTCCCATCTCTGGCTCGTTGTTGTCCGGGGCCTCGCCGTCGTCCACAACCTTGGATGCGCTCGGCGCGGTGTGGTCAACGTGGTCAACGAACGACATCCATCAGAAGTGGACTGTACGTGGAGAGGATGACAGCTGGGTCCATGGCCGCACATAAGGAAATGCCTCCTTATTATTCGCGAAAAAAATGTTCCCGCCGCTGACAGCTCGGACCCACCAGCTATATCTTCACACGCAAGGAAGTGCTTCGTTATTACGCACAAAAACCCGAATAATCCCCCTGCTAGCTAGGACCCACCATATGGGAGGCTGACGTGTGGGCTTACTAAGTTGACGCGGACGGAGGGCTTTGTCAACTTAGTCAATATGAACGATTCTAGCTCCAGTGACCGTACGATGTCCATCCAACGGCCGTAGTGCTTCTTCAACCTCTGGTCTTCTTGCTCCAACCGCCCAAAGCAGCGCCGGTCGTGCCACCTGCTCCTGCCTCCCATGGCCGGCTGTGCTGCCGCGGAGGCCTCACCGCCCGCTACTACTCCCACCGCTGGCCAGGCCCTGCGGTGACGGTAGGCTCACACTGTAGCCGAACCAGTGAACCCTCGTACCCCTCCCCGTGTGGGTTTCCACTGCCGTGTCTTCCCCGGCTCCGCGTCGTCCCCTTGCTAGGCCTCACCGTCGTCCACCGCCCTGGTGCTCTCGGCGCGGCGTGGTCAACGTGGTCAAGGAACAACTTCCATCTGAAGAGTACTGTCCGTGGAGAGGCTGACAGCTGGGTCCACGGCCGCAGCAAGGAAGTGCCTCCTTATTAGCGGAAAATAATGATTCCTCCAACTGACAGCAGGGACCCACTGGACGGGCCACCGCATCTAGCGAAAAAACCATTCCCCCTGACTCCTGGGACCCATCAGCTACATCTTCGCACGCAAGGAAGTGCCTGACAGTCGGGACCCACCTCGTCGAAGCGTACGTAGCATTGTCATTCTGTCCGCGAACGTGTACGTACATACTAGTCCATTTAGAGGCGCGCACGTGTCGTAGTAGAGGCGCGCACGTAGCATGTACATGTACGTCTGGCGCAGTGGTGCAAGAAAGTAAATCTGACCATGTCATTACATACGGGCGGGGTCTCGAAGGCCTACTCGCGCATACGTACGGCCAGGGCTCGTGTACATGGCTGGGTCAGAATGGAGAAACTGCGTCGTCGTCGTGTTCATGGGGAGGCAACCGGCTGGGTCGGAACGGAATGCGTCATCATGTTCATCGGGAGCCAACCGGCTCGGACGGAACAACCAATGGAAACGAGGCTTGGCGTACCGTAGAACAGAGGAAACGGCCTTGTGTTCGACCGGCCACGGTCAAAACAGGATCTTGTTCATCGGGAGGGGTCTGGCATACCGCAAAATGGAGGAAACGGACTTGTCTTGGACCTCCTACGGTGAAAACGGGGTCTATTGATCGGGAGGGGTGTGACGTACCGCAAAACGGAGGAAACAAACTTGTGTAGGTGCGCTACAGTCGAAACGGGGGTCATGTTCATCGGGACGGGTGTGGCATAACGCAAAATGGGACTCCACGGGATATTGTTCATCTCCACCATTGACCTCCTCCAGCCTCCACGGGCTACTTTTCATCCACCGTCGACCTCCTCCAGCCTCCACCTATGACTATTCATCCATGGGCTCCTGTTCATCCAGCCTCCACCGCGCGCTCCTCCATCGGCTACTGTTCAGCCAGCCCTCTCCACGGGGTCCTGTTCAACCACCCCTCCACGGGCTACTGTTCATCCAGCCCTCCACCGGCTACTGTTCAACCAGCCTTCCACAGGGTCGTCCTTTCATCCAGCCCTTCATGGGGTCCTGTTCATCCAGCCCTCAACCAGCTCGATCGATCGGGGTCCTGTTCATCCAGCGGCAACACCATGGGTTCCTGTTCATCCAATCCCTGACCGGGAACTGTTCATCCAACCCCCCCAAGAAACCTCACTATTCATCCAGAGGCAACATCAATCGGCTTCAGCTAGCAGCAGTAGCGAAGGAATCACTTGGGTTTTGTGAACAGCAAGGGATCGATCGGTCGCCAAATTCGAATGTCGTAGCCTGCAGACGATCGCTCGGGTTCGATCGAGCCCAACGCCTCGCTTCGGGTTGATTAGAGCGTTAACGCCTCACACTGCAGCGTATGTGTATGAGAGAAACACGCATTGCTCGGCCCCCGACCACCCACCGTAACAGGGAAATCCCCGACATTTTCCTCGCCCTCGTTTCTACCACGGTTTTTTCCGTCATGGAAGACCCAAAGAATGACATGCAACTGTGTCTCCGGCCCGCCTAGGAAAGAAAAGCCCATTTTCTGTCATGATTTTTTGTCATAGAAGTAGGAGCCCACCACATCTATGATGATACCGGGTTTTGTCACAATTATCGTCATAGATGTGTCATAAGCATGACAGAAAAAAATTCCGTTCGGCCCAAAATGTCAGAGATGTGTCTTTTTTTGTAGTGCATGCTGTTTAAAGACTCTCTGTCGATGCAGCAAACTCCAGGCGTGTGTTGCCCCGACTATACACTGACTTGAGAAGCAAGGTTGCAACATCCAAGACAAGGCCAAGTCGAAGAGATAGCTCTTTGGGAGATCAAAGGGCGGATCAAGAAGACCAAGACGAGACAAAGGAACAAGACATGAATAAGGGAAAACCTCCCTTGCCGGGCAGGCGAGCCTGGCGAGGTTGAGACTACCCCAAAGACAAGTCTCAAGACCGCCCCGACAAGCTTACCGGGGACGCCGAGGGTAGATTACCCCGCCAAGGCTCCACCGCTCCACCTCATAACAACTCAAGTCACCTATGGGTGTGTTGTCGAGCCCCCACGTGATTAAGTGGCTGTTATTTGGCACGTGGCAGCCATTTCTGAAGGAAATCACCTCCGAATGACACCCGTCCAGGGGCGTGTCACGCAGGCAGGCGAGAAGGTGGCTGAATGGCTCGGCAAGGCTTGCAGGGCTACACCTACTGTTGAGGATATAGCTACTAAGTATAAACCGGCCAGGAGGGCCCGGTTCACCTTAGACTATGCTGAAGCCCATGAAGGTCTTGAAGAGGGCGTTCAACTAGTAAAGCTTGGAAGCCCACGGCCCAAAGGCGGATTAGGGCCCGTAGTGGTAAACCGCCATGATTATGTAAACTTGTAATATAAGTTAGAAAGCAGAGAGACCGAGCCGAACACTTTGTATAGGTCGGCTCGGGACTCAGAGACCGGCCCAAGGCGTCAACCTGTGTATATAAAGGGACGACCCGGCGGCGGTTCAAGACAGACAACAACAACTCGAGGCCTAGGCGAAGCTTATTTGCTCCCTAGTCATCGAAACCACATCAATCCCATCACAACTAGGCGTAGGCTTTACCTTCATCGAAGGGGCCGAACTAGTATAAACTCTTGTGTCTTTGCGTCCACTTTAACCCTTTCAAGTTAACCCATAGCGATGCCTCCACGACTAAGTCCTTTCACGAGGACATCTGCTGTGACAAAACCACGACAGTTGGCGCCCACCGTGGGGCTATCGCATGATGGTTTAATGATCTTGGAGGGCAAGTTCGAAGGACTCGTAGGCTATGCTGTGGGCCGGATGACCAAGAGTCGTCGCGGCAAGCTCTACATCGACGATGCAGGATGGGGCCCCGACGCCGGCTCAATTGAGTACGGATACCGGGTCCCCTTTGGTGGCATAGACGTTTTCATCGGCAAGATTGGTGAGCTAGGGCCTGAGCCGGACATCTGCACCGACCTCATCGAGACGGCTCAGCGTACGAGATCTGCCCAGGTTAAACCGGCCGTGAAGCGTGCCTTTGTGGGAGTCATCCACGGAGGAAGTTATGAGGACGGATCAGAATTTGGTTGCGAGACCATCGTCTACTCTGGCGACGAGTCGTCAACCGGAGACGAATCTCTATATCCGGTTACAAGATGGCCGGATTGGGGTTGCTCGATGGTGACAGTGATTCCGGACCCCTCCGATCTGCCCAACCGGGTTGGGATATTCATGGCCGGTACACAAGCAGCGCTTCACTCTTCGACTGCTGCGGCAATGATCTCCGGTTCAACAGCAGCGACGGCTGCCGGGGCAGGAGGCCCTGTGCACCCGCCGGCTCAAGTTTTATCAGATCTGTTCGATGCGTTGGCTGCGCTCAAGGAAGAGGCTAACCCGGCGGATCAGGACGCTCATAACACAGAGATTGCGAATGTGAAGGGACAAATCACTCAGGCTAAAGCGGATCTAGCAGTTGCAGACGCCAGGATGACGGCAGAGCGGGCCGCTTTAGATGCGCAGGCTTATAAGCTCATGTTGGATCAGAACGCGTCACATGAAGTCATGAAGAGGAAATCCAGATCCCGTTTGCCTTCAGTTTTCAAAGCCAGAGACCTCTTCAAAACCCCCGGAGCAGGAACCAGTAATCCGCCGGTGGTAAACCGGGCGGAAGCACCTGGGACGGGCGCGCCGGTCCAGCCCCGCTTAATAGATCTACCTCGCCATAACGCCAGTGTGCCTCAGGCTGTGCAAACACCTCCGGTCACTACTCCAACCCGATGGATAACCTTGTTGCAGCTGCGGCACGGCCGAGGCTATTCAATTGAAGGTGATTCACCACAGCGGTAGAGACGCGCCGGGTCAAGGAGCTCCTTAGGACAGCTTTGGTCCAACAGAAGCGTATTCAGACAGCATGACCGGATCCACTCTACCCCGCCCAAGCCGTAGCTATTGCAGGCACGTGGATGAACCGACCGTATCAAGTAATGCACGGCGTGGTGCGCCCCGTGGCAACAACCCGGCAGGTGGTGTCGATAACGCCCAGGAGGTGGTGGACCGGGCCCGAGCGCGCAGGGAGGCCGAATTAGCAGCACAACATCAGGCTCATCAGCTTACGCCGGTTCGTCCGACCATCTCGGTCGAGCCTGGGGTTACCTCTAGCTCTTTGGGGGTGCCTTGCCTCGTCCCCGCTTTACGCAATGTGCGCTTGCCCAAAGATTTCAAGGGTCCGCGCAAGGTACCAAATTACGCTGCCGATTTATCTCCAGAAGCATGGATAAAAGCTATGAGATGGCCATGGAGATGCTGGATGTGGATGAGGCCACGTGTGCAAAGTACTTCACCATGATGCTTGAAGGCACGTCCCGTACTTGGTTGAAGAGCTTGCCGCCCAATTCTATCAATTCATGGGCCCAGTTGCGGACCCGGTTTATCCAGAATTTCAAAGATACATGTAAGCAGCCCATGTCCGTAGTGGACTTGGCGGCTTGTGTCCAGGGGGAAGGGGAGTCAACAACCCATTGGGTACGCCGCGTTTCGGAAATCTTGCACTCGTCAGACCGGATCAACGCTGACTCTGCGATCTTAACCCTGGAGGGCAACTGCCGGTTTCAGCCTCTGAAGTTAAAGTTGGGGCGCATGAAGCGATTTTGTAATGACATGGGAACTCTCATGGGTGCTTTAGTGAAGTATGCTGATTCTGATAGTACCAAGGATCCCGAGTCTGACGATGACAAGACAGGGAAGGGAAGGAAGAACAGCAACTCCAAGGGCCGCAACATCACTTTCGGTAATGGCAAGCGTAAAGCGGATGGCAACATGGACTTTGTAGCTAATACCAACGCTAGCAGGACAAGGGTCAGCGATGCGAGAGGTAAGGCGGCGAATCATGGTGGGGCTCGAATCCTAACCCGGATCGCTTAAATTATTTATTGAATCAGCCTGTCCCAAAGCACGGGACGAAGGAGATGCCGGCCAACCACCTTTGGAAGGACTCCTACATTATGCAGGAGTTCAAGAGTTCTAATGCTTTCCGGTATGATCACGGCTCTGGCGGCGGTTCAGGATCCGGGCCGGGTTACGGTGGAGGAAATTCCGGTTCAGGATTTAATGGTAATCCGGGCGGACATAACAACCAGAACAATCAGAATAGCCAAGGTGGTTACAACCAGCAACAGCAGCAGTCGGGTTATCAGAGCAACCCAAAGCAGTTGAATAGTGGGTAGTACCATGTCTTCACCACTAGCTTAGACAAGCGAGACCGGAAGGTTCAGAAGCGGGCAGTCAACATTGTTGAACCGGCCGTGACCCATTACCTACACTGGTCGGAGCAGCCCATTATATGGAGTACAGAGGATCATCCTCCCCGGGTCGACAATCCGGGTCAGCTAGCCCTGGTGGTGGCACCTCAGGTGGGAGGTTATAAGTTCACCAAGGTACTCATGGATGGAGGGAGCAACATTAACATCCTGTACTATGAGACCTTCCGTCGTATGGGGCTAACGGATAAACATCTCAAACCATCCAATACAATGTTCCATGGTGTGGTACCTGGCAAGTCAGCATATCCTGTTGGTAAAATAGCTCTGGAAGTGGCCTTTGGTGATGATTATGACTCGGATCGGAAACATTGACGTTTGAAGTGGTAAAAATCCAAAGTCCATATCATGCCCTGTTCGGGCGACCGGCTTATGTCAAGTTCATGGCACGGCCTTGTTATATCTATTTGCAGCTCAAGATGCCGGGTCACAAGGGGACAATAACGGTTCATGGGAGCCGCAAGATTGCTTTGGAATGTGAGGAAGGTGATGTGGCCTATGCAGAGTCGGTTTGCGCTATGGAGGAGTTGAAATATTACAAGGACAACGTTGATCCGGCTGACATGACCCCTTTGAAGAAGCCGACTACAGAACATGATCCGGACCTGAAATTCAAATCGGTAGCTGAGACTAAGCTTGTTCACTTCATGCCTGGCGATTCGTCCAAGCAGTTCAGCATCAGTGCCAACTTGGATCCGAAATAGGAAAGCGCGCTCATCGAGTTCATCTGTGAGAATCGGGACATTTTTGCATGGAAGCCTTCTAACATGTCAGGTGTACCGAGGCAACTCGCTGAGCACACTCTTAATGTTGATCCCAAGTACAAACTGGTGAAGCAGTTTCTCCGCCGGTTTAACGAAGAAAGGCACAAGGCCATTGGAGAGGAAGTGGCCAGGCTCTTAGCAGCTGGTTTTATCGTTGAAGTCTTCCATCCAGAGTGGCTTGCTAATCCGGTGCTGGTTCTTGAGAAAAACGGCACTTGGCGCATGTGTGTGGATTACACAGATCTAAACAAGGCTTGTCTAGCAGATCCTTTTGCCCTCCCCCGCATTGACCAGATTTTTTATGCCACTGCGGGTTGTGAGCGCTTGAGCTTTTTGGATGCGTATTCTGGGTATCATCAGATCAAGATGGCAGTTAAGGACCAGGAGAAAACAGCGTTTATCACTCCCTTTGGAGCCTTCTGCTATGTATCTATGCCTTTTGGGCTCAAGAGCGCCCAAGCAACTTATCAACGCTGTGTACAGAATTGCCTGCATAAACAGATCGCTGTAATGTGCACGCCTATGTTGATGATATTGTGGTCAAGTCAAGGGAGAAAGAGACACTGATTGACGATTTGAAGGAAACCTTTGACAACCTGCGGATTTACAAGATGATGCTCAACCCGGCCAAATGTGTCTTTGGTGTTCCGACCGGCAAATTATTGGGTTTTCTCATATCCAACAGGGGATTGAAGCTAATCCGGAGAAGATTACGGCTATCACCTCCCTGGCTAAACCGAAGTGTATTAACGATGTCCAGAGTTTGCCAGGTCGGATTGCCGCGCTGAGCCGGTTTATCAGCCGCCTCGGAGAGAAGGCCATCCCTTTGTACCAGATGCTGAAAAAGACAGATCAGTTTGTCTGGAGTCCCGCGGCTGATAAGGCATTTGAGGACTTAAAGCGGCAATTGGCCAACCCGCCTGTGCTCGCTGCTCCCATTGACAAGGAGCCGCTTCTACTATATGTTGCTACTAACGCCAGGGCGGTCAGTGTGGCCATTGTGGTGGAGCGGAAGGAGGCAGGTAAGGAGCATCCGGTTCAACGTCCGGTTTACTATATCAGCGAGGTACTTATTGAATCTAAGCAAAGCTATCCGCATTGGCAGAAGCTGGTATATGGAGTTTTCATGGCAAGCCGGAAGCTGAAGCAGTATTTCCAAGGGCACCCTATCACGGTGGTCAGTTCTGCTCCCTTAGGCGATATCATACGGAACCGGGAAGCGACTGGCCGAATTGCCAAGTGGGTTATAGAGCTTTGGCCGCACGGTCTGAAGTACGTGCCTCGGACAGCGGTGAAGTCTCAAGCACTTGTGGATTTCATTAATGATTGGACGGAGTTGCAAGCACCTGAAGAAAAGCCGGATCACACATATTGGACCATCCATTTTGACGGATCCAAGCAATTGGAGGGCTCGGGGTCGAGTCGTATTAACTTCCCCATGAGGTGACAAGTTACATTACGTTCTCCGCTTAATGTTCCCTTGTACTAACAATGCAGCTGAGTATGAAGCCTTGCTCCATGGTCTCCGGATGGCTAAGGAGATGAATCTAAGCCGGGTTAAGTGCTTCGATGAGTCGGACCTAGTGGCTCAACAGGTGTCTGGCTCTTGGGATTCAAAGGACCCACTCATGGCTGCATATCGTCGTGAGGTGGATATTGTTGCAGGTCATTTCAAGGGCTATCAGGTGGACCACGTGGACCGTCGGAAGAATGAAGTGGCGTACGCTTTAAGCCGGTTGGGCTCTCAACGTAAACCGGTCCCGCCCAATGTTTTTCTGGACGTGTTGCACAACCCGTCGGTCAAGCTCCCTGGTGAAGCGGATTTGGCTATTCCTGATCCGGAGGCTCAATTGGTGGCAGCTCTTCACGTCACTCCGGATTGGACGCTTCCTTATCTTGCTACATGAACCGGGCGAGTTACGGAAGATGAGACGTTGGCGGCAGATAGTCCGGCGATCCAAGTCTATGACCATTGTTAATGGCGAATTGCATCATTGCAGCGTTTGTATGCGTTTCAACGCTGTGTGTCCCCTGAGGAAGGCTGTGAAATATTGCGTGAGATCCACGAAGGAGATTGTGGTCACCACGCCGGTTTAAAATCCTTGGTGGCTAAAGCGTTCCGCCACGGTTTCTATTGGTTGACTGCTCATGCTGATGTGGAAGATCTGGTCAAACGATGTGATGGTTGCCAAAAGTTTTCCAGACGCGCTCATGTACCGGCCCAAGAATTAAGGATGATCCCAATTACTTGGCTGTTTGCAACCTGGGGCTGGATATGGTTGGACCTTTCAAAAGGTCCAAGGACAAGAAGACCCACCTCCTGGTGGCGGTTGACAAGTTTACAAAGTGGGTAGAGGCAGAACCTATTAGCAAGTGTGACGCGGCCACGGCAGTTCAGTTCATCAAAAAGGTGATTTTCCGGTTTGGCTTTCCACACAGTATCATCACAGATAATGGTACCAATTTGTCCAAAGGTGCCATGAAAGAGTTCTGCGAACGTGAACACATCCGGCTTGACGTTTCTTTAGTAGACCACCCACAGTCCAATGGTCAAGCGGAAAGGGCTAATCAAGAGATCTTGGGAGGAATCAAGCCCCGGCTTTTGGTCCCTTTGCAGAGGACACCGGGTTGTTGGGTAGAAGAACTACCATCTGTGTTATGGAGTATCAACACTACGCCCAACAGATCCACAAGATACACACCATTCTTTATGGTCTATGGAGCGGAGGCGGTTCTCCCCAGTGACATCCATCATGACTCACCTCGTGTGGCAGCTTATGTTGAAGTGGACAACGAGACGGCACGGCAAGACGCTTTGGACCTGTTGGATGAGGAGCGTGACATAGCAGCTGCCCGCTCGGCGATTTACCAACAGGATCTTCGTCGTTACCATAGTCGCCGGGTCAGAACCAGAACTTTTCAAGAAGGAGATTTGGTGCTTCGGCTCATCCAAGACCAGACTGATATTCACAAGTTATCCCCACCTTGGGAGGGACCTTTCGTGGTCAGCAAGAATCTGCACAACAGGTCATACTATCTGATCGATATTCGAGAGCATAAAGACTCACGTACATCGGAGGAGGAGACCAACAGGCCGTGGAACATAGCTCATCTTCGGCCTTATTATACCTGAGCCATCGGCTCTACTCATGTACATATTATGACAGTGTATATATTATGAATAAAGTAATAAACCGGAGCCTCAGCTAAAGCGGGGTTTCTGTTCTGTTACATCATGCGTGGTTACATGGAGTTTTTCTGTCTTAAAGCGGCCTCCGGTTTACCCCCTGAGTTTGTTTTTCAAAGGCTTTATGATATCACTTGGGGGCTTGGTCGTGTCTGAACCAATGCAACACCTTTTGATAGGCGAAAGCCACCAGATCACTTGGGGACATGGTCAAGTCTGAACCAGTCACGCCTCTTGATCGGCCTAAGGCAATAGAGTCACTTGGGGGCTTGGTTGAACCCGAACCATTGACACGCAACTTGATCGGCATAATGCCACGGTTTCAGTTGGGGACCTGGCTGACTTGAACCATAGCTACACCTTATTGGGAGCTTGGTCGTGTCCGACCATGGTAACACCATCTGATCGGCTCAGTAAAGCCTCTTTTTGCAAACGGTTTTATCATTGCCTTTGCTTCCATATTTTTTTCATAAATGTTATTTGATTTTTGTTGCGTTTTTTAAACCAATAACATTTTTCACCGGTTCAAACTGTCAATTGACGGAATTCGGTCCATTTTTAACCCGGAGATAATTTTTCCGGTTTGACTTTTTTCTGTTAACATCCCATTATGGAGTAACAGGGGGCTTGTCATGACCCGGCACGGTTTACATGGTAAACCGGCATTATAAACACAGGAGCTGTTTTCTCCTTTGGCGGTAATGGTTTATACAACCTCCGCTTCAATATTGGCTAAGCCAACTTCATGCCCAGCGATGGCAGGTATTTTGTATCACAAATTTTGATCATATACCTCAATATTTCATTGCATATATATATGAACGTCACAAGCCGGCTGGCGGCACAAACCACCGTGGCAGTTCAAGATTTTCGCTGCAGGCAATAGTTTATCATTGGCAAATCAAAAGGAGGCATAAGTTGCAAAACATATGCACGAAGGCATATAAACGCCAAAGGTGGCAGCTAGTTTAATTACAAGGCATTCAGAGGCCCAAAATTTGGAGTTGCTTCATAACGGGCAGTTTCTGACGTATCAACCGACTTGACAGATTAAGCTTCATTGCCGGGTTGACGTGAAGTAGATGGGTCGTCTGGCGTCGGTTCAACTTCTTCCTCCTCATCATCCAATGGCGGAAGTCATTGGTGGTCGATCAATCCAGGTTAAAGCACGAAAGACAGCCTCTTCACTTATAAGCTCACCGGATCAATGTCAGGGCGTAAGTGTGCTTACGGGTTGGAGGAACAAGGTTACGCACTTCCGAATAACAGCTTCAACCCGTCTGTTGTTCGCGTCAGAGAAGGAGCGGTGAACCGTCGAGTTGGCCTCTTCGCCAGCTTGACTTCGCCAAAGGACGCATCTCCTGGTTACCCATTTGAGAGCATCATTATCAAATACTTCGCCATTTTCTTGAGCACCGGGAAGCCTTTGGCTATATCGGCGGATCAAGGTCAGCTATCCATGCTTTGGCGCGAGTTAGTGCCAATAAGGTGCCAGCCCGGCAACGGATCGTTTCAATTCTTCTATCTGTCCGGTATCATAGATAGCCGGTCCGATGTGTCCTTGATCGATGTCGGAGCTGCATTATCATAAGAAGTGGCACAAATAACTTCATGGGTGCGGTATACAGCTGTTCAATTAAGCGTATACGCTGCCTTGAGTTTCTTCCGCATGTCGAGCCGGATGAGCAATGCGCCTACCTATACCGGTTTAAGAAAGTTCAGGTTAAACCGGAGGAAAATTCAAAACGGAATATTCATCACAACCTTGGTGAAACGTTGCTTACCAAATATTGCAGAGGTCATGGCATTGATTTGGCGCTTTAATCCAGTGAGCTCTTCCGTCGCCGGTTTAAGAGCTGCTTCAGCATCTTCCGCCCGTTTTAGCAAGCCCGCCTTTTCAGTATCCCAGCTGGCCCGCATAGACTTGAACCACTCCCTGAGCTGCTCCATGGTAGTCAAGGCGGTTTTCAGCTCATCCTTAGCCTTGGAGGTTTCTGCTTGTTGAGATTTCAGATTTTCTTGAAGATCATTGATTTGTGAGACTTGTTGGCGTATCTCACTCTGCAACAAAAAGAGAGCATGTTAATATCTTCATTAGAAGTCCCAAGCGCATAACCAGTTATACACTTGGCAGTTGGGGGCTAATGTGGATCATTTTTTATACTGATTATTGAAGTCCCATGGATTAATACAAGTGTTAATCATGGCACTTGGGGGCTAATGCGTGTTTGATCAGAAATATAGAAGACAAAGTACTATGGACTATGCAAAGTCCCGGTTTGACTTTCTAGGGATAAACCGGCCCTTGGGGGCTACTATGCAATGAAGGTACAAGAGAAGGGCACAACTATTTACCTCATAGCGCTCCTTCATAAGATTTACTAAACCGGCTTCATAATCACGGCTTGTGTAGAGCCGGTTCAGAAGCCAGAGTGAAGGTCTTGGGCAGAGAGATTGTTATAAGCTGACATATCAGTTTTCTCCTTCCCTTTGCTCATGGCAGTAAATTCGTCCTTGGCAGTGTGCTTTGATAGAGCAACCGGATTGCCAGGGCGGTATATGTGGTGCCCGTAACTATGACATCATCATCTTTGGTCGGACTGGCCGGATTAGCATTTTCAACATGGCTTGGCGCTTTCATACCCGGGCTTGGCGGATCAGCAGTTGAGTCCCGTTGTTCTATTGTAGGACTCAGAGGAGCAGGAGGATGTGAAGTCTCAACTTGGACATCCGGTTCAACCTTTGGCGGATTAGCATTGGCATCTTTATTTTTCCCAGCAGAGTTGTCTTTAGCAACTTCGGGATTTTCACCATGATGCTCTGGAGTCTTCTCCAGATCAACATCCACAGTAGGGTCAAGGGTCTTGGCCTTTTTACTAAGTCGGGCCTTGGTGCTACAACATCAAGAGTTAGAATATGATAAACCGAAAAATACAAGGAACAAATTATGGAGTAATATACTTTCCCAAAGAGCAACTTTGAGAGGAGGCGGTGAGTGGTTGATGAACCGCCAGACGAGTTGGAAGAAGCCTGGTAATTCGGATCAGACGGATTGAGAGGGCATCGGAAGAAACCTTTCAAAGGATAACGCTTTTCAGGAGAACAAGTCACCTCTAGACGATGTTTCCGGGTTGGTGTGTTAGCTAAACCGGACGACATAATTTGTTGACCGCTATGCCGGGTCGTATGGCGTTCTTCAGTTTGCTGTGTCTTCAAAGAAAATTTTGGATCCAAATGAGCATACGAGTGATATTGTTTCACTTTCCGATGCGGCGAATTCTTTTAACCGGTACAAGATCAGAATCAGAAGAAAGAAGGATTACCTCAACAAGTTCTGCATGGCTGGCCTCAGCGTCATCCTGGGAATTGTAACTGTCAATAAAATGAATGAAAAAAGAACCAAGTGAGTCAAGCTCTACCTCGGCATCTGGTTCTTCATCTTCTGGCGGTTCAGAAGACTCGGCGGTTTTCCTCTTGCGATTTTCTTGGTGGTCTTGGTCTTTGCACGAGGAACCCGGGCTGGTTTAGTTCGTTTCAAAAGGAGTTGTTAGCCTGAAAATTGTCTGAGAGGATTAATACAATCAATATGTAATCAAAGTCGAGAGTAATGAGAGGAACCTTACCGCGGGCGGTTTGTTGGAGATGCAGAACGGAGCCAACCCGGTTTGGCTGCATGCGGAGATCGGTTCATCGAGCACTTTCTTCACTGTTTCGGTAACTTCAAGCTCAGTTATTGATAGTTCGTGATGTCGTTGAGGATCATTGACGTCACGGTATATTCGATGCATCAATCCGGGCGGCGGCTTAATGGCAAGATGCCCCAAGAAACCCAAAGAACGGACAAGGTCAATACTAGTTAAACCGTTGGCCATCGGATCCGGAGCTTGGTAATTTGAGGTGCAAAATTCTTCCGTTCTGCGGCGGTCAAGCGAAAGGCAATGGGTGGCTGTTGCTAAGCGGTGAGGGCGATAACCCGGCAAGGGATTTTCTCCGTTAGGAGCAGTGTTCGACAATAGAACCAGGTTTGATTCCAATCCTTAGGATGGCTATGATGTTTGGCGTGAGGGAAGTCCACTTCCTTCCTTTTCCGGATTGAAAGCGCCACCAAGTTCTGTGTTAGGACCGTCCGAGAATTCTGTACGGCGGTTCAAATGAAAGAAATCTCGAAATAACTCCAGGGTTGGTTCTTCTTGAAGATAGACTTCACAGAATACTTGAAAGTTGCATATATTGGACACGGAGTTCGGACCAATATCTTGTGGATGGAGTTGGAAGCTTGCGAGGACATCCCGGAAATTTTTTGATCCGGGCAGGCTGAATCCCCGGTCTAGGTGTTGCATAAAAACAATCACTTCTCCTTCTTGAGGTTCAGGTGGACATTCCGATTCCGGAACTCGCCAGTGGAGAACATTTTTTGAGGCTAAAACGGCAGTGGTGACGTAGCCGTTAGTTGTGTTTCTGTGATCCGGGACGGAACCCAATTGCAAGCGATAAATTGTTTCGCCATTCGGAAGGGGAGATGAAAGAAAATCAAGCAGTGCTGTTTACTGTCCACGGTTTGTAAGTAAAAAATTCAGTGTTAAACCGGTGAAAATACAATGCAAGGTCAAGTTGGCGGTTTAAGAGAGGGCTAATGACATATGGCGGATTGGCCATCAAGGATTAAACCACCCATAGGCAGAAAGGCCCAGATTCAAAATTTCTACTAAGTGTTGACAGAAACAGGTTTCACACAATGTTCAAATCTATTTGGATCTACCGCACATCTATAAAGAAGTTTTTACTGCGTTCTTTAAAAGGCGTTCAAGTAAAACAGAGAAGGATGCATACACTACCAGAAGAAAAGGAAGGGCTGCTAGTATTAAAAACAGATGCGGAAAGACTACCATAGGAGATCTATATCGTTTTTGGATCAAAACTACCGCGGCAGAAGGTAGGATGAAGAGGAAAATGGAGAGCTATGCCGATGATCTTGTAAAACCTAATGAAGATCTAAGGACGAGGAACAGAAGAAGCTTACTGCTGCAGATTACGGCGGAGGGGGGCGATGAGCCTCTGATCTAATTCAGGTAGATGCAGCGGCCTTGGTTGGTGCAGTTCTCGAAGATCGCGGACGGCGGCGGAGCTTCAGAGCTGAGGGCGTCGCGAGGAATAAGAAGATGCAGAAGAGAGAGAAAAAGGAGCCCTCTGGCTTTATTTATAAGGGAAAGAGTAAATGGCAGGCGCGAGAATCAAGGAGTCCGAAGCGGCCGAGTGGCGCTTGTCGCCTTGATTTTCGAGATAATCATTAATGAGAAGGGAATCTTTTTAATCCTTTTATGCAGAGATGATGTCATGACGGACTGTTGCGGTGCTCTGAAGATGACGTCACGGCGGTTTACAAAAATTCACAGGAGAAGTCAATACGGCGGTTTACAAAAATTCACAGGAGAAGTCAATATGGCGGTTTACGAAAATACAAGAGGATGTTTACAAGATATTTTTAGTGTTGAAGATTGACATGAATAAATTCAAATCATTCCGTGGCCTAATGCTGAGGATATAGCTACTAAGTATAAACCGCCGGACGGCCAGTTCACCTTAGACATCTTTGAAGCTCATGAAGGTCTTGAAGATGGCGTTCAACTAGTAAAGCTTGGAAGCCCACGGCCCAAAGGCGGATTAGGTCCCGTAGTGGTAAACCGCCATGATTATGTAAATTTGTAATATAAGTTAGAAAGGAGAGAGACCGAGCCGGACACTTTGTATAGGTCGGCTCGGGACTCTGTAGACCGGCCGGGCGTCAACCTATGTATATAAAGGGACGACCCGGCGGCGGTTCAAGACAGACAACAACAACTCGAGGCCTAGGCGAAGCTTATTTGCTCCCTAGTCATCGAAACCACATCAATCCCATCACAACTAGGCGTAGGCATTTACCTTCATCGAAGGGGCCGAACTAGTATAAACTCTTGTGTCTTTGCGTCCGCTTTAACCCCTTCAAGTTAACCCGTAGCGATGGATCCACGACTAAGTCCTTTCACGAGGACATCTGCCGTGACAAAACCACGACACCTACGATTTGACACTAAGTGGTGCATTTAATGCGCCTTGTCTTGTCTACAGAGTTAGGTATGATAGCACTGTTCACTATCTAATCAGTACGTAATGACTGATTTTCCATTGTGGTGACCCCTTGATCTATAAAAGGAGGGCCATGCCAACCTTAGAAAGGATTCGGACCCTCGTATACTCGTACGCGCGTAGCTGCTCTCGTCCCGAGGTGACCTTGCCGGGCTAGAGTGATGTGCCACCACCATGGTCCTTTCATGAATCCACCAAAGTAGGAGTAGGTTTTTACGTCTCGCGGTGGCCCAAACTTGGCTAGAACTGCTCGTGTCATCACTATCGTGCTGCGCTACGCTCTTTGCTCTTTGTGCAATGTGCTCTTCCCCCTTGCCGAACCACAAGGGGCAGATGGTCCCATAGGTGGCCGTGTTATTCCACGACATTTTTGGCGCGCCAGGTAGGGGGTGCCGCTTGCGCGAACCCAAGAGTGTTGGCATCACATCATCTTCATAATCATTTTCTTCATTAACAGCTTCATCATCCATGGCGCCCAAGAAAAAGTATGGTGCTGTAGCTCACCAGTCCACCTCGAAGGCCCCTGCGCATGCGGCCACCAATGCCATGGGGGATACGGGGACGCACGGGGACATGGACACTGTGGGGGACGTGGCCGGCGCAGGCGGTGCCGCCGCCATTCCCCTTGCGACTGAAATGGGAGCGGGGGGCACCAGAGATGGACAGCGCCAACAGCATCCGAGTGGCCACGCTCCGCAAGATGCAGGTGGAGAGATTATTCTGTCTCCGCCTCTCCACCCCATTGTAGGATGCAGCCGCAGCGATGGCGCTCGCTCTGGGGCGAACGCAACCCTCTAGCCACCCCCGCCGCGGGTGTGACTATAGGGCGCGCGCCACCCCCAGGACAAGCTAGCCAAGACAATGTGTCGAATGGGGTCGCCTATCCCCAAGCGTATCCACCTCGTCACCATGCTACCCTGGCGACCGGCTCACGGCGACGAGGGCACGACACCGTCACTACCGGCACCGTCAGAAGCTAGCCGACGTCGCGATCTACATCGTCGTCTATGCCGAGCACTGCTTCCGAGGCCATGGCGCACACCCAACTCCTCCTGAGATTTCCGCTGCCAGCCAATCATATGGATGAGTGGAGAGCCACCATTCAGAGTCTGATCGGTTTCACCGAAGCAGGAGGATCACAGCGAGCAGGTCCATCACGGCCCCCACATGCTGCGACAACGGCCCGAGCCGCTAGGCGTACCGACCGGGCCACCCCCATGGTGCAATCCCCTCTGCGGTAGATAGTGCAGGGGCCGCAGCCACAGCCATGCGACCAAGAACCCGACGACATAGTGATGGCTTCATCCGATCCTCGGGCACATCGAAACCACCGACGAGTCCTAGAAGACAGGCGGAGGGAAGATGCGCACGTCACCATTGAACGATGCCGTGAAAGTCGCCACCAGTCTAATAGGCGCAATGGCCCTAACGTCGATGAGCCCATGCCTGATGGAGACGGGTACCTGCCTTTCGAGGTTGGGTGCCCCGCTTTCGTTCATGAGCCGCGACAAGTCCGTTGGCCATCTGCACGTACATTCAAGCTAGAGATACCAGAAAAGTACGACGGAAGATTGAACCCGACAGATTCTTGAGCATCTGCACCATCGCTATTCAAGCCACCGGAGGAAGAGATGAGAAGGTATTTGCCAACTACTTCCCTTTGGCACTCAAGACGAACGTGAGGTCGTTGCTGATGCATTTGCCGGAGAGCTCCATCTCGACCTCGGTTGACCTATGCCATCAGTTTGTTGGCGCCTTCACGGGCGGTCATCAAGAACCAGGGTGGCCGAGCGACTTGCAGCTCCTCCCACAGAAGCAAGGAGAGAGTTTGCGGAATTACATGCAGAGGTTCAGCCAGGTGCACAGGAACATTCCAGACACCCACCCAGTAGCGGTGGTAGTTGTGCTCCGGTCCAACATGCGCAACTGCAGGATACATTCCAAGATGAACGTCCGGTTGCCCAAGACCATGAATGAGCTGTACACTCTGGTGGATAAGTGTGCCCATATAGAGGAGGGGAGGCGACTCCCCGGTGAAGAAGATGGTGTCGACATCGACTCAAAGGAAGACGATGTCGCCACCAATCAGAAGAAGAACAAGAAACGCAACAACCAGCGGAGGGACAAAGGAAATCTGGCTGTTGAAGGATCGAGCACTGCTAGTAACTGCAAGAAGGCCAAGACCGAGGCTCCCAGAAAGGAAGTTGCCTCGTGCACTGATTGCCGGGATGCCACGGCTGCCGAGAAGGGTGGGAGGCTGACAGGCTGTATTGCAAGATCCATCGGACCAAGGGCCACGATCTTCAAGAGTGCCATCAGGTTGAGCAACTCATCAAGAAGCAGAAGGCTGACTACGAGAAGTGTGACAAAGAGAGAGACCAAGATGGCGTTGGCGGGAAGGGCCGAGGCAGCAGAGGAGGTCGCCCTGGCAAGGCCCCTTAGTATCAAGGGAAGCCAGCCAGATTCTAGAGAAGAAGGAATGTGATGACGAGAGTGATGAAGGAGATGAAGAGGAAACCAGCGAGGAGGAGTTCCAAAAGGCCACTGACGCCATGTGCATTGAAAGGGGTGCGTCGTTGCACTCCTCTCACCGCCAACTTAAATAGGGCGCGTGAGGTAAATGTCGTGGAGCCAGCGGAAGATTCTCACAAGCCACTCCATGGTCCTGCATGCCAATAATCTTTGATGAAGTGGACCACCCTGATCGCACCACCGCGATAGGGTGTTTGCTGTTATTGGTTTCACCAACAATCTGCAACCTCAAGGTCACAAAGATGTTGGTTGACGGTGGGGCCGGGTTGAATTTGATTTCTCGTAAGGTCATCAGCAAACTCCAGATAGCAGATGAAGAACTCAAGGTTACTGGTTCTTTCGAAGGGATCAACCCCGGCAACAGTCATCCTAAGGGGAAGATCACACTACCGGTAACGTTTGGGGGGATTTAAAGTACCGAACTGAGAAGATCGTGTTTGATGTGGATGACCTGCCCCTGCCATACAATGGAATCCTTGGTCGCCCAGCCCTGGCAAAATTTATGGTGGCATCCCACTATGCCTACAACACATTGAAGATGTTAGGGCCAATGGGTGTCATTTCCATTCCATCAGACAAGAAGGACACAATCATATGCATGGATAAGATGTACGGAGAGGCAGTCACTGCAGAAGCCGCGGAAGCTACCGCTCCCGCCAAGGAAAGCAAGAAAGGGAAGAAAACTAGCAAGGATGCCAGCAAGGAATCCAGGAAGAGTGTCTCTTTGGAGTGCGATGCGCCTGTTGATGACTTGCCGGAGAGTTCGAATAGCAAGAGATCCAAGGTTGTTGTGCCTGCTGTGAAGAAGGTCCCGGCAGGGTTGGTTGGAGTTGATGGTACATTTACTATCAGTTCCACCCTCGATGACAAATGGGAAAGCGTGCTCGTTGCCTTCCTACGGGTGAATGTTGATGTGTTTGCTTGGCAACCATATGACATCCCTGGTGTTCCCAGGGAGGTAATCGAGCACCAGCTTGCTGCCTACCCACATGCCCGGCCCATCAAACAGAAGGTCCGAAAGCAAGCTTTGGAGTGGCAGCAGATTATTTCTGAAGAGATCAAGAAACTTGAGGTAGCTTGTTTGGTCAGAGGGATATTGCATCCAACATGGTTGGCATATCCAGTGGTAGTGCGCAAGGTGAATGGGAAATGGAGGCTTTGCATAGATTTCACAGATCTAAATAAAGCATGCCCAAAGGACCCATTCCCCTTGCCGCCCATTGCCCAGATTGTGGATTCCGCCTCTAGGTGCGACCTGCTATCCTTCCTGGATGCCTACTCCGGGTACAATCAGATTTTCATGTCCAAAGAAGATGAAGAGAAGACCGCGTTCATAACCCCATGTGGCACGTACTGTTTTGTACGGACGCCCTTTGGGTTACAGAGCACTGCATCCACTTTTGCAAGAGCAGTACAGATTGGCTTTGAGTCCCAGCTGCACAGGAATGTTGAAGCCTACATGGATGATATAGTGGTCAAAACCAAGGACAAATCAACTCTCATTCAGGACTGGGAAGAGACCTTTGCAAATCTATACAAGATCAACTTGAAGCTGAACCCAGAGAAGTGTGTGTTTGGCATTCCTTCTCGCAAGCTACTTGGTTTCTTTGTATCCACCAGGGGACAGAGGCCAACCCCGACAAGATCAGGGTGATTGAGCAGATTCAAGCATCCAATACAGTTAAAGACATGAGGCATTTGACTAGGTGTGTTGCCGTGCTAAGCTGGTTCATTTCCAAGTCCGCCAAGCACACCTGCCGTTCTTCAAAATCTTGATGAAGGCAGTTCCCATGGAATGGACCCCAGAGGTAGACACTGTGCTGCAAGATTTGAAGACCTATCTTTCCTCTTTTCCCACCTTAGTCGCCACCAAACCACAAGAGCCATTGCTGCTGTACCTAGCGGCAACCAATCCAGTGGTTAGTGCATCACCGGTGGCACATCGGGAAGTAGATGAAGGAGTAGCCACAACTGTCGTCCCCTCTGGAGAAGAAAATGAACCCGACCCGGCAAGGTCAGATGTGTAAGTGCATCTAGTGCCACCCTTAGTTGGTTTTGGAGTATTGACAAAAAACATGGTTGAGGGACTAATATGTTTGTGAGAATTGCAGGATAACACAGGTAGTAGTCCCTCATTGATTCGGTTTAACTACCAGAGATGACCCTAAAAATGTATGAAGACAATGGTGGTTCGTGAAGAAATTCACGTTGCTGATAATGACGTGTGAAGACATTCACTTGAAGACTGTGGAGTGCGAAGACATAGTTTATTTCGTAGTTTCCTTTTCTTCTTTATTGAGTCATAGGAACCACCGAACTATTAAGTGGGGTCCAAGTGAACAAAGTTAGAAGACTGACGTGATGCTCAACCCAAATCCTATGTCTTCGAGTGAAGACAATGATAGGATATCTTATCCAGAGTTGGATGAGTCAGCTTTGCTTGTAGCCCAAGCCAAGCTATTGTGTGTGTTTGAAATCCGACCGTTGGACACGTGTCAGTTCCTTAGTGACCCAGGGTCATTTCAGACATATCATGTCGGGTTGCCTCCTGGCTATAAATAGCCCACCCCCTATACCATAATTTGGTGGCTGCTCAGAATTAGTGCACAACTTTTGTCGTTTGAGAGCAACCCACCTCCGAAGCCTTTGAGAGAGAGATCCTTGCAAGGACAAAGCCCAAAACACCTAGAGCCAAAGAGTGTTAGGCATCACTGAAGTCTTTCTATCCGTGTGACCTCAAGACTTGTTACACTTGAGGACCATGTATTCTCCAGCCAGTTAGGCGTCACATTTTGAGGATCCAAGAGTCATTGTGGATCGCCGGTGAACGAAGTCTGTGAAGGTTTGGAAGTCTACCTTGAAGACTTACCAGAGTGATTGGGTGAGGACTGGGTGTCCTTATCTGAAGGGGAATAAGGTGAAGACGTGGTCTTATGAGTTCAATCTCAGCCTCCCTAACCAGACGTACAGATGTCACAACAACTAGAAATGGTATACCAAATCCTCGTCTTCACCAAGCTACATGTTCTATCCCCCACCTCCTTTACATTTCAGTTTGTCTTCGTGAAGTCATTGATTGCTTGCCTGATCTGTTTGACTTCACTATGCGAGGACTATCACCTGCTTGGATTCATTCCTCTTCCATTTCGGTTTGTACTACCTAGCTGCTTTTAGTCCTCATGCTTTCATTACTAGGCTTACTTGACTATGGTATGTCTAGAGTAGTTTATCTTCTGCTACATATCACATAGGTTCCATTTGATTGTTTGTCTTCAAACACCTCGTGTTTCGACATCCATAAAAAATCGCCTATTCACCCCCCTCTAGTCGATAACTAGCACTTTCAATTGGTATTAGAGCAAGGTGCTCCCTTGTTCTATGTGATTCGGTTTAACCACCTGGAGTTTTAGCTATGTCGACTGCAGGGATAATCAAGGTCTCCGCTATGCGTGCCCGTCTTCGATGGCGATTACGATTCTTTGGAAGAATAAGATGCGCATGCATCTTGAAACCATTGACATCGACCTCTGGTATGTCGTCAGGAATGGCGTTCCCAAGGTTGGTGAAGGTGTCACCGCTGCTGATGTCAAGAGGTTCGCGCAACTGGAATCAACCGCCAAGAACATCATCTATGAGACTGCGAAGCTAGTCTGGGACTGGCTGTCCAAGGTCAACGAAGGTGTCTCAACTCTAAGAGACTCAAGGATTGATGTACTTCACAATCTCTTCAACCGCTTCAAGAGAAATGACAATGAGAATGTCCAACTCATGTTCGATCGCCTCATTGACATCACCAATGAGGTTCGCGCTTTCGGCGCCACTGAGATCACCAAGCATGAAATTGTGAAGAAGTTACTGAGATCACTTGACAGATCATTTGACACTTTGGCCCCGATGATTCAAGAACACCCTGACTTTAGAGATCTTGATCCGTCTGATATACTTGAGAGGCTCAACACACGTGAGTTCCAGCTGTCTAATAAGAGAGATATCTATGGCCCCAACTATGGGCGATCCCGCTCTTTGAAGGCAAAAGCTATGTCCTCATCTGAAGAAGAATCTGACTGTAGTTCTGCTGATCCTGAAGACATTGGCAAAGAGCTAGCAATGCTTGTGAGAAAGTTCCAAAAGTTCCCCAAGAAGATTCGATTTGGAAAGTCTTCAAGATCCAATTCCAAGAATGATGAGGCTTCATCTCGTGACTACAAGAAGAGAACATGACATAAATGCAAGAAGCCAGGGCACTACATATCTGAATGTCCTCAATGGGACAAGGAGGCCAAGAAAAAGAAGAAGAGCAAGGAATATGACTTCTGACGACAAGAAGAAGAAATCCTCAAAGTCTTCTTCAAAGTCTTCAGCAAAATCTTCGTCTTACAAGAATATCTCATCTAGAAAAGCGCATGCATTCATTGGCAAGGAGATGGATTCAGAGGAGGAGTCTGCTTCTGAGGAGGCGGAGGTGGAGTCCGAGGAGGAGTCTGATTCAGGCGTGGCAAGCCTGACTCTAGCATCGTCATTCGTCGCCAAGTCCATCTTCAACACTAAAGACAATGGTCACGGCGCTGGCGCTGCAGCCGATGATGAGGACGACTCTGGTCCAACCTACTGTTTCATGGCATGAGGTGCCAAGGTAAACTCACGCGATGCTTACTTTCAAACCTCCAATGAAGATGGCTTTGAATGTGAATCCAAACCCAACAATAAGACTCTTGCTCAAATTGCAACTGAACAACAAACTGCTATGAACATATTCAAAAATTGGTAGAAAAAATCAATGACCTGTTGGACGAGGAAATGAATCGAACACAATCCTTGATCAAAGACATAAAAAAAATCTTCGCGTTAAGTACGAAGAACTTGAAATTCGTCATGAAACCCTCTCAGCCACTCATGAGAATATTTCCTATGATTATATTCGAAGGAAGCAAGATCTAGATAAACCAAGAGCGTCTCATGAAGATCTTCAGAAAGAGAACGATTCACTACTCGCTCAAAAGATCAGTTCCGCTCAGGAAGATTTTGTACCACCATGTTTAAAATGCCTTGAGCATGACAATGTTGTCTCTATTGCTGAATGTTCTACTGCCTTTGATGTTGCAATATCTTGAACTGTTGATGTGGTAACTAACCCCTCTTCTGAGGATACCACTACTATTGCTGGCGAGAATGCCAGGTTGAAGACATTGCTTGAAACAGGCATGTACAAAAGCCTCAAAGGGCATCAGATACTATGTGATGTCCTCAGGAAACGGATTCTGAACCAAAACCCTAGGAAAAGAGGGTGTTGGTTTCGAGAGGAAAATGAATGTTGATGGCTCTTACTGGAAGCCTGAGCAGTACGCCAAGACCACATGGGTTGCTGCAAAGGGCCCTTCAGTGGATCCATCCACCTTATCTGGCTTCACCTGTGCTAACCCCATTATCATTGATGATTCCTTTGACTCCATTTATAAGCTATTTAAGAATCAGAACGGTGAAGTTTTTGCCAGGTTTATTGGTACTAACTGCAGGAATGGGCCACCTTTGAAGAAGGTCTGGGTACCTAAAAGTTTTCTTGAAAAGCTTCTTGTGAATGTCATCATGACACCACCAGGGAAGAAGACAAACCCCTGACCAAAGGCTTCATATGGCCCAAAGGCTTCATACAGACAAAGGACCTCACAAGGTCACCCTAATGCCAATGTTTTGCAGGGAAATTATCATTAGACTCATGAATATGAGCGTGTCATCGAACCGCTATGTTCACAGATCAAGGAACTTTTCTGCATATTGTTTTGAGTACTATTCACCTCCTGCAAAACTACTTGCTAGGGCTCCAAAGCCAAAGTTCTCAGATGCTGCATTTAGACTTATTGCTTCTAAGCCACCCCTCAAGATGTCGGTGTTTAATAAGAATTAACTTCTCTAGCAGGGAGAGGTCTCCAGCCAAAAATCATTGACTTTTGAAGACAGTGTTGGGGACGTAAAACATCTTGTGGGACGCAAGATAAAGAGCCAAAATGGTCTTAAAATTTATTTCGTCCCTGGGTTTCTTGATGAGCATCCTATCCTACCATCCAAGAATCTTAACTTTTATAGTATGCTTGTTCATTATATGTTTGTGCTTCACAATACTCTTGGTGAAGCCTATCTTGCTAACTACACTAGGGTACGACTCCGAAAGCTACTGAGTGGATAATGGACAGTGGATGCACTAACAACATGACTGGTGATCGAAGTCTTCTCATGGATTCAACCCTATGTCCATCTTCTAGAAGCTACATCACATTAGCTGACACTGGTAAAAGCAAGGTATTGGGCCTAGGTAGAGTTGCTATCTGAAAGGATCAACACATGGATAAAGTGATGCTTGTTGAATCCCTTGGATATAACTTAATGTTTGTCCCAATGCTTTGTGATCTGAACATGATTGTGATATTTGGAAAATATCGTTGCCTTGTGCTTATGGAATCTGACAAATCTCTAGTCTTCGAAGGTTATCAAAGAGGTAATCTGTATATGGTAGATTTCTCCACAGGACCACAACTTGCCATATGTCTTCTAGCAAAAGCTTGAGAGTGTTGGATTTGGCATCGAAGGCTAGGACATGCGGTCATGAGGAACTTGCACACTCTCGTGCAGAAGAAGCATATCGTTGGCATCGAGGGCGTTAAGTTCAAGACGTATCCTCTATGTGGTGCACATGAAGCCGGGAAGATGACTAGGGCCAAGCATCCCTCGAAGACAATCATGAATACATCACGCGCCTTCAAGCTGCTACACATGGACTTATTTTGCCCTACTCACTACTCTACCCTTACTACCACTTCACGTCTTTATGGCTTCATTATTGTTGATGATTCTTTGAGATATACCTGGATGCAATTAATTCTCTATAAGACTGAAGTGCAGGATGTCTTCAAACGATTCGCGAATCACTCCATGACCAATTATGGTGTCAAGATCAATCACATCAGGAGTGACAATTGCATGGAATTCAAGAACACTAGCCTCGACACTTATCTTGATACTTTGGGCATCACACACGAGTTCTTTGCTCCATACACAGCTCAGCAGAATGGCGTCGTGGAGCGCAAGAATAGGACCCTTATTGAGATGGCACACATGATCTTGATGAGTACAAGACTCCAAGAAAGTTCTGGCCTGAAGCCATTGATACTTCATTCCATATCATCAATAGAGTTTATCTTCACAAATGAAGCTTTGAAGAGGAAAGCACTTGGGCGTCCAGCCATTGACCCTCAGTTTGCTGCTAAGAAGAAGAAGAAGCTGATCCAAGCTGAGGCTGAAACTCAAAGGCAGGAATGGCCAAGCATTGTCTTCCCTGCGAGCATGACTGGCTCTAGGCCAAAGGTCCCTTCAGCTACTTATGAGCAGAAGAAGACGAAGCAGGCTGAAGCGAAGAAGCGAAAACATCATGATGCTTCTGATGCTGCTCCATCCAAGAAGAAGCTGAAGTCAAAGTCTTGAAAGTCTTCTTGTAAAGATCATGCTGCACCTACGGAACAGTTGCTTGTGGAACCCATTTTAGTTGCCCTCCTTGCATCCTCCAACCATGAGTGTCGTCTGGTTGTTCATGAGCCTGCTACCACAAAGGCTCATGAGTCTGAAGAGATTCTAGCTGCTGACACCTCTGCAGCTGAAGACATTGGTCATGAAGACAATGTTGTTGATGATGAAGTCCTTCCTCAGTTCCCCTAAATCAAGCCAAGCTGGTATCATCGCCTGCTCCATTGAGCAGTGAACAGATAAGCATTAGAGATCCCACAACGCCAATCACGCATGATGAGTTCTGGGAAGAGCAACACCTCAACTCCCCACTGCATGAAGTCATTCCTTGCACTCCACTAGTTCAAGACCACTCCTTCACCACAAGCATCGCCATCTTTTTGAAGGCTTCAGCTCACGGGCTCCATGTCGAGCATTCCTGAAGAGGATGTGCACACCACAAGCTCAGCAGCACATCATATGTTCCCTGAAGCCATCCCTACAGAAACTGCTCAAGAATCTGAAACCAAAGATGATGAAGATATCCCGGCTACATCAGCCGATGAAAGAGGAGAAGAAGAGCGTGAAGTTATCCCCCTACCATTGAACCAGTTGTGAATGAAGATGTGATTGTGCAAGATCCCCCTATTCTTGAAGCCAGTGAAGCCGAGGCAAATGTGGCTGCCAATACGACCCCTGATGAAGCCAATGACATTGTCATGGCTGAAGATAATGTGCAGCCCGAAGCCCATGATGCCACTTAAGACAATGTGTAGCCATCCACCTCGGATGTGGCTGCTGCTCCTCCTATGCCTCACACTATGGAATGCGTGTTCTATCATGGTGAGCTTGTAAATGTCAAGTGGCCAATTATGACACCACCTGCTGCTCCTGTTCCCTAGTATGACTATCATGTGGAGCAAAGGCCTCAAATGCAGAAGCCAAAGCCCAGGCTGCCAAGGCTTCCTAGTTCTGTAACCACCCAAGGCAAATTCAGTGTGCTCAGCTTCAGAGAGCACAACACATTCTTTGATAAGGCCAAGAATCCATACAAGAAGCCCAAGATATCCTCTGACAGGTTCTGGAGCCACCAGCAGTGAAGCTATTATTCTTTCATCTTATACAACCAGGACAGGATCTTCCCCCACAAGTGCCTGTGCTACGATGCCATTGCTGGTCTCCCATGCCTTGAGGAAGCTCTTGACTGCTTTCATGAGGTCGGCTTGCTCCCATTTGTCGTCGACAAGGAGCATTGGAATGAAGAACTCTTGCTACAATTTTATGCCACTCTCCACATATCAGGCTACAACAGTGATCCAAAGACATGGGTCCTTGAGTGGATGTCAGGTGATGTAAATCATGAAGCCAAAGCTCAAGATATCATTGAGCTAACTTCCATGCCCACTCCTGGTGATATGTAGGAGCCAGGTTGTCAGCGCTATGAACAAGAATTGCACAATATCTTCCAGAAGCCTGAGCCCAACATGAGTCAAATGCTCAGCATGATGAAGCCATTGCCAGTTGATGCTGAATACCCCAAGGAATTCTGTGTCAATGACCACGAGTATCTTCCCCGCACTACCTATCACTGTAGCGACCCGACCCGAATGGATCAAGTCTCTGTGCTTTCGTGTCATCCCTGGATCGGTATGTTGACACACACAGTACTCGAAGGATTTATAACAGAGGTAAATCACATGTATGAAATAACGTAAAAACTATTACCTCAATCCAAAATATAGCGGAAGCAACAAGGTTGTGGATTCCCATCGACACCAACGGCAAAGTTGAGTATAGGAAATCGTAACCCTAACGTATCACTTACTGTCGTAAATGCGAAAAGTGCGCAACATGAAAAGTTGCAGCCAAGCAATTGACACATGGAATATGCTGGCAATGTAACACATAGAGTGTAAAGAAAGAATAAGCTATACTACATGCATGTATGGCTGGTGGAAAGCTCTATGGTTACAGTTTTGCGAAAAGCCAATTTTTCCCTACTGCAAAGGAATAAATTTATTTAACTATCATGGTGGTTGTTAAACATTGAGAATGGTTGACAGCATTCTCAATCCCAATTAAAAATACTCATTAAACCCAAACAAATTTTTTTATTAAGTAACGTGATGAGATCAACAGGATAATCCAAGAACTAGTTACTCAAAATTGTCCATAACCGGGACACGGCTAATCATGATTAGTTTATACACTCTGCGAGAGGTTTGCACTTCTCCCCACAAGACTCGATCGCCTCCATTTGGTTTCTCGCACTACGTGGTGTTTGAGAGACGGATGACCGAGACATAGTCTTTCAGAAGTGTTTGCACCTTACGATGGGTAGACCGTACCACCTACAACCCCTACATCAGCTAGTCTACCACCGTAAGAGTTCACACGACTTAATCAACTATGCCAGAGCCCATAATGGCTTGTGGCTGCACACGGAAGTTACTAGCATGAATAATCTTATGATCCCTTTGAGCACAGGTGGCGGTCCGAAGAAAAAGCAGGCAAGTCCTGATAGAAACCAGGTGCCTCAATCCACCCAGATGTGTGTTTAAGTTGCCACCTTAAATAAACCATTAATTTAACAATCTTACATCTGTCATGGATACACTCACCCAATCCACGTCTACTAGCATAGCATGGAAAATAAACAAACGTAGAAGTGACTCCCAAGGGTTTATAATAAAACAGGTAATAGGTACTACCTCAACTACTTCCCATCCCACAATTTAATTAGATCCTAATCATGCAAGTGTTTGAGGAATAGATCTAATGCATAAAACTGGGTAGTAGGAAAAGTATGATCAAGTGTTACTTGCCTGCAATGTTGATGAAGATGATTCGCACTCATCACTCTTGATAGCTCTAATCGCCACACTCCGGTCAATCTATCGTAAGCAAGCAATAGTAACCACACATAAGCAATCACTCAAAAAAATCGGAAATAACGAAGAGTACGATTCGGAAAACATCAAAACCAAGCAAATAACTCTTGCAACATAAAACAATTTCTAACAGTTCCAAAATTATATGAATTTGGCCTTATCAGAAAGTTTAGGTCAAGAGCTTTAATTTGCAAAAAGAATCAACTAAATCGGAGTTACGAAACTCAAGTTATGATCAAACGAAGTTTGAATTCAAATCTGATCTAATTAAAATTTTAAAATTTCAAAAACATGTTTGAGTTGGATTAATGGATAGAGGAGATCATAACGAAGACGTGAGCGTTGGTTTCGTTGGATTTGGACTAACGAGTAAAAAGTTATAGTCGTTTGAAAATCAGGGGCTAATCTGTGAAGAAAAATCTCACAAATAGGTCCCTGGCCGGAAATTAAAATAAAAAGAAAAAGGAAAAACTCTACGGAACGAACGTTCGCTACTTAAGAAAAACGGTTGAAATAAAAAAAATCTATAGATGTAATCCTATCCATCTAACCTAGATCGGACGGACGAGGAGCACCGGCGGCTTACCGTGGTGGTTGGCGTCGACGTCGCCAGAGAAGGAGACGACAGCGGCGTTGGGGTCGTCGGGGTGGCTGCTCCGGCGGTCCTCCGGCGTGGCCGCGTGGTCGGGGAGAAGCGGCGCGAGGAGGGGAAGGCGATGGCGCCGTCGGCGGAGGTCGAGGGTGACGGAACGGGGCGCGGCGGCAGCGGGGGATCTCGTCGGAGTCCGGGCTCCGGCGAGGTTTGTGCGAGGCGGCGGGAGGCGGCGCGGAAAGGAGAGAGAGGGCGGTCGGGGTCGGGGATTTATAAGAGGGGGGGGGGCGACGGCGGCCTTGGGGAAGGGGGCACGGAGAGGCGGCGGAGGAGTCCGCCTCCGGGACGGCGGCGGCGGCCGTGGTCGCTCGGGACTCCGTCCCGAGCTCGGGACGAGGCGCAGCAGCGGTTTTGGGCCTGGGCCGTGGCTCATGAAATGGGCTTGACGGTCCGGTCGGTCCAAAAGATTTTTTTAAATAGACAAACTAAAATAAAACCAAAAGAAATAAAAATATTATATAGGCATATAATATATCAAAATTTTCAGAAAAATATTTCCTACAATATGAACATTATTCTAGCTTCAAATAAATTACACACAAATTCAAATAAAGCAAAGAGTGCTTCTGGTCCAATAAAATCCAACAAAAATCATTTTAAAAATACCAAAATGACTTCAAATTAATTTCTCTCCAATTTTACGATGTAGGGAATCATGTTACCCTATTTTCCATATATTTTATTTTGGAGAAAAATAATTTGAATAAAACTCAAATAACTCCAAATTGAAAATAAATTCAAAAGAACTTTGAATTTAATTCTTTGAAACTCCCAACTCGTATTTCATATGTTTTGAAGAAGTCATTTTATCTTCGCTCGTGAAAATCATTGAGTTGCATAAAGTTTCAGAATTGGAAATATTTTCCAAATGAAATTCAAATATTTTCAACACCCCTTGTCATTTAAATAAATGGAAGAAGTCATGTCATCTTCTCTCCAGGGTTTTGTGATGAAAATAATTTGAATTCCCGAAGATCATAAAAGCAAAATGAAAGTTTGGGAAAGTCCTTTTTATTCCCTCTCATATAACTTTCAAAAAGTTTCGAATTCACTCACTTTCAGTCAATCAATCAAACAATCAATCAAAACTATCTATTTGTTTATAACATTCCAAAATGTAGAATTTTGGGATGTTACAAACTACCACCCTTAAAATGAATCTCATCCTCGAGATTCGGAGAGGCTAGCAAAAAAATAGGTTAGGGTTTGGGGGTCTTCTCAAAATCCATCGATCATCTCCGGGGTCTCGGGTGCTACCACCCTTAGAAGCATGGTTACGGTTCCATCAAAACTCCTATACTCCATCCTTATTATCGATTAAGGTCGGTCTTCTCGGAAACGTAAGGATAATTCCTTCTCTGGGCTCTTAGGTAGTGGCATAACCTTTTCCTCAATTCTTTTGTCCTTTACTCTGGGTAAGGTTATTCCGAGACTGGGTCTTCTTAGTCGTGGTCCGGCACCAATTCTAAACAACTATCGATATCTCATGGTGGTCATCAATTTATGGTTTCTCCTGCGAGAAAAGCAGTGCAGGTTGAACCTCACCGTATAACCTCTGAGTTGGCAAAAGCTGCCTTGTTCAAGGGGGAAAATTCTTATACCATTCTAAGGTTTAAACAGGGTTTTGATCGTCGTCTCTCTACTATAGGTAAGTCACTCAGATTTACCATCCCATATAGCAAAGCGAATAATAAGAGTAAGTCGATATGGTGATCAATCCATCCCGCACCCAAATCATTACCTTGTACATGGTTTAGCGAATCTCGCATTCTAACACTCGGTCATCCTCACAAGCGTTGCAGAATTTCTCTTGTCTACGAACCAAGTTCGAATAAATCCATTGATTCTGCAAGCCAAACAAAACAACTATCGTTCCTTAACAACTCTCAGGTTTTGCGTAAGCTCCTATAGAATCGTCGGTCGGTAAAATTGTAACTTCTCCCAGGGTTTTCCTTCAGCAAGAGTGTGCTTGCTTCTTGGCAGGTCCTGGGGCCTGTGAGTTATGGCCCATCTCATCACTTATAATCCTTGAACTCATCAATGGGGCAGCTGATCGTTATCCCAACATACAACTTCCTGGCATACTTAAAATCCATCCAATTGTATTGTCTTTCTTCCTTCTATTTGTACCAAACTAAGACGTGATTACTCAGACTCATCATGGAATTTCCATTGATCCATATTTCCAACATCATACCTCCTTTATATCCAATAGTAATTCATCTCTTCATCCTCGTGGGATATCCCACATACCGAGATAAAAACCTATACTTATGAAGTCCATACTCCACTTCGTGGAACATCATTATCCTTTCCAGGGTCAAGCGTCCTTACAAGGAAATATTGGCCATCTCTGCATGGCACTTCTTCAACTGGAAAAACGTGAAACACATCATGAACTCCCGACAGTCCTTCGGGTGACTCCAACTTGTTAGCCACTTCTCCCATACGCTCCAAAACTCCATATGGTCCTACAAATCTCGGGGCTAACTTTCCCTTAACTCAAAATCGTTTAACTCCTCACAGATGTGGCACACAAAGATATGCTCTATCTCCGATTCATAGACGACCTCCTTGCGTTATTGAGTATGCATAACTATTCTGCCTGGACTGAGCTACCTTCAGTCTATCTCGAATCAACTTAATATTTTCTTCTAACTCCTTGATCACATTTGGTCCAAACAACTGACGGTCTCCAACATCATCCCATATCAGCGATTATGCGGCTCCTTCTCCCATACAAAGCTTCAAAAGGGGCCATCTTCAAACTGGATGGGTAACTGTTGTTGTATGAGGACTCCCCGTAAGGTAGATTATCATCACTACTAGATCCATAATCTAGCGCATACGCTCTCAACATGTCCTTCAAAATCTGATTGACTCTCTCGATTTATCCATCTATCTGCGGATGAAAGGCTGTACTAAACTCTAGCCTAGTACCCAAAGTCTGGTGCAGCTGATTCCAAAACTTTGAGGTAAAACTGTGTTCCTCTACGATGGTCCTCGGAACTCCATGCAGACATACAATCCTTGTCAATCTATCTTGGCCTACTTCTCACTTGTATAGATGGTTTTCACTGGGATAAAGTGAGCCACTTTGGTCAAGCGAGTAAACTATTACCCAGATAGAATCATATCCCGTTCGGGTTCTGGGAAATCTGGTAATGAAATCCATGCCAAGCTTATCCTACTTCCATTCGGTATCAACATAGGATGTAGTACTCCTGCTGGCTTCTGATGTTCTGCCTTCACTCTCTGACATACATCCCATACGGCTACATACTCGGCAATATCCTTCTTCCTACCAGTCCACCAGAAACACTCCTTCAAATCCAAATACATCTTGGTGTTCCCAGGGCGAATCGATTATGGTGAGTCATGAGCCTTTTGAAGTATTAACTTCCTGATCTTTGCATTATTAGGCACATATACACGATCCTCGAACCATAAGGTGTCGTGCTCATCCTTACGAAAACCTTTGGACTTTCCTTTGCTCATCCTCTCTTTTAACTCAGCAATCTCTTTGTCATCCTACGAGCTTCTTGATCTTTCCCAACAATGTAGGTGAACTTCCCTTGCTACAACAAAACCTTTGGGAACAATCTCCAATCGAAGTTCCCTGAAAATACTCGGCTAACTCCTTTGATAATCCTCCGATTAAGAGGGTATTCGTCCTTGTTTTCTTTATGGTTGTATCCTATTTCTCCACAAAGCTTGCATGCACTTTCTCCATATCATTTCCATAAGGCCTCAACTTCTGGGACATAAACCGAGACTTTAGGAAGGTCAACTTTAATTCCTTCCAAGTGGTTACTCCTTGCCATCCGTTGATGGTTTGGTACATCCTCCACCGGGTAGCAGCACTTCTTTCAAAGCACTGAAGGGCATGCTGGGTCATATCTTTTCTGACTATAGGGTTATTCTCCATGTGATCCTCCATGTTCTGAATTCATCAGTCCGTATCCAATTGACTCAACGGTCCCGAAAATACAAGCTCATCTCCATTCTTCCTCTAACGGGTCCATGTGTTTGGGGTGGGATAAGAGAGATCGAGAGGGATGCACACAATACAAACAAAAGTTTTGAAAAGACAGATTTTATTGTGGCTGTCAGAAAAACATCAAACAAATGACAACTCACAATCGTCGCATCTAACGAAGGTATATAACTGGGGTTTGGTCTTCTAAAGGTCAAATGAATCTTCAATGCCATCAAACTCTTCAAGTCTTGGTCATGTCTCCGATGGCTTCTTCTGATCATGCTTGTCCTACTCAAGTTCTTTTGCAAGATCATCTCTATTGACGCAGAGTCTCTCGTGACATCCTTTAATATTTCTGGAGTTTGGGTTCCAAACTTCTGGGTTTCAACCTCCTTGACATGAACCATGTTCTTCTATCCATCAGTTCCCGACAAATCTCCGGTATCTCGATGTTTTGCTCCTTCAGCTTGTCTACTTTCAGCTTCTGGGTCCTGAGTTCTTCACGAACTGCTTCCTTATCAAATACTGCTTCTTGTAGGTCCATCTTAACTTCTTGATGTAACACTCCAGATCCTGGTGCTACACCAGTAATGTTAAAACTGCATCCTTTGACAGATGCTCCTTCAACCTCCTACCATCCAATCCTTCTGAGGAAATGCATGCTTAACTCAGCACAGTGACAATAGCATAAGCAGGCGATAACATCATGGATAGCGTGTTTCTGCTCTTGTCATTTCCATGAGCTATCATTCCATAGTTTGATATGTCCTGTCTTCGGGGTTTCTTGACAAAACTTTGAGTTATATGCTCCATGTTCCGGTCTTTCTCCGATACACCTTGATCTGGGGTATTGACAACTTCCATAGTCTGCCAAGTTCCATAAGGGGTGCCTTCCTAGGTCATACAAATCTAGAAATTCTTCAAGCCTTCAAATTCTCCAAATCTTCGGAGTCTTCAATAGTTGTAGTTTCCATTTACACGGTAAAATCCTCTTCATTCCAAATGGTCTTAGTTGTCCGATATCTTGCCTCCTTGGAGTGGTCTCATCAGTCGAATCTTCGAGTGGTCAAAAGGGAAAAGGGGTATGGTCTCACTAAAAGGGAATATTTGAATAAGCTCAGAAGAGAAGAGAGGTAAAAGATCATTTTGAAAATGAAGTTGTAGAGAAAAATCTTTCCTATGGGCTTGTCAGTTTCTAGGGTCACGTCCTCTGATCAACATGTGCTCGATACCATCTTGTAGCGACCCGACCGAATGGATCAAGTCTTTGTGCTTTCGTGTCATCCTGGATCGGTATCTTGACACACACGATTACTTTCGAAGGATTTATAACAGAGGTAAATCACATGTATGAAATAACGTAAAAACTATTACCTCAATCCAAAATATAGCGGAAGCAACAAGGTTGTGGATTCCCATCGACACCAATGGCAAAGTTGAGTATAGGAAATCGTAACCCTAATGTATCACTTACTCGTAAATGCGAAAAGTCTGCAACATGAAAAGTTGCAGCCAAAACGGGTCAGCACATGGAATATGCTTTGGCAATGTAACACATAGAGAGTAAAGAAAGAATAAACTATACTACATGCATGTATGGCTGGTGGAAAGCTCTATGGTTACTGATTTTGCGAAAAGCCAATTTTTCCCTACTGCAAAGGAATAAATTTATTTAACTATCATGGTGGTTGTTAAACATTGAGAATGGTTGACAGCATTCTCAATCCCAATTAAAAATACTCATTAAACCCAAACAATTTTTTTTATTAAGTAACGTGATGAGATCAACAGGATAATCCAAGAACTAATTACTCAAAATTGTCCATAACCGGGGACACGGCTAATCATGATTAGTTTATACACTCTGCAGAGGTTTGCGCACTTCTCCCCACAAGGCTCGATCGCCTCCGTTTGGTTTCTCGCACTACATGGTGTTTGAGAGACGGATGACCGAGACATAGTCTTTCAGAAGTGTTTGCACCGTACGATGGGTAGACCGTACCACCTACAACCCCAACATCAGCTAGTCTACCACTGTAAGAGTTCACACGACTTAATCAACTATGCCAGAGTCCATAATGGCTTGTGGCTGCACACGGAAGTTACTAGCATGAATAATCTTATGATCCCTTTGAGCCTGGGTGGCGGTCTGAAGAAAAACATGCAAGTCCTGATAGAAACCAGGTGCCTCAATCCACCCAGATGTGTGTTTAAGTTGCCAACTTAAATAAACCATTAATTTAACAATCTTACATCTGTCATGGATACACTCACCCAATCCACGTCTACTAGCATAGCATGGCAAATAAACAAACGTAGAAGTGACTCCCAAGGGTTTATAATAAAACAGGTAATAGGTACTACCTCAACTACTTCCCATCCCACAATTTAATTAGATCCTAATCATGCAAGTGTTTGAGGAATAGATCTAATGCATAAAACTGGGTAGTAGGAAAAGTATGATCAAGTGTTACTTGCCTGCAATGTTGATGAAGATGATTCGCACTCATAACTCTTGATAGCTATAATCGTCACACTCCGGTCAATCTATCGTAAGCAAGCAATAGTAACCACACATAAGCAATCACTCAAAAAAATCGGAAAGAACGAAGAGTACGATTCGGAAAACATCAAACCAAGCAAATAACTCTTGCAACATAAAACAATTTCTAACAGTTCCAAAATATGTGAATTTGGCCTTATCAGAAAGTTTAGGTCAAGAGCTTTAATTTGCAAAAATAATCAACTAAATCGGAGTTACGAAACTCAAGTTATGATCAAACGAAGTTTGAATTCAAATCTGATCTAATTCAAAATTTAAAATTTCAAAAACATATTTGAGTTGGATTACTGGATAGAGGAGATCATAACGAAGACGTGAGCGTTGGTTTCGTTGGATTTGGACTAACGAGTAAAAAGTTATAGTCGTTTGAAAATAAGGGGCTAATCTGTGAAGAAAAATCTCACAAATAGGTCCCTGGCCGGAAATTAAAATAAAAGAAAAAAGGAAAAACTCTACGGAACGAACGTTCGCTACTTAAGAAAAACGGTTGAAATAAAAAAATCTATAGATCTAATCCTATCCATCTAACCTAGATCGGACGGACGAGGAGCACGGCTGACTTACACATGGTGGTGGCGTCGACATCGCCGGAGAAGGAGGCAGCGTGGCGTTGGGGTCGTCAGGTGGCTACTCGTGATCCTCGGCGTGGCAGCGTGGTCGGGAGAAGCGGCGCGAGGAGGAAGCGATGGCGTCGGCGTGAGGTCGAGGGTGTGAGCAGGCGTGGCAGCGGGGATCTCGTCGGAGTCCGGACTCGGCGAGGTTTCAGCGAGGCTGGGAGGCGGCGCGGAAAGGAGAGAGAGGCGGTCGGGTCGGGGATTTATAAGAGGGGGGGGCGACGGCCTTGGGGAAGGGCACGGAGAGGCGGCGAGGAGTCCGCCTCCGGGACGGCGGCGGCCGTGGTCGCCGGGACTCCGCCCGAGCTCGGGACGAGGCGCGTGGTTTAGGCTGGGCTGGGCCGTGGCCTGGCGAGCTGGGCCGGCACGGTCCGGTCGGTCCAAAAGATATTTTTTTAAATAGACAAACTAAAATAAAACCAAAAGAAATAAAAATATTATATAGGCATATAATATATCAAAATTTTCAGAAAAAGATTTCCTACAATATGAACATTATTCTAGCTTCAAATAAATTACACACAACTTCAAATAAAGCAAAGAGTGCTTACGGTCCAATAAAATCCAACAAAATCATTTTAAAAATACCAAAATGACTTCAAATTAATTTCTCTCCAATTTTACGATGTAGGGAATCATGTTACACTATTTTCCATATATTTTATTTTTGGAAAAACAATTTGAATAAAACTCAAATAACTCCAAATTGAAAATAAATTCAAAAGAACTTTGAATTTAATTCTTTGAAACTCCCAACTCGTATTTCATATGTTTTGAAGAAGTCATTTTATCTTCGCTCGTGAAAATCATTGAGTTGCATAATGTTTCGTAATTGGAAATATTTTCCAAATGAAATTCAAATATTTTCAACACCCTTGTCATTTAAATAAATGGAAGAAGTCATGTCATCTTCTCTCCAGGGTTTTGTGATGAAAAGAATTTGAATTCGAAGATCATAAAAAGCAAAATGAAAGTTTGGGAAAGTCCTTTTTATTCCCTCTCATATAACTTTCAAAAAGTTTCAAATTCACTCACTTTCAGTCAATCAATCAAACAATCAATCAAAACTATCTATTTGTTTATAACATTCCAAAATTTAGAATTTTGGGATGTTACAATCACATACTGAGGCATACTCTATCGCCAATTAAGGTGCATTCTCCTCACGCCAAGATTGAAGGCACTATGAAGACATTGGTCTTCTATATCATCAATGGCATTAGGTTCAATACTCAAGACTTCTTCATCCGTCAGTTGGCTGCTTCAGGAATTGATATGTTTGGCCTGAAGTTCTATGCTCCATGGGTCATACAGCTGATTAAGCTTCACTCCACCATCAACTATCAAGCTTCAGTGTGCAACCATGTTGTCTTTCTGCCTGAAGTGGATATGTCTCATGAAGCCATTTATCCTGAGCTTGCTAAGGAGCCTGTTTGTGAAGACAATGCAACCTTCCAAAGCTTCACTCAACCACTTGAAGGGATTCATGTGCCAAACCCAACCATTACTGTTGCTGGTCCTCTTACTGGTCAGCTTAGGCTGCCACATCGTGCCAACACTGATGCAACAACCAACACTGTAGCCCGAAGGCCTCATATGTGTGCTCGTGTTCTGAATAATCGAGAGGTTCTAGTGTCACTTCATCAGAAGTAGGATAGGCATCATGACTGGATGAAGCGCCAGATGCAAAGTCTTCTTGTTGATGTCAATCACATATGCAACCTTGGAACCAAGAACTCATTTGTTGCTCATGAAGCATGTTGGCATGCCTAGAAGAGCCTCACAATGCTCTATTCTAAGGACGATCTTCAAGCAGATGGTTTACTTAACGCTTCAAGTTTTACTCCAGGCCTCCACAGTTAGCAAGTTAGCGTCCAACTTCGTCCATTGAAGATTCTGAGTATTCATCTTCGGCTCCAACTATTGTTGTGAGAGTCATTGATGAAGAGGACGATGCCTCTTCACCAGCGATGGCTTCACTGCACCAAGATTATACATCAGGCCCCTCTGCACCGCCCAACTCCACCGTCGACCTTGCTGCCCCATCATCCTCACCAACACCTCATGGGAATGCATAGACACTCTATATCTTCACTCCTTTTTTGTCATTCCTGACAGAAGAGGGAGAACCATATGAGTTGATAGTCTTCAAGCGGGTCCATATGGGTCGGGTGCTTATTTTTGCTAAGTTTTTACAACTCACGTTCTTGAACTGTTGGCTTTTGAGTTGTAACACTTAAAACTTGATGGTCGTCTGCCACTTTTGCTGCTATGACCGTTTAGTGCGATGATAAATTCCACATGAAGTCATTCTGCAGACGCCCATTTCTCATTATGAATTTCATTATCTTCATTACATTTGTGTATGCATGATGAATTGTCTTCATGGGTAGAAGAATATCTCCACAAAGCAAAACCTGCCATGTGCCTTTGCATTCAAAGGCAAAACATTTATATGCACATCTTCAGGGGGAGCCTCCTTCAACTTATGAAGCCAATGCCCACGTACTTTAACTTTCACATATTTTTATCCCCGTTGAAAACTTCAACCAGTTTGCCATCAATCACCAAAAAGGGGGAGACTGTAAATGCATCTAGTGCCACCCTTAGTTCGTTTTGGAGTATTCACGACAAATGTGGTTGAGGGACCAATGTGTTTTTGAGAATTGCAGAATAAAACAAGTAGTAGTCCCTTATTGATTCGGTTTACCTACCAGAGATCACCCCAAAAAATGTATGAAGACATTGAAGACAATGGTGGTTCATGAAGACATTCACATTGCAGATAATGACATGTGAAGACATTCACTTGAAGACTATGGAGTGCAAAGACATACATTCTTTCTTAGTTTCCTTTTCTTCTTTATTAGTCATAGGAACCACCAAACTGTTAAGTGCGTCCAAGTGAACATAGTCAGAAGACTGACGTGATGCTCAACCCAAATCCTATGTCTTCAAGCGAAGAGAATGAGAGAAAATCTTATCCAGAGTTGTATGAGTCAGCTTTGTCGGTGTTCTGGGAACGGGGGTCCCCAGACTTGCCTGCCTACGGCCCACGGCATGGCTCCACTCGCGGCCCAGTACGACCCGTCTTCACCAGCAAGCATTCAAGACCCTTGCGAGGGGCCAAGCCTCGCGAGGCGGACGACACAAGACCTCCTCGGAAGCAGCCTCACCAGGCTGGCCCGCGACGGGCGGAGAGGTCAAGGCAAGTGTAACCTCGCGAGGTTCCTACGACGTCAGCCGTGACGACCAAGGCCAGGCGGGCGCCAGCACGCACAGTGTCCTCGATTCCTCTTTGGTTCTAAGGAGGCAAGCGCATGCGATGAGTACCGAGGCATCGGGCAAAGGTTTCCATACCGGTGCAACAAGTCCAAGACCAGAAGGACGCCAGGACGGAGGTCACCGTGGAGCCCAAGACGGCGTCACCACCAGAGCCTTTGGCAGGCGAAGACCACCTTTTGTCAGGATAGCTTGTACTAGCTGTCCCCTTTCAAATTGGCCTTTGTTGGCTCCCTTCCCACTCAATATTTGAGGAGAGGACCAGGGCCTCTATAAATAGGACTAGCCACCATAGTAGGAGGCAACTCAGCTAAAACTGATTGAGATCATCCCCACACCACCAAGCACAAGAACACCTCTCCTCAGGAGGCTGTTCTTCCCCTTGTATTGTTCATCCTCAGCCCAAGAGGCAATCCACCACCACCACACTGGAGTAGGGTATTACACCACAATGGTGGCCCGAACCAGTATAAACCTTGTGTCTCTTGTGTTGTGAGTTCGTCGAGCCAGGTTGCGAGATCGCGGTGAGGGTGAGGGCGTGATTCGGTAGGGGGAAATCTTCGTGCGCACCCCAGTGTTCGAACCTCAAGGGTTTTTCCGGAACCCAAAATCCGACATTTGGTGCGCCAGGTAGGGGTGCGCCGGAATTTCCTTCCGCCGATCCACGTCCCATCGCTTCATCACCTCAATGTCATACGCCCGTCGAGCCCGCGCTGAGCACCGGGCCGCCCTCGCCGCCCGCGTCATTCAGACGGCTCCCATCGGCTGGCCTCCCCGTCGTTCTCCGTCACCTGCCGCCAACGCCGTCACTAGCCCGGCGGGGAATGAGCAGCAAGCGTCCTCGCTGCACCCCTCGGTGCGACGGGACGGCCGCACCGCCTTTCCGTCTCTGACCCCGACCGACTCGTCGTCTCACGCTCGTCGTGCTCCCACGGACGCGTAGGCCGTATTGCCCATGGCACGCGAACTCCTGGGCTACCGCCCTGTCGACGACCTCTACGAGGACTGGCTGGACAGCATTGCCGAGCTCGTCTGCGCTGCAGGGGGCTCCCCTGCGCCTTCCCTCTCGCTGCCTCGCCCTCCGCCAGCTGCGGGTGATGTGGCTCATGGAGCACCCCCTCCACCACCTCTGCACCAAGACGGTGTCCTGGCGCCAAGGCGTGCGGCCCCCCGGCGCGACCCGCCGCGTCGGGTGCCTGCGCGCGAAGAAGGAAGCTGTCAAGAAGTTCCTCGTCCGCGAGAAAACGCTGCCGCGCTCCCAGCACCACCACGACAAGGCCGTGCGCCGCCTGCGGTGGCGGTGCACGGACATCAAGGGCAGGCTCCACATCAGCAAAGGGTCCCGGTGGCCACCGTGAGCTGCCGTGCTTTCACCCCAGAGCTGCGTAGCGTCGCATGGCCGGGCAAGTTCAAGCCAGACCTGCTTCCTTGCTACGATGGCACCCCCGACCCCGCGGAGTTCCTGCAGATCTACGAGTTGAGCATTGAGGCAGCCAACAGCGACAAGAAAGTCATGGCGAACTGGTCCCCTATGGCTCTCAAGGATGGTGCTCGCTTATGGCTCCTGACCCTCCCTCCGGGCTCGATCTCCTCCTGGGACGAGATGGGCGACCGCCAGAGTGGCAATTCTAGGGCACTTTCATGACCGCCCTCCGGCCGCGGGTGACTTGCGCTGCATCAAGCAGCAGCCAGGAGAGACCCTCGAGTAGTACATCCAACACTTCAACAACGTTCGCATCAAGATCCCCAATGTGACGGACGAGGCCATCATGTCTGTGTTTTCTGATGGCGTCTGTGATGTCAAGATGAAGGAGGAGCTCGCCATCCACGAGAAGTTGTGCACGTCCCTTGAGCTGTTCAACCTGGCGACCAAGTGCACAAGGGATGAGGAAGGGCGCCTTTCCCTCCTTGAGCTCCCAGCTGCCGACCTGGAGGAGAAGAAGGCCAAGTCCAAGGACGTGAAGTCGGACACGAAACGCGGCCGGGACCAGCCCGAGTCATCCAAGAGCAGCTGACCATTCTGCGCCTTCCACAATGTTTGTCGGGGGTTGGGTGCGACATATGCCAAAGGATGCCTTATCATGGTGGGGGCGAGTAGAACGTCGCCGGTTCCTGGAAACGGGATGAGGCGAAGGCATGCACGCCGGTGAATCTTACCCAGCTTCAGGGCTCTCCGTGGAGATAACACCCCTACTGCTGCTTTCTGGGGGTCTCCGCATGATCACTATGGCAAAGTGGGTACAAGGTTGCTCCTTGAGCTGTTCGAGTGAGGAAGGAGAAGGGCACGACTAGCTCTTCTCTTCCCTCTATGTGTGTCTCAAACTATTAGGGTCCAACCTCTTGCATGGGTGCCCCGGGGGGTTTATATAGGCCTACCCCCCGGGGGTACAATGGTAATCCGGCTGGGCGCAGTCCCAGCCGCTTGATCTTAGGTCGCCGTCTTCTCCGCTGACTTCTAGGGCCCGCCGACTAGTGGGCCCGCCGATGATCCAGCATGGGGCCGACAGCCCTTGTCCGCCCATGTGGTAGTCTTTCGATTTGCGGATTACTGTAGCTGGCGCTTCTAATGACGCGAAGCTTGGTCATGGGGTCATAGCAGTGCCGCCGCCGACGGGCGATCACTGTTGCCATTCCCTGTCTTAATGCAGTTAATGGCGCGGAGCCCGTGGGAGGGTCGGCCCGACTCTTGGAGGCCGACTCAGCTGGTCCGTCTTAGAGGCGCTCGCCGTCTGCACTCCCGCCGGCGGTGAATCCCGCCGTCTTCGGGTCGTACAGACAGGCCGTCGTGGGTATAGGGATCTGCCCACGGGGTGATGTCAGGGCCGGCGTGGCAAAAGTGCCGTGCCAGACGGAGATCTCCGTCAGTACGGCGCTCTGTGGCCATGCCTGTCGCCGTGAGCAGAGGCAGGGGATGGGCTGCGGCGCCTCATCCCATCCCGTCCGTAGTCACATAGGCAGGAGGTGGTTGGAGTCGCGGGCCGACTGCCCATAGCCGGCTTCTCCGGAAGTCGCTAGCTGGGAGTCGGCTCATCTCAAGGCCGTCTCTGGGACTCGGCTAGGAGGGGCAGTCGGTGGCTCTGCCGCCGACTCTCAGAAGGAGGCTCTTCGTCTTGGGGTCTTGAGGGCGCAGTCTGCCCCGATGTTTTGAAAGGTCCAGGGGCTCGGGTTTGCCTACCCGTGGCCCATTACTCCGACAGTAGTCGTCGAAGCTGGTGACGCGCCGAGGGCAACATGTCGAGGAGCCTCAACAGTTTCATCCCTCTGGTGGAAGAATCCGGGCTTGGCTCGCGGTCTCTCTCTTGGGCCGACTAGCTGGAGTCGGTCTCACAGGAGGCCGTCTTGCTTCTCAAAGGGTTTGAAGGTCGTGACGGGATCCGGGCAGTGTGCCTGATAAGCTTCCAGGCAGCTGCCCGTCGTGGGCCCGTCGCCACGCGGCATGGTCAGTCTGCCCACCCACGCACGTGGCGAGACAGGCCCGTCAGGCAGGGCCCGCCAATACCGCTCCTCAGCGCACAGGCGGATCCGTTGCGGACGCGCGGGCGGTTGGGTTCCCCATGTCTTTACTGCGCGCAGTAACTTCGTGGGTTAAATCGTGGGGGCGTGGGGTACTCGGCGCAGTTAATCCCATGCCCGCCCCATTGGCTTCTCAGCCCAGGCGCCTATAAGTAGGCAGGAGGAGGGGGGCGACGACGCACGCGCACCCATCTCCCCGCTTCCCCGCTTCCTCTTGCTCCCTCTCCTCCTTGCTACGTCTTCCTCTTGCATCCACCGCGCGGACCACGCCACGCCGCGGAGATGAGATCCTCCTCCGCCGCTGCGCCTCCCGCCGCGCGCTCCGGCGTGTGGGACGGCTCCGAAGTGGACGATGACATAATCGAGTTCCTCCGCCAGACGCTACCAAGCATCCTCGGCAAAAAACCTAGTGCGGACCAGCGCGCGCCAATGGCGAAATAATGCCGCGCCCGGAGGAGGGCGACCGGGTCATATTCCGCTTGCACCTCATGCTGGGCTAGGGCTGCGGCGAGCGGCTTCTTCCGCGCCTTCACAGGAGTTCCACGGGCTCCGGCCGCACCACCTCACTCCGAATATGGTGGTGATGTTGGCCGCCTTCGCCTCCTTGTGCGAAGGCTTCCTTGGCGTTCTCCCCACCATCGAGCTGTGGGGGGAATTCTTCCAGGCCAAGCTCGGCACACACGTCGCCGGCGTGCCGGCTCTGTGCGGCACCTTCATCGCGATGCGGAGGCCGGTGGCCGACAACCCCTTCCCTGCCATCCCGCTGATCAAGTCGGTGAAGATGTGGCAGCGCTCCTACTTTTACGTGAAGAATGTCGCTCCAGAAGGCGACTGGGTCAACATGCCGCCTTACGGAGCCGGCGAGTTGGCGAGGCGGCTCCCCAGCTGGTCCCATCGGGCCAGGACGCTGACTCCTACAGGCGCCGCCACCGTCCCGTGACTCGAATCGACGCAATGGGAGGGCCCAGCCGACTTCTTGGCCGCCGTGGCGCCGAAGTCCTTCCGCTCAAGGCCGACCTCATCGATTTGTCGATGAGCGCCACCGACCCCATTTGGCTGTGCTCAAGGTCATCCCCACGCGGAGGTGGCGGATTACGATGAACTTCTGGCGAACTGCAGCCTCACAACGGAATGGCAGTTCGGCAAGGAGTCAGACTCATGCCGCCAACCCCACCGTGGTAAGTCAGCCCTCTTGCTCTTTTGTTTTCTTTTTCAGCCGAGTCCGACTCTGATTTTCTTTGGTTTTTCCGAGTTAGAACCCCCTCATGCAGCCCTCAGCCGGCACTATGGGGCCGGCCCGTGAGTTCGTCCCTGACCGGGCGGAGAGCGATGTCGACGACCCCTACTTGGGGATGGCAGCGATGGAGGCCGACGCCGAAGGAGGGGGAGGAGGAGGGGCCGACGACTTCAGGCCCTCGACGACCTTCGCCGACTGGCCTGAAGATGACGGTGAGAGGGAAGTCATCCCCCGCTGCCAACCGAAGGTCGGCCATCCCGGTGCAAGTTCCTCCGCCGACTTGGGTGGTCGAGGCGGCGCAAAGAAGCGTCGGGCCGGGCCGAGCTTGCCAGGCAGGCGGGCGAAGAAGTTCAGGGGGACGGCCGCCGCGACCCAGCGAGAAGAGGCGGTCGCAAAGGCTAACCGCTTCCGTAAGGAAGTGAAGAAGCAGCCGCTGGTCTGTCCGTAAGTGCTTCTTATTTTGTCTTGTTTTCTTCTGGTTCGTCTTTTCCAAATCTTTTATATGTCTTCTTCGCATCAGGGCTCCTCTCACCTTGGAGAGGGTCGCCGCCGCCTCCGTCATGGGGTCGGCCGAGACGTCCGCCAATACTCGGCGGATTGACCCTGCCGCCGACCTCCGGGAGGCGACGGAGCGGAACAGCAGGGAGAAGCGCGACGAGGAGGAGGCCGCCCTCCTGGAGAAGGCGGAGGCCGAGAAGGCGGTAGCTTCCGCCCAGAAGAGGCTGGAGGAGGCCGAAGCCGCCGTCGCAGCCAAGAGGCGAGCCGAGGAGGCCGCGCGCCTCAGGCGCTGCTCGTCACCCAGCTGAGCTTCTGCGCCGCCACCGCCCGGAGTTCACGGGGCAGGCGGAGGGAGCCGGCATGAGTTCCCCATCATGGAGAGGGAAGGCGGCAGGACCTCCCACTTCGACGCAGCCGCTTGCAGCCGCCTCCACCATCTGAGCCCGAGAGCCTTGAGGCAAACAGCCGGCGGACCCGCCGGTGCCGCCGACCAACGACGAAGCTGTGGCGAGGCTGGTCCTTCAAGTCACCTCGCCAGCGCGCCGCCGTCTTGAGAAGGCGACTTCGGCGCCGCGCCCTTTAGAGACCGGCGCCGCCAGCTCGGCCATTCCAGACGCCGAGGCGACAAGCGCCGCACCCGTTGGGTGGGTGGGAGGAGGCGGCCGAGGCCGAACACGGGCGCTTCGACGGGCGTCGAGCGGTGCTGGGCTGAGGCGACGCCATCGAGAATCGCACCAAGGCGCTGGCGTCGCGAGCCGCCATGCGGTATGTTTCCTCTTTGAGTTTTTTTCTTGTTCTTCTCTGAGGCGCAAGGCTCCTGCTGGTGTAATCCCGAAGTTTCGGGCGGCTTTGGCGGCGGCTCGGAACTCTATCTGATGATTTCAAATTTTTACCTTTATGCGAAATTCTTATCGCGAAGTATCACAACCTCCGCGCCACTGCCTTCAACCGCATAGCGTTGAGGAGCTGGGCAAGCGGACTGCCGACTTGTCGAGGAGCCCAGGTGAGACTTCTTTCTTCTTCATGGGCGCATGGCGCCTGGCGGGCTGTAGTCCCGAGATTCGGGCCGCTAACTGGCGAGTCGGGCGGATCTTCCTGGCGACCTTCTTAGCTGACGAATTCACGTCCTTCTTCTTTTTATTCTTCAGAGGCCAACGCCACTCTTAGACCGCAGCTGGGCGCAGCCGACACCGCCTTGCGTGCCAATGGGGAGGAATGCAGCAAGCTCGCTGCAGTGCACGACCTGCTGACTACGCAGCTGGCGGAGCAGAGGGAGTTGCTTAAGGCGGCGCAGGATGAGGCGGAGAAGAGAGAGGCTGCTCTCCCGCCGAAGTTCGAGGCGGCGCTCCTCTGGACCGACAAAGAAGCACCGCTGACCTCCGCTTCCATGAAATCGAGGACATCGTCGACGGTGAGTTTGTTTTTACTTTCTTTCTTTGGGCCGCCGACTATAGGTCAGGCCGACTCCTGGTTTTTTGACTTGCTTCTTTTTCGTCTTGGCAGACTTCTTCCCCGGCCATACGCAGCCGGCCAATCAAGCCATCAAGGCTGATCGCGAGGCGCGAAGGGCGAGTGGTCTTGAGATCGCGCCAACGCCCGGACCCTTGACGAGCAGCTCGAAAGCATTGAGGCTCGTATGCGACCAGCCCATCGGATGATGCGCCGGCTTCAGCGTGTCGGCGCCCAGGCGATCACTGCCCTGTGGCCGGACATGCCGGTACTGCGCACTCCCAGCCGGACTGCCGACTTGCTGGAGGTCGCGGCTGGCCGTCTTGAGGCATGGAAGGGTTCCGCGGCCCGGGCTGGAGCGCGCCGGGCCTTGGAGTTCGTCAAGGCATGGTATCCAGGGCTGGATCTGGACCGGTTGGCCGCGTTTCGGTCAGAGGCCGAGGCGGAGCTGCTGGCTGCGGAAGACGCCCTCGTCGAGCGTGCGGCGGTGATCGCCGACTACACGGACACCAACGTCTTTGTCCCTGAGCGGGCTGAGGACGGCGGGGAAGCGCCGCTAGAGTGGTTCGGGTTGAACTCGGATTACGACGAGGACTCGGCGGAGGTGATCGGCTCCAGCGCCGAGGAGGAAGGCGAGGCGGAGGACGGAGATGAGATGGAGGCGCCAGAAGGCAGAGCGGGCGACCAGCCTCAGCTCGATCGTGCCTCCAGCAACGAGCCGCGCCCATCCGGGCAGGCTGCCGCCGGAGGTGATCAAGCCGAGACTGCTGAGCCGGCCGCCCCGGCGCCTGACGCCGCCTGCCTCCTCCGACCCCGAACCCGCCGCTTCCTAGGCTCTTTGTCGCGCCTTCATTTTATCTGCTTTGATAGTCTTTGAAAAAACTTGTTAATTCAAGACAATTCCACCCAAGGGGTGTATTTTGAACCTCTCTGTCAAGATCCGGCCAAGGGCCTAAGCTGTGTAAATATTATCCTAATTTTATCTTTCCTTGCTCATTGCTCTTATGGCTTTTTTTCTTTGCCGCTTTCCTTAGTCGCCGCTTGCCCATCGTGACAACCGCTCTACGGACTGCCGTTTGGGTCAAGTGCTTGGCTACCTTTGAGAAGGCAAGTACTTGGCCATTTTTTAGAGTCTTTTAAACAAGTTGAATAGAAAGCAGCCAGCCGACTACTTAAGAGTCGGTTTTTGCAAAAAGGGGCTGGAAGCCGGCTTAAACTATGCTTTCGATCCTTAGCCATTTTTCGTGTGGGCGCCCGTTCTTCCTTACTCCTGCCCACCAAACAGTCGCTCTGCAAGCTGCGGCTTGACTTCGACAGAGACGGCTTAGGCACTTACGTTACTTGTGCATTGCAGGAAGCATCTCATAGCCCATATGGCGAGTCCCCGCCAACTAGTCGAGCCCCGGTGCCAAACAAAGCATAACCAAGAGTAACATATCTTTGGAAGGCATAATTCTTATCATCTGAGATAACAAAGAGGCAGTCCCGAGCTCGCCTCGGGGCCCTCAAGTCTTGGTACTTTAAACACAAAAGGTAGCATGGTACATACTGCATCAATCTGTAAAATCTTGGAGAAGATTCACATTCCATGGTCGTTCTGCCTCTTTGCGGAGTCGTCCCTCTTGCGTGCTTTCGGGGCTTCGAAAGGCCGATCGGGTAGTAGGAGTGGTTGCTTGACACTTTGCGGACAATGAATGGGCCTTCCCAAAGGCGCCGACAGCTTGTCTTTGGCCGGCTGTTCATTTGGATCACCGGAGTACAAGGTCGCCCTCTTGGAATGATCTTGGCTTGACCTTCTTGTTGTAGTAGCGACAGCTCTGCTGGTAGATGCTGGACCGGTGAGTGCCAGGTCGGCCCTCTTCCAAAGAGATCGACGCCCGTCTTGGCGTGCTTCTTCCGCTTCCTCTTCGGTGTTCATTGTGTCTCGCGTGGAGTCGACCTCTATATCCGTTGGGATGACGGCTTCGGCACCGTAGACGAGGAAGAAGTGTGTGAAGTCAGTTGACTTGTTTGGAGTCGTGCGCAAACTCCAGAGGACGGCTGGCAACTCCTCAAGCCAGCAGCCGGCCAAAGGTTCCAGTGGTTCGACCAGTTGAGGCTTGATGCCAGACAGGATGAGGCCATTCGCTCGCTCCACCTGGCCGTTTGACTGCGGATGGGCAACGGACGCTAAGTCCAGTCGGATGCCTTGCGTCGCACAGAAACGGGCCAGGGCGCCTTTGGCAAAATTTGTGCCATTGTCGGTGATGATGCTGTGTGGTACGCCGTACCGAGTCGTGATGTCGGCGATGAAAGTCACTGCAGATGGGACCATTCAACTTCTTGATGGGTTTTGCTTCTATCCACTTGGTGAACTTGTCCACCGCGACAAGTAAGTGAGTTCGGCCGCATCGTGCCGTTTTGAATGGTCCCACCATGTCCAGGCCCCAAACAGCAAAGGGCCAGGCGATGGGGATAGTCTTGAGTGCAGAAGCTGGCTGAAACGGCTTGGAGCGGAACACCTGGCACCCCTTGCATTTTTGAACTAATTCCTTGGCCTCTTCTAGGGCAGTTGGCCAGAAGAAACTGTGTCGGAAGGCTTTGGCGACGAGTGCTCTTGAGGCCGCATGATGGCCGCACTCGCCTTGATGAATGTCTTCGAGAACCGCTTGGCCTTGCTCTGGCTCAATGCAACGTTGGTAGACACCAGTGACGCTGCACCTGACCAGCTCTCTGTTGACTATAGTGTAGGTTGCCGCTCGACGTTGTACTTGCCGAGCCAAGGTCTCATCGGTTGGTAGCTCTCCGCTTACTAGGAACTTCAGGATGGGCTGGGCCCATGAGGGTGCTGCTATTTCTTCAACTGCCAAGATCGCCCACTTGGACGAGGGTGGAAATTTGGGCTAGGAGGCGGCAGCTGGAGTTCGCAGCAGCTTCTTTGGGTTGAAGAAGTCCCCGGGCCGACTGGCGCAGTCCCCGGGCCGAGTTCTGGAGTCTTCGCAATGGTCGCCGCAGTCCCCGGGCCGGGTTCTGAAGTCCCCGAACCGGCTTCGACTGCAACATTCTTGGGGCCGTCTGCAAGAATTCTCGTGCTGTCTGCTGAGGCTTTGGAGTCGGATCCAACTTCTTCAAGGGGAGCCGGCACAAAAATGGAGTCTGATTCTGGTGATGGCTTGACAGATGGCTTGAGGAGGCGCTGAAGGGCGACGCCAGATGGTATTGCCTAGCGGGTGGAGCCAATTCTTGCCAGGGTATCTGCTTGGTCGTTGTCGTTTCATGGCACGTGGAGGAACTCGCACCCCTTAAAATATCCACTCAATTGCTGTACCAGGAAACGGTAGCTCGCCATGTTTGCATCTTTGGCGCCGATCCACCGGATGATTTGTTGGACCACCAGTCGGAGTCGCCATAACACAGGATCCGGCGAATGCCAAGTTCTTTAGCAAGCCGGAGCCCGTGAATGAGCGCCAGTATTCGGGTGGCGTTGTTGGAGGCGGCGAAATGGATCTGCAGCCAGCTGCATTTGAGCTTATCGCCTTTGGGGAAGTGAGGACAACGCCGGCTCCCCAAGCCGGTGCGCGCATCTTGGAGCCATCGAAATGCATCCGCCAATGGGTGGAGTCAAGGCCGGCGGCAGGTTTGGTCTCGGCCCAATCGACGAGGAAGTCGGCGATGCTTGCGACTTGATGGCGGTGCGGGGCTGGTAATAGATGGTGTAGGGGGCCAGCTCTATGGCCCATTTGGCCACTCGCCGAAGCATCTCGGCTTCCGATGATCTCGGCTAGTGGGGATGTGCAAACCATGTTGATTGGATGCTCTTGGAAGTAAGGCTTCAACTTCTTGGCGGCAAAGTGCACGCCAGAACACATCTTCTGGTAGTGGGGGTAGTTCTGCTTGGAGGTCGATGCAAGATTTCCGCTCGGTAATATCTCGGTCTCTCGGATGTAGCGCCTTGCCTTCCTCCTTGCGCTCAACTACATAGACTGTGCTGACTACCCTACTGGTGGCGGCAATGTACAGGAGCATGGGCTCCTTGGGAATCGGGGCCGCCAAAGACGGGGAGAAGTTAGCATTTTCTTCAATCGGAGAAAAGCTTCATCCGCCTTTGTGGTTCCATTCAAGAAGGTGGTCATCTTCATGAGCTGGTACAAAGGAAAAGCTTTCTCGCCAAATGCCGATGAATCGGCTTATGGACGCCAAACAGCCGTGAACTTTACACATCTATCGATCGGCGGGTACTTCCATCCTCTCTATTGCCTTGATCTTCACGGGGTTGCACTCTATGCCGGCGTCAGAGACCAGAAACCAAGGAGTTGGCGGATGGTACTCAAGACGCACTTCGTGGTTGAGCTTGATCCGGAATCGGCGCAGATTCTCAAAGGTCTCCTTGAGGTCTTCCAACAGCGTTCCTCGCTTCCGTCTTCACCACCACATCGTCCACGAGACGTGGGTGTTTCTGCCAAGTCGCTTGAGGAGGCACACGCATGCAACGCTGAAAGGTGGCGTCGGCATTCCTTAAGTCGAAACGTCATGGTCGTGCAGCGAAGGCTCCAAACGGGCGTGATGAAGGCGGTCTTCAATCTGTTGGTTGGGTTCAGCTTGATGCGGTGATATCCCGAGTATGCATCTAAGAAGCTCAACAGCTCGCATTCGCTGTGGAGTCTATCACTGATCAATTCTCGCAGTTTAACGGGTCCTTGGGGCAAGCTTTGTTGAGGCTTGTGTAATCAATACACATCCGCCATCGCTTGTTCTTCTTCGCATTACCAAGACCGGGTTTGCTAGCCATTCTGGAAAGAACACTTCCATGATGAAGCCGCTGCTAGGAGCCGGGCTATCTCTTCTCCAACAACTCTTCTTCTCTTCGACAGCGGCGCAAGGGCTGCTCGACGGCTTCACATTAGATCGGACATGTAAGTTGTGCTCGGCGAATTCCGTTGGTACACCTGGCATGTCTTTAGGGGACCATGCGAAAATGTCCCGATTCTCACGGAGGAAATCGACAAGCTCGCCTTCCTATTTACTTTCAATGTTTGCACCTACGACAGCGTACCTCTCCGGGTGCTCGGGATCCAAGGGTATCTTCTTCATTTCTTTGGCCGGCTTGAACGAGCCCTCAGCTTCCGACTCCTTGGGGTTGGGGGACATCTCTGGCTGCTTGCCGGCCATTGCCACAACCCGATCAAGAAGCTGCTTCTCAGCCGCAATCACTGTGGACTCGGCACCGATTGCTTTCGAGCGCAAGTGGGCGACTTTTCTGTAGTCGCCGGCTACGGTCGAGAATCCCCTTGGAACTCGGCATCTTCATCTTGAGGTAGGCGAGGTGGGGACCACCATGAACTTGGCCAGCAGGTCGGCCAAGCAGAGCGTGAAACGGGCTTTCGAGGTCCACCATTTCGAACCAGACCGCTCTCGGCGAAAATGATCTTTGTCCCGAAAGAGGGCGCCTATCGAGGATCTTGCCGATCGGTGAGCAGGAAAGGCTGCATACAATGCCGTGGAACACAGTCCGCTGCTCAAGCTGTCTTTGCTTGATTCCTAACTTCTCCATCGTGTCCTTGTACAGGATGTTGATGTTGCTGCCTCCGTCTATCAAGATCATTCGAGAAGCGAGCCGCCCACCTATCCGCTGCAAGGGTGGCTCCCAAGACGGGCGTAGGAGCCCAGATTCGCATCACCTACGGGTGATCAGCTCGACTCCAACTGATAGGTTTCTCGGACCAGTGCATGAATTCTGGAGTATCTGACGCTACTGCGTTCACTTCTTGCTGCTGCAGCCGCCTGCTGCGTCGATCGTCGGCCACACTGGTGAACACTACATAAGCTCCATGCTCTTCTGGGTACTCGTCTTGTACTGCGCCGACTGGCCTGACAGCCGGCTGCTGGGGCGGCGGTGGAGGCGGCGGCCCAGCAGGTGGGGGAGGTAGGAGGCCGTCTCCCTTGGCGATCCTGGTGAGCCAGTGGCACTTCCGGGTGGTGTGGTTTGATGGCTTTGCGCCGCTATGGAATTTGCAGGGACCATCTAGAGTCTGCTCGTAAGAGAAGGCCGACAACCAGTTGGACTTGCTGCCTTTCTGTCGCTTGGCCGGAGGCTGCCCCTCTGGCTGTTGGTCTTTGACTGTCGCCACCTACCGGCTGCTGGAAGCCGGCCGCGGGGCCTTGCGCTTGTGATCATTCTATTGCTGTCTCCGTCTGGTGTCGCCAGCCGGAGTTCTGGGAGCCTGAGGAGCCACCTTGCCAGTCGCACTGACTTCAATCTCCGTCTTCACGGAGGAGTCGGCTGTGGCGTACTTGTCTGCTATGATCAGCAGCTCGTCGAGGGTTTCCGGCTCATCGCAAAGGAGCTTGTGCTTGAGGAGGGTGCCTTCTCTGCACCCGGCGGTGAAGTACTCGATAGCCTGCACCTCGTGCACTCCCTCGCAGGAGTTCCGGAGCTCAGCCCAGCGCGTGAGGTAGTCGCGAGTGGACTCGTTGGGGCCTTGCACGCACAAGGAAAGCTGGCGAGGCTTGGGAGGTCGCTTGTATGTGCTCGTGAAGTTGCGGATGAAGGCCTCGGTGAAGTCGACCCAGCTGTTGATGTTGCGGGGCTTCAAGCTGTTCAACCATGTCCGGGCTGTGCCCTGGAGCATGAGGGGAACATACTTTACGGCAACGCGCTTGTTGCCGTTTGCTATGCTGACGGCCGTGGAGTAGTCAACTAGCCAGTCCTCCGGCTTCACAGAGCCGGTGTATTTGGGTGTATCTGGGGGGAGTGTGAACCCTCTGGGGAAGGGCTCGTTTCGGATGCGAGGTCCGAAACAGGGCGGGCCCAACTCGTCTTCCTCTTCCAGCGCCAGGGATCGGTCGAGTCGGTCGATCCGGTGGCGGGCGTTGTTTTCTCCGACTCCCTCTCGGCGGCCAAGGCAGTCGCCGAGAGTCGGATGCTCGACGGGTGGCGGGGAGACTTCGCTTTTCTCAAGGGAGGAGGAGGCAGATAGTCGTCTGCCGCTTCCATCGCTCTTAGGGCGGCCCGTCTTGGTCGCTTCGATGGAGATGTGAGTCCGATTGCGGGCTGGACAGCCGGATCCTTGTTTTTTCTTCCACGGGCACCGCCCGATCGGCGTCCGAGACGCCGCGCCTTGATCTCGGCGGGAAGGCAAGTCGCCGTGTTGTCGTCGCGGCGCCTCCGTGCGGCGGCCGCTTCCGTCTTTGCACGGCAGCCGCGTCGAGGAGCTGCTGGACTCGCTCCGTCATCAGGCGGCGCTCCTCGCCCTCGACGTTATCCAGCTCGTCCGCTGCCGCCTGGGCGGCGCGGATGTTCTTCGCGGGCATGGCGTACACAGCGTGATTGGCCTTGAACAGGTTGGCGATGGCTACGCCGCACTGTTGGATCGCGCCTAGGCGGCTAGGCCCAGTCGGAGCCGGCGAGCCGCCCACGGCGCGATCCATCTCACGCTGGTATGCTTCTGACAAGCGTCTCATGCTTGCCAGCTTGTTCGTGCCTACGAGGAGCTGAAGGCGGCATGCTTCCAGCGTCCCAGCGTCAGCGTCTTTCGGAATAGGTGCGGTCAGGTCTTGCACAACCGCGTCGAGAGGGTCATGAGCTCCTTCACCGGAAGGCTCGCTATGACCGATGACGAGCACTTCCGCGACGGTGCTTCCGCCGCTCTCCGCGCGAGGGAGCGGCTCATCGTAGACCACCACGTTGGTGGGGAACGCATCAAGCGACACGGTGTCGGAGCCGACCAGCATCGGGTCGGTGAAGCCTACGGACTCCAGGTCGGTGGCAGGCTCGCCGGCGACGTGGAGTTGCTCGAGGAGGCCCGTGAGGAGGCTCTCGGGGCCGCCCGTGCCTGCATGAGATGCAGGCTCGTCGGAGAGGCGAACCTCGCCGACAAGTTCGGCGAGGCAGCTGGTCGCGCAGGCGATCTCAACGCCATGCAGCGCATCAGCGCAGACTCGTCTGGCGTGGCGGGCTGGCTACGCTCGCCAGGGAGGAAAAGGGTTCCCATCCAGAGTAGGTCTGCGGACGATGGTGCACCTGGCCCCATGGTGGGCGCCAAATGTCGGGGGTTGGGTGCGACATATGCCAAAGGATGGCTTATCATGGTGGGGGCGAGTAGAACGTCGCTGGTTCCTGGAAATGGGATGAGGCGAAGGCATGCACGCCGGCGAATCTTACCCAGCTTCAGGGCTCTCCGTGGAGATAACACCCCTACTGCTGCTCTATGGGGTCTCCGCATGATCACTATGGCAAATTGGGTACAAGGTTGCTCCTTGAGCTGTTCGGGGTGAGGAAGGAGAAGGGCACGGCTGTCTCTTCCCTCTATGTGTGTCTAAAACTATTAGGGTCCAACCTCTTGCATGGGTGCCTCGGGGGGTTTATATAGGCCTACCCCCGGGGGTACAATGGTAATCCGGCTGGGCGCAGGTCCCAGCTGTCAGTCTCTTAGGTCGCCTTTCTCCGCCGACTTACGGGGCCCGCCGACTAGTGGGCCCCACGCCGTCCAGACATGGGGCCGACAGACCCTTGTCCGGCCCGGTAGTCTTGCTGGCTGCGGATTACTGTTGCCACGCTTCTAATGACGTGAACTTGGTCATGGGGTCATGGCAGTCTTGCCGCCGCTGACGGGCGATCGCATTGCCATTCCCTGTCTTGTCTGGTTAATGGCGCGCAGAGCCCGTGGGAGGGGCCGGCCGACTCTTGGAGGCCGACTCCCAGCGGGTCCGTCTTGGGGCGCTCTCGCCGTCTTCTGCACTCCCGCCGTCTTCGGGTCGTACAGACAGGCCGTCGTGGGTACAGGGATCTGCCCACGGGGCTGATGTCAGGGCCGGCGTGGCAACAGTGCCGCGCCGGACGGAGATCTCCATCAGTACGGCGCTCTGTGGCCATGCCTGTCCTTCGTGAATGGGGCAGGGATGGGCTGCGAGGCGGCCTCATCCCATCCCGTCCGTAGTCGCATAGGCAGGACGTGGTTGGAGTCGCGGGCCGACTCCCCATAGCCGGCTTCTCCGGAAGTCGCTGGCTGGGAGTCGGCTCATCTCGAGGCCGTCTCTGGGACTCGGCTGGGAGGGGCAGTCGGCGGCTCTTCGTCTTGGGGTCTTGAGGGGTGCAGTCTGCCCCGATGTTTTGAAAGGTCAAGGGGCTCGGGTTTGCCTACCCGTGGCCCATTACTCCGACAACGTTCACAGCCACAACACCAATGTCTGTCAAGAGCTCAGGGCCATTTGAGATGGACGCCTCGGTCGACGCCCCAAGCGCAACGACCGTGGCTACGGCCGAGGAGGAGGATGCGGTGGAGGACACTGGCACGACCGTGGCCCTCGCCAGGAGTGGCCTGACTGGCCTCGTGAGGACCGCTGGCAAGATCAGCCTCGCGAGGGCGCCTGGAGGGATCAGCCTCACGAGGGCCGCCCCCAGGGCAACGCCGGTCTTCCACCGCTTCCTCCACCGCCAAGAAGGAACGACGACCACCATCAGGACGAGGAGGCTGGGGGCTTCCAGGAGCCGCGTGTTATCGCCTACATCTTGGGCGGAGCTCAAGCCCTAGCCTCGCAGCGTATCTTCAAGCAGTTTGCTCATGAGGTGAATGCGGCCCTCCTCAAGCTTGAGGCCACGCGCCCGCTCAGGTGGTCCAAGTGTGCCATCACCTTCAGTTTAGCAGATCAGCTCAAGTGCGCGGCTACCGTTGGCGCCCTCCTAATGCTCTGCTCTCCTGTCATCAGCAACGTACATGTCACCAAGACCCTCATCGACGGTGGTGCAGGGCTCAACGTCCTATCCGTCAAAATGTTCGACATCCTTCAAGTGCCCTACGATCAGCTTCAGCCTACCAAGCCCTTCTCAGGAGTGACCGATGGTTCCACCACGCAGATAGGGCAGGTCCGCCTCCCTATCACCTTTGACAGCGTGACAACTACCGCACCGAGCTCATCGACTTCGACGTCGCCCACATCCGCCTGCCATACAACGCCATCCTTGGGTACCCAGCCCTGGCCAAGTTCATGGAAGTGACGCACCACGGCTACAACGTCCTCAAGATGCCAGGAAGTTGCGGGATCATCATAGTCCCCTGCGAAGAAAGAGATGTAATGTGCTCCCTCGAGCGCGCCTTCCAAGCAGCGTCAATCAAAGACCCCGACAACAATGCAGCATAGTACCCTCCTAAGTCCGTCCCCAAGAAGAAGGAGCAACTACTCCATGTCGGGCCTCAGGAGGGCGGCGCCGCAAGTGGTACCTTATCAGGATCAGCGCTCACACATGGGGCGCCTCCCTCCCTCACATAGGAAGGTGCGCCCGGCGCCCTCTCGGGCAGGGCTCGGGGGCTCTCTTCTAGAGGGCCTCAGACCTTGCCAACATGACGAGGGAGGCGCTCGGGCACCACGTGGAGGCGTGCTTCGCAGCATGTTTCCCTTAGGAAGACGTCGGGGAGGAGTGCCCAACGCTCAGGAGTTCATCGCCAAGACCACTCAGGAACTGCAGGAAGCAAGTGCCATGCGCGCGGGCGCCCGCCAACACTGGCGCAGCTCCCCATCCAGGCGAGGATGGCGGTTTGCGCGTCTGCTCGACATCCCAGGGCTCAATAGGGTCGCATCTTAGGAGCTCTTCTGGCCTTCACGCATGGGACGCTGCGAGGTCCCGCCTCATAGGTACGTTCACATGCCCTTTGGCTTGTCGAGCGTGGTGACCGCCTTCCAGCGCAACCTGCAGAGCATCCTGGCAGCTCAGGAGGCCATGCACCATGCAGTCCTGGCGGAGATGGAGATGGTCCTCAAGGAACCGCCTAGACCCCAAGAGCCTCCTGAGGCTCAGGGCACCGGTGGCTCATGAGGAGCAACCCCTTCGTCACACATCTTCAGCTGCCCAACATGTTTTCAACAACAGAACCAGGTGACATCTTCTAAGTTTATTTAGTTAGGAGCGCCCCTTGGGCTGCATCATTCACAGGCTCCGTGGGTCTGTCCCTGTGGCGTGTATCCCTTTACATCTTCAGCTTACTCTATCGGGAGCGCCCCTCGGGTTGCATCATTCCCAAGCCGCTCGGGTCTGACCCAGTGGCATATATCGTTCCTCCATTTATCTAAGATAGCCTATTTTCCATGCATAATCTATCTATGGTTATCACCTGCTTGATTGCCGCCCACCATGGGAGCCGCACGCCGATCGTCTTTCTTCAGGGCCCTTCGCATGAGAAGGCTAGGCACGACGTTTGTTCTCGGGCCCGTCCCTGCAGCTCGATAAATCCAACGGCTGAGCTTTGTCTGGCGGGACGGCCCCATTCACGTCACCTCCTGGGGTCGTTGGTGCTTGGCCTTCTCATGCGATAACCTCAGGAGATTTGCTCGGCATAGATTGTCTAACCATCTCACAGGGCCACTCCAGCCATCAAGAATCAAGACCAGGCACAACCCGCCTTGAGGTAGGGCCTCGTGAGTCCTGCGCTGGCTCACGAGTGCCCAGACACACCTCGTATAGCCCTCCCATGCAAGCCACATGTCAGGGCGGTGCTGTACATGCCCCGGGGGCTCTCCGCAGTAGGGAGTCCCCTCCCACGTACCAGTGGAAGCACCATGTTCCGCGCTGGTCGTCGACACTGCCGAGGAGCGGCTAGGCCCGTGCAAGTGCGGAAGCGCCATGCTCCGCGCTGGTGATAAACAACTGAGAGCGGCCTCGCGGACGTATCAACCTCAGGGAGCCCTTGAGCTCAGTTCTGGCCTCATCGCAACACCTCCCTGTCAGATTTCGGGTTCCGGCATACCCTTGAGGTTCGAACACTGGGGTGCGCACAAAGATCTCTCCCCTACCAGCTCACGTCTCGAAGTCTCGCAAAGATCTAGGCAAGAAGGATGAACACACAGAGGACACGAGATTTATACTGGTTCAGGCCACCATTGTGGTGTAATACCCTACTCCAGTGTGGTGTGGTGGATCGCCTCAGGGGCTGATGATGAATAGTACAAAGGGAGAACAGCCTCGCGAGGGGCTGATCTTGAGCTGGTGCGATGAACTGCTTGGGTGAGTTCAGTCGCCTCTCGCTCTCTCTCTGGTCGATCTCCAGATCCCGTTGTCCCCCCCTTCCTTGTGGTGGCTAGTCCTATTTATAGAGTGAGGCCCTGGGCCTCTCCCCAAATTATGAGCGGGAAGGGCGCCAACAATTGGCCATTTTGAAGGGGAACATCTGGTACACTTATCCTGACTAAAGTTGGTCTTCGGCTGCCAAAGGCTCTGACGGTGACGCCGCCCTAGGCTCCACGATGACCTCCATCCCGCCGTTCTGCTGGTCTTGGTCTTGTTGCACCGAAGCGGTAACCTTTGCCCGATGCATTGGCCTGTGCTTGCCCCCTTAGCACCGAAAGGGAAACAAGGACATTGCGCAGGCCGGCGCCCGCCTGGCACCCGCCTGGCCTCCGATCGTCATGGCTTGCGTCACGGGCCCCTCTGGAGGTGCCCTGCCTTGATCTCTCCGCTTTTCATGAGCCCGCCTGAGGAGGCTGCTCCTGAGGAAGCTCCCTGTTGTCCGCTCCGCGAGGCTTGGCCCCTCGCGAGGGTCTTGAGCTTGAGCTGATGAAGCTGGGCTGCATTGGGCCCCCACTAGAGCCACGCCGCGGGCCACAGGCAGGCATGTCTGGGGACCCCCATTCCGAGAACGTCGACAGTAGCCCCCGGGCCCAAGGCGCGCCCGGACTTGGCTTAGCAGAGAAGAGAAGGGGCAAGTGCGAAGCGCCGCGGCCCCAACAGCCTACGGCCTTGGGAGATGCGTGGCGATTGATTGGTCGTGGGTATCTCCGCTTCCCCACGATCCCTCGGCAACTGCATGACTTGACAAGTCCCTGCATGCAGAAATGGGTCATGATTACCTGTGATCATGGAGGCCGACGGTTGGCCTCCTCCGGCTATAAGTATAGAACGGCGGAAGCCTTTCCAGTCCGTCCCCTCTTGGTATTCCTTTCTCTCCATGGCTCCGTCGAGCAGGTTCTCAACCGCGGAGAATGTGAAGGCCCGCCAGGTTGGGCCTGACTCTCCGCCGGCCAAGCGCGGTCGAGGCCGTCCTCACAAGCATCTTGTGGCTCCCGTAGTGGCTTCCCGCGGTCATGGAGGCGATCCCCTGCGCGGCGATGGACTGCAGGTTGTTGACGGGGGGCGCGCCGGGGCCACGCTTCCACTCGATGGAGGTGATGCCGGAGTTCGTCGTGTGGTCGGTGGAGCCCACCAGTACCTGGTTCCAGCTTCCCCGCTTCTTGGTCGGTGAACTTCCGGCCGGCACTCCGGGCGGCCTCTGGCTTCAGGCGGACGGTTGTTGCAGCAGGGCCTCCTGGGCTTCGCTGGAGGTCTCTGTCGGCGGGAATGAGACCTGACCAGCTGGCCGGCAAGCGGTTGCTCGCTGCGTGGCCTAAGCCGGCGGTGCACCCTGCACTTCAAGTTCGACGGCGACGCCACCCTCTACGTGAGGGTGTTCGGAGAAGACGGTCGCCACGCCGGGTGCTGCCCCGAAGATGATGACCGCGGCCGTGTACCCAGCCCCGGCGATGATCGGGATGAAAATGACAGCAGGCGTGTGGTCGGCGGCGCTCGGGGCTCGTCAAGCTTCATCGGCTCTCCTTCAGACAGTGGCTCCTCCAGCGGTGGCCACGACCAGCCTCCGTGCCGTCGCGCCCGCCTGGAGGGAGGTAGCGGGTCAGCCCGCCGTCGCGCCTCGATGAAGCGCGAGGAGGAGTCTGACTGAGCTCCGGAGGCAGTACGAGCCTTCGTCGCAAGCTGGTGCCGAGCAAGTCGTGCTTGTTTTGTTCTTTTTCGTCCTTTCCTGCGCAAAGAGAAAGTAGTGTAGGGCATCGTGGGGGCGTGCTGAACTGTTGCTGTTAATTATCATGTTGTTTCCGCTATTTCTGTGCTGTGCTTTTGTGCCGCATGCCCGCGTGCAGGAATTACTTAGCTCAGGGGGACCTGTCGCGGTCTTTGCTTCCCAAGGTCGAGGCCTCGCCGCGCGCTTCATGTCCGGCAAGGATTAGTCAGGAGGGGTAGCTTACGGTCTTAGTTGTGGAGGCGACCGACCCAGGTCCTGTGTTCGCGTCGCGATGCCCGTGGGGCATGGACTGGGAGGGGTGCTCCCGTAGTGGACCTGGACAGGGAAGCTTCAAACGGTAGGGGCAGAAAACACTCGCGAGGGCGCCCGCGCTGCTCCCTCGCGAGACTCGCGCGAGAGAAAACGAGGCAAGTGAGCGAAAAAGACAAAGAATCACAAGCTAAGGACGGCAACAACTTCAATAAAACTTCAAATAGGAACGAACAAGCCAAGTGCGAAAAGCAAATGAAAAAGCCGCGTCCGGCACCTAATCTAGTCTTCGACGTCTTCTCACCAGCGCGGAGCTAAGTGCTACCACTCGGCGTGGGAGGGAGCCCCCGAGGCCCGAGGGCGGCTCTCCGGAGACTCCGGGGCGTACAGCCCCAAATCATTATTACGTGCGAGTGTCACGGGAGGCGAGCTTCACAGGCATTGGCCTTCTTCACAAAGCACGGCCTTTCTCGGAAATGAGCTTCACAGTGTTGGCCTTCTTCATGTGCTCCGGGCCTTTCTCGGGAAATGAGCTTCATAGGCGTTGGCCTTCTTCACAGCTCCGGCCTTTCTCGGGAAATGAGCTTCACAGGCGCTGGCCTTCTTCACGTGCTCCGGGCCTTTCCCAGAGAGAAGTACTGATGACCAGGTCCCAGGGACCTGGCTGGAGTGGCGACGTTCAAGGCGTGGCTGTGGCGCAGCCCCATGTCCAGCCCCTCGCTGGCGCTCCCCGAGGGGAGGCGTTGCGATGGCGCCGTGCACACCGAGCTCTGGGCTCCACGAGGTTGATACGGTTGTGAGCTGCCCTCAGTTGTTTATCACCAGTAGGAGCATAGCGCTTCCGTGTGTGTCTGGGCATAGCCGCTCCTCGGTAGTGTCGTCAATGACGGGAGCATGGTGCTTCCACTGAAATGCGTGGGAGGGGCTCCCCTCCGGGAGGAGCCCCAGGCGTGCCCCGCCCATACGACATGTGGCCGGCACGGTAGGGCTAGGAGAGGTATATCTAGGCACCCGTGAGCCAGCGCGGGACTCATGAGGCCCTACCTCGAGGCGGGTTGCGCCTGGCTCTGGGCCTTTATCAATGGCGTGTTCCTGCAGGGTTAGAATGCAAATGCTCTACATCCTCAGGTCCCGGCCTCGAGCGAAGCTCAAATTACCGCTGGTATGACAGGTCACGATGCCGTGGGTCAAGGCCAGGGGGTGAGGGCTGGAGAGCCAGTAAGAGCCCATGAGTCGCGATGCTCAGGTACCCCCCCCCCCTTTTAACGTGCAAGCGCTTTGAATTAGGGTGGAGAGGCCCGCAACAGGTAGTAGGCAATAATTGCGTGAATCAGGTTAAGCGCAGAGGAGCAAATCCATCTAGATATGTGTGGAGGAAGCGCATGCCACTGGGTCTGGCCCGAGCAGCTTGGGGATAATGCAGCCCGAGGGGCGCCCCCAATCAAGGTAAGTAAAGATCATAAGCAAAACGGATACATGCCGCAGGGACGGACACACGCGGCCTGGGAATGATGCAGCCTGAGGGGCGCTCCCAGCTGAAAACGGAACATGGAAAGGTGTCACCTGATATGGTCGGAGATGGCGGGATGTTGAGGTAGCGGATGACGCATGATGAGGAAGCTGGCCCTCACGACCTGGAGCCTCGGGAGGCTCCGTGGGCACGGGGGGTTCCTCGAGAGCCATCTCCATCTCTACCAGGACCACGCGCTACTTGACCTCCTGAGCTTCCAGAGCGCACCTCAGCAGGCGCTGATGGGCAACGACCGCGTTCGGCAGGCCGAAAGGCATGCGAACGTAGCTGTGAGGTGGACTCGCAGAACGCCCACGGGCGAGGGCCAGAGGCGCTCCTGAGACGCGGCCCGGTTGAGCCCTGGTATGTCGATGCAGATTCGCAGCCCAGCATCCTCGCCTGGATGTGGGGCCATGGCGGGCAGGCGGCGACAGTCGCGCATGACTCTTGACTCCTGTAGCTCCTGGATGTTCCTCGTGATGAACTCCTGAGGGTTTGGCCCCCCTTGCCTCATACCTTCCTGAGGGAAACGTGCCTTGAAGCACGCCTCCAAGTGGTGCCCGAGCACCTCCCTCGTGACCTCGGCTAGGTCGGTGGCTTGCCATGAAAGAGCCCCCGAGCACCGCCTGAGGAGGGCGTCGGGCGCGCCTTCCTATGCGACAGAGGGTGGCACCCCTTGAACGGGCGCGGGTCCTGTTGCCACGCCTCTGGAGGTGCCTTCCTCGCGAGGGCTTGGACCAGGCGAAGCCTTCTTCTTCTTAGGGATCGCCTCGGGAAGTCTCCCGCTCCTGTGATCTGGGTCTTCGATTGCTGCGGCTTGGAAGGCGCGCTTAAGAGAGCACACTGCATCCCTTTCCTCACAAGGCGCTGTGATGACTCCCCCGCTTCCTGGCATCTTGAGGACATTGTAGCCATGGTGAGTCACTGCCATGAACTTGGCCAAAGCTGGGTACCCGAGGATGGCATTGTATGGCAGGAGAATGTGGGCGACGTCGAAGTCGATGAGCTCGGTGTGGTAGTTACTGCGCTGTCCAAAGGTGACGGGAAGGTGAACTTGCCCTATCGGGACGGTGGAGCCATCGGTGACTCCTGAGAAAGGCTTGGTCAGCTGAAGCTGATCGTATGGCACTTGGAGATCGTTGAATGTCTCGACAGATAGGATGTTGAGTCCTGCTCCGCCGTCGATGAGGGTCCTGGTGTCTTGCACGTTGCTGATGACTGGTGAGCAAAGCATGGGGAGGACTCCAGCCGTTGCTGCGCACTTGAGTTGATCCGCCGAGCTGAACGTGATAGCGCACGACGACCACATGAGAGGGTGTGTGGCCTTTGGCCTGTGGAGGACTGCATTCACCTCGCGAGCAAACTGCTTGAAGATGCGCTGAGAGGTTGGGGCATGAGCGCCACCCAGGATGCAAGCGATCATGGCTGCCCGGAAGCCCCCAGCCCCCTCGCCCTGATGATTGTCTTCGTACCTCCTTGGTGGCTGTGGCAGAGGTGGGAGCCCTACGTTGCCTTGAGGGCGGTCCTCATGAGGCTGGTCCCTCCACCCCCCCCCCTCGCGAGGCTGGTCCTGCCAGCGGTCCTCGCGGTCTGTCACGCCATCCTTGGCGAGGGCCACGGTCTTCCCAGCATCTTGTGCCTCTTCGTCCTCCTCGGCCATAGCCCCGATAATTGCGCTCGGTGCATCGGCCGATACGCCCTTCTCGCACGACCCTGAGCTCCTTGCATTCGTTGGTGTTGTGGGTGTGGAGGTCGTGGTATACGCAGTACCGGCTGCCTTTGGATGACCCGGGCTGATCCCTGCCTCGCATGGTGTCTGGTTCTGCCGCGAGCACAACAGCCCCCTTGCGCTTCACGTCCTTGACCTTAGGCTTCTTCTCTTCTGGATCGGCAGCCGAAAGCTCGAGGAGGGAGAGGCGCCCTTCCTCAGCCCTGGCGCATTTGGTCGCCAAGTTGAACAGCTCCAGGGATATGCAGGTCTTCATGCATTGCTAGCTCCTCCTTCATCTTGACGTCATGCACGCCATTGGAGAAGGCTGAGATGATGGCCTCCTCAGTCACCCTGGGGATCTTGAGGCGGGCGTTGTTGAAGCGTTGGATGTACTTCTGCAGGGTCTCTCCCGGCTGTTGCTTGATGCGGCGTAGGTCACTCATGGACGGGGGCCGGTCGCGAGTGCCTTGAAAGTTGGCGATGAAGCGGGTGTGCATCTCGTCCCAAGAGGAGATCGTCACTAGAGCCAGGTTCAGGAGCCAGGTACGAGCACCGTCATTGAGCGCCATGGGGAACCAATTTGCCATGACCTTCTCGTCTCCGTTGGCGGCCTCGATGCCCAACTCGTAGAGCTGGAGAAACTCCACGGGGTCTGCAGTGCCATCGTAGCGCGGAGGCAGGTCTGGCTTTAACTTGCCGGGCCATGTGAAACTACGCAGCTCGGCGGTGAAGGCGCGGCAACCTGCAGTGGCCACCGGAGCTTTCTGCTGGTGCGGGGCTTGCTCCTGGGGATTCCTGCGCGCCGCCGCCTGGAGCAGCGCGGGGTCTGGCGATGGCGGGCCTTGAGGATCTGATCATGGCGCACCGGTGCTGGGAGCACGCGAGCACCTTCTTGGGGGCGAGGGATCTCTTGGCAGATCCTTTCTTGTCGCCTTGTTGGCAGCGCGGCCTTGTGGGTCTCGCCAGGACTGCGTGCCTGGGAGCCAGGGCGCCTTCTTGGGGTGGAGGTGGTGGAGGCACCTCCTGCTCCTCGCCTCTCGCGCAAGATGGAGGGCGGGGCAGCGAGAGGGACAGCATGGGAGAGCCCCCTACGACGCTGACGAGCTCGGTGATGCGGGTGAGCCAGTCCTCGTAGAGGTCGTCGACGGGGCGGTAGTGCAGGAGCTCACGCGACAGGAGCAGCGGCGTCTTGGCGTCCGATGAAGCCTTGACAGGCGTGGGACGACGAACCGCCGGAGTCAGCGGCCGACGGGTGGCGATGCGGCCATCCCGCCGCCCGGCGGGTGCGAGGATGAGGCCTGCTGCTCGTTCCGCCGGGCCGATGGCGGCGTTAGCGGCAGCGACGAGGAACGACAGGGCGCCCGCTGACGGGCGCCATCTCGGGCGATGTGGGTGGCGAGCAGCCCGACGCTGGCCATGGCTTCGGCGAAGCGTCAGCCATGGTCACGGCGGAAGATCACACGCGGCTAGTGGACGAAAAGATCCCGGCACACCCCTACTGGTGCGCCAAATGTCGGATTTTGGGTTCCGGCAGACCCTTGAGGTTCGAACACTGGGGTGCGCACGAAGATCTCTCCCCTACCAGCTCACGTCTCGAAGTATCGCAAAGATCTAGGCAAGAAAGATGAACACAGAGAGGACACGAGATTTATACTAGTTCAGGCCACCATTGGTTTGTAATACCCTACTCCAGCGTGTGGTGTGGTGGATTGCCTCAGGGGCTGATGATGAACAGTACAAAGGGAGAACAGCCTCGCGAGGGGCTGTTCTTGAGCTGGTGCGATGAACTGCTTGGATGAGTTCAGTCGCCTCTCTCTCTCTCTCTCTCTGGTCGATCTTCAGATCCCGTTGTCCCCCCTTCCTTGTGGTGGCTCGTCCTATTTATAGAGCGAGGCCCTGGGCCTCTCCCCAAATTATGAGCGGGAAGGGCGCCAACAATTGGCCATTTTGAAGGGGAACATCTGGTACACTTATCCTGACTAAAGTTGGTCTTCAACTGCCAAAGGCTCTGACGGTGACGCCGCCCTGGGCTCCACGATGACCTCCATCCCGCCGTTCTGCTGGTCTTGGTCTTGTTGCACCGAAGCGGTAACCTATGCCCGATGCCTTGGCCTATGCTTGCCCCCTTAGCACCGAAAGGGAAACAAGGACACCGCACAGGCCGGCGCCCGCCTGACACCCGCCTGTCCTCCGATCGTCATGGCTTGCGTCACGGGCCCCTCGGGAGGTGCCCTGCCTTGATCTCTCCACCTCCTCGCGAGCCCGCCTAAGGAGGCTGCTCCTGAGGAAGCTCCCTGTTGTCCGCCCCACGAGGCTTGGCCCCTCGCGAGGGTCTTGAGCTTGAGCTGATGAAGCTGGGCTGCATTGGGCCCCCACTTGAGCCACGCTTGGCAGACGCAGTGCAATTCAGGGACCCCCATTCCCCAGGTACCGACACTCCCCTCAGGAGATTCACATGAGGGGGCTAGGCACGGGGGCTGCGCTTGGATCACGCCCAAGCGTACACCACCGAGCCAGGTCCCCCAGACCTGGTTGTTGCGTGCCCCTCCCGAGCCGAGCCTCGGCGAGGACAAAGGTATGAAGGTCGTTTGAGCGTCAAGGGGGACTCCTGAGCATCGCGACTCAGGAGCCTAACTGGTCACGTAGCCCCTCGATCATTGGACTCGTCTTGGTCTCCGGACGACCTAACGATGGTTGAGGTATGCGCGGGGCCGGGCCCTGCCAATGTAGAACACTCGACCTACCCTTGCATGTCCTTTCCATAAGCTTTTTGCACGTCAAGGGGGACTCGTGAGCATCGCGACTCAGGAGCCTAACTGGCCACGTAGCCCCTCACTCCTTGGACTTGTCTTGGTGATCCGGACGACCCAACGGCGGCTGAGGTATGCGTGGGGTCGGGCTCTGCTGACATAAAACGTAAAGCAAATGGGAAGGAAATCGCAAAATCTCAAGCAAATATTACAAGACATATTGTTCTCACAATACCAAACGCAAGTTTAAATGCCTCCACGAGGCATGATGCATGATGCAGGAGTAAAACAGGAAAGCAGCCGCGAGCAAGTCATCCCTGGACGTCGCCGTCGCCCGCAAGGGGTGCTCCCTCCTTGGTGACGTCGCCTTCACCTGTACCACCGGCCAGGGCTGCAGGAGCGAAGGCGCGGAACTTCTTCAGCAGGGCCTCCACCTGACCCTTCACGGCTGCGGCAGCAGCTGCACAGTGCTCGTCATCCACAGGCTCCAATAGCTCGTCAAGGCGGACGGAAGGGTCTTGAAGATGGAGGTGGCTGAAGACGCGCGTCAGCGCAGCTGAAGAAAGGACGCGAGCCTCTTCCTCTGTCATGGGGCTGACGCCACTCATGACTTCCTCAAAGCGCCTCAACCAAGTAGGAAAGCAGCTGGGCGGGGCCGTCCTCGTCGGTGTTCAGCGGATTCTCCAAGCCCTTCTCATAGAGTGCCTTAAGCGCCACGCGAGACCTCTCCTCGAGGAACGCGAAGGCCGCATGGTCCTCGGCCAGGACCTTCGCCTTGGCGTCAAGTTCGGCCTTCTCCGCCTTCACCTTCCACTCCAGCTGCTCCAGCCGGCCGCAATCAATGGCCTGCGCCCTCGCCTCGTGCTCCAGCTCGGCATCGCCACACTTGACGGCATCTTCCCAGGCCTTCATCTCCTCCTCCTCCGCCTTGTGGCTGCGGGCTTCTTCTGCACGCTTGTTGCGCAGGGTCTTCAGCTCGTCCTCCAGCGCTCGCCAGCGATCCTGAGCGGCCTCAACGTCCTTCAGCGCCGCCTCGCGAGTAGCCGTTCCTTGGGCGGTGGCCTGCTTCTCCTTCTCGGAGGTCGCCGTGGCCTGGCTCAGCGCTGCCCGAACGGACATGTCGAAATGGAGCCAGCCATAGACTAGCTCCAGGCACCCGGCCACCAAGAAGGGGTCGGCGCCCTGAAGATCTTATCGCAGTCGGGCCATCTCAGAAAGAGCCCGCTCCAAGACGTCAGGGGAGGCGGAAGGACCTAGAATCAGCGGTGCAGCAGGAGGAGGAGGAGGAGAAGGTATCGTTACCATAGCCCGGGAGACTAGGGGCTCCTGAGCCTTGGAGACTTCAGCAGCCGAGCCGGACACCGGTGCCTCCGGAGCCAGCGGGGCTACGGGGGCTGACTCCTTCCGAGGATTCTCCCCTAGGCCTCGTGAGGACGACCGGGCCGGAGAGACATGTGCGCCAATGCTGCCCTTCTCCACGGAGGGAGACGCAGCCGAGGCAAGCGGGTTGGTACCGAGCGGCACCACTGCCTCCTCCTTCCTCTTCTTCGCCGCAGGCGTCAGCCTAATCGCACAGCGGAGTAGCGTCAAGGTCAAGCCGCAGAAGCATGAATGAAACAAGTCAAGACCACTTACTAGTCCACCGCGGTGCAGTCCACCCTCCTCTTGCTAAGCTTGAAGCCCGAGAGCCTCCCAGCCTGGAGCGTGGGCGCACGGGCTCTAGGGGCAGAGGAAGGAGCAACAGACGGGCCAGAAGCAGCCCTAGGCGGCGTCGGAGCAGGAGCGACACTTCGGGAGATCAGAGCCGACCTGTCCCTCGTCGGGGTTGCAGCTGGCTCTCCCCTCTGGAGAGCATCGAACTCGTTGTCGTCAGGGAAGGTGCGGAAGATGTCAGCCTTGCGCAAGGGGGCAGTCTCCCCCATCCCCTTGGGGGTCGCCTCCGAGTCATGCTCCTCATCGTTCTCCTCTTCCTCATCCTGGCAAGAGTCGTTATAGGACAAGTCCACACTACTAGGGAAAAGCCTATACACAGAATCTTAGCAGCAGCGCGGGTCAAAAAGGAGCGCTGCTGCTAATTAGTAGCAGCGAGTGTGCGGAAAACTCGCTGCTGATAAGTTTTTAGCAAGAGCGCTGTGTAAACCGCTGCTACAAATATCCACCGGCGGAGTTCACCGAGCTCCATTTAGCAAAGAGTGTTGCCCGAACCGCTGCCATTGCTACGGATATAGTAGCGCATCGGGATCGCTGCTGCTACATTTCAAATTGGCAAATTTTTGTCCTTTGTTAGCAAGAGCGCTGTTGCCCAGGCGCATCACTGCTAATTCTTTAGCAGCAGCTGCTTTCTTCCCACGCCATCGCTAACCCGCACCAAACCACCACCTTTTTCCCCACCCGTGCCTCCCTCCCCTCCTCTCTTCCCTTCCCCTCCCTCCCCCACAGGCTCCCACTCTAACTATTCTTCTTACTCAATACTTCTCCCCCATTAATCTATATCTTCTATCTAACTTTCTCTCTCTTCATTTCTGCTACATAACTACACCTCCTCCATTTTTGATTCTCCTTTCTCTTTTCCTTTCCCTCCACTAGTTGAAGTTGTCTCCTCCCAAATTAGCTAGCTAGGTAGATGTAGCATTTAGTTAAGTGACCTATTTGCCCCTAATTAGATCTATCTTTGTCAACAAGAGCTTTGTGCACTTTGATCTCCCTACAACATCATCTCCACCGTGTACTTTCGATCTCGATCGAGGTGATGAAAATTTCATGCTTTTGCAAAATGAAAATATGTTTATGTGTGTGTGATATGTTTGTGGAAATTGTGTGTGTGGCACGCCAAATTGTGCTTTTGAGTTGCCTATGTTTTGCCGAAATGTCGATTTATTTCCGCTTCAAATAATTCCGGCAAACTCTAGATCCATATATGTCCTATTTTTAGGGAAGGTCATGCCAAATTTTTGTATGACTTTGATGCATGCATGCATTTTTATAATCAATTTGTTTATTATTACCGTGCAGAGTTGACAAAGGTCAGTGGAATGATGGTGGACAGGTGGTTGCGGTCGGCGGTGCAGGACATGAAAGAAAATAACCGGACATAGGTTTTATGTCCATGTCGAAAATGCAAAGGAATAGTTTGGCTCGACCCCCATGACGATGGTAGTGTCGAAGCGCACCTGCTCATGACTGGTTTCATGGATGGCTATACGCGGTTGATAATTGAAGATGAGGATGATGATGTTGAGGATGCCGACGGGGCAGGCAATGATGACACGGGGCAAGACGAAGAGATGATCGATAATGGCGGCGGGGAAGAGGCCGGACATGGCGGCGGAGAAAGGGTCGGACATGACGGAGGAGAAGGGGCCAGACATGGTGGCGGAGAGAACGACATGGACTCCACGCAGCAGAGTTCGTCGGTACTAAGTTCAATCGTGCGGGACCCTCATGTTCAAGCATTGCTTCGCAAGGAGGCAATCTTGAGAGAGCTGCTTCTAGAGAGGAGGCTAAGCTGGAGCAACCGGTGGTAGACTCGAACACTCCATTGTATGATGGTTGCAATCTCGAGGTGACTCGCTTGAGTTTCACGCTCCAACTCCTGAAGACGAAGGCTAAAAACAAATGGACCGACACTAGCCTCGATGAGCATCTCAAGTACCTAAAGGATGTTCTTCCCACGGGTAATCTATGTCCTACTAGTGTTGATGAGGCCAAGAAGATCGTGCGCCCTCTTGATCTGCCACACGTTAGATACCATGCATGCATCCACGATTGCATAATTTATCGGAAGGAGCACGCGGAAAAAACAAGCTATCCGGTGTGCAATGCTTCTCGATACAAGAAGGCCGGGAAGAAATGTCCCCAGAAAGTTGTATGGTACTTACCGATCACTCCCCGTCTCCAGAGGTATTTTGTAGATCCCAAGGAAGCAAAGCTAATGCGCTGGCACACGGAGAGGAAGAAGCCCGATGATGGAGATGATCCGAAGCTGAGACACGTGAAGGATGGAAGCCAGTGGAGAGCGTTGAACAGATTCTATCGGTATTTTGAATGTGATGCAAGGAACATCGTGCTCGGCGCGTGTACCGATGGCATGAATGCGTTTGGCAACCAGAACACCAACCATAGCAAATGGCCCGTGTTTGTATGGATGTACAACCTCCCCCCTGGTTGTGCATGAAATCGAAGTACATTCACATGAGCATGCTTATTCAAGGGCCAAAACAACCAGGAAATAATATTAATTTGTATCTGGGGCTACTTCAAGAGAAGTTAGACACGTTATGGAAAACACCGGCGAAGACATGGGACGCCAGCAAAGGTGAGTATTTCAACATGAGAGCCGCGCTGATCACGACAGTGCAGGACTATCTCGGTTATGGATATGTGGCAGGCCAGGTGTGCCATGGATATTGCGGATGCACGCGGTGCATGGATGATACGACGTCTCAGCAGCTAACGTCAAGGAAAGATGGCGGGTCTGGGAAAATCGTGTACATGGGGCATCGAAGATGGCTTGAACAGGACGACCCATGGAGAAACCGTGGAGATCTATTCAATGGTCACGCTGAGCATCGAGGACCTCCACGTAAGCGGAGCGGTGCCGAAATCGATGAGCTGTTGAAAAACTGGAAGGAGTGCCCCGCACCGGGAAAGACGATGAGAAAGGCGCCGGAGCCGCTTTGAAGGTATGGAAGACGCAGGTCTGTGTTCGGGACTTGGAGTATCGCACAAACTCGATACACCTCATTGCCTTGATCAAATGCATATCTGTAAGAATGTCCTTGAGAGCTTGCTCGCAACACTGATGAACATGCCGGATAAGACCAAGGATGGGCTGAAGGCAAGAAAAGACTTGCAAGATTTGAAAATTAGGGAAGGTCTGCACATGCCGCCCCGTAAAATGTCAGACGAGACAGAGACGGAGAAAGAGGCACGAGAGAAGAAGGGCAAGAAAATAAAGAAAGAGGATTATTTCCCCCCTTCTTGCTTCACCTTAAGTCAGGCTGAGATCAATGCCTTGTTTAAGTGCCTTACCAGAGTCAAAGTTAGTTCCGGTTACTGTGGAAAGATAAGTAGATATCTAGACACGGACAAGAAAAGGTTCAGCGGGATGAAGTCTCATGACTGTCATGTGATGATGACGCAGATACTACCTGTTGCCCTTAGAGGGATAATGGACAAGCACGACCGTGACACGCTTTATTGGTCTCCGCAGAATGCTTTCGACGTCATCTCTTGAAAGTCGATCAGTGTGAAGCAGCTCCGAAGGCTATAGGAAGAGATCATTGTGATGCTGAATGAGCTTGAGATGTACTTCCCACCCGCGTTCTTTGACGTGATGGTGCATCTGTGTGTCCATATTGTGGACGACATAATAGACCTGGGGCCGTCATTTCTGCACAACATGATGCCATTTGAGAGGATGAATGGGATCATCAAAGGATTCGTTTCAGAACATGTCCCGTCCGGATGGAAGCATCGTCGAGGGCTATTTGGCACAAGAGTGCATCTCTTTACGTGGAGAATTTTCTATATAAGCGCGCAGACCAGCCGCCCGGTGTTAGTGTTGGTGTGCCCGTTAACAAGCACGATGGGAGGCTCGAAGGAGATGGTCACTGCAACGGTCGCAAGGAAATGCACGTGGCATACTCAGATCGATGCAGCGACTTTGCCAGAGCAAACTTGGTAGTGCTACAACACCTAGACGAGGTAGATCCTTTCGTGGCACTGCACAAAGAAATTATCGCAAAGAAGTATCGTGACCGAGGGGTATGCAGGACGGACGCTGAAGTTACTAGAGAGCACAACTCCACTTTCCTGCATTGGTTCAAAGAGCATATTATTGCTAATCCTCCGGAGGAGGGCTCTAAGGACGGATTGCTCATATACGCCTTAGCACATGGCCCCTCGCCCAACCTCGTAACCTATCAGGCATATGATATCAACGGATACACGTTCTGCACGGAGGCCAAAGATATGGACAGTGATGATCAGAACTCAGGGGTGACGATGGAATGCATGACCGGCAGCAACAACGGCGCAACTGAATGATTTTATGGAAGAGTCGAGGAGATCTGGGAGCTTGACTACTCTGGACTGCACAACACGACGATGTTCCGTGTCAGATGGGCTAAGAATGTCGAAAGAGAAAGCCGGATTTTCACTACCATGACTATACCCGACGCCAAGAGCGCTACCGTGAACGCTATCGCAAAAAATGAGCCATGGGTACACGCTAAGCACGTGACACAATGCTTCTTCATAACTAACCCGCGCAATCCCAGCCGTGTTGTCCTGAGGAGAGGCAAAAGGAACATCATTGGAATGGATGGAGTCGCCAACGAGGAAGACTATGATCAGTACGGCAACCCAATGAGGGAAGATGACGATGATGATGAAGTATACGTCAAAAGAAGAATCAATACTACATTACCTAAGAAAAATCATACTCCATGGAAAAGGCAAAGTCACAATGAAGGGCTCAATTATTCTTCGATTTAACAAGAAGGGAAAGAAGCTGACTCAAAACGAAAAACGCCAAGAAGTGAGGAAACTTATGTTATCGGTCAAATGATGTAATACATATATATGTTCCTATTTTGTATACACACTTAGCCATTATTATGCATGGGTCCAATTATGTGTAATATATATGTTCCTATTTTGCGTACATATTTAACCGTCAAATGATGCAATATATATCGCCCTCCCTTTGTTCACTGCCCTTGGGAAATAAAAGTGGGATAAATTAAAGGAAAGGAAAACTGGCAGTAGCGAAGGTAGTAGCACAGCGTTTTTCCTAAATCGCTACAGATACTGAAGTTAGTAGCAGTGCGTTTTGTCCAAATGCGCTACTGCTACGTCCACTTAACCCAAAATTCTCACCCGCCCTGCTTCATCCCGCCTTCCCCCCCCCCCAAATCCCCACTCTCCCCGTCAGACTTTGCCTTGAGCCAGCCTTGGCGCCGCCGACGCCAAGGCCTTGGGCGCTAACCCGACCTCAAGGCTCGCCTCGACCTGGCCCTCGCCTCGACCCGACCGGCCGCCTCGACCTGCCTCGCCGACCCGGCCAAGGCCGCCTCGATCCCGCACGCCGCCCCGACCCGTCGGCCCTCGCCTCCTCCTCTCCCCTCCCGGCCGCCTTGGGGCTGCCTCCTCGCCCTGCACCCTCTGTAAACCCCTCTCTGCTAGGGTTCTTCGGTTAATTTACTTAGTTTTTAGTTAGGGTAGTATGTTAATTAGGTTATCTATTTAGTTATGAATTTAGCTAGGTTTCAAAATTTGAACTGGACATGTGATATGTGCAAATTTGAACTGGACATGTGATATGTGCTTATGTCATGCTTTGGACATGTCATGTTTGGAAAATGATCCGAGTGGCCTATGTTACGCCAGAATGTTGATTCATTTCCATTTCGGTGAATTTCAGGCGCTCGATATGTCCATTTTTTAGCAAAGGTCATGCCGAAATTTCCCGTGAATAAAGGCATGATTTTGTGCTACATAGTTGGCATATCGAGTGCTGGCACATAGATTTCTTTTTATGTCATTTATCATTTATTCATACTTTTAGAAATAAATGAGGACACTTAATCATAGGAAACATGTCAAACAACGAAGAAATCGGGCCTTCGACCAAGATGCGCATTTAGATGGATTATGAGGGTGAACAAGAGTACCTCGACTATTTGACTGCTAAGCAAGGTTTGCAGTGTCGGCCTCGATGATGGTACCGGTTTACATCGACATCGACAGCGCCAAGACCGATGGCGATGCACCGAGACCGTGGGGAAGGTACCGACACCGATGGCGGCACCGAGATCAAGGGGAAGGTACCGCCCCGATGCCGCTACATCAAAAGAGGAAGCATAAGAAGCAGAGGATACGAAAACCTAACAAACTAGGGATTGGACGACTTGTGATCACAAAGATGGCACTTGGCAAGTTTGAGCCGTTAGAGCCGGAAGAACCTCGCAAGTGCTATGGGAACCAAGTAGGATGCATCCTACGGGAATGCGCGAGCATCAACGACGATGACTTAAGGAGTAAAGAACATTTGACGCAGTTGCTCCTAACAAAGTTGCACAAGAGATTCAAGTTCCCCGACCGGGATGATAACATAGAACAACCATGGGATGATCCGAAGATGAAAAAGATTAACAATCACGCCATGGGCATGTTCAGCAATGATTTGGCCTCCTGGAAAACGAGGGTGAAACGAGCTATTGAGGCTGATGAACCCTTGTCCAAGATTCTGGAGGAAAATCCGACACTTACGGAAGAGGAGTTCGAAAAGTTCAAGGACACTTGCGCTACCGAGGCAGCCAAGGCTAAGGCTGCGAAATTCAAGAGCCTTCACCAAAGGAACACAGGAAGCATCGCCGGAAGCCGTGGGCTACCTCGGTAAAAGGCCCATATGGGATAAGGAGGACGCGGAACGTGAAGCCGCTGGTCTCCTGCACTCTTCGCTGAAAGTTCACCAACCCCTTGGAGCATGACTTCATCAGGGCCCGCTACAAGTGGGACAGGGAAAAAGGTTTTTACACGGACAAGATCACGAGGAAATTGATTAGACTACTGGAGAAGCAACACCAGCTTGCAGCCGAAAGCCCTATTCGATGAGGCCCAAGTGGGACACCCCTCTCAACCGGCCTTGAACAAACTTAAGGGACTCCCTTTGGATCAGCAGCCGCAATATGGTCGTGGTGCACGGCGCCGAGACGCATAATTACATGGAAGGTGTTTTACAACGAGGGCCCGGAGGCCAAGAAGCTGAAAACGGTTTAGTCAGCGGACATCAACGCCAAGGTGAAGCTTGCGGTCGAGAAAATAGCAGCCGAGGACGCGAAAAAAGCAGCCGAGGACAAATATGAGTTGCTACAAAGAAAATCAATGCACCAGAATCGTCGCAGTAAATGATTTCGCTACTAACTTGGTTCCAGTTATCATCAACTGGGCGAAGGAAAATCTAGACAAGACGGTACATGATTTCCCGATGCCCGGTTTCATCGGGAGCAACTCCATGAACAACAACACCACCATCACTTGCTCACGCAACCGGGCCTCCTCTCGCAGCCGCTCCCGCTCATAGCAGCCCATCCTCGCCTCAAAGCGCTTAGGTGGGCCTTCGTCTTTGGCTGAGCTCGACGCCACACGGTAATTACATGTCGCACTAACATATATATATATATATATATATATATATATAATATTCCATTTTGTTGCCTTTCGGTTGTTTTACGCCACGTATATATGTGTTTGCAGGCGAAAGAAACCCCGTGGCACCATACTCTACTTGATCAAAGGCCGAAGGTGGACGTGGGAAAGGGGATGATAATGGACCCCTCTCAACGACGCTCCACAACCAGCCGATCTCACTGGGCACTTCAGTGGTTAGCTTGACCAGTGTGAAATCGGGCACGAGGATTTCCTCCTCCAAGATAAAGATGTGGGAGCGGACGACGAGACCCTGCCATGGATTGGAAGCTGCAAGAATTGGGTGCTGCTATGGCCGAAGAATCTTATTCGTCTGGAGCCGGCCGAGAGCTCACCAATAACTACCACACATCAACAAGCATGTGCGAAGACCACCACCCCGCCTACGCAATTACCAGCTCATGTAGTGCCGGGTGAGAGCGGCGGACGACATGATGAAGGGGGTGCAATAGTACTGGCTGATGTAATTTCTCCTCAGAGAATGTAGAATGGATGATGAGACGGAGGTCGACCCTATGGATTACCTCAATACAAACGCGTATGATCAGAATATAGATATGATGAGTCAACCATATGATGAATCGGGCTATCAGCTTGCTAATGAGGATATGGATGATATGCCCGGCAGGGTCGCATTACCATGGATTGCAAAAACTCTCTCTTCATGAAATCCTCACAGACACGCTCAAGATGCCGCCTCAACACAGGCTCAACTAGCCGGGCGCGAGGGTCGTGACAAAGATTTAGCCCGGGAACACTGGGCAGGGGTTAAGGAAGGGTCTGGAAGGTGTGCCCAAGAAAAAGGAGAGGAAGAGATCGGGGAAGGTAACTGCCTCCAAACAAGCCAGAGCACATAGCAGCCAGACGATGCATTCTGAAGAGCGTGTACCCGTGAAAAGTGCGGGCATGTTCCATCTCACGGGCTGGAGGCACTATCAGGGGATCTCAGGAGACTGCATGACCATGTGCTGTCGACTGAGAAAAGCCTACTAGCCTCAAAGGATCCAGGATATCCGACATACGCGGCTCGTGTGCCTGAGGGGAAGTGCTACGTCGAGACACAGCCCGTGGAGGTGTTCTTCCTGCGGTTTGACAATATCTTTGATATGTTTCTTACAAGGAGGCTTTATTTTACTTTCGTCCGCCTTTTTGCGCTACATATGAGCTCCGTCATGTAGAGTGAAGAAGTCTCGCGAATCTGTGTGGCGGTTCCGTACTACATGCACGAAGTCTTTCTTGAGTCTCGGGCGACTTTGAGCGTGAAACTGCTAGGGAGTACCTCCAAAACTTTATGGTACGTAATAAGGACCGGAAATTGTCCTTGTGCCTTATCATCCAAAGTAAGTGAGTTCCGGACAACCCTTTCAGACATTTCAATCATTCCTTCTCTCTCATATGGGGAATAATTTGAGGTGTCTTTTCCCCGCAGCAACGGGCGCGTCGTCCTTATCGTTCTTTACCCGCAAGTCTCCCACGCCGTGTATTTTGACCCTTCCAGAGACTACGAGAAAAAAGACTACACCCACATAATGAATATTCTAGATGATGCTCTCCAAGGCTTCAGCTTTAGAGGTGGCCACGTGCAGATCAAGAAACAAAGGAACAAGAAGATGGGTTTCACAAGATAAAACTAACTTCTCCTGCATCCATGTCCCAAAATCAAGCAAGAAGGATGGATTCTACATCGTCCATCTCATGATTCAGTTCAACACGGATCACCAAAAGCTTCGCATTAACAGCAGAAATGATGATCGTATCCACAAGTGGCTAGAATCTCATGGAGAAGCGGATTATAAACTTAGAGATGACTTCTTTCACATCCAAAGCGACATTGCGCATTTATCATCATGAAAGAATCGTCGATGAGAAGGGGATGTTCCACCACGGCCCTATATCGCGAAATGACGTCCCGAACTCGCATAGGCATGCAACGCCTAGACCTCACGTCGTTCAAGAAGCTAGGGTTCGTCCTCGATGATATGGAAGGATGGAACTTCTAGTGATTTATGATGCCGATGATGATGATATGTGTCGGTTGAACTTGTATACTTCTTGTAGCGATGAAACTTTGTGATGCCCACGGTCCATGTGTTGAACTTGCGTAATGCTACTTTGTTAGTTTGCGTACGATGACCTGTGTACCTCTAGTTAATTAATTTGCGTACTGTATGTTGCATCTAGTTGCTAACCCTTTCTTTTCGGTGTTGCTCTAGTATATTTTGTTGCATATATATGATTGTACATCCTCTTCATGAACATGCATCTCTAACAGGTACCTAGTTTCTTGATGGCGAGATGGAATTGCTATGTCGTGGTACAAAGGGAAGGTTCCGGGGGTGTACAACGAGTGGCATGAGTGTCAGGCGCAAGTTAATGGGTTCACGGGCGCCAGCCATAAAGGCTTCAAAAGCAGACAAGAAGGAGAAGCTAGTTACTTGAGGTTCATGCTAGCGCAAGAGAGGACTCGTAACCGCCATCTCATGTACTGCATAGTTCCGCTCTCACTCATAGTGATAGCACTTCTTGCGTATACCTTTGTTTAGATGGATGACGTTGTTGTAGTTGCAAGTATTCGAGACTTGCATGTATCACTTTGTGTTGGATGATGATTATGATGAGACTATTTGTATGTACATGCTATGATTACATTTGTGGTCTCGCAGACATTTGTATGTGTATATTATGACATTTCTATGTGCTAAAGATTCTTCTATAAAGCCTGTTCAAATACAAAACAAATATGCCAAAAAAATAAAAATAAAACCTACTTAAATTAGCAGTAGCGAGTGTACAAAAGTTAGCAGCAGCGCCGCTATAGCAGTAGCGCGTCAAGGTAAAGCGTGCTAGAGATAATAGCAGTAGCGAGCTTCTGCGAACAGCGCTGCTGATACACTTGTGTAGCAGTAGCGCCGGTGAGCACGCGCTGCTGCTATGTGTTAGCTGTAGCGCCTTATTAGTAGCACCTATCCCCGCGCTACTGATACATATAAAACCCGCGCTGCTGCTAGCCTTTTCCCTAGTAGTGCCACCGGCACCGTCACAGCCAGGACAGCAGGAGGTGCTGGCGGCACTAGCCCGCGCACATCAAAGGTTGGCATGGCGGCCACAACCTGCGCCCCGTCCTTGCGGCGGAACAAGGGGACGAAGGCACTCGGCGGGTATTCGTGGTCGTCTCCGACCAGGAGGCGAAGAGCCGCGGCCAGCTCTTCGTCAGGCAAGGCCTCCGATCTCAGGCGAAGCTTGTCCTCTTCACCCCCAAGCCTCCATAATGGGCGTGTACGCACCTGAAGTGGGGCCACGCGTAACATCAGGAATTCCCTCAGGAGCATGGCCCCTATAACCTTCGGCGCCTTCATGTTGCCTGACTTCAGGTCAACGTTCATCTTCTCCAGCACCAACGTCGCCCGGTCATTAGTGAGCTTGGCAATAGACCACCCCGCGTCGGACTGGGGCATCTCCGTTGGCAGCACCAAGCATGGGTGGACGCACTTGGCGTCCATCATGACCCACTTGCTCCTGAAGCCGCCGACCTTCTTCCCAACCTTCGAGATCGAGTTGGCCTTGCCGGCCGCAATGAAGTTGGCGCCCCCGGAGGTACGACCCTCGTTGATGTGGAGGAAGAAGAAGTGGTGCAATAGAGCCACGGATGGCATCACGCCGAGATACGCCTCGCAGTAGAAGGCAAAGATTGACAAGAGAAGGACAGAGTTGGGATGAAGATGCAGCACCTGCAGCCCGTAATGGCCAAGGACCTCATAAAAGAAGTCGGAGAAGGGGGGAACCAGCCCCGCGACGATGCTGCTCATGAAGAAGGGGAAGAAAGTGCTTCCCTCGGGCTCCGGCATGGCAGAGACGGCCCGGAGCTCGGTATTCCCCCTCTCGTTGCTCTCTCCCATAGTCAGTAGGCGTGTGGCGGCGAGGTTCTTCTCCGAGACATTGGGCGCATCTAGAGCCGGCTCATACCAGGCGGGTTGTGAAGAAACCTTGACCTTCCGGGGCGCCATTGGCCGCTGATGCGGAAGGGGATGGAAGCAGATCTGGAGATTTTGGAAGCGAGGGGCGAGAAAGGGGATCTGGAGCAAGGCGGAAGAAAGCAATGAAGGCAAGCGTAGCCCGCGCCTGCCTTTTGTCAGACGGGCAGTTACCGAGGCAGCGTGGGGAAGCGGAGATGCCCACATCCAATCAATCACCATGTGTCGACCAAGGCCGCAGGCTATTGGGGCCCGCGGCGCTCTGCACTTGCCCTTTGGCATCGCCTCGAAGCCAAGTCCAAGCGCGCCTTGGGCTCGGGGGCTACTGTCGGCGTTCTAGGAATGGGTGTCCCCGGACTTGCCTACCTGCGGCCCGCGGTGTGGCTTCACTTGCGGCCCAGTATGACCCGTCTTCACCAGCAAGCATTCAAGACCCTCGCGAGGGGCCAAGCCTCGCGAGGCGGACGACACAAGACCTCCTCGGGAGCAGCCTCACCAGGCTGGCTCGCAAGGGGCGGAGAGGTCAAGGCAAGGTGAACCTCACGAGATTCCTACGATGTCAGCCATGACGACCAAGGCCAGGCAGGCGCCAGGGTGCACAGGGTCCTCGCTTCCTCTTTGGTGCTAAGGAGGCAAGCGCATGCAATGAGTACCGAGGCATCGGGCAAAGGTTTCCATATCGGTGCAACAAGATGAAGACCAGCAGGATGCCAGGACGGAGGTCACCGTGGAGCCTAAGACGACTTCTCCACCAGAGCCTTTGGCAGGCGAAGACCACCTTTTGTCAGGATAGCTTTTACTAGCTGTCCCCCTTTCAAATTGGCCGTTGTTGGCTCCCTTCCCGCTCAATATTTGGGGAGAGGACCAGGGCCTCTATAAATAGGACTAGCCACCACAGTAGGAGGCAACTGAGCTAGAACTGATTGAGATCATCCCCACACCACCAAGCACAAGAACACCTCTCCTCGGGAGGCTGTTCTTCCCCTTGTACTGTTCATCCTTAGCCCAAGATGCAATCCACCACCCCCACACTGGAGTAGGGTATTACACCACAACGGTGGCCCGAACTAGTATAAACATTGTGTCTCTTATGTTGTGAGTTTGTCGAGCCAGGTTTCGAGATCGCGGTGAGGGTGAGGGCGTGATTCGTAGGGGGAAACTTCGTGCGCACCCCAGTGTTCGAACCTCAAGGGTTTTGCTGGAATCTAAATTTGACAAGCTTTGCTTGTAGCCCAAGCCAAGCTGTCGCGTGTGTTTGAAATCCGACCGTTGGACACATGTCGGTTCCTTAGTGACCCAGGGTCATTTTGAACATATCATGTCGGGTTGCCTCCTGGCTATAAATAGCCCACCCCCTACACCATAATTTGGTGGCTGCTCAGAATTAGTGCACAGCTTTTGCCGTTTGAAGCCTTTGAGAGATCCTTGCGAGGATAAAGCCCAAAAACACCTAGAACCAAAGAGTGTTAGGCATCACTGAAGTCTTTCTGTTCGCGTGACCTGAAGACTTGTTACACTTGAGGACTGTGTATCGCCCAGCCTGTTAGGCATCACGTTCTAAGGATCCAAGAGTCATTGTGGATCGCCGGTTGTCGGATTTCGGGCTCCACAAAACCCTTAAGATTCGAACACAGGGGCGTGACGAAGATCTCTCCCACTACACGTCTACCTAGCGCCTCGCTCTTCTCCTGGTGGTCGGAATGGAATGCAAGCAAGCAAACAAGTAGAGCACACAAGAGTTTACCCAGGTTCAGGCCACCTTGCGGTGTAAAACCCTACGTCCTGCTTTAGTGGATTGGCCTCGCGAGGGCTCAAGTATGAACAAGTACAGTGGTTTCCTGAGCTCAGGAGGCGAGCTCAAGAGGGGTGAGGAAGCGGATGTTCTTGCTCCTTTGCTATGCTAAGTCCCAATGGGTTGGTTGATGCTCCTCTATGCTAGGAACCCTAGCTACTTATATAGACGGCCAGGGTCCTCTTCCTCTGAAATGTTTAGGCGGGAAGGGAATCCCACAATGGCCATTTGAGCGGGAACACAAGGACGCTCCTATCCTGACAAAAGGTGGTCTTCGCCTGCAAAGAGGGCAGGCGGTGACGCGGTGGTGGGCTCGGTGATGACATCCTTCATGTCGTCCTTGCAGTCTTCTGTCTTGTTGCACCAAAGGGGAAACCTTTGCCTGTCCCCTTGGGGACCTGCGCCTGTGCGGTCTCCTTTGCACCGATATGGAATCTGCGCCTCACGGCGCCGGGCGCTCACTGGCATGGCATGCGCCGGGCGCTCACTGCACGATTCGGCCATTGGCCATCGCCTCCTCCCGAGGCAGCCCTTGCCTTGAGATCTCCGCCCTCCCAAAGCAGCCTAGCCGAGGCCACTCTTGGGAGAGGTCTTGGTTGCCACTCCGGAGCAGCCTAGGTGAGGCCGCTCCCTGAGGAGGTCTTGGTCGTTCTCCTCGCGAGGGCTGGCCCCCTCGCGAGGGTCTTGAGCAGCTGGTCGATCAGCTGGGCTCTACCGGGCCGTACCAGGAACGCGGCATGGGCCGTAGGCAGGCAAGTCTGGGTACCCTGGTTCCCAGTACGCCGACAGTAGCCCCCGGGCCCAAGGCGCGCGCGGAGTTGGCTTCTGGGCACATGACGGTTGGATGGGACGTGGCGACTCCGCTCCCCACGCAGCCTTGGTAACCGTGTGACGAGACGACTCCCTGGCGCGGGCGATGCGACCATAATGGCCATGACGAATCGATGGGTTGCCTTCCTCACCCTATAAATGAGTCCCGGGGGGGAGCCCCCAGGCCATCTTCAAGCCAGCGCCACCATCCTCTCTCCTTCTTTTGTATCCTTTCGCCCCCAAGATTTTCATGGCGCCGCTAAGGAAGTCCTCCGCCACAGAGAGGGGCAAGGGTGCGAAGGAGTTGGTCTTGCCGCCGCCGAAGAGGGGCCGCGGGCGCCCCCACAAGCATGCCGCCATGGCCGTGACGATTCCTCGGGGAAGCGGGCGCGGCTTCTCGGGCTCCGACGGAGTCGCCGGCGAGAGGCGTGGAGCCTCTCCTCTCGATGGGGGCGGTCGTGGCCGCGGTGGTCGAGGTGGCGCAGGGGGGCGACCGGCGCCTATCCGTCCCCTGCGCCGGCAACTCCACTCCTCCGACGCGGCCTCCGAATTCGTGATGTGGGTCGAGAAGCCCGACAGCATGTGGCTCCGGCTTCCCGGCTGGTTCCGCGCCGAACTGCCGGAAGAAGGGCCCGACGGTGTTTGGCTGCAGGCCGACGGGTGCTGTAGCGGAGCCTTCTGGGTGGGGGTAGAGGTCCTCGCTTCAGGCGACGTGTTCCTTGGCCGTGGCTGGCAATCCTTCGCCCGTGCGCGTCGGCTATGGGGAAAGTGCACCCTCCACTTCAAGTACGACGGGGTGTCGTCGCTGCTCGTCAAGGCCTTCTCAGAGGGAGCAAGGCGCCTTGGGTGTTGCCCAGAGGTGGATGACGATGAGGAGGGTGGCGACGGCGTCCTGAGAAGCAGCTCTCCTCTGAAGATGATCTCGGCCTCGGCAGGCTCCGCGGGTCCCCCCTTTGTGGCAGCAGTAGCTCCTCCAGCAGTGGCGGCTTTCCTGGGCGGCCACTCCGCCATGCCTGGCTCGGCGAGGAGGAGGGGCCCTCGCTCCGCCGCTCTTCGGTGAAGCGTGAGGAGTAGGGCTCCGTCTTGGTTGAGGTGCTGACTATGCCGATCCACGGGCTCCGAACCTGCCTGGCTCTTGTTTTTGATTTTCTTCATTTCCTTGCTGTATTTAGTTTAAGCTGCCTCGGGTGGGCGTGTAATGAACAATGGAATGTATACATGAAATGGAAGTCTGCTCTTATTTTCGTTTTGGATGAAATTACTTAGCTTGTGTACTGCGCTCGTCGTGAGACGAAGTCCTGAGGCGGGTGGCCTCCTGATGTCACGAGCCCCCAGGCGAGTCATGAGGACCGCTGGGCTCGGAGCCCCCGAGCGTAGATGAGCCTTGGTGAGTTGAGGAGGGCTCGCACCCTTGAGCTCACTTGAGAGCGCGGAGCAAGTACTGATATGCCAAGGCCTGAGCAAGCTTGGTGAAGTAAGTCATGAGGGCTGAAGAGCCTGACGCCAGAGCCTGAGCAGGCTTGGAAAGGTGAGGTCGTGAGGTCACGGTAGCCGAGAGCTGAGACCGGCTGTATCCCAGCCCCCACGTGCGAGGCCCGCGAGGGAGGATAAGCGGCGCAGCCCGGCCTGAAGAACTGAACTTGGGAACAGCGTGAGAAAAGCGAGCGAAACCTGAGCAAACCGCAATAAACTCGAAAAACTTCATAGCATGGGGTAGAGGAAAGGCTGACAGCCAAGGAAGTAGAAAAGGCTGACAGCCAAACACCAAGGCGAAAAAAGGAAAAAGGTCGCGTCCGACCCCTAGCTACGTCTTCTTCCCAGCGCGGAGCTAAGGACTGCAACTGGGACGTGGGTGGGAGCCTGATCTGAGGGCCCGTAGGCAACGCACAGGAGACTCCGAGGCGTGTACAGCCCCAACTCATTATTACGTGAGAGTGTCACGAGCGGAGACCTTCACGGGCACGGAGCCTTGATTGTCTTCACGGGCACGGAGCCTTGATTATGGATAGAACCTCCTGAGGTGCTGAATGTTCCAGGAATTCTGGATGAGTATCCCATCCTGCGTCTCCAGGCGCACAGCGCCAGGCCTAGAGACACGGGTGATTCTGAACGGGCCTTCCCACATAGGAGAGAGCTTGTGTAGCCCTTCCCTGGAGAGGAACCGCCTCAGGACCAAGTCACCAACTTCCAATGTTCTCGAGCAGACGCTGCGACAATGATACCGCCGCAGCGCATGCTGATATCACGCTGCCCTGAGCGCAGCTCGGCAGCGGCCCTCCTCGCCGAGCATGAGGTCCATCCGCCAGGCGGCGTCCTGGCGTTCCTCATCGAAAGCCAAGACCCGTGGGGAGCGACGCTTGACCTCGTGAGGGAGGACCGCCTCCGCACTTAAACGAGAAAGAACAGGGTTTCTCCCGTAGGTATGGTTGCGGTGGTGCGGATTGACCACAGCACGGACTGAGCTCGTCGATCCAGCCCCTGCTGCAGGCCTCGAGCTTTTTCTTGAAGCTGCGCGTCTTGAGGCCGCGCAGGACCTCTGCGTTGGCACGTTCGGCCTGCCCATTGCTCCTGGGGTGGGCCACAGAGGCGTAGCAGATCTGCGTTCCAAGGTTAGCACAATATGATCTGAAGAGATTGCTCATGAACTGCGAACCATTATCCGTGATGATGCGGTTGGGGACACCGAAGCGGGTCACGAGGCCCTTGATGAACTTGACTGCCGATCCTGCGGGAATCGTGTGCACCGGCTCCACCTCGGCCCACTTGGTAAACTTGTGGACGGCGACATAGAGGAAACGGTAGCCCCCCGCCGCTCGGGGGAACGGTCCCAGGATGTCCAGCCCCCAGACCGCGAAGGGCCAGGAGAGCGGGATGGTCTGAAGATCTTGCGCTGGCTGATGGATTTGCTTGGCATGGAACTGGCATGCCTCGCAGGCTCGCACGAGCTCCGTGGCATCGTCCAACGCTGTGGGCCAGTAGAAGCCGCTGCGAAAGACCTTGCCCACGAGGGTGCGGGACGACGAATGATGGCCGCAATCCCCTCCATGGATGTCGGCCAGCAGATCTTGTCCTTGCCTCCTCGAGATGCATTTTAGTGAGACGCCATTAGGGCGCCTCTTGTAGAGCTCACCATCTTGGATGCAGTAGGCCGAGGTCTGTCGAGCCACGCGTTTCGCGCCTTCCTCCTTCTCCGGCAAGGTGCCGCGCAGTAGGTATGCCTTGAGTTCCTCAGTCCAGCAATCTTCCTCAGGTTCGGCTGCGAGCAGCAGGCGGGCTCCGGAGGGTGGTCCACAGGGTGGTGCGCCGACCTCGGGAGCCGCTGGCAGCCCCTCACGCGTGGATGCCAGCTCTGGAGTAGGTGGTGCTGCCGATGGCCTGAGTAATTGCTCCTCGAAGACACATGGTTCCTGCGGCTCTCGTCGGGAGGCCCTCTTGGCGATGTCGTCTGCTTCCTTATTTGTGCCCCGCGGCACGTGCTGCAGCTCCAGTCCTAGGAACCGCTTCTCCATCTTGTGCACCTCCTCCAGATACGCTTCCATGTGTTCATCCTTGGGCTTGTACTCTTTGTTAGAGAAGTTGACGAGGAGCTGCGAGTCGCCTTTGATGGTGAGACGCTTCACCCCTTGTGCGGCCGCGACCTTGAGCCTAGCGATTAGGCCCTCGTACTCTGTGACGTTGTTGGAGACCTTTTCGCCATGCTGGAAGCAAAGTTGCACAGTGTAGCGGAGCTTGTCCTGAGTGGGTGATACCAGCATGGCGCCAGTCCACGCGCCGAGGCGCGAGAAGGCACCATCGAAATATACCACCCATCCTTCCAGAGTTTCTTTGCCCGGGGCCAGCAAGCGGTCCTCGCCAGCCCTTTGGTCCGGAGCGTCAGTCCACTCTGCCACGAAATCAGCCAGCGCTGCCCCCTTGATGACCCGCGTGGTGCTGAACTCCTGCTGGAACGCCTGTAGCTCGATGTTCCACTCAGCAACCCTCCCGACGACGTTCGGGCCCCGGAGTACCTTCTCCAGGGGGTAGGCTGAGACGACCTTGATGGGATGGCCTTGAAAATAGTGGCGCAGCTTCCTGGAAGCAACAAGGAGCGCCAACAGCAGCTTCTGGGGCATGGAGTAGCGCGAGCGAGCGTCGCGGAGCACGATGCTGACGAAGTACACGGGATGCTCCACGAGGGTTGGTGATGCGGGATCCTCAGGCGTTTCTGATGGCTCAGGAGCTTTACATAGGCCGGCGGGGTCGACAGACGTTGCGGCCGTGTCGGCTCCGGAGGTCGTGTCATGAGGCAGCGGACTTCTGGAGGGCATCGGGTCATTCCGCGAGCTCTGGCCCCTGACCCTTACCTCTCGTGCCACTACCAGCGCCGCGCTGGTGGAGTGAGGCGTAGCGGCGAGATAAAGGATCAAGGGCTCCTGAGGCCTTGGCGCCACCAAAACCGGCGGGCTGGTGAGGTACTTCTTGAGATCATGGTAGGCAGCGTCGGCCTCCGGAGTCCACTCAAAAGGCACCTTCCTCTTCATGAGCTTGAAGAAGGGGAGGGCGCGCTCGCCGAGCTTCGAGATGAAACGCCCCAAGGACGTCACACGTCCCGCAAGTTTCTGCATTTACTTCAGGGTCGCGGGCGGATTCATTCTCTCGATGGCTTTGACCTTCTCCGGCTTGGCTTCAATGCCCCAGTGCGAGACCAGGAATCCTAGCAGCTTGCCCGAGGGGACCCCAAACACACATTTTTCCAGGTTGAGGCATAAGTTCACCTTGCGCAGGTTGGCGAATGTTTCCTCCAAGTCCCCGATAAGGGTCTTGGCCTCCTTGGACTTGACCATGATGTCGTCTACGTAGGCCTCTGTGTTCTTCCCGAGCAGAGGGCCGAGGGTGATGTGCATCAGCCGCTGGAAGGTGGCACATGCATTCCTCAGCCCGAAGGGCATGCAGATGTAGCAATAGGTCCCGCATGGGGCCAGGAACGACGTCTTTTCTACGTATTGTACTGCCATTTTGATCTAGTGGTAGCCCGAGAAGGCGTCGAGGAAGCAAAGCAGGTCGCACTCGGCTGTTGAATCCACGATCTGGTCGATGCGAGGGAGAGGGAAGAGGGAGAGGGAACGGGTCCTTAGGGTAGAACTTGTTGAGGCTCATGAAGTCGACGCACATGTGCTCTTTGCCTCCTTTCTTTGGGACGATGACGGGGTTGGCCAACCATTCTCGGTGGCGCACCTCCCGGATAACGCCTGCTTCTTCCAGCTTCCGGACCTCTTGGACGATGAAGGCCTGCTATTCTGGAGCCTGCTGCCGCGCCTTTTGCTTGATAGGTTGTGCGTTCGGGCACACCGCGAGGTGGTGTTCGATGACGTGCCTAGGCACCCCGACCAGGTCGGTCGCCTTCCATGCGAACACGTCCTTGTTCGCCCCGAGGGAGGCCACCAACGCCTCCTCTTGCTCTGGAAGCAGGCCCGCACCAATGGTGAAAGTGGAGCTCGCGTCTCCCTCATCGACGGGTACCTGCTTGGTCTCGGCGCGATCCTGAGAGAATAGCTATTTCTTTTTGGCTGGAGCGGCTTCTGCGGCCTCCGGAGCCCCCTCTGCGCTTGGGCGAGTCGCGGCAGCAGCTCGATAAGCGTGCTCGAGGACCTGAAGAGCGGCCTTGGTGTCTCCTTTGATGGTGATGGTGCCACTTCTCCCGGGCATCTTGACGATGTTGTAGCCCAGGTGAGTCGCCGCCATGAACTTGGCCAGGGCCGGGAAACCGAGGATGGCGTTGTAGGGCAGGTGGATAGGCGCGACGTCGAAGTCGATGAGCTTGGTCCAAAGAATTGGCGTAAGGCCCCAAGGTGACGGGGAGGCGGACCTGCCCGAGCGGGATGGCCGAGACCGCGACCCCCGAGAAGGGTTTGGTGGGGAGGAGCCGCCCGTAGGCCACCGGTAGACGACCAAAGGCCTCCGCAGAGAGGATGTTGAGCCGGGTGCCGCCGTCGACAAGGGTCCTTGTGACGGCCACCCCACATATGGTGGGGGTACATACCGTGGGGAGGATGCATGCGCCGGTTGTAGCTCTGGTGCGGTCGCTGGGGCCGAAGACGATGGTGTGCCCCCGCGCGTCTAGCCCCTATGGGGCCTCCTGCGGCCAAGCGGCAGCCCCCGGTCGTCGAAGGTGTGATTTAGCGTGACGGGCCGACGCCGGCGCCTGGGATCCTCCGATGATGCAGGCGGCCCCGCGGCACGGTGGCGCCCCGCCGGCATCGTCCAGCAGCTCGCCGAGGCGAGCCACCCAAGCGTCAAGTTCCGCTGCAGACGGCCGGTGTCGGAGCATCTCCTGGGCCGTTAGAAGCGCCGCCGGCGAGGCCAGGGGACGCGGGAGTGGCGTAGCGGGCCGCTCCCCAGTGGCCTGGCCCGCGATTGGGTCGTCGACATGGAGGACGAAGCGCCCGTGAGCGACGCGGTCCACCGATGCCGCCCGGGCAAAGGGAACGGCTCCATCCTCCGCGCGGATGCAGCAGGCAGGTGTCGCCATGGCGACGTAGGGCAGAAGAGGGGAGGCGAAGTCGTCGGAGAGGCGAGATCTCGACACGCCCCCTACCTGGCGCGCCAAATGTCGGATTTCGGGCTCCGCAAAACCCTTAAGATTCGAACACAGGGGCGTGACGAAGATCTCTCCCACTACACGTCTACCTAGCGCCTCGCTCTTCTCCTGGTGGTGGGAATGGAATGCAAGCAAGCAAACAAGTAGAGCACACAAGAGTTTACAAAGGTTCAGGCCACCTTGCGGTGTAAAACCCTACGTCCTGGTTTAGTGGATTGGCCTCGCGAGGGCTCAAGTATGAACAAGTAGAGTGGTATCCTGAGCTCAGGAGGCGAGCTCAAGAGGGGTGAGGAAGCGGATGTTCTTGCTCCTTTGCTATGCTAAGTACCAATGGGTTGGTCGATGCTCCTCTATGCTAGGAACCCTAGCTACTTATATAGACGGCCAGGGTCCTCTTCCCCCGAAATGTTTAGGCGGGAAGGGAATCCCACAACGGCCGTTTGAGCGGGAACACAAGGACGCTCCTATCCTGACAAAAGGTGGTCTTCGCCTGCAAAGAGGGCAGGCGGTGACGCGGTGGTGGGCTCAGCGATGACATCCTTCCTGCCGTCCTTGCGGTCCTCGGTCTTGTTGCACCAAAGGGGAAACCTTTGCCTAGCCCCTCGGGGACTTGCGCCTGTGCGGTCTCCTTTGCACCGATATGGAAACTGCACTCGCTGGCACGCGCTTGCCCCCGCTGGCATGGTTCGTCATGGCTTGCATCACTGCCTCCTCCCGAGGCAGCCCTTGCCTTGAGATCTCCGCCCTCCCGAAGCAGCCTAGCCGAGGCCACTCTTGGGAGAGGTCTTGGTTGCCCCTCCGGAGCAGCCTAGGTGAGGCCGCTCCCTGAGGAGGTCTTGGTTGTTCGCCTTGCGAGGGTCTTGAGCAGCTGGTCGATCAGCTGGGCTCTACCGGGTCGTACCAGGAACGCAACGTGGGCCGCAGGCAGGCAAGTCTGGGTACCCTGGTTCCCAGTATGGCGACACCGGTGAACGAAGTTTGTGAAGGTTTGGAAGTCTACCTTGTATACTTACCAGTGATTGGGCGAGGACTGGGTGTCCTTAGCTCAAGGGGAATAAGGTGAAGACGTTGTCTTCTGAGTTCAATATCAGCCTCTCTAACCAGACGTACAGTTGTCACAGAAACTGGAACTGGTCTACCAAATCCTAGTCTTCACCAAGCTACTATTTCTATCCCCCACCTAGTTTACATTTCATTTTGTCTTCGTGAAGTCATTGCTTGCTTGCGTGATCTGTTTGACTTCATTGTGCGAAGACTATCACATGTTTGGCTTCATACCGTCTTCCATTCTAATCTGTACTACCTAGCTGCTTTTAGTCCTCGTGCTTTCATTACTAGGCTTACTTGACTATGGTCTGTCTAGAGTAGTTTATCTTTCACTACATATTATATAGGTTCTATTTGATTGTTTGCCTTCAAAGACCATGTGTTTTGAATACCTCCATAAATAATCGCCTATTCACCGCCCCCTCTAGTTGATAACTAGAACTTTCAAGATGCAAATCCAAACAAGGAGGAGCGGGGCAACAGAGACAGTTCCAAGGTCACGACAATGAAGGAGGTGGTGCAACGGCCAGTGTACTTCGTCAGCACCCTATTGCGGGGGGCTAGGTCGAGGTACTCTGGCATGCAAAATTTTATTTCTGGCCTCATCATAGCCTCAAATAAACTGCGCCACTACTTCCAAGCCCACGAGATCACGGTAGTCACCCGCTTCCCCTTGTAATGGATACTGAGGAACCCCGAGGCCACTGGCAGAATAGTGGAATGGGCATTGGAGTTATCCAGCTTTGGTTTGAAGTTTGAGAGCACGTCAACTATTCAGAGCAGAGCACTAGCGGAGTGGACACCTACCCCTGACGAAGAAGTGCTTGAGACAGTCATCCCTAGCAAGGAAGTGCCCCAAGAATGGGTCATGTACTTTGATGGTGCCTTCTCCCTGCAAGGTGCAGAAGCTGGCGTGGTTTCGTTGCTCCCACTGGGAGCACCTCAAGTGTGTGGTTCAAATGCATTCCCTCGGGAGAAGGCTACCAACAATACTGCAGAGTATGAAGGACTCCTTGTCGGGCTCCGGATCTCCACAGAACTGGGAATCAAGAAGTTGGTCGTTCTTGGAGATTCGCAATTTGTGGTGAGGCAATTAAACAAGGATTATCAAAGCCTATTGATGGAGGCATACGTAGAGGAAGTGAGAAAGTTTGAGGATCACTTTGATAGATTACAAACAGAGCACATGCCACGTGCAGAAAACAGCATTGCTGATCATCTGTCAAAGTGCGCTGTGCAAAAACTCCCTATGGAACCAGGGACTTTTTGTTCTCCATCTGACTCAACCCTCTGTATCCCCGGCAACAATGGCCCGAAAGAGGAGGAAACTAGACTCCGGCAAGCCTCTCCTAGCAGAGCTTCCTGAAGCCCCCGACAGAGAGCTTGGCGGGAACAACTCCCCTTCGATCGGTGAGCTGCACCCTCCCGCCAAACTACCAGTCTTTGCGGTTGAGGCATGCGCTCCCGTCAACGAGAAGGCGCCATCGGTCCTTGTTGCCGAGCCTCAGGCTCCAACTTGGGCGCGACACATAGTCCATTTCGTCCAAACAAGGGAACTTCTCAAAGAGCAAGAAGAAGTTGAAAGAGTAGCCCGGAGGGCCAGTATTTATCACTTCATTGATGACACACTATACAGAAGAAGGCCAATGGTGTGCAATTGAAGTGCATTTGACGGGAAGAAGGAAAGTAACTGTTGGCAGAGATACACAAGGGTATGTGTGGCTCCCATATTGGATCAAGGACCCTGGTTGGAAAAGCTTTCTGCCAAGGTTTCTACTGGCCCACGGCCCTCCAAGATGCAATTGAGCTAGTCACCAAGTGTGAAGCCAGCCTGTTCCACTCCAAGAATATCCATCAGCCTGCTCAAGCTCTCCAAACAATCCCTTTGTCATGGCCATTTTCGGTCTGGGGGCTCAACATCTTGGGCCCCTTCCCCCGTGCTACCGGTGGCTTTGAATTCTTGTACGTTGCAATCGACAAGTTTACAAAGTGGCCAAAAGTGGAGCCCGTGAGGAAGGTGACCACACAGTCAGCTATCAAGTTCTTGAAAGGATTGGTGTGCCACTTCAACGTACCCACCAGAATCATCACTGAGAATGGCACACAATTCACAAGCCATGCCTTCATGCAATACGTTCAAGCCCTCGGAAGCAAAGTCTCGTTTGCCTCTATTGCCCATCCCAGAAGCAACAGACAAGCTGAGAGGGAGAATGCTGAAGTGTTGCGACTGCGAGGACTCAGGACAAGAACATTTGATAGGCTGCAGAAGTGTGGCAGGCGATGGATCGACGAGCTGCCGGTGGTTCTTTGGTCCATCCGTACATCACCAAATTTACCTAACGGCCAGACTCCCTTCTCCCTAGTCTATGGGGCAGAAGCAGTGATCCCCATGAAACTCATATACGGATCACCTCGAGTACTTGCCTACGATGAAGTAGCGCAAGAACAGCACCGACGTGACGACACTGTGCTACTTGAGGAGAACCGTCTCCGGGCTGCTACGTGTGCTGCATGCTACCAGCAAGCCTTGCGTCGCTATCACACCAGCAAGGTTCATGCCAGGAGCTTTGAGGAAGGCAACCTTGTCCTTAGGCGTGTTCAATCCGCCAAGGGTGCAAACAAGTTGGCGTCGAAGTGGGAAGGCCCTTACCGGGTAGTACGAGTCACCAGACCCAGTGCACTCCGTCTGGAGACCAGAGACGGCATTCGGTTGCAAAACTCATGGAACATTGAGCATCTCCGTAAGTTCTACCCGTAAGGCGCGGCTGTTGGGCCCTGCCCGACAACCACCCTTTTGTACAAGCCTTGTCGATGTTGCATGTAAGCCTTTGTACAAAGCCAGGCGCAGACCCTGAGCAACAGATAGATAAATGAAGCCCTTGGGGCCCCAAAGAAGCTTGCATGCATGCATAACCATATCATGAGCATAGCATGATCATGTAGATAAGATCATATGTAGCTCTGTTTTCATCTGCACTAAGCTACAGGGTTCTTGCTGCGGACTTGGTCTCGAAGAGAAGAAATGGAGACGAGCCTACATAATGGTCCCTGACAAGCCAAACAGATAAGTTCCTTCTTATCCATACCTGTTCTGTAAAGTGAAAACTTGTGCATATGAAAACCTCGTCACCTTCGGAACATCGGTGCTCCCATCCTTTGACCCGAACGATGCTTCGGTCCAGGTGGTCGCAGTGGCCTTTGACGGAGAAGGTTCAACGAGGGGATGGCCCCTTTTTGTAGTTTTTTGCCTGGTAGGCCTAGCCCCACGGCAACAAACTAAACGCACCAACTGGATAGCCTGTCGGAGGAAACTTCTTTACTTAAATGTAAAGAGGCATCTCACCTCTGCATGGACATGATACATGCACATGTACCTGGCAAGGCTTTTCTTTTTCATTAATATGCTGATAAGCAAGTACAAATACTACAGAACACAAACATGGATAAGGAAGATTACATAATTCAAACTAAAGTTTGGCAAATGTCTACACATTTTAGACTGAAAAAAGATAAGTTCCCATAATACCTTTCTTGTCCCTCTTCTCCTAGGCACTGTGGTTAGAGGTGAAGAGGGCAAAAGGAGTGCATGAGCAGAAGCCTAGCCCGATCCCGTCAGGACCTGTCGGATGCAACCTGACAAGATCGGGAGTGGCGAGGCTGCGAAGGACGAGGATTGGGGGAGCAGCTCGGCGGTGCCCTGGTCACCACCCCCAAGGCCAGCAAGAAGCCCCAGCGCAAGCACCGACAGGGAGGGCCACCGGAGCTTAGCTGGAAGACTGCTGGAGGAGGCGAAGGCACTAAGAGAGCGACCCCCTCCCCGGTAACCGTCCTGAAGAGGCCGGTGATGATGGTGCCGGGGAGGGAGGGGAAGAGTGGAAAGACGAGGCAGCAGGCCGGCAATATAAGATGAAGGTGTCGTTGCCATCATACTCCAACCTGACGCCCTGCCAGCCGCCTTCTCCGTCTTCCCTCTTTTTTCCTCATCACCATCGTTCCTGGAAGACGCCGGACCCTCGGCCCGTCGCCTCCCCTGGAGAAGCGGTAGACGATGGCGACGTCCAAGACGCGCGAGGAGCACCACGCCCCACCTTGGCGGGCAGGAAGGCACCGTCATCTTCAGCGTTAACCCCGGATCCACTGGAACGAGCAATGCTGGGATTACCAAGGATCCCGAGCACTGCACCCCAAACAGGCGCCGGAAGCCCTAGGAGCCTCGCAGTCGGGATGACGGGCCTCGGTGACTTGCAGCAAGGACAAGCACTCCCTACCAGGCGGCCGACTCATGTGGGGGATACGGGTGTTTCACCATTTTGGAGAAGCGTAACGCCTCCCACACCGCAAACGATTCGGCGCCCACATCTTCGACCGCAGAATCTCCTATGACCCCAGACCAACCTCACTCCCTGAGCACCAACACGAGCGTTCGGCATCGTCGACCGCGAGCTAGAGCCTTGGGCCTAGCCCCGATCTCTCTCCCTCAACATAACAAAGAAAGAGGCAAGGAATGAAAGGCGAGAGGTGCGTGGATGAGCATTTCCGCTCCTTCTCACCTGCTTTTTATAGGCAGATCGGGGCGTGGGGCTGTTCCTCCACCCCCACCCCAGAGGAGTTCTCACCGATCTGACCGGTCTAAACCACCACCAAAGGCCGGATCCGATTGCCGCCTCCTTCCACCAATGCAAGAAGACCGGGCCCCTGCCATGGCGCTCTCTTCCACACCACACGCCTCTGTTACCTACCCCACTCAATGCATGCAACATACGTGGCAAAGGATAAGGGTATGGTGGGATGAGTGAATTGGCAGTTACTCCCCCATGCGTTAAAGACAATCATGGGCCATTACAGAGCTCGCCCCACTACAACTGGCATGACACGACGCACGGAGAAATCGGGAACTGACTCGAGCACATGTTAATGAAGAAGCAAAGAAGATCTTAAAGGATGAGCTACCACAACCTCCTTGCCTGTGTACTAGACAAGTCCTTCCCCGATGATGCTCGGCAGTGTGTTCAGGCCAGGCACAGGGGCTCCTGTCGATGCAACAAACCCGAGGCATGTGTTGCCCGGACTGTACACAGGCTCGAGAGCAAGGTTGCAACATCCAAGACAAGGCCAAGCAAAAGAGATAGCTCTTTGGGAGATCAAAGGGCGGATCAAGAAGACCAAGAGGAGACAAAGGAACAAGACATCACTAAGGAAAAACCTCCCTTGTCAGGCAGGCGAGCCTGGCGAGGTCGAGACTACCCCAAATACAAGTCTCAAGACCGCCCCGGCAAGCTTGCCGGGGACGCCGAGGGCAGATTACCCCACCAAGGCTCCACCGCTCCACCTCACAACAACGCAAGTCACCTATCGGTGCGGTGTCGACCCCCCAAGTGATTAAGTGGTTGTTATTTGGCACGTGGCAACCATTTCTAAAGGAAATCACCTCCAGATGACACCCATCCAGGGGCGTGTCATGTAGGCAGGCGAGTAGGTGGCTTAATGGCATGGCAAGGCTTGTGGGGCTACACCTATGATGTGAGACTAAGTGGTTCATTTAATGCGCCTTGTCCTGTCTGCAGAGTTAGGTATGACATCACTGTTCACTATCTAATCAGTACGTAATGACTGATTTCCCATTGTGGTGACCCCCCTTGATCTATAAAAGGAGGCCGTGGCAACCTTAGAAAGGATTTGGACCCTTGTACACTCGTACGCACGTAGCTGCTCTCGTCCCGAGATGACCTTGCCGGGCTAGAGCACCGCACCACCACCACAATCCTTTCATCAATCCACCAAAGCAGAGTAGGGTTTTATGCCTCGCGGTGGCCTGGACCTAGGTAAAACTGCTTGTGTCATCACTGTCGTGCTATGCTACGCTCTCCACCCTTTGTGCAATGTGCTCATCCCCCTTGCCGAACCACAAGTGTCAGATGGTCCCATAGGTGGCCATGTTATTCCACAACACTCTCAAAATAATATAAGTGAAGCATGAGTGTTCAATAATTTCTATAAAATAAAGCCACCGCCGTGCTCTAAAAAGATATAAGTGAATCATTAGAGCAAACTGCCTAGCTCAAAAGATATGAGTTAAGCACATAGAGTATTCTAATAAATTCACGATTCATGTGTGTCCCTCTCAAAAGGTGTGTATAGCAAGGATGATTGTGGCAAACTAAAAATCAAAGACTCATATCATACAAGACGCTCCAAGCAAAACACATATCATGTGGTGAATAAAAATATAGCCTCAAGTAAATTTACCTGTGGAACAAAGACGAAAGAGGGGATGCCATCCGAGGCATCCCCAAGCTTAGGATCTTGCCACTCATTATTCCATAGACCATCAAATCTTTACCCAAAACTTGAAAACTTCACAACAGAAAACTCAACAGAAAACTCATGAGATCCGTTAGTATAATAAAGTAAATCACTACTTTAGATATTGTTGTGAACTCATTCTAAATTTATATTGGTGTTATATCTACTGTTTTCCAACTTGTACATGGTTCATACCCCCCGATAGTACCCATATATTCATCAAAATAAGCAAACAACACATAGAAAACAGAATCTGTCAAATACAGAACAGTCTGTAGTAATCTGTAAACTTCGTATACTTATGGAACTCCAAAAATTCTGAATAATTAGGACAACATAGGATATTCATATATCAATCTTGTGTGAAAACTTCAGAATTTTTCCATGCTCCAATTAATTTAAACAATTCTATTATTGGAGCAAAATTTTCTGTTTTTCCAGCAAATCCAAATCAACGATATACCAAATATCCCAAAGGTCTTGCTTGCCTCAAACACTAACTAAAACACCAAAACACAATTACTACAAAAGTAATAATGTGTATTTATTGAAGAATAGAACAAAAACAAAAAATGCAAAAGTAAAATTGGGTTGCCTCCCAACAAGTGCTATTGTTTAATGCCCCTAGCTAGATAGATCTGGGTATTGTCATCTTTGGTATTAAATCCATAAGTAGCCCTCATAATAGATTCATATGTCAACTTAATTTTCATTATTGGAAAGTGTTCCAAGCCCTTCCTTAATGGAAATTGAAATCTAATGTTTCCTTCTTTCATATCAATAATTGCACCAATCGTTCTAAGGAAATGTCTACCAAGAATAATAGGACATGTAGGATTGCAATCTATATCAAGCACAATAAAATCTATGGGTAAATAATTCCTATTTGCAAAAATAAGAACACCATTAATCCTTCCCATAGGTTTTTTAGTATTAGAATCTGCTATATGCAAATTCAAAGAACAATCATCAAATTTCTGGAAACCTAGCACATCACATAATTTTTATGGAATAGTGGAAACACCCACACCCAAATCACACAAAGCATTACACTCATAATCTTTAATTCTTATCTTAGTAGTAGGTTCCCACTCATCATAAAGCTTTCTAGGGATTGAAACTTCCAACTCAAGTTTTTCTTCAAAGGATTTCATCATAACATCAATGATATGTTTAGTAAAAGCTTACGTAGGTGTGCCATTGCTCGTTATAAATCCTACGCCTCCCACGGCATTCGGAAGAATGCTCACGTTCATCCCTATCTCCTCCCCCTCCCTCTCATGTCGACCACCATGGCATCGCCCCTGACAAACCCTAGGCGCCCCTCGCTGCACTACATGGACGGTCACACGTCGCCGTTCCGTTCCTTGCCGCCACTAGTCGAGGAGGACGCGTCGGTGTTCCCAGTCTCGCCTGCACGCACGTCGGAGGACGCGTCGGCTCCCTGCTATGAGGAGAACATCGTGCTGCCTACCGAGCCCCCAACCTTAAGGAGCTTTGGAAAGAAATGGAGGTTGCCTTGTGGGAGGCTTTGCCTCCGGCAGAGCGCGTCAAAATAGAGGCGGAGAAGAAGGCCCAGGAAGAGAAATGCGCCACGAGGCATGTTGACTGGCAGGCCTATGTCATGTCTGAGAGAGTTAGGCAATTGGCGCTTTGGCAAAAGGCTCGTGCGAGCACCGTGAGGGTGGTGGAGGACGCCTGTGCCAAAGCCCTGAGTGCAGTCGGGCCCAAGCGCCTCATCTACGCTTGGCGGTACTTGGACCGGGTGCATGCTTCCAGCGAGAAGGAGTACCTGTTGGCGCCAGATCACCACACCGGTGAGATCGCGCTGGCCTGCCGGCAAGCCGCCAATCAGCACCTTGCAAGTTGCGAGGTTGAGGAAGAGGTGTTGTGTTGGCGCACTGGGAAACGACCGCACACCAGGGCACTCGTGGCACGCTACAAGCGCTCCTGTGAGCGTCGTGGCTTTTATTAGGATTAATTTAGTTTCGTAAGGCGATCTCATTAGTTTTGGGATGCAAACGATAAATCCCGAACGTTCGGGAATTATTAGCGTCCTTGATTAAGTATGTAAAAGTAAAATTTTGGAAACATTGTGCATCCATGCGCATTTTGTAAGTACGTGCATATAGCACAAACTTAACTATATATCGCACTACACGTCTCTCTCTATATATATGCTTGAAGACTATGCTACAACTATTACTTATCTACGTACAAATGCACATTTTAACATTACGATGTGGTTTTTGTAAAAGTAGAAAAACAACACTAGTCAATCTTGTGAAACGATTCAATGCAAAAGAAATGCAAATATGCTCGTTTGATTGTTTACTTTTAGCTTCCTTCTCTGTGGTTATTTCTCTATCGTACTTTGTACGGAGTATCTCACTGGTCTGGAAGGCATGCAAATTCCCAAACCGCTTCGTACACCCTGAATTGAATTTTTTGACTAACAAGTTGTGTCGTGCAATTGGAATTCCAACTTGAGTACTACTACTAGGAGTAGCAGGGGGCCAGTTCTATTAGGCTTCTAGATTAGTAATCCCATAACTACTACCTCCGTCCTAGTTTATTGGTCCCCATTGTAATCTATGTCAAATTTTGACCATAAATTTAACTAATGAAATGTTTATGCATGCCACCAAAAATTATATAACTCTTGTTCACATGCACTAACATTTTATCAGTTAAATCTTTGGTCAAAATTTAGCACAGATTACAATGGTGACTAATAAACAAGGACGGAGGTAGTAGTTTAGAAGCCCAAATGAATGAGTGAGGTGCCTTATGTCACTTCCCACTGTGACTAGTCTTATGGGAAAAGCTGGGTAAGAGATGGCTTATTTTTTAAGCCGCCAAAAGAACTGGCCCTAGGAGTAGTAGCTAGGGATACTAGGAGTAGTAGCTAGGGATTCTAGGAGTAGTAGCTAGGGATCGAGTGTGCGAGATGAACCGGACAAAGTAAATGCAGAGAGATGAAATGCAAAAAAGATTGGGACGTGATGGTTGCTTGTCCGTTTATTTTACCAGGCCACTTATTACTGGGAGTGGTTGGGTTTTGTGATATCACGGCTTAACTGCCGCGCCATGAGCGGGGTGAGACTCCTGTGTAGCGCCGCCCTCTACACTAGTACTACCTCGGTCGTGGTTTATTAGTCTCCCATTGAATTTGACAGAAGATTTAACTGACAACATGTTAGTGCATGTCAACAAAAACAATATCGTTGGATTCGTGTTTGAACATAGTTTTCAATGATATAATTTTTTGTGACATGCATGAGCATTTATCATACTGTATATAATGTTAGTTAAATTTATGGTCTTACTATATATAGTAAGGTGCCCGTGCGTTGCACAGAACAGTGAAATGCATTAACCGGGGAGTTGTTTATTTTGACAAAGTATGTGGGGGTCATCTCATGTGTAATGAGTATCGTTAGGTTTCTTTGGATATTATTTGTTCTCTAGAGCTCACAAACATCCGAGTGAAATAGGTAAAAAAGTATCTTCTGCAAACAAAAGCGTTCAACTATTCAACCTGCATCCAAAACTTATGAAGAAATAACACTTATTGTGCTTTGCAAGAAATGATCTTTAAGAATTAGTGTTTGAGTATCGATTTTGTTTATTTTTCCTAGACCACCATGAATGTACTCCCTACATCTAGGTGAATAAGTCATCTTACGTTATGCACCGTGACCAAGAATGAGGGGAAAACGAGAGAACTTAATGTTTATTTGCTAATTAATAGCATTGCACGCAATGAACTAACCACTTCATGTCATGTTTGGTAGTCTTGAGTCATTGAAAACATGCATGCCCCACATTTCTTATTGGTTGATATGTCAAGAAACAAGAAACAAGGTGGGAGTTAATGCAGCGCACCTAAGTGTTTTTGTATTATTTGGTATTCGTAAGGTGACTTAGAGCGAGTACAATAAGGTACAATCAGCAGGTTGTAAGAAGTAAAGTAATATTTCTAATGCTTAGTTGGAGGAGCGAGGATAGGAGAGAGAATGTAAGTGGGCTCTCATGCAAGACCCAACTGCAGCGCGTGCTCCTAGGCACTATGTGAGAGAGGAAAGTGGGCCATGTATTAATATAGTAGCACATACTTATAGCTTATTGTTATACATGTTGGCTATAAGTTGGCTATAGATGACATGGCACTTTCTTATAGTCAACAATTGGCTATACTGTTAAGTATTAACCATGCTCTTATACACCTAGATGGAGGTATTAAATCATGATGACTCGGAAGGGGCAGAGGAGATGTAAGAAATGGTTCATCATAAGTCTATCACCATTACTGCAGTTAAAATTCTCAATTTATCTCATAAATGGCAAGCGAGAACTGTAATGGAGCAAAAGCATACATGGAAGATTCTAGACTAAACCATAAATGGATACACTTTTATTCAAGCGCCATACTCTAATAGAGCAAGATCATGCATGGAAGGTTCTATACTATATAAATAAGAAGTCTCCACATGCTTAGACAGCGGATTACATTGAGCGAAGACTAATGATGAACATTTGACATGGTAATGCATATGACCAGGTAAACCTCCTTGGAGTCCCCGTGCACCATCTTCGGGTGAAAATCATACCAGGTGTCTTCCATGTCCACATTGCTGGGAACGGAGCAGCTCGGCACAGTCCCAGTCAGCGTGATGGAGGCGGCATGGGCGCCCTCATACCTCGGCGGGGCAGTAACAGTGAGAAAGCACCCGTCCACCGGCCTCGGGTCAGCGTCATCGGCGTCCCCCCTGACACACACTACAGATATGGGGCAGAGGCCTGCGCGGGCCTTGCCGGTGCCCACGGCGAAGAGGAAGATGTTGTTGTCCTCGTCCGCGACTAGCAGGCGGCGGTGATCCTCCAGCAACTTTGGCATGGCGAACGGGTAGCACGTCTCGTACTTGATGTTCATTGCCATGGGCGAGTAGTGAGTGACAGAGGGTGCCATGAGGTGATGCACGATCTCGATTAGGGAAATGAATATATTGTTCTTATGAAGTTGAACTAGCTATATGTTGTACTATGTTGTTTACATGTAGCTATCGTACTGTGATGTTATAATATATGTATGTGCCTGATATGAAATTGGCAAACAATTGTTCGATATGAAATGTGAATTTGCGTAATACTGGAATTATTAATTGGAAAACTAATAAACCTGCTAAATGTGTCATGGAACTTTGCAAACGGTTCTAGCAGTAAAAGTGCTTGTGATAGATATCCCAATGCCACAAAGTTTTCTTCATCAAATGGTGTGTGATGTAGTTGATAAAAGCAAACAATTAACCAAGGCAGAGCATGTGTGATAGTTACACCTTTCACACACGAGCCTACACATAAAACTGTGTGGGATGTACATATGAACGGAAACGTTTTCCCTGGATTGACTATGTTGGATGTACATAAGAACGGAAAGGTTTTCCCTGGATTGACTGTGTGGGATGTACATAAGAATGGAAACATATTCCTTGGATCGACTGTGTGTTATGTACATACCTACGAAAATGTTTTTCTGGGATTCACCATGTGGGATGTACATACCTACGGAAATGATTGGGTTTCGATGCCTCGCTCGATTGCACACGAGCTCATTTGGTGTCTCAGGAGGGCCTATCCTCGACGATTTATGGGTCGTGTGGGAAGGACCCCCTATCGCCCACACTCACTTGGCGATGGTTCCAAATGCCTTTGCGGAAAGGGGTTCAAAATCGTTTGTATACCACCGACGCGTACTAGTGTAGGGAGAAGGGCGTTTGCCCAGTAGCTTGATTTGGTGTCATTCTGAGGGAACAAACAATCGCTACCAGCTCGTCGATCCATCGCCCGCCATTCTTCCGCAGCTTATCGAATGTTCTTGTCTTGAGACCTCGCAGCACTTCAGAGTTCGCCCTCTCAGCCTGCTTGTTGCTCTGTGGATGAGCAACAGAGACAAACGAGATTTTGCTTCCGAGGGTATGAACGTATTGCATGAAGGCGCAGCTCGTGAATTGGGTGCCGTTGTCGGTGATGATTCGTGCGGGGACCCCGAAGCGGCACACCAATCCTCTCAAGAACTTGATAGCTGACTGTGCGGTCACCTTACTCATGGGCTCCACCTCTGGCCACTTTGTGAACTTGTCTATGGCCACGAACAAGAACTCAAAGCCCCCGGTAGCACGGGGGAACGGGCCCAAGATGTCGTTCCCCCAGACCGAGATGGGCCATGATAAAGGGATCGTCTGGAGAGCTTGGGCAGGCTGATGGATATTCTTGGAGTGGAATTGGCAGGCTTTACACCTCGTGACCAACTCAAATACATCTTGGAGGGCTGTGGTCCCGTAAAATCCTTGCCGGAAGGCTTTTACAACCAGAGCCCTCAATCCGATGTGTGAGCTGCACATACCCTTGTGTATCTCTGCCAACAGTTCCTTTTCCTTCTTCCCGGCAAATGCACTTCAATTTTACCCCGTTGGACCTTCTTCTGTACAGCGTGTCGTCAACAAACTGATACATACTGGCCCTCCGAGCTACTCTTTCATCTTCTTATTGCTCTTCGTGAAGTTCTCCAATTTGGAGGAAATTGACTATGTGTCACGCCCAAGTTGGAGCCTTAGGCTCGGCAATGAGGACTAGTGGCACCTCCTCATTCGTGGGAGCACACTCCTCAACCGCGGAGACCGGTGGTCTTGCGGGACAGTGCATCTCAGCGATTGAAGGGGAGTTGTTCCCAGCAAGCTCTCTGTCGAAGGCCTCGGGAGGCTCTGCCGGGAGAGGCATGTCGGAGTCAAGTTTCCTCCTCTTTATGGACATTGTTGCCAGAGATACGGATGGCTGAGTCAGTCGGAGAACCAAAGTCCCTGGTACACATGGTGTTTTTGCGCAGCGCACTTTGATAGATGACCATCAATGTTGTTTTCCACAGGGGATACATGCTCTGTTTGCAATCTGTCAAAGCACTCCTCCAACTTTATCACTTCCTCAACGTATACCTCCATCAATGGGCTTTTCTAATCCTTGTTTAGTTGCCTCACCAGAAGTTGGGAGTATTCACTGATGATCAGCTTCTTGATTCCCAGTTCTGTTACAATCTTGAGCCCGGCAAGGAGCCCTTCATACTCTATTGTATTGTTGGTAGCCTTCTCCTGGGGAAAATGCATTTGGACGATGTACTTAAGGTGTTCCCTAGTGGGAGCAACGAGAAGCACGCCAGCCCCTGCACCTTGTAAGCAGAAGGCACCATCAAAATACATAATCCATTCTTGGGGCGCTTCCTTGTCGGGGATAACTATCTCCAACACTTCTTCATCAGGGGTTGGTGTCCACTCTACAATAAATTATGCCAGTGCTCTACTCTGAATAGTTGATGTGCTCTCAAACTTCAGCCCAAAACTGGATAATTCCGAGGCCCACTCCACTATCCTACCGGTGGCCTTGGGGTTTCTGAGTATGTGTTACAAAGGAAAGCGGGTGAGAACCGTGATCTCGTGGGCTTGGAAGTAGTGGCGCAGTTTCCTTAAGGCCATGATGAGGCCAAAAATCAACTTTTGCACGCCAGAGTACCTCGACCTAGCCCCCCGCAACAGGGAGCTGACGAAGTATACTGGGTGCTGCACCACCTTCTTCATTGCCGCAACCTTGGGAATGTCTCTGCTGCCTTGCTCTCCCCTGTCTTGAACTTTATCTGACCTTGCCGGGACATGTTCATTTTCCTCTCAAGAGGAGACAATGGCTGTGGCTACCGCTTCATCCACTTCCCGCTGCGCCACCAGTGCTGCACTAACCACTTGATTAGTTGCCGATAAGTATAGTAGCAACGGGTCTTATGGTTTGGGAGCCACCAAAGTGGGCATAGAGGAAAGATAGGCCTTCAAATCTTGCAGCAGAGCGTCCGCCTCTAGGGTCCACTCCATAGGTCCTGCCTTCATCAAGATTTTGAAGAATAGCAAGGCGCGCTCGGTAGACTTGGAAATGAAACTGCTATGCGCGACAACACATCCAGTCAAACGCCTCACTTTCTTAACTGTCTTGGGTGCTTGAATCTGCTCGATAGCCTTGATCTTTTCAGGGTTGGCCTCTATCCCCTGATGGGACACAAAGAAGCCAAGTAGCTTGCCGGAAGGAATGCCAAACACACACTTCTCCGGGTTCAGCTTCAAGTTAATCTTGCGAAGATTAGCAAAGGTTTCTTCCAAATCCTGACTGAGGGTTGATCTGTCCTTGGTTTTCACCACAATATCATCCATGTAAGCTTCAATGTTTCTGTGCAGCTGGGATTCAAAGCCAATGTGGACTACTCTTGCAAAAGTGGATTGTAACACCCCATTTGTAACACTTCCATTTGGGTTCCATATTTTGTTTCTATTTGTTGCTTTACTTATTGCATTCTCTTGCCAATTCTTGTAATTTTTTCCCTATGCCATCATATGTTGCATCATGGTCATATCAAGTGTAGCATTGTGCTTATGTCATATTGCATATCCATCCTCATCATGTGCATTGTGTGATTTCATGCATGTTGTATTGTTGCATGCCCCATGTGTGTCTCTTGCATCATTACTTCTCATTCCTTCCCTTTCTTTCATTTTGCAAGTGCCATCTTACCCTCCTCCATATATGATCATTTTCGCGCCAGCAACCTTACACCATGGTCTAAACCTGTTTGCCAAATTTCAGCTCTTTTGAAGTTGTTTTGGTTGGGTTCAAAAATGCCCCAAGTTTGAATTATATTCAAACTTGTTTTATTTTCTACCTCTAAAAATGTCCAAACCAATTTTATTGCATAGTGCGTGTTTCTAGGAGCATGAGTATATTTTTAAATCTTCCAAATTCTCTTCCTAGATCCCCCTTCTTTTCCTTTTCTTATATCTATTTATTAATGAAAACAGCGAAAGGGAACTCACCTTTTCCTTACCTGGGCGCTGCACTTGGGCCTTTTCCCTCCAACTAGCCAGCCACTTACCTCATCCGGCCCAACCAGCCCACCAGCAACAGGAGAGTCGTCCTCTGTGCGGCGCACATCCAAGGCGCCACGTCGACGAGCTCGTAGATTTGACGGCCATCCGTCATCCCTAGCCCTTATAAAGCATGTCCAAACCCTACCCCGATCTCTCCTCTGTCCATCCAGGCCCCCTCCTTCCCTCGCCGCCGCTAGGTAAGGCTAGCCCACTCCACGCTGTGGCCCTGCCCACCATGCTCCGGCCGAGCTTGACCCCGAAGAAGGAGTATCTCGTCGCCGTGCCTCCGACCCCCTCGGCCGTCGTGGAGAGGAATGCCAAGTACCTCTTCGTCGCCTGCCTCCATGCACGCGACCACACGGCCTCAGTTTTGACCTCCACGACGTTGTTTTCTTCCTCGTCTTCCCGGTCAAAAACCCGCCAAGTTCAGAGCTGCCTCGCTCTGTCTCCATCGAGTCCCCGGCCTCATCTTCTTGTCATTGGTATCCGAGGTATACCCAACTTCCTCTCTGCTCCTTCCTATCGTCAATAGATCACCATAGGCGTCGCTTCGTTTGTATCTTTCACATGCTCTCGGTGCTCCGGCAAAGTCTGTAGTTTTTTTGGTGTGTGTGCACTTGCTGTAGCACGTGCGTGCATCCCCGTGCTTCGGTTTCCACCTAGCTGTGTTCTCCTCGCTGCGCCTGCCCGCCTGCACGCAGCAGCCACCCACACGCTCCCTGCAGCCTCGCGCTGATCCTGGCCACTCCTTGCTCCCTACATCCCCGTGCCTCGCCATGCCCCGAGCTGAGCCATGCTTGAGCTAGAGCGCCTCGGCCTCTCCTAGCTTCCCGTGCTCTTGCACCTGCACAGGCTCCCAATCCCGCACGCCCTCTACCGCTCTCCCGCCGCTCGCGTCGCACGCTGCCTTGCCGGCGCCATCATCCTCGTCTCCTGCAACCAGTAGAGCTCTAGTCCTCTATGTGGTTTTGTCAAGTTGTGTCCGGCCCCTATATGGTCAAGAATCTCTGCCTAGCTCGACTGGTCAGCGCCACACTCCTACATGCAGGAGGTCTCGGGTTTGAACCCCAGCTCCAGAATATATTTTGTCTTTGGCATATTGTTTTGTTTGTGCCACTAACGATCCCGCCCCACTGTCACCCACACTGCTGCCCCCTTTTTCCTTTTCTTTTATTATTCCAGCGAAATTCCATTTATGTAAAGTGCCCACTTTCTTAATCAAGCAGGTCCAAATCAGGACATTCCAGATATGGCAGATTCCATTTCTGTACATGTCCATATTAGGCAGTATTTAACTTAAGGCATTTGTGAGCATTTTTCTACAACATCATATACATGTTATATATCATTTTGGGCTAGAAAAATCCAACTAATCCATTAGTGGCATCCATTTCATCATTTGAGCAAGTTTGCACACATGTCATTTTACATCACATAGCTGTTTTGTCATTTATGTGGATAATTATGCACATATGATATGTGAAAACTTTGTACATGAACGTGCTCTTTTACATGCCGTCTTACTGCTAGAATTTGTTTCATGCCATGAGATTCATTGTAGTGAGTGCAACAAGCTTCCAAACATGCCTAGTCAAATCTGCTCTGCCATGCCATGTGTTTCTGGACAAAGTTCAGTGAGGGAGTTTTATTAAGTTCATTTAGTACTAGCATTTCATGCTCTTGTTTGTCATGATTAGTTCCTGTAGCATATAGTTTACTAGGTCTAAACATTGCTATGTGAATCTGTTTTGCCATGTTCAGTGAATTTCTGTCAACTCTGTAAAACTGTTATCATTTGCATTTTTGCCGTGCTGTTTTAAACATGTTCTAGTGAGTTTTAGCAGTATCTCAGTAATCATGTTTTGTAGTGCTTGACATGTACTTAAATTAAGTGGCATTCATTTTCATGTTGCTATGCTGTAGGATATTTAAACTTTGCATCCAAGTTGTCATCTTGCTGTTTTCAACAGATTGCATTGTAAATGGTTTTTCTTGTCATTTTCAAACCGTGTATCCGTTTCCGGTGATCTTTATATCGATGTCAACGGAAATCTTCCAATTTATCCACCATGCTTGGATTACCAAGATTGTGCCATGTTCATTGTTTCTCCATCCGTCTCGTTTGCACTCCTTCCGGAGCACCCATATGCATTGCACATCATATCTTGCATACCATGACATGTATTGCATCATGTTGCTTGTGCATTTCACCATGATTGATTGTTGTTCCGTCGTTTGTATTCTTGCTTTGGGTAGAGCCGGAGACGAGTTTTTGTACGAGGACCATGTCAAGTACGTTCACGAGGAGCAAGCTTTCGTTCCTACTGAGGACATTTCAGGCAAGATGATCATCACCCCCGATATCACTTCTATCTTTGCTTGCTAGTTGTTTGTTCTATCACTATGTCACGCTACCTACCACTTGTTCATATAGCCTCCCATGTTTCCATGTCAAGCTTCTAACCCACGTTCCTAGCAAACCGTTGTTTGGCTGTGTTACCGCTTTTGCTCAGCCCCTCTTATAGCGTTGCTAGTTGCAGGTGCAGTGCAGGTTGTTCCATGTTGGGATATCACAATATCTCTTATTTAATTAATGCATCTATATACCTGTTAAAGGGTGGAAGGCTTGGCCTTTTGCTTGGTGTTTTTTCCACTCTCGCCGCCTTTGTTTTCATCATGCCTGTGTTATGTTCCTTAAATTTGCGTTCCTTACATGGTTGTGGTTTATGGGCCCCCCTTGACAGTTCACTTTGAATAAAACTCTTCCAGCAAGGCCCAACATTGGTTTTACCATTTGCCTAATAACAACTAAAATTTGCATATGGAGTAATTAACCTGAGGATTCTTAATCAACAACCCGAGCCAATGCTCCTCATGAGTGTTGGTCCAAACTAGAGCACCTTGCGGCGCCCCCTAGGCAACTTGGGTCTCGGTGACTGATACGTCTGCAATGTATCTATAATGTTTTATTATTCCATGCTATTATATTATCTATTTTGGATGTTTATATGCATTAATATGCTATTTTATATGATTTTTGGGACTAACCTATTAACCTAGATCCTAGTGCCAGATCCTGTTTTTTCCTTGTTTTAGAGTTTCGCAGAAAAGGAATACCAAACGGAGTCCAAACGGAATAAAACTTTCACGATGAATTTTCTTGGACTAGAAGACACCCAGGAGACTTAGAGTGCAAGTCAGAAGAGCCACGAGGTGGCCACAAGGGTGGTGGGCGCGCCCAAGGGGGTAGGGCCCCTCGGTGACCCCTGACCTAGATCTACCTCCTATATACTCTCATATACCCCAAACACTTCTGGAGTAGCCACGAAACCACTTTTCCACCGCCGCAACCTTCTATACCCGTGAGATCCCATCTTGGGGCCTTTTCAGACATCCTTTTGGAGGGGGATTCGATCACGGAGGGCTTCTAGATCAATAACATTGCCTCTCCGATGAAGTGTGAGTAGTTTACCACAGACCTATGGGTCCATAGCTAGTAGCTAGATGGCTTCCTCTCTCTCTTTGATTCTCAATACAAAGTTCTCCTCGGTGTTCTTGAAGATCTATTCAATGTAATACCCTTTTGCGGTGTGTTTGCTGAGATCCGATGAATTGTGGATTTATGATCAGCTTATCTATGGATATTATTTGAATCTTCTCTGAGTTCTTATATGCATGATTTGATATCTTTGCAAGTCTCTTCGAACTATCGATTTTGTTTGGCCAACTAGATTAGTTTTTCTTGCAATGGGAGAAGTGCTTAGCTTTGGGTTCAATCTTGTGGTGCTCGATCCTAGTGACAGAAGGGGAACCGACACGTATTGTATTGTTGCCATCAAGGATAAAAAGATGGGGTCTTCATCATAATGCTTGAGTTAATTCCTCTACATCATGTCATCTTGCTTAATGCGTTACTCTGTTCTTGATGAACTTAATACTCTAGATGCATGCTGGATAGCGGTCGATGTGTGGAGTAATAGTAGTAGATGCATAATCGTTTCGGTCTACTTGACACAGACGTGATGCTTATATTCATGATCATTGCCTTAGATATCATCATAACTTGGCACTTCTCTATCAATCGCTCGGCAGTAATTTGTTCACCCACCGTAATAATTTCTATCTTGAGAGAAACCTATGGCCCCCGGTGTCGGTGTCAAAACTGGCCGATCTCGGGTAGGGGGTCCCGAACTGTGTGTCTGAGGATCAAATGTAACAAGGGACAAGTGGGACACAATGTTTACCCAGGTTTGGGCCCTCTTAATGGAGGTAAAACCCTACGTCCTACTTGATTGTATTTGATGAGTATAGGGGTTACAAGAGTTGATCTACCTCGATATCGTAATGGCTAAACCGTAGATGTCTAGCCTATGAGAATTCTAACTGTCCCTACGGACTAAACTCTCCGGTTTATATTCACACCGGAGGGGCCTAGGGTTGTACAGAGTCGGTTTGTAAAGGAAGGAAATTACATATCCGGACACTAATCTTGCCATCCACGCATAGGGGAGTCCTACCCGGACACGGGGAAAGGTCTTCCGCTTTGTATCTTCACAGCCCAACAGTCCGGCCCATATCGAATAGCTTGGACACCCGAGGACCCCCCAATCGAGGACTCTCTCAGTAGCCCCTGAACCAGTCTTCAATGAAGATATGTTCGGCACGAGGATTTTCCTCGGCATTGCAAGGCGGGTTCCTCCTCCTGAATACTTCAAAGCAGTTTTCTGAACAGAAGAATTGTATCCAATTCAGTATAATTGTTACAACTCTTAGCCACGAAGGCAAGGCATCAAACAAAAAAGTGTCTTTCCACTGACAACTTTTTTGACGAAACGTCATGTCTAGCCTCTTAACAAACATTTCGAACTGTTTTCACGCCTCCCGCTTCGTGTTTCGAGGCACATCCTCCATTGGCACGTCTTGTCAAAATAGAGATCGTGCCCGCTCATTACGGTATCCTCATCAATACGGTTTTGGGTAATCCAACCGTGCCATACGCATGACCCCTTGGGAATATGCTAGTTTTAAGGCTTGAGGGGGGCGCTTGATATTCACCGCCTATATAAGAGGGTAAAGATTCCTCTTTTTCCCCTCGCCTTCTTCCTTCTCTTGCCTTCCCATCTTCAAGCTCCAACGCCCAAAGTTCAATCTTTCCCACCGCCACAAGCCTTCCCAGCCATGTCAGGATCTGGTTCAAAGGGCAAGTGGGAGGCCTTCTCCATCACCCAGAAGGTCGTCAAGGAGCTTCGGGGGGTGGGATATCTGTCCGCAAACATTGCGCACAGGCTCCCTGCCAAGGATCAAGTCATCCCCACTCCGGAGCCTGGCGAAAGGGTCGTATTCATCCCCCACTTCCTCCGTGGGCTATGGTTTCCCCTCCATCCCTCCGTCTGGGGCCTTTATGTTCTACTATGGGCAAGATTTCCATGATCAAGCCCCGAATTCTTTCGTCGTGTGCCAGGCACTACTCTGCATCCCCCAACACTATGGACTATGGCTCAAGGTCTTCAATCTGAAGCCGAAGGTGCTCGACGGGCAGCATGCGGACTGCCGCGGCGGCATGGTAAACAAGCTCCCCAACGCCGTTTGGCCCAAGGGGGCCTTCGTGGAGACCATCATGGTGTGGCAGTAGGAGTTGTTCTACATCACCGAACCCTGCGACGCAAGTGGGCGGCCACTCCTGAGTTCAGATCCGGACCCCCTAAGGGTCTGGATTGGGGATCCACGGTGAAAGTGTTGATGTTGCAAAAGCGCATCACCAATATGATAGGCAAGAACACCAGTATCACTAACGTGATTCAGGTGATGCTCTTCTGCCGGATTCTTCCCTGCCAACTCCGGCCCTCTCACATTTGGGAGTTCAATCCGGAAGATACATGGACCTTGAAGCACTTCTTCGGTACAACACATGAAGACATCTGAAAGCTACTCTTCAAGGCCTAAATAATATGGGCGAAGAAGACCGAAGACATCGGCCTTGACGTCGAGAATCCGGCCACATCGGTAACTATGCTTTTCCCGAATATCTATTTGGTCAATAAGTTTTTAGACATAATGAATTTTTTGTACTTCCTTCAGGGCTGGATAGCAAAAGCGGAGTGGTTCAAGTGTCCGGCACCACTGCCCGAAGACCCGCCCACACCCTAGATGACAAGGATACTAGTACTGACGCCTTATCAGGCGTCAGAGGAGAAGGTCAAGAAGAAGAAGATCAAAGAGGCCAGAGGCGGCCTCCGCCACAAGGGTTCTTCGGACGCAGCGTCCGGAGTGACCGAAGCTCTCTCCTCCCACAAGGGAGATGAGGAAGAAGAGGAGGAGGAAGCGGAAAGCGACTCCCCTCTTAAGGGGTGGAAGAAGAAGAGGGCAGCCTCCATAGAACCGGAGGGGGAGGCGCCCAAGAGAGGGAAGATGGCCCTCTCAGATGTTCGAATTCGGAAGCCGAACCCGTCCCCAATTGTAAGTGCATCTAGTGCCCCTTAATGATTTTGGTGTATTGAAGACATACAGGTTAAGGGACTAATGTGTTTGTGAGTGTACACATGTCTATAAGTCTATGAGGAGTTTGATATTTACAGAGAAAGTCGACCCCTAAAAATGAATGTCTTCGACTGAAGACTTTGGATTCCTGAAGACTTTCTGAAGAATTTGAAAGTGAAGAAATTGGTGTGACCCTGAAGACTTGGATTTCATGTGAGGAAGATGAAGAGTGAAGACTTTTGTTTTCATAGTTTCATTTTCTCTTTCTTGAGTCTCAGGGAACACCGTACTGTTAAAGGGGGTCGAGGAAATACTAAGGAAAAGTTTCCAAGTGATGCTCAACTAAAAATACTACACCTACCAATCCCTTCGAGTGAAGCCATTGAAAATATCATACAGTTCAGTCAATTTCTTCAGTGACAGAGACGAAGTTCTTCTGGTCTCTGAGGAATTTGTTCTGACTGAGGAGTTAGGAATTCGCCAGAGCGGATTGCCTACAAGTGAGGAACATGATAGCCCTGAGGAATTTGACAGATCAAATTTCCGACCGTTGCTGTGCTATGCGCCAGCTGTCCCAAAATACCTTCGCCACCTTACAGTCATATCATTGAAGGGCATTTATGTCTTATCATGTCGGGCTGATCCCTAGGCTATAAATAGCCGCCCCTACAACCACTAGCTGGTTGGCTACTCCGAGAGAAACTGACACTTGTCATTTGAGAGCGTCCCATCCTCCGAGGACTTTGAGCGAAAATCATCTAGTGAGGAAAACCCAAACCCAAACACCTACAAACCCAAAGTGATTGAGCATCACTGAAGAGATTGATCCTGCATGGATCGACGCTTGTTACCTTTGAAGATTGTGCATCTTCCAGATGGTTAGGTGTCATGGTCTAGAGCATCCAAGAGGAAATTGTGGATCACCGAGTGACCGAGTTTGTGAAGGTTTGGAAGTCACCTGAAGACTTAGCACGAGTGATTGGGCGAGGTCTGTGTGACCTTAGCTCAAGGAGAATACGGTGAGGACTATGTGTCCGGGACTGTGTGTACTCAGGTTTAAATACCTAGCCGCTCCAACCAGACGTACAACTGTCACAGCAGTTGGAACTGGTCTACCAAATCATTGTCTTCACCAAGCCTACGGGTTCTATTTTCTAAACTCTTTAATTTCCTCATAACTGTGTTGTGTGCTTGTACATATCTGTTTGAAGACTTTGACTGAAGACTTTCTCAATTTCCTTAGTTCAATTTCTTCAGTCTGCTTGTCTTCATCCTGTTTTATCCTATGCTTACGCTTCCTGTACTCTGTGTCTGTTTTCATTTCATCATGATGTCCATGTTTATGTTATGTCATGTATGCATCTGAGTACTTATTCCGCTGCAAGTAGTCCGTCGCTTAGGAATTTCCTCACCCTGAAATTCCTCAGTGGAGATTTCATAAAGATCGCCTATTCACCCCCTCTAGTCAACTCAACTCACTTTCACCAAGAGATTTCCCAGGGTGAAGCCCGTGGCCGAATCGTAAGCACCAAAGGGTTTATTATATGTCTTCGGTCCTCTATGTTTTTATAATATAACATATTACACCGTGTGTCTTTCAACCCTGCTCGTGACCTTCCCAACCCTTCGCTCTCTAAAGGGAGCTCTTTGCCGCCCGGGCAGAGAGCGAGACGCCATCGCGAGACCCTTCGCTAATCACCGCGGATGACACCGAGGTGTCATCCTGAAGGACCTTTCCTAGCCATAGAGGGGCGAGCGAGGCTGTCGAGAAGGCGCCTGAGGGTGATATCTCAGCTGCCGATGACATGGGGGGCTCGATCCGCATGGTGACCGACGGGCGGGGCCCTGATCAATTCGGCCGCCAGCCGGACATCATTCCGGAGACCAATGTGGCTCTGGAATCGGGCGAGCAACCCCCTTTGAAGGAGGGGGGAGCATCAGCCCCGACGGCGGACTCCACTACTCCGGAGGCGCCGAATACTCTAGTGGAGGCACTACAACGTACTTCCATCGTGGAGGAGCACCGCACCCTAAGGGGTGTGGTGGAAGAAAAGGTCTAGTCCGCCAAGAGCGGGCTGAATGAGGCCTTCACTAGCCTACTGATAGGCTTCAAGGTATGAGACGTAATGGTCTGGACGCTTTTTCATATAAAGGAATATACCTGTGTATAGATAGTAGCCCCTGAAACTCTGTCCGGTTTTGAAAAAGCCGGACAGAGGATCACATAATATTCGGAAGAGGTAACATACTTTTCTATTGTATAACAGGCTTCCCTGTTGGTGGCAACCACCCAGGCCGCTGAAGTTTCCTAACTCAATCGAAAACTGAATGTAGCGGATGATGAAATCGATCGCATCAACAAGCGATTCAACGAGATGCAAGGTATGCGTATACTTTTAAGAGGTGGATCATATATATGAAGTGATATGCAAATTCAGAGATTATCTCATGCACTATTGTGATTATGAGTGCAGTTGGCGCGGCCGAGGTCGAGACCCTCAAGAGCGCCCTTGCCCTGGACAAGGAATAGGCAAAGGCGAATAAGGCAGCCGCTAACAAAGCGGCTACAGAACTAAAAACCGAACAGGCTGCCCGCCGCCAACACGAAGATAGGGTGGCCGAAGTGGAGCAAGAGCTAAAGGACGCCATCGGCAAGTGCAAGGCCTTGGAGGGGAAGACTTGGGCCCAAGCGACCGAACTCCCCAAAGCCCTCCGGGAGGCTAAGGAGGCACGGATCGAGTCCCGGAGAGCTCGTGAAGAGATCTGGCAGGCTAAACAGATAGCGGCTGGTAAGCCCTTTCTCTTCCAGAGTATATTTGGAGGTTAAAGATATGCTTTGCTCACTCGACTGTGGAGTTCTCCAGACGCCTTTGCGGATCTTCCGAGGAGTGCTGCCGATGCCGCACAGTTCTTTCGAGCCCAGGAGGGGAACTCGACCGAGAAGCTGTTCTGGTCACAGTTCCTGGCACCGGAGCATCCGACGCCTCTGAACAACCAGATGAAGCAGTTGATGGAGCTGCATAGGGTATCCGGCCTTGTCATGAAGGATCTCATAGTTCGGCTTTGGCCAGCCGAACCAATCCCTACCAGGTACTTTGGCTTGGTGAGGCGACTCATCAACGCGCTGCCTTGAGCTGAAGCTGTAAAGCGCTCAGCGTGTATAGAGTGTGCGCAGATGGCCTTTGCCCGAGTCAAAATGCACTGGGAAAAGATGAAGGCCACCGATGTGGTGACCGCAGGCCCGCCCGAAGGCAAGGACCACCGCAAGCCAGAGATATACTTTGAAGATGTCCTAGCGGGTGCCCGAATAGTAGAGGGCCAATGTTCAAAGGACGTTATGTTTGAGTAAATGTATCCGGGCTGTCAAAACTTTTTTTGTCAACCAAGGCTTGTCATATATTTATGCCTTTATCTTGAGTTATTTTCATCCTGTGCAGCCGTTTTAATTCTGAAAGTTTGCCAGTCGTTGGCTTCAGCCCCCACGTAGATGCTACGAGAGTGTTCGGTATAGCGCGTGATCACACTTTAACCAACGTCTTGGTCCGTAGAGGAGGTTCCGCATAGTGAACCAAGCAATCAGACAATGCGTCTTTATTACTTTCACTTAGCCATAAGAGTTTGGCGGTGGGGCTAAGTACTAGCCCCTAGTGCGTATGCAACAATCCAAACTAGGATGCCTTTGTCACATGACTGGGCGAAGACCAGCCCTTCGTATAACACGGAGTAAATCACTAATGATTTATAGTAAATCGATGAATCGCCGACCAGCTCTCTGTGGGGACCCCGACTCATAAGTCGTGATCACCTAATGCACGTGTACAGTGATCCCAGAGATCAATGCTCACTGAACACACAGAAGGTGAATAACAAGAGTCTTACATCCATACATACCGTCTTACACAAATTATGACCATTATGGTCAAGTCTTACATAGATGAAGCCACAGGGGCTGAATACCAAATAAACTTTAGCAGCGGAAATCTTCGTCGATAAGTAGAACCCATGCCATCTGCCTTAACCCTACAGGCATTCTGATTGGGAAACGTCCTAGTTCGCATGTTCATCTCCAAAGAACTCTTCTTCGAAATCCTTCTCTTCCATGCCTAGCCAATTAAATAACCAGTGGCAAGCCAATGAGTACTTTGAATGTACTCGCAAGCAACCCATGATTGGAACAAGGCACAATAATGCAAAGATATAGCACTAAGTAGGTAGTTTGTAGAAAGCTAGTTTTGAGTGCAATGGCATGTTCAACAACTTGTAAGACATGCATCAGGAGAATTAAAGTAACCATGAGGACATGTTACAGATATCAACATAAATAGAGTGGGCATCAACCCAACTCAATCATGTCAAGTCCCTTGACCTGACCCAAGTAGTTCTCCCCAATTATCCAAACACACACACTAGTTTGTGAAGTTCTAGACGTAGTTTAAGCAGCACCGCCCAATTGTCCTTGACCGTGGACACGGCTATTCGAATAGTTTTACACTCTACAGAGGTTGCACACTTTACCCACAAGATCCGGGGAACTTCCGTGTCATCCACGACCGCGATACCTCAAGTACCCGGGGTAAGCACCCGATCACTATCTTTCGCTAGACGACACTAACAAGGAGTCCACTCGTTGTTCCGTATCCTCACGATGTACATCATATGAGACTCACTCGAGATCGTAACATCCGAGAGGGGACACAACGGTGTATCCGGTGCCCTGTAAAGAAAGTCATGGCCACCCTACCTGGCACGACCCCGTCCCGAGAGAGAGAATCAACTCTCCCCCGTCACTAGTAATGCGGGCTCCAAGCTAGTATCGGCCTAGGTAATCAATAATGCCCTTTCCCATACAAGGGTAGAGTGGTTGCGCATGTAAGGTTGGGACACTCGACAAATCTTAAATCTAATCCCTTTTCGAAAACCACACACACTTGCCTCGGTACACCACTTCATCATCAAGTGGTTACCCATCTCATCATCTCCCTCGGGCATCAGTGGCACCCGATAGGGTTTTCAAAAAGTCTTTTGAAAACACTTTGCCTCCTTCACCATGCATATACCCGTCCCTTTTTGCGTAGAACTACTTTAGCATCCTATCTACTCCCACCGTCATAACCCTCATAAGAAGGTAGGGTTACGCACAATGCAAGTATCAACGAGGAAGTAACGGTGGCAAGACACCCCATGTGGCATCACAATATCACGTCTTCGATGCAAGCAATAAAAGTGCTATATGGCATGCATAAAAAGGTTTCATAGACATGGTCAAAGGGCTGCTTGCCTTGTCCTTCAGAGTCTTCAAACCTTCTGGTCCATCTTCAAGTACTCCGTCTACTTCGCCAACTAACGACGGAAACAATCACAATAAGCAACACAACAAGGCAAAAATAAAAGTGCTCTGAAAATATGAGTTGGACTTTTCTAGGATACCTCTGGTCATATGAGGAATGACCAAGGTGATTTCATTAGAAGTGGATCAATGGATATTTCTAAACATTTCGATATGACAGAATCAAGGGGTTTATGGATTTGGAAGAAGTGTACAGAAGAACTATTTGAAAAATGATCAAAGGCATCCGTTTAACAAGGAATAATTTTAGAAGCATCTAGGAGTTGGTTTCACTGGATTTGGAGTTCAAATGAATTTCCTATGAATTTGCAAAGTTGGCTAATATGAAGAAATGGCTCATTATTTTGTGGGGTACAGAAAGTATTAATAAAAATGTTCATAAACTAAGTTATGAACTTAGAAGCATCTAGGAATTTGAATCATGGCATTTGGATCAATTTTGAGCTCTCTGTGATTTTCTAAAGTTCATCACAGAAATAGGAAAATAGGATTTTACGAAACATGTGTGAAGAAAAGTTTTCTGGAAAAATGTGCAAACAGCACCATGTGATAGGGCATGATTTTAGGAACTACTAGAAATTTGAATCATCAAAATTGGTGTTGAAATGAATTTGTTATGGATTTTAGAAGCTTAGTGAAAAGGAAAAATAAATAAATTAGGTTATACCTAAAGCGCGCACCGGGGTAGGATAGCTACTGGGTCGGGCCAGTAGCTCAGCTATGCGGGAGATCGGGCCACGTCGGCCAGCGTCTTGGCGGACTCCAGCGTTCTGCGGGGTAGGCGGTTTGCCCCGAAGACGCGTCCACTTGCCAGCTAGCCTGGAGGCTGGGCCACCAACGAGAGGGACCCGCCCGCAGGTCGTCTCCTTCCTCGCGCCAGGAGCAGAGGAGGTCGACCGAGCGGGGCGCCGGCCTGCTCCCCGGTGGTTCCGGCCGTCCCCGACGGCGTCCAGCGTACCGATGGACTCGGGAGGCCAAGCCGCGCACATTTATGGGTCTCTCGTGGGCTGGGGAGGACCGAGGCAACGACGACCTTGGCCCCGGCGGGCGGCTTCGGGAGCGGACGAGCGTGACGCGATGGGCACCAGAGCAGAGGAAATAAGGAGCGGGATGGATCCCATGGCCTGCTGCGCTTCCCCTGGTGGTCAAAGGAGAGGAGGGGAGGCCCTGGTTCGCCGGAGCCAGGTGGAGGCCGACGACGACCATGGCAGCCATGGAGGGGGCAGGAGGGCGCGGGGGGTAGAGGTGTCTTGTCTGGGAGATTGCTGGGGAAGAGGGAGAGCGGGAAGAAGCCGTAGGAGAGCTCTGGAGGGCCTCTAAATAGAGGGGCTGTGGTGCATAGTGGACACGGCCTATGGCGCACTCGGGTGAGGTCGTGGAGGGGAGAGGAGAGAGGTTTAGGAGGGGGCCGGCTGCTTGCCGTGTCCTAGACGCCGAGGCGGCCTCGTGAGACACGCTGGGGAGGCCCGAGGTGGCCGGAGGCGGTTAAGGCGGCTACAAGGCGGGAGGAGATCAGAAGGCCTGCAGCGCCCATATGGCTTTCCAGGCCAATTTCTATGCTTGTGGGCGCGCCCTTGCATGTCCAGTAGCATTTGGGGGGTGCTAAGCAAGGGACCTTGGCCTTGGATGCTTTGGGTGGCCAGTGGGTGAAGAGAGAGGAAGGAGAAGGGGCTGTCCAGAATAAAAAATTGGTGGTTCCATCCCCTTGATCAATAAGCATTGACTTGTGCTGAATGCCAGAGGTAGAGGGAGGTTAGGAGGAGGTGTGGTAAAGAGGAGAACTCATTTGGATTAGTGGAAGAGGCCCAAATAGGGTTTTTAGTTAAAATGCACAACGTTTTTGATGCTAGTTTGGGCAAGTAGATGATCTCCATTTGCCATGAGACTCCACAGGGTGAAATGACACATAAAATTAGGGCCTTCCACCAATTTGGAGCTTATTTGGGCAAAGTTGCCAATGCAACTTTCGTAAACCCTAGAAATTAGAAGAAATGAACTTGTGTAGATCTAGTTGAGCAAATCACTTGCCCTTGATGCACCACTTGGTGTAGTAGCCTCATTTGGTCATGTGAACATGCTCACAAAAGTAGGGGTCAAGGAGAGAAAGTTGGTAGTACAAAGTTGTTCAAATTAGATTCTGGTCAGAGAGGGTTTTGGGGCATTTTGGTGAACCAAAATGACCTGGATTGACGTGAGGGTTTGCAAGGTGATCACAATATGCATTTGTGACTTGCTGGATTTTCCTTGGATTTTTATGAAAATATTTCCTATAGAAATATTTCAAATCCTTGAAATGGGCAGAAATGGTTTTGGGAGGTTTTGTCCAATATTTTGAACATGACCATGTGTTGAAACTCTTATATATGGGAAATATATGCCCATTGAGTTTCCCTGATTTTTGTCAAATATTTTTTAAACCATAAATAATTTTTCCCTATTAAAGACCATTTCTGGCCTTAAGAAAAAGCTTTTAAATAAAATAGTAAAATAACTTTTAAAATTATATTTTTGTGGTTTATGGGAATCCTATATCTAATAGGTTTCAAATATACCTTTTGAAAGATTTTTCACACCTCAAATCAAGTACTTGCAAAGTGCAAATCTCAATTCAAGGGTTTTTGAAAAACTAATTTAAGAAAATACTTTTTGTCCAAATTATTTTTGTAAGAAAATACTATATTGCTCTATACACATGGCATGATCATTGGGCAGAAGTTTGGGGCAAGGAGATGAGGTATACAAGGTGCAGCTATGTTGACTTTTAAGAGCACTTGAAAACACAGAGAGAAAACCAACTCAAATAAAAAGTCAAACAATGCAAAAGTTTGTGTCAAACCACATTTTATCATGATTTATCATCTTGGAGTGTTGTGCCATGAAAATCAGGGTGTGACAGACCTACCCCATTACAAGAATCTCGTCTCCGAGATTCCCAAACTAGGTGCGGAAAGGAGTATGGAAACTTGGATTCGGGGTAGTCTTCAAGTCCTCATGTTGCTTTTGCTTCCGTGTAGTGCTCCATTGAGCTTGAAGTACTTGATGGTGTGGCTTCGTGTATGACGCTCCTCTTGATCCAGGTTGCTAATGGGTAGCTCGCGGTATTGGGCTAGGGGTCGATGGCTCGATGGTTAATGCCTTCGTAGAGATCGCGCAAGTTAGGAAGTTGGAAACACTTCCGGGGTTGTGATGCATGGAAAGCATTGTGCACATCAGGTAACTCAGGTGGCAACTCCAGCTGGTAACTGTCTTCTCTTCGTCTCATAGTGATCTCAGAGGGGGTTGTTAAATCTTGGAGTGATCTTGAAGAGGGCCGATGAATCTTGGTGTGGGTTTCCTTGTCATGGAAATGCTTGGTTCCTTAGAGAGGAGTGGCTTGCAGATACACATGATCTTTGACGCGGGAGTTTACTTCTTGACGATGGTGGTTGGTTTAGGTCTTCCTCCTTGACATGGCGGTCTTCAGATGTTCATTAACCAGTTGAACGATTCTTCTTCCGTCTTCGGGTAGACAAGTATGTCATCAAAGAAAGATGACAACTAACTTGTCCAAGCACTCCATGAAGTCTATGGGGTACGTAAAGTGGGCTGAGGCATTGGAGGTGGTCATGGTTGAGTAGCGGCCAAGGTCTTATCGATCTAGATCCAAAGCCCAAGGTCAGGATCCGACCATGTTGTGGCTTGGTTGGGCGTAAGGGTTTCAAGGATTCTAGTGTGCGAGTGAACATTTATCATCTTATCCTTGAGCACAATTCCTGAGATGCCAATTGTTCTATCTAGTCCTTTAAACAAATCACATCATATCACTGATAGTATAATTTCGTATAGGTCAACTCCAATCATCACTCATGTGATTCATATCCTCATGACTCTCGAGAGGAGGTCTAACAAAATCATATATGTCTACAATCCCCAAACTCATACGTATGTCTACCCTAAAAATCCATGGGTAGAACATATAAGCTGCTAAGCTTGAACGTGACAATCCAAGTGCTCAGCCTATTCTTCCAAGGTCTAAGATAAAGCACCTCTATCCTAAGGAAACACGTCATATGCCACTCCAAGATCTAGTTTCCTTTCCTATGAATCAACTCCAAAAGCTCATTAGCTACATAATTCATTAATTCTACAAATCCAATGTCTATGGTGTCCCACATGATCTTCTAATGTCCTATAATCACCAAATACTTGAAAGGGCTACCTTGCTATAGTTAGTCCACCAATTTCCATTATCATGGTCATGTAAACTCCAAGGTCAAGCATATATAGATCCCTAAATAAACTCTGACAATTAATCCAATCTCCTAGTTTATGGTCCACCGAGAAACATGGTATCATGATCAAGATCATCATTCTAAATCCAATTTACTCCAAAGCATGTAAAATTACTCTGCATCTATACTCCACTAGGGTAACCTATTTAATCCAAATCTCATGTCCAACGAGGAATCCTACATGTTTCCCTCAAGTTATTTACGTAATATCAACTATCTCCTATCAATATCATCTGATCAAGTCAAATCCTTGCACTTCCAGGAGTTTCAGCTCGCGATCATAATTGTCCTATAAATCCAATTTACTCAGGGGTAATAAAAGCTATGCTAATCTATAATCATGATCCCACCAAGTTCATCTACCAACATGAAAGCCTCATAATCCACCAATGAGTATCAGTCAATTCCTCAAGGTCTCTGATATAAACTCATCAAGTCATTTGTCCTCCGTTCCTATATCCCCAAATTGGTCTCTCCTATGGCATCATCAGTTTTGGTGCTATCTTAGGATGATAATGTGCTCGTTCGCTATGTCCACTAGTTCCATAATGAACCCAGTGCTATGCGAGATTACAGAGGCTTAACTGGTCCACTTGTAATTCTGTGGGTTAAGCACTTGGTTAAGGATTCGAGCTGGGGTATCTCGTGAAGTCTCGAAGGGTATAGTGATGGGTTTACACGATCTTGAGAGGTAAACATAACTCTCTGAGGTTGCACTTGGTCGAGGAGGTTGTAGCAAAAGTCTTCAGTGCTGGTTGGTTGCCAAAGTAGAATCCTTGGTGTATCTTGTCTTGCTAGCCTTCAGTTGAGGAGAGAGATGGGAGGGAGAGGTAGCATAGTGGAGGGGAATGCCTAAAGGGGTTCTATAGTGCAAGTGCAAACAAACAGGTGCAAAAAGGGCCAAACAGAAGAAGCAAGGTAAGGAAGGTGATATAGTCGCATACTTGTCGCCTAGGGCAAAAGTGCGACCTATATCAAAACACAAACAAAAAAAATAAGCAACACACAATCACGGTTCTAATCAAACCATCATACGGACTCGACTGCGCATAGGGGGTACACGACTCATCCTACCCTAGGGGTTCTCAGACTCAGTAGTCGTGCCTTGTGCCTCATGCAGTCTTCTGAGTTTTCCTCAGGTGTTGCTACGTCTCTTGTTTGATGAAACGATCTGGGTTGAACCGGAAGAATCTTCGACAACTTCTCGCCTGATGAGGTGATGGGGTGATGGTGGCTCCTCGTGGCTGTCTTTGACTTGGTCTTCTCTTGTCTTCTTAATCATGATGATCGCTTTTTCTTTCTAAGGCGTCGATGGTACCAGGTTCGTAATCCTTTATGCAAGGACATTAACAAGGCATAGTAGAGGTCCAAAATGTCGGTTACGTTGATGACAACATCGACACCAAGAGCGGGGGATGAAGAGAACCGTTTTCCTGCTCACTATAGTGAGGCGGACCAAATGGCGAGGTTCTCATCCACCAGTGGTTGCCGTTACAACAATGGTAAGGACATGGTTGCTCTATTAGCGATGTATATCGTGATCTTGCATATACTATGCCCTGATCGTCGTAGGCTAAGGTTGCATCATCTTGGGGGAGTGTCAAGGGTGTCACCATCTCCTGGGTCTTCATGTCCTCATTCCTCGAGGATGTATCTTCTGTTGGTGTCGTCTTGTTGTGGTGTCGCCAATCTTGTGTTCAGGAGATGTGGGTGAATGTCTGGCAAGGCATATTCCTTCTATATTATCCACGAGGATTACAAAGAATCCAGTGGTCAGGGGCATAAGGGTCCAAAGGTTTTGAAGGGGAAGATATCAATAAGTAAAGTATACCTTAGTTTTCGAAAAACTGAGAAGGGAAGAGAAGTATAGATAGTTTTAAAAACTAGTAGTAGTTTTGGAAATAGTTTTACCCTAACTAACGACCATGCTAACTAAGGCTTCCTACAGTCAGGATGGCTCTGATACCAACTCTGTGGGGACCCCGACTCATAAATCGTGATCATCGAATGCACGTGTACAGTGATCCCAGAGATCAATGCTCACTGAACACACAGAAGTTGAATAACAAGAGTCTTACATCCATACATATCGTCTTACACAAATTATGACCATTATGGTCAAGTCTTACATAGATGAAGCCACAGGGGCTGAATACCAAATAAACTTTAGCAGCGGAAATCTTCGTCGATAAGTAGAACCCATGCCATCTGCCTTAACCCTACAGGCATTCTGACTCGGAAACGTCCTAGTTCGCATGTTCGTCTCCAAAGAACTCTTCTTCGAACTCCCGCTCTTCCATGCCTGGCCAATTAAATAACCAGTGGCAAGCCAATGAGTACTTTGAATGTACTACTTAAGCAACCCATGATTGGAACAAGGCACAATAATGCAAAGATATAGCACTAAGTAGGTAGTTTGCAGAAAGCTAGTTTTGAGTGCAATGGCATGTTCAACAACTTGTAAGACATGCATCAGGAGAATTCAAGTAACCATGAGGACAGGTTACAGATATCAACATAAATAGAGTGGGCATCAACCCAACTCAATCATGTCAAGTCCCTTGACCTGACCCAAGTAGTTCTCCCCAATTATCCAAACACACACACTGGTTTGTGAAGTTCTGGACGTAGTTTAAGCAGCACCGCCCAACTGTCCTTGACCGTGGACACGGCTATTCGAATAGTTTTACACTCTGCAGAGGTTGCACACTTTACCCACAAGATCCGGGGAACTTCCGTGTCATCCACGACCTGCGATACCTCAAGTACCCGGGGTAAGCACCCGATCACTATCTTTCCGTAGACAACACTAACAAGGAGTCCACTCGTTGTTCCGTATCCTCACGATGTACATCATACGAGACTCACTCGAGATCGTAACATCCGAGAGGGACACAACGGTGTATCCGGTGCCCTGTAAAGACAGTCATGGCCGCCCTACAGCACGACCCGTCCCCGAGAGAGGGCACCAACTCTCCCCCGTCACTAGTAATGCGGGCTCCAAGCTAGTATCGGCCTAGGTAATCAATAATGCCCTTTCCCATACAAGGGTAGAGTGGTTGCGCATGTAAGCTTGGGACAGTCGACAAATCTTAAATCTAATCCGTTTTCGAAAACCACACGCACTTGCCTCGGTACACCACTTTGTCATCAAGTGATTACCCATCTCATCATCTCCCTCGGGCATCAGTGGCACCCGATGGGGTTTTCGAAAAGTCTTTTGAAAACACTTTGCCTCCTTCACCATGCATATACCCGTCCCTTTTTGCGTAGCACTACTTTAGCATCCTATCTACTCCCACCGGCATAACCCTCATAAGAAGGTAGGGTTACGCACAATGCAAGTATCAACGAGGAAGTAACGGTGGCAAGCCACCACATGTGGTCATCACAATATCACGTCTCCGATGCAAGCAATAAAAGTGCTATATGGCATGCATAAAAAGGTTTCATAGACATGGTCAAAGGGCTGCTTGCCTTGTCCTTCAGAGTCTTCAAACCTACGGTCCATCTTCAAGAACTCCGTCTACTTCGCCAACTAACGACGGAAACAATCACAATAAGCAACACAACAAGGCAAAAATAAAAGTGCTCTGAAAATATGAGTTGGACTTTTCTAGGATACCTCTGGTCATATGAGGAATGACCAAGGTGATTTCATTGGAAGTGGATCAATGGATATTTCTAAACATTTCGATATGATGGAATCAAGGGGTTTATGGATTTGCAAGAAGTGTACAGAAGAACTATTTGAAAAATGATCAAAGGCATCCATTTAACAAGGAATAATTTTAGAAGCATCTATGAGTTGGTTTCACTGGATTTGGAGTTCAAATGAATTTCCTATGAATTTGCAAAGTTGGCTAATATGAAGAAATGGCTCATTATTTTGTGGGGTACAGAAAGTATTAAAAAATGGTCATAAACTAAGTTATGAACTTATAAGCATCTAGGAATTTGAATCATGGCATTTGGATCAATTTTGAGCTCTCTGTGATTTTCTTAAGTTCATCACAGAAATAGGAAAATAGGGTTTCACGAAACATGTGTGAAGAAAAGTATTCTGGAAAAATGTGCAAACAGCACCATGTGATAGGGCATGATTTTAGGAACTACTAGAAATTTGAATCATCAAAATAGGTGTTGAAATGAATTTGTTATGGATTTTAGAAGCTTAGTGAAAAGGAAAAATAAATAAATTAGGTTATACCTAAAGCGTGCACCGGCGTAGGATAGCTCTTGGGCGGCCCAAGATGCTTCGACTATGCGGGAGATCGGACCACGCGTCGACGGGCAAGATCATGGCGGACTCCGCATTCCTGTGGGGTAGGCGGCTTGCCCCGAAGACGCGTCCACTTGCCAGCTGGCCTGGAGGCTGGGCCACCGACGAGAGGGACCCGCCCGCAGGTCGTCTCCTTCCTCGCGCCAGGAGCAGAGGAGGTCGACCGAGCGGGGCACCGGCGTGCTCCCCGGTGGTTCCGGCCGTCCCCGACAGCGTCCAACGTACCGGTGGACTCGGGAGGCCGAGCCACGCACATTTATGGGTCTCTCGCGGGCTGGGGAGGACCGAGGCAACGGCAACCTTGGCGCCGACGAGCGGCTTCGGGAGTGGACGAGCGCGACGCGATGGGCACCGGAGCAGAGGAAATAAGGAGCGGGAAGGATCCCATGGCCTGCTGCGCTTCCCCTGGTGGTCAAAGGAGAGGGGGGGAGGCCCTTGTTCGCCGGAGCCGGGTGGAGGCCGACGGCGACCATGGAGGGGGCAGGAGGGCGCGGGGGGTAGAGGTGTCTTGTCTGGGAGATTGCTGGGGAAGAGGGAGAGCGGGAAGAAGCCATATGAGAGCTCGGGAGGGCCTCTAAATAGAGGGGCCGTGGTGCACCGTTGACGCGGCTTACGGCGCACTCGGGTGAGGTCGTGGAGGGGAGAGGAGAGAGGTTTAGGAGGGGGCCGACATCTTGTCGTGTCCCAGACGCCGAGGCGGCCTCGTGAGACACGCTGGGGAGGCCCGAGGTGGCCGGAGGCGGTTGGCGAGGCGGCTACGGTCTTGATGGCGCATCAGAAGGCGCTCTCCAGAGCACCCATATGGATGTCCAGGCCATTTTCTATGCTTGTGGGCGCGCCCTTGCATGTCCAGTAGCATTTGGGGGGTGCTAAGCAAGGGATCTTGGCCTTGGATGCTTTGGGTGGCCAGTGGGTGAAGAGAGAGGAAGGAGAAGGGGCTGTCCGAATAGAAAATTGGTGGTTCCATCCCTTGATCAATAAGCATTGACTTGTGCTGAATGCCAGAGGTAGAGGGAGGTTAGGAGGAGGTGTGGTAAAGAGGAGAACTCATTTGGATTAGTGGAAGAGGCCCAAACAGGGTTTTTAGTTAAAATGCACAAGGTGTTTGATGCTAGTTTGGGCAAGTAGATGATCTCCATTTGACATGAGACTCCACAGGGTGAAATGAAACATAAAATTAGGGCCTTCCACCAATTTGGAGCTTATTTGGGCAAAGTTGCCAATGCAACTTTCGTAAACCCTAGAAATTAGAAGAAATGAACTTGTGTAGACCTAGTTGAGCAAATCACTTCCCCTTGATGCACCACTTTGTGTAGTAGCCTCATTTGGTCATGTGAACATGCTCACAAAAGTTGGGGTCAATGAAAGAAAGTTGGTAGTACAAACTTGTTCAAATTAGATTCTGGTCAGAGAGGGTTTTGGGGCATTTTGGTGAACCAAAATGACTTGGATTGACATGAGGGTTTGCAAGGTGATCACAATATGCATTTGTGACTTGCTGGATTTTCCTTGGATTTTTATGAAAATATTTCCTATAGAAATATTTCAAATCCTTGAAATGGGCATAAATGGTTTTGGGAGGTTTTGTCCAATATTTTGAACATGACCATGTGTTGAAACTCTTATATATCGGAAATATATGCCCACCGAGTTTCCCTGATTTTTGTCAAATATTTTTTAAGCCATAAATAATTTTTCCCTATTAAAGACCATTTTTGGCCTTAAGAAAATGCTTTTAAATAAAATAGTAAAATAACATTTAAAATTATATTTTTGTGGTTTATGGGAATCCTATATCTAATAGGTTTCAAATATACCTTTTGAAAGATTTTTCACACCTCAAATCAAGTACTTGCAGTGCAAATCTCAATTTAAGGGTTTTTGAAAAACTAATTTTAGAAAATACTTTTTGGCCAAATTATTTTTGTAAGAAAATACTATATTGCTCTATACACATGGCATGATCATTGGGCAGAAGTTTGGGGCAAGGAGATGAGGTATAGAAGGTGAAGCTATGTTGACTTTTAAGAGCACTTGCAAACACAGAGAGAAAACCAACTCAAATAAAAAGTCAAACAATGCAAAAGTTTGTGTCAAACCACATTTTATCATGATTTATCATCTTAAGTGTTGTGCCATGAAAATCATGGTGTGACACTCTCGTCATATCATGACATTCAGTTTTTAGCTTTCTCTACTGAGGTATTTGATCGGCCGAACAAGAAATAGAATCGCAGTAGTCTCCCTTTACTAGCTTAGCCGAACTAGTGGAACGTAAGGTGGTAATCACAGGAGACGGGTAACCCAACTATAGACCAAAGACATGATTCGGTGTTGATGCATATAATGCAATATTCGGGATGCCGAAGAGTACCCTATAGGCATTCATACTTTTTGAAAATATGCATAGCCGGATAGTGCCCCCGACATTTAGGCCGGACCAAAGCATATGTGGCAATCTGAAGCAAGGAGGGAATACAGATGGTAAAATAAACCAATACTGAACAGAAGTTGGCAATCAACTATTTCTTTTATACCCTGATTAATACGTCAAGATGTGCTATTACAGATATTGCCATGAACATCAAGGCTATTTGACATGCCAAGAATTTGTACATGAGGGGAAGCTTTACACAGGGCCTAAAAGAAAAGGTAGTCTTGAAGATCCCAGTGGTGCCCTGCCGCACGTCTGCGCCATTTCTCCTTGGTGAAGGATCCTTTGAGAGGAGAACTCGATGGTCATCTATACGAAAGGGGGGGCCTCAAAAGTTCCCTTGCACGACCGTAGGGTAGGTAGGTTTTTAATTAACCTATAGTACGAGAGAGGAAGAAAAAGAAAGAAGGAGAAAAAGGTTAAGGTCCGAATAGGGTCAAGCCGCACTATAGACCTTTTTCGTAGTGTGCCTCCCTTGCTGCCCAAGGTATTTTAAGTGTGTAATTATGCACACATGGTACGTATGCCACGGTTTTATGGGGCGATCGGTGCAGGCGAAACTGCTATTCAAGCTTTGGATCCACCGAGCTGTCATTTTGTGGAGTGGACCGGACCCGCTTGGTAGTGTGAGGGGTCTTGATGACCGATGAATTGTTCTGCTTGATGAGGCCGCTCTATACTTTGACTGCAAGGGTCGTGGTGTGCTCCTCAGTACGGAGGGAGCGCTCCATATTTCCATTGACTGTTATAACACCCCGCGGTTCGGGCATTTTCAGCTTTAAGTAAGCATAGTGCAGGACTGCATTGAAACTGGCAAAAGCAGTTCGTCCAAGAAGCGTGTGATAACCACTGCGAAAAGGGACAATGTGGAAGATCAAGTTTTCGCTTCGGAAGTTATCCGGCGAACCAAAGACTATTGCCAATGTTAAGGGGCCCGTGGAGCGGGCCTCTACGCCGGGAATCACTCCTTTAAAGGTAGTGTTATTGGGCTTGATTCTTGACGGGTCAATACCCATCTTACGGACAGTGTCTTGATAAATCAGGTTAAGACTGTTGCCGCCGTCTATAAGGACTCAAGTGAGATGATATCCGTCAACGATTGGGTCGAGTACTAGGGCCGCCGAACCTCCATGATGGATACTAGTTGGGTGGTCCCTGCGATAGAAGGTGATCAGACAAGTCGACCATGGGTTGAATTTTGGGGCGACAGGCTCTATGGCATAGACGTCCCTTAGTGCGCGCTTGCTCTCCCTCTTGGGGATATGTGTGACATATATCATGTTCACTATTTTCACCTCGGGGGGGGGGGGGGGGGGGTTTATTCTGTCCCCCTGTGTTTGGTGGACGGGGCTCATCATCGTCCTCGCTTTGAGGCCCTTTCCCCTTGTGTTTGGTATTCAACTTACCGGCCTGTTTAAAAACCCAGCAGTTTCTCTTGGAGTGGTTGGCAGGCTTGTCGGGGGTGCCATGAATCTGGCAAGGCCTGTCTAGTATCTTGTCCTAATTAGATGGTATGTCTCTATTTCCTTTGAATGTCTTCTTTCGCTGACCTGGTTTGGAGCCACTGAATTCGGCGTTGACCACCGTATCTTCAGTTTCTTCATTGTTGTTCCGACGCTTCTTTTTGTTACATCGTGGCCTTCCGTTGCCTTCCCTGGCTTAAGAGGTGCCAGGGTTGCTGGTACTGTTGCTTCTACGAGCCAACCAGCTATCTTCGCACGCACAGAAGCGGGTCATAAGTGCAGTAAGAGCTGCCATAGTCTTCGGCTTTTCCTGATAGAGGTGTTGGGCGGGCCATTCATCACGAATGCTATGTTTACAGGCCGCTAGGGCTTCGGCGTCCGGAAAGTCGAGAATTTGATTCTTTTTACTTAAGAACCGAGTCTAGAGTTTGCGGGCTGACTCTCCAGGTTGCTGCACTATGTGACTAAGGTCATCAGCGTCGGTCGCCAAACATAAATATCCTAGAAGTTGTCTCGAAAAGCATCCTCCAAGTCTTCCCAGCTGCCAATAGAGTTCTTTGGGAGGCTATTCGACCAGTGCCGTGCTGGTCCTTTTAGCTTTAGGCAAGGTATTTAATGGCATGGATATCGTCACCGCAAGCCATGTGAATATGGAGAAGAAAATCCTCAATCCATACAACGGGATCTGTCGTTCCATCGTATGCTTCAATGTTTATGGGTTTAAACCCTAATGGAAATTGGTGCTGCATTACCACATCGGTAAAGCACAAGGGGCGTGCGGCGCCTCTGTATCGGGAAACATCACAACGGAGTTCGGATGACATCCGTTTTCGGTGTTCGGACCGAGTTTGGTTGTGCTTATCGCGCCAAGCTTGATGGCCGTCGTCTCATGTTGGAGCACGTCCCCTAGATCCATAGATTGATCTAGTCTGGCCGACTCTATTGTCCAGGTCCTGACGTAAGTCGTAGGTATAGCCCGGATCCGCTACCTCTTTGCCTTGACGGCGAGGTGGCACAGGCTAGTGTTCAGCGTAAGTAACTGCTTTTGTCCCGTCCACGTGGTGGTCGGTCTGGTTCCTCAACATGATTATATCTTGATGGTATTGGCTCAAGGGCCTCGTCGTCAAACTGTGGTAGTAGCATGTGCTTTGGGTAGCTCTTTGTTGGGCGCTCAAGGCCGTATTCCTCGGCAGCCAGAACCTTGGTCTATCTATCATTGAGCGTATCCTGTTCGGCTTGAAGCTGTTGCTGTTTCTTTTTCAGGCTCCTTGCAGTGGCGATAAGTTGTCGCTTGAAGCGTTCTTGTTCGAGAGGTTCCGCTGGCACGATGAAATCTATGCTGCCGAACTAACGTCTTCCTTGGAGGTTGGTAGATAATTACTATCTTCCGGATCCTCATGATCAACAAGTTCGTCAGGGTTAACTTGTCCCTCCTCCCATTCATCCTGCTCGGACGTAGGCTCGACGGGGTCTTCGAGGTCTTTGGCATCATTCGGAGTGTTGTTATCTCCGGTGCCGGTATTGGGATCCTTTTCTCGACGAGATCGTGAGCGGCATCACTGACGTCGGCGCTTAGGTGGTGCCTCGACGGGCTTGTCCTTAATCGGATCTTGAGTGCCATCGTCGTCCTTCTTTTCGGGCGTAACCACCGTATACACGTCGTAAGTAGAAGTGGTCGCCCAACGCCTAGGGATGGGTGGGTTTTGGCCTGATTCTGCTCCGGCATCGTCGTCCATGCATTGATGTCTTCGGAAACGTAGTCTAGCATGTCGGTTAGGTCCTCGACGGTGGCTACCAAGTGGGTGGTGGGTGTGACATGAAATTCCCCGCTCTCAGCCTCTAGTTCGGGCTGGGCATAGTTCGCAAGTGATATTTCTGTCATGGCGAGAGAGAACATGAAGTCTAGAGCCTCGTTTAGGAGCGAAGGCTGGACGGGTGACTGAGGGCCTGCGGAGCTAGGTCTGGAAATCGCTGCTTGACCATGCTCAATGGATGCAGACCTCGAGAGTTCGAAGTTAACATCCAGAGGTGAGTCCGGCTTCATGATGACAGGGAGAGTCCTGTTAGATTCCAGGGCTGCTGATAATATGGTCACCTCCGGGTCTCCGGCAGGGAGCTCCGTAGTAGGAGAGGGTCCGGCGGTGTTCATACTCCCGTCTTCGGACAGGGTGGTCCGCTCTGGATCTAAGGCCAGGGCAGGAACGATAGTTGATCCTTGAACGGAGCCTGGTGGTGGATCCGACGGGCTTCCTTCATGTAGATGAGGAGCGGTGGTCGAGGCCAAGAACCCTTTGAAGGTCAAGTCTCCTTGGATATCAATGATATAATTAAGGCTTCTGAACCTGATCTAGTGACCAGGAGCATAGTTGTCAATCTATCAAGGTGACCAGTTGAATTGGCAAGCAGAGCGAAGCCGACAAACACAACAAGTTGACCAGGGAGGAAAGTTTCCCCGGAAACAACATCGTTGTCGGTGATCAAAGGAGCCATCAAACCTACTGTTGACGACACAGTGGAACTCTCAACGAAAGCACCAATGTCGGGGTCAAAACCGGCCGATCTCGGGTAGGGGCTCCCGAACTGTGCGTCTGAGGATCGAAGGTAACAAGGGACAAGTGGGACACAATGTTTACCCAGGTTCGGCCCCTCTTAATGAAGGTAAAACCCTACGTCCTACTTGATTGTATTTGATGAGTATAGGGGTTACAAGAGTTGATCTACCTCGAGATCATAATGGCTAAACCCTAGATGTCTAGCCTGGACACCCGAGGACCCCCCAATAAAAGACTCATCACGGCCCATCAGTTCGGCCCATATGAAATAGCCTGGACACCCGAGGACCCCCCCCCCCCCAATGCAAGGCTCCCTCACCCAGGTTTATTTTCCATCATATAAGTTTCCGATATACAATTCTAGTTTCCGATTTACTTTCTTTGCAATCTTTTATTATTCGTTCCATAAACGAAAAATACCAAAAATATTAATTTACCGTTTATCCATCTCTATCAGATCTCACGTTGCAAATAACAATGAAGGGATTGACAACCCCTTTATCATGTTGGGTGCAAGTTGGTGCTTGTTTGTGCAGTTATTCGGTGGCTTGCGCGTTGTCTCCTACTGGATTGATGCCTTGGTTCTCAAAACCGAGGGAAATGCTTACTCTACTTTGTTGCATCACCCTTTCCTCTTCATGGAAAAAACCAACGCAAGCTCAAGAGGTAGCAGGAAGAATTTCTGGCGCTGTTGTTGGGGAGATGTACGCCAATCCGAGACATACCAAGTACCCATCATAAACTCTCATCCCTCACATAACACTATTCTCCATTCGCCTCTCCTTTTCCTCTCCCCCACTTCTAAAACGATTGTTGAAAAGATTCGCCTTTTCTTCGCCCATCTTCCATTCGTCTTCTCCGTTTGCTCGTTTGCCGCCACCATGTCTAAAACTGGGGAGGTTATTATTGAAAAGGATAGTAGTAACGATGGGGGAAACTTTTATGCCTTTGCTAATTCTGTTCCACATGAAGAAACTACTATTTTGCACGCTAAGAAATTTCACATAGGTAGCGGAAATATTATTGGAAAGGGGGTTATTCAAGATTTCTTTACTTGTGCCGGTGCACTCCCCACTATGGGTGGATCTATCCTCCATAAAACTAGTACCCTTGCGGATGCTATATCTTTGCTTGTTGTTGAACTTGAAAGACAATTTGTTCACATGCATCCATTCATACAAAGGATTTTCTAGAGTTTTCTAATATTGAGCATTCTTATGTTAAGCGTGCCGCCACTATATTTCTAGCTCATGAGTTTAGATTTATTATGAAAGAAGCTAGTGAAATTTTCGCTCACTATAAAGTAGATGATGGTCGCCCTCCCATAGAGGGAATTCTCTTTAATCAAGAGGATATAATGCATTTACGGTCTTTAGATCATGTTGCTTACAACGAAAATTTAAAAAAGAGGGTTCCTTCTGATGTTTTAGTCAATAAGATTTCTGAGCTTAATGATGATTTTTCTATTTAAAACAATGGATTATGTTTCTCTCTTGGACACAAGCTCATGACTTTTTCCAAAAGAATGCTTATAATGATGAGTTGGTTGTACAATATGAAGGGCCGAAGGAGGAACCAATTCCTCCCGAGATCGAACTTGGGGATTCTTATCCCATTAAATTTAGCCCTTTTGATTACTTTTCTTACCTCAAAGAAAACTTGCTCCTGAACGAAGGGAGTATGAGATGAGTTTTCAAGATTTTCCTCATCATTATTACAATTACACTTAGATCTATTCGTGTTTTATGCCTAGCTAAGGGCGTTAAACAATAGAGTTTATTGGGAGGCAACCCAATTTTATTTTTGTTTTTGCTTTTTAGGTTCTGTTTTGCAATAAATATTTCATCTAGCCTCTGGTTAGATGTGGTTTTGTGTTTTATTTAGTGTTTGTGCCAAGTAAGACCTTTGGGATAGCTTACGGTAATAATTGATTTGATCTTGCTGGAAAAAAAATAGAAACTTTGCGCTCAGTCCCGGAATTGTTTAAAATCACAGAAGCATGATAAAATCCTGAATCTTTTATAGTAGATTGATATATAAATTTCCTAGGACGTCCTAAAGTTTCAGGATATTTGGAGTTACAGAAATATGCGAACTATTCAGATTACTACAGGTTGTTCTGTTTTTGACAGATTTTGTTTTTCGCGTGTTGTTTGCTTATTTTGATGCATCTATGGCTAGTATGGGGGGTATGAACCATGGAAAAGTTGGAATACAATAGATATTACACCAATATAAATAAAGGATGAGTTCACAACAGTACCAAAAGTGGTGATTTATTTTCTTATACTAACGGAGCTTACGAAACTTTCTGTTGAGTTTTGTGTTGTGATGTTTTCAAGTTTTGGTTAAGTATTTGATGGACAATGGAATAAGGAGTGGCAAGAGCCTAAGCTTGGGGATGCCCAAGGCATGCCAAAGGTAATATTCAAGGAGGCCAAAGATCCTAAGCTTGGGGATGCCCCGGGAAGGCATCCCCTCTTTCGTCTTTGTCTATCGGTAACTTTACTTGAGGCTATATTTTTATTCACCACATGATATGTGTTTTGCTTGGAGCATCTTGTATGAATTGAGTCTTTGCTTTTTAGTTTTCCACAATCATCCTTTCTGTACACACCTTTTGGGAGAGACACGCATGAATCGTGATTTATTAGAATGCTCTATGTGCTTCACTTATATCTTTTGAGCTAGGCAAATTTGCTCTAGTGATTCACTTATATCTTTTTAGAGCATGGCGGTGATTTTATTTTATAGAAATTGATGAACTCTCGTACTTCACTTATATTATTTTGAGAGTCTCTAAACAGCATGGTAATTTGCGTTAGTTATAAAATTAGTCCTAATATGATAGGCATCCAAGAGGGATATAATAAAAAATTTCATATAAAGTGTATTGAATACTATGAGAATTTGATTCCTTATGATTGTTTTGAGATATGAAGATGGTGATATTAGAGTCATGGTAGCGAGTAGTTGTGATTTTGAGAAATACTTGTCTTAAAGTTTGTGAGTCCCGTAACATGCAAGTATGGTGAACCGTTATGTGATGAAGTTGGAGCATGATTTATTTATTGATTGTCTTCCTTATGAGTGGCGGTCGGGGATGAGCGATGGTCTTTTCCTACCAATCTATCCCCCCTAGGAGCATGCACGTATTACTTTGTTTTGATGACTAATAGATTTTTGCAATAAGTATGTGAGTTCTTTATGACTAAAGTTGAGTCCATGGATTATACGCACTCTCACCTTCCTGCCATTGCTAGCCTCTCTAGTGCCATGCAACTTTAGCCCGTACCATAAACCCACCACATATCCTTCCTCAAAACAGCCACCATACCAACCTATTATGGCATTTCCATAGCCATTCCGCGATATATTGCCATGCAACTTTTCCACCGTTCCGTTTATTATGACACGCATCATCATTATCATATTGCTTTGCATGATCATGTAGTTGACATCGTATTTGAGGCAAAGCCACCATTCATCATTTTGTGTAGATGTGACTCTTGATTCACTGCATATCCCGGTACACTGCCGGAGGCATTCATATAGAGTTATATTTTGTTCTAGCATCGAGTTGTAATTTTTGATTTGTAAGTAAATAAAAGTGTGATGATCTTCATTATTAGAGCATTGTCCCATGTGAGGAAAGGATGATGGAGACTATGATTCCCCCACAAGTCGGTCGGACTACGGGCCGAAAAAGGAGGCCAAAAAAATGAAAGAAGGCCCAATAAAAATGAGAGAAAAAGAGAGAAGGGACAATGTTACTATTCTTTTACCACACTTGTGCCTCAAAGTAGCACTGTGATCTTCATGATAGAGAGTCTCCAATGTTATCACTTCCATATACTAGTGGGAATTTTCTTATATAACTTGGCTTGTATATTCCAATGATGGGCTTCCTCAAATTGCCCCTAGGTCTTCGTGAGCAAGCAAGTTGGATGCACACCCACTTAGTTTTCTTTTTGAGCTTTCATAAACTTATAGCTCTAGTGCATCTGTTGCATGGCAATCCCTACTCACTCGCATTGATATCTATTAATGGGCATCTCCATAGCCTGTTGATACGCCTAGTTGATGTGAGACTATCTTCCTCTTTTTGTCTTCTCCACAACCATCGTCTATTCCACCTATAGTGCTATGTCCATGGCTCACGCTCATGTATTGTGTAAAAGTTGAAAAGGTTTGAGAACATCAAAACTATGAAACAATTTCTTGGCTTGTCATCGGGGTTGTGCTTGATTTAAATGTTTTGTGTGATGAAGATGGAGCATAGCCAGACTATATGATTATGTAGGGATAAGCTTTCTTTGGCCATGTCATTTTGAGAAGACATACTTATTTTGTTAGTATGCTTGAAGTATTATTGTTTTTATGTCAATATTAAACTTTTGTTTTGAATCATACGGATCTGAACATTCATGCCACAATAAAGAGAATTACATGGATAAATATGTTAGGTAGCATTCCACATCAAAAATTCTGTTTTTATCATTTACCTACTCGAGGATGAGCTGGAATTAAGCTTGGGATGCTTGATATGTCTCCAACGTATCTATAATTTTTTATTGTTCCATGCTATTATATTATCTGTTTTGGATGTTTTATATGCATTAATATGAAGTTTTATATGATTTTCCGGACTAACCTATTAACCTAGAGCCCAGTGCCAGTTCCTGTTTTTCCTTGTTTTAGAGTTTCGCAGTAAAGGAATACCAAACGGAGTCCAAATGGAATAAAACTTTAGCGATGATTTTTCTTGGACCAGAAGACACCCAGGAGACCTGGAGTGCAAGTCAGAAGAGCCACGAGGCGGCCACAAGGGTGGAGGGCACGCCCAGGGGGGTACGGCGCGCCCCCCGACCTTGTGGGCCCCTCTGTGACCCCCTGACCTAGATCTTCCTCCTATATATTCTCATATTCCCCAAAAACTTTTGGGGAGCCAAGAAACCACTTTTCCACCGCCGCAACCTTCTGTACCCATGAGATCCCATCTTGGGGCCTTTTCCGGCATCCTGCCGGAGGAGGATTCGATTACCGAGGGCTTCTACATCAACACCATTGCCTCTCTGATGAAGCATGAGTAGTTTACCATAGACCTATGGGTCCATAGCTAGTAGCTAGATGGCTTCTTCTCTCTCTTTGATTCTCAATACAAAGTTCTCCTCGGTGTTCTTGGAGGTCTATTCGATGTAATACTCTTTTGCGGTGTGTTTGCCGAGATTCAATGAATTCTGGATTTATGATCAGGTTATCTATGAATATTATTTGAATCTTCCCTGAATTTCTTATATGCATGATTTGATATCTTTGCAAGTTTCTTCGAAGTATCGATTTGGTTTGGCCAACTAGATTGTTTTTTCTTGCAATGGGAGAAGTGCTTAGATTTGGGTTCAATCTTGCGGTGCTCGATCCTAGAGACAGAAGGGGAACCGACACGTATTGTATTGTTTCCATCGAGGATAAAAAGACGGGGTTTTCATCATAATGCTTGAGTTAATTCCTCTACATCAGGTCATCTTGCCTAAGGCGTTACTCTGTTCTTTATGAACATAATACTCTACATGCATGTTGGATAGCGGTCGATGTGTGGAGTAATAGTAGTAGATGCAGAATTGTTTCGGTCTACTTGACACGGACGTGATGCCTATATTCATGATCATTGCCTTAGATATCGTCATAACTTTGTGCTTTTCTATCAATTGCTCGGTAGTAATTTGTTCACCCATCGTAACAATTTCTATCTTGAGAGAAACCTCTAGTGAAACCTATGGCCCCCGGGTCTATTTTCCGTCATATAAGTTTCTGATCTACAATTCTAGTCTCCGATTTACTTTCTTTGCAATGTTTTATTTTTCGTTCCATAAACCAAAAATACCAAAAATATTACTTTCCCGTTTATCCATCTCTACCAGATCTCACGTTGCAAATAACCATGAAGGGATTGACAACCCCTTTATCGCGTTGGGTGCAAGTTGGTGTTTGTTTGTGCAGGTATTCGGTGGCTTGCGCCCTGTCTCCTACTGGATTGATACCTTGGTTCTCAAAACTAAGGGAAGTACCTACTCTACTTTGTTGCATCACCCTTTCCTCTTCAAGGGAAAAACCAATGCAAGCTCAAGAGGTAGCAGTGACCGTAAGTCGCTCATCCAATCGTGGCCTGAGACGAGATATGCGCGACTACTATCAGGGTGTCGCCACATCGGGAGGTCCTGGTTTTGTTTTACCATTGTCGAAATGTCTTGTGATCCGGGATTGCGAGTTTGATCGGGTTGTTCCGGGAGGAGGATTTTCCTTGATTGATCGTGAGAGCTTTCATGGGCTAAGTTGGGACACGCATGTAGGGTTTAAACTTTCGAGAGCCGTGCCTGCGGTTATGTGGAAGATGGGAGTTTTTGATATCCAGTTGTAGTGAACTTGAAGTTAATATCATTAAAACACACCAATCGCATGCGTAACCGTGAAGGTCTCTTTTCGACGAGGTTCGGGAAGAGAACACGGTGGGTGAAGGAGTCCTGGACTAAGGGGTCCTCGGGCGTCCGGCCTGTTATCCATGGGCCGGACTGATGGGATGTGAATACACGAAGACCGAAGACAATACCCGTGTCTGGATTGGACTCTACTTGGTGTGGAAGGCAAGCTAGGCGACCGATTATGAAGATTCCCTCTTATGTATCCGACCTTGTGTAACCCTAGATCTCTCTGGTGTCTATATAAACTGGAGAGCATAGTCCGGATAGGACAGATTCATTACCATATACTCATAGGCTAGACTTCTAGGGTTTAGCCATCATGATCTCGTGGTACATCAACTCTTGTAACACTCATATTCATCAAGATCAATCAAGCAGGAAGTAGGGTATTACCTCCATAGAGAGGGCCCGAACACAGGTAAATATCGTGTCCCTGTCTCCTGTTACCATCGATCCTAGACGCTGATTCGGGACCCCCTACCCGAGATCCGCCGGTTTTGACACCGACATTGGTGCTTTCATTAAGAGTTCCACTGTGCCGTCAATGAAAGGTTTGATGGCCCCTTAAATCGTCAGTAATGACGTGATCCAGGGAGAAACCTTCCTCCCTGGACAGATCTTTGTATTTGGCGGCTTCGTACTGCAGGCCAACTCGCTCGGCCATTTAGAGCAGATCGATAGCTATGCCCCTGGCCATCAGGTCAGATTCGGAAGCCTGAACTACGTCGCGGACATCTGTGGAGATTTGGTCTTCGACTTATTCGAGACTACGGCAACCGCTCCCCTTCTCCTCGATGAACATGGCTTAAACCTGTCATCGGGCTGCATCTAGGAAATATCTCCTGTAACAACTATGGCCTTAGATCCGAAGCAGATCAAGTCGTCCGAAGATGGGAAGCTCAACCCCGTCACGGGGGCCACCAATTCGGTGGCGTTGGAGCCGCATGCATATTCCACTTCGTACGATACTTGCATCAACGGAACCCCGGACTTGTCTCCGGTATCGAGTTCCGAACCCTGCGAGCCCGCGGATACCGAACTCGATCGGCTATCGATCTTCAAGTTCAGCGCCGCGGATATCTTCCAACACTCGCCCATGGGCGACCTACTAAACTCACTAAAAAACCTATCCCTGGCAGACTGCTCATCGCCGAACTATGTTCTGTTCGACCTTACGGTGGATGATGGAGAATTTTGCTTCCCACCCGCCACCCACTTCATATCTACCGTCGAAGACCCAACCAACACGCCTGACCCCTGCTCGGAAGACATCGATGGTATAGATGATGATGGGGGGCAAAGCCAGAGCTTACTATCCACTAGACATGGGGCGACCACTTCCTGGTATGACGTGTGCATGGTAGACACACCCAACGACGATCTCGACGATGAAAAGGAGGATCCAGTCGGGGATAAGCCTCCTGGTACACAATCCGAACACTGGCGCCCCTGGCGCCACTCTCAGTCACGTCACTCAAGAGAAAACAATACTAGCATCAAAGGTGATAATACTCCGGACAACGAAGACCCTGTTGAGACAGGATCCGAACAGGAGGACCAGGAAGGCGGGCAAGATAGCCCTGATGAACAGGCCACATACGGAGACTCGGAGGATAGTAATTATCTTCCACTCTCCGAGGAAGAAGAGAGCCTCGACAATGAGGAATTCATCGTGCATGAGGAACCTCTAGAACAGGAGCGCTTTAAATGCCGACTCATAGCCACTGCAAGGAGCCTAAGGAGGAAGCAGCTGCAGCTTCAAGTGAGCCAAGATTTGCTCAACGATAGATGGACCGAGGTGCTGGCCGCCGAAGAATACGGCCTTAGCGTCCCAGAAAAAATCCACCACAACAGTAGGTGGGTCCCTCAATACGATGGCAAGGCTTTGGAGCCCACACCACCATCGAATAAGCCGGTAGGCCGACCAAAGTTCGGTCCGGGCAAAGTAGCAACCCCAGCAGAGCACCATACCAACCCATCCGGCCGTCCAAGCAAGAATAAAGAAGCTCGTGGGAACACTCGCGACATCCAACAAGACCCGAATGGTAGAACAGGAAACACAAAATCGACACACAGATCGCGGAGACATGCCCCGGCCAGTAATAACGGTTATCTATTTGGACACAACAGACCGGAGCACGCTCGGTCCGAAAACCGTAAGCGGAGTCCGCCGGAGGTGCTTCATAGCGTGGCCCAACATAGAGGAGCCGCACACCCTCTTTGCTTCACCAACGAGGTAATGGAGCATGAGTTTCCAGACGGGTTTAAACCCATCAACATCGAATCATACAATGGAACAACAGATCCCGCAGTATGGATTGAGGACTTCCTCCTCCATATCCACTTGGCTCGCGGAGATGACCTTCATGCCATTAAACACATGCCTCTCAAGCTTAAGGGGCAAGCACGGTACTGGCTAAACAGTTTGCCAGAAAATTCTATTGGCAGCTGGGAAGATCTGGATGACGCCTTTCGTGACAACTTCCAAGGAACATATGTCCAGCCAGCAGATGCCGATGACTTAAGTCATATTGTCCAACAGCCCGACGAGTCAGCCAGAGAACTCTGGACTAGGTTCCTAGTCAAAAGGAACCAAATCTTCGTCTGTCCAGACGCAGAAGCCCTCGCAGCCTTCAAACATATCGTCCGGGATGAATGGCTAGCACGTCACCTCGGCCAGGAAGGACCTAAATCCATCATAGCCCTTACCGCTCTAATGACTCGCTTTTGTGCGGGAGAAGACAACTGGCTCGCTCGCAAAAGCAACAACGCTAGTGACCCAGTCACTTCCAAAATCCAAGACGACAATGGCAAGCCACGACTGAATGAGTATAACAGTCGCGGCAATAACGAAAGATTGCGTGGCACATCGGTCAATGCCGGATTTCACAATCCGAAACCCGGTCAATGGAAGAAGCCATTTAAGGCCAAACAGGACGGACCATCCGCACTTGACAGGATATTGGACCGACCTTGTCAGATTCACGGCCACCCTGATAAGCCATTAATCATACCAACATAAACTGTTGGGTCTTCAAGAAGCGAGCAAGCTTAATGCGAATACAAGGAGAAGGCCACCAAGCGATAAAGAGGCAGCAAGGCTGTGACCCGAACACCAGGGGCTAGAAGCAGTTTCCCTCCGATGTTCGACCACTACCGGAGCGGAAATAGCAGTTTGGCTTCCGCCACCCACCCACTATGATGGCAGGATTTACACCACATGTACATCACTCTGCGCTCAAGATACCATGGGCATCGGTGGAAGCACAATACGGACAACCTTGCAAGCATTCCCGTAACGTTCCTTATCCATTTTATTTACTTTCCTTTATTATAAACAGGTGACCAACAGGACTGCATATACAACGGACTCTGTCGGAGTTCGGATCCGCACACTCACCTAAGGGGTTACTTCAATTAAGGACTCCCCTCCCAGAGGACGGGCGGCGCAGACGTGCGACAGGAGATCCAAAACAGCTTTTTGTAGACCGCACTCTTTATTCTGAGCCTGTATTATGCCTTTTTCCTCCGTTCCTGACCCTGAGCATGTCAAATAGCGGGGTTGTGTATTTTCCCTTTTTTAGATGGATTCATCATTGGCTTATTGCTCTGCTCTCAGTAAACTATATCCGAACTAATCTTCTATGCTCTTCCTACAATGAGTGCGGCCGTAACGGCTGTAATGCAAAACGCACCTCGGCATAACTTGCCAGGGGCTCGGTATGAGAGCAAACAGGTCGCCAATCAAAGTCCGAACAACTTTATAGCATACTTCGGCGTTGCAAGTCTGGCCTTATATGCATCAGCTCCGAATCATTGTCTTTTGGTCAATAGTAGGGTTGCCCGGCTCCTTTGCTTGCTACCCTACGTTCCGCTCTATCGGCTAAGGTAGTAAAGGAAGAACTACAGCGATTGTGCCCTGGCTTTGACCGGATGAGCACCTCAATAGAGAAAGCCAAAAACTGACTGTCATGATGCGGCGAGAGCTGGTCAACCACTTGACGACTTATTCGAATCCTTAGCGATTATTCGTGTTAAACGAAGGAACTTTTCCAGATCAAAACTTGTAAGGAACTATATTATAATATGCCGCATACACACCAGGGGCTATGTCGTAGCCCCACCATAAAAGTCCTATGGCCAAGTGAAAGTGTTCACGCCCTATAGTCCGATTGCCTGGTTCGCCGCATTATCACCTCCTTTATGGACCATGATGTTGGATAAAGAGTGATTCAATGCTTTTTCGAACACCCCTATATTTCCTACGAGGGGGCTGAAGCCGACGACTGGAAAACTTCCAAATTACATTAGAACGGCCGCATAGGAGGAATACATGCTTTCGAGCAAAACAATAGATTAACTATAAAGTTGTCTATTACAACCCTTGTACACATCACTTGAATATTATGTCTTTCGAGCATTGGCCCTCTATCAAGCGGGCGGCCTCTAGGACGTCTCCAAAATGATGCTCCGGTTCTGGACGGTCCTTGCCTTTGGGTGGACTCTTCGTCGCAACATCGATGGCCTTCATCTTTCCCCATAATGTCTTGACTCGGGCGAAAGTCATCCGTGCACCGTCACAGTGTTGATACGCGGCACCGTGTCAGCAAGCCGCTGCACCAGGCCAAAGTATCTAATCGAAATAGGTTCAGTCGGCCACAAACGGACTAAGACATTTTTCATGGCCGCGCCGGATATCCTATGCAGCTCGGCCCACTGGGACATCTGTTCATTCAGTAACAGAGGGCGCTTCGACGCGCAGAATTGCGACCAGAAAAGCTGCTCCGTTGCATACCCCCCTTGCGCCTGATAAAACTGCGCCACATCGGAAGAACTCTTTGGCAAGTCTAAAAAATTGTCCGAAGAACTCCATACTTGGTTAAGCTGAGCATAGTTCGGGTCGCCAAACTTAGCCTGTAGCAAAAAGGGCTTGCCAGCCACAATCTCCCCAGCTTGCCGGATCTCCTCACGGGCTGCTCTGGATTCAGACCGTGCTTCCCTTGCCTCTCGTAAGGCCTTGTCAAGTTCAGCCGTTTTGGCTTCATTTTCCTTCTCAAGAAGTTTACAGCGGCCAACCGCATTCTCTAACTCACGCACAATGGTGGACATTGCCTCCTTGTCCTGGCGCCGTGCGGCTTGTTCGGCCTCCAATTCAGCCGATGCCTTTTCGGCAGCCGCATTACTAAACCGGGCCTGTTCCTTGGCCCGGGCTAGCTCTGCCCGAAGGGCTCCCACAGTGGCAGCACCATCTGCATTGATGCACATTTCATATCAAACTCTCTTCAGAGTCAGGCTTACATTACAAGCATATTGGTGTAAGGAATGCTCGAAATATATACCTTGCGAGTCGTCAAGACGCCTGTTGATCAAAGCAATGTCATCCTCCGCAATATCCAGCTTTCGCTGCAGCTCGGTTACCTCCGAATTTTGGGCAGTAGCAGGAGGGCAGACAGCCTGCATTCAAAATTAAACCAAGGTTAGTACCCGAAAATATCTTTTCAATCCTCCAATCACTTCCTTTGGAAGGCGATCCGAGTCTCAGGGGCTACTGCATACACAACAGGTGCATTCTGTCAATATTATTCAATTGGCAACATTACATCACAAACCTCAAAACCTCTCAGAAGGCTCGTAAAAGCCTCGTTCAACCCGCTCTTCGCGGCACAACTTTTTCGACCACCGTCACAATTAAGGCACGGTGCTCCTCTAAAACGGACGCTCGTCACAACATGTCCGTCAGCATCCCCGGCACTCCTGGGTCTTCGGACACCGTGTCGGATTTCAGGTTCTGCAGACCCTTGAGGTTCGAATACTGGGGTGTGCACGAAGATCTCTCCCCTACCAGCTCACGTCTCGAAGTCTCACAAAGATCTAGGCAAGAAAGATGAACACATAGAGGACACGAGATTTATCTTTGGTTCAGCCACCATTGTGGTGTAATACCCTACTCCAGTGTGTGGTGTGGTGGATTGCCTCAGGGGCTGATGATGAACAGTACAAAGGGGAGAACAGCCTCGCGAGGGCTGTTCTTGAGCTGGTGCGATGAAGTGCTGGGGTGAGTTCAGTCGCTTCTCTCTCTCTCTCTCTCTCTCTCTCTCTCTCTCTCTCTCTCTCTCTCTCTCTCTGGTCGATCTCCGGATCACTCTACCTCTCTCCGGTTGATCTTCCGATATCGTCTACCTTGTGGTGGCTAGCCCTATTTATAGAGCGAGGCCCTGGGCCTCTCCCCAAATAATGAGCGGGAAGGGCGCCAACAATTGGCCATTTTGAAGGGGAACATCTGGTACACTTATCCTGACTAAAGTCGGTCTTCGGCTGCCAAAGGCTCTGACGGTGACGCCGCCCTGGGCTCCATGATGACCTCCATCCTGTCGTTCTGCTGGTCTTGGTCTTGTTGCACCGGAATGGTAACCTTTGCCCGATGCCTTCACCTGTGCTTGCCCCCTTAGCACCGAAAGGGAAACAAGGACACTGCGCAGGCCGGCGCCCGCCTGGCACCCGCCTGGCCTCCGATCGTCATGGCTTGCATCACAGGCCCCTCGGGAGGTGCCCCCTTGATCTCTCCACCTCCTCGTGAGCCCGCCTAAGGAGGTTGGTCCTGAGGAAGCTCCCTGTTGTCCGCCCCGCGAGGCTTGGCCCCTCGCGAGGGTCTTGAGCTTGAGCTGATGAAGCTAGGCTGCATTGGGCCCCCACTTGAGCCACGCTGCAGGCCGCAAGCAGGCAAGTCTGGGGACCCCCGTTCCTAGAACGCCGACACACCGCTGCCGGAGCATGACATTCCTTTGAAGGAATCCGCTTACCCGCCTCTAGCATTGTCTCCGGCTATAAACTGGACAGTTCGGGGTCATCATTCTTGACCCCCGAACCATGAGTGACAGAGGCACCACCTTCGGGTAGCTCCTTCCTTGTTTCCCGTGCTACTTGCCGGTTGGGAGGAACCCTCCGGGACCACACCTCGAGATCATCCGCCCTGTTAGGCGAGGAGGCCGGAGAAGGCGTGTCACTCTCCATCATCTCCGGAAGAAGGTATCCCAAGGAGGAGGACGATTGAGAAACACCAGGCGTTAACCTGCGAGGACGCACATATGTCGAAGGGTTATTTTGATAATAAGAATGAGGTATGGTTAAAGTGCCCTGCTCCACTTACGTTCTGGCCGGAGGTTCGTCCTCATCATCAAGTTCAACGATGATATCACTTGACCAGCCCAAGCCGCCCGACGATGGCATTTTTCCTTTCTTGGAAGGCTTCCCCTCCTGACCTCCAGAGGCGGCCCTCTTCTTGCCATAAAGTGCCCCCTCCACGCCTTTGCCCCTGGGTAAGAGGGTTTCGGTTTCCTCGAACACAGTGGTTAAATCACCCGTAGGATGGGCATCTCCTCTGGGCTCCCCTCTCTCGCCCCCTCTCTAGACACCAGGTACAGTGTCGGGACCAACATCCGCGTCAGTTGGGCGGACACGGGGTCTTCGGGAAGGGGCACCGGACACCAGATTAACACCACTTTCTTTATCCAGTCCTGTATAAAGGAAGGTTGTTTAGTGTCTTGTCAAAAGATGCTTGGATGAAAGGTGTGCGGGGATTAAATACTTACCGGGGTGTCTGGATGATTGCATTCGAGGCCGACGTCTTCGGTGGTGTCCGGCCATTTCTCCCGCTCCCCGAAATATAACTTCCACATTCCTTCGTGCGTAGTGCCGAAGAAGTGCTGAAGAGTGCGCCGCCCTTCTGGATTGAACTCCCACATACGGAGAGGTCGTCGTTGACACGGCAGGATCCGGAGGACTAGCATTACTTGAACAACGTTCACGAGTTCGATGCCCTTCTCGGTAGGGCTTTGGATGTGACTTTGCAGAGTCTGCACCTCATTAGCGGACCCCCAGTCTAATCCCTTATTGATCCATCAAGCGAGCTGAGTTGGAGGGCCGGGTCGAAACATGGGCGTAGCTACCCACTTGGAGCCACGCGGCTCATTGACATAAAACCACCCTGCTGCCATAGGTCGGAAGACTCGGCGAAAGATCCTTGAAACCAAACCGCGCTGGCAAGCTTGCTTATTATAACACTGCCGCACTCTGCCTGCTCTTCCTCCGTCACCCGCGGCCTCACGTTGAAAGTCTTGAGCCACAAACCAAAGTGCGGAGGAGTCCGGAGGAAGGCCTCACACGTGACGATAAATGTCGAGATGAGGAGAACGGAGTCCGGGGCCAGATCGTGAAAATCTAGCCCATAATAAAACATGAGACCCCAGACGAAGGGGTTAAGCGTGAACCCTAACCCATGGAGAAAGTGGGACACAAATACTACCCTCTCGCCGGATTTGGGGGTGGGAGTAACCTGACCCTTGGCAGGAAGCTGATGAAGGATTTTTTGGGTCAGATATTTTGCCACGCGGAGCTTCGCAATATCCTCCTCTGTGTGAGAAGAGGCCACCCACCGGCCTGAACGGCTGGGCCCGGACATGATTGGGGCTGGTAGTGATTGAAACTCGAGGGATAGAACTCGAGGTGGCTGGGGTTGAGGAAGAAGCAAGCGCGGAAGAGAAAGACAGGTTTGGGTCCCTATATAAAGGCCAGAATATCGGCGTCCCCTCACGGGTCTCGAAACTTACCTATCCTTAAAGAGTTATACCCTGGGGACGGTTGGGTTACCCACACCTGCATTATTGAAAATCCCGTGAATAAGAGGACACGATCTCTGCTTTGACAAGACGTGCCAATAAAACCGCTCCCCGAGACGTGGGGCGACGGGCTAGCCAATGGTTGGGAATAATAACTGGGCAGGCGTGATACAATGTGATAAACAATTGTCTGCAGATTGGACTCGTGGTGTATTGTATTTTCTGCAATTACATACACAAGACCGGATATATTTACTATATCTGAAGACCATCTTGGAGTTCGAAAGAAGGGAACCCACCTTGCAATGCCGAAGACAATCTGTGCGCCGAACTCCTCGTCATTAAAGCCAGGTTCTGGGGCTACTGAGGGAGTCCTGGACTAACGGGTCCTTGGGCGTCCGGCCTGTTATACATGGGTCGGACTGATGGGATGTGATGACACGAAGACCGAAGACTATACCCGTGTCCGGATTGGACTCTACTTAGCGTGGAAGGCAAGCTAGGCGATGATTATGAAGATTCCCTCTTATGTAACCGGCCTCGTGTAACCCTAGATCTCTCCGGTGTCTATATAAACCACAGGGCATAGTCTGGATAGGACAGATTCATTACCATATACTCATAGGCTAGACTTCTAGGGTTTAGCCATCACGATCTCGTGGTAGATCAACTCTTGTAACACTAATATTCATCAAGATCAATCAAGCAGGAAGTAGGGTATTACCTCCATAGAGAGGGCCCGAACCTGGGTAAGCATCGTGTCCCCCGTCTCCTGTTACCATCGATCCTAGACGAACAGTTCAGGACCCCCTACCCGAGATCCGCCGGTTTTGACACCGATAGTGGGATGTGATGTCTACTACGCAACTTTATTCTTGTAGACACGTGTTGGGCCTCCAAGCGCAGAGTTTTCTAGGACCATAGCAATTTTCCCTTAAGTGGATGACCTAAGGTTTATCAATCCGTGAGAGGTTTAGGATGAACATGGTCTCTGTCAAACGAGCCTGCAACCAAATACAAGAAATCTCTTGTGTCCCCAACACACACAATACAATGGCAAATTGTATAGGTGCACTAGTTCGGCGAAGAGATGGTAATAAAAGTGTAATGTGGATGATAGAAATATATTTTTATAATCTGAATAAATAGTAAAAGGACACAAAAACGGTATTGCAATGCTTGAAAATGAGGCCTGGGGTCCATACTTTCACTAGTGCAACCTCTCAACAATGCTAATATAATTGGATCATATAACCAACCCTCAACGTGCAACGAAGAATCACTCCAAAGTTCCTATCTAGTGGAGAACATAAGAATAAATTGTTTGTAGGGTACGAAACCACCTCAAAGCTATTCTTTTCGTTCGATCTGTTCAAGAGTCCGTACTAAAATAACACAAAGCTATTCTTTCCGTTCGATATATCCTAGAGTTTGTAATAAATAACACCAAAGCAAATTCATATTCATAATACTCAATCCAACACAAAGAACTTCAAAAAGTGCCCCAAGATTTCTACCGGAGAAACAAAGAAAAGAACGTGCATCAACCCCTATGCATAGATTACCCCAATGTCACCTCGTGAATCGGCGAGTTGAGTGCCAAAACTTATATCAAGTGAATCAATATGATACCCCATTGTCACCACGAGTATTCAATTGCAAGACATATATCAAGTGTTCTCAAATCCATAAAAGTATTCAATCCGATAACAATGAAATCTCAAAGGGAAAAACTCTATTCATCACAACAAGATAGAGAGGGGAAAACACCATATGATCCGACTATATTGACAAAGCCCGTGATACATCAAGAATGTGACATCTCAAGAACACGCGAGAGAGAGATTAAACACATAGCAACTGGTACAAACCCTCAGCTCCGAGGGTGGACTACTCCCTCCTCATCATGGTGGCCGCCGGGATGATGAAGATTGCCACCGGAGATGATTCCCCCCTCCGGTAGGGTGCCGGAAAGGGTCTAGATTGGTTTTCGGTGGCTACAGAGGCCTGCGGCGACGGAACTTCTGATCTGTGTTAACCTCGAGGGTTTTTGGAATGTTTGTAAATTTATAGGGTAAAGAGGGGGTGCGGGAGGCCACCGAGGTGGGCACAACCCACTTGGGCGCGCCTGGCCCCCAGGCGTGCCCTGGTGGGTTGTGCCCCCCTCGGGGCACCCACCAGGTGCTGCTCTGGCCCATTGGTGGTCTTCTGGTCCATAAAAAATCCGCAAAATTTTTTACGGTGTTTGGACTCCGTTTGGTATTGATTTCCTGCGATGTAAAAAACAAGCAAAAAATAGCAACTCGCACTGGGCACTACGTCAATAGGTTAGTACCAAAAAAATGATATAAAGTTGCTACAAAATGATTGTAAAATGTCCAAGAGTGATAATATAATAGCATGAATACTTCATAAATTATAGTTACTTTGGACACGTATCAGGGTCATGTTTGAACGTAAGTAGTTCAGGATCACTTCTTGATCATTACTAGATTGTGGCCATTTGCGTAGCTTCTCACCTTGTTCTTGTATTCGTAAGTTAGCCAACATACAAATGCTTAGTGCTTGCTGCAACTTCACCACTTAACCATGCCATACCTATTTAAGCTTTGATAGTCTTGATACCGAGGGTGATATGATTGTTGAGTCTCCGTGGCTCATAGAATACTACAAACACAGTTGCAGGTACCGTTGAGTCTGATGCTTATCCGGATGATCATGGTCGTTTCTATGTTACTTATCCGGACGATCAGTAGAGGACCTAGTCGGAGTATCCGGGATAGTAGAAGGGTGGTGTTTTCTTTTTATCTAGTCCATAGTCGTACTCTACTACATGTATGGATGATTGTATGATGATTGTCATATTTATGCTATTCTGGGGCAAGTGTTGCCTGGATCTCGTATTCTATCTATTCACTTGGTTGTATGAATTTTTATGCCACCTTTCTACGCGTCCGAAATGCGATTGTGCCCCAATCATGAGTTCATCACGTGATTGGGATAGAGTTGCATCTTGGGCGTTACAAGTTGGTATTCAGAGCCATACCGACTATAGGAGCCCCTGCTTGATCGAACCGCTGACGAGTCTAGAACGAAACTGTTTTGAGTCTTAGTTATATCGGAGAGTAGGAATTCTTTTTACTACTTATCCCCTTCTTCACTCTAGTAAGGACTCCTGACGAGGTGTTTTCCTCACTCTTATATCCTTTTTCACTCAAAAAATTTTAGTATCACCCAGGTATTATGGAATCGTTCGAATATCATTGTGACGGGGATTCTGTCTTGGCGCCTCCTGACGTTTAGGGGTTTTGGCAGTGTCCAGGGAGTTGAGCTCCAAGGTGTTTTCATCACAGTGTTTATCGTTGCAGTTCCGGAATACCAGAGGTCGCCGACATCGAAAACTCTTCTATGCGTGTTACTGGTGAGATAACCTCGACACCACCCAGTACTGGGGAGGGAGTTCGAGAGTATTGCCACAACTAGTATAGCGGATGCTTTTTGAAGGTCGGAGGTACATGATTGCCGAGGTTTTCTTGGTTATGTGTTCCCGGATAGATATAGTTGGAGTGTAGGACTTGTTAGTTGTATGAGATATCTGTGCCTCCGTGTTTCCCCAACACCAGATTGCATAACCAGAAAGTTTCGGGAGTTAATAGGTGGGAATTCAAGTAGCTCTAGGTTATCTTTCCGACAAATATTTCGTATGAGATTGGGGGAATCTCTACCATGTATTTGTTCCAGTTCTTACCTTGGTGTTTTATTCTTCAACCTCATTCCATGTGGCTTCTCATTTAAATGGTCGTACCACATTAACTTTGGAATGCATTCGTTAAATCTCTCTGTTCGGATGCTTATTGTGAAGACTACATTGCACATGTCTAGCCTTTGATTCCGCTTATCTATCATTTCTATGGTGATTCTCATGGATTTCATCTTCTTCAGGATGGCTCCCGCAACTCATCTGAATCCGAACCATGATGATGGAGAGCAGTTGGAACCTCCACCTCCGCCACCTCCTCCGCCTCCGGAGGCATGGCACGCTTTCATGGCAGCCACTAATGCCAATACTCAGATGCTGATTCAGCTCATGCAAGAGCGCAACCAAGGCCAAGGCAACCAAGGGAATCAAGGTCAAGGGCAATTCAACAATCAACCTCAATTTTATACACTCAATCAGTTCCTCGCAAATCAGCCAAGGACGTCCAGCGCTTGTGTTGAGGCCATGGACGCTGATGATTGGCTCATGGACATCAACAAGCATTTTGAGTGCAGCAATGTCAGACCTGAGGACTACGTCAAGTTCGCTTCCTTCCAGCTCAAGGACCAAGCAGCAGATTGGTATCAGCAGTACAAAGATTCCTGAGGGGGTCGAGTGATCAGCTGGACCGACTTCTGCCAGGATTTTCGATCTCATCACATTCCAACAAGCGTTGTCGAGAGCATGCATGAGCAATTCTGCAATCTCAAGCAAGGAAGCATGTCTGTGTATTGATACAACATCAAGTTTTAGAGTCTTGCTCGCTATGCAAGGCAAGACGTTCTAGATAAGAAGAGTATGATCTACTACTTCAGTGGTGGCATCTGAGAGGACCTTCAGTTAGCCCTTGTTCTTGTTGAGCCTACTCAGTTTGATCAGTTCTATAACATGGCTCGAAAACAAGAAGCAGCTTAGCTAAAGAGTGAAGCTTCCAAAAAGAGGATCAGGGATGCAGTCTACTTGTCTTCTTCTTCTAAAGTGGTCTCAAAGCAACATAAGTTTTTGCTTCCTCCACCTCCTCCGTTTCGTCCGCCCCATCAGCAAAAGCACTCAGGTGGTCGTGGATCTTTCCACCCACCCAACCCAAGCTATCAGAACAAGTCTCAGTCTCAAGCTCCAAGGACAGGCGGTCCTCCTCCACCTTTTCGCCCACTTTCAGAGGTCACTTGTCACAAGTGTGGTATGTAAGGGCACTACTCCAACAACTGCTTCAACCAGAGGCGCCTTCTGCCTCCTCCTCCGGTCAGGTCAGCAAGCAATGCAGTTGTCAAACACAATCCCAAGTCAGGAAGGGTGAACATGATGGATTCAACTCAAGCAGAGGATTCTTCACATGTGATCATGGGTAACCTTTCAGTTAACTCTATTCCTGCTAGAGTTTTATTCGATTCTGGTGCATCACATTGTTTCATGTCAAGATCGTTCTTTGCGAAGCATGATTTCACTTGGTCATACCTGGATAAACCTATGGGTGTTGTTTCTCCGGCAATGCCACTGATAGTCAACTCAGTGGTTCCGGATGTTGACATTAAGATGGGCAATTATTCTTTTTTGGCTTCTCCGATGGTTCTCGGTGATTCCCATATTGATCTCATTCTTGGCATGGATTGGCTTTCTATGCATAAGGCTTTTCTTAATTGTGCTGAAAAGGAGATTAAACTGACTCGTTCTTCTGAAGATGTGATTACCTTTTGCGGCTCGTGATGACACCATTTGGGTGTTCTCTCTCAATAAGAAAGGCGAAATCAACGCTATTTCTCAGATTCTAGTTGTTTGTGAGTATCAAGACGTCTTTCCAGAAGAGCTTCCGAGTATGCCTCCTCGCTGGCCAGTGGAGATCGTTATTGACCTTGATCCCGGTACAGAACCCCTTTGCAAGCGCCCCTACAAGCTTGGGCCAGAAGAGCTGAAAGAATTAAAGAAACAACTCGATGAACAAGAACGTCTGGGTTTGATCAGACCAAGTTCTTCTCCTTGGGGATGTGGTGTTCTCTTTGTTTGGAAGAAAGATGGCATGGAATTACATTGCATCGATTACAAACCATTGAACAAGAAGACAATCAAGAATAAATACCCAGTTCCCAACATCAACGAGTTATTCGAGCAACTCAAAGGTGCAAAGGTGTTTTCCAAGTTTGATCTCCATATGGGTTATCACCAGATTCGTATTCGTGAAGAAGATATCCCAAAGACAGCTTTCAGAACAAGCTTTGGTTCTTATGAGTATACTGTCATGTATTTCGGGCTTGCCAATGCCCCTCCAACCTTCTCTCATGTGATGAACTTCATCTTCAACCCCTAAACCAATGAATTCGTCCTAGTGTATCTCGATGATATCCTGGTTTTCTCCAAGAATAAAGAGGATCATGCTAACATTTGCGATTGGTGCTCGACAAGCTCAGAGAGTATCAGTTCTATGCAAAGTTCACAAATCTGAGTTTTGGCTTGATGAAGTTATTTACCTTTGTCACATCATCTTTTCCAAGGGCATTTCTGTCAAATCGGAAAAGGTTGCTTCAATTGTGAAGTGGGAGCCTCCACAGAACGTCAAGCAGCTCCGCAGTTTCCTCGGGCTTGCAAGCTATTGTAGAAGGTTTGTGGAGGACTTCTCAAAAATTGCTAAGCCTTTGTCCAACCTCCTCCAGAAGAATGTCAAATACTCCTGGACTCCTAAGTGTGACGTGGCCTTCAATACTCCCAAAGAGAAACTCGTCATAGCTCCGGTCCTGACTCCTCCTGATGATTCCAAGCCCTACCAAGTATTCTGTGATGCTTCATTGCAAGGTCTCGGTGCCGTTCTTATGCAAGAAAGAAAAGTTGTGGCCTATACTTCTCAGCAGTTTATGCCGAACGAGAGGAACTACCCCACTCACGATTTTGAGTTGGCAGCAGTTTTCCATGCATTTGTCACAGGGAGACATCTCTTGTTGTGCAGGAAAGTGGACATTTTCACCGATCACAAGAGCCACAAATACATCTTCACTCAACCCAACTCTACCTCCGGCAAACTCGTTGGGTCGAGATGATCCAAGAGTACTATCCAAGCATCAAGTACACTCCAGGCAAGGCTAATGTGATTGCAGAAGCTTTGAGCAGAAAGGCATATTGCAACAACTAATTGTCAAGTCATTCCAACCCGATCTTTGTGAAGCATTCTGCAAGCTCAACCTCCAAGTTGTTGCTCAAGGTTTTCTTGCCAACCTTTAAGTCACTCCAACTTTGGAAGACCAAATTCGTGAGGCACAACTCCTTGATACCATGGTGAAGAAGGTTAAAGATGGTGTTGCCAAGGGTGATGTCGGCTAGTACTACGTCGGTATTTCCTAAAAGAGGAAGGGATGATGCAGCACAACGACGGTTTGTATTTCCCTCAGTGGTGAGACCAAGGTTATCAAACCAGTAGGAGAACCAAGCAACACTATGTAAACAGCAGCTGAACACAAATAAAAAATACTCGCAACTCAACGTGTTAAAGGGGTTGTCAATCCCTTTCGGATAACGGCACCAGAAATTTGCGAATGGACGTGAGAGAGTTGTAATAATTTATAGATCGAAAGCCAAATAAAATAAAGTGGAGCAAGGTATTTTTGTATTTTTGGTTCAATAGATCTGAAAATAAAAGCAAAGGAAAATAGATCGCAAAGGCAAATATATTAAAGAAGAGACCCGGGGGCCGTAGTTTTCACTAGTGGCTTCTCTCGAGAAAAATAGCAAACGGTGGGTAAACAAATTACTATTGGGCAATTGATAGAACTTCAAATAATCATGACGATATCCAAGAAATGATCATTATATAGGCATCACATCCAAGATTATTAGACCGACTCCTACCTACATCTACTACTATTACTCCACACATCGACCGCTATCCAGCATGCATCTAGTTTACTAATTTCATGGAGAAACGGAGTAATGCAATAAGAATGTGTCAGTGCAACAAACCATGGGTCTGTTGCCCAGACTGTGCACAGGCAGGAGAACAAGATTGAAGCACCAGCCCAAGTCAGAGTACAAGGGCCCAAGCAATTCGAGGGACCAACGTGTAGATCAGAGAGGCCAAGAATGAACCAAGGAAGCAGGATATCGTCAAGGGAAAAGCCTCCCTTGCCGGGCAGGCGTGCCCGGCAAGGGGCGAGGCCACCTCCAGAAGCAGAAAACGGAGACACCCCGACAGGGCTTGCCGGGGCTCATGGAGGCAGAACCACCTCACCAACCACTCCACCATGACCCACGTCATCGATCAGTGCGGTGTCAAGCGGCAAAGTGTTTAAGTGGCAGCCATTCGTCACATGGCAGCTATTTCCTACAAGAGAAACCTACAGATGACACCCATCCTACGACGCGTCAAGAGAGCAGGTGCGGAGTTGGCAAGATTGCCCGGCAAGCCTTGCCGGGCAACCAACAATGTGACGTTAAGCTGTGCATTTACTGCGCCCTATCAGCCCGCAAAGTTAGGTATGATAGCACCGTTTGCGATCTTATCAGTGCGTAATGACTACTTTGCCACTCTGGTTACCCCTTGATCTATAAAAGGAGGCCCATGGCAATCATAGAAAGGGTTGGAAGATTGGATAACTCACACCCCCATACACGCGTAGTCGTTGCTGCCCCAAGGCAACCCCTGCCGGGCAAGTGTACTACGCGCGCCACCACCTTTTCCACCATCAATCCACCAAAGCAGGAGTAGGGTTTTACGCCTCACGGCGGCAAGAACTTGGGTAAATTGCCTATGTGATCTCTGTCGTGTTGCACCACGCCCGTCTGCTCTTTGCGCAATGCGTTGCCCCCCTGCTGAACCAGCAAGGGACCTCCTGGTCCCATAGGTGGCCATGCTTTCTCGTGACATCTTTGGCGCTCCAGGTAGGGGGCACGCTTGCGTGAACCTGATGGCATGCATATCACGTCGACTTCATCACCATCTTCATCTTCGACGATGCCATCACGATGGCGCCCAAGAAGAAGCCCGGTCCTTCGGCTCACCCATCCACCTCGAAGGCTCCGCCGCCCGCGGCCTCCAACGCTGCAGTGGGTGCGGAGGCGCACGAGGACGCGGACACTAATGGGGAAGTGGTCGGAGCAGGCGGCGCCATCACCACTTCTCCCGCAGCCGACGCACAAGCAGGAGGCACTAGAGGAGAGAAGCATCGACAACACCCCGACGGCCATGCTCCCAAAGGAATAGTTCAAGGGGCCACTCCACCTGCGCCCCTTTCCCCCACCGACGGGCACAACCACAACAACGACACTCGGACCGGGGTAAACCGCCGCCCTCCGGCGCCCCCACCACGGGGGCGATCGCAGCGCATGCACCTCCCTTGGGATAGGCCGACCAAGCCGCTACGCCCAACGGAGCCACCGGCCCTCAAGCGCCTTCGCCACACCACGTCCAGGTGGACGCCCTGCAGCAGTAGTGGGGACGCAGTACTACCACCGCTGGCACTGTCAGGAGCCGAGTGATGGTACGATCAACTTCATCATCATCCCTGCCAAGTACGGCTTAAAAAGCCATGGCGTCTCAACTGCTGTTGAAGTTTCCGCCGGCAGCCGAGCAGATGGAGGAATGGCGTGCCACCATCCAAAGCATGCTCAGTTTCCCTGAAGCTGGGGGCTCATGGCAAGCTGACTCGCCGTGACCTCCCCAATTGACAGACACAGCTCATGTCGCTGATCGTAGGAAGGGGCCATCCCTATGGTGGAGTCCCCGCTGCGGCAACCAGCGCGAGCACAGCCAAATCAAGACCCTGACGACGTCTCGATGGCTTCTTCTGACCCTCGAGCATGTCCAGGCCAACGTCAAGCCCCGGAGGATAGGCGGAGAGGAGACACGCGCGTGGTCGAGCAAGGCCGCGATGACCTTCGCCGGACCGACGGGTACGATGGCCTCAACGTCGACGAGCCTGCGCTCGGTGTTGGTGGGTGCCTACATTTCGAGGTTGGCTGCCCTGCCTTTAAACGAGAGCTGCGGCAAGTTCGTTGGCCATCCATTCGCACGTTCAAGCCAGAGATACCTGAGAAGTACGAGGGGAGGCTGAACCCGGCAAAGTTCCTGAGCGTCTACACCATCGCTGTTCAGGCTGTCGGGGGAAGAGATGAGAAGGTGTTCGCCAACTATTTCCCGTTGGCCCTTAAGTCCAATGTGAGGTCTTGGTTGATGCACCTACCGGAGAACTCCATTTCTTCCTGGCCTGACCTGTGCCACGAGTTCATTGGAGCCTTCACTGGCGGTCATCAGGAACCCGGCAGATGTAGCTTTCCAAGAACTGAAGGCATACTTGTCCTCTGTGACTACCTTGGTTGCTCCAAAACCCTAAGAGCCGTTGTTGCTATACTTGGCTGCAACCAACGAAGTGGTCAATGTGGTCTTGGTAGCACGGCGAGAAGTGGATGAGGCAGAAAGTGAGCAGAGACCGGCAGAATCAGAGAAGGATCAGGACAGCAATGAGCATGACAACAAGAGCAACCCCAAGGACATGGCAACGAAGAAAGTTGTGCAATGTCCAGTGTACTTCGTCAGATCCTTGTTACAGGGGGCTAGATCGAGGTACTCTAGCGTGCAGAAGTTGATCTTTGGTTTCATTATGGCCTCAAGGAAACTTTACCACTACTTCCAAGCCCATGAGATCACGGTTGTTACTCGTTTTCCGTTACAAAGGATACTTCGAAACCCTGAGGCTACCGGCAGAATAGTGGAGTGGGCTTTGGAGTTATCCACCTTTGGTTTTAAGTTTGAGAGTACATTAACTATTCAGAGCAGGGCGTTGGTAGAGTTTATTGCAGAATGGATGCCAACCCCTACTGAGGAAGTGACAGAGACAGTTATCCCCGACAAGGAATCGCCTCAAGCATGGATTATGTATTTTGATGATGCTTTTCCTACAAGGTGCAGGAGCCGGCGTGCTTCTTGTCGCCCCCTCCGGGGAGCACTTGAAGTACGTCATACAAATGCATTTTTCCCGGGAAGAAGCAACAAACAATACAACTGGGTATGAAGGGCTTCTTGCCGGGCTCAAGATTGTAGCCGAATTGGGAATTAAGAAGCTGATCATTAAAGGAGATTTACAGCTTGTGGTGAGATAAGTCAACAAGGATTATCAAAGTCCATTGATGGAGGCATACATCGAGGAAGTGAGGAGATCAGAGGAGCGCTTTGATGGAATGCAAACAAAGCACGTACCCCATGCGGAAAACAACATAGCTTATCTTCTGTCAAAGTGTGTTGTGCAGGAGCTTCCTATGGAACTAGGGACTTTTGTTCTCCATCTCACTCAGCCCTCCGTATCCCCAGCAACAATGGCCCGGAAGAGGAGAAAGTTGGACTACAGTAAGCCTCTCCCGGTAGAGCCGTCGGCTCCCGGCAAAGACCCTGCCGGAAATAACCCCTCACATCCCACCGGACCACCCCCTCTAGCCGGGTCCACGAACCCCGCAAAGGAGGCTGGTGCTCCCGCGGTAGAGGAGGTGCCTCTAGTACTTGTTGCCGAGCCCCATGCTCCAACTTGGGCAAGGCACATTGTCCACTTCTTCCAAATCGGAGAGCTTCCCAGCGACCAAGATGAAGCTGAGAAAGTAGCCCGGTGGGTTAGTATGTACCAGTTTGTCGAGACACTCTGTATAGAAGGAGGCCCAACGGTGTGAAATTGAGGTGTGTCTGCCGGGAAGAAGGAAAGGAACTGCTAGCTGAGATTCACAAATGAATGTGCGGCTCCCACATAGATCAAGGGCATTAGTTGGGAAAGCATTCCGACAAGGATTCTATTGGCCCACAACCCCCAAGATGCGGTCGAGCTAGTTACGACATGTGAAGCCTGCAAGTTCCATTCCAAGAAAATACACCTGCCTGCCCAAGCTCTTCAAACAATCCCTCTATCATGGCCATTTTCGGTCTGGGGGCTCGATATCCTCGGGCCCTTTCCCTAAGCAATCGGGGGCTTTGAATTCTTATTCTTTGCCATTGACAAGTTTACAAAGTGGCCTGAAGTGACTGTCGTGAGAAAGGTGACTGCTCAATCAGCTCTCTAGTTCTTGAGAGAATTGGTGTGTCATTCTGGAGTACGTCTCCAACGTATCTATAATTTTTGATTGCTCCATGCTATCTTATCTACTGTTTTGGACCATATTGGGCTTTATTTTCCACTTTTATATTATTTTTGGGACTAACCTATTAACCGGAGGCCCAGCCCAGAATTACTTATTTTTGCCTATTTCAGATTTTCGAAGAAATGGAATATCAAACAGAGTCCAAACAAAATGAAACCTTCGGGAACGTGATTTTCTCACCGAATATGACCCAAGAGACTTGGACCCTATGCCAAGGAAGCTTCGAGGTGGGCACGAGGTATGGGGGCGCGCCCTACCCCCCAGGCGCGCCCCCACCCTCGTGGGGCCCACGAAGCTCCACCAACGTACTTCTTCCTCTTATATATCTGCGTACCCCCAAACGATCAGATACAGAGCCAAAAACCTAATTCCACCGCCGCAACCTTCTGTTCCGAAGCTCCGCCGGAGAGGGCATCCACCACGGAGGGCTTCTACATCATCACCATAGCCCCTCCGATGAAGTGTGAGTAGTTTACCTCAGACCTTCGGGTCCATAGTTAGTAGCTAGATGGCTTCTTCTCTTTTTGGATCTCAATACAATGTTCTCCCCTCTGTCGTGGAGATCTATTCGATGTAATCTTCTTTTTGCGGTGTGTTTGTTGAGACCAATGAATTGTGGGTTCATGATCAAGATTATCTATGAACATTAAATATTCTCTGAATTCTTTTATGTATGATTGGTTATCTTTGCAAGTCTCTTCGAATTATCAGTTTGGTTTGGCATACTAGATTAGTTTTTCTTGCAATGGGAGAAGTGCTTAGCTTTGGGTTCAATCTTGCGGTGTCCTTTCCCAAAGGATGAGGGGGAAGCAAGACACGTATTGTATTGTTGCCATCGAGGATAGCAAGATGGGGTTTTTATCATATTGCATGAACTTATCCCTCTACATCATGTCATCTTGCTTAATGCGTTACTCTGTTTTGTTGAACTTAATACTCTAGATTCATGCTGGATAGCGGTCGATGAGTGGAGTAATAGTAGTAGATGCAGGCAGGAGTGGGTCTACTTGTCTTGGACGTGATGCCTATATACATGATCATACGTAGATACTCTCATAACTATGCTCAATTCTGTCAATTGCTCAACAGTAATTTGTTCACCCACTGTAGAATACTTATTCTCTTGAGAGAAGCCACTAGTGAAATCTATGGCCCCCGGGTCTATCTTCATCATATTAATCTTCCATCACTTTATTATTGCTTTGCTTTTTTACTTTTGCTTTTTATTTCACTTTGCATCTTTATACCAAAAATACCAAAAATATTGTCTATCATATATATCAGATCTCACTCTCGTAAGTGACCGTGAATGGATTGACAACCCCTATTCGCGTTGGTTGCGAGGAGTTATTTGCTTTGTGTAGGTACGAGGGAATCGCGCGTAGCCTCCTACTGGATTGATACCTTGGTTCTCAAAAACTGAGGGAAATACTTACGCTACTTTGCTGCATCATCCTTTCCTCTTCGGGGAAATCCAACGCAATGCTCAAGAGGTAGCAAAAATAATTTCTGGCGCTGTTGCCGGGGAGTCTACGCAAAAGTCAACATACCAAGTACCCATCACAATCTCTTGTCTCTCGCATTACATTATTTGCCATTTGCCTCTCCTTTTCCTCTCCCCAACTTCACCCTTGCTGTTTTATTCGTCCTCTCTTTGTCGTTTGCCTCTTTCTCGCTTGCTTCTCATAATGGTTAGTCTTATATCTTCTCCGTTGTCTCCCGAGAATGAAGTTCTAAATTTTAAACAAAGGGAGGGAGAAAATGTAAAAGACATGTGGTATAGAATTTGCAATAGATCTACCAGGAAGCAATCTACTTCAGTTCTTCTCCGCAATTTTTATGTAGGTGCTAATCCTTGGTATAGATATATCCTTGATACCATTACCGGAGGGAATTTCTTGGGTAACCACACTTTTGACTCTTATAATGCTATGATAGATTTATTTGGCTCACCACCTCTTTTGGTTAATGGAACTATGTTAACTTTGGAGCATGTAATGCAAAGACTTGAAATTATTGAAAATAAAGTTGCTATCGTTGAGTTATTTGAAAATCTAGATAAAAAGATCCACAATCAAATTACCCAATATGGATCTAAGGTTGGAGTAACTTTGAAAAATATTAAGGAGAAGGAACCCATAGTTAATGAAAAAATAAATCAAGATTCCACTAGAATCGATAAACTTGAGGGTATCATTACCAATTTGGGAACCGCCTTCTCTTCCGTTAAGAGTACTCCAGGTCCTTCTAATAAAGTTGCTCATCTTATGTATGTTCCTAAAAATAAGGGTGAATCCTCTAGTAAGGAAACTGCGGATCTTAAATCTATAAGTATTCATCCCAATCTTTTTGCTATCATTAAGGAACCATTTGCTATGAATGAATTTTTCGATCTTCTGCCTAAAATTTAGATAATTACTAGAAAGAAAGAAATTTCTATGGAAGGTACATGCCTCATTGAAGAATTGCCTACCAAAGATGGCAATACCTAGATCTATCCTCGCTTTTATGCCTAGCTAGGGGCGTTAAACGATAGCGTTTGTTGGGAGGCAACCCAATTTTATTTTTAGAGTTTTTTTTGCTTTTGCTTCTGTTTAGGAATAAATCTTTGATCTATCCTCTGGTTAGATGTGTTTTTATGTTTTAATTAGTGTTTGAGCCAAGTTAAACCTATAGGATCTTCTTGGATGATAGTTATTTGATCTTGTTGTAATTTCCAGAAACTTTCTGTTCACGAAAACAATTGTTGAAAATCACCAGAAGGTGATAAAATAGTGATTCCAATTGCTTCTGATCAATAAAAAAATTTCCTAGGTCGTTCTATTTTTTCTGATTTTTTGGAGTTCCAGAAGTTTGCGTTAGTTACAGATTACTACAGACTGTTCTGTTTTTGGCAGATTCTGTTTTTCGTGTGTTGTTTGCTTATTTTGATGAATCTATGGCTAGTAAAATAGTTTATAAACCATAGAGAAGTTGGAATACAGTAGGTTTAACACCAATATAAATAAAGAATGAGTTCATTACAGTACCTTGAAGTGGTCTTTTGTTTTCTTTCGCTAACGGAGCTCACGAGATTTCTGTTGAGTTTTGTGTTGTGAAGTTTTCAAGTTTTGGGTGAAATCTTTTGATGGATTATGGAACAAGGAGTGGAAAGAGCCTAAGCTAGGGGATGCCCATGGCACCCCCAAGATAATCTAAGGACACCAAAAGTCAAAGCTTGGGGATGCCCTGAAGGCATCCCTCTTTCGTCTACTTCCATCGGTAACTTTACTTGGAGCTATATTTTTATTCACCACATGATATGTGTTTTGCTTGGAGCGTCTTGTATGATTTGATTCTTTGCTTTTTAGTTTACCACAATCATCCTTGCTGTACACACATTTTGAGAGAGCCATACACGAATTGGAATTTGATAGAATACTCTTTGTGCTTTACTTATATCTTTTGAGCTATATAGTTTTGCTCTAGTGCTTCACTTATATCTTTTAGAGCACGATGGTGGATTTGTTTTATACAAACTATTGATCTCTCATGCTTCACTTAGATTATTTTGAGAGACTTAAATATCATGGTAATTGGCTTAATAATCTTAATATACTTGGTATTCAAGATTTGAAAAACTTTCTTTTGAGTGTGTTGGATACTAAGAAAAGTTTGATGCTTGATAATTGTTTTGAGATATGGAGGTGATAATATCAAAGTCGTGCTAGTTGAGAAGTTGTGAATTTGAGAAATGCTTGTGTTGAAGTTTGCAAGTCCCGTAGCATGCACGTATGGTAAACGTTATGTAACAAATTTGAAACATGAGGTGTTATTTTATTGTCCTCCTTATGAGTGGCGGTCGGGGACGAGCGATGGTCTTTTCCTACCAATCTATCCCCCTAGGAGCATGCGCTTAGTGCTTTGGTTTTTGATGGCTTGTAGATTTTTGCAATAATTATGTGAGTTCTTTATAACTAATGTTGAGTCCATGGATTATACGCACTCTCACCCTTCCATCATTGCTAGCCTCTTGATGCACTGCATTGCCCTTTCTCACATTGAGAGTTGGTGCAAACTTCGCTGGTGCATCCAAACCCCGTGATATGATACGCTCTTTCACACATAAACCTCCTTATATCTTCCTCAAAACAGCCACCATACCTACCAATTATGGCATTTCCATAGCCATTCCGAGATATATTTCCATGCAACTTTCCACCATACCGTTCTTCATGACACATTCATCATTGTCATATTGCTTAGCATGATCATGTAGTTGACATAGTATTTGTGGCAAAGCCACCGTTCATAATTCTTTCATACATGTCACTCTTGATTCATTGCATATCCCGATACACCGCCGGAGGCATTCATATAGAGTCATACTTTGTTCTAGTATCGAGTAGTAATCATTGAGTTGTAAATAAACAGAAGTGTGATGGTCATCATTTAATGGAGCATTGTCCCAAAAAAAGAGAAAGGCCAAAGAAAAAAAAAGAAGTTCCAAAAAAAGAAATAAAAAGGGGCAATGCTACTATCCTTTTTTCCACACTTGTGCTTCAAAGTAGCACCATAATCTTCATGATAGAGAGTCTTTTGTTTTGTCACTTTCATATACTAGTGGGAATTTTTCATTATAGAACTTGGCTTTTATATTCCAACAATGGGCCTCCTCAAGTGCCCTAGGTCTTCGTGAGCAAGCAAGTTGGATGCACACCCACTTAGTTTCTTTTGTTGAGCTTTCATACATTTATAGCTCTAGTGCATCCGTTGCATGGCAATCCCTACTCCTTGCATTTACATCAATCGATGGGCATCTCCATAGCCCATTGATTAGCCTCGTTGATGTGAGACTTTCTCCTTTTCTTGTCTTCTCCACATAACCCCCATCATCATATTCTATTCCACCCATAGTGCTATATCCATGGCTCACGCTCATGTATTGCGTGAACGTTTATAAAGTTTGAGATTACTAAAGTATGAAACAATTTCTTGGCTTGTCATCGTGGTTGTGCATGATGAGAGCATTCTTGTGTGATGAAAATGGAGCATGACTAAACTATACGATTTTGTAGGGATGAACTTTATTTGGCCATGTTATTTCCAGAATACATAATTGCTTAGTTAGTATGCTTGAAGTATTATTATTTTTATGTCAATAAGAACTTTTGTCTTGAATCTTTCGGGTCTGAATATTCATACCATAATTAAGAAGAATTACATTGAAATTATGCCAAGTAGCACTCCGCATCAAAAATTGTTTTTTATCATTTACCTACTCGAGGACGAGCAGGAATTAAGCTTGGGGATGCCTGATACGTATCCAACGTATCTATAATTTTTGATTGCTCCATGCTATATTATCTACTGTTTTGGACCATATTGGGCTTTATTTTCCACTTTTATATTATTTTTGGGACTAACCTATTAACCGGAGGCCCAACCTTAATTGCTGTTTTTTTTGCCTATTTCAGAGTTTCAAGAAGCGGAATATCAAACAGAGTCCAAACGGAATGAAAGCTTGAGGAGCGTGATTTTCTCACGAATATGACCCAGGAGACTTGGACCCACGCCAAGGAAGCTTGAGGGGGCACGAGGTAGGGGCGCGCCTACCCCCCAGCGCACCCCACCCTCGTGGGCCCCACGAAGCTCCACCGACGTACTTATTCCTCCTATATATATCTATGTACCCCCAAACGATCAGATACGGAGCCAAAAACCTAATTCCACCGCCGCAACCTTCTGTACCCACGAGATCCCATATTGGGGCCTGTTCCGGAGCTCCGCCGGAGAGGGCATCCACCACGGAGGGTTTCTACATCATCACCATAGCCCCTCCGATGAAGTGTGAGTAGTTTACCTCAGACCTTCGGGTCCATAGTTAGTAGCTAGATGGCTTCATCTCTCTTTTTGGATCTCAATACAATGTTCCCCCCCCCCCTCTCTCATGGAGATCTATATGATGTACTCTTCTTTTTGCGGTGTGTTTGTTGATACCGATGAATTGTGGGTTTATGATCAAGATTATCTATGAACAATATTTGAATCTTCTCTGAATTCTTTTATGTATGATTGGTTATCTTTGGAAGTCCCTTCGAATTATCAGTTTGGTTTGGCCTACTAGATTGGTTTTTCTTGCAATGGGAGAAGTGCTTAGCTTTGGGTTCAATCTTGAGGTTTCCTTTCCCAGTGTGATGAGGGGGCAGCAAGGCACGATTGTATTGTTGCCATCGAGGATCACAAGATGGGGTTTTTATCATATTGCATGAGTTTATCCCTCTACATCATGTCATCTTGCTTAAGGCGTTACTCGCTTTTCTTGAACTTAATACTCTAGATGCATCTTTGGATAGCGGTCGATGGGTGGAGTAATAGTAGTAGATGCAGGCAGGAGTCGGTCTACTTGTCTTGGACGTGATGCCTATATACATGATCATACCTAGATACTCTCATAACTATGCTCAATTCTGTCAATTGCTCAAAAGTAATTTGTTCACCCACCGTAGAATACTTATGCTCTTGAGAGAAGCCACTAGTGAAATCTATGGTCCCCGGGTCTATCTTCATCATATTAATCTTCCATCACTTTATTATTGCTTTGCTTTCTTACTTTTGCTTTTTATTTTACTTTGCATCTTTATACCAAAAATACCAAAAATATTATCTATCATATCTATCAGATCTCACTCTTGTAAGTGACCGTGAAGGGATTGACAACCCCTATTCGCATTGGTTGCGAGGAGTTATTTGCTTTGTGTAGGTACGAGGGACTCGCGCGTAGCCTCCTACTGGATTGATACCTTGGTTCTCAAAAACTGAGGGAAATACTTACGCTACTTTGCTGCATCATCCTTTCCTCTTCGGGGAAATCCAACGCAATGCTCAAGAGGTAGCAATCATCACCGACAACAGCACCCAGTTCACAAGCCACGCCTTCATGCAATATGTTCATGCCCTCGGATGCAAGATCTCATTCGCCTCTGTGGCACACCCCCGGAGCAATGGACAAGCTGAGAGGGTGAACGCTGAAGTGCTGCATGGACTCAAGACAAGAACTTTTGATACGCTGTAGAAGCACGGCAGACGGTGGATCGAGGAGCCGCCGGTAGTTCTCTGGTCCCTCAGGACGACACCAAACTGAGCTACCGGGCAGACTCCCTTCTCCCTGGTCTACGGGGCAGAAGCAGTTATCCCCATGGAACTCATTTACGGGTCGCCTCGAGTGCTTGCCTACGATGAAGTAGCGCAAGATCAGCACTGGCGTGACAACGCTGTGCTACTCGAGGAGAAACGTCTCCGGGCTGCTATGCATACTGCATGCTACCAGCAAGCCCTACGTCGCTATCATAGCCGCAGGGTTCATGCCTGGTGTTTTGAGGAAGGTGACCTTGTTCTTAGGCGCATTCAGTCCGCCAAGGGTACAAACAAGTTGTCACCAAAGTGGGAAGGCCCTTACCGGGTAGTACGAGTCACCAGACCTGGCGCAGTCCGTCTGGAGATCGGAGATGGCACTCAGTTGCAAAACTCATGGAATATTGAGCATCTTCGCAAGTTATACCTATAAGGCGCGGCCGTCGGGCCCAGATCGGCAGCCACCCTTTTGTACAGGCCTTGCCTCTGCTGCATGTAACCCCTTGTACAAAGCCGGGGCGATGACCCCGTTCAAGAGAAAATAAAGAAGCGCTATGGGGCGCCCCCGACAAATATTGCATGCATGCATAATCATTCCAAGATCACTACATAAGCATTTCATGAGCATTTGCATATGCATATAGATAGGATCGCATCCTGCATTCATTCTCATCTACATGGAGTTGCAGGTTCCTGCCATGAACTTGGTTTCGACAAGAAGTTGAGAAGGTTGCCCAGCACAGCGATCCCCGGCAAGCCAAGCTGATAAGTTCTACCTCCTGCCCATTAGTGTTCTGTCAGCTATAACATGTGCATTAGAAAACCTCGCCACCCCTTTTAAGACTTAGGTTCTCCTATCCGTGACTCGAGCGTCGCTTCGGTCAGGATGGTCGCAGTGGCCTTTGGTAAAGAGGAGTTAGCGGGGGGATGGTCCTCTATCTTACCGCCGGCAGACTCGCTCTCCAGAAGACAAGAAGGGTACCGGCAGGATAGCTTGCCTGGGAAAAAATCGTTTATTTATATTAAAGAGACATATCACCTCTGCATGGACATACACATGCATGGGTTCCCGGCAAGGCTCATCTTTTTCATTAATATGCAGATACAAGTACAAGCACTACAGAACACAAAAACGGACACGAGAGATTACACTATCTAAATAAAAATTTGGCAAGTGCCAGCAGATTTAAGATTGAAAAAAGATAAGTGCCCCATAATGCCTTTGCCCATATCCATCTCCTACAGGAATAGGTCGAAGAGGCGGAGGCGGGCAGAACTGGGATTCGGCGCCTCCCCAGGATCAGGACGACCCCACTCCCCAGCACGGAGGAAGAAACCGGAGGGCAGGCGTGGACGGTGACACTGCCGGAGGACCAGATGGGAGGCACGGAGTCATGGGCAAACAAGACTCGTCAGAATGGTCGTCCCCATTCTTGACGCGTTGTGGGTTGCAGCTGCCGTCTGCATCACTACCACCCGAAGACCTTGGCACGACCGTTCGCGTCGGGCACCATGCTCATTAGGCCCTCCCACAGAGAGCATGGTCGTCCCCAGGAGCCGTGATGTTAAAAGCCAGCGCACATCCCGAAGACGTATGAGAAAGCAGGGAGCCTTCCTACGCGACAAGAGAACAACACCTAGGAGGAGCCAGATTCACCCCTATTAGCGACGAATCTCTCCTATGGCTCCTGCCCAGCGCCGCAAGGGGAAGAAGAATGGGGAGCGATCGACTACCACACGCCATGCCCGCCTCGAGCCGCGACATGGTGTCGCTCGCGTCCCCTCCCACTGAAGTCAAGGCCACAGGCGGCCCGGCGACAAATGCGCCGGGGTTGCCACTACCGGCGTTGTCGCTGTGCCGCTCGAGTCCCCCTTTTAGATCTAGAGAAGGCTTCAAAATGGAGCCGGGGGGCTGGCTCCATGCCCTCTTCCCCAGCATGACCAACAGAAATAGAAGACAAGAAAAGGAGTGCGAGGATGAATGACTCTGCCCTCCTCCGCCATTCCCTTTTATAGGCGGGGCGAGGAGGGCACCTGCTCCATCAATGGGTAGTCACCGTCCTCCTCCGCCAATTCGAGACGACCGAGCCCTCACCATGATGCTCTCATGCGCCACGCGCCTCCGTTACCTACCCCGCGCGATGCATGTAGCATATCTGGCCATGGATAAGGGCGTGGTGGCAAGAGTGAATTGGCCGTTTCTACCCCATGCATTAAAGTCATTCACGGGCAATTACTGGAGCGGCCCCACCACTATTGGCTTTACACAATGCGCAGGGAAATCGGAAACCAGCCTGGAATCAAGGCTAATGAAGAAGCAAAAGAGACCTCAAGGGGCCATCTTCTTCAGCAACCCTCGGCTATGCATGTCGGGGAGGCTGATCGTACCCACGGACACCTATGGGGCCGGCGGAGCAGGCCCCTTGTGGTTCGGAGGGGGGCGGAGATCGCACGAAGAGCGGATCGAGGCGATGCACACGAGCAGTTACCCAGCCGGAGCTCTCCGGAGAGATAAAACTCCTCTGCTGCTTGTTTGATCTATTGTGTTCTTGCTAGGGAGCAATGCAGGCTACAAAACCTAAGCGTGAGTGTGTCTAGTCTATGGCGGTCGAATGGACCGAACCAGCCGAAACTGGCGAACCCTTTTCACGTTGCACTCGGGCCTCCTTTTATATGCTCAAGGGTCTCCGAAGGTGGCAACATAGACGGGGTACAAATGTAAAAACAGGAGTTGGTACACCTACTTGAGCGATTATGCGATGCAAAATACCTAACTCGGCGGCAAGGGACAAAAGCAATAAATGCCCGTCATTGTCGCCCAAGCGATTGTAACAGAGGCCGTCAGTGCGCCTCCGCCGCCACGATGGCGAGCCTGTCGGCGCCGCTTATCGCTGCTCTCCGCTGGCTGCACAGCTGCTCGACACGCAGCGCATGGAGCGGTCCCATGGCGACACGCCGCTGGGTGAGCTGGAGCGGAGACGGAGAGAAGTTGCATGCCGCGGCAAGCTCCTTGCCGCGGCGAATCCTGTCGCGCCGGAGGCTCGTCGCGCTCCGAGCCTTCGGCAAGCTCCTCTTGCCGGGCCTTGTCTTCTGCGCGTGCCTAGAGTGGCCTTCCCGACAAGCTCCTCTTGTCGGGGCCTTGTCTTCTCAATCAAATACTTTGTTCTTGAATGGCTCCAAAGGAGCCACGGAGGATATTGGCGGTGATTTAGGCAAACCTTGCCGCTGGTGCTGCAACTGTCTGCGTGCACGCAGTACGGGATACTAGGGTACCCTACTCTAGTACACCGGCAGAGCCCCGAACTGGGCCGTGCACACGGTGCCGAAGCGCTTGTCGGGCCAGGCCTGTAACTGTGCGGTACGCAGCGGCCTCGACCACGTCGCCTTCGCCCGGACCCACCACGATCCCCACTAACGGCACGCACCGGACGTGGCGTCGTGCGAAGATCGTGGGCGCGGTCGTGGGGGTTCTTTATTAATATAAGCGAACGGCGTCCGCCTCCTCCCCTTTATAAGCGGAGGAAACAGAGGCAGCCGACCACCCCTGCCATTGCTGTCTTGTCAAGAAACCACCGCGCTCCCTCTTCTTCTCCGGTGCGAAGAGAGCAGCGCCCGCTCCCCTTTCGCCGCAAGCACACTCACCGCCCGTCGACCTCCTCCGCCCCTCGTCATGGCTCAAGGCCGATAAGGAGAAGGGCGTCAAGTCGGCCGAGGCGCAGCGGCTCATGGCGCTGCGCAAGGAGCGAGCCATCTTTCCCCCGCAGCTCGGGCGCACGGAGCTGCGGGACGTCTTCTACCTTTTCTGGTCGACGGAGACTCGTGCGCATCCGCGCACGAGGGTGCTCCCCGCCTCCGCCGCTGATTTGGCCCCAACAAGGTACCCTTTCTTCGCCCTTTTCTTCTATTGCGGTCTTTGCCCGCCATTTTCCGAGTTCTTTTGCGACATCATGAATATGTTTAGCCTCCGCCTCCTTGATTTCACCCCCAACGCCATCTTGACCATGGCCGTTTTCGCACATTTGTGCGAAAACTTTGTCGGAGTCCACCCGAATGTGGCACTCTTTCGCCATTTCTTTGTTCCCCGCGTCGAGAGAGGAGAGCCACTTGCCGGAGGGATAGCACAGGTCTCTAGGATCGGCAAGAAAGAGGCCTACCTAGAGGGGAGTTCCAGAACAAGTGGGAGGAGTGGAGAGCCAACTGGTGCTGGGTCGTGAGGAGAACCCACAGCCTTTTACCGCGGCGCCAAACCCCCAATAGTGCGCGGCAAGGATTGGAGTAACTTGGCGCGGAGGATGCGAAGCTGAAGATATTGTGACCAATTCTGCGCCTCGGGCTTGCCGGGTTATGATGGGAGAAGTTGGTGCAGACTTCATTCGCCGCAGACGCTTCCCTTGCAGGAAAGGAGGAGGCCTGCTTGGGAGTTCCAGAATGCGGCGGACATCATGAGGCTGCGTCCGGGCCTGAATTGGAACTTCACCGTCATGGAGCTGGATTCAGTGCTGCTCGAGCTGTTCAAGAACGACCCCGAACATCCAGAGTGGTTTAGGTTGCCGCGAGGGGTTGTCCCACTGTGCAACAATTCGGCGCTCGACCGCATCCGCGCCATGATGCCATTGTGCGACTCCCACAGAATCGTCCCAACATGGCAGGAGCCCCCCGACGAGATCGTGCAGCAATTCTTTGATGACTTAGAAGAAATGCCGATCCATGCCGACGAAAGCGAAGAGGCTCACCGAGACACCACCGACCAGGAGATGGCGCGGATTGCCACCAGGGTGGAGGAGGCGGCAGCAGCCGCCGCTGGAGCCTTCGGGTTCACCGTGGAGGAGGCGGACGCGCGAAGGCGGCAAGCTACGCTGCGAGGGAGGTCGCTGCAAGGAGGACGAGCCTATCGGGCCCGAGGCCGGGACGAGTGGACCCGCCGAAGGCGCTTCTTCCCCACCGCCAAGCGACTTGCCGCTAGCAGAGCCCCCGGCTCCGCCGAGGAGGCGTCTCCGCAGAGTTGGAGACGAGTCGGGGCGGCAGACCGGCCCACAGCAGCAGCGCCGCGCGATGCGCTCCACCGCGGCAAGCGAGGTTGCTGCGGGAGCGCCTCACACTGCTGCAACAACTGGGGCGGGATCTACTCAGGCCACCGCTGACGCCTCCGCCAAGCGGCCAAGAGAGCCCACTCCCCCGCCTCATCGCACCGGAGGCGGGCCGGAGTTCGACTTCTCCGCGCTCAGCTCCGAGGAGGAAGGCGAAGAGTAAGCTTCTCGAGATTGTGCTTGTATTTCTTTAATTTTTATTGCTTCATCTGGAATCTGATTTGCTTCGCTCTGGACTCTTTCCTTTTCAGGACGCTGGCTCAGAGAGCGACGAAGAGGGCCAAGATCCCGACGGTCGTCGTTGAGGACGATTCTCCTGTGGCGACAGGGGACGCGTCCGAGACCACCTTGCCGGACCCGGCAACCCTTCCCCAGAGCAGCCCCCAGCACAGCCCCCAGAGTAAGTGTGCAGTTTCCTTCTTACTATTAGGTGTGCGGGGGTGTTCCTTCTTTGTTGATATCTAACTGTGTGCTTGTGTAGGAGCAGAGCAGCCTCATCAGGAGGGCTCGGAAGCCGCCTCCGAGACCCTGCCCGCTGTCACGCCACCACGCCAAGGGAGAACTCCCCGGCAAGGGAGCTCCCTCCGACAAGGGAGGCCACCCCGGCAAGGGAGGCCACTCCGGCAAGGGAGGCTACCCCGGCAAGGGACGGCGCCAGTGACCCCCCGGTGGTCGAGGCCACGGCTGCGGACCCCGTTGCAGGTAACTCCCTTGGGCTTGCTTTCTTTTGTTTCTCTTTTTTGAATATCTGCTTGACTGCTCCTTCTTCGTCTGACGCAGACCCGATGGAGGTCGAGGCCGCCGGCGAGGAAGAAACGCGCGGCAACACCGACGAGGCCGCCGTCGAAGAAGAAGAGGTCGTCGTCGTGGAGGAAGAGGCCATCGCCGACAAGCCTGTTGGCGAGGAGGCCACCGAGGCTGCCGACGTAGAGCCCGGCGAGGGGTCGGGCGATCGTACTGATGGCCCTGAGGCCGCAGGAGCGGCAAGCGCTACACCGACAGCCGACTCCCCATTGGGCCAAGGCCAGTGCTCGAGGAGCCCCAGCCAGTGCCTACACGAAGGTCGTGGCGTCTTCATCAAGCTCCCCGGGAGCCAAGCTGTGGCGCCGGTCGAGGGAGAAACCTTGACGGCGAGCTACTCGCCTCATTGGCCGACATCGTGGACGCGCCAAGCAGCAGCAGCGGCGAAGTTCGAGGAGGAGCAGCATCTTGAAGAGGCTGCTGTCGCTCTACCGCACCGGCAGGCCAAGTTAGAGACCAGGAAGCCCTTTGTCGCGAGGGCGGGAGCGGATATGGAGAAGCGCCGAGGAGCTCCGAGCGCCAACAAAGAAGCCCTCCGCGACATGGCGGAAGCGCTGGGGCAGCAGAAGAGCGCACGCCTTCATCCTTGAGAAGGCCGGTGATGAGGAGGCGGCTGGCTGCCGAGAAGCTCGCCAGACAGAAAGCGAAATGGGCGCAGTGAAGGTCAACCTGGACAGCCACGAAGAAGACCTTGCTGCGAGGAGTCGCTGGCGGGTGCTTGTGAAGCGAAGGATGCTGCCGCAGGCCGCCGAGGCCGCCAAGGAGGAGCTGAAGGCGAAGGTGGCACAGCTGGAGGCCACCCTCAAGAAGAGCGCGGCGAAGAGCTTGCCGTGCTCAAGCGTGAGCGCGAGAAGGACGCCTACACGCTGGGCGAGCTGCAGAGCTGCCTCGGCCGACAGGCCAAGGAGCTCGACGCCGCCAAGGATTCCAAGGCGGATCTTGAGCTGAAGCCACCACTCTGACGCAGACGTTGGATGGCGCCAGAGAGCGGGAGGTGGGCTTGTTGGAGGCGATCAAGGCCAAGGAGGAGCTGGCGGCGAATGCTGTCTCCGCCTGTAACACCTTGAGGAGAGCGTGGAGCACTGGACCGAAGGTCTTGTGGACACCGCCGACATCCACAACGAGCTGATGAAGCTGGGGATGGCGGACCTTGCGTACTCCTCCGACGAGCATCTCCAACCCAGCGCCAAGCTCAGCTTATTCTTCAAGGGCGTGGCGACGGGCCTCCAGCGTCTCCGAGAAGAGGTCCCGAAGCAGCTGGCCGAGGAATCACGCCAGGTCTGTGCAGGGGCCCTCGAGAAGGTGTTGATGAAGGTGGCCTTCCGCAACCCGGGCCTCAACCTTAACGGGCGTCCTCGGATCCTTGCCGCGAAGCCAGCGTGGAGGAGCTCAAAGCCCTTGTCGCACCCATTGTGGACAAGGTGAACAAGATCAAGCGGATTGAGGGCGACCGCGTGGACTAGGCCGCCAACCTTATCTTTCCTTGTCGGCTGCTGATCATGTTTAGAAAACTTTGTTAGATCAGCGACAAGTTATTCTGTAATATACTCTATCTTAGGTGAATCGATCAATGCAATGTTATTTCCTCTATTTGATTCCTTCCTTTATGCGTTTACGCCTTACGCATTTAGGGGACTTGTCGGTGCGGGCACTTACGCATGAGTCTTTGAGTCTGAACGTCGGCGACTTCTTTGGCGGTCTGCCGCCTCAGACAAGCAACCTTGTCGCGACTAACCCGCAGCTCACTTAAGTTGTTGAGCGGACTCGAAACAAAGTAAGGGCGCGACTAGCCGGCGAGTTGGTTCCTCTGCGCATGTGTTTTCCATACAAAGTACTATCGTTCGAGGAAGATAACTTGAAAATTTAAAATTGATTGCTCAAACTAAACTTTGGCAACTTAGCTTTTACATCTCTTGCTTCCCGATGAGGTGAAACTTCCTCGGCGGTGCACGGTCCTGATATTATCTCCTCCTCCCCACCTGGTTAACTTGTGCGCGAGGGAGCCTCCCTTTCTTTGAGAAAAGAAAAAGAAGAGAAAATAACGTTATGGAGCCCATCGGCTCGATTCTGCTTACCGGGTGGGGTTGCTGCACAAAGTGTTAGCCAAAACATGCAATAAAATGATGAAAGCACGAATTTGACAAGCTGTGCGCAACACATGAGCTTTACTGATGCACGGGTCTGCGCGGCTTTGTACAAAGGATTACATGCAACAGCGGCAAGACTTGTACAAAAGGTGGTTGCCGGAACGGATTCCGACAACCGCGCCCTATGGGTAAAACTTACGAAGATGCTCAATGTTGCAGGAGTTGCTCACTGGAATGCCATCTTCGGTCTCAAGGCGGACTGACACCAGGCCTAGTGACTCGTTTCACCCGATAAGGGCCTTCCCACTTCGGTGTCAACTTGTTTGAGTTCTTGGCGGACTGAACGCCAAGAACAAGGTCGCCTTCCTCGAGACTTCGGCACTAACCCTGCGGCTATGGTAGCGACGCAGAGCTTCTTGGTAGCGGCGGCTCGCAATGACTGAAGACGATCCTCCTCAAGGAGCAGCGTCATCTTGTCGCAGCTGCTCTTGCTCAAGCTCATCATAAGCGAGTACTCGAGGCGATCCGTATACGAAGTTACGTGGGGAGAACTGCCTATGCTCCATAGACTAGAGCAAAGGGTGTTTGGCGATGGCTCGATTTGGCGTCGTCCTGATCGACCAAAGAACCACCGGCAGCTCCTCGATCCAGTTTCTTCCGCACTTGTGCAGCTTGTCGAAAGTTCTGGTCTTGAGCCCGCGCAGCACTTCAGCATTTGCCCTCTCTGCTTGACCGTTGCTTCTCGGGTGAGCAACAGAAGCAAAGCAGACCTTGGCGCCAAGGTCTTGGACGTACTGCATGAAGGTGCGACTCGTGAATTGTGTGCCGTTGTCGGTGATGATCCGTTGGGGATTCCAAACGGCAAACAATTGACTGAAGAACTTGACTGCCGACCGTGTCGCCACCTTCCTCATCGCTTCCACTTCCGCCACTTTGTGAACTTGTCGATGGCGACGTACAAGTACTCAAAGCCCCGACAGCTTCGGGGAAGGGGCCGAGATGTCGAGCCCCTGCATCAAAATGGCCAGGATAAAGGGATCGTCTGGAGAGCTTGAGCTGGCCGGTGTGTCTGCTTGGAATGGAACTGCACGCTTCACACTTGGTTACTTGTGCAGTTGCATCTGGAGGGCTGTCGGCCGAAGAAACCTTGCCGGAAAGCTTTGCCGGCAAGTGCTCTTGCGCCAATGTGGTGACCACATATGCCTCCATGTATCTTCGCCAACAGCTTACATCCATCTTCCATAGGAATACACTTCAATTTCACACCGTTGAGTCTTCTTCTGTACAGTATGCTGTCGACAAACTGGTACATACTTGACTGCCGGGCTACTCTTTCCGCTTCTTCTTGCTCTTCGGGAAGTTCTCCTGTCTGACGGAAAAGGACAATCTGCTGCGCCCATCTTTGGAGCTTGCGGCTCGACAACAAGGACTAAAGGCACATCTGCCGCGGGAACATCGACTTCCACGTCAAGGACCTGCGGCCTGCCGGAGCTTGATGCTCCCGACAAGCTTGCCGGAGCAAGACTTGTCGGGAGCGTCTGCTTCAACGAAACAAACCACAGGGTCTGCCGGAGCTGCTCCTCGGCTTCTTGTTGGTGTTGATCTTGGGGACCTTTGCGACGAAGGCTTCGGGAAGCTCTGTCGGAAAGTATTCACCAGAGACCAACTTCCTCTTCTTGCTTTGTCCAGTTGATGGTGTTACGGTTGGTTGAGTCAGCTTGAGCACGAAGATCCCTGGTTCCACAGGCAACTTAAGCGCAGCGCACTTTGAGAGGCCGTCAGCAATATCATTCTGAGCTCTTGGAACATGTTCCATTTGCAGGCCGTCAAAGTGCTCTTCTAGCTTCCTCACTTCATCCACGTAGGCTTCCATCAACGGACTCTGGTAATCTTTGTTGACTTGGCGGATGACGAGTTGCGAGTCACCCCTGACAATAAGCTTTTTGAGCCCAAGGTCCACGGCGATCCTGAGACCGGCAAGCAAACCTTCATACTCTGCAGTATTGTTTGTCGCTTGCTCCTTGGGAAAGTGCATCCGGACGACGACTTGAGGTGCTCTCCGGTGGGTGCGATAAGCGACGCCTTGGCACCGGGCGCCTTTGCAGCGAGAAGGCACCATCAAAGTACATCAGCCACTCTTTGCTTGCTTCTTTGACGGGAATGCTCGTCTCCGGAATCTCTTCATCTGGTGTTGGCGTCCATTCCGCGATGAATTCTGCCAACGCTCTGCTTTGGATGGTTGATGTGCTTTCAAACTTAAGACCAAAGCTTGACAGCTCCAGTGCCCACTCGACAATCACGCCCGCTTCAGAATTCTGCGATATCCTCTTCGGAAAGCGGTGACAAGCTGTGATCTCATGTGCTTGGAAGTAATGGCGCAGCTTTCTCGAGGCCATGAGGAGGCCGAAAAGCAGTTTTTGCACACCAGAGTACCTTGACCTAGCCCCCTGCAGGAGGGAACTGACAAAGTAGACTGGGAGCTGCACCATCCTTTTCTGTATCTGTTCGTGTGTCTGCGCGGATTCATCCTTGTCGAGACCAGAGCTTGTCGGCGAAGCCCCCTGCTTGTCGCTGGATGTGCTCGCCGTGGTTGCTGGCTCGTCATCCGCCTCCCTCTCCGCTACTAACGCAGCACTAACCACTTGATTGGTTGCCGCTATATATAGCAACAACTTCTCTTGTGGCCTAGGTGCGACAAGTGTTGGAGTGGAGGACAGGTATCTCTTCAAGTCCTGCAGCGCAGCCTCCGCTTCCGGAGTCCATTTCATCGGACCTGCCTTTTCAAAATCTTCAAAATTGGCGAAGCGTTCAGCAGACCTAGAAATAAACTTCTTGAGAGCAGCCACGCAACCAGCAAGCCTTCAGACGTCCTTGACGCCTTGGTGCTTCAATCTGCTCGATGGCCTTGATCTTGTCGGGATTAGCTTCGATCCTCGCTGAGACCACGAAGAACCCGAGAAGCTTGCGGAAGGGACTCCAAACACGCACTTCTCGGGGTTGAGCTTGAGGTTGATCTTGCGCAGATTTGCAAAGGTCTCGTCCCAAATCTTGAACCAAAGTTGCTTTGTCCTTGCTTTTGACCACTATGTCATCCATGTAGGCTTCTACATTTACGTGCATTTGCGGCTCAAAAGCGTCATGGACTACCCTTGCAAATGTTGAACCGTCATTCTTCAAACCGAAAGGCATACGTATGAAACAGGATGTGCCACATGGTGTGATGAATGCGGTCTTCTCTTTATCTTCTTCAGACATGAATATCTGATGGTATCCTCGAGTATGCATCAAGAAGCGAAAGCAAATCACATCCAGCCGTGGAGTCAACAATCTGGTCAATGCGCCGGCAAGGGAAATGGATCTTTGGGACAAGCTTTATTAACATCCGTGAAGTCAATACAAAGTCTCCATTTCCCATTTGCTTTATGACGACTACTGGATTGGCCAACCACGTTGGATGGAGCACTCCTCGACAAGGCCTGCCGCTTCCAGCTTTCTTGATCTCTTCGCTATGAATTCTTGGCGCCCACCGCTTGCTTCCCGACTTTTTGCTTGACGGGCCGCAAGATGAGGGCAAACGGCCAGCGGTGCTCAATCACTTTCCTGGGAACACCGGGGATATCGACGGTTGCCATGCAAACACGCCGACATTCGCCCGCAGGAAAGCAACGAGCGCCTTCCTATTTAGGGTCGAGAGAGGCACCGATGGTGAAGGTACCACCAAGCCGCCCTCCTTGCGTGCACCTTCTTGGTCTTCGGCGGAGCCACCATCTTCTTGCACTTGCCGGTGGAGCTCGATGGTGCGTCCTCGACGGTAGCGCAGCACTCAAAAGAGGTGCGCTTGCCGGAGTGAGCATCGAGCCCTTCTTGCGGACTTGGACTTGGTCTTCTTCCCCGGGGAGCTTCGGTGACAAGTGCTTGGCAATCTGTCATGCTGCTGCATCCCGGAAGATCTTGTCGGCACAGATAAGGGCGTCCTTCTTGTCGCCATGGACAGAGATGACGCTTATCGGGCCCGGCATCTTGAGTAGGTTGTAGGCGTAGTGAGAGGCTGCCATGAACTTGGCGAGTCTTTGGGCGGCCAAGTATCCCATTGTAAGGCAATGGGAAATCGGCAACGCCAAATGTAACCCTCTCGATCCTGAAGTTCAGCTCACGCCAAATGTGACCAACAACGTAATCTTCCCTTCGCTTGCTCCTTCCCGGATTGATTCCTTGAAAGGTACCGGTCCCTTCGAGCTCGCTGTCGAGGATTTGGAGCTTCGGAGCACCGCGGAGGAGATCGATTCAAGCCGCCCGCCGTCAACTAACATTTTGTGACCTTGAGGTTGCACATGGTTGGTGAGACCAACATCGGCAAGCACCGACCGCAGTTATACGGTCGGGTGGTCCTCAATATCAAAAATGATAGGCGTCTTGGACCACTTGAGGCTTGCGTGACTCTACGGATGGTTCCGCTGCATGTACCTCCCGCATCCATTGCTTGAGTTGGCGGTGGGAGGTATGCAGGGAAGCACCTCCGTCAACGCAGAGAACCTCTGTGGCTTTCTGAAACTCCTGCTCATCGGCGTCGTCGTCTTCCATATCTTCGACGCTCGATGCGAGTTCGAGCGTCCTCTTGTGGTCGCTCATGAAGAATTTGGCGCTGATCGCGGCGAGCTCGCGGATCCGACGACGCAGTGGAGTCGCTGTCGAGGTGGATCCGGTGAGTCGGCGATCTTGGCCTTCTTGGCGGAGAGTGCACGGTGGTTGCACCTCCGACAGCCTCGCCGCCACCGCCTGCGTGCCTTGTCGTCTCGCCGCGGCAATGATGGCGTTAGTTGCCGCTGGGCGTCGCTGTTGGCAAAGCCGATGAGGCTCGGATAGTGGCCCTCCACTCGTCGACCTTGTCGGGCCGGCCGTAGGGTATTCGAGGAGCGGTGAGCTCTCGCCAGAGCTTCTGCTGGAGTAGTGGGTGGCATTGAAGAACGGTGCGAGGAGCGGATACGCCGGACTTCTAACCACGTTAGAAGGAGCAGCACCCGTCCGGCGACCGTATCTCGCTCGTGCCGCATGTTGGCGCCAAGATGCTGGTCTTGAGTGTCTCGATCCAACGAACGCATGGCGTTGTGAATGCCATGACGTTGTTGGTCTCGCGTCTCCTGAGATGGGCGCGGGGGATGCACGGACGCCGAGGTTTGCGGTGCCTTGTCCTTGGACTTGGCAACATCGCGAACACCTTCGTCGGCGCCCGTTCCTCCGCCAGCGTCTGCCCCACCACCCGTTTGCTGCGGTGAGGGTGGGTACGACGCGACGGCTGCTGCCGCCAAGCCTTCTTCTTCGGTGGCATGTTGAGGAAGATGTTGATGACGCCGCTCGTGTGAACGCCGGATCAGATTCACATCGGCCTCGACGCCCCTACCGGGCGCGCCAAAGATGTCGGGAGGCTGATCGTACCCACGGACACCTATGGGGCCGGTGGTGGAGCAGGCCCTTGTGGTTCGGAGGGGGCGGAGATCGCACGAAGAGCGGATCGAGGCGATGCACACGAGCAGTTTACCCAACTTCGGAGCTCTCGGAGAGATAAAACTCTCTCTGCTGCTTGTTTGATCTATTGTGTTCTTGCTAGGGAGCAATGCAGGCTACAAAACCTAGCGTGAGTGTGTCTAGTCTATGGCCAGTCGAATGGACCGAACCAGCCGAAACCTGGCGAACCCTTTCTACGTTGCACTCGGGCCTCCTTTTATATGCTCAAGGGGTCTCCGACAGGTGGCAACATAGACGGGGGTACAAATGTAAAAACAGGAGTTGGTACACCTACTTGAACAAAGGTACAAGGTGCAAAATACCTAACTCGACGGCAAGGGACAAAAGCAATAAATGCCCGTCATTGTCGCCCAAAGCGAGTGTAACAGAGGCCGTCAGTGCGCCTCCGCCGCCACGATGGCGAGCTGTCAGCCGCCGCTTATCGCTGCTCTCCGCTGGCTGCACAGCTGCTCGACACGCCGCATGGAACGGTCCCATGGCGACACGTCGCTGGGTGAGCCGGAGCGGAGACGGAGAGAAGTTGCATGCCGCGGCAAGCTCCTTGCTGCGGCGAATCCTTGTCGCTACCGGAGGCTCGTCGCGCTCGAGCCTTCCGGCAAGATCCTCTTGTCGGGCCTTGTCTTCTGCGTGCGAGGTGGCCTTCCCGACAAGCTCCTCTTGTCGGGGCCTTGTCTTCTCAATCAAATACTTTGTTCTTGAATGGCTCCAAAGGAGCCACGGAGGATATTAGCGGTGACGAGGCAAACCTTGCAGCTGGTGTCAGAATCGTCTGGCATCTAGCACGGATACTAGGGTACCCCTACTCTAGTACACCGACAATGCACTTATTAGGCCCTACCCCGGCAAAGCTCAGCAGCGCGTTCGAGGCAGGCTCGGGGGCTTTATCGGTGCAACAAACTCTGGGTCTGTTGCCCAGACTGTGCATAGGCACGAGAACAAGATTGAAGCACCAGCCCAAGTCAAAGTACAAGGACCCAAGAGATTCGAGGGACCAACGTGCAGATCAGAGAGGCCAAGAACGAACCAAGGAACCAGGATATCATCAAGGGAAAAGCCTCCCTTGCTGGGCAGGTGAGCCCAGCAAGGGGTGAGGCCACCTCTAGAAGCGGACAACCGAGACACCCCAGCAGGGCTTGCCTGGGCTCACGGAGGCAGAACCACCTCACCAACCACTCCACCACGACCCAGGTCGTCGATCAGTGCGGTGTCAAGCCGCAAAGTGATTAAGTGGCAACCATTCGCCACATGGCAGCCATTTCCTACAAGAGAAACCCACAGATGACACCCGTCCTGCGACGTGTCAAGAGAACAGGTGCGGAGCTGGCAAGATAGCCGGGCAAGCCTTGCCGGGAAACCAGACGTTAAGCGGTGCATTTAATGCGCCCTGTCAGCCCACAGAGTTAGGTATGATAACACTGTTTGCTGTCTTATCAGTGCGTAATGACTACTTTGCCACTATGGTTACCCCTTGATCCATAAAATGAGGCCCATGGCAACCGTAGAAAGGGTTGGAAGATTGGATAACTCACACCCCCATACGCGCGTAGTCGCTGATGCCCCAAGGCAACCCCTACCGGGCAAGTGTACTACGCTTGCCACCACATTTTCCACCATCAATCCACCAAAGCAGGAGTAGGGTTTTATGACTCACGGTGGCCTGAACTTGGGTGAATTGCCTGTGTGATCTCTGCCGTACTGCATCATGCTCGTCTGCTCTTTGCACAACGCATCGCCCCCTGCCGAACCAGCAAGGGACCTCCTGGTCCCGTAGGTGCCTGTGGTTTCCTGTGACAGAATGATGACATGATGTAGACAAGATGTATTTATGTAGAAATAGACCCCATCTTATTATCCTTAATGGCAACGATACATATGTGTTGGTTCCCCTTCTGTCACCTGGATCAAGCACCGTAAGATCGAACCCATCACAAAGCACCTCTTCCCATTGCAAAGATAAATAGATCAAGTTGGCCAAACAAAACCCAAATATCGGAGAAGAAATACAAGGCTATAAGCAATCATGCATATAAGAGATCAAAGAAGACTCAAATAACTTTCATGGATAAAAAGATAAATCTGATCATAAACTCAAAGTTCATCCGATCCCAACAAACACACCGCAAAAAAGGTTACATCATATGGATCTCCAAGAGACCATTTTATTGAGAATCAAACTAGAGAGATGAAGCCATCTTGCTACTAACTACGCACCCATAGGTCTACAAAGAACTACTCACGCATCATCGGAGAGGCACCAATTGTCGTGGGAGTAAGTCTGACAGTAAGAGTAGGGGGTACGTCGGAGGAGGCAAGATCCTAGCCACGGTGTGGTTGTGCACGCAAGAATTATAAGTTCAGGCCCTTCTCGGAGGAAGTAACATCCCTAGGTCTTGGTGCCCGGAGGCTTGGTCGACTGGATTATGCATGAGAGTTACAGGGGGTGTGAACCCTTGTGCCAGAGGAGGGGGGTGCCTTGTATAGAGTGTGCCAAGACACCAGCCATCCCACTTTACACAGGGTTCAATGTACATTAAGACTTGGCATTAGTGGTAACGCCAACTATAAAGAGCTTTAAATGATCTTAAAGGGTGTAGAGTGAACGCCTGACCGTTGCCATCCTGAGAGGCTTTAGGTCTTCTGTACTCCGAGTGGTTTCTTGCATGGTCGAGTGACCTCATCTTGGTCGAATGGAATTGGGTTATCTGAGTGAGGTAGATGGTCTAGTGGATTGCACTCCTAGGTGAACTCAGTCGGTTTCTGCTGTTGTATTTTGAATGTCTTTGACTCTAGGGCAGTGTCCTTGGGTAGGGTGTCTAGGTTAGGCCTATGACCCTACCCTAGGTACATGTCATCATAATTAGCCCCCAAATGGAATGAGGTCTGAGTGAAAAAAGAGCTGAAGTTGACTCCAGCTCGATTCCATGCTTCGGAGGTATTTCATCCGAGTCTGTGAATCATGTTGAAGCTTCAATCTTGTTTCAGTCGACTTGATCCATTCAGAGGCCATCGTTGAGTGAACTATACTGACAATCTTCGAGTGTTGATATGGAACGAAATCTTTGGCGTGATTGGTTGCTCTGCAGTCCCCGGATATCACGGGATTCAAAATTTTGGGGAAGCGCACGGGACGGAGCGTGCCGCAGTAATTGGAGTAGTTAGATAAGGACGCCTCGATTTTTGCGCCGCCTTTTTCGCCACGTATCGAGTGAGCGACTGTTGCGGGATTTGACAGGATTGCTCAGGCCGATGAGTCAGTCACTCGGAAATAAGCCCATATAAAGTCGTGGAGGCCGATGCGTTTGCATAGTGTGACTCATTCTCTTTCTTCTTCCTCTGCTTCTCCATCGCATCCCCCTCTGCTCTCGATGCAGCCGCTCTGCCTGTACACCATCCGCCGCAATGGGAAAGGACAAGACGGCGGTCCTGGAGCGTGTGAAGAAGGCGACGACGATGGAAAAGGGCAAGAAGATGAGTCGGGGGTCGTTGTCGAGGTCTGGTCTGCCTCTTGGTTGGATCTAGGGAGACTGGATTCAATCTACGATTTAGAAGGAAGACCTGGAAGACCTGGCCGACACGGGCTTGATTGCCCACAGATTTTGGAGGTTGCTGGGGAACGAGACCGAGGCTCAACCACAGGAGGATGAGTGTGTCCTCCTTGAAACTCATGTCGACCCCGGTTTCACTCTGCCTCCGCATCCATTTTTCCAGGGTTTTGAAACCTTTAATGTGCATCTATCATGACTCTGCACCTTGCATCTGTTCACCCACTGGGTGCTTTAACTTTTGTTGTATAGTCCCTCCACTTGAGTCGACTAGGTCACGTCGAGTGTATCCTTGAATCAGTGGCCATCGAATCTTTTATTCGGCAGGGGTCTTTGTCAAATGTCTCTTCATAGTTCTTCCACTCGATCTCGACAGGTCGTGCCGAGTGGGATCCGGACCAGTGGGGGCACGACAAGTGCACCCACTGGTGTAGTCCTCGAGATCATGGGTCGCATGCGCAGCGATCGGCGATGGTCTGAGAATAAGTGTTGCCGTTTTTTCTTACTCGAACTTGACGGGAGATGTCGAGTGTGAAGCCGAACCAGTGGGGGCACACCAAGTGCACCCATCGGGTGTAGTCCCCGAGAGTACTATTGAATGTTTGATTCGGCAGTAGTCTTAGAACTCTTTTTGTTGTAATAATTTGAACTTGTATCTCATCACTCGGAAGCAATTGATCTTCATTCCTGTGGACTGACATGTCTTGTTTGTTGTCTTCAGAAATTTTGTGAGCTCGGAGCCCAGTTCGCTGAATTGGAGAGGAAACAGATCCAGCTCAATCTCGACCTGGAGTTGGCCAAGGAGAACTTGCAGAAGGCTAAGGATGAAGCGGCTGCCATGGGAGGTAATAACTAATCAACTATTCGCCTTGTCATCTTTTTCTTTTCTTCTTTTGAACCGAGTGACTCCACTCGAATAGATGTGCGTAGTGAAAATAGACAACTCCAAGCTCGTTTGAAGAATTTTATTTCTTCAGACAAAATGAAGCAGGCTCTAGAGCAGAAGGACCTCGACCTTGCAGCAACGCAGAAGATGGCGCGAGAGAAAACTGAACTTGCTGACAAGAAGCTGGCTTCAGTCGGCAAGTTAGAAGAAGAAAACGCCAAGCTGAAGACTGCCATTGATGAAGCCAACAAAGAAGTCATGCAGCTCAAGAAGGACAAGGTGGCCCTGGCCGACAAGGTCGGAGATCTCACTCAGAAGAGGGACGAACTGGAGGCTTATCTGGGAGGACTCGCCAAGAAGATGTTCCTTATGCTTGAAGGTACTTTTCCTTGTCCGACTGATTTGCAATTGCCGACTCATCATACAACTGTCGACTCACCATTTTTCTGTGTGTGTGTGTGTGTGGAATTCTGTCAAAATTTTGTGTAAGAGACTGGGCGAATTGAGATGAATCTAGACCCCATTAACTCCCCCATCAAGGACGAAGCTGTGATGAATGTCCTGCGACTGTAGTCCTGCCTCGCCAACGTCATGGACTATCTCTCTCGACTGAAAGTGGCAGTATTGTGGATCGACACGGAGCTCTAGCCAGGCGTGACACTCCAGAATGACCTCGAGTCTCTGATAACTCAATGAAATCCCTGGTCGAGTGCATGCATGGAAGAAGTCATCTGCTAGGTGTGGTGCTGACGTGGCCCTGTCTCTGGTCCGCGTCCACTTCAAGGAAGTTAGAAAAGAGAAGTTGGCGGCACTCAAGGTCGCCAATACCAAGAAGCTTCAATTCCAATCCTTCATGGAGACCTTCATCGACGCTGCCACTCATATTGCTGATGGAATCGACCTAGACGAGTTCGTCGAGCAACCTAGCCCTCCTCTCGCCGAATGAAAAAACTTAATGCCTCACTTTTATTTGCCTCAGAATGTCGAGTGATTTTGTAGCTGTTAAAATCTTTCGGGCCTGACGCCCGAGTACTTTTGTTAGCGGTTCTGAACCTTGCTGGATTTATCCAAACTTGATTTTTCTTTGAATATGGTTGCTTTGTCTTTACCACTTTCAGATCTCTTAACTCCAAGTGAGGCTTGATTCTCGACTCGGAATAGACGTTGTACTTGTGGCGCGGCTCTGTCGAGAGGGCCGCAGACATGAGCGCTAGATGCCGCAAATGGCCTGCACCTCGTCATCCTTGCGGATCGGGATAGAGCGAACGTTGTACTTGTGATGCAGCTCTGACAAGAGGGCCGCGGATATGAGCACTAGGTGCCGCACATGACCTGCAGTTCGTAGTCCTCGTGGATCGGGATGGAGCGGACATTGCACTTGAGACGCAGCTCGGAGAATTTTTGTAACTTAGCTGAGTACGGGATCACAACTAAGTCCTCGAGCGAGAGGGTTGCTCTTCACTCGGAGTGGTTTTGTAACTTAGGAAAGTACGGGGTCACAACTAAGCCCCGAGTGCGAGGGTTGCTCTTCACTCGAAGTGTTTTTGAAACTTAGGCGAGTACGGGATCGCACCTAAGCCCCCGAGTGGGAGGATTGCTCTCCACTTGGAGTGGTTTTGATACTTAGGCGAGTACGGGGTCGCAGCTAAGCCCCCGAGTGGGAGGATTGCTCTCCACTCGGAGTGGTTTTGAAACTTAGGCGAGTACGGGGTCGTAGCTAAGCCCCCGAGTGAGAGGGTTGCTCTTCACTCGGAGAATTTTTGAAACTTAGGCGAGTACGGGATCACAGCTAAGTCCCCGAGTGGGAGGATTGCTCTCCACTCGGAGTTGTTTTGAAACTTAGGTGAGTACAGGGTCGCAGCTAAGCCCCCGAGTGAGAGGGTTGCTATTCACTCGGAGTGTTTTTGAAACGTAGGCGAGTACAGGATCGCAGCTAACCCCCGAGTAGGAGGATTACTCTCCACTTGGAGTGGTTTTGAAACTTAGACGAGTACGGGGTCGTAGCTAAGCCCCCGAGTGAGAGGGTTGCTCTTCACTCTGAGTGTTTTTGAAACTTAGGCGAGTACGGGGTCGCAGCTAAGCCCCCAAGTGGGAGGATTGCTCTCCACTGGGAGTTGTTTTGAAACTGACACTACAAAAAAATACACTTATGTGATGATACGTGTTTGTCACAGTAGGTCACGTTTTCTGTCATGCATGTACATCCATGACAATTTTATGACAGAATCAAGATAGTCATACATGTGCTGTCGTAGAAGCGTTCCATGACGTTACCAAAATTATCATCACGGAAGTGTCCACTTCCATGACGATAAATCGCGCGTAATAGAAGTACTTTCGTCAAGGGTGACCGACACGTGGCATCCACCGTAACGGGACGCCGTTAAGCTATCGAGTCTGATTTTTGATCTGATAACCCGCTAACAGCCATGACCAATGCCGATTTTCCATGTGTAAAATTCTCATTGGCTGACGGAACCACGTGTCAGCTCCGCGTTGGCACGGGTGTCACTCATCCAATGGGCGCGATGTGCCTATGATACGTTGACACATGGACCGGCCCAAAAGTGGCCCGTAATGATTAAATGGGCCGGCCCAACTAAAGGCCCACAAGATTTAGCGGGCCATAATGGGCTGGCCTAGCTAAAGGCCCACAAGATTTTGCAGACCATAATGGCCGGCCCAGCTAAAGGCCCAACATTCTCAATTAAGGCCCGTACGGCTAATGTCAAATCGGCCCATCAATGGCCCATCCTACACTTGTCATCATCGCGGCCCATGGTCACTTCTGGCCCATTAACAGTCCGCTAAGAATTTGGGCCGAATGACGGCCCGATGTGTTTCCGGCCTGTTAAAGGTCTTGCTTCATTTGGGCCCATTTAGAGGCCATTGAAACTTTCGGCCCATAAATGACCATGAAGGATATGGGTCATATTCGGCCATGTCTGACATTCGGACTGTTAGAGGCCCACTATAGATTTGGGCCACTTTTAGCCTGTTGTGACTTTCGGCCTGTTAACGTCGGACGAAATCCATGGGCCATATGTGGCCCAACGCCACATCGGGACTACTAACGGCCCATATAAAGATAACACTAATCAAGCCCGACCGAACTTCCGGCCTGTTAAAGGCCCGTGTAGTAGGTTGGCGCATTTACGGCCCGTGTGAATTTCGGCCTGTGGACGATCTGCATTGTAAATGGGCCACCATTTCGGCCTGCTAAGAGCAATGGGTTATTTGGCACAATCAGGGCCCAATCTTACTTTCGGCCTATTAAAGGCCCATGTTTTTTATGGGCTCGAGATATTTACACATGTATACGGCCTATTATTACTGAGGGCCCAAATTATGTTTAGCCCTGTTAAAGAGCCACTATGGGCACAGGCCTACCAGAAAAATATGAAAGCTTATGCTGATTTAGGCCCAGATAATTTTAGTGGGCTACATGCAAATTTCGGCCCAGAATCGTTTTTAGCCCAATTGGAATGGGCCTGACGAATGTTGACATGTTGGGCTCCTACGAAGCTTTCGGCCGAATACATTACTAAGATAAACCTACACTATACAAAAATAGCGCCGTAATTACTGCAGCCTTTGGTAGCATGATAAATGATGTATCACAACAAAATAAATTCCAACCATACAAAAAAAGGCCTGTTGGCATAAATTTTACACTCCTTGCAGATAAAAGCACCATCATATGTATACAAGCACAGATCATTTGACCTGAGTGCTAATGTTTTAGGCTGTAGAATCTGATGGAGCAGCACGGTCTTCCCCTTTTTTCCGCCATTGCTCTTGAACAACGAAGCAAATGTCTGATAGTCTGGTTTCAAAACCATTCTTATCTTCACGACATTTGTCAACCACTATTTTTGTTTTCGACACAACGTCCATTAGGGATTGGACTTGTGTCTGGAGCACAGATATATCACTCTGTCTAGCCGGAAGATTTTGTTCAATAGGCAATTTGGACGAGGTTACCTTGAAAACCAACCCAAATTACGCAGGAAGGTGCTTTTTGCATTGTTAGTGGAGAAATACTGATGCTCTGCAGCAAGAGGTGACATTGTGCCTGTGGTAGCCTCGTCAGCTTCAGGTGGTTGTGGGTGTTCAATCATTTGTTCCATAGCTTGCTGAAAGTTTAAACTTGTAGATTAGTGTACCAGATAAGTTACTAATGAGACAAAAACAAACAAAGTAGGTTTCACATTTATACATAACTTATTTTGGTGAACTATTGTAATACATTAGCATGTATTGTACTGCCAACTACATAATAAAATCACTTTCGAAACATATGTCCATGTATTATGCCTATTGTATTGTCTATTTCGTCACATTCATTGACATCTAAGGATAAAGAGACATGGTTTAAAGTAGGATGAACATAGCAGGACATCATTCATATCATGGGCAAACAGATATAAAGCAAGCATGCTATTGTATCATTGTGTGCGCACGTGAACATAACAACTAGATTACAAATCAAGGCGAAAAGAATATCCTTCATCTCTTTTAAACCTTGTAAGGTGAAATGATATGTTAAGACAACTGTGTATAAAAGTGAACAGAGTAACTGACATTGGCTGCAAGCCAAGCTGTTAAATGAACACATCACAGTACCAATTAGTTCAAAGGCAGGAGGAGTAAGGACTTACAACAGCGGCCTGAACTAGTGTGCTCATGCCCTTCATCTTGCTAGTGTGGCAATCCTTGAAGATTTGCACTGCATTCGGTTCAAGTTCTTTTTGGTCCGCACGAGTTTTCCTCTGTATTTGGAACAACTAAATATAGATACGATAATATGCCACAGAAAAAGAAGGAACTAGCAGCTATTTACAAGAGCCTCGCAGTGTGCAATATAGGTACGAGATCGTGTTGTCTGTTGGAATTTCACTTTAGAACAGTTGTTCTTCAAACAGTTAGCCTAGAAGAAGATACACTTGTAAGGCACATACATAAATACAAGTTCAATATGTGGTCTGATCAAATACATATACCCTACCAGATACTTTGGATCAGACCAGTCTTTAACAAGGGCTGTCCAGTCTTCATCTGTAATATGTTCCACTTGAGATGTTTGGGCGATTTCATTGTTAGCCTTTCCTTCAAAGTGAGATTTTCTAAGGTGGTACCGATATTGTCGCAGAGCAGACTGAAAAACATGAGTGCATGCTTGTTTAGTTGCATCATCTTTCAGATCCAACTTGAACCTCATCTGTTGAAAAACGAATGTGAGTCTTATTAGGAGGAAGCTAGAAAGTATGGCACAGAGCAAGACAATATTACAAATTGCGATGAATAACATTACTTACGGATAAATGGTCAAGGAAGGTGTTAAACTGGGTATTGTCTTTCTCATTCCTGTACTGGATCCACGTTGGGAGGAAATGTGCATGACACCTAACGGCAATGGCTGCCTCTGATACTAACTTGGTTGACTCTGTAGCATCACATGGCCTTGTTAAACCTGCCTCAAAATGGATCTCCATTCTTCCTCCATTAGATTTTGTTAATATGTCAAGCATTATCCCTTATGTCTGTTTCTGCTTGCGCCGTGGTGCTAGTTCAACAACGAATATGGAAAGTGTTAGTGCACATCAAATTGTGAGAATACATATAAAGGAGCATGCAACTGCAACTTGACTCGGTCAGGTACCGTCTTGGTGTTGATGCTCATGAGGTTCATCTAATCTTGCCAAGTCATGTTGTATCAGCATTGCTTCGGAAGTAGTGTTAGGTGTGTAGGCAGCTTGGGAACTGGCTAGTTCCGGAGCAAACGAACGAGTAACTCGTTGAGATGTTGGTATAGTTGAAGAGGATGCTCCAGCTGGTGGAGCAGGTGATACTGTGTTTGTAGATTTAGCCGGTGGACTTGGACCTTGTACTGCACTATAAGTACCAGCAGAATCTCGAGGGCCAATCCTTTTCCGTTTCACCCGACGAGTAACAGAATTCCCTACTATATTCTTTTCCTTGCTCTTTTTTGACTTTGCCATGTCAAGCCGTACAAACAACACAAAAGAATAAAATCGCTCTTCAGAACTCATTGATGCATGATACAGACAAGCAACACTTTGATGTAAGACAACCGTATGAGGATGGAATATGTAAGAAAAACAGGGCAACGTGACATATTCACAGCTATGATGTGTAAACTAAGCAAAAGTATTTTCAAGAAAATAGAAGTAATGCAAGCTAGACACCATATGAAAGATGCAACCAATATCACTCTGCCTAGTTAAAAGTGTCTTGTCATAAGTGGCATTTCGAAAAATTAGAAGCGTTACAATCAGAGAAATCAATGCAAGATGCAACCACTATCAAACAGCCATGTTAAAAGCGTCCAATCATGAGTGACTGATGTGGGATACACAACAGTAGTACTTTGATGTAAGAACATGGTATGATTGATAGATGTAGTGTATTCTAGACACAGAAAGGCATGTCATATGCACATGTATAATGTATAAACTCAACAGGTGCAATTTAATCAAAATAGAAGAAATACAGGCTAGACAACATATGCAACATGAAACCAATTATCACACTGTCAACTTAGAGCAAGCACCTGCGATGGTGGAGTACGGCAGATGAACTCATCATCTAGACTTGGGACTTCAACTTCATTAGCAGTAGCAGTGGCAAATCTAGAGAGTCTCTATTTGCGTCGGTCCGGAGGACCACCAACATCCCCTAACTTACTCTTTTCCTTCGTATTTTCTGCTATTGCCTTAGGAAGTCAAAACCAAAAGAAGATGAATAAAATTAGCTCTGCATAACTGGTTGATGCATGATACAGACGAACACTACTTTGATGTAAGGCAAGCGCAGTATAGGAGGATAGAATATATACAAAAAAAATACAACATTGCATATTCAGACGTACGATAGGAGGAAGGAATGTGTATGAAAAATAGTAAGCAGAAGGCATTTCAACAAAATTAGAAGAAATGAAAGCTAGGCACCATGTGAACATGAAACCAATATCACTCTATCAGGTAAAAAGTGTCTCGTAGTAAGTGCCATTTCAAGAAATTAGAAGCAGTACAAGCAAGAAGACAATGCAAGATGCAACCTACATCACACTCTCAAGTTAAATGTGTCTTATGGGTAAGTGATCGTTGCAGGTATAAGTTGTAAGCTATGCAGATGCAATTCAACAAAATCAGAAGCAATACAAACTAGACATCATACGGAACATGCAACCACATATAACAGTTCCAAGTTAGAGCAAGCACCTGTGATGGTGGAGTAGGGGAGATGTGCTCATCATCTACACGTATGTTCTAGAAACAGGGACAGGTGTCATATTCACAGGAATTATGTGTAAAGTAAGAAGATGGATTTCAACAATGTTAGAAGCAATACAAGGTAGACATCATACACAACATGCAACCACATATAATAGTGCCAAGTTAGAGCAAGCACCTGTGATGGTGGAGTAGGGGAGATGTGCTCATCATCTACACAGCTATGTTGACTATCCAGCCTTGTGTTGTCTTGCGAATCTTGTTGGTAGGATGGTGGAGTTGAATCTGTAGAGACCCTCTGTTTGAGTTGCTCCGAAGGACCACCATCATCCACTGCCGGACTAGTTCCCTTCATCTGTATTGATTTTGCATTGTGAAGTCAAACCGATAAGAAAAAGTAATAATATTCGCTCTTCGAAACTCATTCATACATGATACTAACGAATACTACTCAGATGAAAGGCAAACATATGATACGAGGATGGAATATGTACGAAAAACAGGACGGCGTGACATATTCACACCTATGATGTGTTAACTAACCAGAAGCATTTCAATAAATTAGAAGCACTACAAGCTAGACACCATATGAAAGGTGCAACCAATATCACTCTGCCAAGTTCAACCTGTCTAGCGTTTCAACAAATTAGAGGTAGTACATGCTAGAAATCATATGCAAGACACGCCAATATCACAGTGGCGACTTAAAGGTGCCTTATCATAAGTGACTGATGCGGGATATGCAAGAACAGCAGTCTGATGTAAGAACATGGTGTGATCAGATATAGTATGCTTTAGAAACAGGAACACGTGTCACATTAACAGGCATTATGTGTAAAGTAAGCAGATGCAATTCAACAAAGTTAGAAGCAATACAAGCTAGACATCATACACAACATGCAACCACATATAATAGTGCCAAGTTAGAGCAAGCACCTATGATGGCGGAGTACGGTAGATGTGCTCATCATCTACACAACTACGATGACTGTCTAGCCTTCCGTTGTCTTGCGAATCTTGTTGGGAGGATGGCGGAGTAGAATCTATAGAGACCCTCTATTTCAGTTGCTCGAAAGGACCACCATCATCCAATGCCTTACCAATTTCCTTCCGCTTTATTGATTTTGCATTGTGAGGTCAAACCGACAAGAAAAAGGAATAAAATTCGCTCTTCAGAACTCATTCATGCATGATCTTGTGAACACTACTCTGATGAAAGGCAAAGTCATGATACGAGGATGGAATATGTACTAAAAACTGGACGGCTTGACATATTCACACCTATTATGTGGTAACTAAGCAGAAGGCACTTCAACAAATTGGAAGCACTTCAAGCTAGACACCATATGGAAGGTGCAATCAATATCACTCTGCCAAGTTAAAACTGTCTTGTCATAGGTGGCGTTCATCAAACTAGAAGCACTACATGCTAGAAATCATATTCAAGACGCAAACCAATATCACACTACCAACTTAAAGGTGTCCCATAATATGTGACTAACGCGGGATACACAAGAAGAGTAGTTTCATGTAAGAACATGGTGTGATGGACAGATATAGTATGTACCAAAAATAGGAAAGCATGTCATATTCACACGTATCATGTGTTAGCTAAGCAGATGCAGTTTACACTAATTAGGAGCAATACAAGATAGAGAGCATATGCAACATGCAACCAGATATAACACTGCCAAGTTAGAGCAAGCACCTTGGATGGTGGAGTAGGAGAGCGGAGACTTGGAACTTGTAATGCACTAGCAGTACATGGAAAATCCGCATAGATGCTCCGTTTACGTTGCTGCAGAGGACCACCATCATCGCCTTCCTTACTCTTTTCCTTCTTTTTTGATTTTTCCTTGTCAAGTCAAACCCACAAGAAAAAGAAATAAAATTTGCTCTTCAGAACTCATTGATGCATGATACTGACGAACACTACTTTCATGTAAGGCAACCGCATGATAGGAGGATGGAATATGTATGAAAAACAGGACGGCATGAAATATTGACATGTATGATGTATAAAGTGTAAACTAAGCACAAGGTGTTTGAACTAGTTAGAAGCAATGCAAGCTAGAAACCATATGAAAGATGGAACCAATATCACTCTGCCAAATTAGAAGGGTGGCCTAACAAATGTATTTGACGAAATTAGAAGAAATACATAGCAACATGCTAGAAATAATATGCAATATGCAATGAATAAAGGCGTATCATCGTAAGTGATTGATGCATGATACAAAAGAGAGGTAGTTTCATGTAAGAACATGGTTCACACGTAGATGTAGTGTGTACCAAAAATAGGAAGGCATGTCATATTCACAGGTATAATCTGTAAACTAAGTAGATGCAATTTACCCTAATTAGAAGCATTACAAGCTATACACCATATGCAACATGAAACCATATATCACACTACGAAGTTAGAGCAAGCACCTGCAATGGTGGTGTAGGGGAAGTGCGGTCTTCAAGTACAGAGCTACATTCAATATCTTCATTTAGGCTTGTTGTTACTTGAGAATCATGTGGAGAGGATGAAACTGCACTCTTTATAAGAGTAGCGCGTCTCATACTAACCCACAGGCGTGACTATCTCATCATAAGCGATAGATGCTGGATACACAAGAACAATAGTTTGATGTAAGAACATGGTGTGATAGGCAGATGTAGTATGTACCAAAAACGGGAAGGTGTGTCATATTCACATGTATAATGTGTAAGCTAAGGAGATGAAATTTAACAAATTATGAGCAATACAAGCTAGGCACCATATGCAGCATGCAACTAGATATCACACTGCCATGTTAGAGCAAGCACCTGGGGTTGTGGATTAGGGGAGATGAGATTTGGAACTTCCCACTACTAGGAAAAGGGCTATAGCTAATATGGACATTAATGGCGCACCATGTATGTGGTACGCCACTGCTATATAGCAGTGGCGCACCAGATACAGGTGCGCCATTAGTGTCCTCATTACTAATGGCGCACCACACACATGGTGCGCCACTACTAACAATTTTTTTTCCAAAACTAGTAATGGCTCACCAAGGCACAGTGCGCCATTACTAGTGTTAACTAGTAATGGCGCACCACGCACTGCATGCGCCACTACTAACATTTTTTTACTTTTTTCAAAACTAGTAATGGCAAGATCAGTAGGTAAAGGCGCCATTACTAGTTCAAACTAGTAATGGTGCACCACAACCACGGTGCGGCACTACTAACAATTTTTTTTGCAAAACTAGTAATGGCGCACCACGTAACAGGTGTGCCATTAGTAAACAGGGTTACTAATGGCGCATTATTAGGTGGTGCGCCATTGGTAACCTGAGAGCAGATAGATATTTTGGACAGCCACCTGCCACACTCACTTTCCCCACCTCCTCCTCCAAGCTTGTCTCGGCTGCCTCCTCCTCCTCACCTCATTTGCACCATAGATTCACCCACATTAAGTGGTGAAATTACCTTTTTTGTGATAGGTAAGTAAGGGGAAAGCTTTCTTTATGTTGTAGATCTACTTTTTTCTCCCTCGAACAACGTGCACATGCACGTTTTATGCCCTAGATCTACGTATGTTTGTGGTGTTGCATATGTTTGTGTTTGCAGGTACCGGTATTTGAAATGCGATAGTTGCCAATATTTTGCCGGAATGTTGATTCATTTCCGTTTCAAGAGAATTTGGCACTATGCATTCTTTTTGGTCCTATTTTTAGGCAAAGTCATGCCAAATTTTTTTGGTTCTAAAATATCGTTTTGCTCTACCCTGCAGGCGACCATGGTCCGCACGATGCCCGAAGGCATCATGAATAGGTTTTTGAGCTCCGCGAAGGCCGAGATGCTTCAAAAGAACGAGACAGAGATAAGATGTCTGTGTCGAAGATGCAAGGTGAGGACCCTTATGGACCCGGATCCCATACAGGTTCGGGACCACCTGCTCTTGCGTGGTTTCATGGATGGCAAGGTGATGAAGATGATTATGAAGTCGTCCATGGGGGCCGGGCAAGAAATGAGGAAGGGCAGCAAGACAACCGGCGTAGGGCGGGCGAGAAGATGAAGAATCTCCGTGACATGATCACGAAGTAGATGCGTTACAGTCATCATGTAGAAGATGTCGGACATGATGATGAGGAAGATGCCAGAACGGCGATTAAGGGCATGATCATGAAGATGAATATGCCGGAGAAGACGACGATGGACCATCGATGGGCTGGGTGCAGGACCCTCATATTCAAGAGCTGATTCTCAATCAGTAGGATAACACAAGAGCTGCCGCCCGAGAGAAAGCCAAGCTGGATCGACTGGATATAGACGTGGTTACTCCATTGTATGAAGGATGCAGGCCCGAGGATACCCACCTGAAAGTAATGCTCATGGCTCGAGAGATGAAGGTAAAACACAAAATGACCGAAGCATGCTTCGACGAGAACATGTCATTCTGGCACGAACGTCTTCCCAAGGGGAACAAGTGCCCGACCAGTTTCGAGGAGGCGACGAAAATCGTGTGTCCTCTGGATTTACCGCACGTGAAATACCATGTGTGCATGAACAACTGCATCATTTATCGGGCCGAGCACGCGGAGTCTCCCATATGTCCTGTCAGCGCGCCACTCGATACAAGAAGAGGAAGAAAGCTCCTCGAAAAGTTGTGTGGTACTTTCCGATCACCTCGCCGTCTGCAGTGGTATTTCATGGACCCCAAGCTAGCGAAGCTCCTGCGTCGGCACGCGGATAGGGAGGAGAAGAAGCGAGAAGATGACGAAAATGATCCGGAGATAAATAAAAAAGACAAGATGCTGAGTCACCCTAAGGATGCGAGCCAGTGGCAAGCGTTGAACTTCGAACACACAGAAATTGGGTACGATCCAAGGAACATCGTGCTGGGCACGAGCATCGATGGAGTCAATCCGCTTGGCAGCCAGAGAAGCACACATAGCACCTGGCCTGTGTTTGTGTGGATGTACAACCTTCCCCCTTGTTGTGCATGAAGAGGAAGTACATTCACATGAGTATGCTAATTGAAGGGCCGAAACAACCAAGGAACAACAACAATTTGTATCTGGGGCTGCAGAAAGAGGAGCTAGACACGCTGCGGAAAACGCTAGCCAATACGTGGGACGCCGCAGAGAAAGAATATTTCCCTATGAGAGTCGCACTGCTCACGACGGTGCACGACTATCTCGGTTACGGATATGTCGCGGGGAAGGTGGTCCATGGATTTTCTGGATGCGTGTGTATGGATGACACAACGACGCCAGCCTAGATAGAGATCTCGGTTTCAGAAACGTATTCATGGGACATCAAAGGTGGCTTCGCGACGATGACTCATGGAGAAAACGCAAGGATCTGTTCGATGGTGAAACCGAACCCCTAAGACGGCCGCGTATGAGGAGCGGAGAGGAAATAGACGAGTTGTTGAAAAATTGGAAAGATTGCCCACTGCCGGGAAAGAAGCAAAAGGCCCCAGAGCCGCTGCTGAAGGTATGGGAAACGAGGTCTGTTTTCTGGGACTTGCCGTACTGGAAGATCCTCCGTGTGCCTCACAGCCTTGATGTCATGCATATCACGAAGAATGTGTGCGAGAGTCTGCTTGGTACCATGCTCAACATGCGAGAGAGGACCATAGATGGGCCGAAAGCAAGGGCAGACTTGAAATCAATGGGCATCAGGGAGGAGCTTCACGCTAATGATGATGATGATGATGAGGCGAAGCATGACACGGAAATTGATCGCAAAGGCAAAAAGGCCAAGAAGATCGGAAATGACTACCCTCCCGCGTGCTTCACTCTAAGTCAGGAGGAGATCGAGCAGTTTTTCACCTGCCTCGTAGGAGTAAAACTTCCTTACGGTTACGCAGGGAAGATAAGCAGATACCTAGACTCAGCGAAGAAGAAGTTCAGCGGGATGAAGTCTCACGACTGTCATGTGCTGATGACGCAGATACTTCGATTGCAATCCATTGGGATCATGGACGCGCACGTCCGTGAAATGCTTTTGGCCTATGCAACTTTTCGACGTCATCTCGGAAATCGGTTGGCGTGAGGCAACTCGTAAAGCTTCTGTGAAGAGATCGTGGTGATACTATGTGAGCTTGAGATGTACTTCCCGCCCGCATTCTTCGATGTTATGGTGCATCTGCTGGTCCATCGTGGAGGATATCATCCAACTCGGGCTGATGTTCCTGCACAACATGATGCCGTTTGAAAGGATGAATGGTGTCATCAAAGGATATGTTCGCAACATGTCACGTCCAGAGGGAAGCATAGCCAGGGGCTTTCTGACCGAAGAGTGCATCTCCTACTGGACGAATTATCTAGGCATCAAGAACCCCATTGGTCTGCCCGTCAACAGGCACCTCGGCAGGCTCGCTGGATGGGGTCACCATGATGGTCGTCGTGAAATGCATGTCAACTTCGAGGGTCAACTCGCCGACTTTGAAAGAGCAAACCTAGTCGCGCTACAACACATAGACGTGGTCGATCCTTGGGTGGTAGAGCACAAAACCTTTATTCAGAAGACATACAATGACCGAGGCCAACAGAGGACGGACGGAGATATAATCAAAGAACACAACTCATGTTTCACGCGTTGGTTCAAGGAGAAGCTTCTGGCGTACCCTTTACATGTGGATTCTTCCGCAGAAGAAAAACTCATATTCTCTCAGGCTGAAGATGTCAATCATTTCTCTTTCAACATTTTTTCATTAATGAATTAAAACACTAAAATATTTCAATTTCATTCAACAAATTTTTCAAATTTTTCAAATTTCCCTTTCACGTTATTAGACAAATTCTTCATATTCATTTCTTTTTTCTGAACAAGGTGTCCACAGTGTTCTTCTTCAGATGTCGATCGCGACTATCGCCACGACGGCCTTCATCGCCTTTCGCCGCATCAGACGCTGCGCCGCTGTCAGGCACGTCAGCCTGGTTTGCGAGCACGCGCCGCACTGTCGGCTCTCGCACACCGCATGTTCATATGTTCATTATAGTTCATAGCATGCCATTTTTGTGCCTTGTATTACCCTACCCTGATTCTCCTTTCTTCCTCTTTTTTCACTTAAACCTGCAAACATGTAGGGAAAGCAATTAATACAAGGCACAAAAATGGCATGCTATGTAACTTTAATGATACAGAACATATGACACATTAATGGCATGCTATGTAGCCTTAATGGTGTAGAACGGCCATGCCCAGATTGTTTAGGTTTCACAGAGAAAGCATAATCTATTTAGCTTTAGCCACTAAAATGTCCAACCATCCTTCAAATAATAAGGCTACTGGGATGAACAAGCACTATATATATCCATATTCACTAAATCGATAATTCTCTTCTCTAGTGGAGGGAGGCAGCAAGCACGTATGAATGATGCTTGCCCACTTCGCTGCCAATTGGCACTATAATCAACTAGGATTGCACAACACCAGATAGTTTAGTTTGCCTTTCTTCTGCTTTGCCTACTAAACATCCCCAATGATACAATCTAACGCCACAAAGCATGAGAATCCATTTATTTAGGCTTCAAAGAAAAGGCCCAACTTATTTAGGTGTTTACCCACTAAAATGCTCAACCAGCCATCGAAAACAAGGCCATTGGGATGAACGAACACTATTACTACACTCTAAAATGAAAGTGCAGGTGCAGCAGGTGCAGGTGCAGCAGAAGCTGCAATATGCCGTGTCAATGCTAACCACCAAAGAGAAAAACACCAACAAGAGCCTGTTGCCTGCAGCTTCTGGCACCCTTAATCAAGTAGTTCAAGTCTATACGCACTATATGCTTCCATATATAATGCTGATAATTAGTACTAATGATGTAATTTACTGTGTTGCAAGATTCCCCTAATCGCAAGATGCACCATTTGTAATTAGGAGACAGAAACTAAATCACCAAGACTATGAAACAGCCTCATTGTACTTGATTCTACGTAGGCAAAGAATCACTAGTGTACTTGATTCTACATCCTCATTCCTAGTGCATGAAACAGCTAGCCTAATTAATTAATGTGGTTTTTCCTCTCTTTACTTAGGATGGTTTGCAACCTAATGGCGTTCTGCACCCAAACATGCATGTAGTGTAGCTAGTTTTTCAATATACAAAGAAAAAGATGGCACCGAGCCTCCTCTCCTGGTGGACGTGAGGCAGAGCATGGGCGTAGGGCTACCGGCCAGGTAAGGCGGGGCTCGCGGCCAGGTACTTCAGAGGCGCGGCCGGGCGCAACGCGCGTGCAGTAGCACGGGGCAGCAGAAGGAAGCCCGGCGCGCGGTGAGGCCGTATGCCGTGCAACAACAGTAAGCATGGTTCGGGCACGATGGAGTCGGTGTTCTACGACATCTAAATCGAAAGGGGAAAGGGGGGCGAGGGAAGAGCTCACCACTAGGCTTGTGGACACCTCGGTTGCCGCGCGGATGGACCGGAGCAGCGGTGGCAACGGCGAGATGGGGTCGGTTGGAGGAAGAAGAAGTGCTCGGGCCTCCTCTCCTGGTGGATGCGGGCCTCCTCCTCCTAGTGCTCCGGCGGAGACTCCGGCGGCAGAGCGGGCGCGGGGGTCGTCGGGTGCGGGGGGTCGTCGGCGGCAGGGGGGGGATCTGGCGAGGGGGATAGCGAGATGGACGGGGATCTGGCGCGGGGGGCGAGGGGGATCTGGCGAGGACGGGATAGAGGGGGGAAGATTAGCAATGGCGCACCTCCTAGGGGTCCGCCATAAGTACACAGATAGCAATGGCGCACCACCCAGGGGTGCGCCATAAGTACATCGATAGCAATGGCGCACCTTCTCCTGGTGCGCCATTATTAACTTTTATTTTTATTTTTATTTGCATCTAATAATTTTTAAGAAAATGACAATCAAATTTGAAAACATTTATGACTGTGAAAAAATATCATCAAATTTGTTATTTGAAAATATTTATGAATATGAAAAAATATCATCAAATTTGTTATTTGAAAATATCAACAAATTTGTTATTTGGAAATATTTTAAAAAATATCACCAAATTTATTTATTTTATTTTTAATTGCATTCATTTATGAATTCGTAAAACATTTATGAATATGAAAAAATATCATCAAATTTTTTATTTGAAAATATTTTTGAATATGAAAAAATATCATCAAACTTGTTATTTGAAAATATCATCAAATTTGTTATTTGAAAATATTTGAAAAAATATCATCAAATTTGTTTTTTTTTTGAATTTTTAATTGCATTCATTTGTGAATTGGTAAAACATTTATGAATATGAAAAAATATCATCAAATTTGAAAAAATATTCAGGAATTCAAAACGTGCCCATGAAATTTAAAAATATTCATGAGTTCAAAAAATATTAACAAATTCAATTCTTTTTGTGAGTTAGAAATTCAATACCAAAATAAACACAAATAAAAGTTGGTATACCAGAAGTAACATAAATACCAGAATAAACATAAATAAATATTCATGAGGACTAGAACAGAAGAAATATCATTTCAATATGTCGAAATACAATCGAAAATGAAGACTACAATTTAAATAAAATCGATCTTAGCTAGCGATCTTTTAAGGATCTTCTTGCCCTTATTTTTCAATAATGGAGTTCTTCTGTTGAACGGACGTCCTTTAGGTAGGGTGGTCCTGCTTCTTCTTGTGGTGTATGGCACTTCATCGTCGTCGTCATGTTCCATCTTCGGTCCTCGCATTTGTCAAGTCTTGCTCATTGGCGACTTCATCCATTCCGATGATCTTCCTTTTGCCTCTCCTCACGACAACACGAATGGGCTTTGAGGGGTCGGTAACGAAGAAGCATTGGTCAACTTGGGAAGCCAGTACCCATGGCTCATTTTTCGCGGTGACATTTGCCCCCGCGGTCTTGGATTTGGCTTCAGGTATAACCGTGGTGGTGAAATACCGGTCTTATATTAGGACGGTCTTGTCCCATCTGACACAGAACATCAGGACCTTCTCTCCAGCGTAGCTCAGCTCCCAGATCTCCTCGATCCTTTCATAGTATCTGTCCTTGTCGTTACCGGTGTAGGATTCCATCGTTACCCCGGAGTTCTGATAACCATCTCTCTTCATGTCCTTTCCCTTGGTATAGAATGTGTAGCCATTGATATCGTACGCCTCATAGGTCATCAGGTTGTGCTCGGCGCCCTTAGAATTCTCCTTCCCTTTTCTGTCAGCACTTGCATGTCACTGTTGGCTATTTTTTTTAATTATTGCACCATACTTGATAGGGTATATTATTAGAAGATACCCATATATATCAGTCAACCTAGGGTGCCTCGGCGTCGATAAACCCTAAATGATGAAAACTTAACTTAGCATTTAAGGTGCCTCCGCATCGACAAACCCTAAATCATAAAACCTTGGCTTTTAGGGTGCCTCGGTGTCGATAAAAACCTAAATGGTGAAAGCTTAGGCTTTTAGGGTGCCTCGGCGTCGATAAACATCTCTCAATTGTTCCTTAGCAACAACACCCTTGCTTGCCATGCGTCTGAGAGAGGTAGTGAGAGGAGACAGGAAGAAGGGGGTTAGAAAGGGACTTGGACCTTAGCAACAACACACTAACAGGTTCCATCCCAAAACACCTAGGCAATATCACAAACATCTCTCAATTGTTCCTTGACAATAACCAACTTTTTGGCGACATTCCTCGGGAATTAAGTTATTTGCAACTTAGAGATCTTGTTCCTAGACAATAACCAACTTTGTGACCAAACTTTTCTCCTATTTAGAGCGAAACATGGCCCAAAACGATGAGGCCGGCGGTTCGGGCAAGGCATCCTGGGAGCTGTACCAGGAGATGGAGGAAGAACCTCACCGCTATGAGGACGCCGCAGAAGACACCGATCCTGACTACACAACCCCTAGTGGCGTCGAAGATGACACCACCGATGGTGCCATCGAGGATGCCACTGATGATGGCAGCGCACACAAAATGGCAGCCAACCAAAGAGGCAACGGAAGGACCGGCGCCCGAACGTGCTCGGCACCGTCAAGGAGCAATTTACTGAAGTGTCCTCTGAGGGGCATCCAACGGCGCCCAAAGAATTAGTCAAGGGGTACGCGGCACAGCTCGGGTGCATTCTCTGGAGCACTGTCTCGATCAACATTGAGAACCTAAGGCATCGTGACCGAGGGAATTTGCGCAACCTCCTCTTCACTAAGCTGCAAGAACGATACAAGTTCCCCGGTGACTTCACAAACACACGCCTCTCAGGGAATAAAGTGAATAGTGCCGCCCTCATGAAGATGAGCACGACCCTGGCTACTTAGAGAGCCGCAGTGAAGAGAATGATTGAAAAAGGTGATAGCTATGAGAAGATCAAGGAGAAAAATCCTTCGATCAGCGAAGATGACTACTTGGAGTTCAAGATCAAGCGCGAGAGCAACGCAACTGTCCAATCAAGTCAGTGGGGGAAAGAGAAGCGGGACTTGAACTTAGGGGTCCACAAAATCGGTCCCGGCGGTTAAAGAGTGGTGGAACCTATATGGGACAAGGAGGACGCGGAGCGTACCGAGCAAGGCCTACCACCCCTCTTCAATAAATACCGTGACAAGCAGACCAGGAACTATGTCAGGGCCCGGTACAAGATTGACTCGGTAACCAAGGAGCTTACCACGGATCCGGAGACCAAGGCGCTTGAGCTTGTTCTGGTAAGGAATACACCCCCGTGTAATTAGCTCCATATGGTTGCATTCTAATTAATGAAGCCAAATTTCTAAATGGTTCACGTTCCTTCCGCAGGACACTGAAAGCAGTAGCGCGAGCTCGTCTAAGAGCTCCCCTTGGGACACCCCTTTAAATAGGGCGTTGAACGTAATGAAAAACAAGGATAAGCTCAGTAAGCCGTCGTAAGCTGGTCGTGTGGCCGACAAAGGCTTGTCCATGAAATGGTCGGAATACTATACCACTGGGCGAAAGGAGAGAAAGACCAGCTCGGAAACCCAGGAGCGCGAGGTTCAAGAACTCAACGAAAAAGTGGTACGGATTCCGGAGATAGTCGAAGAGCAAGTGCGAGACCAACTGGGAGCGACGATCACCGCCATTGTGCCTACCTTGATTGAGGGGCTGCAGGCGTGGATTGCGGGCGGCCAACAGGGGCCGCCCCCGATTCCCAGCTTCACGGGCAGCAACTCGCGCAACGCGCCGACGGCGCCATCGGTGTCTCCGGCGGAGGCAGCATTGGTGTCTCCCGCGGCGGTGCTGGCATTGCAGCTTAATGCACCCGGGTTTGGGAAGAATACGCCGGCCAGCACCTCGGCAGCAAGCGGCCCCTCCGTCACTTGCACACCCGCCGTTGGCAGTTCCTCGACATTAGCCGAGCTCGACGCCATCACGGTAACTAATTAAGCCTCTCGGCTGATGACTTCATCTCCTTGCCTTCGACTGGGCATCCCTGACGCCCTACATGTTCTCACAGGGCGCCGCTGACGTTCCATGCACTCTCCTGCACTTCGTGGACGGCGAGTTGATCAATGTCGCCAAGGCCAGAATCGTTCAACCGGGCAACCGCCTGTTCCACGGTAATCCGATGCCACCCAACGTGTATAGGGTTCAACTGGTTCGGGTGCTGCGGGGCTGCGACGACTTGTTACCTCCGTTTCGACCCCCTGGGGCCGACGAAGATGATGTGATGACCCTCAGCGCCTGCTTAAGCTGGCCCCTGCTTTGGCCGAAGAGCCAGATTCGTTTGGGGGCGGGGGACACCACCCCACAGACAACACCGCCAGTCGTTCCGGCGCCAAGCCATGGCAAACCACCGAAACTCTACCGGACATGCATATGGCACAGGATCCGGACGACGACGACGACAGTACATTTACCAACATCGATAAGTACTTCAACGAACATGGGTACGGTGACGAATTCTTGGGGCCTCCTTCTCAAGAACCCAACCTTGCAAAAGACGATCGCGATCTAGCTAGTACCGCGGAGAAACCCAATTGCAACAGGCGTCGTCTGGCATTCAATTCTCAGGAGACGCCTCCAGCTGCCGCCTTCACGGAGCCTCAGATAGCTGAGATGCGAAATATTATCAGCCCCAACACACTCAAGAAGGCGGTCTCTGAGCAGAACTCGATCCCATTACAGCAGAAGAAGAAGGGATGGAAAAGAAAGAATAACAAGGGTGCGAGCCAGCCGGCTCCGAGTATGATCCGTGCTCAGTATGGGCCACCTTCACCTAAGGCTATCTCGAGGAGGGTGCATGTGGCGGGTAGGCCGATGCTACCGACTAATCTGCTCAATGTTGCAACCGGTGCTATGCAGAGTCTGCATGACAGTGTTCTTTCTTTGGAGAAGCGGCGTCTCTCCGAGAATGATGTGGCATACCCGGTTTTCGTGGCCAAGGTGCCAGAGGGCAAGGGCTTTGTGGATAGCACCATCTGGTGTATGATCGTCCTGCAGTTTGATGACATCTTCGCTATGTTTAACCTCCATTCCTGCACTACACCTTCGTTCGGCTATTTTCGCTGAGTATGGAGACGTGGATCATTAGAGACAGGACCCCGGATATCGTGATAGTCGACCCCTTCTACATGCGTGCCAAGATCTTGGGCAGCGTTGGGGACCGGCAAGTCGCGAGTTCATAACTCGAAGGTGTCATTCTGGCGAACCTAGATAAGGATAACTTCCTCGTGCCTTACTTTCCCGAGTAAGTCATTCCCTCACCGCCCCATAACATATGATTTCTTAGATTTCGATCATTCTTTTTTTTCTAACATTCCGTGTTTTGTGCAGTGACACACATTGCACACTCATCCTCTTAAGCCCGAAATATTCCATGGCCACGTATTTCGACTCGGACCGTCAGTCGAAGAAAGACTACACAAATATCAAGAAAGTTCTTGATGATGTTCTCCTCGGCTACGCCAGATCTGGAGGCATCTTCAGCAGGCCAATTCGTAGGTACGGCAAGCACGTGTTTACCCACAATACGACGTTCCCCTGCATCAAGCAGCCGCCTGGCGGTCAGACGGATGCCTACTACGCCCTCCATCACATGTGGGCGATCGTACGGGACCATAATCACCTTCTGCTACCAAATAATCTCAAAGATTGGGCCGCACGCTTGTCGACAATCCAGACGCCGGACATCGACAAGAATTCTTTTCGCATCCAAATGAGTTTGCGGAAATCATCCATCAAGATGTCCTTCGTACCTCGGGGCAGTTCTACCTCACGTATCAACCGTCCAACAGTGAGATAGATACAACGCTACAAATGCAGGCTGACAACGCCCGCCATTTCATGACCATCACGATAGACGGCGGCTTCATCCACGCTCCGGTCCCTGAGTCGAGTCGAAATTAGTGATGCTATGTAGTTCTGAAATATTGATTAGCTCATGTTGTAATTAAACTTTAATGAACTTGTATGTCTCTTTGGTTTGGATAGTCATTCAACTTATATGTAATCGATGCTATTTATTAGTAGGACCATGAATCGTGCTATTAATGTGTTGCTTTTCTCTTCCGATCCTTTTGTTGCATACTTATATATTGCTTATGTATTGTCTGTGAATTGCTACTAACGTTTTGTTTGTCTAGTGCATAGAGATGCCGTCATATGTCGTGTACAAGGGTAAGGTTCCCGGAGTCTACGACAACCGGGAGGAGTGTCAGAGACAGGTTCACCGTTTCAGCGGTAACAGTTACAAAGGGTACACCACTAGGGCGGAGGCGGAAGCTAGATACGCATGCTATCTAGCGGGAGAGAGGAGGGAGCGGAGGAGGAACCGGATGAAGATCAGTTTCATCGCGATGATGCTCATCGTGATGACCGCAGCTCTCTTCTATGTGATGGTAGTTTAGATGATCGATATCGACTTGTAATGTGAAGGCAAACTCGCTACTCGTGGTCTCGAGACTTGTAATGTTCTAACTTTGTTCGGTCTTTTGAATTCAGAGACTAATATGAGGATTTGTATTCGAAGACTAATCTTCTATTGTATTTGATAAATCTGTTGTTTATATGTTGTGCTGTCTATATTCTGTGCAGTAATATATTTTGTAACCTTTGCAAATATCAGAAAAGAAAAAAAATCCTAATATTCGTACTAGTGGCGCACCACACTGCACTTTAGTGGCGCACTGCCATAAACACACTAGTGGCGCATTGTCTAGAAGTGCGCCATTAGTAACCCAGAGCACAAGGTAAATATGGCCCCCTAAGAGGCATAGTAATGGCGCACCGTTTGACATACTAATGGCGCACTACCAGGTGCGCCACTATTGTCTGGTATACTAATGGCGCACCAGGGGTGCGCCATTAGTACTAGTTACTAGTGGCGTGATGATCGTGGCGCACCTGTAGTGCGCCATTAATGGCCAAAACAGGTGTGCCACTAATTAGCCTTTTCCTAGTAGTGTGCACTGCAGTACGAGTAGCAGGAGAATCTGCAGAGATCATATGTTTCGGTTGCTCCAGAGGACCACCATCATTCCGTGCCTTCGTCCTTTTAGATTTTGCCTTGTCAAGTGAACACATAAGAAAAAGGAATGAAATTTGCACTTCCAAATTCGTTGATGCATGATACTGACGAACACAACTTTTTTGTATGGCAACCACATTGTAGGAGGATGGAATATGTACGAAAAACGTTAAGCAGAAGGCATTTCAACAAATTGGAAGCAATCCAATCTAGACACCATATGAAAGAGCCAACCAAAATCACTCTACCAAGTTAGATGTGTCTCATTATAAGTGGCACTTCAACAAATTAGAGGCAATACATGTTTGAAATGATATGCAAGATGCAACCAATATTACACTGTCAACTTGAACGCGTCTCGTCAGAAGTGATAAATGAGCGATACACAAGAGAAGTAGTTTGATGTAAGAACATGGTTAATAGAAAGACGTAATATGTACCAAAAACAGGAACGCATGTCATATTCACAGGTATAATGTCTTAACTAAGCTGATGCAATTTACCCTAATAAGAAGCATTACAAGGTAGACAAAGATATGCAACATGCAACCACATATCACACTGCCAAGTGAGAGCAGGCACCTGCGATGGTGGTGTGTGGGAATTGCGGTCATCAACTAGGGAGCTACGTTGACTATCTTCATTTAGCCTTGCTGTTTCTTGAGAATCATGTGGGGAGGATGACACTACACTCTTTAAACGAGTAGCGCGTCTCACAGTAACCCACTTGGGTGACTGTCTCGTCATAAGTGATTGATGAGGGATACAAAAGAGCATTAGTTTGATGTACGAACATGGTTAATAGACATATGTAGTATGTATCAAAAACAGGAAGGCATGTCATTATCAAAGGAATAATGTGTAAAGTAAGTCGATTTAATTTGACCAAATTGGAAGCAATACAAGCTAGATACCATATGCAACATGCAACCACATTTGACAGTGCGAAGTTAAAGCAAGCACATGGGATGGTTGTGTGTGGCAATTGAGATCATCAACTGTAGTGCTACGTTTACTGTCTCCATCTGATGGCACTGCACCCTTTAGAGCGCTGAGACGCTTAGTGCTTATCTTCGAGTTACACTAGAGCGACTTCTGTCTTTTGTTTTTTGTATTCATCAACACTGCGTCAGAGTCTGAAATACCCATGCATAAAAAAATAATAGTGTGAGTATCGTGAAGTGTGTGCACAAGTAGTAAAGTGTAAAGGTAGCAGATAGCAGGTCAGTGAGAAATAAATGACGGGAGACATATGATAGCTCTACAACATGCATGGAACATGAAATTACTAGATTCTAGGATTTTGAAATATGAGCACAAGGATGGCTTGGTAATGCAGATGCTCCTCCAGCACACCACAAGGTGTGGTCCTATGAAAATAACAGTCGACTGAAAACAAATAGGCCATTCCATTTTTTCTGCACCGTCCGATGTACAAAGAACGGGCAGATCACCTTCATCTACTTCCAGCCAATCAATGTTACGATCTTCCTTGAAATGCCAGCGAGCACCGGCCCAGTCCCGTGCCTCCGCCCTCCCCTCGACCTCACCGCACCGCCATGCTTGGCACCACCCCGCCCATCCCTTCAAGCCCCGCTGACCTCCAGATCAGGCGCAAGCAGCTCCTGCGCCCCACACCCCTATGATAGACACCGATGCGCCGCTTCCTCGGCGAACAGGCGGACTAGATGCTCCGCGCGCCTAGGAGGGTGCTGCTTCTTTTAGTTGCGATTAGATTGACCCTGAATTGAAATCCAGGGAGGCTACTGACATCTAGCAAAGGTGAAATAGTAAATGGGAGGAAACCTTGTGCATTTAGTATCACGAAGAAGATGCAATACGAAGTGCTCAACTAGTTTCTTTCGTGGGATGAATACGGTGTGAGCAGAGACGTAAGATTTGCACGAATAAGGGAAGAGGAGTACCTCTTTCTGCTGGCAGTGTTGTGTCCTCCTTCTGTTTTTCCAACGATCTTCTTGTGATTCGCTGGAAACAAGAATTTGTGGAGGACGAGCCTTGGACGAACCCATGGCCAAGTTGTTGACTGTGGTGCGGTGGCCGTCTGTCGGTGGCGGGGAACCAGATCTGAGGCGGCGAACGACGGTGTAGCGGGAACAGCTCTGGTGCGGTGGACGGTTGTGATAGTGGAGCGGCAGTGGTGAGGCGCAGGACGGTGTGGACGAAGTGGTTCTGGTACGGTGCACGTCGGCGTCGGTGTCGTGGAGGCAGCTCTACCTCGGCTTCAGCTGCTAAGTCCTTGAGGGCGTATGCTATGGGTTACGTTGGACTCATTTATGTCGGGTACCGGCTCCAGCATGATGGTGGAGGGCAGCGGTGGATTGGGTGCGATGGGGTGGAGGACGGAGGAGGCTGGGGATTCGCGGTTGGTGGACAGGGCGTTTTTGTGACCACGAAGTATGAATGGGGAAACGGAGGGAGGGGGAACTAAGGGTGAACAATGTTTTGGTTTGGGATGCGCTTGTTTGAAATTTGGGGAAACTTACAAACTTTGCCCCCATCTAAAATTTCGAACATATAGTGGGTTGGGGGTAGGACAGTAATCTCAGGTGTCCCAAATGGTGGGCGGGATAGATATCGGCCTAGCGCATGGGTGTTTGGGCGCGCACGGCATATGAATGCTTCTCGGAGGCGGTTGAGACTGGCGTCTTGGTGAAGTTACAAACCTACCCCGGTTTAGACCTTTGGACATCTGGCCGATAGGCTACACATGCCACAGTCAGGATAGTAATTTCCTACCACCAAACATTAGTCTCACGCGGTTTCGGGTGACCAGAGGCTTATTTGGCGCTTCGTTCAATATTTGGGAGCAGAAGCATTAACATTTTCAGTTCTCTTGAATTGAACTTTCAGGATTTGTCAAACTTCACAAATCTTTACTCTTGAAAATCCAAAAACTATGATTATTTTGAAATGGAGGGGGTACATTTGAATATGCATTGTACACGAGTATATATTAAAAAATATGCAACTTACCTCAGTTCATGCATGGTTCCAGATATAATCTCCTTGGTTGCAAAAAAATAGTTAGACATGCATATGAATATATAGCATGTTCAAACGCACAACAAAGATTGATGCCCCCTTTTAGATCTGATTTACAAATGCCGTTATCTCGGGTTCAAATAGGTGAATGCACTTCCTATGAATTCAAATCTTTGAAGCCCCTTTATGTTGAATTCAACATGTATTCTATTTCGTAGCTAGCAATTTGGAATGTATCCATGTAAGTGACACATGTATAAAGTTGTAGCGACCCGACCCGATTGGATCAAGTCTCTGTGCTTTCGTGTCATCCCTGGATCGGTATGCTGACACACACAGTACTCGAAGGATTTATAACAGAGGTAAATCACATGTATAAAATAACGTAGATACTATTACCTCAATCCAAAATATAGCGGAAGCAACAAGGTTGTGGATTCCCATCAACACCAACGGCAAAGTTGAGTATAGGAAATCGTAACCCTAACGTATCACTTACTCGTCGTCTGAAAAGTCTGCAACATGAAAAGTTGCAGCCTGAAACGGGTCAGCACATGGAATATGCTGGCAATGTAACACATAGAGAGTAATGAAGGAATAAGCTATACTACATGCATATATGGCTGGTGGAAAGCTCTATAGTTATAAGGTTTTGCGAAAAGCCAAATTTTCCCTATTTCAAAGGAATAAATTTATTTAACTATCATGGTGGTTGTTAAACATTGAGAATGGTTGACAGCATCCTCAATCCCAATTAAAAGTACTCATTAAAAACCCAATACTTTATTATTAAGTAACATGTTGAGATTCACATGATATTCAAGTACTAGATACTCAAAACGTCCATAATCGGGGACAGGGCTAATCATGATTAGTTTATACACTCGCAGAGGTTTGCACTTTTCCCACAAGACTCGATCGCCTCCGCTTGGTTCTCGCACTACATGGTGTTTGAGAAACGGATGACCGAGACATAGTCTTTCAGAAGTGCTAGCACCTTACATGTGGGTAGACCGTACCAACCTACATCCCCTACATCAGCTAGCCTACCCGTAAGAGTTCGCACAACTTAGTCAACTACGCCAGAGCCCATAATTGGCTTGTGGCTGCACACGGAAGTTTCTAGTTTGAATAATCTTATGATCCCTTAGAGCCAGGGTGGCGGTCCAAGAAATACAGGCAAGTCCTCGATAGAAACCAGGTGCCTCAATCCACCCAGATGTGTGTTTAGGTTGCCACCTTAGATAAACCATTAATTAACAATCTCACATCTGTCATGGATATTCACTCACCCAATCCACGTCTACTAGCATAGCATGGCATAATCAAGCAAACGTAGAAGTAACTCCCAAGGTTTCATAAGTTCAACAGGTAATAGGTACTACCTCAATCTACTTCCCATCCCACAATTTAATTAGATCCTAACCATGCAAGTGTTTGAGGATTTGATCTAATGCAATAAAACTGGGCAGTAGAAAAGGCATGATCAAAGTGTTACTTGCCTTGCTGATGATCCATGAGACCTAGAGATTCAAGTAACAAGCGGCGCACTCCGGGTGATCTAACGCAGACAAACAACAAGCATACAATAAGCACTCATCTAATGCACGGGGAAATCTCGAATAAAAGATCTAACCAGATAGTTGAACTTAAGAACCCTGGTTGCAAAAGAATCGAATCAAATAAAGCATCGAAAGTCGGAACTCGAGAGAACGACTCGGTTTAGCAAATCTGAAATTATGTCAAAATTTCATAGTAGCAAAACTCTGTGAAAGTAGGTTAGTCGAACGGCGGTTTCATATTTAAACTCCAGCGCTTGAATCACCGATTCGATAAACGAGCAAGAAATAAAACAGATTTGAAAATCGGATCAGAAATCGAATCTGAAAAATAATGGATTGAATCCGATTTAAAAGAAAACGACGAACGGATTAAATAACGGACGTTCGTTAACAGAACTAATCCAACGAACGCGTTCATTGAAACGAACGGGTCGGTGAACGTTCACTAAATAAGAAAACCAAAAAAAATAAAACCAATCTAAGTTTTTTTTTTAAAAACCGAACATTTTTTTTATAAACCGGATCGGGTTTTTTTTAGGGGAAAACCGGATCGGGCGGCGGCTAGGGGCTACCTCCGGCGGCTCTTCGCCGGCGGGGCTCAGCTGGCTCTGCGGCGAGGGGGGGTTCAAGCGGGTCGGCGGGTCGGCGAGGGGGCGACGAGGGCGACGAGGCTCGGTGTCGGCGAGAACGACGGCGGCGGGCGTTTTCGGGCGGCGGGCGGACTCGGCTTGGGAGGCGGCAAGGGCGGTCGAGGTGAGAGAGAGGAGGGGGGGCGGCTATTTATGAGGGGGGCGCCGGGTTGCTTGGGGAGGGGGCACGGCGGCGGGTCCGCGGCCGGGCGACGGAACGGCGGCGGCGGCGGCGCCCTTGGGCGGCGGCGGACTCGCCGGGCGGGCGGGCGGCGGTGAGAGAGAGGGGCGGCTATTTATGAGGGGGGGGCGCTGGTTGCTTGGGGAGGGCACGGCGGCGGGTCCGGCGTGTCCTAGCCGGGACTCGCGGGCGGCGGGCGGCGGGACTCTCCCGAGCGGGAGCGAGCGAGGGGAGGGGAGATGGGCCGGCTGGCCGGGCCGGGTTCGCTGGCTGGGCCTTGGGCCTGTGGGGCCTTGATATATATATATATTTTTAACATTTTTTTTCCGTAAAACAAAATAAGAAAAAGCAAAATAAATAAAAATAATATATAGGCATATAATATATCAAAATTTTCAGAAAAACATTTTCTACAACATGAACATTATTTTAGCTTCAAATAAAATACACACAAATTCAAATAAAGCAAAGAGTGTTTCAGCTCTAATAAAATCCAATAAAAACATTTTTAAAATACCAAAATGACTTCAAATTAATTTCTCTCCAATTTTCTGATGTAGGGAATCATGTTACCCTATTTCGATATATTTTATTTTGGAGAAAAATAATTTGAATAAAACTCAAATAACTCCAAATTGAAAAATAAATTCAAAGGAACTTTGAATTTAATTCTTTGAAAACTCCCAACTCATATTTCGTAAAATTTGAAGAAGTCATTTTATCTTCGCCGTGAAAATCATTGAGTTGCATAAAGTTTCAGAATTGGAAATGTTTTCCAAATGAAATTCAAATATTTTCAACACCCTTGTCATTTAAATAAATGGAAGAAGTCATGTCATCTTCTCTCCGTGGTTTTGTGATGAAAAGAATTTGAATTCGAAGATCATAAAAGCAAAATGAAAGTTTGGGAAAGTCCTTTTATTCCCTCTCATTTAACTTTCAAAAGTTTCGAATTCACTCACTTTCAGTCAATCAATCAAGCAATCAATCAAAACTATCTATTTGTTTATAACATTCCAAAATTTAGAATTTTGGGATGTTACAAAAGTGCTTTACAGTAACAACATGGAGTGCACTAATTAATGTTTATATATGAATTGCAAAAGCAATGCATTACCTCCATTTCAAACTGCTCTCAATCTATGGATAGATAATATGAAATAAACACATGCACATTCTAGAATCCAATAGAGTATGGGTGTCTGATAGACCGATTTTCGTTAGTACACAAATTGCAAAATTCATGATCTCATCCAAAAATAATAATGCCATTTATATTTTAATTTAATGCATAGAACCGCCTTTTACACATAGATGCACTATGCCTCGGCCCATTCTCACAAACGTGTTATATATCTCTCTATCTAATGCATAAGTGCACACACTTTATATACATCGGCATTTCTCTTTCACACATTCTCACAATCTCTCCCGGGGTGTCGGGGTGTCTCACGCACACACTCTCTTTGTATCTCTCTCTCTCTCTCTCTCTCTCTCTCTCTCTTTTTGACTACTATGTACCACTATTTTCACTAATCTCAGTTGGAAAACACTATTTCTCTCACATGCATATATACACACGCACGGTCTCGACTAGCCCTCTATACACACATATATGTGCCTACGTGTCTCTCGCACACATATTATCTTTAGGCCTCTCTTGCACACATTGCCCCCCCCCCCCCCATAGACACACCTCTCTCTTAGTAGTTGGCAGATATGATTCCATCATATCATTCGGTAGGATATCCCTGATTGTTAGGCTGGATGGTAAGACGAGGCAAAGTTTTACCCAAGTTCGGACCCTTGAAGTTGAGGAAAAAGCCTACTCCTGGTACTGTATATTAGTGATAGGGGTGTGTACAAAGTACACGTGAATAACAAGCATTGTGCGTGTGTGTATACTATCGACGAACTAACCCCCAGGCTTCTATAACATACTCGGGGCCTAGGGTTACAAATCATATATAGTCGGTTTACCACCAGCAGGGATAGAGTCCTCCACGACTCTGGTAGCTTCGTGTTGTACGCCGAGTCCTCCACATGGGTCTTCGTATAATGCGTCTCGGTCCAACCTATGTGGCGCAGGATGGAACCAACCCATGAGTCCTCATGTGACCCACCACAACTAGAAATGATGTGCCCACCCCAACTAGAAATGATGTGCCCACCACACCACACACGCAATCGGCCACCAAGAAAATAAGCATATACAATAATACAATGCTATACATGAAGTTAATTGCATGGTGCATCCAAAAAAATGTTCTGCATTGTGAATGTTTATATTTTCTCCTAAAATATTAGTCACGAGAAAGAGAAATGAAGGGCATATCTCTCCTTGTCTCCACTGGACACCCCCTCTTTCTACACCACTTTCACGTACGCACACAAACTATCTCTCGGCCCTCTAAAAGTATGCATGCCCTGACACATTCATGCGTGACGGTCACTGTATTTCAAGAGAAAGCACTATATGGTCGCCGGACTTCAGAATATGCTCATTACGGTCACCGTATACATTCTCATGGTGATCATACGGTGTCTAGCTCACGATACCTCTCCATATTTTGTTGATGACACTGACGGACATTGTATTTGATGCGTGCTCTGTATTTTATTGACGACAGTTATAGTCATTGTATTTGAAGCGAAAGAATGATATGGTCACTGGACTTCAGAATAAGCTCATCATGATCATCACATACATTTTGTGGTGCTAAACAACCTGTGGTTGGATGGTTAGGAGGACAGCGGTTTATTGAGCCCACCAGGGTTAAAGTCTTGGTGCTCGCATTTATCCTGGGTTAATTTCAGTATTTTTCCGGCGGTGTGTGTTCAGTGGGAGGAGACATTCCGCTCGAGTACGAGGCACCTACGGTGACTTCGTAAAATCTCAAGATCATATGCTCGCTCACTCTCTCGAAGGTGCTCATAGGGGTAGGGTCTGCATGTGTGCGCTTATAGCGGTGAGTGCTTGTGCGTATATATGAGCGCTTGCGTCTGTACCGTGTTAAAAAAACATATGTCATGATTATACGGTCACTGGCTCACCCGTACAACTCCGTATTTTGTTGATGACACAATCAATTGACCAGTCAAACATTCCATGTGGCGCAACTAGTGTTGCACCATCGGGGCGCGTATCCTTGGGGCCCACCTGTCAGCGCGTATATGAAATAAATAAATGGTGGTTCAAGTCTGTACTGTGTTAATAAAATACATTTTAGGGTGATCATACGGCCACTGGCTCACCGTACAACTCCGTAATTTGTTGATGACACGATCAATTGACCAGTCAAACGGTCCACATTCAGCAGCGCACATTACCATAGGGCCCACCCATCAGCGCATATATGAAGGAAGAAATGGTAATAAATTAGTGATCCGCTAGGGATTCGAAGTCGTGAGACCTCTGGTTGACAATCGCTGGCGGTGGGGGCGCGGTGATAGGGGGTGGCGTTGGGATCGCCACAGAAAAAGCTTGGCGCGGGGGCCTACAGGGATGGCCGGGGCGGTGGCGGACCGGCGGTTGGGAGTGGTTTCGGGCGGGCGGGTGGCGGCGGTCACAGGCTGCCGCTGGCGGCAAATGACGGCGGTTCGGCCGGTGGTGGCAGGCGGCTTAGGGGGGTGGCCGTTGAAGATAGACTGCAGGCCCTTGATTTTGTATCCAACGGCTGGAAAATCTACTGACCAGAGATGAAAAAGTTAGTCGACTAACGTGTAGCCTCACCCCGCACGTACATATGCACGGATGCAACACTCGAAGGAACACACGCACGCATGCAAGCATGCAACACTGACTCATACACATAACGAACACACGCATGCATGCAGGTGTGCAACATTGACGCGTACACATGCACTGACGAACACACGCACATACGCATACATGCATGCAACACTGAAACGTACACATGCGCGCACGCAACACTCACTCTCCTGCATGCACACAAGACACGACGCAAGACACACGCTCAACCTATACGTGCATGCACCCTTTGTTAAGGACATGGATTGTTACGGGTATTAATCAATCTTATCCGTGATAAGTAGACATTGATGTTTGCAGCGGTCTTTATGAATCACAATGTATCGAACGGGCTATCAACGTATATATGAAAATTTTAAAATTCTCTTACATTATATAGTAGGCTTATCTAGATGAAATAGATGATGTCACACTCAATGAACAATCATCGGTTTATGAAATGCCCGCTTATGACTGCCCTGGCCCACCAAAAGTTCCTCTGCCGTGCACTGCCTGCGTTGGGTCACTGACATGCAGGCCATGTACCCAAAGAGCCCACACGTCAGTGGAAGAACGACGGGGTGTCGTATGTCAGATTCGAGGGTGCCACTCGATACACGCCCGGCTGAACACCATCCTTGCCTCATTCAAATGCCTCCATGAAACCCGTGTGGAAGCCGAGAAACCCACTCTAGACACACGTCCCTTCATGACCGGGCCGACATTAAACGCAATGTCGGCCGAGCTCCTCCCGTCCGCCGTCTATTTAATCTCGTATTTAAACGAGGCCAAACGCCGGCCAAGAATCGCACACCTCCGCCGCTGCCCTATCTCCTCCTTCACCGTTTTGTCCACTCTTACAATGGCTTGCAAAGAGTAGTTATCCTGCATCCAAGCCGGCTGGGTGGCCCGCCGAGCCCGCCGGATACGAGCTATGCAGCTCGCTGATCCACCTCCCTCCCCTCGCCCAGCGGAGCCAATTGCTGCCCCAAGCTGGCGCGCGGTTCAGCTACTCGCCGCTCCAGGCCAGCTTGACGATGAGCGGCGCACGGGCGACATCACTGTCGCCCGTGCCGCCGCTTCATTACGCCTCCGTGTTCTGCGACCGCGTCCTGCTTTCGTGGGCTAAGACTCCCATGTCGGCGGCCGCGCCATGCAAGCAGAGAAAGAAGCCGGGTGCGCGGAGAGCGACGAGTCGATGGCCAGCGCCTCCGCGTCCGCCGCCATCATCAAGGAGAAGTAGAACACGGGAGGCCGCCGCCGCTTTGGTCCCATGAAGGCCACCGCGGAGGCGACGCTGGCATACACATCAGGTGTGTTGTCGGATCCTTTTGTTGCGAGGACCTTCGTTGACCCTACATGGGCTCCACGGAAGTGGAGAAGCCCCCTTCCACCATCATCTTGGGCATCAGCCAACCTTATCAGTTGGGCAGTGGGGAAGTGAGCTGTCCTTTGCACTGAAGCATATACCTCCGGGGCTCCCGGCATTCCGGTGATCGTGCTGCCGGACGTGAGGAACACAAATGGATCGGCGTGCGACCATTTAATCCAGGTATTATATACCTGTGTTGTCCAGTACTAGCACCGCTTAGTTGATTTGAATGTAATAAAATCCGTCATGTTTGTATGAAAATCCGGTATTTTATATGAATTCCGTCATTATTTATGAGAAATATCGCTGTGTTTGCATGAATTTCATCTGGTTGGTTGAGTTGCTGCCAGAATGTGTGCGGCTACAGTTTGATGGCGTAATATGCGAGTCGCCGGTTGGTCTGCAGCCGGCTCAGGCAGCGTGCTAGGACAAAAAAAGCACAGCTCCTGCGAGCTCGTCTCCAACGCACGCGCTGGAGGATGCATGAGCACCCGAGCCATTCCTCGTTGATCGGTGGAACAGGCACCGGTGGACAAAAGGGTCGCGAATATTTTGGCTACCCCGGGCAAGATCCAAATAGCCCCTCCCAGTAGATTCAAATCCCTCGTCCACCATGAAATTTTGCCATGCGTTGCTTTCATGGACTAGCAAGATGCCTGTGCATTGCACGGAACATCAAGATGCATTTTTTACAAAATACCTGTTGTGATTGACCCATGCAGGAGTAATCCCATGTGTAAAAACTAATGATATCTCGAGAATTTTATCGGTAAATGGTATCTCGAGAATTTCATCAAAAAATGATATCTCGAGAAAGATGAGAGATAAGGTGAGGAGGAGTGGGGCATGGTGGTGACTGGTGGTCGGACTGGGCGGAGGCATGGGGATGGACGGCACATTATTTCTAGGTTTGTATCTCTCTCTCAGACACCCACGTAGGTGGGGGGCGTGCATGAAGAGAAGAGGTGCACGCATGACGCACATACTCCCGTCTCTTTCCCAACCACACCCGCGTGGGTACACGGTGGAACTCATTTCTGTAGAAAAAGGCGGCTCATGTGGTAATTTGACACGTGTACTGGTTGTCCACTTGATGGAGGATCGTCTAACACGGATGGACAAACAAATTGCGACTTGACGTGTTATGTTAAAAAAGAGGCAAACCATGTGGGGCCTGCCTTAGAGGCAAGGTTCTATACACTCGAGATGCTTTGTAGTATTACTTTTGATGTGTCTCGTCAACACGCAGAATGAGGAGAAGCTTGCTTACTACGCCGTCTCCCTCGCCCATGGGCGCGGTGGCTCGCAGGACGAGGTGAAGCTTGCTTACTAGTACTTCCGTCCTGGTTTATTGGTCCCCATTGTATATTGTGTAAAATTTTGACTATAGATTGAACTAACAAAACGTTCGTGCATGTTACCAAAAATTATATCATTGAAAACTATGTTGAAATACGAATCCAATGATATAATTTTTGTTGACATGCATTAACATTTCGTTAGCTAAATATTTGGTCAAAATATGGCACGAACTACAAAGGTGACCTATAAACCAGGACGGAGGTAGTAATACTACGCCTTACGCCCACTCCCTCGCCCAAGCGCGCGGTGGCTCGCAGGATGAGGAGAAAATTTTACTACTCCCTCCATTTACTCTTCGTCCCTACCTTGGTTAGAGAGATTATCTTATTGTTTGGAATATATGTCTTTTAGTAGTAGTAGGAATAGTACAGTGGTATATTGGAGTAGTACTACTAGAACAACTTACTTGGAGTCCATGGTGCAACAAGCTACCCTAGGCTATGTTACTACTCCCTCCTTTCCAGTTTATGGCTCAATTTCAAAATCTCTCCAACCAAGGTATACAGTGAGTGATGGAATTAATTTCGTAGTTTGCACAAGTAATGTACGCTCGTTTTTCTCAAGAAGTTATGTTTACCGAGGCATTAATTAGAACGAATGCATGCACGACCTTTAAATTTCCATGAACTTCTACATGCATTGGTGAGTTTTCTCTTGACAATGCTTGCATCGGGTGATTTAACGCACCTTGAAATCCAACATGTGATGGTACTACTACTACTAGTAGAATTGAGACTTATAACCGGAAAAAAATTTAGACGAGCCCTATAAATCGGAAAGGAGGGAGTAGTAAGTAGTATACTACCTCCATAGTGGGTACGTCCTCCATAAAATCAGATTTTCCAAAAACTAAGTCGCCTAACCTTTATTTGCTTGTTTCCCTTCCTGCCTCGTTGCCTCGAACAGACTATGCCAAACTCCCCTGCCTGTCGCGCGGGAAAAGACCCGCCCTCGCCTTTTTTTAGTCCGTGTTTGTATCGATGGATCGTGCAAAGCAGCAAAAACCAAGTCGTGTCTTGTACCCCTCCGTCGACGCTCGCTTTCATGAATTCTATACTTCCTCTCACCGACACGTGGGACATATAGCAACCGGGTCGACGTGTCATGCACCAAATAACAGTGCAGAACAACAGGGGGGACGCACCACAGTCGTACCGCCCCAGTAGTAGTAATGAGTAATGAGACATCAAATCACAATGCCGCACCTTCCCAGACGGACGAAGCCACCATTATTTCACACTTCGCTTCACCATCATCTCCTTCAATAAAACCACATAGTATTGCTTCTGCCATTGTTCTACCTCAAGTGGGACACACGCATCGCCTTGATACATCATGACACGTGGGACCGCTTGACATGTGGGATCGCTCAGTAAAATCACATCATTTTTACTACTTCCTCAATATCGGTTTACAGTGCATGCACGTCATTCTAGGTTGAGAATTTAACTGGCTATATATGTGATGAACAATATATGTTTAGAAACTACATCCGCTTAAGAATCCAATGATATACTTTTTGTGACATAGTAACTCATATTTAGTTAGTCAAATGGATGACCGAAAACTACGTGCGCGTCCTATAAACCGAGATGGAGAGGGTAGTATAGTACGTATCTTTTTAGATCAATATAGTCGGGATTCACCAAGGAGCAAAACCAAGTGGTAGGCTACTCCTGTCGTGTTGACGTAGCAACTCAAGCAGGGTCAGTCCGCACACGAAATGGTGATACAATTAAAAGGACCCCTTTGGCCAACATGTGGCTCATCCACCATCTTGTTCCACGTGCGATGCACCAAATTACAGTTCGGAGCAGCGGTTGGACTTGGAGGCACCCCTGCTCAGAAGGCCGCAAAGAGTAGTAAATGAGCGATGAGGGGTCAAATCACAAAGCCCCACCTTTTCCGCATTAAGCTGGACGGACGAAGCATCCATCATTTCACTCTAGGGAGCAAGAGCATAAAGAAAAGAGAAAACCAATGATGCGTGCGGCAGCTACCTAGGGCACCCTAGGGTAGGGCCTCCACTACAAATCCATTTTTTTAAAGCGCCTCCACTACAAATCTGCTTCTCCCTCGTCCTCTTGAAGAAAACCGATGATGCGTGCGGCGGTAGGGTTTGTAGGAGTACTACGGCGTGTGGGGCCACGTCATTGTAAACGATAGAGGGATTGAGTTCGAGGCGACGCCTTAATATGTGTGGGCCACTTGGTTTTATGGGAACGTGGCAGCATTTTGGGTTCGGGGACCAGTGGAGATATACGTACAAAAAATTATGGACGTAGCTTCGACCGAAAGGCAATGATGCATGGGCCCTGCATTTTGATATACTCGCGGCCGCGTGAAATTTGCTACTCTACTCAAAACTAGTAAGGTACACATGCATTGAACGCATGAGATTTGGAAACCAAATTATAAATAAATACACACTATAGCATGTAAATCTTTGAGTCATATATGCATGATGTAGATGTTTGTTTAGTTCTTATAGTTAATCTCATTCAAAATCAATTAGTTTTATAAAAAGGTTAAGATTCATGGGATTGTGCATTGTAAAGCATAAAGTAAAAAAGAAATAATGGCAATTCATTAAGCACTACTAGGAAAAGGGTTATAGCTAATATGGACATTAATGGCTCACCATGTATGTGGTGCGCCACTGCTATATAGCAGTGGCGCATCAGATACAGGTGCACCATTATTGACATATTACTAATGGCGCACCTGATGTGTGGTGTGCCATTAGTAGTTTTGAAAAAAAATAAAAAAAATTGTTAGCGGTGGCACACCAGGGGATAGTGCGCCATTACTAGTTGACATAGTAATGGCGCACCTGTACATAGTGCGCCATTACTATGTGTATGACTAGGTCAAACCTTGGTCAAACTTAGTAATGGCGCACTTTGCATAGGTGCGCCATTACTATGTCAAACTTAGTAATGGCACACCTACACAAAGTGCGCCATTACTAACTTTGACCAAGGTTTGACCAAGTCATACACATAGTAATGGTGCACTTTGTGAAGGTGCACCATTACTATTTGTTACTAATGGTGTGATAGTAAAAGGCCTTTTTCTAGGAGTGTAGAAAAAAAAGTTTGGGCAATTATGATATGGAAGATTCTAGAACAAAGGAGAAGAGCTTTTCTTTTGGGAAAGCATGCACGGCCCACATCTCTTATTGCTTGATATGTCATGAAACAAGAAACGAGGAGGGAGTTAATGTACCGTGACAAAGTGTTTTGGGATTATTTGGTTTTCGGAACATGACTTACACACCTAGATGGAAGGAGTACAGAGAGAAAAAATGAATTACAGTTAAAAGAATGACATTTCTAACAAAAATGTGAATGTGAACTACATATGTGTGCACGTGACCAGCACATACATTGTCAATGCAAAATTTCATGCAAGAAATAACTTATGAGTAACATGCACGAATTGATGATGTGGTGCTTGCATGGATAGAGTAGAAAAAACAATGTGATTTATGACTTGCATGCATGACGTGTTCTTGTGCCATAGTTGCATGTCTAGGAAAAAAAATACTAGTGGGTTGTACTAGCTATTTAGGAATAGAAGATGTATACATGCAAGTTGTAGGGAAAGAGATGACATGTATATCAATTCCTATGAGTAGGGATAATAAAAAAGATGTCATTTGGTTCACATCATAGGAACTTTTCTATTGAATCTAGAGATGACATGTTTCTCAATTCCTATGAGGAGGGATTAGAAAAGAGTTGTCATTTGGTTCACATCATCGAAACTTTTCTATTGAATACACGCTAATGTTTATTTTCATTTGAAATTATGGGAGTATATGAATCCATTCATATGAACCAAATGGCTCTAAAGCTATATAAATCATATCATGTTTATTTCCTTTGAAATGTGGAGTATATGAATCTATTCCTATGAACCAATTGGCTCTAAAGAAAAAATCCTATAAAAATCATCTCATATAGAGTTCCTATGATATTCCTCCACACCAAAGGATGGTTGAAATTGTTGCAGGTGATACGACGGTCTTTGTTTGTAGACTCCTCCCCCATCTTTATAGTTACCTCTCGAAGATGAATGAAATGATATATACTGTGTCGGTGTACTAGAGTCGGGGTACCCTAGTATCCCGTGCATCGTACTGCAGACAGTTGCAGCACCAGCAAGGTTCGCCGCCACCGCCAACTTCCTCCGTGGCTCCCTTTGAGCCATTCAAGAACATAGTATTATATTGGGAAGATAAGGCCCCGACAAGAGGAGCTTGTCGGGAAGGCCGCTCCAGGCACGTAGAAGACAAGGCCCCGGCAAGAGGAGCTTGCCGGGAAGGCCCGAGCGCGCGACAAGCCTCCGGCGCGACAAGGATTCGCCACGGCAAGGCGCTTGTCATGCATGCAACTCCTCTCCGCCTCGGCTCCAGCTCACCCAAATGACGTGTCGCCATGGGACCGTTCCATGGGCACGTGTTTGCGGTCAGCAGCCAGCGGAGAGCAGCGACACTGTGGCGCAGACAGGCTCGCCATCGTGGGAGCGGAGGCGCACCGACAGCCTTCTCATAATCTGTTTAGGGCGACAACGACAGGCATTTATTGCTTTTGTCCCTTGCCGCCGAGTTAGGTATTTTGCACTTTACATCGCTCGTAGGTGTACCAACCTCGCTTTTACGCTTGTACCCCGCCTATGTTGCCACCTGTCGGAGACCCTTTAGCATATAAAAGGAGGCCCGAGTGCAACGTGAGAGGGTTCCGCGGTTGGCCGAGTCTCGATTCATTCGACCCACCGCAGATTAGCCACACCCACGCTTAGGTTTTGTAGCTCGCATTGCTCCCTAGCAAGAAGAGAATAGATTCAGAGCGACCCGACCTCGTGACGGTCAAGCCTCGTGTTCTCGTGCCATCCTCGGATCAGTATGTCGGCACACACAAGACATCAATGTATATATCAAAGTGCAATCACATGCATAAATAATCGTAAAACTGATATATACCTCATAATACTCAGTGGAAACAATCAAACGGGTGTGGAGTCCCATCAACGCCATCGGCAAGTTGAGTGTAGACCGTAACCTCAGATCGTAACTCTTACTCGTCGAGGAAATATCTGCAACATGATACGTTGCAGTTGCAGGTAGGTCAAGACATTGAATGTACCGGCAAGATCACAATATGAGAAAACAGATGATAAACTATACTATATGCGGTATGGCTTTATGGCTCAGATTCGAATTTTGTTTGCGTAAAAGCTGGTTTTATTTTACCTACACCAAAGGAATAAATGAAGTCTGTACTATGGAGTTTTCTATCATGACATGGTTCCGCCAACCGATGTCTCATAGCCCAAAATCATCATATGTTGCCCACAATTAGGTTATCATCCGGTGTTGAGAGTTCGGAGATAGATCCAAGTCCGGATGCTCAAATTGTCCGTGAATCGGGACACGGCTAATCGATTAGGTTATAACCCTCTGCAGAGGTTTGTACACTTTACCCACAAGATTCGATCCTCTTTTTACGTTCTCGCACTTCGTGGTGTTTGAGAACAAGACGATCAAACATGGTCTTCCGAAGAGTTCCTCGACCACCGTCCGTACTCATCCCATCCTTACTTAGTTATACATCTGCTATTACAGTCCCTTCCAGAGTCACCTCTAAGTTCTACCATGCCAGAGCCCATAATGACTTGCGTTTGCACAGGTAAGCTTCCGGGCATGAAGTATTCTTCCGTCTCTTTGAGTCCTGGGTGAAGCTTTCCGCAAGATGTCATGGCGCTTCTCCATGCATCCCGCCAACCACTGGGTTCTCCAGGTGCCCACAACCGTCCCTTCACCCAAAGAGTGTGTATTGAATTCTGTCTCGAGTCTTGAAGTCTTGAGGTCTTGAAGATGCAGTCCTTGCAGATTCCATCATGGAGTTGTCGTCATTGACGTAGAGTCCTCCATTCTCACACCACTCCAGTACTCATACCAACCCCGTCTACTATAGCATAGCATAAAAATAAATTATCGTCCCGGCTTGGTAACAGGGGAGATGGGTTCCTACCTCATGCATACTACTCAACTACAAGAATTTCAATATCACTATCGAGGGGTGGTTGCAAAGATGTCACTAAATGCAATAAAATATAGGTATGAAAGCATGGTCAAAGTGAACTTGCTCGGTTGACGATCTTCGAAAACTAGGGTTTCAGAGTAGCAATCTTCGCACTCAGGAAAATTCTACCGAGACAAACAAATAATCACAATAAGCACATAGCATAGGATCACATAACACAATAGCATAGCAATAGCAACATAACACATCAAAATCAAACGAATCAAAACCAAATCCAAAGGAAAACTCAAAGAAAACCAATTCAAAGTTTTTCCTACTTCAAGCAACAACTAAAATAGTTTTATATAACAAAATTTTCTCAACATAACCTAATCATGGTTTTAGGTTAACTAAACAGAAAGGATTTCATTAATCAACTAGGAGCAAAAAGAATTAATTTAAAATCTAATATGAAAATCCTATTAGGCCTAATTCAATTTCTATTAAGGAAAATAAAATAAAACTTTTATTTATTATAAATAAAAGTTCATCCTATAAAGTGACAGAAACTATCCTAGAATAATCAATCACATGTTAAAAATAAATTTATTTACTAACTAAATTAATAGGAAAACAGTAGCTAGCTAATTAATTAGGATTAATAAGATTCTGCTTAAACTAATTTATTTATTAATCCTAAAATACCCAAGTTAATTTTTATGGTTTGGCAATGTCAAAATAAAGTTGGGACAAAAAGAATCATGCAAAAATAATTTTTCTAACTCAAGTTATAGCAGATTTACTATTCTGACTAAAACTAAATTAAAGCAGTTTTAATTAATTTTAACATAGCTAAATATATATTTTTCTGAAACTACATAAAATTTGCAATCCAACAAAAAAAGAATCATCAAAAAATATTAAACAGAATAAAAGATATCAATTTTTGAAAACAGAAACTATTCTGCTAAAACAGAAAATCAAATTAAAAAGAAAAAGGACTAATGGGCCTATACTGTGCACTAGGCGTTAAATAGTCTAAACGGGCCCTAGGGTTAACTAAAACGAATCGGGCCTAGAAAATAAAAACCTAACTAATACTAAACCGGAAAGAACAGTCCTGTTTTCTAATAAAAACTTACCCCTTCGGGCGTTCTAATCCTAGCCGCTTATTTAGGATCTGACGGGGAGGGGGATGTTTTCCGACGACGCATCGGAGTCCGGGCGACGGCGGGCGGCGGGCGGCGGAGTGCGTCGGGGCTTCGAAAGGCCGGGAGGTCCGGCGAGTCGTCGGGAGGATGCGGGGGAGCACGGGGAGTGGTTCGGTGGGGTCGGGGGTGGTCGGGGAGGGGTAGGGCGTCGACGGCGGCGACAATGGCGGCGGTGTGAGCTCGGGTCTCCGGCGTGCTCGGGAGAGAGAGGGAGAGGGGCTCCGGCGAGGCTAGGGGGGGGAATGGGGTGCGGGGGCTCCGGCTTTTATAGCCAGGGGGTCGTCCTCGCTTCGGGGGGGGGGGGGGGATCGGGGGCGATCGGGGATCCCGGATCCTTCGGGATCCGGCGATCTCCCATGAAAGGCGCTATGTGGGCGAGGGGGAAGAAGATGGGGCGGGCCCACGGGTCGAGAGAGAGAGGAGGCGAGGCGAGCGGGTGGCCGAGGCCAAGGGATTCGGGCGAGCGGGCGAGGTGAGCCGGGCCGGCTCGCTCATTGGCCTGGCCAGTGGGCCGGGCACTGGCCGGGCCAGCGGGTGGGTGCGGGCTGGCTGGGCCTGGGGTGGCCTGGCTGGCGCCTGGGGGGTTTTTCTTTATTTTTTTAAATAAAGCTAAAACAGAAATAAAACAATATCTATAAATATTTTATATAGGGTATATATATACCAAAATGATCAGGGGAATATTCCCTTTCATTTGAACATTTTTCCAAAGGCAAAAATCCAAACTTTATAAAAATCCATTTTTTTCAAATTCAAATAAAATTCAGATTTGAGTTCCAAAACTTTTGGCATTGTTTCCTCTGATATTTTTGGAGTGTCATGTTTGCTCCTCTCATACTTTTGATCAAGTATTTATCAGGCTTAGTTTTTTTTTGAAATGTTTCCCACATGCCAAAGTTTGAATTCAAATTTAAAATTCAAAATTTGAAAGAGGGTTTCAAGCACTTTCAAATGACTTTCAACTTGATACTTTTTAACTTCCAACTCATATTTCATATGATTGAAGAAGTCATTTTATCTTCCCTCATGAAAATCATTGAGTTGCTTAAAGCTTTGAATTTGAAATCTTCCCTAATGAAATTCAAATCTTTTCCAAAACCCTATTCATTTCAAAATGGAAGAAGTCATGTCATCTTCACTCTAGGCTTTGGTGTTGGAATGAATTTGAATTCATTGAGATCCAAAAGGCAAAGGAGAAAGTTTTGGGAAAGTCATTTCATTCCCTCTCATTCAACTTTCAAAAGTTTTCCAATTTCACTCAGTTTCACTCATTCAATCAAACCAACAATCAGACAACAAGCATAGTTATTTATTTAATATAACATTCCAAAATTTAGAATTTTGGGATGTTACAAGATCAAACAAGAAGCAGTAGGAGTTTTATCTCTCCGGAGAGCTCCGAAGCTGGGTAAACCGCCCGTGTGCATCGCCTCGATCCGCTCTTCGTGCGACCTCCGCCCCCTCCGAACCACAAAGGGACCCGCTCCGCCGGGCCCCATAGGTGTCATGAATGCGATCAGCCGCCCGTCATCTCTGGCGCGCCGGTAAAGGCGTCGAGGCCGTGAATCCGATTCCGCGTTCACGCTGGCAGCGCTATCAACATCTTCCTCAACATGCCACCAAGAAGAAGGCTTCGCGGCGGCAGCAGAGCCGTCCGCTGCTGCACTCCACCCTCACCGCAGCAAACGGGTGGCGGTGCAGACGCTGGCGGAGGAACGGGCGTCGACGAAGTTTCGCGACGTTGCCAAGTCCAAGGACAAGGCACCGCAAACCTCGGCGTCCGCGCATCCCCCGTGCCCATCTCAGGAGACGCGGGACCAACAACGTCATGGTGTTCACAATGCCATACATTCGTTGGATCGAGACCCTCAAGACCAGCATGCACGCCAACATGCTGGCACTAGTGAGATACGGTCGCCCGGACGGGGCGCTGCTCCTTCTAACGCAGTTAGAAGTCCGAGCGTGTCCCACTCCTCGCACCGTTCTCCGATGCCGCCTACTACTCCAGCAGAAGCTTCCGCGAGAGCTCAATCGCTTCCCCGACTACCCTCCAACGGGCCGACAAGGTTGACGATCGAGGGGCACTATCTGAGCCTCATCGGCTTTGCCAACGGCGACGCCCCGCAACCAACGCCATCGTTGCCGCGGCGAGGCGACAAGGCACGAGCCGGTGGCGACGACACTGTCGGAGGTGCAACCACCGTGCACTCTCCGCCAAGAAGGCCAAGATCACCGACTCACCGGATCCACCTCGACAGCGACTCCACCGCGTCGTCGGATCCGCGGACTCGCCGCGATCAGCGCCAAGTTCTTCATGAGCGACAACAAGAGGACGCTCGAACTCGCATCGAGCGTCGAAGAGAAGCGCGACATCAATCCGACAAGCGCTGGGCCTTCGCTGACGCACGCGCCGGAGGGGCCAGGCGACTTGCCGTCAGACGCGTAGGTTGCCCCGCGTTCACTCGTGAGCTGCGGCAAGTCCAAAGGGCCCAGCCGTAAAAACTTCAAACCAGACGTGCGGAGAAGTACGATGGCAGGACGATCCGTCGGAGTTCCTCAAAGCATCTACACCATCGCGGTGCAGGCTGCAGGGGACGGGACGACAAGATCCTCGCCAACTACTTCCCGCCGTACTCAAGCCCAACGCCAGATCTTGGCTCATGCACTTGCCGTGACAGCTCCATATCCTCTTAGGCAGACTGTGCCATCGCTTTGTTGGCACCTTCACAGTGGCCACAAACCTCATGGCTAAGAGAGTGACCTTCACTTACTCGCCCGTATGAAGGAAGGAGAGTCCCCGCAAGTTCATTCAGAGATTCAGCCGTGTGCACTACAACATCCTGACGTCCACCCTGCCGCGGTGATCAGCGCATTTCATCGTAATGTGCGGAACCGCAGGATGAGGGAGGAGATGGCGATGAGAAAAGTCAAGGACGTCAGTGAGCTGTACGCCTTGGCCGACAAGTGTGCACGCGCTGAGGAAGGGAGGAGACTCCCAGGAGAGGATGCAGAAGCAGGATCTGACAGTGATGACACCGCCCCGGCGAAGAAGGGCCGGCGGCGAGGCAACAGGAAGAAGAAAAGCAGGGAAGTGCTAGCTGTCGAGCAGTCCGGCAACGGAGGCGGCGACAAGAACGCCTAGGATGGGGTCTCCGGCTAGGAGGTTGCCGCTGATGCCAACCACCAGTCGGTGGCGGCCGCCGACAAGCAGGTGACAGCTCCGCAAGCAAGATCGCAAGATCCACCGCACCAAGGGCCCACGATCTCCGGAGCTGCAAGAAGGTCGAGCAGCTCGTCGAGCAGCAGAGAGCTGAGTACGAGCGACGCGACAAGGAGAAGGCCCAGGAAGGTGCTGGGGAGCAAGCAAGAAACGCCCCGGCCGGGAGGACGCCGCAAAGTCAAGCAGCGACAAGGAGATCGACCTCCCGCTGCCGCGACAAGGATGAAGATGATGACGACAGCGAAGATATGGAAGACGACGACGCCGACGAGCAGGAGTTTGAGAAAGCCACAGAGGTTCTCTGCGTTGACGGAGGTAAGCTTCTCGCATACCTCCCACCGCCAACTCAAGCAATGGATGCGGGAGGTCAATGCAGCGGAACCATGCTTAGAGTCACGCAGGCCTCTGAGTGGTCGAGCTCGCCTTTCATTTTTGATATTGAGGACCACACTGATCGCATAACTGCGGTCGGGTGCTTGCCGATGTTGGTCTCTCCAACCAGCCGCAACCTCAAGGTCACAAAATGTTAGTTGACGGCGGGCCGCTTGAATCTGATCTCCTCCGCGGTGCTCAGAAGCTTCAAATCCTGACAGCGAGCTCGAAGAGACCGGAACCTTCCAAGGAATCAATCCGGGAAGGAGCAAGCCGAAGGGGAAGATTACGTTGCCAGTCACATTTGGCAGCGAACTAAACTTCAGGACTGAGAGGGTTACATTTAACGTTGCCGATTTCCCATTGCCTTACAACGGGATACTTGGCCGTCCGGCACTCGCCAAGTTCATGGCGTCCTCTCACTACGCCTACAACCTTCTCAAGAGGCCAGGCCCGATAAGCGTCATCTCTGTCCATGGCGACAAGAAGGATGCCCTTATCTGTACCGACAAGATCTTCCGGACGCAGCGGCAGCGACAGATTGCCCGGACACTTGCTGCTGAAGCTCCCGGGGAAGAAGACCAAGTCCAAGTCCGCAAGGGCTCTGATGCTCACTCCGGCAAGCGCACCTCTTCGGAGTGCTGCGCTACCGTCGAGGACGCACCATCGAGCTCCACCGACAAGTGCAAGAAGATGGTGGCTCCACCGAAGACCAAGAAGGTGCCCGCCAAGGAGGACGGCGCTGGTGGTACCTTCACCATCAGTGCCTCCCTCGACCCCAAATAGGAAGGCGCGCTCGTCGCTTTCCTGCGGGCGAATGTCGACGTGTTTGCATGGCAACCGTCTGATATCCCCGGTGTTCCCAGGAAAGTGATTGAGCACCGCCTAGCCGTTTGTCCTCATGCGCGGCCCGTCAAGCAAAGAGTCAGGAAGCAAGCAGTGGAGCGCCAAGAATTCATAGCTGGAGAGATCAAGAAACTGGAAGCAGCAGGCCTTGTCAGAGGAGTACTCCATCCTACGTGGTTGGCCAATCCTGTAGTCGTGCGCAAAGCAAATGGGAAATGGAGGCTTTGTATTGACTTCACGGATGTTAATAAAGCTTGTCCCAAAGATCCATTTCCCTTGCCGCGCATTGACCAGATTGTTGACTCCACGGCCGGATGTGATTTGCTTTCGTTTCTTGATGCCTACTCAGGATACCATCAGATCTTCATGGCTGAAGAAGATGAGGAGAAGACCGCATTCATCACACCATGTGGCGCATCGCTTTGTTTCATACGGATGCCTTTCGGTTTGAAGAATGCTGGTTCAACATTTGCAAGGGTAGTCCATGACGCTTTTGAGCCGCAAATGCACGTAAATATAGAAGCCTACATGGATGACATAGTGGTCAAGAGCAGGGACAAAGCAACTCTGGTTCAAGATCTGGACGAGACCTTTGCAAATCTGCGCAAGATAAACCTCAAGCTCAACCCCGAGAAGTGTGTGTTTGGAGTCCCTTACGGCAAGCTTCTCGGGTTCTTCGTCATCTCGGCGAGGGATTGAGGCAAATCCCGACAAGATCAAGGCCATTGAGCAGATTGAAGCACCAAGCACGCCAAGGATGTACGAAGACTTGCCGGTTGCGTGGCTACTCTCGGCAGGTTTATTTCTAGGTCTGCTTTGGCGCGCCTCGCCATTTTTCAAGATTTTGAAAAAGGCGGGTCGATAAAATGGACTCCGAGCGGAGGCTGCGCTTCTGAGACTTAAAGAGATACTGTCCTCTACTCCGACACTTGTCGCACCTAGGCCACAAGAGAAGTTGCTGCTATATATAGCGGCAACCAATCAAGTGGTTAGTGCTGCGTTAGTGGCGAAGAGGGAGGCGGATGACGAGCCAGCAACCGCGGCAAGCACATCCAGCGACAAGCAGGGGGCTTCGCCGACAAGCTCTGGTCCCGACAAGGACGAGTCCGCGAAGACACAAGAACAGATACCGAAAAGGATGGTGCAGCGCCCAGTTTACTTCGTCAGTTCCCTCCTGCAGGGGGCTAGGTCAAGGTACTCTGGTGTGCAAAAACTGCTCGGCCTCCTCATGGCCTCGAGAAAGCTGCCATTACTTCCAAGCACATGAGATCACAGTTGTCACCGCTTTCCCTGAAGAGGATCTGCAGAATCCGTGGCGGCAGGCAGGATTGTCGAGTGGGCCTTTGGAGCTATCAAGCTTTGGTCTTAAGTTTGAAAGCACATCAACTATCCAAAGCGAGCCTTGGCGAGTTCATAGCAGAATGGACTCCAACGCGGATGAAGAGATTCCGGAGACGAGCATTCCCGCCAAAGAAGCGAGCAAAGAGTGGCTGATGTACTTTGATGGTGCCTTCTCGCTGCAAAGGCGCCGGTGCGGCGTACGCTTATCGCACCGACCGGAGAGCACCTCGCACGTCGTCCGGATGCACTTTCCCAAGGAGCAAGCGACAAACAATACCGCAGAGTATGAAGGTTTGCTTGCCGGTCTCAGGATCGCTGTGGACCTTGGGATCAAGAAGCTTATTGTCAGGGGTGACTCGCAACTCGTCGTCCGCCAAGTCAACAAAGATTACCAGAGTCCGTTGATGGAAGCCTACGTTGATGAAGTGAGGAAGCTAGAAGAGCACTTTGACGGCTGCAAATGGAACATGTTCCAAGAGCTCAGAATGATATTGCCGATGCCTGTCAAAGTGCGCGCTTAAGCTACCTGTGGAACTGTGGACTTTCGTGCTCAAGTCGACTCAGCCAACCGTAACACCATCGGCCGGACAAAGCAAGAAGAGGAAGTTGGCCTCTGGTGACTACTTTCCGACAGAGCTTCCCGAAGCCGTCGTTGCAAGTCCCCAAGATCAACACCAACAGTGCTGAGCAGTCTGCTCCGACAGACCCCAGGGTTTGTTTCGTTGAAGCAAACGCTCCCGACAAGTCATGCTCCGGCAAGCTTGTCGGGGAGCATCTAGCTCCGGCAGAGCCACCGGCTCTTGCCGTAGAAGCTGATGTTCCCGCAGCAGCAGATGAGCCTTTAGTCCTTGTTGTCGAGCCACAAGCTCCAGCATGGGCGCAGCAGATTGTCCAATTCCTTCAGACGGAGAACTTCCGAAGAGCAGGAAGAAGCGGAAAGAGTAGCCCGATACCAAGTATGTACCAGTTTGTCGACAGACATCGCATGTAAGAAGACTCAACGGTGTGAAATTGAAGTGTATTCCCAGGGAAGATGGACAGAAGCTGTTGACAGAGATACATGGAGGCATATGTGGTCACCACATAAGCGCAAGAGCACTTGCCGACAAAGCTTTCCGGCAAGGTTTCTTCTGGCCGACAGCCCTCCAGGATGCAACTGCACAAGTAACCAAGTGTGAAGCGTGCCAGTTCCATTCCAAACAGATACACCTGCCAGCTCAAGCTCTCCAGACGATCCCTTTATCCTGGCCATTTTCGATGCAGGGGCTCGACATCCTCGGCCCCTTTCCCGAAGTTGTCGGGGCTTTGAGTACTTATGCGTCGCCATCGACAAGTTCACAAAGTGGCCGGAAGTGGAAGCGATGAGGAAGGTGACAGACGGTCAAGATCAAGTTCTTGGTCGATTGTTTGCCGTTTGGAATCCCTAACAGGATCATCACCGACAACGGCACACAATTCGAGTCGCACCTTCATGCAAAGACGTCCAAGACCTTGGCGCCAAGGTCTGCCGCTTCCGTTGCTCACCCGAGAAGCAACGGTCAAGCGAAGGGCGGCTGAAGTCTTCGCGGACTCAAGACCAGAACTTTCGGCTGCTGCACAAGTCGCGGAAGAAACTGGATCGAGGAGCTGCCGGTGGTTCTTTGGTCGATCGTAACGACGCCAAATCGAGCCACCGGCGTGCACCCTTTGCTCTAGTCTATGGAGCAGAGGCAGTTCTCCCCACGGAACTCAGATAATGGGTTGCCTCGAGTGCTCGCTTATGATGAGTTTGAGCAAGAGCAGCTGCGACAAGATGACGCTGCTCCTTGAGGAGGATCGTCTTCAGCCTTGGCGAGCCGCTCGCTACCGGCAGGCCCCGTGGTCGCTACCATGGCCGCAGGGTTAATGCCAAGTCTCGAGGAAGGCGAGCTTGTTCTTCGGCGCGTTCAATCCGCCAAGAATTCAAACAAGTTGACGCCGAAGTGGGAAGGCCCTTATCGGGTGAAACGAGTCACTAGGCCTGGCGCTGTCCGCCTTGAGACCGAAGATGGCATTCCGGTGAGCAACTCAAGCATCTTCGTAAGTTTTACCCATAAGGCGCGGTTGCCGGAACCCGTTCCGGCAACCACCCTTTTGTACAAGTCTTGCCGCTGTTGCATGTAATCCTTCATTACAAAGCCGAGCGCAGACCCGTGCATCAAGAAGCCCATGTGTTGCGCACAACCCGTAAAGTTCATGCTTTCATCAAGTTATTGCATGTTTTGGCTAACACTTTGTGCAGCAACCACACCCGGTAAGCAGAATCGAGCCACTGGGCTCTATAACGTTATTTCCTCTTCTTTCTCTTGTCGCAAAGAAAGGGAGGCTCCCTCGCGCACAAGTTAACCAGGGGGGAGGAGGAGATAATACTATGGACCAGGCACCGCGCGAGGAAGTTTCGCCTCATCGGGAAGCAAGAAACAGAAAAGCTAAGTTGCCAAAGTTTGAGCAATCAATTTTAAATTTTCGTTATCTTCCTCGAACGATAGTACTTTGTATGGAAAACACATGCGCAGAGGAACCGAATCGTGACTCGGTCGCCCTTACTTTGTTTCGAGTCCGCTCAACAACTTAAGTGAGCTGCGGCTAGTCCGCGACAAGGTTGCTTTGTCGGTAGCGACCCCTTCGCCAAATGCTTGAAGTTCCGCACTCGGCGCTCGCGGCAAGGGTGCCTGCACCGACAAGTTTCCCTAAATGCGCAGGGCAGAAACGTACAAAGGAAGAAATCAAGTAGAGGAAATAACATTGCATCAATCGATTCACCTAAGATAGAGTATATTACAGAATAACTTGTCGCTGATCTAACAAAGTTTTCTGAACATGATCAGCAGCGACAAGGGAAAGATAAGGTTGGCGGCCTAGTCCACGCGGGTCGCCCTCAATCCTCTTGATCTTGTTCACCTTGTCCATGATGGGTGCGACAAGGGCTTTGAGCTCCTCCACATTGGCTTCGCCGGCAAGGATCTGAGGACGCCATTAAGGTTGAGGCCCGGGTTGCGGAAGGCCACCTTCATCAACACCTTCTCGAGGGCCCCTGCGCAGATCTGGCGTGATTCCTCGGCCAGCTGCTTCGGGACCTCTTCCCGGAGTCACCGGAGACCCGTCACCACGCCTTTGAAGAACAGGCTGAGCTTGACGCTGGGTTGGAGATGCTCGTCGGAGGAGTACGCGAGGTCCCCCATCTCCAGCTTCATCAGCTCGTTGTGGATGTCGGCAGCGGTGTCCACTAGACCTTCGGTCCAGTGCTCCACGCTCTCCCTCAAGGTGTTCTGGACGGAGACAGCATCCGCCAGCAGCTCCTCCTTGGCCGTGATCGCCTCTAACAAGCCCGCCTCTCGCTCTCTGGCACCATCCAACGTCTGCGTCAGAGTGGTCAGTTTCAGCTCCAGTCTGCCTTGGAGTCCTTGGCAGCGTCGAGCTCCTTGGCCTGTCGTGAGGCGGGCTGCAGCTTCGCCAGGCGTAGGGCGCCCTTCTCGCGCTCACGCTTGAGCACGGCAAGCTCTTCGCCGCTCTTCGTGAGGGTGGCCTCGGCTGTGCCACCTTCGCCTTCAGCTCTTCCTTGGCGGCCTCGGCGGCTGCGGCAACGTCGCCGCCTCTGAGCGCCCGCCAGCGACTCCTCACGCTGCGGCAAGGTCCTCCTCGTGGCTGTCCAAGTTGACCTTCGCTGCGCCAGCTTCGCTTTCCTGCGGCGAAGCTTCTCGGCAGCCGGCCGCTGCTCCTCATCACCGCGGCCTTCTCAAGGATGAAGGCCGTGCGCTCTTCTGCGAAGCTGCGCCAGCGCGTCGCCACGCCACGGGCGCTTCTTTGTTGGCGCTCGGAGCTCCTCGGCGCGTTCTCTATGTCCGCTCCCACCCTCGCGACAAGGGCTTCCCGGGTCTCCAACGTGGCCTGACGGGTGCGGTAGAGGGACAGCAGCTTCTTCAGCTGCTCCTCCTCGGACTCGCCGCTGCTGCTGTTTGGCGCATCCACCAGCGTCAACCCAGCGGACGCGAGTAGCTCGCCGTCGAAGGTCTCGCCCTCATTGGCGCCACAGGCTCGGCTCCTGGGGAGCTTGATGAAGACGCCTTCACCGGCCTTGGTAGGCACGGGCTGGGGCTCCTCGGAGCTGGCGCCCATGGCCAGCTGAGGTGAGTCGGCCCGTCGGTGTAGCGCTTACCGCTCCTGCGGCCCAGGGGCGTCGATGCGACCATCCGACCCCTCGCCCGGCCCTGCGTCGGCAGCCTCGGTGGCCTCCTCGCCGACAGGCTCATCGGCGGCCTCTTCTTCCTGACGATGACCTCTTCTTCCTCGACAGCGGCCTCGTCGGTGTTGCCGCGCGTCTCCTCCTCGCCAGCGGCCTCGACCTCCATCGGGTCTGCGTCAGACGAAGAAGGGGCAGTCAAGCAGATATCCAAAAAAGAGAAACAAAAGAAAGCAAGCCCAAGGGAGATTTTCGTGTAAGGGAGTCACCAGCGGGATCCGCAGCCATGGCCTCGACCACCGGAGGGTCGGCGCGCCGTCCCTTGCCGGGGTAGCCTCCCTTGCGGAGTGGCCTCCCTTGCCGGGTGGCCTCCCTTGTCGGAGGGAGCTCCCTTGCAGGGAGTCCTCCTCGGCGGCGTAGTGGCAGCAGGCAGGGATCTCGAGGCGGCTTCCAACCCTCCTGATGAGACTGCTCTGCTCCTGCACAAGCACGCAGTCGAGATATCAACAACGAGGGGCACCCCGCGCCCTAACAACAAGAAGAAAACCGCACACTTACTCGGGGGCCGTCTTTGAGGCTGCTCTAGGGAAGGGTTGCGGGTCCGGCAAAGCGGTCTCGGACGTCCCGTCGCCGCCACGGAGAATCGTCCTCAACAACGACCGTCGGTATCTTGGCCCTCTTCGCGCCCTCTCGGCGGCGTCTGAAAAGGAAAGAGTCGGGGCAAGCAAATCAGATTCAAGATGAAGCAATAAAATTGAAGACATACAGCGCGATCTCGAGAAGCTTACTCTTCGCCTTCCTCCTCGGAGCTGGCGCGGAGAAGTCAAACTCCGGCCCGCCTCCGGTGCGATGAGGCGGAGGTGGGCTCTCTTGGCCGCTTGGCGGAGGCGTCGGCGGCCCGAGAAGATTCTGCCCTGGTTGTCGCTGCAGTTTGGGGCGCTCCCGCGGCAACCTCGCTTGCCGCGGTGGAGCGCGTCGAGCGGCGCTGCAGCTGTGGGCCGACCTGTCGCCCCGGCTCGTCCCCAGCCCTGCGGAGACGCCTCCTCGGCGGAGCCGGGGGCTCCGCTGGTGGCAAGTCGCTTGGCGGCGGGGAAGAAGCGCCCTCGGCGGGTCCACTCGTCCCGGCCTCGAGCTCGACAAGCTCGTCCTCGCCGGCGACCTCCCCTCGCTTCGGCGGCGCTTGCCGCCGCCGCGTCCGCCTCCTCCACGGTGAACCGAAGACTCCGGTAGCGGCTGCTGCCGCCTCCTCCGCTCTGGTGGCGATCCACGCCATCTCACCTTTCCGGTGGTGTCTCGGGTGAGCCCCTTCGCTTCGTCGGAGCGGATCGACACCTCTCGCAAGTTGTCGAAGAATTTCTGCGACCTCGTCGGGGGCTCCTGCCAGTCGGGACGATCCCGTGGGAGTATACAGTGTCATCATGGCGCGGATGCGGTCGAGCGCCGAAGTTGTTGCAGTGGGGCGACCCCTCGCGGCAACCTGAACCACTCGGGTGTTCGGGTCGTTCTTGAATAGCTCGAGCAGACGAATCCAGCTCCATGACGGTGAAGTTCCAATTCAGGCCCGGCGCAACCTCATGATGTCCGCCGCATTCTGGAACTCCCAAGCAGGCCTCCTCCTTTCCTCGCAAGGGAAGCGCGCGGCGGCGAATGAAGTCTGCGCCAATCGCGCCAATAGTTAATCCGGAAAGCTTTGGCGCGAGAATCCGGGTCACGGCTATCTTCAGCCTCGCATCCTCCGGCGCCAAGTTACTTCCAATCCTTGCCGTGCGCAATTGGGGTTTGGCGCCTGCGGTGAAGTTTGTGGGTCCTCCTCACGACCCAAAGACCAGTTGGCTCTCCACTCCTCCCACTTGTTCCGGAACTCCCCCTCTAGGTAGGCCTCTTTCTTGCCGATCCTAGAGACCCAGGCTATCCCTCCGGCAAGGGGCTCTCCTCTCTCGACGCGGGGGACAAAGAAATGGCGGAAGAGTGCCACGTTCGGGTGGACCCCGACAAAGTTTTCGCACAAATGTGCGAAAACGGCCATGGTCAAGATGGCGTTGGGGGTGAAATCAAGGAGGTGGAGGCTGAAGGTGTTCATTATGTCGCAAAAGAACTCAGAATCTGGCGGCAAAGACCGCAAAAGAAGAAAAGGCGAAGAAAGGATACCTGTTGGGGCGGATCAGCGGCGGGCGGGGAGCACCCTCGGCGCTGGATGCGCCGAGTCTCCGTCGACCGAAAAAGATAGTAGACGTCTCGCAGCTCCGTGCGCGCCGAGCTGCGAGGGAAGACGGCTCGCTTCCTTGCGCAGCGCCCATGAGCCGCTGCGCCTCGGCCGACTTGACGCCCTTCTCCTTATCGGCCTTGGGGCCATGGCTAGGGGCGGAGGAGGTCTCTGGCGGTGAGTGTGCTTGTGGCGAAAGGGGCGGGCGTTGCTCTCTTCGCACCAAGAAGGCGAGGGAGCGGCGGTGGTTTCTTGACAAGACGGCAATGGCAGGAGTGGTCGGCCCGCCTCTGTTTCCTCCGCTTATAAAGGGAGGAGGGAGCGGACGTTCCGCTTATATTAATAAGGAACCCCCACGACCGCGCCACGATCTCCGCAGACGACGCCACGTCCGGTGCGTGCCGTTAGTGGGGATCGTGGTGGGTCCGGGCGAGTTGCGGCGTGGTCGAGGCGCTGCGTGTCCGCGCCGCGATTCTGGGCCTGGCCCGACAAGCGCTCGGCACCGTGTACGGCCCAGGCCCGGGGGCTCCTGTCGGTGTACTAGAGTAGGGGTACCCTAGTATCCCGTACTCGTGCACGGACGGTTGCAGCACCCCGCGGCAAGGTTCGCCTCGCCACCGCCAACTTCCTCCGTGGCTCCCTTTGAGCCATTCAAGAACAAAGTATTAGATTGGGAAGATAAGGCCCCGACAAGAGGAGCTTGTCGGGAAGGCCGCCTGTGCACGCAGAAGACAAGGCCCGGCAAGAGGAGCTTGCCGGAAGGCAGGCGCGACAAGCCTCCGGGCGCGACAATGATTCGGCCGCGGCAAGGCGCTTGCTGCGGCATGCAACTCCTCTCCGCCTCCGCTCCAGCTCACCCAGCGACGTGTCGCCATGGGACCGTTCCATGGGCACGTGTCGGGCGGCTGTGCAGCCAGCGGAGAGCAGCGGCGACTGTGGCCTTGACAGGCTCGCCATCGTGGCGGCGGAGGCGCACTGACGGTCTCTGTTACCTTTGTTTAGGCGACAACGACATGCATTTATTGCTTTTGTCCCTTGCCGTCGAGTTAGGTATTTTGCATCGCATACCTTTGTTCAGGTAGGTGTACCAACCCCTGTTTTTACGTTTGTACCCCGCCTATGTTGCCACCTGCCGGAGACCCCTTTAGCATATAAAAGGAGGCCCGAGTGCAACGTGAGAGAGGGTTCATGATTGGCCGAGTCTCGATTCATTCGACCCACCGCAGATTAGCCACACCCACGCTAGGTTTTGTAGCTCGCATTGCTCCCTAGCAAGAAGAGAATAGATCAAACAAGCAGCAGTAGGAGTTTTATCTCTCCGGAGAGCTCCGAAGCTGGGTAAACCGCCCGTGTGCATCGCCTTGATCCGCTCTTCGTGCGACCTCCGCCCCCTTCCGAACCACAAAGGGACCCGCTCCGCCGGGCCCCATAGGTGTCCGCGGGTACGATCAGCCGCCCCGACATACTGGGTATTCTATATGTTCATTTTGGTACACGAAAACTCGGTAAAAGTTTGTGAGGTTCGAATTTTCAATAAAGTTATATGCACTGCATTTTGGAACAGAGGGAGGAGCATACGGCAGTTGCTAACACTCACGTGGAAGATTTGTGTGTAGGAGAAGTGGCTGCTCTGTTAAATGACATGGCAAAACTGACACTGTCGGATGCCGATCTAACTGTTCTTACAACGTTCGTCAGGAAACGACTTGTGGCGAACGTTTGTCGAATAATGATTTACGCAGACATGCATTGCATTGATACGCCCCTGTCTCTCATGCACACACGCACCCTCCCGAGTCACGACTCTCCCGAGTCCTCTCGCACCCACCGTCTATCTGCAGGTAGACGTCACACACATATATGCTCTTCACACCCTAACCTCAGAACTTCTAAAAAACAAAAGGCGTCGTGCACCTTTTATTTTAGCTCACACGTCACACACTTATACTGCCCGCACACACTAGTTCTCTAACACCCACTCGTGGGTACACATAGGAGCGCATTTTTTGAAGCTGGTACAACAAAATCACTCCGCTATATATATAAGCAAGAGCCTTAGCTCTTGGTTTACTAGGGTTCCTCTCTTTCACTCTCTTATGCACTCCAGATCCAAGCAAGACATAGGTGGCCACACACTCTCTTTGCTCACGGCTGGTCACAAATCCGGCCCGACCACCTCGACCGGTGCAGGGGTGTAGGTGCATCATTCACGCTGTCATTGGCGGAGAGGGAGGAGACCAACGGCTGCCCACGTGTCCCGATCGGCGGTCGTGCTGTTCTCTCCGAGAGAGCGCCGGCTCGGGAGGGCCTCCGACCCCTTCTTCCTCCCTGCGGTATTGTGGCCAAGATGTGGCCTCCCGACGCCGTATTTGCCACATGCCGACAACCCTCAGGTATATATTCCTTCAAAACCTGCCTTGCTCTACTGCCCCAGCTCCCCACGTGGCTGCGTGTGGATCTTTTTCTTCTTCCATTGATTGTTCCAAAGCCACCTAGACTTTTACTATTATTAGAGGTAAAGCTAGTTCAAACATTCGAATCTAAGAGTTGGTTCAAACAGGGAAGAAAGTGGGAAACCTGTAGCATGAATCTAGGACTTGGTTCTAAGAGGAAACGAGGGAAAGTAGTAGATACTGGCTACCCAACCGGTCTCTTGCTTGAAAAGGCGAAGAAAGCATGGTGGATGGTGAAGAGTGGGGGGAAGTGGACCTGTATCTTTGTTGAAGAAGGAAAGAAAGGGAGGGGTGTTGGGGGACAATGTACATGAGAATGAGTAGGTCTAGATTTCCTGTGGTCACATAGGAAAATGTCGCCGAGGAGATAAAAAATGGGACAAATGCTGACATGCTGCCTGAGTGTTTGCCACTCTCGGCATCCACATCTGCCTCACCACTTTATGCCCCTGCTTTCCCTACGCCCATATCGCTACCGTTAATGTAAAATCACATGAAGCATTAAGCAATGCCACCTAATGTCACTATAAGTAATGGTCTAGTTCCGTCGATAAATTGAAGCAATGCCACCACCAATATATGAAGTGCTTCCGTCTTGCATTATTTCCCATGAATTGTGTTTTTGCAGTTACACTTAAATCTCACACCGCTAACATTGCTTCATCCCAGTGGAACTGCACAAATTAGATTGCACATTTATTAACCATGTGCTACTCTCATGACAGTAATACTAAACCTATTGTTCTGCATGTTAATCTAGTGGCAGTGTTGATGTGATGTGATGCTACCTACTTAAGGGCACTTTCATACTGTCAATCTAGTGCCAATCTACTTACTTAAGGGCACTTACAATAGATGCTGCTGTTAATCATACGCCACTGCAAATATCTATCACTGTTTAAATAACCATATTTCTTATTTGCGCAAACAGGGATGTATGTCTCCATATCGTTTCTATCTGCGCAATCAGAAGTACACACCTCAGTTTTAGTACAACTTCACAAAATGAGATGGCTATTCCTAGCTGCCGTCCTCCAACCTTCGGTGTTCGAGGTATTCCTACATCGGTAGTAACTAGGTAGAATGACCAACGCAATCTAAAAGAAGCTGATTAGTACGTTTTACTTCCTGATTGCAGTGCAGGGACGAGCGAAAACAACTACATCCTAGTCCAGAATGCACTTTCGACGAGTTGATCCATGGACCGAGGAGTAGCTGGCATGGCTGCACGGAGGTTTTTGGGACAGGTGCGCGGATAAGAGGCATTGTGGTCTGTTTATTTTTGCAAATAGCGGTGCTTAAATTTAGTTGAATGCACAAGAATTTCACCTTGTCACTACACTACATGGTTCAGTTCAGCATTCCAGCTGAGAACAAAATTATAATTGGTTATTCTAGAATGAGGGAACCTAACGCTGGATGGTGGCAACAAGAAAAAACCAGAGTGAACTCCAAGAAATTTAAGGCTGTCGGGAGGCCCTTTGCTCAGAGAAGCCTTGCTTGTTTTTCTTTATTTGTAAACCTTCATACAAGTTTGTCTTTTGATGTGAACTAGTATATGTTTGTTATGTTCTATGAATCATTGAGATGTATAAAATTGCTTAACTTATGCGTTTCATGTTTTTTATGAAGCCGAGTTTAATGTGAGTGTTCCACATGAACATTGGACTAGCGTGTGAACGTTTGGAATTTACATTGTGGCCTCAGTTAACTTATATGTCAGACTGCAGATTATTGATTGTTAGCAGGTCGATAGCCTAGTGTTGATGCGAGCTAAGCCAATGTGTCCTGTTTTGCACAACTGCTTACAAGTGGGGTAGCACCAACAATGTTTACAAGTACTTATGTATCATCGGCGCACAGTTCTCGAACGAGTACTCTATTTCATCAAACACACACTGCTCGTATGATAAACCATGACAACTTATGCCTTACCATGCCATATTCATGAAAAAACTAGTGAGGACACATCTGTTTTGCAACAGCTTGATTCGATGGTTCTCACATGATTCACGGGCACACAAAAGTAGCAGCAGTTCCCATAGACGGATCCAAACAGAGTACTAGCCCAGAGGGCTCGATAATAGGCAAGGTTCGGATAATTAGACACAATCCAAACTACTTTAAACACTAGCTGGGGCAACTATTTCATGCCTCGATCTAATTTGGGCTGGACACAAGATGGACCTTGCCATGAACATCATCGAGGACGTCCGGCAGCAGCTCAATCCTGTGAACCTTCATGAAGATAACCTTGTGGCCTTGCCACTCATAAACTTGTTTGTGGAGGCGTGCCACGTCATCTTCCTGCGTAAGCTTGACAAGAAAAGTATGTCTCACAAATGAAGGAGTAGCTTTGAACTTCTTGTGCTTCAGTACACCCTGGACAACACGCTTGACAACAGTGAGGCTGGAATACAACTCAACATCGGTATAAGCACAAATGGCTTGCAGGATCAAACAACCTAAGAACTCTGTTTTCCCAGTGCGTATATTCAGGTCATCCACCTCATAGCGAGTGATATGTACAACCACACAATCCTTATGTCTCAGATTGGGGCTCTAATTGAAACAGAAACAAATTCTGAATTACTTTCCAGTATAAGAGACACAAGTTATTTAAACCACTATGTATAGCATGGCGTCGAAGCTAATAGAATTTTGCATTATTCATCACCACATACTTAGATGAAAATCCACAATCGAGATCGGCAAAGAAGAAAATCACCTTGGGCAGCTCAGGGGGGACACATCCTCTATGGGGGAAAACTGCTCCAGCGGTGCCACGGGGGCTGTAACCTCAAACGGGGCGTTGACCATCTCACTAGTGGCTGTGAGGGTATCTGGGGTCGGCTCGGTGGCTGGCTCCATCTTCTTGGAGCTCTTTGTCTTGTGGGACCAGCCTCCCGTGTCTGCTCCAATATCGGCAGATCTTTGCCTGGTTCTCTTTGGTCCATAATGAAACTGACGAATACTAGGAGACCACTAAAAGTAAAACACAACCGCAATGGCAATGAAACAAAAAAGAGAGTGAGGATCGGTTACTGCTTTGCGAAAGTTCTTTTTTTCTCTGAACAAAAATATACCAATATCACGGATCCGCTTACCTTCCCTTCGTTGGGAGAGAAGAACAGTGGCAAATGCGAGTGTTGGCTTTCTTGAAGACGGTGAGGGAGAAGGGGATTCAACATAGAGTGATATGATGGTTGCTTCATCTGTCAAACTTAGACTGCGGGGAGGTGGGGTTTTGTGATACGATGGCTCATTATTGCCGCGCTACGATCGGGGTGACTCTCCGCCTGCATACGGCCTTCTAATTTGGTCGATGGCATTTGGGCCCGCGCGCGGCATGGCTCAGATGTCGGTGAACAAAAGTAAAACGACATTCAGTAGAGGGAGACGTTTCGATGACCTAGGAGGAGCGAGCGATGCTTGTATCCCTTGTACTAGTAGTAATTGTTTTTCAGGTAGCTGTAGAGTGTCTCCACTGTACTAGTAGTAATTGTTTCTCTAGGCCCAAGACAAAACAGCCCATCCACCCTAGTAAACAATAAAATCAATTCAATAGCCAATATATTTACTTAATGAGAGGCGCTACCCACACCCAGCACACCGCCCCCAAAAAAACTTGGGTGCTCTTCTTCCTCCTCACTCCCACAACCTCACGTCAGCTCGCTCCACTCGTACCCCCAAATTTCTCACCTCACTCCTACAGAAAACCCCATCTCCCCTTGTTCCTCACTAATACCGAAAAACCCCAGCTCCCCTTCTCCTTCACTCACACTACAACTAGGCTCGTAATTCGTTACTCTTCTCAAATCCGTGTGCGCGACGCGACACCCTCAAGGAAAATGGAGTCAGCTGACCCCGGTGATGTCTACTACACAACCTTCATCTTGTAGACGTTGTTGGGCCTGCAAGTGCACAGGTTTGTAGGACAGTAGCAAATTTCCCTCAAGTGGATGACCTAAGGTTTATCAATCCGTGGGAGGCGTAGGATGAAGATGGTCTCTCTCAAACAACCCTGCAACCAAATAACAAAAAGTCTCTTGTGTCCCCAACACACCCAATACATTGGTAAATTGTATAGGTGCACTAGTTCGGCGAAGAGATGGTGGTACAAGTGCAATATGGATAGTAGATATGGGTATTTGTAATCTGAAATTATAAAAAAAGCAAGGTAACTAAAGATAAAAGTGATCTTAAACAGGATTGCAATGATAGGAAACAAGGCCTAGGGTTCATACTTTCACTAGTGCAAGTCCTCTCAACAATAATAACATAGTTGGATCATATAAGTATCCCTCAACATGCAACAAAGAGTCACTCCAAAGCCACTAATAGCGGAGAACAAACGTAGAGATTATGGTAGATGCGAAACCACCTCAAAGTTATTCTTTCGGATCGATCTATTGAAGAGTTCATACTAGAATAACACCTTAAGACACAAATCAACCAAAACCCTAATGTCACCTAGATACTCCATTGTCACCTCAAGTATCCATGGGCAAGATTATACGATATGCGTCACACAATCTCAGATTCATCCAACCAACATAAAAGTACTTCAAAGAGTGCCCCGAAGTTTCTACCGAAGAATCAAGAAAACGTGTGCCAACCCCTATGCATAGCTTCATGGGAGGAACCCGCAAGTTTGTCACCAAAACATACATCAAGTGGCACGTGATATCCCATTGTCACCACAGATAAACATGTCAATACATAAATCAAGTGTTCTCATCATAAATACTCAATCCGATAAGATTACTTCAAAGGGAAAACTCAATTCATTACAAGAGAGTAGAGGGGGAGAAGAAACATAAGATCCAAATATAATAGCCAAGCTCGCGATACATCAAGATCGTGCCAAATCAAGAACATGAGAGAGAGAGAGATCAAACACATAGCTACTGATACATACCCTCAGCCCCGAGGGTGAACTACTCCCTCCTCGTCATGGAGAGCGTTGGGATGATGAAGATGGCCACCGGTGATGGGTTCCCCCCTCCCGTGAGTCTTTAACAGGTCTCGATTGGTTTTTGGTGGCTACAGAGGCTTGCGGCGGCGGAACTCCCGGTCTATCTTATGTTCTAGAAGTTTTTCGATACGTAGGTATATATGGGTGCAGGGGGTACGTCGGTGGAGCTACAGGGGCCCCACGAGGCAGGGGGCGCGCCCTAGGGGGGTGGGCGCGCCCCCTCCCTCGTGAGCACCTCTCGTATCTTCTGACATGGGGTCCAAGTCCATTAGGTGGGTTTCCTTCCAAAAATCACTTCTCCAATTGATTTCGTTCCGTTTCGACTCCGTTTGATATTCCTTTTCCTCGAAACACCGAAATAGGCATAAAACAACAAATCTGGGCTGGGCCTCCGGTTAATAGGTTAGTCCCAAAAATAATATAAAAGTGGATAATAAAGCCCAATATTGCCCAAAACAGTAGATAATATAGCATGGAGCAATAAAAAATTATAGATACGTTGGAGACGTATCAAGCATCCCCAAGCTTAATTCATGCTCGTCCTCGAGTAGGTAAATGATAAAAAAGATAATTTTTGATGTGGAATGCTAGTTGGCATAATTTCATTGTAATTATTATTAATTGTGATATGAATATTCAGATCCGAAAGATTCAAGACAAAAGTTCATATTGACATAAAAATAATAATACTTCAAGCATACTAACAAAGCAATCATGTCTTCTCAAAATAACATGGCCAAAGAAAGTTATCCCTACAAAATCATATAGTCTGGCTATGCTCTATCTTCACCACACAAAGTATTTAAATCATGCACAACCCCGATGACAAGCAAAGCAATTGTTTCATACTTTTGACATTCTCAAAACTTTTTCGATCTTCACGCAATACATGAGTGTGAGCCATGGATATAGCACTATAAGTGGAATAGAAGGGTGGTTGTGGATAAGAAAAAAAGAGGGGAAGATAGTCTCACATCAACTAGGCGTATCAACAGGCTATGGAGATGCCCATCAATAGATATCAATGTGAGTGAGTAGGGATTGCCATGCAACGGATGCACTAGAGCTATAAGTATAAGAAAGCTCAACAAAAGAAACTAAGGGGGTGTGCATCCAACTTGCTTGCTCACAAAGACCTAGTGCATTTTGAGGAAGCCCATCATTGGAATATACAAGCCAAATTCTATAATGAAAATTCCCACTAGTATATGAAAGTGACAACATAGGAGACTCTCTATCATGAAGTTCATGGTGCTACTTTGAAGCACTAGTGTGGTAAAAGGATAGTAGCATTACCCCTTCTCTCTTTTTCTCTCATTTTTTTTATTATTTTTTCTTTTTTTTGTTTGGGCCTTTTTCTCTTTTTTATGGCCTCTTTTATTTTTTTATTTTTTTGTCCGGAGTTTCATCCCGACTTGTGGGGGAATCATAGTCTCCATCATCCTTTCCTCACTTGGGACAATGCTCTAAAAATGATGATCATCAGACTTCTATTTTTCTTACAACTCAACAATTACAACTCGATATTTAGAACAAGATATGACTCTATGTGTATGCCTCGGGCGGTGTACCGAGATACACAATGAATCAAGAGTGACAGGTATGAAAGTATTATGAACGGTGGCTTTCCCACAAATACGGTGTCAACTACATGATCATGCTAGCAATATGACAATGATGGAGCATGTCATAATAAACGGAACGGTGGAAAGTTGCATGACAATATATCTCGGAATGGCTATGGAAATGCCATGATAGGTAGGTATGGTGGCTATTTTGAGGAAGGTATATGGTGGGTGTATGATACCGGCGAAAAGTGCGCGGTATAAGAGAGGCTAGCAATAGTGGAAAGGTGAAAGTGCGTATAATCCATGGACTTAACATTAGTCATAAAGAACTCATATACTTATTGCAAAAATCTACAAGTTATCAAAGCAAAGTATTACGCGCATGCTCCTGGGGGATAGATTGGTAGGAAAAGAACATCGCTCGTCCCCGACCGCCACTCATAAGGAAGACAATCAATAAATAAATCGTGCTCCGACTTCATCACATAACGGTTCACCATACGTGCATGCTACGGGAATCACAAACTTTAACACAAGTATTTCTCAAATTCACAACTACTCAACTAGCATGAGTCTAATATCACCATCTTCATATCTCAAAACAATTATCAAGCATCAAACTTTTCTTAGTATTCAACACACTCATAAGAAAGTTTTACTATTTTGAATACCTAGCATATTAAGATTATTTAAGCAAATTACCATGCTATTTAAGACTCTCAAAATAATATAAGTGAATCATGAGAGTTCATATATTTCTCCAAAATAAAACTACCACCATGCTCTAAAAGATATAAGTGATGCACTAGAGCAAATAACAAACTACTCCGAAAGATATAAGTGAAGATCAATGAGTAGCTAAATAATTATGTAACTATATGAAGACTCTCTATCATTAAAGAATTTCAGATCTTGGTATTGTATTCAAACAGCAAGAAAAACAAACAAAATGACATTGCAAGGATAACACAACTCATGTGAAGAAGCAAAAACTTAGGCTCAACCGATACTAACCGATAGTTGTTGAAGAAGAAAGGTGGGATACCTACCGGGGCATCCCCAAGCTTAGATGCTTGAGACTTCTTGAAATATTATCTTGGGGTTCCTTGGGAATCCCCAAGCTTGAACTTTTGTGTCATCTTAATTCCTCTCATATCATGGTTTCTCTTTTTATCAAAAGCTTCATTCACAACAAACTCAACAAGAACTCGTGAGATAGGTTAGTATAAACCAATGCAAAACCTTATCATTTTCTACTGTAACAAATTACTAAAATTATTATCCAACATTGCATACTAAATGCCTCTGCATATTTAATACTCCTATCCTCAAATAGAATCATTAAACAAGCAAACATATGCAAACAATGCAAACATAACAGCAATCTGTCAAAACAGTATAGTCTGTAAAGAATGCAAGATTCATCAAACTTCCCTAACTCCAAAAATTATGAAATAAAATTCCCACTGTAGTAAATTTATCAGATCTATATATGAAAAAAGTTTCAACATTATACCATTCTCTGAATTTTTTGAGGAATTTTTGCAACAGCGGTAAACTTTCTGTTTTCAAACAGTGAAATGTATACTAGCAAAATAAGCATGGCAAAGGCTATCCATGAATTTTTTTATTCAAACTAAAGATGAAAAACATTATTCTAAATAACAGCAAGCTAATACTAACAAAAGAAAATGACGCTCCAAGCAAAACACATATCATGTGGTGAATAAAAATATAGCTCCAAGTAAAGTTACCGATGAACGAAGGCGAAGAGGGGATGTCTTCAGGGCATCACCAAGCTTAGGCTCTTGGTTGTCCTTGAATATTACCTTGGGGTGCCTTGGGCATCCCCAAGCTTAGGCTCTTGCCACTCCTTATTCCATAATCCATCTAATCTTTACCCAAAACTTGAAAACTTCACAACACAAAACTCAACAGAAAACTCGTAACCTCCGTTAGCGAAAGAAAAAAAAACACCACTTCAAGGTACTGTAATGAACTAATTCTTTATTTATATTGGTGTTAAACCTACTGTATTCCAACTTCTCTATGGATTATAAACTGTTTTACTAGCCATAGATGCATCAAAATAAGCAAACAACACACAAAAACAGAATCTGTAAAAAACATAACAGTCTGTAGTAATCTGTAGCTAACGGAAACTTATGGAACTCCAAAAATTCTAAAATAAATTGGTGGACCTGAGGAATTTGTCTAGTAATCATATGCAAAAAGAACTCTGTGCACTAGTTCCAATTCCAGCTCTTACACTCGTACTTCTCGGAGCGGTTACGCCTCTACCGCTTCTCAGGCTGTCCAGTTTGCTGCATTCAAGGTCCTTGTCGAGCTTCGCTACAACGAGGTCCAAATGCAGAGCCTCCCAGGTTTCTATTACTACCCTTCTCTGCACGACAATGGTCGTGTCCGTTTCCCTATCATTGATTCGGGGTCTGATAGTGTTGCTAGCCACCTTGCTCGTTATTTCACTGCTAGCTACCTTATGATCCACGAGCTGGCTCGAGAGCTGACTCGTGCATGTACTGCTTTAGCCGCTGCTTTAGTCACTACTAGATCTGCCACTACTCCATCCTCTCTGGGATCTACTCCTTACATTCCACCCAGTTCTAGTTCAACCGTTTCACCGGTTACTCCCCCGAGTAGCTCGGTCGCCTCGACGGTGAACCCTCTCAGTGCCCCTGCTGCGTGGGTTACACTTCTCGCTACTCCTGTAGCCCCCATGATTCACCCTACCCCTGCCCCTAAGGGAGAGCCCTCTAGGCAGCGTCATCGTGTTACCTTTAACCCAGAGGTCTCAGTTAACCTCGTCAGTTCAGGATCCGAGTCCGCATCAGGAGAGGACCCTTGACACCAATGAGCGAAGAGAGCCTCTAAGTATCCGCAGTCATTGGGATGATGTCCGGATGTAGTAGCACGAGTCATGATGTTTCGCCGTGTTTTCCTCGTCATTTTGGTTTTTCTCGGGCTTTTGTTGCTGGCTTTTCCCCAATTTAATTTCAATGTTTCTCATCTCGGTTGCCTTGCCTTGGGAAAAATCATAATAGGATGTCAGCGGGAGGCAGCAAGAAGAACGTTCGCGAGGGTACCCCTGTTCGTCGTTCTGCACGACAGGCAGGACACTCCCCCGAGCCATACGTTCCACCACCGCCTCCACCGCCAAATCCGCCCTCCACCGAGCAAATTATGCGTATGTTTGAGGAAAGAAGGAACAACGATCTGATTGAAATATTAAGAAGTGTGCAAGCTATGGTTGGACAGAATGGAAATCAAAACGGTCATTACTCCAAGCTGTCAAATTTTTAAAGGACCAAGCCACCCAGTTTCAGTCAGGTTGTTGATCCCTTGGATGCAGACGATTGGTTGCGTACCATTGAGAAAAAGCTTGTGATTGCTCGTACTAAAGAAAATGATAAAGTTCCATTTGCAACTCATTATCTTGAAGGCGCTGCTGCCATATGGTGGGAAAATGCAAAAGCCATGTGGCTTGCTGATGAAGAAATCACCTGGGAAAAATTCAAGGAGCAGTTCCGGAAATATCATATCCCTACTTGAGTTATGAAGACTAAGCAGCGTGAATTTATCGCGCTCATCCAAGGAAATCAGGTTGTGGTGAATATTTGCAAAAATTCAATCATCTGGCCCGTTACTCCCTTTATGACGTGGCCACCAAAGAAAGAAAGATTGACAGATTTCTTGGTGGACTAAATCCGCAACTCCGGTGTACTCTCAGTATGTTTGATTTCCTAGATTTCCAAACTCTGGTGAACAAGGCTTTCATTGCTGAAAGGGAGCACAAGCTGGTATCAGATACTAGGCCTGTTAAGAATGACAACAAGCGTAAGTTGAGCCAAAGAAGGATGGGCAACCAGTGCAAGAGGCTCGTACCTGGCAGCAGATTCAGGTGGAATACAAGCCCAATTGGCAACGGAATGTTAACAATACTACCACTCAAGTCAAGAATGTCGTGACCAACCCAGTGCACGAGGAGCGCTAGCGCAACAGTTCTTGCTTCAGTTGTCGGAAAAATGGACATTATGCCAGACAATGCCACAAGAACACCAAAGCAAATGCTCTAGTCAGGCCACAAGTCAACTATGTGGAGTCATGTCCGACCCAGCAAAACTTTACTGGGTACGTACATCACCTCTCCGCCGATGAAGCCCAAGAGAACCCTGAAGTCGTCATTGGTATGTTTTCTGTTAATACCATACCTGCAGTAATTTTATTTGACTCTGTGGCTTCCCACTCTTTTATTTCTCAGAGTTTTGTTGCCCAAAACAACTTTCCTTGTTCGACTTTGGGCAAAAATATGCTGGTACAAACCCCGGGATCTTTAATCAAGAGCAATCTGGTCTGTCACAATCTGGAAATCAATATCAACGGAGTCAGTATTCCAACTTCTTTGATAATTCTTGAGTCCGACAAGTTGGATGTTACATTGGGTATGATCTGGTTGACCCAATATCAAGTTTGCATAAACTGCGCAACCCGAGAAGTCACTTTGACCAGTCAGAATGGGCAGACTACCAATTTCTATGCTCGCAGAAGCATACCCAAGAAAGAGATGGTCTTCACCGCTGTGGCTGAATTGGAACCAATTCCTGTGGTCAGTGAGTTTCCTGATGCATTTCCAGAAGAGCTGCCAGGCATGCCGCCAGATCAAGAGCTTGAGTTTGCAATAGATCTTGTGCCCGGAACCGCACCGTTATACAAGAAGTATTATCAGATGGCCTCATCAGAATTAGTAGAGCTAAAGAAGCAGCTTGATGAATTGCTCCAAAAAGGATATATTCGTCCCAGCTCTTCACCATGGGGATCACCTGCTATTTTCGTGGACAAAAAGGATGGCAGTCTCCGCATGTCAGTGGATTACCAACAGTTGAATGAGGTCACCATGAAAAATAAATATCCGCTGCCAAGGATTGATGATCTGTTTGATCAGCTCAGTGGGGCCAAGGTATTCTCTAAAATAGATTTACGGACCGGATATCATCAGCTCAAGATTAAAAAGGAAGATATTCCTAAGACCGCATTCACTACTTGGTACGGTCTTTATGAATATACAGTTATGTCCTTTGGTCTCACCAATACCCCTGCTTTCTTCATGCATATGATGAACAAAGTATTCATGGACTTCCTCGACAAGTTCGTGGTAGTCTTCATCGATGACATACTCATTTACTCCAAGGGGGAAGAAGATCACAAGAATCACCTCCGAACAGTGCTAAAACGACTCCGTGACCATTAGCTTTACGCCAAATTCAGTAAATGCGGGTTTTGGCTCAAGCAAGTTGGGTTTCTCGGACATGTACTATCCGTCGAAGGTATAGCCGTGGACCCGAGCAAAGTAAAGGATGTGCTCGATTGGTTGCCACCCACAACCGTAACACAGATTCGAAGTTTCTGTGGATTAGCCAGATATTATCGTTGTTTCATTGAAGGAATTTCCAAGATTGCTAAACCCATGACAGAGCTGCTCAAAAAGGATAAGAAGTTTGAATCGACTGAGGACTGTGAGAAAAGTTTAAACGAGCTAAAGATACGGCTGACAACTGCACCTGTATTAACTCTTCCGGATATCTACCGCAGTTTTGATGTGCAATGTGACGCCTCTAGACAAGGACATGGATGCGTACTTATGCAAGACGGCAAGGTAGTAGCATGTGCATCGCGACAGCTACGACCCCACGAAGGAAATTATCCTACTCATGATTTGGAATTGGCCGCGGTGGTTCATGCGCTAAAAATTTGGAGACACTGCCTCATTGGAAAAAGGTGCCAAATTTTTACTGATCATAAAAGTCTCAAGTATATATTTACTCGGCCGGATTTAAATCACCGTCAACGAAGATGGCTTGAGTTGGTCAAGGATTATGATCTTGGAATAAATTACCACCCGGGTAAGGCTAACGTGGTTGCCGATGCACTCAGTCGAAAGCCTGTCAGCCCAAATGTCATATTGAAATCCTTGCCTCCTGAACTTCAAGAGGAGATCGCTCAGCTTGACCTGGTCATAGTTAATGCTGGCCTTGCTAATGTTTTGGAAGTCACCCCCACACTTGAGGAAGAGATCCTCAAGGCCCAGCCAGCTAACATTGAGCTACAAAAACGTGTCAAGAGCCCAATGGCAGGGCAGACCCCAGATTTCCCAAAGGACAAACTCGGTACCCTCCGATTCCGTGGAAGGATTTGTGTACCCAATCAGCCGGACTTCAAGAAGAAAATCCTGTCAGAAGCACATGAATCCTCATATTCCATTCACCCGGGAGGTACGAAAATGTATGAGGACCTTAGACAAATATTCTGGTGGGATGGAATGAAGAGATATTGCCTATTTTGTGGTCTGTTGTGAAATATGCACCAAGGTGAAGGCAGAGCATCAGAAGCCAGCCGGACTCCTCCAACCACTGCCGGTTTCGCAATGGAAATGGGATTACATTTGTATGGATTTCATTATAGGACTGCCTAAGACTCAGCGAGGCAATGATGCAATCTGGGTCATAGTGGACACCTTAACTAAGGTTGCTCACTTCATTCCGATCAGCACCAGATATCGAGCGGATCAACTTGCACAGCTGTATGTATCCAGAATAGTCAGTCTGCATGGAGTCCCCCGAACCATCACTTCCGACCGAGGTTCCCTGTTTACCTCCGCTTTTTGGTCACGTCTCCATCAAGCCTTGGGGACATCGCTGAAATATAGTACTGCTTATCATCCTCAGATGGATGGACAGACAGAGCGGGTAAACCAAATACTCAAAGATATGTTGCGAGCCTGTGCTTTAGCCCAAGGACCTAAATGGGAAGACTGCTTGCCATATGCCGAGTTTTCATATAACAACAACTTCCAGACCAGTCTAAAAATGTCACTGTATGAAGCTTTGTATGGCCGTAAGTGCCGCACTCCTTTAAATTGGTCTCAAACTGGAGATAGTCATATCTTTGGAACGGATCTCATGATGGAAGCTGAGCAACAAGTTAAGGAAATCAGGGACAGATTGGAATTGGCCAAATCTCGACATAAGGGTATGCAAAGCACCAACAGATCAGTTTTGAACCCGGAGAACACGTATACCTCTGAGTCACTCCTATGAAAGGAGTCAAGAGATTTCAGACTCGTGGAAAGTTGGCACCTAGATTTATTGGTCCATTTCCAGTCATGTCCCGAGTGGGCTCTGTTGCATATCAGTTGGAACTACCCCCTGAATTTTCGGACGTGCACAACGTGTTTCATGTTTCCCAGTTAAGGCAATGTATATCCCTGCCTGAGAAAAGGACTGCTATGGCTGAGATAGAATTGGCAAATGATTTAATCTATGAAGAGAGACCATTTAGAATTTAAGATCATATGGAAAGGATCACTCGCAGTAAAGTAAGAAAATTCTACACAGTTCAGTGGGAGCATCACACAGAGTCAGAATCAACTTGGGAGGTGGAAGAATTTCTACAGTCACATTATACAGAGTGGTTTTCCCAAGCAACCGAATCTCGAGGACGAGATTCATTCTAAATGGGGGAGGTTTGTGACACACTACTTGGGAAAACCTTATACACAGAATGTTACCAGTAGCGTTGTACAAAATCAAACGCTACTGCTACTTAGTAGCAGCGCGCGTAAATAAACCGCACTACTGATGTGACTTTAGCAGTAGCGCGTACTAGCAAAAAGCGCTGCTGCTATGTTTGAACTGGGCACACATGGCTAGCCCAACCTAGCGATGAGCGCCAGATATCGCCCGGCGCTATCTGCTACTCTCCTTAGTCAGAAGCGGCGCTTACGTAAGGCGCCACGCTAATGTAAATAAAATAAAGTAAAAACAAGTAGAAAAGTAAATGAAAATGAAAGAAATAGAAAAAGGAGAAAGGAAAAAATAAAATGTAAAGAAAAATAAAAGAAAAAATGGAAAAAGAAGAAAGGAATGGCAGATGGCGGGTTTCAGGAACGCAGCGTAGCTAACTTAGCTATAGCGCGTTTTTGGACACGCGCCACCGTTACGTTTCACTTAAACAGCTCCCCCCCCCCCGCCACCACACTTCTTCCCAAATCCCTCGCCTCGCCGTCGTCTCCCCAATTCACCGTCGCCCCACTTCGTCGCCATCTCCTGTCGGCGTGGACGTCCGCAACCTCACCGTCTCCTCCCGAGGCTGCCGTCAGCCTCACTGCCGCCGCCCAAGGCCGCCCTCAGCCTCACCGCCGCCGCCTGAGGCCACCCTCGACGTCACCGTCGACGCCCTCCACCTCACCGCCGCCCGAGCCCGCCCAGGTCCGCCATTGCCCGTGCCCGAGCCCGCCCTCTCCGCCCCTGCCTCCGTCACCGAGCACCTTCCCGCCACCGTCTCTCCCCTCTCTGTAAGTCCCCCACCCCTCCCCCCCACTCCTCTCTCTCTACATTTTAGAGATAAATTTAGTAGATCAAAAGTTTGTTTATAGAAAAAAATAGTTTAGAGCAAAGGATGTTAAGTAGTAGATGTTAGAGCAAAAATTAGTTTAGAGCAAAATATTTGGTTTACAACAACAGAAATGAATCAAAAGTTGTGAAATTTGGACATGTGGTTGCTCTTGTATATTTGGACATGTGTTGCGGTGTCGAAGAGGGATATTTGAACACTGTTTCCAGGGAATGATGCTGAGTGGCCTATGTTTTGCCGGAATGTTGATTCATTTCTGTTCCGGCAAATTTTAGGTTTTCGATTTGTCCACTTTTTAGTAAAGGTCATGCCAAAATTTTCCATGAATTTCGGCATGACTTGTGCTACAAACTAGGACATATCGAGTGCCCGGGATTTGCCGCACCACGAAGGAGTCAACATTCCTGCAAAACAATAGGCCTTTTTTATGTCATTATTCATTCTATTAGGTCTAGAATTAATTGACTAGATTTAATCATAGGAAACATGGCTAGCAACGATGAAGGACAGAGTTCTGGTGATTATGCATTTGACGCGTCACCGGGCGGCAGATTTAATTTTTTAGCTCATCGACGATCAACCGATGTTGTTGTTGGGCCCACCTGTGGCATCAGGGACTGAGATCGACATGCAGACCAGTGCTGAGACTAAGACCGGCGCTGAGACTGAGACCGGCATCGAGACCGGTGCTGAGATTGAGACCGGTGCTACCTCGGGGAGCGGAGCCGGTGTAGAACCGGAAGCAAAGAGGCAACGGCTTCGTAACAAACTCAGGACTACTATACTGGTGGTCACGGAGGTGGACGACGGCATTTTTGAGCCAAAGGCGCCCGAGGATGCGCGTTGATGCTATGAAAATCAAATAGGCTGCATCGTACAGACAACCGACACCATCAACGATGAGAAACTACATAAGATAGAAAATATGAGGAGGTCCCTCCTAAAGAAGTTTCACCAGATATTATTGTTCCCGGGCCGGAATGAGAAGGATTATGAAGATCCAGACAAGGACCCGCCAATAAAGAAGATAAACAAACACGCCATGACCAAGTTTAGCAACGCGTTGGCCGCCTGGAAAACTCGAGTGAAAGCAAGGATCATCGACAAGAAGGAACCCTACTCCGAGATTGTAAAGGATAATCCGATAATCACAGAAGAGCAGTTTCAAATATTCAAGGAGGCTTGCGAGGCCGAAGCTGCCAAAAAAGTTTAAGTACATGAAGGGGCTTCAAGAGAGGAACATTGGGAGCCACCACCTCGGAAGCCGTGGTTACGGCGGAAAGAGGTCCAAATGGGCCAAGGAGGACGCGAAGCCGCGAGTGCAGGCATCCTGCACCCTTGGCGGATTTCACCGTCCCGCAGGAGCGTGACGCCCCGAGGGCCCGCACCGTTGGGACCCAAAGTGAAGAAGGTTCTGAGACAACACCGGTCTTTACGGTGTTCTTTAGACTGCTGGTAATTTTTGTTTTTTATCAATTTGACTGCACATGTTAGTCATATTTGTAAACGATCCTTGTGCCTTTTGCAGAGAGAGCAGCACCGGATTGCGGCCGAAAGCGACTCGCCGTCTAAGGAATTGGCGAGGCCCAAGTGGGACACTCCACTCAACCGGGCGTTGAACATATTGAAACGACAACCGGTGGATACTCGACCATCGTATGGACGCGTGCACGGTGTCGGAGACGGCGCCATGTGGAAGAAGTACTACCTGAGACCACGGAGGAGAGAAAGGAAAGACGGAGGTTAACTGAAGAAAACATCGACAAGAAGGTTGAGATTGCGGTTGAGAAGAAATCATCTCGAGACGATCGAAGAGCGGTAGCTGCCGCAAAACAGGTGGTTGCAGATTTGTCTACTTCCTTGGTGACGGGCGTTTTCACTTGGACAAGGCAAAATCCAGAAAAAATGCAGAGGACTTTCCTTGCTGACTTCTTGGGAGCACTGCTCCCGCACTGCTCCCGCGACCGGACGTGCTTGGCGGTGCCGTCTTTTGGCCGAGCTCGACGCCCTCAAGGTATCTGTCACACGGCCCCTTCAATATAAATGTATAATCTCCCGTTTTCGTTGCCTTCGATGTCTCACCGCAGACTTTTCTTTGCAGGCCGGCGAAATCCGTGCACCATATTGTACACCATCGGCGGCGGAAGGTGGGCGTGGGGAAGCGGCGATAATGGAGCCGAAGGAACCATTGTTCCACAGCCGGCCGATCCCCGAACGTCTTCAAGGTTTCCGTGGCGATGTCGAACCGGGCCACGAGAATTTGCCTCCTCAATACTGCTAGTGGATGACGAGGAGACACGCGGCGGCTTGGTGATTGTTGCAATGGGTGGGTCCTGTTGTGGCCAAAGAGTGCGCGCCCGTGCGAGGCGGTCGGGAGCACACCCACGAGCACGCAGCCTTAGCAAGGTATGAACATCAACACCCCACCTACCCAATTAGCGTCGGATGTCGGGTTGTGTGATAGCGGACGGGTAAGGAGGAGGCTCCATTAGTCGCTGATGACGTCGCCATGGATGAGGATGACGACGACGGTGGCGCTGAAACGATATGACTATCTGGCGCCTCCTCGAGGTTTGAGCGTCATGAGTCGGTGCCTGAATTGCCGTCTCAACGTATTATGGACGACCTTCCGGTAGTAAAGAAGTCTAGGAAGAGAGCGAGGAAAGGCAAAAAGCTGATTCTATGATCCAGCCGCCTCAGCAGCCTCGGCTTCAGGACCGTATAGATATCCCCAATGCGGATAAATGGCATATCCCCGGTCAACCAATCCTACCTGCAACAGCGCTAGGGGTCAGATTCGGCGATCTAAGGAGACTTCATGATGATGTGCTGCGGGTAGAGAAAGGCCTCATCGCCTCGACAGATCCAGGATACCCACTCTACGTGGTTAACGTTCCGTGGCAAATGTCATACGTCGACAGCTTCCCCGCGGATAAGTTCTTCCTCTGATTCGATTACATATTCGACATGTTTCACGTGAAGAAGCTGGATTTTACGTTTGTCCGCGTTTATGCCTTGCACATGAACTACATCATCGGGTTTGAGCAGTTATCTCATATCTGTGTCGCTGACCCGTACTACATGCACGAGGGCTTCTTGGGAGTCTGCGCAGAGCATCGTGTATACGTGAGGGAATACATCATCAATTTCATGCTCTCCAATAAGGACAAGGAGGGGATTCTCGTGCCTTATCATCCCGTGTAAGTCATCCGCGCTACTATCCTTCCTTCGATTTCAATCATTCATTTCCACGGTGGAGGCTAAGTAATTTGAGGTGTACTTATTTTGCGCAGCGGCGGGCGCGCCGTCCTCATAATCCTATACCCCCGATTCTCCCACACTCTTTACTTGGATTCGTCGAAGAACATTCACAAAAAGGATTACACCCACATCAAGGATGTTCTCGACAGTGCTATGTTTTACTACCAAGCAAGGGGTGGAGAGGTTAGGGACAAGAAGAGAAGGGGCGGCAGGGTCGCCTTCGGCCATAAGACCGACTTCTGCTGCATCCAGCAACCGAACGATTCTCTTAATGATGGATTCTATGTCCTACACCACATGCTGGATTACAGACTAGATCACTAGAACCTTCGCATGTCACCTACACCCGGCGATGCCCATATTCTGCAATGGGCAAAGAACATAGGAGATATCGAAGATCATCGACTTCGAGCCGAGTTCTATCACATCCAGCGCGAACTTGCCCAAATCATCATGAAGGAGGTCGTCGGAAAAACAGGGATGTTCTATGAAGAAGGGCAAATGTCGCGGGAAGACGTCCGAACATGGGTAGCCGCTCAGCGTCTCGACCTGAAGCCTTTCACTAGGCTCGGGGACTATCTCCTTGACATGGATGGATGGAACGACATGTTGGAGTTATTGTCGATACTTTGTGTATGACAAAACTTTGAGTTATGCACGGTGAAACTTTATTTGTGATGTAATTAAACCGTCCTCCTCCTCGACTAGCGAAAATCACTCTAGTTAGGGCATTTTGGGGTTCGATGAACTTTGTTATTTATGCTTATGATATGTTGTTTCTATTTTTGCCAAGTCTGTCTCTTTACATTTGCTCAACTATATATGTTGCATATCATCGACTCATGTGACGATGCAGGTGCATAGATCATCGATGGTGAATAAGTGCTACGCCAGAGTATATATACGACAAGTGGCCGTGTCAGGCCCAGGTGTACCGGTTTTCGGTTTCCGAGCGACAGGCAGTAGTTAGTTTAGGTTCACGCTAATGCGAGAGAGGGATACGAACTCATGTACCCAAAGTGATAGCTCTTCTCGCGTATATCATTGTTTAGATGGATGACGATGTATTTGCAAGTAATCGAGACTTGTATCGCTATTTTTGAGATGATGACGAGAGACCACTTTGTGTTGGATGATGATTATGATGATGACATGATTTGATGAGACTAAATGAATGTATATGCTATGATTACATTTGTATGTGTATGATATGCTAAAGATTATTGTATAAAGCCTATTCAAATACAAAACAAATACAAAAACAAATATGCAGGGAAAAAACTAATAAAACTAGTAGTAGCGAGGGGGGGAAATTTAGCAGTAGCGCCGCATTACTAGTAGCGCTTCCCAGTAAACAGCGCTGCAGATAATATCAGCAGCGCCCTTTTCTAAAGAGCGCTACAATTATTAATGTATAGCAGTAGCGTCGGACAACAGGCGCTACTGCTATACGTTAGTTGTAGCGCCTTATTAGTAGCGCCTGTCCCTGAGCTACTGAGAGGCCCAAAACCCGCGCTGCTGCTATGCTTTTCCCTAGTAGTGACAGCCTCGTTTTTGCCCTCCGTTATTCGCCTGATTTTTCATTTGAATTGATTTTGAAATTAGGAGTTTTTGAATCTTTTCATATGGACTTAAACACTTGGGTACCCTTGGCTTTCACCCAAGTGCATCATTTCTCTCCCTAACCATCATTCCCTCTCTGATCCTATCCAAAATAATATTTGGAAGATTTTTCTTAAATGAAAAATATTCATTTTTCCTCTCTAAAACCCTAGCTAGTTCAATGAGCTCCAAAGCAACCCCAATTTTTCTGGCTCACAAAAATCTGAGAAAATTCACAAATATTCTTTGAACCCTAGGGCACCTTCCTAAGAAAAAATATTTCATCACTTTTTGGAATATTTTTGCTACAGAAAATATTTTCTGTTCTGGACAGAAATGGTGGTTTCTACAACAACTACCATTTTACTTGCTCCATTGTGCCTGAACTTTCTTGTGCATCATCACCTTAGTAGATGATGGATAGCCTCCAAAGCACAGCACCCAACTCCCAGCCATTTACCTCTGTAACCTCTCAAAGTTACTGATCAGAAACCTACCTGGCTTGTAAAATCTTCTCTACTGCATCTGGAGCCAAACCAAAGCGTGGTAATCTTCAAAACTACCACGAACAACAAGCAAGACATGATATTTGGATGTTGGTCGGCCTGAGGGAAGAGTTCAAGCGCTGACCACGCGTGTTCATGATGCCAGCATGCGTGTTGACGCGCTCCGTGTGCCGCCGAGCGCTCTGTTTCGCGCGTGCTCGCTTCCCCGACCGCCCGAGCATGCCAAACTTCGCCACCATCTTCGTATCAACTCCCTTAACTCCCCCCTGGCATTCGCCGACGCCGGAGCTCGCCGCAGCGAGCACGGGCGTGGTCCAGCCAATGCCACAGTTTGCTATGCACTGTGATCGTCGCTTCCTATTGATCCTGTGCTCGTCCCCGTTCGCCTACAGTCCCCGTGTGAGTTGTGTCGCCTTCTCCTCCTCTCACTCACACCGCTCGTCGCCGGGCACAGTGTCCAGGTGTCGCCGGCGGAGCCCGATCCACCCCCTGATGCTTGCCTATAAAAGGAGACACCCCCAGCCTCCTAGAGCACCATCCTCCACTCCCACACACTCCACAAACGTGTAGATAGCCGTAGCCCAGCCGGGCAGGCCGCGGGCCGCCGTCCCCGAGCTCGAGCTTGCCGGTGATCCCCTCGGGTCATCGCGGTAGCTCCAGCCCCTCCCAGGCCAGGGCGACCCTTCCAGAGCCTCCACCTCTCTCCGGTGAAGTCGTCCCATCCACTTGGAGCCCCTGGAGTTTCCTCTGCTCGCCTTCTTCCACATCTCCGACGACCACCGCTCTCTGCCTCCGTTTGTGAGGTCGATTCCGACGCCGTCCGACCACCCCTAGCTACGCTCTCTCGATCCCCTCTCTCGATCCCTCCCTCTCATTTGGGCTAAGGAGTCATCGTCGCCGGCGAGAGCTCCGGCGAAACCGCGACCCCCTCTGTTTCCTCCTCCCTCTCCCCCTCGCCTGACTAGCGGGGCCTGCTAGTCAGCCACTCTGTATGCGCGTGAAGCGGTACGAGTTGTGGCGCCCTGAGGCTTTACGCCTTCGACGTCACCCACCTAGTCTGTTTTATTTAAATTCAAATTCATTTAATTTATAGAGAGTTTCAAACAGCTATAACTCTTCAACCATAAGTCCGAACGAATTGATTCTTTTTGTATTGTGTTCTTTGCAAAGCAATGTAGCAGCTCACCAAAGTTGAGATTTTTCTATGCTGCCTAGATTTTCTTGTGATTTTCAGAAGGGTTCTTGATATTTTCTTCTTGTGTTTAAAATTATTTTCAGAGGGTGAGGCTTGTCTTGAGGATCACCAGAAGGCTTGTGAACCTCATCTGCACTAAGGCAAGCCACAATAACATTTTCATGGTGCCATTTCAATATTTATGATTTTCTTACTTGAATGAAAAGTTTAATCCATGCATTTAAATATCTATTATGTTATTTTTATTCTGTTAATTGCTTGTTTCAGTTAATATGCTTGATTTACAGAATGTTTGAAACTAACTTAGCTGGTAAAAATCTAGGATTCATTTTCAATGATGAAAGAAAAATATTGTGATACAAATGAGTAATTACTTAAAGTTATTTTCTTGCATGAGTAAAATAATAAAAATTTGCTAGAAAATATTCTCGTTAAAGTAAGGTTTTTCCTAACCAGAAAAGTGGCATAAGTTGTTGATGATTATGCTTAGTGTGAATATGGCTGACTCAGTCATTTCATTAATATGTGATGCATAGGTTAAGTTGCGTTTCATGGCATACTATGACACCGGTTATTTTTACTTTAAGTTGAACCTGCATATAACTCAACTTGAACATATCATTGCCAGGTCATGGTGCCACTGAATCGAGATTTTCCTAGTGCAACCACATTTGCCTTATGGGAAGCCTTGATTCGGTCCGTTTTCATGCCTCTGGTCGGTGCCTCCAACTAGGGAAGGTTATGGGCTTGCTTTCCCTGGCCCGGTAAGCAGACATAACCTTGTGTGCCCGTTGTTGAGATTATGGTACCGGGTGTCCTTGTGGGATCGTTTTGGCCATGACGGTGGTCGTTGTGTCTTTGGTAGACACAGGGCCGCCCAGGACTAGCCCAGTTGGGATTGTGTCGGAGTGGCCGGGAGAATGTCATGGCAATGGAGTGCGAGGCCATGGGTTCCGTGGTGTGGGTATAGTGTGCTACCTCTGCAGAGTGTATAATCTATCGATAGCCGAGTCCACGGTCACGGACACGCTCGTAGTAGGTCCCACCATGGGTCAACGTTTAATAAATTTTGCACACTAAGTTATGAACTTTGCACTGTTGATGATGGCGGAAAGGCCATCGAGATGTTCGAGACCAAGCATTGGTCGTGGTTGTGATCGTCGTAAGGATCACGAGCCACCCATGTCAAGAACACGATGGTGGTTTGTGTGTGATCCGAGAACGATCACGGTTGGTAAGTCGGTCCCGAGGGACGTTTATCACAATAGCATGATCACAACATATTGATACGTTATTGCATTATTAATTGGTTAATTATCATGATATTGTTTGTCATTATGAATATGCCTGTTGTGAGCTTGCAAGTACATTCAATGTACTGACCTGGCGTGTCATGCCAGATTTCAGGAAAGTCTCGTTGGAAAGGAGCGCTACTCAAGTCTAGATCGTGTCCACATTGGTGTCCCTATGCTATGGAGTTTCCGCTACGACGTTGTTCCGCTGCCGCGTAGTTGTTATGATCGAGGCCCCTTTATGTTCACTAAATAATGTACATATTGTTGAGCCGCACCATGTGTGCCGCTTGGCCTCGACTCCTTTGTAATATAAACTCTGGTCCGCTAGCATCAACAAAGCCGTTGTTTTCTGTACCAAGATGTTGTGTGTTGCCAGAAGACATGGTCTCTGGGCTGGCAATGCATGGTAAACCGGTCGCTCTGAGCCGGGGTGCCACATGCTGGTTGTGTTTTCAGGGAAAGAACAGTTGATCAAGCTAAATTTCTATTGAATAATTTGTTGACTAATGAAAATGATTGGACACTTCCTGAACCAAATCCTAAGCCAACTCCGAATAAAAGGGGTATTCTATTTCTCAGTCCTGAAGATATGTAAGAGGCAATGAAATCTATGAAAGAAAAAGGTATTAAAGCTCAAGATGTTAAGAATTTAACTCCTATTGAAGAAATACATGGTCTTAATTTGCCACCTGTTGAAGAAATACGTGGTCTTGATAACCCGACACAGGTAGTAAAGGTAAATTCTCTCTATAGATTTCATGAAGGTGATATTCCTCATTACAATTCTGCTAGCCATTGCTTAGATGAGTTTGATAATTTTATTGTTAAACAAGAAAACTTCAATGCTTATGTTGGTAGACAATTGAAACACAATGCTTATATGATTGAACACTTGAGTGATTATATGTCTAGTGTTAAAGGTGAACTTAAACTCATTAGTAAACATGCTTCTATGGTTACCACTCAAGTATAACAAGTACTTAAAGCTCAAAATGATTTACTCAATGAATTAAATAATAAGAAGAATAATAATGCTGTTAGCGTTATGACTAGAGGGGGTAAAATGACTCAGGAACCTTTGTATCCTGTGGGCCACCCTAAGAGAATTGAGCAAGATTCTCACATAACTAATGTTGATGCACCTAGTCCTTCTAAGAGAAGAAAAACAAAAATGATAGGAATTTTCATGCTTCTAGTGAACCTGTTGTTGACACACCTAAGAATCCCAATGGTATTTCTATTTCTGATGCTGAAACACAATCTGGTGATGAACATGAGCCTAGTGACAACGTTAATGATGATGTTCATGTTGATGCTCAACCTATTAATAACAATGATGTAGAGATTGAACCTGCTGTTGATCTTGATAACCCACAATCAAAGAATCAACGTTATGATAAGAGAGACTTTGTTGCTAGGAAGCACGCTAAAGAAAGAGAACCATGGGTTCCGAAACCCATGCCCTTTCCTCCCAAACCATCCAAGAAAAGGATGATGAGGATTTTGAGCGCTTTGCTGAAATGATTAGACCTATCTTTTTGCGTATGCGTTTTACTGATATGCTTAAAATGAATCCTTATGCTAAGTATATGAAGGATATTGTTACAAATAAAAGAAAGATACCGAAAGCTGAAATTTCCTGCATGCTTGCCAATTATACTTTTAAAGGTGGAATACCTAAGAAACTTGGAGATCCAGGAGTACCAACTATACCATGCTCCATTAAAAGAAACTATGTTAGAACCGCTTTATGTGATCTTGGAGCCGGTGTTAGTGTTATGCCTCTCTCTTTATATCATAGGGTTGATTTTAATAAGTTGACACCTACTGAAATATCTTTGTAAATGGCTGATAAGTCAACTTCTATACCTGTCGGTATTTGTGAGGATGTGCCTGTTGTGGTTGCAAACGTTACTATTTTAACAGACTTTGTTATTCTTGATATTCCCAAGGATGATAGTATGTCCAGTATCCTTGGTAGACCCTTTTTGAATACTGCATGGGCTGTTATTGATTGCAACAAAGGCTATGTCACTTTTCATGTTAATGGTAATGAGCATACGGTACAGTTTCCGAGGAAACAACCTCAAGTCCACAGTATAAACTCTATTGGAAAAATTCCATCGATTGTTATTGGAGGTTTTGAATTTCCTCTTCCTACTGTCAAGAAGAAATATGATATTCTTATTATTAGGGATGTGCATATCCCCGTTGAGGTAACCTAGTGTTATTCGAAATTTCTCTGGTTCCATGTTATTCGGAATGAGTTTGTTAACAAGACTTGATCAACCTTGTTAGTGGATTCCTTTTGATGAGCATCAGATGGATGAAGTTAGAAAGCACAACACTCTGTACCCTCCTTTTACTTTCTGTTATTTATATTAAATAAAGCAAAAATAGTATTTTCTGTCTGTTTTCTGAATTTTCCGTGCAATGAAAAATACCCCGAAAATAAGAGTTCTCCAAATGCCCTGAAAATGAAATATGATTTTTTTCTAGAATATTTGAGAATATCTGGCACTGACAACACATCAGGGGGAGGGTGCGCCCCTGCCTTTTGGGCCCCTGGTGGCCCCCTCCACTTATTCCAGCCACCACATACTCCTTCCTCCCAAAAAATCACCAACCAGCTCAAGCACGAGTTCTAGCTCATCTTGCTGCCATTTTCGATCTCCTTGCTCAAAGCTCCACTCACAAAATTGCTTTGGGGGATTGTTCTTTGGTATGTGACTCCTCCAATGGTCCAATTAGTTTTTGTTCTAGTGCTTTATTTATTGCAAATTTTTGTTGCTTAGGTGAGCCTGTTCTTGAGCTTGCTTGTCAAATTTATATGGTCCCAAGTAGTTCTAATGCATGATATAGTCTCTAGGCATTTGTGGGAGTAGTTGCTACCAACTTTGTTGAGTTTGGTTCACTTTTATTTTAAGTTACTAAAAATTTCAGAAATTTTTCAGAGGAAGAAATATGTTTAGGAAAATGTACCAAGGTGGTTCTTCAAGAAATATGTTCATGGAAATATTCCTACAGGCAGCTTGGAGCATCTGGAAAGAGAGAAATAACAAGCACTTCAGAAGCATCACCCGCACTTTGCTCTCCTGGCTTGAGTGTTTTAAGCATGATTTTAGCCTCCTTCAGCATAGAACTAAGAGAGACTTTATTCTCTCCTTTATACAAAACTTAGAACCTCCTTGATTCTTCCACCAATAAAAGTAGCTGCTAATCCCTCCCAAAGTGGAGGATTAGCACCCTGTAACTACACCATGTACATTGTATTCTAGTTTTGAGTAATACAAACACAGTGGGAGCCTCTCCCACTGTCTGGTTACTCAAAAAAAGGACCCAGGCCCGCAATACGTGAGCTGGACCATGAACCACCAAGAGAAGCTCAAGTGCGGCCTTGTGAGTGGCCGCCAGAAGATTTCATGGTTCAAGTAGGAATTAAGGAGGAATTTGATGCATATGTGCGTAATGCTGAACTCGAGGGCTTCATGCTAGATAAGTGCCCTCAGTATTATTACCTAACTGATTCCTTTGTGAGAAGGTTCAAATTTTCATCTTCACGTAATTCTCACACTGTCCTATTTGATATCTATGGTAAATATTATACTATGGACTTAGAGGATTTTAATACTGCTTGTAAACTTCCGCAGTGGGGTAGTGCGAGTGAACCTCGCAAATCTGAGTTTAAAGATTTTCTTGCTAGTATCACTGTGGGGGAATCTAGAGAAATAACACAAGCTACCATAGGGAGCATTCATTTTCCTGCTATACATTATTTTGCTCTCTTTATAGGTAGATGCATAAATGGTGAGGATGAGGCATGCCACATGTTTGTCCAGATCTTACTGTTCTCAAGAGTGCTTTTTTAGGAGATAAACAATATAACTTGGGGGCCATTGTTGCATGAAGGTTGCATAATAATGGTTTAAGTGGAGACTTGTTTGGTGGAAATTATGCAACCCGTGTGGCTAATTTTCTTGAGATACCCATACATGAAAATGATATGGAATTGCTTCCCACTTATCTAGGTTATGAGGCTATGGTTCGCCATCAGTTTATTGAGAGGAATGAACAACCTCTCCAGTACCGACTAATGTTTGACAGGCGCCACATTTCCCATGTTGCTCTCCCTGCTCCTACTTTCTTTGACTTTCAGACAAAAGGGATATATATTATAACCAGAGAGGAGGCGAACGAGTATAAGAGGAGGACTGAGGTAGCTCGCCTCCAAGCGGCAGCTCATGAGGCAATAGCTGCTGCATCAATGTACAACCCCAACTACAACTTTGGATATCCGCCAGGCCAGCCGTGGCCCTAGACTAACTTAGGCCAAAAGCCTAAGCTTGGGGGATTACGTATTTCTCACCGACATTACATTCATGTTCACACATTCATTTTAGTTGTCGGTGCTCATACTTTTTCATTGTAATATCCATGCTAGTTTATTTTGTTTTTCTCGCTTTCTTCTTGTGTGCTTGAATAACCTTAAGAAAAACCAAAAAAAATAGTTGTAGATTTTAGCTAGTTTACTTTTCATGCCTGTAGTAGTAATAATTAAAAGAAAACCCAAAAGTATTTCCCGATCTTCTTTTGCTTGTTGGGAGCTTTCCCGTGTAAATAGTTTTGTTTCATTCCTTTTCTTTGGGGTCGAGAGGAGAAGACCATAATGAAAATGTTGAAGTGGATCTTATATGCATTATTGTAGATTTAACCAAGAGCCCATATTACTTGTCTTCTCATGTGTATTAAATGCTTGGAGATTCCAGCTTAGTCCAATGCACATGCACTATTATTATTTGATAATAATAATAATAATTTTCATGATGATATATGATGGACTGATTGAGATGAGAGAAGCTGGTATGAACTCGACCTCTTTTTTTGTAAATATGATTAGTTCATCGTTCCTGATTCAGCCTATTATGAATGGACATGTTTGCAATGACAATTAGAGATTATAGTTGCTTATGCCATGCTTAATTAGCTATGAGCTTATAATGGTTTACCTTGCGTGCCAACATGCAATTAAAATGGTTGTGATGTGGTATGATAGGATGGTATCCTCCTTTGAATGATTCGAGTGGCTTGACTTAGCACATGTTCACGCATGTAGTTGAAACAAAATCAACATAGCCTCCACGATATTTATTTTCATGGTGGATTATATCCTGCTCATGCTTGCACTCAATGTTTATTAATTTTAATGCATGTTCATGATTGTTGTCGCTCTCTAGTTGGTCGCTTCGGTCTTTTCTAGCCTTCACTTGTACTAAGAGGGAATACTTCTTGTGCATCCACTTCCATAAACCCCAAATTTATTCCATATGAGTCCACCATACCTTCCTATATGTGGTATCTACCTGCCGTTCCAAGTAAATTTGTATGTGCCAAACTCTAAACCATCAAATGAAATTATGTTTTGTATGCTCGAATAGCTCATGTATCAACTAGGGTTGTCTGTATCTTCCATGCTAGACGGGTTATTCTCAAGAGGAGTGGACTCCGCTCCTCACTCACGAGAAAATGGCTGGTCACCGGGATGTCCAGTCCCATTCTCTAAGCAAATCAAATCAAAGTAATTGCAAACAAAACTCCCCCGGGATTGTTGTTAGTTGGAGGCACCCGTTGTTTCGGACAAGCCATGGACTGATGCTTGGTTGTTGTCGTGGAATTGTCACGGCAGATGTCCTCGTGAAAGGACTTAGTCGCAGGGCCATCGTACGGGTTAACTCAGAGGGTTTAAAGCGGACACAAAGACACGGGAGTTATACTAGTTCGGCCCCTTCGATGAAGGTAAAGCCTACGTCTAGTTGTGATGGGATTGATGTGATTTGGCGACTAGGGAGCAATAACCGCCTAAGCCTCGAATTGTATGCATACGTAAACCGCGCCCGGGTCGTCCCCTTATATACGGGTTGGCCTTGGCGGTCTCTGAGTCCCGATCCGGCTCATACAAGTGTCCGGCTCAGTCTCTTCTCTCTTATCTTGCAGCACAAGTTACATGATTAAGGCGGTTTACATATATGGACCCTAATCCGCCTCTGGGCTCTGGGTCGCGTGCCTTCGTGGGCCCTAATTATAGACGAGGGTAAACCGGCCCCTTCAGGGCGGTTTATATTCAGCAGTTATATCCCCAACATTAGGCCCCAGATTGACTTGAACCGGTTCATGTTAATCTTCAACATCTTTAGGAAATTCTGAATCTGCCTTCGCATTTCGTAAACCACCATCTGCTTGAACCGCCATGACGTCATCTTCCAACCACCGCAGCTGGGCGCCTTGACGTCATCTTTAACAAAGAAATCCAAACAGTAAGATTCTCTTCATTTAATGCTATCCCGGAAATCGAGGCGACCGTTGCGCCATCCGCCGTTTTTGACTCCTCGATTCTCGCGCTTGTTAATTACCCCGTTTCCTTATAAATAGACCGGCGGGCCCTTTCTCTTCTTCTTCCGCGCTTCTTCTTCCTCGCGACGCTCCAGCTCTGAAGCTCCGCCGCCGCCTCCGACCTTCGAACGCCGCGTCAGCGCCAGGCCGCTGCATCAACCTGATTGGACCAGAAGCTCTTGGCGCTCCTCCGTTGTTCTGCGCATCTGGTAAGGCCCCTCTTCAAACCCTAGATCCGCATCTGAAGGTCCCTGTTCATCTTGTAGTTCATCTTAGTTTCCTCATACCCGCTCTGCTATGGCCGTATGACTCAACCGTAGTATACATCCTGTGCGGCGGCCTTTCTGCCGTCAGTTTAACTCATTGTGCATCTTTCATTTTGTTCAGATCCTCTTGTTTAGAACGCACGAACCTTCCCGCCCTTTATGAGGCTTGCATAGGTCGCCCTAATTTTTCTTACTGAATCTTCGATAGATCTAAATTACCTCCATTTGCATGTGAAATCTGTTTCTGTCCACACTTAGTAGATTTTCCAGTTCTGTCTCTTTGGGCGGTTTTGACCTTTGATAGCTAATCCGTCACTCCATTAGTCCTCAGTTAAACCGGAATTGGAAACTGGCTGCCGAATCGCCGGTTTAACATTGTATAATGTGTCTGAATCATCAATGGTGAATCGTTCTCCTTTCCTTTCGCAGTTTAGTCTTCCGGAATGGCCAAACAATTCTCAGCTTGCAATTGGGTCCGGTCTAAAGGTCAGCGAGGCGCAACTCAACGGATGCGTCACCTTTGGCGCTTTATCTTCAAAAATGTCCTCCTTTGGCGGGTTAGGACGCGAATGCCCTCCGATCCGCAAGAAGGAGAAGTAATTGTGTTTGTGCAGCACTTAGACCGGGATTCTGCCCGCCGGATCAAAATTCTTAGGGATGTCCTTGCAAGTTTTCAACTCCATCCACAGGATATTGGTCCGAACTCGTGTCAAATATATGCAATTTCCAAGTGTTACGTGAAGTCTATCTTCAAGAAGAACCATCTGTGGAGCTGTTCCGGATTTCTTTCACTTGAACCGCCGTACAAAATTTTCGGATGGTCCTAACACGGAGCTGGGCGGCGTTTCAATCCAGAAAAGGAAGGAAGTAGATTTTCCTCATGCCAAACACCATAGCCATCCGAAAGATTGGAACCAAACCTGGTTCTACTGCCGGACTACTGCTCCTGACAACGAAAATCCTTTGCCGGATTACTGTCCTCACCGGCTTAGCAACCATCATCCGTTGCCTTTACGCTTGACCGCCACGGAACGGAAGAATTTTGCCCCTCAAATCATCAAACTCCGGGCTTTAATGGCCAACGGACTAACTGGTGTGGACCTTGTGCGATCTTTGGGTTTCTTGGGGCATCTTGCCATTAAGCCGCCGCCCGGATTGATGCACGAATACACTGGCAGCCTCCAAGATCCTCAAAGGCGTCACGAGCTACCGATAGCGAGCTTGAAGTCACAGAGGCGATAAAGAGGCTGCTTGATGAACCGATCTACATGCGCAGCCAAACCGGATTGGCTCCATTCCGTGTGGCCAACAAACCGCTGTGATGAGCTCTACTCACCGCTTTTCCGACATTATTGCCTTATTGATATATATTAATCCTTGGTACCTCTCGGGCTAACGGTTCATACAGAGCGGACCAAACCGCCCGGGCTCGGCGTGTAAAGTCCAAGACCACCAAGAAGGCTGGTAAGAGGAAAATCGCCGAAGTCTTCTGATCCGCCGGAAGACGAAGATTCAGAAGCTGAGGTGAAGCTTGATATCCTCACGAGGGAGTCGCCGTAAACCGGCTCTCCCTTTGTGTTTCTTCTTGCTTGTAGCTTGTTCCTTTTATTCTTCCTTTTACTGACAATTTTAACTCGGGATGATCTTTGAAGCCAGTCATGCCGACCATGTTGAGGTAATCTTTCTTTCTTCGAATCCGACCTCGTGCGGTTAAGAGAATTCGCCGACAGTCCGGAAAGTGAAAAAATCTCATTCCTATGCTCATGTGGATCCAAACCTTTCCTTGAAGACACGGCCAGGCTGAAGCGCCATACAACCCGGCACGGTGGTCGTGATTACCTCATCCGGTTTACGAGATACACCAACCGGAAGCGTCGTCGAGAGGTGATTTGTTCTCTGAAAAGCGTTATCCTTTAAAGGTTTCTTCCGATGTCCTCTCAATCTGTCGACCCGAATTATCAGGCCTCTTCCAACTCTTACGGCGGTTCATCAACCACGCATAGCGCCACCGCTTAAAGTTGCTGCAGGGTAAGCACCATACTTACATCCCGCCAAGTCGGTTTACACTTGCGTTGGTCGGTTTATCTTATTCTAATTCTGAACATTGCAGCACCAAGGCTCGCTTGAGTAAAAAAGCGAAAACCCTTGATCCTACTGCGGATGTTGATCCGGAAAAGATCCCAGAGCAGCATGGCGAAAATCCTGAAGTCGTGAAAGATAGCTCTGCCGGGTTGAACCAAGTTGACAACGCTGATCCGCGTAACTTGAGCTGGACGCCCAAGTGGAAACCTCACATCCTGCTCCATCGAGTCCGGTCACAGAGCGGGTCGTAATTATTGAACCGCTGAGCCCAAAGAAGATCGCCAATCTGGCCAGCCCGAACAAAAATGATGACGTTATAGTGACGGGCACTGGCTACACCACCCCTAGCCAACTGGTCGCTTTAGCAAAACACATCACCAAGGAAAAGTCTACCACCATGAGTAAAGAGAAGGGGAAAACCGATCTGTCAGCTTATGACAACCTCTCTGCCCAAGAACTTCACTCCGGCTTTCTGAACCGACTCTACACAAGTCGTGACTTGAAGCCGATGCAGTAAATCACATGAAGGACCGCTATGAGGTAAGAAGTTATGCCTCTCTTGTACTTTTTGCTGTGTAGTAGCCCCCAAGGGTCGGTTCAACTTAGCATAGTTAAACCGGCACTTAACTTTGTATAGAACCCATACGCTTTAAACTTCATTGCCGGAGCCCCCAAGGGTCGGTTCAAGTTAGCATAGTTAAACCGGGACTTAAGTTCTGTATCCCCATAGCAAACTGAGATCAACTAGCCATTAGCCCCCAAGTGCCAAGTTGAATATTTGTATTGAGCTTGGGACTTTGTAATGAAACAACTAACGTGCTCCCTTTGTTATCAGAATGAAATATACCAGCAAACCGTACAACTCAAGGACCTGCGTGCCAATCTGGAAACTCAACAAGCAGAAACCACCAAGGCCAAGGATGAATTGAAAACTGCCTTGGCCACTATGGAACAATTTGAAGGAATGGTATAAATCCGAGTAGGCCAACGGGACATCGAGAGGACCGATTTGAAAAAGCAGGCGGAAGATCTTTGAGCGGCTCTTAAACCGGTGACGGAAGAGCTGACCAGACTAAAGCGCCAGATTCACGCCATGACCTCTGCCATCTTTGGTAAGAAAATTTGCACTGATTACCCATGTTGTGATGTTTCCTCCGGTTTAACCTGACTTGTCTGCAACTGGTACAGGGAAGCGTATCGCTCATTTGGGCTCTGATGTGCGGAAGAAGCTCAAGGCCGCTTATACGCTGATTGAGCAGCTGTATACCGGCGCCCAGCGAGTCATATGTGCCACATCGTATGACAACACAGCTCCGTCCTTGATCAAAGATACGCTGGACCGGCTATCCATGATTCCGGCACAGCTTGAAGAGTTGAAACGATCCGCGGCCCGGGCTGGCACTTTACTGGCTCTAACCCGCGCTAAGGCGTGGATAGCGGACCTTGATCCGGCTGACATAGCCAAGGGTTTCCCCAGCGCTCAAGAGAACGGCGAAGCCTTCGATAATGACGCCCTGAAACGAATAACAAAGGAGATGCGTCCACTGGCGAGTCAACTGGCAGCAGAAGCCAACCTGGCGGTTCACCGCTCTTTCTCTGACGCGAACAACAAGCGGGTGGAGTTTGTCATTCGAAGTGCGAGCCTTGTTCCCCAATCCGTAAGCACACTTATGCCCACGACGTTGATCCGGCTGACCTTATAAGTGAAGAGGCTGTCTTTCAGGCCTTAACCCGGATTGACTGGTCCACCAATGACTTCCGGCCTTTGGGTGATGAAGAGGAAGAAGTTGAACCGACGCTGGATGCCCCCTCTTCCTCACGTCAACCCGGCGAGGAAGCTTAATCCGCCAAGCCAGGTGATGCATCGAAACTGCTAGTCATAACGCCATCACGAAACACGGGCCTTGGAAGGCTTTGTAATAGAATAGCTAGCACTTTGTTTTTGAACATGCCTTTATGCCCTTAGTCACGTAACCTTTGCGCGGAGGTCTTGATACTTTGGTTTGAAGAATTGAAACCTTCAATGCATTTTACTGCAATCACAAACTCTTAAACCGCCACGGCGGCTTATGTCGCCGACCCGGCGTGTGACGCCTATATATTTATATAAGAAAATATTGATGTATCTGATCAAAATTTTGTGATACAAAAATACACCTTGTTGTCGGGCATGCAGTTGGCTTAGCCAATCTTGAGGCAGAGGTTGTATAAACCATTACCGTCGAAAACAACCCCTGTGTTTATAATGCCGGTTTACCGTGTAAACCGTGTCGGGTCATGACAAGCCCCCTGTTACTCCATAATGGGATGTTAACAGAAAAAGTCAAACCGAAACAAATATCTCCGGATTAAAAATGGACCGAATTTTGTTAATTGACAGCTTGAACCGGTTTAAAAATGTTATCGGTTTAAAAAGGTCAATAAAAATCAAATAACAGTTATGAAACCAATATGGAAGAACAGGCAATGATAAAACCGTTTGCAAGAAGAGGCTTTACTGAGCCGATCGGATGGTGTTACCATGGTTGGGCGGGACCAAGCTCCCCATAAGGTGTAGCTATGGTTCAAGTCAGCCAGCCCCCAAGCTGAAACCGTGGCATTATGCCGATCAAGTGGCATGGCAATGGTTCGGGTTCGACCAAGCCCCAAGTGACTCTATGACATTTAGGCCGACCAAGAGGCGTGGTTGGTTCAGATGTGACCATGTCCCCAAGTGATCTGGTGGCTTTAGCCCATCAAAAGGTGTTGCATTGGTTCGGACACGACCAAGCCCCAGATGACAAAACTTACGAAAATCAAGATCAAGGGCTAAACGGAGGTTGCTTTGCGACAACCACTCCATGTACCCAAACCGGATTTTCTGAGCGGATACCCCGCTTTAGCCGAGGCTCCGGTTTATTGCTTTGATTCAAAATATATACATTGTCATAATATGTACATAAGTAGAGCCGATGGCTCGGTATAATAAGGCGAAGATGAGCTATATTCCATGGCTCGTTGGTCTCCTCTTCGGCGTGCGTGAGTCTTTTTCGCTCTCGAACATCAATCGAGATAGTATGACCCGTTGTGCAGATTCTTGCTGACCACAAAGGCCCTTCCCAAGGTGGGGATAGCTTGTGCATATCATGCGGTCCTGAATGAGCGAAGCACCAAGTCTCCTTCACGAAAGGTTCTGGTTTTAACCCGGCAAGGCTGTGATACCGGCGAAGATCCTGCTGGTAAATCGCCGAACGAGCAGCCGCCATATCTCGCTCCTCATCGGTCGATCCAAAGCGTCCTGCCATGCAACCGCTATCTGCCTCAACATAGGCTGCCACGCGAGGTGAATCATGACGGATATCGGCTGGGAAGGACCGCCTCCGCTCCATAGACCATAAAGAGCGGTGTGTATCCAGTGGATCTGTTAGGGGTAGTATTGATACTCCATATCACGACGGTAACTCTTCTACCCAACAACCCGGCGTCCTCGTAAAGGGACCATAAGCCAGGGTTTGATACCTCTCAAGATCTCTGATTAGCTCGTTACCTTGACCATTGGACTGCGGGTGGGCCCTTTGAAGAAAGCGTCAAGCGGATGTGCTCACGTTCACAAAACTCTTTCATGGCACCCTTGGACAAATTGGTGCCATTATCCGTGATGATACTATGCGGAAATCCAAACCGGAAGATCACCCTTTTATGAACCGAACCGCCGTGGCGCATCACACTTGCTAATGTGCTACGCCTCGACCCACTTTGTGAACTTGTCAGCTGCGACCAGCAAGTGTGTTTTCTTGTCCTTGGACCTTTTAAAGGCCCCACCATGTCCAGCCCCAAGTAGCAAGCGGCCAAGTAATTGGAATCATCCTCAATTCACAGGCGGTATGTGAACGCGTCTAGAAAACTTCGGCAACCATCACATCGCTGACGGATCCTCCGCATCGGCATGGGCGGTCAACCAATAAAAACCATGGCGGAACGCTTTGGCAACCAAGGATTTTGAACCGGCGTGGTGACCACGGTCCCCTTCATGGATCTCACGCAATATCTCACAGCCTTCCTCGGGGGACACACAACGCTGAAACGCATACGACACACTACAATGATGCAACTCGCCATTAACAATGGTCATAGACTTAGACCGCGAACTACAGCCAGACCCAGCGTCTCATCTTACGGTAACTTCGCCCGTGTCATGTATGCCAAATAAGGGAGGCGTCCAATCCGGAATAGCGTGTAAGGCTACTACCAAGCGAGCCTCCGGATCGAGAATAGCCAAATCTACTTCATCGGGAAGCTTGGTGACGGATTGTGCGATACATCAAGGAAGACATTAGGCGGGACCGGTTTACGTTGAGAGCCCAGCCGGCTTAAAGCGTCCGCCGCTTCGTTCTTCCGACGATCCACATGGTCCACCTGATATCCTTCAAAGTGTCCTGCAACAACATCCACCTCTCGACGATACGCAGCCATGAGTGGATCTTTGGAATCCCAAGTACCTGATACTTGCTGGGCCACCAAGTCCGAGTCACCAAAGCACTTAACCCGGCTTAGATTCATCTCCTTAGCCATCCGGAGACCATGGAGCAAAGCTTCATACTCAGCTGCATTGTTAGTACATGGGAACATTAAGCGGAGGACGTAACAAAACTTTTCACCTCGTGGGGAAGTCAATATAACTCCAACCCCCGAGCCCTCCAATTGTCTGGACCCGTCAAAGTGGATGGTCCAATAGGTATGATCCGGCTTTTCTTCAGGTGCTTGCGACTCCATCCAGTCATTAATGAAATCCACAAGTGCCTGAGATTTTACTGCCGTCCGAGGTACATCTCAGTAAACCGTGCGGCCCAAGCTCTATGGCCCACTTAGCAATCCGTCCGATTGCTTCTCGGTTACGTATGATATCGCCCAAAGGAGCTGAACTAACCACCGTGATGGGATGCCCTTGAAAATATTGCTTGACTTCGACTTGCCATAAAAACTCCATATACCAGCTTACGCCAATGCGGATATCTTCGCTTAGACTCAATGAGCACCTCGCTGATGTAATAAACTGGCCGTTGAACCGGATATTCCTTCCACCTCCTTCCGCTCTACCACAATGGCTACGCTTAACCGCCCGGCATTAGCAGCAACATATAATAGAAGCGGCTCTTTGTCAATGGAATGGCGAGAACGGCGGGTTGGCCAACTGCCGCTTTAAATCCTCAATGCTTCATCGGCGGTGAACTCGGACAAACTGATCCGTCTTCTTCAAAGATCTGGTACAAGGGAATGGCCTTCTCTCGAGGCGGTGATAAACCGGCTTAAGCGGCGGCAATGCGACCCGCCAATCGCTGGACATCATTGATACACCGGTTTAGCCAAGGAGGTGATAGCCGTAATTTTCTCTGGATTAGCTTCAATCCCCCTGTTGGACACAAGAAAACCCAATAACTTGCCTGCCGGAACACCGAAGACACACTTGGCCGGGTTGAGCATCATCTTGTACAACCGCAAGTTGTCAAAGGTTTCTTTTAGATCCTCAATCAACGTTTCCTTCTTCCTTGACTTAACCACAATGTCATCCACATAAGCATGCACGTTACGGCCGATCTGTCCGTGTAAGCAATTACATGCATAGCGGCGATAAGTTGCTTAGGCGCTCTTGAGCCCAAAAGGCATAGATACATAGCGAAGGCTCCAAAAGGAGTGATAAGCGCCGTCTTCTCCTGGTCTTTAACCGCCATCTTAATCTGATGATATCCAGAATACGCATCCAAAAAGCTCAAACGCTCACAACCCGCCGTAGCATCAATAATCTGATCAATGCGGGGGAGGGAGAAAGGATCTGCTTGACAAGCCTTGTTAAGATTTGTGTAATCCACACACATGCGCCAAGTGCCATTCTTCTTAAGGACCAACACCGGATTAGCAAGCCACTCTGGATGGAAAACTTCAATGATAAACCCTGCCGCTAAAAGCCTGGCAACCTCCTCTCCAATGGCCTTGCGCCTTTCCTCATTAAACCGGCGAAGAAACTGCTTTACTGGTCTGTACTTGGGATCAACATTAAGAGTGTGCTCAGTGAGTTCCCTCGGTACACCTGGCATGTCAGAAGGTTTCCATGCAAAAATGTCCCGATTCTCACGGATGAACTCGATGAGCGTGTTTTCCTATTTAGGATCCAAGTTAGCACTGATGGTGAACTGCTTGGACGAATCGCCGGGCACAAAATCAACAAGTTTAGTCTCAGCCGCCGATTTAAACTTCAAATACGGATCGTGCTCTATAGTTGGCTTCTTCAACGGGGTCATATCCGCCGGATCAACATTGTCCTTATAATACTTTAGCTCTTCAGTGGCACAAACCGACTCGGCGTAAGCCGCATCACCTTCCTCGCACTCCAAAGCGATCCTGCGGCTCCCATGAACCGTTATCGTCCCTTTGTGACCCGGCATTTTTAGCTGCAAATAGACATAACAAGGCCGGGCCATAAACTTAGCATAAGCGGCCGCCCAAACAGGGCGTGGTAAGGGCTTTGAATTTTCACCACTTCAAACGTCAATGTTTTCGATCGGGAGTCATGTTCATCCCCAAAGGCCACCTCCAGAGCTATCTTACCGACCGGGTATGCTGACTTGCCAGGCACTACACCGTGAAACACCGTGCTGGACGGCCTGAGGTGCTTATCCGTTAACCCCATACGTCGGAAGGTCTCGTAGTACAGGATGTTGATGCTGCTTCCTCCATCCATAAGCACCTTTGTAAACTTGTATCCTCCCACCTGAGGTGCCACTACTAGGGCTAGCTGACCTGGATTGTAAACCCGGGGAGGATGATCCTCTCTGCTCCACACAATAGGCTGCTCTGACCAGCGCAGGTAATGCGGTGCGGCCGGTTCAACAACATTATTTGCCCGCTTGAAGTTTTTGGTCTCGCTTGTCCAAGCTGGTGGTAAAGACATGGTACTGCATCCACCGTTCAAGCGCCGGATTACTTTGATAACCCGACTGCTGCTGTTGTTGATTGTAACCCCCTTGGCTCTGCTTGTTCTGATTGTCCTGCGCACCCGGATTACCACCGAACCCTGGACCGGAATTTCCTCCACCGTAACCCGGGGCGGACCCCGAACCGCCGCCGGGCCCGTGATCATACCGGAAAGCATTAGAGTTTTTGAACTCCTGCATAATATAACAATCCTTCCAGAGGTGGTTTGCCGGCGCCTCCTTCATCCCATGCTTCGGACAAGGTTGATTCAATAGGTAATTCAAACGATCCGGATTGTGACCTGGCGCACCGCCCCGGTTTGACTGCTTACCCTTGCGCCGTTGACCCTTGTCCTGCGCGTTGGTGTTGGCTACGAAGCCCATGTTACCATTTGCCTTACGCTTGTTTTCTCCATTACCTGCCGACTGATGCTGCTGGCCTCTGGAGTTGCTATTCTGTTTTCCCTTCCCTATTTCGTCATCCTCCTCAGACTCGGGATCCTTGGTACTATCAGAATCGGCATACTTTACCAAAACGCCCATGAGAGTGCCCATGTCATTGCAAAAACGCTTCATGCGACACAGCTTCAACTTTGGCGGTTTGAACCGGCGATTGGCTTCTTGGGTTAAGATCGCGGAATCAGGGTTGATCCGGTGCGAAGAATGTAAAACTTCCGAGACGCCGACGCACCCAATGGGTTGTGGATTCTCCCTCTGCTGGACACAAGCCGCCAAATCCACCACAGACATGGGCTGTTTACAGGTGTCTTTGAAATTTTGAATGAACCAGGTCCGCAACTGGGTCCATGAACTGATCGAGTTGGGCGGCAAGTTCTTCAACCAAGTACGGGTCGTGCCTTCCAACATCATGGTGAAATACTTCGCACACACCGCTTCATCGACATCCAGCATCTCCATGGCCCTCTCATAGCTTTCTATCCACGCTTCTGGAGCCAAATCGGCGGTATAATTGGGCACCTTGCGTGGCCCTTTGAAGTCTTTGGGCAAACGTACATTGCGTAAAGCGGGGACGAGGCAAGGCACCCCCAAAGAGCCAGATGAGACCCTAGGTTCAAAGATGGTCGGATGAACCGGCGCGAGCTGATGATCCTCATGTTGTGCTGCCAACTCGGCCTCCCTACGTGCCCTGGCCCGGTCCACCACCACTTGAGCGTCTTCGAAGCCACCCGCCGGGTTGTTGCCTTGCGAGGCGGAACCGCATAGCGCATTGCTTAATCTGGCCGGTTCGTCGGGCGCGCCGCTATAACTCCGGCTTGGGCGGGGTGGAGTGGATCCGATCGGCCGTATGAATATGCTTCTGTTGAGCGGGGCCGTCTGAGGAGCTCTTCGCCCGGCGGGTTTCTACCGCTGCGGTGAATCGCCTTCGGTTGGAATCGCCTCCAACCGTGCGCCGCCCGCATAACAAGGTTATCCATCGGGTTGGAGTAGTGACCGGAGGTGTCTGCACAGCTGAAGCGGCGCCCGGCATGATGGCAAGACAAACCTATCATACGGGGCTGAACCGTGGCGGCCGTCCAGTGCTTCCGGCGGTTCACCACCGTGGCGGATTCTTGGTCCCTTACAGGGTATTGAAGAGCTCTCTTCCCTCGAAAACCGAAGGTAAACGGGATCTGTACTTTCTTTTCATGACTTCATGTGACGCGCTCTGATCCAGCATGAGCCTATAAGCCTGCGCATCCAAAGCGGCTCGTTTCGCCTCCATCCTCACGTCCGCGGCTGCCAGATCCGCTTTAGCCTTAGTGATTTGTTCCTTCACCTTTGCAATCTCCGCGTTGTGCAGGTCACGATCCGCGGATTAACCTCTGCCATGAGCACAGCCAATGCGTCGAATAGCTCTGATAAAACCTGAGCCGGCGGGCGCACAGGGCCTCCTTCCCCGGCTGCCATCGCCGCTGCTGAACCGGCGACCATCGGCGCCGCGGTCGAAGAGTGAAGCGTCGCTTGTGTACCGGCCATGAAGATCCCAACCCGGTTGGGTAGATCAAAGGGGTCCGGAATACTCTCACCGTCGGAACAGCCCCCGATCTGGCCATCTTGCAACTGGTACAGAGACTCGGTTTCTCCGGTTGACGACTCGTCATCAGAGTAAACAACGGTTTCGCCACTAGATGTTGATCCGCCCTCACAGTCTCCGTGGATGACTCCCACGAAAGCACGCTTGACAGCCGGTTTAGCCAGGGCAGGATTCTTCGCCCGCTGAGCCGTCTCGACGAGGTCGGTGCAGATGTCCGGCCCAGGCCCTGGCTCGCCGATCTTGCCGATGAACACGTGTATGCCACCAAAGGGGTCCGGTACCCGTATTCAATCGAGCGGCCTCGGGGCCCGATCTGCATCGTCGATGTAGAGCTTGCCTTGACGACTCTTAGTCATCCGCCCACAAGATAGCCTTCGAGTCCTTTGAACTTGCCCTCTAAGATCATCAAACCATCGATGCGATAGCCCCACGGTGGCGCCAAGCTGTCGTGGAATTGTCACGGCAGATGTCCTCGTGAAAGGACTTAGTCGCAGGGCCATCGTACGGGTTAACTCAGAGGGGTTAAGCGGACACAAAGACACGGGAGTTATACTAGTTCGGCCCCTTCGATGAAGGTAAAGCCTACGTCCAGTTGTGATGGGATTGATGTGATTTGGCGACTAGGGAGCAATAACTTCGCCTAAGCCTCGAATTGTCTGTCTCTAAACTGCCCGGGTCGTCCCCTTATATACGGGTTGGCCTTGGCGGTCTCTGAGTCCCGATCCGGCTCATACAAGTGTCCGGCTCGGTCTCTTCTCTCTTATCTTGCAGCACAAGTTACATGATTAAGGCGGTTTACATATGTGGACCCTAATCCGCCTCTGGGCTCTAGGCCGCGTGCCTTCGTGGGCCCTAATTATAGACGAGGGTAAACCGGCCCCTTCAGGGCGGTTTATATTCAGCAGTTATATCCCCAACAGTTGTGGTGGGGGAGTATAAACTTTACCATTCTGCTTGGGAACCGCGTATAATGTGTATAGCATGGAAGATATCGAGTTCTCTCAGTTGTTATGTTGACAATCAAAGTATGCCGCTCAAAATATCATTCATCTCTAATTCAAAATCGAGCTCTGGCACCTCTACAAATCCCTGCTTCCCTCTGTGAAGGGCCTATCTATTTACTTTGATGTTGGTCATCACCCTCTTATTAAAAAGCACCAGTTGGAGAGCACCGCTGTCATTTGCATGCATTACTATTAATTTATATTGGGTTTGACTGGATCTCTTTTACCATGAATTACAATGTTTAGTCAGTGCTTGATCTTCAAAGGTGCTTTGCATCTATGTTTTGCGGTCTCATAAAGGGATAGCGAGATACCATCTTCAAAGGTGCTTTGCATCTTGTTATATCATATTATGATTGTTTTGAGGAAGTGTTGTCATCCGAGATTTATTATTATTGCTCGCTAGTTGATTATGCCATTGATATGAGTAAACATGAGACCTAAATGTTATTGTGAATATGGTTAGTTCATAATCTTTGCTAAAACTTGAATGCTGGCTTTACATATTTACAACAACAAGAGCAAACAGAGTTTGTAAAACTTTTTCTTTATCACTTTCAGTTTGTCAACTGAATTGCTTGAGGACAAGCAAAGGTTTAAGCTTGGGGGAGTTGATACGTCTCCATTGTATCTACTTTTCCAAACACTTTTGCCCTTGTTTTGGACTCTAACTTGTACGATTTGAATCGAACTAACCCGGACTGACGCTGTTTTCAGCAGAATTGCCATGGTGTATTTTTGTGCAGAAATAAAATTCTCAGAATGACCTGAAATTTCATTGAGAATATTTTTGGAATTAATAAAAAATATTGGCGAAAGAATCAAGGCCAGGGGGCCCACACCTTGTCCATGAGGGTGGGGGCGCGCCTACCCCGCTGGGCGCGCCCCCTGCCTCGTGGGCCCCTGGTGGTCCACCGACCTGAACTCCAACTCTATATTCACGTCCGGGGAAAAAAATCAGAGAGAAGGATTCATCACGTTTTACGATACGGAGCCGCCGCCAAGCCCTAAACTCTCTCGGGAGGGCTGATCTGGAGTCTGTTCGGGGCTCCGGGGAGGGGAATCCGTCGCCATCGTCATCATCAAACTTCTTCCATCACCAATTCAATGATGCTCACCACCGTGCGTGAGTAATTCCATCGTAGGCTTGCTGGACGGTGATAGGTTGGATGAGATTTATCATGTAATCGAGTTAGTTTTGTTAGGATTTGATCCCTAATATCCATTATGTTCTGGGATTGATGTTGCCATGACTTCACTATGCTTAATGCTTGTCACTAGGGCCCGAGTGCCATGATTTCAGATCTGAACCTACTATGTTTTCATGAATATATGTGTGTTCTTGATCCTATCTTGCAAGTCTATAGTCACCTATTATGTGTTACGATTCGTTAACCCCGAAGTAACAATAATCGGGATACTTACCGGTGATGACCGTAGTTTGAGGAGTTCGTGTATTCACGAAGTGTTAATGCTTTGGTCTGGTACTCTATTAAAAGGAGGCCTTAATATCCCTTAGTTTCCAATAGGACCCCGCTGCCACGGGAGGGTAGGACAAAAGATGTTATACAAGTTCTTTTCCATAAGCACGCATGACTATATTCGGAATACATGCCTACGTTACATTGATGAATTGGAGCTAGTTCTATGTCACCCTATGTTATAACTGTTGCATGAAGAATCGCATCCGACATAATTATCCATCTCTTATCCAATGCCTACGAGCTTTTCACATATTGATCTTTGCTTAGTTACTTACCGTTGCCACTGTTACAATTACTACAAAACTGCTACTGTTACTTTTGCCACCGTTACCGTTACTTCCATACAACTTTGCTACTAAATACTTTGCTGCAAATATTAAGTTATCCAGGTGTGGTTGAATTGACAACTCAACTGCTAATACTTGAGAATATTCTTTGGCTCCCCTTGTGTCGAATCAATAAACTTGGGTTGAATACTCTACCCTCGAAAATTGTTGTGATCCCCTATACTTGTGGGTTATCACTAATCATCCAAGATGCCCCTTCACTTCAAAGGTTGATCCTTGATTCTATTTATTCAGCGTTGCAAATAACCGTCCTCTCTGCGCCTAAACTGGAGACCTTCTCTGTAATAGATGATCTCTGTGCTCATTTCAAGATGGTGTTTGGCTCCACATTTCTTCAGGTACTTTATATTATCATCTACACTTGTAACCATCAGCTGCATTTTAAATTTCTTCGCATAAGTTATATATCATCTCGGAGTACACATTTTGTACTAATATTATGTTCTATGCTCAATGAAGAGTTTCTCCATGGATAGCCTATCAATGGTGCTGGATTCTGTCAAGATTTTATATATCCAAATGAATACTTTTGATCTAAACAAGATTATTGGCTTGCTGCAATGCTTTCCATGTCTGGAGAAGTTGTATATAAAGGTGATAATTTCACGCACATTGGAAGCCCGCATATAGTGTACTAGAATTAACAGTTCAGCTGTTGCTTTTTCCACACTCTTTTTTTAGACCTTAACTGTTTCAATATTCATGTCTATTTAGGCAACAGGACGGGGTAAGAAAGTTATAACCAATCGATGGATTCGTAAGCACCGGGATTTCCTCACTTCTCATGACATTCGATTGAAGACAATAATTCTAGAACGATATGTAGCCAACCATGCAAACACTAGATTTGTCACATTCTTCTTGCTGAATGCGACGTTACTATTGTACATCAGGCTTAAGTTTATCAGCAGCATGGTTTTGACGGATATGGATGTTGAAGAGCAAAAAAGGAGTTTCAAGTGGGCAAAAGAGCTTTTGAACGTGCTGGGCTTCTATTTACAACATATTATGGTCATAATCCAGTAAATTTTACGACCCATGATGTTCATTATATGGACCTGACCAATCCATTTGACTATGACTGCCAAAAACAGCGCTGGAGTTAGATGTTGTTGCCCTTTTCAACCTGGATTTTGTTTAAACCCTCGTGCTTTTGTATAGTTTGTAAGCTGGAGTTAGATGTTCTTGCCCTTTTCAACTCGGCTGTGACTATCATATTTTCTTTGAGACAAGGAAAATGGCTTGCCATTTGTTTAATTTAGAGTGCAATATTATAACAAATCCCAACCAAGGGAAATAACCTCACTCTCGTCGGCTGCTTGAGCCCACTGTGCATTACAGAAACAAAGTGATTAGCCCCCACCAGCACCCACAAACTTATTTCAAACTAGCACACCAATGGGCTGTAAATTTTCGTAGGAAAGGCTACAAGACCGTAACAGACTTGGATTCCGACATTTTGGACCCATGAGGAAATAGCCTATCCAAGGTGGCGTCGACTTACTAGCTAGTCAACAAACGATTCTTCCTACCAGCCGTTGGATTGACATCCAACATCTGTCGTGTAACTTCTATCTCTTGTCTTCTTCCTCCAGCCGCCAAAACCAAACCACCCCGTCGGCTCCGCCTGCTCCCGCCTACCATGCTGGCTGCACCTCCGCCGCCCAACCGTACCCTCCAACGTTGGCGAGTCCCTCCCTCTATTCCCAAGCAGGTCCTATTATTCTCCGGTGAGGTCTGCCCCAACACGCACCTGCACCCGAACTAGTCAACCCTCATACTCCCCTCCGCCTGTGACTGGACCGGGGCATCTTCCACGGCTCATGTTCGTTCCGTCCGAGGCCTAGCCGTCGCCCTCGGCCTTGGTTCGCTCGCCGTGCACGGTGTGCCGCCCTCGTGCGTTGTCAACATCGTCAACAATCGAGAGGAACAAGGAGATGACTGTATGTGCAGAGGATGACAGTAGGGACCCACCAGCGTCATGGCAGTATGCAAGCATGTGCCTCGTTATTACAAGCCCAAAAAATGGTTCCTCCTAATGGTTGGACATCTGGGCTCACGCCATTGTCAACGTAGTAAATAAATGAGAGAATTACACAACAAGCGGCTCACACCAGGGACCCAGCAGGTCGCGCAGTTGTTATTTACTTTTTTTAGGAACAAGCAGTTGTTATTTATACTAGTTTTAGCGATGGATAAGGGTCACAATGGGGTTGTGCGGGGGCTGTGGCCCGTTTAGCCAGGGTTTTATTTATGTTTACCACCTCATGAGCCCAGTTGTGTTTTTTTCTTGCTGAAAATGGCTAGCCCAATTCTATTTTTTTAAAGAAGTACCCAAACGAGGCCTACTTGCTTTATCAGCCCCGCTGGGCTGCATATCTTTCAAGACGAGGAGAGTTTTTTTTGGTTTGCCCAGAAATGGGTTGTAGATTTTTTAAAAACATCAAACTGGGAATTAGTTTCAACTTTTTTCATTACAAGATTTTAAATTCCAATGATTTTTATGCGTGGACAATTATTTGGATTTTATATTTATATAAATTATTTTTCAAAATAGTTTGAATGTGACTCGATATTTCGGGATTAAAAATAGTTGACCGCACCGAGATATGCAAAATTTCGTATAATTTTTAACTGTGGCCCCAATATGGGGCGTAATGCTAACAAAAAGAAGATTGTCGGTGTACAAAAAGAGGGGTACACTTTTTGTACCCCTATGATGTCTGCAGGGCAATGAGCCACGCCATGACCACACCAAGCAGGGCAAGGGAGGTGAGCCAGGGTAAGACCGAAGCCCAAGGTAGCTGGAACAACGCCAAGGCCAAGACCACGAAGAGCAAAGGGACGAAGCGGGCTCCCCCCCGGCAAGATCCTTGCCGGGGTCAGCCTTAGCAGCCCCGGCAAGACCCTTGCCGCGGCAGCTCGCCCCACGCCTACGGAGCGAGTCACCCTTGAGTCCACGGCCCCCACCATGGTCCACTATGTTGGGGGAAGGGCTCGGGAGACACCTCTGTGGTGGCATGCAGATCTTTGTGAAGAAAAATTCAAGATCAGATGAGCACTAGAAGACGACGACCCTTGGCAAGATCCCAGCCAAGGAAAACCATGAGACCCCCGGCAAGCATCTTGCCGGGGATGACAACGGGCGCCACGGCAAGACCCTTACCGGGGCCCCGGCAAGGCCCTTGCCGAGGACATCTACAGGGCCACCGTCAGACCCGCGCCGACCATGTCTCCACCACCGTTCACATGCAACTGCCGACCCAACCAACTGGGCAGACACCTGCGTGGCGGCATGCAGATCTTCGTGAAGACCCCACCACCGCGCCACCACAACTGCCTGCCTGCCTACATGGCATCGCACGCATCGCTGGCCAGGGCGCGTGTCAACACGAGGAGGAGCGGCGACGGACGGGACGGACTTCGCCCCCGTCCCCAATAAAGCAAGAGGACACCTAAGCAGACGCATTAAATGCACCTTGTCATGTAATGCGAGGGATAACCTTGCAACACTATGCCCTTTCCACCTCCTGTGTGCCACTATGGCAACCCCTTTTCCCTATAAAAGGAGGCCCGAGGCGACCAAGAGAGGGATTCGGCTTTTTGGAGCTCCTCACGCCCCATAGCTAGTTCAAGAACACAAATATACATCCACCAAAGCAGGAGTAGGGTTTTACGCATCTTCGCGGCCCGAACCTGGATAAACGAACCACGTGCTATCTGTTTGATCCGCTCTTCTCTCAATCGCGCGCCCCGCTAACCATAGTAGGGATTCTTGTGATCCCATAGGTGTCGTTTCCACCAACATCTTTGGCGCGACAGGTAGGGGTTTGTAGTTGTGAGAATCGGCTTTAGCAGTTAGTTCAGCGCCTCTTCATCGCCATGGCGCCCAGGAAGAAGACAACGGTGACGGTCGGCCCGTCGGGAGCCGGACGGCCCGTCCCGATGCGGGCGAGCAGCGGACCGGTCGCGGAGAGGACCCGGGGCGCAGCTCGCGAGCACCAGCACCACCGCGGCAGCCGGAGCTTGGGAGGCAGCGACGTTCGCGTGCTTGGCGATGAGCCACGCGTCGCCAAATCTAAAATGGAGCCAGGCCCTCCGCAGGCGGCGCAGGCCCCCCCAGAGGCGCCGTCGCACCGCCCGAAGGCAGCGCGGTGGCCTCGAAGACTCCCACGCCGGCGCCCACGGCGTACTCCTCTCAAGCTGCGCGCGACGAACGGCGTCGTCATGCCGAAGATCCCGGACGCCGCCGTGGAAGGAGCTCCGAGCACCACTCCCGGGACGTAGAAGACCTGCCCGCTCGCCGAAGCACTAGCGAAAACGGGGTGCGACCACGGGACCGTGATAGAGCTCCTTCTGACATGGTTAGAAGTCGAAGCGCGTCACGGTCCGTGCAGGTTTCACTGCCGCTCACGCCAGCAGAGGCCCTGGCGCGCGCGTAGTTGCTCCTCGACTTTCCTCCCATTACGGGGAAACTCGACGAATGGAGAGCTACCATCCGAAGCCTTGTTGCCGTCGCCAACAAGGACGAACCAGGTCTAGCGGGGCCCCCGGGTCGACGCTCCGATGGAGTCCCACGCACCAGCGGCGGGAGGACCGGCGGCGCCGCGGCCACGGTGCATTCGCCCCCTCCTCGCCCGGTACCGCGGATGTCGACTCGTCGCGACGTTACGGGCGACGACATCTCCATAGCGTCGTCCGACCCACGGACCCACTGTGACCAGCGTCAAGTTCTTCGGGAGCGAGCCCATGAAGACGCTCGAACCACCATCGAGCGCCGGCGCGGAGCGCGCCACCAGTCAGACAGGCGAGCAGGGCTTGCTGTGAACCACCCAGCACCGGAGAGCCCTGCAGGTCTACCTTATGAGGTAGGGTGTCCGGCTTTTACCCGTGAGCTGCGGCAGTTCAGTGGCCCACTCTCCGTACTTTCAAACCTGACGTTGGCGAGAAGTACAACGGCAAGAACCACCCTTCGGAGTTCCTCAGCATCTACACCATCGCGATGCAAGCTGCCGGAGCCCGCGATGATAAGGTGCTTGCGAATTACTTTCCATTGGCTCTTAAACCCAACGCCATGTCATGGTTGATGCACTTGCCAGTAGACTCTATTTCCTCTTGGTCAGATTTGTGCCATGAGTTTGTTGGTGCCTTTACTGGAGGCCACCAAGCCCATGGCCAAGCAAGCAACCTGCACGTCATCCCCCAGAAGGGAGGCGAGAGTCTGCGCAAGTACATACAGAGATTCAGCTGGGTACAGTACAATATCCCTGATGTTCATCCTGCCGCAATAAGCAGCGCGTTCCATCAGAACGTGCGCAACCGCAAGATGCGCGAAGAGCTGGCAATGAACAAGGTGAAGGATGTGGCCGAACTCGACGTCCTTGCCGACAGATGTGCCCGGGCTAAAGAGGGAAGGAAGTACCCTGGCGAAGATGCCGCCGTGGAAACCGACTCTTCAGACGAGGATACTGCCGCCCCGACAAAGAAAGGCCGGCGCCGCAATAGGAAGCGCAAGGGTAAAGTTGTGCTTGCCGTCGAGGAATCTGATGACGCCGGCTCCCCCAAGAAAACCAAGGCAGATGACCCCGACAAGGAAATTGCCGTATGTGTCACCTGCCGGGCCTTGGCGGCTGCCGAGAAGCCAGGGAACTCCGACAAGCAATACTGCATGATCCATCGCACCAAAGGCCGTGACCTCCAGAACTGTCGACAGGTTGAGCTGCTTGCTGAGAAGGAAAAAGCTGAATATGAGAGGCGGGACAAGGAGAAGGGCCAGGACGGTGCTGAGAGCTCTAGCAAGAAGTGTGACGGCCAGGCAGGCCGTCGTGATAAGGATAAACTGCAAGAGAGGCCCGCCCGGGGCCGCGACAAGAAGCCAGAAGACGATGATCAGGAAGAGGACGACGAGTCCGGTGACCAAGAGTTTCAGAAAGCTACAGAGGCCATGTACGTCGATGGCGGCGCCATGCTGCATACCTCTCACCGCCAGCTTAAACAAGCATGGCGTGAGATTACAAAGAACGAGCCGTCGTTTGATGCCCAAAAGCCTCTGAAGTGGTCCAGCACACCTATCATTTTTGACACTGAGGATCACCCTGACCGCACTACTGCGGTCGGGTGCTTTCCGTTGTTGGTTTCACCGACAATACGCAACCTCAAGGTGACGAAGATGCTAGTCGATGGCGGGGATGGTCTGAACGTAATCTTGCCTGCCATGATCAAGAAGCTCCAGATTCCCGACGGAGACCTCGAAGAAACGGGCACGTTCCAGGGGATCAACCCAGGAAGGAGTCAACCAAAGGGGAAGGTCATGCTCCCTGTGACCTTCGGGAGTGGCTGAACTACAGGACGGAAAGGATCATGTTCGATGTTGCCAAGATCCCCTTGCCCTACAATGGGATCCTTGGCCGCCCAACGCTGGCCAAGTTCATGGCAGCGTCACACTACGCCTACAACACCCAGAAGATGCCAGGGCCTGTGACGATCATCAACGTCCCCACCGACAATAGGCAACCTCAAGGTGACGAATATGCTAGTCGATGGCGGCGCTGATCTAAACTTAATCTCGCCTGCCGTGATCAAGAAGCTCCAGATTCCCGACGGAGACCTCGAAGAAACGGGCATGTTCCAGGGGATCAACACGGGAAGGAGTAAACCAAAGGGGAAGGTCATGCTCCCTGTGACCTTCGGGAGTGATCTGAACTACAGGACGGAAAGGATCATGTTCGATGTTGCCAAGATCCCCTTGCCCTACAACAGGATCCTTGGCCACCTAACGCTGGCCTAGTTCATGGCAGCGTCACACTACACCTACAACACCCGGAAGATGTCAGGGCCTTTGACGATCATCACCGTCCCCTCCGACAAGAAAGATGCGCTGATTTGCGCTGACCAACTCTACCAAGAAGCAGTTGCAGCAGCCGCCACCGCTAAGGCAGTTGCTCCTGCCACTGGAGCCCCGGGAGGGAAGAAGAAGAAGACCGGTGAGACCTCGGACACCCACTCCGGCAAGCGCACCTCCTTGGAGTGTAGAGCATTCGCCATAAGCTCCGCCCTTGAAGACAAATAGGAAGACGCGCTTGTCACCTTCCTGCGGGCGAATGTTGATGTATTTGCATGGCAAGAATCCGACATCCCCGGCGTTCCCAGGGAGGTGATTGAGCACCACCTTGCTGTCTGTCCTCATGCGCGGCCAGTTAAGAAGAAGGTCAGAAAGCAAGCTTTGGAACGGCAAGAGTTCATTACAGAGGAGACCCGGAAACTGGAAGCAGCGGGTTTGGTAAGAGGAGTGCTCCACCAACGTGGTTGGCCAATCCAGTGGTAGTGCGCAAGGCAAATGGGAAGTGGAGGCTGTGTATTGATTACACAGATATCAATAAGGCTAGTCCCAAGGACCCTTTCCCATTACCGCGCATCGACCAGATTGTTGACTCCACGGTTGGGTGTGACCTGTTGACATTCCTCGAAGCCTACTCCGGCTACCACCAGATCTTCATGATGAGAGAAGACGAAGAGAAGACAACTTTTGTCACCCCATGTGGTACGTATTGTTTCATACGGATGCCTTTCGGGTTGAAGAGTGCTGGCTCAACATTTGCAAGGGCGGTCCAGATTGGTTTTGAACCCCAGCTCCATAGAAATATGGAAGCTTATATGGATGATATAGTGGTCAAAACCAAGAATAGGGCGACCCTCTTACCGGATTTACAAGAGACATTGGCAAACCTACGCAAGATCAACCTCAAGTTGAATCCTGAGAAATGTGTCTTTGGCGTCCCGTCCATCAAGCTTCTCGGGTTCTTTGTGTCGCAGCGTGGGATAGAGGCCAATCCGGACAAGATCAAGGCTATAGAGCAGATTGAGGCGCCCAAGCGGGTCAAGGATGTGCGTCGGCTTGCTGGTTGCGTTGCCGCCATGAGCAGGTTCATCTCCAAGTCCGCCGAGCGCGCCCTCCCCTTTTTCAAGATTTTGAAAAAGGCGGGCCCGATGGAGTGGACACCAGAAGCCGAAGCGGCATTACAAGATTTGAAGAGGTAGTATCTCCTTCACGCCAAAGATTAGTTGCGCCTAAACCACATGAACCGTTGCTGCTGTACTTGGCGGCAACGAACCAGGTGGTCAGCGCCGCACTAGTGGCGCAGAGAGAAGTCGATGATGAGGTGATAACAGCAACAGAGCCTGATGCCATTGGTGTAGAGACGACGCGGCCAGTTGGAGTGCTGCCGAGGAGGAAAATGATGCAGCACCCGGTCTACTTTGTTAGCTCCCTCCTGCAGGGGGCTAGATCAAGGTACTCCGGTGTGCAGAAACTGCTCTTCGGCCTTCTTATGGCCTCGAGGAAGCTGCGTCACTACTTCCAGGCGCACGAAATCACTGTCGTCACTCGCCTCCCTCTACAGCGGATTTAGCAAAACCCAGACGCGACTGGAAGAATTATAGAGTGGGCACTGGAGCTGTCCAGATTTGGCCTCAAATTTGAGAGTACCTCGACGATCCAAAGTCGAGTCCTGGCGGAGTTCGTTGCAGAATGGACCGCGACGCCTTATGAAGAAGCTCAGGAGACTGTCCTCCCCGGCAAGCAGGCAAGTTGCAACTGGGTCATGTACTTTGATGGAGCTTTATCCTTCTGGCGCCGGGGGCTGGCGTCGCTAGTCGCTAATCGGAGAGCACCTCAAGTACGTGGTCCAAATTCACTTCCCCAGGGAGGCATCGACAAACAATACTGTCGAGTACGAAGGGCTGCTTGCTGGTCTCAGGATCGCGGCAGACCTCGGAATCAAGAAACTCATCGTCAGGGGCGACTCGCAACTTGTCGTCAAGCAAGTCAACAAAGACTACCAGAGCCCGTTGATGAAGGCCTACGTAGATGAAGTGAGAAAGCTGGAAGAGCGCTTTGACGGTATACAGGCAGAGCACGTTCCCCGAGCGGAGAACGACATCGCCGATTACCTGTCAAAGCGCGCTGCCCTCAAGCTGCCTGTGGAACCAGGTACCTTTGTGCTTCAGCTAACTCAGCCATCCGTTGATCCATCAGCAGAGCAGAGCAAGAGAAGGAAATCAGGGCCCGGCAAGTACTTTCCCGCCGAGCTCCCCGGAGCCGCCGGCGAAGATGTTGCCGGAGACGCTGAGCCTGTCATAGGGCGATCAGCTCCGGCAGAGCGTCAAGCTCTCGCCGTAGAGAAGGCCGCCCTTATGATGGAAGAAATGCCTTTGGTCCTCACCGTCAGCCTCAGGCTCCGGCATGGGCGCAGCATACCATCCGATTCCTCCGAACAGGGGAACTTCCTGAGGAGCAGGAAGAAGCAGAAAAAGTAGCCCGCCGGTCTGCTATGTATCAGTTTGTCGATGACGTCTGCATGTGAAAAGGCCGAACGGTGTGAAATTGAAGTGTATCCCTCGAGAGGAAGGACTGGGGCTGTTGGCGGAGATACACGGAGATATATGTGGATCCCACATAGGGTCGAGAGCCCTTGCCGGCAAGGCATTTCAGCGGGGCTTCTTCTGGCCCGCTCCCCTCCAGGATGCGACGATGCTAGTCACCAAGTGTGAAGCATGTTAGTTCCATTCAAAGAAGCTTCATCAGCCAGCTCAAGCCTTTCAAACCATTCCTCTCTCTTGGCCCTTCTCGGTCTGGGGGCTCGACATACTTGGCCCCTTCCCCCGCGCTGTCGGGGGCTTTGAGTACTTGTACGTCGAAATCGACAAGTTCACAAAGTCCAGAGGTGGATGCAGTGAGGAAAGTTATAGCCCAGTCAGCCGTCAAGTTCCTCAAGGGGCTAGTATGCCGTTTTGGTGTACCCAAAAGGGTCATCACCGACAACGGCATGCAGTTCACAAGCCGCACCTTCATGCAATACATCCAATACCTCGACAGCAAAGTCTGTTTCGCTTCCATTGCTCACCCACGAAGCAATGGTCAAGCTGAGAGGGCAAACGCTGAAGTGCTGCGAGGCCTGAGGACAAAGACCTTTGATAGGCTGCACAAGAGTGGAAGGCGCTGGATTGATGAGTTGTCGACGGTTCTTTGCTCAATCAGAACGACACCAAATCGAGCCACCGGCCAGACACCCTTTGCCCTGGTATACGGGGCAGAAGCAGTTCTCCCCATAGAACTCAGATACGGGTCACCTCGAGTGCTCGCTTATGATGAGCTTGAGCAAGAGCGACTGCGGCAAGATGACGCAACGCTCCTTGAGGAAGATCGTCTTCGGGCGGCTGTGAGAGCAGCACGCTACCAGCAAGCCTTGCGCCGCTACCATAGCCGCAAGGTCCATGCCCGAAGCTTTGAGGAAGGCGACCTTGTTCTTCGGCGCGTTCAATCGGCCAAGAATACCAACAAGTTGACGCCAAAATCGGAAGGCCCTTATCGGGTAATACGAGTTACCAGGCCCGGCGTAGTCCGCCTGGAGAGTGAAGATGCCATTCCAGTGAGCAATTCCTTGAACATTGAGCATGTTTGCTAGTTTTACCCATAAGGCGCGGTTTGCCGGGCCCCCCGGCAAGCCTCTTTTTGTACAAGCCTTGCCGGTAAGGCATGTAACCCTTTGTACAAAGCCAGGCGCAGACCCTGAGCATAAATAAATGAAGAGCTGGCGCCCTAAGCTATAGCATGCATGCTAGGTCGAGTCTCGTCCTTGGTTAGGGCTAACCCCTAGCTTAGAGGTCGAGTGTGCGTCTCTTTGTCCTTCTTTGTCCTCTTTGGTTCGCAGGACACACGAATATCCTTGCCGAGCCGCTTGGCAAGAAAAAGGGCAGAACCGACATCCGGTCCCGGCAAGCCAAGATACTGGGACTGCAAGAGCAAAGATTCACCCACGGCAAACCGGGGTTGCCGGGGGCTGCAGATTCAGATAAGTTTTCCATCCCTTATCATGCATAACCTTATGGACTGAGGTATGTGAAACCTCGTTTTATCCTTAGGCTACCGTGCTCCCCTAACTCTAGGCCCTAGGGCTCGTTCCTGGGACCGAGTTTGGTCGTAGTCGCGGCAGCGAAAGGGTGAAACAAGGAGCCTAAACCCACTTCATCCCTGCCTCCGCCAAAGGCGTGAGAAAGGTCGAGCGAAGTGGGGGGACGGCGAGGCCTGTTGCCGGGCGAGAAAATGTTTATCTTAGAGATATCAAGGATTTATTCCTTGTCGTGTGTTCCACCCGCAAACAAATAACCCGGAAAACATCCCTTTTTCATTAAAAAAACATCCCGCTCAGGTACAGTCCGTAGGGAATGAAAAACATGAACAAGGGGATTACATGTTTTAAATTCAACAAAGGCCCGAAGGCTTACAAACTAAAAAGAGATAAGGTGCCCGTAATCCCTTTCTTGTCCCTCTCCTCAGGAGGTAGGTCAAGGAGGCAAGAAGGGCAAAAGGGGCGCCTAGGCGAGGTACGAGCAGCGAAAGATGCCAGGAGAACATCCCGGCGGCCACCCCGACGAGAGGCTGGTGATGATGATGACGGTAGAAGAGCTGGAAGACGAGGCGGCAGGACCGGCAATACACGACGAAGGCGTCGATGCCGGCGTACTCCAAATTGACGGCCCGCCATCCGCCTTCTTCGCCTTCCCCGCACCTCCTAAGCCAACCACCAAAGGAGACGGCCCCGAGGAATTCGAGGGGCTCGGTGCAGATGCTGCTGCTGCCAACATCGCCCCGGGACGACGGGACCGTCGCCTAGTCGGACCCGTCATCCTGCCGCCTACCACCCTCGTCATCGTTGTCGCTGTCCTCCTCGTCACTCTCGCTCGAGGAGGAATCTTCGTCATCAGAAGAGCTCTCTACACAACACTTCAGGCGAATTCCAAGATCTCCAAAGACCTTGACGAAGAGCACGCCGCCCTCCATAAAATTAAAGAAGAGGACGAGCCCCACCGTCAAGCTATGGATATGAGAAAACATTTTCCATCCCCGACGGAGATACATCACGTGAGGAGCATGGAAGTCGACGCGGACCCGCATACCGGTGATTCTGCAGCCCCTGATGTGCAGCCACAACAACTGAGGCGGATCCAGCTCCATCTCCCGCGCGAATGGAGTCGGGAGGCGAAGGCGACGGCGCGGCGGCCGGCGCAGCCTGACGAAGAACTCGCAGGGGTTGTCCCCAACTTGGCCCTCGACCGGAGGAGGTGCCGCTGGCGGGGGCGAGGCCGGCGCGCCACCCCGTCCTCCTCTTCCCGGAGCGCTGCAGCCTCTGCCCCGGCCTCGCCCACGGCCTCTCCCCCTCCCCCTTCCCCTCGCGGCCGGCTCTACCACCGCGGGAGCAGGAGGAGGAGGGACGCATTGTCGAGCGGCAACCCTCGCCGCCACCGTCGAAGGACCGGGATTACATTTCTCCAAGACGAATGGAAGAAAGGAGCAGAAGAAGAAGGAAGAAGAAGATGGAAGAATGCGGGATGCCATCCCCCCTTCCCGCTCTTTATAAAGGAACGGGGTTGGGGTTCGGCCGACCCGCTCGGCCAATCAAGACACGACAGACGCAGGGAACCAAGACCGACCCGCTGCCCCAACCAGCGACGGCCCGGTTTCCCGCCTCCACCGTTTGCCACCCCAAGCGCATGGGAGACGCGTGGCCGGTGTGCAAAACCAGGGGGACAAGTGAGGCCACCTCTCCCCGCCCCGTGATCATGGGGAGTGGATGCCTTGGGGACCGCGCCTCAGCCCCATTCAGTAAATGGGCCGCGCCTCCACGCCTCCCTCCGTTTACGGGGAAGGCGCGAGCCGCCTCTTTACTATGATGTGACGCATGTGTGCGGAAACCGCCCCACGCATACCGCCCACATCACGCACGCCCCTTCGCGCCGCGCCACGCGCGCGAGTCGTGAGAAGCGCAGCGCGCGAAAAATCTTCCCACGGTGAAAACCGCCCCTCCTTCCCGCGCACCATTCTGGGCCTAGCCCAACAACGCGTTGTGCTTATGTGTGGCCCAGGCCCGGGGGCTCCTGTCGCTGTACAAAAAGAGGGGTACACTTTTTGTACCCCTATGACTGTGCACGGGCAGTCAGAGCCACGCCCGCGACCACACCAAGCAGGGCAAGGGCGGTGAGCCAGGGTAAGACCGAAGTCCAAGGTAGTTGGAACAACGCCAAGGCCAAGACCACGAAGAGCAAAGGGACAAAGCGGGCTCCCCCCCGGCAATATCCTTGCCGGGGTCAGCCTTAGCAGCCCCGACAAGACCCTTGCCGGCAGCAAGGCCACGCCCCACGGAGCGAGTCACCCTTGAGTCCACAGCCCCCACCATGGTCCACTATGTTGGGGCAAGGGCTCGGGAGACACCTCTGTGGTGTCATGCATATCTTTGTGAAGAAACATTCAAGATCAGATGAGCACTAGAAGACGACGACCCTTGGCAAGATCCCAGCCAAGGAAAACCACGAAACCCCCGGCAAGCGCCTTGCCGGGGACGACAGCGGGCGCCACGGCAAGACCCTTGTCGGGGCCCCGGCAAGGCCCTTGCCGAGGACATCTACAGGGCCACCGTCAGACCCGCGCCGACCAAGTCTCCACCACCGTTCCCATGCAGCTGCCGACCCAACCAACTGGGCAGGCACCTGCATGGCGGCATGCAGATCTTCGTGAAGACCCCACCACCGCGCCACCACAGCTGCCTGCCTGCCTACATGGCATCGCACGCACCGCTGGCCAGGGCGCGTGTCAACACGAGGAGGAGCGGCGACGGATGAGACGGACTTCGCCCCCGTCCCCGATAAAGCAAGAGGACACCTAAGCAGACGCATTAAATGCGCCTTGTCATGTAATGTGAGGGACAACCTCGCAACACTGTGCCCTTTCCACCTCCTGTGTGCCATGGTGGCAACCCCTTGTCCCTATAATAGGAGGCCCGAGGCGACCCGGAGAGGAATTCGGCTTTTTGGAGCTCCTCACGCCCCATAGCTAGTTCAAGAACACAAATATACATCCACCAAAGCAGGAGTAGGGTTTTACGCAGCTTCACGGCCCGAACCTGGATAAACGAACCGCGTGCTATCTGTTTGATCCGCTCTTCTCTCAACCCCGCTCCCCGCTAACCGTAGTAGGGATTCTTATGATCCCATAGGTGTTGTTTCCACCGACAAAGATGGGATCCAAAAAAATTCTTAAGAATTAGCAAATGGGCTGTAAATTATTTGAAATAATGGCAGATGGGTTGTATGCTGTTTTCCATAGATTTGAGGCTGACTTGTGCGCCTACCAAGCTGGACACATATGCTTTCCTAAAAAAAAAGGTTGACGCACACGCAACGCCGTTTCAACTTTCTCAACACACGAGAGCAATGACTGTTGGATGTCCATCGAACGGCCGTCGTGCTTCTTCAATCTCTGCTCTTCCTGCTCCAGCCGCTCAAACAAGCGCCGGCGGGATTGCCTGCTCCGTCCTCCCGCAGCCGGCTATGCTGCCGCGTAAGCCTCACCACTCCATCGTACTCCCATCGCTGGCCTAGCCATCCCTCTACTCACCCACACCTGCTGTTATTCTTCGGCGACGGCAGACGAACCAGTAAACCCTCGTACTCCCCTCCGCGTGGGAAACAACTGCCGATTCTTCCCTGGCTCTATGCCATTCCCTTCCTAGGCCTCGACGTCGTGCACCGCCCTGGTGCTCTTGGCGCGGTGTGGTCAATGCGGTCAACGAACGACATCCATCGGAAGTGGAATGTACATGGAGAGGCTGACAGCTGGGTCCATGGCCGCACGCAAGGAAATGCCTCCTTATTACGCGCAAAACAATGATTCCTCCACCTGACAGTTGGGACGCACCAAAAGGGCCTCTATATTTCGCAAAAAAATGTTCCCCCCGCTGACAGGTCGGACCCACCAGTTATATCTTTGCACGCAAGGAAGTGCTTACTTATTACGCACAAAAAAATGAATACTACCCCTGCTAGCTGGGACCCACCATATGGGAAGCTAACTTGTGGGCCTACTACGGTGACACAAACGGAGGGCTTTGTCAACTTAGTCAGCATGAACGATTCTAGCTCTAGTGATCGTATGATGTCCATCCAACGGCCGTAGTGCTTCTTCAACCTTTGGCCTTCTTGCTCCAGCCGCCCAAACCAGCGCCGGTCGTGCCGCGTGCTCCTGCCTCCCGTGGCCGGCTGTGATGTCACGCCCAAGATGCGGCCCTATCCTAAAGGAACTCGAAGGTCCCACCAAGGATAGAAGCGCATCTTGAAGATGCTTTTGCAAGGTGGATATCATTACATCAACATTACATAATAGGATACAACCAAGACATACCAAGTCACATGAATACAGCAATACATCATACAAGATCAACATCCGACTACGGATGAATCATCAACAGAAACTCAAACAATATCCACGCTACTAGCCCAGGCTGCCGACCTGGAACCTATCTCATGAATGAAGAAGCAGAAGAAGGACTCCAAAACAAGCAAACATCGCTCTCGCGTCATGGTCATCGCATAACCTGTACCTGCAACTGTTGTTGTAGTAATCTGTGAGCCACGAGGACTCAGCAATCCCATTACCATGGGTATCAAGACTAGCAAAGCTTAATGGGAAAGGAAGGGGTAAAGTGGTGAGGTTGCAGCAGCGACTAAGCAATGCAAGGTGGCTAACTTACGCAAAAAAAGAGCGAGAAGAGAAGCAAAGCAAGCGGTCGTCAACTAGTAATGATCAAGAAGTGATCCTGAACTCCTACTTACGTCAGACATAACCCAGAAACCGTGTTCTCCTCTCGATCAACCCCGAAAGGAGACACTCACGGTTACACACACGGTTGGTGTATTTTAGAAGAGTTTACTTCAAGTTTACTACAACCGGATATTAAAAATTCCCATCTGCCACATAACCGCGGGCACGGCTTTCGAAAGTTCAAACCCTGCAGGGGTGTCCCAACTTAGCCCATGATAAGCTCTCGCGATCAACGAAGGATATTCCTTCTCCCGGGAAGACCCGATCAGTCTCGGAATCCCGTTTACAAGACATTTCGGCAATGGTAAAACAAGGCCAGCAAGACCGCCCGATGTGCCGACAATCCCGATAGGAGCTGCACATATCTCGTTCTCAGGGCAACACCGGATAAGCGAAGCGTACAGGTACCAACGTAACCCAAGTTGCCAAGGGATGGTCCCAAGACGGTGCTCTAGTTTGGACCAACACTTAGACAAGCATTGGCCCGGGGGGGCTAAAATAAAGATGACCCTCGAGAGAGCGACTCCCAATGGAAAATAGGTGGTGGTGAGGCAAATGGTAAAACCAAGGTTGGGCCTTCTTTGGAGGAGTTTTATTCAAAGCGAACTGTCAAGGGGTCCCATAAATCACCCAACCGCGTTAGGGACGCAAAATCCGGGAACATAATACCGATATGACGGAAACTAGGGCGGTAAGAGTGGAACAAAACACTGTGCATAAGGCCGAGCCTTCCACCCTTTACCAAGTATATAGATGCATTAATAATATAAGAGATATTGTGATATCCCAACATAAACATAATCCAACATGGAGCAATCTTCATCTTCACCTGCAACTAGCAACGCTATAAGAGGGGCTGAGCAAAAGCGGTAACATAGCCAAACAATGGTTTGCTAGGAAGGGTGACAAAGGTTAGAGGTTCATGGCAATTTGGGAGGCTTGAGTAGCAAGTGGTAGGTAACGCAGCTTAGAGATAGAACGAAGCAACTAGCATAGCAATGATAGTAATGAGATCCATGGTGACGGTCATCTTGCCTGAAATCCCGCTAGGAAGAAGAACGAGTCCATGAAGAAGACAAGCGGACGTGATCGAACGAATCCTCACAACTCCGAAACGAAACCGAAGCTAACGAGAAGTAGCACAACCGGAAAGAAGCAAAAAACATAGTAAACACACAAGCATAAACATGGCATGATGCACAATCAAGTATGATGCATGTCCGGTTTAATGAAGCATGGTATGGCAAAGTACAACAAACAATACTACAAATTAAGTGGAGCTCAATATGCAACGAGTTGCATATTGACGAAACACCACATGCAATTATTTAGTTGGATCTCGTTTAAGCTACCAAACAATGTTAAATGTTGCTAAACATGGCAAGAGGTGAAGCATAATAAAACTACCTATCTAGGCAATATTAAATGAGGCCGGAACAACAAACAACAATTCCGAAAAATCCCCATATGCATATTTAGAATTTGGTACTGTTCTGCTCTAAATCATATTTTAATGTTGTTAAACAGGAAAATAAAGTGCAGCAAGTTAATCTAGGCATTTTTCCACCCCATTTACATATAAAGTTTATTTAAAACCGAGCTACGGTTATTTAGTTATGAAATAAATCATTTTAACATTGCATTTGAGCAAATTTAAAGAAACAGCATTTTAAACATTTTAAACATGGATGAAAGTGGCATATTATGAAACTAGACAAAATTCTAAGCATTTTACATGTTAAAATCATTTTAATCTGATGCACCGTTTGTGAGTTATTACATGCATGAACATGAGGGTGCAATCTGTAAATATGCAGTTTCTAGATAATTGGACAAATTCGCAGCAGGAAAAAAACATGGCATGGGCTGAATCTGAGGCGGACCGGGCTGGGGGAGCTGCTCACATCGGGCCTTGGTTGAAGCAGGCTGGCTGGGAGGAGGAGGCCAGGCAGGCCGGATCTGGCGCGGCTGGGCCTTGCTGCTGAAGGGCTTGGACATCGGGATGAGGCCAGCTTGGATCGATCTTTGCAGTCAACGCTTCGATCACGAGGAAGCGGTAGCAGTCCTCTACTCGACAGAGAGAGCGAAGCAGAAAATAACAGCTCAATCCGGCAAGGACGACCGAAGGGCGCTGGAACCGGGCGACGGCAGGAGGGACTTGGCGGGGCACCCCGGCGAGGAAGATGGACGGCGGCGCTGGGTAGGATCTGGCAAAGGCGAGGGACTTGGCGCTCGAGATGGACAGGAGGGCGCCATCCTCGTCAGGAGCTGCTGAAGACGACGGCGACAGGGAGAGAGAACTACATGAGAGAGAGAGAGGGCAGAAAGCAGAGGAGGCAGGGAAGGAGGGCGGCGACGGAACCTGCTGGTCGGGTGGTCGTCAGTGGAGCTGCTGCTCAAGTCGACGATGACGACGAGGCCGCCGGAGGCGTGGGTTGGAGTTGAGGAGGAAGGGGCGGCGCGTGAAGGAGGCCAGCGGAGGAAGGGCATCTCAGGCGCACTCGGGGTCAACGACGACGAGCGCCGTGGGGCTCGGCTGTGGCTCTGTGGTGGCGCGTTCCGGCGATGACGACCGGAGCAGAGGAGTCGAGGCCGCGGCGGGGTCAAGCTATTGCATCCATGGCGTCCTATGGAACAGAGAGAAGAAAGGGGATTTGAGGAACCAAAGAGAGACAACTCGAGGGGGAGAGAAGGAAACAGGGGCACGGCCTGGCTGGCGGCTGCTGGACTCCGGCGAGGTGATGGTCCGGCCGGCTCCGGCGAGCCGGCAGTGCTCTGGCACAGACGAGGTGGTGGAGGGGCTTGGTCGGGAGCTCCTCTCCTGATCCAGATGGATCGAGAAGGCTGCCGCTGCCGGAGGCACCTCGTGGATGGCTGGTGGAGCGGATGGATGATCGAGGAAGGCTTGGGAGGAGCTAGCTGGTTGGGTGGAATTTTGGATTGGGGAAGATCCCGAGGAAGGAGAGAATGGACAGAGGTGGCGGCGGCTAGGAGGATGGGACAACTCCCCTAGATTTTAGGGTTGCTCTATTTATATAGTAAGTAGGCTAGGTTTAGGGGGGGGGTATTTGGTCCCTCCAATTAAATCGGACGGTTCTGGATAAATAGGCTAGGGAGAGCAAGCAAAGAAAACAGAGATATTTTGTAGATGTTCGGGGATGATCCGAAACCAACGGTAATGACAGCCTGGGTCGGGTTCGGGGAAGTTTACGGACGCTTGAGGGGCTGAGCTGGCAAAAGAGGTTAGGTGGTCACGGTCAAGAGGGAAGCGAAAACCCGATTGGTCTTGGAACAGTAAACGAAAGCAAGGTGGACGCGGCAACCACGAACGGGTGCAAGCTTTATGAAAACATGCAGATGCAATGCGAATGATGCTATGAGATGAGATGCACACCATGAACAAAATGCAAAACAAAAGACAAAAACCCAACTACGAAGGAAAATATCATAACACATCTCCGGAAAAAGGCAAGAGCTGGAGTTACTAATATGGAAAGTAGTATCCGGGGCGTTACATGTGATGCCGCGGAGCCTCACCGCCCCCTACTACTCCCACCGCTGGCCAGGACCTGCGGTGACGGCAGCCTCACACCACAGCCGAACCAGTCAACCCTCGTACTCCTCTCCGCTTGGGCATCCACTGCCGCGTTTTCCCCGGCTCCATGTCGTCCCCTTCCTATGCCTCGCTGTCGTCCATCGCCCTGGTGCTCTTGGCGCGGCGTGGTCAAGGTGGTCAAGGAATGACTTCCATCGGAAGAGTACTGTACGTGGAGAGGCTGACAGGTGGGTCCACGGCCATAGCAAGGAAGTGCTCCTTATTACGCGAAAAATAATGATTCCTCAACCTGACAGCAGGTACCCACCGGACGGGCCACCATATTTTGCGAAAAAAATGTTTCCCCCTAACTACTGGGACCCACCAGCTACATCATTGCACGCAAGGAAGTGCATCCATATTTCGGGCAAAAAAATGATTCGCCCCCTGACTGCTAGGACCCACCAGCTACATCTTCGCACGCAAGGATGTGCCTGACAGTCGGGACCCACCTGGTCGAAGCGTACGTAGCGTTGTCATTCTGATCGCGAACGTGTACATACATACGATCGGTCTGTCTGCAGGCTGCAGCAATGAACCGTGGCCGTGTAAGGAAGGGCACGTGTCGTAGTAGAGGCGCGCGTAGCATGTACACATACGTACAGTGGCCAGGGTGCAAGAAAGTAAATACGGCCACGTACGTACATACGTGCGGGGTCTCAAACGCCTACTCACGCATACGTACGACGAGGCCTCTTGTAAATGGCTGAGTCAGAACGAAGAAACTGCATGGTTGTCATGTTCATGGGGAGGTAACGGAATGCGTCGTGTTCATTGGGAGGCAATGGAATACGTCGTGTCCATCGGGAGCCAACCGGCTTGGACGGAACAACCAATGGAAACGAGGCCTGGTGTACCGCGGAACGGAGGAAACGGCCTTGTGTTCGACCGGCCACGGTCAAAACGGGATCATGTTCATCGGGAGGGGTCTGGCGTACTGCAAAATGGAGGAAACATACCTCCTATGGTCGAAACGGGGTCCTGTTGATCAGGAGGGGTGTGTCGTACCGCAAAACGGAGGAAACGGACTTGTGTTGGAGCGCTACGGTGGAAACGGGGGTCCTGTTCATCAGGAGGGGTGTGGCATACCGCAGAACGGGACTCCACGGGATACTGTTCATCTCCACCGTTGACTGCCTCCACGGGTTACTATTCATCCACTGTCGACTGCCTCCATGGGCTCTTGTTCATCCACCGTCGACCTCCTCGAGCCTCCACCAGTGACTGTTCATCTACGGGCTCCTGTTTATCCAGCCTCCACCGCTCCTCCACCGGCTATTGTTCAACCAGCCCTCTCCGCGGGGTCCTATTCAACCACCCCTCCACGGGCTACTGTTCATCCAGCCCTCCACCGGCTACTGTTCAACCAGCCCTCCACGGGGTCCTCCTGTTCATCCAGCCCTCCACGGGGTCCTGTTCATCCAGCCCTCCACCGGCTTGATCGATCGGGGGGTACTGTTCATCCAGCGACAACAACCTCTACTACCACGGGTTCCTGTTCATCCAACCCCCCACTGGGAACTGTTCATCCAAACCCCCCAGCAACTCTCACTGTTCATCAAGAGGCAGCATCGATCGGCTTCAGTTAGTAGCAGTAGCAAAGGAATCACGCGAGTTCAGTTAACAGCAAGGGATCGATCGGGGTTCAGTAACGTAGCTAGTGCAATCGCTCGGGTTCAGTTAGAGCCCAACGCCTCGCTTCGGGTTCGATTCTGGCGCAACACCTACGACGCACGCAGCAGCGTCACGTGTCAGAGAAACACGCAAACCTCCGTGCATCGCTCGGCCCCGACCACCCACCGTAACCGGGAACTCCCCGATATTTTCCTTGCCCTCGCTTCTACCACAGTTTTTTCCGTCATGGACAGCCCAAAGAATGTCATGCAGCTGCATCTCCGGCCCGCCCAGGATGAAAATCCCATTTTCTATCATGTTTTTTTGTCATAGAAGTAGGAGCCCACCACATCTATGATGATACCGGGTTTTGTCACAAGTATCGTCATAGAAGTGTCATAAGCATGAGAGAGAAAAATTCGTTCGGCCCAAAATGTCACAAATGTGTCTTTTTTTAGTGTTACGCGAGTACGGGGTCGCAGGTAAGCTCCCGAGTGAGAGGGTTGCTCTTCACTCGGAGTGTTTTTTCAATTTAGGCGAGTACGGGATCACAGCTAAGCCCCCGAGTGTGAGGATTGCTCTCCACTCGGAGTGGTTTTGAAACTTAGGCGAGTACGGGGTCGTAGCTAAGCTTCTGATTGAGAGGGTTGCTCTTCACTCGGATTGTTTTTGAAACTTAGGCGAATCAGATTCGCGGCTAAGCCCCCGGGTGAGAGGGTTACTCTTCACTCGGAGTGATTTTGAAACTTAGGCGAGTACAGGATCGCAGCATAGCCCCCGAGTGGGAGGATTGCTCTCCACTCGGAGTGGTTTTGAAACTTAGGCGAGTACGGGGTCGCAGCTAAGCCCCCGAGTGAGAGGGTTGCTCTTCACTCGGAGTGTTTTTGTAACTTAGGCGAGTACGGGGTCGCAACTAAGCCTCCGAGTGAGAGGGTTTCTCTTCACTCGGAGTGTTTTTGAAACTTAGGTGAATCGGGTTTGCGGCTAAGCCCCGGAGTGAGAGGATCACTCTTCACTCAGAGTGGTTTTGAAACTTAGGCTAATTAGGTTCGCGGCTAAGCCACCCACTGGGGGATTTGGACACATATGCTTATGGAATAATAATCATTAAGATACTGCAAAAATCTTGTCTTTGATAAGCAAACTGAAGGATTCTTATTACAACTCGTCGATCCGAGTGTTTTAGGTATAAAAACGATAAAGAAGTTCCACATTCCACGAGCGTGGATCGTCTTCTTTCTTGGCTACGTTGTAGAGGCGATACGCTCTGTTGTGGAGCACTTTGGTGATGATGAAGGGGCCTTCCTAGGCTGGAGCGAGCTTGTGAGGCCGTTTCTGGTGCACTCAGAGCACAAGGTCTCCCTCCTAGAATGCTCAGCCTCTGACATTTCGGGCATGGAATCGACGCAAGTCTTGTTGATAGATGGTCGACCGGATCAGAGCCATCTCTCGCTCTTCCTCTAGGAGATCCACTACGTCTTTACATGCCTATTGTGCTTCGGCCTCTGAGAAGAGTTCCACTCGAGGAGCATTGTGCAGCAAGTCACTCGGAAGCACAACCTTAGCACCATACACCATGAAGAAAGGTTCGAATAGTTGACCGGTTGGGAGTTGTTCTCAAACCCCATAAGACAGATGGCAATTCAGTCACCCAAGCTCTAGCGGCATGCTTGAGGTCGCACAACAGTCGGGTTTTAGCCTTTGAAGGATCAAACCATTCGCCCTCTCTGCCTGCCCATTCGACTGCGGGTGCGCAACAGATGCATAATCAACCCGAGTGCCTTGGGAAGCGCCGAATGCCCTGAACTCACCAGAATCAAAATTGGAGCCGTTATCTGTTATAATATTCTGAGGGACTCCATATCTGAATATCAGCTCTCTGATGAAACTGATGGGAGTGCTTGAATCAAGATTCTTGATAGGCTTGGCTTTGATCCATTTGGTGAATTTGTCGACTGCCACAAGCAAATGAGTGAAACCACTTCTGCCGGTCTTGAAGGGTCCAACCATATCCAACCCCCAAACAGCAAAGGGCTAGATGAGTGGAATAGTCTTCAAGGTAGATGCAGGCTTGTGAGACATGTTTGAGTAGAACGGACAGCCTTCGCACTTGTCGACTATATCTTTTGCCATCTCATATGCACGCGGCCAGTAGAATCCTACTCGGTATGCTTTGGCCATGATAGTCCGAGAGGACGCATGGTGACCATAGGTCCCCGAGTGGATCTCATGTAGGATCATTCGACCTTCTTCTGGGGAGATGTAATGCTGAGAAACTCCAGTAACACTCTCTCTATAAAGGTGTCCACCTATCACCGTGAAGGCTTTGGATGGACGGACAATCTGACCGGCCTCATCTTCATCCTCTGGAAGCTCCTTCCTGAGCAGATACGCAATATATGGTACGGTCCAGTCAGGGGTGATTACCAAAACTTCCACGATTAGGTCAACTACAGGTGGGACTTTAATCTCAGTCGGATCAGTTGAACTTATCGGTTGTGGGGGCTCCTCTATGAAATGGTCTTCTTGAACTGATGGGGTGTGGAGATGCTCCAAGAACACATTGCTGGGTATAGGATTCCAACTAGAACCTATCTTTGCCAGATCGTCAGCGGCTTGATTCTTGATTCGGGGTATGTGATGGAGCTCTAACCCCTCAAACTTCTTCTCTAGTTTCCTTGATGCGTTGCAATAACTAGTCATTGATGGACTCCTGATATCCCATTCCTTCATCACTTGATTGATGACCAAGTCTGAGTCGCCGTAGACCATCAGGCGATGGACGCCGAGTGAGATGGCCATACGCAACCCATACAAAAGTGCCTCATACTCAGTTTCATTGTTTGAAGAATCAAAGTGAATTTGGAGGATGTAGATGAGCTTGTCACCTCTGGGGGATACTAGGACTACACCAGTGCCAGAGCCATTCAACATCTTGGACCCATCAAAGAACATAGTCCAATGTTTCGAGTGAATCTGAGTCGGTTGCTGCTGTTCAATCCACTTGGCAAGGAAATCTGCTATCGCTTCGGACTTGATTGCTTTATTTGCCTCGATCTTGATGTCCAACGGAAGGAGTTCAATCACCCACTTTGCTTTTCGACCAGTTTTGTCCCTATTGTTCAGAATTTCTGATAATGGAGCATCACTGACGACTGAAACCGAGTGGTCTGAGAAGTAGTGTGCAACTTTCTTCGTGGTCAAGTAGATTCCATAAACAAGCTTCTGATAATGCAGATATCTCTGCTTGGATGGAGTCAGGACTTCAGAAATATAATACACTGGGCGCTGAACTTTATAGGCTTTGCCTTCTTCTTCCCGCTCGACCGTGAGCACTATGCTAACAACTTGTCTAGTGGCTGCAATATACAGAAGTAGAGGCTCTTTGCTGATTAGGGCAGCAAGCACCGGCTGGGTGGAAAGCAGGGCTTTGAGCTCTACAAACGCTGCTTCGGCTACAGGAGTCCACTAAAACTTGTCAGACTTCTTCATTGGTCGGTAAAGAGGCAATGCCTTTTCACCGAGATGGGAGATGAATCGACTCAACGTGGCTAAACAAACAGTAAGCTTCTGCACGTCGTGCACACGCACGTGGCGTTTCATTCAGAGGATTGCTCCAACCTTTTCCGGGTTTGCGTGGATCCCTCGTTCGGAAATGAGATAACCAAGTAACTTTCCACCTGGGACTCCGAATGTGCACTTTGACGGGTTGAGCTTGATATCATATCTTCTCAAGTTGGCAAAGGTTTTAGTGAGGTTAGTCAGTAGGTCGGAACCTTTACATGACTTGATCATGATGTCATCCATGTATGCTTCCACATTCCGCCTGATTTGTGTGAGCAGGCACTTCTGAATCATGCGCATGAATGTGGAGCCAGCATTCTTGAGACCAAAAGGCATGGTAACATAGCAAAAACACCCGAATGGGGTGATGAAGGTTGTTTTTATTTCGTCGGGCCCATACAGTCGGATTTGATGGTACCCGGAATATGTGTCCAAAAAGGACAAACACTCATATCCCGCGTCCGAGTTGACAATTTGGTCGATGTGGGGGAGAGGGAAATGATCTTTTGGGGAGGCCCGATTGATGTGTTTGAAATCGATACACATACGAAGCGACTCACCTTTCTTGGGGACCATGACAACATTGGCGAGCCACTCGGAGTGGTATATCTCGCGGATGAACTAAGCTGCCAGAAGCCGAGCGACCTCCTCGCGAATTGCCTTCCTGTTCTCCATGGCGGACCGACGGAGATGCTCTTTAACGGGTTTTTATTTTGAGTCGACTCGCAAACGGTGCTCAGCCAGTCCCCTGGGTACACCCGGCATGTCAGATGGTTTCCATGCGAAGATGTCCCAATTCTGACGGAGGAACTGGATGAGCGCTTCTTCCTATTTGCTGTCGAGTGTTGATGAGATATGAGTCAGAGCAGCATTGGGATCGGCTGGTTGAATGTGAACCGGCTTTGTTTCACCGGACGACTGAAATGCGGACTCTGAAGCAGGCTTCTTTGCACGCAACAAATCACTCGTATCTGCATTCTTCTGGTATTCTTGCATCTCTATTGTTGCCATCTGTTCATCGGCAATCTTTAAGCCCTTCTGGAGGAACTCTTCTGCTCTCTGCCGATTTCCAGTGACTATGATCACGCCTCTGGGGCCTGGCATCTTCAACTTGAGGTACATGTAACATGGTCGAGCCATGAAACGAGCGTAAGCAGGCCTGCCCAGAATAGCATGGTAGGCACTGTGAAAATCCACCACTTCAAACGTCAACTTTTCCTTGCAGTAATTATTTGAATCACCGAAAACCATATCAAGAGTGATCTGACCAGTGAATTGGCTTTCTTCCCCGAGTGTCAGATGATTTCATGCATGTTGTATTGTTGCATGCCCCATGTGTGTCTCTTGCACCATCACTTCTCCTTCCTTCCCTTTCTTCCATTTTGCAAGTGCCATCTTACCCTCCTCCATAAATGTTCATTTTCTCCCCAGCAACCTTACACCATTGTATAGACCTCTCTGCCAAATTTTAGCTCTTTTGAAGTTGTTTTGGTTCGGTTCAAAAATTCCCCAAATTTGAATTATGTTCAAACTTGTTTTATTTTTCTACCTCTAAAAATGTCCAAACCAATTTTATTGAATAGTGCGTGTTTCCAGGAGCATGAGGATATTTTTAAATCTTCCAAATTCTCTTCGTAGGTCCCCCTTCTTTTCCTTTTCTTAAATCTGTTTATTAATAAAAACAGAGAAAGGGAACTCACCTTTTCCTTAACCGGGCGCCGCACTTGGGCCTTTTCCCTCCAACTAGCCGGCACTTACCTCATCCGGCCCAACCAACCGAGCAGCGGCAGGAGAGTCGTCCTTTGTATGGCGCGCATCCAGGTCGCCACATCGACGAGCTCGTCGATTTGATGGCCGTCCGACATCCTAGCCCTTATAAAGCAAGTCGAAACCCTACCCCGATCTCACCTCTGTCCATCCAGGCTCTCTCCTTCCCTCGCCGCCGCCACGTAAGGCTAGCCCAGTCCATGCCGTCGCCCTTCCCAGCATGCTCCGGCCGATCTTGAGCTCGAGCTCGGAGTAGCTCATCGCCGTGCCTCCGACCCCCTCGGCCACTATGGAGAGGGATACCAAGTACCTCGCCATCCCTTGCTATTGGGGAACGCAGTATTTGAAAATTTTACCTACGATCACGCAAGATCTATCTAGGATATGTAGAGAAACAAGCGGGGAGAGTGTGTCCATGTACCCTTGTAGACCGAAAGCGGAAGTGTTTAGTAACACAGTTGATGTAGTCGAACGTCTTCGCGATCCAACAGATCCAAGCACCGAACGTACGGCACCTCCGCATTTAGCACACATTCAACTTGATGACATCCCTCGATATCTTGATCCAGTTGAGGATGAGGGAGAGTTCTATCAGCACGACGGCGTGGCGACGGTGACGATGAAGTTACTGGCGCAGGGCTTCGCCTAAGAACTACGACGATATGGCCGAGGTGTGTAACTGTGGAGGGGGGCACCACACATGGCTAAGAGAAGGCTTGTTGTGCCTTTGGGTGACCCCCTCCCACGTATATAAAAGGGGGAGGAGAGGTGGCCGGCCCAAGGGGGGCGCGCCACGGGGGGAGTCCTACTTGGACTCCCGGTCCAAGTAGGATTCGCCCCCCCCCCCTTTTCCTATTCCCACTAGGAGACGGAGGGAAGGAGGAGGAGGAGAGAAGGAAAGGAGGGCCGCCCCCCAACCCTAGTCCAATTCAGTTTGGGCTTGGGGGGCCGCGTGCCTCCACCTAGCCGCCGCCTCCTCTCTCCACTAGGGCCCATGAAGGCCCATTAATTCCCCAGGGGGTTCCGGTTCCGGTGTCCAAACACAACCTTCCAATATATCAATCTTTATCTATCGACCATTTCGAGACTCCTCATCATATCCGTGATCTCATCCGGGACTCCGAACATACTTCGGTACATCAAATCACATAACTAATAATACAAATCGTCATCGAAAGTTAAGCGTGCGGACCCTACGGGTTCGAGAACTATGTAAACATGACCGAGACACATCTCCGGTCAATAACCAATAGCAGAACCTGGATGCTCATATTGGCTCCTGCATATTGTACGAAGATCTTTATCGGTCAAATGGCATAACAACATATGTTGTTCCCTTTGTCATCGATATGTTACTTGACCAAGATTCGTTCGTCGGTATCATCATACCTAGTTCAATCTCGTTACCGGCAAGTATCTTTACTCTTTCTGTAATGATCATCCCGCAACTAACTCATTAGTCACATTTCTTGCAAGGCTTATAGTGATGAGCATTACCAAGAGGGATCAGAGATACCTTAACACGTAGATCTTGCCACGACGCTCTGCTTGGAACTGCACCAACTGACAGCTCCACCATTCAATATAATACGTATACGGTTTGTGACTTAGAGACATCAGGATCAGAGTCAAAGCTTGCATCGACGTAACCATTTACGACGAGCTCTTTGTCACCTCGTAAACGAGAAACATATCCTTAGTCCTTCTCAGGTATTTCAGGATGTTCTTGACTGTTGTCTAGTGATCCACTCCTGGATTACTTTGGTACCTCCCTGCTAAACTAATAGCAAGGCACACATTAGGTCTAGTACACAGCATTGCATACATGATAGAACCTATGGCTGAGGCATAGGGGATGACTTTCATTTCCTCTCTATCTTCTGCAGTGGTCGGGCATTGAGTCTGACACAACTTCACACCTTGTAACACATGCAAGAACCCTTTCTTTGACCGATCCATTTTGAACTTCTTCAAAACTTTATCAAGGTATGTGCTTTGTGAAAGTCCAATTAGGTGTCTTTATCTATCTCTATAGATCTTGATGCCCAATATATAAGCAGCTTCACCGAGGTTTTTCATTGAAAAATTCTTATTCAAGTATCTTTTTATGCTATTCATAAATTCAGTATCATTTCTGATCACCAATATGTCATCTACATATAATATCAGAAATGCTACAAAGCTCCCACTCACTTTCTTGTAATACAGGCTTCTTCAAAAGTCTGTATAAAAACATATGCTTTGATCACACTATCAAAGCATATATTCCAACTCCGAGAGGCTTGCACTAGTCCATAAATGGATTGCTGGAGCTTGCACACTTTGTTAGCACCTTTTGGATCGACAAAACCTTCTGGTTGCATCATATACAACTCTTCTTTGAGGTATCCATTAAGGAATGCAGTTTTAACATCCATTTGCCAAATTTCATAATCATAAAATTCAGCAATTGCTAACATGATTCAGACAGACTTAAGCATCGCTACGGGTGAGAAGCTCTCATCGTAGCCAACTCCTTGAACTTGTCGAAAACCTTTCGCAACAAGTCAAGCTTTGTAGACTGTAACATTACCGTTAGCATCAGTCTTCTTCTTGAAGATCCATTTATTCTCTATTGCTTCCCGATCATCGAGCAAGTCAACCAAAGTCCACGATTTGTTGTCATACATGGATCCCATCTCAGATTTCATGGCCTCAAGCCATTTCGCGGAATCTGGGCTCATCATCGCTTCCTCATAGTTCGTAGATTCATCATGGTCAAGTAACATGACATCCAAAACAGGATTCCGTACCACTCTGGTGCGGATCTTACTCTGGTTGACCTATGATGTTCAATAGTAACTTGATCTGAAGTTTCATGATCATCATCATTAGCTTCCTTGCTGATTGGTGTAGGAATCACTGGAACTGATTTCTGTGATAAACTACTTTCCAATTCGGGAGACGGTACAATTACCTCATCAAGTTCTACTTTCCCCTACTCACTTCTTTCGAGAGAAACTCCTTCTCTAGAAAGGATCCATTCTTAGCCTTGGGAAATGTGATAGAAGGTGTACCGAACAGTCTCCTTTGGGTATCCTATGAAGACACATTTCTCCGATTTGGGTTCGAGCTTATCAGGTTGAAGCTTTTTCACATAAGCATCGCAGCCCCAAAATTTGAGAAACGACAACTTGGGTTTCTTGCCAAACCACAGTTCATATGGTGTCTTCTCAACGCATTTAGATGGTGCCCTATTTAACGTGAATGCATCCGTCTCTAAAGCATAACCCCAAAAAGATAGCGGTAAATCAGTAAAAGACATCATAGGTCGCACCATATCCAATAAAGTACGGTTACGACGTTTGGACACACCATTACGCTGTGGTGTTCCAGGTGGCGTGAGTTGTGAAACTATTTCGCAGTGTTTCAAATCAAGACCAAACTCATAAATCAAATATTCACCTCCACGATTAGATCGTAGAAACTTTATTTTCTTGTTCCAATGATTTCCACTTCACTCTGAAATTCTTTGAACTTTTCAAATGTTTCAGACTTATGCTTCATCAAGAAGATATACCCATATCTACTCAAATGATCTGTGAAGGTCAGAAAATAACGATATCCGCCGCGAGCCTCAATACTCATCGGACCGCATACATCAGTATGTATTATTTCCAACTAGTCTGTTGCTTGTTCCATTGTTCCGGAGAACGGAGTCTTAGTCATCTTGCCCATGAGGCATGGTTCGCGAGCATCAAGTGATTCATAATCAAGTGATTCCAAAAGCCCATCAGCGCGGAGTTTCTTCGTGCGCTTTACATCAATATGACCTAAATGGCAGTGCCACAAATAAGTTGCACTATCATTGTTAAACATATATCTTTTGGCTTGAATACTATGAATATGTGTATCACTACTATCGAGATTCAAGACCACTCATCAAGGGTGCATGACCATAAAAGATATTACACATATAAATAGAACAACCATTATTCTCATATTTAAATGAATAACTGTCTCGCATCAAACAAGATCCAGATATAAGGTTCATGCTTAACGCTGGCACCAAATAACAATTATTCAGGTCTAAAACTAATCCCAAAGGTAGATGTAGAGGTAGCGTGCCGACGGCGATCACATCGACTTCTTGAACCATTTCCCACGTGCATCGTCACCTCGTCCTTAGCCAATCTTCGTTTAATCCGTAGCCCCTGTTTCGAGTTGCAAATATGAGCAACAGAACTAGTATCAAATACCCAGGCGCTACTACGAGCATTAGTAAGGTACACATCAATAACATGTATATCGAATATACCTTTCACTTTGTCGTCCTTCTTATCTACCAAATACTTGGGGTAGTTCCGCTTACAGTGACCAGTCTCTTTGCATTAGAAGCACTCAATTTCAGGCTTAGGTCCAGACTTGGGCTTCCTCACTTGTGCAGCAACTTGCTTGCCGATCTTCTTGAAGTTCCCTTCTTCCCTTTGCCCTTTTTCTTGAAACTAGTGGTCTTGTTAACCATCAACACTTGATGCTCCTTCTTGATTTCTACCTCCGCAGCCTTTAGCATTGCGAAGAGCTCGGGAATTGTCTTATCCTTCCCTTGCATATTATAGTTCATCACGATGCTTTTGTAGCTTGGTGGCAGCGATTGAAGAACTCCGTCAATGACACTATCATCAGGAAGAGTAACTCCCAGTTGAGTCAAGTGGTTCTGGTACCCAGACATTCTGAGTATATGTTCACTGACAGAACTATTCTCCTCCATCTTGCAGTTGTAGAACTTATTGGAGACTTCACATCTCTCAATCTGGGCATTTGCTTGAAATATTAACTTCAACTCGTGGTACATCTCATATACTCCATGACGTTCAAAATGTCGTTGAAGTCCCGGTTCTAAGCCGTAAAGCATGGCACACTGAACTATCGAGTAGTCATCAGCTTTGCTCTACCACATATTCATAACATCTGGAGTTGCTCCTCCAGCGGGTCTTGGACCTAGCGGTGCTTCCAGGACGTTGTCGGTGTACTAGAGTAGGGGTACCCTAGTATCCCGAACTTGTGCACGGGCAGTTGCAGCCCTCCGCGGCAAGGCTTACCGGGTGACCGCCAAGGTCCTCTTTGGTTCCTTTGGAGCCATTCAAAAACAAAGTATTCAAGCCAAGGAGACAAGGCCCCGGCAAGAGGAGCTTGCCGGGAAGGCCACCCAAGGCACCTAGGAGACAAGGCCCCGGCAAGAGGAGCTTGCCAGGAAGGCCACCCAAGGCACCTAGGAGACAAGGCCCCGGCAAGAGGAGCTTGTCGGGAAGGCCCGGTGAGCGACAAGCTTCCGGACGCGACAAGACAACAACCGCGGCAAGGCGCTTGTCAGCAGACCACCACTCAGACCTGCGCTCCAAAGCACATCCACTAACGTGTCGCCACAGGACCTTTCGGTAGCGTGGTAAGAGGCCGTCTTGACCAGCGGGAGCGCGGTGGCAAGCGACGCCGACAAGATTGCCATCGTGGCAAGTGGTGGCGCCGACGGTCCCTTTCTGCCTTTGTTAGGCGGCGTGAGACAGGCATTTAATGCCTTTGTCCCCTGCCGTCGGGGTTAGGTATGATACACTTTGTACAAGTAGCTGTACCAACCACTCCTTTTCCATTTTACCCTTGTCTACGTTGCCACACTGCCGGAGACCCTTTAGCATATAAAAGGAGGCCCATGCGCAACGTAGGGGGGGTTCGAGAGGTTGAAGCCGAGAACACTCACGCTTCGGTCTCGTTAGCAGCTTGTGTGTATCAGTAGCACTCAGCCGCCCCGAGCAAGAACTCAATACACTCAGACATGCAGCAGTAGGAGTGTTATCTCTCCGGAGAGCTCCGAAGCTGGGTAAACCGCTTGTGTGCTTCGCCTCGATCTGCTCTTCGTGCGACCTCCGCCCCCCGCCGAACCGAAAGGGGCTCGGTCCGCCGGTCCCATAGGTGTTAAATGGGCCAGATCAGCCTCCCGACATCTTTGGCGCGCCCGGTAGGGGCTTGAGATTGTGTGAACCTGATCCGGCGTCCACGAGCTAGATCTTCATCATCTTCATCGACATGCCACCGAAGAAGAAGGCTTGGCGGCAGATGTTCCGTCCACGTCGAACCCACCACCACCGGAGCAAACGGGTGGTGGGGTAGACGCCGGCGGAAGAATGGACGTCGACGGGGGAGCCCACGGTGCTGCCAAGTCCAAGGACAAGGCTGCGCAGACCTCGGCGTCCGTACATGCACTGCGCCCGTCTCAGGAGGCGCGGGACCGACATCGTCATGGTATTCACTGTTGGGTAACGTAGTAATTTCAAAATTTTCCTACGCACATGCAAGATCATGGTGATGCATAGCAACGAGAGGGGAGAGTGTTGTCTACGTACCCTCGTAGACCGAAGCGGAAGCGATCTGGCGTAGAGGAAGTAGTCAGACGTTCTCCTCGCGATCCAACCGATCCCGGCGTCGTTACTCCAGCGCCTCCGAGTTCTTGGCACACGTTCAGCTCGGTGACGCTCCTCAGCTCGATCCAAAGCAAAGCTCTGTGGAGAGAGAGTTCCACAAGACGATGGCGTGGTGACGATCTTGATGTTCTACCGACGCAGGGCTTCGCCTAAGCACCGCCACGATATGACCGAGGTGGAATATGGTGGAGGGGCACCGCTGCGGCTAAGGAACGATCTCAAGGATCAACTTGTGTGTTCTAGGGTGCCCCCTGCCCCGTGATATAAAGGAGCAAGGGGAGGGCCGGCCGGCCCTAGGAGGCGTGCCAAGGGAGGGAGTCCTCCTCCTAGTGGGAGTAGGACTCCCTTTCCTAGTCCAACTAGGAAGGAGGAAGGGGAAGGAAAGAGAGGGAGAGGGAGAGGGAAGGGGCCGCCCCCCTCCTTGTCCAATTCGGACTCCCCATGGGGGCGCGCGCCACCTCCTGGTGCGGCCTCTCTCTCCCCTTTGGCCCAATAAGGCCCATTACTTCCCAGGGGTTCCGGTAACCCTCCGGCACTCCGGTTTTCTCCGGAAACTTCCGGAACCTTTCCGTGTCCGAATATAGCCGTCCAATATATCAATCTTTATGTCTCGATCATTTCGAGACTCCTCGTCATGTCCGTGATCACATCCGGGACTCGAACTCCTTCGGTACATCAAAATACACAAACTCATAATATAACCTCATCGAAACCTTAAGCTGCATGGACCCTACGGTTCGAGAATAATGTAGACATGACCGAGACACGTCTCCGTCAATATCCCATCGCGGGACCTGGATGCCCATATTGGCTCCTACATATTCTACGTAGATCTTTATCTGTCTAACCGCATAACAACATAAGTTGTTCCATTTGTAATCGGTATGTTACTTGCCCGAGATTCGATCGTCGGTATACAATACCTAGTTCAATCTCGTTACTGGCAAGTCTCTTTACTCGTTCCGTAATACATCATCTCACAGCTAACTCATTAGTTGTAATGCTTGCAAGGCTTAGTGATGTGCATTACCGAGAGGGCCCAGAGATACCTCTCCAGAGCAATCGGAGTGACAAATCCTAATCTCGAAATACGCCAACCCAACATCCGCCTTTGGAGACACTGTAGTACTCCTTTATAATCACCCAGTTACGTTGTGACGTTTGGTAGTACCCAAAGTGTTCCTCCGGTAAATGGGAGTTGCATAATCTCATAGTTATAGGAACATGTATAAGTCATGGATAAAAGCAATAGCAACATACTAAACGATCGGGTGCTAAGCTAATGGAATGGGTCATGTCAATCAGATCATTCAACCAATGATGTGACCTTGTTAATCAAATGACAACTCCTTTGTCTATGGTTAGGAAACTTAACCATCTTTGATTAACAAGCTAGTCTAGTAGAGGCATACTAGTGACACTGTTTGTCTATGTATTCACACATGTATTATGTTTCCGGTTAATACAATTCTAGCATGAACAATAAACATTTATCATGAAATAAGGAAATAAATATTAACTTTATTATTGCCTCTAGGGCATATTCCCTTCAGTCTCCCACTTGCACTAGAGTCAATAATCTAGATTACATAGTAATGATTCTAACACCCATGGAGTCTTGGTGCTGATCATGTTTTGCTCGTGGAAGAGGCTTTGTCAATGGTCTGCTACATTCAGATCCGTATGTATCTTGCAAATCTCTATGTCTCCCACCGGACTAAGTCCGGATGGAATTGAAGCGTCTCTTGATGTGTTTGGTTCTCTTGTGAAATCTGGATTCCTTTGCTAAAGCAATTGCTCCAGATTGTCACAAAAGATTTTCATTGGACCCGATGCACTAGGTATGACACCTAGATCGGATATGAACTCCTTCATCCGCACTCCTTCATTAGCTGCTTACGAAGCTGCTATGTATTCCGCTTCACATGTAGATCCCGCTCTGACGCTTTGTTTAGAACTGCACCAACCGACAGCTCCTCCGCTTAGTGTAAATACGTATCCGGTTTGCGATTTAGAATCGTCCGGATCAGTGTCAAAGCTTGCATCAACGTAACTGCCATTTATGAGCTCTTTGTCACCTCCATATACGAGAAACATATCCTTAGTCCTTTTCGTGTATTTCAGGATGTTCTTGACCGCTGTCCGATGATCCACTCTGGATTACTTTAGTACCTCCCTGCTAAGCTTATAGCAAGGCACACATCAGGTCTGGTACAGTACGATTGCATACATGATAGAGCCTATGGCTGAGGCATAGGGAACATCTTTCATTTTCTCTCTATCTTCTGCGGTGGTCGGGCATTGAGTCTTACTCAACTTCACACCTTGTAACATGCAAGAACCCTTTCTTTGCTTGATCCATTTGAACTTCTTCAAAATTTTGTCAAGGTATGTGCTTTGTGCAAGTCCAATTAAGCGTCTTGATCTATCTCTATAGATTTTGATGCCCAATATGTAAACAGCTTCACCGAGGTCCTTCATCGAAAAACTCTTATTCAAGTATCCCTTTATGCTATCCAGAAATTCTATATCATTTCCGATTAGTAATATGTCATCTACATATAATATCAGAAATGCTACAGAGCTCCCACTCACTTTCTTGTAAATACGGGCTTCTCCAAAAGTCTCAGATAAACCCAAATGCTTTGATCACATTATCAAAGCGTTTATTCCAACTCGAGATGCTTGCACCAGTCCATAAATGGATCGCTGGAGCTTGCACACTTTGTTAGCTCCTTTGGATCGATAAAACCTTACGGTTGCATCATATACAACTCTTCTTCCAGAAATCCATTCAGAATGCAGTCTTTACATCCATTTGCCAAATTTCATAATCATAAAATGCGGCAATTGCTAACATGATTCGGACAGACTTAAGCATCGCTACGGGTGAGAAGGTCTCATCGTAGTCAACCCTTTGAACTTGTCGAAAACCCTTTGTGACAAGTCGAGCTTTGTAGACAGTAATATTACCGTCAGCGTCAGTCTTCTTCTTGAAGATCCACTTGTTTTCTATTGCTTGCCGACCCTCGGGCAAGTCAACCAAAGTCCACACTTTGTTTTCATACATGGATCCATCTCAGATTTCATGGCCTCAAGCCATTTTGCGGAATCTGGGCTCACCATCGCTTCTTCATAGTTCGTAGGTTCATCATGATCTAGTAGCATGACTTCCATAACAGGATTACCGTACCACTCTGGTGCGGATCTTACTCTGGTTGATCTACGAGGTTATGTAGTAACTTGATCTAAAGTTTCATGATCAACATCATCAACTTCCTCACTATTTGGTGTAGATGTCGCAGAAACCGGTTTACTGTGATAAACTACTTTCAAATAAGGGAGAAGGTACAATTACCTCATCAAGTTCTACTTTCCTCCCACTCACTTCTTTCGAGAGAAACTCCTTCTCTAGAAAGGATCCATTCTTAGCAACAAATGTCTTGCCTTCGGATCTGTGATAGAAGGTGTACCCAACTATCTCCTTTGGGTATCCTATGAAGACACATTTCTCCGATTTAGGTTCGAGCTTATCAGGTTGAAGCTTTTTCACATAAGCATCGCATCCCCAAATCAGAAGAACGACAACTTTGGTTTCTTGCTAAACCATAGTTCATAAGGTGTCGTCTTAACGGATTTTGACAGGTGTTCTATTCAGCGTGAATGCGGCCGTCTCAAGAGCATAACCCCAAAAGCGATAGCGGTAAATCTGTAAGAGACATCATAGATCGCACCATATCTAGCAAAGTGCGATTACGACGTTCGGACACACCATTGCGTTGTGGTGTTCCGGTGGCGTGAGTTGCTAAACTATTCCGCATTGTTTCAAATGTAGACCAAACTCAGAACTCAAATATTCGCCTCCACGATCAGATCGTAGAAACTTTATTTTCTTATTACGATGATTTTCAACTTCACTCTGAAATTCTTTGAACTTTTCAAATGTTTCAGACTTATGTTTCATTAAGTAGATATACCTATATCTCGCTTAAATCATCTGTGAAGGTGAGAAAATAACGATATCATACGAGCCTCAACATTCATTGGACCACATACATACGTATGTATGATTTCCAACAAATCTGTTGCTCTCTCCATAGTACCGGAGAACGGGGTTTTAGTCATCTTGCCAATGAGGCACGGTTACGCAAGTGCCAAGTGATTCATAATCAAGTGACTCCAAAAGTCCATCAAGATGGAGTTTCTTCATGCGCTTTATACCGATATGACCTAAACGGCGGTGCCACAAATAAGTCGCACTATCATTATCAACTCTGCATCTTTTGGTTTCAACATTATGAATATGTGTATCACTACTATCGAGATTCATTAAAAATAGACCACTCTTCAAGGGTGCATGACCATAAAAGATATTATTCATATAAATAGAACAACCATTATTCTCTCGATTTAAATGAATAACCGTCTCGCATCAAACAAGATCCAGATATAATGTTCATGCTCAACGGCGGCACCAAATAACAATTATTTAGGTCTAAAACTAATCTCAAGGTAGATGTAGAGGTAGCGTGCCGACCGCGATCACATCGACTTTGGAACCATTTCCCACGCCAAGATCGTCACCTCGTCCTTTGCTATTGTTCGCAATCCGTAGTCCTGCTTTCGAGTTGCAAATATTAGCAACAGAACCAGTATCAAATACCCAGGTGCTACTGCGAGCTCTGGTAAGGTACACATCAATAACATGTATTTCACATATACCTTTGTTCACCTTGCCATCCTTCTTATCCGCCAAATACTTGGGGCAGTTCCGCTTCCAGTGACCAGTCCGCTTGCAGTAGAAGCACTCAGTTTCAGGTTTAGGTCCAGACTTGGGTTTCTTCTCCTGAGCAGCAACTTGTTTGCTGTTCTTCTTGAAGTTCCCCTTCTTCTTCCCTTTGCCTTTCTTCTTGAAACTAGTGGTCTTATTGACCATCAACACTTGATGCTCCTTCTTGATTTCTACCTCCAGACCTTTAGCATCATGCGAAGAGCTCGGGCATAGTCTTTACTAACCCTTGCATATTATAGTTCATCACGAAGCCTTTGTAGCTTGGTGGCGGTGATTGAAGAATTACATCAATGACACAATCATCCGGAAGATCAACTCCCGGTTGAGTCAAGTGATTGTAATACCGGACATTACGAGTATGTGCTCACCGACAGACCCATTCTCTTCCATCTTGCAGCTATAGAACTTATTGGAGACTTCATATCTCTCAATCCGGCATTCTGTTGAAATATCAACTTCAACTCACGGAACATCTCATATGCTCCATGACGTTCAAAACGTCGTTGAAGACCCGGTTCTAAGCCGTAAAGCATGGCAATAATCGAACTATAGAGTAGTCATCGACTTTGCTTTCGCCAGACGTTCTTAACGTCGTCGGTTAGCATCAATGAGGCACAGCACCTAGTGGTGCATCCAGACGTAACTCTTCTGCAGCAATGAGGATAATCCTCGATTACGGACCCAGTCCGTGTAAATTCTACCATCATCTTTCAACTTTGCTTTCTCAAGGAACGCATTAAAATTCAACGGAACAACAAAGACGAGCCATCTATCTATAAACAAACATAGACAAGCAAGATACTATCAGTACTAAGTTCATGATAAATTTAAGTTCAATTAATCATATTACTTAAGAACTCCCACTTAGACAGACATCTCTCTAGTCATCTAAGTGATCACGTGATCCAAATCAACTAAACCATAACCGATCATCACGTGAGATGGAGTAGTTTTCAATGGTGAACATCTTATGTTGATCATATCTACTATATGATTCACGCCCGACCTTTCGGTCTCCGTGTTCCGAGGCCATATCTGCATATGCTAGGCTCGTCAAGTATAACCTGAGTATTCTGCGTGTGCAAAACTGGCTTGCACCCGTTGTAGATGGACGAGAGCTTATCACACCCGATCATCACGTGGTGTCTCGCACGCATTTAACTTTGGCAACGGTGCATACTGTGGAGAACACTACTTGATAATTTTAGTGAGAGATCATCTTAAAATGCTACCGTCAATCAAAGCAAAATAAGATGCATAAAGGATAAACATCACATGCAATCAATATAAGTGATATGATATGGCCATCATCATCTTGTGCTTATGATCTCCATCTCCGAAGCACCGTCGTGATCACCATCGTCACCGGTAGCGACACCTTGATCTCCATCGAAGCGTCGTTGTCGTTTACGCCATCTATTGCTTCTACGACTATCGCTACCGCTTAGTGATAAAGTAAAGCAATTACATGCGTTGCATTTCATACAATAAAGCGACAACCATATGGCTCCAGCTAGTTGCCGATAACTTCGGTTACAAAACATGATCATCTCATACAATAAAATATAGCATCACGTCTTGACCATATCACATCACAACATGCCCTGCAAAAACAAGTTAGACGTCCTCTACTTTGTTGTTGCAAATTTTACGTGGCTGCTATGGGCTTAAGTAAGAACCAATCTCACCTACGCATCAAGACCACAACGATACTTCGTCAATTAGACTCCGTATTAACCTTCTCAAGGACCGGCGTGAGCCACACTTTTCAGTTCAACTAAAGTGAGAGAGATGACACCCGCCAGCCACCTTTAAGCACGAGTGCTCGTAGCAGTTAAACCAGTCTCGCGTAAGCTGCACGCTGGCGTAATGTCGGTCCGGGCCGCTTCATCTCACAATACCGCTGAACCAAAAGTATGACAAGCTGGTAGGCGGTATGACTTGTATCGCCCACAACTCACTTGTGTTCTACTCGTGCAAAACATCAAACCATAAAAACCTAGGCTCGGATGCCACTGTTGGGTAACGTAGTAATTTCAAAATTTTCCTACGCACACGCAAGATCATGGTGATGCATAGCAATGAGAGGGGAGAGTGTTGTCTACGTACCCTCGTAGACCGAAGCGGAAGCGATCACAATGTAGAGGAAGTAGTCGTACGTTCTCCTCGCGATCCAACCGATCCCAGCGCCGTTACTCCGGCGCTTCCGAGTTCTTGGCACACGTTCAGCTCGGTGACGCTCCTCAGGCTCCGATCCAGCAAAGCTCCGGGGAGAGTTCCACAAGACGACGGGCGTGGTGACGATCTTGATGTTCTACCGACGCACGGCTTCGTCTAAGCACCGCTACGATATGACCGAGGTGGAATATGGTGGAGGGGGGCACCACACACGGCTAAGGAACGATCTCAAGGATCAACTTGTGGGTTCTAGGGTGCCCCCTGCCCCCGTATATAAAGGAGCAAGGCAGAGGGCCGGCCGGCCCTAGGAGGCGCGCCAAGGGAGGGGGGAGTCCTCCTCCTAGTGGGAGTAGGACTCCCCTTTCCTAGTCCAACTAGGAAGGAGGAAGGGGGAAGGAAAGAGAGGGAGAGGGAGAGGGAAAGGGGGGCCGCGCCCCCCTCCTTGTCCAATTCGGACTCCCCATGGGGGGGGCGCGCGCCACCTCCTGGTGCGGCCCTCTCTCTCCCCCTTTGGCCCAATAAGGCCCATTACTTCCCCGGGGTTCGGTAACCCCTCGGCACTCCAGTTTTCTCCGAAACTTCCGGAACCTTTCCGTGTCCGAATATAGCCGTCCAATATATCAATCTTTATGTCTCGATCATTTCGAGACTCCTCGTCATGTCCGTGATCACATCCGGACTCAACTCCTTCGGTACATCAAAATACACAAACTCATAATATAACCGTCATCGAAACCTTAAGCGATGCGGACCCTACGGTTCGAGAATAATGTAGACATGACCGAGACACCTCTCTGGTCAATAAACAATAGCGGGACCTGGATGCCCATATTGGCTCCTACATATTCTACGAAGATCTTTATCGGTCAGACCGCATAACAACATACGTTGCTCCCTTTGTCATCGGTATGTTACTTGCCCGAGATTCGATCGTCGGTATCCAATACCTAGTTCAATCTCATTCTTGGCAAGTCTCTTTACTCGCTCCGTAATACATCATCTCACAGCTAACTCATTAGTTGTAATGCTTGCAAGGCTTAGTGATGTGCATTACCGAGAGGGCCCAGAGATACCTCTCCGAGCAATCGGAGTGACAAATCCTAATCTCGAAATACGCCAACCCAACATCTGCCTTTGGAGACACCTGTAGTACTCCTTTATAATCACCCGATTACGTTGTGACGCTTTGGTAGTACCAAAGTGTTCCTCCGGTAAATGGGAGTTGCATAATCTCATAGTTATAGGAACATGTATAAGTCATGGATAAAAGCAATAGCAACATACTAAACGATCGGGTGCTAAGCTAATGGAATGGGTCATGTCAATCAGATCATTCAACCAATGATGTGACCTTGTTAATCAAATGACAACTCCTTTGTCTATGGTTAGGAAACTTAACCATCTTTGATTAACAAGCTAGTCTAGTAGAGGCATACTAGTGACACTCTGTTTGTCTATGTATTCACACATGTATTATGTTTCCGGTTAATAATATTCTAGCATGAACAATAAACATTTATCATGAAATAAGGAAATAAATAATAACTTTATTATTTCCTCTAGGGCATATTTCCTTCATTCACAACGCCATACGCTCGTTGGACCAAGATCGAGCTGGTGGATCTCGGGATGCTCAAGACCAGCATGCACGCCAACATGCTGGCGCGAGCGAGGCACGGTCGCCTGGATGGGATACTGCTCCTTCTAACATAGTTAGAAGTCCGAGCATATCCCGCTCCTCGCGCCGTTCGCCACTGCCACCCACCACTCCAGCAGAAGCTTTGGCGAGAGCTCAACTGCTCCTGGATTACCCTCCAACGGCCGACAAGGTCGATGAATGGAGGGCCACTATTCAGAGTCTCATCAGCTTTGCCAACGGCGACGCTCCGGCGGCCGAGTGCATCGCTGCCCGCAAGACTTCAAGGCACGAGGCGGTGGCGGCAAAACCGGTGGGGTGCAACCACCATGCACTCTCCGCCCGAAGGCCAAAATCGCCGACTCGCCGGATCCACCTCGACAGCGACTCCACCGCGTCATCGGATCCACGAGCTCGTCGCGATCAGCGCCAAGTTCTTCACGAACGACAGCAAGAAGACGCTCGAACTCGCATCGAGCGCCGAAGAGAAGCGTGGCGTCAATCCGACCAGCGCACTGGGCCCTCTGTCGACATGCATGTGCCAGGGGAACCAGGCGACTTACCGTACGTGGTAGGTTGCCCTGCGTTCACTCGTGAGCTGCGGCAAGTCCAGTGGCCCAGCAAGAAGAATTTCAAGCCAGACGTACATTCACGAAGTGCGCGACGGCAAGACGCATCCGTCGGAGTTCCTCAACATCTACACCATCGCGGTGCAAGCTGCGGGGCGAGACGACAAGATCCTGGCCAACTACTTCCGCTGGTGCTCAAGCCCAATGTCGATCCTGGCTCATGCACTTGCCGGACAACTCCATATCCTCTTGGGCAGATCTATGCCATCGGTTTGTCGGCGCTTTTACAGCGGCCACAAGCCTCATGGCCAAGAAAGCGACCTTCATACGCTGCCGCCCGAAGGAAGGAGAGCCTCTCCAAGTACATTCAGAGATTCAGCCAGACAAAGACAACATCCCAGATGTCCACCCTGCCGCGGTAATCAGCGCGTTCCATCAGAACGTGCGAAACCGCAGGATGCGGGAGGGGATGGCGATGTGCAAGATCAGAGACGTCAGTGAGCTATATGCCCTGGCCGACAAGTGTGCACGTGCTGAGAAAGGGAGGAGACTCCCCAGAGAGAATACTGAAGTAGGAGGATCTGATAGTGAGGAGACCGCCCCGGTAAAGAAAAACCGGCGGTGGAGCAACAGGAAGAAGAAAGGCAAAGATGTGCTAGTTGTTGAGCAGTCCGGCAACGGAGGTGGCGCCAAGAAAGCCAAAGCTGGTAGCTCCAGCAAGGAGGTTGCCGCTGGCACCAACTGCCAGGCTATGGCGGTCGCCGACAAGCAGGACGGCTCCAACAAACAAGATCTTGCAAGATCCACCGCACCAAGGGCCATGACCTCCAGAGCTGCAAAAAGGTCGAGCAGCTTGTCGAGAAGCAGAAGGCTGAATACGAACGACGCGACAAGGAGAAGGCCCAGGAGGGTGTTGGAGGAGCTAGCAAGAAACGTCCCGGCCGAGGAGGACGCCGCGGCAAGGCCAAGCAGCGGGAAGGAGACAGAACTCCAGCGGCGACAAGGATGAAGACGACGGCGATGATGATGAAGACATGGATGATGACGAGGCCGATGAGCAGGAGTTCGAGGAAAGCCATAGAGGTCTGTGCGTTGATGGCGGTGCTTCCGCATACTTCACACCGCCAGCTCAAGCAGTGGATGCGGGAAGTCAATGCGGTAGAACCATCCGCCGAGTCACGCAAGCCTGCGAAATGGTCCAAAGACGCCTATCATCTTTGATATTGAGGACCACCACGATCGTAAGCTGCGGTCGGTGCTTGCCGATGTTGGTTTCACCAACTATCCACAACCTCAAGGTCACTAAGATGCTAGTTGACGGCGGGGCGGCTTGAACCTGATCTCCTCCGCGGTGCTCCGAAACTCCAGATCCACGAGGGCGAGCTCGAAGAGACCGCACATTCCAAGGAATCAATCCGGGAAGGAGCAAGTCAAGGAAAGATCACGTTGCCGGTGACATTTGGCGTGAAGTTGAACTTCAGGGTGAGAGGGTCACTTTTGACGTTGTTGACTTTCCATTGCCTTACAATGGGATACTTGGCCGTCAAAGACTCGCCAAATTCATGGCAGCCTCTCATTATGCATACAACATGCTGAAGATGCCAGGCCCGGTAAGTGTCATCTCTGTCCCTGGCGACAAGAAGGATGCTCTTATCTGCACCGACAAGATCTAGGGGCAAAGAAGAAGACCAAGTCCGGCAAGAGCTCTGATGCCCACTCCGGCAAGCGCACCTCTTCGGAGTGCTGCGCTACCGTCGAGGACGCACTATCGAGCTCCACCGGCAAGTGTAAGAAGACGATGGCAGCTCCACCAGAGACTAAGAAGGTGTCCGCCAAGGAGGACGGCACTGGTGGTACCTTCACCATCAGTGCCACTCTCGACCCTAAATAGGAAGGCGCGCTCGTTGCTTTCCTGCGGGCGAACGTAGACGTGTTTGCGTGGCAACCGTGTGACATCCCCGGTGTTCCCAGGAAAGTAATTGAGCACCATCTTGCTGTTTGTCCTCATGCGCCGCCCGTCAGCAGAAAGTCGAGGAAGGTGCGGTGGGCGCCAAGAATTCATCGCAGAAGAAATCAAGAAATTGGAAGCAGCAGGCCTTGTCGAGGAGTGCTCCATCCCACGTGGTTGGCCAATCCTGTAGTTGTATCGCCAAGGCAAACGGGAAATGGAGGCTTTGTATCGACTTTACCGATGTCAATAAAGCTTGTCCCAAAGACCCATTTCCCTTGCCGCCAAGATCGACCAGATTGTTGACTCCACGGCGGATGTGATTTGCTTTCATTTCTGGATGCATACTCGAGATATCATCAGATCTTCATGGCGTAAGAAGATGAGGAGAAGACCGCATTCATCACCCCATGTGGAACATACTGTTGCACGGATGCCTTTCGGATTAAAGAATGCTGGTTCAACATTTGCAAGAGTAGTCCATGACGCTTTTGAGCCGCAAATGCACGTAAATGTGGAAGCCTACATGGATGACATAGTGGTCAAAAGCAAGGACAAGGTGACTACGATTCAAGATTTAGACGAAACCTTTGCAAATCTGCACAAGATCAACCTCAAGCTCAACCACGAGAAGTGTGTGTTTGGAGTCCCTTCCGCAAGCTTCTCGGGTTCTTCGTGTCTCAGTGGGGAATTGAAGCCAATCCCGACAAGATCAAGGCCATTGAGCAGATTGAAGCACCAAAGCGCGTCAAGGATGTACGAAGACTTGTCGGTTGTGTAGCTGCTCTCAGCAGGTTTATCTCTAGGTCTGCTGAGCGCGCCCTGCCATTTTTCAAAATTTTGAAAAAGGCAGGTCTCGATGAGATGGACTCCGAGCGGAGGCTGCTGCGAGACTTGAAGAGATACATCCTCCACTCCAACACTTGTCGCACCTAAGCCACAAGAGAAGTTGCTGCTATATATAGCGGCAACCAATCAAGTGGTTAGTGCTGCATTAGTAGCGGAGAGGGAGGCGGATGATGAGCTAGCAACCATGGCAGATGCATCCAAATGACGAAAGGTGGGGGCTTCACCGGCAAGCTCTGGTCCCGACAAGGATGGATCTACGCAGACGCATGAGAAGACACGAGAAAGAATGGTGCAGCGCCCAGTTTACTTTGTCGGTTCCCTTCTGCAGGGGCTAGGTCAAGGTACTCTGGTGTGCAGAAATTGCTTTTCGGCCTCCTCATGGCCTCGAGAAAGCTGCGCCATTACTTCCAAGCACATGAGATCACAGTCGTCACTCGCTTTCCGCTGAAGAGGATACTGCAGAATCCAGAGGCAACGGGCAGGATTGTCGAGTGGGCACTGGAACTATCAAGCTTTGGCCTCAAGTTTGAAAGCACTTCAACTATCCAAAAGCGTAGCGTTGGCAGAATTCATAGCAGAATGGACGCCAACGCCCGGATGAAGAGATTCCGAGACGAGCATTCCCGTCAAGGAAGCAAGCAAAGAGTGTCGATGTACTTTGATGGTGCCTTCTTCGCTGCAAAGGCGCCGGTCTTGGCGTGCTTCTTATCGCACCCACCGGAGAGCACCTCAAGTACGTAGTCAGATGCACTTTCCCAAGGAGCAAGCAACAAACAATACCGCAGAGTATGAAGGTTTGCTTGCGGTCTCGAGATCGCAGATGAACCTTGGGATCAAGAAGCTCATTGTCGGGGGTGACTCACGACTTGTCATCCGCCAAGTGAACAAGAGTTATCAGAGTCCGTTGATGGAAGCTTATGTTGATGAAGTGAGAAAGCTAGAAGAGCACTTTGACGGCCTACAAATGGAACACGTTCCAAGAGCTCAGAACGACATTGCCGATGGCCTGTCGAAGTGCGCTGCACTTAAGTTACCTGTGGAACCAGGGATTTTTGTGCTCAAGCTGACTCAACCGTCTGTAACGCCATCAACCGGACAGAGCAAGAAGAGGAAGTTGATCTCTAGTGACTATTTTCCGGCAGAGCTTCCCGAAGTCGCCGTCAAGAAGGTCCTCAAGATCAACACCAAGGGTCTTGAGGAGCGATCTGCTCGGCAAGCCCTAGGGTTTGTTCCGTTGAAGCGCACGCTCCCGACAAGTTTTGCTCCGGCAAGCTTGCCGGGAACGTCAAGCTCGGCTGAGCCGCAAGTTCTCGCCAGGAAGCGGATGTTCCCGCAGCAGCGAGATGTGCCTTTAGTCCTTGTTGTCGAGCCGCAAGCTCCAAAGATGGGCACAACAGATTGTCCGTTTCCTTGACAGAGAACTTCCCAAGAGCAAGAAGAAGCGGAAAGAGTAGCCCGGCAGTCAAGTATGTACCAGTTTGTCGACAACACACCTGCATCAAGAAGACTCAACGGTGTGAAATTGAAGTGTATTCACGGGAAGACGGACAAAAAGCTGTTGGCAGAGATACATGGAGGCATATGTGGTCACCACATTGGCGCCAGAGCACTTGCCGGCAAAGCTGCTCCTAAGAAGGTTTCTTTTGGCCGACAGCCCTCCGAGGATGCAACTCCACAATTAACCAAGTGTGAAGCGTGCGGTTCCATTCCGGCAGATACACCAGCCAGCTCAAGCTCTCCAGACGATCCCTTTATCCTGGCCATTTTCGGTCCGGGGCTCGACATCCTCGGCCCCTTTCCCCAAGTCGTTGTCGGGGGCTTTGAGTACTTGTAATGCGCTGTAATCGACAAGTTCACAAAGTGGCCGGAAGTGGAAGCATGAGGAAGGTGACATCACGGTCAGCGATCAAGTTCTTTAGGTCGATTGTTTGCCGTTTCGGAATCCCTAACAGGATCATCACCGACAACGGCACGCAATTCACGAGCCGCACCTTCATGCAGTACGTCCAAAATCTTGGCGCCAAGGTCTGCTTCACTTCTGTTGCTCATCCGAGAAGTAACGGTCAAGCGGAGAGGACGAATGCTGAAGCGCTGCGCAGACTCAAGACCAGAACTTTCGACATGCTGCACAAGTGCGGAAAGAACTGGATTGAGGAGCTGCCGGTGGTTCTTTGGTCGATCGGGACGACGCCAAATCGAGCCAATCGGCCGACACCTTCGCTCTAGTCTATGGAGCAGAGGCAGTTCTCCCCACGGAACTCGTGATACGGATCACCTCGAGTGCTTGCTTATGATGAGCTTGAGCAAGAGCGATTCTGCGACAAGATGACGCGCTGCTCCTTGAGGAGGATCATCTTCAGCTCTGTACGAGCTGCTCGATACCAGCAAGCTTTGTGCCGCTACCATAGCCGCAAAGTTAATGCCAGAAGTCTCGAGGAAGGCGACCTTGTTCTTCGCGCGTTCAGTCCGCCAAGAATTCCAACAAGTTGACGCAGAAGTGGGAAGGCCCTTACCGGGTGAAACGAGTCGCTAGGCCTGGTCTTGTCCGCTTTGAGACCGAAGATGGCATTCCGGTGAGCAACTCCTGGAACATTGAGCATCTTCGTAAGTTTTACTCAGATGCGCGGTTGCCGGAACCCTGTTCCGGCAACCACCTTTTGTACAAGTCTTGCCGATGTTGCATGTAATCCTTTGTACAAAGCCGGGCGCAGACCCCGTGCATAAGTAAATCTAATGTGCTTCGCACATATTGTCAATTTCATGCTTTCTACTTTTTATTTTGCATGCATTATCTGACACTTTGTGCAGCACATAACCCCGGTAAGCAATAACGAGCCATAAGGCACCATATCTTTATTTTCTCTTCTTTCTCTTTCTCAAAGAAAGGAAGGTTCCTCGCCCACAAGTTTGCCGGGGAAAGGAGAAGATAATGGTGTGGACCAAGCGCCGTCAGGAAGTCTAGCCTTACCGGGAAGCAAACGACAGAAAAGCTAAGTTGCTAAAGTTTGAGCAATCAGTTTTAAATTTTTTAAGTTGTCTTCCTCGAACGGCCGTACTTTGTATGGAAAACCTGTGCAGGGAGGAACCAACTCGTTGCTAGTTGCGCCCTTACTTTGTTTCGAGTCTGCTCAACAACTTAAGTGAGCTGCGACTAGTTGCGACAAGGTTTCTTGTCGGAGCGGCTCCGCCAGCAGGCTGCTGACGTCTCAAGACTCAGCGCCATGACCTGTGTGCTCATACGACAAGTTCCCTAAAAGCGTAGGGCAAAACATACAAAGGAAGGAACCAAGTAAAGGAAATAACATAGCAATCACTACCCGAAATAGAGTTATATTAAAAGATAGCTTGTCGCAGCTCTAATAGATTGTTCTCATAACATGGCGAGCAGAGGCAAGAAAAAGAGAAAGCGGGCGGCCTAATCTACGCGATCGCCCTCAACCCTCTTGATCCCGCTCACCCTGTCCACGATGGGTGCGACAAGGGTCTTGAGCGCTTCCACATCAGCATCCGGCGGCAAGGACTTGAGGACGTTGGTGAGGTTGAGGCCTGGGTTGCGGAAGGCCACCTTCATCCGCACCTTTTGAAGAGCTCCAGCGCAGATCCGGGCGCGACTCCTCGGCCAGCCGCTTTGGGATTTCTTCCCAGAGTCGCTGGAGGGCCGTCACCACGCCCTTGAAGAACAAGCTGAGCTTGGCGGTGGGTCGGAGGTGCTCATCGGAGGAATATCCAAGATCCGCCATCCCCAGCTGCGCCAGCTCCCTATCGATGGCTGCAGCAACATCCATGAGACCCTTGGTCCAGTGCTCCACATTCTCCCTAAAGGTATTCTGGCGGCAAGAAGACTTCGCCAAATAGCGCCTCGTCGGCCTTGATCTTCTCCTTCAAGGCCAACTCCTGCTCCTGGCGCCTGGCCCAAATACCGAGTCAAGGTGGTCAGCTTCAACTCAAGATCTACGTTGGAGTCCTTGGCAGCGCTGAGCTCCTTGATCCTCTCGGCGAGACGGCCCTGCAGCTCGCCAAGAGTGTAGGCGTCCTTCTCGTGCTCATACTTGAGTGCAGCAAGCTCCTCGCCGCTCTCCTTGAGATTGGCCTCCAGCTGCATCACCTTCGTCTCCAGCTCCTTCTTGGCGGCCTCGGCAGTTGCGGCAGCATCCTTTGCTTCCTTGAGAGCCCCGCCAAATGTTTGCTCGGCGTGGCTAGATCCTCCTCCTGGCTGTCAAGATTAACCTTCCTCTGCGCCAACTCGCCTTTCTGCGCAGATAGCTTCTCGGCGGCAAGCCGCTGTTGCTCCTCAGCTTCAGCCTTCTCGAGGAGGAAGGCTTTGCGCTCCTCGGCGAGTCGCTCCCGCTCCTCTGCCAAGGACCGGAGAGCTTCCTGGTTGAGGCCCCGGAGCTCCTCCGCGCACTTCTCGATGTCTGCTCCCGCCTTCGCGACAAGCGCTTCCCGAGATTCCAGCTTGGCTTGTCGGGCGCGGTAGAGCGACAGCAGCTTCCGCAACAGCAGCTCCTCCTCAGACTCGCCGCTGCTGCTGTTTGGTGCGTCGACCAGCGTCAGTCCAGCAGAGGCGAGCAGCTCTTCATCAAAAGTTTCTCCTTCGGCCGGCGCCCTGGAGCTCGACGCCCATGGGAGCTTGATGAAGACGCCATCGCCGGCCTTCAAATAGGCGCCGGGCTGGGGCTCTTTGGAGCCCGACGCTGCCGCAGCGGCGGAGGGATCGGCGGTCGGCGTAGCGCCTGGCGCTCCTGCGGCCTCAGGGCCGTCAGTGCGATCGCCGGACCCCTCGCCAGCTTCTGCGGCGGCAGCTTTGGCGGCCTCTTCGTCGGCGGGCTCGTCAGCGCCAGCTTCTTCTCCGATGGCAGCGGCGTTGCCAAGATTGCCAAGACGCTGCCCTCCTCGCCGGGCGGCCTTGGTCTCCATTGGCTCTGTGGCGGATGGATTTGACGACCGGAAAATGAAGAAAAGTCAAGCAAATATTCAAAAAGAAAATCAGAAGAAGAAGAACACAAGGAAAGTTTTCAGGCAAGAGGATTACCTGCGCTAGGGTCTGCAGTCATGGTCTCCGCCACAAGGGGATCGCCGGTGCTGTCCCTTGCCGGAGGGCTGTCCCTTGCCGGAGAACTGCCCCTTGCCGGAGAAGTCTCCCTTGCCGGAGAACGCTCCCTTGCCGGGGAATCCTCCCTTGGCGGTGTAGTCGAAACAGAAGGCATGTCAGGAGCGGCTTCAGGGCACTCCTGGCAAGGCTGCTCTGCTCCTACACAAATCAGCGATCGAGATATCGGCAAAGAAAGGGCACCCATGCATGCCTAACAAAGAGGAAGTAAACCATATACTTACTGGGGGCTGCTTTGAGGAAGAGTTGCCACGTCCGGCAAGGTGGTCTCGGGCGCCCCTATTTGTCGCGGTGGGTTCGTCCTCGATGACAATCACCGGGGCCTTGGCTCTCTTCGACGCTCTCTGGGCCAGCGTTCTGAAAAGGAATGGGTTCAGAGTGAAGAAAATCAGATACAAGACAAAGCAAGAAGCCGAAGAACTACAAATGCTGCAAAGAATCTTACTCTTCTTCTTCCTCGTCGGAGCTGAGCGCGGAGAGATCAAATTCTGGCTCGCCTCCAGTACGTCGAGGCGGAAGAGTAGGTTCCCTTGGCCGCTTGGCGGGAGCAGAAGCGGTGGTCTGCGAGGGCCCCGCTCCAGTTGCCGCAGCGGCGTGAGGTGCTCCAGCTGCAACAAGATTTGCCGCGGTGGAGCGCGTCGCTGGGCGGGCGGTTGCTGACCCGTCTGCCGCCCGCTACGTCTCCGGCCTTGCGGAGACGCCTTCTTAGTGGAGCTGGGGGGCTCCGCCGGCAAGCTGTCTGAAGGGAGGAGGCGCCCTCGGCCTTTCGCTTCGACTCAGCTTCAGGCCGACAAGCTCTTCCTCGCCGGCAAACTCCTCGCTCGACAAGGCTTGCTGCCTCGCTGCCTCTGCCTCCTCCACGGAGAAACCCGAACCGCCCGCGGCAGCTCTGCCGCCTCTTCATACTGGTGGCGTGCGCTGCATCTCATCATCGGTGGTGTCGCGGGTGAGGCTCTTACATTCATCGGGCGGACCGGCACTTCTACCAGGCTGTCAAAGAACACTCGCACGACGTCATCTGTAGGCTCTTGCCAGGTTGGAACGATTCCATGCGAGTCGCACAACGGCATCATTGCACGGATGCGGTCGAGCGAGGAATTGTTGCACAGCAGGACGACATTCTTCGGTAACCTGAACGCTCCGGGATGCTCAGGATCGTGCTTGAACAGCTCCAAGAGCATCGCGTCCAGCTCCAGGACAGTGAAATTGAAGTTGAGGCCCGGGCGCAGCCTCATGATATCCGTCGCGTTCCGGAACTCCCAGCGGTCTCCTCCTCTCTGCAGGGGGCGAGCGCGGGCGACGAAGAAATATGCGCCAACGGGCGCCTACAGTGAGTCCGCAAGCCTCAGCGTAGGATCCGGATGACGGCAATCTTCAGCCTAGCGTCTTCCGGGGCCAGCGCTCCAATCGTTGCCGCAAGACCATCGAGGTTTGGCGCTGGCAAGAACTGCGGGTTCTCCTCGACAATCCGCACCAGTCTGCTCTCCACTCATCCCATTTGCTGCGGAGCTCTCCCTCCAGATAAGCTTCCTTCTTGTCGGTCCTCGAGATCCAGGCGATCCCACCGGAAAGAGGCTCCCCTCTCTCAACTCGGGGCATAAAGAAGTGGCGAAAAAGGGCTACGTTTGGATGGACTCCGACAAAGTTTTCGCAGAGATGTGCGAAAACTGCCATGGTCAGAACAGCATTGGGGGTGAAGTGAAGGAGGCGGAACCCGTAGGTGTTCATGATATCGCAGAAAAATTCAGAGAAAGGCAGGCAGAGCCCGCAGTAGAAGAACAGCGCGAAGAAAGATTACCCATTCGGAGCCAGTTCCGAAGCAGCAGCTGGGAGTACCTTCGTGCGCGGATGCGCTCACGTCTCCGTCGACCAGAAGAGGTAGTAGTACTCCCTCAGCTCCCTCGCGGCGATCTGGGGGGGAAAGATTACCCGCTCCTTCCGCAGCGTCGCAAGCCGCTGCGCCTCGGCCGACTTCACGGCCTTCCCCTTGTCGGCTTTCGGAGCCATGGCGGAGGTGGTGAGGGAGATCGACGGCGTTGGTGATGCTGGTGGCGATGAAGTGAGGCGCTGCTCTCTCTTCAGCCTTGGGAAGAAGGGGAGGCAGCGGGATTTTCGAGATTGGACAGCAACTGGCGAGATGGGCGAACTGCCCTTGTTTCCCCTGCTTATAAAGAGGGAGGGCGGACGTTCCGTTTTTCCGAATAAAGAAACCACCCACGATCTCTCACACGACGCCGCATTCGACGTGTGTCGTTCGTGTAGGGCGTGGTGGGTCCGGGGTGAGTTACGGCGTAACCTAGGGCCGCGCGTGCCCGTGCCCTGTTTTGGGCCTGGCCCAACAGCGCTCGGCACCGTGTGTGGCCCAGGCCCGGGGGCTCCTGTCGGTGTACTAGAGTAGGGGTACCCTAGTATCCCGAACTTGTGCACGGGCAGTTGCAGCCCTCATGGCAAGGCTTACCGGGTGACCGCCAAGGTCCTCCGTGGTTCCTTTGGAGCCATTCAAGAACAAAGTATTCAAGCCTAGGAGACAAGGCCCGGCAAGAGGAGCTTGCCGGGAAGGCCACCCAAGGCACCTAGGAGACAAGGCCCCGGCAAGAGGAGCTTGCCGGGAAGGGCACCCAAGGCACCTAGGAGACAAGGCCCCGGCAAGAGGAGCTTGCCGGGAAGGCCCGGTGAGCAACAAGCTTCCGGACGTGACAAGACAACAACCGCGGCAAGGCACTTGCCGCGGCAGACCACCACTCTGTACCTGCGCTCCAGCACATCCACTAACGTGTCGCCCTGGGACCTTTCCAGGCGCGCGTGGCAAGAGGTCTTGACCCGGTGAAGAGCGGTGGCAAGCGACGCGACAAGATTGCCATCGTGGCAAGCGGTGGCGCCTCGACGGTCCCTTTTCGCACTGTTAGGGCGGCGTGACGGGCATTTAATGCCTTTGTCCCCTGCCGTCGGGGTTAGGTATGATACACTTTGTACAAGTAGCCGCACCAACCACTCCTTTTCCATTTTACCCTTGTCTACGTTGCCACCTGCCGGAGACCCCTTTAGCATATAAAGGAGGCCCATGCGCATAGCGTAGGGGCGGGGTTTGAGAGGTTGAAGCCGGAGAACAATCACGCCGGTCTCGTTAGCAGCTTGTGTGTCTTGTAGCACTCAGCGCTCTGAGCAAGAACTCAATACACTGAGACATGCAGCAGATGGGAGTTTTATCTCTCCGGAGAGCTCCGAAGCTGGGTAAACCGCTCGTGTGCCTCGCCTCGATCTGCTCTTCGTGCGACCTCCGGCCCCCGCCGAACCGAAAGGGGCTCGGTCCGCCGGTCCCATAGGTGTTCGTGGGCCAGATCAGCCTCCGCGACAGACGTAATTCTTCTGTGCAGCAATGATGATAATCCTCGAGTTACGGACCCAGTCCGTGTAGTTGCTACCATCATCTTTCAACTTAGCTTTCTCTAGGAACGCATTAAAATTCAAAGGAACGGTAGCACGGGCCATTGATCTACAATAACATAGACATGCAAAATACTATCAGGTACTAAGTACATGATAAATGAAAGTGCAATTAATCATATTATTTAAGAACTCCCACTTAGATAGACATCCCTCTAGTCATCTAAATGATCACGTGATCCAAATCAACTAAACCATGTCCGATCATCACTTGAGATGGAGTAGTTTTCAATGGTGAACATCACTATGTTGATCATATCTACTATATGATTCGCGTTCGACCTTTCGGTCTCAGTGTTCGAGGCCATATCTCGCATATGCTACGCTCGTCCAAGTTTAACCCGAGTATTCTGTGTGCAAAACTGGCTTGCACCCGTTGTATGTGAACGAGAGCTTATCACACCCGATCATCACGTGGTGTCTTGGCACGATTTAACTGTAGCAAGGTGCATACTCAGGGAGAACACTTATACCTTGAAATTTAGTGATAGATCATCTTATAATGCTACCGCCGTACTAAGCAAAATAAGATGCATAAAGGATAAACATCACATGCAATCAAAATAAGTGATATGATATGGCCATCATCATATTGTGCCTTTGATCTCCATCTCCAAAGCACCGTTATGATAACCATCGTCACCGGCTTGACACCTTGATCTCCATCGTAGCATCGTTGTCGTCTCGCCAACTATTGCTTCTACAACTATTGCTACTGCTTAGTGATAAAGTAAAGCAATTACATGGCGATTGCATTTCATACAATAAAGCGACAACCATAAGGCTCCTGCCAGTTGCTGATAACTTCTACAAAACATGATCATCTCATACAACAATTTATATATCATCACGTCTTGACCATATCACATCACAACAAGCCATGCAAAAACAAGTTAGACGTTCTCTACTTTGTTGTTGCAAGTTTTACATGGCTGCTACGGGCTTCTAGCAAGAACCGTTCTTACCTACGCATCAAAACAACAATGATTTTTCCTCAAGTGTGTTGTTTTAACCTTCAACAAGGACCGGGCGTAGTCAAAATCGATTGAACTAAAGTTGGAGAAACAGACACCCGCTAGCCACCTATGTGGGAAGCACATCGGTAGAACCAGTCTCATGAACGCGGTCATGTAATGTCGGCCCGGGCCGCTTCATCCAACAATACCGCCGAATCAAAGTAAAACGTTGCTGGTAAGAAGTATGACTATTATCGCCCATAACTCAATGTGTTCTACTCGTGCATAAAATCTATGCATAGACCTGGCTCGGATGCCACTGTTGGGGAACGCAGTATTTCAAAATTTTACCTACGATCACGCAAGATATATCTAGGAGATGCATAGCAACGAGTGGGGAGAGTGTGTCCACATACCCTCGTAGACCGAAAGTGGAATCGTTTAGTAACGCGGTTGATGTAGTCGAACGTCTTCATGATCCAACCGGTCCAAGCACCGAACGTACGACACATCCGCGTTCAGCACACATTCAGCTCGATGACGTCCCTCTATCTCTTGATCTAGTTGAGGACGAGAGAGAGTTCCGTCAGCACGACGCGTGGCAACGGTGATGATGAAGTTACTGGTGCAGGGCCTCGCCTAAGCACTACGACGATATGACCGAGATCTATAACTGGGGAGGGGGGCACCGCACATGGCTAAGAGAAGGCTTGGTGTGCCTTTGGGGTGCCCCCTCCCATGTATATAAAGGGGGAGGAGAGGTGGCCGGCCCAAGGGGGGGCGCACCATGGGGGGAGTCCTACTTGGACTCCCGGTCCAAGTAGGATTCGCCCCCCCCCCTTTCCTATTCCCACTAGGAGAAGGAGGGAAGGAGGAGGAGGAGAGAAGGAAAGGGGGGCCACCCCCCAACCCTAGTCCAATTCTGTTTGGGCTTGGGGGCGTGCGCCTCCACCTGGCCGCCACCTCCTCTCTGCACTAGAGGCCATGAAGGCCCATTAACTCCCCAGGGGGGTTCCGGTAACCCCTAGTACTCCGGAAAATGTCCGAACCTTTCTGAAACCATTCCAGTTTCCAAACACAACCTTCCAATATATGAATCTTTATGTCTCAACCATTTCGAGACTCCTCGTCATGCCCGTGATCTCATCCGAGACTCCGAACATACTTCGGTACATCAAATCACATAAGTCATAATACACATCGTCATCGAACGTTAATCGAGCGGACCCTACGGGTTCGAGAACTATGTAGATATGACCGAGACACATCTTCGGTCAATAACCAATAGTGGAACCTGGATGCTCATATTGGCTCCTACATATTCTACGAAGATCTTTATCGGTCAAACCGCATAACAACATACATTGTTCCCTTTGTCACCGGTATGTTACTTGCCCGAGATTTGATCGTCGGTATCATCATACCTACTTCAATCTCGTTACTGGGAAGTCTCTTTACCCGTTCCATAATGCATCATCCCGCAACTAACTCATTAGTCACATTGCTTGCAAGGCTTATAGTGATGAGCATTACCGAGAGGGCCCAGAGATACCTCTCCGATACACGGAGTGACAAATCCTAATCTCGATCTATGCCAACTCAACAAACACCATCGGAGACACCTGTAGAGCATCTTTATAATCACCCAGTTACGTTTTGATGTTTAATAGCACACAAGGTGTTCCTACGGTATTCGGGAGTTGCATAATATCATAGTCAGAGGAACATGTATAATTCATGATGAAAGCAATAGCAATAAACTAAACGATCATTTATGCTAAGCTAACGGATGGGTCTTGTCCATCACATCATTCTGTAATAATGTGATCCCATTCATCAAATGACAACACATGTCTATGGTTAGGAAACTTAACCATCTTTGATTAACGAGCTAGTCAATTAGAGGCATACTAGGGACACTCTGTTTGTCTATGTATTCACACATGTACCAAGTTTCTGGTTAATACAATTCTAACATGAACAATAAAAAATTTATCATGATATAAGGAAATATAAATAACAACTTTATTATTGTCTATGTATTCCACGCAGGCGACCACACGGCCTCGGGTTCGACCTCCACGATGATGTCTTCTTCCTTTTCTTCCTGGTCAGAAACCCACCAAGTTCAGAGTTGCGTCGCGTCGTCTCTGTCGAGTCCCCGGCCTCATCTTCTTGTCATAGGTATAAGAGGTATACCCAACTTCCTCTCTGCTCCTTCCTGTCGTCAATATATCATCGAGGCATCGCTTCATCCGTATCTTTCACGTTCTCTCGGTGCTCTGGCCCAATCTGTAGTTTGTGTGTGTGTGTGTGTGCACTTGCTGTAGCGCGCCCGTGCGTCACCGCGCTCTGGTTTCTGCCTAGCTGCATTCTCCTCGCTGCGCCTGCCCGCCCGCCCGCAATAGCCACCCACGCGCTCCGTGCAGCCTCATGATACGTCCATTTTGCATCATGCTTTTATATCGATATTTATCGCATTATGGGTTGTTATTTCACGTTATGTCACAATATTTATGGCTATTGTCTCTTATTTTACAAGGTTTACATGAAGAGGGAGAATGCCGGCAGCTGGAATTCTGGGCTGGAAAAGGAGCAAATATTGAAGGCCTATTTTGCGCAACTCCAAAAGTCCTGAAACTCCACGGAATACCTTAGAATAAATAAAGAAAAATCGTCCCAAAGATGAAGGCCAGGGGGCCCACACCCTGCTCAAGAGGGTGGGGGGCGCCCCCCCTCCCCCTAGGCGCGCCCCCTACCTCGTGGTCCCCCTGGTGGCTCTCCGACGTCCATCTTCTCCTATATGAAGTCTTTCGATGGGAAAAAATCATAAGCAACCTTTTGGGACGAGACTCCGCCGCCACGAGGCGGAACCTTGGCGGAACCAATCTAGGGCTCCGGCAGAGCTGTGCTGCCGGGGACACTTCCCTCCGGGAGGGGGAAATCATCGCCATCGTCTTCACCAACGCTCCTCTCATCGGGAGAGGGCAATCTCCATCAACATATTCACCAGCACCATCTCATCTCCAAACCCTAGTTCATGTCTTGTATCCAATTCTTGTCTCCAAGTCCGGGATTGGTGCTAGTAGGTTGCTAGTAGGGTTGATTTCTCCTTGTAGTTGATGCTAGTTGGTTTACTTGGTGGAAGATCATATGTTCAGATCCTTTATGCATATTATTACCCCTCTGATTATGAACATGAATATGCTTTGTGAGTAGTTACGTTTGTTCCTGAGGACACGGGAGAAGTCTTGCTATTAGTAGTCATGTGAATTTGGTATTCGTTCGATATTTTGATGAGATGTATGTTGTCTTACCTCTAGTGGTGTTATGTGAACGTCGACTACATAACACTTCACCATTATTTGGGCCTAGAGGAAGGCATTGGGAAGTAATAAGTAGATGATGAGTTGCTAGAGTGAAAGAAGCTTGAACCCTAGTTTATGCGTTGCTTCGTAAGGGGCTGATTTGGATCCATATGTTTCATGCTATGGTTAGGTTTACCTTAATACTTTTGTTGTAGTTGCGGATGCTTGCAATGGAGGTTAATCTTAAGTGGGATGCTTGTTCAAGTAAGAACAGCATCCAAGCACTGGTCCACCCACATATCAAATTATCAAAGTACCGAACGCGAATCATATGAGCGTGATGAAAACTAGCTTGACAATATTCCCATGTGTCCTCGGGAGCGCTTTTCCTATTATAAGAGTTTGTTCCGGCTTGTCCTTTGCTACAAAAAGGATTGGGCCACCTTGCTGCACCTTATTTACTTTTGTTACTTGTTGCTCGTTACAATTTATCTTATCACAAAACAATCTGTTACCACATATATCATTACTAGCAGAGAATACATAGCTGAAAACCGCATATCATTTCCTTCGCTCCTCGTTGGGTTCAACACTCTTACTTATCGAAAGGACTACGATAGATCCCCTATACTTGTGGGTCATCAAGACTCTTTTAAAGCGCCGTTGCCGGGAGTGTAGCGCCTTTGGTAGGTGGAATTTGGTAAGGAAAAATTTATATAGTGTGCTGAAATTTTCTGTCACTTGTTACTATGGAAAGTAATTCAATGAGGGGCTTGCTCAGGGTATCTTCACCCCTTCCAGTAGAGCAAAGAGTTGCTCCTCAACCTATTGAACCTATAGAAAATGAAACTCCTTTTGAATTTCCTTCGGGTTTCATGGAAAAACTATTGGCTAATACTTTTACAGGAGATGGAACAAAGCACCCTGACGAGCATCTTCGCTATGTGGATGATATTTGTGGACTATTTAAGCTTGCAGGTATACCCGATGATGTTGTTAAGAAGAAGGCTTTTCCTTTATCTTTGAAGGAAGACACATTGACATGGTATGGGCTATGTGATACGAGATCATGGAACTATAAAAGAGTGAAATTGGAATTTCATCAAAAGTATTACCCTATGCATCTTGTTCATCGTGATCGCAATTATATATATAATTTTTGGCCTCGCGAAGGAGAAAGCATCTCTCAAGCTTGGGTGAGGCTTAAATCAATGTTATATTCATGCCCCAATCATGACCTCTCAAGAGAAACAATTCTTCAGAATTTTTATGCTCGGCTTTCTGATAACAATCGCACCATGCTCGATACTTCTTGTCTTTGGCTCTTTTATGATGAAGACTATTGAATTCAGATGGAATTTATTGGATAGAATTAAACGCAACTCTAAAGATTGGGACCTCGGCGAAGGAAAGGAGTCGTATGACACCTAAGTTTGATTGTGTTAAATCTTTTATGGATACCGATATTTTCCGTAAGTTTAGCACTAAATATGGACTTGACTCGAGATAGTAGCTTCTTTCTCGTGAATCTTTTGCTACTTATGTTGATCTCCCTAAGGAGAAGTGGTTTAAATATCATCCTCCGATAGAAGTAAAAGTAGCTGCACCTATTAAAGTTGAAGAAAAGACTATCACTTATAATGATCCTATTGTTCCTACCTCTTATGTTGAGAAACCACCTTTCCTGTTAGAGTAAAGGATCATGCTAAAGCTTCAACTGTTGTTTGTAAAAGCAATATTAGAACTTATGTACCTCCTGAGCAAGTTAAAGTAGAACCCAATATTGCAATTGTTAAAGATCTCTTGTCTGATAATATTGATGGGCATGTTATTCAGTTTGAAGGTGAAACTGCTAGAATTGCTAAACCCTGTGCTAAAGATAAAAACAAACCTGTGGTAGGCGTGCCTGTTATTTCTGTTAAAATAGGAGATCATTGTTACCATGGCTTATGTGATATGGGTGCGAGTGCTAGTGTTATACCACATACTTTATACGAAGAAATTAAACTTGCCAATAGAGATACTATTTCACCAATTGGGATTGCTAGAGATATTGAAGTCTTGTGTGGGAAAACTAAATATCCTGCTGATTTTCTTGTTCTTACTTCTCCGCAAGATAGCTTTTGTCCCATTATATTTGGTAGACCCTTCTTGAATACTGTTAATGCTAAGATAGATTGCGAAAAGAATGTTGTTACTATTGGCTTGGATGATATGGTTCATGAGTTTAATTTCTCCAAATTTAGTAAACAACATCGTGAAGAAGAATTGCCTAGTAAGGATGAAATTATTGGTCTTGCTTCTATTGTTGCATTACCTCCTAGTGATCCTTTGGAACACTATTTGCTAGACCATGAAAATGATATGTTTATGAATGAAAGAAGAGAAATAGATGAAGTATTCTTTAAACAAGAACCTATTCTCAAACACAATTTGCTGTTGAAATCCTAGGGGATCCTCCTCCACCCAAGGGTGATCCCGTATTTGAGCTTAAACCGTTGCCTGATAATCTTAAATATGCTTATCTCGATGAAAAGAAAATATATCATGTCATTATTAGTGCTAACCTTTCAGAGCATGAAGAAGAAAGATTATTGAAAACTCTGAAGAAGCACCGTGCCGCTATTGGATATACGCTTGATGATCTTAAGGGCATTAGTCCCACTCTATGTCAGCATAAAATAAATTTGGAAGCGGATGCCAAACCAGTTCGTGATCCTCAACGACGTTTGAATCCTAAAATGAAAGAAGTGATACGAAAAGAAATACTCAAGCTCCTGGAGGCAGGTATAATTTATCCCGTTGCTGATAGTCAGTGGGTAAGTCCTGTCCATTGTGTCCCTAAGAAGGGAGGTATTACTGTTGTCCCTAATGATAAAGATGAATTAATTCCACAAATAACTATCGCAGGTTATAGGATGGTAATTGATTTCCGCAAATTAAATAAAGCTACTAAGAAAGATCATTACCCCTTACCTTTTATTGACCAAATGCTAGAAAAATTATGCAAACATACACATTATTGCTTTCTAGATGGTTATTACGGTTTCTCTCAAATACCGTGTCGGCTAAAGATCAATCAAAGACTACTTTTACATGCCCTTTTGGTACTTTTGCTTATAGACGTATGCCTTTTGGTTTATGTAATGCACCTGCTACCTTTCAAAGATGCATGATGGCTATATTCTCTGACTTTTGTGAAAAGATTTGTGAGGTTTTCATGGACGACTTTTCCGTCTATTGTTCCTCTTTTGATGATTACTTGAGCAATCTTGATCGAGTTTTGCAGAGATGTGAAGAAACTAATCTTGTCTTGAATTGGGAAAAGTGCCACTTTATGGTTAATGAAGGTATTGTCTTGGGACACAAAGTTTACGAAAGAGGTATTGAAGTTGATAAAGCCAAGGTTGATGCTATTGAAAAGATGCCATGTCCCAAGGACATCAAAGGTATAAGAAGTTTCCTTGGCCACACCGGGTTTTATAGGAGGTTCATTAAGGACTTCTCAAAAATTGCTCGGCCTCTGACTAATTTGTTACAAAAAGATGTACCATTTGTCTTTGATGATGATTGTGTAGAAGCATTTGAAATACTTAAGAAAGCATTAGTCTCGCACCTATTGTTCAGCCACCGATTGGAATTTACTCTTTGAAATTATGTGTGATGCTAGTGATTATGATGTAGGTGTTGTTCTAGGGCAAAGAGTTGATAAGAAATTAAATGTTATCCATTATGCTAGTAAGACTCTAGACAATGCTCAAAGAAATTAAGCTACTACCGAAAAGGAACTTTTAGCGATTGTATTTGCTTGTGATAAATTCAGACCCTATATTGTTGATTCTAAAGTAACTATTCACACCGATCATGCTGCTATTAAATATCTTATGGAAAAGAAAGATGCTAAACCTAGACTTATTAGGTGGGTTCTCTTGCTGCAAGAATTTGATTTGCATATTGTTGATAGAAAAGGTCGAGAACCCTGCTGAGTATAACTTATCTAGGTTAGAGAATGTTCTTGATGACCCACTACCTATTGATGATAGGTTTCCTGATGAACAATTAAATGTCGTAAGCACTTCTCGTAGCACTCCATGGTATGCTGATTATGCTAATTATATTGTTGCTAAATTTATACCACCTAGCTTCACACACCAACAAAAGAAAAAGTTCCTTTATGATTTGCGACATTACTTTTGGGATGACCCACATCTTTATAATGAAGGAGTAGACGGTGTTATTAGACGTTGTGTACCTGAGCATGAACAGAAACAGATCCTACGCAAGTATCACTCCAAAGCTTATGGAGGACACCACGCTGGAGATAGAACTGCACATAAGGTATTGCAATTTGGTTTTTATTGGCCTACTCTCTTCAAGGATGCCCGTAAGTTTGTTTTGTCTTGTGATGAATGTCAAAGAATTGGTAATATTAGTAGACGTCAAGAAATGCCTATGAATTATTCACTTGTTATTGAACCATTTGATGTTTGGGGCTTTGATTATATGGGACCTTTTCCTGCCTCTAATGGATACACACATATTTTAGTTGCTGTTGATTATGTTACTAAGTGGGTAGAAGCTATTCCAACTAGTAGTGCTAATCATAACACTTCTATTAAAATGCTTAAGGAAGTTATTTTTCCGAGGTTTGGAGTCCCTAGATATTTAATGACTGATGGTGGTTCACACTTTATTCATGGTGCTTTCCGTAAAATGCTTGCTAAATATGATGTTAATCATAGAATTGCATCCCCATATCACCCTTGATCTAGTGGTCAAGTAGAATTGAGTAATAGAGAGCTCAAATTAATTTTGCAAAAGACTGTTAATAGGTCTAGAAAGAATTGGTCCAAGAAACTTGATGATGCATTATGGGCCTATAGAACTGCATATAAGAATCCTATTGGTATGTATCTGTATAAAATGGTTTATGGAAAAGCATGTCACTTACCTCTCGAATTAGAACATAAGGCATATTGGGCTATTAAAGAGCTCAACTATGATTTCAAACTTCCCGGTGAGAAGAGGTTACTTGATATTAGCTCACTTGATGAATGGAGAACCCAAGCCTATGAAAATGCCAAGTTGTTTAAAGAAAAAGTTAAAAGATGGCATGACAAAAGGATACAAAAGCGTGAGTTTAATGTAGGTGATTATGTATTGCTATACAACTCTCGTTTATGATTTTTTGCAGGAAAACTTCTCTCTAAATGGGAAGGTCCCTACTGTAAGTGCATCTAGTGCCACCCCTAGTTGGTTTTGGAGTATTGACGACAAATGTGGTTGAGGGACTAATGCGTTTGTGAGAATTGCAGGATAATGCAGGTAGTGTCCCTCATTGATTCGGTTTACCTACCGGAGTCGACCCCTAAAAATGTATGAAGACATTGACGACAATGGTGGTATGTTAAGATATTCACATTGAAGACTATGACATGAGAAGACATTGTGTGAAGACTATGGAGCGCGAAGACTGTTTTGTTTCGTTGCTTCCTTTTCTTCTTTGTTGAGTCATAGGAACCACCGTACTGTTAAGTGAGGTCCAAGTGATCATAGTCAGATTGACTGAAGTGATGCTCAATCCAAATCCTATGTCTTCGAGGGAAGACAATGAGAGCAAAACTTATCCAGAGCTGGATGAGTCAGCTTTGCTTGTAGCCCAAGTAAAGTTGCCGTGTGTGTTTGAAATCTGACCGTTGGAACACATGTCAGTTCCTTAGTGACCCAGGGTCATTTCGGACATAACAGGTCGGGTTGCCTAGTGGCTATAAATAGCACACCCCCTACACCATAAATTGGTGGCTGCTCAGAGTTAGTACACGGCTTTTGTCGTTTGAGAGCAACCCACCTCGAAGCCTTTGAGAGAGAGAAATCCTTGCGAGGACAAAGACCAAACACCCGAGCCAAAGAGTGTTAGGCATCATCAAGTCTTTCCGTCTGTGTGACCTGAAGACTTATTACACTTGAGGACTGTGGAATCCTCCGGCCGGTTAGGTGTCGCGTTCGAGCATCCAAGAGTCATTGTGGATTGCCGGTGAACGCGATCTGTGAAGGTTCGGAAGTCTACCTTGAAGACTTACCAAAGTGATTGGGCGAGGACTGTGTGTCCTTAGCTCAAGGGAATAAGGTGAAGACGCGGTCTTCGAGTTGAATCTCAGCCTCCCTAACCAGATGTACAGCTTGTCACAAAGAATCAAACTGGTCCAACAAATCCTGTGTCTTCAACAAGTGACTGGTTCTATCCCTTCCCTCCTTTACCTTGAGTTTGTCTTCGTGAAGTCATTGCTTATATGTCTTATCTGTTTGACTTCATTGCTTGACTACTATCGTTGTTTGGCTTCATACTATCTTCCATCCTGATCCTTACTACATAGCTGCTATTAGTCTTGTCCGTTCACATTATTGCATACTTCACTATGGCTTGCTTGTTGTAGTTTATCTTCTGCTGCATATCAATTAGGTCATTTCTATTGTTTGTCTTCGAAACATTCGTGTTTTGAAGACTTTCCTAAAAATCGCCTATTCACCCCCCTCTAGTCGATAACTAGCACTTTCAATTGGTATCAGAGCGAGGTACTCCCTTGTTACAGGTGATTGGTTTAACCACCGGAGTTTTAGCTATGTCGATCGCAGGGATAATCAAAGTCTCCGCTGCTTGCCCGTGTTCGATGGAACTGACTATCCCTCATCGGAAGAATAAGATGCGCATGCATCTTGAAGCCATTGATGTCGACCTACGGTATGTCGTCAAGAACGGCGTTCCTAACCGTGAAGGTGTCACCCCGCAAATGTCAAGAAGTTCATTCAAGCTGGACTCAACCGCAAAGAACATCATCTGTGGTCATCGACCAAAGGACAGTATGGCCGTGTGAGTGCTCGAAACGTCGAAGCTAGTCTGGGACTGGCTATCCAAGGTCAATGAAGGCGTCTCAACCCAGAGAGATCAAAGGATCAGTGTTCTTCGCAACCTCTTCAACCGCTTCAAGAGAAACGACAATGAAAATGTCCATCTCACATTTGATCGCCTCACTGACATCACAAATGAGCTTCATGCCCTCGGCGCCACTGAGATCACCAAGCATGAAATCGTCAAGACACTACTGAGATCACTTGACAGCTCTTTTGACACCCTTGCCCTCATGATACAAGAACGTCCTGACTTCAATACACTCGATCCGTCTGATATACTTGAGAGGCTCAACACACATGAGTTCCAGCTTTCTGAGAAAAGAGATATCTATGGTCCCAACTATGGCCGAACTCGCGCTTTGAAGGCAAAAGTTGTTTCCTCATCTAAAGAAGAATCTGACTGTGGTTCTGATGATCCTGAAGACATTGGAAAGGAACTTGCTATGCTTGTGAAGAAGTTCCAGAAGTTCAGTAGGAAGAAAGGCTTCAGAAAGTCTTCACGATCCAGCTCAAGAAATGATGAAGCTTCCACTCATGACTACAAGAAGAGAAAACTGGACACTATATCTCTGAGTGTCCACAGTGGGACAATGAGATGAAGAAGAAGAAGAGCAAGGAATATGATTATGATGACAAGAAGAAGAAGAAATCTTCAAAGTCTTCTTCCAAGTCCTCATCAAAGTCTTCATTGCATAACAAGAGCTCATCTGGCAAGGCTCGTGCTTTTGTTGGCAAGGAAATGGACTCAGAGGAGGAGTCTTTTTCTGAGGAGGTGGAGGTGGAGTCTGAAGAGGAGTCCGACCCGGGCGTTGCAAGTCTGGCTTTAGCCACAGCCTATGTTGCCAAGTCCATCTTCAACACTGAAGACAATGAGACGCTGAAGCTGATGACAAGGATGACCCTGCTCCCACCCACTGCTTCATGGCACACGGTGCCAAGGTAAAATCACGTGATGCTTACTTTCAAACATCAAGTGAAGATGACTCTGATTGTGAATCCAAACCCAGCTACAAAACACTTGCTAAAATTGCAACCGAACAACAAAGAGCTATGGAACATACTCAAAAACTGTTAGACAAAAGCGATGACCTCGTTGGACACGGAAATGACACGTTCACAGTCCTTAGTTGAAGACATTAAAAATCTTCATGCTAAGTACCAAGAACTTGAAAGTCGTCATGAAACGCTCTCAACTACTCATGAAAAGCTCTCCTATGATTATCTTCAAAGGAAGCAAGATCTTGAGAAATTGAGAGCGGTTCATGAAGACCTTCAAAAGGAGAATGAGTCACTTCGCGCTCAACAGATCAGTTCCGCTCAGGATGGATTTGAACCACCATGTCTAAAATGCCTTGAGCGTGATGTAGCTACCTCTGTTGTTGAATGTTCAACTGCTGCTACTGTTGCATTGTCTTCAACTACTAATGTGGTAACTAACCCCTCTGCGGAGGATACCACTGCTATTGCCGATGAAAATGCTAGGTTGAAGACATTGCTTGAAACAGGATGTATAAAAGTTCTGAAGGGCATCGGACACTGCGATGTCCTCAAAAGCAGATTCTGAACCAAACCCTAGGAAAGAGGGTGTTGGGTTCGAAGGAAAATGAATGTTGATGGTTCCTACTTTGGAAGCCCGGCGGTATCCCAAAACCACATGGGTTCTTGCAAAGGGACCTTCATGGATCCATCCACCTTATCTGGCTTTACCTGTGCTAACCCTATTATCATTGATGAATCCTTTGATGCAAACTATAAGCTGTTCAAGAATCAGAATGGTGAAGTGTTTGCAGTATATTGGTACTAAGCTGCAGGAATGGACCGCCTATGAAGAAGATCTGGGTTCCCAAAAGCTGTCTTGAGAATCTTCTAGTGAATGTCATCATGACACCACCGGGAAGAAGACAAACCCTGCACCTAAGGCGTCATATGGTCCAAAGGCTTCATACAGACAGAGGACTCACCTGAGTCACCCTAATGCCAATGTTTTGCAGGGAAACCGTACTCAAATTTATGAATATGAGCCTGTGTCTTCAAACCGCTATGTTCATAGAACTAAGAACTTTTCTGCTTATTCATACGAGTATCATTCATCTCCTGCAAGGCTATTTTCTAGGGCTCCAAAGCCGAAGTTCTCAGATGCTGCACTTAGACTCATTGCTTCTAAGCCACCCCTGAAGATGTGGGTGTTTAAGAAGAATTAACTCTCTTTTGCAGGAAAGGGTCTCCAGCCGAAAATCAAAGGCGTCTGATGATATTGCTGGGGACCTAAAACATCTTGTAGGGCACAAGATCAAATGCCCAAATGGTCTCAATATGTATTTTGTTCCTGAATCGTTTGCCATTCATCCTATCAGTCCTATTCTTGATTTAAGCTTCAATAATCCACTTGCGTGTCAAATGTTTATGCTTCACAATGCTCTTGGTGAAGCCTATCCCCCTAACTGTACTGTAGGGTATGACACCTCATGCTTTAGAATGGATTATGGACAGTGGATGCACTAATCATATGACTGGTGATTGAAGTCTTCTCATGGACTCAACCTTACGTCCATCAGACAAGAGTCACATCACATTTGTCGACACTTTGGTAAAAGCAAGGTATTGGGTCTAGGTAGAGTTGCAATCTCAAAGGATCAACACACGGATAAAGTGATGCTTGTTGAATCCCTTGGTTTCAACTTGATGTCTGTCTCAATGCTTTGTGACTTGAACATGATTGTGATATTTGGAAAATATCGTTGCCTTGTACTAATGGAATCTGACAAGTCTATAGTCTTTGAAGGGTATAGGAAAGATGATCTATATATGGTAGATTTCTCAGCAGGTCCACAGCTTGCCGTATGTCTTCTTGCAAAAGCTTCAGAATGCTGGCTCTGGCATCGGAGGCTGGGGCATGCTGGCATGAGGAACTTACACACACTTGCCAAGAAGAAGCATGTCATAGGCATCGAAGGTGTCAAGTTCAAGAAGGATCATTTGTGTGGTGCCTGCGAAGCTGGAAAGATGACTAGGGCAAAGCACCCTCGAAGACAATCATGACGACATCTCAACCCTTCGAGCTGTTACACATGGATTTGTTTGGCCCTACTCATTACTCTACCCTCACAACAACCGCTTGTCTCTATGGCTTCGGCCATTGTTGATGACTACTCAAGATACACATGGGTGCACATAATTCTCTACAAGGCTGAAGTGCAAGATGTCTTCAGACGCTTCGCCAATCGAGCAATGAATAATTATGGCGTCAAGATCAAGCATATCAGAAGTGATAATGGCACTGAATTCAAGAACACCAGACTTGATCTTTATCTGGATACCATGGGAATCACTCATGAGTTCTCAGCTCCATACACACCTCAAAGAAATGGCATCGTGGAGCGCAAGAACGTAACCCTCATTGAGATGGCTCGAATAATGCTCGACGAGTACAAGACACCAAGAAAGTTCTGGCATGAAGCCATTGATACAGCTTGTCACGTCATCAACCGTGTTTATATCCATAAGCTTCTAAACAAAACATCCTATGAGCTCCTTACTGACAAGAAGCCAAATGCAGCTACTTCAGAGTATTTGGGGCTAAGTGCTGGATCAAGGATCCCCATCACAAGTCAAAATTTGAACCTAAAGCTCACGAAGGCTTCATGCTCGGTTACGGAAAGGACTCACACTCTTACAGAGTCTTCAATCTCTATCTCTACAAAATCATCAAAACTGTAGACGTGCGATTTGATGAAACCAATGGTTCACAAAGAGAGTTCCTGCCAAGCACACTAGACGAAGCTCCACCTAGCGAATCTATCAAGCTAATGGGAATTGGTGAAATCATGCCTTCTGAAGCACAGCCTGAAGAGGAACTTATCATTTCTGCACCTAACCAACCTGAAGACAATGCTCAGCCTGAAGACAATCCTCCCAATGATGTCAATGATCAGCATGAGCAAAGTCTTCGTCCAGTTCATCCTCGAGTTGCAAATGAAGTACAGAATGAGAAGATAATCGATAGCATCAATGCACCTGGTCCGCTTACTCGCTCAAGAGCAACACAACTAGCAAATTTCTATGGGCACTTTTCATTTGTGTCAATATCAGAACCCAAGAAATTTGCTGAAGCCTTTATGGAACCAGAATGGATACAAGCTATGCAAGAAGAACTTCAACAGTTCAAGCTGAATAATGTTTGGGAACTTGTCAAGCGCCCCGACCTCGCAAGCATAACATTATTGGCACCAAATGGATATAACAAAACAAGCAAGATGAGCATGGTCAAGTCGCCGTAAACAAAGCACGGCTTGTGGCTCAAGGATATACTCAAGTTGAAGGAATTGACTTGATGAAACATTTGCTCCTGTAGCTAGGCTTGAAGCCATTCGCATACTACTAGCCTATGCTAACCACCACAACATCTTGCTCTATCAAATGGATGTGAAGAGTGCATTTCTCAACGGCACGATTGAAGAAGAAGTATATGTCGCTCAACCACCGGCTTTGAAGATCCAAAACATCCTCGATATGGTGTACAAGCTAAATAAAGCATTGTATGGCCTCAAACAAGCTCCTCGTTCTGCGGTATGATACAATCAAAGACTTCCTGAAGAGCAAAGGCTTCAAACCTGGATCCCTTGATCCCACACTCTTCACGAACACATATGATGGTGAACTGTTTGTATGGCAAATATATGTGGATGACATTATCTTCGGCTGCACCAACTAGAAGTATAGTGATGAGTTTGGATACATGATGCAAGAACAATATCAGATGTCCATGATGGGAGAGCTCAAGTTCTTCCTTGGTCTTCAAATTCGTCAGCAAAGGAATGACATCTTTATATCTCAAGAAAAATACCTCCAAGATTGTCTGGAGAAGTTTGGAATGCAAGAGTGCAAAGGATACACGGCGCCAATGCCAGCCAAACACCATCTGGGTCCCGACGACAATGGTAAAGAGTTCGATCAAAAGGTATACCGCTCCATGATTGGTTCCTTACTTTACCTATGTGCATCTAGGCCAGATATTATGCTTAGTGTTTGCATGTGTGCTCGATTCCAAGCGGCACTAAAGGAATCGCATCACTTAGCAAAGTGAAGCGAATTCTTCGTATTTGGCTCACACCCCAACACTCGGATTATGGTATCCAAAGGGCTCAAAATTTGATTTGGTTGGATTTTCGGATGCTGATTATGCTGGTGACAAGGTGGATCGCAAGTCTACATCAGGCACATGTCACTTTCTAGGACGATCACTTGTCTGTTGGTCTTCAAAGAAGCAGAACTGTGTATCACTCTCAACTGTTGAATCTGAATACATTGCTGCTGGATCTTGCTGTGCTCAGCTTCTATGGATGAAGCAAACTCTCAAGGACTATGGCATCAATCTAACACAAGTACCTCTCTTCTGCGATAACGAAAGCGCCATCAAGATTGCCAACAATCCAGTCCAGCACTCAAAGACAAAGCACATTGAAATTCGTCATCATTTTCTCAGGGATCATGTCATGAAGAAAGATATTGACATCATTCACGTCAACACTGAAGAGCAATGGCGAGATATCTTCACAAAGCCCTTGGATGAGAAAAGGTTTTGCAAGTTACGGTGTGAGCTAAATATCTTGAAATCCTCAAATGTCACGTGATCAAGCACACATCCTAACACTTATGCATGTTGATGACTTAGAAGTGCAACACACGAAGTAACTTATAACTTCAATCAATGAAGACTTACATTCTGAGTGTGAATACATTAACGTGGAATTTGACTTCGTAGCGCCACGATAATTGTGCGTCGTGTCTGGGTCTAATACTTCCTATATGGTGGGTAACGCCACCACCAAATTTCTTTGTTTGAAGTGTTTCACTCATGGCACTATTTCTGCAATATCTTCGCATTTGATTTGTCTTCAACTTCAACCTATCTTCATGTTTTTCTTCACTACGTTGATTTGGTTGCTGGCTGATATATATATATATATATATATATATATATATATATATATATATATATATATATATATATATATTGTTCTGTCCTCTGACATTCACTTATAGCTATGTCTTCAAGTTGAATCTTTTGAACTAAGTGAATGTGATCGGACCCTAATCTCTCTATGCTTTCTATCTCAAACTCTATCTGTCCAAATCATATGCATTCTATTGAAATTGTCGAATGTCTTCTCTGTGTCCTTGTCAGCAGAAGACACAGAGACAAACTTTAAGCCTGTTTTAAATGATTCATCATTACTGTTGAAATCCGGAGAAGCCGGAACGACCATCCGACAAACCTGGCGGGCGTGGGAACGTGGGACATCTTAGAGTATGTTGCATGCGTGCCACGTGCCCCTCAGATGTGAACCGCCAGGGGTACCTGCGTAATTGTGCTGTGCCTCACACCCCCTTATAAATACCTGTCCCCTACGGTAAAGAAAATCTTCTTCCACCTCTCCACCTCGTCAAAACCCTAGCGCCACCGCTAGCTCTCGACGACGCCGGCGACGAAGCGCTTAGCTGCCGCGACTTCTCCGACGCCGTCTTCATGCCGGCCGCGAACATCTTCATCTCCGTCGCCGCCGTAGGTGTCCTCCGTCGCCAAGTAAGGGCACGGTGGATTGAACTGCTCGGCTTCCTTTCTTCCCGTCTAGCAGTACTTCAAAGTGGTAAATTTAACTCTATTTTTACCATCTGTTTGATCTTCAAGATTCATCCTACTTACCAAAATTGGTTTCTGCCCATACAATGTTAGATCCATTATATACGCATCTCAGATGCGCCTAGTATATTCACTTAAGCTTCACAACTAGTTAGATTCCTCACTTGTACTTATTCACGGATTCGCATAAATCTGGAACCAACTCTCAACAGTATAAGTGAATGTCTTCGCATCATGAGGTCAATGTCTTCAAACTGATTTATCTTGAAATCTTCCGAGAATGCATATGACCTCTTCCCCTTCCTCGCATCTCTAATGCTGTCACGGTACATGTCCGTGGGAGAATCCCTTGGTTCTCATAGTCTGCATTCGTTTGCAGAATTCTTACAAAGATCAAACTAACTCTCCCGAAGCCAGTTCATGTCTGTCCAGCAAACGCAAGCCTTTGAAGCCTTTGAACGTGAAGCCATTCAGTTTGAAATTCATGGCTTCAGAGAAATCAGTCAGGAAGGGCAGCAGACAGCATCATGAGGGAACCTCAAAAGATCTGCCTGATGACCTCGCAGAGCTGTACAAGACAGATCCCGAAGAGAATTACAATCAGCGCAAGACGCGAATCCAATGGATTCGTCGATATTGGGCTGAAATAAAGGTTCAAGTACAATTTCACACACAGGAATATGCCGAGAAGAATGCTATCAGAAGCCCTTGGGGTGATATTCTCTTTCGAGGCCTTCCTCCCAAGAACATGTCTGAAGCTATTGCACAAGGTTTCTATCCTTGCATGGTCCATGGACCTCAGCCAGAGAATGCCGACCCAACGTCTTTGCTCTGGTGTCGTGACGATAATCTCTTCAAGCGCAACTTCCAGCACGCAAAGGCTTCTGCAAAGGAAAACAAGAAGTCATTGGGATTAGACTTCAACCCTGGTCCCTCTCGCTTCCCCGTGGCCGACGGCTCACGTGATCTTGAACCAAATGTCATCGGTCCCTTTTCAAACCTTGATGGCCTCATCACTTACATCCTGGTCCAAGGTGCCAAAGTGGATCACTCGATGACGATGCCGAGTCCGATGAAGCCCCAGCTCCAGCTTCCCGCCTCTGCTCCAAAGCCGCAGAAGCTTAAGAAAGTCAAGGCTCCAAAGTTAGCTGCTCCTCCAAAAGCTTCACGTGTGAAGCCACTGGCCACTGCACCTCCTGAAGCCAGTGCACAGTCTGAAGATCAATCCCGTATCTCCAAAAAGACGGAGAAGAGAAAGAAAATTGTCAAGAACACTGAACTGACACTGACCCCTGCTGCCATTCTGCGTGAAGAGCACATTGATCTGTCAAGTGATGACGATCTTGCAGATGATGCTCTTGAGCAACTTATCAAGAGCAAAGAAGAAGCGTAAATCTTCAACAACTTGCCTCTCTTTTATGTGGCAATCATCCATCATTTCATTGATGAGTGGTTTGACACACCAAACATCAGCTTTGAAGATCTCGCAACTTCCTATTGGCCTCGGCGTCTCCTTTAATGGCGCCATTGCTTCGAGCTAGCTCTTGCTCGGCCGGATTGTTGAACCGAAGCATAAGATTGACTATGAGAAGGCTCGGTTCAAGAATCTTATGGCTGCTCTCTGCGTGAATGACGTCAAAAACTTCAAGGTGATGGTGCACGTTCTCAAAGAAGCCTTTCACTAGAAGCGAGAAGTAGCCTGAGGCTCTCGTGAGCGCATGAAGGCTCGGCCGACAAGTGTGTGCTTGCCTACAATGAGGCCGAGAAGCGCAAGGCTCTTGGCCGCCCCGGCATTGACCCAGAATGGCTGCAAAGAAAAAGAAGTCTTCAATGACCAAGCTGCATCTTCAAGGCAGGAAGAACCCGCATAGTCTTCCCAAGCAGCATGACTGGCTCGAAGCCAAAGGTCGATCAATCGCTTCCGAATGAAGAAGACGAGAGCTGCCGAGGCTGAAGCCGGAAAAAGGAAACTTCACGAAGCCTCCGATGTTGCTCCTCCAAAAAGAAGCTCAAGACCAAGAAGAATCGGGCTGCTCCCACAGAGCCCTTGGTTGTTGAACCCATTTACGTGGTTTGTCCCGCTCGCAACCCAAGAACTTCGTGATGACTGTTCATGAGCCTGCTTCCACAGAGGCTCCTGAAGCTGAAGAGATTCCAGCAGCTGATCCCATCACTGCTGAAGACATTGGTCACCATGACAATGTTGAAGATGATGAAGTTCTTCCTCAAATCGAGTAAAGTGTGGTATCATCGCCTGTTCATACGAACAACGAACTCATCAGCATTGGTCGTCCTCTGACGCCAATTGCTGATCGCCCGCAACAACAAGACTCCCCTAGTACTCCCCAACAACAACAGCAAGAAGAAGAGGAAGACTTTGAGGCCCAGCCAACCCCATCTCCAAAGGCATCGCCAGCATTTCGCAGGCTTCGCAAAGATCAAAGGCCTCAAGTACCTCTTTCGAGCGTTCCAGAAGGAGAAGTGCACCACCAACCTGTTGCACGTCAAGTGTTTTCAGAAGCCACTCCAACTGTGAATCTCTTTGAGTCTGAAGCCAAAGCTACTGAAGACAATCCGGCTGCATCAGCCGAAGACACCCAAGAAGAAGAAGAACGTGTTCCTACACCCCTAGTAATTGAAGACGTTATCCCCGATATCAACGTGCCAGTGCCCGATCCTCCAGCTCCTCAAGTGGAGGTTGAAAACATTGAGGCTGCCACCTCCAACACCAATGAAGCCAATGACGTGGTCATGGCTGAAGCAAATGTGGAGCCTGCACCAACAGCTCCACAAGCCAATGAAGGAACTGTGCTCGAAGCCAATGAGGCAAGCTGCTCCCGAAGCATCTGGCCGAGCAGCTGAAGCCTCGATTCTTGTCGCCATCGCTCGATTCGCCACCAAGGCCCTACACAATCGAGCAAGCATACAACTATGGCGAGCTAGTCATAGTAAGATGGCCTGCTCGTCCCTCCGCCTCATGCCTCGGGTCCTCGGTTCGACTATCATATTGAGCATAGGCCTCAGGTCCGTAAGCCGGGCCAAGACTGCCAAGGTTTCCAGGCACTGCCACCTCAACAGGTTCTTACAATGCAAATGGCTTCAAAGCCCACAATACTTTCTTTGACAGTTCAAAGAACCCCTACACAAGGCCAAGGATATCATCTGACCGTTTCTGGAGCTATCCGCAATGAAGCTACTACTCCTGTGTTCTGTATGATCAAGGCCGCATTTTCCCTCATATGCGCCTCGACACTGAAGCCATTGCCGGACTGCCGTGCTTAGAAGAAGCACTTGATTGCTTTCATGATGCAGGTCTGCTTGGTTTCATAACAGACAAAGAGCATTGGAATGAAGAACTTGTGCTTCAATTCTATGCTACCCTCCACATCCGCGGCTACAACAGAGATACGAAGACATGGGTTCTCGAGTGGATGACAAGAAATGTTCATCATGAAGCCAAAGCTCTTGACATCATTGAGCTCACAGGCCTACCCACTCCCGGAGAGTTGTTTGAACCTGGTTGTCAACTCCACCGCGATGCCTTGGAAAGCATATTTCATAAGCCAGAACCCTACATGAGTCAGATGCTGAGCATGATGAAGCCACTGCCACATGACGCTGAATACCCTCAGCACTTCTTTGTTGATGACCTTGAGTATCTGCCTCACACATTATTTCACATAATCAGGTAACTCTCTGGCCTATCAAAGGGCATTCATCGTCTGCAAAGCTTGAAGGAGCAATGAAGACATTGGTCTTCTACATCCTCAATGGCATCAGCTTCAACACGCAAGAATTCTTCATCTGACAATTGGCTGCGTCTAGATCTGATCTGTTTGGTCTGAAGTTCTATGCTCCACGGGTCATGCGCCTCATCAAGATGCACTCTGCTATCAACTATCAACCCTCTGCTGGCAATCATCTAATCTTTCTACCAGAGGTTGATATGTCTGGTGAAGCCATATACCCTGAGCCTGCCAAAACGCCACTAAGTCTTCAGAATGTAGATCACCATAGCTTCTCTCAACCCATGGAAGGCGTCGAAGCAGTATCACGTGTCTATCCTCCGGGCTGGGAACACACGTCGCCTCATCATGCACGGACTGAAGCCACTGAGAGCACAATTGGCCAAAGGCCTCGGACGCGCTCTCGAGTCCTCAATGATCGAGAACTTCTTGTGGTGCTGCATCAAAAGCAAGATAAGCATCACTCCTGGCTCAAGCGTCAAATGCAAAGCCTCTTGGTGGACGTCAATCGCATTCGAAACCTTGCCACCAAGAATGCTTTTGTCACTCACGAGACCTGTCGGCGATCATGGAAGAGCTTGACCCTGCTCAGTGCTGAAGCAGATCTTCAAGACGATGGCTTCACTGAACGCTTCAAGTTTGACTCCACTCCTCCACGGAATGCAGTCCCACGATTTAACTCCATCTCTTGAAGACTCGACTATTCTTCCTCCGCGGCAATCACAATGCCAGAGTGATCGATGATGAATATGATGCTACTTCACCGCCCCTACTTACGCATTTAATCGACACTGCACCAAGCTCGTCTGCACCGCCAACCAACAACAACAACCCTGCTGCATCATCTACTTCTGAAGAGGATGAGTAGATGCTCTATGTCTTCAAACCTTTTTGGTCCTTACTGACAAAAGGGGGAGAAGCATATGAGTTTGATAGTCTTCAAGCGGGTTCATAAGGGCGGTTGCATAATATTTTGCCTAGTGTTTACAACTCTCGCTTTTGATACATTTGGTTCTTTGAGTTGTAACACTTAAACTCGATGGTCGTCTGCTACTTATTTGCTTTACTCTGGTGCGATGATAAATTCCGCATGTGCGACGATAACTTCCGCACTTAGAGGTTCATAAGGGCGGTTGCATAATATTTTGCCTAGTGTTTACAACTCTCGCTTTTGATACATTTGGTTCTTTGAGTTGTAACACTTAAACTCGATGGTCGTCTGCTACTTATTTGCTTTACTCTGGTGCGATGATAAATTCCGCATGTGCGATGATAACTTCCGCACTTAGATCATTCTGCAGACGTCCATTTTTCATTATGCATGTCATTCTCTTAGTTATATCATTTCATGCATGATGAATTATCTTCATAAGTTGAAGAGGATCTCCACAAGTACAACCTGCCATGTGCATTTGCATTCCAAAAGCAAACTACTTATATGCACATCTTCGTGGGGAGCCTTTGCCACTTATGAAGACAATTCCTATCCTTTACAATTTCACATATTTTATCCCGTTGAAAACTTCAACCAGTTTGTCATCAATCACCAAAAAGGGGAGATTGTAAGTGCATCAAGTGCCACCCCTAGTTGGTTTTGGAGTCTTGACGACAAATGTGGTTGAGGGACTAATGCGTTTGTGAGAATTGCAGGATAACACAGGTAGTGTCCCTCATTGATTCGGTTTACCTCACCGGAGTCGACCCTAAAAATGTATGAAGACATTGACGACAATGGTGGTATGTGAAGATATTCACATTGAAGACTATGACATGAGAAGACATTGTGTGAAGACTATGGAGCGCGAAGACTGTGTTGTTTCGTTGCTTCCTTTTCTTCTTTGTTGAGTCATAGGAACCACCGTACTGTTAAGTGGGGTCCAAGTGATCATAGTCGGATTGACTGAAGTGATGCTCAACCCAAATCCTATGTCTTTGAGGGAAGACAATGAGAGCAAAACTTATCCAGAGCTGGATGAGTCAGCTTTGCTTGTAGCCCAAGTAAAGTTGTCGTGTGTGTTTGAAATCTAACCATTGGAACATGTGTCAGTTCCTTAGTGACCCAGGATCATTTCGGACATAACAGGTCGGGTTGCCTAGTGGCTATAAATAGCCCACCCCCTACACCATAAATTGGTGGCTGCTCAGAGTTATTACACGGCTTTTGTCGTTTGAGAGCAACCCACCTCGAAGCCTTTGAGAGAGAGAAATCCTTGCGAGGACAAAGCCCAAACACCCAGAGCCAAAGAGTGTTAGGCATCATCAAGTCTTTCCGTCTCAGGTGACTCAAGACTTATTACACTTGAGGACTGTGGAATCCTCCAAAGTTAGGCGTCGCTGCTCGAGCATCCAAGAGTCATTGTGGATTGCCGGTGAACGTAGTCTGTGAAGGTTCGGAAGTCTACCTTGAAGACTTACCAGAGTGATTGGGTGAGGACTGTGTGTCCTTAGCTCAAGGGGAATAAGGTGAAGACGCGGTCTTCTGAGTTGAATCTCAGCCTTCCTAACCAGATGTACAGTTGTCACAGCAACTGGAACTGGTCCAACAAATCCTGTGTCTTCAACAAGTGAATGGTTCTATCCCTTCCCTCCTTTACCTTGAGTTTGTCTTCGTGAAGTCATTGCTTATATGTCTTATCTGTTTGACTTCATTGCTTGACTACTATCATTGTTTGGCTTCATACTATCTTCCATCCTGATCCTTACTACATAGCTGCTATTAGTCTTGTCTGTTCACATTATTGCATACTTGACTATGGCTTGCTTGTTGTAGTTTATCTTCCGCTGCATATCAATTAGGTCATTTCTATTGTTTGTCTTCTAAACATTCATGTTTTGAAGACTTTCCTAAAAATCGCCTATTCACCCCCCCTCTAGTCGATAACTAGCACTTTCACCTACGTTATCGAGGAGGTCAACCATTCCGGTGCCATAAAAATCAACAACTTCGAAGGCACAAATCCAAAGGTGGTAAACGGTCAAAGGATCAAACACTATATCTCAGGTAATCCTATAAATGTTGAAACTAACATTATTGAAACCGTAACCCCGGAGGAATACATAAGGGACAATTTCCAGAACGTCCCAGACTCCGAAAAGGAATAGGTATGTGTTACGGTAAGTAAACCGACTCCAAAACAAATTGTAAGGCAATATTTCTCTGTTTTGGAATATTTAGAAAAATAGAAAAATAAGTAGCAGTCCGGGGAGGACACGAGGCCTCCACAAGGGTGGAGGGCGCGCCCTACACCCCTGGGCGTTCCCCCCCCCCCACCTCGTGAGCACCTCGTGTGCCCTCTGGACTCTGTTTTCTTGCACGATACGTATTTTGTTCTGTAAAAATTCATTATATATTCTCCTGAAGGTTTTGACGACCGTATCGCACAAATACCCTATGTTTTCGTTTCGAGCTGTTTCCGTTGCAGATTTGAGGATTCCGGAGACTCGATCATCCTTCTATGAGGGTGAGCCTATGCCATGGAAGGTGGACGACAAGCTTGCATCATCAACAACACCTCCACCGCCAACAACAAAGAAGGAGACATAATCACATGGGTATGGGCACTCCCCTTGGCAACTGCCAAGCTTGGGGGAGGTGCCTCGGTATCGTATCACCATCACAACTCCTATCTTTACCATTTTTCGTAGTTCGATCCTATTAGTAGTATCTTGATATAGTAGAATAAAGTCATGGCATGATCTAGTTTTGGAGTTTTGCTTTATGATCCCTCTATGCTATCGGGTCCGTGAGCTATATATAATAAAGATTAGTGTTGACTCAAGGGCTTGATTATTTTGCCATGATCTTGAGTGAATAAAAGAAAAGAACAGAAAGAAACAAAGAGTTCATATTGATCTTATTGAAAGTAATGACTTCACATAGAAAGAGTATGATGATTAAAAGTTGTTGGGAGTTGGCAAATATAGCTTTGGTCATCGTTGCAATTAATAGGAAGTAATAAGGACAGAGAGGCTTCACATATAGATATATTATCATTGACATCATTTATGATTGGGAGCACTCATTAAAATATGACATGCTAAAGAGTTGATGTTGGACAAGGAAGACAACATAATGAGTTATGTTTTCTTATATCTGAGATAAAGTATGTTGTCATGGTTCCTCTAACATGTTGAGCTTGCCTTTCCCCATCATGCCAGCCAAATTCTCAGCACCAAGTAGAGATACTACTTGTGCTTCCAAATACCCTTAAACCAGTTTAGCCATGAGAGTCCACCATATCTACCTATGGATTGAGTAAGATCCTTCGAGTAAGTTGTCAATGGTGCAAGCAATAAAAATTGCTCTCTAAATATGCATGACTTATTAGTGCAGAGAAATAAGCTTTGTACGAACTTGTTGTGGACGCAATAAAAGCGATTTGACTGCATAATAAAGGTTCACATACAAGGGGCAATATAAAGTCAGGTTCCTTTGCATTAAGATTTTGTGCATCCAACCATAAAAGCGCATGGCAACCTCTGCTTCCCTCTGCGAAGGGCCTATCTTTTATTATTATCCTCTACCTTATGCAAGAGTCACGGTGATCTTCACCTTTCCCTTTTTTATTTTTATCCTTTGGCAAGCCCAGCATGTTGTAAAGAACATGATATATATATATCTAATTGGATGTGGGGGAGCATGAATTATTATTGTTGACATTATCCTTGAGGTAAAAGGTTGTGGGGAAAAACTATAAGCCCCTATCTTTCTCTGTGTCTGATTAAAACTCCGTAACCACAAGTATTGCGTGAGTGCTAGCAATTATGAAGGACTAAGTGATAGTTGAGTATGTGGACTTGCTTTTGAGCTCTGACATAGACTCTTTCCAATGTTATGATAAATTGCAATTGCTTCAATGACTGGGGGTATAATTTGTTGGCGCTCAATAAGGTTTCTGACTCATACTTTGGCTTTGTGAAAAGATCATCACTTGAACATAAGTCATCATATGACAAATCAATATATGTTGCTGTTATGAGAATAATCATGATGCCTTCATGTCCGTATTTATTTTTATCGACGCCTCTACCTCTAAACATGAGGACATATTTATTGTTATCGGCTTTTCGCTTGAGGACAAGCGAGGTCTAAGCTTGGGGGAGTTGATACGTCCATTTTGCATCATGCTTTTATATCGATATTTATCGCATTATGGGCTGTTATTTCACGTTATGTCACAATACTTATGGCTATTCTCTCTTATTTTACAAGGTTTACATGAAGAGGGAGATACCAAAGAATGGAATTACGGCTGGAAAAGGAGCAAATATTGAAGGCCTATTCCGCGCAACTCCAAAAAGTCCTGAAACTCCACGGAATACCTTAAAATAAATAAAGAAAAATCGTCATTAAAGATGAAGGCCGGGGCCCACACCCCGCTCACGAGGGTGGGGCGCGCCTCCCCCAGGGCGCGCCTACCTCGTGGGCCCCTGGTGGCTCTCCGATATCCATCTTCTCCTATATGAAGTCTTTCGATGGGAAAAAACATAAGCAACCTTCGGGGCCGAGACTCGGCGCCACGAGGCGGAACCTTGGCGGAACCAATCTAGGGCTCCGTGAGGCTGTCTTCTTGGGGATACTTCCTTCGAGGGGGGAAATCATCGCCATCGTCATCACCAACGCTCCTCTCATCGAGAGGGCAATCTCAATCAACATCTTCACCTGCACCATCTCATCTCCAAACCCTAGTTCATCTCTTGTATCCAATTCTTGTCTCCAAGTCCGGATTGGTGCTAGTAGGTTGCTAGTAGTGTTGATTACTCCTTGTAGTTGATGCTAGTTGGTTTACTTGGTGGAAGATCATATGTTCAGATCCTTTATGCATATTATTACCCCTCTGATTATGAACATGAATATGCTTTGTGAGTAGTTACGTTTGTTCCTGAGGACACGGGAGAAGTCTTGCTATTAGTAGTCATGTGAATTTGGTATTCGTTCAATATTTTGATGAGATGTATGTTGTCTAACCTCTAGTGGTGTTATGTGAACATCGACTACATAACACTTCACCATTATTTGGGCCTAGAGGAAGGCATTGGGAAGTAATAAGTAGATGATGGGTTGCTAGAGTGACAGAAGCTTGAACCCTAGTTTATGCGTTGCTTCGTAAGGGGCTGATTTGGATCCATATGTTTGATGCCATGGTTAGGTGTACCTTAATACTTTTGTTGTAGTTGCGGATGCTTGCAATAGAGGTTAATCATAAGTTGGATGCTTGTTCAAGTAAGAACAGCACCCAAGCACCGGTCCACCCACATATCAAATTATCAAAGTACCGAACGCGAATCATATGAGCGTGATGAAAACTAGCTTGACGATATTCCCATGTGTCCTCCGGAGCGCTTTTCCTATTATAAGAGTTTGTTCCGGCTTGTCCTTTGCTACAAAAAGGATTGGGCCACCTTGCTGCACCTTATTTACTTTTGTTACTTGTTGCTCGTTACAATTTATCTTATCACAAAACTATCTGTTACCACTTATTTTAGTACTTGCAGAGAATACCTTGCTGAAAACCGCTTATCATTTCCTTCTGCTCCTCGTTGGGTTAGACACTCTTACTTATCGAAAGGACTACGATAGATCTCCTATACTTGTGGGTCATCACCTCACGCGGATCCCGACCCCGCCTTGCCCCGAGCTGAGCCATGCTTGAGCTCGAGCACCCCGAGCTCTCCTATCTTCCCGCACGCCTGATGCAGCTCTCCCACCGCTCGCATCGCATGCTGCCTCGCCGGCGCCATCGTCGATGTCTCCTGCAACCAGTAGAGACCCAGTCCGCTACGGGGCTTCGTCAAGTTGTGTCGGTCCCCTGTATGGGCATGAATCTCTGCCTAGCTCGACTGGTCAGTGCAATACTACTACATGCAGGAGGTCACGGGTTCGAACCCTGGCTCCACAATATATTTTGTCTTTGGCTTATTGTTTTGTTTGTGCCAGTGATGATCCCGCCCCACTCTCACGCACACAACCCCCTTTTTCCTTTTCTTTTATTATTCCAGTGAAATTCCATTTATGGAAAGTGCCTGCTTTCTTAATCGGGCAGGTCCAAATCTGGACATTCCAGATCTGGCAGATATCATTTATGTACATGTCTATATTAGGCAGTATTTAGCTTAAGGCATTTGTGCGCATTTTTCTACAACATCATATACAATTTATATATCATTTTGGGCTAGAAAAATCCCACTAATCCATTAGTGGCATCCATTTCATCTTTTGAGCAATTTTACATCACATTGCTGTTTTATCATTTATGTGGATAATTATGCACATATGATATGTGATAACTTTGTACATGAACATGCTCTTTTGCATGCCATATTACAGCTAGAATTTGTTTCATGCTATGAAATGCATTGTAGTGAGTGCAACAAGCTTGCAAACATGCCTACTCAAGTCTGAAACTGTCAGCATAACTTGCCATATTGCATTGAAGCTATCATCAAATCCATGTGTTTCTGGACAAAGTTCAGTGAGGGAGTGTTATTAAGTGCATTTAAGTCTGTAAAACTGTAATCATTTGCATTGTTGCCATGCTGTTTTAAACATGTTCTATTGAGTTTTAGCAGTAGCTCAGTAATCATGTTTTGTAGAGATTGACATGTAATTCAATTCCGTGCCATTCATTTTAATGTTTATATGTTGTAGCATATTTAAAGTTTGCATCCAAGTTGTCATCTTGCTATTTTCAACAGATTGCATTGTATATGGTTTTGCTTGTCATTTTCAAACCGTCCATCCGTTTTCGGTGATCTTCATATTGATTTCAACTGAAATCTTCCAATCTATCCAGTGGCATGCTTGGATTACCAAGATTGTGCCATGTTCATTGTTTCTGCTTTCGTCTCGTTTGCACCCCTTCCGGAGCACCCATATGCATTGCACATCATATCTTGCATACCATGACATGTCTTGTATCATGTTGCTTGTGCATTGCACCATGATTGATTGTTGTTCCATTGTTTGTATTCTTTATTTGGGTAGAGCCGGGAGAGGAGTTCGTGTACGAGGACCCTGTCGAGTACATTCACGAGGAGCAAGCTTTCGTTCCCACTGAGGACATTTCAGGCAATATGATCATCACCCCCGATATCACTTCTATCTTTGCTTGCTAGTTGTTCATTCTATTACTATGCCGCGCTACCTACCACTTGTTCATATAGCCTCTCATGTTGCCATGTCAAGCCTCTAACCCACCTTCCTAGCAAACCGTTGTTTGGCTATGTTACCGCTTTTGCTCAGCCCCTCTTATAGCATTGCTAGTTGGAGGTGCAGTGCAGGTTGTTCCATGTTGGGACATGTATATGTTGGGATATCACCATATCTCTTATTCAATTAATGCATCTATATACCTGGTAAAGGGTCGAAGGCTTGGCCTTTTGCTTGGTGTTTAGTTCCACTCTCGCCACCTTAGTTTCCGTCATACCAGTGTTATGTTCCTTGAATTTGCGTTCCTTACATGGTTGGGATTTATGGGCCCCCCTTGACAGTTCGCTTTGAATAAAACTCTTCCAGCAAGGCCCAACATTGGTTTTACCATTTGCCTAATAACAACTAAAATTTGCATAGGGAGTAATTAACCCGAGGATTCTTAATCAACAACCCGGGTCAATGCTCCTCATGAGTGTTGGTCCAAACTAGAGCACCTTGAGGCACCCCCTGGGAAACTTGGGTCTCAGTGACCGTAAGCTTCGCTCATCCGATTGTGGCCTGAGACGAGATACGCACGACTACTATCAGGGAGTCGGCACGTCGGGAGGTCTTGCTGGTTTTGTTTTACCATTGTCGACATCTCTTGTGAACTGGGATTCTGAGTTTGATCGGATTGTTCCTGGAGGAGGATTTTCCTCCGTTGATCGTGAGAGATTGTCATGGGCTAAGTTGGGACACCCCTGCAGGGTTTAAACTTTCGAGAATCGTGCCCATGATTATGTGGCACATGGGAGTTTTTGATATCCGGTTGTAGTGAACTTGAAGTTAATCTCATTAGAACACACCAACCGCGTGCGTAACCATGACGGTCTCTTTTCAACAAGGTTCAGGAAGAGAACATGGTGGGGTCATGTTTGAACGTAAGTAGTTCAGGATCACTTCTTGATCATTACTAGATTGCGACCGTTTGCATAGCTTCTCACCTTGTTCTTGTATTCGTAAGTTAGCAACCATACAAATGCTTGGTGCTTGCTGCAACTTCACCACTTAACCATGCCATACCTATTTAAGCTTTCATAGTCTTAATACCGAGGGTGATATGATTCTTGAGTCCCCGTGGATCACGAAATACTACAAACACAGGTACCATTGAGTCTGATGCAGGATATGCCACTGAGCTCAAGTGGGAGTTTAACGAGGATCGTGGTCGTTTGTATGTTACTTATCCGAACGATCAGTAGGGGACCTAGTCGGAGTATTCGGGGGTAGTAGTAGGGTGGTGTTTTCTTTTTATCTAGTCCGTAGTCGGACTATACTATATGTATGTGATTGTATGATGATTGTCATATTTATGCTATTCTGGGGCAAGTGTTGCCTGGATCTCGTATTTTATCTATTCACTTGGTTGTATGAATTTGAATGCCACCTTGCTAAGCTTCCGAAATGCAGTTGTACCCCCAATCATGAGTTCATTACGTGATTGGGATAGAATTGCATCTTGGGCATTACATGGATCCGGCGCTTTTCAACCCGAAGGGCATCCGTACGAAGCAGTACGTGCCACGTGGGGTTATGAACGCAGTCTTCTCTTCGTCTTCCATGGACATGAAGATCTGGTGGTACCCAGAATATGTATCCAAGAAAGAAAGTAGGTCACACCCGGAGGTGGAATCCACAATCTGGTCGATGCGCGATAAGAGAAATGGGTCCTTCACGCATGCCTTGTTCAGATCTGTAAAATCTATGCAAAGCCTCCATCTCCCATTAGCCTTGCGTACAACCACATCATTTGCTAACCTTGTTGGTGCAATATCCTCTAACCAAACCAGCTGCCTACCGCTCCTATCAGTTTCTTGATCTCCTCGGCAATGAACTACTACCGCTCCAAAGCTAGCTTCGGGACCTTCTACTTGAGGGGTCGGGCATGTGGGCAGACATCAAGGTGGTACTTGATTACCTCCCTGGGAACACCGGGTATATCAGATGGTTGACAAGGCAAACACATCGATATTCGCCCGCAGGAAGGCAACAAGCGCGCTTTCCTATTTGTCATCGAGGGTGGCACTGATAGTGGATGTACCATCAGGGCCAGCCAGCCCTGTCGGGACCTTTTTCACAGCGGGTGCAGCAGCATTGCATCTCTTTCTATTGGAACTCTCCGGCAAGTCATGAGCAGGCGCAGCGTACTCCGAAGAGGTAGGCTTCCCGGATTCCTTGTTGGCGTACTTATTAGCTTTCTTCTTTCCCTTACTTTCCTTGGCGGGAGCAGTGGCTCCCGCAGCCTCTGCCGCGACTGCTTCCCAGTACATCTTTTCAACACAAATGATTGCATCCTTCTCATCTGATGGAATGGAAATGACGCCTATCGACCCTGTCATATTCAAGGTATTGTAGCCATAGTAGGATGCCACCATGAATTTGGCCAGAGCTGGGCGACCAATGATACCATTGTACGGCAGGGGGAGGTCAACCACATCAAACACGATCTTCTAAGTCATGTAATTCAATTCCCACCCGAATGTCACTGGTAGCATGACCTTCCCCTTAGCACGACTCCTACCGGGGTTGATCCCTTGAAACGTGCCAGTAACCTGGAGATTTTCCTCTGCTATCTGAAGTTTGCTGATGACCTTTGGACAGATTAGATTCAACCCGGCCCCGCCGTCAACCAACATCTTTGTGACTTTGAGGTTGCGGATTGTTGGTGAGACAAACAACGACAAGCACCCTACTGCGGTGGTGTGGTCAGGGTGATCCTCTTCGTCAAAGATGATGGGCGTGCAGGACCACTTGAGCGGCGTCCGAGAATCTGCCGCTGGCTCCACGACATTGACTTCATGCACCCACTTTTTAAGTTGGCGGTGAGAGGAGTCCAGAGATGCACCCCCGTCAATGCACAGGGCGTCAGTGGCTTTCTGGAACTCCTCCTCATTGGTTTCCTCTTCATCTCCTCCATCAGTCTCATCATTCCAATCCTCATTCTCATGGCCTCTGGCGGGTTTTCCTTGATTCTGAGGAGCTTTGCTGGGGCAACTTGCTCCGCCAGCTCAGCCTTCCCGCCAGCGCCATCTTTACCTTTCTCCTTATCACGCTTCTCGTATTCAGCCCTCTGCTTTTTGACGAGCTGCTCAACCTGATGACACTCCTGGAGATCGTGGCCCTTTGTCTGGTTGAAGTAGGTCCCATCACCTTTCCCAGCCTTCTCGGCAGTCGTTGCTTCTTGGCAATCAGTGCACGCGGCAACTTTCTTGCTGGGAACCTTAGCCTTGTCCTTCTTGTTTGGTACTAGGTGCGTGATACGTCTCCAACGTATCTATAATTTATGAAGTATTCATGCTATTATATTATCCATCTTGGATGTTTTATGGGCTTTACTATGCACTTTTATATTACTTTTGGGACTAACCTATTGACCAGAGCCATGTCCCAATTTCTGTTTTTTCCCTTGTTTCAGTGTTTCGCAGAAAAGGAATATCAAACGGAGTCCAAACGGAATGAAACCTTCGGAAAAGTTACTTTTGGAAAGAAAGCAATAAGGGAGACTTGGAGTGCATGTCAGGGTATCAACGAGGAGAGCATGAGGCAGGGGGGCGTGCCCACCCCCTGGCGTGCCCTCCACCCTCGTGGGCCCCTCGTGGCTCCCATTACCGACTTCTTTCGCCTATATATTCCCATATACCCTAAAACCTTGAGAGCAGAATGTAATAGATCGGGAGTTCCGCCGCCGCAAGCCTCTATAGCCATCAAAAACCAATTGGGACCCTGTTCCAGCACCCTGCCGGAGGGGGGGATCCCTCACCGGTGGCCATATTCATCATCCCGGCGCTCTCCATGACGAGGAGGGAGTAGTTCACCCTCGGGGCTGAGGGTATGTATTAGTAGCTATGTGTTTGATCTCTCTCTCGTGTTCTTGAGGTGTACGATCTTGATGTATCGCGAGCTTTGCTATTATAGTTGGATCTTATGATGTTTCTCCCCCTCTACTCTCTTGTAATGGATAGAGTTTTCCTTTTGAAGTTATCTTATTGGATTGAGTCTTTAAGGATTTGAGAACACTTGATGTATGTCTTGCATGTGCTTATCGGTGGTGACAATGGGATATCACGTGATATACTTGATGTATGCTCTGGTGATCAACTTGCGGGTTCAGTTACTTTGTGAACTTATGCATAGGGGTTGGCACATGTTTTCGTCATGACTCTCCGGTAGAAACTTTGGGGCACTCTTTGAAGTTCTTTGTGTTGGTTTGAATAGATAAATCTGAGATTGTGTGATGCATATCGTATAATCATGCCCGCGGATACTTGAGGTGACATTGGAGTATCTAGGTGACATTAGGGTTTTGGTTGATTTGTATCTTAAGGTGTTATTCTAGTATGAACCTATGATAGATCGAATAGAAAGAATAGCTTCGTGTTATTATACTACTGACTCTTGAATAGATCGATTAGAAAGGATAACTTTGAGGTGGTTTCATACCCTAAATAATCTCTTCGTTTGTTCTCCGCTATTAGGGACTTTGGACTGACTCTTTGTTGCATGTTGAGGGATAGTTATATGATCCAGTTATGTTATTATTGTTGAGAGAACTTGCGCTAGTGAAAGTATGAACCCTAGTCCTTGTTTCGACGCATTGCAATACCGTTGTCGCTCACTTTTATCAGTAGTTACCTTGTTGTTTTTATATTTTTAGATTACAAAACCTTTATCTACCATCCATATTGCACTTGTATCACCATCTCTTCACTGAACTAGTGCACCTATACAATTTACCATTGTATTGGGTGTGTTGGGGACACAAGAGACTCTTTGTTATTTGGTTGCAGGGTTGCTTTAGAGAGACCATCTTCATCCTATGCCTCCCACGGATTGATAAACTATAGGTCATCCACTTGAGGGAAATTTGCTACTGTCTTACAAACCTCTGCAGTTGGAGGCCCAACAACGTCTATAAGAAGAAGGTTGTGTAGTAGACATCAAGCTCTTTTCTGGCGCCGTTGCCGGGGAGGTAAGTGCTTGAAGGTATATCTTTAGATCTTGCAATCAAATCTTTTTGTTTCTTGTTTTATCACTAGTTTATGTTATAAAAGAAAAATACAAAAAAATGGAATTGAGTTTGTCTCATACGCTTCGTCTCTTTAATACCTTTCGCGAGTATGACAGAAAGGAAAAATGTGCCAAAGTGTTAGAAGAAGAATGCATTAAAATGTTTGGCACTAAATATTTGAATGATGAGCATGATTGCAATGTTGTTAGTATGAACTTCTTGAATATCCATAGTACTAATGATGATTGCACTAGTCACGATGAAAATATCTCTTATAAGCATGTCGATTTTTTGTTGAGTGCATAGAATTTGCAAATACATACCAAAAAGGGAAGATAGATTTTGTAAGAAGCATAAGTACTTAGAAACTAAATGGTTGCAAGAAAGGCTAGATGTTTGGGCTGAAAATTTAAATTTTCTTAGCCGTACTTGTGAACTTTGCAATGAAAGTGGTCATTTAACCATCCGATGCAAATTGTTTCATGATCGAATCGTGTCCAAAAATTGTGATGACTTGATTTCCCTTGCACACCATAATGAACTTAGTTTGCTTATGGGTTATGAAGAAATGAAACGTATAACTAACTATCTTCCAGTATTTGCCGGTGATAAACTTCTTGATTTTGATAGAGGAAATTTATATGTATTGTGCGGTGAATTGCATTGAAAATCCTTATATTGCCAATTACATAAAGAAAAGAAAACAAATAGAAGATGAAGAGAATACTAACGAAAGGGAAGAGACTTCCCAATATCCTCCTATTATTTCTTATGATGAATCAAGTAACGAGGAGGAGCCTTCTATTCAACCAATCTCATCAATAAGGAGCTCAAAAAAGAGGGTTAAACCCGCACATGATGTGAAGAAGAAAAAGAAAAAACGGAGAAGCAAAGGTAAAAAGGTATCCCTCCCAAATGATGTTACTCCTACTACTCATTGTGATGAGGATAATTTCTATACTATTGGTGCTATCCATACTTATGAGAGTGATTATGCTTATGATATGAAAAGGCCCAAGCTTGGATAAGCTATGTTTGATGAAGATGATGTTTTTGAGAATATATTTTCTGAAATTAATGTTTGTCCCAAGCTTGGGGATGCTACATTTAATGATGATATTTTTAGTCTCCCAAGTTTTGATATGAAAAGTTGTTATGATGATAGCATGTCTTCTACCTATGATGATTATGTTGATGAAAGTGGATTTGGAGAGGTCATGACTTTATTTAGTGATGAATCCACTATTTCGGAAGAGGTTTCAATTGATTATGATGAGAACAAAGTTGCTACTTATGATGATTATTGTGATGACACTTATGCTATAAAAAGTAGTGATGATTATATTTATAAAACTTGTCATGATTATGATTACCCTTTTTCTGAACATTACTCTTTTAATGTGGAAACAATTTATAGTATTCAAGTCGCTTATGATACTCCCACTATTCCGAATGAGAAGAATTTTGCTTATGTGGAGAGTAGTAAATTTTATATGCAAGTAGATCATGAAAAGAATGCTTTAGGTTCTGGTTATATTGTTGAAATCATTCATGATGCTACTGAAAATTATTATGAGGGAGGAACATATGCTTGTAGGAATTGCAATAATATCAAGTTTCCTCTCTATGTGCTTAAAGTTTTGAAGTTACGCTTGTTTTGCCTTCCTATGCTAGTTGATTATTGTTCCCATAAGTTGTTTGCTCACAAAATCCCTATGCATAGGAAGTCGGTTAGACTTAAATGTGCTAGTCATATTCTTCACGATGCTCTCTTTATGTTTCAATTCTTATCTTGTATGCGAGCATCACTGAAATCATCATGCCTAGCTAGGGGCGTTAAACGTTAGCGCTTGTTGGGAGGCAAACCAATTTTATTTTAGTTTCTTGATTTTTGTTTTTTAGTAATAATTAAATCATCTAGCCTCTGGTTAGATGTGGTTTTATGTTTTAATTGGTTTTTGTGCCAAGTAAGACCTATAGGATCTTTTGGATGATAGTTATTTGATCTTGCTGAAAATTCGAGAAACTTTTTGTTCACGAAAACAATTGTTTAAAATCAGAAGAACGTGATAAAATAATGATTACAATTGCAGAAGAACAATAATCAAAATATCTAGGTCTTCCTATTTTGGTAGAATTTTTGGAGTTCCATAAGTATAAGTTTGATACAGATTACTCCAGACTGTTCTGTTTTTGACAGATTATGTTTTCTATGTGTTGTTTGCTTAATTTGATGAATCTATGAGTAGTATCGGAGGGTATGAACCATAGAGAAGTTGGAATACAGTATATATTACACCAATATGAACTTAGAATGAGTTCACAACAGTACCTAAGTGGTGATTTATTTTCTTATACTAACGGAGCTTACGAGTTTTCTGTTAAGTTTTGTGTTGTGAAGTTTTCAAGTTTTGGGTAAAGATTCGAGGGACTATGGAATAAGGAGTGGCAAGAGCCTCAGCTTGTGGATGCCCAAGGCACCCCAAGGTAATATTGAAGGATAACCAAGAGCCTAAGCTTGGGGATGCCCCGGAAGGCATCCCCTCTTTCATCTTCGTTCATCGCTAACTTTACTTTGAGCTATATTTTTATTCACCACATGATATGTGTTTTGCTTGGAGCGTCGTTTTATTTTCTTTAGCTTTGCTTGCTGTTTGAATAAAATACCAAGATCTGAAATTCTTACATGAGAGAGATTCTTCACATAGCTACGTAATTATTTAACTACTCATTGATCTTCACTTATATCTTTTTGGAGTAGTTTGTCATTTACTCGTGTGCTTCACTTATATCCTATGAGTAAATGGTTGAATGATTTGAATGTCATAAATCTGAAATTATATATGTTTCATATGCCTATTCCATGGGGATTAATGACTTTACATATAAGAAATAGAGGTGGTAAGTTTTTTGAAGGTTAACAAACATTGTATTGGTCACTTGAACAATTCATGAAAGAATATTGAAGGAAGAGAGATTTCACATATAAATATTCTATCTTGGACATATTCTATGATTGTGAGACCCATTAATTATTTTCAAATCTGAGCAAATTAGTTGAAGTTGGACAAGGAAGACAACATAATGAGTTATGCTTGGGTATATTTGTATAGAAGTTATATTGTTATGGATCCTCTAACTTGTGGTGCTTGCTATTTAGAATCCTTTGCTAGCCAAAATATCTGTACTAATGGAATACTCGCTTGTGCATCCAAAATCCTTGAATCAAGTTTGTTCCATGAGTGTCCATCATATCTACCTATATGCGGTATTTACCTGCCGTTCCAAGTAAATTTGAATGTGCCAAACTCTAAACCTTCAAATAATAATATGTTTTGTATGCCTGAATCGCTCATGTAGCGACTAGGGGCTAGCAGTATCTTCCATGCTAGGTGGGTTATTCTCACGATGAGTGGACTCCGCTCATCATTCATGAGAAAATGGCTGGTAACTGGGATGCGCAGTCCTATGATCAAAATATCAAAAACAAATTCGCAAATAATTTAAACAAAACTCCCCCAGGATTGTTGAAAGTTGGACGGCACCCGTTGTTTCGGACAAGCCGTGGAGTGTGATTGTTGGTGGAGGGGGAGTAAAATCTTTACCTTTCTGCGTGGGAACCGCCTATGATGTATCTAGTATGGAAGATATTGGTAACTCTTGCTCGTTATGTTGACAATGAAAGCATACCTCTCAAAATTATTTTCATCTATGTTTTTGCTTCGAGCTCTGGCACCTCTGCAAATCCCTGCTTCCCTCTGCGAAGGGCCTATCTTTTACTTTTATGCAAGAGTTAGTAGCATTCCTTCTCATTCCAACCTATTCTTTAGTTGGCAAGCATCATGTGATGGAAAGATCTGAGCATATATGGCCATTCAAATATGTTTGATCATGAATTATTATTGTTGACAATTATCTATATGATAAATAAGTTGGGAGGCGAAACATTAAGCCCCTATCTTTCTCTGTGTTCGATGGATGCTATTTGTTCTAAAAATATGCTTTGAGTGGTAGCAATCATGGAAGACTAAAAGATAGTTGAGTATGTGAAGTTTGCTGAACCAAAGCTCACATAGACACTTCCTGAAAATAAGATGAATTGTAATTGTTTGATGACTAATAACACGGTTTGTTAGTTTTCAAGAAAGTTTATGATCTATACTTTAACATGTGAATAGCTTGTTACTTGATCATGAAAAGTTCTATGAGTTGAACTACTGTTATGACATATAATGATGCTAGAAAAGGTGATTGAAATTATCATTGATCAAACTTATGCACCTACTAGCATTCACACTTCATAAATTATTTCTTTTATCATTTACCTACTCAAGGACGAGCAGGAATTAAGCTTGGGGATGCTGATACGTCTCCAACGTATCTATAATTTATGAAGTATTCATGCTATTATATTATCCATCTTGGATGTTTTATGGGCTTTACTATTCACTTTGATATTACTTTTGGAACTAACCTATTGACCCAGAGCCGAGTGCCAGTTTCTGTTTTTCCCTTGTTTCAGTGTTTTGCAGAAAAGGAATATCAAACGGAGTCCAAACGGAATGAAACCTTCCGAAAAGTTTTTTTGGAAAGAAAGCAATAAAGGAGACTTGGAGTGCACGTCAGGGTATCAACAAGGAGAGCACGAGGCAGGGGGCGCGCCCACCCCCTGGGCGCGCCCTCCACCCTCATGGGACCCTCGTGGCTCCCCTTACCGACTTCTTTCACCTATATATTCCCATATACCCTAAAACCTTCGGGGAACAGAATAGATCCGAAGTTCCGCCGCCGCAAGCCTCTGTAGCCACCAAAAACCAATCGGGACCCTGTTCCGGCACCCTGTCGGAGGGGGGGGGGCCCTCACCGGTGGCCATCATCATCCCGACGCTCTCCATGACGAGGAGGAGTAGTTCACCCTCGGGGCTGAGGGTATGTACCAGTAGCTATGTGTTTGATCTCTCTCTCTCTCTCTCGTGTTCTTGTGGTGTACGATCTTGATGTATCATGAGCTTTGCTATTATAGTTCGATTTTATGATGTTTCTCCCGTTCTACTCTCTTGTAATGGATTGAGTTTTTCCTCTGAAGTTATCTTATCGGATTGAGTCTTTAAGGATTTGAGAACACTTGATGTATGTCTTGCATGTGCTTATCTGTGGTGACAATGGGATATCACGTGATCTACTTGATGTATGATTTGGTGATCAACTTGTGGGTTCTGTGACCTTGTGAACTTATGCATAGGGGTTGGCACATGTTTTCGTCTTGACTCTCCGGTAGAAACTTTGGGGCACTCTTTAAAGTTCTTTGTGTTGGTTTGAATAGATGAATCTGAGATTGTGTGATGCATATCGTATAATCATGCCCGCGGATACTTGAGGTGACATTGGAGTATCTAGGTGACATTAGGGTTTTGGTTCATTTGTATCTTAAGGTGTTATTCTAGTATGAACTTTATGATAGATCAAACGGAAAGAATAACTTCGTGTTATTTTACTACAGACTCTTGAATAGATCGATTAGAAAGGATAACTTTGAGGTGGTTTCGTACCCTACAATAATCTCTTCGTTTGTTCTCCGCTATTAGTGACTTTGGAGTGACTCTTTGTTGCATGTTGAGGGATAGTTATATGATCCAGTTATGTTATTATTGTTGAGAGAACTTGCGCTAGTGAAAGTATGAACCCTAGTCCTTATTTCAACGCATTGCAATACCATTTACGCTCACTTTTATCAATAGTTACCTTGCTGTTTTTATATTTTCAGATTACAAAAACCTTTATCTACCATCCATATTGCACTTGTGTCACAATCTCCTCACCGAACTAGTGCACCTATACAATTACCATTGTATTGGGTGTGTTGGGGACACAAGAGACTCTTTGTTATTTGGTTGCAGGGTTGCTTGAGAGAGACCATCTTCATCCAACGCCTCCCACGGATTGATAACCCTTAGGTCATCCACTTGAGGGAAATTTGCTACTGTCCTACAAACCTCTGCACTTGGAGGCCCAACAACGTCTACAAGAAGAAGGTTGTGTAGTAGACATCAGTGCACTCGATCCCTCAACGGTCATCACTGCCTTATCCTTGTGGATTTTGCTATGCTTCTCTTTCTTCTTCTTCTGAGTTGTGGCCTCGTCATCATCTTCTGAGTCGATGTCGATGCCATACTCTTCACCAGGGAGTTGCCTCCCCTCCTCTATACTAGGGAGGTTATTACGAGGCCGCCTACGTCGGCCACGTCCCCATGCGTCCCCGTAGCACCCGCGGCATTGGCAGCCTCGTGTGACGGGGCCTTCGAGGTGGAGTTGTGGCACTGGGCTTCTTCTTGGGCGCCATGAATGATGGAGCCGTTGGTGAAGAAAACGGCAATGAAGATCACGCATTGTGTACACTTATTGAGTTCGCGCAAGCGCTTCCCCCTACTTGGCATGCCCAATTTGCTGTGGGAAACTATGGCCACATATGGGGCCATCAGCCCCTTGTGGTTCAGCAGGGGGGGAGAGCACCTTGCACAAAGAGCAGAGAACGTAGCACAGCACGACAGAGATCACACGGGAAGTTTTACTCAGGTTCGGGCCGACGCGAGGCGTAAAACCCTACTCCTACTTTGGTGGATTGATGAGAGGACCGTGGTGAAGATGCAATGCTTTAGCCTGGCAGGGTTGCCTCGGGGTGAGAGCAGCTACGCGCATATGGGTGTACAAGGGTCTGAATCCTTTCTATGGTTGCCATGGCCCTCCTTTTATAAATCAAGGGGTCACCACAATGGCAAATCAGTCATTGTGTGCTGATTAGATAGCAAACATTGCTATCGTACCTAACTCTGCAGACAGGCCAAAGCGCATTAAATGCGCCGCTTAGTGTCACATCATGGCGTGCCCGACACGGCTTGCCGGGGTGTTCAGCCACCTTCTTGTTTGTGTGCTTGACCGGTGTCATTTGGAGGTAATTTCCTTCGGAAGTGGCTGCCATCTGTCTAGAAACAACCACTTAGTTACTTGCGGGCTTGACAGCACACCGATTGATGACTTGCGTCGCTGTGAGGTGGAGCGGTGGAGCCTTTGGCGGGCTAGTCCTCCCTTGGCGTCCCCGGCAAGCTTGCTGGGGCAGTCTTGAGACTTGTCTCTGGGGCCACCTCGACCTCGCCAGGCTCGCCTACCAGGCAAGGGAGGATTTCCCTTAGCGGCATCTTGCTTCCCTTGGCTTGTCTTGTTCTTCTCGTTCTGCCCCTTGATTCCTCAAAGAGTTGATCTCTTTTTCTTGGTCTAGTCTTGGATGTCGCAACCTTGCTCTTTGGCCTGTGCACGGTCTGGGCAACAGACCCAGGGTTTGTTGCACCGACAACTGGCGCCCGCCTGCCTTGGTCGTCATGGCTTGCATCATCATAGCTTCTAGAGGCTGGGTACCTGCATATAAATCTCCGCTCCTCGGGAGGCTGGCATGGGAGGCCTCTCCTATAGGAGGTCTTGGTGTCATCCCCCTCGCGAGGCTTGGCCCCTCGCGAGGGTCTTGGCGGTCTTGTAGGTGGGTTGTACCAGGGCGTCGAGTGAGCCATGCCGTGGGCTGCAGGCAGGCAAGTCTAGGTACCCTGGTTCCTAGAACACCGACAGTAGCCCCCGGGCCCAAGGCGCGCTCTGGTGTTGGCTTCGAGGCGAGGGAAAGGGGCAAGGGCGAAGCACCGCGGTCCCCAATCACCTGCGAGCCAGACCGATGCGTGGCGCTTGACGGGGCATGGGCTTATTCTCTTCCCCGCGTCGCCTCGGCAACTGTCTGACTTGAAAACTGCCTGGTGCATGCAGCGGGGCCATCATTGCTTGGAACGTGAGAGGCCGCTGGCCAGCCTTCCTTTGCCTATAAATGGGGAAGGGAGGCATAGCCCCCAACCCATCTTCATCTTCTTGATGCTTTCTCCTTATTCTCCGTCGCACCGCCATCTCGCCAAGGTATCCATGGCGCCAATGAGGAGGTTTTCAGCCGAGGAGAAGGGCAAGGCCCCACGGGTGGAACCAAAATTGCCTCCGCCGAAGAAAAGACGTGGTCACCCCCGCGAGGCCACCGCCGCGCCTACAACTGTACAAACCTGGTGCGAACGTGCCCTGCTGGGTTTCCTCGTCAGGGGAACACTCGCGAGAGCAGCCGCGGAAGTCACGGAAGACGGAGCCGAGAAGGAGCATAGGCGATGGCTGCGCGACTTGCCCGCAGGCCCATTCCGGCGGCATGGCCCGCGAGTTCGTGGTGTGGGCGGCATTGCTGCCATGCACACAGATTCAGCTCTCGCAGTCCTGGAGGGAGGGATCCCATCGAGGGGGCCTGTCGAGTTGTGGCTGCAGCTAGCATGACGGCTCCTGTAGCCAAGCTTCGCAGGCGGAGGTCGAGGTCGTCGTCCCCGGTGACGTCTTCATGACCCGGGAATGGGGGGTGATAGCCCGCGCATGCAACTCGGAGGGGAGGCATGCCCTCCACTTTGAGTATGATGGGGTGTCGACGCTCTTCTTCAATGTCTTCGGAGAGGACGGCAAACGTCTGGAGTGCTGCCCCAGGGGAGGCGATCGCGGCAGCGATCCCCTTGCTGGCCGGTGAGGCGGCGAGGCCCCTGGCGGTGAACTTGCCCTTGGCCTTGTCCGAAATTCCTCCAGTAGCAGCGGCGCTTCCTCCCGGCGAAGCTCGAGTGACGACGACTACTACGAGCCGCCGCATCGCCGTGCCCGGGCTTAGTAGGGGAATGGTGCCGGCCAGGCATCACGACGTCATGGGCGACGCTGCGTGGGTCACGGTCCTCAAGGGGTCTTTTCCCTTTGTTTCATTCCTGCGCAAAAAATCATGAAGGGCCCCGCGGGGGTGTGGAAAGATCATGACGTTTGCGCCTTAATGTTAGTGTTCCCAACTTATGTCGTGATTGTGTCTCTCACTTGGGCACGGGCCCCCCTTTTACTCTCACGGTAAATTAGTGCTCTATGCCGACAGGACCCAGTCCCCAGGCAAGCTTTAGCCATCGCTGGTATGCCAGGTCGCGATGTCGTGGTCAAGGACAGGAGGTGAGCGGCCCGAGGTCCATAAGAGCCCCCGAGGCGCGATGCTCGGGAGATCCCCTTTAGCGTGCAAGCAGCTCCGGAAGGACTAAGAGGGAAGATTCCTTGCACGAGCGAAATCGTAGGAAACAAAAGGTAGACTATGAGGTTCACGCCTGTGTGTGTGAGGCGACTTATCTTAGCGAGCTTGCAGCCTGCTGATGTCCATTATATTTTGAAAAGAGGGCGCTACCGGAGTTGGCCGCGCCCCCCCCCCCCGTGGTGGTACCCCTCCGCGGGGCTTCGCGACCCCATTTCTCCCACTCATCATGGTGCTCTACGTTCTCGGGACCCGTCTCTCGAGCAAGGCTTGGCCGCAACTGGTATGGCAGGTCACGATGTCGTGGTCAAGGCCAGGGGTGAGGGCTCGAGAGCCAGTAGGAGCCCCTGAGGTGCGGTGCTCAAGGGCCCCCCTTTAACGTGCAAGTGACTTGCGCGAGAAATGAGTGGCTGGCCCCGCTGCGGTGCCTAGGAGGGGTTGTGCCCCACGGTGTGGGTGTGGCATCCTTCTGAGGTGTTGAGGTGTTGGCGAAGCCTCTCAAGGTCCTACATCCGGAGGTTCCGCGAGTTAGTCACAAAACACAAAGGGCAGTCGCGCTTGCTATTCTGCCCGTGATGTTTTCACGTGAAGACGAAGGCACTAAAGACCTTGTGAGGTGACGTGCGCAGGGCCGGCCGTGAGCCAAAGCTCGGTCTCTTCGGTTTATCAGCGTTGCAGGGACGGGCCCAAGCAGAGACGCCGTGCCGGTAGCCCCCCTCGCGGGAGGAGGAAGAGGCGGGTTAGCAATGCGCAGGGATCGCAAGGGTATTCGAGTGATGACGGGTTGTCAAGCACAATGTTAACAACCATAACAACTCGAGCAGGCATAACTGGTACTGAATACATGAATCAAAATGACGCAACTTCGAGGGCAGTCCCCAGTAGCCTGAGGATGATGCAGCCTGAGGGGTGCCCTCAGTTGAACAAACCAAAAAGTCACCTGGCACCATCGTTGTAGAAGCGTCAGGGTAGCTGAAGATGCGCGCTGCAGAGATCGCTTGTCACGAGCCGACCGGCTCCCGAGGTCCTAGAGGCTCGGGAGGTCCGGGGAGCTCGCAAGGGCCCGGCACCACCTCCGTCCAGATCGCCTGGTGCCTGGCCTCGTGGACCGCCATGGCACCTTACGGGAAGCGCTGGTACAAGGCGGCCACGTTCAGCAGACGAAACGGCATGCGGAAGTAGCTGTAGGGGTAGCCCCCAATCCGGCCAACGTGGGACGACCAGAAGAGGTTCTGCGAATCATCCCTAATGAGGCCTGGGATGTTGACGCAGACACACAACTCGCCGCCCATGTCAGGGGCTGCAGCTGCACGTAGTGGTGCGGGGAGACGCTTGCCACGCATCGCTCGAGCCTCCTGAAGCTCTTCGACTGCCATGGTGATGAACTCTTCCGTGCCTGGCGCCCAGCGCCTTGCGCCTTGATCGCGGAGGCGTGTGTCGAAACATGCCTCCACGTGGTGCCCGAATGCCTCCCTTGTCATGCTGGTCAGGTCAGAGGCCCTCTGGATGAGAGCCCCCGAGCCCGTCTTGAGGGGGCGCCAGGCGCACCTTCCTATGCGAGAGGGAAAGCCACCCCAGCAGTGGGTGCAGGGCCCAAAGCACCATTTGTAGGTGCGCAAGCTTCCTGACGGCCCTTGGGGAGGACCTGCTTCTTCTTCTTGGGGATGGCCTCAGGAGGCAGGGTGCCCTCGTCGTCAGAGTTCTCGACCGCCGCATCCTGGTAGGCGCGCTCAAGGGACCACACCGCATCCTTTTCATCGAAGGCGACCGTGATGATGCCACCGCATCCTGGAATCTTGAGGACATTGAACCATGGTGAGTAGCTACCATGACCTAGGCGAGGGGCGGATACCCGAGGATGGCATTGTACGGGAGGCCAATGTGGGCGACGTCGAAGTCAATGAGCTCGGTGTGGTAGTTGTCATGCTTGCCGAAGGTGAACGGGAGGCACACCTGCCACAGGGGAACGGTGGAGCCACAGGGCACTCCTAAGAAAGGCTTGGTGGGCAGGAGCTAGTGATAGGGCACCTGGAGCATCTCAAACGTCTCGACGGAGATAATGTTGAGCCCCGCGCCACCGTCGATGAGGATTTTGGTGACGAGGATGTTGCTGATGGTTGGCGTGCAGAGCATCGGAAGCGCGCCAGCGGTGGCTGATGATACGTCTCCGTCGTATCTACTTTTCCAAACACTTTTGCCCTTGTTTTGGACTCTAACTTGTATGATTTGAATGGAACTAACCCGGACTGACGCTATTTTCAGCAGAATTGCCATGATGTTGTTTTATGTGCAGAAAAAAAAGTTCTCGGAATGACCTGAAACTCCACGGAACATCTAGTTAAAAATAATAAAAAATCCTCGCCAAAGATGAAGACCAGGGGGCCCACACCCTGTCCACGAGGTTGGGGGGCACGCCCCCCTACCTCGTGGGCTCCCTGAAGCTCCTCCGACACCAACTCCAACTCTATATATTTGCTTTCGGGGAGAAAAAAATAGAGGAGAAGAAATCATCACGTTTTACGATACGGAGCCGCCGCCAAGCCCTAAAACCTCTCAGGGGGGCTGATCTGGAGTCTGTTCGGGGCTCCGGAGAGGGGGATTCGTCGCCGTCGTCATCATCGACAATCCTCCATCACCAATTTCATGATGCTCACCGCCGTGCGCGAGTAATTCCATTGTAGGCTTGCTGGATGGTGATGGGTTGGATGAGATCTATCATGTAATCGAGTTAGTTTTGTTAGGGTTTGATCCCTAGTATCCATTTTGTTTTGAGATTGATGTTGCTATGACTTTGCTATGCTTAATGCTTGTCACTAGGACCCAAGTGCCATGATTTCAGATCTGAACCTATTATTTTTTCATGAATATATGTGTGTTCTTGATCCTATCTTGCAAGTCTATAGTCACCTACTATGTGTTATGATCCGCAACCCAAGTGACAATAATCAGGACCACTCCCGGTGATGACCATAGTTTGAGGAGTTCATGTATTCACTATGTGCTAATGCTTTGTTCCGGTTCTCTATTAAAAGGAGGCCTTAATATCCCTTAGTTTCCACTAGGACCCTGCTGCCACAGGAGGGTAGGGCAAAATATTTCATGCAAGTTCTTTTCTATAAGCACGTATGACTATATTCGGAATACATGTGTACATTATATTGATGAATTGGAGCTAGTTCTGTGTCACCCTATGTTATGACTGTTACATGATGAACCGTGATCCCAAGATAATTATCCATCACCGGTCCAACGCCTACGAGTTTTCCATATACTGGTTTACGCTTATTTACTTTCCTGTTGCTATTGTTACAATCACTACAAAATACCAAAAATACTACTTTTGCTTTCATTACTCTTTTGTTACCGTTACCACCACTATCATATTACTTTGCTACTAAACACTTTGCTCCAGATACAAAGTTTCCAGGTGTGGTTGAATTTACAACTCAGCTGTTAATACTTGAGAATATTCTTTGGCTCCCCTAGTGTCGAATCAATAAATTTGGGTTGAATACTCTACCCTTGAAAGCTGTTGCGATCCCCTATACTTGTGGGTTATCAAGAATAATTTCTGGCTCCGTTACCGGGGAGCATAGCTCTATTCTTTGAGTCACTTGGGATTTATATCTGCTTGACACTATGAAGAACTTGAAAGACGAGAAAACAAAAATTTATCGCTCAACTACGAGGGGAGGTAAGGAACTGCCATCTAGCTCTGCACTTGATTCACCTTCTGTTATGAGTAAGCTTGCGACACCTAAACCTGCTTCTGCTATTCGTTCTGATATGTCACATGTTATTGATGATGCCACTTCTTCTATGCATGATACTTATGATGAAACTACTTCTATGCCTGATAATATTGCGCCCCTTGGTGAATTTCTTGATGAACAAATTGCTAGGGCTAGAGAGAAAGAAATTATTGAATCTGATTATATTGATGAAAGTGATGATGAAGATAGGCCTGTTATTCCTGAGGGTTATGTTTTTGAATGGAAGCTTCTGCAGCTATTTTAGCTTGCAAAGATAGTTGTGAACTCAAGAGGCTATTAATTAAATGGAGTAAAGAATCTCTTAGAGATAAAATGAAACCTGACCCTGCTTTTGCTACTTCACCTATTTGTGTTCCCGATAAGGATTATGAATTCTCTGTTGATCCTGATATAATTACTTTGGTTGAATCTGATCCTTTCCATGGCTATGAATCTGAAACTGTTGTGGCACATCTTACTAAATTAAATGATATAGCCACCCTGTTCACTAATGATGAGAGATCTCGCTACTTTTATATCCTTAAAATATTTTCGTTCTCATTAAAGGGTGATGCTAAGATATGGTTTAATTCTCTTGATCCTGGTTGTGTCCGTAGTCCCCAGGATATGATTTATTACTTCTCTGCTAAATATTTCCCTACTCATAAGAAACAAGCTGCTTTAAAGGAAATATACAACTTTGTGCAAATTGAAGAAGAGAGTCTCCCACAAGCTTGGGGGGAGGCTTCTCAAGTTACTTAATGCTTTGCCTGATCATCCTCTTAAGAAAAATGAAATACTTGATATCTTTTATAATGGACTAACCGATGCTTCAGAGATTACCTGGATAGTTGTGCTAGTTCTCTTTTCAGGGAAAGAACACCGGATGAAGCTGAAATTCTATTGAATAATATGTTGGCAAATGAAAATAATTGGGCACCTCCTGAGCCAGCTCCTGAGTCAGCTCTTGCTCCAATTAATGAGCCTATTCCTCAACCAACTACGAAGAAGAGAGGTGTTCTATTTCTCAGTCCTGAAGATATGCAAGAGGCAAAGAAATCTATGAAAGAAAAAGGTATTAAAGCTGAAGATGTTAAGAATTTACCTCCTATTGAAGAAATACATGGTCTTAATTTACCGCCTGTTGAAGAAACATATGATCTTGATCCACTACTTATTGAAGAACCTCCTGATCCTGATAACCCGACACAGGTAGTAAAGGTAAATTCTCTCTATAGATATGATAAAGCTGAAATCCCTCCTACTAAAATTGCTAGTCAGTGCTTGGATGTGTTTGATAACTTTATGATTAAGCAAGAAGACTTCAATGCTTATTTTGGTAGACAATTAAAACAAAATGCTTATATGATTAAACACTTGGGTGATTACATGGCTAATATTAGAGGTGAACTTAAACTTGTTAGCAAACATGCTTCTATGTTTACCACTCAAGTAGAACAAGTACTTAAAGCTCAAAAAGAATTGCTCGATGAAACGAATAGCAAGAAAAATGATAATGTTGTTAGAGTGGCTACTAGAACTGGAAGAATGACTCAGGAACCGTTGTATCCTGACGGCCACCCTAAGAGAATTGAGCAAGATTCTCAGAGAAATAATATTGATGTACCTAGTTCTTCTAAAAGGAAGAAAAATAAAAATGATAGGAGTTTGCAAACTTCTAGTGAAACTATTGCTGAACCACCTGAGAATCCAAATGATATCTCTATGTCTGATGCTGAAACACAATCTGGTAATGGACATGAACCTAGTGAAAATGCTAATGATGATGTTCATGATGATGCTCAACCTAGTAATGATAATGATGTAGAAATTGAACCTCATGTTGATCTTGATAACCCACAATCAAAAAATCAACGTTATGATAAGAGAGACTTTGTTGCTAGGAAACATGGTAAAGAAAGAGAACCTTGGGTTCAGAAACCCATGCCTTTTCCTCCCAAACCGTCCAAGAAAAAGGATGATGAGGATTTTGAGCGCTTTGCTGAAATGATTAGACCTATCTTTTTGCGTATGCGATTGACTGATATGCTCAAAATGAATCCTTATGCAAAGTACCTGAAAGATATTGTCACTAATAAAAGAAAGATACCGGAAGCTAAATGTCGGTGCGGGGACGACACCTATGGGATCACAAGAATCCCTACTACGGTTGCGGGGCGCGGGGGTCGTGAGAAGAGCGGATCAAACAGATAGCACACGATCTCTTTATCCAGGTTCGGGCCGCGAGGATGCGTAAAACCGTACTCCTGCTTTGGTGGTTTGTTTATCTGGTGTTCTTGAACTAGCAATGGGGCGTGAGCAGCTCCAAAGTCAATCCTCCTCCACAGTCGCATTGGGCCTCCTTTTATAGGGAAAGGGTTGCCACGGTGGCACCAGTGAGGTGGAAAGGGTACAGTAATGCGAGTCTATCCCTCGTATTACATGACAAGGCGCCATTAATGAGTCTTGCTTAGGTGTCCTTGCTTTATCGGGGACGGGGGAGAGCCATATCTCGTCCGTCGCCGCTCCCTTTCGTGTCGACACGCGCCCTGGCCAGCGATGCCCGTGGTGCCATGTAGGCAGGCAGGCAGCTGAGGTGGCGCAGCGGTGGGTCTCCACGAAGATCCGCTTGCTGCCACGCAGGTGCCTGCCCAACTGGTTGGGTCGGCAGCTGAATGCGAACGGCGGTGAAGGTTTTGATTGGCATGGGCCCGATGGTGGCCCCTCGGGTGTTCTTGGCGAGGGCCTCGCCGTAGCCCCGGCAAGGGTCTTGCCGGGGCCCCGGCAAGGGTCTTGCCGGGGCGCCTGCTTTCATCCCCGGCAAGGCTCTTGCCGGCGGCCTTGTGGTCCTCCTTGGCTGGGATCCCGTGAAGGGTCGCCGTCTCCTATAGTGTGTATCTGATTTTGAATGTCTTCACAAACATCTGCATGCCACCACGGGGATGTCTCCCGAATCCTTGCCCCATGGGGCAGTGGACTCAAGGGGGATTCTCTCCGTAGGTGTACGGCGAGCCGCCCCAGCAAGGGCCTTGCTGGGTTTGCTAGAACCGCCCCCGGCAAGGATCTTGCCAGGGGAGTCCGCTTTGTCCCCTTTGCTCTTTGTGGTCTTGGTCTCGGCATCGTTCTGCTTCTTTCGATCTTCGTCCTTACCTCGGCTCACCTCCCTTGCCTTGCTCAGTGTGGTGGTGCTCATGCTCAGATCTGCCTGCACAGTTATAGGGGTACAAAAAATGCACCCCTCTTTTTGTACACCAACAGGAGCCCCCAGTCCTGGGCCACACGTAAGCGCAATCGCGTCGTTGGGCTGGGCCAAAAACGGTGCGCGGGCAGGCAGGGTGGTTTTTACCGCGGTAAGTCTTTTCGCGCGCTGCGCTTCCCATACCTCCGGCGCATGGCTCGGCGTGGGGAGGCGTGCGTGACGTGGGCGGCATGCGTGGGGCTGAGCTCTGCGCGCATGCGTCACGTCGTAGTAAAAGGGGGCGGTTCGCGCCTTCCCTATAAACGGAGGGAGGCGTGGAGGCGCGGCCCATTTACTGAATGGGACTGGGGCGTGGTCTTCAAGGCGTCCACTCCCCACGATCACGGGGTGGGGAGAGGTCGCGTCACCCGTCACCTCGGTCCCGCATGCCTGCCACGTGGCTCTCATGCGCTTCGGGTGGCGAATGGTGGAGGCAAGAAACCGGGCCGTCGCGGGCCGGGGCAGCGGGTTGGTCCCAGTTCCCTGCGCCTTCTGCGTCTTGATTGGCTGAGCAGGGCGGCCGCGCCCCCACCCCATTCCTTCATAAAGAGCGGGGGGGGGAGGAACGGCGTCCCGCACTCTACCATTTTCTCCTTCCTTTAGCTTCTGCCCCCCTCCCTCCATCCGCCATGGAGAGAGGGAATTCTGGCTATTCAACGGTGGCGGCAAGGGTCGCCGCTCGACAACGCGTCCTCCCTTCTCCTTCACCTGCGGTGGAAGAGGCACCTGCGAGGGGAAGGGGGAGGGGGCGAGGCCGAGGCGCTCAGGGAAGAGGAGAACGGGGCGGCGCGCCGGTCCCGCCTCCGCCAGTAGTTCCTCCCCCCATGGCGGGCCATGTTGGTGATGATCCTTGCGAGTTATTCGTCAGGCTGTGCCGCCCGCCTCGCCGTCTCCTTCGTCTCCCGACTCCATTCGCGAGCGAGATGGAGCTGGATCCGCCGGAGTCATTGCGATTGCACATGAGGGGCTGTTGGATCAGCGGTACGCGAGTTCGCGTCGACTTTCCAGCCCCACACGTGATGTACCTTGGTCGAGGGTGGAAGACGTTCGCTCATATCCACCGCTTGACGGCGGGGCTCACTCTCCATTTCAAGCTGATGGAGGGCGGCCTCCTCTCCGTCAAGGTCTTCGGGTGCTTCGGGACTCGCGCAAGGTGTTGCGTGGAGAGCTCTTCTGATAGCGAATGCTCCTCCTCGAGCAGGAGTGGCGAGGAGGATAGCGGCAGCGACGACGAGGGTAGCAGGCGGCAGGATGACGGGTCCGACTAGGTGTCGGGTGCCGCTCCGTGCGGCACCGGCGACCCCATCATCTGTGTCGCCGGCTTCCTGAACTTCTCGGGGTCGTCTCCTTGGACTGTTGGCGTTGGGAGGCTGCGGAAGAGGAAGAGGGCGGGCGGCAAGGCCGTCAAATCAGAGTACGGGGGCACCGACGTGTGACACCCCAAAAATTTTAGCCTTGTTTTGTTAATTAAAATTTTGCTAGGAACTAAATTTTTATTTTCTGGGCTCCCTTTTGATTTTTGGACCATTTATCTCTCTAGTTATTATGGAGTTTTTCCCAAAATAAAACCTTTCAAATATGTTATTGGACTTGTTTAACCTCTCAAGGAAAACTTTTCCTTTATTAGTAGAACTAATTACTTAATTAATTTGCTTGATCTTTATTTTTTGAAAAATGGTTTTCCAAGATTATATGGCCATATTTGAACTACAACCATTTGATAGATTCACTTAAAATTCCAACCAAAATTTGGAGATGTCATGTGATGTCTCTAAATCACTTTTGTGCAATAATATAGTTATTTCATTGCATATTTTGAGTTTTACACCTGTTTTTCAAGTCTGGTCCAGTGGACACTTTTGCACTATAACCTAATTAAATATTTCCTCGTGAGCCTCCAATTAAAATTTTGGGATGTCATGGTAACATGCCATCCAACTTTATGCAAAAACCTAGTGTTGTTCTTTGGAGAAATTGAGTGTATCAACCTCTTTTTCATTCTGGACTAGACTTTTCTTTTCTACTGCAACCCCATTCTTTCTTGCTCTAGTGACCTTGTGCTTTCTCATGCTTGTAGTCAACCCTGCAAAACCCCTAAGTCCAGGAGCATGCACTCTTTGGAACACTTATGGTCCATGTAATGATGCCATTTACTCCTTGTCCAGAAGTGTAGTTTTGCAAAACTTGCACTAGCAAGTTTCTCCTTTTTGCAAACTAACTTCACCACCCTCTCATTCATCCACAGAGACACTGATCTAGAAAGTTTGGCCACCCCAAGTACTGCCTAGGTGCCTTTGGCATTTTGTCAAACACCCTGAGTGCATATCCAGATTTGGCCCCTGACCTATCCACCATGTCCCTTGATCCCCTTGCTAACCCTAAACTAGCCCCGTTACTTGCCAGCCCCGCTCAAGCACGCTAGGCTACCCTGGCTTTTCATCGAACACGTCACGGGGGTGCTCTGGGCGCGCCCAGAGCGTGCGTTTGGCCCGCACATGCGCCCGAGCCGATGCGTCGCCCCCTGGTTCGCCACCGCTCTGCAGAGCCGCGCCACACGCTCCCCTCCTCACTGCAAAACGCCAAGCAGACCCTCGCCGCATCTCCGGCAGGCCAAGGACTAGCCGCCACCGCCGCCCGACAGCCTCGTGACTAGCAGCCAGCAGCCTGTTGCCTCTCGCCGCCAGCTCGGCTTGAGCAAGAGCCGCTCGTCCGCTAGCTCCTGCCGCCATCCCCAGCCTCGCCACATTGCCCTGCAGCTACAGAAGACGGTCGTCGGCGACCTTATCCGCGGCCGCCACCGAACCGCCTCGACTCGCCTATTTAAGGGAGCCCCGAGCCCGTTCCCGCACACAGGCAACCTCAGGCCACCTCAATGGCGCTTCCCTAGCTCGTAATCGACCCGGGGAGGTTTTCTTCCCCGTCTCCGGCAACCCTTGCCGCTGCCACCGCCCCGGCCATTCCGGCACCACTAGGACCTCCCCCTCTCCACTCTCTCCACCAGGAGCCTTCTGTTCCTCCCGTGAACCCTTTCCCCTACTCGATTTTGATCGGGAACCACCACAGCCACAAAAGCACTTTGCTCCCGAGGCCTCCACCGCTGAAGCTCACCGTCGGCGACTCCCTCCACCCGCTGACCCAACGGCCACCGGAGGACCGCCCCGATCTTGCAGATCCATCTCGACTCTCTGGAGCCAGCTGGGAGCAGCCATTCACGGCGTTGATCGCCGCCTCGCCTCCGCTCGGGCGAAGGAAGAAGAAGGAGGATGGACTGGTCAAACCTGACTGTGGGCCCCGACCCACTGCTGACGCCGCCAGTCCACGTGGGTTAAGTGGAAGCGCATTTCCATAGTACGCCTTGACGGTATGCATTATATATATATTCGAAACGTTTTCTTTTCTGTTCTTATTTAAATAACAGATTTTGACCAAACTTTGACCGGCTGTATCTTATTAAATACAACTCCAAATAAATTAATTCTTTTTCCTACCTCTCTCAAATACTGTCTAGTTTATTTTAAGATTTATTTGAAAAAATTTCAACACAAATTTTTGTGCTGTTTTAATTTTGTGTGTTAATTCATATATATTCTGTCAAATAGGATCTTTGAAGATTTCAAGATGTTTTGGGAATGCACCCTGCTTTCTCATGACCTGAAGGCAAGCATTCTGAACCCTGGTGTAATTTTTGTATGTGTTGTTTGACTCGGTGACAACACCACCCCGACTCGAGCATGCGTCATTTTATGTGAGGGTGTGATCCTACTCATGAGTGCATATTAATGATTTTTTTTATGTTGATGGAGTTGATATGGTTGCGATGGAAATCATCATCATATGCCTTTCATGCATATCGGAAGGGAAGCCGGGAAAGCCTCTGTCTTGGGTAGACACGTTCTTGTCCCTAGTCCTCCGTCGAGACGGTCGTGTCCGGTATGGCATGAGGGGGTATGTCGCGTGATGTTTCTATCTGTTGGTTGAAGAATACGTATTTGTTATGCTAATCATGCAGGAAATATTTGAATCTCCCTAGTCGACCGTAGATCGAGTCTTGTTCCGGTAACCCCCATACTTGTTTCGTGCTGCCACTTGTCCCTGCCAAAGGTAGGGTACGGTTCAGTAAGTTGTCAACCCCTTTCCTAGCACACACCGTACAGAGAGGCCATGGTGGAAGATACTGGAGGCATCCGGTAGTCATGCCATCGGGTCCGGGAGCATGGGTGGTTCGGTTGTAGCCAAAGGGGGTAGCTCCCCAGTTTGCGCACGGTATAAATTTTGTGATCCCATGTTACGTCGAGGTTGTAGCCTCCCCACTTAGAGTTTTGCTTAACAGGTGTCATGGGTGATTCCAGACACATGTGATTTAAGCTGGTGTGTGCAAGTTAGGTGTGTTTTCAACTAAAAGACCATAGATGGAATTAGTCTTGAGGACTAAAGGAATCCGTTACTTGTGGGTAAAGAGTACACCCTCTGCAGAGATTAAACCTATTCGAATAGCCGTGACCATGGTTAAGGATTACGATGCAGGATGGGTCAAGTGTCGGTCTTAGTGTCGGTCTTGGAGGTGAAACTGTTAAACCAAAAACTAGAATCACGATTGTGACTTGTGATAATTATGATTATTATTTTGATGTGGACTAACCCGTGATATTTTTGGTATTATCGAATATCCTCGGATGGTTCTACCTCCCGGTATTCACCGTGTTTTCTTTTAAAGCCCTTTATGTGGTGTCGCTAAGACGCCTCGATCGTGGCATTTCTTTTAAAGCCCTTTATGTGGTGTCGATAAGACGCCTAACCGTGGCATTTCTTTTAAAGCCCTTTATGTGGTGTCGCTAAGACGCCTCGACCGTGGCATTTCTTTTAAAGCTCTTTATGTGGTGTCGCTAAGACGCTCGACCGTGGCATTTCTTTTAAAGCCCTTTATGTGGTGTCGCTAAGACGCTCGATCGTGGCATTTCTTTTAAAGCCCTTTATGTGGTGTCGCTAAGACGCCCGACTGTGGCATTTCTTTTAAAGCCCTTTATGTGGTGTCGCTAAGACGCCCTACTGTGGCATTTCTTTTACAGCCCTTTATGTGGTGTCGCTAAGACGCCCGACTATGGCATTTCTTTTAAAGTCCTTTATGTTATTTACTTCATAATTTTAATACTACCATGTTATTGCATATTCACAAATAACATGCTTGCACGCATCAGAGTTATATTTATCTTTTGTGACTGACGTCATGAGCATAAGATATTTTCAGCATATTATCGTTATATTATACCTGTGTTCAAAATGTTTGCGAGTACATTCAAAGTACTCACTGGCTTGTCCCTGGCTATTGTCTTGGCCAGATTTCCTTGCACGGAGAGGAGCGACCGTGCCGACAGTCCCGGAACCTAAGCAACGGTGATAGCAGCCTCGCGAAGATAGGAGTTAACCTGGTCAGCTGTTCCTGTGGGAATTGGAGTCCTATAGACACTGATGATCCACAAACCGCTTCCGCCATCAACCACTAGAAACCATATTGTTGTACACATAGGCCAGAATGGTCTTGTACTACATATTTTGTATTTTGCTTGGAATTTCTGTATCAAGTTGGTGCCTCATCAGCTAACAGTTATCCTGGGGCTGGTGAGCACAAGGGCCATTTTGAAATTATTACCCGGAGAATCGGTCCCCACAAACTTGGTATCAGAGCCAGGCTGACCATTGGCTAATCCTATCTTAGCCAGGTCAATAAACTTGGGCTAACAACCCACCAAGCCATAAGAAAACCTCAGCCAAGCTTCTCGCACAAGATAGCCACACAGTGACCCGAAGCTTTTGGCAGTCGGTGCCCATCCTATCAACCTAGCCCGTCTATCACGCACCAGTGACCAGCACCCAAGGTGTCTCATTCGCAAGCGTGCGAAGGAAGACTCCGTCCCATTTTTCTATAAAAAGGGCACGCTAGCCCCAACCCAGCACAGCACATCATTTTCCCCAAACCAAGCCACAATGCCCGGACCCGTCATGCACAACGAGACCACAGCAACCAACCTTGGAGGCTTTGTGAGCATACTTGCAAACCTCACCCGTCGTGCCTATGCGTTAGAAGAGCCACCCGAATATGTTGTGTACCAAGGACCCCTGAGCGGTGACAGCCGTCAATTCTGGGCCACGGGACACATCTACGGTAGGGGTCTAGTACCCGAGTGCCCCTACAGGTTCACCGGAAGAACAACTTCCTTTGAGCCACAAGCCATCCAACTAGATGCTCGAGAGGCTATAGTTCATCTCGTGCACTGTCAGCCTGAGTTAATCGTCGCCGCTCCACTACTACCCCAGGCGTGAAGGGTACAGTAGACCACCCCAGGTAGCTTTGCCAAAATATTGTGGGACTTTACCTGCAGTACCATGGGTTCTACCCGGCCACCCTAGTACGAACTGTTCAAATCGAGAATCACCCCTTCCACCTCGGAATATTGGGCAGCAGTACACATCCCTCCCATAGACCCCAACCAAGATCCAATAGAGGTTTCCTTCGTGGGGAAATCTATGCCAACCCCACACCTGGCCATAGAAGCTTCTGCGAACGAAGCGATTGCTCGTCTTCGATTTGCGGTACCCTATGCCCGCGAACGAGGATATTATTATTTTCCGAGCTGCAAAGACCCGGAGGAGTAACATCTTTTCCCGGTGGACGGATTGAGAGAGACCCAGTACTGGCCAACCTTATCCAGTACATCATCGCTCAAGAGCATTTGAACCAACGAGTGATGGATTATCTCCAGAGTCTCGCTGATTTAAATCCTCAGATCGCCATCGGCAGACCACTAAGGCCAGACCAAGAGAGACACATTCATCGACTGGTCAATCCACTTCCTCGGATAGAAGAGGAGTGTATTCCATTGCCAGAGACATTTTCTCGAGACCCCGTCCAGTTACCATTCTCATTTTAGACGTCACTTCTGTGTTTGTTAGTTCAGCATTTAATTGTAATTTATGCTTGGTACCTAAATTTTGTGCGACGAGTCGAGTATTTAGTTCCTGCTTGTATGAGTGGTTTTCCCTGTGATTAACATGTGTAACCGCGAAAAGAATCCTGGAGCGAGATTTCTTTTCCCTGAGTTGCTGTATCGTATATCTCCTCACGCCGTGGATTACTTTATTTCACACAGCACCATGGCAGCAGACTCACCTCCGCTCGAACGCATACCATGCTTGCAAAGACACGTAACCGTGGGGTATTTGTTTTTCAAAACCGCTCCTACCAAATCTCGAGAATGAGATTTTTCTTAAGGGGGGTAGTGTTGTGACACCCCAAAAATTTTAGCCTTGTTTTGTTAATTAAAATTTTGCCAGGAAATAAATTTTTATTTTCTGGGCTCCCTTTTGATTTTTGGACCATTTATCTCTCTAGTTAATATGGAGTTTTTCCCAAAATAAAACCTTTCAAATATGTTATTGGACTTGTTTAACCTCTCAAGGAAAACTTTTCCATTATTAGTAGAACTAATTACTTAATTAATTTGCTTGATCTTTATTTTTTGAAAAATGGTTTTTCCAAGATTATATGGCCATATTTGAACTACAACCATTTGATAGATTCACTTAAAAGTCCAACCAAAATTTGGAGATGTCATGTGATGTCTCTAAATCACTTTTGTGCAATAATATAGTCATTTCATTGCATATTTTGAGTTTTACACCTGTTTTTCAACTCTGGTCCAGTGGACACTTTTGCATTATAACCTAATTAAATACTTCCTCAGAGCCTCCACCAAAATTTTGGGATGTCAGTGGTAACATGCTATCCAAATTTACGCAAAAACCTAGTGTTGTTCTTTGGAGAAATTGAGTGTATCAATCTCTTTTTCATTCTGGACCAGACTTGTGTTTTCTACTGCAACCCCATTCTTTCTTGCTCTAGTGACCTTGTGCTTTCTCATGCTTGTAGTCAACCTCAAGAAACCCCTAAGTCCGTGAGCATGCACTCTTTGGAACACTTATGGTCCATGTAATGATGCCATTTACTCCCTGTCCCGTAAGTAGTTTTGCAAAACTTGCACTAGCAAGTTTCTCCTTTTTGCAAACTAACTTCACCACCCTCTCATTCATCCACAGAAACACTGATTTGGAGAATTTGGTCACCCCAAGTACTGCCTAGGTGCCTTTGGCATTTTGTCAAACACCCTGAGTGCATATCCAGATTTGGCATAATTTCAAGTTTACATTGTGAACTTGAGCCCCTGACCTATCCACCATGTCCCTTGATCCCCTTGCTAACCCTAAACTAGCCTTCACATTTGCCAGCCCGCTCCAAGCACGCTTAGGCTACCCTCGGCTTTTCATCGAACACGCCCCAGCGTGCTCGCCCAGAGCATGCGTTTGGCCCGACGGCGCTCGAGCCGACGTTGTCAGCCTCGGTTCGCCACCGCTCAGTAACCACGCCACACGCCCTCCTCACCGCAAAACGCCAAGCAGACCCTTCGTCAAGGCCTCCGCAGTAAGGACTAGCCGCCACCGCCGCCCAACAACTCCTCGCACTAGCCAGCCGCCTGTTGCCTCGCCGCTACCGCTTTGAGCAGTAGTCGCCGTCCGCTAGCTCCTACCGCCATCCCCAGCCTCGCCACGTTCGCAGCCTACAGAAGACGGTCATGGCGACCTTATCCATGCCGCCGCTGAACCGCCTCGACTCGCTTATTTAAGGGAGCCCCGAGCTAGTTCCCGCACACAGGCAACCTCAGGCCACTTCAATGGCGCTTCCCTAGCATGCAATCCACCCGGGGAGGTTTTCTTCCCCGTCTCCGGCAACCCCTGCCGCCGCCACCGCCGCGGCCATTCCGGCACCACTAAGACCTCCCCCTCTCCACTCTCTCCACCAGGAGCCTTCCCTTCCTCCCGTGAACCCTTTCCCCTACTCGATTTTGATCGGGAACCACCACAGCCACAAAAGCACTTTTGCTCCCGAGGCCTCCACCGCTGAAGCTTCACCGTCGGCGACTCCTCCACCTCACGACCCAACGGCCACCGGGAGGACCGTCCCAGTCTTGCAGATCCATCTCAACTCTCTGGAGCCCGCGGGGAGCAGCATTCGCCGGCGTTGATCGCCGTCGCCTCGCCTCCGTTCGGGCGAAGGAAGAAGAAGGAGGGATGGACTGGTCAAACCTGACCAGTGGGCCCCCGGGACCCACTGTCGATGACGCCGCCACCACGTGGGTTAAGTGGAAGCGCATTTCCATAGTACGCCGACGTGTACGTATATATATTCGAACGTTTTCTTTTACATGGGTTTTATTTAAATAATGATTTGACCAAACTTTGACCGCTATGTCTTATTAAATACAACTCCAAATAAATTAATTCTTTTTCCTACCTCTCTCAAATACTGTCTAGTTTATTTTAAGATTTATTTGAAAAAATTTCAAAACAACTTTTTGTGCTGTTTTAATTTTGTGTGTTAATTCATATATATTACATCAAATAGGATTTTTGAAGATTTCAAGATGTTTTGGGAATGCACCGCTTTCTCATGACCAAGGCAAGCATTACGAACCACGATGTAATTTTTGTATATGTTGTTTGACTCGGTGACAACACCACCCCGACTCGAGCATGCGTCATTTTATGTGAGGGTGTGATCCTACTCATGAGTGCATATTAATGATTTTTTTATGCTGATGGAGTTGATATGGTTGCGATGGAAATCACCGTCATATGCCTTTCATGCATACCGGAAGGGAAGCCGGGAAGGCCTCTGTCTTGGGTAGACACGTTCTTGTCCCTAGTCCTCCGTCGAGACGGTCGTGTCCGGTATGGCATGAGGGGGTATGTCGCGTGATGTTTCTATCTGTTGGTTGAAGAATACGTATTTGTTATGCTAATCATGCAGGAAATATTTGAATCTCCCTAGTCGCATCAGTAGATCGAGTCTTGTTCCGTAACCCCCATACTTGTTTCAGGCTGCCACTTGTCCCTCGCCAAAGGTATGGTACGGTTCAAGAAGTTGTCAACCCCTTTCCTAGCACACACCGCATGAGAGGCCATGGTGGAAGATACCGGAGGCATCCGTAGTCATGCCACCGGGTCCGGAGCATGGGTGTTTCGTTGTAGCCAAGGGGTAGCTCCTCAGCTTATGCTGCAGTATAAATTTTGTGATCCCATGTTACGCCGAGGTTGTAGCCTCCCCACTTAGAGTTTTGCTTAACAGTGTCGTGGGTGATTCTGCACATGTGAGTTAAGTCGGTGTGTGTGTTAGGTGTGTTTTCAACTAAAACACCGTAGACGCAATTAGTCTTGAGGACTAAAGGAATCCGTTACTTGTGGGTAAAGAGTACACCCTCTGCAGAGATTAAACCTATTCGAATAGCCGTGACCATGGTTAAGGATTACAGTCTGGGATGGGTCAAGTGTCGGTCTTAGTGTCGGTCTTCGGAGGTGAAACTGTTAAACCAAAAACTGGAATCACGATTGTGACTTGTGATAATTATGATTATTATTTTTGATGTGGACTAACCCGTGATATTTTTGGTATTATCGAATATCCCCGGATGGTTCTACCTCCGGTATTCACCGTGTTTTCTTTTAAAGCCCTTTATGTGGTGTCGCTAAGACGCCTCGATCGTGGCATTTCTTTTTAAAGCCCTTTATGTGGTGTCGCTAAGACGCCTGATCGTGGCATTTCTTTTCAAGCCCTTTATGTGGTGTCGCTAAGACGCCCGACTGTGGCATTTCTTTTAAAGCCCTTTATGTGGTGTCGCTAAGACGCCCGACTGTGGCATTTCTTTTAAAGTCCTTTATGTTATTTATTTCATAATTTTAATACTACCATGTTATTGCATATTCACAAATAACATGCTTGCACGCATCAGAGTTTTATTTATCTTTTGTGACTGACGTCATGAGCATAAGATATTGTCAGCATATTATTGTTATATTATACCTGTGTTCAAAATGTTTATAGTACATTCAAAGTACTCACCGGCTTGTCCTCGCTATTGTCTTGGCCAGATTTCCTTGCACGGAGAGGAGCGACCGTACGATAAAGGTCGGAACCTAAGCAACGGTGATAGCAGCCTCGCGAAGATAGGAGTTAACCCGCCAGCTGTTCCTCGTGGGAATTGGAGTCCTATAGACACCGATGATCCACAAACCGCTTCCGCCATCAACCACTAGAAACCATATTGTTGTACACATAGGCCGTAATGGTCTTGTACTACATATTTTGTATTTTGCTTGGAATTTCTGTATCAAGTTGGTGCCTCATCAGCTAACAGTTATCCTGGGGCTGGTGAGCACAAGGGCCATTTTCTGGAAATTATTACCCGGAGAATCGGTCCCCACACGACGCCTTCGACGCGTGCTGACGTCCTGCCGCCTCGTCTTCGAGCTCTGCTTCCGGCCCCGCCAACACCACCCAGCCTTCGGACGGCCACCAGATGTTCTCTTAGTGCCTTCTGCCACCCGTAGCTCTCCTAGGCACCCCTTTTGCCCTTTTCGCCTCCTTGACCTGCCTCCTGAGGAGAGGGACAAGAAAGGGATTATGGGCACCTTATCTTTTTTTAGTTTCTAAGCCTTTAGGCCTTAGCTGAATTTAAAACTTGTAATCCCATCATTCATGTTTTTCATTACCCATGGACTGTATCTGAATGGAATGTTTTTAATGAAAAAGGGATGCTTGCCGGGTCATTTTTTTGCGTATAGAACACACGACAAGGAGTAAATCCTTGATATCCTTGAGATAAACATTTCCTTGCCCGACAACAGGCCTTGCCGTCTTCCGACTTCGCTCAACCTTTCTCACGCTTTTGGCGGAGGCAGGGATGAGGTGGGTTCAGGCCTCTCGTTTCATCCTCTTGCTGCCGTGACTACGACCAAACCTGGCCCCAGGAACGAGCCCTAGGGCCTAGAGTTTTTAGGGGAGCACTGTAGCTTTAGGAAAACACGAGGTTTCACATACCTCAGTCCATAAGAGAATGCATGATAAGGGATGACGAACTTATCTGAAGCTGCAGCCCCCGGCAACTCTGGTTTACCGTGGGTGAATCTTTGTACTTGCAGCCCAGAATATCGGCTTGTCGGGTCTAGATGCCGGTCTTTCCCTCTTCTCTTTTCGTCCTCAAGTGATCCGCAAGCATATATGTGAGTCCTGCGAACCAAAGAAGACAAAAGAATGGCAAAGAGACGCACACTCGACCTCTAAGCTAGGGGTTAGTCGGCCACGAGCACTATCAACCCTAACCAAGGACAAGACTCGACCTAGCATGCATGTTATAACTTGGGGCGCCGGCTTCATTTATTTATGCTCAGATCTGCGCTACTGGCTTTGTACAAAGGGTTACATGCATCATCGGCAATGCTTGTACAAAAGGTGGCTTGTCGGGGCCCGGCAAGCCGCTACCACGGTAAAACTTGCGAAGATGCTCAATGTTCCGTGAGTTACTCACCGTATCAGCATCTTGGGCCCAAAGCGGACCACGCCGGGCCCGGTGACTCAGACACCCGATAATGGCCTTCCCACTTTGGCGCCAACTTGTTGGAATTCTTGGCCGAGTGAACGCGGCCAAGGACAAGGTCGCCTTCCTCAAGGCTTCGCATGAACCTTGCAGTTATGGTAGCGGCGCAAGGCTTGTCGGTAGCGTGCTGCTCTCACAGTCAAGACGATCTTCCTCAAGGAGCACTACGTCATCTTGCCGCAGCTTGCTCTTGCTCAAGCTCGTCATAAGAGAGCACCGAGGTGACCCGTATATGAGTTTAGTGGGAGAACTGCTTCGCCCCGTATACTAGGGCAAAGGTGTCCGCCGGTGGCTCGATTTGGCGTCATTCCGATCGACCAAAGAACTGCCGACAACTCATCAATCCAAATACTTTCCACTCTTGTGCAGCCTATCAAAGGTCTTGGTCCTTAAGCCTTGCAAGATTTCAAGATTTGCCCTCTCAAATTGACCATTGCTTCACGGTGAGCAACGAAGTTAAACAAACTTTGCTGCCGAGGTCTTGGGTATATTGCATGAAGGTGTGGCTTGTGAACTGTGTGCCGTTGTCGGTGATAACCCTATTGGGCACGCCAAAACGGCACACTAGTCCCTTGAAGAACTTGACGGCTGACTGATTTGTGACCTTCTTTATTGCCTCCACTTCTGGCCACTTTGTGAACTTGTCGATTGCAACGTACAAGTACTCAAAGCCCCCGACAGCGCGGGGGAAGGGGCCCAGTATGTCGAGCCCCCAGACCGAGAAGGGCCAGGAGAGAGGAATGGTTTGAAGGGCTTGAGCTGGCTGATGAAGCTTCTTTGAATGGAACTGACACGCTTCACACCTGGTGACTAGTGTCGTCGCATACTGGAGGGCGGTGGGCCAGAAGAAGCCTTGCCGGAATGCCTTGCCCGCAAGGGCCCTTGACCCAATGTGGGATCCACATATGCCTCCGTGTATCTCTGCCAATAACTCCAGTCCTTCCTCTCGAGGGATACACTTCAATTTCACACCGTTCGGCCTCTTTCTCTCAGACAGTGACGCCATCGACAAACTGGTACATGGTAGAGCGACGGGCTATTTTTTCCGCTTCTTCCCGCTTCCTCGTGAAGTTCCCTGCTTGGAGGAATCGGACGGTATGTTGTGCCCATGCCGGAGCTCGGGATCGACGGCGATGACTAAAGGCATTTCCTCCGCCATAGAGCGGGCTGTCTCGACGGAAAGAGCTTGACGGCTCGGAGCCGAGCCTGCCTGTGGCGGGTTTCAAGATCCCGGCAACATCCTTGCCGGCGGCTCCGGGAGCTCGGCAGAAAGTACTTGCCGGCCCCGATTTCCTTCTCTTATTCTGCTCGCTGATGGATCAACGGATGGCTGAGTTAGCTGAAGCCCAAAGGTACCGGTTCCACGGTAGTTTGAGGGCAGCGTTGCTTTTGACAGTAATCGGCGATATCGTTCTTCGCCGGGGAACGTGGTTCAGCTCAGATACCGTCCGAAACGCTCTTCCATTTTCTCACTTCATCGACGAGGCCTTCATCAACGGGCTCGTAATCCTTGTTGACTTGCTTGACGACAAGCTGCGAGTCTCCCCGACGATGAGTTTCCTGATTCCGAGGTCCGCCATGATCCTAAGACCGCAAGCAGCCCTTCAGATTCTGCCAGTATTGTTTGTTGACACCTCCACGGGAAGTGCATCCGGATCACGCATTTGAGGTGCTCTCCGGTATAGCGACAAGCGACGCCAGCCCCGGGCGCCTGTAAGGAGAAAGCTCCATCAAAGTACATGATCCAATCACAACTTGCCTCCTTGTCGGGGAGAGCAGTCTCTTGGACTTCTTCGTCAGGCGTTGCGGTCCATTCTGCAATGAACTCCGCTAAGACTCGGCTCTTAATCGTTGAAGTACTTTCAAACTTGAGGCCAAAGCTGGACAGCTCCAGTGCCCATTCCACAATTGTTCCTGTTGCATCCGGATTGTGCAATATCCGTTGCAGAGGGAAGCGAGTGACGACAGTAATCTCGTGTGCTTGGAAGTAGTGACGCAGCTTCCTCGAGGCCATGAGAAGGCCGAAGAGCAATTTCTGCACACCGAGTACCTTTTGATCGAGCCCCTCGCAGGAGGGAACTAACAAAGTAGACCGTGGTGCTGCATCATTTTCTTCCTCGGCGCACGCCAACTGGCTGTGTCGCCCTCGCATTGATGGTGTCGGGCTCATCGCTGCCATCACCTCGTCGTCAACCCCTCTCTGTGCCACTAGTGCGGCGCTGACCACCTGGTCCGTTACCGCCAGGTATAGCAGCAATGGTTCCTGTGGCCTAGGCGCAACTAGTATTGGCGCGGAAGAGAGGTATTTCTTGAAACCTTGCAATGCTGCTTCAGCTTTTGGCGTCCACTCCATTGGGCCCGCCTTTTTCAGGATCTTGAAAAAGGGAAGGGCGCGCTCGGCAGACTTGGAAATGAACCTACCCATGGCGGCGACGCAACCAGCAAGCCGACGCACATCTTTGATTCGGTTGGGTGCTTCAATCTGCTCTATAGCTTTGATTTTGTCCGGATTGGCCTCTATCCCACGTCAGGACACCAAGAACCCGAGAAGCTTGCCGGACGGAACGCCAAAGACGCACTTCTCAGGGTTCAGCTTGAGGTTGATCTTGCACAGGTTTGCAAATGTTTCTTGCAGATCCTTGCCGCGATGGCCCGCCTTGCCGTCACGCTTCTTGCCGGACCCCTCAGCACCGTCTGGGCCCTTCTCCTTGTCCCGCCTCTCATACTCAGCCCTCTGCTTCTCGACGAGGAGCTCAACCTGTCGGCAGTCTTGGGGGGCATGGCCTTTGGTGCGATGGATCTTGCAGTATCGCTTGTCGGAGTTTCCTGGCTTCTCGGCTGCCGCCAAAGGTCGGTAGATATACACCGCAACCTCCTTGCCGGGTCGTCTGCCTTTGGTTTTCTTGGTGGAGCCGCAGATCATCAGATCCCTCGACGGCAAGCATGGCTTTTCCTTTGCGCTTCTGCTATGGCGCCGACCTTTCTTCGCCGGGCGGCAATATCCTCATCTGAGGAGTCGGTTTCCACGCCGGCATCTTCGCCGGGGTACTTCCTTCCCTCTTCAGCCCGGGCACACTTGTCAGCAAGAACATAGAGTTCTGCTACATCTCTCACCTTGTTCATTGCCAGCTCTTCGCACATCTTGCAATTACGCACGTTCTGATGGAACGCGCTGATGATGGCGACAGGGTGAACACTAGGGATATTGTACTGTACCCGGCTGAACCTCTGAATATACTTGCGGAGACTCTTGCCTCCCTTCTGGGGAATGACGTGCAGGTCGCTAGCTTGGCCATGGGCTTGGTGGCCTCCAGTAAAGGCACCCACAAACTCATGGCACAAATCCGACCAGGAGGAAATAGAGTCTACCAGTAAGTGCATCAACCATGACATGGCATTGGGTTTAAGAGCCAACGGGAAGTAATTCGCAAGCACCTTATCGTCGCGGGCTCCGGCAGCTTGCATCGCGATGGTGTAGACGCTGAGGAACTCAGACGGTGGGTCTTGCCATCGCATTTTTCACCCATGTCGGGTTTGAAGGTGCGGTGAGTGGGCCACTAGAACTGCCGCAGCTCACGGGTAAAAGCCGGACAGCCTACCTCGTAAGGTAGGCCTCCAGGGCTCCCCGGTGCCGGGTGGCTCACAGCAGGCCCTGCCCGCATGTCTGATTGTTGAAAGGCGCTGCCGCCGGGCGCTTAGATAGTGGTTCGAAGGCGTCTTCATGTTCTCGCTCGAAGAACTTGGCGCTGGTCACAGTGGGCCCGCTGGTCGGACGACGATGCTACGAAGATCTCGTCGCTCGTAACGCCCCGACGGGCTGGCGTCCGCGTATCGGGCGCAGGAGGGGCGAGGCCGCTGGTTGCGGCACCGCCGCTCTCCCGCCATCGGTGCGTGGGACTCCGTCGAGCATCGACCTGTGGCTCCACCGGACTCCGTTCGTCTTTGTTGGCCACCACAACAAGGCTTCGGATAGTGGCTGTCCATTCGTCGAGTTTCCCCGTGTTGGGAGGGAAATCGAGGAGCAACTGCGCGCGCGCCAGGGCTTCTGCTGGCGTTGGTGGCAGCAAAACCTGCACGGATCGCGATGTGCTTCGACTTCTGACCATGTCAGAAGGAGCTCTATCACGACCCCGTAGTCGCATGCCATCTTCACCAGCGCCTCGGCGAGCGGGCAGGTCTTCTAAATCCCGGGAGTGGCGCCGGGTTTTTCCGCGGCGACGCCGGGGTCTCGGCGTGATTACGCCGTTCGCCGCGCGCCGCTTGAGAAGAGCGTGTCGCCGGCTGGCGTGAGTCTTGAAGCCCTCGCCGCCGCGAGCGGGTGGCAGCGATCTTGAAGGACCCGCGCCACCATGGAGGGCCTCGGCTCCGTCTTTTGATTTGGCGGCGGCGTCTGCTAATAAAGCGCACGAACATCGCCGCCTCCCAAACTTCGGCTGTTTGGACGGTGTTGGTGTTTGCGAACAGCGCCCCGGGTCCTTTCTGCGACCGCTCCGCTGCTCGCGCGCGTTGGGACTGGATGTCCGGCTTCCGACGGGCCAACCGCCACCGGCGTCTTCTTCTTGGGCGCCATGACGATGAAGAAGCGTCGAACTAACTGCTAGAGCCGATTCTCACAACTGCGCTCCCCTACCTGGCGCGCCAAAGATGTCGGTGCAGGGACGACACCTATGGGATCACAAGAATCCCTACTACGGTTGCGGGGCACGGGGGTCGTGAGAAGAGCGGATCAAACAGATAGCACACGGTCTCTTTATCCGTGTTCGCCACGAGGATGCGTAAAACCCTACTCTTGCTTTGGTGGTTTGTTTATCCGGTGTTCTTGAACTAGCAATGGGGCGTGAGGAGGTCCAAAAGCCGAATCCTCCTCCCGGTCGCCTTTGGGCCTCCTTTTATAGGGAAAGGGTTGCCACATGTGGCACATGTGAGGTGGAAAGGGTACATGAATGCGAGTCTATCCTCAGATTACATGACAAGGCGCCATTAATGCGCCTTGCTTAGGGTCTCCTTGCTTTATCGGGACGGGAGAGCCTGTCTCGCCCATCGCCGCTCCTTTCGTGTCGACAGCGCCTGCCAGCGGTGCCTGTGGTGCCATGTAGGCGTGCAGCAATGAGGTGGCGTAGCGGTGGGTCTCCACGAAGATCCGCTTGCTGCCACGCAGGTGCCTGCCCAACTGGTTGGGTCGGCAGCTGCATGCGAACGACGGTGAAGGTTTTATTGGCGTGGGCCCGATGGTGGCCCCTTGGGTGTTCTTGGCGAGGGCCTCGCCGTAGCCCCGGCAAGGGTCTTGCCGTGGCGCCTGCTGTCATCCCCGACAAGGCTCTTGCCGGGGGCCTTGTGGTCCTCCTTGGCTGGGATCCCGCCAAGGGTCGTCTTCTCCTATAGTGTGTATCTGATTTTGAATGTCTTCACAAAGATCTGCATGCCACCACGGGATGTCTCGAATCCTTCCCCATGGGGCAAGTGGACTCAAGGGGATTCGCTCAGAGGTGTGTGGAGAGCCCGGCAAGGGCCTTGCTGGGTTTGTTAGAACCGCCCGGCAAGGATCTTGCCGGGGAGTCCGCTTTGCCCCTTTGCTCTTTGTGGTCTTGGTCTCAAGGTCAGATCGCTTCTTTTCGAGCTTCGTCCTTACCTCGGCTCACCTCCCTTGCCTTGTTTCAAGGTGGTGGTGCCCATGCCTGCATCGCCTGCAGTACGCTTATAGGGGTACAAAAAATTCACCCCTCTTTTTGTAAACCGACACTGAAATTTCCACCATGCTTGCTAATTACACTTTTAAGGGTGGAATACCAAAGAAACTTGGAGATCCAGGAGTACCTACTATACCATGCTCCATTAAAAGAAATTATGTTAAAACTGCTTTATGTGATCTTGGAGCTTGTTATCAAGTTATGCCTCTTTATTTATATCGTCGACTTGATTTGAATAAGTTGACACCTACTGAAATATCTTTGCAAATGGCCGATAAATCAACTTCTATAATTGCCGGTATCTGTGGAGGATGTGCCTGCTAGAAGTTGCAAACGTTACTATTTTAACGGACTTTGTTATTCTTGATATTCCCGAGGACGATAGTATGTCTATTATTCTTGGAAGACCTTTTCTTAATACTGCAGGGGCTGTTATTGATTGCAACAAAGGCAATGTCACTTTTCATGTTAATGGTAATGAACATACGGTACACTTTCCGAGGAAATAACCTCAAGTCCATAGTATCAATTATATTGGAAAAATTCCATCGATTATATTTGGAGGTTTTGAATTTCCTCTTCCTACTGTCAAGAAGAAATATGATATTCTTATTATTGGGGATGTGCATATCCCCATTGAGGTAACATAGTGTTATTCGAATTTCTCGGTTCCATGTTAATCGGAATGAGTTTGTTAACAAGACCTGATCAACCTTGTTAGTGGATTCCTTTTGATGAGCATGAGATGGATGAAACTAGAAGGCACAACCCATCGTATTCTCTTTATACTTTCTGTTATTTAGTTGAAATAAAGTAAAAATAGTATTTTTCTGTCTGTTTCCTGATTTATCCGTGCAATATAAAAATGCCCCGAAAATAAAAGTCCTCCAAATGCCATGCCAATTTAATATTATTTTTTCGTGAATATTTGAGGATTTATGGTACTGAAAGCACCGCGGGGGGAGCTGCCACCTAGCCACGAGGGTGGAGGGCGCGCCCTACCCCCCAGGGCACGCCCTACCCCCTAGGGCGCGCCCCCTGCCTCGTGGGCCCATGGTGGCCCTCCTCCACTTATTCCAACACCCATCCTCTTCTTCTTCCTCCCACAAACACGAATAACCAGCTCAAGCACGAGTTCTAGCTCATTTTGCTGCGATTTTCGATCTCCTTGCTCAAAGCACCTCTCGCAAAACTGCTTGGGGAGATTGTTCCTTGGTATGTGACTCCTTCATTGGTCCAATTAGTTTTTGTTCTAGTGCTTTATTCTTTGCAAATTTGTGCTGCATAGGTGACCATGTTCTTGAGCTTGCATGTCAAATTTATATGGTTCCAAGTAGTTCTAATGCTTGATATAGGCTCTAGGCACTTGTAGGAGTAGTTGCTATCAATTTTGTTGAGCTTTGTTTACTTTTGTTTGAAGTTACTAAAAATTTCAGAATATTTCAGAAAATAATGAAGAGACTTTTGAGGGGCTCATCTAGCCGAAGCTCGAAGGAAAAACAAAATGAAGAAGCACAGACGCCCAAATATAATTTGCCTTGTACCGCGGAGGTCCGGCCGTGTGAATGGCCTTCCGATGACTTCTTGAGACGAGCCGGGATTTATGAGGATTTCTATTCATTCATTGAGAATGCCGGCCTCACCGACTTCCTCCGCGACCAACGTCATCAGTATCTCTTACTCACAAATACTTTTGTGCAAAACTTCTACTTTTTCCCTAAGGAATCACCTCCTTCGGTAGAGTTTCATTTATATGACGTTGTTAAAAAGATGCCATTAGCTGAATTTTGCAAGGTTTGCAACATACCCCCTGAGGGCACCTTAGAGGAACCACACCGTAAAGATGTGGAATCATTTATTAACACCATCACTGTGGGAGAAACCAGGAAGGTTTCCGATGCAAGAATCACTAGCATACATTTTCCCGTTTTACGCTATTTTTCCATATTTGCTAGTCTTTGCTTGATTGGTCGTGGAAACTGTGGAAACCTTAGTGTTCCTGATATTATTATTTTGTTCCATGGTTTATACCGCGATAACACTGTTAGTATGGGCGGAATTATTGCTACACAGTTAAGTTTGAACCGTACTAAGGGTCCCATCTTTGGAGGCATTTATGCTTCACGCCTCGCTGCACATTTTAACATACCTATTAGGCTTCATGAGAAAGAAGAAAAATTGCTGACTAGTGCTTATTTAGATTATAAGAGTTTGCTAGAGCATGATTTTATTGTTAAGGGCAGGGAAGGAGAGCTCAAATATAAACTATTCTTTCATAAACACCATCCTGAAACTATTACCTTGCCTGCTCCTTCCTTGTTTAATTTTGAAGGACCTTATCTCGTTATGTAGGCTGCCGTCCAAGCCTACCGGAATCCCGCACCAGCCCCGGAACCAGAACCACAAGATGAGCCTCCACGACAGTTTGTTTATTCTTGGGATCCGGAGATGGCTGTCAGCCAATGGCAGTCAGAGTCTTCTTCATCACAGTACGACCCCAGCTACACCTACGGGTATCAGCCAGGCTATACCTGGCAATAAACCTACTAAGGCCAAAATCCTAAGCTTGGGGGAGTATGTATTTCTCACCGACATTACATTTATGTTTACACACACTCATTGCTAGATGTCGGTGCTCATACTCTTTCACTGTAATATCCATGCTAGTTTATTTCCTTTTTCCTGCTTTCTTCTTGTGTGTTTAATAAACCTTAAGAAAAACCAAAAAAATAGTAGTAGTTTACTTTTCTTGATGTAGTAGTAATAATTAAAAAGAAAAACCCAAAAAAATATTTCATGTTCTTCTTTTGCTTGTTGGGAGCTTTCCCGTGTAAATAGTTTTATTTCTTTTCTTTTCTTTGGGGTCGATAGGAGAAGACCATGATTAAATTGTTGAAGTATCTCTTATATGCATAATTGTTGATTTAACCCAGAGCCCATATTGCCTTGTCTTCTCCTGTTTATTGAATGCTCGCAGATTCCAGCTTAGTCCAATGCACGTGCACTCTTATTATTATTCACATCGCTCGGTCGTGCAAGTGAAAGGCAATTATGATGATATATGATGGACTGACTGAGATGAGAAAAGCTGGTATGAACTCGACCTCTTTTGTTTTTTGTAAATATGATGAGTCCATCGTTCTTGATTCAGCTTATTGTGAATAAACATGTTTGCAATGACAATTATAGATCATAGTTGCTTATGCCATGCTTGATTAGCTATGAGTTATAATGGTTTACCTTGCGTGCCAACATGCTATCGAAATGGTTATGATGTGGTATAGTGGGGTGGTATCCTCCTTTGAATGATTTAAGTGACTTGACTTGGCACATGTCCATGCATGTAGTTGAAACAAATCAACATAGCCTTCACGATATTTATGTTCATGGTGGATTATATCCTACTCATGCTTGCATCCAATGCTTATTAATTTTAATGCATGTTCATGGCTGTTGTCGCTCTCTAGTTGGTCGCTTCCAGCCTTTTGCTAGCCTTCACCTGTACTAAGCGGGAATACTGCTTGTGCATCCAATCCCTTAAACTCCAAAGTTATTCCAGATGAGTCCACTATACCTTTCTATATGCGGTATCTACCTGCCGTTCCAAGTAAATTTGTATGTGCCAAACTCTAAACCTTCAAATAAACATTCTATTTTGTATGCTCGAATAGCTCATGTATCAACTAGGGCTGCCCTTATCTTCCATGTTAGGCGGGTTGTTCTCAAGAGGAGTGGACTCTGCTGCTCACTCACGAGAAAATGGCTGGTCACCGGGATGCCCAGTCCCATGCTTTATGCAAACTAAATAAAAATTAATTGCAAACAAAACTCCCCCTGGGACCTGCTGTTAGTTGGAGGCACTCGTTGTTTTGAGCAAGCCATGGATTGATGCTTGTTGGTGGAGGGGGAGTATAAACTTTACCATTCTGTTTGGGAACCTCCTATAATGTGTGTGGCATGGAAGATATCACCATCTCTTAGTTGTTATGTTGACAATGAAAGTATACCGCTCAAAATATTATTTATCTGTATTTCAAAATCGAGCTCTGGCACCTCTACAAATCCCTGCTTCCCTCTGCGAAGGGTCTATCTATTTACTTTTATGTTGACTCATCACCCTCTTGTTAAAGAGCACTAGCTGGAGACCACAGCTGTCATTTGCATTCATTACTTTTAATTTATATTGGGTATGACTATGATTGGATCTATTTTACCATGAATTACAATGCCTAGTCAGTCCTTGATCTTTAAAGGTGCTCTGCATTTATGTTTTGCGGTCTCAGAAAGGGCTAGCTAGATACCATCCTGTTATATCATATTACGATTGTTTTGAGAAAGTGCTGTCATCCGAGATTTATTATTATCGCTCGCTAGTTGATTATGCTATTGATATGAGTAATCATGAGACCTGAGAATTATCGCAAATGTGGTTAGTTATGAACTTTGCTGAAAACTTGAATGCTGGCTTGACATATTTACAACAACAAGAGCAAACAGAGTTTGTAAAAGTTTTTCTTTAGCACTTTCAGTTTGTCAACTGAATTGCTTGAGGACAAGCAAAGGTGTAAGCTTGGTGGAGTTGATACGTCTCCGTCAGATCTACTTCTCCAAACACTTTTGCCCTTGTTTTGGACTCTAACTTGTATAATTTGAATGGAACTAACCCGACCGACGCTGTTTTCGCAGAATTGCCATGATGTTGTTTTATGTGCAGAAAACAAAAGTTCTCGGAATGACCTGAAACTCCACGGAACATCTAGTTAAAAATAATAAAAAATCCTCGCCAAAGATGAAGACCGGGGCCGCACACCCTGTCCACAAGGGTGGGGGAGCCCCCCTAGGGCGTGCGCCCCTACCTCGTGGGCCCTCTGGAGCTCCTCCGACGCCAACTCCAACTCTATATATTTGCTTTCGGGGAGAAAAAATAAAGGAGAAGAAATCATCGCGTTTTATGATACGGAGTCGCCGCCAAGCCCAAAAACCTCTCGGACGGCTGATCTGGAGTCCGCTCGGGCTCCGGAGAGGGGATTCATCGCCGTCGTCATCATCAACCATCCTCCATCACCAATTTCATGATGCTCACCGCCGCATGTAAGTAATTCCATCGTAGGCTTGTTGGACGGTGATGGGTTGGATGAGATCTATCATGTAATCGAGTTAGCTTTGTTAGGGTTTGATCCTAGTATCCACTATGTTACGAGATTGATGCTGCTATGACTTTGCTATGCTTAATGCTTGTCACTAGGGCCCGAGTGCCATGATTTCAGATCTAAACCTATTATGTTTTCATGAATATATATGTGTTCTTGATCCTATCTTGCAAGTCTATAGTCACCTACCATGTGTGATGATCCGGCAACCCCGAAGTGACAACAATCGGGACCAATCCCGTTGATGACCATAGTTTGAGGAGTTCATGTATTCACTATGTGCTAATGCTTTGTTCCAGTTCTCTATTAAAAGGAGGCCTTAATATCCCTTAGTTTCCACTAGGACCCCGCTGCCATGGGAGGGTAGGACAAAAGATGTCATGCAAGTTCTTTTCCATAAGCACATATGACTATATTCGGAATACATGCCTACATTATATTGATGAATTGGAGCTAGTTACATGGTCACCCTATGTTATGACTGTTACATGATGAACCGCATCCGGCATAATTATCCATCACCGGTCCAATGCCTACGAGTTTTCCATATATTGGATTACGCTTATTTACTTTCCCGTTGCTATTGTTACAATCACTACAAAATACCAAAAATATTACTTTTGCTTTCATTACTCTTTTGTTACCGTTACCACCACTATCATATTACTTTGCTACTAAACACTTTGCTGCAGATACTAAGTTTCCAGTTGTGGTTGAATTGACAACTCAGCTGCTAATACTTGAGAATATTCTTTGGCTCCCCTTGTGTCGAATCAATAAATTTGGGTTGTATACTCTACCCTCGAAAGCTATTGCGATCCCCTATACTTGTGGGTTATCAGCTGAGCACTTGAGTTGATCCATGGAGTCAAAGGTGATGTCGTGCTTTGACCACCTGAGGGGACACAACGCCTCAAGCTTGGGGAGGGCCGCATTCACCTCGTGAGAGAACTGCTTGAAGATGCATTGGGAGGTGGGAGCCTGAGCACCACCCAGGATGCAGGCGATCGCGCGAGGCTCTTGGAAGCCCCCGGCCCCATCATCTTGCAAGTTGTTGTCCTTTCTCCTTGGCAGCACCGACAGTGGAGGGAGGCCGGTGTTGCCAAGGGCCGTCACAAGGCTGGCCTTGCCAGAGGTCCTCACGAGGTTGGTCGCGCCAGTCCTGGCAGGGGTCGCAGTTGTCCCAGCGGCCTCCACCGCGGCCTCATCCATAGCTGTAGCTGCGGTCGCTGTGCTCGGGGCGGTAGCGAAGGCGCCCGTCTCGGATTGCCCTGAGCTCCTGGCAGTAGATGGCGTTGTGGCTGTGGACGTTGTGGAAGAGGCAGAATGGGTGGTTGCCCCTGGGAGGCTCATCATGGTCACAACCACGCTTCATCTCGGGCTCTGCAGCTAGCACAGCAGGGCCCTCACGCTTTGCTTCCTTGGCCTTGGCCTTTTTGTCCTCAGGATCGGGCTCCGGGAGATCAAGGAGGGAGAGGCGGCCTTCTTCGGCCCTTGCGCACTTGGTCGTCAGGTTGAACATCTCCAAGGCCAAATATAGGTCCTCGTGGATGGCGAGCTCCTCCTTCATCTTGACATCTCGGATGCCATCAGTGAACACCGAGATGATGGCCTCGTCCGGCGCCTTCGGGATCTTGAGGCAAACGCTTGCAAAGTAATGGATGTATTTGTGCAAAGTTTCGCCCAGCTACTGCTTCGCGCGCCGTAGGTCGGCCACTGCGAGAGCGCGGTCGCGAGTGCCCTGGAAGTCGGTGATGAAGCACTCGTGAAGCTCGTCCCAGGAGGAGATCAACTCCTCCGGGAGGTTCAGGAGCCAAGAGCGCGCATTGTCCTGGAGGGCCATGGGGAACCAGTTGGCCATAACCTTCTCATCACCGCTCCCCTCTTTGCTGCTCAGCGTGTAGAGTTGGAGAAACTCTACGGGGTTGGGGGTACCGTCGTAGCGCGGAGGCAGAACTGGCTTGAACTTGCCTGGCCAAACGACGCAGCACAGCTCTGGAGTGAAAGTGCGGCGGGCTGCCACGCTCACAGGTGCAGAGCGAATGGGGGGAGCTCAGTCCTGATGCCCACGCGCCACAGGCTCCGGCGGCGTGAGGTCCTGGTGTTGGCGCTAAGGTGCTGGGAGCGCGCGCGCATCAGCCTACGGCTGCTGCACCACCTGGCAACTTGCTTCATCTCTTGCCGGCGCCCCGCGCCATGGGTCGCATGGGGGCGTGTCGCGTTTGGGCTCCGGGTCGGTGTTGCACTGAGGAGGAGGAGGAGGAGGCATACCGTGAGCCACGTCGCCCGCCTGGTATGGCGGGGGAGGCAGTGAGCTTGACGGCGTAGGAGCCTCACTGGCAGCGTTGATGAGCTCAGCGATGCTGCCGAGCCAGTCGTTGGCGTGGCCATAACGCAGGAGCTCATGCACCATGAGTAGTGCAACCTGCGTGTTCGCCGGCCCGTGGCGAGCATGGGAGGACGATGTTCTGGCCGGAGTGGGCGGTGGAGTCGCGGTGTGGCCATCACGCCGCACAGAAGGTGGCAGCGATGAATCCATCTGCTCGCGAGCAGCAGGGTCAGTGGCGGCGTTAGCTACGAGGGAGGCAGAGCGGCGAGGAGTGTCGTTTACTACGTCTGCCATCTGGGCGACACGAGCAGCCCGACGCTCGGCACGGACACGGTGAGCGTCGGCCATGGAAGCGATGGGACGGAGGGGAAATGAACGGTGGACGAAGGACTTCGACACACCCCTACTTGGCGCACCAAATGTCGGATTCATGGCTCCGTAGACCCAAGAAGGTTCGAACTCTGGGCGTGTCCGGAGAACTCAACCTCTCCAGCCTACCGACTCGTCGTCCCATAGCCTAGGCCGATTCGCGTGAGCAAGGAAGAAGATGAACTCGTGCCACCTTGCGGTGTAGGACCCTACTCCTGCTTTGTGGTGGATTGGCCTCACAAGTGGCTAAGGATGAATTGGTACAAAGGATGAATGACCTCGTGAGGTTCAGGGGTGAGGAATGAGTCAACTCCCTCTGCGGTGGTGGCTAACCTATATTTATAGTGGCCTCGGTCCTCTTCCCCCAAAACTTAGGCAGGAAGGGATACCACAGTGGATAATTTGCAAGGGGACAAGTAGTACATCTTATCCTGATGAAAGGTGGTCTTCGCCTGCAAAGCTTCCGGTCATGATGCAGCGGTGGCCTCTGCGATGACATCCGTTCTGCATGCCGGTGGTCTTGGTCTCGTTGCACTGGAATGGAAACCTTTGCCAGATTCCACGGGAACCCATGCCTGTCGTTTCGTCCTTAGCACCAAAGAGGAAACCGCCTCTTCTACGCCTGGTGGCGCCCGCCTGCCTTGGTCATCATGGCTTCTATTATCGTAGCCTCATGAGGCTGGGTACCTGCATAGAAATCTCCGCTCCTCGGGAGGCTGCTTGGGGAGGCCGCTCCTTCAGCAGGTCTTGGTGTCGTCCGCATCGCTAGGCTTGGCCCCTCGCGAGGTTCTTGTCTTGGTGGCACTACTGCAGGATGCTGCTAATGTGACACTACGTTCAGAGACCCTTTGAGAAACTGTGTGCGATGCAATAATCGCAAACGATGATGTATGAAAACTGTCAGAAATGTGTAAAACGTTTGCGATGACTGATGCATCAAACACGGTTCAGGTTTTAGTTGCTTGTGCGATGAAGGGCATACGGTTCAGTTCAATGAACGGTTTGCGATGAGGACAAACAAAAGCAATGGGCAGCTAGATGAAGGCGTGTGCGATACACATCATACGGTTCACTCAGATGAACTGTTTGTGATTAGGCAACACAAAAGAAACGGTCAGCCAGATCAAAGGTGTGCGTGATATATGGCATGCGGTTCACTCGGATGAACTGTTTGCGTTGAGACATGAGAACTGAAACGGTTCAACTTAACAAGATGTGTGTGATACGCGGCAAACAGGTGTGTAATCAGAAATGTGTGTGAAGACCGATAAGAACACAGACGGTTGCTGCTAATAAGGCGTGTGTGTTGTGTGATGGGATAGCATACAGAACAACAACAACATATATATATATATATATATATATATACACACACTGATGACCCACAAGTGTAGGGGATCTATCGTAGTCCTTTCGAAAAGTAAGAGTGTCAAACCCAACGAGGAGTAGAAGGAAATGAGAAGCGGTTTTCAGCAAGGTATTCTCTGCAAGCACTGAAATTATAGGTAACAGATAGTTTTGTGATAAGATAATTTGTAACGGGTAACAAGTAACAAAAGTAAATAAAGTGCAACAAGATGGCCCAATCCTTTTTGTAGCAAAGGACAAGCCTGGACAAATTCTTATATAGAGAAAAGCGCTCCCGAGGACACATGGGAATTATCGTCAAGCTAGTTTTCATCACGTTCATATGATTCGCGTTCGGTACTTTGATAATTTGATATGTGGGTGGACCGGTGCTTGGGTGATGTCCTTACTTGGACAAGCATCCCACTTATGATTAACTCCTAGTGCAAGCATCCGCATCTACAAAAGAAGTATTAAGGTAAACCTAACCATAGCATGAAACATATGGATCTAAATCAGCCCCTTACGAAGCAACGCATAAACAAGGGTTTAAGCTTCTGTCACTCTAGCAACCCATCATCCACTTATTACTTACCAATGCCTTCATCTAGGCCCAAACAATGGTGAAGTGTCATGTAGTCGACGTTCACAAAACACCACTAGAGGAGAGACAACATACATCTCATCAAAATATCGAACGAATACCAAATTCACATGACTACTAATAGCAAGACTTCTCCCATGTTATCAAGAACAAACGTAACTACTCACAAAGCATATTCATGTTCATAATCAGAGGGGTATTAATATGCATAATGGATCTGAACATATGATCTTCCACCAAATAAACCAACTAGCATCAACTACAAGGAGTAATCAACACTACTAGTAACCTACAGGTACCAATCTCAGACTTAGAGGCAAGGATTGGATACAAGAGATGAACTAGGATTTTAGAGGAGATGGTGTTGGTGAAGATATTGATGGAGATTGGCCCCCTCCCTATGAGAGGAGCGTTGGTGATGACGATGGCGATGATATCCCCCTCCCGGAGGGAAGTGTCCCCAGCAGAACAGCTCCGCCAGAGCCCTAGATTGGTTCCCCAAGGTTCCGCCTCGTGGCGGCGGAGTCTCGTCCCGAAAGCTTGCTTATGATTTTTTTTCTTGGACGAAAGAATTCATATAACAGAAGATGGGCACCGGACGGCCACCAGGGGGCCCACGAGGCAGGGGGGCGCGCCCAGGGGGGTAGGGCGCGCCCCCACCCACGTGGCCAAGGTGTGGGCCCCTTCTGGAATTTTTTTCGCTCACTATTTTTTATTATTTCCAAAAATAACTTCCGTGGAGTTTCAGGACTTTTGGAGTTGTGTAGAATAGGTCTCTAATATTTGCTCCTTTTCCAGACGAGAATTCCAAATTGCCGCATTCTCCTCTTTATGTAAACCTTGTAAAATAAGAGAGAATAGACATAAGTATTGTGACATAATGTGTAATAACAGCCCATAATGCAATAAATATCGATATAAAATCATGATGCAAAATGGACGTATCAACTCCCCCAAGCTTAGACCTCGCTTGTCCTCAAGCGGAAGCCGATAACGATAAATATGTCCACAAGTTTAGAGATAGAGGTGTCGATAAAATAAAATACGGACATGAGGGCATCATGATCATTCTTATAACAGCAACATATATGGATATTGTCATATTATTTCTTATGCTCAAGTAATAATCTATTCACAATGTCAAGTATGAATCAGAAACTTCATTGAGAACTAACAAACTATAACCTCAGTCATAGAAGCAATTGCAATTTATCGTAACATCAGAAAGAGTCAATATAAGAGCTTTTCAGCAAGTCCACATACTCAACTATCATTTAGTCTTTCACAATTGCTAACACTCACGCAATACTTGTGGTTACGGAGTTTTAATCGGACACAGAGAAAGATAGGGGCTTATAGTTTCGCCTCCCAACCTTTTACCTCAAGGGTAAGGTCAACAATAATAGTTCATGCTAACTTACATCCAATTAGATATATATATATATATATATATATATATATATATATATATATATATATCAGGATCTTTCCAACACAATGTGCTTGCCAAAGGATAAAATGTAAAAGGAAAGGTGAAGATCACCATGACTCTTGCATAAGGTAGAAGATAAAAGTAAAAGAGAGGCCCTTCGCAGAGGGAAGCAGAGGTTGTCATGCGCTTTCAGGGTTGTATGCATGAAATCTTAATGCAAAAGAACGTCATTTTATATTGCCACTTGTGATATGGACCTTTATTATGCAGTCTGTCGCTTTTATTTCTTCCACATCACAAGATCGTATAAAGCTTATTTCCCCCACACCAATCAATCCTACATATTTATAGAACAATTTTTATTGCTTGCACCGATGACAACTTACTTGAAGGATCTTACTCAATCCATAGGTATATATGGTGGACTCTCATGGCAAAACTGGGTTTAAGGATATTTGGAAGCATAAGTAGTATCTCTACTTGGTGCAAAGAATTTGGCTAGCATGAGGGAGAAAGGCATGCTCAACATGTTGGATGATCCATGACAATATACTTTATCTCAGATATAAGAAAGCATGACCCATTATGTTGTTTTCCTTGTCCAACATCAACTCTTTAGCATGTCATATTATAATGAGTGCTCACAATCATAAAATATGTCCAAGATAGTATATTTATATATGAAAACTCTCTTTCTTTATTACTTCCTATTAATTGCAACGATGAACCCAAAACTATGTTTGTCAACTCTCAACAACTTTTAATCATCATACTCATTGTATGTGAAGTCATTACTCTCCATAAGATCAATATGATCTCTTTTTTTATTTCTTTTTATTCTTTCCTTTTCTTTTATTCATTCATAATCTTAGCAAGATAATCAAGCCCTTGACTCAAAAATAATCTTTATTATATAGCTCACGGACTCGATTACATAGAAAGATCATAAAGCAAAACTCACAACTAGATCATACTAAAACTTTATTCTACTCGATCAAGATATTACAAAAAGGATCGAACTAAGAAAAACAGTAAAGATAGGAGTGTGATGGTGATAGGATACCGGGGCACCTCCCCCAAGCTTGGCAGTTGCCAAGGGGAGTGCCCACACCAGATACTTAGTCTTCCTTTTTCGTACGAGGGGATGATGGAGTTGTTGATGATTACAATTGTGTATTTAGCTTCTTCATACTGTAATTGAGAATAGCAATTTCCTCCTTTAAATCATCGACCTCCAATTCCAGCTTCAAGATCTTGTCACATAAATCTCCTTTGCTTTTCTGCCGAAAACGAGAAGGAATAGATCGGTTGTTAGATAGTTTAGCCCTCTTAGGGAGACTAGATTTCTTGAACTTCACATGCATATCCCCAGGTTGAGGTAGAGGGACATCCTCCTCCTCCGAACTTGAATCATTGATCCTCATCAAATGAGCATCCTCCTCCTCATCCGTAGTTCGACCATAAGGAGATAGATCCCCATAGGTCTTTTGGTCAGCAATGAGGTGTGAGACATAGCTCTCTCCGTCGGAATCCTGAGATGACATCTTGCTCTAAATCTGCTACAGAGTCAAATTGAAACAAAAACAGAGGATAATTGCATGATACGGTGGTCAAAACTTTCGGGAGATTATATAATGAATTTTTACCGACCTAAAGAAGTATCGTGCAAGAAGACGGAGTCCGGAGAGCGCACGAGGTGCCCACGAGGCAGGGGGCGCGCCCAGGGGGTTAGGGCGCGCCTCCCACCCTCGTGGAAGCCTCGTGTCCTTCCCGGACTGCTTCTTATTTTCCTATTTTTCTAAATATTCTGGGCGCGCCCCCGACCCTCGTGGAAGCCTCGTGTCCTTCCCTGGTTGCTTCTTATTTTCCTATTTTTCTAAATATTCCAAAACGGAGAAAAATTGCCATTAGAACTGTGTTGGAGTCGGTTTACTTACCGTACCTCGTACCTGTTCCTTTTCGGAGTCTGAAACATTCTGGAAAGTGTCCCTTATGTATTCCTCCGGTGTTACGGTTTCAATAACATTATTTTCAACATTTATAGGATTACTGAGATATAATGTTTGATTCTTTGACCATTCAGCACCTTTGGATTTGTGCCTTCGAAGTTGTTGATTTTTATGGCACCGGAACGATAGATCTCCTCGATAACGTAAGGACCTTCCAATTTGGAGAGAAGTTTTCCTGCAAAAAACCTTAAACGAGATTTGAATAGCAAGACATAGTCACCTACATTAAACTCACGCTTTTGTATCCTTTTGTCATGCCATCGTTTAACTTTTTCTTTAAACAACTTGGCATTTTCATAGGCTTGGGTTCTCCATTCATCAAGTGAGCTAATGTCAAATAACCTCTTCTCACCAGCAAGTTTGAAATCATAATTGAGCTCTTTAATAAGCCAATATGCCTTATGTTCTAATTCGAGAGGTAAGTGACATGCTTTCCCGTAAACCATTTTATACGGAGACATACCCATAGGATTTTTATATGCAGTTCTATAGGCCCATAATGCATCATCAAGTTTCTTGGACCAATTCTTTCTGGATCTATTAACAATCTTTTGCAAAATTAATTTGAGCTCTCTATTACTCAATTCTACTTGACCACTAGACTGTCGGTGATAAGGAGATGCAATTCTATGATTAACATCATACTTAGCAAGCATTTTACGAAAAGCACCATGAATAAAATGCGAACCACCATCAGTCATTAAACATCTAGGGACTCCAAACCTCGGAAAAATAACTTCTATAAACATCTTAATAGAGGTGTTATGATCAACACTACTAGTTGGAATAGCTTCTACCCACTTAGCAGACCAGGCAGGGGACCGAGAGCAAGAGCAGAACAGCAGCGTGAGAGAGAGCTAAAGCAGCAGCAGCTCCTACAGATGTGGACGTCGCTGCCGAGGGAGCGACGCCGTGGAGGAAGTGGCCGGCGACGCCGCCGTGGATGGAGCCGCGCCGTGTTGGCTCGGGACCGAGCGCCGGCAGCACCGTAGATCGAATCAAGAAGAAAATGCGGCGATTAGTGTACTACCTTTTTGGTGGCGCCGATTTGGCCGCAGCTCCATCCGAGGAAACGGTGATGATGATGCTCTTCTGGTGGTGCAGGTGAAGACAACGGTGTGGGAATGGAGGTGGTGTGAAAGACGAGGGGAACGTCGGGGCAGCTCCTTGGAGGTGGAGGACGGGGTGGCTGAACCAGCGGGACGATGAGATCGACGACGGATCCTCATCCGGTACGGTGGATGAGGGACGTCGAGGTGTTGCTGTGGACGACGTCGTCGGGGAAGAGGCTCCGGCTGGGTGGCGGACGGAGCAGGGTGTGGGGTTTCGTCACGGGTTTTCACGGCCTCGGTGTACGAATGGGTGGGCGGATGGGATGGCAGTGGGGAACCATGGCTTAGAGACGCGTGTGTCCGAAATGTGGGGTAAGTTACGAAAGTACCCCCACCGATTTGAGGCGGTTCTTTCGGTTCAGGGGTACCACGGGCATTTCGCGTGTCGGGATTTCACAGGAGGTGTGAGTTTTCACGCGTGTTGTAATTTCGGAATAGCAAGGCGCGGGTTGAGATGGAGGGAGTTGTCGGAGCACAACGAGACAAGGATATATCTTAAATATTTCGGGCTAATAAGGCGCGAGTTGAAATTTCCGGACAAGCCTAACGTGTACTGTACCAAATAAATGCGCACTACAAATGTCATTCAAAACTTTGAACTCATGTTATGTTCAATTAAAATATTTCGCTACGTGTACAATGCATGCCACCTACTACTCAAGTGAACGACAGATGTTGCTTCTCAGGCGGCTGCAGCAGCATCTGCCTCGATGATAGCAACTGGCGAGAGTGGCACAACAGCTATCCGTTCTGCAGTAGCGCGCTTAGCCCTGCTGGAGGCCTCCCAATACCATGTCTAGGCCGTCCACGCCCAGCTCGTGGCGATCACCACACAAATCGAACGAAGCTTCTCCGACAACAGTCGGCAACCCACGGCCGAAGAGCTGGCAATCGCCGAGAGAGTTCGAGCAGCCGCCTGTTCCTGCATGGCATACCTTGCCACGACGGAGCATGCCAGAGCCCAGATGGCGTCCGCCCACACCCAGCTTGTGGCAGCCTTTTCCAAAGAGATGGCGGGCGCGGATGGCGAGATGCTTGCCGAGTATGGTGCGATGGATGCCATGGAGCCCCTTCCCCAGGAGACCGTCGGGCGTGAGCTGTCCATGGAGGCGGCGGCGGAGATCGACGAGCACCAGCCATAGTAGTACTCTTTGTTTTGTTTAATTAAGAGTGCCGGTCTTTAATTTGTTAGAGTAATGTTTAGGTCAGCTAGCTCTGTTTAATTGCTGAGCTTGCTCGATTAAGAAGTTAGTCTCCTTTGTGTACCAAATTTTGCAATGCCGTAGATGACCACTGTAACCAGGGAAATTTGTACCAAAATTTTTAGCGTTCAAACTCAACACACACGGGTTAAGCTATATGAATCCTTTGTGATGTTCACATATCATACACAGTTCTGAACAAGGGACCGTGTCCGATGACACTTTGGGCGCCAGTTTTTTGGCTAAAGCGATTCCAAATTTTTGTCTTCCGCGGAAATATCTACCTCCCCGCCCCTCCCCCTTACCAAAAGCCACATTTCCCCTCTTTCCGCCTTCCTTTCCAAGTTGAAACCTTCACTCCTTGCTTGCAGCAACGCTGCCTCCTCGCCAGCGACCCTCCTTCACGCTCCTCGACCTCGCCTATCCAGGCAGGTAATCCACACCCGACCCCCATCCTCCTCCTCCTTCCACGTCCCACATGCCCCTGCCGCCGGCGCGAGCGTGCCACACGTCCCAAATCACCAACCCCTCCACCAAATAAGCGCCGACCTAAGACATGGTGCACGCAGTATAGCCAGGACCTCAAGGAGCATTTGGCAGCGAAGAAGCAAATCGCAGCCGCACGCGCGGATGAGGTTGCGATGGCTGCCATTCGTGCCAACCCCCAGATCTTGAAGGAGCACCTTGCCATTTGCTAGCTACGCCGGTTATACATGCTCGGTTTACCCGTCGCGTGTGATGCTCCTGCCTTTCCTTCACAAATTCTAGTGAATTGTGCTAACTAATTTTACCATGCAATCTGTTGCTCTAGTGTATATGTTCTATAGGTCGTGCAAAGGTGGTGCTCACTTATTAACTGCTTTTGTTAATTAGTTGTCGCCTTCGCTAACTGTTTGGTTCAATTCTGCAAATGTGATGTTCAATTCTTCAGGCTGCAATTTTGTATTGTCTTCCATGTGAGAAATAAATCGAATTTATCTTTTACAAAATTGTGGGTGCATTCTGTTATTGTATACCATGTGAGGGATAAATTGAATTTGGGTGTAGTAAATACATGAGAAACAAATACAATTGCTACAATTGGCTGTAGTTAACTATTTGGTTAACTGTCTGATATTCTATTAGGAGTCTGTTATATTGTGCAATGTGATGCTCAGTTAATGTTTGGTTCATTTGTTGTGGTGTTTAGTTAACTGCTTGGTTCAATTCTGCAATGCGATGTCCAATTGTCGTGGGTAGAATTTTGTATTGTTGTGCATGTGAGGAATAAATCGAATTTGGCTGCACTTAATACATGAGAAACATATACAAGTGCTATAGTTCCTAGTTCTTAATCATGCTTGGTTTGGATAAATGGGTTTTCCCTGTGGCTTGAATTAATCTGATGAATCTGCAATGTGATTATTTTCCATCAACATATTTTACTGATAGCATGCGAACCCTTACTTAATCTGATGACTAACTACCTTATATGTGTTGTAGCGAAACAATGGGAAGCACTGAGGTTTACAATCGAGGTTAGCACGTGCATGGTCCGTTGTCTAATAGCACATTATTGTGCAATTGCAGTGTAACATCCCAAAATTCTAAAATTTTGGAATGTTATAAACAAATAGATATATTTGATTGATTGCTTGATTGATTGACTGAAAGTGAGTGAATTCGAAACTTTTTGAAAGTTAGATGAGAGGGAATAAAAGGACTTTCCCAAACTTTCATTTTGCTTTTATGATCTTCGGGAATTCAAATTCTTTTCATCACAAAACCCTGGAGAGAAGATGACATGACTTCTTCCATTTATTTAAATGACAAAGGGTGTTGAAAATATTTGAATTTCATTTGAAAAATATTTCCAATTCTGAAACTTTATGCAACTCAATGATTTTCACGAGCGAAGATAAAATGACTTCTTCAAATTATACGAAATATGAGTTGGGAGTTTTCCAAGAATTAAAATTCAAAGTTCTTTTGAATTTATTTTTCAATTTGGAGTTATTTGAGTTTTATTCAAATTATTTTTCTCCAAACATAAAATACATGGAAAAATAGGGTAACATGATTCCCTACCTCAGAAAATTGGAGAGAAATTAATTTGAAGTCATTTTGGTATTTTAAAAATCATTTTTATTGGATTTTATTAGAGCTAAAACACTCTTTACTTTATTTAAAATTGTGTGTAATTTATTTAATGCTAGAATAAAGTTCATCATATAGGAAATCTTTTTCTGAAAATTTTGATATATTATATGCCTATATAATATATTTATTTATTTGGTTTTATTATTTTTCTTTCGTCTGGAAAAAAATTTTTAAAAAGAAAAGAAAAAGGGTGAGCAAGAGCGCCTTGGGCCAAAGGCCCAAGCCGCCATAGCCACCGGCCGTCAAGGCCAAGGCCACGCACGCATCACGCACCTAGGGGAGCCAGGAGCCCCAAGTTTCCTATTCTTTACGATTCCTAGTAGAATTTGACCCCGCTTTTGTTATTCCGCTTTTTATTCCTAGGATTCCTAATTCTAATCTATTTCTTGTCCCCTACCCCAAGCAAAACCCCTCCCTCCCCAATATAAATACCCAAGCACCCCTCCAACACATCAAATCAACTCTCCTCTCCTCTCCTCTCCTCTCTCACCACTGCTTGCCGCCACGCCGCCGCCCGCCCACCCGGCGCCCACCGCCGCCACTCCCCCTCACCAGCGCCGCCGCCAAGTGCCGCGCCGCCGCCGCCCTCGCCGCCACCGCCGAGCCTCGCCTCTTGAGGTACTAGCCTCAGCGCGTGACGTTTTCTAGATCGGTTTTCTAGATCGGTTTCCGTTCCGTTTTCTAGATCGGTTTTCCGTTTCGGTTTCCTTTCCGAAACCCTAGATCGGTTTTCTCGCCGGTTTTTTCTTTCCGGTTTTGTTTAGCGAGCGTTCGCTCGATAGATTTTTCTTTTTATTTTTAATTTCCGTCATGGACCTATCCGTAGTATTTTTAATCTTCAAACGGCTATAACTTTTTACTCGTAAGTCGGAATCCAACGAAACCAACGCCCACTTCTTCGTTATGATCTCCTCCGTCCAGTAATACAACTCAAACATGTTTTTGAAAGTTTTAAAATTTGATTTCAAACAGATTTGTATTTGAACTTCGTTTGATCATAACTTGAGTTTCAGAATCTCCGATTTAGTTGATTCTTTTGCAAATCGAAGCTCTTGACCTAAACTTTCTGATAAGGCCAAATACTCATAGTTTTGGTACTGTTAGAAATTGTTTTATGCTGCAAGATTTATTAGATTTGGTTTTGACGTTTTCGAATTGTTTCTTCGATCCTTCCGATCTTTTGAGTGATTGCTTATGTGTGGTTACTATTGCTTGATTATGATAGATTGACCGGAGTGTGACGAGTAGATCTATCAAGAGTTTTGAGTGCGAATCATCTTCATCAACTTTGCAGGCAAGTAACACTTTGATCATACTCTTCTCATACCCAGTGTTTATGCATTAGATCTATTCCTCAAACACTTGCATGTTTAGGATCTAATTAAATTATGGGATGGGAAGTAGTTTGAGGTAGAACCTATTACCTGTTTTATTATCAAACCTTGATCATACTCTTCTCATACCCAGTTTTTATGCATTAGATCTATTCCTCAAACACTTGCATGTTTAGGATCTAATTAAATTGTGGGATGGGAAGTAGTTTGAGGTAGTACCTATTACCTGTTTTATTATCAAACCCTTGGGAGTTACTTCTACGTTTGCTTATTACGCCATGCTATGCTCGTAGACATGGATTGGGTTTGAGTGAATATCCATGACAGATGTGAGATTGATAATTAATGGTTTATCTAAGGTGGCAACTTAAACACACATCTGGGTGGATTGAGGCACCTGGCTATTCCAGGACTTGCCTGTCAAGGCACCTGGGTAGACAGGATTTGCCTGTATTTCTTCGGACCGCCACCTGTGCTCTAAGGGATCATAAGATTATTCAAACTGAAACTTCCGTGTGCAGCCACAAGCCAATTATGGGCTCTGGCGTAGTTGACTAAGTTGTGCGAACTCTTACGGGTAGGCTAGCTGATGTAGGGGATGTAGGTTGGTACGGTCTACCCACATGTAAGGTGCTAAGCGCTCGAAAGACTATGTCTCGGTCATCCGCTTTCTCAAACACCATGTAGTGCGAGAACCAAGCGGAGGCGATCGAGTCTTGTGGGGAAAAGTGCGCAAACCTCTGCAGAGTGTATAAACTAATCATGATTAGCCGTGTCCCGGTTATGGACATCTTGAGTATCTAGTTCTTGGATTATCCTGTTGATCTCATCACGTTACTTAATAAAATTTGTTTGGGTTTCATGAGTACTTTTAATTGGGATTGAGGATGTCACAACCATTCTCAATGTTTAACAACCACCATGATAGTTAAATAAATTTATTCCTTTGAAGTAGGGAAAAATTGGCTTTTCGCAAAAACTGTAACCATAGAGCTTTCCACCAGCCATATATGCATGTAGTATAGCGTATTCTTTCATTACTCTCTATGTGTTACATTGCCAGCATATTCCATGTGCTGACCCGTTTTCGGGCTGCAACTTTTCATGTTGCAGAATTTTCAGACGACGAGTAAGTGATACATTAGGGTTACGATTTCCTATACTCAACTTTGCCGTTGGTGTTGATGGGAATCCACAACCTTGTTGCTTCCGCTATATATTTGGATCGAGGTAATAGTATTTACGTTACTTTATACATGTGATTTACCTCTGTTATAAATCCTTGAGTAATCGTGGTGTGTCAAAGATACCGATCCGTGGATGACACGAAAGCACGTAGACTTGATCCATTCGGTCGGGTCGCTACAAGATGGTATCGAGCACATGTTGATTGTAGGACGTGACCCTAGAAAATGGCAAGCCCATAGGAAAGATTTTTCTCTACAACTTCATTTTCAAAAAGATCTTTTACCTCTCTTCTCTCGAGCTTATTCAAATATTCCTTTTAGTGAGACCATACCCTTTTCCTTTTGACCACTCAAGATTTGACCGATGAGACCACTCCAAGGAGACAAGATATCGGGCAACTAAGACCATTTGGAATGAAGATGATTTTACCGTAAACGGAAACTACAACGGTGAAGACCAAGACTAGGAGATTTGAAGGCTCCAAATAAATTCGGATTTGTATGACCTAGGTAGGTTACGCTTATGGAACTTGGCAGACTATGGAAGTTATCAATAACCGAGATCAAGGTGTATCGGAGAAAGACTGGAACATGGAGCATTAGAATTCAAAGCTTTGTCAGGAAAACCCTAAGGCATGAGATATCAACTATGGAATGATAGGTCATGAAAATGGCAAGAACAAAAAACACGGCTATCCATGATGTTATCACCCGCTTAGGCTATTGCCACTGTGCTGAGTTAAGCATGCATTTCCTCAGAAGGATTGGATGGTAGAAGGCTGAAGGAGCATCTGTCAGCGAAGGATGCAGCTTTTAACCTTAGCTGATGTAACACCGTGATCCGGAGCATTTCATCAAGGATTTTAAGATGGATATGCAAGAAGCTATATTTGACAAGGAAGTATTTCATGAAGAACTCAGGATCCAGAAGCTGAAAGTAGACAAGCCGAGGAGCTAAACCTTGAGACATCAAAGATTCATCAGAACTCAAGGACAAGCAGGATCATCGTCCATGTTGAGGTTGATAAAACCCAGAATTTGGAATGCAACTCCAGAAAATATTAAAGGACGTCACAAGAGACTTCGCGTCAACAAAGATGATCTGGAAAAAGAACTTGAGAAAGACAAGCACGATCGGAAGAAGCCATTGGAGACATGAACAAGACTTGAAGAGTTGGACACCTTTGAAGATCTATTGACCTTTAGAAGACCAAACCCCTGTTACATACCTACGTTAGATGCGACGATTTATCAGAGCTGTCATTTTGTTTGATGTTTTTCCGACAGCCACAATAAAATCTGCCTTTTCAAAACCTTTGTTTATATTGTGTGCATCCTCTCGATCTCTCTTATCCCACCCCAAACCCATGGACCCGTTAGAGGAAGAATGGAGATGAGCTTGTATTCTCTGGACCGATGAGTCAATTGAAGACAGACCGATGTATTCAGAACATGGAGGATCACTTGGAGAATAACCCTACAGCCAGAAAGGATATGGCCCAGCATACTCTTCAATGCTTTGAAAGAGGTGCTGCTATTTGGTGGAGGATGTACCAAACCATCAATGGATTGCAAAGAGTAACCACTTGGGAAGAATTTAAGTTGACTTTGCTAAAGTCTCGGTTTGTGACCCAGAAGTTGAAGCCTTATGGAAAGGATATGAAGAAACCTTGTGCATACAAGCTTTGTGGAGAAATAGGACACAACCATAAAGAAAATAAGGACGAATACCCTCATAATCGGAGGATTATCAAAGGAGTTAGCCGAGGATTTTCAGGGAACTTCGATTGGAGATTGTTCCCAAAGGTTTTGTTGCAGCAATGGAAGTTCAGTCTACATGGTTGGAAAGATCCGTGAAGCTTAGAAGGATGACAAACAGATTGCTGAGGTAAAAGAGAGGATGAGCAAAGGAAAGGCCGAAAGTTTTCGTAAGGATGAGCACGACACCTTATGGTTTGAGACAGTGTACATATACCCAATAATGCAAAGATCAGGAAGTTAATACTTCAGGAGGCTCATGACTCACCATACTTGATTCGCCTCGAAACACCAAGATGTATTTGGATTTGAAGGAGTGTTTACGGTGGACTGGTATGAAGAAGGATATTATGGAGTATGTAGTCGTAAGTGATGTATGCGGAGAAAGTAAAAGCAGAGCATCGAGAAGCCAGGAGTACTACAGCCTATGCTAATACACGAATGGAAGCAGGATAAGCTTGGCATGGATTTCATTACCAGATTTCCCGAACCCGATTGGGATATGATTCTATCTCGGGTAGTAGTTGATTCGCTTGACCAAAGTGGATCACTTTATCCTGCAGAAAACCACCTATACAAGTGCGGTTGGCCAAGATATATATTTGAGAAAGGATCGTATGGAGTTACGAGGACCATCGAGAGGAACACAGATTTACCTCAAAGTTTTGGAATCAGCTGCACTGCACCTTGGGTAATAGGCTAGAGTTCAAGACAGCCTTTCATCCGCAGTATGATGGATAAATCGAGAGAGTTAATCAGATTCTGGAGGACATGTTGAGAGCGTGTGCGCTAAAATTTTGGATCTAGTAATGATGATAATCTACCCTACGGGGAGTTCTCATACAACAACAGTTACCCAGCCAGTTTGAAGATGGCCCCTTTTTAAGCTTTGTATGGGAGAAGGAGCCAGACACCGTTGATGTGTGATGAAGTTGGAGACCGTCAGTTGTTTGGACCAAATGTGTTCAAGGAGTGAGAAGAGAATGTTAAGTTGCTTCGAGATAGACTCAAGGTAGCTCACCAGTGTAAGAGTTATGCAGACTCAAAAACGCAAGGAGATAGTCTATGAAATCGGAGATGAGCATATCTTTGTGTGCCATTTCTGCGAGGAGTTAAACGATTTGGAGTTAAGGGAAAGTTAGCCTTAGATTTGTAGGACCATACCGAGTTTTGGAGCGTATGGGAGAAGTTACCAACAAGTTGGAGTCACCAAGGACTGTCAGAGTTCATGATGTGTTTCACGCTTTCCAGCTTGAAGAAGTGCCATGCGGAGATGGCCAATATTCCCTTGTAAGGATGCTTGACCCTGGAAAGGATAATGAGGTTCCACGAAGTGGAGTATGGATTTCATAAGTATAAGTTTTATCACGGTATGTGGGACATCCCACGAGGATGAAGACATGAAGTGTTATTGGATATAAAGGAGGTATGATGTTGGAAATATGGATCAATGGAAATTCCATGATGAGTCTGAGTAATCACGTCTTAGTTTGGTGCAAATATAAGGAAAAGAGACAGTACAATTGGATGGATTTAAGTATGCTGTGGAGTTGGATGTTGGGATAACGATCAGTTGCCCCGAGGATGTGTTCAAGGATTGCAAGTGATGAGATGGGCTATAACCCATGTGCCCCAGGACCTGCCAAGAAGCAAGCACACTCTTGCTGAAGGAAAAACCCTGGAAGAAGTTACGATTGTATCGACCAACGATTCTATAGGAGTTTACGCAAAACCTGAGAGTTGTTAAGGAACGATAGATGTTTGTTTGGCCTGCAGAATCAATGGATTTTCCGAACTTGGTTCGTCGACAAGAGAAATTCTGCAATGCTTGCAAGGATGACCGAGTGTTAGAATGCGAGATTCGCTAAACCATGTACAAGGTAATGATTTGGGTGCGGGATGGATTGATCACCATACCGACTTACTCTTATTATTCGCCTTGCTATACGGGATGGTAAAATCTGAGTGACTTACCTATAGCGAGAGAGACGATTTATATTAAACCTTGTTTAAACCTTTAGAAAGGTATAGGTATTGTTTTTCCTTGTACACGGCAGTTGTTGCCAACCAGAGGTTATACGGTGAGGTTCAACCTGCACCTGCTTTCTGCAGGAGAAACCATACATTGTTGACCACCACGAGATATCGATAGTTGTTTAGCATTGGCGCCAGACCCGTCAGCTATGAAGACCCAGTTTCGGGATAACCTTACCAAGATGAAAGGACAAAGGAATTGAGGAAAAGGTTATGCCACTACCGGAAGAGCCCAGAGAAGGGATTATCCTTAATATGCCTATATAATATATTTATTTATTTGGTTTTATTATTTTTCTTTCGTCTGGAAAAAAATTTTTAAAAAGAAAAGAAAAGAAAAAGGAGCGCAGCGCCTTGGGCCAAAGGCCCAAGCCGCCATAGCCACCGGCCGGCCGAAGGCCAAGGCCACGCACGCATCACGCACCTAGGGGAGCCAGGGAGCCCCAAGTTTCCTATTCTTTTACGATTCCTAGTAGAATTTGACCCCGCTTTTGTTATTCCGCTTTTTATTCCTAGGATTCCTAATCCTAATCTATTTCTTGTCCCCTACCCCAAGCAAAACCCCTCCCTCCCCAATATAAATACCCAAGCACCCCCTCCAACACATCAAATCAACTCTCTCCTCTCCTCTCCTCTCCTCACCACCACTTGCCGCTGCCCTCACGCCGCCGCCCCACCCGGCGCCCACACCGCGCTCCCCCTCACCAGCGCCGCTTGCCGCCAAGTGCCGCCGCCGCCGCCCTTACGCCCGCCACCGAGCCCTCGCCTCTTGAGGTACTAGCCTCACAGCGCCACGTTTTCTAGATCGGTTTTCTAGATCGGTTTCCGTTCCATTTTCTAGATCGGTTTTCCGTTTTGGTTTCCTTCCAAACCCTAGATCGGTTTTCTCGCCGTTTTTCTTTCCGGTTTTGTTTAGCGGCGTTAAGCTCGATAGATTTTTCTTTTTATTTTTAATTTCCGTCATGGACCTATCCGTAGTATTTTTAATCTTCAAACGGCTATAACTTTTTACTCGTAAGTCGGAATCCAACGAAACCAACGCCCACTTCTTCGTTATGATCTCCTCCGTCCAGTAATACAACTCAAACATATTTTTGAAAGTTTTAAAATTTGATTTCAAACAGATTTGTAGTTGAACTTCGCTTGATCATAACTTGAGTTTCAGAACTCCGATTTAGTTGATTCTTTTTGCAAATCAAGCTCTTGACCTAAACTTTCTGATAAGGCCAAATACACATAGTTTTGGTACTGTTAGAAATTGTTTTATGCTGCAAGATTTATTAGATTTGGTTTTGACGTTTTCAATTGTTTCTTCGATCCTTCCGATCTTTTGAGTGATTGCTTATGTGTGGTTACTATTGCTTGATTACGATAGATTGACCGGAGTGTGACGAGTAGATCTATCAAGAGTTTTGAGTGCGAATCATCTTCATCAACTTTGCAGGCAAGTAACACTTTGATCATACTCTTCTCATACCCAGTTTTTATGCATTAGATCTATTCCTCAAACACTTGCATGTTTAGGATCTAATTAAATTGTGGGATGGGAAGTAGTTTGAGGTAGTATCTATTACCTGTTTTATTATCAAACCCTTGGGAGTTACTTCTACGTTTGCTTATTACGCCATGCTATGCTCAGAGACGTGGATTGGGTTTGAGTGAATATCCATGACAGATGTGAGATTGATAATTAATGGTTTATCTAAGGTGGCAACTTAAACACACATCTGGGTGGATTGAGGCACTGGCTATTCCAGACTTGCCTGTCAAGGCACCTGGGTAGACAGGATTTGCCTCAGATTTCTTCGGACCGCCACCTGTGCTCTAAGGGATCATAAGATTATTCAAACTGAAACTTCCGTGCAGCCACAAGCCAATTATGGGCTCATGGCGTAGTTGACTAAGTTGTGCGAACTCTTACGGGTAGGCTAGCTGATGTAGGGGATGTAGGTTGGTACGGTCTACCCACATGTAAGGTGCTAGCGCTTACGAAAGACTATGTCTCGGCCATCCGCTTTCTCAAACACCATGTAGTGCGAGAACCAAGCGGAGGCGATCGAGTCTTGTGGGGAAAAGTGCGCAAACCTCTGCAGAGTGTATAAACTAATCATGATTAGCCGTGTCCCCGGTTATGGACATCTTGAGTATCTAGTTCTTGGATTATCCTGTTGATCTCATCACGTTACTTAATAAAATTTGTTTGGGTTTCATGAGTACTTTTAATTGGGATTGAGGATGCTGTCAACCATTCTCAATGTTTAACAACCACCATGATAGTTAAATAAATTTATTCCTTTGAAGTAGGGAAAAATTGGCTTTTCGCAAAAAACTGTAACCATAGAGCTTTCCACCAGCCATATATGCATGTAGTATAGCCTATTCTTTCATTACCCTCTATGTGTTACATTGCCAAGATATTCCATGTGTCAATTGTTTTTTGGCTGCAACTTTTCATGTTGCGTAATTTTCGCATTTGACGAGTAAGTGATACATTAGGGTTACGATTTCCTATACTCAACTTTGCCGTTGGTGTTGATGGGAATCCACAACCTTGTTGCTTCCGCTATATATTTGGATCGAGGTAATAGTATTTACGTTACTTTATACATGTGATTTACCTCTGTTATAAATCCTTCGAGTACTGTGTGTGTCAGCATACCGATCCAGGGATGACACGAAAGCACAGAGACTTGATCCATTCAGGTCGGGTCGCTACATGCAGGAACCATTCTAATATTTATGTTTTTAACAATTTGGTCTTGCACATGTAGGTCCTGCTATCAGAGGTTTTGACCCACTGTTCGACCCTTTTTGAATGTGGGGAAACGAGTTGTCCACGAATATCAGTCAAGTCAAGAAACTTAGAAAGATTGTTAGGATAAAGAAATTAGCAACAAAAAACAACAAGATCTTTGTCTGCACAATGAAGAAGACATCACTTCAAAGACAGGATGGTACTAACTATTATAACTTGCCTTTTTTATTCCTTTGCCCCATTTCCAATATAGAGAAGATATTTATGCACATCCTTGTTTTCGTGCCTTTCCAAAGCAGTTCATCAAGATTACCTCTCAAACCACCTGTATGGTCGGAGGCGAGGAAGGTATTCATACAACACCCACGGTTCAATATTGAAGTGTTGCTGAGGAGGACGAAGGATGGAAGGTCAATCATCCACAGGCACCGGCCTAAAGTTGCAAAGACCTTCAACATCAATGAAGGCTCAATATTCACCTTCTGCTTCAGCAGTTTTCCAGATGAGATACATCTGTCTATGTACCGTCTATGATGCTAATTTCGAAAGGTTATAGATGTTGCATGTGAAACTTGGTCCTGGTGTAGTTGTGTAATGGGGTAGCTGAGTGCTGAAGCTATATGATGTTGTACTCTGATGTATTTGCATTATGAAAATGAAATATATTGTGTGCTTACTATGAACTGTCAATTAGATTAATAAATGGATTATGAATAATCAGATAATTAGCCGGCTAGTGGCGAATTAGCCTGCTAATTGGGTTTTGCTATTGCAAACGGTTGTCAAAAAATACCGTGGGTGATGACCTCAGGCAATGCACACAGTTTCTAGGAATAAACCATGTTGGATCAATGAACAATCACACACAACTTTCTCTTGAAAACTGTTTGCGTTAGGCCACCTTGCGCAAACGTTTACCACATAAAAATTGTGTGCGATGGACAACCTTTGCCACACAATTTCTTCCACAGGCCGTGTGTGATATATTCAATAACACAAGATATTTAATGAGAAAAATTGTGTGGGATGTACCTGTGAACGGAAACATTTTCCTTTGAGCGACTGTGTGGGATGTACATACGAACGGAAACGTTTAGCTGGGACTGACTGTGTGGGATGTACTTGCGACCGGAAACAATTTCGCCTTATAATTGTATTTTTTAGCTCTACTATATTTATTTCCGTATTTGAGCGCTCGTCGGTCGCACACGACCTCATTTTGCCGAACGTGTGTGCCAGGAGGGCATATCCCCGACGGTTTCTGGGTCATGTGGGAAGGAACCCCCTATCACCCACACTCACTTGGTGATGGTTCCAGATACCGCCGCGGAAAGGGGTTTTAAACCGTTTGTTTAGGAGCTCGATGTACTAGTGTGGTCTTGCAGGTGGACCATACCAGGCCATCGAGTGAGCCACGTCGTGGGCCGCAGGCAGGCAAGTCTGGGTACCATCTGAGGAATTATATTTTGTTACCGGTAACAGAATAGTCCAGCCCTATATATATATATGTGTGTGTGTGTGTGTGTGTGTATGTCACAGCCCTAGAACTTGATTGCAAATAGTTGCACAAGAATCCATGCATCATGTTTAAATTTTGTTAAACTTGAAATGGGGATGTTCAAACCCTAGCACCAAATAGAATTCATGCAGGCTCAATTTGAAATATTTTCAATGAACCCAAAGTGCCTCCAGAAAAGTTCATGATTTTTTATGAAGGTGAAAACCTCTGCAAAAAAATGATGAACATATTTCTAGGACATTCTGAATTTTTTGAATTAACTCATATTGTATTTGAATTGGGGCATTTAAATCCTATAAATATTTTAAATGCTCTAATAATTCTGAAAAAAGTTGAGGGCTGTTGGGAATAATTTCAAGCAGTGCCCACAAATATTTTCAGGAGTTTTAAAAATGGTTTAGTATTTTTACTAAACTGAAACAAAACAGAATAAATAGAAAAACAAAACAAAATTAGAACTAGAGAGAGAGAGAGAGAGAGAGAAACTGACTGCTCACTGGTGGCCCAGCCTTCCCCAGCCCATCGGCCTCCCCTTGTCGCCTTCCTCCCTTCCGAGAGGACGGCACAGATTGGCCATGCTGGCTGGCCCAGCGCGAGGCCACCTCCTGCCTCTCTGCTAGCTCCCGACACCCTACACACACCAAGCAACCCGTGGAACCCTCTCGGCCTCCCCCTCGTGCTCCTCCCCCTCCTATGCTCTCTCCCTTGCACGCACCCGAGCGTGCTCATCGTCGCTGTCACCGCCAACGCGCCCACCGGCCATACCTCGCCTTGACGATGCGCGAGGATGCTCCGCCGCTTCATCGTCGACCTCCTCACTGAGCCACGCCCGCGGGAAGCCCCGCCTCGCCGACTATGTCGCCTTCTTCAACCTCCGGCCGCGAGATCGCCGACGACCTTGCACTCACCTCGCTGCGCCCCCGAGCCCGCCGAGCCTCTCTTCCGAACCACCGTGAGCTCCCGATCCTTTTCCCCCATCTCCCCTCATCATTTTCCTTACCTAGGCCAGAGTTTCGCCTGAGCCGTGAGCTCCTCGCCGCCTTTGATGATGTAGCCACGGCCACGGTTACTGCAGCCCGTGTCCGAGCACATCAGTGTGCTCAGGACGTCTCCGCCAACCCGTAGCCACTAGCAGCTCCCCCTCCTACACTCTCTAGCGCCGAACCCGATCGCTCCCGACCTCCGACCGCCCAAGTGTTCGCCACGGCCAACTGCACCATCCCTGCGACTTCTCGACGCTCCCCTTGGATGCGGGCGAGCGCAAGCTTGCCTCCGGTGCCCTCGGCGCTTCTAGCCGAGGCTGGAAATGGCCGGCCGACGAGCGCCGCGGTGCTCCGGTTAGCGCCGGTGATAGCCGCTAACGTGGCCTTGTCCTTAGCTGCTAATGACCCCGCTAAACACCCCTAATGCCACTGCCATGTGGGCCCTATGCCAGTTTAGTTTAATTTAATTTTCTATTTAGGTTAGTTCATAACCTAGTGGGACCCACACATCATCATTTACTTTGCTGACATGGCCATTGACCGGTCCCACCTGTCTGTGACTCGAGCCAGCACTGTGAGACAAACTAGTGGGACCCACTGGTCAGGTTTGACCTGGACCGCGCCTGTTGACTTGCTGACGTCACACGGACGTCATGTTGATGCAGTAATGCTTTTCTGGGATTTTAAATAAATTAGAAATGATTTATTTATTTCAGAAAATAGCCAAAACTTCTCAAAATCATATAAAATCAACCGTAACTACAAATGAAATAAACTATATATGAAAATTGATCGAACAATATGAGGAATCTGTTTATGGCATTGTCATGCATGTTTGACCAACCTAACATTGTTGTATATGAAAAATTGATTAAATGGCATTTGAAATGCCTTACATGGAGTTTTAATTTGAACCCTTGATTCAAACCAACTCCATTTAATCTGGTTGCTAGTTGCATTAGCTCAAATCACAGCATATTGCCATGTCATGATCATGCATCGTATTGTTGCATTGCATTGATTGTGTTCCTTCTATGTTGCCGATATTTGTCCCCTCTCAGTAGACGTGGTTCCGACAATGAGATTGATGACACCGATGAAGAATTATACTATCATCGGAAGTGACAGGCAAGCAAAACCCCCTTGTTCATTCCGATACAATCCCACTCTCTCGCTCCTGCTCTCTTTTCCTGCATTAGGACAACAACGATTTATCTTTTACATGCTGCGGTAGTTGAACCCCTTTCCTCTGCATGGCCTGTCATTGCCACAGTAAATAGATGAAACCCACTAGCATGAGTAGGAGTTGTTTGAGCCCTGTTTTTCCTACTCATTCATGCTTATTCGTCATGCCTGCCATTGCTTAGAGTTGAGTCAGGTCTGATTCATCAGGGATGAATTGGAATGGTGTGAACATGTCCTACTGTTGAGAGCTAAGTGTGTGAACACAATTGGGTAAAGGTAGCAGTGAGAGGCCATGTAGGAGTACATGGTGGGTTGTCTCATTGAAGCCGTCCTCGAACCGAAGTTACGTGTTTTTGAACCATGAATAACTACTACCACTCATTGGGATCCTTAATTGACCTTCTCGACTTATTAACCGCCACTGTCCACTGTCCCTGAGTTGAAAGTAGTTTCTGGTATTTGTAGTATGCTGGAGACCGTGCGTAGCACTTACCCGAGGGGTGGGCTGTGATGCCGTAGGCACGTGGTCCGGTGTACCGAGTCGCCCGTTTGGTGACCTGGGAACCCTGCACACATCGTTCGGGGCCGTATGTGGAAACTTTGGCCGGACTCCCTGTGAATAGAACCTGAATAGGAGATAAACCTGGAGTTGGGGCTTGTGTGGTTAGTCAGGTCGTGGCCGACACCCTCGCCAGGCTTCCGCTTGAAGGTTGACGAGATACATGACATGTACATGGCGGTAAGTGGCAGGAGCATGTGTGAAGAAGTACACCCCTGCAGGGTTAACATCATCTATTTGAATAGTCGCGTCCGTGTAAAGGACCTCTGGGTTGCTTATACAGTTCATAGACAAGTGAAAGTGGATACTCTAAAATGTGCAAGATAAGCATCAGTGCTATGGATGGCGTTCTCGTAGGGAGACGCGAGCGGATCCATAGTGGTGTATTGATTGGTGAGTATGTGGACTGCAGGTGCCACCTCAAAAGAGTTACTTGCAGACGTAGTTCAGGATAGCCACTGAGTCAAAGCTGGCTTGCTGCACTTAAACTCCAGTACCCCCTTTGTTGATACTGATGCATATGTAGTTAGTTATGATGTAAGTCTTGCTGGGTACATTTGAACTCACATTTTCTTAATTTACGTTTTTGTAGAGAGACCCCAGTCTCACTAGTAGTTCCGCGTGGACTTCAACGTTTAGCTTGATACCTCAGCTACGATCTTGTGCCCTCGCAGGGTCTTGTAGATAGTCAGCCTTCTTAGGGTTTTTCATTTGTAGTTGTCTATACTCAGACAAGTTAAGCTTCCGCATGTGCATTGCTTGTATGACTTGAATGTTGGGTCATCAGGCCCATGTTTGTAATATCTGGCTCCTCGGAGCCTAATGAATAAATACTTTGAGTCGTAGAGTTTTGTTGTGATGCCATGTTGTATTTGCACATATTGAGCATATTATGTGTACGTTATTGAAATGCTTGGTATGTGTGGGATCCGACAACCTAGTTGTTTATTCTTGGTAGCCTCTCTTACCGGGAAATGTCTCCTAGTGCTGCCACTGAGCCATGGTAGCTTGCTATTGCTCCAGAACACTTAGGTTGGCCGGCATGTGTCCTTCTTCATTCCTGTGTCTGTCCTTCGGGGAAATGTGATGCGTTGTTCCTTTAAGTCCTTGTAGCTTGCTACGACTTGGGTACATACGTTGATGACGGACACGTTCGTTTCTGGGTCATGTATGCCTGTCCCTATAAGTTTGTGCAACTTTGGATTCACGACTAGTCATGTCGGCCCGGGTTCTCTGTCATATGGATGCTAGGAATACTGTCATATACATGAGCCAAAAGGCGCAAATGGTCCCGGGCCAGGTAAGGTGGCACCCGTGGGAATACTGTGCGTGAGGCCGCAAAGTGATATGATGTATTATATGCTAGATCGATGTGACTTAGGATCGGGGTCATGACAGCTTTGGTATCAGAATCTGACTGCCTATACAATTACAAAGCCAAACTAGTCGAAGTTGAGTCTAGAAATGCTTTAGTTATATAAGGGAATTGATTGTGGATGGGAATGTAAGGCTCTTTTTACTCCTTTACCTTATGCCCTTCTGATCCGAGTCACCCTCTCCTTTCCTACGTGGATTAAGGAACTAGGCTTTCTATTCTTTCTATTAGGATCACGTGTTACTAATCCATAGACTTATAGGATTGATAGTTTCAAGCCCCAGTTCAGTTCTTACTACTTCCGTGTGTTGGCAATTGATCTCAGAACCTTGATTTTGTGATAGTGAGTGGTTATGCTACCATTTTGTAGGACGTCTCAAATCTTTTTGAGCATTTACAGCCGTTATGTTGTCCGAGTCATCCCAGGTTTCTAAATAGTCTGATGCATTTGCAAATCCCATCTTTCCGTTCTCGATGTTCCTTTGGGCGAGATTAAGCACACTAATCGCCGAGTTGAGGTACTCCGTTGCCTCGGCATATATGTTGAAGCCATTATTATGACCCTAGGCGTCTTAGAGAACCACTCAGTAATCTAGCAATGCTTTGTATCCCAGTGTGATGATTCTGGCCATTATTCTCGAAAGCATCCCGTGATGCCATTTAGTTAGTAGGCATTATATTTCAGGGTTCTTGAGCCCAAGATTCACTCTACTTACCTCGTGTTGATAGTGTTGCTCGTACCTTTAGGATATTAGTAACCTTGCGATAGTCCTCGAGGTTTGTGGTATATCCTTCTTCCAAATACCATGAACTACTTATGGCAGAAGTTCCTCGTTGAACCGAAAGACCACAGCCAGCGTGCTCTTGAAGAGTTCTTGATTCTATGTTGTGACTCTGCCAGTTCTACCTTTCTGCATGGGTTATTCGGAAGAAATATGTTGAACTTGTTTGACATGCTAATCTATGCATCCACAGCTCAGAAAGTTATATGTTCCTTGAGTTGTCCCTCTTTAGTTGTATTCCGACCTTCGTCTATCTGTAGATAGTCAAGGGTATGTGTGCATTTGTGTTCATCGATGCCTATTATTCTTTTGGTCCGTCAAGCCATCCTATTCAGAATGACTAGGAGAAACAAACTCCAGTACCTCATCCATATACAGGATTGGGTCAAAGTAGTTGTACTACGCAGATCAAATTGCCAATCCAGCTTTTGTTTAGTTCCACCTTGGAGTGTTGCCCTCTTTATGTCAGGAATATCATGAGAATTGCACCACCTCTTATGAATTATTGATACAGTGATACTTCTCACCATCATCGTTCATTCCCCGGTCTCTGTGTTATTGTAACCGGAATAACGACAAGTGAATCATGTGTGGAATCAATACTCCTAGCAACCCCGTTGCTTGGTAGCTAATGGACAATAATTTCATTCTTAGCGTGTTGGTTATTAAGTAACCATACTAAACCATACTAAGATTGATCGTGCTACCTAGTCCATTTTCCCTGGTGCACTCTTCGATCAAGAGTTAGGATGGTGTCAATCCTTGCTCATGTGATCACATCATCTTCCATAAAAAGCAATATTGTTCTCGAGCTTAGTAACATATCGGTGGTGCATGATTTTCTAAATTTCTTCTCGGAAGTATCATCAGGTTGTCCGCAGACCGTTATGTTGAGCTCGTGATCAAGGTTGTTTTTCCCTAAACCACCCCTCTCCAAGAATCTGTTTGGGATATCCCTGAGCTAGTTGGTCAAGCTAAATAACAACTTGGAGAGTTGGAAGATAAAAGCTTGTATAACTTAGTTCATTCCAAAGGGATATTTGTTGTGTGTGTGTGTTGAAGCAAGATGAAATCTTCATCGATTGACCTCCGTGTTCAGTTGTTGGATTTATTGTCTTACCCAATCCTTTGATTTGAGTATGGGTTATCGTTAAATCAAAATCAGAACCAACGATGTTCGTAATGTTGTCTTACTTGTGGTTGATCCCTTGAGCATACACCATTATATCTTTTGGTCTGACCAATGCTATCACTTTGCTCACATAGTTACGGGATTCCATCTATATGGAAACCTCGAAGAATTGTTGTTGAGCCCATCAGCAACATAGTTATCATCTCCATGATTATGTTGAACATTAAATCTAGTGTTGGAAACTTTTGTAAGCATTATCTTCATGTCCCGTTCATGAAGTATATGCTTGGTGTAAGAAGTGATTTTCTCCAAGTTCATGTGCATTAGGTGCAAGTTGCCGTCGTGAATTCGAGAAATCTTGTTTTGTTTTGCTTCCTCTGGAATCATCCCAAGTCAGTCATGCATATGTGCGAAGTATTCTATGGTCTGGAGACTTGCAACCTTCATTCTATAAGTATCCCTAGAACACCAAGCCACTGATTGAATTGTTCACGAAGAAGAAGTTCCTTCTTAAGAGCATCCTTATGAAAGGACTTTGATACCCTCGATGATGGTTCCCCACTTGAACTCGATAGTGTTTTATTATAAGACTACTATGTGGTCATTCTTGTCTTGGACAACATGCTCACATGTATGTAGCAGGACCAGCTCATGTTTTGGAGCTTGCTACCGTAGTTCATTTCCCGAGAATCTCGCAACGTCATCTCGTTGATTTGTGTTGCAAACTTTCTTTTCAGACATGCTGAGTCTGAAGTATCCTATCACCAATCGGATCTGAATCTCAGGCAGATATGATGGTTGGAACATTCCCAACAGTTGCATTTTGTTCCCAGCTTGCACCGCCATTGTGCCATTTTTTCCAAGGGGCTGCATTCTCAGCAGTTGGTGTCCAAGATCATCTTCAAAAGTGGACTTACCATGGGTCCCATCCATCTCCAATGATAAGCAAAAAAATCATCCATTACATTGTCTTCAACAAGGTAGTCCACATCGTCCATCCTAGTCCAAGTATGTCATTCTTTCGAACTCCTTCAAATGATCGATTGTGATTGCCTTAGGGTGGTATAAAGAGTTTCAATGATCTCTGTATCAAAAGTAATTCTTTTTGCCACTCTGGGGAATATCTCTACGAGTCACCTCCCGCAAGGTGTCCCGTTATGGAATCATGGCAATTATCTCCTCGCAACTTTGAAACCATGCACCATCTTCTTCAACGTGGAATTTTTGCCCATCTAATTGAACCCTTGTCATCTACTTCTTCCCATTGCACCTGATGTGTGTTTTATGCCTCAACTCAAGACATGTTTTTACCTCTCACTAGATGAGTTGATCTTGAATGCTCGATCTTCGAGGAGATCGTTTTCTGTAGAGTTTCCTTCTGTCGTCATCGTGTTGGATGAAGATCTCGAAAGCAAAGACGTCAAGATCAACTTGAAGCAATGAACCAACATCTTCGAGAAGGGCAATTGGGTCATGAAGATTGTGTTAACTGGTGTTCCCTTTGTCTTCTTACCTCATGTCTTGAATCTCGGAACGAGATTCTTGTTTTGTTGGGGTAAGGTGTCACAACCCTAGAACTTGTCAGAATCAGAGCTCTGATCTAAGCAATTTAACTCACACCCAAGGAAATTTAACAGAAGAACAGAGAGCGATTAGCTAGGGTTCTTGTTGAAAATTGGGGAAAGTTGGTACAACAAGCTACAGGTGGCTAGGGTTTACACCCAAATCAAAATGTCATGCCCTCTCACGCACAGGGTAGTTGGCTTTATAGCCATTGCAAGAAGAGAAAAGTAAAAGAAAGCAGAAACAGAGCACATGCTCTTGTCGTAGCAGCTACAACTGTGTCTCAAGCATCGCCCGCCCTTGGATAGCAGATCGACGAAGGAGAGCTACCCACTTGATCAAACCGTTATCTCCGCTTCAGAGCCACACGATGACAGATCTACGGCTACAGTGACTTCCTAAGACATCGAACAGGGAATGATCTGAATGCTACCGACAATACCCCCCAATTGAAACGGAGCTTGTCCTCAAGCTCTAAAAGAAGGAAAAACTTTCTAAATAAATGCAGAGTCTTCCCAAGTAGCTTCCTCCACGGGCATGTTGGTCCATTTGACTAACCACGGGACTACAGGAATACTGATGTTTCCTTGCTTCCTTGAACCAGAGTTCTTTCCAGCACAACTTCAGGTTCCACTTTGATGATTCCATCAGGACCAACTAGTGGTAGCATAGGGGAAGGAATGACTGCTGGTCCAATGTGCTTCTTTAGTTGGCTGACATGAAATGTGTCATGCAGCTGACAACCCTCTGGCAGTTGTAATTTATAAGCATGATTTCCAATTCTTTCCAGTATTCTGAAGGGGCCATAAAATTTAGAGTGCAGATTCATGTGCCTATGCAGGCTGAGAGAAGTATATCTGCAGTGTTGCAACTTCAAATAGACCATGTCCCCCACTACAAATTCTCTTTCTGTCCTCTTTTTATCTGCAAAAAACTTCATTCTAGATTGAGCTTTCAGTAGATTATGCTTGATCACTTCCAGTGCCACTTCTCTATTATGCAATAGATCCTCATTTTCCTCACAAATTGCATCAGGCAAAGCAGATTCAGCAATCATAGGGGGAGGAAAACCACATAGAGCCTAAAAGGGTGTCATTTTTAGTGATGTGTGGAAGGAGGTGTTGTACCACCACTCAGCTAGGGTCAACCACCCATGCCACTTCCTTGGTTGTTGGAAACACATACATCTCAAGTAATTCTCCAAACACTGGTTAACCCTTTCAGTTTGACCATCAGTTTGAGGGTGGTAGATGGTGCTCAAAGGCAACTTGATCTTCAAGGACTTGAACAGTTGCTGCCAGAGATGACTAGTAAAAATTATGTCTCTGTCAGTGACAATCACCAAGGGCATCCCATGCAATCTGAACACATTATCAGGAAATGCTCTTGCAACAGATTGCACTGTAATAGGATGTATCATAGCAATTAAGTGAGAGTACTTGGTGAATCTGTCAACCACTACCAAAATCAAGTTCTTGTGTTCACTTAGGCAACCCCTCCACAAAATCCATGCTCACATGTGCCCAAGCAAAATCAAGCACATGAAGTGGTTCCAATAATCCAGGGTAAGGAGTGTGCTCAGCTTTGTTCAACTGACAAACAGGACATTGCTTGACAAACTGCACTACATCTTGTTTTAAACCCTGCCAGTGAAAAATTAACTTCACTCTCTGATATGTAGCCCTCTCACCAGAATGGCCTCCCAACTCTGAATTATGGAATGTTTGGAGGATTTCCTGTCTAAGGTTAGAAGCAGATCCCACTACAATCTTGTTATGAAATCTCAATACGCCATTTTTGAAGGAGTAAGCAGAGGTATCAGATTTTCCCACAGTACATTCAGTAATGAGCTCCTTGATCTTACTATCCTGATGGTAGCTTGTTGTGACCTGTTTGACCCAAGTAGGAGAAGTGGCAGTTGCAGTTAAAGCATGAATCACATGTTTTACTCTAGATAATGCATCAACCACCTTGTTCTCCTTGCCTTTCTTGAATTCAATTGTAAAATTATATCCTAGCAACTTCAGCAACAGTTTATGTTGAATTCCTTCAGTAATTTTCTGTTCCTGAATATATTTCAAACTTTCCTGATAAGTTTTGATCACTAAGGATGTTGCCAAGAAATAATGCTTCCATTTCTTAACAGCTTCAATTATGGCCAAGGCTTCCTTGTCATAAGTGCTCATTGCAGCTGCTTTGGGGCCAATACTCTTGCTGAAGTAAGTAATAGGCTTTTCCTCTTGCATCAACACAGTTCCCAATCCATACCCACAAGCATCAGTTTCCAAAATGAAAGGATTGGAGAAATCAGGCAGTGCTAACACATGGGTGTTGGTAAGCTTGTTTTTCAGAGTCACAAATGCTTCTTGTTGCTCTTCTTTCCAGTAAAAACCCTCCTTCTTTAAGCAATCAAATAGTGGTCTACATATTACTCCATATCCCTGGATAAACTTTCTGTAATATCCACTTAGCCCCAAAAAACTTCTCAGTTCAGTTATAGTAGTAGGAGTTGGCCAATCTCTAATGGACTGTATCTTAGATGGGTTAGTAGAAACTCCCTCAGAGTTAACCACGTGACCCAAATACTCAATCTCTTGCTGACCAAAATAGCACTTTTCCATTTTTGCATATAACTTGTTTGCTTGCAATATATCAAACACCTGCTTTAAATGGTCCTTGTGTTCCTTCAAGGAAAAACTGAACACCAATATATCATCAAAGAAAACCACTACAAATTTGAGATGGCCAAACAGTAAGTTCATTAATGCCTGGAAGGAGGGAGGGCCATTAGTTAGTCCAAAGACATAACTAAAAATTCAAACAGTCCCATGTGAGTAGTAAATGCAATTTTTGGAATATCCTCCTCTGCCATTCTGATTTGGTGATATCCATTTCTGAGGTCAATTTTGGAAAAGATCTTTGCTCCTTTTAGTTGATCCAAAAGGTCCTCAATTACATGAATGGGATATTTATTCTTGATAGTTATAACATTCAATTTTCTGTAATCAGTGCATAACCTCCAAGATCCATCTATTTTCTTAACCAGTAGCACAGGAGAGGAAAATGGGCTTGTGCTAGGTCTGATTATCCCATTTTCAGTAGCTCTTTGATGATTTTCTACAAAATTTCTTTCTGATGGTGAGGAATTCTATAAGGCCTTTGGTTAACCACTTTGGTGCCTTCCACTAATGGAATTCTGTGATCACAAGGCCTGCTAGGAGGCAATTCAGTTGGCTCTTGAAACAACTATTCATACTGGTCCAACAGTGCCTGCAATTCAGTAGGAATTTCTGTACTAGCAGCTATAAATTCAGTACCAGAGGTTGTGAACAAGAAAAACCCACAAACAACTTGTTTTAACAGTTTTTCAGTGTTGTCCTTAGCTTCAGCTACAGGGGCCAAGGGAACAGTCTCATCCACAAATGTAATAAACTGCCCAGAACTGTCAGAAATTTTGATTTCCATTTTAATAAAGTCCATTTGTATTGGACTATATTTTCTGAGCCAATCAACTCCCAAAATCATGTCATATCCTTTCAGTTTTAACACTCTGAAGCTGTCAGTAAAAAGATGGCCTTGAATTTCATAGGGGCGGTCATTTGCTTGAAATTCAGTCCAGAGCACTCCCCCACTAGCAACCACTACCTTTATCTTGGGTGTAGGGCTTGTATTGACAGGTAATTTACTTGCCATTTCAGGAGAAATGAAGGTTGAAGTACTACCACTGTCCACCAGTGTTGTGGCAATTGTATTGCCTATCTTTACAGACAATATAAACGTATTTTTGGTTGCTCCTATTCCCATAGCAACATGCATTGACACTTTCAATACTGCTTCACCTGATGGTTGTTCCAGTGTTTCCAAATCAGGGTCATCAAAATATGTAACATAGATTGTCTTAGTATTTTCAACTTCCTCAGCTTGCAGTGCTTGGATCTGAGCTCTCTGGCTCATTTTACAGACCTGCCTATGACCTGGCAGCCATGGCTCTCTCCACTTATAACAGACTTGGTTTTTTTTTGCCTACTGAATAATAGTGCTTCTGTTTGGTGTGATAGTAGTTACAGGGGTTTTGGGCTGATCAAATATTACTTGCCTTCTTGGTTGAGGGACATAAGGTTTAGTCTGCACTACAGTAGCTGGTACCTGGGCTTTCTCCATCCTCCTAGCATACCACACTGCAGTCTGCATATCCTTAGGCCTGAAGCACTCCACATGACTTTTAATATATGGGTTAAGTCCTGCCACAAAGCTAGAAACATAATAATCATCAGGGATTCCGTGGTTTTCTTCTCATTATGTTCATTAGCTGCTCAAACTGCTCCACATATGCAAGAATTGTAGTAGTTTGTTGAGCTGCATGGAAGGAGTCGACAATGTCACTGCATGTAATCCACAGAAAATCTGTCAGAGATGTAAGAGCAAAACTTGTGCCATGGAACATTGCTAGGAGCAAATCCTGTTCCGCTCCACCATTGTACAACATGCCCTTTAAGGTAAGAAGCTGCCAATTCAGTTATGTGCTCAATAGGAGTTCTGGCTGCAGCAAAGTACTACTCCAAATTCTGAATCCAAGACTCTGGTTCCTGACCCTCAAATTCAGAGATGTTTAACTTAACTGGCTTTACTGTTAGCACATTTCTTCTTGCTTCAACAGGGAAATTGGGCCCTCTTCTGTACTGTTGATCCATAACCTCCTCCTCTTGACTTTCTTCTAGTTGGACTACATTGTTTGGTGCTGTTTCCTTACCCTGACCAAAATTTGGATGTCTGTAAGGGACTTTCAGAGTCCGATCCAGGTTGAGTTCTTTTCCAGTTTGATCTCGCAGAGTTGCATTTCCCAATCGGCAAAGGAGGTGCTTTCTCCGCATAGTTACTGATGGAGGAGTTGGAGCTTGGAGTTGCTTGGGTCGTCCAGGAGCTATTTGAGGAGATTGGTTGTTATTGTCCTTGATTTGGACACTTCCCTGACCTTCCTCTCTTTCTTCTCCAGTAACTGGCTCCGGATCCAACAACAAACGCCTGAAATTGTCTTGGATCTTGTCAAAAAAATTCTGCATCGTGGCGAAGTTTCTGTTCACTGTCGCCTAGAATTGATGAAACTCTTTGCGATCTTCTTATCTGTCACACTGCAACGTCTTGATGTCCAACTCCAGTGGCTCAAGCTGTAATTCAGCCATCGTGACCGAATCAGCCTTACCTGTCATCTTGACAACTTCAGAAAGTCGCCCCAGTGGTAGGGAGGGAGGCAATTCTCGTCGCCGCCGCCTACGCCGTCGCCTGCGCCCGCCTTCGCTGATACACGGTCAGATCGCAGGAGCTGGGGTTTTACTACCAGAGAAATTCTCCCTGGCAAGCAGACTGCAATTCCGACTGTATCCGAATTCTGCCACTCCGGCCGCCTCCTAATTACTCCGCCGCCCGATACAAGCGTGAAGAGGGATTTTACGGCCACAACCAACCCCAACACTGCTCAAATCCAAAACGCCTCTGAGGAAAGACTGGCCTCTGATACCAATTGTCAGAATCAGAGCTCTGATCTAAGCAATTTAACTCACACCCAAGGAAATTTAGCAGAAGAACAGAGAGCGATTAGCTAGGGTTCTTCTTGAAATTGGGGAAAGTTGGTACAGCACGCCACAGGCGGCTAGGGTTTACCCCCAAATCACAATGTCATGCCCTCTCAGGCACAGGTAGTTGGCTTTATAGCCATTGCAAGAAGAGAAAAGTGAAAGAAACTAGAAACAGAGCACATGCTCTTGTCGGAGCAGCTACAGCTATGTCTCAAGCATCGCCCGCCCTTGGATAGTAGATTGACAGAGGAGAGCTGCCCACTTGATCGAACCGTTATCTCCGCTTCAGAGCCACACGATGACAGATCTACGGCTACAGTGACTTCCGGCACGCTGGAACAGGGGAATGATACGAACTGGGCCTGAATTGCAAATAGTTGCACAAGAATCCATGCATCATGTTTAAATTTTGTTAAACTTGAAATGGGGATGTTCAAACCCTAGCACCAAATAGATTTCAACTAGGCTCAATTTGATATCTTTTCAATGAACCCAAAGTGCCTCCAAAAATGTTCATGATTTTTGATGAAGGTGAAAACCTCTGCAAAAAAAATGATGATCATATTTCTATGACATTCTGGATTTTTTGAATTAACTCATATTGTATTTGAATTGGGGCATTTAAATTCCATAAATGTTTTAAATGCTCTAATAATTCGGAAACTAGTTGAGGGTTGTTGGGAATAATTTCACCAGTGCCCACAAATATTTTCAGGAGTTTTAAAAATGGTTTAGTATTTTTACTAAATCGAAACAAAACAGAATAAATAGAAAAATAGAACAAATTAGAACTAGAGGGAGAGAGAACTGACCTGGCCTTACCTGGTGGCCCAGCTTCGCGGCCCATCCCACTAGCCTCCTCCCTATGGTCTTCCTGCCCTGCCAGGAGGACGAAGGCGCGTGCTCGCCACACGCGTCCACGCGCAAGGCCACCTCCTGCCTCTCTGCTAGCTCCCCGACGCCCTACGCACGCCACGCAACCCGTGGAACCCTCTCGGCCTCCCCCTGGTGCTCCTCCCCCTCCTCTACTCTCTCCCTTCCACGCACCCGAGCATGCTCAACATCTCCGTCGCCGCCAACGCGTCCCCCGGCCATACCTCGCCTTGCCGACGCGCCAAGATGCTCCGCCGCTTAATCCTCGACCTCCTCACCGAGCGACGCCTGCTGAAGCCCGCCGCCGACTACGTCGCCTTCTTCAACCTCCGGCCGTGAAATCGCTGGTGACCTTGCGCTCACCTCGCTGCGACCCCAAGCCTGCTAAGCCTCTCTTCCGAACCACCATGAGCTCACGATCCTTTTCCCCCATCTCCCATCGTCGTTTTCCTCACCTAGGCCATAGATTCGCCAGAGCCGTGAGCTCCTCGCCGCCGGTGATGATGCAGCCATGGCCACGATCGCTACAGCATGTGTCCGAGCACATCAGTGTGCTCAAGACATCTCCGCCAACCCATAGCCACCAGCAGCTCCCCCTCCCATAGTGTGTAGCACTGAACCCGACTGCTCACGACCTCCGACCGCCGCCCAAGTGTTCGCCATTGGTGAACCAGACCACCCCGCGACCCCCTCACGCTCCCCTCGATGCAGGCGAGCGCAAGCTTGCCTCCAGTGCCCTCGGCGCGTCCAGCCGTGGCTGGAAATGGCCGGCCGACGAGTGCCACGGCGCTCCGGTTAGCGCTGGTGATAGCCGCTGAAGTGGCCTTGTCATTAGCTGCTAATGACCCTGCTAAACACCCTTAGTGCCACTGCTATGTGGCCCTGTGCCTGTTTAGTTTAATTTAATTTTCTGTTTAGACTAGTTCATAACCCAGTGGGACCCACACATCAGCATTGACTGTGCTGACGTGGCCATTGACCGGCCCCACCTGTCTGTGACTCGAGCCAGCACTGCGAGACTGACCAGTGGGACCCACTGGTCAAGTTTGACCTGGACCGCGCCTGTTGACTTGCTGATGTCACACCGACGTCATGCTAATGCAGTAAAGTTTTTCTGGGATTTTAAATAAATAAGAAATGATTTATTTATTTCAGAAAATAGCCAAAACTTCTAAAAATCATATAAAATCAACCATAACTCCAAATGAAATAAATTATATATGAAAAATGATCAAAAAAATATGAGGAATCTGTTTATGGCGTTGTCATGCATGTTTGACCAACCTAAAGTTGCTGTATATGACAATTTTATTAAATGGCATTTGAAATGCCTTACATGGAGTTTGAATTTGGACCCTTGATTCAAACCAACTTCTTTTAATCTGGTTGCTAGCTGCATTAGCTCAAATCACTGCATATTGCCATGTCATGATCATGCACCATATTGTTGCATTGCATTGATTGTGTTCCTTCACTGTTTCCGGTATTTGTCCCCTCTCAGTAGACGTGGTTCCGACGATGAGATTGATGACACCAATGAAGAACTATACTATCTTGTAAGTGCTGTGCCAAAGAAAACCCCTTGTTCATTCTGATACAATCCCACTCTCTCGCTCTTGCTCTCTTTTACTGCATTAGGAAAACAACAATTTATCTATTACATGTTGCGGTAGTTGAACCCCTTTCCTCTGCATGACCTGTCATTGCCACAGTAAATAGATGAAACCCACAAGCATGAGTAGGAGTTGTTTGAGCCCTGGTTTGCCTACTCATTCAAGCTTGTTCCTCATGCCTGCTACTTCGTAGAGTTGAGTCAGGTCTGATTCATCAGGGATGAATTGGAATGGTGTGAACATGTCCTACTGTTGAGAGCGAAGTGTGTGGAAATGATTTGGTAAAGGTAGCGGTGAGGCCATGTAGGAGTACATATTGGGTTGTCTAATTGAAGCCGTCCTCAGGAACTGAGTTATGTGTTTGTGATCCATGAACAACTACTACCACTCATTGGGATCCTTAATTGACCCTCTCGACTTATTAACTGCCCATGTCCTCTCTCTGGGAGTTGCAACTAGTTTCTGGTGTTTGTAGGATGCTGGAGGTCGTGCACAACACTAACCCGAGGGGTGGGCTGTGATGCGGTAGGCACATGGCCCGGTGTACCGAGTCTCCCGTTTGGTGACCCGAGAACCCTGCACACATCTTTCGGGGCCGTATGTGGAAACCTTGGTCGGACTCCCTGCGGATGGAACCTGAATAGGCGATAAACCTGGACTAGGGACCTGTGTGGTTAGTCAGGTCATGCCCGACACCCTTACCAGGCTACCGCTTGAACGTTGCCGAGATACATGACGTGTACATGGCGGTAAGTGGCGGGAGCGTGTGTGAATACGTACACCCCTGCAGGTTTAACATCATCTATTCGAATACCCGTGTCCGGGGTAAAGGACCTTTGGGTTGCTTATACAGTTCATAGACAAGTGAAAGTGGATACTCTAAAATGCGCAAGATAAGCGTGAGTGCTATGGATGGCGTTCTCGTAGGGAGACGGGAGTGGATCCATAGTGGTGTATTTATTGGTGAATATGTGGACTCGTGTGTGCCACCTCGAAGAGTTACTTGCAGACGTAGTTCAGGATAGCCACTGAGTCAAAGCTGGCTTGCTGCAGTTAAACTCCACCACCCCCTTTGTTGATACTGATGCATATGTAGTTAGTTCTGATGTAAATCTTGCTGGGTACATTTCTACTCACATTTGCTTAATTTATGTTTTTGCAGAGAGACTTCAGTCTCACTAGTAGTTCCACGTGGACTTCAATGTTTATATTGTTACCTCAGCTACGATCTTGTGCCCTCGGCAAGGTATTGTAGATAGTCAGGCTTCTGAGTCTTTTTCATTTGTAGTTGTCTGTACTCAGATAAATTAAGCTTCTGCATGTGCTCATTGCTTGTATGACTTGAATGCTGGGTCATCAGACCCATGTTTGTAATATCGGGCTCCTCGGAGCCTAATGAATAAATACTTTGAGTCGTAGAGTTTTGTTGTGATGCCATGTTGTATTTGCACATACCGAGCATATTGTGTGTATGTTATTAAAACGCTTGGTATGTGTGGGATCTGACAACCTAGTTGTTTATTATTGGTAGCCTCTCTTACCAGGAAATGTCTCCTAGTTCTTTCACTGAGCCATGGTAGCTTGCTACTGCTCCGGAACACTTAGGCTGGCCGGCATGTGTCCTTCTTCGTTCTTGGGTATGTCCCTTCGGGGAAATGTCATGCGTTGTTCCTTTATGTCCTTGTAGCTTGCTACGACTGGGGTTCAAACGTTGATGACCGACACGTTCGTTGTTGGGTCATGTATGCTTGTCCCTATAAGTTAGTGCCACTTTGGATTCACGACTAGTCATGTCGGCCTGGGTTCTCGGTCACATGGATGCTAGCGACACTATCATATACGTGAGCCAAAAGGCGCAAACGGTCCCGGGCCAGGTAAGGTGGCACCTGTGGGAATACCGTGCGTGAGGCCACAAAGTGATATGATGTGTTACATGCTAGACCGGTGTGACTTAGGATCGGGGTCCTGACAATATATATATATATATATATATATATATGTATATATACATATATATATATATATATATATATGTATATATATATATATATGTATGTATATATATATATATATATACAGACGGTCTATTCTGCTAATATTAGCGTAATAACTATTCTGCACACCGCTTCCACACTGCACGCTGGACTCAAGTGCAGTGCATCTTCTTGACAACGAGCACTGCAATATAGACTAGTGAACTTCGCGTCGGAAAAAACTGCACACAGTGTTTTTTCGGTACTATTTTCGCTCTAATTTTTTGATTGTTTATCGGGATGAGGCGTATAATATATTGTTGAAAAGCTATGGATTAGGCGCAACTTCGCTATGTTGAACACTTTTCGAGATTCCTCGCAGTTTAAGAGCAGTTTCAAAAACGGCGCGGCCGATGACGAGTGGCAGCGAACGTATTTTCGTGATTTTTTCTAAACCGCTCATCAGAATAAAGCAAATGATACGCCGTTGGAAAGATATCGTCAAGGCGCATCTTTTTCATATCTATTATGTTTTCCAATTCGCTACGGTTTAAGAGCAGTTTCAAATTTACTAAATCGCAGAATTACATTTTTTTGAAATTTTTGCAATTTTCGGTACTGTTTTTGCTCTAGTTTTTGAACCGTTTGTCGAAACGAGGCGTGTAATATGTCGTTGGAAAGCTATGGACAAGGCGCAACTTTCATATGTAGAAATGGTTCTGAGATTCCTTACGGTTTTTAGTTAATTTTGAAAATCATGCGGCTGACTACAAGAGGCAGCGGCCGATTTTTGAGAAATTTTTACAAACCGCTGGTCGAAATGATTCAAATTGTACGCAGTTGAAAAGATATCATCGAGACACAACTTTTTCATGTAGAACGCTCCCTCTAATTCCTTACGGTTTAAGAGCAATTTTAAAATTACGTATGCGGACATCGTGTTTTTTTGGCGACACCCAAATCAGCGAGTGTACGTCATCCGGATGTAAAACCGCACTGCATCGGATTTAAAACCGCATCGCATCGTATGCAAGTGAACTTCATGATTTCTTTTGTCGAACGTAAATTTTTCTCGCATTTAGTTTTTGTTGTCTTTTTTCCAGATTTTTTTATGAACTAGAGTGGACCGTAGAGATGAGGCAAGTGAACCGCGACAAATATCGTAGTGGACCGCATTATTTTTTAATTGTTTCGCTAAAAAAATTCGCACTTCCGCTGAGCAAAGCGCAAGTGAACGGCATCACTCTCAAAAACGAACCACATCCGAGGACCAAACGGACTGCAGACGTTGATTTAGCCAACTGATTTTTGAAACACGAAACATTTTTTGCATTTCATACATAGGGATAATGAAACATATTCTTTTTACAGAAACTGAGTGCACTTCAAAAAAAATCTCCAAAAAAATGCAAAACATGGATGAAGTGAACTCAGCTGCCCAACTTTATCATAAAAAATGTACTCCACGCCCATGCCCCAAGGAGAAACACCGCCGCACTGCACCACCTCAAAATACAAACAAAAGTCAAGTAGTGGACTGCATGCCCGTGCTTCCTAAACCACGAGCCACTCGCCAACGAGCTGCATGTCTTCGACGAAGAAGAATTCACTGACGCCCATACTACAAGGTGGCGTGGAGTCGAGGAGTACTCGAGGAGGGCACACACCCACTACACTGCACGCTGGAGTCATTGTGCACTGCATCACCATGGTCATGCTGCTCGAGTGGCGGAGTATCAGCCAATCAAACTTCAAACAACATTTACACTGAACCACATCTGAGCATCACAAAAGGTCGTCGCTGAAGCAGTGCACTCAGCAGGTGCATGTAGCCATCATCGGCTCCCCACGGAGTACACTTCCGTACTGTGAGTCCAACATCAACGGGATTCGTCAGTAGCAAGTGCTCCTTCACCTAAATGGGTTGACAGAGGCTACCTATGGGTGCTGGACACCAACCGCATTGTGCCAACCGCGAGCCGCTCGCTAGTGAGCTGCAAGTCCTCGCTGAAGAAGTTTTTGTTGCCGCGTCGTACTGCAAGGTCACGTGCCGCCCACCTTCAGTGGTCGCTGCCTGTGACTCGCTCGTCGTCCTCCTGGTGGATGCTGGGGAAGAAGAAAGGAGTTAGAATGGGGGGAACCGGAGACAGAAGTGGCTGTTGGGCCAGATCCGGCAGCCATGGTGGTGGATTGAGAGAGGGTGGCTGTTGGAATGCGACATGACCTGCAGAAGGGGAGAACAAGAGAAAGCCGCGCCGCCAAATTTTTCTGCACGCAAGTGCTTTGCGAACTGCACAAGAGGAGTAGCTGTGGATTGCAAAAATTCCTCATTGTATGCACTTGTATGCAAGCACGCACTACCGGACTGCACAATCAGCGGGCTATGAGCTGCACGCGTTGGAAACATGGACCGCGGGCGACCTTCAGTGACGTGGACTGCACCATTTGTGGACGGCCACACACTGCAGTGGCCGGAGGTAGGCACTGCACGCGGGGCTCGCTCCACCTCCAAGCTGGTCGTGCATCTGCTGGAGATCAGCCCAGCCGGCGGCGCCGACCAAACCTCCCCTAACCCCAGATCCATAGATTCCAGATCGCCCCGGCGGGAATCAGGTGGCAACGCTAGAGGAAGGTGGTGGGTCGGGCTGCCGTGGTGGTTGGTGGATGTTGTGGATCAGGGGCGCACCGGATCCGGGCGAGGTGGTCCGTCGGCGAAGGCTTGCGGGCGCTGGGTGAGCGCGATCAGACGTGGGATGGCGTGTGGTGCCCGGGCTCATCGCGGGTGGCGGATACGCACGGGGGGCGGTGGTGGGTGGCTCACGGCGCCGGGGATCGTCGAATCTGCAGGTGGCAGGCAACGGGATCCAGCGGCGAAGGAGTGTGGCTGCTTTGGCCTGGTCAAGGCGGTAGCACCCCGTGCTGGAGGACGGTGGAGGGGATCGCCGGGCGGAACTGCTGCCCGCGGCGTAGGAAGTCTAGGTGGACCCGTGGATGGTGCGGGAGGGGATTGGGGGCTACTGTGGTGAGATGTGTCAGGGAGGTTGGGTCGTGAGATGTGCGGGGAAGAAGGTGGGTAGTGCGGGGGTGGATGCGCTTAGGGGGTTGGGGGTGGGACGGTACGTGGTGGATGTGGTTCCGGTCGGGGACGAAGGAGTGTTATCAGAATAAGCCGGTTGATGTGCAGAATAAGGTCTTAAGGGGTGTTATCATAATAGACCCACCCTATATATATATATATATACATAAATATTCTGATCACAACCTAAACTTCCCGTGTAACGCGCCTGAACTTCACTGTGTACGAACCCAAACTTCTGGCTATCTTCACAACCGTGGCTTCCCCCGCGAATTATTCTGGTTGGTAGTGTTGTCTCGGATGTGACTGTAATCCAGATACTCATACCTGCATCTAAATGCTCGTTTTGATTTGTAATTTTGCATTTTGGCGGATTCACTCTCGGGGCGGATGAACCTGTGTCTTTTTATAAGTTTAATGCATTCACTAGATGTTCTAGAACCTCCAACATGATGGGAATTTGGTGTAAGTACGAGTTTCATGGACAATTTGTCGTTAATTTCAACGGATTTGATTTCGGGCTCTGTGTTCTTCGTCCGCGGGAGTGGTTCCGCGGCTTCTGTGGATTTGTTATTTTTATTTGAATATAGAGGGTGGATTTGATTGCAGTAGTGAGATTGGACCATTCATGCGTTCTTAATTTGATCGGGCAGGCGAATACACCCCTGAAATCGGGCGATTGGAACTCGTGTCGGCCCGTGCTGGTTTCGGTTCTTCAATGAGACAGCTTGGTTGATTTATCGTTTTGATGTCGTAGCTAATAGGATATCGTTCGAGGTCGCGGACTAAGAAGGTGTAGTCACCAAAGTGATTAAATCTGAAAAGCAAATTCGATAATGCGTATTTTTTAGTGATTCTACTGTCTGTGTTACAGAGTTGGACTTGTGCACCTTTTGTGCTTGAACTTCCCTCATTTTAATGCATGTTTTTGGGTGATGCTGCAATACGATCTGTTTGGTTGGTGTTGTTATAAAAAATTTGTGTATGTTTTTTTGTTTCTCAGAGTACTCATATACGTAAATGTGGAGCTAGTCCATAGATACACAAATCATCCTTTTTTTATATTTATTCTGTCTTCGGGACTAGTTTTTTGGATCATCCACATTCTGTGGTAGTAGTTGGACTTCTATGGTACCAGTGATTGAACTTCCCTATTTCCACATTGCAAGGTGGTGCAACATCGCGCTCTATTTTTTTTGTAATTTTCAATTTTCTAATTTGGGTTTTAGTTTGTTCCGTGGCAACTATGGGATTATTCCCAAATATGCATGCATACCTTACTTTTTTTTGTAACATGTTTGCATACTTCAAACAGAGGTACAACTTTAGTATGTGTTTAACGTGAACTTACAAGATTTTTGCTTCTGTATAATTTGTCTTTCTACATGTTCATTTGATGTTTTTTCAAAACACCGAACTTCTGTGTTTTTACAACTTGAACTTCCTTTATTTAGAACATTTGATTAGTTAACTTACGCCTTGTGCATTTTGTTTCTTCGACACTAAACATTATTATTCCTAATGTGCTTCTTTCTTGGTTTTTATGTCACACCAAAACTTTTCATGCATGCAGGTCCATCTTTTTGGCATTGATATTCCAGGACAGATTACATTCCAGAAATCAAAAACCCTTACTAGATTTCTTCTGCAATTTGTTGTAACTAGTGCGTAAGTGTGGAGCTGGACCACAGGCACATGCATCCTCTTTTCCCTTAGTCTATCTTTTGGTATAGTTGTTTGATCATCCACTATCTTCAGTAGAATCTGGACTTCTTTTTTCTTAATGGTTCAACTTCTGGTTTTGGAGATAGCACTCCACATTTGCAAGGCGAAGGTGCATGATGCTATATATTTTGTTTGTTTGGTTTTGTTTGTAATTTTAATTCTCCAGATGTTTTTTAGACTTTTGTCTCGTGAGCAATCATGGGATTAGCCCAAGTATGGGCCGAGACAGGAACGAGCCGGAGCAGGCGACGACGCGGTGTGCCGCGTCGTTGCATGCGGAGGCGAGTCCGTCACATTCATGATCCCACTATCTATCTTAGGATTTTTAGGGTTTAGGGTGCGTGCGGTGGGGGTGGAGATAGAATAACCGCATTGCGTCCTGTCAAATCCTAGCGCGCAGCAATGCGGTAGCGCGAGGCCGAGCACGGGGGAGGGGGGTCGGGACCCCCTCCCCTCCCTCCTGTGAGGCCGAGACAACAACGAGCCGGAGCAGGCAACGACGCGGCGTGCCCCGTCGTCGCATGCGGAGGCGAGTCCGTCACATCCATGACCCCACTATCTATCTTAGGGTTTTTAGGATTTAGGTGCGGCGGTGGCGGTGGAAATGTAATAACCGCAGACAAGGCCCCTGTCAATCCTAGCGCAAAGAATGCGGTAGCACGAGGTTTGAGCAGGGGAGGGGGTCAGACCCCTCCTCTCGCGAGGCCGAGAGAGGAACAAGCCGGAGCAGGCGACACGCGGCGTGTCGCGTCGTCACATGCAGAGGCGAGTCCGTCACATCTGTGACCCCACTATCTATCTTAGGGTTTTTAGGGTTTAGGGTGGGGGTGGAAACAGAATAACCGCATTGTATCCTTTCAAATCCTAGCGCGCAGCAATGCGGTAGCGTGAGGCCAAGCAGGGGGGAGGTGGGGTCGGGACCCCCCCTCCCCTCCCCTTGTGAGGCCGAGACAGGAACGAGCCGGAGCAGGCGACGACGCGGCGTGTAGCATCGTCGCATGCGGAGGCGAGTCCGTCACATCCGTGACCCCACTATCTATCTTAGGGTTTTTAGGGTTTAGGGTGCGTGCGGTGGGGGTGGAAACAGAATAACCCCATTGCGTCGTGTCAAATGCTAGCAGCAAGAATGCGGTAGCCTTGAGGCAGCAGGGGAGGGGGGTCAGACCCTCCCTCGCGAGGCCGAGACAGAACGAAGCCGGAGCAGGCATTTACACGGCGCGTCGCTGCCGTCGCATGCGGAGGCGAGTCCGTCACACCGTGACCCCACTATCTATCTTAAGTTTTCTAGGGTTTAGGGTGCATGCGGTGGGGGTGGAAACAGAATAACCGCATTGCGTCATGTCAAATCCTAGCGCGCAGCAATGCGGTAGCACGAGGTCGGCGGGGGGAGGGTGGGACCCTCCCTCCCCTCGCGAGGACGAGACAGAACGCGGAGCAAAGCGCGACGACGCGACGTGCCGTGTCATCGCATGCGGAGGCGAGTCCATCACATCCGTGACCCCACTATCTATCTTAGGGTTTTCAGGGTTTAGGGTGCGTGCCGTGGGGGTGGAAACTGAATAACCGCATTGCGTCCTGTCAAATCCTAGCGCGCAGCAATGCGGTATCGCGAGGCCGAGCAGGGGGGAGGGGGTCGGGACCCCCCTCCCCTCCCCCTACGATGCCGAGACAGGAACGAGCCGGAGGAGGCGACGATGCGGCGTGCCGTGTCGTCGCATGCGGAGGCGAGTCCATCACATCCGTGACCCCACTATCTATCTTAGGGTTTTTAGGGTTTAGGGTGCGTGCGGTGGGGGTGGAAACAGAATAACCGCATTGCGTCCTGTCAAATCCTAGCGCGCATCAATGCGGTAGCGCGAGGCCGAGCAGGGTGGAGGGGTCGGGACCCCCCTCCCCCTGCGAGGCCGAGACAGGAACGAGCCGGAGCAGGCGACACGCGGCGTGCCGCGTCGTCACATGCGGAGGCGAGTCCGTCACATCCGTGACCCCACTATCTATCTTAGGGTTTTAGGGTTTAGAGTGCGTGCAGTGGGGGTGGAAACAGAATAATCGAATTGTATCCTGTCAAATCCTAGCGCGCAGCAATGCGGTAGCGTGAAGCCGAGCAGGGGGAGGGGGGGTCGGGACCCCCTTCCCTCCCCTTGTGAGACCGAGACAGGAACGAGCCGGAGCAGGCGACGACGCGGCGTGCCTCATCGTCGCATGTGGAGGCGAGTCCGTCACATCCGTGACCCCACTATCTATCTGAAGGTTTTTAGGGTTTAGGGTGCATGTGGTGGGGGTGGAAACAGAATAACCGCATTGCGTCATGTCAAATCCTAGCGCGCAGCAATGCAAGAGGGAGGTCGGCGGGGGGAGGGGTGGGGACCCCTCCTCCCCGCGAGGACGAGACAGAACGAAGCTGAGCCGGGCGACGACGCGGCGTGCCGTGTCGTCGCATGCGGAGGCGAGTCCATCACATCCATGACCCCACTATCTATCTTAGGGTTTTCAGGTTTTAGGGTGCATGTGGTGGGGGTGGAAACAGAATAACCGCATTGCGTCATGTCAAATCCTAGCGCGCAGCAATGCGGTAGCGGGAGGCGGCGGGGGGAGGGGTCGGGACCCTCCTCCCCTGCGAGGACGAGACAAGAACGAGCCGGAGTCGGCGACGACGCTGGGCGGCCGTGTCGTCGCATGCGGAGGCGAGTCCGTCACATCCGTGACCCCACTATCTATCTTAGGGTTTTTAGGGTTTAGGGTGCGTGCGGTGGGGGTGGAAACAGAATAACCGCATTGCCTCCTGTAAAATCCTAGCGCGCAGCAATGCGGTATCACGAGGCCGAGCAGGGGGGAGAGGGGTCGGGACCCCCCTCCCCTCCCCCTGCGAGTCCGAGACAGGAACGAGCCGGAGGAGGCGAAGACGCGGCGTGCTGCGTCATCGCATGCGGAGGCGAGTCCATCACATCCGTGACCCCACAATCTATCTTAGGGTTTTTAGGGTTTAGGGTGCATGCGGTGGGGGTGGAAACAGAATAACCACATTGCGTCCTGTCAAATCCTAGCGCGCAGCAATGCGGTAGCGCGAGGCCGAGCAGGGAGGGGTCGGGACCCTCCTCCCCCTCGCGAGGCCGAGACAGAACGAAGCTGGAGCAGGCGACGACGCGGGCGTGCCGCTGGCTGCCGTCAGATGCGGAGGCGAGTCCGTCACATCCATGACCCCAGTATCTATCTTAGGGTTTTTAGGGTTAGATATGAACTTCATCTGTATTTGTACTTGAACTTCTTATTTTTCTTTCTTTAGGGTTTATTAATTCTTATTCATTTACTTCTTTTATTAGAGTACTTGAACTTATGTTCTTTATTTTTTTGAACTTCTTTTCTCTTGGTTTTTTAGGGGCGTATTTATGTATGTATGTTTCTTCCTTTAGTTGTGCATTTGCCATCTATTTTTGGTTTTGAGGATATCAGCTGTGCTGTTTTGTGATCTTATCTCATTATAATAGATGCATTCAAATGGTGCATATATTTATCTACACGTGTATTTACTATTTTAGCCGTTGGGGGGTAAAACTGTAAATTTAGTGGCGCTGCAATTCCCACGAGAGAGATGCATTAAGTGAGCATTTCCCATCGCCACCATCTATCAGAAAACCCATCTCCCCCTCCCCGTGTCGCCGTGACTCTCCTCTCCGTCGCTCCGCTGTCTTCCTCGCCTCCAACTCCCGATTTCTCCGCCTGTCCCCCGCCTCGTGGCCGAGTAATCCCACGCCCCCACTCCTATTTCTCCCCCACGCCCCGCTCTCTCTCGCCCAGCACGCTCTCTTCTGCTCTGAAGCGAGGGCGGCAACTGCCTGCTCGGTTGCAAGGTGCGCCATGGGGAGTGGAAGAACCGGCGCGGATTCGTGCGTGCGGGGGTCGTTTGGAGAGGTACAAGTGTTGCCCCCCTCCTAATGCTTGCTTCTAGTTTCGCAGATCTATCGAGTCTGCCTCCTGTGTGCTCTCGCGTCCGCGTCCTACACTCTTCTTCTGATGGTTTGGTGGGAGATTAGGTAGGGTTCTTGTGCGTGTGGTGGGTGGATTCCATTCCCCCATGGTCAGATTTGTCTATGAGATGCTTGTGTGTGCTATTTTATCCGTTCAGAGATGAGTGGATTTCATTTCCCATTTGGTGATTTTAGCATTCAGATGCATGTAAGAGAGGGTGTGGTGTGATGGTTGATGGAAAATCTGATGTATATAATTGTCTTAGTATTGTTTATTTCGAAGTCTAGATTGTGTGTGTCACATGCTATTTAGCTTATGGATTCTTTTTTTGTTTGTGCTTGCCTATATGTGCCACTGTTCATGTTTTCATGCTTGTTGATATGTTCTAGTTGTTTCATCCTAGGGTTTCATTTAGTAGTTTTTTGAATTTTTTTATTATTTTCTACCTGCTAACTATATGCAATCAATCCCCTGTTTTTAGCAGGTTGTTCTAGTGTTTGGAGTTGCATTCATCAAGGCGGTTGTGTTGTCATGGCTTCAAAACCTTCTCCAGGTATCTTAATGTAGTTGTATATTGTATTTTAAATAGCATTATTCTCAAATATGTCTGCCCATATCTTCACTTAGTATTCATGTTGGACTGCCATTCTTAATAGTGTGAACTTCTAGGAATGGTTATGTGTATGCTTTTTACCATTAGTTTGAGTTAGTAGAGTGTTTTCTTACTTTGTAGTTGATGATTTTCCAGGTGAAACTTTGTCACCAAGTGTTGTTGGACTTCCCAGATGTTTCATTTTTGTAGTGTATATCTTTGTTTTTTTTGTTATCATGTTGATGGTATCAATATTTTGTTTGCCTGTAAAATACTGTTTGTGGTAATGCTACGTCTTTTTTATGTGCTACTTGCTTGGGTCACATAGTTGAACTTCTGGTTTTAATTATTGTTTGATTGTAATGAAATTTGGTTGAACTTCTGTTATGCACATTTTGTTTTACTGCTTTGTTATGTATCGTTGAACTTCTGGACATTCATGATATATGTAGTAGCCCCTCTGGTGTAGATTGTTTTATATTTAGTTTGTAGATTTTTAGTTTGTTTTTTGTGTTTACTGCTTTGTTAGGTATTGTTGAACTTCTTGATATTGGACATTGTTGTAAAAGTAGAAGTCCCTTTGGTGTAGGATTGCGGATTAGAACTCAGGTGGCTTTTTACTTGCATTTTTTGTAGTTGGTGATGAGTTGAATAGTTCTGAAAAAAATGCCTGCGATCAAGATGGAGCTTCAGAGGTTAATACTGATACTCCAATATCTGATGCGGCTAAATCACCCATTATCCCTTTGAATGTGATTACCGAGGTTGCTTCGAGCCTTGAGAATTTTTCAAGCCTCGAGGATCTTGCTTCTGCATCTCTTGCTTCACCTAGTATGTGAAACCCCTTTTCTTTTCATTTTAAAGTTTTGAGCCATGTTTTTATAGCTTGTTCATGTCGTTTGTTTTTGTTTTTGTTCCTGACTTTTTTTTATTTTTTGCTTCGATTTTTTGTGTTCTTTGCAGATGTGTCCATAGAGGAGGAAGCTATGAACACCATCAACAATGTTTTATCTGAATTGGGTTTATCAGAAACCCCTGCTGTTGCTGAGGAGGGGGATCCGTCAGTCAAAGGTTGTGATTCTGTTCCGGATCCTTTGTGCTCTTTTCAGATGTCAGAGACGCAGTCGCAGTCTGTTGATGGCACATAACCTGTCACGCAACCCGAGGATGTGCCTCTTTAGCTTCTCCTGGAGGACCAACGTAAGAGGAAGAAGCAAGAAGATTTTGACAAGAAGAGGGCGGCCCGCCTTGAGAAAGGTTCTGATGTTCCTGGATCTGTTCATGCGGCTGAGCTCACTGTTGAGGAAGACGTGCCGCGTGGCAGTGATGGCACGGTTGTCCCTGTTAAGAAGATAATCAAGTAGACTGCTGCGAGGAAGCTAGTAGTTGGTGAAGTTACTCCTCGGAGGAGCCCACGTGTTTCAAGGCCTGCAGAATTTGTTGAAGATGAAGTCTTAGGCCTTGGTGGTACGCCACGCCGTAGTCCTCGTGTGCTTGCCACTGCCGCGCCTACACCTTCTCCGCATGGTGCTGGTGCATCTGGTAAGGGGAAGAAATGCGGCGTGAAGCGCAAGGTTCCACCTGCAAAGGTCAACAAGGGTGTGAAGAAGCGTTCTCGTGTTAATATAGAGGACAAGGATGATGCTGATATCAATGCCTATGATGAGGACGATGACGATGATGATGCTGCCGCTAATCAGGTATGAATGTCTCATGTTTACTGTTTTTAGAGCATTTGTCGCTATTGCAGTAGTTTTATTGTTTTTAGCACTGCCTTGGCGTACATAGCTTACCTTCTGCTCCATATAGATGAATAAATTAGCCGACGTGCTTTGCTTGTATGGTATTACTGCCTTTGTGTACATAGTTGGACTTCTGGGTATATACATGAAGAAATTAGCTTAACTTGTTGGTATACATGTTTGATTACTGCCTTAGTGTATATGGTTAAACTTCTGCTTTTTAAATTTCCAACATTTTTGAAAGCATGTTAACTTGTGTTCATACATGGTTGTACTGCCTATGTAGACATAGTTGGACTTCTGAGATACATGTTTGATTACTGCCTTGGTATACATGGTTGAACTTCTGCTTTGTAAATTTCCAACAATTTGAAAGCATGTTAACTTCTGGTCATACATGGTTGTACTGCCTATGTAGACATAGTTGGACTTCTCAGATGTAGTGCATATGTACTCATTAGTGGAATTTTGGTGAAGGTTGTGTGTCTCATTGTTCTTCCTTTTTTCCTTGTCAATGTATTTTTTTCAGTATCAGCTTGTGCAGCGGCCTGAGAGGAGGAAGATAGGAGGCAAAGCGCCCGAAGAAGGTGGCCAAGGAGGAGGTAAGGCGAAACGTTTTAACAAGACGGTTCGCTGCTCACTGAAAGAGGTCAAGACGTGTGCGGAAATGCTACAACTTAGGCACAAGATGAGGGTTATCAATGCTGGTTTTGGTTGTGTGTTTGACTTGAAGGTTGATTCCAACATTTCTCGTCCTTTGATGGGCAACATCTACACGAGGATTCACCCTTCAACCATGATTTTGGACATGGGTGAGGTGAACAAGCTTATACGTATTACAAGTGATGCTATTCACCATCTCTTTGGGTTCCCTCAAGGTAATCGTACCCCCCCATAGGCCCTCGAATGATGGTTTCGATGATCTTGTTATGAGGTTGAAGGTCAAGCTTGGGTATGCTAGGAGTGACGACATCAAGACAAAGGATTTGCGGAATATCCTTGCTGAACTTGTGAAGGATGAGACGAAGGATGATCTTGCTCTGCAGGTGTTTTACCTTATTGTTTTCATGAAGGTGGTTATCCCTGGAACGTCTACACGAGTGTCCAGGGAGGCAGCAATGGACGAGAAACTTGTGTTTGAGGACATGGCAGACATGGACTACTGCCAGTTGGTTGTTGACGATATTCGGAGTGCTGTTGTTAGGTATCAGCAAGGTACTAGCAGAGGAAAAGCTGTCACAGGCTGTGCCATCGCGCCGCTTCTTATGTATCTGGACTGCCTTATCATTGGCAAGACGCCTAATATTGACTTGAGTACCCCTCGCATCAATTTCATGTATCAGGACAAGCTTCTTGAGCTTTCTACAGCTGACTTGGTCACGAAGGGTGATGATGACCCAGCCAACTGGGTGTTTGGGAGACTGCCTGTGAGTGTTTCTATGCATTATTCTTTCCTGTGTAGTTTAACTTGAACTTCTGGTATTGTCTTGTATATTTTTCGTTCCCATGTTCCTTCATTTGTTTTCTAACGCGTTGACTTTTGTGTTTGTATCCAGTGGAAGATATAGGCTGAGGTTGTGTTCTTTAGGGTTATTGAACGTCATGTTCTAACAATGCCTTGTTCTGCCGGCCTAGGGAGTGGAACTTCCCCAAGATTTGAATTCTCCCGGGATGTTAGTACCGGTGCCCCCTGTAGATCCAGGAGGTTCTTTTGCCCGTATGAGTGTTGCAGGTGGTGTTTCTTTCGGAGAATTTTGTTTGAAGCTGCCAATGTTTCTCTGGTTAGGATTGACAGACTTCTTGAAACTGTTTGTGGGGAGTTGGCTCGTGTTCCTTCAACTGTTGAGCGTCTTAGTCGCATTGATGGGATTCTTCCTCCCGGACACGGATTTGATGTTGAGTCTTCGAAGGGGTCTTATTTATTGAAGCTAAATTTCTTGAAGAGCTTCGTCAGAGCACTTCCCACCTCCGGACTAGCGTTGGGCTGTTCAAGGAAATGCAGGATGCTCGTTGCAAGACTTTTGAAGATGAGGCAAGTGTTGTTGTGAGTCAGATTCAGAGGCAGGATTCTGTTCATTCGGGTCTTGAAGGAGGCCACGTGGAGTGTACCAAAGAGGTTTGTTTATGTTGGCTTTTGATATTTCTTCGCAGTAGTGTTCAATGTTAGCTTTCAGTTATTACTGTTTGTAGTCATAGGCGACCATTATTGATTTCATGTGTCGTAAACCGTTTCTTTTTAGCACTAGTGTTCCTAGGTGACCTTCTTTGTTTATATAACTTGAACTTCAACTGCTACAGCACCTGAACTTCCATGGCTGGCCCTTTTTTGTTCCCTTTTGTATCTTAGACTAGTTTGATATCTGACCTGCTATGTTTATTGTATTTGGACTTCCATTATATGTCAGTTGTGATAGCTGACCTTCTCTGATTATGCAATCTGAACTTCTGCTGATTAGGTATTTGTTTTCTACATGATTTTTTTGTAGGCTATTGATGATGATGCTAGGGTTGAGGAGGATGTTTTACCAGCGCATGAAGCTGCTCCTGTGCATGAGGCTGCCCCTGTGCATGAACCTGCTCCCGCTAGTGGCGTAATAGTTGATGAGGTTCATGGCAGTGAAAATAAGGTACCATTTTTTCTTGTCCATTTGTCTTGTTGCCCTCGAGACGGACTTGCTGCCCTGCGGCATGAGGTTCAGTCAGCCCTTTGTAATGACTTTCGCTTTCTTTTGCAGCAGCAGAATGATGATGTTAGTGTTCCTCCGCAGAAGGTTGCGAGACATGTCCGCCTCGTGCACCGCCGCTCCGACGGGTGGTCTCGACCGAACCTCGATCGTCCATTGGCGCCGAGGTTTACGATCTTGGCCGAAAGGTGGCAAGACAACTGGAGACATCATTTTGGAGAAAGATCATGTTGAGTCTACTGTTGAAACTGGTGGTAGTGCTTCTGCAAGCCCGGAGAAGTCTCCTGCAGCAGAGCCATCAGTTGATGTTGATGCTGTACAGGCACAACCAAATGTTTTTCTTGTTTCAGATTCTCTAGTTGCTCCAGCTGCTGCGGGTGTCCTTCCCGACGACGCTGCAACGTCTACTGGAGACGATGATGAAGATACCGAAAGCGATAGCTATGGAGAGGAGGTTGATCATTCCAATGCTGCCACTGGTCTAGGCAAGGATCCATGAAGACAGGAGGATGCTTCTCTCTTCTTTCCCCATCCCCTTCCCTCTTTGTTGTTTGGTTCAGTCCATGATATCCCCTGTGAACTGCGTGTGTGGTCTAAGTTGAACTTCTGGTTTTGTTGTTTGTCGTGTGGGTTGTAAAGAATGTTAAGTGAACCTGTTTTCTATGTGGGTGGAGGTTTGTAATTCATTGGTTGTGATGTCTATGATGCTGTGGTTTTATCTTTTCTGATGTAGCAGCTGAGTTATGCTTATGTTTTGAATGTTTGTGCTTGAATGTTGATCTTAATTGAAACTGTCGTGAATCTATGTGCTTTGGGTGTTGCTCTTAATTGCTATTTTCCTTTTGGTGAGCAGATAGTGACCTTTATTACAGTGTAACTAGGCTTAGGAATGATCGTTCCAAGGGGTGAGTGCAGCTGCTCAATATTTACATCATCCATGTACCCCTTGTGAACTTCCTGTGGTTTCTTACCTGAACTTATCAACTCTATGTACCTAAATTTCTTATTTTTACTTCTCTGGTGCTGAACTTCTGGCCTCTTTTGTACTGTACTGCCTGTTGTGATATAGCTGAACTTCTGTGCTAACATGTGTTATGAATTTCCTGAGTTCCTGCTGCTGAACTTGTTTTACTTTCTATTCGCTTGTTTTAGAGAAATGATTATGTTCCGAAAAAAGGAGTGTGAAGCTTCTGTTCAAGAAGTCGCAATATCTTTTGGTCCTCATGAATGCTTACATCTAATGTGGCCGAGTGTGCACTCATCGCTCACGCATGAAGTACTGTGGATCGGATAAACTCATCCTGCCGTATTGGGTTTGTTTAAGTCAACATATAGTGATTCCTTTTCTGTTTTGTTCCTTACCGTTTTAGTTAAAACTTGTTTGTCTCATTTTTGTATTTTTCATATGTTGGTGTTGTCTGCATTATTTTAGGACAAGATTTTCAGAGGTCAATTTGATTCCCGTGTGAGGAAGTACTTCATGGCGACTGGTCCAGATAGCATGGATGCACATGATTCGGTATGCAATATCTTGTCCTTTGCCTCTGTATTAGTTTTGCAGTGCGGTCCACTGTGTTAATATTTGTTTTATTTTTCTTTTGTACCGTTCTGATATTAATTTTCAGTTTTTAATGATTCGTGTGTTTATGATGCTGCAGGTTGTTTTCCCTACTTTTGACCCGCCTGAGATTCCTACTTCCATGGGTGGTGTCGGTCATTGGGTGTCGATATTCCTTGACCTGAAGAATTCAAGGTTCCAACTTCTCGATTCCTACTATGGACCAGGAGATGAATGTGCGGTATGCCTGTTTTGGCGGATGACCGACAACATCAAGAGGCTTTGGAAGGATGCCAGCAACGACAGGGAGACACCCTTCAGTCCTCTTACCATCGAGAATTTCCCTCTAGATTGGATTGATGTCCCCCAGCAGCAAAACAAGTATGAGTTCCACTTTTTCTCTTTATCACATCTATTTAACTGTAGTTGTACTTAAGCTGTGACATGTTTAATTCGTTGGCTTTCTTTTTCTGTTCTAACACTATTTCTTTTACTTCATTTGATGGAAGTATCGACTGCGGATTCTTCATGCTTATGAATGTTAATTCGTATCATGACGGGGTTCTTGCTTATTATTCCCATGAGAATATCGGGGATATCAGGAAGACGTGGCTGTACTCAATCGCTTCTTCTAACCTGTTTGAGACGGACTTCCAAGCTCTGTTTGGCTACTACACATGTAAGTATTTGGAACTTGGACTCCTTACATGTACTGCATCTTTTATTCTGCCTGAACTTCATATTTTTCTCTGAACTTGGACTTCTGCTTGAGGTCTGGCTGGGCTGCTGGTTTCGGAAGGAGAGGAGCATTTTCTTTGTACATGAACTTCATTTCTATCTTTTTTAATTTTTCTTGTGTGTTTTGTTTCAGCAATTTCTGTCCTTCCATTGCTTAAATGGACATGAGCATTTTATTTTCTAATTGAACTTCAGAGATGATGCCTTTCTATGGTTTTGTTAGCTGTAGTTGAATGATTTCCAGTTCATCAGTTTATCTTGAACTGTGCCTCTGGTTGTGCCTGAACTTCATTTAGTTTTTTACTGCAACTAATTGTTTTAGGTCAGCTTGAGTAGTAACCATGTCATCTTTATTAGTTGGACTGCACATTGTGATGTTCCTGAACTTCAGTTGTATTTAATGGTGATGTTTTCCCTTCCTTTTTTCTTTGACACTGGAACCATTGGAGTTGACCGATCACCACTACTGATTCCTCGGGTCACAGGAATACTAGCCTAGGGAGGAACCGATGAGTACAGCTCCAATAGAAGATGATAGACCTCGGACCCTTTTCCTTCCAAGTTGGGGAAGCAGGCTGGTGGTATTCGTGGTACTCCAAAACACCCTTGCTACAGGAAGGCTGATGTAGTCGAAGCAGCCGAAGCAGAAGTGATTTTGTCCGATGATGATTTTGAGAAGATTGCTTACCCGAAGAATGCTAAATGTGCTGTTGATACTGTTGCTGGTAGAGGTGGGAAGAATTTTGTGATCACCAGGAGGAAATCGGTAGTTGAGTCTGGGAACATAACTTCCTCCAAGAGAGCATCAAGATTGCCTTTGAAGTGGCGTTCTCCTGTCGCTCCCCTGAAAAAATACAGTTACCCTCATCTATCCGAGGCCCGGAAGTTGAAACAATATGTGCTGAGTAAAGACGGTCCGGAGAAGTATTCTAAGTGAGTTTTCTTCTTCTATAACTTTGTTGCTGCCAGAGATGCTACTCTGTGTCTGAAACTTCTGTCGTTGTAGTATGTGGGCTTCTGTTCATTTCTCCCTTGCCTTCGAGTTATAGTGTCTGAACTTCCGTTGTTGTATTGTCTGAACTGCCGTTGTTGTAGTATCTGAACTTCTGTTTTATGTCTCCTCTTGCCTTTTGAGTTATAGTGTCTGAACTTTTGTTTGTTGTTGTGTCTGAACTTCTAATATTTTTACCATCCTTTTGTATTATGCAGGACAAGCTACTGCATGTTTACCATCCCTGCGAATGTGATTGACCTCACAAGATGTGTCCTTTATATGCTTTTCGGTGAAGGGCAGCAGATGGAAGGAGACATAATGGATTATCTCATAAATTTGTGGAAGGATAAGCCGGAGACCTCTGAGATATTCACTAGTGCTGACAGGGTTGTACTTAGTCCCTACTTCATACAGGTTTTAGTTCTTTGCACCCCTATCTCCTTCTTTTTGCCTTAGTTTTGTTGTAGTAGCATTTGGGAGGTGTTTTAATTGTGTTTTTGTGAATGCACAGTACTGCCTGGAGTATGATTTCTTTGATGCAACAGTTCCAAACTTTGATAAAAAAAATCTGCTAGTCTCCTCCCAATGTTTGTTCGCAAGGAAGAAGACCTTCTTAACGCAAGGCTGGTTAGTTTTTCATAACTCTTGCTTTTTTTAATTTCATGTGCATCCTTTTGCTGAGTTTGTCAAGAAGTTTTTGTTCATGCCGGTTCTTCAGTACATATGCTTTTATAGTTTGTGTTCACCAGTCCGAGATTGGTTTTTATTTTTTTTACGGTTTTCTTAATTAACGAACGTTCACCGAACCGTTCGTTTCAATGAACGTGTTCGTTGGATTAGTTCTGTTAACGAACGTCCGTTATTTAGTGCGTTCGTCGTTTTTCTTTTAAATCGGATTTAATCCATTATTTTTCAGATTCGATTTCTGATCCGATTTTCAAATCTGTTTTATTTCTTGCTCGTTTATCGGAATCAGGTAATTCAAGCGCCTGGAGTTTCGTCACGAAACCGCCGTTCCGACTAACCTACTTACACAGAGTTTTGCTACTGTAAAATTTGACCTAGTTTCAGATTGCTAAACCGAGTCGTTCTCTCTCGAGTTCCGACTTTCGATGCTTTATTTGATTCGATTCTTTTGCAACGAGGGTTCTTAAGTTGAACTATCTGGTTAGATCTTTTATTCGAGATTTCCTCGTGCATTAGATGAGTGCTTATTGTATGCTTGTTGTTTGTCTGCGTTAGATCACCCGAGTGCGCCGCTTGTTACTTCAATCTCTAGGACTCGCGGATCATCAAAGGCAAGTAACACTTTGATCATACTTTTCTACTACCCAGTTTTATGCATTAGATCAAACCCTCAAACACTTGCATGATTAGGATCTAATTAAATTGTGGGATGGGAAGTAGATTGAGGTAGTACCTATTACCTGTTTTACTTATGAACCTTTGGAAGTTACTTCTACGTTTGCTTATTACGCCATGCTATGCTCGTAGACGTGGATTGGGTTTGAGTGAATATCCATGACAGATGTGAGATTGATAATTAATGGTTTATCTAAGGTGGCAACTTAAACACACATCTGGGTGTATTGAGGCACCTAGCTATTCCAGGACTCTGCCTCACAAGGCACCTGGGTAGACAGGATTTGCCTGTATTTCTTCGGACCGCCACCTGTGCCCAAAGGGATCATGAGATTATTCAAACTAGAAACTTCCGTGTGCAGCCACAAGCCATTATGGGCTCATGGCGTAGTTGACTAAGTTGTGCGAACTCTTACGGCAGACTAGCCGATGTAGGGGATGTAGGTTGGTACGGTCTACCCACATGTAAGGTGCTAGCGCTTCGAAAGACTATGTCTCGGCCATCCGCTTTCTCAAACACCATGTAGTGCGAGAAACCAAACGGAGGCGATCGAGTCTTGTGGGGAAAAGTGCGCAAACCTCTGCAGAGTGTATAAACTAATCATGATTAGCCGTGTCCCCGGTTATGGACAATTTTGAGTATCTAGTACCTGGATATCCGTTGATCTCATCATGTTACTTCTAAATAATATTGTTTGGGTTTAATGAGTACTTTTAATTGGGATTGAGAATGTCATCAACCATTCTCAATGTTCAACAACCACCATGATAGTTAAATAAATTTATTCCTTTGCAAGAGGAAAAAATTGGCTTTTCGCAAAAACCTTATAACCATAGAGCTTTTCCACCAGCCATATATGCATGTAGTATAGCCTATTCTTTCATTACTCTCTATGTGTTACATTGCCAAAGATATTCCATGTGTCTGACCCGTTTTGGCTGCAACTTTTCATGTTGCAGACTTTTCGCATTTGCATTTAGTAAGTGATACGTTAGGGTTACGATTTCCTATACTCAACTTTGCCGTTGGTGTTGATGGGAATCCACAACCTTGTTGCTTCCGCTATTTTTTGGATTGAGGTAATAGTGTTTACGCTTGTTTATACATGTGATTTACCTGTTATAAATCCTTCGAGTAATCGTGTGTGTCAAAGATACCGATCCGTGGATGACACGAAAGCACGTAGACTTGATCCATTCGGTCGGGTCGCTACAAGATGGTATCGAGCACATGTTGACCGTAGGGACGTGACCCTAGAAACCGACAAGCCCATAGGAAAGATTTTCTCTACAACTTTCTTTTTTCAAAAGATCTTTTACCTCTCTTCTTCTGAGCTTATTCAAATATCCCTTTTAGTGAGACCATACCCTTTTCCCTTTTGACCACTCGAAGATTTGACTGGTGAGACCACTCCAAGGAGACAAGATATCGGACAACTAAGACCATTTGGAATGAAGATGATTTTACCGTGTAAACGGAAACTACAACGGTGAAGACCAAGACTAGGAGATTTGAAGGCTCCAAATAAATTCGGATTTGTATGACCTAGGAAGGTTACGCTTATGGAACTTGGCAGACTATGGAAGTTATCAATAACCGAGATCAAGGTGTATCGGAGAAAGATCGGAACATGGAGCATTAGAATTCAAAGCTTTGTCAGAAAACCCTAAGGCAGGAGATATCAACTATGGAATGATAGCTCATGAAAATGACAAGAGCGTAAACACGCTATCCATGATGTTATCGCCTCGCCTATGCTATTGTCACCGTATGGAGTTAAGCATGCAGATGCATGGAAGGATTGGATGGTAGAAAGCTGATGAAGCATCTATCCGCAAACGTTGGAGTTTTAACCTTAGCCGGTGTATCACCGTGGATCTGAAATATTACATGAAGAAGTTTAAGGTGGATCTGCAGGAAACAGATTTGATACTGAAGCGCTCGTGAAGAACTCAGACCCGTAAGCTGAAAGTAGACAAGATGAAGGAGCAAAACATCGAGATACCGGAGATTTGACAAGAATCGAAGGACAGTGAGGATCATGGATCATGTCAAGGATGTTGAAACCGGCAGTTGGAACGTAACTCCGTAAATATTGAAGGACGCCGCAAGAGACTTCGTGTCAACAGAGATGATCCGCAAAAGAACTTGAGAAGGACAAGCATGATCAAGGAGCCATCGAGACATGATCAAGATTGGAAGAGTTTGATGACTTTGAAGATTTATTGACCGTTAGAAGACCAAACCCCTGTTACATACCTACGTTAGATGCGACGATTGTGAGCTGTCATTTTGTTTGATGTTTTTCCGACAGCCACAATAAAATCTGCCTTTTCAAAACTTTTGTTTGTATAGTGTGCATCCCTCTCGATCTCTCTTATCCCACCCCAAACCCATGGACCCATTAGAGGATGGATGGAGATGAGCTTGTAATTTCCGGACCAATGAGTCAATTGGAGATGGAACGATGGATTCAGAACATGGAGGATCACATGAAGAATAACCCGATAGTCAGAAAAGATATGACCAGCATGCTCTTCAGTGCTTTGAAAGAGGTGCTGCTATCTAGTGGAGGATGTACCAAACCATCAATGTGGCCAGGAGTAACCACTTGGGAAGAATTTAAGTTGACTTCGCTAAAGTCTCGGTTTGTGTCCCAGAAGTTGAAGCCTTATGGAAAAGATATGGAGAAAGTGCATACAAGCTTTGTGGAGAAATAGCACACAACCATAAAGAAAACAAGGACGAATACCCTCATAAGCAGAGGATTACCAAAGGAGTTAGCCGAGGATCTCAGGGAACTTTGGTTGGGGATTGTTCCCAAAGAATTTGTTGCATCAATGGAAGTTCAGTCTACATTGTTGGGAAAGATCCGTGAAGCTCAGGAGGATGACAAAGAGATTGCCGGGGTAAAAGATAGGATGAGCAAAGGAAAAGCCAAAGGTTTTCGTAAGGATGAGCATGACACCTTATGGTTTGAGGACAGTGTACATGTACCCAATAATGCAAAGATCAGGAAGTTAAAACTTCAGGAGGCTCATGACTCACCATACTCGATTCGCCTCGAAACACCAAGATGTATTTGGATTTGAAGGAGTGTTTCGGTGGACTAGTATGAAGAAGGATATTATGGAGTATGTAGTCGTAAGTGATGTATGCGGAGAAAGTAAAAGCAGAGCATCGGGTGCAGGATTATTGCAGCCTATGCCGATACCCGAATGGAAATAGGATAAGCTTGGCATGATTTCATTTCCGGATTTCCCAGAACCCGATTGGGATATGATTCTATCTGGGTAGTAGTTGACTCGCTTGACCAAAGTGGCTCGCTTTATCCGTTGAAATACGAGTGTGAAGTTGGCCAAAATATATTTGACAAGGATCGTATGTCCGCATGGAGTTCCGAGGACCATCGAGAGGAACACAGTTTACCTCAAAGTTTTGGAATCAGCCGCACTGGACTTTGGGTACTAGGCTAGAGTTCAAGATGCCTTTCATCCGCAGTATGGATGGATAAATCGAGAGAGTCAATCAGATTTTGGAGGACATGTTGAGAGCGTAGCGCTAAATTTTGGATCTAGTAGTGATGATAATCTACCTTACGCTGAGTTCTCATACAACAATGTTACCCACCAGTTTGAAGATGGCCTTTTGAAGCTTTGTATGGGAGAAGGAGCAGACACCATTGATATGGGATGAAGTTGGAGACCGTCATTGTTTGGACCAAATGTGATCAAGGATTTGTAAGAGAATGTTAAGTTGATTCGAGATAGATCAAGGTAGCTCACCTGCATGTAATAGTTATGCATACTCAATAACGCAAGAAGGTAGTCGATAAAACCGAAACAGAGAATATCTTCGTGTGCCCCCTCCGTGAGGAGTTAATCGATTTGGAGTTAAGGGAAAGTTAGAGCCAAGATTTGTAGGACCATACCAAGTTGGAACGTATGGGAGAAGTTACCAACAAGTTGGAGTCACCAAGGACTGTTAGGAGTTCGTGGATGTGTTTCACGCTTTCCTGCTTGAAGAAGTGCCATGCAGAGATGGCCAATATTTCCTTGTAAGGACGCTTGACCCTGGAAAGGATAATGAGGTTCCACGAAGTGGAGTATGGACTTCATAAGTATAAGTTTTTTTTATCACGGTATGTGGGACATCCCACGAGGATGAAGAGATGAATTACTATTCGATATAAAGGAGGTATGATGTTGGAAGTATGGATCAATGGAAATTCCATGAAGAGTCTGAGTAATCATGTCTAGTTTGGTGCCAATAGAAGGAAGGAAGACAGTACAATTGAATGGATTTAAGAATACTGGAAGTTGAAGGTTGGAATAAAGATCAGTTGCCCCGATGATGAGTTCAAGGTTTACAAGTGATGAGATGGGCCAAAACCCATGTGCCCTGGACTTGCCAAGAAGCAAGCACACTCTTGCTGAAGGAAAACCCTGGAAGAAGTTACGATTGTATCGACCAATGATTCTATAGGAGTTTACGCAAAACCTGAGAGTTGTTAAGGAACGATAGATGTTTGTTTGTCCTGCAGAATCAATGGATTTTCCGAACTTGGTTCGTCGACAAGAGAAATTCTGCAATGCTTGTGAGGATGACCGAGTGTTAGAATGCGAGATTCGCTAAACCATGTACAAGGTAATGATTTGGGTGCGGAATGGATTGATCACCATACCGACTTACTCTTATTATTCGCTTTGCTATATGGGATGGTAAATCTGAGTGACTTACCTATAGTAGAGAGACGACGATCAAAACCCTGTTTAAACCTTAGAATGGTATAAGAATTTTCCCTTGTACACGGTAGCTTGTTGCCAACCGTAGGTCATACGGTGAGGTTCAACCTGCACTGCTTTTCGCAGGAGATACCATAAATTGTTGACCACCATGAGATACCGATATTTGTTTAGAATTGGCGCCGCACTGCTGCCTAAGAAGACCCAATTTCGGGATAACCTTACCAAGAGGAAAGGACAAAGGAATTGAGGAAAATGTTATGCCACTACCGGAAGAGCCTAGAGAAGGAATTATCCTTAATATCTGAGAAGACCGACACTGTCAGCAATAAGGATGGAGTATCTGAGTTTTGATGGAACCGTAACAATGTTTTTAAGGGTGGTAGCACCCGAGACCCCGGAGATGATCGATGGATTTTGAGAAGACCCCCAAACCCTAACCTATTTCTTGCTAGCTTCTCCGAATCTCGAGGACGAGATTCATTTTAAGGGTGGTAGTTTGTAACATCCCAAAATTCTAAATTTTGGAATGTTATAAACAAATAGATAGATTTGATTGATTGCTTGATTGATTGACTGAAAGTGAGTGAATTCGAAACTTTTGAAAGTTAGATGAGAGGGAATAAAAGGACTTTCCGTATCTTTCATTTTGCTTTTTTGATATTCGGGATTTCAAATTCTTTTCATCACAAAACCCCGGAGAGAAGATGACATGACTTCTTCCATTTAATTAAATGACAAGGTGTTGAAAATATTTGAATTTCATTTGGAAAATATTTTCCAATTTCAAACTTCATGCAACTCAATGATTTTCACGAGTGAAGATAAAAATGACTTCTTCAAAACATATGAAATATGAGTTGGGAGTTTCAAAGAATTAAATTCAAAGTTCTTTCGAATTTATTTTCAATTTGGAGTTATTTGAGTTTTATTCAAATTATTTTCCTCCAAAAATAAACTACATGGAAAATAGGGTAACATGATTCCCTACCTCAGAAAATTGGAGAGAAAATTATTTGAATTCATTTTGGTATTTTGAAAATGATTTTTATTGGATTTTATTAGAGCTGAAACACTCTTTGCTTTATTTGAATTTGTGTGTATTTTATTTGAAGCTAGAATAATGTTCATGTTGTAGGAAATTCTTTTCTGAAAATTTTGATATATTATATGCCTATATATTATTTTTATTTATTTTGCTTTTTCTTATTTTGTTTTTGAAAAAATATACGCTACTTCTCGGGTTAAGGCCCACTGCCCAGCCAGTGCCCGGCCCGCCAAGGCTGCCCATCTCCTCCTCTCCTCAAGGCTGTCAGCCTGAAGGAGTCCCACACAGACGACGCCACCCCGCCACGGAGTCCGCCTCCCCACGCCCGGCTACCCCTCCCCAAGCCACCCTCGCCCCCCATAAATACCCGGCCGCCCCCCTCTCTCTCACCGCCGCCGCCCTCACCGCGCCTCTCCCGATCCGGCGCGCCGCTTCGATCGAACGCCGCCCGCCCGTCAGCGGAACACCCGCCGCCCTCGTCGCCCTCCGGAGCCCCTCATGACCCGCCGCCACCCGCCGACTACCGACCACGGAGTCTCACGGAGAGAGCCGGAGGTAGCCGCCGCCGATCCGGTTTTCCCCTAATAACCGACCCGGTTTTTTTTTTTATAAAAAAAATGTGTTCGGTTTTTTTTTAAAAAAAACCGAGATTTGTTTTATTTTTTTTACGGTTTTCTTAATTAACGAACGTTCACCGAACCGTTCGTTTCAATGAACGTGTTCGTTGGATTAGTTCTGTTAACGAACGTCCGTTATTTAGTGCGTTAAATGCTTTTTCTTTAAATCGGATTTAATCCATTATTTTCGATTCGATTTACGATCCGATTTTCAAATCTGTTTTATTTCTTGCTCGTTTATCGAATCAGGTAATTCAAGCTACCGAGTTTCGTCACGAAACCGCCGTTCCGACTAACCCATCGACACGTAGTTTTGCTACTGTAAAATTTTGACCTAGTTTCAGATTGTTAAACCGAGTCGTTCTCTCGAGTTCCGACTTTCGATGCTTTATTTGATTCGATTCTTTTGCAACCAGTGGTTCTTAAGTTGAACTATCTGGTTAGATCTTTTATTCGAGATTTCCTCGTGCATTAGATGAGTGCTTATTGTATGCTTGTTGTTTGTCTGCGTTAGATCACCCGGAGTGCGCCGCTTGTTACTTGAATCTCTAGGACTCATGGATCATCGGCAAGGCAAGTAACACTTTGATCATACTTTTCTACTACCCAGCTTTTATGCATTAGATCAAACCCTCAAACACTTGCATGATTAGGATCTAATTAAATTGTGGGATGGGAAGTAGATTGAGGTAGTACATATTACCTGTTTTACTTATGAACCTTTGGAAGTTACTTCTACGTTTGCTTATTACGCCATGCTATGCTCAGAGACGTGGATTGGGTTTGAGTGAATATCCATGACAGATGTGAGATTGATAATTAATGGTTTATCTAAGGTGGCAACTTAAACACACATCTGGGTGTATTGAGGCACCTAGCTATTCCAGACTTGCTGTCACAAGGCACTGGGTAGACAGGATTTGCTCGTATTTCTTCGGACCGCCACCTGTGCCCAAAGGGATCATGAGATTATTCAAACTAGAAACTTCCGTGCAGCCACAAGCCATTATGGGCTCTGGCGTAGTTGACTAAGTTGTGCGAACTCTTACGGGCAGACTAGGCGATGTAGGGGATGTAGGTTGGTACGGTCTACCCACATGTAAGGTGCTAGCGCTTCGAAAGACTATGTCTCGGTCATCCGCTTTCTCAAACACCATGTAGTGCGAGAAACCAAACGGAGGCGATCGAGTCTTGTGGGGAAAAGTCATAAACCTCTGCAGAGTGTATAAACTAATCATGATTAGCCGTGTCCCCGGTTATGGACAATTTTGAGTATCTAGTACCTGGATATCCTGTTGATCTCATCATGTTACTTCTAAATAATATTGTTTGGGTTTAATGAGTACTTTTAATTGGGATTGAGAATGCTGTCAACCATTCTCAATGTTCAACAACCACCATGATAGTTAAATAAATTTATTCCTTTGCAGTAGGAAAAAAAATTGGCTTTTCGCAAAACCTTATAACCATAGAGCTTTTCCACCAGCCATATATGCATGTAGTATAGCCTATTCTTTCATTACTCTCTATGTGTTACATTGCCAGCATATTCCATGTGCTGAATTGTTGGCTGCAACTTTTCATGTTGCAGACTTTTCGCATTTAGTAAGTGATACGTTAGGGTTACGATTTCCTATACTCAACTTTGCCGTTGGTGTTGATGGGAATCCACAACCTTGTTGCTTCCGCTATTTTTGGATTGAGGTAATAGTGTTTACACTGTTTATACATGTTATTTACCTCTGTTATAAATCCTTCGAGTACTGTGTGTGTCAGCATACCGATCCAGGGATGACACGAAAGCACAGAGACTTGATCCATTCGGGTCGGGTCGCTAATCGGGCTGCCGGGTTTCGTATGGAGAGGATATTACGTGTTGTGTAATGTATTGGTAATTTTCAACCCAACCAATATGTATGCTTTTGCGTAGAATCTATATTTGTTTTTTTGTGTTTTTTCAAGTGCGAATGTATTTCATATGTAACTTTGTGCAGAAATATGTACATGAACTTCTACACGTATCCAAGCAGAACTTCACATTTCAACGTGTAACCTTAGTTTAAGCAGTGAAACTTTATTTTTTAAGCACATTCTTTTCCTACATCGATTTTACATACCAGAACTTCTTCTGTAAGCTGACATGAACTTCAAAACTGTATGATTATTTGCTGGTTTCTCTTTTATGGAATACAACACGAGCACCTCCTGCCATAACATAACAGGACTTCTGCAGTAATATTACTTGAACTTCACAATGTATGTTTTTCATGTTTGTTCTTGCTTGCACTTTCATGTAATACATCACCAGCACATCATTTCCTGCCATAACATACCAGAACTTCTGCAGTAATCTTACTTGAACTTCAAAGTGTATGTTTTTCAATTTATTACTACTTGCACTTTCATGCAATACAACACCAGCACATCACTTCCTCTCATAACATAACAGGACTTCTGCAGTAATATTACTTGAACTTCACAAAGGTATATTACTGTGGGATGACATAATGTTCTGCACATTGACATGACATAAGTTTGCATTGCATTAATTGACCTATTCTAACTATTCATGAGCCTTGCGCTCCAACTAGGCTTTGGTGGTATAGGTTTTTGCTTGACATGTACCTCTTCCTCTTCATCGTCCTCTTCCTCTTCATCGTCGTCTTCCTCTTCATCATCGCATTCCACTTCCTCTTCCTCTTAGTCTTCCTCTTCTTCGACGGTGTCTTCTTCTTCGTCTTCCTCTTCATATTCCACCACTTTCTTGTTGTTGGCTCTAGGTCTTGCTTTCTGTTTCTTCTATGGCATTTTGCTTGTCTTTTCAGTATGTGCGCGCTTCGGGCATGTTCTTGCATTATGTGGTTCATACTCCTTGCATATGCTACAAAGTCTGCTGCTTGCTTTCTTTGGGTGTGGTCCCTTCTTTTGTTCCATAACTTTGGGCTGTTGTTTTTGAGATTTGGGTTGCTTGACCTCCCTACCATTGTTTCTTTCCAAGAGTGTTGGACAGGTCAGCTTGTTGTGTCCCGCAACCTAGTTGCACACACTGCATTTCCTGTGTCGAGGAACTCCGTTCTCATCGAGCACGGCGACTCTTCCTGTAGGTGGTGCCTTTATTTGAGCTCTCTTGTCACTTTTCTTTACTGCAGTAATTTTCTTCCTACCCTTTGTTTCAGAATACAGCGGCAATTTCATCGTCTCTTGTTGTCGCTGCTCCATTGATTTGCCATCACCCTGCTTGCATTGGTTGGCTTCAGTGGCGGCGTTGAGCATTTCAGCTGCATAATACTGAAGGTCATCTTCAATTTCAGCGTTATCTTCAGCCATCCTTTCGTCAGCATCCACTTGATTTGCTGAATGTATTGCATCAAGCTCTTCCACAAGCCTCTTGAGAACATAGTAGGCTCTGTCATATTGCTGGTCACATCTCATCGCTTTCTTGTTAACTATCAAATTCAGCTGCAGCAAGATGTCTTGCTTCGATAGCCTTGAGCTGCCATCCGATGCGCGGTTGTGTTGTAGTCCCTTGTATCAAAGGTTGGTTGTGATCTTGCAGTCTTTGTGTACCGTTTGAGGATATACTTGTTTGGAAATTTGTCAGGCTTGAGGTAGTCCAGTATGTTCATGATGTGAAGGCAGAACATGCCTGCATTTTGTGATGAATGCAGAATACATAGTTTGTGAGCCAGCAATGAGTTTCATACATTTTGATATGATACTACTAGTCTAGATATGTAGTGATTTTGTTTTTTCGCTCACCTGTGTGTGTCCAGAGCTTGCATTCACACTCGTGTATTTCATTCTCTGGGTCAGCTACAACCTGGAATTCATGCTTTGACCAGGAAAATCTTTCTTCATCATCATGGCCAGGCTTGTTGTGGTAGTACACAAGGTACTTAGTGGCCTCTGCTGTACTTAGTGGCTTTTCTCATCCTAGTCCTCATGTCGGTATACACGGCTCTCGTGTACTTGATAGACATGTCTTCCTCGTAGTCGTAAGTTGTTTTTGTCACAGGATTGGTCTGCACATGTCAAAAAGTGAGATATTAGTCGAAGCAGAGTCATGGGTTTCATTTTTTTTAAATTCAAAGTGCACATGTTGAAGGTAAAACAGAACATGATGGGGGTGTTTTGTACTTGTCATCATACCATGCTGGTCATTGTTTGCTCGTTCTCCTTCTGCATCCGAGTTTGTATGCAAGCATTGACCCGCCTTGCAAACTTGTGTAGGTTCTGGGTCCCCTTGACAAACCCTTACTTTAGCACGTGGTTCATGCTCTCGCTTCATTGTGTGGAAGTCATTCTAGCATAGAAAATGTTCTTGTAATATGCTAAAATCCACATCTTCCTATCACTCCAGAGCTGCATCATCATCTGGTCGTTCTCCAGGTTGTAGTTGTGCACGAGTTTAGCCCAGGCATCTTCAAACTCCGTTGGCATCAGCGGCCAGTTTAAAATAGCTGTGAACTCCTCTTTGTAGAGCAACACGAGGTATTCCCTGTACTTCTTCATGATGTGCCAACGGCATAGCTTGTGGACGGTGTTTGGAAATGATTGTGGTATAGCTTTCGCCATCGATGGGCATTGGTCTGCATGAATTAAAATAAATGAAACTTGATTCTTTTTTTGTACTGATGGTGAACTTATGTTGTACAAGTACTTGAACTACACATCTTGGCAGTATGGTATCTAAGAATGTCACATGTATTTTTTCTTTACATCAGTGTTGCTGAACTTCTATGGTACCAGTGCTTCAACTTCACAGTTAGTAGTCCGCAAGATCAGGGAGGAAATTCATATACCGTTCTTAGATTTGAAGGCGCCGCCGATGCGGCCTCCGCCGCCGAGATGCTTCCTTGGGTGTGCTGTTCGCTGTAGGTTGCGCCTTGGCCGTCATGAGCACTGCCAACTTGTCTAGCGGTGACGATGGACCGAGGATGAGGCTTCCGGAAGTCCATGGCGGCCGTTCGTCGCAGAAATCCGGCTGCTTCGCCGGCTCCAGCGGCGCTGGGCTCTCAAGGGCGTCTCGCCGCTTCGCCTGCGCCGGCTGTCGGCCAGGAGGTGGAGTTGGAGGGGGCGGAGCTCGATCCGGTCGGCCATGATCTGGAGAAGGAAGGGAGGCGCTGGATCCGGTGGATTTTCGGCGGCGAATCACGGCAGAGGCCGGGGATCGAGGGGAGGAGCGGCGAGGAGGGGGTTGGGGAGGGGCGGCTCGATCGGTATCGAGGTCCAGGTGGGATTCTGTCGGGATAAGTGTCCAGGTGGGATTCTGGCGGGCCGGGCAGCCTGTGAAGTTCGGGAACTCTTGGGCCCTATATAGGCTCTTTGTGATCCAAATAACTATTCTAATCCTGGGATTAGAATATTGCTGTCCTATATATATATATATATATATATATATGTATATATATAGTTCTATTCAAGGAAAATAAATAGGACAAGAAAAATAGGAAATAAATAAATATATATATATATATATATATTATATTCTGCTACTATTAGCAGAATAGTTATTTTGCACACACTTTCGAACTGCATGCTCAACGTAAATGCACGGCATTATTGAAGAAAGAATAGTGCAATAGTGAGAAGACCAAACTTCTCTCCGCAAAAAACTGGGTGCAAGTTTTTTGGTACTGTTTTCGCTCCAGTTTTTAAACTGTTTGTCAGAACAAAGCGTATAATATACCATTGGAAGGTTATGGATTATTCGCAAGTTCCCATGCTTAATTTCTTCGAGATTCCTTATGGTTTCAGAGTAGTTTCAAAAATGGTGCGGCACCCGACGAGTGGCAGCAAGCGTATTTTCGTCATTTTTTCAAACCATTCCTCGGAGTGACGCAAATGATACGTCCTTGCAAACATATCGTCGAGGCACAACTTTTAAATGTATTTAATACTCTCTATAATTCCTTATAGTTTAAGAGCAGTTTCAAAATTATCGGGAAAAAAACTCTGTTTTTCAAATTTTGTGACTTTTTGGTATGATTTTCGATGTTATTTTTTAACCGTTTGTCGGAACTAGGCGTGGGATATGCAGTGCGAAAGCTATAGAATAGGTGCAACTTTCATATGTAGAACATATTTTGAGATTCCTTATAGTTTTAAATTAATTTTGAATATACGGCAGCAGCCTACGAGTGATAGCAGCCGTTTTTAGTGTTTTTTTTTAAATTGTTGGTTGCAATGATGCAAATGATACACCATTGTTAAGATATCGACGAGGCGCAACTTTTTCATGTAGAATACTCTCTCTAATTCCTTATGGTTTATGTGCCATTTTGATTTTACCGAAATGCGAACACTCGATTTGTTTTTCGCGATGCCAAAATCTACGAGTAAACTGCATCAGACAGAAAAATGTACTACTTCAGACTGAAAACTGCACAGCAACAGACGACCAAGTGAACTGCATGATTTCTTTTTGTCAGACATAAATTTTTCCAGACAAGGCAGTGGACCGCACTTCAGATCGGGACATAAGTGTACCACAACACTATCAAAAAGTGTACTGCATTATTTATTTTATCATTTCAGTTACAATTTTCTTGCCCTTCACATTTTGGGAGTAAGTGAACCGCGACACCATTGAAAATGAACCGCGACACTCCCGAAAGTGAACCACATTGCTTTCTTTATTTTGTTTGCCTAACATTTTCATGTACCATGTTTTAACAGCTCGAGAAGGTGAAGTGAACCACCTTTTGCTTTTTTGTTGTGGCGTTCTTTACTCCTAGGGGTCTAGACGGTGAACTGAACCACTGCATGTGTGTTTACAATGAATAAACTACATATTTTCAACATTATTTTGCAAAGCCTTTTTAAAATATAGATAATTAACAAAAAGAAACTACAACAGAACGCTGAAACACACGACACATAGGAGCCGGGCGCACTGCAGTATTTATCCAGAAGCAAAATCTGAAAAAATGAGTACCCGAACTGCAATCGAACGCCAGTGAGGGACCACACCAGATCGAGGTACCCAGGCAAACTACACGCCAGTGCGACCGGATGGTGGCAGTCGATCTCCACCGTTGGTCACACGCGACTACTGTGTGGACTGCTCCAGCGATGCCTTGCACTGCTCACCCCAAAGAGAAGTATTGGTGGAGTTCACGATTTCGCCAACAATGGGGACGAAGTGAGTTGCACTTGAACAAAAAAAGCACGATGTGGAACGAGGTGAGCTACAATTGTACACACTATTGTAGGATGGTCCAAACACGAAACATCGATCAGAGACCCTTCGACCAAACTTTGTGCAATGCGTTAATTGCAAACGGTGTTCTAATAAAACCGTCGCCAATAAGATGAATCGTGTGCGATGGCGGAGACATCAAGCATGATTCAGATTAGAGTTGCATGTGCGATACGTGGCATATAGTGGATTCATATGAACTGTTTGTGATGACTAGAACAACAGAAAAAGTCAGCCAGATCAAGGTGTTTGTTATATATGACATATAGTTCACTCAGATGAACTGTCTTCCATTAGGCAACATAGTAGTAACGATATGCCAGATCAAGGTGTGTGTGATATACATCATACAGTTCACTTGGATGAACTGTTTACGATGAGCCAGCACAACAAAACGGTCCGCCAGATCAAGGTGTGTGCGATAGATGGCATACAGTTCACACGAACGAATTGTTTCTGTCGGCCTAGTGGGAACCAGGGTACCACATCCCGTGTGCCTCCGTCCTAAGGGGCGACACTTCGGCTAGCCTGCTAGGGATGGCCCTCCCTCGGCCACTCCGGATGGAGCCGCTTCACGAGGGTCTAGCCTCACAAGGCCCCTTGCCGCCGGCTAAGCCCTGCCAAGGCCGTCAAGTACCAGGTTGCCTTGCGAGGCACCCCTCGCGAGGCTGCCTCACGAAGTAGGTCATACTGCACCAGCCGTGGGGCTGTTAGTCCATCACATGGATCACGTCCCGTTGTCAGGGATAAGGATGGCAGGGGGTGACCAAGACCAATTTCCATTCTGGTGATAAGGGAGCAAGCCCATCTGCCTCCCCCAAAGCAAGTCCCAAAGCCTTCCACTTTGGTGTTAGAAGATCACGACGGATCAGCGCGCCAGGGTAGAGTTAATTGCTGAGCCCATCAGCGTGTCAGGATGGCAACTTTAGTAGGCACAGACTTCCTTTTGTTAGGATAAGCCCGGGTGCATGTCCCCTTTGTACTGCCGCCCTGTGGCCACCCTTTCTCGCTCATATTTTTCGGGGAAGAGGGCCAAGGTACTACAAAAGGGGCAAGGCTGCCTCAATGTAGGGGCAAGGTTCTCTCAACCATGCTTAGTGTATCTCGAGCTCCAAGCACGCCATTACACAACAATCCCACACAAGCAGGAGTAGGGTATTACACCGCATGGTGGCCCGAACCTGAGTAGCTCGCGTGTCCCTGTTGTGCCATGTGTGAGTGAGTGTGCTCATCGTGATCTCGCCATGGTCCCCGTCAGGTTGTAGGTTGCCAAGAAAAGCCCCCCAAAGTTCGAACCCTAGTTCTTGGAGAGTTTCTTGGACGCAGATTCGAGACTTCGACATTTGGCCTGCCAGGTAGGGGGAATCCATCCACCCATCGGCGGACGAGTAGGCGCGTGTCCCCTCCGCCACCGCCTCCTTGCTCGCACATCACGACCCTCCCACTCCGCATGCCGTGCTACTCATGGCGCAGGAGCTGATGTGCTATTGTCCCATCAAGGATGGCTACGACGCCTGGTGCGGATACATCACGAAGCTCGTCAACACCACGTGCGATGGACAGGAGCCCTACTGCTCCCTTCCTACTCCGTCGTCACGCGGCGAGCGGACGGGGCACGACATGCCACCCCCCTCCTCCAGGCCGCGATGCAGCCGAACGACGCCACACAACGCGAGCTTGGGAGCTGTTCCATAGCTCCTCAGTGACGAACGACATCGACCGTAGCTGCCAGATCGTCCACCGTGTGATCCTCGAGAAGCAGCGCAACCACCAGGACTGCGTTCTCCATGACGTTGCCACGGTTGGGCGCCAGAACCACATGGCCCTAGCCGGTGGTACCATCACCAACGGGGGCTAACTGGCCCTCACCCCCGGAGAAGTGTGTGTTTGGGGTCCCCTCGGGCAAGCTCTTGGGCTTCCTCGTGTCCCATCGGGGCATCGAGGCTAACCCAGAAAAGGTCAAGGCAGTTGAGGACATGAGCCCGCCGAAGACCCTCAGAGAAATGCAGAAGCTCATCTGGGCGTGGACCGCACTAGGACGCTTCATCTCCAAGTTGGGGGAACGAGCGCCACCCTTCTTCAAGCTAATGAAGAAAAAGGGCCCTTTGAATGCAATCAAGAGGCCGACATGCTCCAAGATCTCAAAAGGTACTTAACCAGCCCTCCGGTAATGGTGGCTCCGCGCCCCCAAGAGCCCCTGGTGCTCTACCTTGCAGCCACCCCCTACTCTCCTAGCCAAGCCCTGGTGGCGGTTAGGGAGGAGCGTTGGACCAAAGCCACGGCAGCTGCCCGGGTCAAAGCGAAGCAGGATCAAGGGGGCGTCACAGAGACCACTACCACAGCTGAGAAGGATTAGCTGCCGCAGGGAAGCGCACACAGAACAGAAGAGACCCCTCCCCCTGACGACCAGCCACTGGGGGCTCCACTATCCCAGGAGGCGTCACGGCCTCCGGAGGACGCCAACAACACCAACACTCCCAACCTCTTCAAACACCCTGTGTACTTCGTCAAGACAAAGGTTAAGGGACGCGAGGGCGCTGCACCCCATGCCCCGTAAACTCCTCCTCGGCTCTTGGTGGCCTCGCGCAAGCAAGGCACTATTTTCGTGGCCATCCCATCAAGGTTGTCTCGGCGCACTTCTTGAAAGGGTGCTCAGGAGCCCCAACTCGGCCGGAAGAGTCGCTGAGTGGAACATCGAGTTGCAAGCATTTCAGCTATAATTCAGCACCACCAGAGTCATCAAGGAGCTGCTTAGCGGACTTCGTGGGCGGAATGGATGGAGGCGCCGGGCCTCAAGGCTGATGAGGATCGATCCCTCTTCCCGGGAAGCGAGGCACCAGACGGTTGGATCATGTACTTCGATGGGGCATTCTCCAGACACGGCGTGGGAGCTGGCGCAGTGCTTATATCATTGGTGAGCATGTTCCCACGCAACCGCGCAAGTTACTGTGTGCAACCATGCGAGCTTCCCAGCCAGCTAGTTTGGCCACACATCAGCTAGAAGAGGGGCAAATCATGGGTGTTTATTTGCAAAAGGCTTTGCCAAAACTAAGTGTGTGGAATGACTTAGAGTAGTGCATACGTTCGACAATAAGTTTACATGTGGGTGATGAGGTCAAAATACACATAAGTGCTACTAAGGAAAACCTTATACACAATGGTATAGCAGTAGAGCCGGTCAGAACAAAGCGCCATCACATTTAGTAGTAGCGTCAATGCAGCGCGCTACAACAATGGTTGTAGCAGTTGCGCGTCTGCATGCAAAAGCGCTACTACAATAAATCCCACACAGTTGCCGGTAGGCTAGGAATAGTAGTAGCGATTCCGCAGAAAGCACGCTACCGCTAAGTGCCTTCTAGCAGGCGTGTTTCTAGTGTAGAGCGCTACTGCTAAGAAAAAGAAAATAAATAGAAAAGTAAATGAAAATGAAAGAAATAGAAAAAGGATAAATGAAAAAAAAGAAAATGTAAAGAAAAAAGAAAAAAATAAAGGAGAAAGATTTAGCAATAGCACTTGTTCTCACAAAGCGCTATAGCTACTTTAGCAGTACCACTTTTTACGTGCCCGTGCTATAGCTAAGTTCCTTAGATAAAAGGAAAAGAAAAGGAAAATATATAGCTGCTTCCTATAGCAGTAGCGCATTTTGTGGAAAGCGCTATAGCTAACTTAGCTATAGCGCGTTTTTCCTACCCGCGCTACTACTAGTTTTACTTAACCACGCTCAGGCTCAAAATTTTGCTAAGTCCTTTTCCCCCATCTCCCCCACTTGATCTGTCGCCACCTTAGATCGCCCTGCGCCTGAGAACGCCCTCGACGCCGGCCATCGCCTGAGCCCGCCCTCGACCTCACCGCCGCCACACTCGACCTCACCGCCGCCACACTCGACCTTGCCGCCATCGTCGGAACCCTTCCTGGACCGTCGCCGCCCGAGCCCGAGACCGCCCTCGCTGCCGACCATAAACCTCTGCCCTGCACTCCTCTTGCTCTCTCCCTCTCTCTCTCTCTCTCTCTCTCTCTCTCTCTCTCTCTTTCTCTCTCTCTCACTGTGCTAGCTAGGGCAAATTTCATATATATATATATATATATATATATATTGTTGCTGTGATGATGTTCATATAAACCCTAGATTTGTTTAGGACAGTAGGAAAAAAATTAGCAATTTTTTTAGGAAATTAGCTAGGGCAAATTTTTATGAAAATGCCTAAATAGTAATTCTATTTAGCTTTAAATTAGCATAGGGTATATAATAACAGTACCATTTAGCTTTAAATTAATAGAGGCTATAAATAAAAAAGTAGCAGTTAGCTATAAAAAATTATTTGGACTATGGACCTGAATATGGTCCAAATTGCACTCAAGTGAAATTTCAATTATTTGGACTATGGACCTGGATATTTTTGAAGAAATTGGGTGTAGGTACTAAGGTCTTATTGTGGAAATCTGGTGAGGTCCGAAGGGTTGAAGAACATGTAGTTCCTTTGCAATTTCTAGTAAGGTCAAGTATTGTTGGAATATTTGCTCTAAAACAATTTGGATGAAAAGAAAATAATGTGTGTGTGTGTGTGTCTGAGGAATAGCTAGAACAGAATTTGTGTTATGTCCTAGGCAGAGAAGTGCTTAGTGAGGTCATTTTGCAAAGGTTTTTTGTTTTTGAAAGGACCACTATTTTTCAAGGAAAAGAATTTAGGCAAGTTTTATTTTAAAGATGATCCCTTACTAGACTTTTAGCTTTAAACAAAAAACAAAAGCATTTATCTATAAATAAAAAATAGTAGCTATGGCAATTAGCTATAAACAAAAACAGAATTGTTTTCCTTCTCAAAAACTTGGTTGAAGTAATTGTTGCTATATAAACAAAAAAACAAGATTGAAGTTATATGATCTACGTCATTGATGTTCATTTGCATATTCCATCATTGTTGATTATCTCTTTTCATTGAAGTGGTCATGTTATATCTTTTCATTGAAGTTGTTCGATTGTGCCCAACTGGCCTTTTGTTGTTTGAGCCGAGTGGCCTATGTTTTGCCGGAATGTTGGTTCATTTCTGTTCTGGCAAACTTCAGGTGTTCGATTTGTCCACTTTGTAGCAAAGGTCATGCTGAAATTTTTCACGAATTTCGGCATGACTTGTGCTACAAACTAGGACATATCGAGTGCCCGGGATTTGCCGCACCGGGAATGAATCAACATTCCTGCAAAACATAGGCCTTTTTTATGTCATTATTCATTTTATTAGGTCGAGAATTAATTGACTAGATTTAATCGTAGGAAACATGGCTAGCGACGACGAAGGATAGAGTTCTGGTGATTGCAACGTCTACGAGGCGATAGACTCCTATTTGAACCTACTCGAGGAGCAACGGTTGTTGGAGTGCCCACCTGTCACATCCGAGACTTAGACCGGCGCTGAGACCGATACCGGCGCTGAGACCGACACTGGCACCGAGACCAGCACCAAGACTGGCGAAGCCAGTATAGAACCGAAACCGAAGAGGACACGGCACCCAAACCAGCTCAACACTACTAGACTGGTGGTCACGGAGGTGGACTCCAGCAATTTTGAGCCAAAAGAGCCTGTGAAAGCGCACATGTGCTACGGCAACCAAATAGGCTGTATCCTACGAGCAACCGCCACCATCTACGATGAGAAAGTAAAGAAGACTATCAGAATGCCCGTGCATTTCTACGGGCTATTTGCCATATTATATTCAACACCCGAGCCCGACACAAAACTCCATCTGATGACACACCATTTCCTTTTTCTGTCGGGCCCTCCCCTTCCCTCCCAGTTCCCTGCCGTAGCGGGACATTACTTGCTGGAGACACCTCTTTAAAAACCAGATAACGCCCACCGCATCATTGTCGTGCATTGCAATAGGGGTGAAATCTTTCATATTTACAGTATAATAAAGTGGGCTAAACTAACACATACTATCGACACAAAACAACAAGTAACTATAAAAATCATTCTTAAAGGTCCATTCAACTTTGCAAATGCACAATGACGTTGGAGCGAGTGGCAACCTGAACGTATTCCTAGTTACTAATAAGCTTCACCTCCGTACCACATACCATTCATTGCTATAAGGGATAATTGTTGTTCTTCTCTTCCTCGTCCTTCCCTACATCTTCTACTCTTAGCCTCCTCGCCAACCTGTTTCGTTGGAGCCAACCAGCACCAGGTCAATATTAGTGCGTTCTTCAGCAATGCCTCATCTTCTTCTTCCTCCTTCCTCATTAGTTTTAGTTCTCGTTCCTACAAATTTTCTAGAATAATATTTCTTTTTTCTTTTCTTTTGGAACACTTCTTTTTTTAACTTCTTATTCTTGGAACACTCTTTCTTTCTATTAAAGCATGAACCACCTGACCAATGTTATGTCGTGTTGTCCTCCTCCGCTAACATTTCGGCAACCATCAGCATGTGGACATCTTGTAGAGCAATATGGTCGTCATCCATCTTGGTGAATGCTAGGTCGCCCATGTCGCGAGCGCATGGTGGCCGTTGTCCATGTTGGCAAGCGGTGTTCGGCCATGCCGCTGAGAGCCTGTTGGTCAAATTGTTGCCCACGAGCGCTTTCAAAATGATTCAGCGCGATTAACTAGTTACATGATTAATTAAGTATACAAATAATTTACAACCTACCTAATTCTCTGCATCCTAATTAATTACCAACCAAATCAATTAATTATATGCCTATTGGAGAAAATCCTTACCTCCAAATATTTGTAGGCATAATTAATTGTTTACCTAATTAACTAATTGCATTAACGACTTGATTTTCAAATTGATTCAAGGTGAAAATATCCTATTTAAATATACTTAATTAATTGCATACTAAATTGATTTTCAAATTGATTCAGTGCGAGTTAATTAATTTTCTGAATGGTCCGATTTCCAAATTGATTCAGTGCAAGCATGAAATAAGATCTCCCGGCCCTTTAATAGGATAAATAAAAAACAAGTGGTACGGGGATGGTGGGAGGTGGGGTAAATAAAACTAGATTTAAAATAAACCCGCGCACCAGGCTATCAACTGAGACATTAGGAGTAGGCATAACTAACTGTCTAGCTAATTAATTAATTGCATTAACGACATGATTTTCAAATTGAATCAATGCGAAAAAATTCCTACTTAAATGTACTTAATTAATTGCATACTAAATTTATTTCCAAATTGATTCAGTGGGAGTTAATTAATTTTCTGAATGGTCTGATTTTTAAATTGATCTAGTGCAAGCATGAAATAAGATCTCCCCTTTAGTGGGAGAAATAAAAGACCAGTGGTACGGGGATGGTGGGAGGTGGGGCGAAATAAAATCGATTTAAAATAAACCCAATGCACTGTGCTACAAACTGAGACATTAGGAGTAGAGAAGAGCGGTTTTTTTGCGGGTGAGAATAGCGTTGCTACGGGCTCATAACATAATGTTGTACACACACAAATTTCATGGAGTAGATTAAAAAGGTCGATTTTAAATAACTGGCTCAAAAAGAAGATAGTATCTTGATTAATATTTGTTCACACTTTATGCCTTCATAGGCCATGTTGATGATTTTACTCCCTTCGATTCATTCATTTGAATATGTAATCAGAGTTATCTTGTACCATCATATTGTGTAGCATCAGCTCGTGGAGACGCCTTTCATGATCATGGTTCTACTAACTTGCCATCACCAGTTATTCATCCAAGACTCTAAATTATAGCGGCATGTGTGGAGCAATGCTCTAAATACAATGTAGGGCCTCATCTGTATGAAAAGGACACCACCAGGTGGCTCGCAAACTATCGAAATACAATAGTATATATTTTCAGCATAAGACTGTCATTCATATTGTTTTTATTGTATGTAGTAAATGTATCAACACTGTTTCCATGGGTTGTAGTTCTTCTGCATGTAAATACCATACCATTATCATAAGGAGCTCGTGCATGTAGTCAGCATGCATGAGCCACACGCTTGTTTGTGGACATATAAAAAGATATTTCAAATCTTCCGTGTCAAGGACACTTCAATGTTTACAACAAACTTGTATCTCTACACATGGAGGGCTTGGGACATTGCCTCAAGGTGCTGGCATGTTTTGTGCCCGGTGCTATCAATGCCATCTCACTCATGTTGTTTGTTCACTGCTCATGGTAAAGGCATGTGGACTTTTGATGGCCTCGACTCAATGCTCTTTGAGTTACAACTGGGACAAGTGATGCCTCCACCACTCCAAAAATTACGTGGGAGGACATGTATTCACTAAGCTTGGTAAAATAATGGGCATCCATCAATTTTTTCTTTGGAAACATTTGACATGATCGATTTGTGTGTTGTCCATTATCTACAAACACAAAACAAATATAAATAGAAAATGAATTCAATATAGTCATCTCCATCCGGAAGAAAAAACATATATCAAAATACTATCACACAAAAGTCACTAAAAACATAACCAACGCATGGAAAAGAATGTCAACATAACTGAAATATTTCACGAAAAATATAATCATAAAATTTGAAAAATAAGGTGAAAATAACTAAACATGCTAACATATTTGTATCTTTTACGTACAAATTACACACCAACATTTCTTACCAAGAAATTATTTCTCTCATACAAAGACTGGCAGTGTTTGGCTTGTCATTGGCCTGGTTTGCATTCAAAGTAGTATTTTATTGTAGGTAATCAGGCAGCGACGGGAGGAGACGCAGCCATACCCAGGCGTCCGATTTCACAGGCTTGAGTCAGGCAGGCAACAATCTTTAGGCTAAACTCTCAAGACAAAGAAACTAACGGACCTCGAGCAATCGAGCCTCGTGGTTGCAACCAAACACCCCTACACTCCTATACACCTTGCAAAGTGCTCGAACGACATCCTCCCCGCTTCCCCAGCGTGATGGCCGGACACCGTAACTTCTCCAGAGTGAATTCTTCCAAAGGCGTTGCCAACATCATCATCCTTGTTGCGTTAAACCTTTCTCCTCATGCCTTTTTTCGCCGTTGACCTCCTCCTTCCTATGAAATTTCGTAACAAGGTACATTTCAGTAATCAGTAAAAAAAGGTAGATTGTAAACCAAGAAAATTGACTATGTTGACAAACTTTTAGTAGAAGTCAAGTTTCCGTAGAACAAGATATTTTAGTACCTTCTGAAAAGAATAGTACAAGGGCAATCATCCAGATACTACCTGAACAATATTATCACAAGTACCAAACCGGACCTTTCGTTGCACCAGGTGACTACCCTTGTCATCTCAAGATTCAAGCCTATCCTCCTCTCCTCCAAGCATACACCGAAAACTGCACAAAATGCAGAACATGTACATGTGTGAACTAAAATAGTGCAACTCAAACCAATCTTCATTATGAGATCTTTTTCGAAGAAGAAAATCTGAAGCATCAGCACCTAGTACATGGAAGAAAATCCCTTTAGAAAAGTTCGGCATGTAGATTATGATATTATCCTACCTTCTTTATGATTTAGAATTTAACCGTATTTGGGACAATATGAATGGCATCTCAAGGATCTAGTTAAATACCCGAACCAAAACTCAACGAAGAACGACAACCTCAGTCGAAACTAAACATAAAAAATTGGAACTCGCTGACTTTATGTCAGTCTAGTAGTAATAGTAGTACAAGCGCTGCTAGAAAATGTAACTCTGAAGGTGCATAAAGACATGCTACTGTCTTGCTGCTATAAAATGTAGCACTCAACGTACATAGAGATATTTTATTGTCTTGCTGTTAAATAGTGTCGGTGTCAAAAACGGTGGATCTCGGGTAGGGGGTCCCGAACTGTGCGTCTAAGGCGGATGGTAACAGGAGGCAGGGAAAACGATGTTTACCCAGGTTCGGGCCCTCTCGATGGAGGTAATACCCTACTTCCTGCTTGATTGATCTTGATGATATGAGTATTACAAGAGTTGATCTACCACGAGATCGTAGAGGCTAAACCCTAGAAGCTGGCCTACGGTATGATTGTTGTTGTCCTACGGACTAAACCCTCCGGTTTATATAAACAACGGAGGGGGCTAGGGTTACACAAAGTCGGTTACAAGGAAGGAGATCTACATATCCGTATTGCCAAGCTTGCCTTCCACGCCAAGGAGAGTCCCATCCGGACATGGGTCGAAATCTTAAATCTTGTGTCTTCATAGTCCAATAGTCCGGCCAAAGGATATAGTCCGGCCGTCCGGATTGTCAGGACAGGATTTTCGGGATATCAATTTCCCAGAAAATGGCCCTTGTGCTCACCAGCCCCAGGATTACTGTTAGCTGATGGGGCACCAACTTGATATAGAAATTCCAAGCAAAATACAAAATGTGTAGTACAAGACCATTCTGGCCTATGAGTACAACAATTGGTTTCTAGTGGCTGATGGCGGGAGCGGTTTGTGGTTCATCTGCGTCTATGGGACACCATTTCCCACAGGAACAGCTGACCAGGGTAAATCCTATCTTTGCGAGGCTGCTGTCACCATTGCGTGGGCTCCGGGGCTGTCATCGAAATGCACCTCTCCATGCAAGAAATCTGGCCAAGACAATAGCCAGGGACAAGCCAGTGAGTACTTTCGAATGTACTCGCAAACATTATGAACACGGGTATAATATAACCAATGATAATCATGCTCTGAAATTCTCTATGATCACAACATCAGGCCTAAATAAAAACCATGATGCATGCAAGCAGGTTATTGATGTCAAATATGAATATGCAATCAGAGAGTAGTAATAGAATGCACCGATCGGGTATCTGAAGCGACGCCTCTAAAGGATTATAATGTAAAGCATGCCTCAGTCGGGCGTCTGAGCGACGTCACATAAAGGGCTTGTAAGGGAAATAAGTAGCAAACATGCCACAGTCGGGCATCTGTGTGACACCACATAAAGGGCTTATAGAGTAAATAAATAACAAGCATGCCACAGTCGGGCGTCTCAGCGACACCACATAAAGGGCTTATAGAGTAAATAGATAACAAGCATGCCACAGTCGGGCGTCTCAGCGACACCACATAAAGGGCTTATAAATAAAAGGAATAACAAGCATGCCACAGTAGGGCGCCAGTGCGACTCCACAGAAAGGGCTTATAAGAGAATAATCACGGTGAATATCCAGGAGGTAGAAGCGTCCCAGGGATACTCAATAATTCAAATAATGTAAATGGTTAGTCCACAATAATAATAATCATAATCATCATATGTCACAGGTCGTAATCAATGTTCTGGTTTAGCCGTTTTTCCTCCGAAGACCGACACTAAGACCGATACTTGACCCAACCCAGACTGTAGTCCTTACCCATGGACACGGCTACTCGAATAGATATAACCTCTGCAGAGGGTGTACTCTTTACCCACGAGTAACGAATTTCTTTAGTCCATCGGGACTAATTCTGTCTACGGTCTTTTGATCGAAAACACACCCGATCAAGACACACCAGCTTAACTTATCGGTGTCTGGAATCACCCACGACACACGTTAAGCGAAACTCTAAGTGGGGAGGCTACAACCTCGATTAGCATGGGATTACAAAATTTATACCACGCACAAACTAGGGGAGCTACCCCTTCGGCTCCAACCGAAAACACCCATGCCCCCGGACCAGGTGGCATGCCTACCGGCTGCACTCGGTATCTTCCACCATGGCCTCTCTGTACGGTGTGTGCTAGAAAGGGGTTGACAACTTACTAAACCGTATCCTACCTATGGCAGGGACAAGTGCTAGCATGAAACAAGCGTGGGGATTACTGGAACAAGACTCGATCTATGGTCGACCCAGGAGGTTTAAGTATTCCCTGCATGATTAGCATAACAAATATATTTCAACCGACAGACAGAATCACCACTCATCATACCTCATCATGCCATACCGGACACAACCATCTCGACGAGGAACTAGAGGTGAACTCGTGTCTACCCAAGAAAGAGACTTTCCCGGCTTCCTTCCGGTAGGCTTGAAAGGCAAACGAGGGTGACTACTATCACAAACATATCAATCTCCAACAACATGAAATCATCAATATGCACTCATGAGTATGATCATATCATCAATAAAATAACGGATACTCCGTGTCAAGGTGGTGTTGTAACCGTATCAAATAACACACACAATGTTATGCCAGGGTTCAGAATGCTTGCCTTCAAGTTGTGGAGAGGCAGGGTGCATTCCAAAACTTTTGAAAGTTTTCTTCTCTCTCCAACAATCCTATTTTGAGATAATTCAAATTAACACATAGTTTCAAAACAGTACAAAAAAGTTGTTTGGAAAATTTTCAAATAAATATGAAAATAAACTAGACAGAATTTGAGAAACATTAGAGAAAGAATCAAGTCAATTGGACTTATATTTAAAAAGTTATAGCCAGTCAAAGATTAGTCAAAATTCTGTTTTTAAAATAAACTGAAAGAGAAGAACGTTTCGAATAAAAAAACGGAGGAGGCGTACTTCTGTGTTTACGCCTTCACTTAAACCACGCGGGCCGGCGCGGGGTCACTGACAGTGGGTCCCTTGGGCCCACTGGTCAGATTTGACCAGTCGCCGCGCCTCCTTCCTCCTCTGTCCGAGCGGAGACGGAGCTCCGGCGAACGGCGGCTCCCCACTGGGTTCCGATGGCAGGGAAGGATCCGCCAGTCCAGGGCGGTCCTTCCGGTGGTCGCTAGGTTGGCGGGGGTGGTGGGGATCGCCGGCCGCGAGCTCCGCGGCGGAGGTTGCTTCAGGAGGATCTGGAGGTTTGGGCTACGGTGGTTCCCGGTCGAGGCTGAGGCGTTGGGTGGCTCCGCACGGTCTAGGAGAGTCGAATGGCGGTGCTGGAAGGGCAGGGGAGGCTCTGCTCGCGACGCACGGCACCGGAGTGTGTCGGTGACCGAACTAGCCGGAGACGAGGAAGAAGCCTCCCCCCGTCGATTGCTGGTTGTGGGAGATCTAGAGGGATGGCTTGAGGTCGCCTGAGGGACTGGACGAGCTCAGGGGCCCCTATTTATAGCGGTTGTGGTCGGTTCCACGGCGTCGGGATAAGATCGCTTACGAACCGCCGCTCAGAGCTGGGGGCGCGTGGGCGATGGTCGGCGGGTTTGGTGGCAAATGGATGAGCTTTGAGCTGTTCCAGCCGGGCGCTACTGGAGTGGCTCAGGCGGCGCTGTCCTTGGCAGAGGCCTGCTGCGGCCGTCGGCGGCTTGCGGCGGTGGCACTGTGGGGCGCCAGGAGGGGGCTAGGGCGGCTCTGCAGAGAGGGAGGGGTCGGGGCGTGCTGGCTGTGAGTGGGAATGGATCAGAATGAGCGTGGGGAGGCGGCAGTGGGACGCGGCGACTCGGTGCGTGCGCGTGCAAAACGTGCGCTCTGGGTACGCCCAGCGCATGCACGCCAGGTGCTCGACGCAATGCCAGCGCGTGCTAGAGGGCTTGGATGAGGCTTGGGATTAACAGGTCTAGTTTAGGGTTTGCAAGGAGATTAGTGGACATAGTGGTTTGGTCAGGGGATCAAGTCCACAATGCAAACTAAAAACCAAGCCAAAACTGGCCATGCACACAAGTTGTTTGGCAGAATGCCATGGTCTTCTAGGCATCTCTTGGGGTGGCCAAAATCTCCAGATCCTAGTCTCTTTAGATGATGAAGAGGTTGGCAAGATTAGTTTGGCAAAAACAGAAACTTGTTAGTGTAAGTTTTTGAGAAAGCCAATTCTAGACAGGAAGTAAAGGGCATAGTTTCATGGACCAAAAATACTCCAATGGATCCATTCCCCTGGACTTAAGGGTTTGGTAGGGAGGACTATAAGCAGAAAAAATCTCATGGGCACTAGAGCAAAAAAAATTAGGGTTGCAGTAGAAAAAGCCAATCTGGTCCAGAGATCAAAAGAGGATGATTTGCTCAAATTTTTCAAAGAACACCAGAGGGTTTTTGCATAAAGTTGAATTATATGCATCTACTGACATCTCCAATTTCTGGTGGGAATTTTAATGAAGTATTTAAATAGGTCATAGTGCAAAATTACCAACTGGACCAGTTTTGAAAACTTGGGGTAGAGCTCAAAATCTCCAATGAATAAAATATATTTTTGCATCAAAGTGATTTAAAAACATCACATGACATCCCCAAATTTTGGTGAAAATTTTAAATGCATTTATCAAATGGTTGCAGTGCAAAAGAGTCTCTAAAACTTATGGGAACCCATTTTAAAGGAATAAAGCTCGGGAAAAATAATTGCAAAAATAATTCCATTGATAAAAATAAATGGCCTTAGTAAGATACACAAGTCCCACTCTATCTTTGAAAGGTTTCCACCTAGAAGGAAAAACTCAAGGAAAATCAAGAGGACAGAGTGATCTGAATTTAAAAGATAAACCAAAAAATAAAAATTTTAATTTCCTGGGAAATTTTTTAATTAATAAATCATGGTTAAATTTTTGGGGTGTTACAACACTACCCCCCTTAAGAAAAATCTCTTCCTCGAGATTTACTAAGTGTTGTTTTGAAAATATTACTCCTATTAGCTGAAACCAAACAGTTTACTCATAGCACAAACTTAGATTACAACGCATGAGCTGCAACACATAAAAAATGCTGGGATGATGAACATAGCAGTGATGTCTATAATGAAAATGGTAAATGGACAGGGTCCTGAGAAAACGTCTCTAGTACTGGCGCACACTCTTCTTCTATCGGGGGGAGCAGATTGACCAGTCGATGAGTGCGTCTCTCCTGGTCGGGCCTCAGTGGTCTACTGATGGCGATCCGAGGATTTAAATCAGCGAGGCTCTAGAGATAACCCATTACTCGCTGGGTCAAATGCTCTTGAGCGATGACATATTGGGCAAGGTTGGCCAGTACTAGGTCTCTCTCAGTTCGTCCACCGGGAAAAGATGATACTTCTCCGGGTACTGCGCGACTCGGAAAGTAATAATACCCTCGTTCGCTGGCATAGGGCACCGCGAATCGAAGGCGAGCAGGTGCTTCGTATGCACCAGCTTCTACGGCCATTTGCGGAGTCGGCATAGATTTCCCCACGAAGGAGACTTCCGTTGGGTCTTGGTTTGGGTTTGCAGGAGGGATGTGCACCACTGCCCAATATTTCGAGGTGGAGGGGGTGATCCTCGATTTGAGCAACTCGTACTGGGGTGGATGGATAGCACTCATGGTACTGCAGGTAAAGTCCCATAATATTTTAATAAAACTACCTGGGGTGGCATCCGGGGTTCTCAGATAAATACTAGGGCTTGGCATGGCAAAGAAATGGCTGTGAGTGTTGTGCACAAGGTGAGGGGTACCTGGTAAGGTCACGGGGTGGCCTTTTATATAGCATTGGGGCCGGGTTATTTATCATGTGAGGGGCAACTAGTTTTGTCGGTTCTGCTCTATGGGGTCGGGTCAATGCCACAGATACACATATCTCACAAAAGTGATGTATTACCGTGGGAGTCGTTAGTTGGTTTTGGTAGCTACGCCTCGAATTAAAACGTAACTGTGACGCCAACATACTTATGCATGGCTACTATTCAAAACAGAGGCACACAAGCAGGCTGCATTAATTATGGCGATACGGGATCACATAATTACAGGGCGTAGAAATACTAAGGCTCGGTACTACTCGAGTGACTTACTCTACCTCGTTAATATCTAAGCAGGCGTGCCTTGTGGACGTCGAGGCTTCTCCACGGGTTTCACCGTCGGGGTTAGCTGGATGGAGTTGAGGGGCTATAGGGTCGGGGTAGCGCTAATGACCATCACGGGGGTTGTTGGCCACAATCCCGTTGGAGCGTGTTCCCAAAAGGCGAGGAAGCACTTCTGGGGACACCAAGGTATTTTGGTCGATGGCTGGCGTAGATCACAAGGACTCGATCGGTTGTCCGAACAGCACGACTGGGTTGTCGGCGTCGGGCTCATCATCTCCTCTTGCTAGGGCTCGGCGAACCATATCTCCACGAGCTGCGAACAGATCAAGGGTGATTTGATCGAACAGTTCCTCTAGTGCACTTACATAGCGCACCAGATGCAACAATGCAGGATCCGTCTCGTGATCTCCGTTGGTAACTTGGGGTGGCCTACCATACCCGTCATGGTTGGGGTAGTAGTAGAACGAGCGACAATTAACTCTGGGCGACAAGTGCCGGAGTTGAACTATAGCCTCTCGAGCAGCTAGTTGGATGGCTTGTGGCTCAAAGGAAGTTGTCCTTCCGGTGAACCTATAGGGGCATTCTGGCGATAGACCCCTACCATAGACGTGCACAAAGGGCCTGTAATTGACGGCTCTCGCCGCTCATGGGCCCTTGGTAAACAACATATTCTGGGGGCTTTTCTAATGCAAAGGCACAGCGGGTGAGGTTTGCGAGCACGGTCACAAAACCTCCAAGCTTGGTTGCTGTGGTCTCATTGTGCACGATGGGTCCAGGCATTATGTCTCGGTTTGGGGGAAGAGGTCAGGTCAGGCCGAAGTTGAGGCTAGCGTGCCCTTTTTATAGAAAAAGGGGACGGAGTCTTCCTTCGCACGCTTGCAAATGAGGCACTTTAGGTGTCGGTCACTGGCGCGTGATCGAGTGGCTAGGCTGATAGGTTGGGCACCGACTGCTAAAAAGGTGTTGGGGTCACTGTGTGGCTATCTTACACGAGAAGCTTGGTCAGTTAAGGTTAAGGTCTGTGGGTTGGTTTACCTAGGTTTATCGACCGGCTAAGATAGGATTAGCCAATGGTCAGCCTCGACTCGATACCAAGGTTGTCGGGACCGGATTTTCGGATATCAATTTCCCGTAAAATGGCCCTTGTGCTCACCGCCCCGTGGATTATCAAGTTAATGATGGGGCACCAACTTGATACAGAAATTCCAAGCAAAATACAAAATGTGTAGCACAAGACCATTCTGGCCTATGAGTACAGCAATTGGTTTCTAGTGGCTGATGGCGGAAGCGGTTTGTGGTTCATCCGCTGCCTATGGGACTCCATTTCCCACAGTGAACAACTCGACTGTGGTAACTCCTATCTTCGCGATGCTGCCGTCACCATTGCGGGCTCTGTGGCTGGCATCGCAACGCTCCTCTCCATGCAAGAAATCTGGCCAAGACAATAGCCAGGACAAGCCGGTGAGTACTTTCGAATGTACTCGCAAACATTATGAACACGGGTATAATATAACCAATGATAATCATGCTCTGAAATTCTCTATGATCACAATGTCAGTCCTAAATAAAAACCATGATGCATGCAAGCAGGTTATTCATGTAAAATATGAATATGAAATCAGAGAGTAGTAAAAGAATGCATCGATCGGGTATCAGAAGCGACGCCTCGAAAGGATAATAATGTAAAGCATGCCTCAGTCGGGCGTCTGAGCAACGTCACATAAAGGGCTTGTAAGGGAAATAAGTAGCAAACATGCCACAGTCGGGCATCTGTGCGACACCACATAAAGGGCTTATAGAGTAAATAAATAACAAGCATGCCATAGTCGGGCGTCTCAGCGACACCACATAAAGGGCTTGTGGAGTAAATAAATAACAAGCATGCCACGATAAGGCCTCAAATGACACCACATAAAGGGCTTATAAACAAAAGGAATAACAAGCATGCCACATTCGGGCGTCTGTGCGACACCACATAAAGGGCTTATAAGAAGGTAATCACGGTGAATATCCAGGAGGTAGAACCGTCCCAGGGATACTCAATAATTCAAATAATGTAAATGGTTAGTCCACAATAATAATAATCATAATCATCATATTTCACAGGTCATAATCAATGTTCCGGTTTAGCCGTTTTTCCTCCGAAGACCGACACTAAGACCGATACTTGACCCATCCCAGACTGTAGTCCTTACCCATGGACACGGCTATTCGAATAGATATAACCTCTGCAGAGGGTGTACTCTTTACCCACAAGTAACAGATTTCTTTAGTCCATCGGGACTAATTCCGTCTACGGTCTTTTGATCGAAAACACACCCGATCAAGACACACCAGCCTAACTTACCGGTGTCTGGAATCACCCACGACACACGTTAAGCGAAACTATGAGTGGGGAGGCTACAACCTCGATTAGCATGGGATCACAAAATTTAAACCGCGCGCAAACTAGGGGAGCTACCCCTTCGGCTCCAACCGAAAACACCCATGCCGCCGGACCAGGTGGCATGCCTACCTGCTGCAGTCGGTATCTTCCACCATGGCCTCTCTGTACGGTGTGCGCTAGAAAGGGGTTGACAACTTACTGAACCGTACCCTACCTATGGCAGGGACAAGTGGTAGCACGAAACAAGTATGGGGATTAGTGGAACAAGACTCGATCTATGGTTGATCCAGGAGGTTTAAGTATTCCCTGCATGATTAGCATAAAAAATATATTTCAACCGACAGACAGAATCACCACTCATCATACCTCATCATGCCATACCGGACACAACCATCTCGACGAGGAACTAGAGGTGATCTCGTGTCTACCCAAGAAAGAGACTTTCCCGGCTTCCTTTCGGTAGGCTTGAAAGGCATACGAGGGTGACTACTATAACAAACATATCAATCTCCAACAGCATGAAATCATCAATATGCACTCATGAGTATGATCATATCATCACATAAAATAACGGATACTCCATGTCAAGGTGGTATTGTAACCGTATCAAATAACACACACAATATTATGCCAGGGTTCAGAATTCTTGCCTTCAAGTTGTGGAGAGGCAGGGTGCATTCCAAAACTTTTGAAAGTTTTCTTCTCTCTCCAAGAAAGTTTTCTTCTCTCTCCAACAATACTATTTTGAGAAAATTCAAACTAACACATAGTTTCAAAACAATACAAAAAAGTTGTTTGGAAAATTTTCAAATAAATATGGAAATAAACTAGACCGAATTTGGGAAACAACAGAAAAATAATCAAGTCAATTGGACTTATATTTAAAAAGTTATAGCCAGTCAAAGATTAGTCAAAATTCTGTTTTGAAAATAAACTGAAAAAGAAAAACGTTTCGAATAAAAAAACCAAGGAGGCGTACTTCTCTGTTTACGCCTTCACTTAAACCACGCGGGCCGGCGCGGGGTCACTGACAGTGGGTTCCTTGGGCCCACTGGTCAGGTTTGACCAGTCGCGACGCCTCCTTCCTCCTTTGTCCGAGCAGAGATGGAGCTCCGGCGATCAACGCCGGCGAACGACAGCTCCCCACTGGGTTCCGAGGGAAGGGATGGATCCGCCAGTCCAGGGCAGGCCTCCCGGTGGTCGCTAGGTTGGCGACGGTGGAGGGGATTGCGGGCGGCGAGCTCCGAGCGGAGGTGGCTTCGGGAGGATTTGGGGGTTTGGGCTACGGTGGTTCCCGGTCGAGGCTGAGGCGTTGGGTCGCTCCGCACGGTCTAGGAGAGTCGAATGGCGGTGCTGGAAGGGCATGGGAGGCTCTGCTCGCGACGCACGACACCGAAGTGTGGCGGCGACCGAACTGGCCAGAGACGAGGAAGAAGGCCTACCCCCCGTCGATTGCTGGTTGTGGGAGCTCTAGAGGGCTGGCTTGAGGTCGCCTGAGGGACTGGATGAGCTCGGGGGCCCCTATTTATAGCGGTCGAGGTCGGTTCCGCGGTGGCCGGGGATAAGATCGTCGGTGAACCGCCGCTTCAGAGCTGTGGAGGCGTGGCGATGGTCGGCGGGGTTTGGCAGTATGAATGGATGAGCTTGAGCTGTTCCAGGGGCAGCTGGCACGCTGGAGTGGCTCGGGTGACACCGTCCCTGGCAGAGGCCTGCTGCGACCGTCGGTGGCTTGCGGTGGTGGCGCTGTGGGGTGCCATGAGGGGGGCAGGGTGGCTCTGCGGCGAGGGAGAGGTCGGGGCGCGCTGGCTGTGAGTGGGAATGGATCAGAACGAGCGCGGGGAGGCGGCAGTGGTACGCGGCGACTCGGTGCATGCGCTGCGGCAAATCGTGGCGCCTGGCGCGCCAAAGAACGCACGCCAGTGCTCGATGCAATGCCAAAGACGTGCTAGAGGGCTTGGATGAGGCCGGGATTAACAGTGTCTAGGTTAGGGTTTGCAAGGAGAATGGTGGATGAGTGGTTTGGTCAGGGGATCAAGTCCACAATGCAAACTAAAACCAAGCCAAAAGCGCCATGTACACAAGGTGTTTGGCATGAATGCCATGGTCTTCTAGGCATCTCTTGGGGGCCAAAATCTCCAGATCCTAGTCTCTTTAGATGATGAAGAGGTTGGCGATTAGTTTATAAAAACAGTAAACTTGTTAGTGCAAGTTTTTGAGAAAGCCAATTCTGGATGAAAGTAAAGGGCATAGTTTCATGGACCAAAAATACTCCAATGGGTCCATTCTCACGGACTTAAGGGTTTGGTAGGGAGGACTATAAGGTGAAAAAGCTCATGGGCACTAGAGCAAAATAAATTAGGGTTGCAGTAGAAAAAGCCAATCTGGTCCAGAGAGCAAAAGAGGATGATTTGCTCAAATTTTTCAAAGAACACCAGGTTTTTTTCATAAAGTTGAATTATATGCATCTACTGAGATCTCCAATTTTTGGTGGGAATTTTAATGAAGTATTTAAATAGGTTGTAGTGCAAAATTACCAACTGGACCAGTTTTGATAACTTGGGGTAGAGCTCAAAATCTCCAATGAATAAAAGATATTTTTGCATCAAAGTGATTTAAAAACATCACATGACATCCCCAAATTTTGGTGAAAATTTTAAATGCATTTATCAAATGGTTGCAGTGCAAAAGAGTCTCTAAAACTTATGGGAACCCATTTTAAAGGAATAATGCTCAGCAAAAATAATTGCAGAAATAATTCCATTGATAAAAGGAAATGGCCTTAGTAAGATACACAAGTCCCACAATATCTTTGAATGGTTTCCACCTAGAAGTAAAAACTCGAGGAAAATCAGAAGGAGAGAGTGATCTGAATTTAAAAGATAAATTAGAAAATAAAAATTTTAATTTCCTGGCAAAAAATTTAATTAATAAATCATGGTTAAATTTTTGGGGTGTTACATGGATCCCCCTAATCCAGGACTCCCTCAGTAGCCCCTGAACCAGGCTTCAATGATGATGAGTCCGGCGCGCAGATTTGTCTTCGGCATTGCAAGGCGGGTTCCTCCTCCGAATACTCCATAGAAGATTTTGAACACAAGGATAGTGTCCGGCTCTGCAAAACTAGTTCCACATACCACCTGCTGACGACCCTTCATAACGTGACATCACGCCATGGCCTGTTCTTTATATGAACCGTTTTTCCCAATCGGCCTGCCACCGCACACTTAGCGAGGCGATTTTATTGGCACGTCTTGTCGGAGTAGAGATCGTGTCCCCCTTATTACGGGATTCTCATCAACACGGACATGGGTAACCCAATCATGCCCGTTGGTATGACTCCTCGATTGTAGGCAAGTCCCAAACGGTCTCTAGGAGGACGCTTGGTATTCACCCTCTTTATAACGAGACCAAGGCCTATCCTTTTTTCTTCTCGAACTCAATCGAATCCTTCCCACCCCGCCTCAAGTTCCAACACCCGAGGCTTAGGACAGGCGCTTCGGACCTTCAACCATGTCCAGATCCAACCTTCAAGGTCGGTGGATGCCTTCCTCTATCACAGAGGAAGATATCAAGAAGCTAAGAGAGGCTGTGTTTCGATCGGGCGAGATCTCAGACAGCTGCCCGCCTGTGGCAGGTCATTCCCACTCCCGAACCCAGCGAGAGTGTCGTATTCATCTCTCACTTCCTCCGAGGGCTAGGCCTCGCTCTAGATCCTTTTGTCAGGGAGCTCATGTACTATTATGGGCTGGATTTCCATGACCTGGACTCGGATTCAGTCCTTCACATCTCGTCCTTTATCGCCGTATGTGAGGCCTTCCTCCACATTATCCCCCACTTCGGCCTATGGCTCAAGACTTTCAATGTGGAGCCGAAGATGATCGAGGGGAGACACACAGAGTGTGGAGGTGCCGTAATAAGCAAAAGTGCCAACGCCCCATGGCCAGAGGGTTCCTTCCAGGAGGTGTCCAGCTTATGGCAACGGGAGTGGTTTTATATCACAGCTTCCCGGGGCACCAAGTGGGTGGCCGCCCCTACTTTTCGCTTGGGCCCCCCGCCCGATCGACGCCATGGATCAACAAGGGGCTAGACTGGGGCCAGAAAGGATGTGCCGACATTGCAGAGTCAAGATCCGGGATCTCCTCGAGAGAGATGTCAGTCTGGCCACGGTAATGCAAGTCATGTTAGTTCGTCGAGTCCTGCCCTGCAAACGTCGACCCCTCCGCATGTGGGAGTTCAACCCGGAAGGACCACGAGCTATTCAGCATTTCCTCGGCATGACGCTCGAGGAGATGTACAAATTGTTCTTTAGACCACAAATAAGGTGTCCGGATACCACCGAGGATGCGGGTCTGAACTGCAATCGTCCAGACACCCAAGTAAGTAGTCCCGCAGCCAAACACGTTGTCTTTTTGTTTATCACAACATCATTCTGAAAAGTCGCTCTTTGACCAGGACTGGGTAGCAAAGGCGAAGATGATCAGGTGTCCGGCCTCCCTCCCTGAGGTCTCACCGGATCCTGTACTAGCCAGGATGCTGGAGCTTGCGCCTTATCAAGTGCCCTCAGGAGAAGATAAAGGGGGGAATAAATAGGCTGAAAGCGGACTCGCCATCGCTCATCCGAACCGGGGGAGTTAGCGCCTCCCCGAAGGAGGATAGCCGGGGAGAAGAATCTGAAATTCCCTCTCCCCAAGGAAGGAAGAGGACCGCCTCTGAAGAACCGGAAACAATGGTTTCCAAACGGGGGAAGAAATCTTCGCCAGAGGGTCCTGCCCCGGGGGGTACCCTTGCCGCACAGTTCCCGCAAGGGGATCATCCCTCCACCAAGCTGTAAGTAAAAAGGTACTTAATAGTAAAAATATCCTGCTTTACTTCTGAGGATAATAACCGAGGTATTTATCTTGTAGTTCGGATCGTAGCCCTTCTCGGCTGTAGTTCATCTTCGGGGATCTTCTTCCGGAGATGATGGAGAGCGAAACACCTCCCATGCCACCCGCCTCATGAGGCGGGCGACTTCGGCGTGTCGCGAAGGGTTTCTCCTGATCCGGCAAGGACAGACGGTAATCCTTCGGCCACCCGAAGTCCTCAGTATCCGGCTCCCAAAGAGAGCAACCGAAAGAGTCCGGCACCATCCGGTGTGCGGTTGGACGCACTGAAGGATCTGCTAGAGCAAGCGACTATCTCAGAAGCGCATCGTACGCTAATGGGTACGGTGATTGAGAGGATTTCATCCGCCGAAAGCGGGTTGCATGAAGCTTTTATGAGTCTGCTGAAAGGCTTTGAGGTACGTGAAATACTGTATGTTTTTGATGGTACCGTACATGTTAGGTGTGCCCTGTGCAGATAGTAGCCCCTGAGACTCTTGTTGCTGTCAAGAACGACAGCAACTTGATATGCAGGTGGCGGAAGGTCCGGTGGCTAGCCGGACTGTTGAGTTTGCCGAGCTGAAGCGGCAACTTGATGCGGCAGATGCCGACATCGTGCTTGTCAACAAGCGGCTTGACGAGGCACAGGGTATGTGATTTCTTTGGTGATCAACACGTAGTAAGAGGAGCATAATGCCAGTATCTTTAATATGTTGTGACTGCAGATGGAGCTGCGTCAGGAGACCCTTTCTAAACTTGCCCGAGCCAAAGAGAAAGCCAGGAATAGTGATGTGGCTGCTCTAAAGGCGGCCGAAGAGCTAAGGGCCGAAGAGGCTACCCATTGCCAAAGCAAGGAAAAAGTGGCCAAGATGGCCTTTGAGTTGAAAGATGCCGCCGACCGTTACCAGCTTCTTGAAAAGGAAAACCGAGCGAAGGCGACGGAGCTAGAGAAGGCCGTGGTAGCAGCCAAGGAAGCCTGCTCTAAGATCAGAGCATCGAAGGAGGAGCTGCGTCAAGCTGAAGATATCGCGGCTGGGAAGCCCTTCTTATTGCGGACGAAGTTCGGAGATCCGAAGTTTGCCCCTCTTGATCAACTATGGAGTTTTGCGGACGCATATGCGGATCTGGCAGCAAAGTCGCCGATGCGGCCGAGTACTTCAAGGATCAAAAAGATCGTGAAGTGTAAAAGCTATTCTAGTCACAGTTCGATGGTCCAGTGCGTCCGCTGCTGTTAAATGAGCGAATGACCGAGTGGGCCGAGCTCCATAGGTTGTCCGGGCTTGCCATGGGGTCTGTTGTGGATCATCTGTGGCCGAGAGGGCCACGGCCGAATAGTTATTTTGGTTTGGTGCAACGGTTCCTTGGTGCTGTGCCGCATATCGACGCTATGAAGAGGTCGGCGTGCATAAAGGGTGCGCGGATGGCGCTTGCCCGTGTGAAGACATACTGGGCACACATGGATGCCACCACACTTGCAAATTGTGGTTCGCCGTGGTCGAGCTGTCGAGCACTACTTTGAAGAAGTCCTTGAAGGCGCTCGTTCAATAGAAGCTCAGTGCTCGAAGAATATTATGTTCTAGTGACATATATTCCCATTGTAAAAACAATATTATATACTTAATTGTCAAGGCTGTGTTTATACTTATGCCTGAAAGTATTAGTATGCCTCTTGTGCGGCCGTTTATGTATATATGTATATAACCTGAAGGTTTGCAGTCGTCGGCTTCAGCCCCCACGCATATAACGCGGGGGTGTTCGCAGAAGACGCGTGTTCGCACTTGATCCAACGTCTTGGTCCATTAAGGAGGTGATAGCGCAGCAAACTAGGCAATCAGACTGTATTGCTTTAAGACTTTCACTTAGCCATAGGAGTTTGATGGTGGGGCTACTATATAGCCCCTGGTGGCTTCGCAATCGTCCGAATACGGGGCTCGTACATGCCTGGCCGGGAAACGGCCCTTCGTTAATGCGGAGGCATCCCGAAGATTCCGCTAAATCATCGAGTGGTTGACCAGTCTCGCGCTTTAACATGACAGTCAGTTTTCGGCTTTCTCTACTAAGGTGCTCGTCTGGATGAACCAGGGCACAATCGCAGTAGTTCTCCTGGTGCCACCTTAGCCGATAGAGCGGAACGTAAGGTAGCAAAACACAGGAGCCGGGCAAACCCAACATTTGACCAAATACATGATTCGGAGCTGATGCATATAAGGCCAAACTCGCGACGCCGAACACACCCTAAGGTATTCGGTCTTTATAACATATGCCTGGCTGAACAATGCCCTTGATAATGAACCCCGAGTGTCCAGGTACGTGCAATATTCTGATGTGGCCAAATGCCAATAACGTCAGCAACCTTCTCGGTTGTACTGAGAATCCGAAGGATGTGAATAACAAGAGACAGTAAAAAAGGTTTACGCAGGGTCTTAATCTAAAAAGAAACCTTTGAGCGGGTCCCTGCTGCACGTCTGCGCCTGTGTCTCCGTTGTGCCGTATCCTGGACAGGTGTAGCACGATGTCATCTGTAAAAGAGAGGAACTTAGTTGAAAGTTGTCGTGCAAAAAATAGGTTATGATAAATAAACCATGTAAAATTCAAGATAAGTAAAGTTGAGCCGAACTAGCGCTGTTTACACGTGGGAAGCCCCTGGTACCGTCTATAAGGGTATAACCATCAAACCAATCTCAAAATGATGCGCCGGACTCGTCTAACCGTGTCCTTGGTCTTAACGACCGGTCATTTGTTCTGGTTGGTGAGGCCGTCTAGTGTTCGGCTGCTAAAGCAGCCACACGTTCTTCTGCGCGTAAGGAACGCTCAATATTTACATTGACTGTGATGGTGCCGCGTGGACTAGGCATCTTAAGCCTAAGATAAGCATAATGCGGTATAGCGTTGAAACGAGCGAAAGCTGTTCGTCCGAGTAGTGCTTGATAGCCGCTTCGGAATGGAGCGATGTCGAAGTGTAGCTTTTCACTTCGGTAGTTGTCGGGTGAACCGAATACGACATCTAGTATTAGAGAGCCCGTGGAGTGGGCCTCTGTGCCTGGTATTACTCCCTTGAAGGTAGTATTACTGTGGCTGATCTTTGTCGGGTCTATCCCCATTTTGCGCATCGTGTCACGATATATCAGATTTAGACTACTGCCGCCGTCCATAAGGACTCGTGTGAGATGGTATCCGTTTATTATTGGGTCTAACATCAAGGCAGTCAATTCTTCGTGCCGGATGTTTGTCAGGTGATCCCTACGATCAAAAGTGATCAGGTGGGCCAACCAAGGGTTGGGCTTATGGGTGACGGGCACTACGGCTCGTGTGTCTTGGAGTGCATGTTTGCTTCCCCTCTTCGTCACATGGATCATGTTCACTGTTTTGACCTCTGGTGGGAATTTTTTCTGTCCCCCAGTTCTTTTCTCACGAGGCTCGTCCTCGTCTTCACTTGGTGTCTCCCTCCCCTTGTGTTCGGCATTTAGCTTACCGGCCTGCTTGAAGACCCAGCATTCTCTATGGGTGTGATTTGCAGGTTTTTCGGGGGTGCCATGAATCTGACATAGTTTGTCTAGAATCTTGTTTAGGCTGGACGGTCCATCTCTGCTGCCTTTGAAAGGCTTTTTCCGCTGACCTGGTCGAGAGCCCCTGAATCCGGCGTTTACCGCCGAGTTATCTGGGCTGTCTTCTTTATTCCGGCGCTTGTTTTTACTGCGTCGTGGTTTTCTGTTGCCATCCCTGACTTCGGATGTGCCTGGGTCGCTGGTGCTACTACGAGATAGCCATTTATCTTCGCCCGCGCAAAAGCGGGTCATGAGGCTTGTCAGGGCTGCCATTGTTCTCGGTTTTTCTTGTCCGAGGTGTCTGGCGAGCCATTCGTCTGGGACGCTGTGTTTGAAAGTTGCTAAGGCTTCGGCGTCTAGGCAGTCGACGATTTGGTTCTTCTTAGTGAGAAATCTGTTCCAAAGCTTTCGGGATGACTCTCCGGGCTGTTGAACTATATGACTTAAATCGTCTGCATCCGGATGTCGGACATAAGTCCCTTGAAAATTAGCCCGAAAAGCATCCTCAAGCTCCTCCCAACTTCCAATTGAGTTTTCAGGAGGCTTTTCAGCCAAAGGCCGAGCTGGTCCTTTCAGCTTGAGGGGCAAGTACTTGATGGCATGGAGATCGCCTCCATGAGCCATATGAATATGGAGGATAAAGTCCTCAATCCAGACTCTGTGGTCTGTGGTTCCGCTGCACGCCTCTATGTTCACCGGTTTGAATCCTTCCGAAATTATGGTCCAAAGACCTCACGGTGAAGCATAGGGTGTGTGCGGCGCCCTGTATTTTGTTGTGTCGAGGCTGCTCGATTTGCCAGTGTTCGGTTTTGGTTGTGCTACCGAGCGCTGCTTTTCTTGATCCATAGATGGATCTAGTTGCGCCGGTCTTCTAATGCGAGCCTTCATGTGAAGCGTGTGCATACTTATGTGCGGCCTTGTTAGCCGCTCTATCGCCGCCACAAGGTGGTTGATCCGACCGGTCGGCCGTTTTATTCTTCGGCTGTGTGGGCTCTAAGGCCTCGTGATCAAATTCAGGCAACAGCTTGCGCTTTGGATAGCTCTTCTGCGCGGCTTTAAGCCTTTGCTTTTGCTTCTTAAGACTCCTCGTAGTGGCAATAAGCCTTTTGCGGGGGTTCTCTTGTTCCAAGTGCCTTTCCGGGATGATGTGTGCCTCTTCGTCCGGACTATTTTCCTCTTCGGAGGGAGGTTTATGAGCTATATCCTCGGTGTCGCCGTGTCCGGACAGCGGATCCGTACTACGTTCGCTGTTTGCTGGTTCACTAATGTTATCGCTTGCTGAGGCGGGATTTGGAGCGGCTCCTACGTCGACGCTTTGGTTGCTTCTCGAGGGACCTATCCTACGCTGCATCCTCCCGTTCCTTGTCATCGTTTTCTTTGGGTGTATCCACCATGTATATGTCGTGTGATGAAGTGGCGGTCCAGCACTCGTGGGCGGTGGTTCCAATTGCCTCTCGCATCGTCGTCCATGCCGTCGATGTCTTCGGAGTCGAAGTCGAGCATGTCGGTTAAACCGTCGACAGTGGCTACTAAGTGGGTGGTGGGTGGGGAATGAATTTCTTCGTCGTCCACATCCCGTCCTAGCCGGACATGGTTCGCCCAAGTTTCTCCTGACAAGGAGACAGAATTTAATGAATTTAGCATGTCACCGAAAGGCGAGTGCTGAAAGATATCCGCGGAGGTAAACTCCATGATCGGTGCCCAATCGGATCCGATAGACACGGACGCGGGCGGTTCGGAACCTGTGGCCGGGGACGAATCCAATGGTTAGGCATCACGGCTCTCGCAAGGGGTAAAGTCAGTGTTCGGCTCTATCGCCACTGAGAGTGCGGCCTCCAAGCCGGGGTCTATCCACCCGTCCTTGCATGGCGCAATTTGCTCCGGATTGAAGGCCAAAGTAGTTGCTGGTGTGATCTCCCGAACACTGTCCGACGGCAGAGCTATATCATGCTAGTCGTGATCGTGCGGCGCACCTGGCAAGGGCTCGAATCTGTCGAAAATCAAGTCTCCGCGGATGTTGGCAGTATAATTTAAGTTTCCGAACTTGATCTCGTGGCTAGGGGCGTAGCTCCCGATCTGCTCTAGATGACCAAGCGAGTTGGCCCACAAAGGCGGTTGCCGAATACAAAGATCTGTCCGGGGAGGAAGACCTCACCCTGGACCGCATCGTTACCGATGATCGAAGGAGCCATCAAGCCTTACGTTGACGGCATAGTGGAACTCTCAATGAAAGCACCAATGTCGATGTCCAAACCGGTGGATCTCGAGTAGGGGGTCCTGAACTGTGTGTCTAAGGCGGATGGTAACAGGAGGCAGGGGACACGGTGTTTACCCAGGTTCGGGCCCTCTCAATGGAGGTAATACCCTACTTCCTGCTTGATTGATCTTGATGGTATGAGTATTACAAGAGTTGATCTACCACGAGATCGTAGAGGCTAAACCCTACAAGCTAGCCTACGGTATGATTGTTGTTGTCCTACGGACTAAACCCTCCGGTTTATATAGACACCAGAGGGGGCTAGGGTTACACAGAGTCGGTTACAAGGAAGGAGATCTACATATCCGTATTGCCAAGCTTGCCTTCCACGCCAAGGAGAGTCCCATCCGGACACGGGACGAAGTCTTGAATCTTGTGTCTTCATAGTCCAACAGTCCGGCCAAAGGATATAGTACGGCCGTCCGGATCCCCCCTAATCCAGGACATCCACAAATAGATTGCTTGGTTCGTAAGTTAGATCAGGAAACTTAAGCTTCCCAACAATTCCAATCTGGAAGCACAATCAGACCTCATGCTTATACAAAGAAATAAAAAGCAATCAGACCATTGGCAAGAACTTCTGATTGCAGCTTTGAGAGAGCTATAATCCATTTGTAATTTGGCTACAAATAAAATGAATCCAACTGGAACAAATCACTTTAGGCTGGGTATGCACTACATCTTGATATAATCATGCTTTTGGTTTGTACATCAGGCTTCAACTTGTCATCATCTCATGATCAGGAGGTATGCCATTTTTTATAGTAGTATTGCCAGAAGCCGTATTCTATGTAATTTTAACAAATGAAACACAACTCAATCTTCCTGATTGTCGTCAAGCGATTTCAGAAGAAAGTAGAGTATCCATACCTGAATTTTGCATCGTGAATTGCCATCCCTCAAGTTGTAGATCTGCCTACTTGTCGGCGACCATTTTTCTCCATTCTGGACATAATTTAGTGCTCGCTCAGATTCAGATCACGGAAAATAAATCCTCAAAGACAGGCAAACGGTCCCACATCCTTGAAAAAAATTCGAGCACAAGCGTACCCAACACTGACATAGGGAAGCAAATTCAGTTGCCCACCAACTTTCTAAGATGGCTAGAATGTATGGTACTTGTGAGTGGATTGAAGAACCTCCTAGTGAGTTGGTTCCCCTCCTTTCATCTGATCTGATACTTAATAAACAGAGGTTCCAATTTCAAAAAGTAAAAATATTAAAGGGTACTTACGTTAGTTTTTCTTGTAATTTAGATACCATAGTACAAGCCCCCACAAATCCTAGTAGTCGAGGCAACAACGTACCCAAACCATCCCGTTCTGATTAGTGTATTATTACTTACCAAAGAGGCACCGTGAGCGGAGTGACTAACGAAAAAGTTTATCATGGTACCATCACATTTTTGACAACTTCAAATATATTTCATACATTGGGGGATGTTGGTACATAAGTATGTAGCCTATCTATTGCCAGCTTTACAAATCAGTATATAAAGGGAAATAATCCCCACCTTCAGAGAAACATCTATGTACCATTGTTGATTTAGCTATTCTATTGCGGCGTTCCTTGGGCATTGCGATTTTCTTACTTTGCTAATTTCCCTTGCTAGCATTAATCAGCATCCTTGTGTATTCCGTGTGAGGGCTGCAGAGATACATGTCTCCGCTATCTATGAATATTTTTTCCAAAGAGATAATATGCTTATTCTTAATGAATGGATGTACATGAACTAATTTGAGACTAAAATTCAAAATCAGTAGAAATCAAAGATTCTGAGTCCTTTTCCATTTCCCAACACAAACAATATAAAAAAATTAACACGAAAAAATGCAAAGAGGAAAAATAGGGCACCTTCTGTGCCAAAATTTGAAGGATTAATGGATTGTGTGCCCAACCACAAACATACACGCAAATGAGTTGCCTTGGCCTTGATTGTCTATGCGCTGAACATAGGGAGCAACATCTCCATTGCCTTCCTTGTTGTGCACAAGCAGAGATGAGTCGGGCCTGCACACAACAGCACACACGCACACATCAAATCGAGAAGAAGAAGAGGAAGAAGAGAAGGGTATGCACTCACGCATCAAATGCTTATCTTGGAGGGGATCCTGCTAACTTGACCTGTAGTTGCAAGGAGGGGCTAGGGTTTCGGGAGGCGGTTGAGGTCGGACGCGGCGGCTAGGTCCTCTACTGCTCGCTGCAGGCAACCATGGTGGCGGCACGAAATGTTGCTCCTCTGCAGCGACCGGAGAGGAGACGAGATGGGGGAGGAAGAACACGGGCGCGGCTACATCGTCGCCGTCGAGGCCATGGACCAGAGGGTGATTTGCGGCGCCACCGCCAGATCGGTCATCATGGCCACGGGCGAGGGAGGCAACGGTGATGTCTTGAGTTGGAGGATGAGGGCGAGGGCGTGAGGAGGAGGTCAACGCCGGAAGTCACCGCGTCGGCGTGAGCTTAAGATCCAGATTGAGAATTGGGGTGCGGTGGCTGAGCTGGGGATTGAGGGAGGGAGTAGGTACGTGATCGGGAGGAGCGGTGGTTTGTGCGGACTGTTTTTTTAATGCATGCGTGGGGTGGGGAGGGTGTGGTGGTGCGAGGGGACGAAAAAACCTACGAAAAAACCCGGACAAAAAGGTTGGGACGAAAATAAACCATGGAGACTACCAACTCGCTCCTTAGGAGTAGAGATACTAAATTGTAGCGACCACCCAAAATGGATCAAGTCTCTATGCTTAAGTTTCATCCTCGGATCGGTATGTCGACACACACAAAGACTCGAGGATTTATAACAAAGGTAAATCGCATGTATAAAGTAACATAAATACTATTACCTCAATCCATATAGCGGAAGTAACAACAAAGTTGTGGAGTTCCCGACAACGCCAACGGCAAATTATAGTGTAGACATCGTAACCCTAACGTATCACTTACTCATCGTAAGAATTCTTGCAACATGAGACATTGCAGCCATGTAGGTCAGTACATTGAATATACTGGCAAATTCACACCATAGGATAATGATGAAAAATAACTACTCCTATATGCATATTTGGCTGGTGGAGGCTCTAAGTTTAATTTTGCATAAAGCCTATTTTTTCCTACAACAAAGGAATAAATTTTATTTAAATGTCATTTATTGAGAAGGTTCATCCAACTCAATCCCAAATTCCCAAATCATTATTAACGCAACAATTTCATTAAATAGGGTGATAAGATCAACCAATAATTCAAATACCAGATAGTCAAGATGTCCATAATTGGGGACACGACTAATCATGATTAGTTTGTACACTCTGCAGAGGTTTGCGCACTTTCCCCCACAAGATTCGATCTCCTCCGTTGAATTTCTCGCACTACATGATGTTTGAGAAACGGATGTTCGAGACACAGTCTTTCCGAAGCATTAACTCTTTACTCTGGGTAGACAGTGCCACCTACTTTCCTCTACATCTACTAGCCTACCACTGAAAGAGCTCACACAACATACTCAACTATGCCAGAGCCCATAATGGCTTGTGACTGCACACGGAAGTTTCTAGCATGAATAATCTTATGATCCCTTTGATCCTGGGTGGCATTCCATAGGGTGATCACATGGGTACTCCGGGATCCCCTAGGGCAAACACTGGGTTCTCCAGGTGCCCTGCCAAACCACTGGGTGCTCCAGGGTGCCCCAACCATTCCACCTAGATGTGTGTTAAAGTAGCCACCTTAAGTTTCCCTTAGTTATATTATAACTCTCGCAACTTTCATGAATCTCACATACCAATCCCCGTCTACGAGCATGGCTAAGCAACATATAACACAAAGAATATCCCTGGGGTGTATCAAAAAGGTAAAGGGTTCCTACCTCATCAACTACATAGCAATACCACATATTCCCAATCCTACTCCTGCAATATTTGAGGGTGAAACTAATGCAAGTAAAACTGGGTATAAAAGAGTATTATCAAAGTGTGAACTTGCCTTTACTGTAGATGAAGATCCTTCGCACTCATAATTCCTTATAGTTTACTCGTCACACTCCGTTCAATCTATCATAAGCAATCAATTACATACATAAGTACTCAAGCATAAAATTCAAAGAAAATTTCTCAGAAAACTTTGGAAACAGGCAAATAACTCTTGCAAACAGAAAACAATTTTCAACACTATTAAAAATATGTGGGTTAGTTCTTAACAAAAAATTTAGATCAAGAGCTTCAATTAGCAAAAAGAATCAATTAAATCGGTGTTATAAAACTCAAGTTATAGCCAAAAACATGTTTGAATATGAATCAGAACAAATTTCAAAATTTGAAAGTCGCAAAAAGTTCATTTGATAGATTCACTAGATAGGTGGAATCAAGACGAAAATTTTGGCGTTGGTTTCATTCTAATTTGGATGAACGAGTAAAAAGTTATGTTTATTTGAAAAAATCAGGGTCAAGCTGTTTTACAGAAGAAAAAGAGCTATGGCTAAAAGAATTCTAATCCTAAAATGTAAATACAGGGACTAATTTATAAATCTAATTATCCTACTGTACTAGTCTAGAAATAATAAGCTATGGGATTATACATAAGAAAAATAGAAAGAAAGATACCTTTAAAAGATAGAGAAAAGATGACTTCAGAGAGAGGAGACGACTTCCAGAATTCCCGCCGGAGAGGAGAAATGTATTTTTATTTTGTAAATCCAGTCAAACCGAAATATTTGATTTAACCCGAATTGGATGGAAAACTCTTAAGGGTCACATGCTAGGCAATGTGGGACTAAACGTAGACGAAAAGAAAAGAAACACAGGAGAAAGAGGCGCTCAGATGGGCCTAAAGGCCTTCGGGCGATTCGCCGTCAAGACGATATCATGGGCTGCAGTTTTTTTGATTCGTCAATGAAAAAACATTTGTGAAACAAAATCCAGGTAAAGAATATGGCCGGTTGGGCCTGGCCCGTATAGGAGAAAATAAAATGATAGTGCTACCGCTTCGCATACTATGCTCCGCATGTGGGCGTATATATAGTTACAATGAGATGCACTTTTTTTTAAATAAAAACAGAAAAAGAAAACTGAATAACAAAAATTTAATAAAATTTAATGTAGGCATATTATATATCAAAATTTCCGCATAAAGATTTTCTAAAACATGAACAGTTTGTTTTCAGCGGCAACTAAATTCCACAAAAATTTAAATAAAGCAACCAAGATTACTGGGTTTATTTAAAAACAAAATACCAAAATTTTAAAAAATACCAAAATGATTTCAAACTCATTTTTCTCCACTTTTCTACTGTTGGGAATCATTTTACCCTATTTTCCATATATTTTATTTTTGGAGAAAAATAATTTGAATAAGAACCAAATAACTCCAAATTGAAAATAATTTGAAAGGGACTTTAAATTTGATTCTTTGAAACTTCCAACTCTCTTTCTTAGCATTTTAAGAAGTCATATTATCTTCTCTCATGAAACTCATTGAGTCGCCAGAAAGTTTCTGAAGTTGAAATATTTCCAAATGGAATTCAAATCTTGTCAAAACCCTTTTCATTTATTTAAATGGGAGAAGTCATATCATCTTCACTCTAGAGTTTTGTGATGAAATGAATTTGAATTCATGGAGATAAAAAAGTTTGGGAAAGTCCTTTTATTCCCTCTCATTTAACTTTCAAAAAGTTCCAAATTTCACTCAGTTTCACACAAGCAACCACACCACAATCAAACAATCAATCAAAACTATTTATTTAATATAACATTCCAAAATTTAGAATTTTGGGATGTTACAAACCTACCACCCTTAAAATGAAACTCGCCTCGAGATTCGTAGAGGCTAGAAAGAAATAGGTTAGGTTCGGGGATCTTCTCAAAATCCATCGATTGTCACAGGGGTCCGGTGCTACCACCCTTTGAAGATGGTTACTGCTCCATAAAAACTCATGTACTCCATCCTTTTGTTGACAGGATCGCCTTCTCGCATTCTCGGGAAAATTCCTTCTCTAGGTTCTTCCGGTAGTGGCATAACCTTTTTCCTCAATTCTTGTGTCCTTTCATCTTGGTACGGTTCTTCAGTGACCGGGCCTTCTTATCTGCAGGGTCTGGCGCCAATACTAAACAACTATCGGTATCTCATGGTCGTCAACAATTTATGGTTTCTCCTACAGGAATTGGGTCTGGGTTGAACCTCACCGTATATCCTACGGTTGGCAACAGCTACCTTGTACAAAGGGAAAAATTGTCATACCATTCTAAGGTTCAAACAAGGTTTTGACCGTCGTCTCTCTACTATGGGTAAGTCACTTAGATTTACCATCCCATATAGAAAGGCGAATAATAATCAGTATGGTGATCAATCCATCCCGCACCCAAATCATTAACTTGTATATGGTTTAGCGAATCTCACATTCTAACACTCGGTCATCCTCTCAAACATTGCAGAACTTCTCTTGTCGACGAACTAAGTTCGGATACTGTCGGTGTACTAGAGTAGGGGTACCCTAGTATCCCGTACTCGTGCACGGACAGTTGCAGCACCCCGCGGCAAGGTTTGCCTCGTCACCGCGTAGATCCTCCGTGGCTCCTTTGGAGCCATTCAAGAACAAAGTATTTGATTAAGAAGACAAGGCCCGGCAAGAGGAGCTTGTCGGAAGGCCACTCGAGGCATGCAGAAGACAAGGCCCCGCAAGAGGAGCTTGCCGGAAGGCTCGGGCGCGACAAGGATTCGATCGCGGCAAGGCGCTTTGCCGCTGCATGCAACTTCTCTCCATCTCCGCCCAGCTCATCCAGCGACGTGTCGCCATGGGACCGCTCCATGGGCGCTGTCGAGAGGTCAGGCAGCCAACGGAGAGCAGCGATAAGCGGGCACCGACAAGCTTGCCATCGTGGCGAAGCGGGGCGCACTGACGGTCTCTCGCTAATTGTTTGGGGCGACATCGACGGGCATTTATTGCTTTTGTCCCTTGCCGCCGAAAGTTAGGTATTTTGCAATCGCATAATCGCTCAAGTAGGTGTACCAACTCCCGTTTTTACATGTGTACCCTCATCTATGTTGCCACCTGTCGGAGACCCCTTGAGCATATAAAAGGAGGCCCATGTGCAACGTAGAAAGGGTTCGGCTGGTTCAGTTCATTCGACTCACTCGAGACCAGAGACACTCGCGCTAGGTTTTGTAGCTCTCATTGCTCCCTAGCAAGAACACAATACATCAAATAAGCAGCAGTAGGAGTTTTATCTCTCCGGAGAGCTCTGAAGCTGGGTAAACTGCTCGTGTGCCTCGCCTCGATCCGCTTCTTTCAGGCGATCTTCGCCCTCCGAACCACAAGGTGCTCGCCCGCCGCCCCATAGGTGTCCGTGGTACGATCAGCCTCCCCGACATCTTTGGCGCGCCAGTAGGGGAGCGCCGAGGCCGTGTGAATCAGATCCGGCGCTCACACGAGCAGCGCTATCAACATCTTCCTCAACATGCCACCGAAGAAGAAGGCTTCGCGGCAGCAGAGCCGTCTGCTGCTGCATCCACCCTCACCGCAGCAAACGGGTGGTGGGGCGACGCCGGCGGAGGAACGGGCGCCGACGAAGGTGTTCGCGACGCCGCCAAGTCCAAGGACAAGGCCCCGCAAACCTTGGCGTCCGCGCATCCCCGCGCCCATCTCAGAGACGCGGACCAACAACGCCATGGCGCTCATAACGCCATACGCTCGCTGGACCGAGACCCTCAAGACCAGCATGCGCGCCAACATGCCGGCATGAGTGAGATACGGTCGCCGGACGGGTGCTGCTCCTTCTAACGAAGTTAGAAGTCCGAGCGTGTCCCGCCTCGCACCGCTCTCCAATGCCACCCACTACTCCAGCAGAAGCTCGGGCGAGAGCTCACCGCTTCTCGACTACCCTCCAACGGGCCGACAAGGTCGACGAGTGGAGGGCCACTATCCGTAGCCTCATCGGCTTTGCTAACGGGCGACGCCCGCTGCAACTAACGCCATCATTGCCGCCGGGCGAGACGACAAGGCACGAGCCGGTGGCGACGAGACCGTCGGAGGTACAACCACCGTGCACTCTCCGCCACGAAGGCCAAGATCACCGACTCACCGGATCCACCTCGACAGCGACTCCACCGCTGGCTATCGGATCCGCGAAGCTCGCCGCGATCAGCGCCAAGTTCTTCATGAGCGACAACAAGAGGACGCCGAACTCGCATCGAGCGCCAAGTGAAGCGCGACATCAGTCCGACAAGCACGCCGGGCCTTCGCTGACATGCGCGCTACCGGAGGAGCCAGCGATTTGTCAGACGCGGTAGGTTGCCCCGCTGCTCACTCGTGAGCTGCGGTAAGTCCAAAGCGGCCCAGCCAAAAAACTTCAAACCAGACGTGCCGGAGAAGTATGATGGCAGGACGCACTGCCGAGTTCCTCGCATCTACACCATCGCGTGCAGGCTGCGGGGACGGGACGACAAGATCCTCGCCAACTACTTCCCGCCGTGCTCAAGCCCAACGCCAGATCTTGGCTCATGCACTTGCCGGACAGCTCCATATCCTCTTGGGCAGATCTGTGCCATCGCTTTGTTGGCGCCTTCACAGTGGCCACAAGCCTCATGGCTAAGAGAGTGACCTTCATCCGCCGCCTGTAAGGAAGGAGAGTCCTGCGCAAGTTCATTCAGAGATTCAGCCGTGTGCACTACAACATCCCGTGACGCCCACCCCGGCCAAGGTGATCAGCGCATTTCACCGTAATGTGCGGAACCACAGGATGAGGGAGGAGATGGTGATGTGCAAAGTCAAGGACGCCGATGAGCTGTACGCTGGGCCGACAAGTGTGCACGCTGCTGAGGAAGGGAGGAGACTCCTGTGAGAGAATGCGTAAGGTGGATCTCGACAAGGAGGACACCGCCCGCAAAAAAGGGCCGCGGCGAGGCAACAGAAGAAGAAAGGTAGAGAAGTGCTAGCTGTTGAGCAGTCCGGCAACGGAGGTGGCGACAAGAACGCCAAGGCTGGTGGCTCCGGCAAGGAGGTTGTCACGACGCCAACCACCGGGCCGGTGGCGGCCGCCGACAAGGTGACAGCTCCGCAAGCAGGACAGCAAGATCCACCGCACCAAGGGCCATGACCTCCATCTCTGCAAGAACGTCGAGCAGCTTGACGAACAGCCGAAGGCTGAGAACGACCGTCGCGACAAGGAGAAGGCCCAGAAGGTGCCGGGGAGCAAGCAAGAAACGCCCCGCCGGGGAGGACGCCGCTGCAAGGCCAAGCAGCGGCAAGGAGATCGACCTCCCGCCGGCCGCGATAAGGATGAAGATGATGACGCATACAAAGATATGGAAGACGCCGACGCCGATGAGCAGGAGTTTCGTAAAGCCACAGAGGTTCTTCGCGCTTGACGGAGGTGCTTCCTGCATACCTCCCACCGCCAACTCAAGCAATGGATGCGGAGGTCAATGCAGCGGAACCATCCGTAGAGTCACGCAGGCCTCTAAAGTGGTCCAGCACGCCTATCATTTTGATATTGAGGACCACCCCGATCGCATAATCATGTCGGGTGCTTGCCGATGTTGGTCTCACCAACCATCCGCAACCTCAAGTTCGCAAAAATGTTAGTTGACGGCGGGCCGCCTTTGACCTGATTCTCCTCCGCGGTGCTCCAAGCTTCAAATCCTCGACAGCGAAGCTCAAGAGACTGGCACTTTCCAAGGAATCAATCCAGGAAGGAGCAAGTCAAGGGGAAGATTACGCTGTCGGTGACATTTGGCAGCGAGCTGAACTTTAGGATCGAGAGGGTCACATTCGACGTTGCCGATTTCCCATTGCCTTACAATGGGATACTTGGCTGTCCAAAGACTCGCCAAGTTCATGGCAGCCTCTCACCACGCCTACAACCTACACTAAGATGCCAGTGCCCGATAAGCGCCATCTCCGTCCATGGAGACAAGAAGGATGCCCTTATCTCGTGCCGACAAGATCTACCGGATGCAGCAGCCGCGACAGATTGCCAAACACTTGTCACCGAAGCTCCCGGGGAAGAAGACGTAAGTCCAAGTCCGCAAGGACTTCGATGCTCACTCCGCAAGCGCACTCTTCGGAGTGTTGCGCCACCGCCGAGGACGCACCATCGAGCTCCACCGGCAACTGCAAGAAGATGGTAGCTCCGCCAAAGACCAAGAAGGTGCTCACTAGGAGGACGGCATCGGTGGTACCTTTACCATCGCTGCCTCTCTCGACCCTAAATAGGAAGGCGCGCTTGCTTTTCCCACGGGCGAATGTCGACATGTTTGCATGACAACCGCCCCGACATCCCCGGTGTTCCTGTGGAAGTGATTGAGCACCGCCGCCGCTTGTCCTCATGCGCCGCCCGTCAAGCAAAAAGTCAGAAGCAAGCAAGGAGCGCCAAGAATTCATAGCGTAAGAGATCAAGAAACCGGAAGCAGCAGGCCTTGTCGAGGAGTGCTCCATCCCACGTGGTTGGCCAATCTCGTAGTCGTGGCGCAAGGCAACCGGAAAATGGAGACTTTGTATTGACTTCACGGATGTTAATAAAGCTTGTCCCAAAGATCCATTTCCCTTGCCGCGCATTGACCAGATTGTTGACTCCACGGCCGGATGTGATTTGCTTTCGCTTCTTGATGCATACTCAGGATACCATCAGATCTTCATGGCTGAAGAAGATGAGGAGAAGACCGCTCATTACACCATGTGGCACATAATCGTTTCACACGGATGCCTTTCAGTTTGAAGAATGCTGGTTCAACATTTGCAAGGGTAGTCCATGACGCTTTTGAGCCGCAAATGCACAGAAATGTAGAAGCCTACATGGATGACATAGTGGTCAAAAGCAAGGACAAAGCAACTCTGGTTCAAGATTTGGACGAGACCTTTGAAAATCTGCGCAAGATCAACCTCAAGCTTAACCCCGAGAAGTGCGTGTTTGGAGTTCCTTCCGGCAAGCTTCTCGGGTTCTTCGTGTCTCAGCGAGGGATTGAAGACAATCCCGACAAGATCAAGGCCATTGAGCAGATTGAAGCACCAAAGCGCCATTAAGGATGTACGAAGACTTGCCGGCTATGCGTGGCTGCTCTCAAGCAGGTTTATTTCTAGGTCTGCTGAGCGCCTCGCCATTTTTCAAAATTTTGAAAAGGCAGGTCCAATGAAATGGACTCGAAGTGGAGGCTGCGCCGCAGACTTGAAGAGATACTCGCCTCCACTCCAACACTTGTTGCACCTAAGCCACAAGAGAAGTTGCTGCTATATATAGCGGCAACCAATCAAGTGGTTAGTGCTGCGTTAGTAGCGGAGAGGGAGGCGGATGACGAGCCAGCAACCACGGCAAGCACATCCAAATGACAAAGGTGGGGCTTCACGACAAGCTCGGGTCCCGACAAGGATGAATCCGCTGCAGACACATGAACAGATGCGTAAAAGGATGGTGCAGCGCCTACTTTGTCGGGCCTTCCCTCCGCAGGGGGCTAGGTCGAGGTACTGGTGTGCAGACATTGCTTTTTGGCCTCCTCATGGCCTCGAGAAAGCTGCGCCATTACTTCCAAGCACATGAGATCACAGTTGTCACCGCTTCCGCCAAGAGGATACCGCAGAATCCGCGGCTTAGTGCGTGATTGTCGAGTGGGCATTGAACCGCCAAGCTTTGGTCTCAAGTTTGAAAGCACATCAACTATCCAGAAAGCTGAGCGCTGGCGTAATTCATAGCAGAATGGACGCCAACACCGTATGAAGAGATTCCGAGACGAGCATTCCCGGCCAAAGAAGCAAGCAAAGAGTGGCTGATGTACTTTGATGGTGCCTTCGCTGCAGCAAGGTGCCGGTCAAGGCGTCGCTTATCGCACCCACCGGAGAGCACCTCAAGCACGTAGTCCGTATGCACTTTCCCAAGGAGCAAGCGACAAACAATACCGCAGAATATGAAGGTTTTCTTGCCGGTCTCAGGATCGCAGTGGACCTTGGGATCAAAAAGCTTATTGTCGTGGGTGACTCGCAACTCGTCAGTCCGGCCAAGTGAACAAAGATTACCAGAGTCCGTTGATGGAAGCCTACGCCGATGAAGTGAGGAAGCTGGAAGAGCACTTTGACGGCCTCGCAAATGGAACATGTTCCAAGAGCTCGTAATGATATTGCCGATGGCTCGCCAAAGTGCGCGCCAGACTTAAGTTGCCTCGTGGAACCAGGGATTTTCGTGCTCAAGCTGACTCAGCCAACCGTAACACCATCAACTCGGACAAAGCAAGAAGAGGAAGTTGACCTCTGGTGACTACTTTCCGACAGAGCTTCCCGGCCGCCGCCGCAAAGGTCCCCAAGGTCGACACCAACAATGCTGAGGGGCAGTCTGCTCCGACAAGCCTCATGGTTTGTTTCGTTGAAGCAGACGCTCCCGACGAGTCTTGCTCCGGCAAGCTTGTCGGGGAGCATCTAGCTCCGGCAGGGCCGCAGGTTCTGCCGTGGAAGCCGATGTTCCCGCAGCAACAGATGTGCCTTTAGTCCTTGTTGTCGAGCCGCAAGCTCCAAAGATGGGCGCAGCAGATTGTCCATTTCCTTCAGACAGGAGAACTTCCCAAGAGCAAGAAGAAGCGGAAAGAGTAGCCCGGCAGTCAAGTATGTACCAGTTTGTCGACAAAGCATACTGCATGTAAGAAGACTCAACGGTGTGAAATTGAAGTGTATTCCTGTGGAAGATGGATCAAGCTGTTGGCAGAGATACATGGAGGCATATGTGGTCACCACATTGGCAAGAAGAGCACTTGCCGCAAAGCTTCCTAAGAAGGTTTCTTCCGGCCGACAGCCTCCGTGATGCAACCGCACAAGTAACCAAGTGTGAAGCGTGCGGCCCATTCCAAACAGACACGCCAGCCAGCTCAAGCTCTCCGCACGATCCCTTTATCCTGGCCATTTTCGGTCCGGGGCTCGACATCATCGCCCTTCCCCGAAGTTGTCGGGGCTTTGAGTACTTGTACGCCGCCATCGACAAGTTCACAAAGTGGCCGGAAGTGGAAGCAAAGGAGGAAGGTGACGTACAACAAGCAGTCAAGTTCTTCAGTCGATTGTTTGCCGCTTCGAATCCCTAACAGGATCATCACCGATAACGGCACACAATTTACGAAGTCGCACCTTCATGCAAAGACGCCCAAGATCTTGGCGCCAAGGTCTGCTTTGCTTCCGTGGCTCACCCAAGAAGCAACGGTCAAGGCGAGAGGGCAATGTCAAGTGCGCGCGGGCTCAAGACCAGAACTTTCGACAGGCTGCACAAGTGCGGAAGAAACTGGATCGAGGAGCTGCCGGTGGTTCTTTGGTCGATCAGACGACGCCAAATCGCCGCATACCCTTTGCTCTAGTCTATGGAGCAGAGGCAGTTCTCCCCACGGAACTCAGATAATGGATCGCCTCGAGTGCTCGCTATGATGAGTTTGAGCAAGAGCAGCTGCGATAAGATGACGCTGCTCCTCGAGGAGGATCGCCTTCAAAGCCGTGCAAGCCGCCGCTACAAGAAAGCTTTGCGCCGCTACCATAGCCGCAGTTAGTGCCGATGTCTCGAGGAAGGCGACCTTGTTCTTCGGGCGCTGCTCAGTCCGCCAAGAATTCAAACAAGTTGACGCCGGCGGGAAGGCCCTTATCGGGTGAAGCGAGTCACTAGGCTCGGCGCTGTCCGCTTTGAGACCGAAGATGGCATTCCGGTGAACAACTCTCGGAACATTGAGCATCTTCGTAAGTTTTACCATAGGGCGCGGTTGTCGGAACCTGTTCCGCAACCACCTTTTGTACAAGTCTTGCCGCAGCTTGCATGTAATCCTTTGTACAAAGCCGGGCGCAGCACTTCTGCATCAAGAAAGCTCATGTGTTGCACACAACTTGTCAAATTCATGCTTTCACCATTTTATTGCATGTTTTAGCTAACACTTTGTGCAGCAACCACACCGTAAGCAGAATCGAGTCACTGGGCTCCATAACGTTATTTCCTCTTCTTTTCTTTTCTCAAAGAAAGGAAGGCTCCTCGCGCACAAGTTAACCAGGGGGAAGGAGGAGATAATACTATGGACTGTGCACCGCTCGAGGAAGTTTCACCTCATCGGGAAGCAAGAGACAGAAAAGCTAAGTTGCCAAAGTTTGAGCAATCAATTTTTAAATTTTTAAGTTATCTTCCTCGAACGATAGTACTTTGTATGGAAAACATGTGCGCAGAGGAACCAACTCGCCGGCTAGTCGCGCCCTTACTTTGTTTCGAGTCCGCTCAACAACTTAAGCGAGCTGCGGCTAGTCGCGACAAGGTTGCTTGTCGGAGGCGGCACTGCCAAAGAAGGTCGACGTTCAAGACTCGGCCATGCAAAAGTGCCCGCACCGAAAAGTCCCCCAAATGCGTAAGGCAGAAACGTACAAAGGAAGGAATCAAGTAGAGGAAATAATGTTGCATTGATCGCCTAAGATAGAGTATATTACAAAATAACTTGTCGCTGATCTAACAAAGTGTTCTAAACATGATCAGCAGCGACAAGGGAAAGATAAAGTTGGCGGCCTAATCTACGCGGTTACCCTCAATCCGCTTGATCTTGTTCACCTTGTCCACAATGGGTGCGACAAGGGCTTTGAGCTCCTCCACGTTGGCATCGGACGGCAAGGATCTGAGGACGCCGTTGAGGTTGAGGCCCAGATTGCGGAAGGCCACCTTGATCAACACCTTCTCGAGGGCTCCTCGCACAGACTGGGCGTGATTCCTCGGCCAGCCGCTTTGGGACCTCTTCCCGAGTCAGCTGGAGGCCCGCCACCACGCCTTTGAAGAATAAGCTGAGCTTGGCGCTGGGTTGAGATGCTCGTCGGAGGAGTATGCAAGGTCCGCCATCCCCAGCTCCATCAGCTCGCTAGGATGTCGGCGGCGGTGTCCCCAAGACCTTCACCCAAAGGCTCCACGCCTCCCTCAAGGTGCTCGGATGGGGGCAGCATTCGCCAAAGAGCTCCTCCTTGGCCTTGATCGCCTCCAACAAGCCCACCTCCCGCCTCCGGGCGCCTGGCCCAACGCTCAAGGCTGTGGTGGTCACCAGCTCAAGATCCGCTTTGAATCCTTGGCGGCGCCGAGCTCCTTGCCTCTATCAGCGAGACGACTCTGCAGCTCGCCAAGGGTGTGTTGCCCTTCAAGGCCAAGGCTGAGCACGGCAAGCTCTTCGCCGCCTTTTCTTGAGGGTGGCCTCCACCGCGCCCACCTTCGCCTTCAACTCCTCCTTGGCGGCCTCGGCGCGGGCGGCATCCTTCGCTTCCTTGAGCGCCCGCCAAGTGACTCCTCGCTGCAAGGTCTTCTTCATGGCTGTCCAGGTTGACCTTCCGCCACGCCAGCTCACTTTCCCACGCTGGGCGAAGCTTCTCGGCAGCCACCATTGCCTCCTCACCGCGGCCTTCTCAAGGATGAAGGCCAGGCGCTTCATGAAGTTGCCCTCGCTCGCCACGAAGCGGAGGGTTTCTTGGTTGGCGCCCGAGCTCTTCGGCTTTCTCCATGTCCGCCTCCTGCCCTCGCGATAAGTGCCTCCTGGTCTCCAACTTGGCTCCGGGCGTGGTAGAGCGACAACAGCTTTTTCAAGAGCTGCTCCTCCTCAGACTCGCCGCCGCTGCTTGGCTGGCCCACCAGCTGCCAGGCCAGCGGAGGCGAGTAGCTCGCCGTCAAGGTCTCCTTCAACCGCGCCTGGAGCTCGGGTTCCTGTGGGAGCTTGATGAAGACGCCCGCCGCCTTCAAGTAGGCACTGGCCGGGGCCTCGACTCGACGCTGGGCAGCGCGGGGAGTCGGTTGTCGGTGTAGCGCTTGTTGCTCCGCGGCCTCGTGGCTGCCAAGACGATCGCCTGACCCTCGCTGCCTTCAAGGCCAAGTAGCCTCGGTGGCCTCTCGCCAACAGTGCTCGGGCGACGGCCTCTTCTTCCACGACAACGACCTCTTCTTCCTCGACGGCGGCCTGCCGGTGTTGCTGCTGCCTCCTCGCCGGCGGCCTCGACCTCCATCGGCTCTGCGTCAGACGAAGAAAGAGCAGTCAAGCAAATGTTCAAAAAGAGAAATAAAAGAAAGCAAGCCCAAGGGAGTTACCTGCAATGGGATCCGCAGCCATGGCCTCGACCACTGGAGGGTCACTGGCGCTGTCCCTTGCCGGGGTAGCCTCCCTTGCCGGTGTAGCCTCCCTTGTCGGAGTGGCCTCCCTTGTCGGAGTGGCCTCCCTTGTCGGAGGGCGCTCCCTTGCCGGGGAATTCTCCCTTGGCGGCGTAGTGGCAGCAGGCAGGATTTCGGGGCGGCTTCCAAGCCCTCCGATGAGGCTGCTCGCTTCCTACACAAGCATACAAATGATATCAACGAAGAAGGGCACCCCGCACACCTAATAGTAAGGAGAAAACTACACACTTACTCTGGGGGCTGGCTGGGGCTGCTCGAGGAAGGGTTGCCGGATCCGCAAGACGGTCTCGACGCTGGCCCTCGTCGCCACGGGAGAATCGCCCTCAACGACGACCATCGGGATCTTGGCCCTCTTCGACGCCTTCGGGCCATTCCGAAAAGGAAAGAGTCCAGAACGAAGCAAATCAGATTCAAGATGAAGCAATGAAATTAAAGAAATACAAGTACAAATCTCAAAAGCTTACTCTTCGCCTTCCTCCTCGGAGCTGAGCGCGGAGAAGTCAAACTCCGGCTCGCCTCCCACGCGACGAGGCGGGGGAGTGGGCTCTCTTGGCCGCCTGGCGGAGGCGTCGGCGGTGGCCTGAGAAGATTCCGCCCCAGTTGTTGCTGAAGTCTGGGGCGCTCCCGCGGCAACCTCGCTTGCCGCAGTGGAGCACGTCACGCTGGCGCGCCGCTGTGGGCGGTTCGCCGCCTCGACTCGCCTCCAACCTTGCGGAGACGCTTTCGGCGGAGCTGGGGCTCACTGGCGGCAAGTCGCTGGCGGTGGGGAAGAAGCGCCTCGGCGGGTCCACTCGACCCGCCTCGGCTCGACAAGCTCGCCCTCGCCGGGCGACCTCCCTCGCCGGCAAGGCTTGCCGCCGCCCGCCGCCTCGCACGGTGAACCCGGCGGCTCCAGAAGCGGCTGCCGCCGCCTCCACCTGGTGGCAATCCGCGCCATCTCCTGGTCGGTGGTGTCGCTGGTGAGCCTTTTTCGTCGCCGGAGCGGATCGGCACCTCTTGCAAATCGTCAAGAATTGCTGCACGACCTCGCCGGGGCTCTCGCCAGGTCGGGACGATCCCGTGGAGTCGCATGCTGGTATCATGGTGCGGATGCGGTCGAGCGCCGAGTTGTTGCACAATGGGACGACCCCCCGCGGCAACCTAAACCACTCTGGATGGTCGGGGTCGTTCTTGAACAGCTCGAGCAACATCGTGTCCAGCTCCAAGACGGTGAAGTTCCAGTTCAGACCCGGGCGCAGCCTCATTATGTCCGCCGCATTTTGGAACTCCCAAGCAGGCCTCCTCCTTTCCTGCAAGGGATGGCGCGGGCGCGGCGAAGTCTGCGCCAACCGCGCTTACGGTCAACCCGGCAAGCCCGAGGCGCAGAATTCGGTCACAGCTATCTTCAGCTTCAGATCCTCCGGCGCCTAAGTTACTTCCAATCCTGCCGCGCACTATTGAAGTTTGGCGCACGGCGGTGAAGGGCTGCGGGTTCTCCTCTACGACCCAGCACCAGTTGGCTCTCCACTCCTCCCACTTGTTGCGGAACTCTCCCTCTAGGTAGGCTTCTTTCTTGCCGATCCTAGAGACCTGTGCTATCCCTCCAGAAGTGGCTCTCCTCTCTCGACACGGGAACAAAGAAATGGCGGAAGAGTGCCACGCTCGGGTGGACTCGACAAAGTTTTCGCACAAATGCGCCGAAACTGCCATGGTCAAGACGGCGTTGGGGGTGAAATCAAGGAGGCGGAGGCTAAACGTGTTCATGATGTCGCAGAAGAACTTCCGGACAAGGCGGGCAAAGCCCGCAATAGAAGAAAAGGGCGAAAAAGGTACCCTGTTGGGGCCAAATCAGCGGCGGAGGCGGAGTACCTCGCGGCGCTGGTGCGCACGCTGCCTCTGTCGACCGTAAGAGGTAGAAGACGCCCCGCAGCTCCCTTTGGCGCCGAGCTGCGGGGGAAGATGGCCCGCCTTGCGCAGCGCCATGAGCCGCCGCGCGGCCGCCGACTTTGACGCCTCTTCTCCTTGTCGGCTGGAGCCATGGCGAGGGCGGCGGAGGAGGCCGACGGCGGTGAGCGTGCTTGTGGCGAAAGGGGGCGGGGCGCTGCTCTCTTCGCACCGGAGAAGAAGAGGGGAACGACGGTGGTTTTCTTGACAAGACAGCAATGGCAGGAGTGGGCGGCCTGCCTGTGTTTCCTCCGCTTATAAAGAGGGGGAGGGGGCGGACATTCCGCTTATACTAATAAAGAACCCCCCACGACCGCGCCCACGATCTCTCGCACGACGCCACGTCCGGTGCGTGCCGTTAGTGGGGATCGTGGTGGGTCCGGGCGAAGGCGACGTGGTCGAGGCCGCTGTGTGTCCGCGGTACAGTTTTGGGCCTGGCCCGACAAGCGCTTGGCACTGCAGCCCAGCCCGGGCTCCTGCCGGTGTACTAGAGTAGGGTACCCTAGTATCCCGTGACTGCAGCACGGACAGTTGCAGCACCCCGCTGCAAGGTTTGCCTCACATCACAGAGATCCTCCATGGCTCCTTTGGAGCCATTCAAGAACAAAGTATTTGATTAAGAAGACAAGGCCCCGCAAGAGGAGCTTGTCGGAAGGCCACTCGAGGCATGCAGAAGACAAGGCCCCGCAAGAGGAGCTTGCCGGAAGGCTCGGGCGCGACAAGCCTCCGGGCGCGACAAGGATTCGGGCCGCTGCAAGGCGCCGCCGCTGCATGCAACTTCTTCCATCTCCGCCCAGCTCATCCAGTGACGGTCGCCATGGGACCGCTCCATGGGCGCTGTCGATAGGCTGTGCAGCTAGCGGAGAGCAGCGATAAGCGGCGCCGACAAGCTTGCCATCGTGGGCGAAGCGGGCGCACTGACGGTCTCTGCTGTAATCGCTTTGGGCGACATTGACGGGCATTTATTGCTTTTGTCCCTTGCTGTCGAGTTAGGTATTTTGCAATCGCATAATCGCTCAACTAGGTGTACCAACTCCCGCTTACATTTGTACCCTCATCTATGTTGCCACCTGTCGGAGACCCCTTGAGCATATAAAAGGAGGCCCATGTGCAACGAGAAAGGGTTCGGCTGGTTCGGTTCATTCGACTCACTCGAGACCAGAGACACTCACGCTAGGTTTTGTACCTCTCATTGCTCCCTAGCAAGAACACAATACATCAAACAAGCAGCAGTAGGAGTTTTATCTCTCCGGAGAGCTCTGAAGCTGGGTAAACTGCTCATGTGCCTCGCCTCGATCCGCTCTTCGTGCGATCTCCGCCCCCCTCCGAACCACAAGGGGCCTGCTCCGCCGGCCCCATAGGTGTCCGTGGGTACGATCAGCCTCCCCGACAGATACTCCATGGATTCTGCAAGCCAAACAAACATCTATCGTTCCTTCACAACTCTCAGGTTTTGCCTTATTCCTATAAGGCCGTCTGTCAATAAACTCGTAACCTCTTGAGGGGTTTTTCCTTCAGCAAGAGTGTGCTTGCTTCTTGGCATGTCTTGGAGCCTGTGGGCTATGGCCCATCTCATCACTTTATAACTTCAACTCATCCTGGGGTTACAATTGCTCCATATTACCAAGATTATACCTCCTTTATATCCAATAGTACTTCATCCCTTCATATTCTTGGGGTATCCCACATATTTTTTCCGAAGTCCAATCTGTGGAATATCATTATCTTTTCCAGGGGTCAAGTGTCCTCACAGGGTACTACCACCCATAAAATGCACAAATTCTTCCATAGACCATATTTCTCATCTCCTCGAAAAAGGTCAAAATCTTTCTTCATAAAGTAACAACTCATAAAATTCAACGTACGAAATCATGACACATGAACTTTATTGATTTCATGTATTTATTACAATCTCTTGCATTTCCTTTACATGCCTCAACTCAACACCTGAATATAAAAAGAAATGTTCCCACTACTACTACTATATTTCTCACCGACTCAACTATTTAGTACAATATCCTCATTGGGACAACCTCTGGCCAAGTGCCCTACTTCATTACTACGGAAACATATTATTTCTGACAATTCTCGAGGTTTCCTTGTGATTACATAGCCTCCTTGGGTCCTCGGCTTCCTTTTTGGGCATCCGTTGAAGTAGTGCCCTGAATCTTTGCACCTAAAACATGTGATATGACTCGGGTCCTTCTTTGTAGAAATTGGGTTGTTCCTGGAATCCAATCTATTTCTCTTCCTGGACTTTCCCGTGCCAATCAGGGCTTCTATTTCCTGTGGGTCATACTCTAGTTCCACTATCGGGAATGCTACTAGATCCCCCTTCAGAAAATTCTAGGAGATGTGTCCTTCTTCTCCACATGAATAGCAAGACTTGGTGCAGGGTTTAATTGGGTCTTCTTCGGTGTGTCCTCCACCTCTTCCTTCATCATGTGTTCTTCTAAAATTTCCATGAGGGCTCTTTTCATTGATTCATTCTTCTACTGGATGGTTCTTTTGTACCATGGGGTAAATGTGACACCGAAAGGTGGTAGTGGGTAGTCCCTTCACACAAGAAAAAAGTAATCTCCCTAGTTGGGCATTCTTCAGCTAGGTGACTTTCTTCACAATGAGGACATTCATCCTTGTGTTCTTTATGGTTGTGTCCAATTTCTCCATAGAGCTTGCATGCACAAGGTTTCTTCATATCATTTCCATAAGGCTTCAATTTCTAGGACACAAGCCGAGACTTTAGCAGAGTCAACTTAAATTCTTTCCAAGTGGTTACTCCTTGCCATCCATTGATGGTTTGGTACATCCTCCACCAAGTAGCAATACCTCTTTCAAAGCACTGAAGAGCATGCTGGGTCATATCCTTTTCGGCTATAGTGTTATTCTTCATGTGATCTTCCATGTTCTGAATCCATCGGTCCGCCTCCAATTGAGTCATCGGTTCATAAAATATGAGTTCATCTCCATTCATCCTCTATTTGTTCCAAGGGTTTTGGGGTGAGATAATGTAGATAGAGAGGGATACACACAATACAAACAAAAGTTTTGAAGAGACAGATTTATTTTGGGGCTGTCAGAAAAAAACATCAAACAAATGAGAGCTAACAATTGTCGCATCAAACGTAGGTATATAACAGGGGTTTGGTTTTCTAAAGGTCAATAAATCTTCAAAGTCACCAAACTCTTCAAGTCATGTTCATGTCTCCGATGGCATCTTCCGATCATGATTGTCCTTCTGAAGTTCTTTTGCCAGATCATCTGTATTGACGCGAAGTCTCTCGTGAAGTCCTTTAATATTTCTGGAGTTGCGTTCCAAACTTCCGGGTTTCAACATTCTTGGCATGAACCATGGTCCTACTGTCCTTTAGTTCTCGACGAATCTCTGGTATCTCGAGGTTTTGCTCCTCCAGAGTGGCTACTTTCAGCTTATGGGTCGTGAGTTCTTCAAGAAATACTTCCTTGTCAAATACAGCTTCCTAAAGGTCCACCCTAAACTTCTTGATGTAATACTCAAGATCCTGGTGATGCACTAGCTAAGGTTGAAACTTCATCTTTTGCAGATAGATGCTCCATTAGCCCTTTTGTCACCCAATCCTTCCGAAGAAATGCATGCTTAAGTCCTCACAGTAACAATAACATAGGAGGGCGATAACATTATGGATAGCCGTGTTTATGCCCATGTCATTGCCATGAGCTATCATTCCATAGTTGATATCTCCTGCCTTAGGGTTTTCTTGACAAAAACTTTGAGTTTTAACGCTCCATATTCCGGTCTTTCTCCGACAAACATTGATCTCGGTATTGACAGCTTCAATAGTCTGTCAAGTTCCCTAAGGGTAGCTTTCCTAGGTCATACCAATCAGGAAATTCTTCAGAGCCTTCAAATTCTCCTGGTCTTCGGAGTCTTCAAGCGTTGTAGTTTCCATTATTATAATGCTTAGTAAAATCTTCCTCATTCCGAAGTGGTCTTAGTTGTCCTATATCTTGTACTTCTTGGAGTGGTTTCATTAGTCGAATCTTCGCGTGGTCAAAAGGGGAAAGGGGTATAGTCTAACTACTTGAGATGACGGGAAATTTTGGTAAAGCTTAGAAAAGATGAGAGTTAAGGGATCTCTTTTGAAAATAAAGTTTTAGAGAAAATCTTTCCTATGGGCTTGCCAGTTCTAGGGTCACGCCCCATACCAACATGTGCTCTACTACCATCTTGTAGCTTAATTCGACCAATGGATCAAGTCTCTGTGCTTAAGTGGCATCCCTGGATCGGTATGCTGACACACATAGTACTCGAGGATTTATAACAAAGTTAAATCACATGTATAAAGTAACGTAAATACTATTACCTCAATCCATATAGCAGAAGTAACAACAAGGTTGTGGAGTTCCCAACAACGCCAACGGCAAAGTTGAGTGTAGACATCGTAACCCTAGCGTATCACTTACTCGTCGTAAGAATTCCTGCAACATGAGATGTTGCAGCCATGTAGGTCAGTACATTGAGAAGGTTCCTCCAACTCAATCCAAGATTCCCAAATCATTATTAACCCAACAATTTTATTAAATAGAGTGATGAGATCAACCAATAATTCAAATACCAGATACTCAAGATGTCCATTACCGGGGACATGGCTAATCATTATTAGTTTGTACACTCTGCAGAGGTTTGCGCACTTTTCCCCACAAGACTCGATCTCCTCCGTTGAATTTCTCGCACTACATGATATTTGAGAAACGGATGATCGAGACACAGTCTTTCCGGAGCATTAACTCTTTACTCTGGGTAGACAGTACCGCCTTATTTCCCTACATCTGCTAGCCTACCACTAAAAGAGGTCACACAACATACTCGACTATGCCAGAGCCCATAATGGCTTGTGGCTGCACACGGAAGTTTCTAGCATGAATAATCTTATGATCCCTTTGAGCCTGGGTGGCATTCCATAGGGTGATCACACGGGTACTCCGGGATACCCATGGGCAAACACTGGGTTCTCCAGGTGCCCGGGCAAACTACTGGGTGCTCCTGGGTGCCCCAACCATTCCACCCAGATGTGTGTTAAAGTAGCCACCTTAATTTCCCTTAGTTACATTATAACTCTCGCAACTTTCATGAATCTCACATGCCAATCCCCGTCTACAAGCATGGCTAAGCAACATATAACACAACGAATATTCCTGGGATGTATCAAAATGGTAATAGGTTCCTACCTCATCAACTATATAGCATTACCCACATATTCCCAATCCTACTCATGCAATATTTGAGGGTGAAACTAACGCAAGTAAAACTGGGTATAAAAGAGTATGATCAAAGTGTGAACTTGACTTCACTGTAGATGAAGATCCTTCGCACTCATAATTCCTTATAGTTGTACTCGTCACACTCCGTTCAATATATCGTAAGCAATCAATTACATACATAAGCACTCAAGCATAAAATTCGAAGAAAAGATCTCAGAAAACTTTGAAAACAGGAAAATAACTCTTGCGAACAGAAAACAATTTTCAACACTATTAAAATTAAGTGGATTAGTTCTTAACAAAAAGTTTAGATCAATAGCTTCAATTAGAAAAAAGAATCAATTAAATCGGAGTTATAAAACTCAAGTTATGGCCAAAACAAGTTTGAATATGAATCTGAACAGATTTTGAAATTTGAAAGTTGCAAAATATTTATTTCATAAATTCACTAGATAGGTGGAATCAAGACGAAAATTTGGCGTTGGTTTCGTCTAATTTGGATGAACGAGTAAAAAGTTATGGCTATTTGAAAAAACCAGGGTCAAGCTGTTTTATGAAAGAAAAAGAGCTATGGCTAAAAGAATTCTAGTACTAAAATGTAAATACAGGGAATAATTTATAAATCTAAGGACTGTGCTAATGGCCATACGTACGGACTATAAGCGATAGATCCGCACGATTCATCTATGATCGTTCGGACTGCTGTTGCTGAGTGTTGATTTCTTTTTCAATACAAGAACAAACACATTCTGTCCAATCTTTTTCCTAATAGCTGCATACATGCATATAGGACAAAACTGCTGATGTCATCGAAGATTCCTCCATCAAATTTAAAACTTTAAAATGTTTTGTAGGTCAAACCGTCCCTCCGATTGAAAAATTGTTTTCACATAAAAGATTTGTCGCGACGATACCTTCGAAACTAGATCCAATGTTGGTATATTTCGACGACTTTTTTTGGGGTCAAAAGCTAAAATAAGTTATCACCTGTATGGTACATCAGTTACCATCCCGTTTACATAGAAATCACTGGGGCATAATAATGGCTCCTCCAACATTCTCTCCACATGCAAATGCATTAAAGCACATGAAAGCAAATGTCATTGTACATTCTCGCTATTTCAAAACTGTAAAAAAAATATAGATCAAACTGTTGTTTCTGATTGAAAAATTGTTTTCACATAAAAATTTGTCGCAACGAGAACTTCCAAACTACATCTTATGTTGGCATGTTTTGATCACTTTTTTGGTCAAAAAGTTACCGTAAAGTTATCAGTTATGTTATAATGATATTAACATGTTATTTGTGCAGAGGTGACCGAGCTGTGTTTTCAACGAATTTTCCCCTGGGTCAAAGTTACTGTGGTATTTGTACCTAAGTTATCAGCTCGTGGTGCATATATTACCATGCTATTTTGCATAGAAGTAACCAGGATATATTTCAACAAATTTTTATTTGGGTCTAAAGTTACCGGGGTGTTTGTACCTAAGTTATTAGGTCTGCGATGTGCGATTTACCATGCTATTCACACAAAAACTATCAGGGGAGGGGGGTATATTTCACCAACAACCCTCCCCCACCACCATCGACGCCATTGCCGGTGCAGTGGATTTACACCTATGGGATCACAAGAATCCCTACTACGGTTGTGGGGCGCGGGGTCGTGAGAAGAGCGGATCAAACAGATAGCACACGGTCTCTTTATCCAGGTTCGGGCCGCGAGGATGCGTAAAACCCTACTCCTGCTTTGGTGGTTTGTTGATCTGTGTTCTTTAACTAGCTATGGGGCGTGAGGAGCTCCAAAAAGCCGACTCCTCCTCCTGGTCGCCTTGGGCCTCCTTTTATAGGGAAAGGGGTTGCCACAGTGGCACACATGAGGTGGAAAGGGTACAGTGATGCGAGTTTATCCCTCGCATTACATGACAAGGCTCATTTAATGTGTCTTGCTTAGGTGTCCTTGCTTTATCAGGGACGGGGGAGAGCCATGTCTCGTCTGTCGCCGCTCCCCTTCGTGTCGACACGCGCCCTGGCCAGCAGTGCTCGTGGTGCCATGTAGGCAGGCAGGCAGCTGAGATGGCGCAGTGGTGGGTCTCCACGAAGATCCGCTTGCCGCCACGCAGGTGCCTGGCCAACTGGTTGGGTCGGCAGCTGCACGCGAACGGCGGTGAAGGTTTGATTGGCATGGGCCTTATGGTGGCCCTATGGGTGTTCTTGGCGAGGGCCTCGTCGTAGCCCCGGGAAGGGTCTTGCCGTGGCGCCTGTTGTCATCCCTGGCAAGGCTCTTGCCGGGGGCCTTGTGGTCCTCCTTGGCTGGGACCCCGCCATGGGTCGTCATCTTCTATAGTGTGTATCTGATCTTGAATGTCTTCACAAAGATCTGCATGCCACCACGGGGATGTCTCCCGAATCCTTGCCCATGGGGGCAGTGGACTCAAGGGTGAGTCGCTCCGTAGGTGTGGGACGAGCTGCCACAGCAAGGGTCATGTCGGGTTTGCTAAAACCGCCCCCCGGCAAGGATCTTGCCGGGGAGCCCGTCATTCCCCCTTTGCTCTTTGTGGTCTTGGTCTTGGCGTCGTTCGCTCCTTTCGAAGCTTCGGCCTTACCTTGGCTCACCTCCTTGCCTTGCTTTCGGCGGTGGTGCCCGCGACTCAGACTGCCCATGCATAGTTATAGGGGTACAAAAAGTGTACCCCTCTTTTTGCACACCGACAGGAGCCCCCGGGTCTGGGCCACACGTAAGCGCAATCGCGTCGTTGGGCTAGGCCCAAAAATGGTGCGCGGGCAGGCGGGGTGGTTTTTACTGCGGTAAGTCTCTTCGCACGCTGCGCTTCACATGCCTCCCGCGCGTGGCTCGGCCTGGGGAGGCGTGCGCGACGTGGGCGGCATGCGCGGGGCTGAGCTCTGCGCGCATGCGTCACGTCGTAGTAAAAGGGGGCAGTTCGCGCCTTCCCCATAAACGGAGGGAGGCGTGGAGGCGCGGCCCATTTACTGAACGGGGCCAGGGCATGGACTTCAAGGCGTCGACTCCCCACGATCACGGGGTGGGGAGAGGTCGCCTCACCCGTCGCCTCGGTCCCGCATGCCTGCCAAGTGGTTCTCATGCGCTTGGTGTGGCGAATGGTGGAGGCGGGCGTTGGCGGCAACGATTCTCCAGAAGAGCAGCTTTTCCGCGCTATGGGGGCCGACTTCCGGAAGCTCCAATTGCTCTGCCGTGCCCGCCTGGACAAGGTCAAGTCCAGGATGGCATCGGTGGACAACGCGGAGGTGGACTTCATGGCGCGCGTCACTGAGACGCAGACTTGGTTCCACCAGACTCGCGAGGAGCAGAGGGCCTTTCAGGAGGAATTGGCCAAGCGCGATGTGGAGCTCACCATGAAAATGGCCGATGTCGAGAAGGCCCAGGAAGAGGCGGCGAACTTCGCTGCCGCGGCCGAAGCCGCCCGGAACCAGCATCAAGCCGCATTGGACTCTCAAGAAGAGGACCTCTCCGCGCATGAAGCGAAGCTTAGTGCAACACTCCGCGGCAAGGATGAGGAGCTCGAGGCCCTTGTCGCGCGACGGACCCGCGAGCTGGAGCAGAGTCAAAAAGTGGCACTCGATGCCTAGGCTCTGGCCCATGCTGGCAAGGTGAAGGAGCTGGAAGCGGAGCGGGGCGAGCTGAAGGAGCAGGCCCTCAAGTTGTCCGGCGAGAAGAACACGCTCAACCGCGCCTTAGTAGAGGCGCAAGGAGCAGTCATCAGCAGGACTGGGGAGCTCTTCGACGTGCATAACTCCATCAGAAACCTCAAGCTGAAGCTGGAGGGTCTCGAGAAGATGCTGTCAAAGAGTAGGGCTCGGGAGGAGACATTGACCAGGAGCCTCGAGGAGGAGAAGCAGCTGCGGGCAAACAAGGCCACCTCCCACCAGGAATATGTGGTGGGTGAGAACAAGTGGATCAGCCATCTGGAGGTCGTCGCCGGCATGGTCACCTCACAATTGGCCACCATGGGGTTGCCAAACGTGAGGTATGCCCCCGAGCAATGGGACCGTCAACGCCAAGCTAACCCAGTTCTTCGAGGGCGTCCTCGGAGCCTTGGCCTATCTCCACTCCACCAGGACGGCCACGCTGGCCGAAGAGGCCCGACGACTTTGCCGGAGGGTCGTGACCAAGGTCCTCACCAAGGTGGCGCACTGGAATCCTGACCTTGACTTCGCGGCCTCGATGAAGAGCTTGCCGGACGGTGTTGACCTCACGGTGCTCAAGGAGCGCATCAAGCCCATCACCAACGGCATCAACGAAATCACGAGGGTGGAAGGCCAGCGTCGGGATTAAGCATCCCGTTCCTCTTCGCCGCTGCGGGTTCTCGACCAAGACAAATTTTATCTTTAGTTAGAACCGCAACTATGACATGATGTAATATAACTTTGAAGTACTCTTAATTTTCATACATGTTATTTCCCCGTTCAATTCCTCTTTGTATGTGTGCCCCTCGTCGATCGGGTAGGCTTGCCGGGCGCCGAAAGCCCTAAGCGGTGTTTTGGGGACGGATCCCTGTGGCCTGCCAGTGCACGCTGCTTGCCGGACGAGCCACCTTTCCGCTCCGAACGCGATCGTCGAATCGCCGAGCTTGACTCGAGTCAGAATCGAGGGCGTTGTCGATCACGGAAGGTTACTCTGCCATTCTCGACGCAGCCGCTTGAGCTGTTGAGCGGACTTGAAATAGGGCAAGGGCGTTGCCGATCGTGGGAGAGCCCCCTGGCGTGCAGGTTTCTCATACAAAGACGCGACATCTCCGGGGGGGAATAACCTCAAATAAGAAGGGTAGCACAAATAAGGGTTCAGTGCAACTTAGCTTCCATTTGTGATCGCTCGAGTGTCGATCTTCTGGCCTCGTTTCTTCTTCAAGGGCCACGAAGATGAAGGAGTGCCAGGCTAACTGCTAAAGCCGATCCTCACAACTGCGCCCCCTACCTGGCGCGCCAAAGATGTCGGTGTGGGGACGACACCTATGGGATCACAAGAATCCCTACTACGGTTGCGGGGCGCGGGGTCGTGAGAAGAGCGGATCAAACAGATAGCACACGGTCTCTTTATCCAGGTTCGGGCCGCGAGTATGCGTAAAACCCTACTCCTGCTTTGGTGGTTTGTTGATCTGTGTTCTTGAACTAGCTATGGGGCGTGAGGAGCTCCAAAAAGCCGAATCCTCCTCTTGGTCGCCTTGGGCCTCCTTTTATAGGGAAAGGGGTTGCCACAGTGGCACACAGAAGGTGGAAAGGGTACATCGATGCGAGTTTATCCCTCGCATTACATGACAAGGCACATTTAATGCGTCTTGCTTAGGTGTCCTTGCTTTATCGGGGACGGGGGAGAGCCCTGTCTCGTCCGTCGCCACTCCCCTTCGTGTCGACACGCCGCCGCCAGCGGTGCCCGTGGTGCCATGTAGGCGTGCAGCTGAGGTGGCGCATCGGTGGGTCTCCACGAAGATCCGCTTGCCACCACACAGGTGCCTGCCCAACTGGTTGGGTCGGCAGCTGCATGCGAACGGTGGTGAAGGTTTGATTGGCGTGGGACTGATGGTGGCCCTACGGGTGTTCTTGGCGAGGGCCTCGTCGTAGCCCCGGCAAGGGTCTTGCCGGGGCGCCTGCTGTCATCCCCGGCAAGGCTCTTGCCGGGGGCCTTGTGGTCCTCCTTGGCTGGGACCCTGCCATGGGTCGTCATCTTCTATAGTGTGTATCTGATCTTGAATGTCTTCACAAAGATCTGCATGCCACCACGGGGATGTCTCCTGAATCCTTGCCCCATGGGGGCAGTGGACTCAAGGGTGACTCGCTCCGTAGGTGTGGGACGAGCTGCCACGGCAAGTGTCTTGCCGGGTTTGCTAAAACCGCCCCCCAACAAGGATCTTGCCGAGGGAGTCTGTTTCGTCCCCTTTGCTCTTTGTGGTCTTGGTCTTGGTGTCGTTCTGCTCCTTTCGAGCTTCGGCCTTACCTTGGCTCACCTCCCTTGCCTTGCTCAGTGCGGTGGTGCTCATGGCTCAGATCGCCTGCAGACAGCTTATAGGGGTACAATAAGTGTACCCCTCTTTTTGTACACCGACACCGGCCGTCGCCTGAGCCCGCCCTCGACCTCACCGCCGGCACACTCGACCATGCCGCCATCGCCGGAGCCCTCCACTGCACTGCCGCCCGAGCCTGAGACCGCCCTCGCCACAGACCATAAGCCTCTGCCCTGCCCTCCTCTTTCTCTCTCCCTTTCTCTCTCTCTCTCTCTCTCTCTCTCTCTCTCTCTTTCTCTCTCTCTGCTAGCGAGGGAAAATTTCATATATATATATATTGTTGCTGTGATGATGTTCATATAAACCCTAGATTTGTTTAGGACAGCAGGAAAAAAATTAGCAATTTTTTTAGGAAATTAGCTATGGAATTTTTTTATGAAAATGCCTAAATAGTAATTCTATTTAGCTTTAAATTAGCATAGTGTATATAAATAATAGTAGCATTTAGCTTTAAATTAATAGAGGCTATAAATAAAAAAAGTAGCAATTAGCTATAAAAAATTATTTGGACTATGGACCTGAATCTGGTCAAAATTTCGCTCAAGTGAAATTTCAATTATTTGGACTATGGACCTGGATATTTTTGAAGAAATTGGGTGTAGGTACTAAGGTCTTATTGTCGAAATTCTGGTGAGGTCCGAAGGGTTGGAGAACATGTAGTTCCTTTGCAATTTCTAATAAGGTCAATTATTGTTGGAATATTTGCTCTAAAACAATTTGGTTGAAAACAAAATAATGTGTGTGTGTGTGTGTGTGTGTGTGAGGAATAGCTAGAACAGAATTTGGGTTCTGTCCTAGGCAGAGAACTGCTTAGTGAGGTCATTTTGCAAAGGTTTTTGGTTTTTGAAAGGACCACTATTTTTCAAGGAAAAGAATTTAGGCAAGTTTTATCTTCAAGATGATCCCTTACTAGACTTTTATCTTTAAACAAAAAACAAAAACAAAAGGATTTGCCGCACCGGGAATGAATCAAAATTCCTGGAAAACATAGGCCTTTTTATGTCATTATTCATTTTATTAGGTCTAGAATTAATTGACTAGATTTAATCGTAGGAAACATGGCTAGCGCATTTACGAAGGCGATGTGGTTGGTGATTGCAACGTCTACGAGGCGATAGACGCCTATTTGAACCTACTCAAGGAGCAACGGTTGTTGGAGTGCCCACATGTCACATCCGAGACTAAGACCGGCGCTGAGACCGACACCGGCGCCGAGACCGACACTCGCGCCGAGACCAGCACCAAGACTGGCAAAGTCGGTATAGAACCGAAACCGAAGAGGACACGACACCCAAACCAGCTCAACACTACTAGACTGGTGGTCACGGAGGTGGACTCCAGCAATTTTGAGCCAAAAGAGACTGTGGAAGCGCACGCGTGCTACGGCAACCAAATAGGCTGCATCCTACGAGCAACCGCCACCATCTACGATGAGAAATTAAAGAAGACTAGCAGAATGCCCGTGCATTGCTACGGGCTATTCGCCATATTATATTCAACACCTGAGCCCAACACAAAACTCCATCTGATGACACACCATTTCCTTTTTCTGTCAGGCCCTCCCCTTCCCTCCGAGTTCCCTGCCGTAGCGGGACATTACTTGCTGGAGCCACCTCTTTAAAAACCAGGTAACGCCCACCGCATCATTGCCGTGCATTGCAATAGGGGTGAAATCTTTCATATTTACAATATAATAAAGTGGGCTAAACTAACACATACTATCGACACAAAACAACAAGTAACTATACAAATCATTCTTAAAGGTCCGTTCAACTTTGCAAATGCACAATGACGTTGGAGCGAGTGGCAACCTGAATGTATTCCTAGTTACTAATAAGCTTCACCTCCATCCCACATACCATTCATTGCTATAAGGGATAATTGTTGTTCTTCCCTTCCTCGTCCTTCCCTACATCTTCTACTCCTAGCCTCCTCGCCAACCTGTTTCGTTGGAGCCAACCAGCACCAGGTCAATATTAGTGCGTTCTTCAGCGATGCCTCATCTTCTTCTTCCTCCTTCCTCGTCAGTTTTAGTTCTCGTTCCCACAAATTTTCTAGAATAATATTTCTTTTTTCTTTTCTTTTGGAACACTTATTTTTTAACTTCTTATTCTTGGAACACTCTTTCTTTCTATTAAAGCATGAACCACCTGACCAATGTTATCTCGTGTTGTCCTCCTCCGCTAACATTTCGGCAACCATCAGCATGTGGATATCTTGTAGAGCAATATGGTCGTCATCCATCTTGGTGAATGCTAGGTCGCCCATGTCGCGAGCGCATGGTGGCCGTTGTCCATGTTGGCAAGCGGTGTTCGCCATGTCGCCGAGAGCCCGTTGGTCAAATTGTTGCCTTAGCGCTTTCAAAATGATTCAGTAGCAGTACCTACTTACATGATTAATTAAGTATACAAATAATTTACGGCCTACCTAATTCTCTGCATGCCTAATTAATTACCAACCAAATTAATTAATTATATGCCTATTGGAGAAAATCCTTACCTCCAAATAACGGTAGGCATAATTAATTGTCTACCTAATTAACTAATTGCATTAACGACTTGATTTTCAAATTGATTCAATGCGAAAAATATCCTATTTAAATATACTTAATTAATTGCATTCTAAATTGATTCAGGGCGAGTTAATTAATTTTTTGAATGGTCCGGTTTCCAAATTGATTCAGTGCAAGCATGAAATAAGATCTCCCGGCCCTTTAATAGGATAAATAAAAAACAAGTGGTACGGGTATGGTGGGAGGTGGGGCGAAATAAAACTAGACGAAAATAAACCCAGCACTGTGCTATCAATCGAGACATTAGGAGTAGGCATAATTAACTGTCTAGCTAATTAATTAATTGCATTAATGACTTGATTTTCAAATTGAATCAATGCGAAAAAATTCCTACTTAAATACTTAATTAATTGCATACTCAATTTATTTCCAAATTGATTCAGTGCGAGTTAATTAATTTTTTGAATGGTGTGATTTCCAAATTGATCCAAAGGTAAGCATGAAATAATATCTCCCTTTAATGGGAGAAATAAAAGACCAGTGGTACGGGATGGTGGGAGGTGGGGCGAAATAAAATCAATTTAAAATAAACCCAATGCACTGTGCTACTTAACTGAGACATTAGGAGTAGAGAAGAGCGGGTTTTTTTGCGGGTGAGAATAGCGTTGCTACGGGCTCATAACATAATGTTGTACACACACAAATTTCATGGAGTAGATTAAAATGGTCGATTTTAAATAAATGGCTCAAAAAGAAGATAGTATCTTGATTAATATTTGTTCACACTTTATGCCTTCATAGGCCATGTTGATGATTTTACTCCCTTCGATTCATTCATTTGAATATGCAATCAGAGTTATCTTGTACCATCATATTGTGTAGCATCACTCGTGGAGACGCCTTTCATGATCATGGTTCTACTAACTTGCCATCACCATTATTCATCCAAGACTCTAAATTATAGCGGCATGTGTGGAGCAATGCTGTAAATACAATGTAGGGCCTCATCTGTATGAAAAGGACACCACCAGGGCTCTACAAACTATCAAAATACAATAGTATATATTTTCAGCATAAGACTGTCATTCATATTGTTTTTATTGTATGTAGTAAATGTATCAACACTGTTTCCATGGGTTGTAGTTCTTCTGCATGTAAATACCATACCATTATCATAAGGAGCTCGTGCATGTAGTCAGCATGCATGAGCCACACGCTTGTTTGTGGACATGTAAAAAGATATTTCAAATCTTCCGTGTCAAGGACACTTCAATGTTTCCAACAAACTTGTATCTCTACACATGGAGGGCTTGGGACATTGCCTCAAGGTGCTGGCATGTTTCGTGTCTTGCTATCAATGCCATCTCACTCATGTTGTTTGTTCACTTCTCATGGTAAAGGCATGTGGACTTTTGATGGCCTCGACTCAAAGCTCTTTGAGTTACAATCGAACAAGTGATGCCTCCACCACTCCAAAAATTACGTGGGAGGACATGTATTCACTAAGCTTGGTAAAATAATGGGCATCCATCAATTTTTTATTTGGAAACATTTGACATGATCGATTTGTGTGTTTTCCATTATCTACAAACACAAAACAAATATAAATAGAAAATGAATTAAATATAGTCATCTCCATCCGAAAGAAAAAACATATATCAAAATACTATCACAAAAGTCACTAAAAACATAACCAACACATGGAAAAGAATGTCAACATAACTGAAATATTTCACGAAAAATATAATCATAAAATTTGAAAAATAAGGTGAAAATAACTAAACATGCTAACATATTTGTATCTTTTACGTGCCAAATTACACACCAACATTTCTTACCAAGAAATTATTTCTCTCATACAAAGACCGGCAGTGTTTGGCTTGTCATTGGCCTGGTTTTCATTCAAAGTAGTATTTTATTGTTGGTGATCAGCACCGACGGGAGGAGACGCAGCCATACCCAGGCGTCCGATTTCACAGGCTTGAGTCAGGCAGGCAACAATCTTTAGGCTAAACTCTCAGTACAGCAAACTAACGGACCTCGAGCAATCGAGCTCAGGGTTGCAACCAAACACCCCTACACTCCTATACACCTTGCAGGCGTTCCGAACGACATCCTCCCCGCTTCCCCAGCGTGATGGCCGGACACCGTAACTTCTCCAGAGTGAATTCTTCCAAAGGCGTTGCCAACATCATCATCCTTGTTGCGTTAAACCTTTCTCCTCATGCCTTTTTTCTCCGTTGACCTCCTCCTTCCTAAGAAATTTAGTAACAAGGTACATTTCGGTAATCAAGAAAAAAGGTAGATTGTAAACCAAGAAAATTGACTATCTTGACAAACTTTTAGTAGAAATCAAGTTTCCGTACAACAAGATATTTTAGTACCTTCTGAAAAGAATAGTACAAGGGCAATCATCCAGATACTACCTGAACAATATTATCACAAATACCAAACCGGACCTTTCGTTGCACCAGGTGACTACCCTTGTCATCTCAAGATTCAAGCCTATCCTCCTCTCCTCCAAGCATACACCAAAAATTGCACAAAATGCAGAACATGTACATGTGTGAACTAAAATAGTGCAACTCAAACCAATCTTCATTATGAGATCTTTTTCGAAGAAGAAAATCTGAAGCATCATCACCTAGTACATGGAAGAAAATCCTTTTAGAAAAGTTCGGCATGTAGATTATGATATTATCCTACCTTCTTTACGATTCAGAATTCAACCGTATTTGGGACAATATGAATGGCATCTCAAGGATCTAGTTAAATACCCGAACCAAAACTCAACGAAGAACGACAACCTCAGTCGAAACTAAACATAAAAATTTGGAACTCGCTGACTTTATGTCAGTCTAGTAGTAATAGTAGTACAAGCGCTGCTAGAAAATGTAACTCTGAAGGTGCATAAAGATATGCTACTGTCTTGCTGCTATAAAATGTAGCACTCAATGTACATATAGATATTATATTGTCTTGCTGTTAAATAGTGTCGGTGTCAAAAACGGCGGATCTTGTGTAGGGGGTTCCGAACTGTGCGTCTAAGGCGGATGGTAACAGGAGGCAGGGGACACGATGTTTACCCAGGTTCGGGCCCTCTCGATGGAGGTAATACCCTACTTCCTGCTTGATTGATCTTGATGATATGAGTATTACAAGAGTTGATCTACCATGAGATCGTAGAGGCTAAACCCTAGAAGCTAGCCTACGGTATGATTGTTGTTGTCCTACGGACTAAACCCTCCGGTTTATATAAACAACGGAGGGGGCTAGGGTTACACAGAGGGAAGTCGGTTACAAGGAAGGAGATCTACATATCTGTATTGCCAAGCTTGCCTTCCACGCCAAGGAGAGTCCCATCCGGACACGGGACGAAGTCTTCAATCTTGTGTCTTCATAGTCCAACAGTGCGACCAAACGATATAGTCCGGCCGTCCGGATTGTCAGCACCGGATTTTTGGGATATCAATTTCCCGTAAAATGGCCCTTGTGCTCACCAGCCCTGTGCTTATCCGTTAGCTGATGGGGCACCAACTTGATATAGAAATTCCAAGCAAAATACAAAAAGTGAGGAACAAGACCATTCTGGCCTATGAGTACAACAATTGGTTTCTAGTGGCTGATGGCGGAAGCGGTTTGTGGTTCATCTGCGTCTATGGGACTCCATTTACCACAGGAAGAGCTGACCAGGGTAACTCCTATCTTCGCGAGGCTGCTGTCACCATTGCGTGGGCTCCGGGGCTGTCATCGAAACGCTCCTCTCCACCCAAGAAATCTGGCCAAGACAATAGCCAGGGAAAAGCCAGTGAGTACTTTCGAATGTACTCGCAAACATTATGAACACGGGTATAATATAACCAATGATAATCATGCTCTGAAATTCTCTATGATCACAACGTCAGTCCTAAATAAAAACCATGATGCATGCAAGCAGGTTATTCATTTCAAATATGAATATGCAATCAGAGAGTAGTAACAGAATGCACCGATCGGGTATCTGAAGCGACGCCTCGAAAGGATAATAATGTAAAGCATGCCTCAGTCGGGCATCTGAGCGATGTCACATAAAGGGCTTGTAAGGGAAATAAGTAGCAAACATGCCACGGTCGGGCGTCTGTGCGACACCACATAAAGGGCTTACAGAGTAAATAAATAACAAGCATGCTACGTCGGCGTCTCAAATGACACCACATAAAGGGCTTATAGAGTAAATAAATAACAAGCATGCCACAGTCGGGCGTCTCAGTGACACCACATAAAGGGCTTATAAATAAAAGGAATAACAAGCATGCCACAGTCGGGCGTCTGTGCGACACCATGTAAAGGGCTTAGAAGAGAGTAATCACGGTGAATATCCAGGAGGTAGAACCGTCCCAGGGATACTCAATAATTCAAATAATGTAAATGGTTAGTCCAGAATAATAATAATCATAATCATCATATGTCACAGGTCATAATCAATGTTCTGGTTTAGCCGTTTTTCCTCCGAAGACCGACACTGAGACAGATACTTGACCCATCCCAGACTGTAGTCCTTAGCCATGGACACGGCTACTCGAATAGATATAACCTCTGCAGAGGGTGTACTCTTTACCCACGAGTAACAGATTTCTTTAGTCCATCGGGACTAATTCCGTCTACGGTATTTTGATCGAAAACACACCCGATCAAGACACACCAGCCTAACTTACCGTGTCCGGAATCACCCACGACACACGTTAAGTTTAAACTCTAAGTGGGGAGGCTACAACCTCGATTAGCATGGGATCACAAAATTTATACCACAAGAAACTAGGGGAGCTACCCCTTCGGCTCCAACCGAAAACACCCATGCCCCCGGACCAGGTGGCACGCCTACCGGCTGCAATCGGTATCTTCAACCTTGGCCTCTCTGTACGGTGTGTTCTAGAAAGGGGTTGACAACTTACTAAACCGTACCCTACCTATGGCAGGGACAAGTGACAAGTATGGGGATTACTAGAACAAGACTCGATCTATGGTCGACCCAGGAGGTTTAAGTATTCCCTGCATGATTAGCATAACAAATATATTTCAAGCGACAAACGGAATCACCACTCATCATACCTCATCATGCCATACCGGACACAACCGTCTCGATGAGGAACTAGAGGTGAGCTCATGTCTACCCAAGACAGAGACTTTCCCGGCTTCCTTCCGGTAGGCTTGAAAGGCATACAAGGGTGACTACTATCACAAACATATCAATCTCCAACAGCATGAAATCATCAATATGCACTCATGAGTATGATCATATCATCACATAAAAAAACGTATACTCCGTGTCAAGGTGGTGTTGTAACCGTATCAAATAACACACACAATGTTATGCCAGGGTTCAGAATGCTTTCCTTCAAGTTGTGGAGAGGCAGGGTGCATTCCAAAACTTTTGAAAGTTTTCTTCTCTCTCCAACAATCCTATTTCGAGAAAATTCAAATTAACATATAGTTTCAAAACAGTACAAAAAAGTTGTTTGGAAAATTTTCAAATAACTATGAAAATAAACTAGACAGAATTTGAGAAACAACAGAAAAAGAATCAAGGTAGTTGGACTTATATTTAAAAAGTTATAGCCAGTCAAAATTAGTCAAAATTCTGTTTTTAAAATAAACTGAAAAAGAATAACGTTTCGAATAAAAAAAATGGAGGAGGCGTACTTATGTGTTTACGCCTTCACTTAAACCACGCGGGCCGGCGCGGGGCCACTGACAGTGGGTCCCTTGGGCCCACTGGTCAGGTTTGACAAGTAGCCGCGTCTCCTTCCTCCTCTGTCTGAGCGGAGACGGAGCTCCGACGATCAACGCCGGCGAACGCGGCTCCCCACTGGGTTCCGAGGGCAGGGATGGATCCGTCAGTCCAAGGCGGTCCTCCCGGTGGTCGCTAGGTTGGCAGGGGTGGTGGGGATCGCCGGCGGTGAGCTCCGCGGCGGAGGTTGCTTCGAGAGGATTTGGGGGTTTGGGCTACGGTGGTTCCCGGTCGAGGCTGAGGCATTGGGTGGCTCCGCACGGTCTAGGAGAGTCGAATGGCGGTGCTGGAAGGGCAGGGGAGGCTCTGCTCGCGACGCACGGCACCGGATTGTGGCGGCGACCGGACTGGCCGGAGACGAGGAAGAAGCCTCCCCCCCCGTCGATTGCTGGCTGTGGGAGATCTAGAGGGATGGCTTGAGGTCGCCTGAGGGACTGGACGAGCTCGAGGGGCCCTATTTATAGCGGTTGAGGTCGGTTCCGCAGCGGCCGGGGATAAGATCGTCGGCGAACCGCCGTTCTGTAGCCAGGGGCGCGTGGCGATGGCTGGCGGGGTTTGGCAGGGCGAATGGATGAGCTTGAGCCGTTCTAGGGGCAGCTGGCGCGCTGGAGTGGCTCGGGCGGCACCGTCCCTGGCAGAGGCCTGCTGCGGCCGTCAGCGGCTTGCGGTGGTGGCACTGTGGGGAGCTAGGAGGGGGCCAGGGTGGCTCTACGGCGAGGGAGGGGTCGTGGCGCGCTGGCTGTGAGTGGGAATGGATCAGAACGAGCGCGGGGAGGCGGCAGTGGGACGCAGCGACTCGGTGCGTGCGCGTGCAAAACGTGCGCTCTGGGCGCGCCCAGCGCACGCACACCAGGTGCTCGACGCAATCCCAGCGCGTGCTAGAGGGCTTGGATGAGGCTGGGGATTAACAGGTCTAGGTTAGGGTTTGCAAGGAGAATAGTGGACATAGTAGTTTGGTCAGGGCATCAAGTCCACAATGCAAACTAAAAACCAAGCCAAAACTGGCCATGCACACAAGGTGTTTGTCAGAATGACATGGTCTTCTAGGCATCTCTTGGGGTGGCCAAAATCTCCAGATCCTAGTCTCTTTAGATGATGAAGAGGTTGGCAAGATTAGTTTGGCAAAAACAGAAACTTGTTAGTGTAAGTTTTTGAGAAAGCCAATTCTGGACAGGAAGTAAAGGGCATAGTTTCATGGACCAAAAATACTCCAATGGATCCATTCTCCTGGACTTAAGGGTTTGGTAGGGAGGACTATAAGCAGGAAAAAGCTCATGGGCACTAGAGCAAAAAATTAGGGTTGCAGTAGAAAAAGCCAATCTGGTCCAGAGAGCAAATGAGGATGATTTGCTCAAATTTTTCAAAGAACACCAGAGGGTTTTTGCATAAAGTTGAAGTATATGCATCTACTGACATCTCCAATTTTTGGTGGGAATTTTAATGAAGTATTTATATAGGTTGTAGTGCAAAATTACCAACTGGACCAGTTTTGAAAACTTGGGGTAGAGCTCAAAATCTCCAATGAATAAAAGATATTTTTGCATCAAAGTGATTTAAAAACATCACATGACATCCCCAAATTTTGGTGAAAATTTTAAATGCATTTATCAAATGGTTGTAGTGAAAAAGAGTCTCTAAAACTTATGGGAACCCATTTGTAAGGAATAAAGCTCGGGAAAAATAATTGCAGAAATAATTCCATTGATAAAAAGAAATGGCCTTAGTAAGATACACAAGGCTCACAATATCTTTGAAAGGTTTCCACCTAGAAGGAAAAACTCAAGGAAAATCAGGAGGACAGAGTGATCTGAATTTAAAAGATAAACCAGAATATAAAATTTTTAATTTCCTGGCAAAAATTTTAATTAATAAATCATGGTCAAATTTTTGGGGTGTTACAACACTACCCCCCTTAAGAAAAATCTCTTCCTCGAGATTTACTAAGGGTTGTTTTGAAAATATTACTCCTATTAGCTGAAACCAAACAGTTTACTCATAGCACAAACTTAGAGTACAACACATGAGCTGCAACACATAAAAAATGCTGGGATGATGAACATAGCAGTGATGTCTATAATGAAAACGGTAAATGGACAGGGTCCTAAGAAAACGTCTCTGGTACTGGGGCACACTCTTCTTCTATCGGGGGAAGCGGATTGACCAGTCGATGAATGCGTCTCTCCTGGTCGGGCCTCAGTGGTCTGCCGATGGTGATCCGAGGATTTAAATCGGCGAGGCTCTGGAGATAACCCATTACTCGCTGGGTCAAACGCTCTTGAGCGATGACATACCGGGCAAGGTTGGCCAAGATCTTGGGTCTCTCGGTTAGATCCACCGGGAAAAGATGCTACTTCTCCGGGTACTGCGCGACTCAGAAAGTAATAATACCCTTGTTCGCTGGCATAGGGCACCGCGAATCGAAGGCGAGCAAGTGCTTCGTATGCAGCAGCTTCTATGGCCATTTGTGGAGTCGGCATAGATTTCCCCACGAAGGAGACTTCCGTTGGGTCTTGGTTTGGCTTTGCGGGAGGGATGTGCACCACTGCCCAATATTTTGAGGTGGAGGGGGTGATCCTCGATTTGAGCAACTCGTACTGGGGTGGATGGATAGCACTCATGGTACTGCAGGTAAAGTCCCATAATATTTTAACAAAACTACCTGGGGTGGCATCCGGGGTTCTCAGATAAATACTAGGGCTTGGCATGGCAAAGAAATGGCTGTGAGTGTTGTGCACAAGGTGAGGGGTACCCGGTAAGGTCACGGGGTGGCCTTTTATATAGCATTGGGGCCGGGTTATTTACCGCGGTGAGGGGCAACTAGTTTTGTCGGTTCTGCTCTATGGGGTCGGGGTCAATGCCACAGATACACATATCTCACAAAAGTGATGTATTACTGTGGGAGTCGTTGGGGTTGGTTTTTGGTAGCTACGCCCGGAATTAAAAATGTAACCGTACGCCAACATACTTATGCATGGCTACTATTCAAAACAGAGGCACACAAGCAGGCTGCATTAATTATGGCGATACGGGATCACATAATTACAGGGCGTAGAAATACTAAGGCTCGGTACCACTCGAGTGACTTAGTCTACCTCGTTAATATCTAAGCGGGCGTGCCTTGTGGACGTCGAGGCTTCTCCACGGGTTTCACCGTCGGGGTTAGCTGGATGGAGTTGAGGGGCTGCAGGGTTGGGGTAGCGCTAATGACCATCACGGGGGTTGTTGGCCACAATCCCGTTGGAGCGTGTTCCCAAAAGGCGACGAAGCACTTCTGGGGACACCAAGGTATTTTGGTCGATGGCTGGGTAGATCTCAAGGACTCGATCGGTTGTCCGAACAGCAAGACTGGGTTGTCGGCGTCGGGCTCATCATCTCCTCTTGCCGGGGCTCGGCGAACCAGTTCTCCATGAGCTGCGATCAGATCAAGGGTGATTTGATCGAACAGTTCCTCTAGTGCACTTACATAGCGCACCAGATGCAACAATGCAGGATCCGTCTCGTGATCTCCGTTGGCAACTTGGGAGGCCTACCATACCCGTCACGGTTGGGGTAGTAGTAGAATGAGTGACAGTTAACTCTGGGCGACAAGTGCCAGAGTTGAACTATAGCCTCTCGAGCAGCTAGTTGGATGGCTTGTGGCTCAAAGGAAGTTGTCCTTCCGGTGAACCTGTAGGGGCGTTTTGGCGATAGACCCCTACCATAGACGTGCACAACGGCCCAGAATTGACGGCTCTCGCCGCTCATGGGCCCTCGGTAAACATCATATTCTGGGGGCTCTTCTAATGCAAAGGCACGGCGGGTGAGGTTTTCGAGCACGGTCACAAGACCTCAAAGGTTGGTTGCTGTGGTCTCATTGTACACGATGGGTCCAGGCATTATGTCTCGGTTTGGGGGAAGAGGCTGTGCTGTGCTGAGTTGAGGCTAGCGTGCCCTTTTTATAGAAAAAGGGGACGGAGTCTTCCTTCACACGCTTGCGAATGAGGCACTTTAGGTGTCGGTCACTGGCGCGTGATCGACAAGCTAGGCCAATAGGTTGGGCACCGACTGCTAAAAAGGTGTCGGGGTCACTGTGTGGCTATCTTACACGAGAAGCTTGGCTGGGGTTAAGTTAAGGTCTGGTGGGTTGGTTTACCTAGGTTTATCGACCTGGCTAAGATAGGATTAGCCAATGGTCAGCCTGACTCTGATACCAAGGTTGTCAGGACCGGATTTTCGGGATATCAATTTCCCAGAAAATGGCCCTTGTGCTCACCAGCCCTGTGATTCTTGTTAGCTGATGGGACACCAACTTGATACGTAAATTCCAAGCAAAATACAAAATGTGTAGTACAAGACCATTCTGGCCTATGAGTACAACAATTGGTTTCTAGTGGCTGATGGCGGAAGCGGTTTGTGGTTCATCTGCGTCTATGGGACTCCTTTCCCACAGGAAGAGCTGACCAGGGTAACTCCTATCTTCGCGAGGCTGCTGTCACCATTGCGTGGGCTCCGGGGCTGTCATCGCAACGCTCCTCTCCATGCAAGAAATCTGGCCAAGACAATAGCCAGGGACAAGCCAGTGAGTACTTTCGAATGTACTCGCAAACATTATGAACACGGGTATAATATAACCAATGATAATCATGCTCTGAAATTCTCTATGATCACAAATGGAGTCCCTAAATAAAAACCATGATGCATGCAAGCAGGTTATTCATGTCAAATATGAATATGCAATCAGAGAGTAGTAAAAGAATGCACCGATCGGGTATCAGAAGCGACGCCTCGAAAGGATAATAATGAAAAGCATGCTTCAGTCGGGCGTCTGAGCGACATCACATAAAGGGCTTGTAAGGGAAATAAGTAGCAAACATGCCACAGTCGGGCGTCTGTGCGACACCACATAAAGGGCTTATAGAGTAAATAAATAACACGCATGCCATAGTTGGGCATCTCAGCGACACCACATAAAGGGCTTATAGAGTAAATAAATAACAAGCATGCCACAGTCGGGCGTCTCAGCGACACCACATAAAGGGCTTATAAATAAAAGGAATAACAAGCATGCCACAGTCGGGCGTCTGTGCGACACCACATAAAGGGCTTATAAGAGAGTAATCACGGTGAATATCCAGGAGGTAGAACCGTCCCAGGGATACTCAATAATTCAAATAATGTAAATGGTTAGTCCAGAATAATAATAATCATAATCATCATATGTCACAGGTCATAATCGATGTTCTGGTTTTGCCGTTTTTCCTTCGAAGACCGACACTAAGACCGATACTTGACCCATCCCAGACTGTAGTCCTTACCCATGGACACGGCTATTCGAATAGATATAACCTCTGCAGAGGGTGTACTCTTTACCCACGAGTAACGGATTTCTTTAGTCCATCGGGACTAATTCCGTCTACGGTCTTTTGATCGAAAACACACCCGACCGCACACACCAGCCTAACTTACCGGTGTCTGGAATCACCCACGACACACGTTAAGCGAAACTCTAAGTGGGGAGGCTACAACCTCGATTAGCATGGGATCACAAAATTTATACCGCGTGCAAACTAGGGGAGCTACCCCTTCGGCTCCAACCGAAAACACCCATGCCCCCGGACCAGGTGGCATGACTATCGGCTGCAGTCGGTATCTTCCACCATGGCCTCTCTGTATGGTGTGTGCTAGAAAGGGGTTGACAACTTACTGAACCGTACCCTACCTATGGCAGGGACTAGTGGTAGCACGAAACAAGTATGGGGGTTACTGGAACAAGACTCGATCTATGGTTGATCCAGGAGGTTTAAGTATTCCCTGCATGATTAGCATAACAAATATATTTCAACTGACAAACAGAATCACCACTCATCATACCTCATCATGCCATACCGGACACAACCGTCTCGACGAGGAACTAGAGGTGATCTCGTGTCTACCCAAGACAGAGACTTTCCCGGCTTCCTTCCGGTAGGCTTGAAAGGCATATGAGGGTGACTACTATCACAAACATATCAATCTCCAACAACATGAAATCATCAATATGCAATCATGAGTATGATCATATCATCACATAAAATAACGGATACTCCGTCTCAAGGTGGTATTGTAACCGTATCAAATAACACACACAATATTATGCCAGGGTTCAGAATGCTTGCCATCAAGTTGTGGAGAGGCAGGGTGCATTCCAAAACTTTTGAAAGTTTTCTTCTCTCTCCAACAATACTATTTTGAAAAAAATTCAAATTAACACATAGTTTCAAAACAGTACAAAAAAGTTGTTTGGGAAATTTTCAAAAAAATATGGAAATAAACTAGACAGAATTTGAGAAACAACAGAAAACGAATCAAGTCAATTGGACTTATATTTAAAAAGTTATAGCCAGTCAAAGATTAGTCAAAATTCTGTTTTTAAAATAAACTGAGAAAGAAAAACATTTCGAATGAAAAAACAGAGGAGGCGTACTTCTGTGTTTATGCCTTCACTTAAACCACGCGGGCCGGTGCGGGGTCACTGGCAGTGGGTCCCTTGGGCCCACTGGTCAAGTTTGACCAGTCGCGGCGCCTCCTTCCTCCTCTGTCCGAGCGGAGACGGAGCTCCGACGATCAACGCCGGCAAACAGCGGCACCCCACTGGGTTCCAAGGGCAGGGATGGATCCGCCAGTCCAGGCCGGTCCTCCCTGTGGTCGCTAGGTTGGCGAGGGTGGAGGGGATTGCCGGCGGCGAGCTTCGCGGCGGAGGTGGCTTCGGGAGGATTTGGGGGTTTGGGCTACGGTGGTTCCCGGTCGAGGCTGAGGCGTTGGGTGGCTCCGCACGGTCTAGGAGAGTCGAATGACAGTGCTGGAAGGGCAGGGGAGGCTCTGCTCGCGACGCACGGCACCGAAGTGTGGCGGCGACCGAACTGGCCAGAGACGAGGAAGAAGGCCTACCCCCCGTCGATTGCTGGCTGTGGGAGCTCTAGAGGGATGGCTTGACGTCGCCTGAGGGACTGGACGAGCTCGGGGGCCCCTATTTATAGCGGTCGAGGTTGGTTCTGCGGCGACCGGGGATAAGATCGTCGGCGAACCGCCGTCCTATAGCCAGGAGGCGCGTGGCGATGGCTGGTGGGGTTTGGCAGGGTGAATGGATGAGCTTGAGCTGTTCCAGGGGCAGCTGGCACGCTGGAGTGGCTTGGGCGGCACCGTCCCTGGCAGAGGCCTGCTGCGGCCGTCGGCGGCTTGCGGTAGTGGCGCTGTGGGGCGCCAGGAGGGGGCCAGGGTGGCTCTGCAGCGAGGGAGGAGTCGGGGAGCGCTGGCTGTGAGTGGGAATGTATCAGAACAAGCGTAGGGAGGCGGCAGTGGGACGCGGCGACTCGGTGCGTGCGCGTGCAAAATGTGCGCTCTGGCGGCGCCAACAAGACGACGCCAGTGCTCGACGCAATGCTAAGTGCTAGAGGGCTTGGATGAGGCTGGGGATTAACAGGTCTAGGTTAGGGTTTGCAAGGAGAATGGTGGACAGAGTGGTTTGGTCAGGGGATCAAGTCCACAATGCAAACTAAAAACCAAGCCAAAACTGGCCATGTACACAAGGTGTTTGGCAGAATGCCATGGTCTTCTAGGCATCTCTTGGGGTGGCCAAAATCTCCAGATCCTAGACTCTTTAGATGATGAAGAGGTTGGCCAGATTAGTTTGGCAAAAACAGAAACTTGTTAGTGCAAGTTTTTGAGAAAGCCAATTCGGATGTAAAGTAAAGGGCATAGTTTCATGGAATAAAAATACTCCAATGGGTCCATTCTCCTGGACTTAAGGGTTTGGTAGGGAGGACTATAAGCAGGAAAAAGCTCATGAGCACTAGAGCAAAATAAATTAGGGTTGCAGTAGAAAAAGCCAATCTGGTCCAGAGAGCAAAAGAGGATGATTTGCTCAAATTTTTCAAAGAACACCAGGGTTGTTTTTGCATAAAGTTGAATTATATGCATCTACTGACATCTCCAATTTTTGGTGGGAATTTTAATGAAGTATTTAAATAGGTTGTAGTGCAAAATTACCAACTGGACCAGTTTTGAAAACTTGGGGTAGAGCTCAAAATCTCCAATGAATAAAAGATATTTTTGCATCAAAGTGATTTAAAAACATCACATGACATCCCCAAATTTTGGTGTAAATTTTAAATGCATTTATCAAATGGTTGCAGTGCAAAAGAGTCTCTAAAATTTACGGGAACCCATTTAAAGGAATAAAGCTCAGGAAAAATAATTGCAGAAATAATTCCATTGATAAAAAGAAATGGCCTTAGTAAGATACACAAGTCCCACAATATCTTTGAATGGTTTCCACCTAGAAGGTAAAACTCAAGGAAAATCAGAAGGACAGAGTGATCTGAATTTAAAAGATAAATTAGAAAATAAAAATTTTAATTTCCTGGCAAACATTTTAATTAATAAATCATCGTTAAATTTTTGGGGTGTTACACGGATCCCCCCTAATCCAGGACTCCCTCAGTAGCCCCTGAACCAGGCTTCAATGATGATGAGTCCGGCGCGCAGATTTTTCTTCGGCATTGCAAGGCGGGTTCCTCCTCCGAATACTCCATAGAAGATTTTGAACACAAGGATAGTGTCCGGCTCTACAAAACAAGTTCCACATACCACCTGGAGAGAATAATATTTCCACAAATCTAATCTGCTGACGACCCTTCATAACGTGACATCACGCCATGGCATGTTCTTTATATGAACCGTTTTTCCCAATCGGCCTGCCACCGCACGCTTAGCGAGGCGATTTTATTGGCACGTCTTGTTGGAGCAGAGATTGTGTCCCCCTTATTACGGGATTCTCATCAACACGGACATGGGTAACCCAATCGTTCCCGTTGGTATGACTCCTCGATTGTAGGCAAGTCCCAAACGGTCACGAGGAGGACGTTGGTATTCACCCTCTTTATAAAGAGACCAAGGCCTATCCTTTTTTCTTCTCGAACTCAATCAAATCATTCCCACCCCGCCTCGAGTTCCAACACCCGAGGCTTAGGACAGGCGCTTCGGACCTTCAACCATGTCCGGATCCAGCCTTCAAGGTCGGTGGATGCCTTCCTCTATCACAGAGGAAGATATCAAGAAGCTAAGAGTGGCCAGGTTTCTGACCGGCGAGATCTCGCACAGGCTGCCTGCTCTAGGGCAGGTCATTCCCACTCCCGAACCCGGAGAGAGCGTCGTATTCATCTCTTACTTCCTCCGAGGGCTAGGCCTCGCTCTAGATTCTTTTGTCAGGGGCTCGTGTACTATTATGGGCTGGATTCCATGACCTGGACCCGGATTCAGTCCTTCACATCTCGTCTTTTATCACCGTATGTGAGGCCTTCCTCCGCATTACCCCCCACTTCAGCCTATGGCTCAAGACTTTCAATGTGGAGCCGAAGATGATCGAGGGGCGACACGCAGAGTGTGGAGGTGCCATAATAAGCAAAAGTGCCAACTCCCCGTGGCCAGAGGGTTCCTTCCAGGAGGTGTCCAGCTTATGGCAACGGGAGTGGTTTTATATCACAGCTTCCCGGGGCACCAAGTGGGTGGCTGCCCCTACTTTTCGCTTGGGCCCCCCGCCCCGACTGACGTCATGTATCAACAAGGGGCTAGACTAGGGGCCAGTAAAGGATGTGCCGACATTGCAGAGCCGCATCCGAGATCTCCTCGAGAGAGAGATGTCAGTCTGGCCACGGTAATGCAAGTCATGTTAGTTCGTCGAGTCCTGCCCTGCAAACGTCGACCCCTCCGCATGTGGGAGTTCAACCCGGAAGGACCATGAGCTATTCAGCACATCCTCGGCATGACGCTCGAGGAGATGTACAAATTGTTCTTCAGGCCACAAATAAGGTGTCCAGACACCACCGACGATGCGGGTCTGAACTGCAATCGTCCAGACACCCAAGTAAGTAGTCCCGCAGCCGATCACGTTGTATTTTTGTTTATCACAACATCATTCTGAAAAGTCGCTCTTTGACCAGGACTGGGTAGCAAAGGCGAAGATGATCAGGTGTCCGGCCTCCCTCCCTGAGGTCTCACCGGATCCTGTACTAGCCAGGATGCTGGAGCTTGCGCCTTATCGAGCGCCCTCAGGGGAAGATAAAGGGGGGAATAGAGAGGCTGAAAGCAGACCTCGCTCACTGCTCATCCAAACCGGGGGAATTAGCGCCTCCGCGAAGGAGAATAGCCGGGGAGAAGTATCTGAAATTTCCTCTCTCCAAGGAAGGAAGAGGACCGCCTCTGAAGACCCGGAAACAATGGTTTCCAAACAGGGGAAGAAATCTTCGCCAGAGGGTCCTGCCCCGGGGGGTACCCTTGCCGCACAGTTCCCGCAAGGGGATCAGCCCTCCATCGAGCTGTAAGTAAAAAGGTACTTAATAGTAAAAATATCCTGCTTTACTTCTGAGGATAATAACCGAGGTATTTATCTTGTAGTTCGGATCGTAGCCCTTCTCGACAGAGTTCATCTTCAGGGGATCTTCTTCCGGAGATGATGGAGAGTGAAACACCTCCCCATGCCACCCCGCCTCATGAGGCGGGCGACCCTGAAGTGTCGTCGCGGAGGGTTTCTCCTAATCTGACAAGGACAGAGGGTAATCCTTCGGCCACCAAGTCCTCGTGATCCGCTCCTCAAGAGAGCAATCGAAGAGTCCGCACCGTCCGGCAAAGCGGTCGGACGCGCTGAAGGATCTGCTAGAGCAAGCGGCTATCTCAAAAGCGCATCATACGCTAATGGGTACGGTGATTGAGAGGATTTCATCCGCCGAAAGCGGGTTGCATGAAACTTTTATGAGTCTGCTGAAAGGCTTAGAGGTACGTGAAATAGTGTATGTTTTTGATGGTACCGTACATGTTAGGTGTGCCCTGTCCAGATAGTAGCCCCTGAGACTCTGGTTGCTGTCAAGAACGGCGGCAACTTCATATGCAGGTGGCGGAAGGTCCGGTGGCTAGCAGGACTATTGAGTTTGCCGAGCTGAAGCGGCAGCTTGATGCGGCAGATGCCGACATCGTGCTTGTCAACAAGCGGCTTGACGAGGCACAGGGTATGTGATTTCTCCGGTGATCAACATGTAGTAAGAGGAGCATAATGTCAAGATCTTTAATATGTTGTGACTGCAGATGGAGTTTCGCCGTGGAGACCCTTGGCTAAACTTGCCCGAGCCAAAGAGAAAGCCAGGAATAGTGATGCGGCTGCTCTAAAGGCGTCAAGAGCTGAGGGCCGAACAGGCTACCCATTGCCAAAGCAAGGAAAAAATGGCCAAGATGGACGTTGAGTTGAAAGATGCCACCGACCGTTACCAGCTTCCTGAAAAGGAAAACCGAGCAAAGGCGACAGAGCTGGAGAAGGCCGTGGTAGCAGCCAAGGAAGCCTGCTCTAAGATCAGAGCATCGAAGGAGGAGCTGTGTCAAGCTGGAGATATCGCGGCTGGGAAGCCCTTCTTGTTCCGGACGGAGTTTGGAGATCCGAAATTTGCCCCTCTTGATCAAATATGGAGTTTTGCGGACGCATATGCGGATCTGGCAGCCAGTGATGCTGATGCGGCCGAGTACTTCAAGGATCAAAAAGATCGTGAAGTGGAATAGCTATTCTGGTCACAGTTCGATGGTCCAGTGCGTTCGCTGTTGTTAAATGAGCGAATGACCGAGTGGGCCGAGCTCCATAGGTTGTCCGGGCTTGCCATGGGGTCTGTTGTGGATCATCTGTGGCCGAGAGGGCCACGGCCAAATAGTTATTTTGGTTTGGTGCAACGGTTCCTTGGTGCTGTGCCACATATCGACGCTATGAAGAGGTCGGCGTGCATAGAGGGTGCACGGATGGCGCTTGCCCGTGTGAAGACATACTTGGCAGACATGGATGCCACCACTATTGCAACCTGTGGTTCGCCGTGGGTCGAGTAGCTGCCGAGCACTACTTTGAAGAAGTCCTTGAAGGCGCTCGCTCAATAGAAGCTTCGATTCAAGAATATTATGTTCTAGTGACATGTATTCCCATTGTAAAAACAATGTTATATTTAATTGTCAAGGCTGTGTTTATACTTATGCCTGAAAGTATTAGTATGCCTCTTGTGCGGCCGTTTATGTATATATGTATATAACCTGCAAGTTTGCAAATGTCGGCTTTCAAATTTCACGCATATAATGCGGGTGTTCGTAGAAGACGCGTGTTCGCACTTGATCCAGCGTCTTGGTTCATTAAAGAGGGGATAGCGCAGCAAACTAGGCAATCAGACTGTATTGCTTTAACACTTTCACTTAGCCATAGGAGTTTGACGGTGGGGCTACTATATAGCCCCTGGTGGCTCCGCGCTCGTCCGAATACGGGGCTCGTACATGCCTGGCCGGGAAACGGCCCTTCGTTAATGCGGAGGAATCCTGAAGATTCTGCTAATTCATCGAGTGGTTGACCAGTCTCGCGCTTTATCATGACAGTCAGTTTTCGGCTTTCTCTACTAAGGTGCTCGTCTGGATGAACCAGGGCACAATCGCAGTAGTTCTCCTGGTGCCACCATAGCCGATGGAGCGGAACGTAAGGTAGCAAAACACAGGAGCCGGGCAAACCCAACATTTGACCAAATACATGATTCGGAGCTCATGCATATAAGGGCAAACTCAAGACGCCGAACACACCCTAAGGTATTCGGTCTTTATAACATATGTGGAGCTGAACAATGCCCTTGATAGTGAACCCCGAGTGTCCAGGTACGTGCAATATTCTGACGTGGCCAAATGCCAATAACGTCAGCATCCTTCTCGGTTGTACTGAGAATCCGGAGGATGTGAATAACAAGAGACAGTAAAAAAGATTTACGCAGGGTCTTAATCTAAAAAGAAACCTTTGAGCGGGTCCCTGCTGCACGTTTGCGCCTGTGTCTCCGTTGTGCTGTATCCTGGACGGGTGTAGCACGATGTCATCTGTAAAAGAGAGGAACTTAGTTGAAAGTTGTCATGCAAAAAATAGGTTATGATAAATAAACCATGTAAAATTCAAGATAAGTAAAGTTGAGCCGAACTAGCGCTGTTTACACGTGGGAAGCCCCTGGTACCGTATATAAGAGTATAACCATCAAACCAATCTCAAGTATATCTAATGATGTGCCGGACTCGTCTAATCGTGTATGTGCTCTTAACGACTGGTCATTTGTTCTGGTTGGTGAGACCGTCTAGTGTTCGGCTGCTAAAGCAGCCAAGACGTTCTTCTCACAGCGTAAGGAACGCTCAATATTTCCATTGACTGTGATGGTGCAGCGCGGACCAGGCATCTTAAGCTTAAGAGAAACATAATGCGGTATAGCGTTGAAACGAGCGAAAGCTGTTCGTCCGAGTAGTGCTTGATAGCCGCTTCAGAATGGAGCGATGTCGAAGTGTAACTTTTCACTTCGGTAGTTGTCGGGTGAACTGAATACGACATCTAGTATTAGAGAGCCCGGGGAGCGGGCCTTTGTGCCTGGTATTACTCCCTTGAAGGTAGTATTACTGTGGCTGATCTTTGTCGGGTCTATCCCCATTTTGCGCATCGTGTCCCGATATATCAGATTTAGACTACTGCCGCCGTCCATAAGGACTCGTGTGAGATGGTATCCATTTATTACTGGGTCTAACATCAAGGCAGCCAATCCTTCGTGCCGGATGTTTGTCAGGTGATCCCAGCGATCAAAAGTGATCGGGTGGGCCAACCAAGGGTTGGGCTTACGGATGACAGGCACTACGGCTCGTGTGCCTTGGAGTGCATGTTTGCTTCCCCTCTTCGTCACATGGATCATGTTCACTATTTTGACCTCTGGTGGGAATTTTTTCTGTCCCCCAGTGCTTTTCTCACGAGGCTCGTCCTCGTCTTCACTTGGTGTTTCCCTCCCCTTGTGTTCGGCATTTAGCTTACCGGCCTGCTTGAAGACCCAGCATTCTCTATGGGTGTGATTTGCAGGTTTTTCGGGGGTGCCATGAATCTGACATAGTTTGTCTAGAATCTTGTTTAGGCTGGACGGTCCATCTCTGCTGCCTTTGAAAGGCTTTTTTCACGACCAGTCGAGAGCCTCGAATCCGGCCATCACCGCCGAAAGTTATCTGGCTGTCTTCTTTCTTCCGGCGCTTGTTTTTACTGCGTCGTCGTTTTCTGTTGCCATCCCTGACTTCGGATGTGCCTGGGTTGCTGGTGCTACTACGAGCTAGCCAGCTATCTTCGCCCGCGCAAAAGCGGGTCATGAGGCTTGTCAGGGCTGCCATTGTTCTCGGTTTTTCTTGTCCGAGGTGTCTGGCGAGCCATTCGTCTGGGACGTTGTGTTTGAAAGTTGCTAAGGCTTCGGTGTCCGGGCAGTCAACGATTTGGTTCTTCTCAGTGAGAAATCTGTTCCAAAGCTTTCGGGCTGACTCTCCGGGCTGTTGAACTATATGACTTAAACTGTCTGCATCCGGAGGTCGGACATAAGTCCCTTGAAAATTAGCCCGAAAAGCATCCTCAAGCTCCTTCCAACTTCCAATTGAGTTTTCAGGGAGGCTTTTCAGCCACGTCTTAGCTGGTCCTTTCAGCTTGAGGGGCAAGTACTTGATGGAATGGACATCGCCTCTCATGAGCCATATGAATATGGAGGATAAAGTCCTCAATCCAGACTCCAGGGTCTAGGGTTCCGTCGTACGCCTCTATGTTCACTGGTTTGAATCCTTCTGGAAATTCATGGTCCAGCACCTCATCGGTGAAGCATAGGGTGTGTGCGACGCCCCTGTATTTTTTTTTTGTCGAGGCGTTCTGACGGTTGCAGTGTTCGGTTTTGGTTGTGCGCTGGAGCGTGTTTTCTTGATCCGTAGATGGATCTAGTTGCGCCGGTCTTCTAATGCGAGTCTTCATGTGAAGCGTGTGCATACTTATGTGCGGCCTTGTTAGCCGCTCTATCGCCGCCACAAGGTGGTTGATCCGATCGGTCGGTCGTTTTATTCTTCGGTTGTGTGGGGTCTAAGGCCTCGTCATCAAATTCAGGCAACAGCTTGCGCTTTGGATAGCTCTTCGTGTGGTAACTACCACCATACTTTTCTTCGTTGTTTAGCACTTTGTTCCATCTACTGTTGAGCTTATTCTGCGCGGCTTTAAGCCTTTGCTTTTGCTTCTTAAGACTCCTCACGGTGGCAATAAGCCTTTTGTCGGGGTTCTCTTGTTCCAAGTGACTTTCCGGGATGATGTGTGCCTCTTTGTCCGGACTGTTTTCCTCTTCGGAGGGAGGTTTATGAGCTATATCCTCGGTGTCGCCGTGTCCAGACAGAGGATCCGTACTACGTTCGCTGTTTGCTGGTTCACTGTTGTTATCGCCGTTTTTGCTGAGGCGGGATTTGGAGCGGCTCCTACGCCGACGCTTTGGTTGCTTCTCGAGGGAGCTATCCTACGATGCATCCTCCTGTTCCTCGTCATCATTTTCTTTTGGTGTATCCACCATGTATTTGTCGTGTGATGAAGTGGCGGTCCAGCGCCCTGTGGGCGGTGGTTCCAATTCGTCTCCTGCATCATCGTCCATGCCGTCGATGTCTTCGGAGTCGAAGTCGAGCATGTCGGTTAAACCGTCGACAGTGGCTACTAAGTAGGTGGTCGGTGGGGAATGAATTTCTTCGTCGTCCACATCCTGTCCTAGCCGGACATGGTTCAGCCAAGTTTCTCCTGACAAGCAGACAGACTTTAATGGATTTAGCATGTCGCCGAAAGGCGAGTGCTGAAAGATATCGGCGGAGGTAAACTCCATGATCGGTGCCCAATCGGATCCGATAGGCACGGACGCAGGCGGTTCGGAACATGTGACCGGGGACGAATCCAATGGTTCGGCATCACGGCTCTCGCGAGGGGTAAAGTCAGTGTTCGGCTCTATCGGCACTGAGAGTGCGGCCTCCAAGCCGGGGTCTATCCACCCGTCCTTGGATGGCGCAATTCGCTCCGGATTGAAGGCCGAAGTAGTTGCTAGTGTGATCTCCCGAACACCATCCGACGGCACAGCTATATCATGCTAGTCGTGATTGTGCGGCGCACCTGGCAAGAGCTCGAATCCGTCGAAAATCAATTCTCCGTGGATGTTGGTAGTATAATTCAAGTTTCCGAACTTGACCTCGTGGCCAGGGGCGTAGCTCCCGATTTGCTCTAGATGACCAAGCGAGTTGGCCCGCAGTGCAAAGCCGCCGAATACAAAGATCTGTCCGGGGAGGAAGACCTCACCCTGGACCGCATCGTTACCAATGATCGAAGGAGCCATCAAGCCTTATGTTGACGGCACAATGGAACTCTCAATGAAAGCACCAATGTCGGTGTCAAAACCGGTGGATCTCGGGTAGGGGGTCCCGAACTGTGTGTCTAAGGCGGATGGTAACAGGAGGCAGGGGACATGATGTTTACCCAGGTTCGGGCCCTCTCGATGGAGGTAATACCCTACTTCCTGCTTGATTGATCTTGATAATATGAGTATTACAAGAGTTGATCTACCACGAGATCGTAGAGGCTAAACCCTACAAGCTAGCCTACGGTATGATTGTTGTTGTCCTACGGACTAAACCTTCCGGTTTATATAGACACCGTAGGGGGCTAGGGTTACACAGAGTCGGTTACAAGGAAGGAGATCTACATATCCGTATTGCCAAGCTTGCCTTCCACGCCAAGGAGAGTCACAAACGGACACGGGACCAAGTCTTCAATCTTGTGTCTTCATAGTCCAACAGTCCGGCCAAAGGATATAGTACGGCCGTCCGGATCCCCCCTAATCCAGGACTCCCACAAATAGATTGCTTGCTTTGTAAGTTAGATCAGGAAACTTAAGCTTCCCAACAATTCCAACTGGAAGCACAATCAGACCTCATGCCTATACAAAGAAATAAAAAGCAATAAGACCATTGGCAAGAACTTACGATTGCAGCTTTGAGAGAGCTCTAATCCATTTGTAATTTGGCTACAAATAAAATGAATCCAATCGAACAAATCACTTTAGGCTGGGTATGCACTACATCTTGATATAATCATGCTTTTGGTTTGTAATGGCAGGCTCCAACTTGTCATCATCTCATGATCAGGAGGTATGCCATTTTTATAGTAGTATTGCCAGAAGCCGTATTCTATGAAATTTTAAAAAATGAAACACAACTCAATCTTCCCGATTGTCGTCAAGCGATTTCAGAAGAAAGTAGAGTATCCATACCTGAATATTGCATCGTGAAATGCCATCCCTCAAGTTGTAGATCTGCCTACTTGTCGGCGACCATTTTTCTCCATTCTGGACATAATTTAGTGCTCGCTCAGATTCAGATCACGGAAAGTAAAGCCTCAAAGACAGGCAAACGGTCCCACATCCTTGAAAAAAAATTCGAACACAAGCGTACCCAACACTGACATAGGGAAGCAAATTCAGTTGCCCACCAACTTTCTAAGATGGCTAGAATGTATGGTACTTGTGAGTGGATGGAAGAACCTCCTAGTGAGTTGGTTCCCCTCCTTCCATCTGATCTGATACTTAATAAAGAGGGGTTCCAATTTCAAAAAGTAAAAATATTAAAGGGTACTTACGTTAGTTTCTCTAGTAATTTAGATACCATAGTGCAAGCCCCCAAAAATCCTAGTAGTCGATGCAACAACGTACCCAAACCATCCCGTTCTGATTAGTGTATTATTACTTACCAGTAGGCACCAGAGCGGAGTGAATAACGAAAAAGTTTATCATGGTACCATCATATTTTTTAAAACTTCAAATATATTTCATACATTGGGGGATGTTGGTACATAAGTATGTAGCCTATCTATTGCCAGCTTTACAAATGAGTATATAACGGGAAATGATCCCCACCTTCAGAGAAACATCTATGTACCATTGTTTATTTAGCTATTCCATTGCGGCGTTCCTTAGGCATTGCGATTTTCTTACTTTGCTAATTTCCCTTGCTAGCATTAATCAGCATCCTTGTGTATTCCGTGTGAGGGCTGCAGAGATACATGTCTCCGCTATCTATGAAGATTTTTTTCTAGTAGATAATATGCTTATTCTTAATGAATGGATGTACAGGAACTAATTTGAGACTCAAATTCAAAATCAGTAGAAATCAAGGATTTTGAGTCCTTTTCCATTTCCCAACACAACCAATATAAAAAAATTAACACGAAAAAATTCAAAGAGGAAAAATAGGGCACCTTCTGTGCCAAAATTTGAAGGATTAATGGATTGTGTGCCCAACCACAAACATACATGCAAATGAGCCGCCTTGGCCTTGATTGTCTATGCGCTGAACATAGGGAGCAACATCCCCATTGCCTTCCTTGTTGTGCACAAGCAGAGATGAGTCGGGCCTGCACACAATAGCACACACGCACACATCAAATCGAGAAGAAGAAGAGGAAGAAGAGAAGGGGATGCACTCACGCATCAAATGCTTATCTTGGAGAGGATCCTGCTGACTTGACCTGCAGTTGGAAGGAGAGGCTAGGGTTTCGGGAGGCGGTTGAGGTCGGACGCGGCGTCTAGGTCCTCTACTGCTCGCTACAGGCAACCATGGTGGTGGCGCAAAACGTTGCTCCTCTGTAGCGACCGGAGAGGAGACGAGATGGGGGAGGAAGAACACGGGCGCGACTACGTTGTCGCCGTCGAGGCCATGGACCAGAGGGTGTTCTGCGGCGCCACCGCCAGATCGGTCATCATGGCCGCGGGCGAGGGAGGCAACAATGATGTCTTGAGTTGGAGGATGAGGGCGAGGGCGTGAGGAGGAGATCAACGCCGGAAGACACCGCGTCGGCGTGAGCTTAATATCCAGATCGAGAATTGGGGTGCGGTGGCTGAGCTGGGGATTGAGGGAAGGAGCAGGTACGTGATCGGGAGGAGCGGTGGTTCGTGCGGACTATTTTTTAATGCGTGCGTGGGGTGGGGAGGGTGTGGTGGTGCGAGGGGACGAAAAAACCTATGAAAAAACCCGGACGAAAATGGTGGGACGAAAATAAACCGGCGGAGACTACCAACTCGTTCCTTAGGAGTAGAGATACCAAATTGTAGCGACCCGACCCGAATGGATCAAGTCTCTATGCTTAAGTTTCATCCCTGGATCGGTATGCTGACACACACAGTACTCGAGGATTTATAACAAAGGTAAATCGCATGTATAAAGTAACATAAATAATATTACCTCAATCCATATAGCGGAAGTAACAACAAGGTTGTGGAGTTCCCGACAACGCCAACGGCAAATTTGAGTGTAGACATCGTAAGCCTAACGTATCACTTACTCGTCGTAAGAATTCCTGCAACATGAGATGTTGCAGCCATGTAGGTCAGTACATTGAATATACTGGCAAATTCACACCATAGGATAATGATGAAAAATAACTACTCCTATATGCATATTTGGCTGGTGGAGGCTCTAAGTTTAATTTTGCATAAAGCCAATTTTTCCCTACAACAAAGGAATAAATTTTATTTAAATGTCATTTATTGAGAAGGTTCATCCAACTCAATCCCAAATTCCCAAATCATTATTAACCCAACAATTTCATTAAATAGGGTGATAAGATCAACCAATAATTCAAATACCAGATAGTCAAGATGTCCATAATTGGGGACACGGCTAATCATGATTAGTTTCTACACTCTGCAGAGGTTTGCGCACTTTTCCCCACAAGATTCGATCTCCTCCGTTGAATTTCTCGCAGTACATGATGTTTGAGAAACGGATGTTCGAGACACAGTCTTTCCGAAGCATTAACTCTTTACTCTGGATAGACAGTGCCACCTACTTTCCCCTACGTCTGCTAGCCTACCACTGGAAGAGCTCACACAACATACTCAACTATGCCAGAGCCCATAATGGCTTGTGACTGCACACGGAAGTTTCTAGCATGAATAATCTTATGATCCCTTTGAGCCTGGGTGCCATTCCATAGGGTGATCACACGGGTACTCCGGGATCCCCTAGGGCAAACACTGGGTTCTACAGGTGCCCGGGCAAACCACTGGGTGCTCCAGGGTGCCCCAACCATTCCACCTAGATGTGTGTTAAAGTAGCCACCTTAAGTTTCCCTTAGTTATATTATAACTCTCGCAACTTTCATGAATCTCACATACCAATCCCCATCTACGAGCATGGCTAAGCAACATATAACACAACGAATATCCCTGGGGTGTATCAAAAAGGTAAAAGGTTCCTACCTCATCAACTACATAGCAATACCCACATATTCCCAATCCTACTCATGCATTATTTGACGGTGAAACTAATGCAAGTAAAACTGGGTATAAAAGAGTATGATCAAAGTGTGAACTTGCCTTTACTTTAGATGAAGATCCGTCGCACTCATAAGTCCTTATAGTTTACTCGTCACACTCCGTTCAATCTATCGTAAGCAATCAATTACATACATAAGCACTCAAGCATAAAATTCAAAGAAAAGATCTCAGAAAACTTTGGAAACAGGCAAATAACTCTTGCTAATAGAAAACAGTTTTCAACACTATTAAAATTATGTGGGTTAGTTCTTAACAAAAACATTAGATCAAGAGCTTCAATTAGCAAAAAGAATCAATCAAATCGGCGTTATAAAACTCAAGTTGTAGCCAAAAACAAGTTTGAATATGAATCAGAACAAATTTCAAAATTTGAAAGTCGCAAAAAGTTTATTTGATAGATTCACTAGATAGGTGGAATCAAGACGAAAATTTTGGCGTTGGTTTCGTCTAATTTGGATGAACGAGTAAAAAGTTATGTTTATTTGAAAAAATCAGGGTCAAGGTGTTTTACAGAAGAAAAAGAGCTATGGCTAAAAGAATTCTAGTCCTAAAATGTAAATACAGGGACTAATTTATAAATCTAATTATCCTACCGTACTAGTCTAGAAATAATAAGCTATGGGAGTATATATAAGAAAAATAGAAAGAAAGATACCTTTAAAAGATAGAGAAAAGACGACTTCAGAGAGAGGAGACGACTTCCAGAATTCCCGCCGGAGAGGAGAAATGTATTTTTATTTTGTAAATCTAGTCAAACCGAAATATTTGATTTAGCCCGAATTGGATGGAAAACTCTTAAGGGTCACAGGCTAGGCAATGTGGGACTAAACGAAGACGAAAAGAAAAGAAACACAGGAGAAAGAGGCGCTTCGCATGGGCCTAAAGGCCTTCATGATTCGGCCGCCAAGACGATATCTGCGGCTGTAGTTTTTCTTGATTCGGTCAATGAAAAAAACATTTGTGAAACAAAATCCAGGTAAAGAATATGGCCGGTTGGGCCTGGCCCATATAGGAGAAAATAAAATGATAGTGCGCCCTGCTCGTACTATGCTCCGCATGTGGGCGACATATAGTTACGACGTACATGCACTTTTTTTAAATAAAAACAGAAAAAGAAAACTGAATAACAAAAATTTAATAAAATTTAATGTAGGCATATTATATATCAAAATTTCCAGACAAAGATTTTCTAAAACATGAACAGTTTGTTTTCAGCGGCAACTAAATTCCACAAAAATTTAAATAAAGCAACCAGTACTACTGGTTTATTTAAAAACAAAATACCAAAATTTTAAAAAATACCAAAATGATTTCAAACTCATTTTTCTCCACTTTTCTACTGTAGGGAATCATTTTACCCTATTTTCCATATATTTTATTTTTGGAGAAAAATAATTTGAATAAGAACCAAATAACTCCAAATTGAAAATAATTTCAAAGGGACTTTAAATTTGATTCTTTGAAACTTCCAACTCTCTTCTTAGCATTTGAAGAAGTCATATTATCTTCTCTCATGAAACTCATTGAGTCGCGTAAAGTTTCTGAAGTTGAAATATTTCCAAATGGAATTCAAATCTTTTCAAAACCCTTTTAATTTATTTAAATGGGAGAAGTCATATCATCTTCACTCTAGGGTTTTGTGACGAAATGAATTTGAATTCATGGAGATAAAAAGTTTGGGAAAGTCCTTTTATTCCCTCTCATTTAACTTTCAAAAAGTTAAATTTCACTCAGTTTCACACAAGCAACCACACCACACTCAAACAATCAATCAAAACTATTTATTTAATATAACATTCCAAAATTTAGAATTTTGGGATGTTACAAACCTACCACCCTTAAAATGAAACTCGCCCTCGAGATTCAGAGAGGCTAGAAAGAAATAGGTTAGGTTCGGGGATCTTCTCAAAATCCATCGATTGTCACAGGGGGTCTAGGTGCTCCCACCCTTAGAAGATGGTTATGGTTCCATAAAAACTCATGTACTCCATCCTTTTTGTTGACAGGATCAGTCTTCTCAGATTCTCGGGAAAATTCCTTCTCTAGGTTCTTCCGGTAGTGGCATAACCTTTTTCCTCAATTCTTGTGTCCTTTCATCTTGGTACGGTTCTTCGGTGACCGGGCCTTCTTATCTGCAGGGTCTGGCGCCAATACTAAACAACTATCGGTATCTCATGGTTGTCATCAATTTATGGTTTCTCCTACAGGAATTGGGTCTGGGTTGAACCTCACCGTATATCCTACGGTTGGCAACAGCTGCCTTGTACAAAGGGAAAAATTGTCATACCATTCTAAGGTTCAAACAAGGTTTTTATCGTCGTCTCTCTACTATGGGTAAGTCACTTAGATTTATCATCCCATATAGAAAGGCGAATAATAATCGGTATGGTGATCAATCCATCCCGCACCCAAATCATTAACTTGTATATGGTTTAGCGAATCTCGCATTCTAACACTCGGTCATCCTCTCAAACATTGCAGAATTTCTCTTGTCGACGAACTAAGTTCGGATACTCCATGGATTCTGCAAGCCAAACAAACATCTATCGTTCCTTCACAACTCTCAGGTTTTGCCTTATTCCTATAAGGCCGTCTGTCAATAAACTCGTAACCTCTTCAGGGGTTTTCCTTCAGCAAGAGTGTGCTTGCTTCTTGGCATGTCTTGGAGCCTGTGGGTTATGGCCCATCTCATCACTTTATAACTTCAACTCATCCTGGGGTTACAATTGCTCCATATTACCAAGATTATACCACCTTTATATCCAATAGTACTTCATCCCTTCATATTCTTGGGGTATCCCACATATCGAGATAAAAACTGTACTTATTTTTTCTGAAGTCCACTCTGTGGAATATCATTATCTTTCCAGGTCAAGTGTCCTCACAGGTTACTACCAGCCTTAAAATGAGCAAATTCTTCCATAGACCATATTTCTCATCTCCTCGAAAATGGTCAAAATCTTTCTTCATAAAGTGACAACTCATAAAATTCAACGTACGAAATCATGACACATGAACTTTATTGATTTCATGTATTTATTACAATCTCTTGCATTTCCTTTACATGCCACAACTCAACACCTGAATATAAAAAGTAATGTTCCCACTACTACTATATTTCTCACAGACTCAACTATTTAGTACAATATCCTCATTGGGACAACCTCTGGCTAAGTGCCCTGCTTCATTACTACGGAAACGTATTATTTCTAACAAGTCTAGAGGTTTCCTTGTGATTACGTAGCCTCCTTGGGTCCTCGGCTTCCTTTTTGGGCATCCGTTGAAGTAGTGCCCTGAATCTTTGCACCTAAAACATGTGATATGACTCGGGTCCTTCTTTGTAGAAATTGGGTTGTTCCTGGAATCCAATCTATTTCTCTTCCTGGACTTTCTCGTGCCAATCAGGGCTTCTATTTCCTGTGGGTCATACTCTACTTCCACTGTCAGGAATGCTACTAGATCCCCCTTCAGAAAATTCTGGGAGATGTGTCCTTCTTCTCCACATGAATAGCAAGACTTGGTGCAGGGTTTAATTGGGTCTTCTTCGGGTGTGTCCTCCACCTCTTCCTTCATCACAGGTTCTTCTAAAATTTCCATGAGAGCTCTTTTCATTGCTTCTTTCTTCTACTGGATGGTTCTTTGTATCATGGGGTAAATGTGACACCGAGCAGGGTAGTGGGTAGTCCCTTCACACAAGAAAAAAGTAATCTGCCTAGTTGGGCATTCTTCAGCTAGGTGACTTTCTTCACAATCAGGACATTCATCCTTGTGTTCTTTACGGTTGTGTCCAATTTCTCCATAGAGCTTGCATGCACAAGGTTTCTTCATATCATTTCCATAAGGCTTCAATTTCTGGGACACAAGCCGAGACTTTAGCAGAGTCAACTTAAATTCTTTCCAAGTGGTTACTCCTTGCCATCCATTGATGGTTTGGTACATCCTCCACCAAGTAGCAATACCTCTTTCAAAGCCTTTGAAGAGCATCTTTGGGTCATATCCTTTTCGGCTATAGTGTTATTCTTCATGTGATCTTCCATGTTCTGAATCCATCGGTCCGCCTCCAATTGAGTCATCGGTTCATAAAATATGAGTTCATCTCCATTCATCCTCTATTTGTTCCAATGGTTTTGGGGTGAGATAAGAGAGATGGAGAGGGATACACACAATACAAACAAAAGTTTTGAAGAGACAGATTTATTTTGGGGTTGTCAGAAAAAAAACATCAAACAAATGAGAGCTAACAATTGTCGCGTCAAACATAGGTATATAATAGGGGTTCGGTCTTCTAAAGGTCAATAAATCTTCAAAGTGGCCAAACTCTTCAAGTCTTGCTCATGTCTCCGATGGCATCTTCCGATCGTGCTTGTCCTTCTAAAGTTCTTTTGCCAGATCATCTCTGTTGACGCGAAGTCTCTCATGAAGTCCTTTCATATTTCTGGAGTTGCGTTCCAAACTTCTGGGTTTCAACATTCTTGACGTGAACCTTGGTCCTACTGTCCTTTAGTTCCCATTTAATCTCCGGTATCTCGAGGTTTTGCTCCTCCAGAGTGGCTACTTTCAGCTTCGGGTCGTGAGTTCTTCAAGAAATACTTCCTTGTCAAATCTGACTTCCTAAAGGTCCACCCTAAACTTCTTGATGTAATACTCAAGATCCTCGGTGATGCACCAGCTAAGGTTGAAACTTCATCTTTGAGATAGATGCTCCATTAGCCCTTTTGTCATCCAATCCTTCCGAAGAAATGCATGCTTAAGTCCTCGCGGTGACAATAACATAGGCGGGCGATAACATTATGGATAGCCGTGTTTATGCCCATGTCATTGCCATGAGCTATCATTCCATAGTTGATATCTCCTGCCTTAGGGTTTTCTTGACAAAAACTTTGAGTTTTAACGCTCCATATTCCGGTCTTTCTCCGACACACATTGATCTCGGGTATTGACAGCTTCAATAGTCTGTCAAGTTCCCTAAGGGTAGCTTTCCTAGGTCATACCAATCTGGAAATTCTTCACAGCCTTCAAATTCTCCTGGTCTTCGGAGTCTTCAACCGTTGTAGTTTCCATTATTATAATGCTTAGTAAAATCCTCCTCATTCCGAAGTGGTCTTAGTTGTCCTATATCTTGTACTTCTTGGAGTGGTTTCATCAGTCGAATCTTCGTGTGGTCAATAGGGGAAAGGGGTATAGTCTAACTACTTGAGATGAGGGGGAATTTTAGTAAAGCTTAGAAAAGATGAGAGTTAAGGGATCTCTTTTGAAAATAAAGTTTTAGAGAAAATCTTTCCTATGGGCTTGCCAGGTTCTAGTGGTCACGTCCTATAGTCAACATGTGCTCTGAAACCTTCTTGTAGCGACCCGACCCGAATGGATCAAGTCTCTGTGCTTAAGTGGCATCCCTGGATCGGTATGCTGACACACACAGTACTCGAGGATTTATAACAGAGTTAAATCACATGTATAAAGTAACATAAATACTATTACCTCAATCCATATAGCAGAAGTAACAACAAGGTTGTGGAGTTCCCAACAATGCCAACGCCAAAGTTGAGTGTAGACATCGTAACCTTAACGTATCACTTACTCGTCGTAAGAATTCCTGCAACATGAGACGTTGCAGCCATGTAGGTCAGTACATTGAATGTACTGGCAAATTCACACCATAGGATAATGATGAAAAATAACTACTCCTATATGTATATGTGGCTGGTGGAGGCTCTATGTTTAATTTTGCATAAAGCCAATTTTTTCCTACAACAAAGGAATAGATTTTATTTAACTACAGAGTCAATGTCATTTATTGAGAAGGTTCCTCCAACTCAATCCAAGATTCCCAAATCATTATTAACCCAACAATTTTATTAAATAGAGTGATGAGATCAACCAATAATTCAAATACCAGATACTCAAGATGTCCATAACCGGGGACATGGCTAATCATTATTAGTTTGTACACCCTGTAGAGGTTTGCACACTTTTCCCACAAGACTCTATCTCCTCCGTTGAATTTCTCGCACTACATGATATTTCAGAAACGGATGATCGAGACACAGTCTTTCCGAAGCATTAACTCTTTACAATGGGTAGACAGTACCGCCTTATTTCCCCTACATCTGCTAGCCTACCACTAATAGAGGTCACACAACATACTCGACTATGCCAGAGCCCATAATGGCTTGTGGCTGCACACGGAAGTTTCTAGCATGAATAATCTTATGATCCCTTTGAGCCTGGGTGGCATTCCATAGGGTGATCACACGGGTACTCTGGGATACCCATGGGCAAACACTGGGTTCTCCAGGTGCCCGGGCAAACTACTGGGTGCTCCTGGGTTCCCCAACCATTCCACCCAGATGTGTGTTAAAGTAGCCACCTTAAGTTTCCCTTAGTTACATTATAACTCTCGCAACTTTCATGAATCTCACATGCCAATCCCCGTCTACGAGCATGGCTAAGCAACATATAACACAACAAATATTCCTAGGATGTATCAAAATGGTGATAGGTTCCTACCTCATCAACTACATAGCAATACCCACATATTCCCAATCCTACTCATGCAATATTTGAGGGTGAAACTAATGCAAGTAAAACTGGGTATAAAAGAGTATGATCAAAGTGTGAACTTGCCTTCACTGTAGATGAAGATCCTTCGCACTCATAATTCCTTATAGTTGTACTCGTCACACTCCGTTCAATATATCGTAAGCAATCAATTACATACATAAGCACTCAAGCATAAAATTCGAAGAAAAGATCTCAGAAAACTTTGAAAACAGGCAAATAACTCGTGCGAACAAAAAAAATTCAACACTATTAAAATTAAGTGGATTAGATTTTAACAAAAAAATTAGATCAATAGCTTCAATTAGAAAAAAGAATCAATTAAATCGGAGTTATAAAACTGAAGTTATGGCCAAAACAAGTTTGAACATGAATCTGAACAAATTTCGAAATTTGAAAGTTGAAAAAAGTTTATTTCATAAATTCACTAGATAGGTGGAATCAAGACGAAAATTTGGCGTTGGTTTCGTCTAATTTGGATGAACGAGTAAAAAGTTATGGCTATTTGAAAAAATGAGGGTCAAGATGTTTCTGAAAGAAAAAGAGCTATGGCTAAAAGAATTCTAGTACTAAAATGTAAATACAGGAATAATTTATAAATCTAAGGACTGTGCTAATGGCCATACGCAGACTATAAGCGATAGATCCATACGATTCATCTATGATCGTTCGGATCATTGCTGTTCTTGAGTGTTGATTTCTTTTTCAATACAAGAACAAACACATTCAAAGGCAATCTTTTTCCTCATAGCTGCATACATGCATATAGGACAAAACTGCTGATGTCATCGAAGATTCCATCAAATTTAAAACTTTAAAATGTTTTGTAGGTCAAACAGTCGCTCCGATTGAAAAATTGTTTTCACATAATAGATTTGTCGCGACGATACCTTCGAAACTAGATCCAATGTTGGTATATTTAGACACTTTTTTTTGGGTCAAAAGCTAAAATAAGTTATCACCTCTATGGTACATCAGTTACCATCTTGTTTACATAGTAATCACTGGGGCATAATAATGGCTCCTCCAACATTCTCTCCACATGCAAATGCATTAGAGCACATGAAAGCAGATGTCATTGTACATTCTCGCTATTTCAAAACTGTAAAAAAAATAGATCAAACTGCTGCTTCGATTGAAAAATTGTTTTCACATAAAAATTTGTCGCAACGAGAACTTCCAAACTACATCTTATGTTGGCATGTTTTGATCACTTTTTTGGTCAAAAAGTTACCGTAAAGTTATCAGTTATGTTATACGTATATTAACATGTTATTTGTGCAGAGGTGACCGGAGCTGTGTTTTCAACGAATTTTCCCCCGGGTCAAAGTTACTGTGGTATTTGTACCTAAGTTATCAGCTCGTGGTGCATATATTACCATGCTATTTTGCATAGAAGTAACCAGGATATATTTCAACAAATTTTTATTTGGGTCTAAAGTCACCGGGGTGTTTGTACCTAAGTTATTAGGTCTGCGATGTGCGATTTACCATGCTATTCACACAAAAACTATCAGGGGAGGGGGGTATATTTCACCAACAACCCTCCCCCACCACCATCGCCAAAGGTTACCAGGACTGGGGTACATAAGTTATCAGATATGCGATGTGTGAGTTACCATGCTATTCACGCAAAAGTTACCGGGAGGATATTTCATCACACCCCGCTCCCGGTCACCAAAGTTACCAACGCCGGGGGTACATAAGTTATCAGGTTTGCGACATGTGAGTTACCGTGTTATTAAAATAAAAGTTACCATGGGTATATTTCCCCTAGCCAAAAGTTATCAGGACCGTGTCACATCACTTACCAGGTTTGCAATGTTACCGGGGGAAAGAAGTCCATTTTACTAGTGCCACATCAACAGAGGGAGGAGAAAAACCAGCCAGGGGGTGTTTTTTCCGGTTTGGGTTTGTTTGGGGGGTAAAAGAAGCCGAAAAATAGTTCCCAGTTTATTCAGGGTAGTAAATAGACTTTCTTCATACCGGGGTACAATAAGTTATCAGGTCTATGATGTGTGAGTTACCATGCTATTCCAATAAGCTTACCAGGGGGATATTTCATCAACTCCCCCCCCAATCGCCAAAGTTCTCAGGATCGGGGTACATAAATTATCAGGTCTATGATGTGTGAGTTACCATGCTATACACACACACAAAAATCGACGGCGTATTTCATCATCCCCCTCCATCTCGCCAAAATTACCTCAGTGTCATCAACTTGAGACTAATTGGTAAAAATAATCTACTTAAGTGCGGAAAAGATCGGACATTGCAGTAACTTTTGTGCAAACCTAGAAGAGGAGACATGTTAAATAGCCTATTTACTTTCATTTGTTCAAGAAAAGGGAACGTACGTGAGGTGGTTGGCCAGTAGAGTTACCTCATAAGAGGAACAAGGATCGAAACATGTTGTGCATATAATCATACCAATAGAGTAGATAAGTCAATGGACTAGAAAAGGACAAGAAAACAACTGCCAAAATGGTAATAAAAAATAGTGTAAAAAAGGAAAAGAAATAAAAAGGTTTATTTTTTTACCTCGTGTTACAGACATGTACAAAAGACTAATGACCTAACTATAAACACAAGAGAATTGTAGGCCATGAAAACGGGAACTTCGGTCGCAGGAGAAGTGGATCGAGAGAAAAACGGGAAATAGCAAATCGTGCAGATCTATTCTTAACGTCCAGTCGACTGTAATTTATCTTTCTCATAAATCTAATTATTCTCCTATACTACTCTAGAAATAATAAGCTATGGGAGTATATATAAGAAAAATACAAAGAAAGATACCTTTATAAGGTAGAGAAAAAACGACTTCAGAGAGAGGAGACGATTTCCAGAATTCCCGCTGAAGAGGAGAAATATATTTTTCTTTAGTAAATCTAGTCAAACTAAAATATTTGTTTTAACCCGAATCGGATTAATTTTAGAGGATTAATGGGTCTATATTTATAGGTGAAAAAGACTCTTAGGGGCCACAGGCTAGGCAATGTGGGACCAAATGTAGACGAAAAGAAAAGAAAAGAAATAGAGGAGAAAGAGGCACTTCGCATGGGCCTAAAGGCCTTCGGCGGTTCGGCCGGCCACGCGTACACTGCGGCTGAAGTTTTTTTTATTCGGTCAACAAAAAAAGACATTTGGGAAAAAAATCTTGGGAAGAATATGGTCGGTTGGGCTTGGCCCATATAGGAGAAAATAAGCTGATAGGGCGCCCTGCTGGTACTATGCTCCGCATGTGGGCGACATATAGTTACAGCGTACACGCACTTATTTTTAGTAAAAACAGACAAAAGATAACTGAATAACGAAAATAAAATAAAATTTTATATAGGCATATTATATATCAAAATTTTCACACAATGATTTTCTAAAACATGAACATTTTGTTTTCAGCGGCAACTAAATTCCACAAAAATTTAAATAAAGCAACCAGTACTACTGGTTTATTTAAAAACCAAATAAAAATATTTCAAAAATACTAAAATGATTTCAAACTCATTTTTCTCCACTTTTCTACTGTAGGGAATAATTTTACCCTACTTTCCATATATTTTATTTTTGGAGAAAAATAATTTGAATAAAAACCAAATAACTCCAAATTGAAAATAATTTCAAAGGGACTTCAAATTTGATTCTTTGAAACTTCCAACTCTCTTTCTTAGCATTTGAAGAAGTCATATTATCTTCTCTCACGAAACTCATTGTGTCGCATAAAGTTTCCGAAGTTGAAATATTTCCAAATGGAATTCAAATCTTTTCAAAACCCTTTTCATTTATTTAAATGGAAGAAGTCATATCATCTTCACTCTAGGGTTTTGTGATGAAATGAATTTGAATTCGTGGAGATAAAAAATGCAAAGTGAAAGTTTGGGAAAGTCCTTTTATTCCCTCTCATTTAACTTTCAAAAAGTTTAAAATTTCTCTCAATTTCACACAAGCAACCACACCACACTCAAACAATCAATCAAAACTATTTATTTAATATAACATTCCAAAATTGAGAATTTTGGGATGTTACACGAATATGGAGCACTCCCTCCTAAGGAAGGTGCACCAGGTATTCTTGTTCCCGGGTCGGATGAAATCAAATATACTCAACCGTGGCAAGACCCTGCAAGGAAGAAGATAAGAAAATGCGCCATGGGCTAGTTTAGCAGCGCGTTGTCCACCTGGAAAGTAAGGTGAAACATCGGGTCATGGTTAAAAAGGAACCCTACTCCGAGATTGTAAAGGATAATCCGACAATTATAGAAGAGCAGTCTGAAATATTCAAGGCGGCTTACATTGCCGAAGCTGTTGAAGAAAAGTTGAAGTACATGAAGGGGGTACAAGAGAGGAACCTGGGGTGCCACCACCTTGGAAGTCGTGGTTACGCGGGGAAGAGGCCCATATGGGCCAAGGAGGACGCGGAGAGCGAAAGTTTGGGGATCCCAGGCCCCTTGGCGGAGTTCACCCGTCCCGCGGGAGCGTGACGTCATCAAGGCCCAGTACAACTGGGATCCAATCAAGAAGGTTTTGGAGACTGACGCGGTCATGGCGGAGTTCATGAGACTGCTGGTAATTTTTAATTTACCCCCTAATTTTAGCTATTGATCAATTCGAGTTCACATTTAGTCATATTTGTGAACGGTCATTGTTCCTTTTGCAGAAAGAGCAGCACAGGATTGCGGCCGAAAGCGACTCACCGTCTGAGGCGTTGGCGAGGCCCAGGTGGGACACCCCATTCAACCGGGCCTTGAACATATTGAAAGGACTCCTGGTTGACATTCGACCTTTGTATGGACGCGTGCATGGCGTCGGAGACGGCGCCACGTGGAAGAAGTACTACCGTGAGAGAACCGAGGAGAGAAAGGAAAGATGGAGGTTAAACGACAAAGCTGAGATTGCGGTTGATAAGAATTCAGCTGAGACAGTCAAAGCAGTGGTAGCTACCGCATAAGAAGAAATGGCAGCTTTGTATGGTGTGTTGATTCTGGCTATCATCAATTGGAGCAAGAAAAATCCAAATAAAGGGGCTGTGGACTTTCCCCTTTCCAACTTCTTTAGGAGAAGCTCATTTAGCGTTGCACTAGCACCTGCTCAAGGAACCACACCTGCTCCTGCACCTGCTCATTGCAGCCCATCCTCCATATCTGGCGTGCTCGGCGAGGCTTCGTCCTTGGCTGAGCTCGACGCCCTCACGGTACCTGTCACACCGGCCCTCTTCAATATATGTATACTCTCCCATTTCCGTTGCCTTTCGTATGTCTCACGTCGCAGACATATCTTTGCAGGCAGGCGTAACCCCGTGCACCATACTGTACACCATCAGCGGCCAGAAGGTGGACGTGGGAAAGGCGACGATAGTGAAGCCGAAGGAACAATTGTTCCACAGCCGGCCAATCCCCCGTGATGTCTTCAAGATTTCCACGGCCAGTGTCGAACCGGGCCACGAGAATTTGGCTCCACCATTAGCACCAGGGGGAGATGACGACGAGACCCCCGAGCGGCTTGGCGATTGCAATTGTTGGGTCCTGTTGTGGCCGAAGAGTCTGCTTCGTATGGAGGCGCCGTGAGCACACCCATGACCAAGCAGCCTCAGCAAGGTATGACCACCAACACCCCACCTACCCAATTAGCATCGCCTGTCGTGTCGGGTGAGGAACAGGCTCCATTAGTGGTTGATGTCGTCGCCGCCGTCGAATAAGCAATGCATGATGCCATCAACGAGGATGACGATGACCCTCTACAGTATCTCAATAAGGGTGCCTATGACAACAGAGGATTGATGGCACTGCAGTATGAGTACTCAGGGTTTGAATGTGATGAGTTGGTGCCTGAATTGCCGGAGGATGAACGTATTAGAGACTCACTTCCAGTAGCGAAAAGCATAGGAAGAGACCGAGGAAATGCAACAAAGATGCTTCTATGATCTAGCCGCCTCCGCAGCCTCGATTTCAACACCGTATACCTATCATAGGTGCAGCAAAATGGCATATCCCCGGTGATCCGATCCTACCTAAGGCAGCGGTAGAGGCCATATATGGCGACCTAAAGAGACTTCATGATGATGTGCTGCGGAGAGAGAAAAGCCTGATCGCCTCGAAAAATCTAGGATACCCGCTCTACGTGATTAACGTGCCGCAGCAAAGTTTGTACGTCGACACATTCCCGCCGAAGAAGTTCTTCCTTCGATTCAATTACATCTTCGACATGTTTCACTTGAAAAGCCAGATTTTATATTTGTCTGCCTTTTTGCCTTATACATGAACTACATCATCAGGATTGAGCAGATACATTATATTTGTGGTTGCTGGCCCGTACTTCATGCATGATGGCTTCTTGGTAGTCTACCCAAAGCACCGTGAATACACGAGTAACTACATCGCCGATTTGATGGTCGGCAATAAGGACAAGGAGACGATTCTGGTGCCGTCCTCATCATCCTTTACCCCCGATTCTCCCACGCTCTTTACTTGGACTCGTCGAAGAACATGAAGAAAAAGGATTACACCCACATCAAGTCTATTCTCGATAGTGCTATCTGTAGCTACGGCCTACGGGGTGGAGACATCACGCCAAGAAGAAGACAAGGAACCGCGCGCCCTCCTTCGGCCATAAGACCGACTTCTTCTGCATCCAGCAACCGAGTGGTACTCTCAGTTATGGATTCTATGTCCTCCACCACATGCTGGAGTATAGACTGGATTAGTAGAACCTTCGCATGTCACCTTGAGCCGCCGATGCCCATATTCTACAATGGACAAAGAACCTAGGAGATATCCTGGATCATCGACTCTGAGAGGAGTTCTATGACATCCAGCGTGAACTTGCCCAAATCATCATGAAGGAGGTCCTCGCAAAAACAAGGATGTTCTATGAAGAATGGACATGTCGCAGGAAGACATCCAAACACGGCGTAGTCAGCCAAAGATCTCGACCAAGCCTTTCATCGCGCCGGGGACTATCTCCTGAATTGGATGGATGGCACGACATGTTGGAGTGATTGACGATATATGACAATGTGTCTATTTAGTCCATACTTTCTCTGTGACGAAACTTTGAGTTATGCATGATGAAACTTTATTTTTGATGTAATTAATCCATCCTTCTCAACTAGCGAAGATCACTCTAGTTAGGGCATTTTGGGTACGATCAACTTTGTTATTTATGCTTATGATATGTTGCTTCTATTTTTTCCTAGTCTCTCTCTTTCTGTTGCTCAACTATATATATTGCATATCATCGACTCATGTGACGGTGCAGGTACATAGATCATCGATGGGGAAGAAGTGCTACGCCAGGAGTATACGACGAGTGGTCGGAGTGTCAGGCCCAGGTGTATCGGTTTCAGAGCGACCACCAGAGAGGGTTTGATAGCAGAGCCGAAGAGAAAAGTAGTTAGTTTAGGTTCATGCTAGTGCGAGAGAGGGATACGAACCGATGCCTCAAGAAGTACTACATTATGTATGATGAGACATGTCATGTAACTTGTATACCTATATCATGATTATGATGTGACGACATAATTTGTGTTGGATGATATGGTGAGACTATTATGTGGATGATATGATGAGCATATTGCATGTTTATGATATGATTAGAATACTGTATAAAGCCTGTACAAAAACATCGCAAATACGTAGCAAAAAAAAATATGAGAAAATATAGTAGTAGCGCTCTTTAGCGCTGGACAGGAAAATGCTACTGCTAACCCACTTAGCAGTAGCGCTAGTACAGACAACGCTAATGCTAAGTAGGTATAGTAATAGCGCGGTTAGAAACGCCATTGCTAAACATTAGTCAGGCGCCCGTGTCGAGCCTTGATGCCCAGCTCTTGATTGCCCTTAGACACGCATTACTGCTAGGATTTTCCCTAGTAGTGGTGTAATGATTGACACTCGAGTGTGATAATTATACAATCTACATGGCACATAGTTGAATAACCAACTATTAGCAATAATGTCGAAGATCGCTGTCGAATCCGCTATAAAGATCATTTTGATCAATAGGGGAAAAACATTTGAAATCGTAAATAAAATCTAAGTCCATTGCATATTAAGCTCATAATAGTACTACCATTATACGAGTCTCATACGATGGCATTTCAATGATTGTACCAGAAAATCCCGAAATATTACAAGGTTTAAATTACAGAGTTATATGGCTCAAATTCGAAGATTACAAGGTTTAAACTGATATTAGAAATGAAATTCAGCTCATGCAGCTTCAAATGCGCGCGTTGATCAGCCAAACATGGACATAAGAGATGTTCAAACTGATATTATCACTTGTAACACTTGTTTCAAAACCTTGTCATTTCTACAAAGGGATCACCCACTGAGAAGTCATGTATGGGCTTGACATAATGACTTCTGATTACTCTGCCCACTGAAGTTCCAAAATGAAATTTAGCTTCTTCAGAGCCTTTTTAATTCTACCATAGCCGCTGGCACTGATCAACAAACCATTAATTTTTTGTGAAATAAATGTAGGGCAAACCTCATTACCTTTAGCACCCTTACTCTCATGACAAAGAACCTGAATAATATAATCTCGAGTAAGGTTCCTTGGTAGGAGTTCAAAGTAATTTCTAAGATGCAGATCAAGGCATTCGATGTGATTGTTATATTGTATCACATTATCGACTACCGGGCCTAATCTTATCTGCAATAGAAGAGAACGCAATAGTATCATGTACTCCCTCCATCCAGCTAGGGCCTAAGATGGTCACAATCCACACCACCCTTATGTACGCCTACGCCCTCTCCCTCGCCCACGCGTGCAGTGGCTCGTAGGACGAGGAGATCGTTTTGGCTACAGCGCCCTCTCCATCTCCCTCGCCCTCGCGGTGGACGTGCAGCCGTTCAGCAGTATAGGATATGCAAGTTACTCAAAGCATACCATCAATTTCGTATGTGAAACGGTGAAAGGATCTTCCAATGATATAATTTTCAACTTATATAAAATCTTATCAATAGTCAAAGGCAACCTTGAAGAATACATTAGGCCCTATATATATATATGGATGAAGGGAGTAGTATTAATCGCAACACATGCATGCGTGCGGAGTACTACAATAAACAAGAACTCTTGGCATAACAATAGAGTACAATAATTTTTTAGAAGGGACCCACTCACGGCACGGCACGCCTATCTAGTTTGGTCCGTCGGTCAAAGCGATTCCTCTTCTTGGCAAACAACAGAGTACATTAATTATTTTAGAATGCTCTTGGCATGTCGCTAACATGTGGGAGTGAGTGTGAGTTAACCAACCTTGATAGATGGCAAAATCGCCAGCCCGCCGCACTTTGAGAGAGATGAGTAGCGAGAAGCGATATGACCTGGTGGATTACTAGAGCTAGTTGTGGCACGGAGGCGAAGAAATATGGTGATAGTGTGAGGTGGGTCATGTATGATGTAAACTACACTGGGCTGCCGTGTTTCAGAGGTCTGGTGATGTGGAGAAGATTGGATTTATTTTATATTGCTGAGTATATAAAATGTATTAAGAGTCCAGAACGCTCCACCGCGAGGTTCCTTGCTCCTCCTTGGTGGTCGGAAAGCGTTCTTCTTGGTTTTGCCGACACATGGGACATCCAGCATCCAGGTCCACGGGTCATGCAAGAAAATGGAGTACGTAGTAGGACACCAACGGTCACAAACGTAGGTGGAGTACGTGCATGAATCATCTGAAAAAAAGGAATACATGCACGAAGAGAATAGGTGGAGGCACCGACGCATGTACTACTCTTTTGGCATGTGTAGTAGTAGTCAGTGGTGGGTCAGGAACCAGGCGTGAACGGTTTCGACCATGATGAAGTGGCGTGTTATTTATAAATGAAGTTATTCTATTCAATGGCACGTGCACATCATTATTTTCTTTGATGGAACGTGAATTGTGCATGCATTCAATGGCGGAGCAAGGAATAGTAGTACTCCCTCCGTCTAGGTGTAGATCAAAAGGGAGTTATCCCAAGACACTTGGACACGGTGCATTAACTTTCACCTCGTTTCTTGTTTCTTGACATAAATAAAGGAATCAACCAATTAGAGATGTGGGCGTGTATGACATCAATGACTTAGACTTTCAAACACGAAATGCAGAGGTCAGTTCATTGCATGCAATGCTATTAATTAGCAAATAAGCATTAAAATCTCTCGTTTTTTCCTTCTTCTTGGTGATGGTGCACAACCGGCTATACTTCCAATGCATTGGTGCTTACATGAGGTGCTAAGCACATTAAAAACTTTAGCAACTAAAGCCCCAATGCACAGGTGCTTAACATGTTGGTGCTAAGCATCCTTCATTTAATGATTTTGCAACTAAAGTTCTTCATGCATTGGTGGGGTTCTTCCATTTAAGTGTTTTTCCTAGGTTCTTGCGCTTGGCATTGTTTCTTCCTAGGGTCACCATATTCACCTCTCTCCTCTTAATTACCTTGCCACATCAGATTATTTGCCTACATGGCAGCCTTAGCACCTGTACAAGGTGGAGCATTGGGAGCGAGATGACTTATACACCTAGACGGAGGGATTAGCCATGGACATGGTCGGCACTTTTTGGAGAGAGTACTAAATAATACTACATCTATTTGGGTTTAAAAGACCCATCGACAGAATCTCTACCAAGGCTAAAATAACTCTCGACAGTTACATAAAGTAATCGGTTCTTCGTACACCGCTGGGTATGGGAAAGAGAGAAAGACCCCTTAAATCAGGCATGCATTGGCTTCTTATATTAATTAATCCGGTTACATGCATCCCTCCCTCTCTCCTTCTTGCATGTAGTCTTGACCGTCGCGCTTGCATGCAGTCCCTTCTTTCTCGGTAATTTAATTCACCCAATGAGTAAACGCAATGCCAACAGAGCCAATAGAAAAAGCAGGGTCTTTCATCCGGTCTAATAATTCCGGATTACCCCCCGTGGCCCTCCATCCTTCGGAGTGTAAATAGTTAAGCCAATGACATGTGGGTCTACCACAAGAGGGCCCGTATGTTAGTTAAGAAACGAGAGGTGCGTATGTGTATTTGCGAAAGGGTGCTCCACTGGCAAACATGATGGCAAGACAGGTAAGGCTGATTTAGTAACACCAACACGCTGGCTCAGCTTATTAATTGAGTGTCCCATATGCTGCAACGTGTATTGTCACTTCACGGACTAGGTGAATAAGTAGTTATCTCTGACCGAGATGGGGAATAATGGATCGCCAAGACTTCTGGTTTATATGCAGGTCAATAAAAAATCATCAACCAAGGTAGTAGTAAATGGTGAGTGCACGACAGATTTTTTTCCAAAAGTATAGTACTCAATAATGGGTCGTTTTTCCTCAAGAAAATTGTGTTTACGAATATATTAATTAGAATGCATGTGTGCATGCGTGAAGAACAAAAGACCAAAACTTTTACATGCATCGATGAGTTCTCTTTTAATCCTTGCAGTAATTAATAGTACAGCCAGCTGCTTGCTATATGATGTTGCCATGTCAACCATAGCCAAGCTTATAGCCGGCAAGTATAATAGTAAGATGTAAAACAGTACTACTTCATTGATATATGACCCACCCCCTCTCTCACAAAGTCTATAGGAGCACGTGCTACAGCCGACTGTTAGTTTGTAGCCCGCTTGTCTTTTCTCTTCTCTTCTCTTTCTTCCAACTCAACACAAATATATTATTTTAAGTCTTACAACCCGCCCATGTCACCTTATTATAGTTGCTCTAATGAATCTTGAAATATGAACATGTCAATGGGAGGGAGTAGAAGCCGCATGCATGCATGCATGCATGCAACACTCACACGTACACATGCATGCATTGACACTCGCGCATCCATGCGACACACAACACACGACACAACACACACGCTCGCGTTCTCAACCTACTCCCTCCGTCCATGAAATACCGTACATATAGAGAATTACATTGACCAAGAAGAACAAAACTCCACATCATTTAGAGCAAATACTCCCTCTGTTTCTTTCTTTGAATCGCACATCATTTAGAGCAAGTACTAGGATTCCTAAAACGCAGGAATAGGAGAAACAAAGGATTCGAGTGGCATGTGCACTTGAATCCCATAGTATTAGCACTGAGTGTTTGATGGCACAGGAGAGAGAAAGGAAGTGGAAAAAAAGTTGGAGCAGATTCTAGATTTCCAATGAAATGTTGTAGTAGTACACGTGATCCCATACTAGTAAAAATTCCTATAGGATTCAATCCTATGAATCAAACAACTAATGCACAAAGGTCCACAGTTAACGTGGCACAGGGCGGACGCGACCTCTCACTACGTTTGCCATTGAAGCGGCGCGCTGGCCGAGGGCGCCGCCCGCTGCATGCCTGGCTAAACGAGTCTCCTCGCCGCATTCAAATGCCTACATTAAACCCATGCAGAATTCGAGAAACCTACTCCGCGTGGAAACTGGTTATTTTATGTAAATGTAAATGAAATCCGGTCGTGTTTGCACGAATTTGTTACTCCAACACAATCTGAGTGGATTGCTTCAGTGGTCATCACACGTGAGCCAATCGATTCACACATTTCCGTGCTCCAATTTGTCTTGCGTTACTTCCTCTGTCCTGCATGCTGACAAGTGGGCCCCATGCTCATTAATGCCAACGTGGTAGTCAATTATTTTGTTAGAGTCAGCTATCCCACCCTTCCGGTGCCACATCAATGAATCCACTAGAAACAAGTCTAGACTTGTTCGGTTCAACCGCCTCGCTATGTATTTGGAGAGGAATTTGCCAGCGCTAGGCGGTTCTATAGGTGGGTAGGCGGCATAAAGCGGGGGAAAACGCGGAAAGCAGCTAGACGAGGGAGGGAAGCTTCTACATTCGCGGGGGACATGGCATTGGCCATTGGGAGGCAATAGGCCGTCATCTAGGTACGTCATAAATGATACAAAGAGGCATCCTATATCAACAAGGACCATCTTCCCTTTCGATAGCTCATCTAATAGAACTCCCAAGTTGACTGTGCTGAGGATGGAGTAGTCATGACATGGGTGACCGGATGGGAAGTGGACTCGCTATTATCTAATTTGATGGGTCATTGTAAAGATTTGAATTTAAACCTTTACAGTGACCCATCAAATTAGTTGATCCTCGAGGTCTTTGTTTTGTAATTTTCGACATTTTTCGCGTTACTTTACGACATGTTTCCATAAATGGCGATATGACCTATGTTAACTTATAAGTCATGTCTGTCAAATTAACCGTGAGGTACTTGTTCTCAAATAAACGTTTGGGCCTTGCGGGAGTGCTGTAATGTGTCGGTGTCAGTTGCAAGATGAGCCACCAAGCTAGCAGTGGAGTTGACAACATGCTCAAAGTGCACACAACATTGTTTAGAAAGAAGCATGCCCAAGAAATTAATGTGTGCTTAGGGAGGCCCTTTGCTCAAAGAGCAAGTACTCTTTCAGTTATACTATAACTAGGTGTCGCACGGGCTATAAGAACGACGAGCGAGAAGAACTAGGTGTCGCACCAAGGCTGAGGAAGATGGTGAATGCGTGAGGTGGGCCATGTATGATGTGTTTCAGACTCTTTCGGGTAAACGTGGGGAGATTTGGTTGATTCTATATCGCTGAATAATGTAAAATATTGTGAGTGCAGATGCTCCACAGCGAGGTTCCTTGCTCCTTCTCGGTCATCGGGAGTCAATGTTCTTCCACTCTTTTATTTTAGACGTGAGCTTTGTTCATCCTTCTGCCAACACGCGGGACATCTAGCATCAAGGTGCACGTGTCATGCAAGAAGTGGAGATAAGCAGTGCGTAAGTGAGTCGTGCACTTTGATGGCACGTACTATGCAATATTTTTTCTCCTCGATGGCACGTGAATCATGCACGTACTCAATGACGGAACACGGGATGGTAGCCATGGACATGGTTGGCGCTTTTTGGAGAGAGTACTAAATAACTTTGATGTGTCCCATCAACTCGCAGAACGACAAGAAGCTTTCTTACAACGGCCTCTCCCTCGCCCACGCGTGCACGATGGCTCGCAGCATGAGGAGAAGCGTTTGCTTTATACTAGCGGTGGACGTGCAATAGTTCATTCGGTGTCGGATTGCCAGAAGTATATAGTAGTACTACTGTAGTACCATCATCATCGTTCAACTTCCGAAAGAGGCAAAGAGCCAAGTGCAAGGTCACCTACTAATCTTTAGTAGGAGTACATTACTATAGCCAAAGCTGGGCCACCTTTCTAGAGCATGGCTAATTTATATAGGCGGCTGTTGCAGCGGCACGTCATTTAGAGCAAGTAATCAAGAGCGGGATGCCAACCAAGCCCCTCCTTCCACCATTTTCTCCACTCTTTGGGCGGTAGCCGAAGAGCAGGAAGAGCAGTTCTCCAGCATAAAAGCCGTCTGGGTGGCCAACCGAGACCGACAGTTACAAGCGAGGCAGCTCGCTTCTCCACCTACCTCGCCTAGCCCGACAGAGCCAGATGCCGCCCTAAGCCAGCGCATGGTTCGGCAGCTGGCCGCTCCAATCCTGCTCGAGGAAGAGTGACGAGTTTCTCCACGCCGGCTTGTCAGGGAGCATGACGGCACGGGAATCGTCGCTGCCCTCGACGCCGCCGCGTCGTACAACGCCTCCAGTGCCTGCGACTGCGCCATCCACATCGACGCGCGGGTAGGTGCGGATGTCGACAAGGTGACGCGGTTATGAGGACGTCGACAAGGTGACGTCCATCATGTCTTCGCCCTCTGCCATCATCGAGGAGAAGTAGAACACGGGAGGTCGTCACCGATTTGTATCCCATGAAGGCCGGTGTCTTGCACCATTCTTCTTCAGACGGATGCTGGAGGAGGACAAAGTGATCGGCCAGCGACCATTTGGACTAGCACAATTTATTTAATGTAAATGTAATGAAATATGTCATGTTTATATGAAATCCGGCCATGTTTGCACGAATTTGTGTCCACGTTCACACTCCCGGGCGAGCGCTGTCCGTCATTGTAGTGGGACGACGGACTCCGTCTATGACAACCCCGCAAAGTGCATCACCACCTTTGTGATGGGCAGGACGCGGCTAAAGAATGACGTCCTTCATTCCGCAAGTGATGTCCATTACCGTGTGCTCGTCTAGATGGCTCGGTATCTCATGAAGCAGCACCGGCAACATGCCTTATGCATCTGGTACTCCACTGCAGTCCTAGTTGCTGCATATGCAACTTGGGTTGCAGTTGCAGGTGAGCAGGGCGACGCTGCATGGTCATCCATCAATAGTGGCTAGTATGAGGATGACTTCGCCATGTGCATCCTATTTGTACTAAAAATCATGAATGAAGAGTATGAACATGTTTACGTACAACCTGAGTGGATTGCTCCAGTGGTCATCGCACGTGTAGTGTCAAGAAAAGCTTCATTTATTAGGTTATAGGGTCATTTGTTTTGGTATGTAATAGAATGAGTAACTAGCTATAAGTCACTCAATTTACCTCTCTCCTCATTAACTAGTTGCCACATAGGCGAATTTCGTGAGTTGGACCCGATGTTATTACTCTTGAAGTTACTCCCACTTAGGTTAGTCTTAGGGTTTGGTTCAACCTTCGCCCAAGGGGTTTGGAGAGGAAATGGAGGGGAATTTGACTTGTACATGATTTAATACCCCATAATCCCTCAAGTAATCCCGTTAAAACCACTTGAACCACACATGCCCTTAAGGTTAAAAATGACCGGGATTACAGAGGATAGGGTACGAACTCCAGGGATTTAAAGCTGAGGGTTTGTCTCCGACTAGCTCTACAACCTCAAGGTTTATAAATCAGACTTCACTCTCCCCTCACGCACACGCACGGGTACACTCACGGTGGAGCACATTTGCACACGAAAAGGCAGGTAACATGACAATTTGAGACATCTAGTCGTCCACTTAATGTGGGGTCTGGGACCAAATGTCAGCCATACCAAGTGCGACCTGACGCGGTGGCACGGTTATTGATCGAGTTTCTTTTTACTAGTACTTTAAATGAAAAGATGGCTCCGCACGTATTCAATTTAAAACAATCTCTATGGAGAGAAAAACAATTACTACTCCACTAGTCCACTGCGGGACTTGCTTGCTAGGGTTGCTCTCTTCTTCTCACTCTCTCACCCTCTCCAGATCTAAACAAGACGGCGGTGTCCACTCTCTTTGTCTCTCTCCTCTCTGGTTGACATAGATCTGGCCGGATCCATTCCGCTGTTGGTCGCCAGTAGTAGGAGGAAGATGGAATGCGCCATCTTCTTTGACCTGGTGCCGGCGTGGGAGGTCCTCCTCACCCTTGCTCCCCGCCGTCGAGTTGGCAGATCCTGTCGCCTGCCTCGCCACATGCCGCCGACCGAAGGTATAATTATTTTAGAACTGACCTTGTTCTAATGGCCCAGCTCCCCACGACGATGCATCCCTTTTTTTAATCAAGTTAGAATTGCTCCCCACGTCGCTACATCCGGCATGTGGATATTCTTCTACTATTACAAAGCTCCCCATGTAGCTAGCTCCATTGGCTTGTCGAACACTCGAACACCACCTAAATTTTTACTATTAGAGGAAAAAGGTACAACTGATACTGGCTAACGAACTGATCTCTTGGTTAGAACGGGAAATAAAGATGCTGGACTGACCGGTCCCTTGGTCGATAAAGGATAGGAAGTGGGGGTGTTGGGTCTACAATGCAACCGAGAATGAGCTCGTCTAGATTTATTGTGGTCACATAGGAAAGGTCACTGACGAGAACAAATAATGCACAAATCCACACATGCTTTGCATATTTGCTGCACTCGGCAACACCTCTGCCTCACCACTTCATGCCTCGCTGGATGTAAAACGTGCTTGTGTCTCCTCTGTCCCTATGCTCTTACTGCTGCTGTTAATCTAACATCACAGGTAAAATGAAACAATACCATTAATGTGATGTCGCTATTAAGTAATGTTGTCAATCTATTGCCATTGATAGACTGAATCAATGCCACCACCGTTTTATGAAATGCTTCTATTTTGCGTTATTTCTCATAAAGAGTGTTTTGGGCCGTTACACTAAACTCTGACACTGGTAACATAGCTGCATCTCCTTTGAACTGCACAAAATTTAATTACACAATGGTTGACACGACAATGTGTTTCTCCTTTCCGTATCACCTTTTGCTAGAACGATCATTCCTATTAACCATGCACGCACGTACTGATCAATTGCTACTCCCAAACTGTCATCACATAGTAATAATGCAATTGTTATGCATGTTAATGTAAGACCCCGTTAATCTAGTGCTAGTGTTGATTTGATATGATGGCACCTCTTAGCTAATGGCACTTTTTCATACTGTTACTCTAATGCCATTGATAACATATGAGATGCTGCTGCTAATCATATGCCACCGCAAAAAAATGACACTGCTTAAATAACCCTGTTACATATTTGTGCAAATAGGGTTGTCTATCTCCATATGGTGTCTATTTGTGCAAACGGAAGCACAAACCTCAGTTTTACTGGAACCTGTTGTCAGTTGACCTCACGGTCTCCAGGTATTCCTACATTTGTAACTAGGTAGAATGACCAACGCAAGATGAAATAAGCTTATTCGTGTGTTGACTTGTTGTTTGAAGTGTGGAACGAGCATGTCATGTGTGGAGGAGCAAACAAGAACTGCAGTTGCGCCGTCAACGCGAGATAAAAGAGAGCGAGTCATTGATGGCCTAGCCGGCGAGTAGGGGTCATGCCAACAGCGGTGCATTATTTTAGTGGAACTACACAAAACAAATATTGGGGTTAGTCGGACAAATTTTCTAAAGCCACACGGAAGGATTGCACTCATCGATTGCATAGAATTTCCTATGTGCCATCATAGGAGATCCCAAGGTGGAAATCAACTCATAACCTATAAAATTATGCATAATCTTCCTCACGCAGATCAATATCCCCTTCGTTCAGATGATCGTGTTTTGTCATGTTGAGCTATTGATATGTGCTACTATTTTGCGACACTGTTTAAGTAGAACGCTTTCCTATCTTTTCACATTCAGGACAATGAAGATGATTTCATTGGAACTGCACAAAATGGTCTGATGTTGAGTGATCTCTATTGCCTCCTCTATTTGCTGCAATGTGTCAACGTAAATTGCAAGATGGTCCATAAAGCTAGTTGTGGAGTTGCCAACACGCTCAAAGTGCACGCAACATTGAGTAGAAAGAAGCATGCCCAGGAAATTATTGCGTGCACAGGGAGGCTCTTTGCTTAGAGAAGCATCGATCGTTTTTTCTTTATTTCTACCCCTTCTCATAGCTTTGTCTTGGTTATAGTCTTGTGAATCATTTAGATGCGTAAACATGCTAAACTTAAGTGCTTGTGAATGTTAGCTAGTATGCTTACCGTATCTTGCGAAGCTTAGTTTAGTGTGAATGTTGAATAGAGTGTAAACCTTTATAATCTATGTATATTGTGGGCATGTTATTTGACCCCTCATTTTGCCGCACTACGACCAGTGTGAGTGTCTACATGCAGTACAACATCCTCTAATTTGGTGGTTGCTAAGCCGACACGAGAAGGAGCTATAACTTTTTTTCAAGTTGAAAAATGTTACCGACGAGGAGCCATAATTAAGCTGGAGGTGTCTCGCTTTTTTTCTTTTGAATGGGCAATAAGCTGGAGAGCTGGACAGTGTCTCTAATGGGCTTCCTCTAGTGTTAAGGCCCTCCAGTACGAAACATGGGCAGCTGACTAGGCTGATACAAAAGCCTATCCATCTTAAACCCATTTGTTTTTTTTTGCGAGGAAAAGACCATTTTCTTGAAGAGGGCGCGATCCCAGAAAAACCTTCCTTCCTCAACGCTTCCACTTATACTGCAGCTTGCTGACTCTACCGCTTCCGTGTCCCCCCAATTCCCCCTGCTCCCCATCTTCCTCACTGCATGTAAAGCCCCACTCACCTTATTCCTCACTCGTACAGAAAATGCCTGCTCCTCTTCTTCCCCGCTCCTATAGAATAACCCATCCCTCCTTCTTCCCCACTGGCACTGCCACTAGCACTACAGGAATCAGCTTTTTTGCCCTCTGCCATGGCAGATGGCAAAGGACCACAAAGCGGACGGCAAAGGGCTTTGCCGTCAGTAGCCGACGGCAAACATGCCCGGCAAAGCAAGCTACAGTAAACAGCTTCTTTGATGTCTGCTTTCTCACAGCGGACGGCAAAGGGCCTTTGCCGTCGGTGGCGGACGGCCAACAAAATACAATAGCCCCGTTAGGTGGCGAACAGGAGGCTTTGCCGTCGCCCGATGGGACGACAAAGATGCCCTCCCCTTTGCCGTCTTTTTTCTGATGTCAGCTGGCCCGTCACTACTCCCCGCTCTTTGTTGTCTGCCGCGGACAGCAAACAACCACTCTTTGTCGTCTACCTCAGACGGCAAAGTGACCAAATTGGTCAGCCCCGGTGCTCCCAGGTTGCACAGGTTGCTGCCACATGGCCTCTTTCGGCTTCAGAAGGGCATTTACAAAGGACCCTTTGTCGTCAGTGGCAAATGGCAAAGAGGGTGCATTGCCTCTTTTTTCTGTTTTTTCTTATATCCAAGCATTTTCACAGCAAATAGATGATATATCTATATTTTTTCATGGGGCAATTTCAGAGCAAACATATGAGTTATCCAACACATATAATTTCATCATACATGCATAGTTCCATCCAACCATACATAGCAAGTTCCACATACAGGCATTCAACCATACATATTACAACAGTTTCATCCAACCATACAGGCATAGTTCATCGATACAAAAGAAACAGAGAAAGGGATAACAAGCATTCCATCAACGCAAGCGTCCATGAAGTGAATGAAATCTGCAAAATGGGAAATAAGAAAGTTAGGAGAAGAAGATTAGAAGAAGAAGATTAGAAGAAGAAGAAGATGAAGAAAATGAAGAAGAAGAAAAAGTATATGAAATTTATGACCTAACTTAGGTAAAAATTACTACGTAAAAAAGACATTTATGAGCTAACTTAGATTAAAATGGATCATTTTGGAGCTAACCTAGGTAAAATGGATCATTTTCGAGCTAACCTAGGTATAATGGATCATTTTGGAGCTAACCTAGGTAAAATGGATCATTTATGAGCTAACTTAGCTAAAATGGATCATTTTGGAGCTAACCTAGGTAAAATGGATCATTTTGGAGCTAACCTAAGTAAAATGGATCACTTATGAGCTAACCTAGCTAAAATGGATCATTTTGGAGCTAACCAAGCTAAAATGGATCATTTTGGAACTAACTTAGGTCAAATGGATCATTTTCGAGCTAACATAGGTAAAATGAATCATTTTGGAGCTAACCAGGTAAAATGGATCATTTTGGAGCTAACTTAGGTAGAATGGATCATTATTGAGCTAACCTAGGTAATTATGCTATTTTTGACTTAACTAAGCATATTATGCCATTTTTTACATAAGTAAGCTAAGTATGGGTATTTATTGAGGTAACTATGCATATTAGAGCTAACTTAGCATATTAGAGCTAACTTAGGTCATTTTGGAGCTAACTTAGGTAAAATTGATCATTTTGGAGCTAATTAAGCTTATTATGTCATTTTTGAGGAAAATAAGCTAAGTAATATGACATATATGAGGTTACCAAGGTTGTTATGCAATTTCAAACCTAAGTAAGATAATTATGACAATTTTGACATAAGTAAGCTAAGTCTATGTCATTATTGAGCAAACCTGTGTAACCAAGCATATTGGAGCTAACTTAGCATATTAGAGCTAACTTAGGTCATTTTGGAGGAAACAAAGCTAAGTGTAGATCATTTTAGAGCTAAGTTAGGTAAAATGGATCATTTTGGAGCTAAGTAAGCTAAGTCTAGGTCATTATGGTAAGCATATTGGAGAAAATAGAGCTAAGTCTAGGTCATTATGCATTTGTTAAGCAAAACACTATAGAAAACTTACCGTCATCAAGTAGGTGAAGCACCATGGTGGCTCGTGCCGGTACCACCTAGAGAAGGATCGTGCGATGCTTATCTAGAGTTACGCTGCACCAAAGATCGTTTGCAATGTCTTGTTAGCATGATGACATTGAAATGTTAAGACTAGTTACTAATGACCATTCAAATTAAACTCACCATGGTCGCAGAGCAATCTCTGGCATCAACGGAGGGATCTGACTGGCCTTCTCGCAAACAGACTACACATTTGGTTTTGACGAGTCAGTCATAGTAGTTAGTAATGAAATGAACATTACGTGCATGATTTGGCTAACATGGAGAAGAAACTTACCACGAGGATCTCGTACATGGCTCGGTTCTGCATGTCATTCTGTGCCTTCTCCTCCTCTAACAACTTAGCCATCCTCTCCTCCAACTCCCGCTCCTTCTCCACCAGAAGCTCCTTGGTTGCCTCTCTCTCTCTCTCTCTCTCTCTCTCTCTCTCTCTCTCTCTCTCTATGAAGAGCAGCCTGCAACACCACTCCTCGTTAGCATTGTAATCATCGATGGCCGCACACACAGTGTAATGCAGAGGAAAGAAATATGAATCTGTATAACTAACCTCGAAGGCGAGTTCCATTGGCCATGGACGAGGCCCTATCTGAGGGTTGGAGCTTGTTTGGCATGCCTTGATCTCCGGGAGTGTTCGAGGATAGCGTATAAGTCCATCTCCGATGGCCAACGAGCCATGGGACCTCCTACCACCAGATACCATCACCAGCTCTGGATCAAATTCCTGGCTTGGGTTAAAGTCCTCCCCTTTCGTCTTCTTCGCCACATCTCTGTACCTCACGAGCTTGTTGTGGGCGGAGATGTTGGTGAAGTTCTTTGGATCATCGAGGTCAGACTCAGAGAATGCCTTAACCTTCTTGTATGAGCCAGTATGGGCCATGGCATAGAGGTCGAACAACTCTGGCACCTCCACCTTATTGTGTCGCCCCTGAAAGAGAGGAACATAGTAAATTAGTGATTAAAGGGCTCAAGCTAGCATGAAAAATGAAATGCATGAATCATGAAGCAAACCACAAACCAGTTCCTACCCGTCTTTGAAATAAGTTGGCGCTGCATTGATGGTGTGGCACACCATCAATTTGGGCACGCTTGTCCTTGGCATTGTTGTGGAGGGCTAGCCATTGGTCTGAGCACCACTCATCCACCAACACCTCCCAAGAATCCATCTGATCCGCACACCATCTCGGGGGCACCTAAGTTAGTAAAGAGAAACTTGAGCGCTACGCCTATGAATCAAATCAAGGAAACTAAGTACAAGGCCTTAAGAATAGGTAATTACCATCATGTACTGCTCCTTCTTTAGATACCACTACTGCAGGAGACTGCTAACGTGACACTACGATCAGAGACCCTTTGCCGAAACTGTGTGTGATGCAATAATCGCAAACGGTGGTGTAAAAAACCGTCAGAAAAGGTGCAAAACATTTGCGATGATGGATGCATCAAACACGGTTAAGATTTTAGTTATGTGTGCGATGCAGGGCATACGGTTAATCCATTCAAACTATCTGTGATGAGGCAGAACAATGTAAATGGGCAGCCATAACAATGTGTGTGTGATGCAGGACACACGGTTAATCCATTTGAATTGTTCGCGATGAGGTAGAACAACAGAAACGGGCAGCCATATCAATGTGTGTGCGATATACGGCATACAGTTAACTTGGACTAACTGTTTTCGGTTAGGGAACACAACAGAAACGGTTCAACTTAACAAGATGTGTGTGATATGCATCATATAGTTCACATGGATGAACTGTTTGCGATGAGCCAAAAGAACACAAATGAGTCGTGTAAGCAAGATGTGTGTGATACGTGGCAAACAGCTGACTCGGATGAACTTTTGGCGATGAGAAATTACAACACAGACGGTCAATACAGTTACTTCGTGTGTGATTATGTGTGTACAAAAAACTTTGAAAAATGGAAACTAGTTGCTTGTGGTGGCTAGGAGTATCACACACGATGCATCTGCGAGTACTCGTGTGCGATGATTAGTATGTTACACATACGTTTCCTTATGTGAACATGTGTGTGAATTTGCAATATGGACAGTTAATATGCAAATGCCTTCTGGACATAGGGCACACGCTTAAACTCAATGAACTGTGTACGATACTACTACTTTCCATGAAAATTTATGAACTTGGGTAACAGCATTTGAGTAACATATATATAGCGGTTACACTATTCGACAAAAGGAGGTTTTTTGTAACACGGTTTTGACAACCATATTGTCCATATCTACATACTTAGCATAGTAACAACTGTCACATTTTAAAAGGCTAAGGGCCAACAACCATATTGTCCATATCTACATACTTAACATAGTAACAACTGTCACATTTTAAGAGGCTAAGGGCCAACAACCATATGGTCCATATCTACATACTTAACACATATAGTAATAGCTAGCACATTTTAAGAGGCTGAGGGCCAACAACCACAATTATCCACTAGAAGCAGCTTGATCGCAGCGACTCAACATCTCGTCAATGAAAAGGAAGAGCCCTCCTGTGCCTTGGTAGAGCAGGAGTAGAACATTGTCTCCAATTTTCCAATATGGATGCATTGCCACGAGAAGCGAGAACTTGTTAATTTGAATGGTTCCATTTTTGCAGGATATGCAGTACCTTGCAATCACTTTGGCGTTATTAGCAGGCACAAGTGTAATTCGACCACGCCGGGAATCGATCCAGGAACGGCTACAGGGGGCAATTTCTGTTGACATGTAGAATAAAAAACAATCGTAACATATCGTTGAAGATATATATAGTTTATGAGAATCAACATTAAAATAAGACTTTTTACCAAAGACTTTGTGCACACAATTGGTCTTGTTCAAGGTGTGTGCACCATACGTCTAATTAATCCCATCCAAAATCCAGTGTTATACGCTGTGCTATCTCTGTCAGATTATCAACAAAGTTTATGACATGCTTCAAGTCCTTCGAGTGAAATTTGGTACGCTTAGTAACATACAGATTGTTCACTATTCATCCAACATATCCTCCTTAAAAGGTGGAAATGTATTATTTATTCTGAACATGGCAGAAGAATATATAGTGCGCATAAATTGGTAAACAGAATTTGTTACTGCCTAGGAACGGAGTCAGAATATGATATCACAATTGGTTGCTTAAATAGTAATATGACAGCATGGAGAAACTTGAAAGGACACTAACTTCGATCAGACTTTGATTGGCTGATGGCATTGGGGAAGTAAACATCCATGATAATTAGACGAGGCTGTGGTGCATGCACTAGAATTTTATTGCCAGCTTTCAGTTCATAACACTTAGACATTTTTCTCCAAAGGTCCGCAATTAAATAGGAGTGACCATCTTTATCAAGTTTTACGCTAGCCATCATTGTAAATCCATGTTGCGTTGTCAATATGACATCCTGGGAGTCATCAGCAAAGTAAAGCCCAAGATTTCCTTCTACTCCCATTCTTGCAGAGCAAGGGATGTACTGCTTGAAATGAAAATTAAGATCGTAAATTAGATATATTGAAATAACCGAGAAAGATGCAAATATGGGAGTAGCAGATAGAACATATCCATATATAGATGCAAGCAAAGTACAAAAATGTAGAATTAAAAATAGATAATGTAACAAAGATTTGATGCAAATATATAGATAATGTACCAACAGACGGTATATGTTCACAAATTTAGGCCATGTCGACCGTGGTAGGTTGAGATTGAACATATCGAGCGCTCCCTGAAGTCATCTGGAATGGTGAGATAGAATTTCGTTTCCGACTAGCCACGACCACAGTTGCCCGATTTGTGCTCGCACTGTGCACACATGAATGAACACCCACGAATCAGCTAGAACAAAAATGATTCCACGGTGATTTCCGCTTGTTGATTAACAGCGACGGACGGACTGTGATAAGAGATGAGTGAATATTTTGCTAATTAAGTTGATTACCTTCTCCATGAGAAAAATCCCTGGCCCAATCCCGCAGAAAAACCAAGTCGACCAGAGTCTAGAATGTCGGTGCAGCTAGGCGTCGGAAAGTGGTGGAGGCGAAATCCGATGCCGTTTGGAGCGCGACCTACGCCCGCTGCCAACAGTCGTCGAGCTTAGGGTGTAGAGTTGTGGAGGAGTCCGCGGCGAGTGAGTGGGGACGAAGTGGGCGAGAGTTTTCTTCTCCTTTTTCATGTGTGAGTGAACACACACGGTTTGCAGGGCGAAAAAGATGAATCGTGTGCGAATAGTAAACCACCAAGATTGAATGGGAATCCAAATTTCCTTCGTCCTTAATCCACGAGTTTTTTTCTATGATGAACATAAACCCTGCTAATCATCGTGTTCAAATTTGACACTTTTCCGGGTTCATTTACAATATTTAGGGGATTATGTGCATTTTGTAGACATGGTCTGGAAAACAATACTCGTGGTATTTAGTAATTTCTCAAGCCTTCTATTAGAAATGGGCAGAGATTTCAATGGAATGTGTGGCAATAGTCTACCACAAACGCGTCATTTACTAGGTTGTCAACTATAGAACAATGAAATATGTGCTTGAACAACATGACGACTAGCATGGTGCCATGGTATGACCTCACCGCGTTCTTACAGTTAAAAGCTGAGAAGGTTTGATTTATGTCGTCATACACGCCTTTCATAAATCGAACCTTCACTAAGGAAGATCAATGCTTTCGAGAAGGAAATCACCAAGATTGAAGGGGAATCCAAATTTCTGTCCTAGTTTGTCATTCAGTTTTTTCCAACGATCAACATACCGCCTCAAATGAAACATGTAAAAATTTGACATTTTTCCGAACACATTTACCTTATATAGGGGATTGTGTGCAATTTCTAGGCATTAATTATGCACATAATTCAAATTCGAATAATCGGTGCATGAAAAGGTGCACAAGAACGGTCTGGAAAACCATGCTCATGCTATACAAAAAATGAAACACATGGTTGGAAAACATGACTCCTGGTGTGGTGCCATGGTATGACCTCACCATGCCCTGGTAAAAATTGGATAATGTTTTCCTTATGTCGTGATGCGCACCTTTCATAAAACGAACCATCATCTGCGGAAGTTTCATGGTTTCGAGGGGGAAATCACCAAGATTGAAGGGGGATCCAAATTTCCTTTGTCCTTTGTCCACGAGTTTTTTTCTATGATAAGCATACAAGTTGCAAATCACCGTGTTCAAATTTGGCACTTTTTCGGGTTCATTTGCCATATTTAGGGGATTATGTGCATTTCCTAGGCATTAATTGCGCATAATTCAAGTTCAAACAATCGATGCATGAAAGGGTCCACAAGAACGGCCTAGAAAACCATGCTCATGCCATTTAGTAAAATCTCATGCCTTTTACAAGGAATGGATAGATATTTCGATGAAATTTGTGGCAATAGTCAACCACAAATGTCTGTTTGTTGGGTTTTCAACTATAGAAAAAATGAAATAAAAGCTTAAAAAACATGACGCCTGGCATGGTGCCATGGTATGACCTCACCATGCCCTAGTAAAATTTTGAGAAGGTTTGGCTTACGTCGTCATGCACGCCCTTCATAAATCGAAGCATCACCGAGGAAGTTCCATGCTTTCGAGAGGGAAAATCCCCAAGATTGAAGGGGAATCCTAATTTCCGTCCTAGTTTATCATTCAGTTTTTTTCCAACGATCAACGTACCGCCTCAAATGCAACGTGTTCAAATTTGAAATTTTTCCAAACTGATTTACCATATTTAGGGGATTGTGTGCATTTTCTAGGCAGTAATTATGCACATAATTCAAAATTCAAACAATCGGTGCTTGAAAAGGTGCACAAGAACGGTCTGGAAAACCATGCTCGTGCTATACAAAAAATGAAACACATAGTTGGAAAACATGACTGTCGGTGTACTAGAGTAGGGGTACCCTAGTATCCCGTGCTGCAGCACGGACGATTGCAAGACTTCCGCAGGGTTTGCTGGTCACCGCTTAAGATCCTCCGTGGCTCCTCCGGAGCCATTCAAGAACAAAGTATTTGACTAAGAAGACAAGGCCCCGACAAGAGGAGCTTGCCGGAAGGCCACTCAAGGCATGCAGAAGACAAGGCCCGGCAAGAGGAGCTTGCCGAAGGCTCGAGCGCCGACAAGCCTCCGGACGCGACAAGGATTCGGCTGCAAGGCGCTTGCCACGGCAAGCAACCTCTCTCCATCCCCGCCCAGCTCATCCAACAACGCGGTCGCCATGGGACCATTCCATGCGCTGCGTGTCAAGAGGCTGTGCAGCCAGCGGAGAGCAGCGATAAGCGGCAATCGACAAGCTTGCCATCATGGCGAAGCGGTGGCGATACTGACGGTCTCTGTTGCCTTAATGTTTGGGCGTACAGACGGGCATTTATTGCTTTTGTCCCTTGCCGCCGAGTTAGGTATTTTGCACTGTAATCGCTCGAGTAGGTGTACCAACTCCTGTTTTTACATTTGTACCCTCACCTATGTTGCCACCTGCCGGAGACCCCTTGAGCATATAAAAGGAGGCCCATGCATAACGTAGAAAGGGTTCGGTTCATTCGACTCACTCAAGACCAGATACGCCACGCTTAGGTTTTGTAGCTTGCATCGCTCCATAGCAAGAACACAATACATCAAACAAGCAGCAGAGGGAGTTTTATCTCTCGGAGAGCTCCAAAGCTGGGTAAACTGCTCGTGTGCCTCGCCTCGATCCACTCTTCGTGCGATCTCCGCCCCCCTCCGAACCACAAGGGGCCTGGTCCGCCGGCCCCATAGGTGTTCGTGGGTACGATCAGCCTCCCCGACATCTTTGGCGTACCAGGTAGGGGTGCGTCGAGGCCGTGTGAATCTGATCCGGCGTTCACACGAGCAGCGTCCTCGACATCTTCCTCAACATGCCACCGAAGAAGAAGGCTTCGGCGGCAGCAGAGCCGTCCGCGTCGTATCCACCATCACCGTAGCAAACGGGTGGTGGGGCGACGCCGGCGGAGGAACGGCGCCGACGAAGGAGTTCGTGACGTTGCAAGTCCAAGGACAAGGCCCGCAAACATCGGGCGTCCGCGCATCCCCGCGCCCATCTCGAAGATGCGGGACCAACAACGCCATGGCGTTCACAATGCCATACGCTCGCTGGATCAAGACCCTCAAGACCGACATGCGCGCCAACATGTCGGCACGAGTGAGATACGGTCGCTGGACGGGTGCTGCTCCTTCTAACGTAGTTAGAAGTCCGGCATATCCGCTCCTTGCACCGTTCGCCAATGCCGCCCACTACTCCAAAGAGAAGCTCGGCGAGCTCAGCTGCTCCTCGACTACCCTCCAACGGCCGACAAGGTCGACGAGTGGAGGGCCACTATCCAGAGCCTCATCGGCTTTGCCAACGGCGACGCTCCGCGGCAACCAACGCCATCATTGCCGCGGCAAGACGACAAGGCACGAGCCGGTGCCGACGAGATCGCCGGAGGTGCAACTACCATGCACTCTCCGCCACGAAGGCCAAGATCGCCGACTCACCGGATCCACCTCGACAATGATTTCCACCGCGTCGTCGGATCCATGAGCTTCGCCGCGACCAGCGCCAAGTTCTTCATCAACGACAACAAGAGGACGCCGAACTCGCATGGAGCGCCGGAGAGAAGCGCGACGTCAGTCCGACAAGCGCGCTGGGCCTTCTGTTGACATGCGCGCGCCGGAGGAGCCAGGCGACTTGCCGTACGCGGTAGGTTGCCCTGCGTTCACTCGTGAGCTACGGCAAGTCCAGTGGCCCAGCCAGAAAAACTTCAAACCAGACGTGCCGGAGAAGTATGATGGCAGGACGCATCCGTCGGAGTTCCTCAGCATCTACACCATCGCGGTGCAGGCTGCAGGGGGACGGGACGACAAGATCCTCGCCAACTACTTCCCGCTCGTGCTCAAGCCCAACGTCAGATCTTGGCTCATGCACTTGCCAGACAGCTCCAGATCCTCTTGGGCAGATCTGTGCCATCAGTTTGTTGGCGCCTTTCACAGTGGCCACAAGCCCCATGGCCAAGAGAGTGACCTTCATCTGCCGCCAGAAGGAAGGAGAGTCCTGCGCGCAAGTTCATTCAGAGATTCAGCCGTGTGCACTACAACATCCCAGATGTCCACCCGCCGCGGTGATCGGTAGCGTTTCATCGTAACGTGCGGAACCGCGGGATGAGGGAGGAGATGGCGATGTGCAAAGTCAAGGACGTCGGTGAGTCAGACGCCTTGGCCGACAAGTGTGCACGCTACCGAGGAAGGAGGAGACTGGGAGAATGCGTAGCAGGATCTCGACAAGGAGGAGGCCGCCCCGGCAAAGAAGGGCCGGCGGCGAGGCAACAGGAAGAAGAAAGGCAGAGAAATGTTAGCTGTCGAGCAGTCCGGCAACGGAGGTGGCGACAAGAATGCCAAGACTGGTGGCTCCGGCAAGGAGGTTGCCGCTGACGCCAACCACCAGTCTGTGGCGGCCGCCGACAAGCAGGACGGCTCCGGCAAGCAGTACTGCAAGATCCACCGCACCAAGGGCCACGACCTCCAGAGCTGCAAGAAGGTCGAGCAGCTTGTCGAACAGCAGAGGGCTGAGTACGAGCAGCGGGACAAGGAGAAGGCCCAGGAAGGTGCTGAGGGAGCAAGCAAGAAACGTCCCGGCCGGGGAGGACGCCGCGGCAAGGCCAAGCAGTGCCAAGGAGACAGACCTCCCCGCGGCCGCGACAAGGATGAAGATGATGACGACGACGAAGATATGGAAGAAGACGACACCGATGAGCAGGAGTTTCACAAAGCCACAGAGGTCCTCTGCGTTGACGGAGGTGCTTCCCTGCATACCTCCCACCGCCAACTCAAGCAATGGATGCGGGAGGTCAATGCAGCGGAACCATCCGTAGAGTCACGCAAGCCTCGAAGTGGTCCAAAGACGCCTATCGTCTTTGATATTGAGGACCACCTGATCGCATAATCTGCGGTCGGGTGCTTGCCGATGTTGGTCTCACCAACCATCCGCAACCTCAAGGTCACCAAGATGCTAGTTGACGGCGGGCCGGCTTGAATCTGATCTCCTCCGCGGTGCTCCGTAAGCTTCAAATCCTCGACAATGAAGCTCGAAGAGATTGGCACCTTCCAAGGAATCAATCCGGGAAGGAGCAAGCGAAGGGGAAGATTACGTGCCGGTAACATTTGGCAATGAGCTGAACTTTAGGATCGAGAGGGTCACATTCGACGTTGCCGATTTCCCATTGCCTTACAATGGGATACTTGGCCGCCCAAAGACTCGCAAAGTTCATGGCAGCCTCTCACTACGCCTACAACTTACTCAAGATGCCAGGCTCGATAAGCGTCATCTCTGTCCATGGCGACAAGAAGGATGCCCTTATCTGTGCCGACAAGATCTACCGGGATGCAGCAGCCGCGACAGATTGCCGAACACTTGCCGCTGAAGCTCCCGGGGGGAAGAACACAAAGTCCAAGTCCGACAAGAGCTCAGATGCCCACTCCGGCAAGCGCACCTCTTCGGAGTGCTGCGCTACCGTCGAGGACGCACCATCGAGCTCCACCGGCAAGTGCAAGAAGAAGATGGTAGCTCCGCCAAAGACCAAGAAGGTGCCCGCCAAGGAGGACGGCACTGGTGGTACCTTCACCATCATTGCCTCTCTCGACCCTAAATAGGAAGGCGCGCTCGTTGCTTTCCAGCTGGCGAATGTCGACGTGTTTGCATGGCAACCGTCGATATCCCCGGTGTTCCTGTGAAAGTGATTGAGCACCGCCTGGCCGTTTGTCCTCATGCGCAGCCCGTCAAGCAAAAATTCAGGAAGCAAGCAGTGGAGCGCGAAGAATTCATAGCAGAAGAGATCAAGAAACTGGAAGCAGCAGGCCTTGTCAGAGGAGTGCTACATCCTACGTGGTTGGCCAATCCTGTAGTCGTGCGCAAAGCAAATGGAAAATGGAGACTTTGTATTGACTTCACGGATATTAATAAAGCTTGTACCACGGCTGGATGTGATTTGCTTTCGTTTCTTGATGCATACTCAGGATACCATCAGATCTTCATGGCTGAAGAAGATGAGGAGAAGACCGCACTCATTACACCATGTGGCACATACTGTTTCATACGGATGCCTTTCGGTTTGAAGAATGCTTTGGTTCAACATTTGCAAGGGTAGTCCATGACGCTTTTGAGCCGCAAATGCACGTAAATGTAGAAGCCTACATGGATGACATAGTGGTCAAAAGCAAGGACAAAGCAACTCTGGTTCAAGATTTGACGAGACCTTTGTAAATCTGCGCAAGATCAACCTCAAGCTCAACCCCGAGAAGTGCGTGTTTGGAGTCCCTTCCGGCAAGCTTCTCGGGTTCTTCGTGTCTCAGCGAGGGATTGAAGCCAATCCCGACAAGATCAAGGCCATTGAGCAGATTGAAGCACCAAAGCGCGTCAAGGATGTACGAAGACTTGCCGGTTGCATGGCTGCTCTCAAAGAGTTCATTTCTAGGTCTGGTTGAGCTACCGCCGCTTTTTCAAGATTTTGAAAAAGGCAGGTCCAATGAAATGGACTCCCGAAGCGGAGGCTGCGCTACAGGACTTAAAGAGATACCTATCCTCAACTCCAACACTTGTCGCACCAAAACCACAAGAGAAGTTGCTGCTATATATAGCAGCAACAAATCAAGTGGTTAGTGTTGCGCTAGTAGCGGAGAGGGAGGCGGATGACGAGCCAAAGAACCACGGCAAGCACATCCAGCGACAAGTGGGGGCTTCACGACAAGCTCTGGTCCGCAACAAGGGCGAACCCACGCAGACGCATGAACAGATGCAGAAAAGGATGGTGCAGCGCCCGGTTTACTTTGTCGGTTCCCTCCTGCAGGGGGGCTAGGTCAAGGTACTACGGTGTGCGAAATTGCTTCGGCCTCCTCATGGCCTCGAGAAAGCTGCGCCATTACTTCCAAGCACATGAGATCACAGTTGTCACCGCTTTCCAATCAAGAGGATCTGCAGAATCCAGAGGCAACGGGCAGGATTGTCGAGTGGGCATTGAACTGTCAAGCTTTGGTCTCAAGTTTGAAAGCACATCAACTATCTGAAAGCGTAGCGTTGGCAGAATTCATAGCAGAATGGACGCCAACGCCAGATGAAGAGATTCCGAGACGAGCATTCCCGGCCAAGGAAGCAAGCAAAGAGTGGCTGATGTACTTTGATGGTGCCTTCTCGGCGCAAAGGCGCCGGTCTTGCCGCGTCGCTTATCGCACTCCACCGGAGAGCACCTCAAGCACGTAGTCCAGATGCACTTTCCCAAGGAGCAAGCAACAAACAATCTGCAGAGTATGAAGGTTTGCTTGCGGTCTCGAGATCACAGTGGACCTTGGGATCAAAAAGCTTATTGTCGGGGTGACTCGCAGCTTTGTCGTCCGCCAAGTGAACAAAAGATTACCAGAGTCCGTTGATGGAAGCCTATGTCGATGAAGTGAGGAAGCTAGAAGAGCACTTTAACGGCCTGCAAATGGAACATGTTCCAAGAGCTCAGAATGATATTGCCGACGGCCTGTCAAAGTGTGCTGCACTTAAGTTGCCTGTGGAACCAGGGATTTTCGTGCTCAAGTTGACTCTATCAACTGTATCACCATCAATAGGACTAGGCAAGAAGAGGAAGTTGATCTCTGGTGACTACTTTCCGGCAGAGCTTCCCGGCCGCTGCTATGAAGGTCCCCAAGATCAACACCAACCCGTCTTTGAGGTGCAGTCTGCCCGACAAGCCCTGTGGTTTGTTTCGTTGAAGCGAGCACGCTCCGACAAGTTTTGCTCGGCAAGCTTGCCGGGAGCATCAAGCTCGGCCGAACCGCAGGTTCTTGCCAGAGAAGCCGACGTTCCCGCAGCAGCAGATGTGCCTTTAGTCCTTGTTGTCGAGCCACAAGCTCCGGCATGGGCGCAGACGATTGTCCTTTTCCTTGAGACAGAGAACTTCCGAAGATCAAGAAGAAGCGTAAAGAGTAGCCCGGCGGTCAAGTATGTACCAGTTTGTCGACAAAGATACTGCATGTAAGAAGACTCAACGGTGTGAAATTGAAATGCATTCCCAGGGAAGACGGACAGAAGCTGCTGGCAGACATACATGGAGGCATATGTGGTCACCACATTGGCGCGAGAGCACTTGCTGGCAAAGCTTTCCGGCAAGGTTTCTTCTGGCCGACAGCCCTCCAGGATGCAACTGCACAAGTAACCAAGTGTGAAGCGTGCCAGTTCCATTCCAAACAGATACACCAACCAGCTCAGGCTCTCCAGACGATCCCTTTATCCACGGCCATTTTCGGTCCGGGGCTCGACATCCTCGGCCCCTTTCCCCGAAGTTGTCGGGGGCTTTGAGTACTTGTACGTCGCCATCGACAAGTTCACAAAGTGGTCGGAAGTGGAAGCGGTGAGGAAGGTGACAAAGACAGCGGTCAAGTTCTTGGTCGATTGTTTGCCGCTTTTGGAATCCCTAACAGGATCATCACCGACAACGGCACACAATTTACAAGTCGCACCTTCATGCAGTACGTCCAAGATCTTGGCGCCAAGGTCTGCTTTGCTTCCGTTGCCCACCCGAGAAGCAACGGTCAAGCAGAGAGGGCAAATGTTGTAGTGCTGCGCGGGCTCAAGACCAGAACTTTCGACAGGCTGCACAAGTGCGAAAGAAACTGGATCGAGGAGCTGCCGGTGGTTCTTTGGTCGATCAGGACGACGCCAAATCGAGCCACCGGCCAGACACCTTTTGCTCTAGTCTATGGAGTAGAGGCAGTTCTCCCCACGGAACTCGTATACGGATCGCCTCGAGTGCTCGCTTATGATGAGCTTGAGCAAGAGCAGCTGCGACAAGATGACGCGCTGCTCCTTGAGGAGGATCGTCTTCGGTGGTCAGGCGAGCTGCTTGTTACCGACAAGCTTTGCGTCACTACCATAGCCGCCAAAGTTAGTGCGGAAGTCTCGAGGAAGGCGACCTTGTTCTTCGCGCTGCTCAGTCCGCCAAGAATTCCAACAAGTTGACGCCAAAGTGGGAAGGCCCATATCGGGTGAAACGAGTCACTAGGCTCGGCGCTGTCCGCTTTGAGACCGAAGATGGCATCCGGTGAGCAACTCTGGAACATTGAGCATCTTCGTAAGTTTTACCCATAGAGCGCGATTAGGAACCTGTTAAGCAACCACCTTTTGTACAAGTCTTGCCGCTGTTGCATGTAATCCTTTGTACAAAGCCGGGCGCAGACCCCGTGCATCAGTAAAGCTCATGTGTTGCGCACAACTTGTCAAATTCATGCTTTCATCATTTTATTGCATGTTTTGGCTAACACTTTGTGCAGCAACCACGCCCGGTAAGCAATATCGAGCCGCTGGGCTCCATAACTTTATTTCCTCTTCTTTCTCTTTTCTCAAAGAAAGGAAGGCTCCCTCGCGCACAAGTTAACCATGGGGGGAAGGAGAAGATAATATTATGGACCAGGACCAGGCATCGCTCGAGGAAGTTTCGCCTTATCGGGAAGCAAAAGACAGAAAAGCTAAGTTGCCAAAGTTTGAGCAATCAATTTTTAAATTTTTAAGTTATCTTCCTCGAACGAGAGTACTTTGTATGGAAAACCTGTGCGCAGAGGAACCAACTTCAGGGCTAGTCGCGCCTTACTTTGTTTCGAGCCCGCTCAACAACTTAAGTGAGCTGCGGCTAGTCGCGACAAGGTTGCTTGTCGGGCGGCATCGCCGGCCAGGCTGACGTTCCGCACTCGGCTTCATGACAAAGGTGCCCGCACCGACAGGTCCCCAAATGCGTAGGGGCAGAACGTACAAAGGAAGGAATCAAGTAGAGGAAATAATGTTGCATTGATCGCCTAAGATAGAGTATATTACAAAATAACTTGTAGCCGATCTAACAAAGTGTCCTAAACATGATCAGCAGCGACAAGGGAAAGATAAAATTGGCGGCCTAGTCTACACGGTCGCCATCAATCCGCTTGATCTTGTTCACCTTGTCCACAATGGGTGCGACAAGGGCTTTGAGCTCCTCCACGTTGGCATCTGGCGGCAAGGATCTGAGGACACCGTTAAGGTTGAGGCCTGGATTGCGGAAGGCCACCTTTATCAACACCTTCTCGAGGGCTCCTGCATAGATCTGGCGTGATTCCTCGGCCAGCTGCTTTGGGACCTCTTCCCGGAGTCACTGGAGACCCGTCACCACGCCTTTGAAGAATAAATTGAGTTTGGCGCTGGGTTGGAGATGCTCGTCGGAGGAGTATGCAAGGTCCGCCATCCCCAGCTCCATCAGCTCATTGTGGATGTCAGCAGCGGTGTCCACAAGACCTTCAGTCTAGTGCTCCACACTCTCCCTCAAGGCGCCTGGTGGAGACAACATTCGCTAGCAGCTCCTCCTTGGCCTTGATCGTCTCCAACAAGCCCACCTCCCGCTCTCAAGGCGTCGCCCAACGTCTGCGTGAGTGGTCAGCTTCAGCTCAAGATCCGCCTTGGAATCTTTGGCTGCGTCGAGCTCCTTGCCCCTATCGGCGAGACGGCCCTGCAGCTCGCCACGAGTGTAGGTGTCCTTCTCGCGTTCGTGCTTGAGCACGGCAAGCTCCTCGCCACTCTTCTTGAGGCTGGCCTCCAGCTGTGCCACCTTCGCCTTCAACTCTTCCTTGGCGGCCTCGGCGGCTGCGGCAGCATCCTTCGCTTCCTTAAGCGCCCCGCCAAGTGACTCCTCGCGCGCGGCAAGGTCTTCTTGGTGGCTGTCCAGGTTGACCTTCCGCTGCGCCAGCTCGCTTTCCTGCGCGGAGAGCCTCTCGGCAGCCAGCCGCTGCTCCTCCTCAGCTGCGGCCTTCTCAAGGATGAAGGCCGTGCGCTCTTCTGCAAGTTGCCCTCAAGGCTCGCCACGTCGGAGAGTTTCTTGGTTGGCTTTCCGGAGCTCTTCAAGCGCTTCTCCATGTCCGCCTCCTGCCCTCGCGACAAGTGCTTCCGGGACTCCAACTTGGCTTGCCGGGCACGGTAGAGAGCGACAGCAGCTTCTTCAAGTTGCTCCTCCTCAGATTCGCCATCGCTGCTTGGCGCGTCCACCAGCGTCAGCCCAGCAGAGGCGAGTAGCTCGCCGTCGAAGGTCTCTCCTTTGACCGGCGCCCTGGAGCTCGGCTCCCAGGGGAGTTTTGATGAAGACACCCTCGCCGGCCTTCAGGTAGGCGCCGGGCTGGGGCTCCTCGAACTGTGTGCAGCGTGAAGTCAGTCGGTCAGCGCTGGCGCTCCTGCGGCCTCAGGGCCGTCAGTGCGATCGCCCGGCCCCTCGCCAGCTTCTGCGTCAGCAGCCTCGGTGGCCTCCTCGCCGACAGGCTCGTCGGCGACGGCCTCTTCTTCCACAGAGATGGCCTCTTCTTCTACGACGACGGCCTCGTCGGTGTTGCCGCGCGCTTCCTCCTCGCCGGCGACCTCGACCTCCATCGGTTCTACGTAAAACGAAGAAGGAGCAGTCAAGCAAATGTTCAAAAAGAGAAACAAAAGAAAACAAGCCCAAGGGAGATTTTCGTGTAAGGAAATTACCTGCAACGGGATCCGCAGCCATGGCCTCGACCACTGGAGGGTGACTGGCGCTGTCCCTTGCTGGGGTAGCCTCCCTTGCCGGAGTGGCCTCCCTTGTCGGAGGGCGCTCCCTTGCCGTAGAATCCTCCCTTGGCGGCGTAGTGGCAGCAGACAGGATTTCGGGGGCAGCTTCCGAGCCCTCCTGATGAGGCTGCTCTGCTCCTACACAGGCAAACGATCAGGTATCAACGAAGAAGGAGCACCCCTGCACACCTAATAGTAAGGAAAAAACCGCACACTTTCTTTGGGGGCTGTGTTGGGGGCTGCTCTGAGGAAGGGTTGCCGGGTCCGGCAAGGGGGTCTCAGACGCGTCCTCTGTTGCCACGGGTGGATCGTCCTCAACGACGACCGTCGGGATCTTAGCCCTCTTCGACGCTCTGGGCCGGCGTCCAAAAGAGAGAAGAGTCGAGCAAGCAAATCAGATTCAAGATGAGACAAAAAATTTGAAGAAATACAAACACAATCTCAAAGCTTACTCTTCATCTTCCTCCTCGGAGCTGAGCGCGGAGAAGTCAAACTCCGGCTCGCCTCCGGTGCGACGAGGCGGAGGAGTGAGCTCTCTTGGCCGCTTGGCGGAGGCGTCGGCGGTGGCTCGGGAAGATCCCGCCCAGCTTGTCGCGGCAAGCAGTGAGGCGCCCCACGGCAACATCGCTGTCGCGGTAGAGCAGCGTCGCGGCGACGCTTCTTGCCGTGGCGATCTGCCGCCCCGATTCGTCTCCGGCCTTGCGGAGACGCCTCTTCGGCGGAGCCGGGGGCTCTGCTGGTGGCAAGTCGCAGGGTGGTGGAGAAGAAGCGCCCTCGGCGGGTCCACTCGACTCGGCCTCGGGCTCAACAAGCTCGTCCTCGCCGGCGATCTCCCTTCTCTCGGCAAGGCTTGCCGCCTTCGCCGCGTCCGCCTCCTCCACGGTGTACCCGAAGGCTCCGGCGGCAATCTGCCGCCTCCTCCGGCCTGGTGGTGTCGCGCCATCTCCTCGTCGGTGGTGTCGCGAGTGAGCCTTTACGCTTTCGTCGGAGGCGGATCGGCACTTCTTCCAAGTCGTCGAAGAATCGCTGCACGACCTCGTCGGGGGGCTCCTGCCAGGTTGGAACGATCCCATGGGAATCGCACAACGGCATCATGGCGCGGATGCGGTCGAGCGCCAAGTTGTTGCACAATGGGACGACCCCCCTCGGCAACCTAAACCACTCAGGGTGATCGGGGTCGTTCTTGAACAGCTCTAGCAGCATCGCATCCAGCTCCAAGACGGTGAAATTCCAGTTCAGGCCCGGGCGCAACCTCATGATGTCTGCCGCATTTTGGAACTCCCAAGCAGGCCTCCTCCTCTCCTGCAAGGGAGTGATGCGGCGGCGAAGGAAGTCTGCGCCAACTGCGCCTACGGTTAGTCCGGCAAGCCTGAGGCGCAAAATCCGGGTCACAGCTATCTTCAACCTAGCATCCTCCGCGTAAGTTACTCCAATCTCTGCCGCACTATTGGGGTTTGGCGCCTGGCGATCGAAGGGCTGCGGGTTATCCTCTACGACCCAACACCAATTGGCTCTCCACTCCTCCCACTTGTTGCGGAACTCTCCTTCCAGACAGGCTTCTTTCTTGCCGATCCTGGAGACCCAAGCTATCCCTCCGGCAAGTGGCTCTCCTCTCTCGACGCGGGGCACGAAGAAGTGGCGGAAGAGTGCCACATTTGGGTGGATCCCGACAAAGTTTTCGCAAAGGTGTGCGAAAACTGCCATGGTCAAGACAGCGTTGGGGGTGAAATCAAGGAGGCGGAGGCCATATGTGTTCATGATATCGCAGAAGAACTTGGAAAAGGGCAAAGAAGGGGTACCCAGTTGGGGCCAAATCAGAAGCTGAGGCGGGGAGTACCTTCGTGCGTGGATGCGCACGCGTCTCCGTCGACCAAAAGAGATAGAAGAGCTCCCGCAGCTCCTTTGCGCCGAGCTGAGGGGAGAAGATGGCCCGCTCCTTGCGCCTTGGCCGTCAAGCGCCTCGGCCGACTTGACGCCCTTCTCCTTGTCGGCTTTCGGAGCCATGGCGAGGGCGGCGGAGGAGGCCGACGGCGGTGAGTGCGCTTGTGGCGAAAGGGGGCGGGGCGCTGCTCTCTTCGCACTGGAGAAGAAGGGGGGGAGCGGCGGTGGTTTTCTTGACAAGACAGCAATGGCGGAGTGGACGACCTGCCCCTGTTTCCCCTGTTTATAAGGAGGGGGGAGGGGACAGACGTTCCCCTTTTCTTAATAAAGATACCCCCACGACCACGCCCACGATCTCTCGCACGACGCCACGTTCGGTGCGTGCCGTTAGTGGGGGTCGTGGTGGGTCCGGGGCGAGTTACGGCGTGATCGAGGCCGCGTGTGACCGTGCACTGTTTTGGGCCTGGCCCGACAGCGCTCGGCACCGTGTACGGCCCAGGCCCGGGGGCTCCTTTCGGTGTACTAGAGTAGGGGTACCCTAGTATCCCGTACTGCAGCACGGACGATTCTGACACCCCGCGGCAGGGTTTGCCTGGTCACCGCCAAGATCCTCCGTGGCTCCTCTGGAGCCATTCAAGAACAAAGTATTTGACTAAGAAGACAAGGCCCCGGCAAGAGGAGCTTGCCGGGAAGGCCACTCAAGGCATGCAGAAGACAAGGCCCCGGCAGGAGGAGCTTGCCGGGAAGGCTCGGAGCGCGACAAGCCTCCGGACGCGACAAGGATTCGGCCGCGGCAAGGCGCTTGCCGCGGCAAGCAACCTCTCTCCATCCCCGCTCCAGCTCATCCAACAACGTGTCGCCATGGGACCATTCCATGCGCGCGTGTCAAGAGGCTGTGCAGCCAGCGGAGAGCAGCGATAAGCGGCGCTGACAAGCTTGCCATCGTGGCGAGCGGTGGCGCACCTGACGGTCTCTGTTGCACTGTTTGGGCGACACTGACGGGCATTTATTGCTTTTGTCTCTTGCCGTCAGAGTTAGGTATTTTGCATCGTATAATCGCTCGAGTAGGTGTACCAACTCCTGTTTTTACATTTGTACCCTCGCCTATGTTGCCACCTGTCGGAGACCCCTTGAGCATATAAAAGGAGGCCCATGCGCAACGCAGAAAGGGTTCGGTTCATTCGACTCACTCGAGACCAGATACGCTCATGCTAGGTTTTGTAGCTTGCATCGCTCCATAGCAAGAACACAATACATCAAACAAGCAGCAGTAGGAGTTTTATCTCTCCGGAGAGCTCCGAAGCTGGGTAAACTGCTCGTGTGCCTCGCCTCGATCCGCTCTTTGTGCGATCTCCGCCCCCCCTCCGAACCACAAGGGGCCTGGTCCGCCGGCCCCATAGGTGTTCGTGGGTACGATCAGCCTCCCCGACAATGACGCCTGCTGTGGTGCCATGGTATGGCCTCACCATGCCGTGGTAAACATTGGAGAATGTTTTCCTTATGTCCTGATGCGCACCTTTCATAAAACGAACCATCATCCGAGGAAGTTTCATGGTTTCGAGGGGGAAATCACCAAGATTGAAGGGGGATCCAAATTTCCTTTGTCCTTTGTCCATGAGTTTTTCTATGATGAGCATGCAACCTACAAATCACCGCATTCAAATTTGGCACTTTTCCGGGTTCATTTGCCATATTTAGGGGATTATGTGCATTTCCTAGGCATTAATGTGCATAATTCAAGTTCAAACAATCGATGCATGAAAGGGTCCACAAGAACGGCCTAGAAAACCATTCTCGTGCCATTTAGTAAATTCTCATGCCTTTTACAAGGAATGGACAGATATTTCGATGAAATGTGTGGCAATTGTCAACCATAAATGTCTGTTTGCTGGGTTTTCAACTATAGAAAAAATGAAATAAAAGCTTAAAAAACATGACGCCTGGCATGGTGCCATGTTATGACCTCACCATGCCCTGGTAAAATTTTGAGAAGGTTTGGCTTACGTCGTCATGCGCGCCCTTCATAAATCGAACCATCACCGAGGAAGTTCCATGCTTTTGAGAGGGAAAATCCCCAAGATTGTAGGGGAATCCTAATTTCCGTCCTAGTTTGTCATTCAGTTTTTTTCAATGATCAACATACCGCCTCAAATGCAACGTATTGAAATTTGACATTTTTCCGAACTCATTTACCATATTTAGGGGATTGTGTGCATTTTCTAGGCATTAATTATGCACATAATTCAAATTTGAATAATCGGTGCATGAAAAGGTGCACAAGAACGGTCTGGAAAACCATGCTCGTGCTATATGAAAAATGAAACACATGGTTGGAAAACATGACGCCTGGTGTGGTGCCATGGTATGGCCTCACCATGCCCTGGTAAAAATTGGAGAATGTTTTCTTTATGTCGTGATGCGCGCCTTTCATAAAATGAACCATCATTCGAGGAATTTCATGGTTTCGAGGGGGAAATCACCAAGATTGAAGGGGGATCCAAATTTCCTTTGTCCTTTGTCCATGAGTTTTTTTCTATGATGAGCATACAACATGCAAATCAACGTGTTCAAATTTGGCACTTTTCCGGGTTCATTTGCCATATTTAGGGGATTATGTGCATGTCCTAGGCCTTAATGCGCATAATTCAAGTTCAAACAATCGATGCATGAAAGGGTCCACAAGAACGGCCTAGAAAACCATGCTCGTGCCATTTAGTAAATTCTCATGCGTTTTACAAGGAATGGACAGATATTTCGATGAAATGTGTGTCAATAGTCAACCACAAATATACATTTTGTTGGGTTTTCAACTATAGAAAAAATGAAATAAATGCTTAAAAAACATGACGCCTAGCATGGTGCCATGGTATGACCTCACCTTGCCCTAGTAAAAATTTGAGAAGGTTTGGCTTATGTCATCATGCAGGCCCTTCACAAATTGAACCATCACCGAGGAAGTTCCACGCTTTTGACAGGGAAAATCCCCAAAATTGAAGGGGAATCCTAATTTCCGTCCTAGTTTGTCATTCAGTTTTTTTCCAACTATCAACATACCGCCTCAAATGCAACGTTTTCAAATTTGACATTTTCCCGGTCTCATTTACCATATTTAGGGGATTATGTGTCTAGGCATTAATGGACATAATTCAAATTTGAACAATCAATGCATGAAAAGGTGCACAAGAACGGTCTGGAAAACCATGCCCGTGTTATTTAGCACATTATCATGCCTTTTACAAGGAATTGGCAGATATTTCAAGGAAATGTGTGCCAATAGTCAACCATAAACGCGTCATTTACTCAGTTAACAACTATATAAAAAAATAAACACATGGTTGGAAAACATGACGCCTGGCGTGGTGCCATGGTATGGCCTCACCATGCCCTGGTAAAAATTGGAGAATGATTTCCTTATGTCGTGATGCACGCCTTTCATAGATCAAACCATCACCGAGGAAGTTTCATGGTTTCAAGCGGGAAATCACCAAGATTGAAGGGTGGGTCCAAATTTCCTTTCTCCACGATTTTTCTACGATGAACATACAACTTGCAAATCACTGTGTTGAAATTTGGCACTTTTCCGGGTTCATTTGCCATATTTAGGGGATTATGTGAATTTCCTAGGCGTTAATGCGCATAATTCAAGTTCAAACACTCGATGCATGAAAGGGTCCACAAGAACGGCCTAGAAAACCATGCTCGTGCCATTTAGTAAATTCTCATGCCTTTTACATGGAAAGAACAGATATTTCGATGAAATGTGTGGAATAGTCAACTACAAATGTCTGTTTGTTGGGTTTTCAACTATAGAAAAAATGAAATAAATGCTTAAAAAACATGACGCCTAGCATGGTGCCATGGTATGACCTCACCATGCCTTGGTAAAAATTTGATAAGGTTTGGCTTATGTTGTCATGCACGCCCTTCATAAATCGAACCATCACCGAGGAAGTTCCAAGCTTTCGAAAGGGAAATCCTCAAGATTGAAGGGGAATCCAAATTTTCTTCGTTCTTTCCCCTGGAGTTTTTTCTACGACGAACAAACACCCTGCAAATCACCGTGTTCAAATTTGGCATTTTTCCGGGCTCATTTACCATATTTACACTAGTAGGGAAAACCTTATACACAGAACTTTAGCTGTAGCGCGTGTTAAAAAAGCACGCTGGTGCTAAGTAGCAGTAGCGCGCTGGTGTAAACGATGCTATAGATACAATTGTAGCAGTAGCGCACCTGAAGATAAAACCGCTACTACTAAAATTCCCACGGCTCAGCCTATAGGCTACACATAGTAGTAGCGATCTATGTAGAACCGCGCTACCGCTACTTGCTTTGTAGCAGCGCATTTACGATGAAATGCGCTACTTCTAAAGGAAATAAAATTAAATTGAAAGAAAATAGAAAAGTAAATGAAAATGAAAGAAATAGAAAAAGGTGAAAGGAAAAAAATAAAATGTGAAGAAAAATAAATGAAAAGGGGGAAAAAGAGAAAGGAATAGCAGTAGCGCATATCGAGGAAAATGATGTAGCTAGCTTAGCAGTAGCGCAATTCCTTGAACGCGCTAGTGCTACTTCTGACTTCGCACACCCTCGGCCACTTCCCCCAAATCCAACTCCTCCGTTGTCGCCGCCGCCGTCACCCGTCGACCGCCGCGTGCTCTCCCATCGCTCTTCGCACACCCTCGACGCCGCCCCCGACCCCGGATTCGACGCCGCCCCCACCCCGACCTCGACGCCGCCCCGACCTCGACACCGCCCCCGACCCCGACCTCGACACCGCCCTCCGCCATGCGCCTGAGCCCCGACCCAGATCTCGACGTCGCCTGCCCCTGCCTCGCCATAGGCACCCGAGGTGAGTACGCCTGCTCCTCCCCCTCTTCCTAGCTAGGGTTCTTCAAATTTTAGTTGCATCAAATTAGTTAGGGTTCATCTATGGGTGGAAATGAATCGGATACAGTTGCGGCTCGGATGTTTTCTTAGGTGATGAATAAACACTATTGTAATGCATAATAAAACGAGTAAAATTTTACCACTTATTCACTTTTAAGTTGGATAGTTGGAATATCCGCTACCACTTTCCACCTTAGGTTCATCAAATTAGATAGTAATTAGGGAAGTAGTTCCTAGGTACTAATAAGTTAGTAAGAACTAGGTACTAATTAGGTACTAGTTTATTTTTATTTATTGTAAGTTTATTTTTAGTAAGAACTAGTTGAATTAATAGAACTAGTTAGTAAGAACTTGTTGTTATTTTTTTAGTTAAAGCAATTTTTCCCGCATCGATGTTGACGATGCCTATCCCGCATCCTCGTCGTCGACTCGGTGGAGGACACCTGCTTGACCAGATGGGCCATGTCCGGGACTGGGCTCTGCCGCGCTGGTACTGGGAGGCAATACCTACAGGGGGTGTAGCTTGGTGAGGAGCCAGCCCATCGTTGACCCGAACCTTCTTTGGTGGCGGTCGCGTGGGCCAGTGACGGTGCAGAGGCTTGAGGACCCCACGGAGGTGGTACGTCACCGTGTCAGCGAGGAGGACGCGTATGTCCGTCTCTACTTGTTTGCATTGGAGCACAGGTTCTCCAATACCTGGCAAGTTCTCGAGGGATCTCACTGGAGCTATGATCCTGTGATGGTTCCTTCTGTTTGGGTGTCCACCGCCCACGCCGATACCCGTTGTGCGCTAGGGTTTTAGTTGTATCAGTGATGTTATATGTATGATACTATTCGGGATGTATTAGTGATAACATTCGACGATGTACGGACGCATGAGATGATTTACTTTTTCTTATTGAATGCATGCTAATTTGAATACTTATTTATTTTACGATTTGATTTTGCTTATTGAATGCTCATGTCAATATGAGTCCTATAAGATATTTCGAAATGTATATCTTGTGTTTCTCAAATAGGATATGTATTTGCCCAAGTGGCCGGTCATGTTTGCAGGTTACACCTCCGAGTGGCCTATGTTTTGCCTGAGTGTTGATTCATTTCCGTTCCAGCAATTTGGTAGCGCCGATATGTCCTATTTTAGCAAAGGTCATGCCGGAATTTTCCGTGAATTTTGGCATGACTTGTGCAAGAATATGTAGGAAATATCGAGTGCCCTGGATTTGTGCGTTGAGTATCCTGGTAGTTGTCTTCGATCGATTTTCAATTAATGTTTTAACTATGAACATAGGAAATGTCTGACGACGAAAAGGATTTTGGTATTTGCAAATATCGCGAAGACGAAGCGCTTGACGGAATCTTCCTAGATGATGATAGGTGCTTGACATCAAGCTGGACAAGAACTTCAAGTGGATACGATGAAGTCACAACGACAAGTCTTTTTTCGTAATTAAGCATGACATCTGCTTCATTTGCTTCAACTTATAATTTAAATTTTTTACTATTCTACTAGCGTATCCCCTGCCATGCAAGAGTTTTTTTCTTGGATAAGATTGGTTTCATTCGTACTATGGAGGTAAAGAAAGTTTACTTGAAGACCGAGCATGGTTGTATTTTCCATGCAAAATTATACAACATAGACGACTACACCTATTTTAGATGCAAAACTTGGAGAGCACTATGCAAGACTTATGCATTTGAGCCGGATATGGTTATCACCTTTGATATTCGTCCGGAAGATGATATTGAAGGTAATATCGACATCTGGGTCGATGTGCAGATGCCTCCAGTAATACCATTATGTGAGTTTCTCAACCATATTTTTGTCTCTGATATTGTTTATTCAAAAATAGTTGACAACTAATTTCTATTCTCAGCTTATTTCCGTTCAAGCAAACATGTCCAACGCTTGGTAGACAGGACCTACTACCTTCCCGGGGCTGAACTAAACTGCGAGAAGATGGTAAGATTTTTACTAGTTGTCCTCAGTTCATACTGTCAAGACAAATTTTCATGGCTTGAGGATCTTCATACTGTCAAGACAAATTTTCTTCCTGCACTTAGAAATGTTTTGTACTCAAAACGTGCGACCAATAGTGTTCGTACTGAACTACGGTCACATCTATTTAGGAAAGATGGTAAGATTTTTACTATTTGTCCTCAGTTCATCTTTTGCATACATTATGTTTTTAAGCTAAACTTCATTGCTAAGCATGTTACTATATGATGTTCTTCAACAGGGACTCCCGATGAATGATGTGCCTCATGGGATCGAGACTAAAGGTACCATGAGTATTGTTAGCTTACGGCCAAGATATCCTACAATGCACTTTAGTGCATTCAGGATTTCTAATAGCGAGGAATGCTTAATAGTGAAAGACTGGAGCAAAATTGTGAAGGAGGAGTGCAGAGAAGTACTAGGGGAAGCAATCAGAAGCGCAGCCCACGATTAGGAGACAGGTTCATTTGCATGCTCCAACTTGATGAAGGAGGAGTGCTACACATGTTTTATGTTATTTTACCTGAGAGAGAGCAGCAGGAGTGATTAGCTAGCTAGAAATGAGTTTGAAGATGATGGTGTGCTACACTATGACTATGATGATTAAATAGCTAGTGTTGGTGGTAATGACTATGATGATTATTATTAGCTAGTGTTGGTGGTGATTAGATAGCTACCACATCTAGTGTTGGTGGTGATTAGCTAGCTAGAATGAGTTTGAAGATGATGATGTGCTACACTATGACTATGGTGATTAAATAAATACTGTTGGTGGTAATGACTCGATGATGATTAAATAGCTTGTCTTTGGCGGATTAGATTCAAGTGGAGGCAACATGTGGTGCACATCGAAAGTACTACTAGTCCAAACTCGATCAAGTTTGGATTAGTAGCATACTTTTGACATGCACCACATATTGCCTCCACTTGAACCAAATGCACCTTCATTTGACACACTGTTATGGACATAATGATATAAACCTCATAATTGGTATTGTACCAAAATTTGTATAACGGCGTATGAATACACTAAAAATAAAAAAATAAAAAAATAATACTAGTAGCGATGGATAGTAAACATGCTGCTACTAGCTAGATTAGCAGCAGCGCGGGAGAAAACAAGCGCTGCGGCTATGTGTCTTAGAGTAGCGCGTGCTTGTCGCACGCGCTACTGCTACGTAATAGCTGTAGCGCCTTATTAGTAGTGCGGCAGCCCATGCTACTAGTGGGCATTAAACCCGTGCTACTACTATGGTTGTCCCTAGTAGTGTTAGGGGATTATGTGCATTTTCTAGGCATTTAGCGCATATAAATCCAATCCAGCTATGGGTGCACGAGTGTGATGTGAGGGACGTGGATCGTCGTTCGATCATGGCGCATCCAACGGTGCACACGCGCGATCTGCGTGGCTGGGGTTCCGGCCAATCATAACGCAACACACAATAGGCTCAGCGCACACTGTTTCTGGAAGCGACGGAGATGAACCGAGTGCGATAATGAACGAGCAAAATTGTAAGGGAAGCCAAATTTCTGTTGTCGTTTGTTGTTGAGCTCTTGAATACCACCGCACTGTACGGCTTCCCGGCCCCTCCATCCCAGAGCTCTGTCCAGGCATTGTCCATGGCACCGCGGCGCACAATAACTGGTACGGAAGCGATGGCATCCGGCCGCGCCGCGTTCCTCGCCGCCCGCGACCGCACACATGGTAAGGAAGCGATGGCATCTCGCCGCGCCGAGTTCATCGCCGCCGCCGGCCAGACAGTTACATGGGCGTACTCTGAGGCTGCCATGGCCGAATGGGTGGTGGATCTAGAGGTAGCAAAAGCCGCACAGAAGGAGCGGAAAAGGCTGAAAGCAGTCAATAAAAGAGAGTCCTGCCGCCGCAAGAAAAAAGAGGCCGCACGTCGTGTTGAGGAGAGCTTGGCGGAGATCGAAGCACGGTGGGCTGCCGCCTACAAGGCCGAGAAGGAGAATGTCGGCGTCTGGCCAGCATGCCCTGATGGCAGCATGTGAGAAGTAGTTTAAGTTTGTAGTATTAGAGCAAATTACCAGTAGTACTTTAAGTTTGTAGTATTAACGTACAATGTCGGTAAGAGCATCCTTTGAGGGCTTTGAGCATTGATTAGCATGTGTGCCCGTGTGCGTTTTTTGCGTTAATCATTAGAAGATCACAAAACACACGGTTTCTATGCCGTACCCGTCTGCGTTTTTTGCGTTAATGACCAATAAGTCAGTTACATGTGCGATATTTCCTAATAAAACAGGCGTACCATTGACCGAAAAAATCAAGTACACGTGTACATTTTTTGAGATGGGATCTGCCAACTTTCTTTCTTCTCACACACGAGTATTTTATGCGCTTCGTCTGTGTTGTGTGTTTCCCCCACCCAAGTTTCAAATTTCGCACCGAAATTTTCATTAGGTGCGTGATTTTAGAATTTATTCCTCCAACCACATACCCTTCCCCTCAGTATGCCTCCTCCCTCGCGCCTCCCCCTACCGGCATCTCAAACCGCCGCCGCCGCAACGACAACGTCAACCACATCTACGTTCTGCTCGGATCCAGTCAGGTAACCCACCGATCTCTATCACGTCCCCGACCTAATTGCCTAAATGTCATCTACGAAATATCCTCATGCCTCCAAATCCCCCCCCCCTCGCCAGGAGCAGATGGCGGTCCATGGCGCGATGGCCGCTGTGTGTGTTGACCGTGAGGAACACCTCGCCTCCGCCGCCACCGCCGACATGGTGCAGGCTCTGGCCCAGATGAAGTCCCCCAGCAACTACCCCCAGGACTTAACAGGTAAGATCTGACCAGCTAAATCTTAACAGGTAAGCATGTTCTTGCCTTGTTTATTTCAGTACTACACACTATTTGATGTTTAAATATTACCGTGTCCAGCTCAATTTCACCAATACCAGCAACAAACTTACAATACATGACTCTGGATATCACTAGATATGCTGCCCATTTGCTATTTTTAGTTGATGCTAACCCTGTTGCACTTAACATGCCTATCCATGTACTTACGCAGGGTCATAACGGCCGATGCTTTTGTTTGCCGTCGAGGTGAGCTGCATCCCATGTCTTATAGTATTTCACATAATTTGTGCAATTGCAGTTTAACTTCTACCCATTTATTTGGTTGCTGTAGGTACACATGTCGCTGGCACCGATCGACGCCGACCGAGGAACAGCTCGCCTCCACCGTTGCTGACTTTGGGCGAGCTCTGGCCAAGATGAAGTGCCCCAGCAACTACCTCTCATGACTTACCAAGTATGTGCTCACCAGTTCAATCTTACCAATACCAGTTGCAATTAATGGCTATGTTTTGTACGGTCGATGTATTAAGCATGTTCTAGTAAACATGCCTAACACGTTTTTGCTACTTTCCCTACCTTTTGATAGACATCTGGGTCATTCTATGCTCTGGCATCACCTGCCTTGTGATGTTTAACTATGCCAATTGCATCTTTATCAGTACCGGTTTCAATGTCTATTAAGCCTGTTGCAATTAACAGTTGAATCCATTTCGCAAAAACTATAACCATAGAGCCTTTCTACCAGCAAAATATGCATGTAGTGATAGCATTACTCTGTTCTTGCTCTACTGTGTTATATTGCCAGCATATTCCATGTGTTGACCCGTTCTCGGACTGCAACGTATTATGTTGCAGACTTTTCAGACAAGGAGTAAGGTTCGTTAGGTCGTTGCTGTGCAGCTCAGCTATGCCGCTGGAGTTGATGGACTCACTTTATCTTCCAAGCCTTCCGCTGTTATCATATTAGATGGACTTAAGCCGTATTTATTGTAATAAGTTCTCTTGGAGGCATTCGATGTAATTAGTGTGTGATTGCTACTCTGTTATAAATCCTTTGAGTACTGTTTGTGTCGGCATTACCGATCCAGCGATGACACTGAAGCACAGAGACTTGACAGTTTGAGGTCAGGTCGCTACAAGATGGTATCAGAGCACACGCTGAGTGTAGCACACGACCACTAAGATAAGCCGTAGGTCACTCTTCTCTACTCATTTCTGACTCCTCTCCATTTTCTACTCTTAGGATGGCGGATTCGAGGAACAAGTTTGCACAACCGGATGAAGACACCCCCTTTGTACGACACTTGAAGGAAGTCACTAGGTACCTGAACATCGGAATACCAAGCTTTACCGGGACCTAGAACACCACTTTACCAGAAAAGGAGCACTGTATGATTCGAGTTCAAGTTCCAGGAAGGACATTCGCGCCAATCACTGAGCCCATAGAGTTTTCCTTTGACGCACCAACCTGGAGTCCAGGCAATAGCGTGGCAGCCCACATTGCCATGGGACGTATTGGAGAAGTCTACAGCAAGGATCTCAAGGACACTATCTACCAGATATGTGGGCGCCGAGATGAGCAATGGGAGATGATCAGCACCAAGAAGGACAGATCCACTGCAACTTTCATCCAAGAGTTAAACTAGCACATTCAACGCCAGGAGAATCAGATGTGTGCAGACATGACATATTTGAAGAAGGTGAAGACAAGGATCACCGAGCTGGAAGAAGAACTAAAGTCTACACGCGATGGATATGAGGAGGAAATTGCAACACTATTGGAGAAGAATGACGACCTGATAAAGAAGATCGGAGTATTCATGGGAGACCCCGCGCCAGGAGGAGAGGACGACAACTCCACTTGCCCGGAGAACTACATCATCATCGACGACACCGACTCCGACCCCAGTGAAGATGAATTTGAAGACGAAGCTGGAGCAGACATCATGGAGTCATCCACCGATCAAAATTTCTAGATGACCACCAAATGATTAGTAGTATTTTCCCCATGTATATAGTAGTAGTTTGAGTACTTTTAACGATAGTTCTAGACCATTTGTATGCCCTTGCTTGATTGATTGAGTGATGTGATTGTGTTTGTCTCATGTGCATATGGGTAGAGCTTTCTCACTAGACCCCTTTTCTATTCTAATCTCTCCCATCTAAACCCATCAGATGCCTCCAAGATGTGACACCGGATTTGTCTTCCCACCGGAGATCACCCAGTTGATCCATCAGCAGAACGCCTTGATGCAGATATTAGTCAAGAACCAAGGCAACTACAACAACAACAACCCGCCTCCAGTTGACAACTTAGCTCGCTTTCTGAGGTTGCAGCCGCCAGTGTTTTCCAGTAGCACCGAGCCTATAGTTGCTGATGATTGGCTACGCCGTATTGGAAGGGAGTTGACCACCGCAAGTTGCACAGATGTTGAGCAGGTGCGCTTTGCCACACATCAATTGGATGGACCAGCAGCCTCATGGTGGGAGAATTATACGGCCACTTTCCCCATAGCCAACGTCACTTGGGATCAGTTTCAGCAAGCTTTCCGCACAGCCCATGTCTCAACTGGAGCTAAGAGCATGAAGAAGTGTGAATTTCACAACTTACGCCAGGGGAACCATATTGTAGCTCGGTACGTGGATGAGTTTAGCAAGTTATCTCGCTATGCCCCTGATGATGTGGCCACTGATGCCGTGAAGCAGGAGAAATTTATGGAAGGGCTGAATGCTGAGATGAGGATGCAGTTGATGGTGGCAACATTCAACAACTACCAGGAGTTGGTAGATAAGGCTCTTATGATTGAAGGGAAGCAGCAGCAGATTGAGAGCCATAAGAGGAAGTATGGACAAGGAAGATACAACTCAGGAGCTTAGGAGAAGGCTCGTCTAACCCCGAACTCGGGAGGACTTGTTCATAACCATGGAGGTCATAACCACAACGGAGGAAGTTCGCATAACCACAATGGTTCCAAGAATGGGACTGGGAAGGGAACAAGCAACAATCAGAACCTCTCCAATCCAGCCACACCCGCCAAGAGAGACCTAAGTCACATTACTTGCTTCAAGTGCGGGAAGACTGGACACTATGCCACGAAATGCCCTGAAGCGAAGAATGGAAACGGTAATGGGAGCGCTGGGAAGAAGCCCAATCCATTCAACAAAGGACAAGTGAACCACGTTAACATGGAGGACGTTGAAGAGAAGCCAGACGCGGTTATCGGTAAGTTTTTGGTTAAGTCTTTTACCGCCCTTGTTCTTTTTGATACTGGTGCATCACATTCATACATATAAAGGGGATACGTGGATAAGTTTAAAATACCATCCCAAGCCCTTAGGACCCCTCTGTTAGTAAGTTCACCTGGAGCAGTGTATATGGCTAGCTGATGGTGCGACCGGATACCCTTAACCATTGGTAGCCATGTTTTCCCGTCAGACCTAATAATTTTGGAGTCACAAGGATTGGATGTGATATTAGGCATGGGCTGGATGTCAAAGTATGGAGGAAGCATTGACTGTGCTAGTAAGTCGATATCTCACCACCCCGGAGGGAAAAAGGATCAAGTATGTATCTAGACATACGACAAGGAGAACTCAAGTAAATTCCCTCTCAGGAGTTGTTCAAGAAGAAGTGCTTGTTGTAAAGGATTACTCAGATGTATTTCCAGAGGAATTACCAGGCATGCCGCCAGATCGGGACATCGAGTTTTTGATAGAACTATTGCCAGGCACCGGGCCTATATCGAAGAAACCATACTGGATGCCCACAAATGATATGGAGGAGATTAAGAACCAGATCAAGGAGTTATTGGAGAAAGGTTACATATGACGAAGTTCATCACCGTGGGGAGCCCCAGTGCTCTTGGTTGACAAGAAGGATGGATCATTGAGGATGGTTGTTGATTATCGGGCGTTGAATGAGGTGACGATTAAGAACAAATACCCTTTGCCGATGATCAATGATTTGTTTGACCAGCTGCAAGGAGCTAAAGTGCCAAGATCGATCTACGATCGAGGATATCACCGACTGAAAATTCGAGAGAAGGATATACCAAAGACAGCATTCACCACAAGGTACGGGTTGTATGAGTATACGGTCATGCCATTTGGACTGACTAACGCCCCTGCCTATTTCATGAGCATGATGAACAAGGTGTTCATGGAATATTTGGATAAGTTTGTTGCAGTGTTCATTGATGACATAATGGTATACTCGAAGAATGAAGAGGAGCACAAGGAGCATTTGCGTTTAGTTCTCGAGAAACTCAGGGAACATCAGTTGTATGCCAAGTTCAGCAAATGTGAGTTTTGCTTGAAGGAAGTTGGATTCCTTGGACATGTTATATCGGGAGAAGGTATAGCAGTAGACCCCACCAAGGTTCAGTCAGTCACTGAATGGTTGGCACCCACTTTAGTTAGCGAGATCCGCAGTTTTCTTGGACTCGCAGGATACTATCGGATATTCATTGAGAATTTTTCCAAGATTGCGAAGCCAATGACGGAGTTATTGAAGAAGGATACCAAATTTAAATGGACGGAAGAATGTGAGGCTAGTTTTCAGGAGTTAAAGAAACGTCTGACAAGGATTTCCAAGTGTATTGCGACGCCTCTCGCTTAAGGACTTGGAAGTGTGCTTATGCAGGACGGAAGAGTTGTTTCGTATGCCTCATGACAACTAAAACCACACGAATTGAATCATGCCATGCATGATTTGGAGTTAGCAGCTGTAGTGCATGCGCTCAAGACTTGGAGACATTACCTTATTGGAAACCGTTGTGATGTGTACACTGATCATAAGAGTTTGAAGTACATTTTCACACAGAAGGAGTTGAACCTTAGGCAGAGGATATGGTTGGAGCTTATAAAGGATTATGACATGAAGCTTCACTATCATCCAGGCAAGGCCAATGTCGTAGCAGACACTTTGAGCCGGAAGAGTTATGCTAACTCCCTCGTAAGCACAGGATTGCCAAAGGAGTTAGTAGAGGTTCTCAGGGAACTTCGATTGGAGATTGTTCCTAGAGGTTTTGTTGCAACAACGGAAGTTCAGTCTACATTGTTAGGAAACATTCGAGAAGCTCAGAAGGATGAGAAAGAGATTGCCGAGATAAAAGAGAGAATGAGCAAAGGAAAGGCCAAAGGTTTTTGTGAGGATGAGCACGACACCTTATGGTTTGAGGACCGTGTTTATGTTCCTAATAACACAGAGATCAGGAAGTTAATACTTCAGGAGGCTCATGACTCACCATACTCGATACACCCCGGAAACACCATGTGACGCCCCCGATTCAATCATACACTAATCATACACACAAACGTGTATGATCAAGATCAGGGACTCATGGGAAGATATCACAACACAACTCTAAAAATAAAATAAGTCATACAAGCATCATAATACAAGCCAGGGGCCTCGAGGGCTCGAATACAAGTGCTCGATCATAGAATTGAGAGAAAGCAACAATATCTGAGTACATACATAAGTTAAACAAGTTTGCCTTAAGAAGGCTAACACAAACTGGGATACAGATCGAAAGAGGCGCAGGCCTCCTGCCTGGTATCCTCCTAAACTACTCCTGGTCGTCATCAGCGGCCTGCTCGTAGTAGTAGGCACCTCCGGTGTAGTAGGAGTCATTGTCGACGGTGGCATCTGGCTCCTGGGATCCAGCATCTGGTTGCGACAACCAGGTAGAATGGAAAGGGGGAAAAGAGGGAGAAAAGCAACCGTGAGTACTCATCCAAAGTACTCGCAAGCAAGGATCTACACTACATATGCACGGGTATCTATGTAAAGGGGCAATATCGGTGGACTAAACTACAGAATGCCAGAATAAAAGGGGATAGCTAGTCACAGCCGAAGAGGCTGGCAAGGCTACAGCGACCTCCATCTTGCAGCATGTAGAAGAGAGTAAATGGTAAGTTCACCAAGTAGCATCGCATAGCATAATCCTACCCGACGATCCTCTCCTCGTAGACCTGTGAGAGAGCAATCACCGGGTTGTATCTGGCACTTGGAAGGGTTTGTTTTATTAAGTATCTGGTTCTATTTGTCATAAGGTCAGGGTACAACTCCAAGTCGTCCATTATCAGAAGATCATGGCTATTCGAATAAATAAACTTCCCTGCAGGGGTGCACCACATGACCCAACACGCTCGATCCCATTTGGCCGGACACACTTTCCTGGGTCATGCTCGGCCTCGGAAGATCAACACGTCGCAGCCCTACCTAGCCACAATAGAGAGGTCAGCACGCCGGTCTAAATCCTATGGCGCAGGGGTCTGGGCCCATCGCCCATTGCACAACTGCATGTTGCGAGGGCGACCGGAAGCAAACCTAGCCTAGTAGGCGTTCTAGTCCAATATGGCGCGCGCTGCTCAGTCGCTGACGTCATGAAGGCTTCGGCAGATACCACGACGCCGAGTGCCCATAATTTTTCTCGCGTAGTTGGTTAGTGCGTATAGGCAGTGGCCAAACTCAGATCAAATACCAAGATCTCGTTAAGCGTGTTATTATGAAGTAACCGCGACCGCCGACCAGGGCCAGGCCTACCGCTCTCCTAGGTGGTCTCAACCTGCCCTGTCGCTCTGCCACAAAGTAACAGTCAGGAGCCGTCGGGAACCCACGCCCACCTCTACTGGGATGGAGCCACCTGCCCTTCAGCCCCCATCTCCGAACAGTATCATAAGTAATGTAACAGTATAAAGTATATAGCATATGCCCGTGATCACCTCCCGAGAGATCACGGCCCAAAGAGTATAGCATGGCGCATGTGACAAGAATGTAGGGCCAGCGATGGGATACTAGCATCCTATACTAAGCATTTAGGATTGCGGTAAGGGTAACTATCAGTAGCAACAATGACAAAGGCTATGCAGTTGAGTAATAGGATTAATGGAAAGCAGTAACATGCTATGCAAGCATAGAGAGAAGAATAGGTGATATCTGGTGATCAGGGGGGCTTGCCTGGTTGCTCTGGCAAGAATGGGTCGTCAATACCGTAGTTGTACTGGGTAGCAGCGGCATCGGTCTCGGTGTCTAACGAGATAAGAGGGGGAAGGAACAATAAATATAATGCAAACATAAGCATGACGATGGATGACATGACAATGCGCGGTGCTAGGGGAGACCTGACACAAGGATAGGTGATACCGGCGAGGGGGGAAAACATCTGGGAAAGTATTCCCGGAGTTCCGCGTTTTCGGACAGACGGACCAGAGGGGGAAAGTCCCATGTTCGCTATGCTAGGTACGTGTGGCTTACAAACAGAATGCGTATTCGGATTCGTCTCGTCGTTCTGAGCAACTTTCATATATAAAACTTTTTCATCCGAGTTACAGTTTATTTTCTATTAATTTTCAAAGATTTAAACAATTTCTAAAATTATTATTAATTCGAAAATAATTATTAAATGCTAGGTGCATTCCAGCTCTGTGGTACACAATTGTACACGAGGGATGACATGTGGGTCCAGGGGGGTCCTAGTTGACCAGTCAAAGTTCGACTGGTCAACAAGGTGTGGGCCCTCTTGTCATAGACTAGGTTTAGTTAATTAAATCTCGTTTCAACTAATCCAGTGATTATACTAATTAATCCAAGTTAATTAAGTTAATTAATTACCTAATTGATTTTATTATTATTTTTATTTCGAAACCTCTTTTTTTACAAGGGACCGGGCCCCACGTGCAAGTGGCCTAGAGGCCACCCGGGGCGGGCGCGTCGAACGGGCAGGCGAACCCGCCCGAACAGGCATGGGCGAAGGGGCGCGCCAGGTCGCCGGCGCCGGACGCCTGAGATGGCCGCTGGGTCTGGCGGGCGGCCATGGCCGGGCCGGAGCAGGTGTGGCGGGGAAGGGGACAGGGCGGCGCCGGCAGCGGTGGGCGGCAGGGTCAGCGAGCGGAGGCCGCAGTCGGGCTCCAGCAGAGCGGCGGCAGTAGACGAGCGGGGCGGCGCAGGCGCGAGTGGGTGGCGCGGCGAGTAGGGACGAAGCCAGGGTGAGGCAAGCGCAGCGCCAGGAGCCACGGTAGCAGGTCAGGCGCGGGATGGCTGCGGGGATGCGGCGAGCTCGAGCGGAGGCGGCAATGGCTGGAGCAGCAGCGAAGCGCGGCGGTGAGTGGGCGGCGCGGGCACGCGATGAAGCAGAACTCCTGTGCGGCCACGACGAGGCTTCGGTCACGGCGACAACAGCAGCAACAACAGTGGGGTGAGGCCATGGCACATCGGCACGCGCGAAAAGAGCAAAGAACGGGACGAGGACACGACAGGCGTCCGGAACGCGCTTAGGGCGCGCCGCGGGTGCCGTTGGGAGGCCTACAAGGCGCAACCGGCGTGGGGTGAGCGCGAGCGTGCGCAGGCGCATGAGGGAGCAGACCTCTGAGCGCGGCCACGGGAGGATGCGGGAGATGGCTACATCACCGAATCGAGGCGGAAAACGGTGGGGAATGGAGGAGGAGCTCACTGAGAAGCCGGGGTTGAGCTCGGGGAAGCTGGGGCTAGTCGGGGCGGCGGCGAACTAGCGTCGAGCAGTGGCGGCGACAGCCGGAGTTGACGGGGCGATGGTGATGATGCAGAGCGGCCCCGGTTGAGCTGATGCTCGTAGTAGATGCAGCAGACGACGGTGGTCCTTCAAGTCATGATCCGGCGGCGCGAGGATCTTGGTGGCTACGGGGCAGCGAGGCAATGGCGGCGGCAGAGGCGGCCACGCGAGGGAGAGGAAGCAGCAGCGCGAGGAGGAGAGGGAAAAAGGTCCTAGGGCTGCTAGGGTCCGGGGGAGGGGGCTTCTTATCCCAGAGGAGTCGTGGGATGGCCTCCACGGCTCCACTGATGGCCATGGCAGCCTGGATGGTCGCCACAACACCCCTCTGGTGAACAGAGGAAGGGAGAGGTGCCTGGGATGGGCTAGGCCAGCCATTAGGCTAGATGGGCCAAAGGTTCAGTAGTTTAGGTGATCTTCTTATTTTCATTTTTTGTGTTCTTTTCTTTTCCGTTTTCTTTTAGTTACATATTATTTTTTTGTTCAGTAAAATATAACAATCGCCCCTAAAATAATGTTCCAGAATAACCCACTACCATAAAAAGTTTAGTCCCTAAATAGAATAGTTTAACATTTTATTAATTATAAAAGGCATTTCATTAATTGTTTAGCTAGTGTTTTATTCATTTTAGAGCATTTAAAGCTTTTATAAAAGTGGGGTTTCTTCACCACAATTACCTTTGCATTATTTGGCACAACTCGAACATTTTAGTTTTAAAGTTTGAAAACTTTTGTTGTTTGCCTAAATTTCAAATTTGAATTTGTATCGGTTTTGAACTAACACGAGATTAACAACAGTAACCATGGTCATGTGGCATCATTAACGCAGGATTACTTTGGTAATTATCCGGGCGTCACAATTCTCCTCCACTACAAGAAATCTCGTCCCGAGATTTAAGAGGTAGAGTAAGGGGAAAATTTTGGTTACGAAATTCTAACGAGTCATCTTGGTCTTGGTTTCCCTTCTCGAAAAAGTTGAACCCTCTTGTTGATGTCTTCATTTCTCTGCTTTAGGTCATCATGATGATGTCTTCATCCTTTCTTCGGGAGTTTCATTGTACTTATGAAAAATGATAAGGGGTATCTTTAGAAGAACTGACCTCTACAAGGTCGCGTGTCTGGTAGAGAACATCAGGGAGGGTGGCGGATAGTAACTCTCGAATTGAAACTTAAGAAAATATCAAGAGCAAAGTAAGAAGGTGAAAAATAGAAGTTTCAAGCGCATAGGAAATCATTCATTTCCTGAAACGAAGTGTGAAAGGGGTTCAGAGCAATGGGAATAAGTATTGCGTCTGATACCATAATAGATCACTAGGCAGGTGGCCCGTGAATTACATACGAAGTCAAGCGCGAGGAATAACTTTGACAATAGGTTGTACAGGAGAGTCAGGTTTCGATCCTGTGGAACTGTGCGTTATGGGCCCACCATGTGGGTTTAAAGTAGGAAAGGCGCTGACATCTTGTACGGTTATGATAGCAAGGCATGGCAGGGAATAACCTGTTAGTTATGTCGGCAACAATGTCGGTACTAAGGGCGAGGGATGACGAGAACTATTTTCCTGCTCGTTGAACGAGGCGGACAAATAGGCAAGGTTCTCGTCCATCAGTGGCAACCGGAATGTCATCAACAATAGTAACATGGTCTTACTGACAGAGTTTTACACCGAGGTTTTTACATACGCAGTGAATTATTACCGCTTATATCATATAGATCACAAGAAAGATTAAACAAAACAACGGAAAGGAAAAGGTGATCATCAGATTAAATAGAACAATGGAAAAGAAAATGTGTTTAACACTTATTTCGGGGTATATCCTTCCCAAGGGCTAGCAGAGCATGATATCCATGTCAGGATAGAAAGTAGAAAATCATTTAGGAAATGGGAGAGGAATTTCATGACATTATCCATACAACTGTGTTTGGATAATTGATAACGAAATTTAGCATTGTGCTTCAAATGTTTTTATTGAAAATCGGAGTACCACAGACATGCTTCGAGATAGCACTGACATGGTCATCAAGTAAGGTTCAGAATTTGGATGCACGAAGGATCCATCAGGAAAAACTTGTAGAATAAGTTTTAGAATTTCCTCATGGAAGAATGGATAACCTTGCTAAAAGGAAGAACTATAACAATAGGCCCTCCAGCCAGGTGTGCTAGGCATGACATCACCTTATTGGGTCATATAAAGACCAACGTTATAACTCTTGGAAAATGCGTCCCAACCATCATATCTGACCGGGATTCATATCTGATTGGTGTTAGGATATCTCAGACTCAGGATGCCTGAGAAGAAGAGGTGCAACACAATTGACGAGATGACATTATTTGATTCACGGGAAATGAACTATGGAAGCGAGTTCCGAAACAAGAGTTCACCATTTAAACCAAGGAGAGGATGAGGGGGTAGCTGATGCACTCAGCGAAAATTCACTGAGATTTTCAAAATATGCATTTCCACACTTATGTGGAAAAGGAGATAACATTTGTCAGATCAAATGATATAATGAGGTATGCTCGAGGAAAACATACACAGTTAAACATTGGTTGAAAGGTGAACCCGAAATATGGGCTTAGGTAGCACAATCAATGTTAAAATGGTGATTCGATAACCAATGGTCTAAGAATGAAATATCGACCATTAACTTCAAAGCAATAGGGTTGCTAGAAATTTTGAATTCACACCTCAAAGTTCAATTGTCGGTATTCCGATTAGAATCAACACGGGGACCAAGAAATGAACGGAGATGGCGAGAAGTAATACTATAACAAGAATCCTTAAGAGGTGGGACATTCCCATGACATTCTCGATATAACAGATGGTAATACTCCAAGGTAGAACACAACATAAGCTGGATGGCAAGGAACCCAAGGTCTAACACAAAACACGAACAAGTTTGTGTTGGAGGGAAGGCAAGGATGTTGTCGATGGTAACTCAAATTACCAAGGAACAAGGCTGGTACTTATCATCATGAATTTGATTGGTATCCTGGAAGGATTCATAATGTCAAAGGAATGTAATAGATCAGCAATGACATCAAGTCAAAGGAATGATGAAGCAAGAGGTCAATGGAAGCACAGGTACGACACAAACTTGAAATCAAGCTTGTTGTTCAAGGAGAAATGATAAGACAAGGAAGCTCGGCGTCAGGTTACCTCATCGTCCAAAATTGTGCTACGGGAAGAAGGACCGACTACTAGGAAAAGGCCTACTAATGGCGCACTACTGGTGCGTCATTAGTATCACGCCACTAGTTTTTTTTACTAATGGCGCACCAATGGTGCGCCATTAGTATCTGGTGCGCCATTAGTATCTGGTATACTAATGGTGCACCACATAGAAGTGCGCCATTAGTAACATTTTTTTTCAAATTTTTTTTTCAGAAATTTTTTTTATTTTTTTTTCAAATTTTTTGTCGGGGAGGCTGATCTGACCCACGAACACCTATGGGACCGGCGGACCGAGCCCCTTTCGGTTTGGCGGGGGGCGGAGGTCGCACGAAGAGCAGATCGAGGCGAGGAACACGAGCAGTTTACCCAGCTTCGGAGCTCTCCGGAGAGATAACACTCCTACTGCTGCATGTCTGAGTGTATTGGGTTCTTGCTCAGGAGCGCTGAGTGCTACAGTACACACAAGCTGCTAACAAGACCGAGCGTGAGAGTCCAGCCCCTCGAACCTTTCGAACCCCCTCTACGTTGCACATGGGCCTTCTTTTATATGCTAAAGGGGTCTCCGACAGGTGGCAACGTAGGCAAGGGTAAAAATGGAAAAGGAGTGGTTGGTACAGCTACTGCATAAAGCTGTTGTTTCATACCTAACTCGACGGCAGGGGACAAAGGCATTAAATGCCCGGCTTCACGCCGCCTCTAACGGTGCAAACAGGGACCGCTGTGGGCGCCACCGCTGCCACGATGGCAATCTTGCCACGCCGCTTGCCACCGCGCTCCGCAGTGCCGCAAGACGGCCTCGCCACGCCGCTACCGAAAGGTCCTGTAGCGACACGTTAGTGGACGGCCGGAGCGCAGTCTGAGTGGCGGTCTGCGCGGCAAGCGCCTTTGCCGCGGTTGTTGTCTTGTCGCGTCCGGAAGCTTGTCGCTCATCGGGCCTTCGGCAAGCTCCTCTTGCCGGGCCTTGTCTCCTAGGTGCCATGGGTGGCCTTCCGGCAAGCTCCTCTTGCCGGGCCTTGTCTCCTTGGCTTGAATACTTTGTTCTTGAATGGCTCCAAAGGAACCATGGAGGACCTTGGTGGTCACCCGGTAAGCCTTGCCGCGGAGGGCTGCAACTGCCCGTGCACAAGTTCGGGATACTAGGGTACCCCTACTCTAGTACACCGACAGGAGCCCCCGGGCCTGGGCCACACACGGTGCCGAGCACTGTTGGGCCAGGCCCAAAACAGGGCACGGGCACGCGCGGCCTGGGTCACACCATAACTCACCCCGGACCCACCACGCCCTCCACGAACGGCACGCGTCGAATGCGGCGTCGTGTGAGAGATCGTGGGCAAGATCGTGGGGGGTTTCTTTATTCGGAAAAGCGGAACGTCCGCCCCCTCCCTCTTTATAAGCAGGGGAAACAGGGGCAGGTCGCCCACCTTGCCGCTGTCGCCTAATCTCGAAAACCACCGCTGCTCCCCTTCTTCCCAAGGCTGAAGAGAGCAGCCCGCCCCATCGCCACTAGCATCACCAACACCGCCGATCTCCTCCACCGCCTCCGCCATGGCTCAAAGCCGACAAGGGGAAGGCCGTGAAGTCGGCCGAGGCGCAGCTGCTCAAGGGCGCCGCGAAGGAGCGGCATCTTCTCCGGCCATGAGGGAGCCGAGGGAGAACTACTACCTCTTCTCGGGTCGACGGAGACGGAGCGCATCCGCGACGAAGGTACTTCCAGCCGCTGCTTGAACTAGCTCGAACGGATATCCCTTCAAGGCTCTTCTTCATCTGCGGGCTCGCCCGCTTTCTCTCGAAGTTTTTCTGTGACATCATGAACACCTACGGGTTTCGCCTCCTTGATTTCACCCCCAATGCTGTTCTGACCATGGCAGTTTTCGCACATCTCTGCGAAAACTTTGTCGGAGTCCATCCAAACGTAGTCCTTTTCCGCCACTTCTTTATGCCCCGAGTTGAGAGAGGGGAGCCTCTTGCCGGAGGAATCGCTTGGATCTCGAGGATCGGCAAGAAGGAAGCCTATCTTGAGGGAGAGCTCCGTAGCAAATGGGAGGAATGGAGGGCGGATTGGTGCTGGATGTCGAGGAGAACCCTCAGCCGTTTACCTCCCAGCGCCAAACCCCAATAGTGCGCCGCAACGATTGGAGCAACGTGGCCCCGGAAGATGCTAGGCTGAAGATTGCAGTTACCCGAATCCTTCGCCTTAGACTTGCCGGGCTCACCGTAGGCACCGTTGGCGCAAACTTTCTTCGCCGCCGCATCGTCCCCTTGCAGGAGAGGAGGAGACCCGCCTGGGAGTTTCAGAACGCGGCAGATATCATGAGGCTGCGCCCAGGCCTCAACTTCAACTTCGCCGTCTTGGAACTTGACGCGATGCTCTTGGAGACGTTCAAGCCCGATCCTGATCATCCAGAAATGTTCAGGTTGCCGAAGGGTGTCGTTCCGCTATGCAACAATTCCTCGCTCGACCGCATCCGTGCAATGATGCCGTTGTGCGACTCGCATGGAATTGTTCCAACCTGGCAAGAGCCTGCAGATGACGTCGTGCGAGTGTTCTTTGACATCCTGGTAGAAGTGCCGGTCCGCCCCGATGAACAGAGGGGCCTCACCCGCGACACCACCGATGATGAGATGCAACACATCGCCACCAGGCTGGAAGAAGCGGCAGCAGCCGCTGCCGCGGGCGAGTTCGGATTCACAGTGGAGGAGGCAGAGGCAGCAGAGGCGGCAAGCCTTGTCAAGCGAAGGGAGTTTGCCGGCGAGGAGGAGCTTGCCGAGCCTGAAGCTAAGTCGAGCGAGCCCGCCGAGGGCGACTCCTCCCCACCTTCAAATAGCTTGCCGCGAGCGGAGCCCCCAGCTCCACCAAGAAGGCGTCTTCACAAGGCCGGAGATGTAGCGGGGCGGCAGACGGGCCAACAGCCGCAGCGCCGTGCGACGCGCTCCACCGCGGCAAGCATCAAGTGCCGCTGGAGCACCTCACGCCGCTGCGGCAATCGGAGCGGGCCTCGCAGACCACCGTTCTGCTTCCCGCCAAGCGCCAAGGGACCTTACCTCCGCCTCGTCGCATCGAGGCGGGCCAGAATTTGATCTCTCCGCGCTCAGCTCCGACGAGGAAGAAAAAGAGTAAGATTCTTTGCAGCATTTGTAGTTCATCGGCTTGTTGCTTTGTCTTGTATCTGATTTGCTTTACTCTGAACCCATTCCTTTTCAGGACGCTGGCCCAGAGAGCGTCGAAGAGAGCCAAGGCCCCGGTGATTGTCGTCGAGGACGAACCCACCGCGACAGCAGGAGGCACGTCCGAGACCACCTTGCCGGACGCGGCAACTCTTCCTCAAAGCAGCCCCCAGCGCGGCCCCCAGCGTAAGTATATGGTTTACTTCTTGCTGTTCGGCGTGCATGGGTGCCCTTTCTTTGCCGACATCTCGATCGCTGATTTGTGTAGGAGCAGAGCAGCCTTACCAGAGTGCCCTCAAGCCGCCTCCCCGACATGCCTTCGCCGACTACACCGTCAAGGGAGGATTCCCCGGCAAGGGAGCGTTCTCCGGTAAGGGAGACTTCTCCGGCAAGGGGCAGTTCTCTGGCAAGGGACAGCACCATCGATCCTCTGGCGGCGGAGACCATGACTGCAGACCCTAGCGCAGGTAATCCTCTTGCATGAAAATTTTCTTTGTGTTCTTCTTCTTCTGATTTTTTTTTGAATATTTGCTTGACTTTTCTTCATCCATCTGCCACAGAGCCAATGGAGACCGAGGTCGCCGGCGAGGAGGACGCGCGCGGCAATACTGACGACGCCGCCATCGGAGAAGAAGCCGGCGCCGACGAGCCTGGCCGCGAAGAGGCCGCCAAAGCTGCCGCCGCAGAAGCCGGGCGAGGGGTCCGGCGATCGACCGACGCAGACCGAGGCCGCAGGAGCGCCAGCGCCACGCAGACCGCTGATCCTCCGCCGCTGCCGCAGCTGCCGGGTTCAAGAGCCCCAGCCCGCGCTTATTTGAAGGCCGGCGATGGCGTTTTCATCAAGCTCCCATGGAGTCGAGCCTGTGGCGCCGGCCAAAGGAGAAACTTTTGATGAAGAGCTGCTCGCCTCTGCTGGACTGACGCTGGTCGACGTGCCAAGCAGTAGCGGCGGCGAGCCTGAGGAGGAGCAGCTACTGCGGAAGCTGTTGTCGCTCTACCGCACGCGACAAGCCAAGCTGGAATCCCGGGAAGCGCTTGTCGCGAAGGCGGAGTGGACATAGAGAAGCGCGCGGAGGAGCTCCGGGGCCTCAACCAGGAAGCTCTCCGGGCCTTGGCAGAGGAGCGGGAGCAACTCGCCGAGGAGCGCAAAGCCTTTCTCCACGAGAAGGCCGAAGCTGAGGAGCAACAGCGGCTTGCCGCCGAGAAGCTATCTCGCGCAGAAGGCGAAGTTGGCAGAGGAAGGTTAGTCTTGACAGCCATGAGGAGGATCTAGCCACGCCATGCGAAAGCAAACATTTGGCGGGGCTTTCAAGGAAGCAAAGGATGCCGCCGCAGCTGCCGAGGCCGCCAAGAAGGAGCCGGAGACGAAGGTGATGCAGCTGGAGGCCAATCTCAAGGAGAGCGGCGAGGAGCTTGCTGCACTCAAGCATGAGCGCGAGAAGGACGCTTACACTCTTGGCGAGCTGCAGGCTGCCTCGCCGAGAGGAGCAAGGAGCTCAGCACCGCCAAGGACTCCAACGCAGATCTTGAGTTGAAGCTGACCACCTTGACTTCAAAGGCTGGACGGCGCCAAGGAGCAGGAGGCGGCCTTGGAGGAGAAGATCAAGGCCGACGAGGCGCTGGCCGCGAGTGCCGCCGCCTGTAATACTTTTAGGGAGAATGTGGAGCACTGGACCGAGGGTCTCGTGGATGTTGCTGCAGCCATCGACAGGGAGCTGGCGGAGCTGGGGATGGTGGATCTTGGATATTCCTCCGCTGAGCACCTCCAACCCAGCGCCAAGCTCAGCTTGTTCTTCAAGGGCGTGGTAACGGCCCTCCAGCGACTCCGGGAAGAAGTCCCAAAGCAGCTGGCCGAGGAGTCGCGCCAGATCTACGCGGGAGCTCTTCAAAAGGTGCTGATGAAGGTGGCCATCCGCAATTCAGGCCTCAACCTCACCAACGTCCTCAAGTCCTTGCCGCCGGATGCTGATGTAGAGGCGCTCAAGACCCTTGTTGCACCCATCGTGGGATGTGGTGAGCGGGATCAAGAGGGTTGAGGGCGATCGCGTAGATTAGGCCACCCGCTTTCTTTTTCTTGCCGCCGCTTGTCTTTTTATGAGAACCATATATTAGAGCTGCGACAAGCTATCTTGTAATATAACTCTATTTCGTGTAGCAATTTCTATGTTATTTCCTTTACTTGATTCCTTCCTTTGTATGTTTTGCCCCACGCTTTTAGGGAACTTGTCGACGCAGGCACTGGGTCATGAAGCGCCGAAAAGGGACGCCAAGAGTCGGCTGGCGGTGCCGCTCCGACAAGTAACCTTGTCGCAACTAGTCGCAGCTCACTTAAGTTGTTGAGCGGACTCGAAACAAAGTAAGGGCGCAACTAGCTACGAGTTGGTTCCTCTGCGCACAGGTTTTCCATACAAAGTACGGTCGTTCGAGGAAGATAACTTACAAATTTTAAAACTGATCGCTCAAACTTTACTCAAACTTTAGCAACTTAGCTTTTCTGTCGTTTGCTTCCCGGTAAGGCTACACTTCCTTGAGCGACGCTTGGTCCACACCATTATCTTCTCCTTTCCCCCCGGCAAACTTGTGTGCGAGGGAACCTTCCTTTCTTTGAGAAAGGGAAAGAAGAGAAAATAAAGATATGGAGCCTTATGGCTCGTTATTGCTTACCGGTGGTAGGTGCTGCACAAAGTGTCAGATAACGCATGCAAAATAGAAGTAAAAAGCATGAAATTGACAAGATGTGCGGCACGCTAGCTTTTACTTATGCATCGGGTCCGCACCCGCTTTGTACAAAGGATTACATGCAACAGCAAGACTTGTATAGGTAGGTTGCCGGAACAAGTTCCGCAACCGCGCCTTCACGGGTAAAACTTACGAAGATGCTCAATGTTCCAGAGTTGCTCACCGAATGCCATCTTCGGTCTCAAGCGGCGACAGCGCGTGCCTAGTGACTCGCTTCACCCGGTAAGGGCCTTCCCACTTCAAGGCCAACTTGTTGGAATTCTTGGCGGACTGAACGCTACCAAGAACAAGGTCGCCTTTCCTCGAGACTTCGCATTAACTTTGCGGCTATGGTAGCGGGCGCAAAGCTTGTCGGGTACCGAGCAGCTCAGACAAAGAGCTCGAAGACCATCCTCCTCAAGGAGCAGCGCGTCATCTTGTCGCGATCGCTCTTGCTCAAGCTCATCATAAGCGAGCACTCGAGGTGATCCGTATACGAAGTTCCGTGGGGAGAACTGCCTCTGCTCCATAGACTAGAGCGAAGGTGTCCGCCGCTGGCTCGACGGCGCCGCCCCGATCGACTAAAGAACCACCGGCAGCTCCTCAATCCAGCTTTCTTCCGCACTTGTGCAGCTCGTCGAAAGTTCTGGTCTTGAGCTCCGCAAAGACTTCAAAGATTCGCCTCTCCGCTTGACCGTTACTTTCTGGATGAGCAAGAAGCGGGCGCACCTTGGCGCCAAGATCTTGGATGTACTGCATGAAGGTGCGGCTCGTGAATTGCGTGCCATTGTTGGTGATGATCCTGTTAGGGATTCCGAAACGGCAAACAATCGACCTAAAGAACTTGATCGCCGATCAGGCCGTCACCTTCCTCATCGCTTCCACTTCCGCCACTTTGTGAACTTGTCGATTGCAACGCATAAGTACTCAAAGCCCCGACAGCTCGGGAAAGGTGCCGAGGATGTCGAGCCCCTGCAATCAAAAATGGCCAGGATAAAGGGATCGCCCGGAGAGCTTGAGCTGGCCGGTGTTTCGCTTGGAATGGAACCGCACGCTTCACACTTGATTACTTGGCGCAGTTGCATCCCGGAGGGCTGCCGGCCAAAAGAAACCTTGCTTTAACGCTTTGCGGCAAGTGCTTCCGCGCCAATGTGGTGACCACATATGCCTCCATGTATCTTCGCCAACAGCTTTTGTCCGTCTTCCCGGTGAATACACTTCAATTTCACACCGTTGAGTCTTCTTCGCATAAAGGTGTGCTGTTGACAAACTGATACATACTTGACTGTCGTTCTACTCTTTCCGCTTCTTCTTGCTCTTCGGGAAGTTCTCCTGTCTGAAGGAAAAGGACAATCTGCTGTGCCCATGCTGGAACTTGCGGCTTGACAACAAGGACTAAAGGAACATCTGCTGCTGCGTGAACATCTGCTTCCACGACGATAACCTGCGGCTCAGCCGGAGCTTGACGTTCCCCGGCAAGCTTGCCAGAGCAAAACTTGTCGGGAGCGTCTTCTTCAACGAAACAAACCCTAGGGCTTGTCGGAGCAGCATCGCTTCCTCAAAGACTCTTGGTGTTGATCTTGGGGACCTTCTTGACGGCGATTTCGGAAGCTCTGCCGAAAATAGTCACCAGAGATCAACTTCCTCTTCTTGCTCTGTCCGGTTGATGGCGTTACAGACGGTTGAGTCAGCTTGAGCACAAAAATCCCTGGTTCCACAGTGTAACTTAAGTGCAGCGACTTCGACAAAGCCATCGGCAATGTCGCTCGAGCTCTTGGAATATGTTCCATTTGTAGGCCGTCAAAGTGCTCTTCTAGCTTTCTCACTTCATCAACATAAGCTTCCATCAACGGACTCTGATATCTCTTGTTCACTTGGCGGATGACAAGCTGTGAGTCACCCCTGACAATGAGCTTCTTGATCCCAAGGTCTACTACGATCCTGAGACCGGCAAGCACACCTTCATACTCTGAATATTGTTTGTTGCTTGCTCCTTGGGAAAGTGTATCTGGACTACGTACTTGAGGTGCTCTCCGGTGGGTGCAACAAGTAGCACGCTCAAGACCGCGCCTTTGCAGCGAGAAGGCACCATCAAAGTACATCAGCCACTCTTTGCTTGCTTCCTTGACGGGATGCTTGTTTACGAATTTCTTCATCTTGTGTTGGCGCCCATTCTGCTATGAACTCCGCCAATGCTCGCTTTGGATAGTTGAAGTGCTCTCAAACTTGAGGCCAAAGCTTGACAGTTCCAAAGGCCCACTCGACAATCCCGCCTATTGCCTCTGGATTTTGCAGTATCCTCTTCAGCAGAAAACGAGTGACGATCGTGATCTCATGTGCAGGAAGTAATGGCGCAGCTTTCTCGAGGCCATGAGGAGGCCGAAGCAATTTCTGCACACCAGAGTACCTTGACCTAGCCCCCTGCAGAAGGGAACTGACAAAGTAAACTGGGCGCTGCACCATTCTTTTCTGCATCTTCTCATGCGTCTGCGTTGATCCATCCTTGTCGGGACCAGAGCTTGCCGGTGAAGCCCCCTGCTTGTCGCTGGATGCATCTGCCATGGTTGCTAGCTCATCATCTTCCTCCTCTCTCAAGCATTAACGCAGCACTAACCACTTTGATTGGTTGCCGCTATATATAGCAACAACTTCTCTTGTGGCTTAGGTGCGACAAGTGTTGGAGTGGAGGACAGGTATCTCTTCAAGTCTCGCAGCGCAGCCTCCACTTCCGAGTCCATTCATCGGACCTGCCTTTTTCAAGATTTTGAAAAATGGCAGGCGCGCCAGCCAGACCTAGAGATAAACTCGCCGAGAGCAGCTACGCGAACCGCAAGTCTTCGTGACATCCTTGACGCCGCTTTGGTGCTTCAATCTGCTCAATGGTTTTGATCTTGTCGGGATTGGCTTCAATCCTCGCCGAGACACGAAGAACCCGAGAAGCTTGCGGAAGGGACTCCAAACTCACACTTCTCGTGGTTGAGCTTGAGGTTGATCTTGCAGATTTGCAAAGGTTTCGTCTAAATCTTGAATCAGAGTCGCCTTGTCCTTGCTTTTGACCACTATGTCATCCATGTAGGCTTCCACATTTCTGTGCATTTGCTGCTCAAAAGCGTCATGGACTACTCTTGCAAATGTTGAACCAGCATTCTTTAATCCGAAAGGCATCCGCATTTAAACAGTATGTGCCACATGGGGTGATGAATGCGGTATTCTCCTCATCCTCTTCTCGCCATGAAGATCCGATGATATCCTCGAATATGCATCCGTAAATGAAAGCAAATCACATCCGCCGTGGAGTCAACAATCCGGTCGATGCGGCAAGGAAATGGGTCTTTGGGACAAGCTTTATTGACATCGGTAAAGTCAATACAAAGCCTCCATTTCCCGCTTGCCTTGGCATAACTACAGGATTGGCCAACCACGTATGGCGGAGCACTCCTCGACAAGGCCCGCCGCTTCCAATTTCTTGATTTCTTCGCAATGAATTCTTGGCGCCCACCGCCGCTTCCTCGACTTTCGCTTGACGGGCCGCGATGAGGACAAACGGCAAGATGGTGATCAATTACTTTCCTGGGAACACCGGGATGTCGACGGTTGCCACGCAAACACGCCGACGCCGCCTGCCAGGAAAGCAACAAGCGCGCTTCCTATTTAGGGTCGAGAGTGGCACCGATGGTGAAGGTACCACCAAGCCGCCTCCTTGGCGGACACCTTCTTGGTCTCCGGTGGAGCTGCCATCGCCTTTCTTACACTTGCCGGTGGAGCTCGATGGCGGCGTCCTCGACGGTAGCGCAGCACTCAAGAGGTGCGCTTCCGGAGTGGGCATCGAGCTCTTGCCGGACTTGGTCTTCTTCTTCGCCCGGAGCTTCCGCGGCAAGTGGCTTGCAATCAGCTGCAATGCTGCTTCCCAGTAGATCTTGTCGACGCAGATAAGAGCATCCTTCTTGTCGCCAGGACAGAGATGACACTTATCGGCCCGGCATCTTCACATGTTGTATGCATAGTCGAGGCTGCCATGAATTTGGCGAAAGGCCGGACGGCCAAGTATTCCATTGTAAGGCAATGGAAAGTCAGCAACGTCAAAAGTGATCCTCTCAGTCCTGAAGTTCAACTCGCTGCCAAATGTCACCGGCAACGTGATCTTTCCCTTCGGCTTGCTCCTTCCCGGATTGATTCCTTGGAATGTGCCGGTCTCTTCGAGCTCGCTATCAGGGATCTGGAGTTTCTGGAGCACCGCGGAGGAGATCAGGTTCAAGCCGGCCCCGTCGTCAACTAGCATCTTAGTGACCTTGAGGTTGCGGATAGTTGGTGAAACCAACATCGGCAAGCACCCGACCGCAGTTACGCGATCAGGGTGGTCCTCAATATCAAAGATGATAGGCGTGTTGGACCATTTCAGAGGCTTGCGTGACTCGACGGATGGTTCTGCCGCATTGACTTCCCGCATCCACTGCTTGAGCTGGCGGTGTGAAGTATGCAGAGAAGCACCGCCGCCAACGCACAGGACCTCTGTGGCTTTCTGGAACTCCTGCTCCTCGGTCTCGTCATCATCCATGTCTTCATCATCGCCGCCATCTTCATCCTTGTCGCGCCGGCGGGAGGTCTGTCTCCTTGCCGCTGCTTGGCCTTCTTGCCGCGCCCTCCTCGGCCGGACGTTTCTTGCTAGCTCCTCCAAAGACCTTCCTGGCCTTCTCCTTGTCGCGTTGTTCAGATTCAGCCTTCGTTGTTCGGCTGCCGCTCGACCTTCTTGCAGCTCGGAGGTCATGGCCCTTGGTGCGGTGGATCTTGGCAAGATCGCTTGTTGGAGCCGTCCTGCTTGTCGGCGACCGCCATAGCCTGGTAGTTGGTGCCAGCAGCAACCTCCTTGCCGGAGCTACTAGCTTTGGCTTTCTTGGCGCCACCTCCGTTGCCGGACTACTCAACAACTAGCACATCTTTGCCTTTCTTCTTCCTGTTGTTCCGCGACCGGTTTTTCTTTGCCGGGGTGGTCTCCTCACTATCAGATCCTCCTGCCTCAAAGATTCTCTCCGAGTCTCCTCCTTCCTCAAAGACGTGCACACTTGTCGGCCAGGGCATATAGCTCATTGACGTCTCGATCTTGCACATCGCCATCTCCTCCCGCATCTCTGCGGTTTCGCACGCTCGATGGAACGCGCTGATTACATCAAGCAGGTGAACATCTGGGATGTTGTGCAGACGCGGCTGAATCTCTCAATGTCTTTGCGCAGGGCTCTCCTTCCTTCCGGGCGCAGCAGATGAAGGTTGCTTTCTGGCCATGGGGCTTGTGGTCACCGTAGAAGGCGCCGACAAACCGATGGCATAGATCTGCCCAAGAGGATATGGAGTTGTCCGGCAAGTGCATGAGCCAGGATCTCGACGTTGGGCTTGAGCACCAGCTGGGAAGTAGTTGGCCAGATCTTGTCGTCTCGCCCTCCGCAGCTTGCACCGCGATGGTGTAGATGCTGAGGAATTCGACGGATGCGTCTTGCCGCTGCATTTCTCGCACGTCGGGCTTGAAATTCTTCTTGCTGGGCCACCGGTCTTGCCGCAGCTCACGAAAGTGAACGCAGGGCAACCTACCGTGATATGGCAAGCCGCCTGGTTCTTCGGGCGCATGCATGTCGACAGAGGCCCAGCCGCTGGTCGGATTGACCTCGCGCTTTTCTTCGGCGCGCCGATGCGAAGTTCGAAGGCCATCTTGCCGTCGTTCGTGAAGAACTTGGCGCTGATCGCGACGAGCTCGTGGATCCAATGACGCGGTGGAGTCGCTGCCGAGGTGGATCCGGCGAAGTCGGGCGATCTTGGCCTTCGGGCGGAGAGTGCATGGTGGTTGCACCTTCACCGGTCTCTGCCGCCACCGCTCGTGTTTGGCAGTCCCGCCGCTGGCAAAGCCGATGAGACTTCGAATAGTGGCCTCCATTCATCGACCTTGTCGGCCGTTGGAGGGTAATCCAGAGCGCTTGAGCCCTCGCCAAAGCTTCGCCGGAGTGGTGGGTGGCGATGGCGAACGACGCGAGGAGCGGATATGCTCGGACTTCTAACTATGTTAGAAGGAGCAAGATCTCGCCCAGCGACCGTGCCGCTTTCGCGCCAAAGATGTTGGCGCGCATGCTGGTCTTGAGCATCCCGAGATCCACCAGCTCGATCTTGCTCCAACGAGCGTATGGCATTGTGAATGCCATGACGCTGTCGGTCCCGCGCCTCCTGAGACGGGCGCGGTGCATCTACGGACGCCGAGGTCTGCGTAGCCTTGTCCTTGGACTTGGCAGCACCGTGGGCTCCCCCGTCGACGTCCATTCTTCCGCCGGTGTCTTCCCCACCACCCGTTTGCTCCGGTGGTGGTGGGTTCGACGCGGACGGAACATCTGTCGCCGAAGCCTTCTTCTTCGGTGGCATGTCGATGAAGATGATGAAGATCTAGCTCGTGTGGATGCCGGATCAGGTTCACACAATCTCGACGCCCCTACAGCACGCCAAAGATGTCGGGAGGCTGATCTCGACCCACGAACACCTATGGGACCGGCGGACCGAGCCCCTTTCGGTTCGGGGGCGGAGGTCGCACGAAGAGCAGATCGAGGCGAGGCACACGAGCAGTTTACCCAGCTTCGGAGCTCTCCGGAGAGCTAACACTCCTACTGCTGCATGTCTGAGTGTATTGGGTTCTTGCTCAGGAGCGATGAGTGCTATAGTACACACAAGATGCTAACGAGACCGAGCGTGAGAGTCCAGCCCCTCGAACCTTTCGAACCCCCTCTACGTTGCGCATGGGCCTCCTTTTATATGCTAAAGGGGTCTCCGACAGGTGGCAACGTAGGCAAGGGTAAAAATGGAAAAGGAGTGGTTGGTACAGCTACTGCATAAAGGTATGTTGTTTCATACCTAACCCTGACGGCAGGGGACAAAGGCATTAAATGCCCGTCTACGTCGCCCTAACAGTGCAAACAGGGACCGTCAGGGGTGCCACCGCTTGCCACGATGGCAATCTTGCCACGCGCCGCTTGCCACCGCGCTCCGCTGGCCGTCAGACGGGTTTTCCGCCACGCTGGCGCTACCGAAAGGTCCTGTATGGCGACACGTTAGTGGACGTGCTGGAGCGCAGGTACAGAGTGGCGGTCTGCCGCGGCAAGCGCCTTGCCACGGTTGTTGTCTTGTCGCGTCCGGAAGCTTGTCGCTCACCGGGCCTTCCCGGCAAGCTCCTCTTGTCGGGGCCTTGTCTCCTTGGCTTGAATACTTTGTTCTTGAATGGCTCCAAAGGAACCACGGAGGACCTTGGCGGTCACCCGGTAAGCCTTGCCGCGGAGGGCTGCAACTGCCCGTGCACAAGTTCGGGATACTAGGGTACCCCTACTCTAGTACACCGACATTTTTTTTTCAATTTTTGTTTCAAATTTTTTCTTAATCTCATATCACTATGGCTTAATCTTGGGTCAATATGCTTAAACTCAGGTCAAATCGCACTCCATGGTCAAACTTCCCGAAAGGTCACCCATCCACACACTACTCCAGCCCAAGCACGCTTAACTTTAGAGTTCTATCCAACACCAAAGAACCACTTCATGTGCACTTGCCGATATATCTAGCATATCAATCCTATTATACCTTGTTGATGTCTAGGACTTTGTTCATGTTCATGACTATGATGAAATTTTGAAAAATATTTCAAACTTCCCGGTCATATTACGTATCATTTTTTGAAAAACAATTCAAAAAAATTCAAAACCAATTTTTTTTCTATTACTAGTGGCGCACCACATCCATGGTGCGCCACTAGTAAGTTTGAAATTGAATTTATTTGCCTCTAGATCTTGAAAGCCCCGTAACTTTTTTTCTGTTAGGTTTTTGGGGATTTTGAAAATGTTTAATGGGGTTCCCCCCATTAAATTTGGTTGTAACTTTTCGAGTAGATGATTTTTCATATAAAAAACTTTTTAATCCGAGTTCGTATGCAAAAGTTATGGCCATTTTACAAATTTCCAGAGAGATTTTGCAGATAAAGTCGAAATTCATATATGTAAATTTTCCCAACAACTAGACAACATATCACATGGGAAACTTATTTTCTTTTATTTTTTTGACATTTCATCATTTTCTTTTATTTTTTTTAAAACTGAAAAGGCAGTCCACAGGGGGGGGGTGCATTCGAGAACTTTTGGGCCAAGTTAGTAATGGCGCACCGTGGTGCACCATTACTAGTTTTGAAAAAAAAAGAAGAAAAATTGAATTTTATTTTTGAAAAAAACTTAGTAATGGTGCACCTATGGACAGTGCACCATTACTAGTTAAAACTAGTAATGGCGCACTGTCCACAGGTGCGCCATTACTAACAAATTTTTTTTATTCTTTTTATTTTTTTTCAAAACTACTAATGGCGCACGGTGGGTGTGGTCCGCCATTACTATGTCAACTAGTAATGGCGCACCACTCCCACGGTGCGCCATTAGTAGTTTTGAAAAAATTAAATTTTTTTTTACTAATGGCGCACCGTGGGATGTGGTGCGCCATTAGTATTTGCACACTAATGGTGCACCAACACATGGTGCGCCATTAGTATTTACTAATGGCGCACCACATGTACATTGCGCCATTAGTGTCCATCCCATCTATAGCCCTTTTCCTAGTAGTGACCAGGTAGCACGGTTTAAAAGTTTGGCACAAAAATGATATAGCCGATCAGGCTAGGAATGTCGTGATGGAGTATTAAGCTCCTCAACAACAAAGTAGTAAAAGGTACTGAATTGTAGTACAGATTCTATTCACTAATCGGCGTTCTCGATTGACGACAACCCAGAACCCGTGGAGTGATTATGACGGGGAAAGGTACTACTTCATTAGAAATTCATAAGATGAAGTGCAATGGGTTGATATCCTCGAGATACCAGGGGTAATACTCAAAGGTGGATCATAATAGAGGTTGGGAAGGCGTACTGATCTGCAAAAGGCAAGTACTTTAACTTGTCCGAGAAATAGAATCAAGGAGAAAATATGGTCGGAACCACGATTGCATAGGATCAATTCAGATATACCAGATGAAATTATATCAATGAAATAGTTATTATTACAAGAAGCTTCTATGGTAGGATCTACATCATGTCCATGGGCATGAACACAATGTTCAAGGTCGACTCCCACTTCTTCAATGTATAACCTTCCATTCACCTCTCACTTTCGAAGAAGTGGTAGTGTTGAAATTTTATCTAGCAAGATACTAGAAGAGTATGGCTCGTGAAAACTTTCGAGTTCATACATATTAAGGAAGGCATAGGTTCAACCCGTCAGGGTATCATGGAAACATATACCACAAGCTTCAATAGTAAATACCACCAGCTCGAAAACAGAGCATGGTTGAGAAAACAGGGGATACAATTTACCAAAGGCTTTATATATCCGTGGAAAGGGTCACAAGGTTATTTGAATATGAAGGACACTATCGGATAATAATCCAACAAGAGGTCTGGTGGTCTACAACGGAGCTGATGTGAGTATCGGTACTCTATCAAAGGAAGAAGAAATGCAAGTGCATCGTATTATAGTAACAACTAACTAACTCAAAGCTTAAATGCAAAGGAATTATGAATTCCAAGACAAGGGATCAGAAGCAATGGTTTGATTAGGGATGGATAAGGTGAATAGCCTTAGGGGTACCATCGATGGCAATTTGACTGGTCGAGATCCAGCTCATGTCTAGAGTGACGTCTGAATTGGAAGGATAAATTCCAAGGAACAACTGCGGATTGTGTGCATTCACACACAGGTTGAATCAAAAGGATCAGAATGACAATCACAAAGGTTTTTAAAGTAAATTGCTAGACCAAAGGAATTAACCGGGATGCAAGTATGCAAGAATTCCGAGAACAACAGGCTGTTGAGGATTTTCGAAAGATAAAATAGTATTTCAACGTCTTTTGCGGAACACAAGAACAAGTGGGAATGAGTGGATACTCAATAAGTGCGAGGAATTATCCGTATGGGTATTTCTGCGGCAAGGAACTACAAGGCAGTGGTACAAGGGATTTTTAAGAGTCGGAGAGCAATTCGATGCATCTTGTAATAACAAGAGAAACTCAGAGTAATTGTATGAACACCAAGTGTATGTCATTATCCATATGGATACATCGGTAATAGGGAATTGAAAAGGCAGAGGGCACAAGGGTCTCGGGAATGATCGAAGAGTATCTTCAAAATCTTCTGGTGCAGTAGGCGATCATCTGTGATAAGGGGCTCTCCGGGAGAAATAGTTACGAGAACCTAGAGTCAGATTGAGTAAAATCATTTAACCCGAATAGAAGAGATATCTGAGTCCCAGAGTAAGGATCGAGGAGTTAAAGATCCTAATACCACCCAATGGCGACGAGGGCCCATGGGCGGCACAACCATGTTAGCAAAACAGTTTTCATCGACTAGACTCAACTTCGGCCAATGAGTGTGGAAGGGGGATTCCGATAGGCAGTCGGCTATGATACCAACTTGTGACGCCCCTGATTCAATCATACACTAATCATACACGCAAACGTGTACGATCATGATCAGGGACTCACGGGAAGATATCACAACACAACTCTAAAAATAAAATAAGTCATACAAGCATCATAATAACAGCCAGGGGCTTCGAGGGCTCGAATACAAGAGCTCGATCATAGACGAGTCAGCGGAAGCAACAATATCTAAGTACAGACATAAGTTAAACAAGTTTGCCTTAAGAAGGCTAACACAAAATGGGATACAGATCGAAAGAGATGCAGGCCTCCTGCCTGGGATCATCCTAAACTACTCCTGGTCGTCATCAGCGGCCTACTCGTAGTAGTAGGCACCTCCAGTGTAGTAGGAGTCATCGTCGACGGTGGCGTCTGGCTCCTGGGCTCCAGCATCTGGTTGCGACAACCAGGTAGAATGGAAAGGGGGAAAAGAGGGAGAAAAGCAACCATGAGTACTCATCCAAAGTACTCGCAAGCAAGGATCTACACTACATATGCATGGGTATCTGTGTAAAGGGGCAATATCGGTGGACTGAACTGCGGAATGCCAGAATAAGAGGGGGATAGCTAGTCCTGTCGAAGACTACGCTTCTGGCAGCCTCCATCTTGCAGCATGTAGAAGAGAGTAGATGGTAAGTTCACCAAGTAGCATCACATAGCATAATCCTACCAAACGATCCTCTCCTCTTCGACCTGTGAGAGAGAAATCACCGGGTTGTATCTGGCACTTGGAAGGGTGTGTTTTATTAAGTATCCGCTTCTAGTTGTCATAAGGTCAAGGTACAACTCCAAGTCGTCCTGTCACCGAAGATCACGGCTATTCGAATAGATAAACTTCCCTGCAGGGGTGCACCACATAACCCAACATGCTCGATCCCATTTGGCCGGACACACTTTCCTAGGTCATGCCGGCCTCGGAGGATCAACACGTCGCGGCCCTACCTATTTACAACAGTGAGGTCAGCACGCTGGTCTAAATCCTATGGTGCAGGGGTCTGGGCCCATCGCCCATTGAACACCTGCATGTTGCGAGGGCAGCCGGAAGCAGACCTCGCCTAGCAGCCGTTCCAGTCCAATCCGGCGTGCGCCGCTCAGTCGCTGACGTCATGAAGGCTTCGGCTGATACCATGACGCCTAGTGCCCATAACTGTTCCCGCATAGTTGGTTAGTGCATATAGGCCAGTGGCCAGACTCAGATCAAATACCAAGATCTCGTTAAGCGTGTTATTATGAAGTAACCACGAACGCCGACCAGGGCCAGGCCCACCTCTCTCCTAGGTGGTCTCACCCTGCCCTGTCGCTCCGCCACAAAGTAACAGTCGGGTGCCGTCGAGAACCCAGGCCCACCTCTTCCGGGATGGAGCCACCTGCCCCTTTAGCCCCCATCTCCGAACAGTATCATAAGTAATGTATCAATATAAAGTATATAGCATATGCCCGTGATCACCTCCCGAGTGATCATGGCCCAGTAGTATACCATGGCAGACGGACAAGAATGTAGGGCCACTGATGGGATGCAAGCATCCTATACTAAGCATTTAGGATTGCAGGTAAGGGTAACAATTGTAGCAACAATGACAGGCTATGCAGCAGAATAGGATTAATGGAAAGCAGTAACATGCTACACTACTCTAATGCAAGCATAGAGAGAAGAATATGCGATATCTGGTGATCAAGGGGGGGGGGCTTGCCTAGTTGCTCTGGCAAGAAGGGGTCGTCAACACCGTAGTCGTACTGGGTAGCGGCGACGTCGGTCTCGGTGTCTAATAGAAAAGAGGTGCAAACATAAGCATGACGATGGATGACATGACAATGCGCCGTGCTAGGGGTGACCTAACACAGGGATAGGTGATACCAGCGAAGGTGGAAAACATCCGGGAAAGTATTCCCGGAGTTCCGCGTTTTCGGACAGACGGACAAGAGGGGGAAAGTCCCATGTTCACTATGCTAGGGATGTGTGGCTGACAAACGGACTGCATATTCGGATTCGTCTCGTCGTTCTGAGCAACTTTCATATATAAAACTCTTTCATCCTAGTTACAGTTTATTTTCTATTAATTTTCAAAGATTTAAACAAGTTCTGAAATTATTATTAATTCGAAAATAATGATTAAATGCTAGGTGCACCCAGCTTTGTGTACACAACAGTGTACACAGGGGATGACATGTGGGTCCAGTGGTGTCCTAGTTGACTTGTCAAAGTCTGACTGCTCAACAGGGGGTGGGCCCTCTTGTCATAGACTAGGTTTAGTTAATTAAATCCCGTTTCAACTAATCCAGTGATTATACTAATTAATCCTAGTTAATTAAGTTAATTGATTACCTAATTGATTTTATTATTATTTTTTATTTTGAAACCTCTTTTTTTACAGGGGACCGGGCACCACGTGCAAGTGGCCTAGAGGCCACCCGTGGCGGGCGCGTCAAACGGGCAGGCGAACCCGCCCGAACGGGCATGGGCGAAGGGGCGCGCCAGGTCGCCAGCGCCGGATGCCGGAGATGGTCATGGGTGCGAGCCGATGGCCATGGCCCGGCGAGCGGGCCGGGAGGGGATAGCGGCGCCCGGCAGTGGGCGGTGGTCGGCGGATGATGCCGGGCTCCAGCCAATGGCGGCGGTAAACGAGCGGGATGGCGCGGCAGTAGGGACGGAGCCAGGTGAGGCGAAGCGCCGCGCCGGAGCCACGGCAGCAGGCCGGGCGCGGGATGGCTGCAGGGACACGGCGAGCTCGAGCGGAGGCGGCAATGGCCAGAGCAGCAGCGAAGCGCGGCAGTGAGTGGGCGGCGCGGGCGCGCAATGAAGCAGAACTCATGTGTGGCCAAGACGGGGCTTCGGTCACGGTGACAACATCAGCAATAGCAGCGACGTGAGGCCATGGCACATCGGTGCGCGTGACAAGAGCAGCAACGGGACGAGGACACGCACAGGCGCCCGGGCACACGCTACAGCGCGGCCGTGGCGCCGTTGGGAGGCTTCTGGCGCAGCCGCGCCTGGGTGAGCGCGAAGCGCGCGTGAGCTCACGAGGGAGCAGACCTCCGAGCGCAGCCACGGGAGGATGCGGGAGATGGCTACGTCGCCGAATCATGGCAGAAAACAGTGGGGAATAGAGGAGGAGCTCACTGAGAGCCCAGGGATGAGCTCGGGGAAGCTGGGGCTAGTCGGGGCGGCGCGAACCTGTGTCAAGCAGTGGCGGCGACAGCCGGAGTAGACGGGGCGATGGCGATGATGCAGAGCGGCCCAGTTTGAGCCGATGCTCGTAGTAGATGCAGCAGACGATGGTGATCCTTCAGGTCATAATCCGGCGGCGCGAGGATCTCAGTGGCTACGGGGCAGCGAGGCAATGGCGGCGGCAGAGGTGGCCACGCGAGGGAGAGGAAGCAACAGCGCGAGGAGGAGAGGGAAAAAGGTCCTAGGGCTGCTAGGGTTCAGGGGAGGGGCTTCTTATCCCCAGAGGAGCCGTGGGATGGCCTCCAAGGCGCCACTGATGGCCCTGGCGGCCTGGATGGTCGCCACGACCCCCCTTTGGTGAACAGAGGAAGGGGGAGGCGCCTCGGATGGGCTGGGCCATCCATTAGGCTAGATGGGCCAAAGGTTTAGTAGTTTAGGTGATCTTCTTATTTTCATTTTTTGTGTTCTTTTCTTTTACATTTTTCTTTTAGTTACACATTATTATTTTTGTGTAGTAAAATATAACAATAGCCCCTAAAATAATGTTCCAGAATAACCCACTGCCATAAAAAGTTTAGTCCCTAAATAGAATAGTTTAACATTTTATTAATTATAAAAGGCATTTCATTAATTGTTTTCCTACTATTTTATTCATTTTGGAGCATTTAAAGCTTTTATAAAAGTGGGGTTTCTTCACCAAAATTACCTTTGCATTATTTGGCACAACTCGAACATTTTAGTTTTAAAGTTTGAAAACTTTTGTTGTTTGCCTAAATTTCTAATTTGAATTTGTATCGGTTTTGAACTAACGCGAGATTAACAACAGTAACCATGGTGATGTGGCATCATTAACGCAGGATTACTTTGGTAATTATCCGGGCGTCACGCACCAAGATGTATTTGGATTTGAAGGAACGAGTCAACCAGATTCTGGAGGATATGTAGAGAGCTTGTGCACTAGATTATGGATCTAGTTGGGATGACAATTTTCCCTACGCGGATTTCTCATACAACAATAGTTATCAAGCCAGTTTGAAGATGGCACCGTTCGAAGCCCTGTATGGATGAAGGTGCAGAACACCGTTGATGTGGAATGAAGTTGGAGACCACCAGTTGTTTTGACCGGATTTGATTAAGGAGTCTGAAGAGAAGGTTAAGATGATTTGAGATAGACTGAAGGTAGCTCAGCCCAAGTAGAAGAGTTATGCAGATTCGAAACGCAAGGAAGTAACCTATGAAATTGGGAACAGAGCATATCTGTGAGTGTCACCTCTACGAGGACTAAAACATTTTGGAGTTAAGGGAAAGTTAGCCCCGAGATTTGTAGGACCATACCGAATTTTGGAACGTATGGGAGAGGTTGCCTACAAGTTGGAGTTACCTGAAGGACTGTCAGGAGTTCATGATGTGTTTCATGTTTCACAGTTGAAGAAGTGTCATGCTTTGAGATGGCCGATATACCACTAAGAGATACAAAGGCCCTTTGGAAGCGATCTGGTTGGATGGTGATCCGACCTATGAGGAGAAGCCAGTCAGGATTCTTGAATTTGCCAGCCGAGTCACCCGCAGCAAGGTTATCAAGTTTTGCAAAGTTCAGTGGAGCCACCATACCGAGGATGAAGCCACCTGGGAACGAGAGGATGATCTTCGCAAAGACCACCCACACCTATTTTCTATCCAACCTGAATCTCGAGGACGAGATTCATCTTAAGGGGGTAGATTTGTAACATCCCAACTTTTCAATTTGGAATGTTATACATAGATCATTCATGCATATCATATTTTATTGCATATTCGTTTTGCGATCCTCGAAATTCTAGGCAACTAAAGGACCCTCGGAGAGAGTTGGCGATTTCACTGTTTTCATATTTGAATTTTATAAAATATCGAAACGAGGATCAATTTGTTTTTTTATTTTTCTCTCCAAAGACATTTCATATAAAAAAATATGAGAGGGGATAATACGACTTCCCCAAAACCAACGAAATATTGGAGGAAAATATTTAAAAAACAAATAAATATTTTATTTGGGATTTTATTGCCATTTTATTTGCATAGGAAAAATATGCGTTTCTCAAAATTGCATTTTAGGCCCATATAAATGTACACCTTGTCCGGTAGATTTTTAGAGGACGGGGAAAATTTATTTAGAGATTTTTGGCATCCGTTTAGTATTTATTTTTGGTGTTTTTCTGCGCAGAATTTATTTAAACAAAAATTCCGCCGGTCCGAACTGGGCCGAGGCTAGCTAGTCATGTGTGCATCATGTTTAAATTCCATTTAAATTTGAAATGAGGATTTGTGAAACCCTCAGAATCATTTCTGGAAATGACCCAGATAAAAATTGCTCCAAAAAGATCCAAGAAAATGTTCATGTTGCTCTCTGAAAATATTGGGCAGAGATAAAAATCAAACCAATATTTTTAGGAGCTCATAAGTATTTATTTTGGGCATTTGGAATTAATGCGTAACTATTTGCATTGGATATATATATGTTTTATATATATAATATATGTCCAAAAATTATGCCATTGGTTCAGGCGCTCTGGAATAATATAACTAGCTCCTATAAAAATTGGCATACGAAAATAAAATGATTTAGTATTTTTATTAAATCAAAACAAATGTCAGAAAATAGAAAAGTTAAACAAAAAAGGAAAAAGCTTACCTGGCCGACTTACAAGGCCGGCTCCAGGCTTGCCCAAAGATCAGGCGGCTTCGGCTGCCCACCGGGCCAGCCCAGCCCACCTGTCCCCTCCCTGCCGTCCTCCTCCCTTGAGGAGGGCAGGGCGTGCCCGGGACGTGCACCGCCGCGTCGCGCCACCTCCTCCCTCCCTGCCTGCCTGTCCCTCCGCCGATGCATCTGGACGACGCCATGCGCCCCCCGGACCCGCTCACTCTCCCCAGTCCTGTCCTCTCCTCTCCCTAGCTCTCTCTCTCTCACGGCCGAGCGCCACCGTCGCCACCGGCCACGATTGCCGTAGCCACCCCTCCCCCTAGCCTCTCCGACACGCGCAGGAGCTCCGCCTCCTCGTTCTGAAGCTCTCCGCCGAGCCACGCAAGCCGGAGCGCCCTGGAACGCCGCAAACATCGTCATCTTCGACCCACGGCCACCGAGATCGCCGGCGACCTTACGTCGTCACCAAATTTCTCCCCGAGCTCGCCGACCGCCTCGTCCGAACCGCCATGAGCTTCTACGCCGTCCCCCTCTCTCCGTTCCTACGTTCTCGCACCGTAGTTCCCGTTCTCCACCATGGCCGAAGCTCGCCTCCGCTCGAGCTTGCCGCCGGCGTGGCCACCGTCACCTAGAGCCGCAGCCGAAGGCCGCCCGTGCTTAGCACGTTCCCAGGAGTCTACCGCGACCACCTGTGGCTCCTGCCGCTCCCTGCAACGTCGATTCGTTCGATGCCCGAACGCCGGCCACCGCACTTGCCATCACCGCCATCGTTTTTGGCCACCTCCGGCGAAGCTGAGGGCACCACCCAACGCGCGCGAGCTCCAGCTACTCGTGGATGGGCTCCGCCGTTGGTTTGGTCGCCGGAGAAGCAATCCCGAGCACCACCGCCGCGCATGACCTCGCCGGCGACCAGCCGTCGGTAGGTTTGACCCCAGTTGACCGGGGGTTTGACTCCCATGACTTACTGACGTGGGCCCAGGCCCCTAATTAATCTAGATTTAGGATTAAGTTAGTGCTAACTAACCCTGTTAATTAGCCTAGAAACTGACGTGCGGGACCCACAGGTTAGGGTTGACCTGGACCGTCGCCTTTGACCTGCTGATGTCACACTGACGTCAGGCTGACGTAGTAACTCTTTTTCTGGATTTATTCTTTTCAGGAAATTCCAGAAAATAGCCAAAATTTCTAAAAATCATAGAAATTAATCTGTAACTCCAAATGAAATAAGTTATATATGAAAAATGATCAGAAAAATCCAATCTCTCCATCTGTACCATTTTCATGCATGTTTAAACAACTTATACCTGCTGATCAGGTCAAATCAATTAAATGGCGTTTGAATTTCACATATGAAGTTTGAATTTGAACATAGGGTTCAAACCAACTCCATTTAACATGCTGCTAGTTGCATTAGCTCAAAACACATTCATATTGCCATCTCACATTCATGCATCATATTTCGCATTGCATTGATTGTGTTCTTCCTTGTTTGCCGGTGTTTGCCCCCTCTTAGTAGAGGACGTACCGACGATGAGTTCGATGACACCGATGAAGAACTATATTATATTCAGAAGTGCCAGGCAAGCAAAACCCCCTTGTTCATTCCGATATAATCCCACTCTCTCGCTCCTGCTCTCTTTTCTTGCATTAGGACAACAATGATTCATACATTATTTGTCATGTAGCTGAACCCCTTTATCCTCTGCATGACCTGTCATTCCACAAGAAATAGATGAAACCCACTAGCATGAGTAGGAGTTGTTTGAGCCTGTTGTGCCTACTCATTCATGCTTGTTTGTCATGCCTGCCATCGCTTAGAGTTGAGTCAGTCCGATTCATCGGGAATGAATCGGAGGTGTGTAAACATGTCCTACTGTTGAGAGCTAAGTGTGTGAACACGATTTGGTAAAGGTAGCGGTGAGAGGCCATGTAGGAGTACATGGTGGGTTGTCTCATTGAAACCGTAGTCAGGAACTGAGTTCTGTGTTTGTGATCCATGAACAGTTACTACCACACATTGGGTTCCGGTAACTCGACCCCTCTCGACTTATTAATCAACATGATCTCTGTCCAGGAGTTTTTTTTGAGGAACCGGGACAGTGGGAGAGGCTCCCACTGTCATATATATTATATTATATAATGTACAAAATTACAAGGCTGCAATTACAACATGTACATCTTCCACTACATTTTGTAGTGGATTAGAGAATAACTAAGAAGGTAGAACTAATCAGTAGGTAGGGAGTCTAAAAGTAGGAAGATAAACTCTTTCTTATTATCTTTAACCCTATAGGAGACTAAAGTCCTCCTTGAATCTGCCCAGCCAAGAGTGATAGGATGGGTTTATATCTCTGAAAAGTGTATTGTTCGTTTCTTTCCAAAGGCTCCAGGATGCTTGAAGGATGATCTCCAGGAACAAAGGCCTGCCCCAATTGATTTTAGCTTGTTCTAACCAGGACAATCTAGTGGCCCGATCACCAGGGTCTAGCCCAAAGGTCGCCCAGCAGGTTCTGCTAAATGGGCAAGTGAGGATCATGTGGTCAATGTCTTCTTCTTTTTGGCCACAAAGGTGCGATTGAGGCTATTACCAATGTTATAATGCCTTCTCTTCAGCATGTTACGGGTGTTCAACCTATCAGATAGCATGAGCCACCCAAAGACCTTGATTTTACCAGTAACCCTAGATTTCCATAGCTAGTTGTATGTTTTGTGGGCCTTCATATCCTAAAGTAAAATTTGTAATATTTGCTGGCCGAAAATTCTCTTCCTTTCCAAGGGTAAGTCCAGCTATTATTTGCATTCTGGCCGTTTTCTAGCATAATGTCTGTCACCAAGTTTTGTAAATCTCTGTCCAGGAGTTGGAACTAGTTTCTGGTGTTTGTAGGTAGTGTTAGTAGTCTACCAAGTGGCACCCGGTACAGGTGGGCTTGGGACAGACTAGGCATCATGGCACGGTGTACCAAGCGTAGAACCACCCGTCGAGGTGGGCTTGGGAACCCTGCACACATCGTTTGGGGCCGTGAGCGACAATCCGGCCGGATCTCCTTGCGGATGGAACCCGAGTAGGCGATAAACCTGGACTAGAGACTTGTGTGGTTAGTCAGGTCGTGGCCGACTTCCTCGCCAGGCTTCCGCTTGAAGGTTGCCGAGATACACGAGGTGTACATGGCGGTAAATGGCGAGAGCGTGTGTGAAGAAGTACACCCCTGCAGGGTTAATATGATCTATTCGAATAGCCGTGTCCGCGGTAAAGGACTTCTGGGTTGCCTGTATAGTTCATAGACAAGTGAAAGTGGATACTCTAAAATACGCAAGATAAGCGTGATTGCCATGGATGGCGTTCTCGTAGGGAGACGGGAGCTGACCCATAGTGGTGTAATTATATGATGAATATGTGGACTCGTGTGCGCCACCTCAAAAGAGTTACTTGCAGTCGTAGTTCAGGATAGCCACCGAGTCAAAGCTGGCTTGCTGCAGTTAAACTCCACCACCCCTTTGTTGATAATGATGCATATGTAGCTAGTTCTGATGTAAGTCTTGCTGGGTACATTTGTACTCACGTTTGCCTATTTTATGTTTTGCAGAGAGATGTCAGTCTTGCTAGTAGTTCCGTGTGGACTTCGACGTTTAGCTTGTTACCTCAGCTACGATCTTGTGCCCTCGGCAGGATCTGGTAGATAGTCAGGCTTCTCAGCCTTTTTCATTTATAGTTGTCTGTACTCACACATGTTAAGCTTCCGCATGTGCTTGTTGCTTGTATGCTCTGTATGTTGGGTCATGAGACCCATGTTTGTAATATCTCGCTCCTCGGAGCCTAATGAATAAATACTTGAGTCGTAGAGTTATGTTGTGATGCCATGTTGTATTTACACAAATCGAACATATTGTGTGTATGTTTGAAATGCTTGGTATGTGTGGGATCCGACAATCTAGTTGTTTATCCTTGGCAGCCTCTCTTATGGGGAAATGTAGTCTAGTGCTTCCTTGAGCCATAGTAGTCCACTACAGCCCGGTTCACCGGAGTCCTGCTAGCCCAAAGACTACCGCCAGACGCTGACCGGCCGACATGTGTTTCACTTCGTTCTCGTGGTTCGTCCCTTCGGGAAATGTCACGTGGTGACATCCGGAATCCTGCCTAGCTCGCTACATCCGGGTTCCCGGAGTCCTGTTAGCCCAGTGCTACAGCCCGGATTCACACGCCGCTGACCGACATGCTCGAAGTTGATTCATGTATGCCTGTCCCCATGGGTTAGTGCCGCTTTGGGTTCACGACTAGCCATGTCGGCCCGGGTTCTCTGTCATATGGATGCTAGCGATACTATCATATACGTGAGCCAAAAGGCGCAAACGGTCCCGGGCCATGGTAAGGCGACACCAATGGGAATACCGTGCGTGAGGCCGCAAAGTGATATGAGGTGTTACCGGCTTGATCAATGTGACTTGGAATCGGGTCCCGACAGCTTTGGTATCGAGCCTGACTGCTCAGAGGTTTACCAAGCCAAACCGGGTCAAGTTGTGTCTAGAAATGCTTTAGTTATGTAAGGGAATTGATTGTGGAAGGGAACGTAAGGCTCTTTTTACTCCTTTACCCTATGGCCTTATGATCTGAGTCATCCTCTTCTCTTCTACGGGGATTAAGAACTAGTCTTCTCATCTTTCTATCAGGATGACGTGTTACTAATCCATAGACTTATATGATTGATGGTTTCAAGCTTCATTTCAGTTCCTACTACTTCCGTATGTTAACTGTTGATGTCGAACCCTTGATATTGTGCTTCTTAGTGGTTATGCCACCATTTTTGTAGCATGTCTCAAATCTTTTCTGAGAAATTACAGCCGTTATGTTGTCCGAGTCATCCCAGATTTCTAAATAGTCTGATGCATTTGCAAATCCCTTCTCCCCATTTCTAATGTTCATTTGGGCCAGATTAATCACACAAATTAGTATGTTGAGGTACTCTGCTGCCTCGACATATATGTTGGAGTTATTATTATGACCCTAGGTGTTTTAGGGAGTCACCTAGTAAACTAGCCATGTTTTGTGTTTTCCGTGTGGTGATTCTAGCCGTCATTCCCGAAAGCATCCCGTGATGCTATCTAGTAGTAGGTATTCTACTCCGGGGTTTTGAACCCAAAAATTCACCCTACTTACCTCATGTTGATAGTGTTGATCGCACCTTTAGGTTATTAGTAACTTTTGTGATAGTCCTCGAGGTCCGTGGTATTCCCTTCTTCCAAATACCATGACCCATTTTGGCAGAAGTTCTCTTGAACCGAAAGATCACAACAAGAGTGCTCTCAATGAGTTTCCTATCCTATGTTGTGATTCTGCCAGTTCTACCTTTCTACATGAGTTATCTGGAAGAAACCTGTTGAACTTGGTTCGTCATACTAATCCATGCATCCACAACTCAAAAGTTATATGTTCCTTTGAGTTGTCCCCCTTCAGTTGTATTCCGACCTTCGTCTATCAATTGATAGTCAGGAGTAATTGTGCATCCATGTTATCGATGACTAGTATTCTTGTGGTCCGTCAAGCCATTCTATTCCGGAATGGCTAGGAGAAACAAACTCCAGTACCTCATCCATATATAGGATTGGGTCAAAGTAGTTGTATTCCGCAGGTCAAAATGCCAATCCAGCTTTTGATTCTGTTCCACCCTGAAGTATGGCCCTCTTTATGTCAAGAATATCATAGGAATTGCACAACCTCCTATGAACCCTTGACGTAGTGATACTTCTCACCATCATTATTCATTCCTCGGTTCCGTGTTGTTGTAACCGGAATGCCGACAAGTGAATTGTGGTGTGTGAAATCGATACGCCTAGCAACCCCCTTGCTTGGTAGTTAATGGACAATATTCTCATTCTTAGCGCATTGGTTATTAAATCATCATCCTAAGATTGATCATGCTACCTAGTCCTTATTTCTGGTGCACACTTAGATCAATGAGTTAGGATTGTGCCAATCCCTTGCTTATTTGATCATATCGCCTTGCCCTGAAAAGCAAGATTGTTCTCGAGCTTAGTAACATATCGGTGGTTCGTGATTTTTCGAATATCTTCTCGGAAGTATTACCAGGTTGTCCCCTGACTGTTATGTTGAGCTCGTGATCAAGTTGGTTTCTTGTGAACCACCCTTTCTCCAAGAATCTGTGTTGGATACCCCTGAGCCAGTTGGTTGAGCTAAACAACAACTTGGAGAGTTGGAAGATAAAAGCTTATCCGACTTAGTTCATCACTAAGGGATATCCTTGAGTGTGCGTGTGTACTGAAGAAAGATGATATCTTCATCGATTGTTCCTCGTGATCGGTTGTTGAATCTATAGTCTCGTCCAAACCTTGACTTGAGTATGGGCTATAGTCAAGTCAAATCAGAACCAACGATGTTCGTAGTGTTGTCTTACTCGTGGTTGATCCCTCGAGCATACACCATTACATCTTTTGGTCTGACCAATACTATCACATTGTTCACATGATGGTGGAAGTCCAGTGATATGGAAATTCCGATGAGTTACTGTTGAGCCCATCAGCAGCATTTTGTCTCCCCCATGATTCATGTTGAACATCAAGTTAGTGTTGGAAACTTTTGTAAGCAATGCCTTCATGTTCCGTTCATGAAGCTTACGCTTGGATGGAAGAAGTGACTTCCTCGAATTCATGTGCATTTGGTGCAAGTTGCCGCCGTGAGTTCGAGAAAGGTTGTTTTTGTTTCCTCTGGTACCATTCCAAGTCAGTCATGCATGTGCGAAGTATTATATGGTCTGATAGACTGATCATCTTCATTCCATATGAATTTCCTAGCACACCAAGCCACTAACTGATTTTTTCAAGGAGAATAAGTTCCTTCTTAAGAGCATGCCTTATGCAAGGACTTCGTTATCCCTGATGATGGTTCCCCACCTGAACTCGGTAGTGTTTTGTTGTAAGACTACCATGTGGTCATGCTTGTCTGGGACAGCATGTTCACATGTGTTTAGCAGAACCAGCTCATGTTTTGGAGCTTGCTATCGTAGTTCATCTCCCAAGAATCTCGCAACGTCATCTCGTCGACTTGTGTTGCAACCTTTCTTTTTCAGACATGTAAGTCTGAAGTATCCTGTTTCTAACCAGATCTGAATCTCAGGCAGATATGATGGTTGGAACATTCTCAACATTTGCATTTTGTTCCCAGCTTGCACCGTCTTTGTGCCATTTCACTATGGGCTGCCTTCTTAGTAATTCTTGTTTAGGATCATCTTAAAAGTGTTCCTACCATGGGTCCCATCCATTTCGGCGATAAGAAAAATCATCCATTGTGTTGTCTTCAATAAGGTAGTCCACATCATCCATTCGAATCCGATATGCCATTTCTTCGAATTCCTTCAAATGATGATTGCCTTAGGCTGGTATAAAGAGTTTCAATGATCTAGATATCAAAAGTAATTCTTTTTGCCACCTAAGGGAATAGTTCTTCGAGTCACCTCCCCTGAGGTGCCCCGTTTTGGAATCATGGCAATTTCCCTCGCTACTTTGAAACCCTCGTCAAATTGTTTCTTCTGTCGCTCCTGATGCATGTTTTGCCTCTCAGCTCCAGAGATGGTGATCATGTCAACGTTCCTATGAAGTGTAACCTAGATCGTGAAGACCGTGTTAGTTTGTGCCCCCTCTGTCTTCTTACCTCACGTCTTGAATCTCAGGACGAGATTCTTGTTTAGTGGGGGCGAGTTGTCACATCCCTAGTTCTGGTACGACGTAGACTAGCTAGTCTTGTGTGCATCATGTTTAAATTCCATTTAAATTTGACATGAGGATTTGTCAAACCCTCAGAATCATTTCTGGAAATGACCCAGATAAAAATTGCTCCAAAAAGATCCAAGAAAATGTTCATGTTGCTCTCTGAAAATATTGGGCAGAGATAAAAATCAAACCAATATTTTTAGGAGCTCATAAGTATTTATTTTGGGCATTTGGAATTAATGCATAACTATTTGCATTGGATATATATATATGTTATATATATAATATATGTCCAAAAATTATGCCATTTGTTCAGGAGCTCTGGAATAATATAACTAGCTCCTATAAAAATTGGCATAAGAAAATAAAATGATTTAGTATTTTTATTAAATCAAAACAAATGTAAGAAAATAGAAAAGTTAAACAAAAAAAGGAAAAAGCTTACCTGGGCCGACTTACCTGCGGCCAGCTCCTGTGCTGGCTCAAAGATCTTCGGCCGGCCCAAATGGCCAGCCCAGCCCCACCGTCCCCCCTCCCATGTCATCTTCCTCCCGCCAGGAGGACGGGCGCGTGCCCGACGCGCGCACCGCCGTGTCGCGCCACCTCCTCCCTCCCTGCATGCCTGTCCCTCCGCCAATGCGTCTGGACGACGCCACGCGCCCCAAGACCCGCTCACTCTCCCCAGTCCTCTCCTCTCCTCTCCCTAGCTCTCTCTCTCTCTCTCTCACGGCCGAGCGCCACCGTTGCCGTAGCCACCCCTCCCCCTCGCCTCTCCGACACGCGCAGTAGCTCTGCCTCCTCGTTCTGAAGCTCTCCGCCGAGCCACGCAAGCCGGAGCGCCCTGGAACACCGTCAACATCGTCATCTTCAACCCACGGCCATCAAGATCGCCGGCGACCTTACGTCGTCACCAGCCCCTCCCCGAGCTCGCCGACCGCCTCGTCCTAACCGCCGTGAGCTTCTACGCCGTCCCCCTCTCTTCGTTCCTCCGTTCTCACGCCGTAGCTCCCGTTCTCCACCATGGCCGAAGCTCGCCTCCGCTCGAGCTTGCCGCCGGTGTGGCCACCGTCACCTAGAGCCGCAGCCGAGCGCGCCGCCGTCCTTAGCACGTTCCCAGGAGTCTACCGCGACCACCCGCGGCTCCTGCCGCTCCTTGAAACATCGATTCGTTCGACGCCCGAATGCCGGCCGCCGCACTTGCCATCGCCGCCGTCGTTTTAGGCCACCTCCAGCGAAGCTGAGGGCACCACCCGACGTGCGCGAGCTCCAGCTACTCGTGGATGGGCTCCGCCGTTGGTTTGGTCGCCGGAGAAGCAATCCCGAGCACCACCGCCACGCATGACCTCGCCGGCGACAAATCGTCGGTAGGTTTGACCCCAGTTGACCGGGTGTTTGACTCCCATGACTTACTGACGTGGGCCCAGGCCCCTATTGAATCTAGATTTAGGATTAAGTTAGTGCTAACTAACCCTGTTAATTAGCCTAGAAACTGACGTGCGGGACCCATAGGTCAGGGTTGACCTGGACCGTCGCCTTTGACCTGCTGATGTCACACTGACGTCAGGCTGACGTAGTAAATCTTTTTCTGGATTTATTCTTTTCAGGAAATTCCAAAAATAGCCAAAATTTCTAAAAATCATAGAAATTAATCGGTAACTCCAAATGAAATAAGTTGTATATGAAAAATGATCAGAAAAATCCAATATCTCCATCTGTACCATTTTCATGCATGTTTAAACAACTTATACCTGCTGATCAGGTCAAATCAATTAAATGGCGTTTGAATTTCACATATGAAGTTTGAATTTGAACATAGGGTTCAAACCAACTCCATTTAACATGCTGCTAGTTGCATTAGCTCAAAACACATTCATATTGCCATCTCACATTCATGCATCATATTTCGCATTGCATTGATTGTGTTCTTCCTTGTTTGCCGGTGTTTGCCCCCTCTTAGTAGACGACGTACCGACGATGAGTTCGATGACACCGATGAAGAACTATATTATATTCAGAAGTGCCAGGCAAGCAAAACCCCCTTGTTCATTCCGATGTAATCCCACTCTCTCGCTCCTGCTCTCTTTTACTGCATTATGACAACAACGATTCATCTGTTACTTGCTGCGGTAGCTGAACCCCTTTATCCTCTGCATGACCTCTCATTCCAGAGTAAATAGATAAAACCCACTAGCATGAGTAGGAGTTGTTTGAGCCCTGTTGTGCCTACTCATTCATGCTTGTTTGTCATGCACGCCATCGCTTAGAGTTGAGTCAGGTCTGATTCATCGGGAATGAATCGGAGGTGTGTAAACATGTCCTACTGTTGAGAGCTAAGTGTGAACACGATTTGGTAAAGGTAGCGGTGAGAGGCCATGTAGGAGTACATGGTGGGTTGTCTCATTGAAACCGTCCTCAGGAACTGAGTTCTGTGTTTGTGCTCCATGAACAGTTACTACCACACATTGGGTTCCGGTAACTCGACCCCTCTCGACTTATTAATCAACATGATCTCTGTCCAGGAGTTGCAACTAGTTTCTGGTGTTTGTAGGTAGTGTTAGTGGTCTACCAAGTGGCACCCGGTACAAGTGGGCTTGGGACAGACTAGGCACCATGGCACGGTGTACCAAGCATAGAACCGCCCGTCGAGGTGGGCTTGGGAACCCTGCAAACATCGTTTTGGGCCGTGAGCGACACCCCGACCGGATCTCCTTGCAGATGGAACCCGAATAGGCGATAAACCTGGACTAGAGACTTGTGTGGTTAGTCAGGTCGTGGCCGACTCCCTCGCCAGGCTTCCGCTTGAAGGTTGTCGAGATACACGAGGTGTACATGGCGGTAAGTGGCGAGAGCGTGTGTGAAGAAGTACACCCCTGCAGGGTTAATATGATCTATTCGAATAGCCGTATCCGCGGTAAAGGACTTCTGGGTTGCCTGTACAGTTCATAGACAAGTGAAAGTGGATACTCTAAAATACGCAAGATAAGTGTGAGTGCTATGGATGGCGTTCTCGTAGGGAGACGGGAGCGGATCCATAGTGGTGTATTGATATGGTGAATATGTGGACTCGTGTGCGCCACCTCAAAAGAGTTACTTGCGGTCGTAGTTCAGGATAGCCACCGAGTCAAAGCTGGCTTGCTGCAGTTAAACTCCACCACCCCCTTTGTTGATAATGATGCATACGTAGCTAGTTCTGATGTAAGTCTTGCTGGGTACATTTGTACTCACGTTTGCCTATTTTATGTTTTGCAGAGAGATGTCAGTCTCGCTAGTAGTTTCGTGTGGTCTTCGACGTTTAGCTTGTTACCTCAGCTACGATCTTGTGCCCTCGGCAGGATCTGGTAGATAGTTAGGCTTCTCAGCCTTTTTCATTTATAGTTGTGTGTACTCAGACATGTTAAGTTTCCGCATGTACTTGTTGCTTGTATGCTCTGTATGTTGGGTCATGAGACCCATGTTTGTAATATCTGGCTCCTCGGAGCCTAATGAATAAATACTTGAGTCGTAGAGTTATGTTATGATGCCATGTTGTATTTACACATATCGAGCATATTGTGTGTATGTTTGAAATGCTTGGTATGTGTGGGATCCGACAATCTAGTTGTTTATCCTTGGCAGCCTCTCTTATGGGGAAATGTAGTATAGTACTTCCTTGAGCCATAGTAGTCCGCTACAGCCCAGTTCACCGGAGTCCTGCTAGCCCAAAGACTACCGCTCGTGACGCTTGATCGGACGGCATGTGTTTCACTTTGTTCTGTGGTTCATCCCTTCGGGAAATGTCACGCGGTAACATCCGAGTCCTCGCTTAGCTACAGCCCGGTTCCCGGAGTCCTGTTAGCCAGTGCTACAACCCGGATTCACACGCTGGCGACCGACATTCTCGAAGTTGATTCATGTATGCCTGTCCCCATGGGTTAGTGCCGCTTTGGGTTCACGACTAGCCATGTCGGCCCGGGTTCTCTGTCATATGGATGCTAGCGATACTATCATATACGTGAGCCAAAAGGCGCAAACGGTCCCAGACCATGGTAAGGCAACACCCGTGGGAATACCGTGCGTGAGGCCGCAAAGTGATATGAGGTGTTACCGGCTAGATCAATGTGACTTGGAATCGGAGTCCTGACATATTGCTTATGTATGTTATTGTTTGTTTGCGATAGAATTCCCGGAGTGTGAAGCGTGCTACTACAAGTCTCTAGGTTTTGCGAATCATCAGCACGGCAAATAACACATTGATCATACTCATTTCATACCCAGTTTTTATGCATTAGCCCCAATCCTCAGACACTGCATGATTAGGATGTGATTAACTTGTGGGTATTGGGAAGTAGTTGATGAGGTAGAACCTATTGCCCTGTTATTATCAAACCCTTGGGAGTTACTTCTACGTATTGCTTAGGTTGCTATGCTATGCTTGTAGACGTGGTTTGGGTGAGTGAATCCATGACAGATGTGAGGTTGTTAATTAATGGTTCAACTTAAGGTGGCAACTTTAATACACATCTGGGTGGATTGCTTGTTGGGCACCTGGAAAATCCAGTGTTGTCCTAGGATATACCGGAGTACCCGTGTGATAATCCTAAGGTCCGCCACCCAGGCTCAAAGGGAACTGAGATATTTCATGCTAGAAACTTCTGTGTGCAGCCACAAGCTATTATGGGCTCTAGGAAAGTTGAGTAAGTTGCGTGACCTCTTCCAGTGGTAGGCTAGCAGATGTAGAGGGATGTAGGTTGGTACTGTCTACCCGGGGTTAGAGTTAATGCTTTCGAAAGACTGTGTCTCGGTCATCCGTTTCTCAAACACCATGTAGTGCGAGAAATCCAACGGAGGCGATCGAGTCTTGTGGGGAAAAGTGCACAAACCTCTGCAGAGTGTACAAACTAATCATGATTAGTCGTGTCCCCGGTTATGGACATCTTGAGTATCTAGTACTTGGATTATCATATGTATCTCATCACTCTAATTTTATATTGTTGGGTTGATAATTACTTTTAATTGGGATTGAGTTGGAGGAACCTTCTCAATGATGTTTCAACTACCATGATAGTTAAAATAAAACTTATTCCTTTGTTGTAGGGAAAAATTGGCTTCCCGCAAAACTATAACCATAGAGCCTTTCCACCAGCCAAATATGCATGTAGTGATAGCATTATTCTGTTCTTGCTCTACTGTGTTATATTGCCAGCATATTCCATGTGTTGACCCGTTCTCGGGCTGCAACGTATTATGTTGCAGACTTTTCAAACGAGGAGTAAGGTTCGTTAGGTCGTTGCCGTGCAGCTCCGCTATGTCGTTGGAGTTGATGGACTCACTTTATCTTCCAAGCCTTCCGCTGTTATCGAATTAGATGGCCTTAAGCCATATTTATTGTAATAAGTTCTCTTTGAGGCATTCGATGTAATAAGTGTGTGATTGCTACTCTGTTATAAATCCTTCGAGTACTGTGTGCGTCAGCATTACCGATCCAGGGATGACACTGAAGCACAGAGGCTTGACCGTTTGAGGTCGGGTCACTACACTTATAAAACATGAATTAGGATGTTGTTAATCCTATTGCAATTAACAGTTGTGTCCATTGCTTAACCCATCCCTTTTCTACCGTGCTACTCTTTCGAAATGAATATATCACTACAGATGATGTCGTTTTATTACCATTTGCTATTTTTGGTGGATGTTAACCATGTTGTAGTTAACATTGGCTTTCCATGTACTTACACAGGTCTAAAATGGGCGATGCTGTTGTTTGCCGTCAAGGTTAGCTGCATCCCATGTCTTATACACCATCTATTCCTAAATATAAGTATTTTTAGAGATTCCAATATAGACTACATAAGGAGCAAAATGAGTGAATCTTGATTCTAATCTAAACTATATCTATAATTCTATATACATCCGTATGTAGTTCATATTGAAATCTCAAAAAAATACTTGTACTTAGAACATAGGTAGTTGTATTTTACATCATTTGTGCAATCTCAGTTTAGCGTCTAACATTTACTGGTTGCTTGTAGGTACATATATGAGGGTCTTGATCCACGCTTGATCCCTTTTGCGTATGGGGCAATGAGATATTCATGAACAAACGTCAAGTGAGGAAACTAAGAAAGATTGTTAGGCTTAAAGAAACGGGTGATTGGAATTAAGCTCTTTATTTACAATTTGTCGAAGACAATAGTGAACTTTAGGATGGTAAGTAATGTGTTGCCTTTTCCCCGCCCACAACAAGTTACTCTATTAGACCTTGGTATCTGATATTTTCTCTTTTTGGTTTCGAAGCTATTTCTTGATGATTACCTTGCAAGCTACATGACCGGAGTGGAGGCAACTAAGGTTAAAGTATATAATTCATGCTACCATGATAATGCTCTAGAAGTCTTCCTGAAGGCGGTGAAGGATGGGCGGGCCATCGTCACAAGGGGTTGGACAAAAGTGGTTCGTGCCTATGGCATGCAGGAAGGCACATTATGGACATTCAGCTTCTTCAACACCATCGGCAGTCAAATGATTTACACTTGTCTCTTCAGCTTTACCACCTTTAAATACTGCGGTTCATCATAGTTAATTGTTGCCTAATCCTGTAATTACTGAACGTATTGTACTGGCAATTTTATTTATGGATTCGTTGTTGAACCATTGTGCTGAGAATTTGAATTGCACGTTTCGTATTTCAAAATTTCCAATTAGAATAATAAATTACAGGCAAAAATAAAAACAGAACGGACGGTCATGGTCCTTTGCAAACAGTTCTAGCAGTACAAGCGCTTGCGATGGATAGCCCAATGCCTCACAGTTTTCTACATCAAATCGTGTGTGATGTAGTTAATGAAAGCAAACAGTTAACCAAGGCAGAGCGTGTGTGATCTTTACACCTTTCACACACAAGCGTATAAATAAAACCGTGTAGGATGTGCATCCGAACGGAAACATTTTTCCTGGATTGATTGTGTGGGATGTACATAAGAACGGAAACGTATTCCTTGGATTGACTGTGTGTGATATACGTACGAACGGAAATGTTTTTCTGGAATTCACCGTGTGGGATGTACATACCTACGAAAATGATTTTCTCGGATTACCGTGTGGGATGTACATACCTATGGAAATGATTTTCTCGGACTGCCGTGTGGGATGTACATACCTACAGAAATGATTGGGTTTCGATGCCTCGCCCGATCGCACACGACCCCACTGGTCCCGTGGAGGGCCTATCCTCGATGATTTACGGGTCGTGTGGGAAGGACACCCTATCGCACACAATCACTTGGCGACGGTTCCAAATGTCGTCATGAAAGGGGTAAAAACCATTTGTTTAGGACCGACGCGCTGGTGTACTATTAGTCATGCACGCCAGCTTGGGCTTCTTAATACCACGCGAGGCATAGTAGTCTTGAACAACCTGCACCCGAGCCTCATGTCATAAGTTTTATAGTAGGCGCCTGCACTCGGCATCGATAACCTTTGCCGCGGCCTCCTCGTATCCTTCCTCGCACCTGTAGAAGGTCTGCAATCAAACGAGACAACAATGATTAGTACAATAACTAGCTATTTGAAGATTTTTAATTATTTAAAGGAGAAATTACCATAAACTTTCTGATCACCATCTGTGCCCTCATGTGGCACAAGACACCATCGATCATCTCCTCCGGTGGGGCCGGTGCAGCCAAGTAGTGCTCCTAGCTCAATCCTAGCTCTGGAACCTGACCCTCACCGGGCAACATGACAAACCCCGGGAAGTTTTGCCGGCAAAGCACACCAAGGACGTTGTTGGGCCTGCAGACATCATCAGCGTGGTGCCAACCCCTGCAGTATGACAAGGCGAATGCATTAGATATTTGAAGAAACGTGAAGGCAAATGGTACAAAAAGAGTAAATGCACTTACCTCTCCCCATCAAGGAAAATCAACCACCTCTGCTCGTGGGTCGCCAGCACAGTCGGGAGACGTGTATGATGACCCACAAGTATAGGGGATCTATCGTAGTCCTTTCGATAAGTAAGAGTGTCGAACCCAGCGAGGAGAAGAAGGAAATGATAAGCAGTTTTTCAGCAAGATATTCTCTGCAAGCACTGAAATAATAGGTAACAGATAGTTCTGTGATAAGACAATTTGTAACGAGCAACAAGTAAAAAAAGTAAATAAAGTGCAGCAAGGTGGCCCAATCCTTTTTGTAGTAAAGAACAAGCCTGGAGAATTTCTTATATGAAGGAAAACGCTCCCGAGGACACATGGGAATTATCGTCAAGCTAGTTTTCATCACATTCATATGATTCGCGTTCGGTACTTTGATAATTTGATATGTGGGTGGACCGGTGCTTGGGTGCTGTCCTTACTTGGAAAAGCATCCCACTTATGATTAACTCCTATTGCAAGCATCCGCAACTACAAAAGAAGTATTAAGGTAAACCTAACCATAGCATGAAACATATGGATCCAAATCACCCCTTACGAAGCAACGCATAAACTAGGGTTTAAGCTTCTGTCACTCTAGCAACCCATCATCTACTTATTACTTCCCAGTGCCTTCCTCTAGGCCCAAATAATGGTGAAGTTTCATGTAGTCGACGTTCACATAACACCACTAGAGGAGAGACAACATACATCTCATCAAAATATCGAACGAATACAAAATTCACATGACTACTAATAGCAAGACTTCTCCCATGTCCTCAGGACAAACGTAACTACTCACTAAGAATATTCATGTTCATAATCAGAGGAGTATTAATATGCATATAGGATCTGAACATATGATCTTCCACTAAATAAACCAACTAGCATCAACTACAAGGAGTAATCAACACTACTAGCAACCTACAAGTACCAATCTCAGACTTAGAGACAAGAATTGGATCCAAGAGATGAACTAGGGTTTGAGAGGAGATGGTGCTGGTGAAGATGTTGATGGAGATTGGCCCCCTCCCGATGAGAGGAGTGTTGGTGATGACGATGGCGATGATTTCCCCCTCCCGGAGGGAAGTGTCCCCGGCAGAACAGCTCTGCCGGAGCCCTAGATTGGTTCCGCCAAGGTTCCGCCTCGTGGCGGCGGAGTCTCGTCCTGAAAGCTTGCTTATGATTTTTCTTCGGACGAAAGATTTCATATAGAAGAAGAAGGGCACCGGAGGGCCAACAGGGGGACCATAAGGCAGGGGGCGCAATTGCAATTTATCATAACATCAGAAAGAGTCTATGTCAACTATCATTTTGTCCATGTACTCAACTATCATCTAGTCTTTCACAATTGCTAACACTCATGCAATACTTGTGGTTACGAAGTTTTAATCAGACACAGAGAAGGATAGGGGCTTATAGTTTCGCCTCCCAACCTTTTACCTCAAGGGTAATGTCAACAATAGTAACTCATGCTAACTTACATCCAACACACTGTGCTTGCCAAAGGATATTGTGTAAAAAGGAAAGGTGAAGATCACCATGACTCTTGCATAAGGTATAAGATAAAAGTAAAAGATAGGCCCTTCGCAGAGGGAAGCAGAGGTTGCCATGCGCTTTCAGCGTTGGATGCACAAAATCTTAATGCGAAAAAACGTCACTTAATATTGCCACTTGTGATATGGACCTTTATTATGCAGTCCGTCGCTTTTATTTCTTCCACATCACAAGATCGTATAAAGTTTATTTCCTCCACAGTAATCAATCATACATATTTAGAGAGAAATTTTCATTGCTTGCACCGATGACAACTTACTTGAAGGATCTTACTCAATCCATAGGTAGATATGGTGGACTCTCATGGCAAAACTGGGTTTAAGGGTATTTGGAAGCACAAGTAATATCTCTACTTGGTGCAATGAATTTGGCTAGCATGAGGGGGGAAAGCAAGCTCAACATGTTGGATGATCCATGACAATATACTTTATTTCAGATATAAGAAAACATAACCTAGTACGTTGTCTTCCTTGTCCAACATCAACTCTTTAGCATGTCATACTTTGATGAGTGCTCACAATCATAAAAGATGTCCAAGATAGTATATCTATATGTGAAACCTCTCTTTCTTTATTACTTCCTATTAATTGCAATGATGACCAAAACTATGTTTGTCAACTCTCAACAACTTTTAATCATCATACTCCTTATATGTGAAGTCATTACTCTCCATAAGATCAATATGATCACTTTGTTTCTTTTTATTCTTTTCTCTTTTCTTTTATTCCCTCAAGATCATAGCAAGATAATCAAGCCCGTGATTCAACACTGATCTTTATTATATAGCTCACGGACTCGATTGCATAAAGGGATCATAAAGCAAAACTCAAAACTAGATCATACTAAAACTTTATTCTACTAGATCAAAATATTACTAAAAGGATTGAACTAAGAAAAACTGTAAAGGTAGAGATGTGATGGTGATACGATACCGGGGCACCTCCCCCAAGCTTGGCAGTTGCCAAGGGGAGTGCCCATACCCATGTGATTATGTCTCCCTTGCTGGTGAAGAAGATGGTGGTGATGATGGGTAGTCGCACATTGTGACGCCACGACTCGACCGTACACTAATCATACACGCAAATGTGTACGATCAAGATCAGGGACTCACGGGAAGATATCACAACACAACTCTAGACACAAAATTAAATAATACAAGCTTCATATTACAAACCAGGGGCCTCGAGGGCTCGAATACAAGCTAGATACACAAGCGAGTCAGCGGAAGAAACAATATTTGAGTACAGACATAAGTTAAACAAGTTTTGCCTTAAGAAGGCTAGCACAAACATAAACAATCGAAGAGGCAAGGCCTCCTGCCTGGGACCTCCTAACTACTCCTGGTCGTCGGCGGGCTCCACGTAGTAGTAGGCACCCTCGGGGTAGTAGTCGTAGTAGACGGGGGTGGCATCTGACTCCTGGGGGCCACCATCTGGTTGCAACAACCAGAAAGAAGAAGGAAGGGGAAAAGGGAGAGCAAAGCAACCGTGAGTACTCATCCAAAGTAATCGCAAGCATCAGATCTATACTAAGTATGCATTGGTATCAAATGGAATGGTCAGTATTCGTGGACTGAATCGCAGAATGCCGTAATAGGGGGTGGAAGGCCTAGCCTATAAAAGACTAGCATCTTCAAGCAGCTCCAAGCATCTTGCAGCATGCAGAAGAGTAAATAATAGCAATTTAATTAACAAGCATGTTGTAACATTAAGGCCCAGAGATCCTTCCTCGACTCCCTACGAGAAAGAATCTCGGAGCCACATATCCATCACATATCTCAAGTATCCATTTTCTAGTTATATAAGATCCGGATACAAGTCTGAATGTCCATTACCATGGACACGGTATTCGAATAAAGATCTTCCCTGTAGGGGTGCACCACGTTACCCAACACGCTCGATCACTCTGGCCGGACAAACCTTTCTGGGGTCAATGCCCGGCCTTGGAAGATCAACACGTCGCAGCCCTACCTAGGCTCAGCAGAGAGGTCCCCGCCGGTCTACATCCTAGGCACTCTGGGGTCTTGGGCCCATCGCCGGCAAAGACACCGGGTCGCCACGGCAAAGGGTGGATACCAAAGACCGCCTCTTATGGCCAAAGACGATCCGACCTCGCCGCATCGCTGAATCGGACATCCGACAAAGCTTGGTGATACCACGATGCCGAGGCCCATAACTATTCTCGCGTGGTGGTTAGTGCGTAAAGGCCAAAGGCCAATTCGTAACAAATACCCAAACCTGTTAGTGCATTAACAATTAAAGTAGTGACGGCTGTCGGGACAAGTCCGGAGCTATCACCCTTCCCGGTGATACCGCTAAACAGCCACCGCCATCGTCACATCGCACGGGTGCTCTCGTGGCCTGCCCGGCTTTCACAACGGTCTCTGAAAGTCAAGGTAACTGTGCGTCCAGACATCAAGGGGAAAACCCGAGGAATCACCCTCGGTGGATTCCACTCAATGTAATCATCAAGGTGAACGTAAGAGGGACCACCCTCGAGGTTCACACTTGAGGTGTTGAACGACAGAGCCGTATCGGTAATGGTGAAAGAGGAAATCACCCTCGATGACCACGACTGAATAGCTACACTACAGAATTATCATCAGGAGTGCGTCATGAGGGATCACCCTCGGCACTCGATAATAGCTCTGCAGAGTCGAGAAACAGAAGGGGCGTGATGTGATGTGAGGTGTCGGGCTCTGGTCAACGATCACGTTGATTGAGTTGTCGAAGATGAAGCAGGGGCAACAAGGACAAGGTGGGGGTCACTGATGGATCACTAACCAACCTATACTAAGCAGTTTAGGATAAGCAGGTAGGTAACAATGAGCAGGTACAAAAGCAGGCTATGCATCAGAATAGGAGCAAACAATAACAGTAGCAAAATCTAATGCAAGCATGAGAGTATAGAATGGGCGATATCGGGACGATCAAAGGGGGGGCTTGCCTCGAAGCTCCACTGAAATGGAAGAAGGGTCGTCGTCGACGTAGTCGATCACAGGGGCATCAGCAGCGGTCTCGGGGTCTACCGAAGAAAAGAGGGGGAAGAAACAGTAAATACAGAGCAAACAGATGCATGACAAGACAATAAGCGGTGCTAGAGGTGTTCTACCGCGGTGCTACGCGGTACCGTGGAAGGGGAAAAACATCCGGGAATGTTTCCCCCGTGTTAGGCATCTTCGGACAGATGAGTCGGAGGGGGAAAGTTGCATGTTCGCTATGCTAGGAGGGTGTGGCGGGAGAATGGAGGGCGTATCCGGATTCGTCATATTTTTATGAGCAATTTTCATGTATAAAACTTTTTCATCCGAGTTACGGTTAATTTTCTATTAATTTTCAAAGGTTAAAACAATATTCTGGAATTAATTTTAATTCGAGAATAAAGATTAAAATGCTATGGGTACCCATCTCTGTGTACACAGAGGTGTACAGAGGGTGACATGCGGGTCCAGGGGGTCCCAGTTGACTCAGTCAACAGTTGACTGGTCAACAGGGTGTGGGGCCCCCTGTCATAGACTGTTTCACTAACTAACTAGTTAATTTAGTCTAACTAGTATTATTAGTCTAAATTAATTTTTAATTAGATTAATTAATCCAAATTAATTGAGTTAATTCAATAATTATTATTTTAATTATTATTATTTTTTTAAATCCTTTCTCTCTTCTTTTTACAGGAAAAGGGGTTGTGGGGACCTCACTGCTGGTCCGTCTAGCCTTTGGACCGGTGCGGCTAAAAGGCCAAGGGCGCAACCAGGCGCACATCACGCGAGGCGGCGAGGCGGGGCGCAACCAGGCGCACATCACGCGAGGCGGCGAGGCGGGCGCAGAAGGTGGGGAGGCGGCCGCCGCTGTGATTTTAAGCTACAAGTGAGCGGCTAAGCAGTAGCGCAAGGGAGGCGGCCGCACGGCGAGGGGGCCGGCAGGGCATGCGAGGAAGGCAGCAGTGGCGTCCATCCAATGGGGCAAGGCAAGGCCGTGGGCGCAGCCGGACGGAGCAAGGGGCGGCCAGGCGGTGGGCCGCAGGGGAGCGAGCAGTGTAGGGCGGGGCGAGGTGCAGGGAAGCGGAGGGGGGGCGCGAACCAGTGGCTCGCGCAGTCGCGGACTACGGCGGGACAAAGAGAGGGGGGGAAGGTGCATCACCCTTCGTTGATGGGAAGAGGGGCGGCGAGGCTCGGTGGAGCTCGTCGGGTAGGATGCCGGGGACGACGACGCGACGGGGAGGCGAGGACGAAGTGGTCGGGGCGTCTTCGCGCGGGTCGTCGTGGAGGCGGTCGGGAAAGGGACAACGACGAGGAGCTCGTTGCAGAGGCGTTGAGCTCCAAAGGGTGGTCTCAGGCGGTGTAAGGGATGGTGGAGGAGCACGCAGACTCGACGAACGGGCATGGTGGTTGTCGGTCGTCCTGGTGGAGACGGATGGCGGCAACGACGGCGTTCGTCGATGGAGGATCTGGGCACGAGGGAGTGTGACGAGGGAGAGAGGGGGCGAGGTAAAATATCTACGTGTGGGGGGAGGGGAGGTTGACGCCGAGGGGGGGGGCGCGCCTTATCCCTCGCCGGGCGTCGCCGCGTGAGGTGGTCCATTGGGGCAAGCCCCCCGGTCGGTCGAATGGAAGACGACCGCGAGGGGGGGGGGAGTGGGCTGGCCGGTTGGGGTGGGATGGGCCAAGGCCCAGGGGGAGTGGGGAGGCCTTTTATTTTGTTTTCCTTTGCTTTGTGTTTTGTTTTTTTGCTTTACCTTTATTCTTTTTACTATTTTAGTTTTCTTTTATTTTTGAATAGTGATTAGCTTTATAAAATACAGGAACAACACCTAATATGGTTTTACTAATTATACCACTGCCACAAAAAATTTCGATCTGGTAAAAATGAAATTAGTACTATAATGAGTTATATGTATTGTAGACACCAGACGAAGCAATGGTTTATCCAAACTTCAAAAATAAAAATCTATTTTTGAATCTGTTTGTGAGAAAGGTAGATTTCAGGTTCAACTGAAATAGTCTAGTATTTTTATAATTTAAAAAGCATTTAAAAATTAATTTTAGCCACTGTTATATTCAGAAAAGAGCACTAAAATACTTTACAAAAGTATTTGGGTCACCACCATAATTAGTTATGGAATATTCGGCACACTTTGATCATTTTATTTTGCGTGTTTGAGAAATTTGAATCTTGGACTTTTATTTTAAATTTGAATTTGAATTGTGACTTGGATCAACCGAGGATTAGCAACAGTAATGTGATGACATGGCACCATTAACGAGGGTTTACTGTAGCTTAATTATCCGGGCGTCACACACATCGAGCGTAAGAGATCCTCCAACTTGCGGATAATTCCCTTGAGTGCAACGATATGCTCCTTCAACAAAATATTTTCATGTGTGAGATACTTGTTTTGTATACGAGCTAACTCAATCATCTTGAAAGCTTTGATCTCTGTTGGAGTAAGAAGATTGTGATCAAGTTGAAGGATGTCTTCTGTTGCCGGAACATGGTCCTCCGTGGCCTTCTTGATCCCTTCATCCTTGTTGATCTCCAAGGGTTCTTCCCTCTTGAGCTTGATCTTCATTAGCCAAGCATCGTTGTCACCATTGTTGGAAGAGGGGGACGACATGATGCTTGGCCTTGACAACCCTGATAGAAAACAACTTGAAACAAGAGCAGAGGATAATTGCGTGATACGGTGGTCAAAACCTTCGGGAGATTATATAATGATTTTTTACCGACGGAAAGAAGTATCGTGCAAGAAAACGGAGTCCGGAGAGCACACGAGGTGCCCACGAGGCAAGGGGCACGCCCAGGGGGTAGGGCACGCCTTCCACCCTGGTGGAGCCTTCATGTCCTTCCCGGACTGCTTCTTATTTTTCTATTTTTCTAAATATTCCAAAACGGAGAAAAATTGCCATTAGAACTGTTTTGAAGCCGGTTTACTTACCATACCACATACCTATTCCTTTTCGGAGTCTGAAACGTTCCGGAAAGTGCCCCTTATGTATTCCTCCAGGGTTACGGTTTCAATAACATTTGTTTCAACATTTATAGGATTACCTGAGATATAATGTTTGATTCTTTGACCGTTCACCACCTTCGGATTTGTGCCTTCAAAGTTGTTGATTTTTATGGCACCGGAAGGATAGACCTCCTTGATAACGTAAGGACCTTCCCATTTAGAGAGAAGTTTTCCTACAAAAAATCTTAAACGAGAGTTGTATAGAAATACATAATCACCTACATTAAACTCACGCTTTTGTATCCTTTTGTCATGCCATCTTTTAACTTTTTCTTTAAACAATTTTGCATTTTCATAGTCTTGGGTTCTCCATTCATCAAGTGAGCTAATTTCAAATAACCTCTTCTCACCGGCAAGTTTGAAATCATAATTGAGCTCTTTAATAGCCCAATAAGCCTTATGTTCTAGTTCGAGAGGTAAGTGACATGCTTTTCCGTAAACCATTTTATACGGAGACATACCCATAGGATTTTTATATGCAGTTCTATAGGCCCATAATGCATCATCAAGCTTCTTCGACCAATTCTTTCTAGATCTATTAACAAGATTTTGCAAAATTAATTTGAGTTCTCTATTACTCAATTCTACTTGACCACTAGACCGTGGGTGATAAGGAGATGCAATTCTATGATTAACATCATACTTAGCAAGCATTTTACGGAAAGCACCATGAATAAAATGTGAACCACCATCAGTCATTAAATATCTAGGGACTCCAAACCTCGGAAAAATAACTTCTTTAAGCATCTTGAGGTGTTATGATCAGCACTACTAGTTGGAATAGCTTCTACCCACTTAGTAACGTAATCAACAGCAACTAAAATATGTGTATACCCGTTAGAGGCAGGAAAAGGTCCCATATAATCAAAGCCCCAAACATCAAATGGTTCAATAAGAAGTGAATAATTCGTAGGAATTTCTTGACGTCTACTAATATTACCAATTCATTGACATTCATCACAAGATAAGACAAACTTACGGGCATCCTTGAAGAGAGTAGGCCAATAAAAACTGGATTGCATTACCTTATGTGCAGTTCTGTCTCCAGCGTGGTGTCCTCCATAAGCCTCAGAGTGACACTTGCGTAGGATCTGTTCCTGTTCATGGTCGGGTACACAACGTCTAATGACACCATCTACTCCTTCTTTATAAAGATGTGGGTCATCCCAAAAGTAATGTCTCAAATTATAGAATTTTTTTTATTTTTTTGGTATGTGAAACTAGGTGGTATAAATTTAGCAACAATGTAATTAGCATAATCAGCATACCATGGAGTAGTACAAGAAGCATTTATGACATTCAGTTGTTCATCAGGAAAGCTATCATCAATAGGTAGTGGGTCATCAAGAACATTCTCTAACCTAGACAAGTTATGCGCAGCAGGGTTCTCAGCTCCCTTTCTATCAATAATATGCAAATCAAATTCTTGTAGCAAGAGAACCCATCTAATAAGTCTAGGTTTAGCATCTTTCTTTTCCATAAGATATTTAATAGCAGCATGATCAGTGTGAATAGTTACTTTAGAATCAACAATATAAGGTCTGAACTTATCACAAGCAAATACAACTGCTAAGAATTCTTTTTCAGTAGTAGCATAATTTATCTGGGTATTGTCTAGAGTTTTACTAGCATGTTGAAAAACATTTAATTTCTTATCAACTCTTTTCCGTAGAACAGCACCTACATCATAATCACTAGCATCACACATAATTTCAATGCGTAATTCCAATCAGGTGGCTGAACAATAGGTGCAGAGATCAGTGCTTTCTTGAGTATTTCATATGCTTCTACACAATCATCATCAAAGATGAATGGTATATATTTTTGTAATAAATTAGTCAGAGGCCGAGAAATTTTTGAGAAGTCATTAATGAACCTCCGATAAAAACCGGCATGACCAAGGAAACTTTTTATACCTTTCATGTCCTTGGGACACGACATCTTTTCAATAGCATCAACTTTAGCTTTATCCACTTCAATACCTCTCTCAGAAATTTTATTCCCCAAGACAATACCTTCATTAACCATAAAGTGGCACTTCTCCCAATTCAAGAGAAGGTTAGTTTCTTCACATCTCTTCAAAACTCGATCAAGGTTGCTTAAGCAATCATCAAAAGAGGATCCATAAATGAAGAAATCGTCCATGAAAACCTCACAAATCTTTTCACAAAAGTCAGAGAATATAGCCATCATGCATCTTTGAAAGGTAGCAGATGCATTACATAAACCAAAAGGCATACGTCTATAAGCAAAAGTACCGAAAGGGCAAGTAAATGTAGTCTTAGCTTGATCATTAGCTAACAAAGGTATTTGAGAGAAACCAGAATGACCATCTAGAAAGCAAAAGTGTGTATGTTTGGGTAGTCTTTCTAGCATTTGATCAATAAAAGGTAAGGGGTAATGATCTTTTTTAGTAGCCTTATTTAATTTGCGGAAATCAATTACCATCCTATAACCTGTAATAATTCTTTGTGGAATCAATTCATCTTTATCATTAGGAACAACAGTAATACCTCCCTTCCTAGGGACACAATGGACCGGACTTACCCACTGACTGTCAGCAACGGGATAAATTATACATTCCTCGAGGAGGATTAGTATTTCTTTTCTTACCACTTCTTTCATCTTAGGATTCAGTCTTCATTGATGATCAATAACTGGTTTGGCATCTTTCTCCACATTTATTTTGTGTTGACATAGAGTGGGACTAATGCCCTTAAGATCACCAAGAGTATATCCAATAGCAGCACGGTGCTTCTTCAGAGTTTTCAATAATTTTTCTTCCTCCTTCTCTAAAAGGTTAGCACTAATAATAACAGGATATATGTTCTTTTCATCAAGATAAGCATATTTAAGAGTATCAGGCAATGGTTTAAGCTCAAACACGGGATCACCCTTGGGTGGAGGAGGATCCCCTATGATTTCAACAGGCAAGTTGTGTTTCGGAATAGGTCCTTGTTTAAAGAACACTTCATCTATTTCCCTTCTTTCATTCATAAATATATCATTTTCATGGTCTAGCAAATATTGTTCTAAAGGATCACTAGGAGGTACGGCAATAGAAGCAAGACCAATAATTTCATCCTTACTAGGCAATTCCTCTTCACGGTGTTGTCTACGAAATTTAGAGAAATTAAACTCATGAGACATATCACCTAAACCAATAGTAACAACATCCTTTTCGCAGCCTATCTTAGCATTAACAGTGTTTAAGAAGGGTCTACCAAATATAATGGGACAAAAGCTATCTTGTGGAGAACCAAGAACAAGAAAATCAGTAGGATATTCAGTTTTCCCACACAAGACTTCAACACCTCTAACAATACCAATTGTTGATATAGTATCTCTATTGGCCAGTTTAATGGTGGCATCAATATCTTCTAACTCAGCAGGTGCAATGTCATGCATAATTTCTTTGTATAAGTCAATAGGTATTGTACTAGCACTAGCACCCATATCACACAAGCCATGATAACAATGATCTCATATTTTAACAGAAATAACAGGCATGCCTACCACAGGTCTATGTTTATCTTTAGCACAAGGTTTAGCAATTCTAGCAGTCCCATTACAGAAATAAATAACATGCCCATCAATATTATCAGCCAAGAGATCTTTAACCATAGCAATATTAGGTTCAACTTTGACTTTCTCAGGAGGTGTATAAGTTCTAGTATTGCTTTTATGAACCACAGTTGAAGCTTTAGCATGATCTTTTATCCTAACATGAAAAGGTGGTTTCTCAACATAAGCAGTAGGAACAATAGGATCATTATAAGTGATAGTCTTTTCTTCAACTTTAATAGTTGCAGCTACTTTTACTTATATGGGAGGATGATATTTAAACCACTTCTCCTTAGGGAGATCAACATGAGTAGCAAAAGATTCACAGAAAAAAGCTACTATCTCAGAGTCAAGTCCATATTTAGTGCTAAATTTACGGAAAACATCGGTATCCATAAAAGATTTAACACAATCAAACTTAGGTGTCATGCCTAACTCCTTACCTTCGTCGAGGTCCCAATCTTCAGAGTTGCGTTTAATTATTTCCAATAAATCCCATTTGAATTCAATAGTCTTCATCATAAATGAGCCAGCACAAGAAGTATCGAGCATGGTGCGATTGTTATCAGAAAGACGAGCATAAAAGTTTTGAATAATCATTTGTCTTGAGAGCTCATGATTGGGGCATGAATATAACATTGATTTAAGCCTCCCAAGCTTGAGCGATGCTTTCTCCTTCGCGAGGCCAAAAATTATATATATAATTACGATCACGATGAACAAGATGCATAGGATAAAACTTCCGATGAAATTCCAATTTCAATCGCTTGTAGTTCCATGATCCCACATCATCACATAGCCTATACCATGTCAATGCATCTCCCTTCAAAGATAAAGGGAAGACCTTCTTCTTGATAACATCATCGGGCATACCTGCAAGCTTAAATAATCCACAAACTTCATCCACATATATTAGGTGCTCATTAGGATGTAATGTTCCATCTCCTGCAAAAGGATTAGCTAGCAGTTTTTCTATCATACCCGAAGGAATTTCAAAGTAGACATTTTCGTTTTCAGTAGGTTCAGTAGGTTGAGGAGCAACTCTTTGCTCTACTGGTCGGGGTGAAGATATCCCGAACAAGCCCCTCAGAGGATTACTTTCCATAGTAACAAGTGACAATAAATTTCAGCACATTATATAAATTTTTCCTTACCAATTTCCACCTACCAAAGGCGCTTCACTCCCCGGCAACGGCGCCAGAAAAGAGTCTTAATGACCCAAAAGTATAGGGGATCTATCATAGTCCTTTCAATAAGTAAAATTGTCGAACCCAATGAGGAGCAGAAGGAAATGATAAGCGGTTTTTCAGCAAGGTATTCTCTGCAAGCACTGAAATAATAGGTAACAGATAGTTTTGTGATAAGATAATTTGTAACGAGCAACAAGTAACAAAAGTAAATAAAGTGCAGCAATGTGGCCCAATCCTTTTTGTAGCAAAGAACAAGCCTGGAAAATTTCTTATATGAAGGAAAACGCTCCCGAGGACACATGGGAATTATCGTCAAGCTAGTTTTCATCACGTTCATATGATTCGCGTTCGGTACATTGATAATTTGATATGTGGGTGGACCGGTGCTTGGGTGATGTCCTTACTTGGACAAGCATCCCACTTATGATTAACTCCTATTGCAAGCATCCGCAACTACAAAAGAAGTATTAAGGTAAACCTAACCATAGCATGAAACATATGGATCCAAATCAGCCCCTTACGAAGCAACACATAAACTAGGGTTTAAGCTTTTGTCACTCTAGCAACCAATCATCTACTTATTACTTCCCAATGCCTTCTTCTAGGCCCAAATAATGGTGAAGTGTCATGTAGTCGACGTTCACATACCACCACTAGAGGTGAGACAACATACATGTCATCAAAATATCGAACGAATACCAAATTCACATGACTACTAATAGAAAGACTTCTCCCATGTCCTCAGGAACAAACGTAACTACTCACTAAGCATATTCATGTTCATAATCAGAGGAGTATTAATATGCATATAGGATCTGAACATATGGTATTCCACCAAATAAACCAACTAGCATCAACTACAACGAGTAATCAACACTACTAGCAACCTACAAGTACCAATCTCAGACTTAGAGACAAGAATTGGGTACAAGAGATGAACTAGGGTTTGAGAGGGGATGGTGCTGGTGAAGATGTTGATGTAGATTGGCCCCCTCCCGATGAGAGGAGTGTTGGTGATGACAATGGCGATGATTTCCCCCTCCCGAAGGGAAGTATTCCCGGCAGAACAGCTCTGCCGGAGCCCTAGATTGGTTCCGGCAAGGTTCCGCCTTGTGGCGGTGGAGTCTCATCCCGAAAGCTTGCTTATGGTTTTTCTTCGGACGAAAGACTTCATATAGCAGAAGATGGGCACCGGAGGGCCAACAGGGGGCCCACGAGGCAGGGGTGCGCCCCCGCCCTCGTGGCCATGGTGTGGGCCCCCTCTGGTATTTCTTCCGCTCTATATTTTTTATTATTTCCAAAAACAACTTCTGTGGAGTTTCAGGACTTTTGGAGTTGTGCAGAATAGGTCTCTAATATTTGCTCCTTTTCCAGCCCAGAATTCCAGCTGCCGGCATTCTCCCTCCTTATGTAAACCTTGTAAAATAAGAGAGAATAGGCATAAGTATTGTGACATAATGTGTAATAACAACCCATAATGCAACAAATATCGATATAAAAGCATGATGCAAAATGGACGTATCAGTGTACAAACACGATGGTATACGGTGGCCCCCTTAACCACCTCGCCCTCGCTATCAGCCGGATACCCGCCACCATCAGCATGGCCACTCGGCCCCTCAGGCGGACCCGTCCAGGTACCCCATCCGGACGTTTCCTGGGACGTACCTAGGTCTGGAGTCTCGTGGGCCGAAGGCCCGTGGACCCGAGGCTCATGGACCAGAGTCTGCGTAGCTTCCTCCTCAGAGGTGTCCACAGTAGCAGTCTTGTGCTTCGGTGAATCAACAGGGGGTGGTGGCGAGGAAGGCATAGGAGCCTTCCTACCTCTCCCACGACCACGTCCTCCCCAACCTCCTCTCTTCCTCCCTCCCTGACCTCCTCTCCCGGTGGGAAACAACGAAATTAGTACAACATAAAAAGACAAGTGACATAGAATTATTTTTTTGCTAAGTTGTAAAAAAACCTTTCGCACTGCTCGTTCCTCGATCCTCGAGGGGTCTGGGGGTCAAGGATCGGGGTGTCGAGGACCGTGTGTCGCCATACCCGAGGGTGCCTGAGGGCGAGCGGGTTAGGGGGTTCCTCGGCCTCCTGCGGCAACAATTCTCGGGGCCGAAGGTGCTCGAACACGAACACCTTGGCGAATTTGTCTAGCATTCTCTGTGATGAGGATTAAAAGAAAAGTTTTGAAACTTCAAACAACCAAACTAACTCATAAAAAAAACCAGGGCATAGAAAGGGAAACGAAAGACAAAATAGTACATGGTGAGAGGTTGTGCAACTAGGAAGATTTTATGTACCATCTTTTTTAGTGAATTAGAGAGGATGATGGCGAAGAACACAGACACCAATGGCTTTCGAGTTCTTCACCATCATCCTCTCAAATTCGTTAAAAAATCCGTTACAGAATATCATCATAGTTGCACAACATCTCACTACGTTTTGTTTCGTCCTTGGTTTCTCTTTCTATGCTTTGGTTTTTTGTCATGAGTCAGTTTGGGTGTTTCAAGTTTCAACACTTGGATTTTAATCCTCATCGCAGAGGCTGCAAGACAAATTCGCCAACGTGTTCGTATTCGACTGCCATCGGCCCCGGGAACTGTTGTTGCGAGAGGCCGAGGAACCCCCTAAACTGCTTGTCCTCGGGTGACCTCGGTTATGGCGACGCACGGTCCTCAACCCTCGATGCTCGACCCCTCGACCCCTCGACACCACAATCGTCGACCCTTGATGCCTTGACCTCTCGACCCTCGACCCCTCGACCCTCGACGACCCTCGACCATCGACGCCTCAACGTCCCCCGAAACTTGACCCCTCGACCCCTCGGCGACCCTCGACCCCCCAGTGACCCTTGACCCCTCTGCGACCCAAGACCCTCGACCCCTCAGTGACCCTCGACCCTCGACCCTCGGCGACCAATGACCCTCGACCCCTTGATCCTCGATCCTCGACCCTTCGACCCCACAGGGAACCTCGATTCTCGATCCCTCGACCCTTTTCCGCTCGACCCTCGACACCTCGATCCTCGACCCCTCGACTCCTTTTCCCTCGATTCTCGACCCCTCTGCCCTCGACCCACGACCCCTCGACCATCTACCCTCAACCCCTCGGCGACCGTCGAACCTCGACCCCCGGCGACCCTCGACCCTCGACCCCTCGGCCACCCTCGAACACTAACTAAATTACACTAAAATAGAACACTAACTCGCTACAACTAAACTAGATTAACTAAACTATACTAAACTAACTAAACTACACTACAGTAACTAAATTACAGTACACTAACTAACCAAACTACACTAAAGAAAAAACACTAACTAAACTACACTAACTAAACTACTCTAACTACACTAAGTAAACTAACTACTATTAACAGAGAAAAAATTGAGAAAAAAGAGAGGGGGAGGGGGTTCAACGGAGTGGGGGAGGTGAAGGACGGCGTTGGTGGAGGTGCAGGAGGCCGACGCCGGCGGGCCGGTGCAGCGGGGTATCAAGGGGGTGGGGTGGGCAGCGGGCCGAGTCGGGTTGTCGGGGGGCGGGTGGTGATGGGGTAAGGTCGAGGTGGGTTTGGGGTGGGGCAGCGGCGTGGTGTCGGGGTGGTGGCGGGTGCGGATCGAGTCTTGAGGCGTGGGGTCGGGCTTGGCGGCGTCTTGGTCGGGGTCGGGCCTGCAGTGGGGTGTAGTTGGGGAAGGGGCGGGGGCGGCGTGGGGTTGGAGCGGCAGGCCGGGGCGGCAGGATGCGGTCAGGGGTGGCGGCGGGGTGCGCGCGGTCGAGGAGAGGGAGAGAGAGAGAAGAGAGAGAGAGGAGGGGGCCGGTGGGTATAACGGCCCATTAGGTAGTGGCTACTCTGCCAGCTGCTAGTGGATGACAAAGAAACTTTGCAGTCAGCTAGCAGACGGCAAAGAGGGGGATGGGCCAGGCCCCATGCACCGGCCTCCACTGGACCCCTGTCACAACCCTAGAATAAGGCTTGTAATTAGTTGCATCAGTGAGCATCATGCATCATGTTAATTTCAAGAAACTTGAACTGAGTACAATGGAAGCCTCAAAAAATTTAAATAAAGGGCAAGAACCTTGTAAATGCATTCAGTGAATCCAAAATGCCCTAAAAATAGTTCTGAGAATTTTGGCAAGAGTTATATATCAAACCAAAATTTTGGAACATTTTTAAGGGATTATTTGGGCTCTGAATTTAAATCACTATTGTATTTAAATTTGGATCTATATTCTTAATATATGGAATATATTTCCAAAAGTCTCTCGTATATTTTATGTGCCTTTGGAAAAGTCCGGAGATGTAACATAAAATTGTTCAGAATGTTTTGGGATTGTTTGAATTTTGTTTATATTCAAAACAATGACTAAAGAAATTAAAAAAAGAACAGAAACAAAGAAACAGAAATAAAGACAAGAACTTACCTGGACCAACCCACATGGCGGCCCACCCACCACTGGCGCTGCGATCGTCAAATCGACTCTCGCCAGTCCAACGCCCGGCGTGGCTGCATTCTTGGCGGCATCTGCTGAAACCACCTCCTGCTTCCGCCGACTCTAGAGGGTGGCTGGAGACGCCACACAACCCCCCGACCACTCTAGGCACGGGGTGGATAGGAAGGGGGGTTGCATGGCTTCTCCAGCCAACCTCCAGCATCGGCGGAAGCACGAGGTGGTGGGCGCGGCCGACAAGATCATGACCACGCTGCGGGCGTCTGATCGGGAGCTGGACGACGATCGGCAGTGTGTGGTGGGCTGGCACATGTGGGTTGGGCCAGGTAAGTCCCTTTCTTTATTTATGTTTCTTTGTTTTTGTTCTTTTTTTATTTCTTTAGCCATTGTTTTGAATTTAAACAAAATTCAAACAATGCCAAAACATTCTTAACAATTTTATGTTATTTCTCCGGACTATTCCAAAGGCACAATAAATATATCAGAGACTTTTTGAAATATATTCCATATATTAAGAATATAGATCCAAATTCAAATACAATAGTGATTTAAATTTAGAGCCCAAATAATCCCTTAAAGATGTTCCAAAATTTTGGTTTGATATATAACTCTTGCCAAAATTCTCAGAACTATTTTCAGGGCATTTTGGATACACTGAATGCATTTTCAGGGTTATTGCCCTTTATTTAAATTTTTTGAGGCTTCCACTTTCCTCAGTTCAAGTTTCTTGAAATTAACATGATGCATGATGCTCACTGATGCAACTAATTACAAGCCTTATTCTAGGGTTGTGACAACCCCACCCCACCTCTTTGCCGTCTGCTAGCTGACGACAAAGAATCTTTGCCGTTGGCTAGCAGACGGCAAAGAACAGGCTGATGGCAAATAATATCTTTGCCATCAGCCAGTTCTTTGTTGTCTCATCTGTTTTTTGTAAGCAGACGGCAAAGACCTTCTTTGCCATCCGTTAGCAGACGGCAAAGAACTGGCTGATGGCAAATTCTCTAATTCCAGTAGTGTCGGCTCGTGTCTAGCTACTCTGCTCAAAACCGTGTGCTCGACGCGAAACCGCATGGAAAATGGAGTCGGCTGGACCTAGCACCAAGAAGATGAGGTTCCCGCCAGCGGCAACACCGATTGTAGATCCTGCACCCGCCAGCGCGGGAAGAAGCGGCGAGCCCCCCACCCCCAATGGATCTATGGAACCCATAGAATTACGGGTGGACCGCATCACCGATCTCCCGTACGACATCGTTGGGGAGATCATCTTGCTTCTCCCCACCAAGGATTGCTGCCGCACCCATGTCCTCTCAACTCGGTGGCGCCCTCTATGGCGCGCCACAACGCTTAATCTCGATTATCGTCACCTACATGTCATTCCGGATTTTGAACTCCTCAAAGCCATCATCTCCTCCCACCAGGGCTCTGTTCGACGCCTCTGCATCCCGACACGCTACCTGCTGACTATGCCCTGCATGGCGGACGCTTGGCTGACATCCCCTGAATTCGAAAAATCCATCAGTTTGAGTTCTACCATTACCAAAAAAATTACATACCATGAACCGAAGGCCAAGAATTTGTGCCCACACCACTGTTGTCCATCTCGTGGTTTTCCTCCTCTCTCCACACTGCCACCTTCGCCCGGTGCCATCTACCAGACGATCTGGTACAAATGCTTGGACTCCCACTCCTAAAAATACTTTGTCTTGTGGTGGTTTATCTGTCAGAGGCCTCACTGCATAGCATCATCCACTCCAGTTGCCCTGCCCTGGAGTGCTTGTTGATTATTTTGGGAATAGAAATCCCTATCAGTCGTCTCCAAATAAAGTCGCCTCACCTTAAAAGCATTGGATTTTTTTGAAGGACAGCAACTCAACATCGAAGATGCCCCTTCACTTCAAAGGTTAATCTTTCATTATTGTTATATACCTTCGCAAATAACTGTCGTCTTGCCACCTAAACTAGAGTCCTTGGGTGTAATTCCTAATCCGTTTAATTATCACAAGTTGGTGTTTGGCTCCACACTTATTCAGGTACTGTATATTATCATCTACACATTTGTAATCATAAGCTGCATTTTTCATTTGTGCTCATAAGTTTTATATCATCTTGGAGCACACTTTGGGTACTAATATTATATTATATGCTCAATGAAGAGTTCGTCCATGGATAGCCTATCAATGGTGCCAGATTTTGTCAAGATCTTATATATCAGAATGTTTAGTTATCATCTGAACACAATTACTAGCTTCCTGTGATGCTTTCATCTCTGGAGAATTTGTATATCAAGGTGATAATTTCATGCACATTGAAAGCTCATATATATTGTACTAGAATTAACCGTTCAGTTGTCGCTCTTTCGACATACTCTTTTTTTAGACCTTAACTGTTTTCAATCTTCATGTCTACTTAGGCACTAACACATGAAGAAAAACATATAACCAATCGGTGGTGTAATAAGCACCAGGATTTTCTTAGTTCTCATGACATTCGTTTGAGGACAATAACGATGAAAGGATATGCATGCAACTAGACAAACAAAAGCTTTTTCACATTCTTCTTGTTGAATGCGAGGTTACTATTGTCCATGAGGCTTAAGTTTTTCAACAAGAAATTTCTCACGGACGGATATGTTGAACAACAAAAAAAGAAGTTTCAGGTGTGAAAATTGGGCTTCTGAACGTGCTCGGCTTCTATTTACAACAACTAGTCGTCATGTTCTATTAAATGTTTTCACATAGGATGTTGATTTTATGGATCAGACCGATCCATGTGTTTGTGACTGCCAAAAACAGTGGTTGGGCTAGATGTTATTGCCATGTTCAATCTGGGTTTTCTCTAAATTTAATGAACAATTAATCCTTTGGCTTTTGTGTCGTTCATAAGCTTGAGTTAGATGTTGTTGCCATTTTTAACTCGACTGTGACTGTCATTCATTGAAACAAGGCAAATGGCTTGCCATTTCCTTTATTAAAGAGAGAAATATTGTAACAGCAGGGACCCAGCAGCTCGCCTAGTTGTTTTTTAGTTTTAGAGAAGGAGCAGGTTATCAACTGCGTTGTGCGGGGGCTGTGATTCGTTAGCCCAGGCTTTTATTTAAGCACATGACGAACCCAGTTGATATATTTTTCTTTCTGAAAATGGCTAGCCCGGTTCTATTTTTTGGACAATACCCAACCCAGTCCTACTTACTTTTCTCAGCCCTGTTGGGCTACAAATCTTTAAAGACGAGGAAATGAATTCGGCTTCCCCAGAAAATGGGCTATAAGTAGTAAGAAATGGGCTGTAAATTTTAAAAGCACAAAAAATCGGCAACTAGATTCAAATTTCATTTTTTTTCAGGATTTCAAGATTTTAAATTTCATTATTTTTTGCAGGAAAATTTTCGTTGTATTTTAATTTGAAATAAAATTATTTTTATAATTATTTTTAATGTGACTCGAAATTTTGTGATCAAAAAATTCGGACCCCATCGGAATATGCAAATTTTTGTTGAATTTTTTAGCAGTTGCCAGAATATGGTTTGTAATGCTAACAAAAAGAATACGGGCTTCAAGATATCCTTAACAATTAGCAAATGGGTTGTAAGTTATTAAAAATAATGGCAAATTGGTTGTATGATGTGTTCCACAGATTTGAAGGCTGACATGTGGGCCTACTAGATATACGATGACGCTATCCTAATTTTTTTATGCGTACACAAGGCTTTGTCAACTTAGTCAACACATAACAGTGACTTTTGGATGTCCATCCAACCATCGTTGTGCTTCTTATATCTCTGATCTTTCAGCTCCAGCTGCCCAAACTAGCGCTGGCAGGACTGCCTGCTCCCTCCTTTCGTGGCCGGCTGTGCTGCCGCGCAAGCCTCACCGACCCACCCTACTCCCACCACTGGCAAGGACATCCCTCTACCCACCCACACCTCCTGTTATTTTCTGACGATGGCAGCCTCACCCCGCAAACGACCAGTCATCCCTCGTACTCCCCTCAGCATGGGCATCCACTTATGTGGCTTCGCCAGCTCTGGGTCATTCCCTTCCTGGACCTCGCCGTCATCCACCATGTTTTTCTTTTTTGACATGGGTCGTCCACCGCGTTGGTGCTCCAGGTGCGGCGTGGTCAACAAACAATAGCCATCAAAAGAGGGGTGTAAGTGGAGAGGCTGAAAGTAGGGACCCACACAAGCAAGTGGCTCCTTATTACGTGAAAAAATGATTGCTCCTGTTGACAGCTGGGACCCACCGGCAAATCTTTGCACGGAAGGAAGTGCCTCCTTATTAGGCGCAAAAGACTATTCCTCCCGATGACAGTTGGGACCCGACAGATATGGTGGCTGACTTGTGGGCCTATTAAGCTGACGCGTACACAGGGCTTTGTTAACTTAGTCAACAAATGATTCTAGCAGCTCGACCGTTGGATGTTAATCCAACAGGCATGCTGCTTATTCAACCTCTGCTCTTCTTGCTCCAACCGCCCAAACCAGTGCCGGCAGGACCGCCTGCTCCTGCCTCCCGTGGGCGGCAGTGCTGCCGTGTAGGCCTCCCACCGCTGGCTAGATCTTCCCTCTACTCACCCACACCCCGTGTTATTCTCCGGCGATGTCAGCCTCACACCACAGCGGAACCAATGAACCCTCGTACTCCCCTCCAAGTGGGCATCCAGTGCCTCACCTTGCTCGGCTCTGCATTGTTCCCTTAGCAGGCCTCGCCGTCGTCCACTGCCTTGGTGCTCTTGGCGCGGCGTGGTCAATGTTGTCAATGATCAACAGCCATCGGAAGACGACTGTGCACGGTGAGGCTGACAGTTGGACCGACCACCTATATCTTTGCACGCAAGGAAGTGCCTCCTTTTTACGTGCAAACAAAATGATTCCTCCCCCTGAAAGCTGGGAACCACCACATATATCTTGACACGCAAGGGAGTGCCTCCTTATCCTCCCCCACGGCTGGGACCTACCCGGTCAAACCGTACGTAGGGTTGTCTTTCTGGTGCGAACGTGTATGTACATACTGGTCGACCAGTCTCTCTGCAATGATGAATCATGGACGAGCAAGCGGCGGCACGTGTAGTAGTAGAGCCCCGATGTAGCAGTTCAGGTAGTCCCTTCTAAACTGTGTACACGTCAGAGCAGCTGATGCCAAAACATACGGCCACATACGTACATAAGGGCGGGGTCTCGAACACGCATCGCCGCACGTGACGGCCGTGGCTCGTGTACATGGAGAGGCAGCGGACGGCAAAGAACGACATCGTGTTCATCGGGAGCCAACCAGCTTGGACGGAACATCCAAAACGAGGACTGGCGTAACGCACAATAGAAGAAACAGCCTTCTGTTCGACCGTGTACGGTCGAAACATGGTCATGTTCATCGGGAAGGGTCTGGCATACCCCCAAACGGAGGAAACGGACTTCTGTTCGAGTGCCTACGGTAGAAACGGGGTCCTGTTCATCGGGAAGGGTCTGGCGTACAGCAAAACAGACGAAACAGACTTCTGTTCGAGTGCCTACGGTCAAAACAAGGTCATGTTGATTGGGGGGTGCGGTGTACCGCAAAACAGAGGAAACGGACTTCTGTTGGAGTGCCTACGGTGAAACGGGGTCCTGCTCATCCACCGTCTACTGCCTTGCTCCATCCTCCACGGGTTACTATTCATCCATCGTTGACTTCCTCCAGCCTCCACCTGCTACTGTTCATCCACGGGTTGTTGTTCATCCAGCCTCCATCGACTACTATTCATCTAGCCTCCACGGGGTCCTATTCGTCCGCCCCCAACCGGCTGGGGTGCGGCGGCCTCCTTGGGGTCCTATTCATCCAGCGGCAACGGCCTACTACCAAGGGGTCCTGTTCATCGAGCGGCAACGGCCTACTACCACGGGGTCCTGTTCATCCACAGCCAACCAACCGGCTTGACTCACCATGTCTCGACTCGCTCTACGTACCGCGCGCACGGTAGCAACTGTCACTATTCATCGAGAGGCCACCCAACACCGGATGGCTATGTCTTGCACGAGGGCTCGATCGGATTCAATAAGCAGCAGCAATGATCGATCGCTCGGGTTCAGTTCGCAGCAACAACAATGGAATCGCTTGGGTTCAACAAGAAATAATGAATCGCTTGGGTTTAGTTAACAGCCAAGGGATTGATACGTCTCCAACGTATCTATAATTTTTGCTCGTTCCATCCTATTATATTATCATTCTTGGATGTTTTACAATCATTTTATAGCAACTTTATATCATTTTTTGGGACTAACCTATTGACATAGTTCCCAGTGCCAGTTACTATTTTTTGCTTGTTTTTTACTGTGCAGAAAATCAATACCAAATGGAGTTCAAACGCAGCAAAACTTTTTGGAGAATTTTTCTGGACTAGAAGACACCTGTTGGGCCAAAGAAGTTCCAGAGGGGGGCTCCGAGGGGAGCACAACCCGCCTGGGCGCACCTAGGGGCCCAGGCGCGCCCTGGTGGGTTGTGCCCACCTCGGCCGCCTCCCGCACCGCCTCTTTGCTCTATAAATACCTAAAATCCAAAACCCCTGTGGGAGTTGATTTAAATACAATTCTAGCGGCCACAAGTTCCAGAACCACCAGATCCAATCTAGACACCATCATGGAGGGGCTCATCATCCTCATTGGTGTCTTTCGGAGGATGCGTGAGTAGTTCATTGTAGACCTACGGGTCCGTAGGCAGTACCTTGATGGCTTCCTCTCTCCCTTTAGATTCTCAATACAATGGTCTCTTGGGATCTGATGAACTTTGAGTTTATGATCAGATCTATTTTATCCATGAAAGTTATTTGAGTTTTGATCTCTTATATGCATGATTACTTATAGCCTCGTATTTCTTCTTCGAATCTTTGGTTTAGTTAGGCCGACTAGATCAATTTTTCTTGCCATGGGAAGAGGTGCTTTGTGATGGGTTCGGTCATGCGGTGTTCTTTCCCAGTGATAGAAGGGGCATCAAGACACGTATGATCGTTGTTATTAAGGATAACAAGATGGGGTCTATTCCTACATGAATAGATCTTGTCTACATCATGTCATCGTTCTTATTGAATTACTCTATATTTCCATGAACTTAATACACCAGATGCATGCTGGATAGCGGTCGATGTGTGGAGTAATAGTAGTAGATGCAGGCAGGAGTCGGTCTACTCATCTTCGACGTGATGCCTATATAATTATCATTGCCTGGATATCGTTATATATTTTAAGTTCTTTCAATTGCCCAACACTAATTTGTTTACCCGCCTTATGCTATTTTTCTCGAGAGAAGCCACTAGTGAAATCTACATCCCCGAGTCTATTCTTTATCGTATTTGCTTTCCGATCTATTATTTGCCACTTTTATTCTCAGATCTATTATTCCAAAAGCCCAAAAATACCTTGCGGCAATTTTTTGTTACTTATTTTATTTTGCATTTATTCGGGTTCTATTTATCCAATCTACTACAAACCAATCTATCTTTTACCCGGGAGGGATTGACAACCCCTCTTACGCATCGGGTTGCAAGTATTTGTTCTTTGTGTGCAGGTACCAGTTACATAGTGTTGCTTGGTTCTCCTACTAGTTCGATAACCTTGGTCTCATCACTAAGGGAAATACCTACCATAGTTGTGCTGCATCATCCCTTCCTCTTCAGAGAAAATACTGACGTGGACACGAGCCATTAAGATAGGATTTCCGGCACCGTTGCCAGGGAGACATCATCAACATCTATCAGGTTCCTAATCACAAATCTCTTCTCCTTGCAAGTTACATTATTTTCCATTTGCCTCTCGTTTCTTGTCCCCCACTTCACAAAAATTTGCCGTTTGATTCGCCCTCCTTTTTGTTTACTGTTTTCTCGTCAGATCTATTTTTGTTTGCGGTCTTGTTTGCGTAGTCATGATGCCTCAAATAAAATATTATGATGTTCCTTATCCCAATATTTTGCTTGAAATTGAGAAAACTACTAAGAGCATCTCCTATATATGGTCCAAAATTTGGTGGTCCAAAACCGGAGATGTAAAATTTGGACCGTCAAAACTGCGTTTTGGAGAACCGAAAAATGCTCAACTCCAACAGATGGTCCAAATTGATGGTCCAAATTTGCAACTCCAATAGATGGTCCAAACTGAATATGTAAAACGATATACTACTAGTCCATTTAACATAGTTCAAACATCAAATTCAACATAGTTACATACATCAACTTCAAATACTACTTTATTCAAACTACTAGATAAACTACTCCTCATTGGAGCTACGGAACTACTCCCAGAACTCCTCCTTCGTTGGGTCGTCGCGCCCCTCCTCCTCCTCCTCCGAGAAGTCTGCCCAGTCCTCCTTGGAGGAGGACTCGATGGGGATCACCGTCGACGGACCGGCCTCAATCTCCTTCTTCGGGCCCTTCTTCTTCTACTCCGCCTCACGCTTCGAGTAGTACTCCAGCTCGGCCTGGACATACTACGGATGCTCCCGAGCAAACCTCGTCATCGCCTCCTCATCGGTTTTGCCAGCACTGACGACAACCGATGGCTTCTTCATCTTCTTCTTCTTCGTCGTGATCTCCTTCATGTTGATGCCCTGCGGCAAAAGCATCTCCGCTTCCGCCCGACTCTCTATCTCTGGAAAGTTGAGGTGCGACCGAGGCCTCTCGGCACGCCACACCGCCACCTCGTAGGCACACGCGGCCTCGTGGGCGGAGGGGTACGTGTCGATCCACCAACTCCTTCCGGCGTCAGAGAACTCCACACCCCAGTTGCCGGGGGGCTTCTTCCTCACGCCGAAGAAGCCCGACTTGCCCTTCGGCGACTTCTTCGGCGCCATCAGGAGCGGCGTGCGGCCGGGGCGGTGGCGGACGGAGCCGGGCGGGGCGGTACTACAGAACGGAGCTGGGCGGGCAGATTCGCGGGCGCGGCGGCGCCTGTGAGGAGCTGCAGGGCGGCAAGGGCGCCCGGGCGGAGCTGCGGGCGGCGGTGGCGGGCGGGCGGTGGTGGAGCTGCGGGCGGCGGGCGGCGGGGCCGGATCCACGGCGGGGCGGCGGGAAACAGTGGCGGGGCGTAGGCGGGCCGGATCTGATGCGGGCGGCGGCGGCGGGCGGCGGGCGTGACGGGCGGGAGGTCGCGCGGCTCAAGGGAACGGAAATGAAGTGGCGGTTGGGCGTTCGCGGGCGGCGGCTGGTTTTGGACCAGATGCATCTCGTGATGTATATTTGCATCGCGAGGTTTTGCATTTTACATCATGAGGAGACCGCTGTCCAATTTTTTTGCATATGGACCGTCTATTGTAGCAGCGTTTTTTGCCCCAGACGGTCCAAAAGTTAGTTATTTTTACATTTGGGCCATCTATTGGAGATGCTCTAAGGAATATATGACTACACAATTTGAGCACAATAAATATTTTACCAAGGAACTTAAGGAACACTCCCTTGTGCTGGATACTATAACAAGACAACTTGATAATATTAGTAGAGAAGTTGTAAACTCCAATCTATGTATGCTTTTGCTGAAACGTTGCTAGGAAAAATTTCTGATGCACAAGCTACCCTAGTGAATCAAATGGCCGTTAAACCAATTATGTTAGAACATAAAAATGATGAAGATCTTAAAGTGACTGGTGTTTCTTTCATTGATTATTTTGTTAGCAAAATTAAAATTGATGATAAGGGGACTTAAGACATCCAGATAATTTGGAGGGTGAAGATCTTGTTGAATTTTTTTATAAAAGTGGGTTTGAAGAGGTCAAAACTTTAACTAGTGATGTGCCCACTCTTTTGGATTACAAAGACAGTAATTATGATAATTGCTCTTTGATTGATTGTATTTCTTTGTTGCAATCCATGATAAATTCACCCCATGCTTATGAACAAAATAAAGCTTTTACTAAACATATCGTAGATGCCATGATGAACGCTTTGGAAGAAAAACTACACCACAACACTTAATTGGGGGCAATTAACTACCGGGAGAAATACGAGAATAAGGGGAAATATCTGCTGGGAATCTTGTTACTGCCGGCAGAAGTGGAGCAAGGAGGGCACACGCACTGCCAGCAATTATTTTTAACTTTCGGGTCATTGTATCTGCCAACACAACTAAATCATGGCTCACTATTTGCCGGAACAGTCGGTGTGCGGCGAGACTGTAATTATTGGGCCCAAATGACGCGAGTGAGCACACGAAAGGCCGTAAATTTTGCACCAAATGAATTATAGCCCCCCAACCTGATCTACCCTTCAAAAAAAAGATCTGCCCCAAATTGAACCCTCGTCCAGAAGTCCTCCTCCCTGACCAATGACGACGCCGTCGCCGCCCTCCGCCCTCGACCTCCTCCACCAACCAGTGCGACCCCCATCGGGGTACGCGCCTCTAGTGCGTGACGTCGACTCGTCATCGGCTTCCTTCGCCACCGCCACCGGGGCGGGTCAACTGCGCCGGTGCGTTGAGGTCGAAGTCAACATCGCCTCCCTCTCTAGCCCCAGATCCAGTGGCGAAAATCGCCACCACCATGTCGGCGCACTCCTCTCCTCCATGACCCTCCAAGGTGACGAGCACGGGTGAGCTCCCTACCACAGCTCCCTCCATCCCGACGGCGCGAACGGTGATCAGATCCATCATGCTGGACAACATGTTGCTCAGATCCGTCACGCTGGACTCTCCTCTTTCCTGTGGCACTCCTTGGCTGCTCAGAGGAGGTGAGGTTGTTAGACTTTTTTCGTGTGAGTTTTTGCATAGCTTCTTTGTTTGATTTTCTTTTCATGCTACCGCATACTGCCGGTGACCACGGCCTATGTTTTTTCTGTCCATGAGCTTGGGAGCTGAGAATTTGCCTTTCGTGCCTACCTTAGCCACATTGCTTCTTAGCAAATATTCATCATCTTACATTTTTATAGTTGATTTTCTATTTTTCCACTATAAAACAAGAAAGGAGTAGAATAACTACAAAAGGAGAATGAGGCTAGACCCTTTGATAGAAGAAGTAATCTGATGTCCTAACAAAGCACATGTGAAGAGCGCTCCTGGCAAAAAGAAGAAGGAAACAACAATCTTCCAAATGAATAAAGAAACAACAACTTCATGACAATATTTTCCATGAGTGGTAACACTTCTATTCACAAATATATTATGATTTTCAACACTATTAATTAGGAACTACACGATTGAGGAACACAAGTGAACTTTACTGTACTCATATCAGTTCAATTTTCTTTCAGGAAATCCTTTTTAATGAACTGATGGTGGGACTTGGGAGCAAAGGTTTACATGTGTGGAAGTCATTCTTTGCATAATTTTATTCGAAATACATGTACTTTTTCCTCTTAACTGGGGGCTATTTCAAAAAGAGACCATGACCCTACCCCAGTTTAGACCTGTAGACGTCGGGCCGATAAGCATCACGGGTCGGAGTTAGAAAAGTAATTTCCTTCTACCAAACATTGATCTGACGCGGGTTCAGACCAGTAGGGGCTCTTTTCGCGCTTCGTTCGAAATTTTGAAATAGAAGCATTCACGTTTAGAGCACTCTTGAGCTTTGAGGATTGACCTAAATAGACAATGTTAAATTTGACCTTGTATGTTTGAAAACCTCATTAAATTGTGTGCTTCTTTTTAAATTTTTTACACTTTAAAATCCTATAACTACGATTATTTTGGAATGGAGGAGGTAAGTTTATTTTGTACACGACTATATATGCTATTATGTAAAAAAGCAGAGAAAAGATTGGTGCCCCCATAATTTAGGTATGATTTACAGATGCCATGATCTCGAATTCAAATAATTGAATGGACTTCATGTTGAATTCTAATTTTTTAAACCATCTTAAGTTGAATTCAAATATATTCTAGTTCATAGCTAGCTATTTATAATGTTCATTGGGTAACTTTTCTACGTATAATGTGCTTTACACACACAACATGAACTATACTCACGTTTATATTCGAATTGCTAAAGCGATGCATTGTCTGGAGTTCAAAATACTGACTCTACACGCATGTTGTGGTAGTCCTCCAGTAAGAAAGACATTCCGACAGTCAGAAACATGCTTTAAAGTTCCAACCCGCCTGCTCAGCAGTCGGCTTGGAACTCGGGGGCTACACACAGTGGGTGCGCTGGCACACACCCACTGAAGATTGCAAAAAAAGGAAATCAAGGGCGTACCCAGACAAACGTCTGCATCGCCTCCATCTCGCTCCTCACCTTCCGGAGGGTGGCACCGTGGGTGGCAAACTTATCCGAGACATCCTGCACAGCGAGGTTCAAGGCGGTCGTGCCTGCCGCAGACGTCCAGCCAGGCGGGGCAAACTCGTGGCCCCGGTGTCGGCTCCCTGCGAGCTCGCGGCCCCGGTTTCCACCGGCCTCGGCTCGGAGGCTGCTCGTGTCTGGCGCAGGTGCAAGGGGGTGCGCGCTATCATGGCCTGGTTCATCGCCAACCCGGCGCTACCTAGCGGCATCTCCGGCCCTTCAGGGTGGCCGTCACCTCGCTCGCCAGCACCCGACGCACGTTGGGTCACCTGCGCCTCCTGGACTGCGGAGTCGGCAATCTCCCGCTCAGTCACCTCCTGGTCAGCTCCGGCTGTTCCGGTCGACACCTGGGCTTGCACCACCAGCGGCTCCAGCTGCCCCAGACTGGCAGCCAGCGGGATCCTCCCACCAGCCGGGTCCTCCGTGGCCTTGGTCGCCGCTTCCGCCTGTGCCTTGGTCGCCGCTTCCGCCTGCGCTAACACCGCAGCTTGGGCCTCCGCCTGCGCCAATGCGGCGGCATGGGCATCGCCCTCTGCCTGCGCCACGGTGGCCTCCCGCTCCTGTCGCGCCTCCCGTGCATTCCTTTCCGTTGCCTCCCGGAGGGCGGCGGCTGGGTCCACGCGATGGGCCTCCTTGGAGCTGTCTGCTGATCCGGCCAGCCAGGCGGATGGGGCCCGATATATGTAGATGGCGGCCCTGCACGGCAAAACAAGCAAAGATGAGAAATTTGGAAAGGGAAAGAAAAACAATTAAGACAGTGCAACGAATGCACTTACCCGGACACCATTGGGCGCTCCTTAGGGGCCCTCCGGGTAAGCTAGAGGTGAAACCATATGATCTTCCGACCAACTGATCATCTTACTATTTCATGCATAGCCTATGATATAAAATATAAATGTACGAAATAACTTAAATTCTCCGGCTTTGTAGTCATAAGCGCATCTACCGCCTCTTTTTATTTTTAGAAACTAGATCATCTACAGTCGGGTGCCCCTAACCTGCCTCAAACAACAGGGTGGATGACCCAGTCACAAAATTCGACCCAGGCGGGCTCCTCTAATGGGCGTCAAATGCCCAAGCCAGCCGGCACACCTCATATATAGCCCAAATATGGGGCGGATATGGGGCGCCCAGGCGCATCGGGGTCCCATGCAGGATCGCCCGGAAACCCGATGGTCCGACAGACGCCTCCTCTGGTGGGTCGGGGCGGTGCGAATGGTGCGTGGTGCCGGTCCCGCTCGCCGCCCGAGGCCAATAAATACTCCTGCTCCGGCACCCTTCCCACGTTCTTTGGCTTCTCCATGGCCAAGAAGAAGCTAACCACCTATGCCATACTCACGCCAGAGTATCGGTACGAAATCGAGCAGGATATCCTGGCGAGGCGCGCCGCCTACATCGCTGCAGGACTGCCTCCGGACTCGCTGGAGCCGTAGGAGGAGGAGGATCAGCCGGCTCTAATGGAGGAGGTGGATCCGGAAGACAACGAGGAGGCAGTGTAGCCGGAGCAAGAGCTGGCGCCGACTCCGGGCATCAACCCGGAGGACGCGAAGGCGGAGTTTGGTGTTTCCTACGCAGACGAGACGACGGAGCATAAGGCCATCCTAGAGTCCATCTAGGATGAGGTCCATGTGGAAGCCAATCGGCGCTTCATTCGGCAGGAACGGGCGACGACCGACGGCCTCTTCGATGAGGTCGAAGCAGAGATAGATGCGGAGTAGCCGCAGCTGCGCCTGCCAGCCATGTATCCTACGCCAGGTATGGAGATAGTGGACTTCTCCGATGATGACTAGGCTACTTGATCTACGTAGTAATTAGATTTCTTCATTTGCATGCTCTTGTGTGGATTTAAGATTTCTAGTATGAGGTATTCGGATGCAGATGAGCAAATTTGAGGCTTGACCCGTCAGTGTCCAGCTATGGATGCAGTAAGCTGCTACACAGCACAGGTCTTCCATTCTAATCCCGCGCCTTTTTCTTCTTTCAGATTAATTCCATCCTCTTCGCTGGCGGGCTCGCTGAGCTCATCGACGAGGACCAGATGATGGACAAGGCTTCCGATCAGGAGCCGGCGCCACCGCCCCCGTCGGATCATGTCGTGTTCACCATAGAGTAGGTGCGGCCGCACTTCAAAGCTATAATGGCGGAAGAGGTACCAGCGCCGCCGGTGTAGCACCCTAGTTTTTGGCCCTTTTCTTTTTATTTGGATTTATTTAGATTTTGCTTTGGATTTCTTTTTCTGTGGCTTTATGGTCTGGAAACCTGGGAAACCCATCTCTTCTTTCTCTCCCTAGTGGCTTGTCATCCTCAATTCTTCCAAGGCCATGTCATTTCTATTCGCCCAACCTCAAGTTCTCTTTTTGGGAATATTCCTTTTTCTATTAAAGAAATGATCCTTTTGCCCTATGTTATGAAGCAACCTATATTTCTGTCTTGCCATAAATTCCCCAAAAATTCTCAAAGTTCCTTTGGACCATATGGACCTTGGATATGTAATAACATTCAAGATTCCACGCTCATGGTGAGCACACCATGCAATATTTTTCTCTGGTCAGATTTTTAGTTTGTGAAGCAACTATATCTTATATTGCTCCATAATTTTTGAAAATTTATAAGAACCTCATACTACCCTTATAACCTCCCTCCACCAAGTTTGGGCACATTTCATTCATCCAATATTTCTCCATAATTTTCCTAAGTTTCTGTCAAGAGTGAAGCATTGTGAAGGAAGTACCATTTTGATATGACCAAATGGTATGAAATTCTTACACTGTCTTCATATGCCCAAATAACTACTCTCCACCAAATTTCAGCTCAATCCAATCATCTATGTGAGTGCCACTTCATGATCTTGTTTCTGGACCAGATTTTGCAGTTGTGAAGCAACTACCCTAAGACTCTGTGACATCTTTTCACTCCAAGTAATCATCCCATTTTACCACGACTACATACCCAAGTTTGCTACAGCAAACTTCATCTGATGCCTCCCATCATCTCAGAGCCTCTTTCATCGAGCTATCACTTGAGAGGGACCTAGCTTGGAGGGACAACACGCTGGACATGGTCGGCCATTCTGAGTCATCATACACGCGTCAATGCACGTAGTGACTACATGGCCTGGCTTGCCATATGCGTGCTCTACTTTGTTTGGCCGCGTCCTGCGTGTTGTTTTGCTCCGGCCTCTCGTCTGCTCGTCGTTCTCGCGCGCCCCATCATGTCAGGAGCTCCATGGCATCCCTGTCATCGCCCTAGACCCCTCACACCGCCCTCTTTCCTCCCCGATGCGCCATGGCCGACCAGACATCACCCCACCTGCGTCTGCTCCTCCCTGCTCCTCTGGCGCCCCTTTGTCCTTTCCGAGCTTGGCGGCGCACAGAGCGCGGACACGCCTGAGCAGCGCCACGCTGGCACAACAACGATCCCCGACCACGACCTCAACGCCGCGGCTATTTAAGCCGTCCCATGCCTCGGCTCTCATCACCAGCGGCCTCCTCCACCACCTAGAACCCCACCCATCTACTCCATCGACCTCGAGGAGGCACCTCGCGCTCCCAATAAAGCCTCAGCCACCGCCGGCCGCCAAAATTTGGCCGACCCGAGACATCTCCCTCCTTTCAACCACCACCAGAGGAACCCCAACATTCGCTTGGAGCTTCCCGCTTCGCCTTCACCTCCGGTGCCCCATAGCACCAGACCCCAGCTGGCCGTACTCTCCCTCCGCCACACGGGCATCCAAGCCGCCATCACTGCAGCTCTCCCGGCCATGAGTACTACACACAGGTGGATCTGGCTCCCCTCCCGAGCACTCCGGTGGTCGAGCTCCACCGAGGCTCTTTGGAATCGCCCGGGCCAGCGCCGACACTGCGCACCCTCCCTCTATCCCTGGGCAAGCAATGAGAGCAAAGAGATGATCCAGCCGGGGGACCCCACCTCCCAGCGAGCCTCGCATGTCAACCACACAACGCGTTGACTCGGACCCTGTGACGTGGATAAGTGAAAATGTACTTTCTTCTTCACGTATTCTGAATCTGAAATTGTATGTATTTGCGGCATAGATTTAGAATATGTTTTCTGTGCAGGAAAGCGTACTTGCGGAAGTATGTCTTCTTTATTCAGCCACCGGCCAAAAACCTTATATACCGAATGTTCGACCGTTAAGGAGCAGAAATGAATACTTTTTATTTGTTTCTCTGCCCAACAAACGAACGACCGTATCTTTTCAACCGTGACTCCGATTCAGGTGATTCAAAAGCCCATGTTCTCTATTCATCGAGCCCGTTCCATTGGTACGGTTTTCCTGGTGTTCTAACATTCTGAAAATGACCATTTTTCCCTTGCCTCTAATCAGCCCCCTTTGAGAGGTAAACTTTTCTGGCTATTCTTTACGTGAGCCTCTCGCACTTCTCCCCGATGGATCCTTCATACCCAGGCAGGCCACGACATTCACTTGCATGATGGCCTTGCAGTAGCCATGGTTTTCCACTTGAATATTTAAATACTTTATGCCTATTAATATTTTATGAATGCTCTATATGCTTGTGGATTCATTCTCATTTCTCATGCCATGTTCATTTGATTCTAGTGAGTTAAATGATTACCTGCTGGTATTATTATTCACGTATTTCCTTCTTGCATTTATTTCGTACTAGTGATAATGATATGCTCATCATTGTCTGCTATGAAAGTACTTGTGATATTCATGCTCATTAATTGGCATGCTCATTTGCATGAGTAGAATAAATATTATTGATGTTAAGATCATATGTTATGTTTCCTATCCATGCTCATGTTGGTATCATGTTTATATGCATTGTTATTTCATCATGTTATTATGACTCAGGTCATCACTATTCAAGTTAAATTGGACATTAATCAAACTTGAACAAGTCTGTTGGCTGAGTCATAGTGCCATCGAATTGAGCTGACCACTATAGCCACACTTGCCTTATGGGGGGGCCCTATTTTGTTCGATTGTCTTGCCTCTCATCGGTGACTCCAATTAGGGAAGGTAATGTGCGCACGCTACCCTGGCCCGGTGGGCAGCCATAACCTTGTGTGCCCAAGTTGTGTTGTTCCCGGGTTGTCCCCGTTTCGGACTGTTTTTGTTTTACCACGACGGTGGACAGCCACCACTACAAAAAAATACACTTCCGTGATGATACATGTTTTTCACAGTAGGTCACGTTTTCTATCATGCATGTACATCCATGACGATTTTATGACAGAATCAATATAGTCATACCTATGCTGTCGTAGAAGTGTTCCATGACATTACCAAAATTATCATCACGGAAGTGTCCACTTCCATGACGATAAATCACGCGTCATAGGAGTGCTTTCGTCAAGGGTGACCAACATGTGGCATCCACCGTAACGGGTCGCCGTTAAGCTACCGGGTTCCGGTTTGGATCCAATAACCCGTTAATAACTCCGTCCAATGGGGATTTTCCACATGTAAAATTCACATTCGCCGGATAATGCACGTGTCAGCTAATCGTTGGGGCAGATGTCATTCCTACAATTGATGGAAGACGCCTATGATATGTCGACACGTGGCACAGCCCAACAGTGGCCCATTTTATGTAAAAAGGCCGGCCCAGCTAAAGGCCCACCATGTTTTTTCAGACACTAGTGGGCTGGCCCATTAACAGCCTGCCATGTTTTGGGTCAAATTGAGGCCCATATCAGATCATGCCAGTTCACAGCCTACTGTGTTTTGGACCAAATTAAGGCCCATATAGGATCAGGCCCATTAACTGGACACTATTCTTTTGGGCCCATTTTAAGCCAGGTTTGTATTTCAACCTATTAAATGAATGTTTTCTAGTTCGACCCGATAATAGTTTCAGCATGTGGTGGATCTAGGACATTGTTTGCCTAGTTTAACTTTAGGCCATTTAACGGCCCATGCAGAAACTAGGCTATTTCTTGTCTGAAGTAACTTTAGGCCTCTTAACGGCACATAGTCTTCGTGGATAAATTTCAGCCCAACTGGCCTATCGGCCTGTTAATGGCCCGTGTAACAGTTGGGCCTAATTATAGCCCGAATTGAATCCGGCCTGCTTACATCCCATCTGGTAATGGCATGTGACTCGTTTTGTCCTATGGCCCGCGTGGATACTAGCCTGCTTAAAGGCCATAATTTTATTGGGCCAAACAGGCCCGAAATATATTTTGACCTGTTAACGGCTCCTCCTATTTGGGCCAAACATGGGCCTTAGGCAGTTGCGGCCTGTATTGGCCCATGAATTTTTCGGCTCAAGGCTAGCCCAATCTAGGTTTTAGCCTGTTAAAAGCCCATGGTATTCTCTGGCCCAGTTGGCCAGAACTTGACTAGGCCTGTTAAAGGCGGAAAACTACTATAGGTTTAGACCTGCTAATGGCCCAAGATGATTATAGGCCCACGTTTGGCCCATATGAGTAACAGGCCGGCCTGAAGACCGACAACACTGAGATCCGGTGAACCTTTCGGCCTAAATTATAACATACCGACCAAGAATAAACCTAGACTATACAATAAAGAAATTACGGCATATTACATCCACTAGGAATCAAAGTTTGCTACCGGTGATAATAAAGTGCAACATGACCGTGGAATACATACATTGGGCATCAAAGGTCGCCACCAGTGCATATAAAATGCGCCGATAAAAAATATACAAAACTAAGAGCACTTCAGAAGGCATTAGGCACGGCGACGGCAGGCTCATAAGCAATAAACAAGCTGATGAGACCTCAGTTGTGTCAACGTTTGATGCTCCATCCCTAGCTTTATAGTACCATAGTGCGCAAGGCAGTCCTCTGAGATCTTCATTGCATCATTAACATCAAGTCGGAGTTGAGCTGAAGCAAGCCTTTCCGCTTTAAGTTGAGACTGAATAAGTCGAACTGATTGAGGCAGCGACTGCACAGAGGTTGTCTCACAGCTGCTGCTGAGTAGCTTCAACTCACTCTCTTCATCAAGACACGACCTTGGGGTCATCTCGCTCTCTTGACGATGGTTTGGCTCACTATCTTCCCTAAAGTTCTGCCTGGCATAAGAGATACGAATCTGAAAGAGAAACAAGGAGACACGTAACAGGTTTCACAATTATATAAGCAAATAAATGGATCTGTTCTGCATAAGGAACATGTTTTTACAACTACAATTTAAAACTGGTAGTTGTTGCAAACATCCAATCAGATGTAAACAGCAAACTAAACATAAGTGGAGGAAATGATGCATATCCAAATCTATACTAGAACAAATTTTGAAGGCTTGAGAAGGATGAACTTACATTACATGTTAACACGGGCTAGGCAATGCCCTTCTCCATGTTGATGGAAGCATAATTCAATAAATTCCCCAAAGAAACTTCCTTATAAGCGTTGCCATTATTCTACATTTCACAAAGAGTAAATATAGACCAAACAATATTGGAAGAAACAGAGGATAATGAAGCTCAGGTGCAGACTGATGATACATAATCGAATAGCAATTAATTAAGTACAACGTTACAAGGCAAAAGGTACTGACAAAAGGAATGCATACATCAACGTGTGCAGTGGTATTGGATTTATTGAACATTTTGGTAAGAGTAAATTTAGATATGATAATTTGGAGAAAGTGGAGGGCAGGGCAGATAAGATGCAGAGTAATGCTAGACAATCAACTATCTCGCGATGCAAGTACAGTAATACCACCACCGTCCGTTATTACTTGTCGCTCAAATGGATGTATCTAGCACTATTAAGTTCTAAATACATCCAATTGATCAACAATTAATTTGATACAGAGGGAGTACATGACAACAGGTACTTACAAGAGCACTCCAAAACATCATAACCAATGTGTTAATTCTACATTTATCTAAGAGTAAATATAGATCTTATAATTTCAAGCAAAGGGAGGATAAAGAAGCGAACATTTACAATGATGCTACATAATCAAACGGTAATGAGTGTAAGTATGCTGACAAAGGGCAAGAGGTAATGCTGACAAGAGCAATGCAAAGGCTCAAAGATTGATGTGAGATCCTATGATCCTTTGAGCACGGAGATTCATCTGAAATTAGTTTTCATACAAGAGAGGAGGTAAGGCACATGCAGAAATTTTAGGAGTTCAAATTTTTAATTGATATCATAGACACTACCTGACGATGGGCTCTCAGCAGTTCTAATAGGGGTTTGGCTAGTGGAGTTGGGGTAAAGTGTGGTAAAGTTGGGCCTGTGTTTTTTGTGGCTGCTGATTGCTACCTCTTGAGCACTGCGTTGGTTTTCCCTTGAAGAGGAAAGGGTGATGCAGTAAAGTAGCGTAAGTATTTCCCTCAGTTTTTCAGCACCAATGTATCAATCCAGTAGGAGACCACGCTCAAGTCCCACGCACCTACACAAACAAATAAGAACCTCGCAACCAACACGGTAAAGGGGTTGTGAATCCCTTCACGGTCACTTACGAGAGTGAGATCTGGTAGAGATGATAAGATAATATTTTTGGTATTTTTATGGTAAAGAGTAAAAGTAAAGAAAGCAAAATAAACGGCGCCAGAAATAGCTTGTTGTTGGGAGATTAATATGATGGAAACTAGACCCAGGGGCCATAGGTTTCACTAGTGGCTTCTCTCAAGATAGCATAAGTATTACGGTGGGTAAACAAATTACTATCGAGCAATTGATAGAATTGAGCATAGTTATGAGAATATCTAGGTATGATCATGTATATAGGCATCACGTCCGTGACAAGTAGACCGACTCCTGCCTGCATCTACTACTATTACTCCACACATCGACCGCTATCCAGCATGCATCTAGAGTATTAAGTTCATAAGAACGGAGTAACGCTTTAAGCAAGATGACATGATGTAGAGGGATAAACTCATGCAATATGATATAAGCCCCATCTTTTTATCCTCGATGGCAACAATACAATAAGTGTCGTTTCCCCTATTGTCACTGGGATCGAGCACCGCAAGATTGAACCCAAAGCTAAGCACTCCTCCCATTAAAAGAAAGATCAATCTAGTAGGCCAAACCAAACTGATGATTCAAAGAGACTTTCAAAGATAACCAATCATACATAAAAGAATTCAGAGAAGATTCAAATATTGTTCATAGATAATCTTGATCATAAACCCACAATTCATCGGATCTCGACAAACACACTGCAAAAGAAGAGTTACATCAAATAGATCTCCAAGAGAATCGAGGAGAACTTTGTATTGAGATCCAAAGAGAGAGAAGAAGCCATCTAGCTAATAACTATGGACCCGAAGGTCTGAGGTGAACTACTCACACATCATCGAAGAGGCTATGGTGTTGATGTAGAAGCCCTCCCTGATCGATGCCCCCTCCGGCGGAGCGTCGGAAAAGGCCCCAAGATGGGATCTCACGGGTATAGATGGTTGCGGCGGTGGGAATATGGTTTTGCCTCCTATGCTGATGGTTTGGGGGTACCTAGGTATATATAGGAGGAATAAGTAGGTCGGTGGAGCTACGAGGGGCCCACGAGGGTGGAGGACGCGCCCAGGGGGGTAGGCGCGCCCCGTGCCTCGTGGCCTCCTTCTTCGTCTCTTGACGTCCACTCCAAGTACTCTGGATCACGTTTGTTCCAAAAATCACGTTCCCGAAGGTTTCATTCTGTTTGGACTCCGTTTGATATTCTTTTTATGCGAAACACTGAAATAGGTACAAAAAACAGTAATTTGGGCTGGGCCTCCGGTTAATAGGTTAGTCCCAAAAATAATATAAAAGTGTATAATAAAGCCCATTAAACATCCAAAACAGAATATAATATAGCATGGAACAATAAAAAATTATAGATACGTTGGAGACGTATCAAGCATCCCCAAGCTTAATTCATGCTCGTCCTAGAGTAGGTAAATGATCAAAACAGAATTTTTGATGTGGAATGCTACTTAGCATAATTTTCAATGTAGTTCTCTTATTTGTGGTTTGAATACTCATATCCGAAAGATTTAAGATAAAAGTTTAATATTGAGATAAAAGTAATAATACTTCAAGCATACTAACTAAGCAATTATGTCTTCTCAAAATAACATGGCCAAAGAAAGTTATCCCTACAAAATCATATAGTTTGGTCATGCTCCATTTCCGTCACACAAGAATGCTCTCATCATGCACAACCCCGATGACAAGCCAAGCAATTGTTTCATACTTTAGTAATCTCAAACTTTTTCAACTTTCACACAATATATGAGCGTGAGCCATGGATATAGCACTATGGGTGGAATAGAATATGATGATGGGGGTTATGTGGAGAAGACAAAAAAGGATAAATTCTCACATAGACGCGGCTAATCAACGGGCTAGGGAGATGCGCATCGATTGATGTCAATGCAAGGAGTAGGGATTGCCATGCAACAGATGCACTAGAGCTATAAATGCATGAAAGCTCGACAAAAGAAACTAAGTGGATGTGCATCCAACTTGCTTGCTCATGAAGACCTAGGGCATTTTAGGAAGTCCATTGTTGGAATATACAAGCCAAGTTCTATAATGAAAAATTCCCACTAGTATATGAAAGTGACAAAACAAGAGACTCTCTATCATAAAAATAATGGTGCTACTTTGAAGCACAAGTATGGAAAAAGGATAGTAGCATTCTCCTTTCTTTATTTTCTCTTTTTTTGGGCCTTTCCTTTTTTTATTTGGCCTTTCTCCTTTTTTTGGGACAATGCTCTATGAATGATGATCATCACACTTCTATTTATTTACAACTCAATGATTACAACTCGGTACTAGAACAAAGTATGACTCTATATGAATGCCTCCGGTGGTGTACCGGGATGGGCAATGAATCAAGAGTGACATGTATGAATAATATGCATGGTGGCTTTGCCACAAATATGATGTCAACTACATGATCATGCAAGGCAATATGGCAATGATGAAACGTGTCATGATAAGCGGAAGGGTGGAAAGTTGCATGGCAATATATCTCGGAATGGCTATGGAAATGCCATAATAGGTAGGTATGGTGGCTGTTTTGAGGAAGATATAAGGAGGTTTATGTGTGATAGAGCATATTGTATCACGGGGTTTGGATGCACCGGTGAAGTTTGCACCAACTCTCAAGGTGAGAAAGGGCAATGCAGTGCATCAAGAGGATAGCAATGACGGAAGGTTGAGAGTGCGTATAATCCATGGACTCCACATTAGTCATAAAGAACTCACATAGTTATTGCAAAAATCTACAAGTCATCAAAAACCAAGCACTACGCGCATGCTCCTAGGGGGATAGATTGGTAGGAAAAGACCATCGCTCGTCCCCGACCGCCACTCATAAGGAGGACAATCAAAGAACACCTCATGTTTCAAATTTGTTACACAATGATTACCATACGTGCATGCTACGGGACTTGCAAACTTCAACACAAGTATTTCTCAAATTCACAACTACTCAACTATCACAACTTTAATATCACTACCTCCATATCTCAAAACAATCATCAAGCATCAAACTTCTCTTAGTATTCAACGCACTTATAAGAAAGTTTTTACTAATCTTGGATGCCTATCATATTAGGACTAATTTCTCAATTTAAGCAAATAACCATGCTGTTTTGTAGGACTCTCAAAATGATATAAGTGAAGCATGAGAGAACAGTAGTTTCTATAAAACAAAACCACCGCCGTGCTCTAAAAGATATAAGTGAAGCACTAGAGCAAAAACTATATAGCTCAAAAGATATATGTGAAGCACATAGAGTATTCTAATAAATTCCGAATCATGTGTGTCTCTCTCAAAAGTGTATTCAGCGAGGATGATTGTGGTAAACTAAAAACAAAGACTCAAATCATACAAGACGCTCCAAGCAAAACACTTATCATGTGGTGAATAAAAATATAGCTCCAAGTAAAGTTACCGATGGGCCGAAGGCGAAGGAGGGATGCCTTCAGGGCATCCCCAAGCTTTAACTTTTTGGTGTCCTTAGATTTACCTTGGGGTGCCTTGGGCATCCCCAAGATTAGGCTCTTTCCACTCCTTGTTCCATAATCGATCAAATCCTTACCCAAAACTTGAAAAATTCACAACACAAAACTTAACAGAAAATCTCATGAGCTCTGTTAGCGAAAGAAAACAAAATACCACTTCAAGATACTGTAATGAACTCATTCTTTATTTATATTGGTGTTAAACCTACTGTATTCCAACTTCTCTATGGTTTATAAGCTCTTCTACTAGCCATAGATTCATCAAAATAAGCAAACAACACTCAAAAACAGAATCTGTCAAAAACAGAACTGTCTATAGTAATCTGTAACTAACACAAACTTCTGGAACTCAGAACAATCTACCAAAATAGGACGACCTAGACAATTTGTTTATTGATCTGCTTCAATTGGAATCAGTATTTTATCACGTTCTGGAATTTTCAGCAAGATCAAATAACTATCATCCAAGAAGATTCTATAGGTTTAACTTGGCATAAACACTAATTAAAACACAAAAACAAATCTAACCAGAGGCTAGATCAAAAATTTATTCCTAAAAAGAACCAAAAAGAAAAAAAACTGAAATAAAATTGGGTTGCCTCCCAACAAACGCTACCGTTTAACGCCCCTAGCTAGGCATAAAAGCAAGGATAGATCTAAGAATTGCCATCTTTAGTAGGCAATCCATAAGTGGCTATCATAATAGATTCATAAGGTAATTTTATTTTCTTTCTAGGAAAGTGTTCCATGCCTTTCCTTAACGGAAATTGGAATCTAATATTTCCTTCCCTCATATCAATAATTGCACCAATCGTTCTATGGAAAGGTCTACCAAGAATAATAGGACATGAAGGATTGCAATCTATGTCAAGAACAATGAAATCTACGGGTACATAGTTCCTATTTGCAACAATAAGAACATCATTAATTCTTCCCATAGGTTTCTTAATGGTGGAATCCGTAAGGTGCTAGTTTAGAGAACAATCATCAAATTCGCGGAAACCTAACAAATCACATAAAGTTTTTGGAATCGTGGAAACACTAGCACCCAAATCACACAAAGCATAGCATTCATGATCTTTAATTTTAATTTTAATAGTAGGCTCCCACTCATCATAAAGTTTTCTAGGGATATAAACTTCCAACTCAAGTTTTTCTTCATAAGATTGCATTAAAGCATCAACGATATGTTTGGTAAAAGCTTTATTTTGACTATAAGCATGAGGAGAATTTAGCATGGATTGCAACAAGGAAATACAATCTATCAAAGAGCACTTATCATAATCAAATTCCTTGAAATCCAAAATAGTGGGTTCATTGATATCTAAAGTTTTGACCTCTTCAATCCCACTTTTACCAAATTTTGCATCAAGATCTAAAAACTCCGAATCTTTGGGACGCCTTCTAACTAAAGTTGACTCATCTCCAGTCCCATAATTATCAAGATTCATATTGCAAAACAAAGATTTAATAGGGGACACATCAATAACTTTTAGATCTTCATCTTTATTCTCATTAAAATTAGAAGAACTCGCTTTTACAAAGCAATCTTTCTTAGCACGCATACTAGCGATTCGTTCTTTGCACTCATCAATGGAAATTCTCATGGCTTTGAGAGACTCATTGATACCATGCTTAGGTGGAATAGATCTAAGCTTAAAAGAATCAACATCAAGAGAAATTCTATCAACGCTCCTAGCCAACTCATCAATCTTAGGCATTTTTTCTTCAAGCAAGGCATTGAAATTCTTTTGCACAATCATAAATTCAAAAACACTAGTCTCAAAATCATAGGACATATTATTAAAATTCCCATAAGAATTGTAGTAGGAATTACCATAATATTAGAGGAATTACTAGGGAACGACCTAGGATTAAAGTTTCCTCTATACGCGTTGTTACCAAAATTATTCCTACCACAAAATTCACATCCATAGATTCATTATTATTCTCAATCAAGGTAGAAAAAGGCATATCATTAGGATCAGAAGGAACAATCTTATTAGCAAACAATTTCATAAGTTCATCCATCTTTCCACTCAAAACATTGATTTCTTCAATTGCATGAACCTTTTTACTAGTAGATCTTTCGGTATGCCATTGAGAATAAATAAACATAATATTATCTAGGAGTTTAGTAGCTTCCCCTAAAGTGATATCCATAAAAGTGCCTCCCGCGGCTGAATCAAAAGTATTTCTAGAAGAAAAATTCAATCAGGCATAAAATATTTGTATAATCATCCACAAATTCAAACCATGAGTAGGGCAATTACGTATCATTAATTTCATCCTCTCCCAAGCTTGTGCAACATGTTCATGATCAAGTTGCTTAAAATTTATAATATCGTTTCTAAGGGAGATGATTTTAGCAGGAGGAAAATACTTAGAGATAAAAGCATATTTGCACTTATTCCAAGAATCAATACTATTTTTAGGCAAAGACGAAAACCAAGTTTTAGCACGATCTCTAAGACAAAAAAGAAATAGCTTCAATTTAAGAATATCATTGTCCACATCTTTCTTCTTTTGCATATCATACAAATCAACAAAGCTATTTAGATGGGTAGCAGCATCTTCGCTAGGAAGGTCGGCGAATTGATCTTTAATGACCAGATTCAACAAAGCAACATTAATTTCACAAGATTCAGCATCGGTAAGAGGAGCAATCGGAGTGCTAAGGAAATCATTGTTGTTGGTATTGGTAAAGTCACACAATTTATTATTGTTTTGAGCCATCATGACAAGCAAGCAATTCAACACACAAGCAAACAAGAGGTGACCGAAAAAGAGGTGAACGGAAAAAGAGGGCGAATAAAACGGCAAGGGTGAAGTGGGCGAGAGGAAAACGAAAGGGAAATGGCAAATAATGTAATGCGAGGGATAAGAGTTTGTGATGGGTACTTGGTATGTCTTGACTTGTGCGTAGACTTCAAGCAGCGGCCTTGAAATCCTTCTTGCTACCTCTTGAGCACCGTGTTGGTTTTCCCTTGAAGAGGAAAGGGTGATGCAGTAAAGTAGCATAAGTATTTCCCTCAGTTTTTGAGAACCAAGGTATCAATCCAGTAGGAGACCACACTCTAGTCCCGCGCACCTACACAAACAAATAAGAACCTCGCAACCAAAGCGGTAAAGGGGTTGTCAATCCCTTCACGGTCACTTACGAGAGTGAGATCTGATAGAGATGATAAGATAATACTTTTGGTATTTTTATGGTAAAGAGTAAATGTAAAGAGAGAAAAATAAACGGTGCCTGAAATAGCTTGTTGTTGGGAGATTAATATGATGGAAAATAGACCCAGGGGCCATAGGTTTCACTAGTGGCTTCTCTCAAGATAGCATAAGTATGACGGCGGGTAAACAAATTAATGTCGAGCAATTGATAGAATTGAGCATAGTTATGAGAATATCTAGGTATGATCATGTATATAGGCATCACGTCCGTGACAAGTAGACCGACTACTGCTTGCATCTACTACTATTACTCCACACATCGACCGCTATCCATCATGTATCTAGAGTATTAAGTTCATAAGAATGGAGTAACGCTTTAAGCAAGATGACATGATGTAGAGGGATAAACTCATGCATTATGATATAAAACCCATATTTTTATCCTTGATGGCAACAATACAATACGTGTGGTTTCCCCTACTATCAGTGGGATCGAGCACCGCAAGATTTAACCCAAAGCTAAGCTCTTCTCCCATTGCGAGAAAGATCAATCTAGTAGGCCAAACCAAATTGATAATTCGAAGAGACTTGCAAAGATAACCAATCATACATAAAAGAATTGAGAGAAGATTCAAATATTGTTCATAGATAATCTTGATCATGAACCCACAATTCATCAGATCTCGACAAACACACTACAACAAGAAGAGTTACATCAAATAGATCTCCAAGAGAATCGAGGAGAACTTTGTATTGAGATCCAAAGAGAGAGAAGAAGCCATCTAGCTAATAACTATGGACCCGAAGGTCTGAGGTAAACTACTCACACATCATCGGAGAGGCTATGGTGTTGATGTAGAAGCCCTCCGTGATCGATGCCCCTTCCGGTGGAGCGTCGGAAAAGGCCCCAAGATGGGATCTCACGGGTAGAAGGTTGTGGCTGTGGAAATAGGGTTTTGGCTCCTCTGCTGATGGTTTGGGGGTACGTAGGTACATATAGGAGGAAGAAGTAGGTCAGTGGAGCTACGAGGGGCCCACGAGGGTGGAGAGCGCGCCCAGGGGGGTAGGCGCACCCCCTGCCTCATGGCCTCCTTTTTCGTTTCTTGACGTCCACTCCAAGTCCTCTGGATCACGTTTGTTCCGAAACAAACGTTCCTGAAGGTTTCATTCCGTTTGGACTCTGTTCGATATTCCTTTTCTGCGAAACACTGAAATAGGCAAAAAAACAACAATTTGGGTTGGGCCTCCGGTTAATAGGTTAGTCCCAAAAATAATATAGAAGTGTATAATAAAGCCCATTAAACATCCAAAACAAAATATAATATAGCATGGAACAATAAAAATTTGTAGATACATTGGCGACGTACCACTGATCTATCTGATTTAACAGGTATCACTACCTTTTGCAAATACCTAGTTTGTACTCCTTGAGGATCTGCACTCACCCTCTTCCTTTTGGACATCTGTTACGAAAGAACAAAATTTGACTGGAAAAACATAGTATGACGACACATGGAATAGGTACAGAAAATGGATAGGTATGGCATATACTCATATATGATGCTTAAACTAAGCAGATGGTGGTGTGACAAAGTAGAAGTAAGGCAAGAGGTCATATGCAAAATATGTGCGGCCAATACTACCTTGCCAAGTTAGAGCAAGCACCTTGATGGGTGAATAAGATAGGCCATCCTCCACCATGCCAAGTTTGTTAGCCAGTGGATTGTTCCGCAATATTCCTCTCGTGCGCCCATTCTCATATTCATTTTGATAATTTTCAATACGACATGCATGAAAACATAAAAACAAGTGAGATTATCATGTAATGTCAGAAGTGATTGAATCAAATATCGCCTCCTGTAAACCCCTTTGTGCTATCTCGACATTCTTAAGGAGATGCCATGCATTTTGTAATTTGGTGTGTGCATTAATATAATGTGGCCTACTACTCAATATATGAGAGCTCCAGAAGTGATGATACTTTGCAGATGACAGCTTCAACATATAGTAAAGAAGAACAAATCGACCTGACCTGACAGATTCAAAATATACTAAGGCAGAACAACTCGACCTGACCAGTCGACCGCAAATGTCTCTGCTACTCTTCCCAACAAGGAACATACTTATTAAAGAAGAGAAGAGGATCATCTTATAGAAGAGCAGAAGAGCAAGCAGATTGAAGATATTACAAGTCTTTATATACAATGTCTGTTGCCCACCTGTTGGTGTCAAAACCGGCGGATCTCGGGTAGGGGGTCCCGAACTGTGCGTCTAGGCGGATGGTAACATGAGACAAGGGACACGATGTTTTTACCCAGGTTCGGGCCCTCTCGATGGAGGTGAAAACCTACTCCTGCTTGATTAATATTGATGATATGGGTAGTACAAGAGTGGATCTACCACGAGATCAAGGAGGCTAAACCCTAGAAGCTAGCCTATGGTATGATTGTTGTTAAGTCCCACGGACTAAAACCCTTCGGTTTATATAGACACCGGATAGGGTTAGGGTTACACAGAGTCGGTTACAATGGTAGGAGATCTACATATCCGTATCGCCAAGCCTGCCTTCCACGCCAAGGAAAGTCCCATCTGGACACGGGACGAAGTCTCCAATCTTGTATCTTCATAGTCCAGGAGTCCGGCCAACGGTGATAGTTCGGCTATTCGGACACCCCCTAATCCAGGACTCCCTCAGTAGCCCCTGAACCAGGCTTCAATGACGACGAGTCCGGCGCGCATATTGTCTTCGGCATTGCAAGGCGGGTTCCTCCTCCGAATACTTCATAGAAGATTTTAAACACGAGGATAGTGTCCGGCTCTGCAAAACAAGTTCCACATACTACCGTAGAGAGAATAACCTTTCAAAGATCTGCTGACGTATTCCGCGGCGTGACATCACACCACGGCCGAGCCTTTATCTGAATCGTTTTCTTGTTCCACCTCAGCAAGTTTAGCGAGGTGGTTTCCTTGGCATGTCTTATCAAAGCGGAGATCGTGCCCCCTTATTCCGAGATTCCCATCAATACGGACGTGGGTGGGGGACGCATAGCTTCGTCCGTCCATATAAGGGGATAAGGATCCACCTTTTCACCTACGCCTTCTTCCTCCTTTGCTCATCCATTTCCGCGCACTCGAGCTCCAGCGCCCAAGTCCGCACATCCCTCCTCAACCTTCTCCAGCCATGTCCGGAGCGGGAGGCAAGTGGATGGTCTCCTCCGTTACGGAGGGACAAGTCAAAAAGCTGCGGAAGGCCGGATACTTGTCCAGCGACATCGCGCACCGGCTCCCCGACGAGGGGCGGCTTATTCCCACCCCTAGGCCCCGTGAGAGGGTGGTGTTCCTCACCCACTTCCTCCGCGGACTAGGTTTTCCACTTCATCCATTTGTCCGAGGGCTCACGTTCTACTACGGCCTGGATTTCCACGATCGGCCCCGAACTTCATCCTCAACATCTCGGTGTTTATTGTCGTGTGCGAGGCCTTCCTCTGCATCCAGCCCCACTTCGGCTTATGGCTGAAGATCTTCAATGTCAAGCCGAAGGTAGTGGGCGGCCGCCAAGCGGAGTGCGGAGGCGCCATGGTTGGCAAGATGGCCAAATTCCTATGGCTCGAGGGCTCCTTTGTGGAGACAATAAAGGTGGTAATGTCGGGGTGGTTCTACATCACCGAGCAGCGCGACTCTCAATGGGCGGCCCCAATTCGATCTGGCTTCCCCACACGGCTCACATCATGGAAAGAGACGGGCCTGACGTGGGGGGATTTGGACGAGCTGTCCGGACTCCAAACCTGCATCCAAAACCTGGTGGACAAGAATCTCAGGCTTGTCAACGTGATCCAGGTGATGCTCATCCGCCGGATTCTCCCATGCCAACAACGGGCCTTCAAATTGTGGGAGTTCGATCAGCGCAGCACCAAACCCTGAAAATGCTCTTCGACACTACGTACGAAGATGCCTGGAAGGTGTTGTTCAAGGCGCAAAGCTCCCACATCCACTACCGAAGATCGCGGATTCATTTCATGACGTCAAGCCAGCGAGGTAAGTTATTTTACCCTTTATGGGACTCTTTTTCATCGTTTGAGTTTATGCGGGATCTAAAACTCCCTAACCTTTGTGGACTGGTGAAGATATCGGAGAGATTAACTGTCCAGCCCCTGCCCGGAAGACCAGCGGATGCCCGATTGACGGTCTGCTGGCTTGGCACCTCACGTGGTGGAGAAGAAGGCCAAGAAGAAGGCCACGGGAACTCGAAGGAGCTCCGGCGCCAGTCTTTGTCAGACTCATCGTCAAGCGGTTACAGCCGGAATCCTCCTCTGAGGAAGAGGAGGAGGAAAAAGCCTCTCCCGGTGAAGGAGAAGAAAAGGAAGGCGCCCCGACTGGGGAGGCCGGAGGGTCCAAGAAAGGAAGGACCCTTCCTCCGAACTTCTCCACCAATGTCGACAACGACGAGGAGGAGTGGCCAACAAGGGCCAAGCCCCTGGCGAGATCGTAAGTGTCCGGACTCCGGAATAGTTCATGACTTTTTATTTGTCGCATAGTGTCTTCTAACACCGAATATGACCATGTAGCCCGCCCAAGGATGAGCTTGCCGCTTCGTCGAGCGGCTCCCTGGGTTCGTCGGATGTGAATAGCACTTCACTTCCGACCGCCTCCTCTCCTCGTGTCGCCGACGACACCGCGGTGGAGTCCCAAAAGGGGCCCAGCCAGGAGGAGGTGGTCCTGGAGGCGCCGCAAGGCGACCTCCCGAACTCTGGGCGCAAAGGGGGAGTGACCCCAGAGGGCTCTAAGTCCGGCCCTGTGCCGGACTTTGTACCGGAACCTTTATTGGTTCCGAAGTCCGGCAAGCGGTTCCTTCGTAAGAAGGGCGAGACTACGACACCGGTGACCTCCATCCATCCGGAGGCACCGGATAGCTTGCTGGAGGCGCTTAACAGCGCCTCCATCGACGAGCAGCACCGCACTACTATGAGTGTGGTGATCTAGAAAGTTCAGTCCGCCAAGAGCGGGCTGGTCAAGCATGTACCAGCCTTCTAACGGGCTTTGAGGTAAGTTTAGAGTATGTAAGAATATTACCGCATAGGCGGTAGCCCTGATGCTTAGTTCGGTGTTAGGAAAGAAAAGTTGGACTAAGGATCTAAAAAGATATCATGAGGAGTCTAACATAAGTATGTCAATATGGGAATGCAGGCTCTTCTTGACCTCTGCCGCACTAACTGCAGAGGTCAATGCCTTGAAGCGAGCCTCGGCGGTCCGAGAACGAGCTCGACCTTGCCAAGAAGCAGCTCGAGGACAAGGAAGGTAAGTAATACCTTATTAAAGAAATACCTTATAGAAAGGATTTGGTTGCAAAAATGACAGGAATAACGTGGGTATTGTAGGGGCCACGAACGAGGTGGCGACCCTGAAGGATGCTGTGTCCGCGGCCGAAAACAAAGCGGCCGTGGAGCGCACCGAGCGAGAGAAGCAGGAGGCGCGGGTGGCGGAGGTGCGGCAAGAGCTCCGGCCTCTCGTGGAAAAACACGAGAGTTTGGAGCGTGACTCGAAGACTCGAGAGTCCGAGCTCGCCTCGGCTCTTGAGAGTGCCAAAGCCGCTAAGGCTGAAGCCCAAAAAGCCCTCCAAGAAATTGAATCATTAAAGAAGATAGCGGCGGGTAAGGCATTCTTTATGCAAAGCAAGCATGTGAAAGTGAATTACCTATTACTTACCCGAATCCGGAGCTCTCAAGGAGCATTCGCAGATCTGCCCGTGGTGTATGCGATCTTGCCGTGTTCTCTGCGCCAAGGAGGGAGCTCGATGGAAAAGGTGTTCTGGTCTCGATATCTTTGAGGCGGACATCTAGTGCCCTGAGAGACCAGTGAAGCAGCTGGTCGAGCTCCTAAGGTCGCCGAGCAGGCCATGAAGGGCCTCATAATTGGTGTGGCCATTGGAAGCCATGCACAGGAGCTACTTCGGGCTAGTGTGGCGGCTGGTGGACGCCTATCCATGGATTGAAGTCATCAAGCGCTCCGTCTGCATTGAAGGTGCCCGTCGGGCCCTTGCCCGTGCTAAAGTGCACTAGGGCAAGCTGGATGCGGAGAAGCTTGTGACGGATGGGCCACCGAAGGGCAAGGAGCATCGCAAGCCCGAAATGTACTATGAGGGCGTCATGAAGGGCGCCCGCCTTATAGCGGGTTGTCGGTGTACAAAAAGAGGGGTGCATTTTTTGTACCCCTATAAGCTGTCTGCAGGTAGTTTGGCAGGCACCACCACCACCTTGAGCAAGGCGAGGGAGGTGAGCCGAGGTAAGGACGAAGCTTCGAAAGAAGCGAGCAGCGCAAAGACCAAGACCACAAAGAGCAAAGGGACGAAGCGGACTCCCCGGCAAGATCCTTGCCGGGCGGTTTAACAAACCCGGCAAGGCCCTTGCCGGGGCGGCTCGCCCCACACCTACGGAGCGAATTACCCTTGAGTCCACTGCCCCATGGGGCAAGGATTCGGGAGACATCCCCGTGGTGGCATGCAGATCTTTGTGAAGACATTCAAAATCAGATACACACTATAGAAGACGACAACCGTTGGCGGGATCCCAGCCAAGGAGGACCACAAGGCCCCCGGCAAGAGCCTTAACGGGGATGACAGCAGGCGCCACGGCAAGACCCTTGTCGGGGCTACGGCGAGGCCCTTGCCAAGAACACCCGAGGAGCCACCATCAGACCCACGCCAATCAAACTTTCACCGCCGTTCGCATGCAGCTGCTGACCCAACCAGTTGGGCAGGCACCTGCGTGGCGGCAAGCGGATCTTCGTGGAGACCCACCGCTACGCCACCTCAGCTGCCTGCCTGCCTACATGGCACCACGGGCACCGCTGGCCAGGGCGCGTGTCGACACGAAAAGGGAGCTGACAGCAGACGAGACAGGGCTCTCCCCCGTCCCCGATAAAGCAAGGACACCTAAGCAAGACGCATTAATGGCGCCTTGTCATGTAATGCGAGGGATAAACTCGTATCACTGTACCCTTTCCACCTCCTGTGTGCCACTGTGGCGACCCCTTTCCCTATAAAAGGAGGCCCAAGGCGACCAGGAGGAGGATTCGGCTTTTTTGGAGCTCCTCACGCCCCATTGCTAGTTCAAGAACACCAGATAAACAAACCACCAAACCAGGAGTAGGGTTTTATACATCCTTGCGGCCCGAACCTGGATAAAGAGACCGTGTGATATCTGTTTGATCCGCTCTTCTCACGACCCCGCGCCCCGCAACCGTAGTAGGGATTCTTGTGATCCCATAGGTGTCGTCTCCGCACCGACACGGGTGAATGCTCCAAATATGTAATTTTTGAATAAACCTGCATTTGTTATCCTGTACGCTGAAAACTTGTTCTTATGCGCTAAGCAACGCTTGTGAATTTAAAATATTACCTTCTGTGCGGCCGTTTATCAAATTTGAGAGATGGCAAGTCGTTGGCTTCAGCCCCCGTGCCACAGTCTTTGGGGTGTTCGGGATAAACTTGGCGCTCTTGTTCCCATTCTTGGGTCCTTGAGGAGGCGCTCAGCATAGCGAACAAGGCAACGGACTATAGTGCTTGAATACTCTCACTTAGCCATAGAATTCTATAATTTTAAATTTCGTGAAGCCCCTAGTATTCGGAAGACCGAGTTAGGGCGCTATCACGCCTTTGGCCGGACAATGCCGACTCCTCGCTCTAAGCGGCATAAGTCTTTAGGGACGAAAAAACCTCTCGAACAGCGACCGGCTCTCGCCCTATCATGGCCAGTCAGTTTAGCTTTCTCCACCGAGGTGCTCAACCCAGCTCAGCAGGCACAATGTCGCAGTGGTTCTCCCGGCGCTACCTTAGCCGATATAGCGGGCGTAAGGTACCAAAACATGGGAGCAGGCAAACCCAACTATTGACCCAAGACATGATTCGGAGCCGATGCATATAATGCTATAAGTTCGGGTGCCGCACTTGTGAATGTGTTCTGACTTATCACACCTTATATTTGGGGTACTTAAGCCACTGGTGTATTGGCCGTTCCAAAGTGTACGGGTGCAACATGTGATTAATGTACATATATATAGATAAAAGAAAGTAGTGCAATAATAGGCAAAAGCTATGTATTGTTTATTTAAAAAGGTATTGCAATTAAAGCGAGAATGATACAAATAGTGCGATAAGCAAGGGATGGGACTATTTGACATGTCCCCCTCGAGGGGTAAGCTGCGGGATGGTATGTAAAACAGGTATAATGCTCGTAGTAGAGACCACTGGACACTCGGCGTAACTACGCTTCCCTGGCTGTTGCATCGTGAGTTCGGCAATTATAGTGCGGACGGGGCTTCCGGAAAACGGAGTCCTGAAAGTAAGAGAAAATAAAAAAGAATGACACAATGGGGCCCACAGTGCGGTTGAGCCGCGTGCAGGCATGCCGTGGTCGTGCCCCTCCCTTATGCCCATGGTATGTCGGGCGTAGTTATATGCAGCGTAATCTTGGCTTCGCGAGGGCTGGGGTGGGGGCCGGATTGCTACGCTTGCTCGAATCGTGCCAGGCAGTCTTGTTGTAGGTTACTCCGGGCGTGCTTGACAGTGTCCGAACGTTTCATAGCCGGACTCGAGAATTGCTGTGAGAGGCTGCTTTGCACCTCCGCCGCGAGGGCCGCCGTGTGCTCCTCCGTTCGGAGAGAGCGTTCGGTGTTTCCATTGACCGTGATTACTCCTCGAGGGCCTGGCATCTTGAGCTTGAGGTATGCGTAGTGCCGCACCACATTGAACTTTGCAAATGCGGTTCGTCCAAGCAGTGCGTGATAGCCGCAGCGGAACGAGACTATGTCGAAGATTAACTCCTCGCTTCGGAAGTTAGCCGGGGATCCGAAGACCACTTCGAGTGTGGCGAGCACTGTCTGATTGGCCTCTACACCCGGTATGGCGCCTTTAAAGGTCGTCTTTGTGGGTTTAATCCTTGAGGGTCTATGCCCATTTTGCGACCTTGTATCTGATAGAGCAGGTTCAGGCTGCTACCGCCGTCCATCAGGACTCTAGTGAGGTGAAATCTGTCAATGATTGGGTCAAGAACAATGTGGCGAATCCGCCGTGGCGGATGCTAGTGGGGTGGTCCCTTCGATCAAAGGTGATCGGGCAGGAGGACAATGGGTTGAACTTTGGGGCGACTGGCTCCATCGCATATACGTCCCTCAGCACACGCTTCCGCTCCCTTTTGGGTGTGTGGGTTGCGTATATCATGTTCACCGTCCGCACTTGTGGGGGAAACCCTTCTATCCTCTATTGCTCGGCGGACGGGGCTCCTCCTCATCGTCTCTATGCAGCTCCTTGTCATTGAGTTCGGCATTTAACTTGCCTGCCTGTTTGAAGATCCAACAATCCCTGTTGGTGTGGTTGGCTGGTTTTTCGGGGGTGCCATGTATTTGGTACTGAAGCGATCGAGTATTCGGTCCAGATTGGACGACCTGAGTATTTCTTTTGAACGGCTTCTTCCGCTGACCGGGTTTAGAGCCTCTGAATCCAGCGTTGATTGTCGTATCTTCAGCATTATCGCCGTAAATGCGGCGCTTGTGCTTGTTGCGACGCGACCTGCCATTGTTGTCCTTGGTATCCGAACTACCAGGGTTGTTGGTCAAGTTGTTGCTACGAGCTAGCCAGCTGTCCTCTCCTGCGCAAAAGCGGGTCATGAGTGTTGTGAGGGCTGCCATGGATTTCGGCTTTTCCTGTCCTAGGTGCGGGCAAGCCACTCGTTCGCGGATGTTATGTTTGAAGGCTGCAAGGGCCTCTGCATCACAGACAGTCAACGATTTGATTTTTCTTGGTCAAGAGCCGTGTCGTAATTGTCGGCCGATTCTTACGGCTGCTTTGGATTATGTGGCTGAGGTCATCGGCGTGCGGTGGTCGCATATATGTGCCTGGAAGTTATCAAGAAATGCGGCTTCGAGGTCCTCCCAACAACCAATTGATTCTCTGGCGGCAAGCTGTTAAGCCAATGCCGAGCTGGTCCTTTAAGCTTGAGTGGGAGGTATTTGATGGCGTGTAGATCATCACCCTGGGCCATGTGGATATGGAGGAGGTAGTCCTCGATCCAAACCGCAGGATTTGTTGTGCCATCATATGATTCGATGTTTACGGGTTTGAAACCCTCGGGGATTTGATGATCCATCACTTCGTCTGTGAAGCATAGTGGGTGTGCGGCGCCTCTGTATTGAGCTATATCACGACGCAGCTCAAATGAGCTTTGTCTACTGTGTTCGGCCCAGCCGGAATTATTGTATCCGGCGTGACGGTTATCATCACGTATCATGGGGCGCCCACGCGATCCGTAGAACGATCTTGTTTGCCTTGCCTTGTCCTCCAATATGTCTCGCTGGTGCAGGCGTGTTTCCCGTGCCTTGGTACTTCTCGGCGGCGAGTGCGGCTTGAATGGAGGGTCTAGAGGCCTCTCTATCATGACCAAGGGTGGCGGTCGGCCGCATCATGTCTTTGGTGATGTAGGTTTGGGTGCTGCTTCCTCTAATTAGGGTAGCAACTGCGTTTGGGTATCTCTTGGAGGCGTTCAAGTTCGTACTCTTGGTTGCAAGGACTTGATCCATCATCCATTCCGCAGGTCTTGAGTCAGCTCTAAGTTGTTCTTTGCTTTTTCTTGCGGCTGCTTGCCGTGGCCATAAGCCTGCGTTTGAAAGCGCTCCTGTTCGGCGGGGTCCTCGGGCACGGCAATTAAATCGTCGTCGAGGCTTGCCTCATCTTGAGGAGGAGGCATATAATTATCATCCTCCACCTCCACATCTGCCGCTCTATCGTGAGGGCTGGCTTCTCCCTCCTCTGTCTTTGAATCCTGCTTTGGAGGGTTGTCTTCGACACTATCCGGGGTGTTATTATCTCCCGTGCGGAATCACCGTTTCTTTGTGGCGGGATTTAGGCGGCGCTTGGCCTTGGCGCTTGGGCTGTTTCTTGGAGGGTCATCCTCCGTTGTTCCATCGCCGTTCCCATCTTTTGAGATGTCCACCATGTATATGTCGTATGGCGAGGTGGCCTTCGATTACTGCTTATGGCGCTGGTTCTTGGTCACCTCCGGCATAAATCGTCCATACCGTCGATGTCTTGGTCGAAGTCGAGCATGTCGGTTAAATCATCGGCGGTGGCTACCAAGTGGGTGGTAGGTGGGCGTTGAATTTCTTCATCGTCCGCATCCCAACCTTCTGACCGTAGTCCGGCCAGGCTCTCGATAAAGAGAGAGACTTTAGTGAATTCAGGATGTCGCCAAAGGCGAGTCTTTGAAAGATGTCCGCGGCAGTGAACTCCATAATCGGCGCCCAATCGGATTTGATTGGCAGGGGCGCGGAGGGTTCGGAGTCCGGAGAGGAGTCTGGCACCTTGGAGTCACGGTCTTCGCAAAGGACATGGATGGAGTTCGGCTTAATCGTCGTAGAGAGCGTAGCCCCCGAGGCGGTGTCCAACCACTCATCCTCGATCGGCGGAGTCGGCTCCGAGCTAAGGAGTCGGGAGGCGGACGCTGTGCGACCTCGAGGCACTCTTGGCGGCAGAGCTAGATCGTGCCCATCGAGGCAGTCTTGTGGCGCTTGGCTGTGGCTCGAATCCGTCAAAGATCAAGTCTCCGCGGATGTCGGCCGTGTAGTTCAAACTCCCAAATCTGACTGATGGCGGGGCGTAGCTTTCGATCTGCTCCGGATGGCCAAGTGAATTGCCCTTGATGCAAAGCCGCCAAATCTGAAGATCTATCCGGGAGAAAAGTCTCACCTGGACCGCGTCGTTGTTGATGATTGAAGGAGCCATCGGGCCTAAGGATGGCGACACGGAGGAACTCTCAATGAAAGCACCAATGTCGGTGTCAAAACCGGCGGATCTCGGGTAGGGGTCCCAACTGTGCGTCTAGGCGGATGGTAACATGAGACAAGGTACCACGATGTTTTACCCAGGTTCGGGCCCTCTCGATGGAGGTAAAACCCTACTCTGCTTGATTAATATTGATGATATGGGTAGTACAAGAGTGGATCTACCACGAGATCAAGGAGGCTAAACCCTAGAAGCTAGCCTATGGTATGATTGTTGTTAGATCCTCTGGACTAAAACCCTCCGGTTTATATAGACACCGGATAGGGTTAGGGTTACAGAGTCGGTTACAATGGTAGGAGATCTACATATCCGTATCGCCAAGCCTGCCTTCCACGCCAAGGAAAGTCCCATCCGGACACGGGGCGAAGTCTTCATCCTTGTATCTTCATAGTCCAAGAGTCGGCCCAGCGGTGATAGTTGACTATCCGGACACCCCTAATCAGGACTCCCTCACCACCCATGATGAACTAGAGCGCACAGAGAAATACTATTCCTTCCGGTCTCTCCATATGTGGCTCACATGTATTTCCAAACTAAAGTAGGAACATTTAGCCGCCAATTAAACATGTCTCAGTTTTACTAATATCGGCATAATATCATATTTGAATTTGTACAACTAATCTTGTTTAGCTCAATGGGTGGAGCAGTGCTATTATGACACGAACCACGTAGGCTGATCGTGGTCACCATAAAATGGGGAAACCGTAAGCATGATAAGTATAGTGTTGACTGTGGCAGTGGGATGGAAGATTTGAAGCTGCAAACCACGCGAAGGGTAGTTAGCAACCGATGTTTGCTTTGAAATAACAACTAAGATTTGGTATTAATAAGAAAGTACAGTCAAAAAGTGACAAAGAAATGCAATTCTATTGTCTCTCTATATGCCGCGACATGCATTTGGAAACTCAGGTGGGACCTTTAGCTAGCCAATTAAATGTGTTTGTTACCTAATATCAGTATCATATCACAATTACATTTGAACAACTAATCTTCAGTGTTGTGTTGTTTAGCTTGAAGGGTGGAGTAATGCTAGTACGACAGAAAGCACCTACGTAGATCATAGTAGAGTAGATAAAAGGGGAAAACCGTAAGCATCAAGAGTAAAATCAGGAAAGTAGAACTAGCTGGACCAGTGGTTGGTGCACATGCTTTTCAAAACGAATATAGGAACATTAGGTGACCAATTAAACGTTCTCTGTTCTAGTAATATGAACATCATATGAGATTCGTATTTCAACAACTAAGATTTGGAATTATCAGAGGCATACGGTTTCGCTTGATGGGTTGAGGTCTTGAGGAGCAGTGCTAGCACGACATGAAGCACCTACGATGATGGTAGTGAATATAAAGGGGAGAAACCATAAGCTTTATGAGTATATTGACTGTTCCATGGCAGATCTGAAGGTGCAAACCGGACAAAGCTACTTTGCAACCAATGTTTTCTTTCAACTAGCCACTACGATTTGGTACGAACAAGAAAAGTACAGTAAACAATTTACGATCTACTTTCCGGGTGAGATCAATAACTTAAGCACATATGAAAGAGTACTACCTCTCTTGTGACGCCGTGTAGGCCCCTGCTGATACGTTGAGGGTGTTGCAGGTGCGATGGCTGTCGGTGGCACGAAAGAAGACTTTAGACGACAGACGGCTGGGTCGGGGGATAAGTCATGTTGCCGTGGACGAGGCGGTCGTAGGAGCGGCAACAACAAGGTGGACAACGGCGCCGATGAAGCGAGAGGATGCGATGAAAGGATCCTGGTCCGGCGTTGTGGATGAGAGACATCCATCGCTTGAAGTTGGCGATGGGGTAGGGGTAGCGGCTCCGACAAGGTGCAGGATGGGGTGGCGAGCAGGCGGGCTGGCCACAATGGGGAGGTTGTTATGGCATCGACGGTGTATGAATGGGGAAATGGAGGAGGGGGATCTCAAACTTTGGGGCGCTTGTTTGAAATGTGGGAAAGTTCTGAACTTATCCCCGTTTAAAATTTCGGACATCACGTCGGTTGGGGATAGGACGGTAATCTCGCATCTCCCAAATATTAGCCGGTAGCGATTTCGGGCGAGGAGAGGGTGTTCTGCCGCCCACGGTTGGCGCCCACGGTGTGTGAGCAGCAGCGGTAGGGTGGTTTTGTCACGTCGATGGAAGTTACACATACGCCCTATTTAAAATATTTGCCTACATCGATTTCGGATGAGGAGAGTTAGTTTTGCCACCCACCATCTATGAATGGGGAAATGGAGGGAGAGACACATGTCTTTCGGACGAGCTTGAATCAAATGTGTTTTGCCGCCCATGTTTGGCGCCCACCATGTCTGAATGGGCTCAGAGGCGGTCGTGTCACGTCTGATTGAAGTCACTAGTCTACCCCCATCGACAGCAGTGTAAATCCGGTCGATTAGGATTTCAAGTGTCAGGGGTAGACAGTAATTTCCATCTCGCAAACACTTGCTTCGGGCAGCCCACAAATGAAAGTCGGTGTTTAGCCGCTTCGTTAAAAACTTGGGAGAATTAGCATTCACGTTTACCCTGGGCCCTGGCAACTAAATGCAAATCCAATTTGTATTTGATTACCAATATCCATAGATAATTCTACATTTTGTTATTTATTTTTTCAAAACCGCGACAAAGATTTATTCCAACTTTATATATGATTATGATTTATAAATGTCGTGATCTTCGAACTGGTTGGATACACTTTGAGTCAAACAGTTATTTCATCCAATAGAATATGCTCACACGAAAAACAGTTCACCTTATGTCAATCATACAAATCTTGAGGATTACCTCGCCTAAAAATTCGGTTCATTACAACACATGGACAACATAGGGGGTCTTACAACATAATCCATTCAGAGACATGACACAACATGCAAGTATAATAATCTAATGACAATTTCAACTCGTATCTAAAGAAGAACCGGGATTACCCTGGGCTTCAGATAGCAGAAACAGCAGGACCTCCCTCCGTCTTCAAATGAACCATTCTTACTTCCTCCAATTCTTGGGTTGCTTGCATAATGCGTGCATCTAATTGCGTAATTTCCATCCTCAAGATCAAGATGACCTCATTCATGGCAGCCACACCATCTCTTTCTGCCACTAGTAGAGCCTCAAGAACTATAATATATGTGCTCAGACTCCTCTCCGACAGTGTTTCTTTTGAACTGCTACCATCTGGTAACATGGATGGCGCACTGCTTCCACAAATAGATTATGGGGTTGTACATTGTGTCCTAGTGTGAACGACATCTTGAAAGGTTTCTGCTGGACATAAGTAAGAGATATTTATCGCATGATCCAGGCAATAAGCTTACATGGTAAATGACATACGAATTTTTGCCGAGCATGGCAAGATATATTTAAATGGTTTGAAGCAGCATCAGCCAAAAAGAAATTAAAATGGTAAGATGAAACTAGGGATGTAAGTGGCAAATAAACGACATCCGCCAGTCCCATCTAGTTAGTTTTTGCTAGCTCCCTAGTTCATTTTCCTCAAAAAACAAAAACTCTTTTGAACTGTCATACCACTAGTGGACTTTAATCGGGATTAAACCGGACCCAGTTGACATCCCTAGTTGAAAGGGAGTGTACCACCACTATATTTAAGTTGCCAAGGCATCTAAGCCGTTGAAATAATTTGAGAAAGCACTTAACAGTGTGGCCTCATATAAACTACCAAGACAGTCTTGTGATGAAGTTCATAGGAAAATTTAAGGGCTCAAATGAACTAGGAATGCATTTCTTTACGATAGTACAGCGAGCCTTCTTGACATATTAACCAACTTCGGTATAGCATAACAAGTAACAAACAAGCATTGAATCAAGCAATAGAGAAAACAAGACAAGCTGAACTATTTGTAATTTTGTAGGATTATAGGTTGAGGGCACAAGCCAAGAAAGCAGCCCACACATTACATTTCACATGTACTAAAACACCTTTGGCTTACCATATGTTGTTGTGAAGCCTCATTTCTTTGTTGCAATGTTCTTTGAAGATATAAATTGACATCCCATGGTAGCAAATCTAGTTGTTGTAGTTTATTACGCACCCTCTATATAGGTAAAATTAATTTTAATCGCATACCTTTGGTACAAATTGATCATCAATGGTTCATCTAAACTAATTAAAGAAGGGTGTGTGCTTACACGACAATATATGTGCTTCACTCTATTTTTATGCTTGTTCGAGGTGTCAGCCCCAAAAGAACAAATATTTTGCTTGATGGGGTTGGCAGCTCCATAATTAATAGAAGCATCAAATTAGTCATGCAACTTGGAAAGATCAAGAACACACAAAAAAATAATGAACCGAGGCTCGGAGCAGTGATGTAATAGCTAGCATCAGAAAATGTAGGGTAAAATGAACAAAAAGCGGCGGAACCACATGCTAGTTTGCTGATGTGTAATTAAGCATAGAGAACATGAAGCGATCGATGGAACCAATAGGTGGCATCAGAACAACACCATTATCATAAATATAGCATGCAAGAAGTAAAATAGCATTGTAACTATATGTGCACTAGTTTGTAATTTAGCACATGTAACATGTTCACTACATGAAGTATGGCCCTACAGGTGCAAGCAGAATAACATGTCTCATGAAAAATTGAATGATGCCCTAAAGAAATTTAAAGATGCGGTGCTTATGCTAAGAAACTGAAGGTAGGCGCCAGTCGTTGGATAATAGTACCTGATTCTCAGCGGCGTATGGGTATCGTTGTCATACTTGATAGCTAAGGGTTGTCGACGGTGCTCGTGTTGCGGTTGAATTTGGACTGGTTTTTGCCGTTGCTGAAGCGGCTCCGGTGCTTTGGTTGCGGCGCCTATCGACATACAAGAAACCTCATCTGTGGTAAGTGAACAGTTCCATGATAAAGAAGAGAAAAACCGAAGGAGTACAAATCGAAATAACCTGATGAGGCCGCGACATCAGTAAAGCAGGGCCGGTGGAGTTGAATATGGCGTCCATGGAGCGGGTCGGTCACGATGGATGATGGCGTCGGCGGACACGGTGTCTGATGCATTGATGAGGCGGATCGGTTGCGGCGAGACGAGGGCTTGTATGAAGGGCGGCGATGGGCAGACGAGGGAGTCAGTGAAGGACCTACACTATGGTGGACGAGGGCGCCGGTTAAGCAGGTCCGGGGTGGTGGACCATGATGGCGGTCAAGGAGATTCTGGGCGGTGGACAAGCCAGTCGCTGAAGCAGCTCTGGTGAAGTGGTGAGTTGGCAGTTGGGGGTTCCAAGGTCCGGAAGGTAGATCCGGTGAGTGTGAGGTCCTCAACTGCGGCGGAGGACTAGATTAAGCGACTTGGCGGCGGTTGGAAGTCGGAGGAAGCGACGGGGCTCTCTGGAAGAATGTTGGGGGCAAAGAGGGGAAAACAATGGAGTTGCCAAAGAAGCCCTTTTCCATTCATGTGGCAGGGGTAAAACAGGAATATCGCAGGGGCTAAACTTTGGGCGTGAAATATTTCGATGTGAGCGGGAACATTGTCGGCGTTCTGGGAACGGGGGTCCCTAGACTTGCCTGCCTGCGGCCCATGGCGTGGCTCCACCAGCGGCCCCATACGTCCCATATTCATCAGCAAACACTCAAGACCCTCGGGAGGCCAAGCCTCATGAGGTGGGCGGCATAAGACCTCCTCGGGGGCGGCCTCAACAGGCTGGCTCGCGAGGGGTGGAAAGATCAAGGCGAGGGGCACCTCGTGAGGTTCCTATGATGTGAGACGTGACGACCAAGGCCAGGCGGGTGCCAGCGGGCATAGAGTACCCATTGCCTCTTTGGTGCTAAAGAGGCAGGCGCATGCGAGGAGTCGAGGCATCGAGCAATGGTTTCCATATCGGTGCAACAAGACCAAGACCAGCAGGACGGGAGGATGGAGGTCACCGTGGAGCCCAGTACGGCGTCACCACCAGAGCCTTTGGGAGGCGAAGACCACCTTTTGTCAGGATAGCTTGTACTAGTTGTCCCCTTTCAAATTGGCCGTTGTGGGATCCCTTCCTGCCTAATATTTGGGGAGAGGACCCGGGCATCTATAAATAGGACTAGCCACCACCGTAGGGGGGCAACTGATCCAACCCCAACTCACCTTGTATCGGATCCATTCCATCCTCACACACACAAGCTCACCGAGCTCAAGAACACCTCTCCTCAGGAGGCTGTTCTTCCCTTGTACTTGTTCATCCTCAGCCTACAAGGCAACCCACCACACCACACTGGAGTAGGGTATTACACCACAATGGTGGCCCGAACCAGTATAAACCCTTGTGTTTTCTTTGAGTTCGACAAGCTGAGCTTTGAGATCGCGGTGAGTGAGCGAGCTAAAGGGAGTGAGAGATCTTCGTGCGCACCCTAGTGTTCAAACCTTAAGGGTTTTTGCCGGAACCCGAAATCCGACATTTGGCACGCCAAGTAGGGGTGCACTGAAGCTTTCCTTTCGTCGGTCCATGTTCCACCACTCCACCGCATCCATGGCAGACGCACGTCAAGCCTGCACCAAGCGTTAGGCCACCCCCGCCACCCGTGTCGCTCAGACGGCCCCTATCGGTGGGCCTCCCCATCGTTCTGCATCACCCGCTGCCAACGCAGCCACCGGCCCGGCAGGAAACGAGCAGCAAGCATCTTTGTTGCACCCCTCGGTGCGGCGAGACGGCCGCACCGCCACCCCGTCATTGACTCCGGCCGGCTCATCGTCCCACGCTCGTCGCGCGCCCACCGACGCGCAAGACGCACTGCTCATGGCACGCGAGCTCTTGCGCTACCGCCCAGTCGACGACCTCTACGAGGACTGGCTGGACCACATCGCCGAGCCCGTCTGTGCCGCTGGGGGCTCGCCTGTCCTGTCTCTCTCATTACCTCGCCCTCCTCCAGGTGTGGGTGACGTAGCCCATGGGGCGCCCCCACCACCTCCGCACCAAGATGGTGCCCTGGTGCCAAGGAGCGCGTGCCCCCGGCGCGACCCACCGTGGTGGGCGCCCGCGCGAGAAGAAGGAAGTTGTCTAGAAGTTCCCCAACCGCCAGAAAACGCTCATGTGCTCCCGGCGCCACCACGACAATACCGCGTGCCACCTGTAGTGGCGGTGCTCGTACATCAAGGGCAGGATCCACCCCTGCAAAGGGCCCCTGGTGGCCACAACGGGCTGTCGTGCCAGAGTTGTGTAGCATTGTCTGGCGGGGCAAGTTCAAGCCAGACCTGCCTCCTCGCTATGATGGCACCTCCGACCCTGCGGAGTTCTTGCAGCTCTATGAGCTGAGCATCGAGGCGGCCAACAACAATGAGAAAGTCATGGCGAACTGGTTCCCCATGGCTCTCAAGGCGATGCTGCGCTCATGGGTCTGAACTAGCCCAGGTCGATCTCTTCACAGGGTGAGATCTTGCGACCGCCGTTGCCAACTTCCAGGGCACTCGCGACCGCCCTCCGGCCGCGGGCGACCTGCGCCGCATTGTCGGTATTCTAGGAACGGGGGTCCCCGGACTTGCCTGCCTGTGGCCCTGTACGACTCATCTTCACCAGCAAACACCCAAGACCCTCGCGAGGCGGACGACACAAGACCTCCTCGGGGGCAGCCTCACCAGGCTGGCTTGCGAGGGGCGGAGAGATCAAGGCAAGGGGAACCTCGTGAGGTTCCCGTGACGTAAGCCATGACGATCAAGGCCAGGCGGGTGCCAGGCGGGCGCCAACGCGCATAGTGTCCTCGTTTCCTATTTGGTGCTAAAGGGGCAAGCACAGACGAGGAGTCCCGAGGCATCAGACAAAGGTTTCCATATCGGTGAAACAAGACCAAGACCAGAAGGACGGCAAGACAGAGGTCACTGTGGAGCCCAAGATGGCGTCACCACTAGAGCCTTTGGCAGGCGAAGACCACCTTTAGTCAGGATAGCTTGTACTAGTTGTTCCCCTTCAAACGGGCCGTTGTGGAATCCGTTCCCGCTCAATATTTGGGAAGAGTACCAGGGCCTCTATAAATAGGACTAGCCACCGCTATAGGAGGCAACGGATCTTGGACCAGACCATCCTCACCCACACAAGCTCACTAAGCACAAGAGCACCTCTCCTCAGGAGGCTGTTCTTCCCTTGTACTGTTCATCCTCAGCCCAAGAGGCAATCCACCACACCACACTGGAGTAGGGTATTACACCACAACGGTGGCCCGAACCTGTATAAATCTTGTGTCCCTTTATCCTTTGCGTTCCCCGAGCTAGGCCATGAGATCTTGATGCGAGTGAGCTAGAGGGGGGACGGATCTTCGTGCGCACCCCAGTGTTCGAACCTCAAGGGTTTTGCCAAAACCCGAAATCTGACATTTGGCTCGCCAGGTAAGGGTGCGTTGAAGCTTCGCCCCCCCCCCCCCCAGACGGCTTCGCTTCTCCGACCGGCTCTCATTAATGCTGCCTCTTCTCCATTGGATCGGCCAGGCGCCCTCAGCAGCGCCGAGGGGCTCCGGTCCTTCACTCCCACCCTGCGGCAGGTGCGGTGGCCGCACAAGTTCAAGACGAAGATGCCGCCCCGCTATGATGGTGCGGCGGATTCAGCGGCCTTCCTACTGGCGTATGAGGAGGCCGTTCTGGAGGCCGGGGGCGACGATAAGGTCATGGCCAACTGGCTCCCCATGGCCCTCGCAGGCATGCCGTGCGCCTGCCTCCTCCATCTTCCAGGATCTCATGTGGCCTCCTAGGGGGCTCTGCACAACCTCTTCATCGCGCGCTTCGGGGGACCAGCACCCCAGTCGTCGCGGCTCTCCTCGGCGGCTCGCAGGCGCCGCCCTCAAACCATCACTCCAAGCCGTTCTTTCGCCACATCAGCACCGCCTCCACGCGGCAGGGGGGCTCCCCCAGTGAGGGCGTCCTCGATAAGGGGGTATCCGGACTGCCGGACTATAACCTTTGGCCGGACTATTGGACTATGAAGATACAAGATTGAAGACTTCGTCCTGTGTTCGGATAGGACTCTCCTTGGCGTGGAAGGCAAGCTTGGCAATACTGATATGTAGATCTCCTTCCTTGTAACCGACTCTGTGTAACCCTAGCCCCCTTCGGTGTCTATATAAACCGGAGGGTTTAGTCCGTAGGACCAACAACAATCATACCATAGGCTAGCTTCTAGGGTTTAGCCTCTCTGGTCTCATGGTAGATCAACTCTTGTAATACCCATATCATCAATATCAATCAAGCAGGAGTAGGGTTTTACCTCCATCGAGAGGGCCCGAACCTAGGTAAAAACATCGTGTCCCTTGTCTCCTGTTACCATCTGCCTAGACGCACAGTTCGGGACCACCTACCCGAGATCCGCCGGTTTTGACACCGACATTGGTGCTTTCACTGAGAGTTCCTCTGTGTCGTCATCATTAGGCTTGATGGCCCTTTCGATCATTGATAGCAATGCAGTCCAGGGTGAGACTTTCATCCCCGGACAAATCTTCGTATTCGGCGGCTTCGTACTGCGGGCCAACTCGCTTGGCCATCTGGAGCAGATCGAGAGTTACGCCCCTGGCCACCAGGTCAGGTTTGGAAGCTTAAACTACACGGCCGACATCCGCGGAGACTTGATCTTCAACGGATTCGAGCCCCTGCCGAAATCGCCACAACATCACGACGAGCATGATCTAGCTTCTGCCGTTGGGCGGTGTTCGAGAGATCGCACCTGCAACCGCTTCGACCTTCAATTCGGAGCCAAGTGCGCCATCCGTGGACGGGTGGCTAGAACCCGCACCGGAGGCTGCAGTTTCTGCGGCGATCAAGCCAAATACCGACCTTACCCTTCATAAGGGCCGTGAATCCAAGTTGCCGGATTCTTCTCCGGCCACGGACTCCGAACTGCCTGTGCCCATGCCAGTCGAATCCGACTGGGCGCCGATCATGGAGTTCACCTCCGCAGATATCTTTCAGCACTCGCCCTTTGGCAACATACTGAACTCCCTAAGGTCTCTCTCCTTGTCCGGAGAGTCCTGGCCGGATTATGTCCGGCAGGATTGGGATGCGGATGACGAAAAAAATCGCCACCCGCCCACCACCCACTTAGTAGCCACTGTCGATGATTTGACCGACATGCTCGACTTCAATTCCGAAGACATCGACGGTATGGACGACGGCGATGCGAGGGACGAACAGGAACCATCGCCCACGGGCCTTTGGACAGCCACCTCATCCCATGATGTATACATGGTGGACACACCCAAAGAAAATGATGACGAGGAACGGAAGGACGCAGCGAAGGACCGTTCCCTCAAAAAACAGTCAAAGCGGCGGCGTAAGCGCCGCTACAAACCCCGCCTCGGCAGAAACATCGGGCATACATGCCTAGCAATAGAGCAGGGTGAGCCAGCAGACGAGGAACACGACATTGAACAACCGTCCGATGATGGCAACACGGATAATCAAACCAAACAACCCGTCTCCGGCGAAGATAACAGTCCGGATGACTTCACACCGGATAAGCTCCTAGGGCAGAAGAACCTCCATAAAAGGCTTGTCGCCATCGCTGAGCGAACTGAAAAAACAAGCGGAAGCTCAAGACTGCGGAAGATGCACTCGAGAATCAGATGGTGTAAAGTACTCAACGCCGCATGAGACAAGTATGGCGGCGATCACCACACAAAGAGCTACCCGGCGAAAGCTTCTACCTGAATTGTGAGGAGGCCTTAGAGCCCCGCAATAAAAAAAACAAAATAGCCATCCGGCGGATAGACGACCTCATGGCCAACATAGAGCGGCAAATGACGCGCACACAAGCCAAGCGATCTGCGCGATCCACGCGAGGACTCACATGAAAAGGACGGCCCAACCAGATCTATCTACGGGCCAAGAAAGCGCGCTCCAACACGCAATGCAACATAACAAAAATCCGAACACCACGGTACACCCAAATACAGGGGTGCCGCACATCCCCTATGTTTCACCGATGAGGTGCTGGACCACGAATTTCCAGAGGGATTCAAACCCGTAAACATAGAGGCGTATGACGGAACTACAGACCACAGGAGTGCGGATTGAGATTACATCCTCCATATCCACATGGCTCAAGGAGACGACCTACATGCCATCAAGTACTTACCCCTCAAGCTCAAAGGGCCAGCCAGGCACTGGCTTAAAAGTCTCCCCGAAAACACCATTGGAAGTTGGGAAGAGCTTGAGGACGCTTTTCGGGCAAATTTCCAAGGGACCTATGTCCGACCATCGGATGCAGACGATTTAAGTCATATAACTCATCAGCCCGGAGAGTCAGCCCGAAAGCTTTGGAACAGGTTTCTTACTAAAAAGAACCAAATAGTCGACTGTCCGCATGCCGAAGCCTTAGCAGCTTTCAAACACAGCGTCAGAGACGAATGGCTCGCCAGACACCTTGGCCAAGAAAAGTCGAGAACAATGGCTGCATTAACAAGCCTCATGACCCGCTTTTGCGTGGGCGAAGACAACTGGTTAGCCCGATGCAGCACCAGCGACCCAAGTACATCCAAAATCAGGGACGGAAATGGGAAGCCATGACGCAACAAAAACAAGCGCCGAAATAAAGAAAACAGCCCGAAGAGCACGGCGGTAAACGCCGGGTTCAAAAGCTCTCGGCCAGGTCAGCAAAAGCTGTCCTCCAAAGGCAACATAGACGAATTGTCTAGCCTAAACAAGATTCTGGACAAACTATGTCAAATCCACAGCACCCCCGATAAGCCTACAAATCATACCCATAGAGAATGTTGGGTCTTCAAGCAGTCCGGCAAGCTGAACGCCGAACACAAGGGGCTGGATACACCAAGCGAAGACGAGGACGAACCTCGCAAGCAAAGCACTGGGAAGCAGAAGAAATTCCCACCAGAAGTCAAAACAGTAAACGTGTTACACGTGATAAATAAAAACAACGTGGCACTCACAGAGATACGTGTCCCAGGGCCTATCACCGCGGAGTTCCGCCACTGGTCGTCCGAACCGATCACCTTCGACCATCGGGACTACTCTGCAAGTATCTGGCACGCAGGATGGGCTGCCTTGGTGTTAGACCCGATAATTGACGGATACCACTTTACACGAGTCATGATGGACGGCGGCAGTAGTTTAAACCTGATATATTAGGACACAGTCCGGGAAATGGGGATTGACCCAACAAAAATTAGCTATAGCAATACTCCCTTCAAAGGAGTAATGCCTGGCCCAAGAGCCCATTGCAAGGGCTCCCTCCTACTAGAGGTTATATTCGGCTTCCCCGGTAACTTCCGTAGCGAAAAGCTAACCTTCAACATCACTTCGTTTCAAAGTGGTTATCAAGCACTTCTGGGACGCGAAGCTTTCGCTCGCTTTAACGCAATACCGCATTACGTGTCTCTCATGCTTAAGATGCCCGGTCCACGTGGCATCATTATAGTTAAGGGAAATATTAAGCACTCCTTGCGCGCGAAAGACCATGCGGCCGCCTTGGCAGCCGCACACTAGACGGCCTCACCAACTACAGCATCTTATAGGTCGTTAAGACCACGAACACGGCTGGATGAGTCCGGCACAGCAATTTAATTGACAAAGGTTTGATGGCTATACCCCTACAAATACAAGGGGCTCCACGCGAGTAAACAAGGGACAATAAGGCTCAATTTTACCCATCTTGAATTATATTTGGTTTATTTAGTATAAACATACATTTTGCACGACAACTTTGCAACTAAGTTCCTCTCTTTTACAGATAACCATCGTGCTACACCCGTCCAGGATACGGCACAACGGGGACACAGGCACAGACGTGCAGCAGGGACCCGATCCAAGGATTCTCTTCAGATTAAGACCCTGCGTCAACCTTTTTTATGTCTCTTGTTGATACACATCCCCCGGATTGTCAAGAAACTGAGATGGATCTTGGCGTATTGGCATGTGGCCACGTCAGTTATTGCGTACACGGACACGAGGGCTTATTACAAAGGGCGATGTTTCGCCCGGCTTATATCATAAAGACCAAATAGCTTAGGGAGTGTTCGGCGTCGCGAGTTTGGCCTTATATGCATCAGCTCCGAATCATGTCTGTGGTCAAATGTTGGGTTTGCCCGGCTTCTGTGTTTTGCTGCCTTACGTTCCGCTCTATCGGCTAAGGCGGCACCAGGAGAACTACTGCGATTGTGCCTCGATTCAGCCAAAGAGCACCTCGAGAGAAAGCCGAAAACTGACTGTCATGATATAGCGCAAGACCGGTCAACCACTTTCGATGACCTAGCGGAATCTTGATTCCTCCGCTTAATGAAGGGCCGTTTCCGGCCAGGCATGTCTGGCGCTACGAATTCGGATGAGCGCGGAGCCACCAGGGGCTATATAGTAGCCCCACTGTCAAACTCCTATGGCTAAGTGAAAGTGATAAAGCATTATAGTCCGATTGCCTAGTTTGCTGCGCTATCACCTCCTTAATGGGCCAAGACGTTGGATCAAATGTGAAAATGTGTCTTCTGCGAACACCCCCGCATTATATGCGTGGGGCCTGAAGCCGACGACAGCCATCTTTCAGGTTATATACATATATACATAAACGACCGCACAGGAGGTATTATAATTCTTGCAGGCGCAAGTATAAAATAGCCTTTACATTTCAGCAAAACATTGTTTTCAATGGGAATACATGTCATTAGAACATAATATTCTTCGAGCACTGCGCCTCTATTGAACGAGCGCCCTCAAGAACTTCTCGGAAGTAGTGCTCGGCAGGTAGTCGGCTTTGGTCCGAATCTTGGGCTGCAATGGCGGTGGCCTCCATCTCTGCCCAGTATGTCTTGACACAGGCAAGGGCCATCCGCACACCCTCTACGCATGCCGACTTCTTCATCGCCTTGATATGCGGCACGGCGCCAATGAACTGCTGCACCAAACTAAAATAACTATTCGGCTTTGGCCTTTCCGGCCACAGATGATCCACTATAGACTTCATGGCAAGTCCGGACAACCTATTCAGCTCGGCCCATTCGGCCAACCAATCAGTCAATTGAAGCGGATGCTCTGGATCGTTAAACTGTGACCAAAACAGCTTCTCCACTTCACGATCTTTTTGATCTCAGAAGTGCTCGGCCGCATCGGCAGCACTTGCTGCCAAGTCAAGGTATGCATCCGCCGAACTCCATAGCCGGTCTAAAGGGGCGTACTAAGGATCGCCGAACTTCATCTGGAGCATAAAGGGCTTCCCAGCAGTGATATCTCCGGCTTGAAACAGTTCCTCCTTCATCGCTCTCATGGCAGAGCGGGTGTCTTTAGCCGTCACCACGGCCTTTTCTAGGTCTGCCCTCTTCGCTCGATCTTCCTTTTCAAGAAGCTTGTAACGGCCAGCGACATTCTTCAATTCCATGCCATCCTGGTTATTTCCCCCTTGCTTTGGCAGTGAGCAGCCTGTTCGGCTTTTAGCTCATCCACCGCCTTTCGGGCAGCCGCATCGCTTTTTCTGGCTTGTTCTTTGACTCGGGCAAGTTACGCTGCGGAGTTCTCCATGGCTGCAGCTCCATCCGCATTAACACGCATGTTATAGAATCTTGGCATAATGCTCCACTTACCATGTGTCTTTGGAGAAATCACATACCTTGTGCCTCGTCAAGCCGCTTGTTGACAAGTACGATGTCGGCATCTACCACGTCAAGCTGCCACTTTAAATCGGCAAATTCATCAGTCCGGCTGGCCACCGGACACTTCGCCACCTGCATATCAAGGCGGCAAAATTATACCCGGGATTATGATCCTTTGCACGCCGTCGTCTTTGACAGCACCCAAAGTCTCAGGGGCTACTATCTACACAAGGCGCATCTTGAAATATGCGGTACTGTAAAAAAGGCACATCATTTCACGTACCTCAAAACCCGACAGTAGACTCATGACAGCTTCATGCAACCCGCTTTCCGCGGACGAAATCCTTTCAATTACCGTACCCATCAACGTACGGTGCTCTCATGAGATAGTTGCTCGCTCTAGTAGTCCCCTCAGTACCTCCGACCGCGCACCAGACGGTGCCGGACTCTTTCGATTGCTTTTTTTCAAAAGCCGGATCCTGAGGGCTTCGGGCGGCCATATGACTACCTTCTGGCCTTTCCGGATCAGGTGAAACCCTCCGCGACGACAGTTCGGGGTCGCCCGCCTCTTGAGGCGGTATGGCAGGGGGAGGCGTTCCGCTCTCCATCATCTCTGGACGAAAATCCCCCGAAGAAGAGCCTTGCTGAGAAGGGCTAAGATCCGAACTGCAAGATAAATGCTTCGGTTATTTTCCTCAGGAATAAAGCAAGGATTTTCTCATTATTAAGTACCCCTTTCACTTACAGCTTGGTGGAGGTCTGATCCCCTTGAGGGTGTAGTTTGGCCGGGGTATCCCCGATGCAGGACCCTCTGGCGAAGATTTCTTTCCCCGTTTTGAGACAATTGTCTCCGGGTCCTCAGAAGCGGTCCTCTTCTTTCCCTGGGGAGAGGAAGTTTTGATTCCTCCCTTCCGGCTAACCTCCTCCATGGAGGCGGTAGCTTCCTTGTTCCCCCCTTTATCTTCTCCCAAAGGCGCTTGATAAGGCGCAATTTCCAGCATCCTGGCAAACACAGGGTCTGGTGACGTCTCAGGGAGGGGGGCCGGACACCTGATCAACTTTGCCTTCGCTATCCACTCCTAGATGAAGAACGGCTTTTTTAAGAGGGATGTTGCGATAAATAAACGGATGGTGTGTTCGGACGCGGGGCTACTTACTTGGGTATCCGGACGATTGCAGCTCAGACCTGCATCCTTAGTGGAGTCCGGACACATTATTTGTGGTCCGAAGAACAAATTGTACATCTCCACGGGCGTCATGCCGAGGAAATGTTGAAGAGCTCATGTTCCCTCTGGATTGAACTCCCACAGGCGGAGGGGACGACATTTGCAGGGCAGGACTCGGCGAATTAACATGACTTGCGTCACCACGACCAGACTGACATCTCCCTCTAGGAGATCTCGGATGCGGCTCTGCAATATGGGAACATCCTTCACTGGCCCCCAGTCTAGCCCCTTGTTGACCCATTATGTTAGTCGTGGCGGGTGACCCGAGCAAAAGACAGGTGGAGCCACCCACTTGGTACCCCTGGGAGCTGTGATATAAAACCACTCTTGTTGCCGTAAGCTGGACTCCTCCTGGAAAGAGCCCTCGGGCCATGGGGCGTCAGCATTTATGCTTATTATGGCGCCTCCGCACTCTGCGTGCCGCCCCTCGATCATCTTCGGTTCTACTTTAAAGGTCTTGAGCCACAGTCCAAAGTGAGGGGTAATACGGAGGAAGGCTTCGCACACAACGACGAACGATGAGATGTAGAGGATAGACTCCGGAGCTAAATTGTGGAAGTCCAGCCCATAATATAACATGAGACCCCTCACAAAGGGATCCGGCGTGAAGCCTAGCCCTCGGAGGAAGTGAGATACGAACACGACACTCTCACCGGGCTGGGGAGTGGGAATAACCTGCCCTTGGGCAGGCAGCCTATGCGGGATTTCGCCAGTCAGATACCTGGCCTCCCTTAGCTTTATTACGTCTTCCTCCGTGAAGGAGGAAGGCATCCACCGACCTTGGAGGTTGGATCCAAACATAATCGGAGGTCCGAAGCGCCTGAATCTGAGCTTCGGCTGTTGGAACTCGAGGTGGGAGGCGGATTCGATTAAGATCGAGAGGAAAAAGAATAGGCCTTGGTCTCTTTATAAAGAGGTTGAATACCAAGAGCCCTCCTCGTGACCGTTTGGTACTTAACTTCGATCGAGGGGACATACCAACGGGCACGATTGGGTTACCCATGTCTGTGTTGATGAGAATCCTGTAAATAAAGGGGACACGATCTCTACTTCGACAAGACGTGCCAAGGAAACCGCCTCGCGAAACGCGCTGAGGTTGGTTGTAAAAAATGATTCAAAGTAAAGGATTGGCTGTGGTGTGATGTCACACTATGGGATACGTCAGCAGATTAGATTTGTGGAAATATTATTCTCTCTACGGTGGTATGTGGAACTTGTTTTGCGAGCGGACCACGATCCTCGTGTTCAAAATCTTCTATGAAGTATTCAGAGGAGGAACCCGTCTTGCAATGCTGAAGACAATCGCACGCCGGACTCATCGTCATTGAAGCCTGGTTCGGGAGACTCTTGAGGAGTCTGGATAAGGGGGTATCCGGACTGTCGGACTATAACCTTTGGCGGGATTGTTGGACTATGAAGATACAAGATTGAAGACTTCGTCTCGTGTCCGGATAGGACTCTCCTTGGCATGGAAGGCAAGCTTGGCAATACGGATATGTAGATCTCCTTCTTTGTAACCGACTTTGTGTAACCCTAGCCCCCTCCGGTGTCTATATAAACCGGAGGGTTTAGTGCGTAGGACCAACAACAATCATACCATAGGCTAGCTTCTAGGGTTTATCCTCTCTGGTCGTGGTAGATCAACTCTTGTAATACCCATATCATCAATATCAATCAAGCAGGAGTAGGGTTTTACCTCCATCGAGAGGGCTGAACACAGGTAAAAACATCGTGTCCCTTGTCTCATGTTACCATCCGCCTAGACGCACAGTTCGGGACCCCCTACCCGAGATCCGCTGGTTTTGACACCAACACCCTGGTTGGGCGGCGCCCAAGGCCGACCTGACCTTTGACTCGGGGGATCACCCAGTCACCACCGTCGGCTCGGGCGTGCTCCCGATGCTTTGCACGCCCACTATCTGCAGCGTAGCTGTTACCAACACCATCATCGATGGCGGCGACGGCCTCAACATGCTCTCTGTGGAGGCTTTTAGCCTCCTTCACGTACCGCTTGAGCGGCTCCGCCCCAGCAAGCCCTTCTCCGGGGTCGGCGGCAGCTCCTCCGACCCCCTGGGGTAGATCCGTCTCCCCGTGACCTTTGGTATACGCGACAACTACCGCACCAAGCTAACCGACTTCGACATCGCCCGCATCGACTTACGTACAATGCCGTCCTCGGGTACCCGGCGCTGGCCCATTTTATGGCAGCTACTCATCCCTCCTACAACCTCATGAAGATGCCAGGGAGCAAGGGTGTCCTCACTGTGGTCAGGGACACCAAGGAAGCGTTGGCTGCCCTCAAACTCGCTTTCAGGGCCACGGTGGCAGCTTGCCCGGCTGGCAAGGCCATGCCCCGGGCCAAGGGCGCTGCACCGACCAAGAAGAGGCAGCAATTCACTCAAGGCCAGGCCAAGAGGAAGCAAGTACCGGTCGGCGAGGGCCATGAGCCTCAGGCGCCACCTTTACCATAGGCGCCGACCTCGGCCCAGACCAAGAAAGGGAGTTGGTGGACATCCTGTGGGCGAACAAGGAAGTGTTCGCCTGGGAGCCCAAGATGCTAGTTGGGGTCCCAAGATAAGTGATTGAGCATCATATGAAGGTGTGCCCTAACGTGCGCCCTGTGAATCAGAGGGCAAGGCGATAGTCCGTGGAGAAGCAGTCTTTCATCGTTTAGGAAACCCGCAAGCTGGAGGCAGCGGGCGTCATTCGCGAGGTCTGGCACCCAGAGTGGCTGGCGAACCCGGTTGTCGTGCCGAAGAAAGGTGGGAAGGAGCGCATGTGTGTCGACTTCACCAACCTCAACAAGGCCTGCCCTCAAGACCCATTCCCGCAGCCGCGCGTCGACCAGATAGTCGACTCCACCGCCGAGTGTGACCTGCTATGCTTCCTGGATGCATTCTCAGGCTACCACCAGATCAAGATGGCGGTGGAAGATGTGGAGAAAACGGCTTTCTTGACCCCGTGCGGGGTATACTGCTACACATGCATGCCCTTCGGACTATGCAACACAGGAGCAACCTTTCAACGGTTGATGCACATCGCCTTGGGGCGGCAGCGGTTGATGCACATGCCCGATCCTCGCAGGTGGCCCGCATAATCGACTTGAGGATCCTCTGAGGTTGTCGTGGTTCCCCTCGACATGCTACCGATGCCGTCCACCTTTCCTTCATGCGCGGCCACTCTTTGGGCGGGCATGCGAATAACTAGATCATCCTCATCCACCAATCCGGTAGTCTGTGGCATCTCGTGGATATCTACACCCAGCGAGAGATCACTCTTCCGTCGTTGGGTACCGCCGCCATTGATACGTCCCCGTCGTATCTACTTTTCCAAACACTTTTGCCCTTGTTTTGGACTCTAACTTGGATGATTTTAATGGAACTAACCCAGACTGATGCTGTTTTCAGCAGAATTGCCATGGTGTTATCTTTGTACAGAAACAAAAGTTCTCGGAATGACATGAAACTTCACGGAGCTATTTTTGGAAATAATAAAAAAATACTGGTGAAAGAATCAAGGCCAGGGGGCCCAAACCCTGTCCACGAGGGTGGGAGGCGCACCTGCCCCCCTGGGTGCGCCCCCTGCCTCGTGGGCCCCTGGTGCTCCACCGACCTCAACTCCAACTCTATATATTCATGTTCGGGGAGAAAAAAATTAGAGAGAAGGATTCATCGCGTTTTACGATACGGAGCCGCCGGCAAGCCGTAATCTCTCTCGGGAGGCCTGATCTGGAGTCTGTTCGGGGCTCCGGAGAGGGGAATCCGTCACCGTCGTCATCATCAACCATCCTCCATCACCAATTTCATGATGCTCACCGCCGTGCGTGAGTAATTCAATCGTAGGATTGCTGGACGGTGATGGGTTGGATGAGATTTATCATGTAATCGAGTTAGTTTTGTTAGGGTTTGATCCCTAGTATCCACTATGTTCTGAGATTGATGTTGCTATAACTTTTCTATGCTTAATGCTTGTCACAAGGGCCCGAGTGCCATGATTTCAGATCTGAACCTATTATGTTTTCATGAATATATGTGAGTTCTTGATCCTATCTTGCAAGTCTATAGTCACCTACTATGTGTTATGATCCGCAACCTCAAGTGACAATAATTGGGACCACTCCGGTGATGACCATAGTTTGAGGAGTTCATGTATTCACTATGTGTTAATGCTTTGGTCCGGTACTCTATTAAAAGGAGGCCTTAATATCCCTTAGTTTCCAATAGGACCCGCTGCCACGGAGGGTAGGACAAAAGATGTCATGCAAGTTCTTTTCCATAAGCACGTATGACTATATTCGGAATACATGCCTACATTACATTGATGAATTGGAGCTAGTTCTGTGTCACCCTATGTTATGACTGTTACATGATGAACCGCATCTGGCATAATTCTCCGTCACTGATCCAATGCCTACGAGCTTTTCACATATTGTTCTTCGCTTAGTTACTTTTCCGTTGCTACTGTTACATCACTACAATACTGCTACTATTACCTTTGCCACTGTTACCGTTACTACCATACTACTTTGCTACTAAATACTTTGTTGCAGATACTAAGTTATCCAGGTGTGGTTGAATTGACAACTCAACTGCTAATACTTGAGAATATTCTTTGGCTCCCCTTGTGTTGAATCAATAAATTTGGGTTGAATACTCTACCCTCGAAAACTGTTGCGATCCCCTATACTTGTGGGTTATCAAGACTATTTTCCGCACCGTTGCCGGGAGCTTAGCTCTATTATTTGAGTCACTTGGGATTTATATCTGATTGTCAATATGAAGAACTTGAAAGAAGAGAAAACCAAAATTTATCCCTCAACTACGAGGGGAGGTAAGGAACTGCCATCTAGCTCTGCACTTGATTCACCTTCTGTTTTGAGTGAGCTTGCGACACCTAAACCTGCTTCTACTATGAATTCTGATATGTCACATGTTATTGGTGATGCCACTTCTGCTATGCATGATACTTATGATGAAACTACTTCTATGCTTGATACTACTGTGCCACTCGGTGCATTTCTTGATGAACAACTTGCTAGGGCTAGAGAGAATGAAATTATTGAAACTGATAATATTGATGAAAGTGATGATGAAGATTCTCCCCCTAGATTTGAATTTCCTGTTGTGCCTGAGGGCTATGTTATGGATGAAGAAACTGCTAGAGATTTTCTTGCTTGCAATGATAGAAGTGATCTTAAGAAATTATTAGCTAAGCTGAAACAAAAAAACTCTGAATGCTAGAATGAAATATGATCCTTCTTATGCTACCTCACCTATCTTTGTTACTGATAAGGATTATGAATTCTCTGTCTACCCTGATAATTTTACTTTGGTTGGATCTGATCCTTTCTATGGCTATGAATCTAAAACTGTTGTGGCACATCTTACTAAATTAAATGATATAGCCACCCTGTTCACTAATGATGAGAAAACTCGCTACTATTATATCCATAAAATATTTCCATTCTCAATAAAGGATGATGCTAAGATATGGTTTAATTCTCTTGATCCTGGTTGTGTCCATAGTCCCCAGGATATGATTTATTACTTCTCGGCTAAATATTTCCCAGCTCATAGGAAACAAGCTGCCTTAAAGGAAATATATAATTTTGTGCAAATTGAAGAAGAGAGTCTCCCACAAGCTTGGGGGAGGCTTCTCCAATTACTTAATGCTTTGCCTGATCATCCTCTTAATAAAAATGAAATACTTGATATCTTTTATAATGGAGTAACCGATGCCTCCAGAGACCACCTGGATAGTTGTGCTGGTTGTGTTTTCAGGGAAAGAACAATGATCAAGCTAAAATTCTATTGAATAATATGTTGACAAATGAAAATAATTGGACACTTCTGGAGCCAACTCCTAAGCCAACTCCTAGGAAAAGGGGTGTTCTATTTCTCAGTCCTGAAGATATGCAAGAGGCAAAGAAATCTATGAAGGAAAAAGGTGTAAAAGCTGAAGATGTTAAGAATTTACCTCATGTTGAAGAAATACATGGTCTTAATTTATCACCTGTTGAAGAAGTTCATGGTCTTGATAACCCGACATAGGTAGTAAAGGTAAATTCTCTTTATAGATTTGATGAAGGTGATATTCCTCGTTATAAGTCTGCTAGCCAATGCTTAGATGAGTTTAATAATTTTATTGTCAAACAAGAAAACTTCAATCCTTATGTTGGTAGACAATTGAAACACATTTCTGATATGCTTGAACACTTGAGTGATTATATGTCTAGAGTTAAAGGTGAACTTAAACTCATTAGTAAACATGCTTCTATGGTTACCACTCAAATAGAACAAGTACTTAAAGCTCAGAATGATTTGCTCAATGAATTGAATAGTAAGAAAATTGATAATGCTGTTAGAGTTATGACTAGAGCAGCTAAAGTGACTCAGGAACCTTTGTATCCTGAGGGCCAACCTAAGAGAATTGAGCTGGATTCTCAGAGAACTAATATAGATGCACCTAGTCCTTCTAAAAGGAAGAAAAAGAAAAATGATAGGACTTTGCATGCTTCTAGTGAACCTCTTATTGACACACCTGATAATCCCAATGATATTTCTATTTCTGATGCTGAAACACAATCTGGTAATGAACATGAACCTAGTGATAATGTTAGTGATGATGTTCATGTTGATGCTCAACCTAGTAATGACAATGATGTAGAAATTGAACCTGTTGTTGATCTTGATAACCCAAAATCAAAGAATCAACGTTATGATAAGAGAGACTTTGTTGCTAGGAAGCACAGTAAGGAAAGAGAGCCATGGGCTCAGAAACTCATGCCTTTTCCTCCTAAACCATCCAAGAAAAAGGATGATGAGGATTTTGAGCGCTTTGCTGAAATGATTAGACCTATCTTTTTGCGTATGCGATTAACTGATATGCTCAAAATGAATCCTTATGCTAAGTATATGAAATAAATTGTTACTAATAAAAGAAATATACCGAAAGCTGAATTTTCCACCATGCTTGCTAATTATACTTTTAAGGGTGGAATACCAAAGAAACTTGGAGATCCAGGAGTACCAACTATACCATGCTCCATTAAAAGAAACTATGTTAGAACTGCTTTATGTGATCTTGGAGCCGGTGTTAGTGTTATTCCTCTCTCTTTATATCGTAGACTTGATTTGAATAAGTTGAGACCTACTGAAATATACTCCCTCCGTTCCTTGATATAAGGTGTATAGATTTTTAAGAAAAAGTCTGGAATACAAGGTGTATTGCGTTGCACCACTCGTTTGGATAATTTTTTTAGGGATTTGATTACATTTCCTTATATAGTCAAGCTCCTCTATTTTCTCATGTCAATTAGTCAGTTGTAATCTCGCCTAAAACTTGTGAAATTTTCCCTCCACATGCGTTATTTAATTTCCGTGCCAAAAACTATACGCCCTATATTTAGGAACGGAGGGAGTATTTGCAAATGGCCGATAAATCAACTGCTATACCTGTCGGTATATGTGAGGATGTGCCTGTTGTGGTTGCAAACGTTACTATTTTAACGGACTTTGTTATTCTTGATATTCCTGAGGACGAAAGTATGTCTATTATTCTTGGAAGACCCTTTTTGAATACTGCAGGGGTTGTTATTGATTGCAACAAAGTCAATGTCACTTTTCATGTTAATGGCAATGAGCATACGGTACACTTTCTTAGGAAACTACCTCAAGTTCATAGTATAATCTCTATCGGAAAAACTCCATCGATTATTTTTGGAGGTTTTGAATTTCATCTTCCTACTGTCAAAAAGATATATGATATTCTTATTATTGGGGACGTGCATATCCCCGTTGAGGTAACATAGTGTTATTTCAAAATTTCTCCGGTTCCATTTTATTCGGAATGAGGTTGTTAACAAGACTTGATCAACCTTGTTAGTGGATTCCTTTTGATTAGCATGGGATGGATGAAGTAAGAAAGCACAACCTTCTGTACCCTCCTTTTACTTTCTGTTATTTAGATTAAATAAAGCAAAAATTGTATTTTCTGTATGTTTTCTGAATTATTCGTGCAATGAAAAATACCCCAAAAATAAAAGTTCTCCAGATGCCCTGAAATTTAAATATGATTTTTCTGAAATATTTGAGAATATCTGGCACTAAGAACACATCAGGGGGAGCAAGCACCTGGCCACAAGGGTCCAGGGCGCACCCACCCTTACAGTGCGCGCCCCCTGCCTCATGGGCCCATGGTGGCTCCCCTCCACTTATTCTTGCACCCACACACTCCTTCCTCCCAAAAAAATCACCAACCAGCTCAAGCGCGAGTTCTTGCTCATTTTGCTGCGATTTTTGATCTCCTTGCTGAAAGCACCTCATAAAACTGCTTTGGGAGATTGTTCCTCGGTAGGTGACTCCTCCAATGGTCCAATTAGTTTTTGTTCTAGTGCTTTATTCATTGCAAATTTTTGCTGCTTATGTGACCCTGTTCTTGAGCTTGCATGTCAAATTTATATGGTTCCAAGTAGTTCTAATGCATGATTTAGTCTCTAGGCACTTGTGGGAGTAGTTGCTATCAATTACATTGAGTTTGGTCCACTTTTATTTGAAGTTACTAAAATTTCAGAAATTTTCAGAAAATGATGAAGAGATTTTTGAGGGGTCTGTCGAGTCAAGCTCAAGGAGAAGCAAAGTGAAGAAGAAGAGAGGCCCAAGTATAATCTCCCTCGCACCACGGAAGTTCGGCCGTGTGAATGGCCTTGTGATGATTTCTTGAGAGCAGCCGGGATTTAGGAAGATTTTATGAATTGGCTGAGAATGCAGGCCTCACCGACTTCCTCCACGACCAACACGAACAGTACCTCTTACTCACTAATATCTTGTGCAAAATTTTCATTTCAATTCTAGGAGGTCTCCACCTTTGGTGGATTTATATTTATATGATGAGTATAAGGAGATGCCCCTCTCTGAATTTTGTGAGGTTTGCAAGTTGCCTTTTCCGGGCAGCGTAGAGGAACCACATCGTGACGATGTGGAGGGGTTTATTGATACAATTGTTGTAGGGGAAACTAGGAAAGTTTTCGATGCAAGAATCACTAGCATAAATTTTCCTGTTTTACGTTATTTTGCATTATTTGCTAGTAGATGCTTAATTGGTCGCGGAAACTGTGGCAACCTAAGTGCCCCTGATATTGTTATTTTGTGCCATGCCTTGTTTCGTGACGACTCATTTAGTATGGGCGCTATTGTTGCAAAGCGGTTAAATCTTAACCGTACTAAGGGCCCCATATTGGGAGGCATCTTTTCCTCGCGCCTCGCTGCATACTTTAGCATACCTATTAGGCATTATGAGAAAGAAGAAAAATCGTTGCCTATTGTTCTTCTAGATTACAAGAGTATGGTTGCACATGATTTCATTGTTAAGAACAGGAAAAATGAGCTTAACTATAGACTGTTATTTGATAAAAATCACCCTGAGACCATTACCTTGCCTGCTCCTTCCTTGTTTGATTTATCTGCAGGCGAGTACCTTGTTCCGTCGGAGGCCCTTCACGCCCACCGGAACCCCACATCAGCTACAGAGCCAGATCTGGAACCACAATTTGTTCCACCACGCAAGTCTGTTTACCGGTGGGATCCGGAGGAGGTTGCTAACAAGTGGCAACCCGAGGCTTCATCTCAGTACGACCCCAGTTACAACTTTGGATATCCGCCAGGCCAGCCGTGGCAATAGACCAACTTAGGCCAAAAGCCTAAGCTTGGGGGAGTACGTATTTCTCACCGACATTACATTCATATTCACACACTCATTGCTAGTTGTCGGTGCTCATACTTTTTCACTATACTGTCCATGCTAGTTTATTTTCCTTTTTATTCTTTCTTCTTGTGTGTTTGAAAAACCTTAAGAAAAACCAAAAAAATAGTAATAGCTTTTAGCTAGTTTACTTTCCATGATGTAGTAGTAATAATTAAAAGAAAACCCAAAAATATTTTATGTTCTTCTTTTGCTTGTCGGGAGCTTTCCCATGTAAATAGTTTTATTTCTTTTCTTTTCTTTGGGGTCGATAGGATAAGACCATAATGAAAATGTTGAAGTGGCTCTTATATGCATTATTGTTGATTTAACCAAGAGCCCATATTGCCTTGTCTTCTCCTTTTTTATTGAATGCTTGCAGATTCCAGCTTAGTCCAATGCACGTGCACTATTATTATTATTCACATCGTTCGGTCGTGCAAGTGAAAGGCAATTATGACGATATATGATGGACTGATTGAGATGAGAGAAGCTGGTATGAACTCAACCTCTCTTGTTTTTGTAAATAAGATTAGTTCATCGTTCCTGATTCAGCCTATTATTAATAAACATGTTTGCAATGACAATTAGAGATTATAGTTGCCTATGCCATGCTTAATTAGCTAGGAGTTTATAATGGTTTATCTTGTGTGTCAACATGCTATTAAAATGGTTGTGATGTGGTATAGTAGGGTGGTATCCTTCTTTGAATGATTCAAGTGACTTGACTTGGCACATGTTCACACATGTAGTTGAAACAAAATCAACATAGCCTCCACGATATTTGTGTTCATGGTGGATTATATCCTACTGATGCTTGCACTCAATGTTCATTAATTTTAATGCATGTTCATGACTGTTGTCGCTCTCTAGCTGGTCGCTTCCCAATCTTTTTCTAGCCTCCACTTGTACTGAGCAGGAATACTGCTTGTGCATCCAATCCCTTAAACCCCAAAGTTATTCCATTTGAGTCCACCATACCTTCCTATATGCGGTATCTACCTGCCGTTCAAAGTATTTGTATGTTCTAAACTCTAAACCTTCAAATGAAATTCTGTTTTGCATGCTCGAATAGCTCATGTATCACCTAGGGTTGTCTGTATCTTGCATGCTAGGCGGGTTATTCTCAAGAGGAATGGACTCCGCTCCTCACTCACGAGAAAATGGCTGGTAACCGGGATGCCCAGTCCCATGCTTTATGCAAACCAAATCAAAATAATTGCAAACAAAACTCCCCCGGGACTGTTGTTAGTTGGAGGCACTCGTTGTTTCGAGCAAGCCATGGATTGATGCTTGTTGGTGGAGGGGGAGTATAAACTTTACCATTCTGTTTGGGAACCGCCTATAATGTGTGTAGCATGGAAGATATCTCCATCTCTCGGTTGTTATGTTTACAATGAAAGTATGCCTCTCAAAATATTATTTATCTCTATTTCAAAATCGAGCTCTGGCACCTCTAAAAATCCCTGCTTCCCTCTGTGAAGGGCCTATCTATTTACTTTTATGTGGAGTCATCACCCTCTTATTAAAAAGCACCAGTTGGAGAGCACCACTGTCATTTGCATCCATTACTATTAATTTATATTCGGTATGACTGGATCTCTTTTACCATGAATTACAATGTTTAGTTAGTCCTTGGTCTTTAAAGGTGCTCTGCATTTATGTTTTGCGGTCTCAGAAAGGGCTAGCGAGATACCATCTTGTTATATCATATTATGATTGTTTTGAGAAAGTGTTGTCATCCAAGATTTATTATTATTGCTCGCTAGTTGATTATGCCATTGATATGAGTGAACATGAGACCTAAGTGTTATTTTGAATATGGTTAGTCATAAACTTTGCTGAAAACTTGAATGCTAGCTTTACATATTTACAACAACAAGAGCAAACAGAGTTTGTAAAAGTTTTTCTTTATCACTTTCAGTTTATCAACTGAATTGCTTGAGGACATGCAAAGATTTAAGCTTGGGTGAGTTGATACGTCTCCGTCATATCTACTTTTTCAAACACTTTTGCCCTTGTTTTGGACTCTAACTTGCATGATTTGAATGGAACTAACCCGAACTGGCGCTGTTTTCAGCAGAATTGCCATGGTGTTATCTTTGTGCAGAAACAAAAGTCCTTGGAATGACCTGAAACTTCACGGAGATTATTTTTGGAAATAATAAAAAATATTGGCGAAAGAATCAAGGCCAGGGGGCCCACACCCTGTCCACGAGGGTGGGAGGCGCGCCTGCCCCCCTGGGCGCGCCCCCTGCCTCGTGGGCCCCCTCGTGCTCCACCGACATCAACTCCAAATCTATATATTCACGTTCAAGGAGAAAGAAAATCAAAGAGAAGGATTCATCGCGTTTTACGATATGGAGCCGCCGGCAAGCCCTAATCTCTCTCGGGAGGGCTGATCTGGAGTCCGTCCGGGGCTCCGGAGAGGGGAAACCATCGCCATCGTCATCATCAACCATCCTCCATCACTAATTTCATGATGCTCACCGCCATGCGTGAGTAATTCCGTCGTAAGCTTGTTGGACGGTGATGGGTTGGATGAGATTTATCATGTAATCGAGTTAGTTTTGTTAGGGTTTGATCCCTAGTATCAACTATGTTCTAAGATTGATGTTGCCATGACTTTGCTATGCTTAATGCTTGTCACTAGGGCCCGAGTGCCATGATTTTAGATCTGAACCTATTATGCTTTCATGAATATATGTGAGTTCTTGATCCTATCTTGCAAGTCTATAGTCACCTACTATGTGTTATGGTCCGACAACCCTAAGTGACAATAATCGGGACCACTCCCGGTGATGACCATAGTTTGAGGAGTTCATGTATTCACTATGTGTTAATGCTTTGGTCCGGCACGCTATTAAAAGGAGCCTTAATATCCCTTAGTTTCCAATAGGACACCGCTGCCACGGGAGGGTAGGACAAAAGATGTCATGCAAGTTCTTTTCCATAAGCACGTATGACTATATTTGGAATACATGCCTACATTACATTAATGAATTGGAGCTAGTTCTGTGTCACCCTATGTTATGACTGTTAAATGATGAACCGCATCCGGCATAATTCTCCATCACCGATCCAATGCCTACGAGCTTTTCACATATTGTTCTTCGCTTAGTTACTTTTTCGTTGCTACTGTTACAATCACTACAATACTACTACTGTTACCTTTGCCACTGTTACCGTTACTATCATACTACTTTGCTACTAAATACTTTGCACCAGATACTAAGTTATCCAGGTGTGGTTGAATTGACAACTCAACTGCTAGTACTTGAGAATATTCTTTGGCTCCCCTTGTGTCGAATAAATAAATTTGGGTTGAATACTCTACCCTCGAAAACTGTTGCGATCCCTTATACTTGTGGGTTATCAGCCATCAAGCCTTGTGGCTCGCCGGACACTCCTACCTACTATGCATGAGACGCGTCGAGCTTTTGGCTCGACCTCTGTTTACTGAAGGTTGTAATCTGTGAAGTGCCCACACCATCAGAAGACTAAATGGATTACAAGCTCATTGCCTTGTTCAAAATGTGATTAGTCTATCTAGAATCCGGTCTCCATACATGGTTATGGATCATCATCAATCCTGTTGAGCCTCCATTTTAGTCTGATGCTATAGTGCATGATGGCATCGTTTACGCGGTCGACGCACAGATTGGCTGCCTATACTGGTGGAATCTATCATCGTGTAGTTGTTCTATCTCATCTCATCTTTACCTTATGAATACTACTGCGTGTTGATTGTTACAAATTTAGAATAGATAGTGTGTCTATAACCACATCATTGCTATATGTTCCTCTCATTTCCTAGATTTTTATGACCACACATGTTATTGTTAGAGTTGATATGAGAACAATTGCCATCTAATGATTGTTAGAATAGATATTATGAGTATAACCTCATGATTGCTATATGTTACTCTCATTTCCAAATTTTTATAACAACGCATGTTATTGCTTAGAGTTGATATGAGAACAGTAGTAAGTGCTATGGTAGAATATGAGTAGGCCCTGTCATAGATGTTTTCCTCTCATTGTTACATGATGTTTGAACCATGACATATTGCTATAATATGAAAGCCACTGACTTATTTTTTTAACTTGGGGTATGATTATGACCACGACATTGCAATTCTCTTTCTATGATATGTGTCACTGTTATAATAATCTTAATTCCACACATACTCTGAACATGATTGTATATTTTTGTCCTTTTGGCCTTCATGATTCTAGGACCTGGATCGTACCAGACAATGGGTGGTGGTTTATCGCTCTTTCAGCTGATGGCGGTCATTTGTTGCTCATTCGCACGTACCAAATTGACCAAACCATTTCATCAAACCACATGTAGTACAATGCCTGGGGCGTTCGTGACTGTGATGGCTATGGCTGCTTCGTCTTTGAGAAAGATCCTAGCTCCGTTGGGCCAGGCGTATTCAACTGGAGGCGAGTTTACAGCCTCGGCAACCACTCCATGTTCCTCGGGCTAAATTATCCGATCATCCAACCAACCATCGATCATATCACGGGCGATGATTACTATGCTATGCAACTTCTGCGATGATTACACTTCTGCGCGGCTTTAAGCCTTTGCTTTTGCTTCTTAAGACTCCTCGCAGTGGCAATAAGCCTTTTGCGGGGTTTCTCTTGTTCCAAGTGCCTTTCCGGGATGATGTGTGCCTCTTCGTCCGGACTGTTTTCCTCTTCGGAGGGAGGTTTATGAGCTATATCCTCGGTGTCGCCGTGTCCGGACAGCGGATCCGTACTACGTTCGCTGTTTGCTGGTTCACTCTTGTTATCGCCGTTTTTGCTGAGGCGGGATTTGGAGCGGCTCCTACGCCGACGCTTTGGTTGCTTCTCGAGGGAGCTATCCTACGCTGCATCCTCCCGTTCCTCGTCATCGTTTTCTTTGGGTGTATCCACCATGTATATGTCGTGTGATGAAGTGGCGGTCCGATTGCCACGTGGGCGGTGGTTCCAATTCGTCTCCTGCATCGTCGTCCATGCCGTCGATGTCTTCGGAGTCGAAGTCGAGCATGTCGGGTAAATCGTCGACAGTGGCTACTAAGTGGGTGGTGGGTGGGGAATGAATTTCTTCGTCGTCCACATCCCGTCCTAGCCGGACATGGTTCGACCAAGTTTCTCCTGACAAGGAGACAGACTTTAATGAATTTAGCATGTCGCCGAAAGGCGAGTGCTGAAAGATATCCGCGGAGGTAAACTCCACGATCGGTGCCCAATCGGATCCGATAGGCACGGACGCGGGCGGTTCGGAACCTGTGGCCGGGGACGAATCCAATGGTTCGGCATCACGGCTCTCGCGAGGGGTAAAGTCAGTGTTCGGCTCTATCGCCACTGAGAGTGCGGCCTCCAAGCCGGGGTCTATCCACCCGTCCTTGCATGGCGCAATTTGCTCCGGATTGAAGGCCGAAGTAGTTGCTGGTGTGATCTCCCGAACACTGTCCGACGGCAGAGCTATATCATGCTAGTCGTGATCATGCGTCGCACCTGGCAAGGGCTCGAATCCGTCGAAAATCAAGTCTCCGCGGATGTTGGCAGTATAATTTAAGTTTCCAAACTTGATCTCGTGGCTAGGGGCGTAGCTCCCGATCTGCTCTAGATGACCAAGCGAGTTGGCCCACAGTGCGAAGCCGTCGAATACAAAGATCTGTCCGGGGAGGAAGACCTCACCCTGGACCGCATCGTTTCCGATGATCAAAGGAGCCATCAAGCCTTACGTTGATGGCACAGTGGAACTCTCAATGAAAGCACCAATGTCGGTGTCGAAACCGGTGGATCTCGGGTAGGGGGTCCCGAACTGTGTGTCTAAGGCGGATGGTAACAGGAGGCAGGGGACACGATGTTTACCCATGTTCGGGCCCTCTCGATTGAGGTAATACCCTACTTCCTGCTTGATTGATCTTGATGATATGAGTATTACAAGAGTTGATCTACCACGAGATCGTAGAGGCTAAACCCTACAAGCTAGCCTACGGTATGATTGTTGTTGTCCTCTGGACTAAACCCTCCGGTTTATATAGACACCATAGGGGGCTAGGGTTACACAGAGTCGGTTACAAGGAAGGAGATCTACATATCCGTATTGCCAAGCTTGCCTTCCACGCCAAGGAGAGTCCCATCCGGACACGGGACGTAGTCTTCAATCTTGTGTCTTCATAGTCCAACAGTCCGGCCAAAGGATATAGTACGGCCGTCCGGATCCCCCCTAATCCAGGACTTCCACAAATAGATTTCTTGGTTTGTAAGTTAGATCAGGAAACTTAAGCTTCCCAACAATTCCAATCTGGAAGCACAATCAGACCTCATGCCTATACAAAGAAATAAAAAGCAATCAGACCATTGGCAAGAACTTCTGATTGCAGCTTTGAGAGAGCTCTAATCCATTTGTAATTTGGCTACAAATAAATTGAATCCAACTGGAACAAATCACTTTAGGCTGGGTATGCACTACATCTTGATATAATCATGCTTTTGGTTTTTATGTCAGGCTTCAACTTGTCATCATCTCATGATCAGGAGGTATGCCATTTTTTATAGTAGTATTGCCAGAAGCCGTATTCTATGTAATTTTAACAAATGAAACACAACTCAATCTTCCTGATTGTCGTCAAGCGATTTCAGAAGAAAGTAGAGTATCCATACCTGAATTCTGCATCGTGAATTGCCATCCCTCAAGTTGTAGATCCGCCTACTTGTCGGGGACCATTTTTCTCCATTCTGGACATAATTTAGTGCTCGCTCAGATTCAGATCACGGAAAATAAAGCCTCAAAGACAGGCAAATGGTCCCACATCCTTGAAAAAAATTCGAGCACAAGCGTACCCAACACTTACATAGGGAAGCAAATTCAGTTGCCCACCAACTTTCTAAGATGGCTAGAATGTATGGTACTTGTGAGTGGATTGAAGAACCTCCTAGCGAGTTGGTTCCCCTCCTTTCATCTGATCTGATACTTAATGAAGAGAGGTTCCAATTTCAAAAAGTACAAATATTAAAGGGTACTTACGTTAGTTTTTCTAGTAATTTAGATACCATAGTACAAGCCCCCACAAATCCTAGTAGTCGAGGCAACAACGTACCCAAACCATCCCGTTCTGATTAGTGTATTATTACTTACCAGCAGGCACCAGAGCGGAGTGACTAACGAAAAAGTTTATCATGGTACCATCACATTTTTGACAACTTCAAATATATTTCATACATTGGGGGATGTTGGTACATAAGTATGTAGCCTATCTATTGCCAGCTTTACAAATCAGTATATAAAGGGAAATAATCCCCACCTTCAGAGAAACATCTATGTACCATTGTTGATTTAGCTATTCCATTGCGGTGTTCCTTAGGCATTGCGATTTTCTTACTTTGCTAATTTCCCTTGCTAGCATTAATCAGCATCCTGGTGTATTCCGTGTGAGGGCTGCAGAGATACATGTCTCCGCTATCTATGAAGATTTTTTTCCAGTAGATAATATGCTTGTTCTTAATGAATGGATGTACATGAACTAATTTGAGACTAAAATTCAAAATCAGTAGAAATCAAAGATTCTGAGTCCTTTTCCATTTCCCAACACAAACAATATAAAAAAATTAACACGAAAAAATGCAAAGAGGAAAAATAGGGCACCTTCTGTGCCAAAATTTGAAGGATTAATGGATTGTGTGCCCAACCACAAACATACACGCAAATGAGCCGCCTTGGCCTTGATTGTCTATGCGCTGAACATAGGGAGCAACATCTCCATTGCCTTCCTTGTTGTGCACAAGCAGAGATGAGTCAGCCTGCACACAACAAAGACACACACGCACACATCAAACCGAGAAGAAGAAGAGGAAGAAGAGAAGGGTATGCACTCACGCATCAAATGCTTATCTTGGAGGGGATCCTGCTGACTTGACCTGCAGTTGGAAGGAGGGGCTAGGGTTTCGGGAGGCGGTTGAGGTCGGACGCGGCGGCTAGGTCCTCTACTGCTCGCTGCAGGCAACCATGGTGGCGGTGCGAAACGTTGCTCCTCTGCAGCGACCGGAGAGGAGACGAGATGGGGGAGGAAGAACACGGGCGCGGCTACATCGTCGCCGTCGAGGCCATGGACCAGAGGGTGATTTGCGGCGCCACCGCCAGATCGGTCATCATGGCCACGGGCGAGGGAGGCAACGGTGATGTCTTGAGTTAGAGGATGAGGGCGAGGGCGTGAGGAGGAGGTCAACGCCGAAAGTCACCGCGTCGGCGTGAGCTTAAGATCCAGATCGAGAATTGGGGTGCGGTGGCTGAGCTGGGGATTGAGGGAGGGAGCAGGTACGTGATCGGGAGGAGCGGTGGTTCGTGCGGACTGTTTTTTTAATGCGTGTGTGGGGTGGGGAGGGTGTGGTGGTGCGAGGGGACGAAAACACCTACAAAAAAACCCGGACGAAAATGGTGGGACGAAAATAAACCGGCGGAGACTACCAACTCGTTCCTCAGTAGTAGAGATACCAAATTGTAGCGACCCAATTCAATGGATCAAGTCTCTATGCTTAAGTTTCATCCCTGGATCGGTATGCTGACACACACAGTACTCGAGGATTTATAACAAAGGTAAATCGCATGTATAAAGTAACATAAATACTATTACCTCAATCCAAATAGCGGAAGTAACAACAAGGTTGTGGAGTTCCCGACAACGCCAACGGCAAATTTGAGTGTAGACATCGTAACCCTAACGTATCACTTACTCGTCGTAAGAATTCTTGCAACATGAGACATTGCAGCCATGTAGGTCAGTACATTGAATATACTGGCAAATTCACACCATAGGATAATGATGAAAAATAACTACTCCTATATGCATATTTGGTGGTGGAGGCTCTAAGTTTAATTTTGCATAAAGCCTATTTTTTCCTACAACAAAGGAATAAATTTTATTTAAATGTCATTTATTGAGAAGGTTCATCCAACTCAATCCCAAATTCCCAAATCATTATTAACGCAACAATTTCATTAAATAGGGTGATAAGATCAACCAATAATTCAAATACCAGATAGTCAAGATGTCCATAATTGGGGACACGACTAATCATGATTAGTTTGTACACTCTGCAGAGGTTTGCGCACTTTTCCCCACAAGATTCGATCTCCTCCGTTGAATCTCTCGCACTACATGATGTTTGAGAAACGGATGTTCGAGACACAGTCTTTCCGAAGCATTAACTCTTTAGTCTGGGTAGACAGTGCCACCTACTTTCCCCTACATCTACTAGCCTACCACTGAAAGAGCTCACACAACATACTCAACTATGCCAGAGCCCATAATGGCTTGTGACTGCACACGGAAGTTTCTAGCATGAATAATCTTATGATCCCTTTGATCCTGGGTGGCATTCCATAGGGTGACCACATGGGTACTCCGGGATCCCCTAGGGAAAACACTGGGTTCTCCATGTGCCCGGCCAAACCACTGGGTGCTCCAGGGTGCCCCAACCATTCCACGTAGATGTGTGTTAAAGTAGCCACCTTAAGTTTCCCTTAGTTATATTATAACTCTCGCAACTTTCATGAATCTCACATACCAATCCCCATCTACGAGCATGGCTAAGCAACATATAACACAAAGAATATCCCTGGGGTGTATCAAAAAGGTAAAAGCTTCCTACCTCATCAACTACATAGCAATACCCACACATTCCCAATCCTACTCCTGCAATATTTGAGGGTGAAACTAATGCAAGTAAAACTGGGTATAAAAGAGTATGATCAAAGTGTGAACTTGCCTTTACTGTAGATGAAGATCCTTCGCACTCATAATTCCTTATAGTTTACTCGTCACACTCCGTTCAATCTATCGTAAGCAATCAATTACATACATAAGTACTCAAGCATAAAATTCAAAGAAAAGATCTCAGAAAACTTTGGAAACAGGCAAATAACTCTTGCAAACATAAAACAATTTTCAACACTATTAAAAATATGTGGGTTAGTTCTTAACAAAAAATTTAGATCAAGAGCTTCAATTAGCAAAAAGAATCAATTAAATCGGCGTTATAAAACTCAAGTTATAGCCAAAAACATGTTTGAATATGAATCAGAACAAATTTCAAAATTTGAAAGTCGCAAAAAGTTTATTTGATAGATTCACTAGATAGGTGGAATCAAGACGAAAATTTTGGCGTTGGTTTAAATCTAATTTGGATGAACGAGTAAAAAGTTATGTTTATTTGAAAAAATCAGGGTCAAGCTGTTTTAGAGAAGAAAAAGAGCTATGGCTAAAAGAATTCTAGTCCTAAAATGTAAATACAAGGACTAATTTATAAATCTAATTATCCTACCGTACTAGTCTAGAAATAATAAGCTATGGGAGTATATATAAGAAAAATAGAAAGAAAGATACCTTTAAAAGATAGAGAAAAGACGACTTCAGAGAGAGGAGACGACTTCCAGAATTCCCGCCGGAGAGGAGAAATGTATTTTTATTTTTTAAATCTAGTCAAACCGAAATATTTGATTTAACCCCAATTGGATGGAAAACTCTTAAGGGTCACAGGCTAGGCAATGTGGGACTAAACGTAGACGAAAAGAAAAGAAACACAGGAGAAAGAGGCGCTTCGCATGGGCCTAAAGGCCTTCGGCGATTCGGCCGGCCGCACGTATACTGCGGCTGCAGTTTTTTTTGATTCGGTCAATGAAAAAAACATTTGTGAAACAAAATCCAGGTAAAGAATATGGCCGGTTGGGCCTGGCCCATATAGGAGAAAATAAAATGATAGTGCGCCCTGCTCGTACTATGCTCCGCATGTGGGCGACATATAGTTACGACGTACATGCACCTTTTTTAAATAAAAACAGAAAAAGAAAACTGAATAACAAAAATTTAATAAAATTTAATGTAGGCATATTATATATCAAAATTTCTAGACAAAGATTTTCTAAAACATGAACAGTTTGTTTTCAGCGGCAACTAAATTCCACAAAAATTTAAATAAAGCAACCAGTACTACTGGTTTATTTAAAAACAAAATACCAAAATTTTAAAAAATACCAAAATAATTTCAAACTCATTTTCTCCACTTTTCTACTCAGAGGGAATCATTTTACCCTATTTTCCATATATTTTATTTTTGGAGAAAAATAATTTGAATAAGAACCAAATAACTCCAAATTGAAAATAATTTGAAAGGGACTTTAAATTTGATTCTTTGAAACTTCCAACTCTCTTTCTTAGCATTTTAAGAAGTCATATTATCTTCTCTCATGAAACTCATTGAGTCGCGTAAAGTTTCTGAAGTTGAAATATTTCCAAATGGAATTCAAATCTTTTCAAAACCCTTTTCATTTATTTAAATGGGAGAAGTCATATCATCTTCACTCTAGGGTTTTGTGATGAAATGAATTTGAATTCATGGAGATAAAAAAGTTTGGGAAAGTCCTTTTATTCCCTCTCATTTAACTTTCAAAAAGTTCCAAATTTCACTCAGTTTCACACAAGCAACCACACCACACTCAAATAATCAATCAAAACTATTTATTTAATATAACATTCCAAAATTTAGAATTTTGGGATGTTACAAACCTACCACCCTTAAAATGAAACTCGCCCTCGAGATTCAGAGAGGCTAGAAAGAAATAGGTTAGGTTCGGGGATCTTCTCAAAATCCATCGATTGTCACAGGGGGTCTGGGTGCTACCACCCTTTGAAGATGGTTACCGTTCCATAAAAACTCATGTACTCCATCCTTTTTGTTGACAGGATCAGTCTTCTCAGATTCTCGGGAAAATTCCTTCTCTAGGTTCTTCCGGTAGTGGCATAACCTTTTTCCTCAATTCTTGTGTCCTTTCATCTTGGTACGGTTCTTCGGTGACCGGCCTTCTTATCTCGCAGTGGTCCGGCGCCAATACTAAACAACTATCGGTATCTCATGGTTGTCATCAATTTATGGTTTCTCCTACAGTGAATTGGGTGCAGGTTGAACCTCACCGTATATCCTACGGTTGGCAACGGCTGCCTTGTACAAAGGGAAAAATTGTCATACCATTCTAAGGTTCAAACAAGGTTTTTATCGTCGTCTCTCTACTATGGGTAAGTCACTTAGATTTATCATCCCATATAGAAAGGCGAGTAATAATCGGTATGGTGATCAATCCATCCCGCACCCAAATCATTAACTTGTATATGGTTTAGCGAATCTCGCATTCTAACACTCGGTCATCCTCTCAAACATTGCAGAATTTCTCTTGTCGACCAACTAAGTTCAGATACTCCATGGATTCTGCAAGCCAAACAAACATCTATCGTTCCTTCACAACTCTCAGGTTTTGCCTTATTCCTATAAGGTCGTCTGTCAATAAACTCGTAACCTCTTCAGGGGTTTTTCCTTCAGCAAGAGTGTGCTTGCTTCTTGGCATGTCTTGGAGCCTGTGGGTTATGGCCCATCTCATCACTTTATAACTTCAACTCATCCTCGGGTTACAATTGCTCCATATTACCAAGATTATACCACCTTTATATCCAATAGTACTTCATCCCTTCATATTCTTAGGGTATCCCACATATCGAGATAAAAACTGTACTTATTTTTTCTGAAGTCCACTCTGTGGAATATCATTATCTTTTCCAGGGGTCAAGTGTCCTCACAGGGTACTACCAGCCTTAAAATGCACAAATTCTTCCATAGACCATATTTCTCATCTCCTCGAAAATGGTCAAAATCTTTCTTCATAAAGTAACAACTCATAAAATTCAACGTACGAAGTCATGACACATGAACTTTATTGATTTCATGTATTTATTACAATCTCTTGCATTTCCTTTACATGCCACGACTCAACACCTGAATATAAAAAGAAATGTTCCCACTACTACTACTATATTTCTCACAAACTCAACTATTTAGTACAATATCCTCATTGGGACAACCTCTGGCCAAGTGCCCTGCTTCATTACTACGGAAACATATTATTTCTGACAAGTCTCGAGGTTTCCTTGTGATTACATAGCCTCCTTGGGTCCTCGGCTTCCTTTTTGGGCATCCGTTGAAGTAGTGCCCTGAATCTTTGCACCTAAAACATGTGATATGACTCGGGTACTTCTTTGTAGAAATTGGGTTGTTCCTGGAATCCAATCTATTTCTTTTCCTGGACTTTCCCGTGCCAATCAGGGCTTCTATTTCCTGTGGGTCATACTCTAGTTCCACTATCGGGAATGCTACTAGATCCCCCTTCAGAAAATTCTGGGAGATGTGTCCTTCTTCTCCACATGAATAGCAAGACTTGGTGCAGGGTTTAATTGGGTCTTCTTCGGGTGTGTCCTCCACCTCTTCCTTCATCACAGGTGTTCTTCTAAAATTTCCATGAGGGCTCTTTTCATTGATTCTTTCTTCTCTTTGGATGGTTCTTTGTACCATGGGGTAAATGTGACACCGAAAGGTAGTGGGTAGTCCCTTCACACAAGAAAAAGTAATCTGCCTAGTTGGGCATTCTTCAGCTAGGTGACTTTCTTCACAATGAGGACATTCATCCTTGTGTTCTTTATGGTTGTGTCAAATTTCTCCATAGAGCTTGCATGCACAAGGTTTCTTCATATCATTTCCATAAGGCTTCAATTTCTGGGACACAAGCCGAGACTTTAGCAGAGTCAACTTAAATTATTTCCAAGTGGTTACTCCTTGCCATCCATTGATGGTTTGGTACATCCTCCACCAAGTAGCAGCACCTCTTTCAAAGCACTGAAGAGCATGCTGGGTCATATCCTTTTCGGCTATAGTGTTATTCTTCATGTGATCTTCCATGTTCTGAATCCATCGGTCCGTCTCCAATTGAGTCATCGGTCCATAAAATATGAGTTCATCTCCATTCATCCTCTATTTGTTCCAAGGGTTTTGGGGTGAGATAACAGAGATAGAGAGGGATACACACAATACAAACAAAAGTTTTGAAGAGACAGATTTATTTTGGGGCTGTCAGAAAAAAACATCAAACAAATGAGAGCTAACAATTGTCGCATCAAACGTAGGTATATAACAGGGGTTTGGTTTTCTAAAGGTCAATAAATCTTCAAAGTCGCAAAACTCTTCAAGTCATGTTGATGTCTCCGATGGCATCTTCCGATCATGATTGTCCTTCTGAAGTACTTTTGCCAGATCATCTGTATTAACGCGAAGTCTCTCGTGAAGTCCTTTAATATTTTTGGAGTTGTGTTCCAAACTTCCGGGTTTCAACATTCTTGGCATGAACCATGGTCCTACTGTCCTTTAGTTCTCGACGAATCTCTGGTATCTCGAGGTTTTGCTCCTCCAGAGTGGCTACTTTCAGCTTCTGGGTCGTGAGTTCTTCAAGAAATACTTCCTTGTCAAATACGGCTTCCTAAAGGTCCACCCTAAACTTCTTGATGTAATACTCAAGATCCTGGTGATGCACCGACTAAGGTTGAAACTTCATCTTTGCAGATAGATGCTCCATTAGCCCTTTTGTCACCCAATCCTTCCGAAGAAATGCATGCTTAAGTCCTCACAGTAACAATAACATAGGCGGGCGATAACATTATGGATAGCCGTGTTTATGCCCATGTCATTGCCATGAGCTATCATTCCATAGTTGATATCTCCTGCCTTAGGGTTTTCTTGACAAAAACTTTGAGTTTTAACGCTCCATATTCCGGTCTTTCTCCGACACACATTGATCTCGGTATTGACAGTTTCAATAGTCTGTCAAGTTCCCTAAGGGTAGCTTTCCTAGGTCATACCAATCTGGAAATTCTTCAGAGCCTTCAAATTCTCCTGGTCTTCGGAGTCTTCAACCGTTGTAGTTTCCATTATTATAATGCTTAGTAAAATCCTCCTCATTCTGAAGTGGTCTTAGTTGTCCTATATCTTGTACTTCTTGGAGTGGTTTCATTAGTCGAATCTTCGCGTGGTCAAAAGGGGAAAGGGGTATAGTCTAACTACTTGAGATGAGGGGAAATTTTGGTAAAGCTTAGAAAAGATGAGAGTTAAGGGATCTCTTTTGAAAATAAAGTTTTAGAGAAAATCTTTCCTATGGGCTTGCCAGTTTCTAGGGGTCCCGTCCTACAGTCAACATGTGCTCTGCTACCATCTTGTAGCGACCCGACCCGAATGGATCAAGTCTCTGTGCTTAAGTGGCATCCCTGGATCGGTATGCTGACACACATAGTACTCGAGGATTTATAACAGAGTTAAATCACATGTATAAATAACGTATATACTATTACCTCAATCCATATAGCAGAAGCAACAACAAGGTTCTGGAGTTCCCAACAACGCCAACGGCAAAGTTGAGTGTAGACATCGTAACCCTAACGTATCACTTACTCGTCGTAAGAATTCCTGCAACATGAGACGTTGCAGCCATGTAGGTCAGTACATTGAATGTACTGGCAAATTCACACCATAGGATAGTGATGAAAAATAACTACTCCTATATGCATATTTGGCTGGTGGAGGCTCTATGTTTAATTTTGCATAAAGCCAATTTTTTCCTACAACAAAGCAATAGATTTTATTTAACTACAGAGTCAATGTCATTTATTGAGAAGGTTCCTCCAACTCAATCCAAGATTCCCAAATCATTATTAACCCAACAATTTTATTAAATAGAGTGATGAGATCAACCAATAATTCAAATACCAGATACTCAAGATGTCCATAACCGGGGACATGGCTAATCATTATTAGTTTGTACACTCTGTAGAGGTTTGCGCACTTTTCCCCACAAGACTCGATCTCCTCCGTTGAATTTCTCGCACTACATGATATTTGAGAAACAGATGATCGAGACACAGTCTTTCCGGAGCATTAACTCTTTACTCTGGGTAGACAGTACCGCCTTATTTCCCTACATCTGCTAGCCTACCACTAAAAGAGGTCGCACAACATACTCGACTATGCCAGAGCCCATAATGGCTTGTGGCTGCACACCGAAGTTTCTAGCATGCATAATCTTATGATCCCTTTGAGCCTGGGTGGCATTCCATAGGGTGATCACACGGGTACTCCAGGATACCCATGGGCAAACACTGGGTTCTCCAGGTGCCCGGGCAAACTACTGGGTGCTCCTGGGTGCCCCAACCATTCCACCCAGATGTGTGTTAAAGTAGCCACCTTAAGTTTCCCTTAGTGACATTATAACTCTCGGAACTTTCATGAATCTCACATGCCAATCCCCGTCTACGAGCATGGCTAAGCAACATATAACACAACGAATATTCCTGGGATGTATCAAAATGGTAATATGTTCCTACCTCATCAACTATATAGCATTACCCACATATTACCAATCCTACTCATGCAATATTTGAGGGTGAAACTAACGCAAGTAAAACTGGGTATAAAAGAGTATGATCAAAGTGTGAACTTGCCTTCACTGTAGATGAAGATCCTTCACACTCATAATTCCTTATAGTTGTACTCGTCACACTCCGTTCAATATATCGTAAGCAATCAATTACATACATAAGCACTCAAGCATAAAATTCGAAGAAAAGATCTCAGAAAACTTTAAAACAAGCAAATAACTCTTGCGAACAGAAAACAATTTTCAACACTATTAAAATTAAGTGGATTAGTTCTTAACAAAAAGTTTAGATCAATAGCTTCAATTAGAAAAAAGAATCAATTAAATCGGAGTTATAAAACTCAAGTTATGGCCAAAACAAGTTTGAATATGAATTTGAACAGATTTTGAAATTTGAAAGTTGCAAAATATTTATTTCATAAATTCTCTAGATAGGTGGAATCAAGACGAAAATTTGGCGTTGGTTTCGTCTAATTTGGATGAACGAGTAAAAAGTTATGGCTATTTGAAAAAATCAGGGTCAAGCTGTTTTATGAAAGAAAAAGAGCTATGGCTAAAAGAATTCTAGTACTAAAATGTAAATACAGGGAATAATTTATAAATCTAAGGACTGTGCTAATGGCCATACGTACGGACTATAAGCGATAGATCCGCACGATTCATCTATGATCGTTCGGACTGCTGTTGCTGAGTGTTGATTTCTTTTTCAATAGAAGAACAAACACATTCTGTCCAATCTTTTTCCTAATAGCTGCATACATGCATATAGGACAAAACTGCTGATGTCATCAAAGATTCCATCAAATTTAAAACTTTAAAATGTTTTGTAGGTCAAACCGTCGCTCCGATTGAAAAATTGTTTTCACATAAAAGATTTGTCGCGACGATACCTTCGAAACTAGATCCAATGTTGGTATATTTCGACGACTTTTTTTTGGGTCAAAAGCTAAAATAATTTATCACCTCTATGGTACATCAGTTACCATCCTGTTTACATAGAAATCACTGGGGCATAATAATGGCTCCTCCAACATTCTCTCCACATGCAAATGCATTAGAGCACATGAAAGCAAATGTCATTGTACATTCTCGCTATTTCAAAACTGTAAAAAAAATAGATCAAACTGTCGTTTCTGATTGAAAAATTGTTTTCACATAAAAATTTGTCGCAACGAGAACTTCCAAACTACATCTTATGTTGGCATGTTTTGATCACTTTTTTGGTCAAAAAGTTACCGTAAAGTTATCAGTTATGTTATACGTATATTAACATCTTATTTGTGCAGAGGTGACCGGACCTGTGTTTTCAACGAATTTTCCCCCGGGTCAAAGTTACTGTGGTATTTGTACCTAAGTTATCAGCTCGTGGTGCATATATTACCCTGCTATTTTGCATAGAAGTAACCAGGATATATTTCAACAAATTTTTATTTGGGTCTAAAGTTACCGGGGTGTTTGTACCTAAGTTATTAGGTCTGCGATGTGCAATTTACCATGCTATTCACACAAAAACTATCAGGGGAGGGGGGTATATTTCACCAACAACCCTCCCCCACCACCATCGACGCCGGCTGTCGGTGCAGGGACGACACCTATGGGATCACAAGAATCCCTACTACGGTTGTGGGGCGCGGGGTCGTGAGAAGAGCGGATCAAACAGATAGCACACGGTCTCTTTATCCAGGTTCGGTCATGAGGATGCGTAAAACCCTACTCCTGCTTTGGTGGTCTGTTGATCTGTGTTCTTTAACTAGCTATGGGGCGTGAGGAGCTCCAAAAAGCCGACTCCTCCTCCTGGTCGCCTTGGGCCTCCTTTTATAGGGAAAGGGGTTGCCAATTGGCACACAGGAGGTGGAAAGGGTACAGTGATGCGAGTTTATCCCTCGCATTACATGACAAGGCGCATTTAATGTGTCTTGCTTACGTTTCCTTGCTTTATCAGGGACGGGGGAGAGCCATGTCTCGTCCGTCGCCGCTCCCCTTCGTGTCGACACGCGCCCTGGCCAACAGTGCTCATGGTGCCATGTAGGCAGGCAGGCAGCTGAGGTGGCGCAGTGGTGGGTCTCCACGAAGATCCGCTTGCCGCCACGCAGGTGCCTACCCAACTGGTTGGGTCAGCAGTTGCATGCGAACGGCGGTGAAGGTTTGATTGGCATGGGCCTTATGGTGGCCCTATGGGTGTTCTTGGCGAGGGCCTCGTCGTAGCCCCGGGAAGGGTCTTGCCGGGGCCCCGGCAAGGGTCTTGCCGTGGCGCCTGTTGTCATCTCTGGCAAGGGCATTGTGGTCCTCCTTGGCTGGAACCCCGCCATGGGTCGTCATCTTCTATAGTGTGTATACGATCTTGAATGTCTTCACAAAGATCTGCATGCCACCACGGGGATGTCTCCCGAATCCTTGCCCATGGGGGCAGTGGACTCAAGGGTGACTCGCTCCGTAGGTGTGGGACGAGCTGCCACGGCAAGGGTCATGCCGGGTTTGCTAAAACCGCCCCCCGGCAAGGATCTTGCCGGGGGAGTCCGCAAATCCCCTTGCTCTTTGTGGTCTTGGTCTTGGCGTCGTTCTGCTCCTTTCGAGCTTCGGCCTTACCTTGGCTCACCTCCCTTGCCTTGCTCAGTGCGGTGGTGCCCGCGACTCAGACTGCCCATGCATAGTTATAGGGGTACAAAAAGTGTACCCCTCTTTTTGTACACCGACAGGAGCCCCCGGGTCTGGGCCACACGTAAGCGCAATCGCGTCGTTGGGCTAGGCCCAAAAATCTTGTGGGCAGGCGGGGTGGTTTTATCATGTAAGTCTCTTCAAGACACTCCGCTTCCCATGCCTCTCGGCGTGGCTCGGCTCGGGAGGCGTGGCGCCGCGGGCGGCATGCGCGGGGCTGAGCTCTGCGCGCATGCGTCACGTCGTAGTAAAAGGGGGCGGTTCGCGCCTTCCCCATAAACGGAGGGAGGCGTGGAGGCGCGGCCCATTTACTGAACGGGGCCAGGGCGTGGACTTCAAGGCGTCCACTCTCCACGATCACGGGGTGGGGAGAGGTTGCCTCACCCGTCGCCTCGGTCCCGCATGCCTGCCAAGTGGTTCTCATGCGCTTGGTGTGGCGAATGGTGGAGGCGGGCGTTGGTGGCAACGATTTTCCAGAAGAGCAGCTTTTCCGCGCCATGGGGGCCGACTTCCGGAAGCTCCAATCGCTCTACCGTGCCCGCCTGGACAAGGTCAAGTCCAGGATGGCATCGGTGGACAACGCGGAGGTGGACTTCAAGGCGCGCGTCACTCAGATGCAGACTTGGTTCCACCTGCATCATGAGGAGCAGAGGGCCTTTCAGAGGAATTGGCCAAGCGCGATGTGGAGCTCACCATGAAAATGGCCGACGTCGAGAAGGCCCAGGAAGAGGCGGCGAACTTCGCCGCCGCGGCCGAAGCCGCCCAGAACCAGCATCAAGCCGCCTTGGACTCTCAGGAAGAGGACCTCTCCGCGCGTGAAGCTAAGCTTAGTGCAACGCTCCACGGCAAGGATGAGGAGCTCGAGGCCCTTGTCGCGCGACGGACCGGCGAGCTGGAGCAGAGTCACAAAGTGGCACTCAATGCCTAGGCTCTGGCCCATGATGGCAAGGTGAAGGAGCTGGAAGTGGAGCGGGGCGAGCTGAAGGAGCAGGCCCTCAAGCTGTCCGGCGAGAAGAACACGCTCAACCGCGCCTTGGTAGAGGCGCAAGGAGCAGTCATCAGTAGGACTGGGGAGCTCTCCGACGTGCATAACTCCATCAGAAACCTCAAGCTGAAGCTGGAGGGTCTCGAGAAGATCTTTGTCGGAGAGCAGGGCTCGGAGGAGACCTTGACCAGGAGCCTCGAGGAGGAGAAGCAGCTGCGGCAACGAGGCCACCTCCCACCAGGAATATGTGGTGGGTGAGAACAAGTGGATCAGCCATCTGGAGGTCGTCGCCGGCATGGTCACCTCACAATTGGCCACCATGGGGTTGCCAAACGTGAGGTATGCCCCCGAGCACAGCGGGACCGTCAACGCCAAGCTGACCCAGTTCTTCGAGGGCGTCCTCGGAGCCTTGGCCTATCTCCACTCCACCAGGACGGCCACGCTGGCCGAAGAGGCCCGGCGACTTTGCCGGAGGGTCGTGACCAAGGTCCTCACCAAGGTGGCGCACTGGAATCCCGACCTTGACTTCACGGCCTCGATGAAGAGCTTGCCGGACGGTGTTGACCTCACGGTGCTCAAGGAGCGCATCAAGCCCATCACCAACGGCATCGACGAAATCACGAGGGTGGAAGGCCAGCGCCGGGATTAAGCATCCCGTTCCTCTTCGCCGCTGCGGGTTCCCGACCAAGACAAATTTTATCTTTAGTTAGAACCGCAACTATGACGTGATGTAATATAACTTTGAAGTACTCTTAATTTTCATGCATGTTATTTCCCCGTTCAATTCCTCTTTGTATGTGTGCCCCTCGTCGATCGGGTAGGCTTGCCGGCGCGAAAGCCCCTAGTGGCGTTTTGGGGACGGATCCCCGGGGCCTGCCAGGTACGCGTGCTGCCGGGCGATCCACCTTTCCGTTCCGAACGTGGCCGCTCGAACTGTCGAGCTTGACTCGAGTCAGAATCGAGGGCGTTGTCGATCACGGAAGGTTACTCTGCCATTCTCGACGCAGCCGCTTGAGCTGTTGAGCGGACTTGAAACAGGGCAAGGGCGTTGCCGATCGTGGGAGAGCCCCCTGGCGTGCAGGTTTCTCATACAAAGACGCAACATCTCCGGGGGGGAATAACCTCAAAATAAGAAGGGTAGCACAAATAAGGGTTCAGTGCAACTTAGCTTCCATTTGTGATCGCTCGAGTGTCGATCTTCTGGCCTCCTTTCTTCTTCAAGGGTCACGAAGATGAAGGAGTGCCAAGCTAACTGCTAAAGCCGATTCTCACAACTGCGCCCCCTACCTGGCGCGCCAAAGATGTTGGTGCGGGGACGACACCTATGGGATCACAAGAATCCCTACTACGGTTGCGGGGCGCGGGCTCGTGAGAAGAGCGGATCAAACAGATAGCACACGGTCTCTTTATCCAGGTTCGGGCCGCGAGGATGCGTAAAACCCTACTCCTGCTTTGGTGTTTTGTTGATCTGTGTTCTTGAACTAGCTATGGGGCGTGAGGAGCTCCAAAAAGCCGAATCCTCCTCTTGGTCGCCTTGGGCCTCCTTTTATAGGGAAAGGGGTTGCCACAGTGGCACACAGAAGGTGGAAAGGGTACAGCGATGCGAGTTTATCCCTCGCATTACATGACAAGGCGCATTTAATGCGTCTTGCTTAGGTGTCCTTGCTTTATCGGGGACGGGGGAGTGCCCTGTCTCGTCCGTCGCCACTCCCCTTCGTGTAATAAACCACGCCATGCCAGCGGTGCCCGTGGTGCCATGTAGGCGGGCAGGCAGCTGAGGTGGCGCAGCGGTGGATCTCCACGAAGATCCGCTTGCCGCCACACAGGTGCCTGCCCAACTGGTTGGGTCGGCAGCTGCATGCGAACGGCGGGAAGGTTTGATTGGCGTGGGACTGATGGTGGCCCTACGGGTGTTCTTGGCGAGGGCCTCGTCGTAGCCCCGGCAAGGGTCTTGCTGGGGCCCCGGCAAGGTTCTTGCCGTGGCGCCTGCTGTCATCCCCGGCAAGGCTCTTGCCGGGGGCCTTGTGGTCCTGCTTGGCTGGGACCCTGCCATGGGTCGTCATCTTCTATAGTGTGTATCTGATCTTGAATGTCTTCACAAAGATCTGCATGCCACCACGGGGATGTCTCCTGAATCCTTGCCCCATGGGGGCAGTGGACTCAAGGGTGACTCGCTCCGTAGGTGTGGGACGAGCTGCCACGGCAAGTGTCTTGCCGGGTTTGCTAAAACCGCCCCCCGACAAGGATCTTGCCGGGGGAGTCTGCTTCGTCCCCTTTGCTCTTTGTGGTCTTGGTCTTGGTGTCGTTCTGCCCCTTTCGAGCTTCGGCCTTACCTTGGCTCACCTCCCTTGCCTTGCTCAGTGCGGTGGTGCATGGCTCAGATCGCCTGTGCAGTTATAGGGGTACAATAAGAGTACCCCTCTTTTTGTACACCGACACCGGCCGTCGCCTGAGCCCGCCCTCGACCTCACCGCCGCCACACTCGACCATGCCGCCATCGCCGGAGCCCTCCCTGGACCGTCGCCGCCCGAGCCCGAGCCCGCCCTCGCCACCGACCATAAGCCTCTGCCCTGCCCTCCTCTTTCTCTCTCCCTTTCTCTCTCTCTCTCTCTCTCTCTCTCTCTCTCTCTCTCTCTGCTAGCGAGGGAAAATTTCATATATATATATATATATATATATTGTTGTTGTGATGATGTTCATATAAACCCTAGATTTGTTTAGGACAGCAGGAAAAAAATTAGCAATTTTTTTAGGAAATTAGCTAGGGAATTTTTTTATGAAAATGCCTAAATAGTAATTCTATTTATCTTTAAATTAGCATAGTGTATATAAATAATAGTAGCATTTAGCTTTAAATTAATAGAGGCTATAAATAAAAAAAGTAGCAGTTAGCTATAAAAAATTATTTGGACTATGGACCTGAATCTGGTCAAAATTTCGCTCAAGTGAAATTTCAATTATTTGGACTATGGACCTGGATATTTTTGAAGAAATTGGGTGTAGGTACTAAGGTCTTATTGTCGAAATTCTGGTGAGGTCCGAAGGGTTGGAGAACATGTAGTTCCTTTGCAATTTCTAATAAGGTCAAGTATTGTTGGAATATTTGCTCTAAAACAATTTGGTTGAAAACAAAATAATGTGTGTGTGTGTGTGTGTGTGTGTGTGTGTGTGTGTGAGGAATAGCTAGAACAGAATTTGGGTTCTGTCCTAGGCAGAGAACATCTTAGTGAGGTCATTTTGCAAAGGTTTTTGGTTTTTGAAAGGACCACTATTTTTCAAGGAAAAGAATTTAGGCAAGTTTTATTTTCAAGATGATCCCTTACTAGACTTTTAGCTTTAAACAAAAAAAAAGCATTTAGCTATAAATAAAAAAGTAGCTATGGCAATTAGCTATAAACAAAAAATAGAATTGTTTTCCTTTTCAAAAACTTGGTTGAAGTAATTGTTGCTATATAAACAAAAAAACAAGATTGAAGTTATATGATCTACGTCATTGATGTTCATTTGCATATTCCATTATTGTTGATTATCTCTTTTCATTGAAGTGGTCATGTTATATCTTTTCATTGAAGTTGTTTGATTGTGCCTAACTGGCCTTTTGTTGTTTGAGCCGAGTGGCCTATGTTTTGCCGGAATGTTGGTTCATTTCTGTTCTGGAAAATTTCAGGTGTTCGATTTGTCCAGTTTGTAGCAAAGGTCATGCCAAAATTTTCCACGAATTTCTGCATGACTTGTGCTATAAACTAGGACATATCGAGTGCCCGGGATTTGCCGCACCGGGAATGAATCAAAATTCCTGCAAAACATAGGCCTTTTTTATGTCATTATTCATTTTATTAGGTCTAGAATTAATTGACTAGATTTAATCGTAGGAAACATGGCTAGCGACGACGAAGGACAGGGTTCTGGTGATTGCAACGTCTACGAGGCGATAGACGCCTATTTGAACCTACTCAAGGAGTAACGGTTGTTGGAGTGCCCACCTGTCACATCCGAGACTAAGACCGGCGCTGAGACCGACACCGGCGATGATACCGACACTCGCGCCGAGACCACCACCAAGACTGGCAAAGTCGGTATAGAACCGAAACCGAAGAGGACACGACACCCAAACCAGCTCAACACTACTAGACTGGTGGTCACGGAGGTGGACTCCATCAATTTTGAGCCAAAAGAGCCTGTGGAAGCGCACGCGTGCTACGGCAACCAAATAGGTTGCATCCTACGAGCAACCGCCACCATCTATGATGAGAAATTAAAGAAGACTAGCAGAATGCCCGTGCATTGCTACGGGCTATTCGCCATATTATATTCAACACCTGAGCCCGACACAAAACTCCATCTGATGACGCACCATTTCCTTTTTCTGTCAGGCCCTCCCCTTCCCTTCGAGTTCCCTGCCGTAGCGGGACATTACTTGCTGGAGCCACCTCTTTAAAAACCAGATAACGCCCACCGCATCATTGCCGTGCATTGCAATAGGGGTGAAATCTTTCATATTTACAATATAATAAAGTGGGCTAAACTAACACATACTATCGACACAAAACAACAAGTAACTATACAAATCATTCTTAAAGGTCCGTTCAACTTTGCAAATGCACAATGACATTGGAGCGAGTGGCAACCTGAATGTATTCCTAGTTACTAATAAGCTCCACCTCCGTCCCACATACCATTCATTGCTATAAGGGATAATTGTTGTTCTTCTCTCCCTCGTCCTTCCCTACATCTTCTACTCCTAGCCTCCTCGCCAACCTGTTTCGTTGGAGCCAACCAGCACCAGGTCAATATTAGTGTGTTCTTCAGCGATGCCTCATCTTCTTCTTCCTCCTTCCTCGTCAGTTTTAGTTCTTGTTCCCACAAATTTTCTAGAATAATATTTCTTTTTTCTTTTCTTTTGGAACACTTATTTTTTTAACTTCTTATTCTTGGAACACTCTTTCTTTCTATTAAAGCATGAACCACCTGACCAATGTTATGTCGTGTTGTCCTCCTCCGCTAACATTTCGGCAACCATCAGCATGTGGATATCTTGTAGAGCAATATGGTCGTCATCCATCTTGGTGAATGCTAGGTCGCCCATGTCGCGAGCGCATGGTGGCCGTTGTCCATGTTGGCAAGCGGTGTTCGGCCATGTCGCTGAGAGCCTGTTGGTCAAATTGTTGCCCACGAGCGCTTTCAAAATGATTCAGCGCGATTACCTACTTACATGATTAATTAAGTATACAAATAATTTACGGCCTACCTAATTCTCTGCATGCCTAATTAATTACCAACCAAATCAATTAATTATATGCCTATTGGAGAAAATCCTTACCTCCAAATAACTGTAGGCATAATTAATTGTCTACCTAATTAACTAATTGCATTAACGACTTGATTTTCAAATTGATTCAATGCAAAAAATATCCTATTTAAATATACTTAATTAATTGCATACTAAATTGATTCAGGGCGAGTTAATTAATTTTCTGAATTGTCCGGTTTCCAAATTGATTCAGTGCAAGCATGAAATAAGATCTCCCGGCCCTTTAATAGGATAAATAAAAAACAAGTGGTACGGGCATGGTGGGAGGTGGGGCGAAATAAAACTAGACGAAAATAAACCCGCGCACCAGGCTATCAACTGAGACATTAGGAGTAGGCATAATTAACTGTCTAGCTAATTAATTAATTGCATTAATGACGTGATTTTCAAATTGAATCAATGCGAAAAAATTCCTACTTAAATGTACTTAATTAATTGCATACTAAATTTATTTCCAAATTGATTCAGTGCGAGTTAATTAATTTTTTGAATGGTCTGATTTCCAAATTGATCCAGTGCAAGCATGAAATAATATCTCCCCTTTAATGGGAGAAATAAAAGACCAGTGGTACGGGGATGGTGGGAGGTGGGGCGAAATAAAATCTGACGAAAATAAACCCACGTACCAGGCTACGAACTGAGACATTAGGAGTAGAGAAGAGCGGTTTTTTTGCGGGTGAGAATAGCGTTGCTACGAGCTCATAACATAATGTTGTACACACACAAATTTCATGGAGTAGATTAAAATGGTCGATTTTAAATAAATGGCTCAAAAAGAAGATAGTATCTTGATTAATATTTGTTCACACTTTATGCCTTCATAGGCCATGTTGATGATTTTACTCCCTTCGATTCATTCATTTGAATATGCAATCAGAGTTATCTTGTACCATCATATTGTGTAGCATCAGCTCGTGGAGACGCCTTTCATGATCATGGTTCTACTAACTTGCCATCACCATTATTCATCCAAGACTCTAAATTATAGCGGCATGTGTGGAGCAATGCTCTAAATACAATGTAGGGCCTCATCTGTATGAAAAGGACACCACCAGGGCTCTGCAAACTATGGAAATACAATAGTATATATTTTCAGGATAAGACTGTCATTCATATTGTTTTTATTGTATGTAGTAAATGTATCAACACTGTTTCCATGGGTTGTAGTTCTTCTGCATGTAAATACCATACCATTATCATAAGGAGCTCGTGCATGTAGTCAGCATGCATGAGCCACACGCTTGTTTGTGGACATGTAAAAAGATATTTCAAATCTTCCGTGTCAAGGACACTTCAATGTTTCCAACAAACTTGTATCTCTACACATGGAGGGCTTGGGACATTGCCTCAAGGTGCTGGCATGTTTCGTGCCTGGTGCTATAAATGCCATATCACTCATGTTGTTTGTTCACTTCTCATGGTAAAGGCATGTGGACTTTTGATGGCCTCGACTCAAAGCTCTTTGAGTTACAACTGGAACAAGTGATGCCTCCACCACTCCAAAAATTACGTGGGAGGACATGTATTCACTAAGCTTGGTAAAATAATGGGCATCCATCAATTTTTTATTTGGAAACATTTGACATGATCGATTTGTGTGTTGTCCATTATCTACAAACACAAAACAAATATAAATAGAAAATGAATTAAATATAGTCATCTCCATCCGAAAGAAAAAACATATATCAAAATACTATCACACAAAAGTCACTAAAAACATAACCAACACATGGAAAAGAATGTCAACATAACTGAAATATTTCACGAAAAATATAATCATAAAATTTGAAAAATAAGGTGAAAATAACTAAACATGCTAACATATTTGTATCTTTTTACGTGCCAAATTACACACCAACATTTCTTACCAAGAAATTATTTCTCTCATACAAAGACTGGCAGTGTTTGGCTTGTCATTGGCCTGGTTTTCATTCAAAGTAGTATTTTATTGTTGGTGATCAGGCACCGACGGGAGGAGACGCAGCCATACCCAGGCGTCCGATTTCACAGGCTTGAGTCAGGCAGGCAACAATCTTTAGGCTAAACTCTCAATACAGCAAACTAAACGGACCTCGGGCAATCGAGCTCAGGGTTGCAACCAAACACCCCTACACTCCTCTAGACCTTGCAGGCGTTCCGAACGACATCCTCCCCGCTTCCCCAGCGCGATGGCCGGACACCGTAACTTCTCCATAGCGAATCCTTCCAAAGGCGTTGCCAACATCATCATCCTTGTTGCGTTAAACCTTTCTCCTCATGCCTTTTTTCTCCGTTGACCTCCTCCTTCCTAAGAAATTTAGTAACAATGTACATTTTAGTAATCAGTAAAAAAGGTAGATTGTAAACCAAGAAAATTGACTATCTTGACAAACTTTTAGTAGAAATCAAGTTTCCGTACAACAAGATATTTTAGTACCTTCTGAAAAGAATAGTACAAGGGCAATCATCCAGATACTACCTGAATAATATTATCACAAATACCAAACCGGACCTTTCGTTGCACCAGGTGACTACCCTTGTCATCTCAAGATTCAAGCCTATCCTCCTCTCCTCCAAGCATACACCGAAAATTGCACAAAATGCAGAACATGTACATGTGTGAACTAAAATAGTGCAACTCACACGAATCTTCATTATGAGATATTTTTCGAAGAAGAAAATCTGTAGCATCATCACCTAGTACATGGAAGAAAATCCCTTTAGAAAAGTTCGGCATGTAGATTATGATATTATCCTACCTTCTTTACGATTCAGAATTCAACCGTATTTGGGACAAATGAATGGCATCTCAAGGATCTAGTTAAATACCCGAACCAAAACTCAACGAAGAACGACAACCTCAGTCGAAACTAAACATAAAAATTTGGAACTCGCTGACTTCATGTCATTCTAGTAGTAATAGTAGTACAAGCGCTGCTAGAAAATGTAACTCTGAAGGTGCATAGAGATATGCTACTGTCTTGCTGCTATAAAATGTAGCACTCAACGTACATATAGATATTTTATTGTCTTGCTGTTAAATAGTGTCGGTGTCAAAAACGGCGGATCTCGGGTAGGGGGTCCCGAACTGTGCGTCTAAGCCGGATGGTAACAGGAGGCAGGGGACACGATGTTTACCCAGGTTCGGGCCCTCTCGATGGAGGTAATACCCTACTGCCTGCTTGATTGATCTTCATGATATGAGTATTACAAGAGTTGATCTACCACGAGATCGTAGAGGCTAAACCCTAGAAGCTAGCCTACGGTATGATTGTTGTTGTCCTACGGACTAAACCCTCCGGTTTATATAAACAACGGAGGGGGCTAGGGTTACACAGAGTCGGTTACAAGGAAGGAGATCTACATATCCGTATTGCCAAGCTTGCCTTCCACGCCAAGGAGAGTCCCATCCGGACACGGGACGAAGTCTTCAATCTTGTGTCTTCATAGTCCAACAGTGCGACCAAACGATATAGTCCGGCCGTCCGGATTGTCAGGACCGGATTTTTGGGATATCAATTTCCCAGAAAATGGCCCTTGTGCTCACCAGCCCCAGGCTTACTGTTAGCTGATGGGGCACCAACTTGATATAGAAATTCCAAGCAAAATACAAAAAGTGAGGAACAAGACCATTCTGGCCTATGAGTACAACAATTGGTTTCTAGTGGCTGATGGCGGAAGCGGTTTGTGGTTCATCTGCGTCTATGGGACTCCATTTACCACAGGAAGAGCTGACCAGGGTAACTCCTATCTTCGCGAGGCTGCTGTCACCATTGCGTGGGCTCCAGGGCTGTCATCGAAACGCTCCTCTCCACGCAAGAAATCTGGCCAAGACAATAGCCAGGGACAAGCCAGTGAGTACTTCCGAATGTACTCGCAAACATTATGAACACGGGTATAATATAACCAATGATAATCATGCTCTGAAATTCTCCATGATCACAACGTCAGTCCTAAATAAAAACCATGATGCATGCAAGCAGGTTACTCATGTCAAATATGAATATGCAATCAGAGAGTAGTAATAGAATGCACCGATGGGATATCTGAAGCGACGCCTCGAAAGGATAATAATGTAAAGCATACCTCAGTCGGGCATCTGAGCGACGTCACATAAAGGGCTTGTAAGGGAAATAAGTAGCAAACATGCCACAGTCGGGCGTCTGTGCGACACCACATAAAGGTCTTATAGAGTAAATAAATAACAAGCATGCCACAGTCGGGCGTCTCAGCGACACCACATAAAGGGCTTATAGAGTAAATAAATAACAAGCATGCCACAGTCGGGCGTCTCAGTGACACCACATAAAGGGCTTATAAATAAAAGGAATAACAAGCATGTCACAGTCGGGCGTCTGTGCGACACCACTTAAAGGGCTTATAAGAGAGTAATCGCGGTGAATATCCAGGAGGTAGAACCGTCCCAGGGATACTCAATAATTCAAATAATGTAAATGGTTAGTCCAGAATAATAATAATCATAATCATCATATGTCACAGGTCATAATCAATGTTCTGGTTTAGCCGTTTTTCCTCCGGAGACCGACACTAAGACAGATACTTGACCCATCCCAGACTGTAGTCCTTAGCCATGGACACGGCTACTCGAATAGATATAACCTCTACAGAGGGTGTACTCTTTACCCACGAGTAACGGATTTCTTTAGTCCATCGGGACTAATTCCGTCTACGGTCTTTTGATCGAAAACACACCCGACCGCACACACCAGCCTAACTTACCGGTGTCTGGAATCACCCACGACACGTTAAGCGAAACTCTAAGTGGGGAGGCTACAACCTCGATTAGCATGGGATCACAAAATTTATACCGCGTGCAAACTAGGGGAGCTACCCCTTCGGCTCCAACCGAAAACACCCATGCCCCCGGACCAGGTGGCACGCCTACCGGCTGCAATCGGTATCTTCCACCATGGCCTCTCTGTACGGTGTGTGCTAGAAAGGGGTTGACAACTTACTGAACCGTACCCTACCTATGGCAGGGACAAGTGCTAGCACGAAACAAGTATGGGGATTACTAGAACAAGACTCGATCTATGGTCGACCCAGGAGGTTTAAGTATTCCCTGCATGATTAGCATAACAAATATATTTCAAGCGACAAACAGAATCACCACTCATCACACCTCATCATGCCATACCGGACACAACCGTCTCGACGAGGAACTAGAGGTGAGCTCGTGTCTACCCAAGACAGAGACTTTCCCGGCTTCCTTCCGCTAGGCTTGAAAGGCATACAAGGGTGACTACTATCACAAACATATCAATCTCCAACAGCATGAAATCATCAATATGCACTCATGAGTATGATCATATCATCACATAAAATAACGGATACTCCATGTCAAGGTGGTGTTGTAACCGTATCAAATAACACACACAATGTTATGCCAGGGTTCAGAATGCTTTCCTTCAAATTGTGGAGAGGCAGGGTGCATTCCAAAACTTTTGAAAGTTTTCTTCTCTCTCCAACAATCCTATTTCGAGAAAATTCAAATTAACACATAGTTTCAAAACAGTACAAAAAAGTTGTTTCGAAAATTTTCAAATAACTATGAAAATAAACTAGACAGAATTTGAGAAACAACAGAAAAAGAATCAAGTCAGTTGGACTTATATTTAAAAAGTTATAGCCAGTCAAAATTAGTCAAAATTCTGTTTTTAAAATAAACTGAAAAAGAATAACGTTTCGAATAAAAAAAATGGAGGAGGCGTACTTATGTGTTTGCACCTTCACTTAAACCACGCGGGCCGGCGCGGGTCCATTGACAGTGGGTCCCTTGGGCCCACTGGTCAGGTTTGACCAGTCGCCGCGCCTCCTTCCTCCTTTGTTCGAGCGGAGACGGAGCTCCGGCGATCAACGCCGGCGAACGGCGGCTCCCCACTGAGTTCCGAGGGCAGGGATGGATCCGTCAGTCCAAGGCGGTCCTCCCGGTGGTCGCTAGGTTGGCAGGGGTGGTGGGGATCGCCGGCGGTGAGCTCCACGGCGGAGGTTGCTTCGGGAGGATTTGGGGGTTTGGGCTACGGTGGTTCCCGGTCAGGGCTGAGGCATTGGGTGGCTCCGCTCGGTCTAGGAGAGTCGAATGGCGGTGCTGGAAGGGCAGGGGAGGCTCTGCTTGCGACGCACGGCACCGGATTGTGGCGGTGACCGAACTGGCCGGAGACGAGGAAGAAGCCTCCCCCCCCCTCGTCGATTGCTGGCTTTGGGAGATCTAGAGGGATGGCTTGAGGTCGCCTGAGGGACTGGACGAGCTCGAGGGCCCCTATTTATAGTGGTTGAGGTCGGTTCCGCGGCGGCCGGGGATAAGATCGTCTGCGAACCGCCGTTCTGTAGCTAGGAGGCGCGTGGCGATGGCTGGCGGGGTTTGGCAGGGCGAATGGATGAGCTTGAGCTGTTCCAGGGGCAGCTGGCACGCTGGAGTGGCTTGGGCGGCACCGTCCCTGGCAGAGGCCTGCTGCGGCCAGCGGCGGCTTGCGGTGGTGGCGCTGTGGGGCGCCAGGAGGGGGCCAGGGTGGCTCTGCGGCGAGGGAGGGGTCGGGGAGCGCTGGCTGTGAGTGGGAATGGATTAGAACGAGCGCGGGGAGGCGGCAGTGGGACGCGGCGACTCGGTGCGTGCGCGTGCAAAATGTGCGCTCTGGGCGCGCCCAGCGCACGCACGCCAGGTGCTCGACGCAATGCCAGCGCGTGCTAGAGGGCTTGGATGAGGCTGGGGATTAACAGGTCTAGGTTAGGGTTTGCAAGGAGATTGGTGGACATAGTGGTTTGGGCAGGGGATCAAGTCCACAATGCAAACTAAAAACCAAGTCAAAACTGGCCATGTACACAAGGTGTTTGGCAGAATGCCATGGTCTTCTAGGCATCTCTTGAGGTGGCCAAAATCTCCAGATCCTAGTCTCTTTAGATGATGAAGAGGTTGGCCAGATTAGTTTGGCAAAAACAGAAACTTGTTAGTGCAAGTTTTTGAGAAAGCCAATTCTTGACAGAAAGTAAAGGGCATAGTTTCATGGAATAAAAATACTCCAATGGGTCCATTCTCCTGGACTTAAGGGTTTGGTAGGGAGGACTATAAGCAGGAAAAAGCTCATGGGCACTAGAGCAAAATAAATTAGGGTTGCAGTAGAAAAAGCCAATCTGGTCCAGAGAGCAAAAGAGGATGATTTGCTCAAATTTTTCAAAGAACACCAGGGTTGTTTTTGCATAAAGTTGAATTATATGCATCTACTGACATCTCCAATTTTGGTGGGAATTTTAATGAAGTATTTAAATAGGTTGTAGTGCAAAATTACCAACTGGACCAGTTTTGAAAACTTGGGGTAGAGCTCAAAATCTCCAATGAATAAAAGATATTTTTGCATCAAAGTGATTTAAAAACATCACATGACATCCCCAAATTTTGGTGTAAATTTTAAATGCATTTATCAAATGGTTGCAGTGCAAAAGAGTCTCTAAAATTTACGGGAACCCATTTAAAGGAATAAAGCTCAGGAAAAATAATTGCAGAAATAATTCCATTGATAAAAAGAAATGGCCTTAGTAAGATACACAAGTCCCACAATATCTTTGAATGGTTTCCACCTAGAAGGTAAAACTCAAGGAAAATCAGAAGGACAGAGTGATCTGAATTTAAAAGATAAATCAGAAAATAAAAATTTTAATTTCCTGGCAAAAATTTTAATTAATAAATAATGGTTAAATTTTTGGGGTGTTACCCGGATCCCCCCTAATCCAGGACTCCCTCAGTAGCCCCTGAACCAGGCTTCAATGATGATGAGTCCGGCGCGCAGATTTTTCTTCGGCATTGCAAGGCGGGTTCCTCCTCCGAATACTCCATAGAAGATTTTGAACACAAGGATAGTGTCCGGCTCTGCAAAACAAGTTCCACATACCACCTGGAGAGAATAATATTTCCACAAATCTAATCTGCTGACGACCCTTCATAACGTGACATCACGCCATGGCATGTTCTTTATATGAACCAGTTTTCCAAATCGGCCTGCCACCGCACGCTTAGCGAGGCAATTTTATTGGCACGTCTTGTCGGAGCAGAGATCGTGTCCCCCTTATTACGGGATTCTCATCAACACGGACATGGGTAACCCAATCGTTCCCATTGGTATGACTCCTCGATTGTAGGCAAGTCCCAAACGGTCACGAGGAGGACGTTGGTATTCACCCTCTTTATAAAGAGACCAAGGCCTATCCTTTTTTCTTCTCGAACTCACTCGAATCCTTCCCACCCCGCCTCGAGTTCCAACACCCGAGGCTTAGGACAGGCGCTTCAGACCTTCAACCATGTCCGGATCCAACCTTCAAGGTCGGTGGATGCCTTCCTCTATCACAGAGGAAGATATCAAGAAGCTAAGAGAGGCCAGGTTTCTGACCGGCGAGATCTCGCACAGGCTGCCTGCTCCAGGGCAGGTCATTCCCACTCCCGAACCCGGAGAGAGCGTCGTATTCATCTCTCACTTCCTCCGAGGGCTAGGCCTCGCTCTAGATTCTTTTGTCAGGGGGCTCGTGTACTATTATGGGCTGGGTTCCATGACCTGGACCCGGATTCAGTCCTTCACATCTCGTCTTTTATCATCGTATGTGAGGCCTTCCTCCGCATTACCCCCCACTTCGGCCTATGGTTCAAGACTTTCAATGTGGAGCCGAAGATGATTGAGGGGCGACACGCAGAGTGTGGAGGTGCCATAATAAGCAAAAGTGCCAACGCCCCATGGCCAGAGGGTTCCTTCCAGGAGGTGTCCAGCTTATGGCAACGGGAGTGGTTTTATATCACAGCTTCCCAGGGCACCAAGTGGGTGGCCGCCCCTACTTTTCACTTGGGCCCCCCGCCCCGACTGACGTCATGTATCAACAAGTGGCTAGACTAGGGGCTAGTAAAGGATGTGCCGACATTGCAGAGCCGCATCCAAGATCTCCTCGAGAGAGATGTCAGTCTGGCCACGGTAATGCAAGTCATGTTAGTTCATCGAGTCCTGCCCTGCAAACGTCGACCCCTCCGCATGTGGGAGTTCAACCCGGAAGGACCACGAGCTATTCAGCACTTCCTTGGCATGACGCTCGAGGAGGTGTACAAATTGTTCTTCAGGCCACAAATAAGGTGTCCGGACACCACCGAGGATGCGGGTCTGAACTGCAATCGTCCAGACACCCAAGTAAGTAGTCCCGCAGCCGAACACGTTGTCTTTTTGTTTATCACAACATCATTCTGAAAAGTCGCTCTTTGACCAGGACTGGGTAGCAAAGGCGAAGATGATCAGGTGTCCGGCCTCCCTCCCTGAGGTCTCACCGGATCCTGTACTAGCCAGGATGCTGGAGCTTGCGCCTTATCAAGTGCCCTCAGGAGAAGATAAAGGGGGGAATAAATAGGCTGAAAGCGGACCTCGCTCACTGTTCATCCAAACCGGGGGAGTTAGCGCCTCCCCGAAGGAGGATAGCCGGGGAGAAGAATCTGAAATTCCCTCTCTCCAAGGAAGGAAGAGGACCGCTTCTGAAGACCCGGAAACAATGGTTTCCAAACAAGGGAAGAAATCTTCGCCAGAGGGTCCTGCCCCGGGGGGTACCCTTGCCGCACAGTTCCCGCAAGGGGATCAGCCCTCCATTGAGCTGTAAGTAAAAAGGTACTTAATAGTAAAAATATCCTGCTTTACTTCTGAGGATAATAACCGAGGTATTTATCTTGTAGTTCGGATCGTAGCCCTTCTCGACAGAGTTCATCTTCAGGGGATCTTCTTCCGGAGATGATGGAGAGTGAAACACCTCCCGATGCCACCCTGACTCATGAGGCGGGCAACCCTGAAGTGTCGTCGCGGAGGGTTTCTCCTGATCCGGCAAGGACATAGGGTAATCCTTCGGCCACCCGAAGTCCTTAGTATCCGGCTCCTGAAGAGAGCAACTGAAAGAGTCCGGCACCGTCCGGTGTGCGGTCGGACGCGCTGAAGGATCTGCTAGAGAAAGCGGCTATCTCAAAAGCGCATCGTACGCTAATGGGTACGGTGATTGAGAGGATTTCATCCGCCGAAAGCGGGTTGCATGAAACTTTTATGAGTCTGCTGAAAGGCTTAGAGGTACGTGAAATAGTGTATGTTTTTGATGGTACCGTACATGTTAGGTGTGCCCTGCGCAGATAGTAGCCCCTGAGACTCTGGTTGCTGTCAAGAACGGCGTCAACTTGATATGCAAGTGGCGGAAGGTCCGGTGGCTAGCCGGACTATTGAGTTTGCCGAGCTGAAGCGGCAACTTGATGCGGCAGATGCCGACATCGTGCTTGTCAACAAGCGGCTTGACGAGGCACAGGGTATGTGATTTCTCCGGTGATCAACATGTAGTAAGAGGAGCATAATGTCAGTATCTTTAATATGTTGTGACTGCAGATGGAGTTGCGGCCGTGGAGACCCTTCGGGCGAAACTTGCCCGAGCCAAAGAGAAAGCCAGGAATAGTGATGCGGCTGCTCTAAAGGCGGCCGAAGAGCTGAGGGCCGAACAGGCTACCCATTGCCAAAGCAAGGAAAAAATGGCCAAGATGGCCGTTGAGTTGAAAGATGCCACCGACCGTTACCAGCTTCTTGAAAAGGAAAACCGAGCTAAGGCAACAGAGCTGGAGAAGGCCGTGGTAGCAGCCAAGGAAGCCCGCTCTAAGATCAGAGCATCGAAGGAGGAGCTGTGTCAAGCTGGAGATATCGCGGCTGGGAAGCCCTTCTTGTTGCGGACGAAGTTCGGAGATCCAAAATTTGCCCCTCTTGATCAAATATGGAGTTTTGCAGACGCATATGCGGATCTGGCAGCCAGTGCTGCTGATGCGGCCGAGTACTTCAAGGATCAAAAAGATCGTGAAGTGCAATAGCTATTCTGGTCACCGTTCGATGGTCCAGTGCGTTCGCTGCTGTTAAATGAGCGAATGACCGAGTGGGCCGAGCTCCATAGGTTGTCCGGGCTTGCCATGGGGTCTGTTGTGGATCATCTGTGGCCGAGAGGGCCACGGCCAAATAGTTATTTTGGTTTGGTGCAACGGTTCCTTGGTGCTGTGCCACATATCGACGCTATGAAGAGGTCAGCGTGCATAGAGGGTGCACGGATGGCGCTTGCCCGTGTGAAGACATACTTGGCAGACATGGATGCCACCACTATTGCAACCCAGGGTTCGGCCGTGGGCCGAGTAGCTGCCGAGCACTACTTTGAAGAAGTCCTTGAAGGCGCTCGTTCAATAGAAGCTCAGTGCTCGAAGAATATTATGTTCTAGTGACATGTATTCCCATTGTAAAAACAATGTTATATTTAATTGTCAAGGCTGTGTTTATACTTATGCCTGAAAGTATTAGTATGCCTCTTGTGCGGCCGTTTATGTATATATGTATATAACCTGCAAGTTTGCAGTCGTCGGCTTCAGCCCCCACGCATATAATGCGGGGGTGTTCGTAGAAGACGCGTGTTCGCACTTGATCCAGCGTCTTGGTTCATTAAAGAGGGGATAGCGCAGCAAACTAGGCAATCAGACTGTATTGCTTTAACACTTTCACTTAGCCATAGGAGTTTGACGGTGGGGCTACTATATAGCCCCTGGTGGCTCCGCGCTCGTCCGAATACGGGGCTCGTAAATGCCTGGCCAGGAAATGGCCCTTCGTTAATGCGGAGGAATCCCGAAGATTCCGCTAAGTCATCGAGTGGTTGACCAGTCTCGCGCTTTATCATGACAGTCAGTTTTCGGCTTTCTCTACTAAGGTGCTCGTCTGGATGAACCAGGGCACAATCGCAGTAGTTCTCCTGGTGCCACCATAGCCGATAGAGCGGAATGTAAGGTAGCAAAACACAGGAGCCGGGCAAACCCAACATTTGACCAAATACATGATTCGGAGCTGATGCCTATAAGGCCAAACTCACGACGCCGAACACACCCTAAGGTATTCGGTCTTTATAACATATGTCGGGCTGAACAATGCCCTTGATAATGAATCCTGAGTGTCCAGGTACGTGCAATATTCTGACGTGGCCAAATGCCAATAACGTCAGCATCCTTCTCGGTTGTACTGAGAATCCGGAGGATGTGAATAACAAGAGACAGTAAAAAAGGTTTACGCAGGGTCTTAATCTAAAAAGAAACCTTTGAGCGGGTCCCTGCTGCACGTCTGCGCCTGTGCCTCCGTTGTGCTGTATCCTGGACGGGTGTAGCACGATGTCATCTGTAAAAGAGAGGAACATAGTTGAAAGTTGTCGTGCAAAAAATAGATTATGATAAATAAACCATGTAAAATTCAAGATAAGTAAAGTTGAGCCGAACTAGCGCTGTTTACACGTGGGAAGCCCCTGGTACCGTCTATTAAGAGTATAACCATCAAACCAATCTCAAGTATATCTAATGATGTGCCGGACTCGTCTAATCGTGTATGTGGTCTTAACGACTGGTCATTTGTTCTGGTTGGTGAGGCCGTCTAGTGTTCGGCTGCTAAAGCAGCCGCACGTTCTTCTGCGTGTAAGGAACGCTCAATATTTCCATTGACTGTGATGGTGCCACGGGGACCAGGCATCTTAAGCTTAAGAGAAGCATAATGCGGTATAGCGTTGAAATGAGCGAAAGCTGTTCGTCCGAGTAGTGCTTGATAGCCGCTTCGGAATGGAGCGATGTCGAAGTGTAACTTTTCACTTCGGTAGTTGTCGGGTGAACCAAATACGACATCTAGTATTAGAGAGCCCGTGGAGCGGGCCTTTGTGCCTGGTATTACTCCCTTGAAGGTAGTATTACTGTGGCTGATCTTTGTCGGGTCTATCCCCATTTTGCAGACTGTGTCCTGATATATCAGATTTAGACTACTGCCGCCGTCCATAAGGACTCGTGTGAGATGGTATCCGTTTATTATTGGGTCTAACATCAAGGCAGCCAATCCTTCGTGCCGGATGTTTGTCAGGTGATCCCTGCGATCAAAAGTGATCGGGTGGGTCAACCAAGGGTTGGGCTTACGGATGACAGGCACTACGGCTCGTGTGCCTTGGAGTGCATGTTTGCTTCCCCTCTTCGTCACATGGATCATGTTCACTGTTTTGACCTCTGGTGGGAATTTTTCTGTCCCCCAGTGCTTTTCTCAAGAGGCTCCTCCTCGTCTTCACTTGGTGTCTCCCTCCCCTTGTGTTCGGCATTTAGCTTACCGGCCTGCTTGAAGACCCAGCATTCTCTGTGGGTGTGATTTGCGGAGTTTTCGAAGTGCCATGAATCTGACATAGTTTGTCTAGAATCTTGTTTAGGCTGGACGGTCCATCTCTGCTGCCTTTGAAAGGCTTTTTCTACTGACCTGGTCGAGAGCCCCTGAATCCGGCGTTTACCGCCGAGTTATCTGGGCTGTCTTCTTTATTCCGGTGCTTGTTTTTACTGCTTCGTGGTTTTCTGTTGCCATCCCTGACTTCCGATGTGCCTGGGTCGCTGGTGCTACTACGAGCTAGCCAGCTATCTTCGCCCGCGCAAAAGCGGGTCATGATGCTTGTCAGGGCTGCCATTGTTCTCGATTTTTCTTGTCCGAGGTGTCTGGCTAGCCATTCGTCTGGGACGCTGTGTTTGAAAGTTGTTAAGGCTTCGGTGTCTGGGCAGTCGACGATTTGGTTCTTCTCAGTGAGAAATCTATTCCAAAGCTTTCAGGTTGACTCTCCAGGTTGTTGAACTATATGACTTAAATCGCCTGCATCCGGAGGTTGGACATAAGTTCCTTGAAAATTAGCCCGAAAAGCATCCTCAAGCTCCTCCCAACTTCCAATTGAGTTTTCAGGGAGGCTTTTCAGCCAGTGCCGAGCTAGTCCTTTCAGCTTGAGAGGCAAGTACTTGATGGCGTGGAGATCGTCTCCGCGAGCCATATGAATATGGAGGATAAAGTCCTCAATCCAGACTCCAGGGTCTGTGGTTCCGTCGTACGCCTCTATGTTCACTGGTTTGAATCCTTCTGGAAATTCATGGTCCAGCACCTCATCGGTGAAGCATAGGGTGTGTGCGGCGCCCCTGTATTTTTTTGTGTCGAGGCGTTCTGACGGTTGCAGTGTTCGGTTTTGGTTGTGCGCCGGAGCGTGTTTTCTTGATCCATAGATGGATCTAGTTGCGCCGGTCTTCTAATGCGAGCCTTCATGTGAAGCGTGTGCATACTTATGTGCGGCCTTGTTAGCCGCTCCATCGCCACCACAAGGTGGTTGATCCAGCCGTTCGGCCGTTTTATTCTTCGGTTGTGTGGGATCTAAGGCCTCATCATCAAATTCAGGCAACAGCTTGCGCTTTGGATAGCTCTTCATGTGGTAACTACCACCATACTTTTCTTCGTTGTTGAGCACTTTGTTCCATCTACTGTTGAGCTTATTCTGCTCGGCTTTAAGCCTTTGCTTTTGCTTCTTAAGACTCCTCACGGTGGCAATAAGCCTTTTGCGGGGGTTCTCTTGTTCCAAGTGCCTTTCCGGGATGATGTGTGCCTCTTTGTCCGGACTGTTTTCCTCTTCAGAGGGAGGTTTATGAGCTATATCCTTGGTGTCGCCGTGTCCAGACAGCGGATCCGTACTACGTTCGCTGTTTGCTGGTTCACTGTTGTTATCGCCGTTTTTGCTGAGGCGGGATTTGGAGCGGCTCCTACACTGATGCTTTGGTTGCTTCTCGAGGGAGCTATCCTACGCTGCATCCTCCTGTTCCTCGTCATCATTTTCTTTTGGTGTATCCACCATGTATTTATCGTGTGATGAAGTGGCGGTCCAGCGCCCTGTGGGCGGTGGTTCCAATTCGTCTCCCGCATCGTCGTCCATGCCGTCGATGTCTTCTGAGTCGAAGTCGAGCATGTCGGTTAAACCGTCGACAGTGGCTACTAAGTAAGTGGTCGGTGGGGAATGAATTTCTTCGTCGTCCACATCCCGTCCTAGCCGGACATGGTTCGGCCAAGTTTCTCCTGACAAGGAGACAGACTTTAATGAATTTAGCATGTCGCCGAAAGGCGAGTGCTGAAAGATATCCGCGGAGGTAAACTCCATGATCGGTGCCCAATCGGATCCGATTGGCATGGACGCAGGCGGTTCGGAACATGTGGCCGGGGACGAATCCAATGGTTCGGCAGCACGGCTCTCGCGAGGGGTAAAGTCAGTGTTCGGCTATATCGGCACTGAGAGTGCGGCCTCCAAGCCGGGGTCTATCCACCCGTCCTTGGATGGCGCAATTAGCTCCGGATTGAAGGCCGAAGTAGTTGCTGGTGTGATCTCCCGAAAACCGTCCGACGGAACAGCTATATCATGCTAGTCGTGATTGTGCGGCGCACCTGGCAAGAGCTCGAATCCGTCGAAAATCAATTCTCCGTGGATGTTGGCAGTATAATTCAAGTTTCCGAACTTGACCTCGTGGCCAGGGGCGTAGCTCCCGATCTGCTCTAGATGACCAAGCGAGTTGGCCCGCAGTGCGAAGCCGCCGAATACAAAGATCTGTCCGGGGAGGAAGACCTCACCCTGGACCGCATCGTTACCGATGATCGAAGGAGCCATCAAGCCTTACGTTGACGGCATAGTGGAACTCTCAATGAAAGCACCAATGTCGGTGTCAAAACCGGTGGATCTCGGGTAGGGGGTCCCGAACTGTGTGTCTAAGGCGGATGGAAACAGGAGGCAGGGGACACGATGTTTACCCAGGTTCGGGCCCTCTCGATGGAGGTAATACCCTACTTCCTGCTTGATTGATCTTGATAATATGAGTATTACAAGAGTTGATCTACCACGAGATCGTAGACGCTAAACCCTACAAGCTAGCCTACGGTATGATTGTTGTTGTCCTACGGACTAAACCCTCCGGTTTATATAGACATCGGAGGGGGCTAGGGTTACACAGAGTCGGTTACAAGGAAGGAGATCTACATATCCGTATTGCCAAGCTTGCCTTCCACGCCAAGGAGAGTCCCATCCGGACACGGGACGAAGTCTTCAATCTTGTGTCTTCATAGTCCAACAGTCCGGCCAAAGGATATAGTACGGCCGTCCGGATCCCCCCTAATCCAGGACTCCCACAAATAGATTGCTTGCTTTGTAAGTTAGATCAGGAAACTTAAGCTTCCCAACAATTCCAATCTGGAAGCACAATCAGACCTCATGCCTATACAAAGAAATAAAAAGCAATCAGACCATTGGCAAGAACTTCTGATTGCAGCTTTGAGAGAGCTCTAATCCATTTGTAATTTGGCTACAAATAAAATGAATCCAACTGGAACAAATCACTTTAGGCTAGGTATGCACTACATCTTGATATAATCATGCTTTTGGTTTGTACGTCAGGCTCCAACTTGTCATCATGTCATGATCAGGAGGTATGCCATTTTTTATAGTAGTATTGCCAGAAGCCGTATTCTATGTAATTTTAACAAATGAAACACAACTCAATCTTCCCGATTGTCGTCAAGCGATTTCAGAAGAAAGTAGGATATCCATACCTGAATATTGCATCGTGAAATGCCATCCCTCAAGTTGTAGATTTGCCTACTTGTCGGCGACCATTTTTCTCCATTCTGGACATAATTTAGTGCTCGCTCAGATTCAGATCACAGAAAGTAAAGCCTCAAAGACAGGCAAACGGTCCCACATCCTTAAAAAAAATCGAACACAAGCGTACCCAACACTGACATAGGGAAGCAAATTCAGTTGCCCACCAACTTTCTAAGATGGCTAGAATGTATGGTACTTGTGAGTGGATGGAAGAACCTCCTAGTGATTTGGTTCCCCTCCTTCCATCTGATCTGATACTTAATAAAGAGGGGTTCCAATTTCAAAAAGTAAAAATATTAAAGGGTACTTATGTTAGTTTTTCTAGTAATTTAGATACCATAGTGCAATCCCCCACAAATCCTAGTAGTTGATGCAACAACGTACCCAAACCATCCCGTTCTGATTAGTGTATTATTACTTACCAGTAGGCACCAGAGCGGAGTGAATAACAAAAAAGTTTATCATGGTACCATCATATTTTTTAAAACTTCAAATATATTTCATACATTGTGGGATGTTGGTACATAAGTATGTAGCCTATCTATTGCCAGCTTTACAAATGAGTATATAACGGGAAATGATCCCCACCTTCAGAGAAACATCTATGTACCATTGTTTATTTAGCTATTCCATTGCGGCGTTCCTTAGGCATTGCGATTTTCTTACTTTGCTAATTTCCCTTGCTAGCATTAATTAGCATCCTTGTGTATTCTGTGTGAGGGCTGCAGAGATACATGTCTCCGCTATCTATGAAGATTTTTTTCTAGTAGATAATATGCTTATTCTTAATGAATGGATGTACAGGAACTAATTTGAGACTCAAATTCAAAATTAGTAGAAATCAAGGATTTTGAGTCCTTTTCCATTTCCCAACACAACCAATATAAAAAAATTAACACGAAAAAATTCAAAGAGGAAAAATAGGGCACCTTCTGTGCCAAAATTTGAAGGATTAATGGATTGTGTGCCCAACCACAAACATACACGCAAATGAGCCGCCTTGGCCTTGATTGTCTATGCGCTGAACATAGGGAGCAACATCTCCATTGCCTTCCTTGTTGTGCACAAGCAGAGATGAGTCGGGCCTGCACACAATAGCACACACGCACACATCAAATCGAGAAGAAGAAGAGGAAGAAGAGAAGGGGATGCACTCACGCATCAAATGCTTATCTTGGAGAGCATCCTGCTGACTTGACCTGCAGTTGGAAGGAGGGGCTAGGGTTTCGGGAGGCGGTTGAGGTCGGACGCGGCGGCTAGGTCCTCTACTGCTCGCTGCAGGCAACCATGGTGGTGGCGCGAAACGTTGCTCCTCTGCAGCGACCGGAGAGGAGACGAGATGGGGGAGGAAGAACATGGGCGCGGCTACGTTGTCGCCGTCGAGGCCATGGACCAGAGGGTGATCTGCGGCGCCACCGCCAGATCGGTCATCATGGCCGCGGGCGAGGGAGGCAACGATGATGTCTTGATTTGGAGGATGAGGGCGAGGGCGTGAGGAGGGGGTCAACGCCGGAAGACACCGCGTCGGCCTGATCTTAATATCCAAATCGAGAATTGGGGTGTGGTGGCTGAGCTGGGGATTGAGGGAGGGAGCAGGTACGTGATCGGGAGGAGCGGTGGTTCGTGCGGACTATTTTTTAATGCGTGCGTGGGGTGGGGAGGGTGTGGTGGTGCGAGGGGACGAAAAAACCTACGAAAAAACCCGGACGAAAATGGTGGGACGAAAATAAACCGGCGGAGACTACCAACTCGTTCCTTAGGAGTAGAGATACCAAATTGTAGCGACCCGACCCGAATGGATCAAGTCTCTATGCTTAAGTTTCATCCCTGGATCGGTATCTTTGACACACACAAGATTTCGAGGATTTATAACAAAGGTAAATCGCATGTATAAAGTAACATAAATAATATTACCTCAATCCATATAGCGGAAGTAACAACAAGGTTGTGGAGTTCCCGACAACGCCAACGGCAAATTTGAGTGTAGACATCGTAAACCTAACGTATCACTTACTCGTCGTAAGAATTCCTGCAACATGAGATGTTGCAGCCATGTAGGTCAGTACATTGAATATACTGGCAAATTCACACCATAGGATAATGATGAAAAATAACTACTCCTATATGCATATTTGGCTGGTGGAGGCTCTAAGTTTAATTTTGCATAAAGCCAAGTTTTCCCTACCACAAAGGAATACATTTTATTTAAATGTCATTTATTGAGAAGGTTCATCCAACTCAATCCCAAATTCCCAAATCATTATTAACCCAACAATTTCATTAAATAGGGTGATAAGATCAACCAATAATTCAAATACCAGATAGTCAAGATGTCCATAATTGGGGACACGGCTAATCATGATTAGTTTGTACACTCTGCAGAGGTTTGCGCACTTTTCCCTACAAGATTCGATCTCCTCCGTTGAATTTCTCGCAGTACATGATGTTTGAGAAACGGATGTTCGAGACACAGTCTTTCCGAAGCATTAACTCTTTACTCTGGATAGACAGTGCCACCTACTTTCCCCTACGTCTGCTAGCCTACCACTGGAAGAGCTCACACAACATACTCAACTATGCCAGAGCCCATAATGGCTTGTGACTGCACACGGAAGTTTCTAGTATGAATAATCTTATGATCCCTTTGAGCCCGGGTGGCATTCCATAGGGTGATCACACGGGTACTCCGAGATCCCCTAGGGCAAACACTGGGTTCTACAGGTGCCCGGGCAAACCACTAGGTGCTCCAGGGTGCCCCAACCATTCCACCTAGATGTGTGTTAAAGTAGCCACCTTAAGTTTCCCTTAGTTATACTATAACTCTCGCAACTTTCATGAATCTCACATACCAATCCCCGTCTACGAGCCTGGCTAAGCAACATATAACACAACGAATATCCCTGGGGTGTATCAAAAAGGTAAAAGGTTCCTACCTCATCAACTACATAGCAATACCCACATATTCCCAATCCTACTCATGCAATATTTGAGGGTGAAACTAATGCAAGTAAAACTGGGTATAAAAGAGTATGATCAAAGTGTGAACTTGCCTTTACTGTAGATGAAGATCCTTCGCACTCATAATTCCTTATAGTTTACTCGTCACACTCCGTTCAATCTATCGTAAGCAATCAATTACATACATAAGCACTCAAGCATAAAATTCAAAGAAAAGATCTCAGAAAACTTTGGAAACAGGCAAATAACTCTTGCTAACAGAAAACAATTTTCAACACTACTAAAGTTATGTGGGTTAGTTCTTAACAAAAAAATTAGATCAAGAGCTTCAATTAGCAAAAAGAATCAATCAAATCGGTGTTATAAAACTCAAGTTATAGCCAAAAACAAGTTTGAATATGAATCAGAACAAATTTCAAAATTTGAAAGTCGCAAAAAGTTTATTTGATAGATTCACTAGATAGGTGGAATCAAGACGAAAATTTTGGCGTTGGTTTCGTCTAATTTGGATGAACGAGTAAAAAGTTATGTTTATTTGAAAAAATCAGGGTCAAGCTGTTTTACAGAAGAAAAAGAGCTATGGCTAAAAGAATTCTAGTCCTAAAATGTAAATACAGGGACTAATTTATAAATCTAATTATCCTACCGTACTAGTCTAGAAATAATAAGCTATGGGAGTATATATAAGAAAAATAGAAAGAAAGATACCTTTAAAAGATAGAGAAAAGACGACTTCAGAGAGAGGAGACGACTTCCAGAATTCCCGCCGAAGAGGAGAAATGTATTTTTATTTTGTAAATCTAGTCAAACCGAAATATTTGATTTAACCCGAATTGGATGGAAAACTCTTAAGGGTCACAGGCTAGGCAATGTGGGACTGAACGTAGACGAAAAGAAAAGAAACACAGGAGAAAGAGGCGCTTCGCATGGGCCTAAAGGCCTTCGGCGATTCGGCCGGCCGCACGTATACTGCGGCTGCAGTTTTTTTTGATTCGGTCAATGAAAAAACATTTGTGAAACAAAATCCAGGTAAAGAATATGGCCGGTTGGGCCTGGCCCATATAGGAGAAAATAAAATGATAGTGCGCCCTGCTCGTACTATGCTCCGCATGTGGGCGACATATAGTTACGACGTACATGCACTTTTTTTTAAATAAAAATAGAAAAAGAAAACTGAATAACAAAAATTTAATAAAATTCAATGTAGGCATATTATATATCAAAATTTCCAGACAAAGATTTTCTAAAACATGAACAGTTTGTTTTGGTGGCAACTAAATTCCACAAAAATTTAAATAAAGCAACCAGTACTACTGGTTTATTTAAAAACAAAATACCAAAATTTTAAAAAATACCAAAATGATTTCAAACTCATTTTTCTCCACTTTTCTACTGTAGGGAATCATTTTACCCTATTTTCCATATATTTTACTTTTGGAGAAAAATAATTTGAATAAGAACCAAATAACTCCAAATTGAAAATAATATCAAAGGGACTTTAAATTTGATTCTTTGAAACTTCCAACTCTCTTTCTTAGCATTTGAAGAAGTCATATTATCTTCTCTCATGAAACTCATTGAGTCGCGTAAAGTTTCTGAAGTTGAAATATTTCCAAATGGAATTCAAATCTTTTCAAAACCCTTTTAATTTATTTAAATGGGAGAAGTCATATCATCTTCACTCTAGGGTTTTGTGACGAAATGAATTTGAATTCATGGAGATAAAAAAGTTTGGGAAAGTCCTTTTATTCCCTCTCATTTAACTTTCAAAAAGTTAAATTTCACTCAGTTTCACACAAGCAACCACACCACACTCAAACAATCAATCAAAACTATTTATTTAATATAACATTCCAAAATTTAGAATTTTGGGATGTTACAAACCTACCACCCTTAAAATGAAACTCGCCCTCGAGATTCAGAGAGGCTAGAAAGAAATAGGTTAGGTTCGGGGATCTTCTCAAAATCCATCGATTGTCACAGGGGGTCTGGGTGCTACCACCCTTAGAAGATGGTTACGGTTCCATAAAAACTCATGTACTCCATCCTTTTTGTTGACAGGATCAGTCTTCTCAGATTCTCGGGAAAATTCCTTCTCTAGGTTCTTCCGGTAGTGGCATAACCTTTTTCCTCAATTCTTGTGTCCTTTCATCTTGGTACGGTTCTTCGGTGACCGGGCCTTCTTATCTGCAGGGTCTGGCGCCAATACTAAACAACTATCGGTATCTCATGGTTGTCATCAATTTATGGTTTCTCCTACAGGAATTGGGTCTGGGTTGAACCTCACCGTATATCCTACGGTTGGCAACGGCTGCCTTGTACAAAGGGAAAAATTGTCATACCATTCTAAGGTTCAAACAAGGTTTTTATCGTCGTCTCTCTACTATGGGTAAGTCACTTAGATTTATCATCCCATATAGAAAGGCGAGTAATAATCGGTATGGTGATCAATCCATCCCGCACCCAAATCATTAACTTGTATATGGTTTAGCGAATCTCGCATTCTAACACTCGGTCATCCTCTCAAACATTGCAGAATTTCTCTTGTCGACCAACTAAGTTCAGATACTCCATGGATTCTGCAAGCCAAACAAACATCTATCGTTCCTTCACAACTCTCAGGTTTTGCCTTATTCCTATAAGGTCGTCTGTCAATAAACTCGTAACCTCTTCAGGGGTTTTCCTTCAAAGAAGAGTGTGCTTGCTTCTTGGCATGTCTTGGAGCCTGTGGGTTATGGCCCATCTCATCACTTTATAACTTCAACTCATCCTCGGGTTACAATTGCTCCATATTACCAAGATTATACCACCTTTATATCCAATAGTACTTCATTCCTTCATATTCTTAGGGTATCCCACATATCGAGATAAAAACTGTACTTATTTTTTCTGAAGTCCACTCTGTGGAATATCATTATCTTTTCCAGGGGTCAAGTGTCCTCACAGGGTACTACCAGCCTTAAAATGCACAAATTCTTCCATAGACCATATTTCTCATCTCCTCGAAAATGGTCAAAATCTTTCTTCATAAAGTAACAACTCATAAAATTCAACGTACGAAGTCATGACACATGAACTTTATTGATTTCATGTATTTATTACAATCTCTTGCATTTCCTTTACATGCCACGACTCAACACCTGAATATAAAAAGAAATGTTCCCACTACTACTATATTTCTCACAGACTCAACTATTTACTACAATATCCTCATTGGGACAACCTCTGGCCAAGTGCTCTGCTTCATTACTACGGAAACATATTATTTCTAACAAGTCTCGAGGTTTCCTTGTGATTACATAGCCTCCTTGGGTCCTCGGCTTCCTTTTTGGGCATCCGTTGAAGTAGTGCCTTGAATCTTTGCAACTAAAACATGTGATATGACTCGGGTCCTTCTTTGTAGAAATTGGGCTGTTCTGGAATCCAATCTATTTCTCTTCCTGGACTTTCCCGTGCCAATCAGGGCTTCTATTTCCTGTGGGTCATACTCTACTTCCACTGTCAGGAATGCTACTAGATCCCCCTTCAGAAAATTCTGGGAGATGTGTCCTTCTTCTCCACATGAATAGCAAGACTTGGTGCAGGGTTTAATTGGGTCTTCTTCGGGTGTGTCCTCCACCTCTTCCTTCATCACAGGTTCTTCTAAAATTTCCATGAGGGCTCTTTTCATTGATTCATTCTTCTACTGGATGGTTCTTTGTACCATGGGGTAAATGTGACACCGAGCAGGGTAGTGGGTAGTCCCTTCACACAAGAAAAAAGTAATCTGCCTAGTTGGGCATTCTTCAGCTAGGTGACTTTCTTCACAATGAGGACATTCATCCTTGTGTTCTTTATGGTTGTGTCCAATTTCTCCATAGAGCTTGCATGCACAAGGTTTCTTCATATCATTTCCATAAGGCTTCAATTTCTGGGACACAAGCCGAGACTTTAGCAGAGTCAACTTAAATTCTTTCCAAGTGGTTACTCCTTGCCATCCATTGATGGTTTGGTACATCCTCCGCCAAGTAGCAACACCTCTTTCAAAGCACTGAAGAGCATGCTGGGTCATATCCTTTTCGGCTATAGTGTTATTCTTCATGTGATCTTCCCTGTTCTGAATCCATCGGTCCGCCTCCAATTGAGTCATCGGTTCATAAAATATGAGTTCATCTCCATTCATCCTCTATTTGTTCCAAGGGTTTTGGGGTGAGATAAGAGAGATAGAGAGGGATACATACAATACAAACAAAAGTTTTGAAGAGACAGATTTATTTTGGGGCTGTCAGAAAAAAACATCAAACAAATGAGAGCTAACAATTGTTGCATCAAACGTAGGTATATAACAGGGGTTTGGTCTTCTAAAGGTCAATAAATCTTTAAAGTCGCCAAACTCTTCAAGTCTCGTTCATGTCTCCGATGGCATCTTCCGATCGTGCTTGTCCTTCTGAAGTTATTTTGCCAGATCATCTCTGTTGACGCGAAGTCTCTCGTGAAGTCCTTTCATATTTCTGGAGTTGTGTTCCAAACTTCTGGGTTTCAACATTCTTGGCGTGAACCTTGGTCCTACTGTCCTTTAGTTCCTGACGAATCTCTGGTATCTCGAGGTTTTGCTCCTCCAGAGTGGCTACTTTCAGCTTCTGGGTCGTGAGTTCTTCAAGAAATACTTCCTTGTCAAATACGGCTTCCTAAAGGTCCACCCTAAACTTCTTGATGTAATACTCAAGATCCTGGTGATGCACCAGCTAAGGTTGAAACTTCATCTTTTGCAGATAGATGCTCCATTAGCCCTTTTGTCATCCAATCCTTCCGAAGAAATGCATGCTTAAGTCCTCGCGGTGACAATAACATAGGCGGGCGATAACATTACGGATAGCCGTGTTTATGCCCATGTCATTGCCATGAGCTATCATTCCATAGTTGATATATCCTGCCTTAGGGTTTTCTTGACAAAAACTTTGAGTTTTAACGCTCCATATTCCGGTCTTTTTCCGACACACATTGATCTCGAGTATTGACAACTTCAATAGTCTGTCAAGTTCCCTAAGGGTAGCTTTCCTAGGTCATACCAATCTGGAAATTCTTCACAGCCTTCAAATTCTCCTGGTCTTCGGAGTCTTCAACCATTGTAGTTTCCATTATTATAATGCTTAGTAAAATCCTCCTCATTCCGAAGTGGTCTTAGTTGTCCTATATCTTGTACTTCTTGGAGTGGTTTCATCAGTCGAATCTTCGTGTGGTCAATAGGGGAAAGGGGTATAGTCTAACTACTTGAGATGAGGGGAAATTTTAGTAAAGCTTAGAAAAGATGAGAGTTAAGGGATCTCTTTTGAAATAAAGTTTTAGAGAAAATCTTTCCTATGGGCTTGCCAGTTTCTAGTGGTCACGTCCTACAGTCAACATGTGCTCTGAAACCTTCTTGTAGCGACCCGACCCGAATGGATCAAGTCTCTGTGCTTAAGTGGCATCCCTGGATCGGTATGCTGACACACACAGTACTCGAGGATTTATAACAGAGTTAAATCACATGTATAAAGTAACATAAATACTATTACCTCAATCCATATAGCAGAAGTAACAACAAGGTTGTGTAGTTCCCAACAACGCCAAAGCCAAAGTTGAGTGTAGACATCGTAACCTTAACGTATCACTTACTCGTCGTAAGAATTCCTGCAACATGAGACGTTGCAGCCATGTAGGTCAGTACATTGAATGTACTGGCAAATTCACACCATAGGATAATGATGAAAAATAACTACTCCTATATTCATATGTGGCTGGTGGAGGCTCTATGTTTAATTTTGCATAAAGCCAATTTTTTCCTACAACAAAGGAATAGATTTTATTTAACTACAGAGTCAATATCATTTATTGAGAAGGTTCCTCCAACTCAATCCAAGATTCCCAAATCATTATTAACCCAACAATTTTATTAAATAGAGTGATGAGATCAACCAATAATTCAAATACCAGATACTCAAGATGTCCATAACCGGGGACATGGCTAATCATTATTAGTTTGTACACCCTGCAGAGGTTTGCACACTTTTCCCACAAGACTCTATCTCCTCAGTTGAATTTCTCGCACTACATGATATTTGAGAAACGGATGATCGAGACACAGTCTTTCCGAAGCATTAACTCTTTACTCTGGGTAGACAGTACCGCCTTATTTCCCCTACATCTGCTAGCCTACCACTAATAGAGGTCACACAACATACTCGACTATGCCAGAGCCCATAATGGCTTGTGGCTGCACACGGAAGTTTCTAGCATGAATAATCTTATGATCCCTTTGAGCCTGGGTGGCATTCCATAGGGTGATCACACGGGTACTCTGGGATACCCATGGGAAAACACTGGGTTCTCCAGGTGCCCGGGCAAACTACTGGGTGCTCCTGGGTGCCCCAACCATTCCACCCAGATGTGTGTTAAAGTAGCCACCTTAAGTTTCCCTTAGTTACATTATAACTCTCGCAACTTTCATGAATCTCACATGCCAATCCCCGTCTACGAGCATGGCTAAGCAACATATAACACAACGAATATTCCTAGGATGTATCAAAATGGTAATAGGTTCCTACCTCCTCAACTACATAGCAATACCCACATATTCCCAATCCTACTGATGCAATATTTGAGGGTGAAACTAATGCAAGTAAAATTGGGTATAAAAGAGTATGATCAAAGTGTGAACTTGCCTTCACTGTAGATGAAGATCCTTCGCACTCATAATTCCTTATAGTTGTACTCGTCACACTCCGTTCAATATATCGTAAGCAATCAATTGCATACATAAGCACTCAAGCATAAAATTCGAAGAAAAGATCTCAGAAAACTTTGAAAACAGGCAAATAACTCGTGCGAACAAAAAAAAAATCAACACTATTAAAATTAAGTGGATTAGTTCTTAACAATTTTTTTAGATCAATAGCTTCAATTAGAAAAAAGAATCACTTAAATCGGAGTTATAAAACTGAAGTTATGGCCAAAACAAGTTTGAACATGAATCTGAACAAATTTCGAAATTTGAAAGTTGCAAAAAGTTCATTTCATAAATTCACTAGATAGGTGGAATCAAGACGAAAATTTGGCGTTGGTTTCGTCTAATTTGGATGAACGAGTAAAAAGTTATGGCTATTTGAAAAAATGAGGGTCAAGCTGTTTTACGAAAGAAAAAGAGCTATGGCTAAAAGAATTCTAGTACTAAAATGTAAATACAGGGAATAATTTATAAATCTAAGGACTGTGCTAATGGCCATACGTACGGACTATAAGCGATAGATCCGCACGATTCATCTATGATCGTTCGGACTGCTGTTGCTGAGTGTTGATTTCTTTTTCAATACAAGAACAAACACATTCAGTGCAATCTTTTTCCTCATAGCTGCATACATGCATATAGGACAAAACTGCTGATGTCATCGAAGATTCCATCAAATTTAAAACTTTAAAATGTTTTGTAGGTCAAACCGTCGCTCCGATTGAAAAATTGTTTTCACATAAAAGATTTGTCGCGACGATACCTTCGAAACTAGATCCAATGTTGGTATATTTCGACGACTTTTTTTTGGGTCGAAAGCTAAAATAAGTTATCACCTCTATGGTACATCAGTTACCATCCTGTTTACATAGAATCACTGGGGCATAATAATGGCTCCTCCAACATTCTCTCCACATGCAAATGCATTAGAGCACATGAAAGCAGATGTCATTGTACATTCTCGCTATTTCAAAACTGTAAAACAAATAGATCAAACTGTCGTTTCTGATTGAAAATTTGTTTTCACATAAAAATTTGTCGCAACGAGAACTTCCAAACTACATCTTATGTTGGCATGTTTTGATCACTTTTTTGGTCAAAAAGTTACCGTAAAGTTATCAGTTATGTTATACATATATTAACATGTTATTTGTGCAGAGGTGACCGGAGCTCTGTTTTCATTTAATTTTCCCCGGGTCAAAGTTACTGTGGTATTTGTACCTAAGTTATCAGCTCGTGGTGCATATATTACCATGCTATTTTCCATATAAGTAACCAGGATATATTTCAACAAATTTTTATTTGGGTCTAAAGTCACCGGGGTGTTTGTACCTAAGTTATTAGGTCTGCGATGTGCGATTTACCATGCTATTCACACAAAAACTATCAGGGGAGGGGGGTATATTTCACCAACAATCCTCCCCCACCACCATCGCCAAAGGTTACCAGGACTGGGGTACATAAGTTATCAGATATGCGATGTGTGAGTTACCATGCTATTCACGCAAAAGTTACCGGGAGGATATTTCATCACACCCCGCTCCCGGTCACCAAAGTTACCAACGCCGGGGAACATAAGTTATCAGGTCTGCGACGTGTGAGTTACCGTGCTATTAACATAAAAGTTACCATGGGTATATTTCCCCTAGCCAAAAGTTATCAGGACCGTGTCACATCACTTACCAGGTTTGCAATGTTACCGTGGGAAAGAAGTCCATTTTACTAGTGCCACATCAACAGAGGGAGGAGAAAAACCAGCCATGGGGTGTTTTTTCCGGTTTGGGTTTGTTTGGGGGGTAAAAGAAGCCGAAAAATAGATCCCAATTTATTCAGGGTAGTAAAATAGACTTTTTTCATACCGGGGTACAATAAGTTATCAGGTCTATGATGTGTGAGTTACCATGCTATTCCAATAAGCTTACCAGGGGGATATTTCATCAACTCCCCCCCCAATCGCCAAAGTTCTCAGGATCGGGGTACATAAATTATCAGGTCTATGATGTGTGAGTTACCATGCTATACACACACACAAAAATCGACGGCGTATTTCATCATCCCCCTCCATCTCGCCAAAATTACCTCAGTGTCATCAACTTGAGACTAATTGGTAAAAATAATCTACTTAAGTGCGGAAAAGATCGGACATTGCAGTAACTTTTGTGCAAACCTAGAAGAGGAGACATGTTAAATAGCCTATTTACTTTCATTTGTTCAAGAAAAGGGAACGTACGTGAGGTGGTTGGCCAGTAGAGTTACCTCATAAGAGGAACAAGGATCGAAACATGTTGTGCATATAATCATACCAATAGAGTAGATAAGTCAACGGACTAGAAAAGGACAAGAAAACAAATGCCAAAATGGTAATAAAAAATAGTGTAAAAAAGGAAAAGAAATAAAAAGGTTTATTTTTTTACCTCGTGTTACAGACATGTACAAAAGACTAATGACCTAACTATAAACACAAGAGAATTGTAGGCCATGAAAACGGGAACTTCGGTCGCGGGAGAAGTGGATAGAAAAACGGGAAATAGCGAATCGTGCAGATCTATTCTTAACGTCCAGTCGACTGTAATTTATCTTTCTCATAAATCTAATTATTCTACTGTACTACTCTAGAAATAATAAGCTATGGGAGTATATATAAGAAAAATACAAAGAAAGATACCTTTATAAGGTAGAGAAAAAACGACTTCAGAGAGAGGAGACGATTTCCAGAATTCCCGCTGAAGAGGAGAAATATATTTTTCTTTAGTAAATCTAGTCAAACTAAAATATTTGATTTAACCCGAATCGGATTAATTTTAGAGGATTAATGGGTCTATATTTATAGGTGAAAAAGACTCTTAGGGGCCACAGGCTAGGCAATGTGGGACTAAATGTAGACGAAAAGAAAAGAAAAGAAATAGAGGAGAAAGAGGCACTTGGCATGGGCCTAAAGGCCTTCGGCGGTTCGGCCGGCCACGCGTACACTGTGGCTGAAGTTTTTTTTTATTCGATCAACGAAAAAAGACATTTGTGAAAAAAATCTTGGGAAGAATATGGTCGGTTGGGCTTGGCCCATATAGGAGAAAATAAGCTGATAGGGCGCCCTGCTGGTACTATGCTCCGCATGTGGGCGACATATAGTTATGGCGTACACGCACTTATTTTTAGTAAAACATGCATAAAAGATAACTGAATAACGAAAATAAAATAAAATTTTATATAGGCATATTATATATCAAAATTTTCACACAATGATTTTCTAAAACATGAACATTTTGTTTTCAGCGGCAATTAAATTCCACAAAAATTTAAATAAAGCAACCAGTACTACCGGTTTATTTAAAAACCAAATAAAAATATTTCAAAAATACCAAAATGATTTCAAACTCATTTTTCTCCACTTTTCTACTGTAGGGAATAATTTTACCCTACTTTCCATATATTTTATTTTTGGAGAAAAATAATTTGAATAAAAACCAAATAACTCCAAATTGAAAATAATTTCAAATGGACTTTAAATTTGATTCTTTGAAACTTCCAACTCTCTTTCTTAGCATTTGAAGAAGTCATATAATCTTCTCTCACGAAACTCATTGTGTCGCATAAAGTTTCTGAAGTTGAAATATTTCCAAATGGAATTCAAATCTTTTCAAAACCCTTTTCATTTATTTAAATGGAAGAAGTCATATCATCTTCACTCTAGGGTTTTGTGATGAAATGAATTTGAATTCGTGGAGATAAAAAATGCAAAGTGAAAGTTTGGGAAAGTCCTTTTATTCCCTCTCATTTAACTTTCAAAAAGTTTAAAATTTCTCTCAATTTCACACAAGCAACCACACCACACTCAAACAATCAATCAAAACTATTTATTTAATATAACATTCCAAAATTGAGAATTTTGGGATGTTACACGAATATGGAGCACTCCCTCCTAAGGAAGGTGCACCAGGTATTCTTGTTCCCGGGTCGGATGAAATCAAATATACTCGACCGTGGCAAGACCCTGCAATGAAGAAGATAAGAAAATGCGCCATGGGCTAGTTTAGCAGCGCGTTGTCCACCTGGATAGTAAGGTGAAACATCGGATCATGGTTAAAAAGGAACCCTACTCCGAGATTGTAAAGGATAATCCGACAATTACAGAAGAGCAGTCTGAAATATTCAAGGCGGCTTACATTGCCGAAGCTGCTGAAGAAAAGTTGAAGTACATGAAGGGGGTACAAGAGAGGAACCTGGGGTGCCACCACCTTGGAAGTCGTGGTTACACGGGGAAGAGGCCCATATGGGCCAAGGAGGACGCGGAGAGCGAAAGTTTGGGGATCCCAGGCCCCTTGGCGGAGTTTACCCGTCCCGCGGGAGCGTGACGTCATCAAGGCCCAGTACCACTGGGATCCAATCAAGAAGGTTTTCAAGACAGACGCGGTCATGGCGGAGTTCATGAGACTGCTGGTAATTTTTAATTTACCCCCTAATTTTAGCTATTGATCAATTCGACTTCACATTTAGTCATATTTGTGAACGGTCATTGTTCCTTTTGCAGAAAGAGCAGCACAGGATTGCGGCCGAAAGCGACTCACCGTCTGAGGCGTTGGCGAGGCCCAGGTGGGACACCCCATTCAACCTGGCCTTGAACATATTGAAAGGACTCCTGGTTGACATTCGACCTTTGTATGGACGTGTGCATGGCGTCGGAGACGGCGCCACGTGGAAGAAGTACTATCGTGAGAGAACCGAGGAGAGAAAGGATAGATGGAGGTTAAACGACAAAGCTGAGATTGCGGTTGATAAGAAATCAGCTGAGACAGTCAAAGCAGCGGTAGCTACCGCATAAGAAGAAATGGCAGCTTTGTATGGTGTGTTGATTCCGGCTATCATCAATTGGAGCAAGCAAAATCCAAATAAAGGGGCTGTGGACTTTCCCCTTTCCAACTTCTTCAGGAGCAGCTCATTTAGCGTTGCACTAGCACCTGCTCAAGGAACCACACCTGCTCCCGCACCTGCTCATTGCAGCCCATCCTCCATATCTGGCGTGCTCGGCGAGGCTTCGTCCTTGGCTGAGCTCGACGCCCTCACGGTACATGTAACACCGGCCCTCTTCAATATATGTATAATCTCATGTTTCCGTTGCCTTTTGAATGTCTCACGTCGCAGACATGTCTTTGCAGGCCGACGTAACCCCGTGCACCATACTGTACACCATCAGCGGCTAGAAGGTGGACGTGGGAAAGGCGACGATAGTGAAGCCGAAGGAACAATTGTTCCACAGCCGGCCGATCCCCTGTGACATCTTCAAGATTTCTGTGGCCAGTGTCGAACCGGGCTACGAGAATTTGGCTCCACCATTAGCACCAGGGGGAGATGACGACGAGACCCCCGGGCGGCTTGGCGATTGCAATTGTTGGGTCCTGTTGTGGCCGAAGAGTCTGCTTCGTATGGAGGCACCGTGAGCACACCCACGACCAAGCAGCCTCAGCAAGGTATGAAAACCAACACCCCACCTACCCAATTAGCATCGCCTGTCGTGTCGGGTGAGGAACAGGCTCCATTAGTGGTTGATGACGTCGCCGCCGTCGAATAAGCAATGCATGATGCCATCAACGAGGATGACGATGACCCTCTACAGTATCTCAATAAGGGTGCCTATGACGACAGAGGATTGATGGCACTGCAGTATGAGTACTCAGGGTTTGAATGTGATGAGTTGGTGCCTGAATTGCCGGAGGATGAACGTATTAGAGACTCACTTCCAAAGAGCGAAAAGCATAGGAAGAGATCGAGGAAATGCAACAAAGATGCTTCTATGATCTAGCCGCCTCCGCAGCCTCGAGTTCAACACCGTATACCTATCATAGGTGCAGCAAAATGGCATATCCCCGGTGATCCGATCCTACCTAAGGCAGCGGTAGAGGCCATATACGGCGACCTAAAGAGACTTCATGACGATGTGCTGCAGAGAGAGAAAAGCCTGATCGCCTCAAAAAATCTAGGATACCCGCTCTACGTGATTAACGTGCCGCAGCAAAGTTTGTACGTCGACACATTCCCCGCGAAGAAGTTCTTCCTTCGATTCAATTACATCTTCGACATGTTTCACTTGAAAAGCCAGATTTTATATTTGTCTGCCTTTTTGCCTTGTACATGAACTACATCATCAGGATTGAGCAGATACCTTATATTTGTGTCGCTGACCCGTACTTCATGCATGACGGCTTCTTGGTAGTCTACCCAAAGCACCGTGAATACACAAGTAACTACATCGCCGATTTGATGGTCAGCAATAAGGACAAGGAGATGATTCTGGTGCCGTCCTCATCATCCTTTACCCCCGATTCTCCCACGCTCTTTACTTGGACTCGTCGAAGAACATGAAGAAAAAGGATTACACCCACATCAAGTCTATTCTCGATAGTGCTATCTTTAGCTATGGCCTACGGGGTGGAGACATCACGCGCAAGAAGACAAGGAACCACGCGCCCTCCTTCGGCCATAAGACCGACTTCTTCTGCATCCAGCAACCGAGTGGTACTCTCAGTTATGGATTCTATGTCCTCCACCACATGCTGGAGTATAGACGGGATCAGTAGAACCTTCACATGTCACCTTGAGCCGCCGATGCCCATATTCTACAATGGACAAAGAACCTAGGAGATATCCTGGATCATCGACTCTGAGAGGAGTTCTATGACATCCAGCGTGAACTTGCCCAAATCATCATGAAGGAGGTCCTCGCAAAAACAAGGATGTTCTATGAAGAATGGAAATGTCGCAGGAAGACATCCAAACACGCGTAGCCGCTCAGCATCTCGACCCGAAGCCTTTCACTGCGCTCGGGGACTATCTCCCTGAATTGGATGGATGGCACGACATGTTGGAGTGATTGACGATATATGACAATGTGTCTATTTAGTCCATACTTTCTCTATGACGAAACTTTGAGTTATGCATGATGAAACTTTATTTTTGATGTAATTAATCCATCCTCCTCAACTAGCGAAGATCACTCTAGTTAGGGCATTTTGGGTATGATCAACTTTGTTATTTATGCTTATGATATGTTGCTTCTATTTTTTCCTAGTCTCTCTATTTCTGTTGCTCAACTATATATATTGCATATAATCGACTCATGTGACGGTGCAGGTACATAGATCATCGATGGGGAAGAAGTGCTACGCCAGGAGTATACGACGAGTGGCCGGAGTGTTAGGCCCAAGTGTATCGGTTTCAGAGCGACCACCAGAGAGGGTTTGATAGCAGAGCCGAAGAGAAAAGTAGTTAGTTTAGGTTCACGCTAGTGCGAGAGAGGGATACGAACCGATGCCTCAAGAAGTACTACATTATGTATGATGAGACATCTCATGTAACTTGTATACCTATATCGTGATTATGATGTGACGACATAATTTGTGTTGGATGATATGGTGAGACTATTATGTGTATGATATGATGAGCATATTGCATGTTTATGATATGATTAGAATACTGTATAAAGCCTGTACAAAAACATCGCAAATACGTAGCAAAAAAAGATATGAGAAAATATAGTAATAGCGCCCTTTAGCGCTGGACAGGAAAATGCTACTGCTAACCCACTTAGCAGTAGCGCTAGTACAGACAACGCTAATGCTAAGTAGGTATAGCAATAGCGCGGTTAGAAACGCGCTACTGCTAAACATTAGTCAGAAGCGCCAGATCAAGAGCGCATTGCCCCGCCACTTGATTGCCCTTAGACACGCGTTACTGCTAGGATTTTCCCTAGAAGTGGTGTAATGATGGACACTCGAGTGCGATAATTCTACACTCTACATGGCACATAGTTGAATAACCAACTGTTAGCAATAATGTCGAAGATTGCTGTCGAATCCGCTATAAAGATCATTTTGATCAATAGGGGAAAAACATTTGAGAATCGTAAATAAAATCTAAGTCCATTGCATATGAAGCTCTACTACCATTATACGAGTCTCATACGATGGCATTTCAATGATTGTACCAGAAAAGCCCGAAATATTACAAGGTTTAAATTCCAGAGTTATATGGCTCAAATTCGAAGATTACAAGGTTTAAACTGATATTAGAAATGAAATTCAGCTCATGGAGCTTCAAATGCCCGCGTTGATCAGCCAAACATGGACATAAGAGATGTTCAAACTGATATTATCACTTGTAACACTTGTTTCAAAACCTTGTCATTTCTACAAAGGGATCACCCACTGAGAAGTCATGTATGGGCTTGACATAATGACTTCTGATTACTCTGCCCACTGAAGTTCCAAAATGAAATTTAGCTTCTTCAGAGCCTTTTCAATTCTACCATAGCCGCTGGCACTGATCAACAAACCATTAATTTTTTGTGAAATAAATGTAGGGCAAACCTCATTACCTTTAGCACCCTTACTCTCATGACAAAGAACCTGACGAATATAATCTCGAGTAAGGTTCCTTGGTAGGAGTTCAAAGTAATTTCTAAGATGCAGATCAAGGCATTCGATGTGATTGTTATATTGTATCACATTATCGACTACCGGGCCTAATCTTATCTGCAATAGAAGAGAACGCAATAGTATCATGTACTCCCTCCATCCAGCTAGGGCCTAAGATGGTCACAATCCAAACCACCCTTATGTATGCCTACGCCCTCTCCCTCGCCCACGCGTGCAGTGGCTCGTAGGACGAGGAGATCGTTTTGGCTAAAGCGCCCTCTCCATCTCCCTCGCCCTCGCGGTGGACGTGCAACCGTCCAACAGTGTAGGATATGCAAGTTACTCAAAGCATACCATCAATTTCGTACGTGAAACGGTGAAAGGATCTTCCAATGATATAATTTTCAACTTATATAAAATCTTATCAATAGTCAAAGGCAACCTTGAAGAATACATTAGGCCCTATATATATATGGATGAAGGGAGTAGTATTAATCGCAACACATGCATGCGTGAGGAGTACTACAATAAACAAGAACTCTTGGCATAACAATAGAGTACAATAATTTTTTAGAATGGACCCACTCACGGCACAACACGCCTATCTAGTTTGGTCCGTCGGTCAAAGCGATTCCTCTTCTTGGCAAACAACAGAGTACATTAATTATTTTAGAATGCTCTTGGCATGTCGCTAACATGCGGGAGTGAGTGTGAGTTAACCAACCTTGATAGACGGCAAAATCGCCAGCCCGCCGCACTTTGAGAGAGATGAGTAGCGAGAAGCGATATGACCTGGTGGATTACTAGAGCTAGTTGTGGCACGGAGGCGAAGAAATATGGTGATAGTGTGAGGTGGGTCATGTATGATGTAAACTACACTGGGCTGCCGTGTTTGGAGGTGCAGTGATGTGGAGAAGATTGGATTTATTTTATATTGCTGAGTATATAAAATGTATTAAGAGTCCAGAACGCTCCACCGCGAGGTTCCTTGCTCCTTCTTGGTGGTCGGAAAGCGTTCTTCTTGGTTTTGCCGACACATGGGACATCCAGCATCCAGGTCAACGGGTCATGCAAGAAAATGGAGTACGTAGTAGGACACCAACGGTCACAAACGTAGGTGGAGTACATGCATGAATCATCTGAAAAAAAGGAATACGTGCACGAAGAGAAGAGGTGGAGGCACCGACGCATGTACTACTCTTTTGGCATGTGTAGTAGTAGTCAGTGGTGGGTCAGGAACCAGGCGTGAACGAATCAAAGTTCGACCATGACGCAGTGGTGTGTTATTTATAAATGAAGTTATTCTATTCAATGGCACGTGCACAGCATTATTTTCTTTGATGGAACATGAATTGTGCATGCATTCAATGGCGAAGCAAGGAATGGTAGTACTCCCTCCGTCTAGGTGTAGATCAAAAGGGAGTTATCCCAAAACACTTGGACACGGTGCATTAACTTTCACCTCGTTTCTTGTTTCTTGACATAAATAAAGGAATCAACCAATTAGAGATGTGGGCGTGTATGACATCAATGACTTAGACTTTCAAACACGAAATGCATAGGTCAGTTCATTGCATGCAATGCTATTAATTAGCAAATAAGCATTAAAATCTCTCGTTTTTTCCTTCTTGGTCATGGTGCACAACCGGCTATACTTCCAATGCATTGGTGCTTACATGAGGTGCTAAGCACATTAAAAACTTTAGCAACTAAAGCCCCAATGCACAGGTGCTTAACATGTTGGTGCTAAGCATCCTTCATTTAATGATTTTGCAACTAAAGTTCTTCATGCATTGGTGGGGTTCTTCCATTTAAGTGTTTTGCCTAGGTTCTTGCGCTTGGCATTGTTTCTTCCTAGGGTCACCATATTCACCTCTCTCCTCTTAATTACCTTGCCACATCAGATTATTTGCCTACATGGCAACCTTAGCACCTGTACAAGGTGGAGCATTGGGAGCGAGATGGCTTATACACCTAGAGGGAGGGATTAGCCATGGACATGGTCGGCACTTTTTGGAGAGAGTACTAAATAATACTACATCTATTTGGGTTTTAAAGACCCATCGACAGAATCTCTACCAAGGCTAAAATAACTCTCGGCAGTTACATAAAGTAATCGGTTCTTCGTACACCGCTGGGTATGGGAAAGAGAGAAAGACCCCTTAAATCAGGCATGCATTGGCTTCTTATATTAATTAATCCGGTTGCATGCAGCCCTCCCTCTCTCCTTCTTGCATGTAGTCTTGACCGTCGTGCTTGCATGCAGTCCCTTCTTTCTCGGTAATTTAATTCACCCAATGAGTAAACGCAATGCCAACAGAGCCAATAGAAAAAGCAGGGTCTTTCATCCGGTCTAATAATTCCGGATTACCCCCCGTGGCCCTCCATCCTTCGGAGTGTAAATAGTTAAGCCAATGACATGTGGGTCTACCACAAGAGGGCCCGTATGTTAGTTAAGAAACGAGAGGTGCGTATGTGTATTTGCGAAAGGGTGCTCCACTGGCAAACATGATGGCAGTACAGGGTAAGGCTGATTTAGTAACACCAACACGCTGGCTCAGCTTATTAATTGAGTGTCCCATATGCTGCAACGTGTATTGTCACTTCACGGACTAGGTGAATAAGTAGTTATCTCTGACCGAGATGGGAAATAATGGATCGCCAAGACTTCTGGTTTATATGCAGGTCAATAAAAAATCATCAACCAAGGTAGTAGTAAATGGTGAGTGCACGAAAGATTTTTTTTCCAAAAGTATAGTACTCAATAATGGGTCATTTTTCCTCAAGAAAATTGTGTTTACGAATATATTAATTAGAATGCATGTGTGCATGCGTGAAGAACAAAAGACCAAAACTTTTACATGCATCGATGAGTTCTCTTTTAATCCTTGCAGGCAATTAATAGTACAACCAGCTGCTTGCTATATGATGTTGCCATGTCAACCATAGCCAAGCTTATAGCCGGCAAGTATAATAGTAAGATGTAAAACAGTACTACTTCAATGATATATGACCCACCCCCTCTCTCACAAAGTCTATAGGAGCACGTGCTACAGCCGACTGTTAGTTTGTAGCCCGCTTGTCTTTTCACTTCTCTTCTCTTTCTTCCAAATCAGCACAAATATATTATTTTAAGTCTTACAACCCGCCCATGTCACCTTATTATAGTTGCTCTAATGAATCTTGAAATATGAACATGTCAATGGGAGGGAGTAGAAGCCGCATGCATGCATGCATGCATGCAACACTCACACGTACACATGCATGCATTGACACTCATGCATCCATGCGGCACACAACACACGACGCAACACACACGCTCGCGTTCTCAACCTACTCCCTCCGTCCGTGAAATACCGTACATATAGAGAATTACATTGACCAAGAAGAACAAAACTCCACATCATTTAGAGCAAATACTCCCTCTGTTTCTTTCTTTGAATCGCACATCATTTAGAGCAAGTACTAGGATTCCTAAAACGCAGGAATAGGAGAAACAAAGGATTCGAGTGGCATGTGCACTTGAATCCCATAGTATTAGCACTGAGTGTTTGATGGCACAGGAGAGAGAAAGGAAGTGAAAAAAAAGTTGGAGCAGATTCTAGATTTCCAATGAAATGTTGTAGTAGTACACGTGATTCCATACTAGTAAAAATTCCTATAGGATTCAATCCTATGAATCAAACAACTAATGCACAAAGGTCCACAGTTAACGTGGCACAGGGCGGACACAACCTCTCACTACGTCTGCCATTGAAGCGGCGCACTGGCCGAGGGCGCCGCCCGCTGCACGCCTGCCTAAACGAGTCTCCTCGCCGCATTCAAATGCCTACATTAAACCCATGCAGAATTCGAGAAACCTACTCCGCGTGGAAACTGGTTATTTTATGTAACTGTAAATGAAATCCGGTCGTGTTTGCACGAATTAGTTACTCAACACAATCTGGTGGATTGCTTCAGTGGTCATCACACGTGAGCCAATCGATTCACACATTTCCGTGCTCCAATTTGTCTTGCGTTACTTCCTCTGTCCTGCATGCTGACAAGTGGGGCCCATGCTCATTAATGCCAACGTGGTAGTCAATTATTTTGTTAGAGTCAGCTATCCCACCCTTCGGTGCCACATCAATGAATCCACTAGAAACAAGTCTAGACTTGTTCGGTTCAACCGCCTCGCTATGTATTTGGAGAGGAATTTGCCAGCGCTAGGCGGTTCTATAGGTGGGTAGGCGGCATAAAGCGGGGGGAAACGCGGGAAGCAGCTAGACGAGGGAGGGAAGCTGCTACATTCGCGGGGGACGTGGCATTGGCCATTGGGCGGCAACAGGCCGTCATCTAGGTACGTCATAAATGATACAAAGAGGCATCCTATATCAACAAGGACCATCTTCCCTTTCGATAGCTCATCTAATAGAACTCCCAAGTTAACTGTGCTGAGGATGGAGTAGTCATGACATGGGTGACCGGATGGGAAGTGGACTCGCTATTATCTAATTTGATGGGTCATTGTAAAGATTTGAATTTAAACCTTTACAGTGACCCATCAAATTAGTTGATCCTCGAGGTCTTTGTTTTGTAATTTTCGACATTTTTCGCAAGCATTTTACGACATGTTTCCATAAATGGCGATATGACCTATGTTAACTTATAAGTCATATGCATCAAATTAACCGTGAGGTACTTGTTCTCAAATAAACGTTTGGGCCTTTATGAGTCTTTGTAATGTGTCGGTGTCAGTTGCAAGATGAGCCACCAAGCTAGCAGTGGAGTTGACAACATGCTCAAAGTGCACACAACATTGTTTAGAAAGAAGCATGCCCAAGAAATTAATGTGTGCTTAGGGAGGCCCTTTGCTCAAAGAGCAAGTACTCTTTCAGTTATACTATAACTAGGTGTCGCACGGGCTATAAGAACGACGAGCGAGAAGAACTAGGTGTCGCACCAAGGCCGAGGAATATGGTGAATGCGTGAGGTGGGCCATGTATGATGTGTTTCAGACTCTTTCGGTTAAACGTGGGGAGATTTGGTTGATTCTATATCGCTGAATAATGTAAAATATTGTGACTGCAGATGCTCCACAGCGAGGTTCCTTGCTCCTTCTCGGTCATCGGGAGTCAATGTTCTTCCACTCTTTTATTTCAGACGTGAGCTTTGTTCATCCTACGCCAACACGGGACATCTAGCATCAAGGTGCACGTGTCATGCAAGAAGTGGAGATAAGCAGTGCGTAAGTGAGTCGTGCACTTTGATGGCACGTACTCTGCAATATTTTTTCTCCTCGATGGCATGTGAATCATGCACGTACTCAATGACGGAACACGGGATGGTAGCCATGGACATGGTTGGCGCTTTTTGGAGAGAGTACTAAATAACTTTGATGTGTCCCATCAACTCGCAGAACGACAAGAAGCTTTCTTACAATGGCCTCTCCCTCGCCCACGCGTGCACGATGGCTCGCAGCATGAGGAGAAGCTTTTGCTTTATACTAGCGGTGGACATGCAATAGTTCATTCGGTGTCGTATTGCCAGAAGTATATAGTAGTACTACTGTAGTACCATCATCATCGTTCAACTTCCGAAAGAGGCAAAGAGCCAAGTGCAAGGTCACCTACTAATCTTTAGTTGGAGTAAGTACTATAGCCAAAGCTGGGCCACCTTTCTAGAGCATGGTTAATTTATATAGGCGGCTGTTGCAGCGGCACGTCATTTAGAGCAAGTAATCAAGAGCGGGATGCCAACCAAGCCCCTCCTTCCACCATTTTCTCTACTCTTTGGGCGGTAGCCGACGAGCAGGAAGAGCAGTTCTCCAGCATAAAAGCCGTCTGGGTGGCCAACCGAGCCCGACAGTTACAAGCGAGGCAGCTCGCTTCTCCACCTACCTCGCCTAGCCCGACAGAGCCAGATGCCGCCCTAAGCCAGCGCATGGTTTGGCAGCTGGCCGCTCCAATCCTGCTCGAGGAAGAGTGACGAGTTTCTCCACGCTGGCTTGTCAGGGAGCATGACGGCACGGGAATCGTCGCTGCCCTCGACGCCGCCGCGTCGTACAACGCCTCTAGTGCATGCGACTGCGCCATCCACCGTCGACGCGCGGGTAGGCGCGGATGTCGACAAGGTGACGCGGTTATGAGGACATCGACAAGGTGACGTCCATCATGTCTTCGCCCTCTGCCATCATCGAGGAAAAGTAGAACACGGGAGGTCGTCACCGATTTGTATCCCATGAAGGCCACCGCCAAGGCGACACCGGCGAAAATAGCCGGTGTCTTGCACCATTCTTCTTCAGACGGATGCTGGAGGAGGACAAAGTGATTGGCCAGCGACCATTTAGACTAGCACAATTTATTTAATGTAAATGTAATGAAATATGTCATGTTTATATGAAATCCGGCCATGTTTGCACGAATTTGTGTCCACGTTCACACTCCCGGGCGAGCGTTGTCCGTCATTGTAGTGGGACGACGGACTCCGTCTATGACAACCCCGCAAAGTGCGTCACCACCTTTGTGATGGGCAGGACGCGGCGAAAGAATGACGTCCTTCATTCCGCAGGTGATGTCCATTACCGCGTGCTCGTCTAGACGGCTCGGTATCTCATGAAGCAGCACCGACAACATGCCTTATGCATCTGGTACTCCATTGCAGTCCTAGTTGCTGCATGCGCAACTTGGGTTGCAGTTGCAGGTGAGCAGGGCGACGCTGCATGGTCATCCATCAATAGTGGCTAGTATGAGGATGACTTCGCCATGTGCATCCTATTTGTACTAAAAATCATGAATGAAGAGTATGAACATGTTTACGCATTACAACTTTGAGTGGATTGCTCCGGTGGTCGCCATGCGTGTAGTGTCAAGAAAAGCTTCATTTATTAGGTTATAGGGTCATTTGTTTTGGTATGTAATAGAATGAGTAACTAGCTATAAGTCACTCAATTTACCTCTCTCCTCATTAACTAGTTGCCACATAGGCGAATTTCGTGAGTTGGACCCGATGTTATTACTCTTGAAGTTACTCCCACTTAGGTTAGTCTTAGGGTTTGGTTCAACCTTCGCCCAAGGGGTTTGGAGAGGAAATGGAGGGGAATTTGACTTGTACATGATTTAATACCCCATAATCCCTGTTAATCCCCGTTAAAACCACTTGAACCACACATGCCCTTAAGGTTAAAAATGACCGGGATTACAGAGGATAGGGTACGAACTCCAGGGATTTAAAGCTGAGGGTTTGTCTCCGACTAGCTCTACAACCTCAAGGTTTATAAATCAGACTTCACTCTCCCCTCACGCACACGCACGGGTACACTCACGGTGGAGCACTTTTGCACCACGAAAAGGCGAGTAACGTGACAATTTGAGACATCTAGTCGTCCACTAAATGTGGGTGCAGGCCCAAATGTCAGCCATACCAAGTGCGAATTCGGCCAGTGGCACGATTATTGATCGAGTTTCTTTTTACTAGTACGTTAAATGAAAAGATGGCTCCGCACGTATTCAATTTAAAACAATCTCTACGGAGAGAAAAACAATTACTACTCCACTAGTCCACTGCGGGACTTGCTTGCTAGGGTTGCTCTCTTCTTCTCACTCTCTCACCCTCTCCAGATCTAAACAAGACGGCGGTGTCCACTCTCTTTGTCTCTCTCCTCTCTGGTTGACATAGATCTGGCCGGATCCATTCCGCTGGTGGTCGCCAGTAGTAGGAGGAAGATGGAATGCGCCATCTTCTTTGACCTGGTGCCGGTGTGGGAGGTCCTCCTCACCCTTGCTCCCCGCCATCGAGTTGGCAGATCCTGCCGCCTGCCTCGCCACATGCCGCTGACCGAAGGTATAATTATTTTAGAACTGACCTTGTTCTAATGGCCCAGCTCCCCACGTCGATGCATCCCTTTTTTTAATCAAGTTAGAATTGCTCCCCACGTCGCTACATCCGGCATGTGGATATTCTTCTACTATTACAAAGCTCCCCATGTAGCTAGCTCCATTGGCTTGTCGAACACTCGAACACCACCTAAATTTTTACTATTAGAGGAAAAAAGGTACAACTGATACTGGCTAACGAACCGATCTCTTGGTTAGAACGGGAAATAAAGATGCTGGACTGACCGGTCCCTTGGTCGATAAAGGATAGGAAGTGGGGGTGTTGGGTCTACAATGCAACCGAGAATGAGCTCGTCTAGATTTATTGTGGTCACATAGGAAAGGTCACTGACGAGAACAAATAATGCACAAATCCACACATGCTTTGCATATTTTCCACACTCGGCAACACCTCTGCCTCACCACTTCATGCCTCGCTGGATGTAAAACGTGCTTGTGTCTCCTCTGTCCCTATGCTCTTACTGCTGCTGTTAATCTAACATCACAGGTAAAATGAAACAATACCACTGTTAATGTGATGTCGCTATTAAGTAATGTTGCTGTCAATCTATTGCCATTGATAGACTGAATCAATGCCACCACCGTTTTATGAAATGCTTCTATTTTGCGTTATTTCTCATAAAGAGTGTTTTGGGCCATTACACTAAACTCTGACACTGGTAACATAGCTGCATCTCCTTTGAACTGCACAAAATTTAATTACACAATGGTTGACACGACAATGTGTTTCTCCTTTCTGTATCACCTTTTGCTAGAACGATCATTCCTATTAACCATGCACGTACGTACTGATCAATTGCTACTCCCAATCTGTCATCACATAGTAATAATGCAATTGTTATGCATGTTAATGTAAGACCCCGTTAATCTAGTGCTAGTGTTGATTTGATATGATGGCACCTCTTAGCTAATGGCACTTTTTCATCTTTATTACTCTAATGCCATTGATAACATATGAGATCTGCTGCTAATCATATGCCACCGCAAAAAAATGACACTGCTTAAATAACCCTGTTACATATTTGTGCAAATAGGGTTGTCTATCTCCATAGGGTGTCTATTTGTGCAAACGGAAGCACAAACCTCGGTTTTACTGGAACCTGTTGTCAGTTGATGTAGCGACCCGACCTCAGACGGTCAAGCCTCTGTGTTACTGTGCCATCCCTGGATCAGTATGCTGGCACACACAGTACATCAATGTATATATCAAAGTGCAATCACATGCATAAATAACGTAAAACTGATATATACCTCATAATACTCAGCGGAAACAAATCAAACGGGTGCGGAGTCCCATCAACGCCATTGGCAGGTTGAGTGTAGACCGTAACCCTGTATCGTAACTCTTACTCGTCGAGGAAATATCTGCAACATGATACGTTGCAGCCGTGTAGGTAAGTACATTGAATGTACCGGCAAGATCACAACATGAATAAACAGATGGTAAAACTATACTATATGCAATTTGGCTTTGTGGCTCTGTATCTGAGTTTTGTTTGCGTAAAAGCTGATTTTATTTTCCCTACATCAAAGGAATAAATGAATTCTGTACTATGGAGTTTTCTATCATGACATGGTTCCGCCAACCGATGTCTCATAGCCCAAAATCATCATATGTTGCCCACAATTAAGTTATCAATCCGGTGTTGAGAGTTCGAGATAGATCCAAGTCGAGGCTCAAATTGTCCGTAAATCGGGACACGGCTAATCGATTAGGTTTTAACCCTCTGCAGAGGTTTGTACACTTTACCCGCAAGATTCGATCCCTCTTTTTACGTTCTCGCACTTCAGAGTGTTTGAGAACAAGATGACCGAAACATGGTCTTCCAAGGAGTTCCTTTGACCACTGTCCGGTACCCATACAGTCCTACCGTAGTTCTACATCTGCTAGCACCGTCCCAGCCAGAGTCACAACTAAGGTCAACCAAGCCAGAGCCCATAATGACTTGCGGTTGCAGGTAAGCTTCGGGCATGAAGTATTCTTCCGTCTCTTTGAGTCTGGGTGAAGCTTTCCATAAGATGTCATGGCGCTTCTCCATGCATCCCGGCCAACCACTGGGTTCTCCAGTGGTGCCCACAACCGTCCTTCACCCAAAGAGGTGTGTATTGAATTCTTGTCTTGAGTCTTGAAGTCTTGAGGTCTTGAAGGTGCAGTCCTTGCAGATTCCATCATGGAGATGTCGTCATTGACGTAGAGTCCTCCTTCTTCACACCACTCTCGTGCACTCATACCAAACCCGTCTACTATAGCGTAGCATTAAAATAAAATATCGTCCGGGCTTGGTAACAGGGTGATGGGTTCCTACCTCATGCATACTACTCAACTACAAGAATTTCAATATCACTCTTGAGGGGTGGTTGCAAGGATGCCACTAAATGCAATAAAACATAGGTAAGAAAAGCATGGTCAAAGTGAACTTGCACGGTAATACTTGATGAAGATAACAACTTTGTCGAGAAAATGACTTGGTAGAACTAATCGTCACTCCGTTGAAAATCTATATAGTCAAACATAGCATTCACATAAGCAAACATCCTAGCAAACAATTTTAGCACTTCGAAATAACAATCAAAACAGCAAGGAAAATCGATAATAAAACTCAAACCAAATCAAAAGAAACTTCAAATAAAACTACAAAGAAAAACTACTAACGAAGATCTATGACTTTGCTACAAACATCTAATATAGTTTTGCCGTAAGTAAAAACTTAACAACAATTAAAATACTAAACTAATAAATTAACAGAAAATAAAATGTAAAATAACTAATTTAACAGAAAGTATTTTTTTCATAAAATTTTATTTGCAAAAAGAAACAAATAAAAAGCTTTTATAAAACTCTAACTATGACCTATAGAAGGTTTCATACAAAACTAAGGAAAATAAATTTTTTAAAGTAAAAATAAATTTTCTCCTGTTGTCTAACAGAAACACAACTAATTTTGTCAAAAGTGACAAAAAGAAATAATTTAAAACTAATAAAAACAATAAATAAAAAGCTAAAACAGAACTAATATTAAAACAGTACTGTTTTGCTAAAAACCTAATTTAAATTAACCTGAAAATAAAATACTAAATACTACTGGATAAACAAAGGTCCTAGAGACCAGGAGCAAAAAGAATTAATTAAAATCTATTTTAAACTCCCGTAATAAGCAAAACAAGCTTTAATTCAAATCTGATCTAACTCAATTTTTATAAATCCAAACATAGACAAATAATATATTTTTGGAAACTACAAGAAAATTGTGATCTAACGCAAAAAGAATCAACATCATTGGACTTCTAGATCAAAAGTTATAAGCTAAACAAGAACGGAACTAAATCTGTTACGGAAATAAATCTGCAAAACGAGAACGGAGTTACACAGACGTGAGGCAGAGATGGCAGGAAGGAGACGGCGATGTGGAGGGCTGCTCGCGAGGGGGCGAGGTCGCGCGAGGGTGGGGTGGCGGAGGAGGGGTCGGCGCTTGGGGAGGTGGCGCTGGGCGACGGGAGGTTCCAGGAGAGCTCTGGTGAGCGTTCTAGGCAGGAAAAGGAGGACGGTGGCGAGGAGGCTACGGGCAGGAGGAGGCGTGGTGATGGGAACAATGGAACGAGGAGAGGAGGGGGTTTTATAGGCGGTCTCGGGAGGCGCTGGGATGGAAAGACGAGGGAGATCGGGAAGGTGGAGATTCTGTCTCCATGGATATGGAAAGCTTCAGAACGTGAGAGGAAAGCAGAGGAAGGAGATGATCTCTTGTTGGGCTAGAATAGGAAAGTGCTTAATGGGCCAGCAGGTTTTTCCTAATAAAACGATTCCATTCCTATTTTTAAAATTAGGAAACTAAAACAATAAAAAGGAAATCAAATCAATTGAATAAAGGGTATTTATATACTAAAATTATCAGAAAAATAAAATGTAGATGATGAGCATTATTCCACGGCCAAAATAAAAACTTAAAAAAAATGTTTTTCAGAAAATCCCTAAAGGCTTTATTTCTTTTTGTAAATAATTTCTAAATAAAAACTTTGGTTTTTCTTGGCTCAAATATTTTCAAAAATGCCCCTGATTTTGGAGGGTCATTTTCCTCCGCTCTTTCTTGCTTGCAAGAATTTATTTTTCGGGGTATTTCTCGAGGAAGAAAAATAGAGAAGCAAGTGCAAATATTTGAAAGAATTAAATTGCAAAACTCCGTTCAAATTCTTTATAGTTGAAGAAGTCATGTCATCTTCTCTCATTGATTTTAATAGGATGAATTTGAATTTACGGAGAAGGGAAAGTCATTTCATTCCCTCTCATTCAAAAGTTTTGAAAAGGTTCAAATTTCACTCAAGTTTAATTCACTCAAGCAAACAAACAAACAATTCAATTAATTATATTAACATTCCAAAATTTGGGATGTTACAGTTGACCTCACGGTCTCTAGGTATTCCTACATTTGTAACTAGGTAGAATGACCAACGCAAGATGAAATAAGCTTATTCGTATGTTGACTTGTTGTTTGAAGTGTGGAACGAGCATGTCATGTGTGGAGGAGCAAACAAGAACTGCAGTTGCGCCGTCAACGCAAGATAAAAGAGAGTGAGTCACTGATGGCCTAGCCGGCGAGTAGGGGTCATGCCAACAGCGGTGCATTATTTTAGTGGAACTACACAAAACAAATATTGGGGTTAGTCGGACAAATTTTCTAAAGCCACACGGAAGGATTGCACTCATCGATTGCATAGAATTTCCTATGTGCCATCATAGGAGATCCCAAGGTGGAAATCAACTCGTAACCTATAAAATTATGCATAATCTTCCTCACGCAGGTCAATATCCCCTTCGTTTAGATGATCGTGTTTTGTCATGTTGAGCTATTGATATGTGCTACTGTTTTGCGACACTGTTTAAGTAGAACGCTTTCCTATCTTTTCACATTCAGGACAATGAAGATGATTTCATTGGAACTGCACAAAATGGTCTGATGTTGAGTGATCTCTATTGCCTCCTCTATTTGCTGCAATGTGTTAATGTAAATTGCAAGATGGTCCATAAAGCTAGTTGTGGAGTTGCCAACACGCTCAAAGTGCACGCAACATTGAGTAGAAAGAAGCATGCCCAGGAAATTAATGGGTGCACAGGGAGGCTCTTTGCTTAGAGAAGCATCGATCGTTTTTTCTTTATTTCTACCCCTTCTCATAGCTTTGTCTTGGTTATAGTCTTGTGAATCATTTAGATGCGTAAACATGCTAAACTTAAGTGCTTGTGAATGTTAGCTAGTATGCTTACCGTATCTTGCGAAGCTTAGTTTAGTGTGAATGTTGAATAGAGTGTCAACCTTTATAATCCATGTATATTGTGGGCATGTTATTTGACCCCTCATTTTGCCGCACTACGACCAGTGTGAGTGTCGACATGCAGTACAACATCCTCTAATTTGGTGGTTGCTAAGCCGACACGAGAAGGAGCTATAACTTTTTTTCAAGTTGAAAAATGTTACCGACGAGGAGCCATAATTAAGCTGGAGGTGTCTCGCTTTTTTTTCTTTTGAATGGTTAATAAGCTGGAGAGCTGGAGAGTGCCTCTAATGGGCTTCCTCTAGTGTTAAGGCCCTCCAGTACGAAACATGGGCAGCTGACTAGGCCGATACAAAAGCCTATCCATCTTAAAGCCCATTTGTTTTTTTTTTGCAAGGAAAAGCCCATTTTCTTGAAGAGGGCGCGATCCCAGAAAAACCTTCCTTCCTCAACGCTTCCACTTATACTGCAGCTTGCTGACTCTACCGCTTCCGTGTCCCCCCAATTCCCCCTGCTCCCCATCTTCCTCACTCGTACAGAAAGCCCCACTCACCTTATTCCTCACTCGTACAGAAAATGCCTGCTCCTCTTCTTCCCCGCTCCTATAGAATAACCCAGCCCTCCTTCTTCCCCACTGGCACTGCCACTAGCACTATAGGAATCAGCTTTTTTGTCGTCTGCCATGGCAGATGGCAAAGGACCACAAAGCGGACGGCAAAGGGCTTTGCCGTCAGTAGCCGACGGCAAACATGCCCGGCAAAGCAAGCTACAATAAACAGCTTCTTTGATGTCTGCTTTCTCACAGCGGACGGCAAAGGGCCTTTGCCGTCGGTGGCGGACGACAAAGAATAGAAATTAGCCCCGTTAGGTGGCTAACAGGAGGCTTTGCCGTCCGCCAGTGGACGACAAAGATGCCCTCCCCTTTGCCGTCTTTTTTCTGATGTCAGCTGGCCCGTCACTACTCCCCGCTCCTTGTTGTCTGCCACGGACGGCAAACAACCGCTCTTTGTCGTCTACCTCAGATGGCAAAGTGACCAAATTGGTTAGCCCCGGTGCTCCCAGGTTGCACAGGTTGCTGCCACATGGCCTCTTTGCCGTCTGTAGCAGACGACAAAGGACCCTTTGCCGTTAGTGGAAAATGGCAAAGAGGGTGCATTGCCTCTTTTTTCTGTTTTTTCTTATATCCAAGCATTTTCACCGCAAATAGATGATATATCTATATTTTTTCATGGGGCAATTTCAGAGCAAACATATGAGTTATCCAACACATATAATTTCATCATACATGCATAGTTCCATCCAACCATACATAGCAAGTTCCACATACAGGCATTCAACCATACATATTACAACAGTTTCATCCAACCATACATGCATAGTTCATCGATACAAAAGAAATAGAGAAAGGGATAACAAGCATTCCATCAATGCAAGCGTCCATGAAGTGAATGAAATCTGCAAAATGGGAAATAAGAAAGTTAGAAGAAGAAGATTAGAAGAAGAAGATTAGAAGAACAAGATGATGAAGAAAATGAAGAAGAAGAAGTATATGAAATTTATGACCTAACTTAGGTAAAAATTACTACGTAAAAAAGACATTTATGAGCTAACTTAGATAAAAATGGATCATTTTGGAGCTAACCTAGGTAAAATGGATCATTTTCGAGCTAACCTAGGTATAATGGATCATTTTGGAGCTAACCTAGGTAAAATGGATCATTTATGAGCTAACTTAGCTAAAATGGATCATTTTGGAGCTAACCTAGGTAAAATGGATCATTTTGGAGCTAACCTAAGTAAAATGGATCACTTATGAGCTAACCTAGCTAAAATGGATCATTTTGGAGCTAACCAAGCTAAAATGGATCATTTTGGAACTAACTTAGGTAAAATGGATCATTTTCGAGCTAACATAGGTAAAATGAATCATTTTGGAGCTAACCTAGGTAAAATGGATCATTTTGGAGCTAACTTAGGTAAAATGGATCATTATTGAGCTAACCTAGGTAATTATGCTATTTTTGACTTAACTAACCATATTATGCCATTTTTGACATAAGTAAGCTAAGTATGGGTATTTATTGAGGTAACTATGCATATTAGAGCTAACTTAGCATATTAGAGCTAACTTAGGTCATTTTGGAGCTAACTTAGGTAAAATTTATCATTTTGGAGCTAATTAAGCTTATTATGTCATTTTTGAGGAAAATAAGCTAAGTAATATGACATATATGAGGTTACCAAGGTTGTTATGCAATTTCAAACCTAAGTAAGAGAATTATGACAATTTTGACATAAGTAAGCTAAGTCTATGTCATTATTGAGCAAACCCAGGTAACCAAGCATATTGGAGCTAACTTAGCATATTAGAGCTAACTTAGGTCATTTTGGAGGAAACAAAGCTAAGTGTAGATCATTTTAGAGCTAAGTTAGGTAAAATGGATCATTTTGGAGCTAAGTAAGCTAAGTCTAGGTCATTATGGTAAGAATATTGGAGAAAATAGAGCTAAGTCTAGGTCATTATGCATTTGTTAAGCAAAACACTATAGAAAACTTACCGTCATCAAGTAGGTGAAGCACCATGGTGGCTCGTGCCGGTACCACCTAGAGAAGGATCTTGCGATGCTTATCTGGAGTTACGCTGCACCAAAGATCGTTTGCAATGTCTCGTTAGCATGATGACATTGAAATGTTAAGACTAGTTACTAATGACCATTCAAATTAAACTCACCATGGTCGCAGAGAAATCTCTGGCATCAACGGAGGGATCTGACTGGCCTTCTCGCACACAGACTACACATTTGGTTTTGACAAGTCAGTCATAGTAGTTAGAAATGAAATGAACATTACGTGCATGATTTGGCTAACATGGAGAAGAAATTTACCACGAGGATCTCGTACATGGCTCGGTTCTGCATGTCATTCTGTGCCCTCTCCTCCTCTAACAACTTAGCCATCCTCTCCTCCAACTCCCGCTCCTTCTCCACCAGAAGCTCCTTGGTTGCCTCTCTCTCTCTCTCTCTCTCTCTCTCTCTCTCTCTCTCTCTCTCTCTCTCTCTCTATGAAGAGCAGCCTGCAACACCACTCCTCGTTAGCATTGTAATCATCGATGGCCGCACACACAATGTAATGCAGAGGAAAGAAATATGAATCTGTATAACTAACCTCGAAGGCGAGTTCCATTGGCCATGGACGAGGCCCTATCTGAGGGTCGGAGCTTGTTTGGCATGCCTTGATCTCCGGGAGTGTTCGAGGATAGCGTATAAGTCCATCTCCGACGGCTATCGAGCCATGGGACCTCCTGCCACCAGATACCATCACCAGCTCTGGATCAAATTCCTGGCTCGGGTTAAAGTCCTCCCCTTTCGTCTTCTTCGCCACATCTCTGTACCTCACGAGCTTGTTGTGGGAGGAGGTGTTGGTGAAGTTCTTTGGATCATCGAGGTCAGACTCGGAGAATGCCTTAACATTCTTGTATGAGCCAGTATGGACCATGGCATAGAGGTCGAACAACTCTGGCACCTCCACCTTATTATGTCGCCCCTGAAAGAGAGGAACAGAGTAAATTAGTGATTAAAGGGCTCAAGCTAGCATGAAAAATGAAATGCATGAATCATGAAGCAAACCACAAACCAGTTCCGCCCGTACTGAAATAAGTTGGCGCTGCCTTGATGGTGTGGCACACCATAAATTTGGGCACGCTGGTCCTTGGCATTGTTGTGGAGGGCTAGCCATTGGTCTGAGCACCACTCATCCACCAACACCTCCCAAGAATCCATCTGATCCGCACACCATCTCGGGGGCACCTAAGTTAGTAAAGAGAAACTTGAGCGCTACGCCTATGAATCAAATCAAGGAAACTAAGTACAAGGCCTTAAGAATAGGTAATTACCATCATGTATTGCTCCTTCTTTAGATACCACTACTGCAGGAGACTGCTAACGCGACACTACGATCAGAGACCCTTTGCCGAAACTATGTGTGATGCAATAATCGCAAACGGTGGTGTAAAAAAACCGTCAGAAAAGGTGCAAAACATTTGCGATGATGGATGCATCAAACATGGTTAAGATTTTAGTTGTGTGTGCGATGCAGGGCATACGGTTAATCCATTCAAACTATCTGTGATGAGGCAGAACAACAGAAATGGGCAGCCATAACAATGTGTGTGTGATGCAGGACACACGGTTAATCCATTTGAATTGTTCGCGATGAGGTAGAACAACAGAAACGGGCAGCCATATCAATGTGTGTGCGATATACGGCATCTGATTAACTTGGACTAACTGTTTTCGGTTAGGGAACACAACAGAAACGGTTCAACTTAACAAGATGTGTGTGATATGCATCATATAGTTCACATGGATGAACTGTTTGCGATGAGCCAAAAGAACACAAATGAGTCGTGTAAGCAAGATGTTTGTGATACGTGGCAAACAGCTGACTCGGATGAACTTTTGGCGATGAGAAATTACAACACAGACGGTCAATACAGTTACTTCGTGTGTGATTCTGTGTGTACAAAAAACTTTGAAAAATGGAAACTAGTTGCTTGTGGTGGCTAGGAGTATCACACACGATGCGTCTGCGAGTACTCGTGTGCGATGATTAGTATGTTACACATACGTTTCCTTATGTGAACATGTGTGTGAATTTGCAATATGGACAGTTAATATGCAAATGCCTTACGGACATAGGGCACTGCGCTTAAACTCAATGAACTGTATGCGATACTACTACTTTCCATGAAAATTTATGAACTTGGGTAACAGCATTTGAGTAACATATATATAAGCGGTTACACTATTCGACAAAAGGAGGTTTTTGTAACACGGTTTTGACAACCATATTGTCCATATCTACATACTTAGCATAGTAACAACTGTCACATTTTAAAAGGCTAAGGGCCAACAACCATATTGTCCATATCTACATACTTAACATAGTAACAACTGTCACATTTTAAGAGGCTAAGGGCCAACAACCATATGGTCCATATCTACATACTTAACACATATAGTAATAGCTAGCACATTTTAAGAGGCTGAGGGCCAACAACCACAATTATCCACTAGAAGCAGCTTGATCGCAGCGACTCAACATCTCGTCAATGAAAAGGAAGAGCCCTCATGTGCCTTGGTAGAGCAGGAGTAGAACAGTGTCTCCAATTTTCCAATACGGATGCATTGCCACGAGAAGCGAGAACTTGTTAATTTGAATGGTTCCATTTTTGCAGGATATGCAGTACCTTGCAATCACTTTGGCGTTATTAGCAGGCACAAGTGTAATTCGACCATGCCGGGAATCGATCCAGGAACGGCTACAGGGGGCAATTTATGTTGACATGTAGAATAAAAAACAATCGTAACATATCGTTGAAGATATATATAGTTTATGAGAATCAACATTAAAATAAGACTTTTTACCAGCACTTTGTGCACACAATTGGTCTTGTTCAGTGTGTGCACCATACGTCTAATTAATCCCATCCAAAATCCAGGGTTATACGCTGTGCTATCTCTGTCAGATTATCAACAAAGTTTATGACATGCTTCAAGTCCTTCGAGTGAAATTTGGTACGCTTAGTAACATACAGATCGTTCACTATGCATCCAACATATCCTGCTTAAAAGGTGGAAATGTATTATTTATTCTGAACATGGCAGAAGAATATATAGTGCGCATAAATTGGTAAACAGAATTTGTTACTGCCTAGGAACGAAGTAAGAACATGATATCACAATTGGTTGCTTAAATAGTAATATGACAGCATGGAGAAACTTGAAAGGACACTAACCTCGATCAGACTTTGATCGGCTGATGGCATTGGGGAAGTAAACATCCATGTTAATTAGACGAGGCTGTGGTACATGCACTAGAATTTTATTGCCAGCTTTCAGTTCATAACACTTAGACATTTTTCTCCAAAGGTCCGCATTAAAATAGGAGTGACCATCTTTATCAAGTTTTATGCTAGCCATCATTGTAAATCCATGTTGCGTTGTCAATATGACATCCTGGGAGTCATCAGCAAAGTAAAGCCCAAGATTTCCTTCTACTCCCGTTCTTGCAAAGCAAGGGATGTACTGCTTGAAATGAAAATTAAGATCGTAAATTAGATATATTGAAATAACCGAGCAAGATGCAAATATGGGAGTAGCAGATAGAACATATCCATATATAGATGCAAGCAAAGTACAAAAATGTAGAATTAAAAATAGATAATGTAACAAAGATTTGATGCAAATATATAGATAATGTACCAACAGACGGTATATGTTCACAAATTTAGGCCATGTCGACCGTGGTAGGTTGAGATTAAACATATCGAGCGCTCCCTGAAGTCATCCGGAATGGTGAGATAGAATTTCGTTTCCGACTAGCCACGACCACAGTTGCCCGATTTGTGCTTGCAGTGTGCACACATGAATGAACACCCACGAATCAGCTAGAACAAAAATGATTCCACGGCGATTTCCGCTTGTTGATTAACAGCGACGGACGGACTGTGATAAGAGATGAGTGAATATTTTGCTAATTAAGTTGATTACCTTCTCCATGAGAAAAATCCCCGGCCCAATCCCGCAGAAAAACCAAGTCGACCAGAGTCTAGAATGTTGGTGCAGCTAGGCGGCAGAAAGTGGTGGAGGTGAAATCCGATGCCGTTTGGAGCGTGACCTACGCCCGCTGCCAACAGTCGTCGAGCTTAGGGTGTAGAGTTGCGGAGGAGTCCGCGGCGAGTGAGTGGGGACGAAGTGGGCGAGGGTTTTCTTCTCCTTTTTCATGTGTGAGTGAACACACACGGTTCGCAGGGGCGACAGAGATGAATCGTGTGCGAATAGTAAACCACCGAGATTGAATGGGAATCCAAATTTCCTTTGTCCTTCATCCACGAGTTTTTTTTCTATGATGAACATAAACCCTGCTAATCATCGTGTTCAAATTTGACACTTTTCCTGGTTCATTTACAATATTTAGGGGATTATGTGCATTTTGTAGACATAAATGCACGTAATTCAAATTCAAACAATTGGTGCATGAAAGGGCGCACAAGAATGGTCTGGAAAAACTATACTCGTGGTATTTAGTAATTTCTCAAGCCTTCTATTAGAAATGGGCAGAGATTTCAATGGAATGTGTGGCAATAGTCTACCACAAACGCGTCATTTACTAGGTTGTCAACTATAGAACAATGAAATATGTGCTTGAACAACATGACGACTAGCATGGTGCCATGGTATGGCCTCACCGTGCCCTGGTTAAAAGCTGAGAAGGTTTGATTTATGTCGTCATACACGCCCTTCATAAATCGAACCTTCACTAAGGAAATTCAATGCTTTCGAGAAGGAAATCACCAAGATTGAAGGGGAATCCAAATTTCGGTCCTAGTTTGTCATTCAGTTTTCTCCAACGATCAACATACCGCCTCAAATGAAACATCTACAAATTTGACATTTTTCCGAACACATTTACCATATATAGGGGATTGTGTGCAATTTCTACGCATTAATTATGCACATAATTCAAATTCGAATAATCGGTGCATGAAAAGGTGCACAAGAACGGTCTGGAAAACCATGCTCATGCTATACAAAAAATGAAACACATGGTTGGAAAACATGACGCCTGGTGTCGTGCCAGGGTATGACCTCACCATGCCCTGGTAAAAATTGGATAATGTTTTCCTTATGTCGTGATGCGCACCTTTCATAAAACGAACCATCATCCGCGGAAGTTTCATGGTTTCGAGGGGGAAATCACCAAGATTGAAGGGGGATCCAAATTTCCTTTGTCCTTTGTCCACGAGTTTTTTTTCTATGATAAGCATACAAGTTGCAAATCACCGTGTTCAAATTTGGCACTTTTTCGGGTTCATTTACCATATTTAGGGGATTATGTGCATTTCCTAGGCATTAATGCGCATAATTCAAGTTCAAACAATCGATGCATGAAAGGGTCCACAAGACGGCCTAGAAAACCATGCTCATGCCATTTAGTAAAATCTCATGCCTTTTACAAGGAATGGACAGATATTTCGATGAAATGTGTGGCAATAGTCAACCACAAATGTCTGTTTGTTGGGTTTTCAACTATAGAAAAAATTAAATAAAAGCTTAAAAACATGACTGGTAAAAATTTGAGAAGGTTTGGCTTACGTCGTCATGCGCGCCCTTCATAAATCGAAGCATCACCGAGGAAGTTCCATGCTTTCGAGAGGGAAAATCCCCAAGATTGAAGGGGAATCCTAATTTCCGTCCTAGTTTATCATTCAGTTTTTTTCCAACGATCAATGTACCGCCTCAAATGCAATGTGTTCAAATTTGAAATTTTTCGAAACTGATTTACCATATTTAGGGGATTGTGTGCATTTTCTAGGCAGTAATTATGCACATAATTCAAAATTCGAACAATCGGTGCTTGAAAAGATGCACAAGAACGGTCTGGAAAACCATGCTCGTGCTATACAAAAAATGAAACACATAGTTGGAAAACATGACGCCTGGTGTGGTGCCATGGTATGGCCTCACCATGCCATGGTAAAAATTGGAGAATGTTTTCCTTATGTCCTGATGCGCACCTTTCATAAAATGAACCATCATCCGAGGAAGTTTCATGGTTTCGAGGGGGAAATCACCAAGATTGAAGGGGATCCAAATTTCCTTTGTCATTTGTCCATGAGTTTTTCTATGATGAGCATGCAACCTACAAATCACCGCATTCAAATTTGGCACTTTTCCGGGTTCATTTGCCATATTTAGGGGATTATGTGCATTTCCTAGGCATTAATGCGCATAATTCAAGTTCAAACAATCGATGCATGAAAGGGTCCACAAGAATGGCCTAGAAAACCATTCTCGTGCCATTTAGTAAATCCTCAAGCCTTTAACAAGGAATGGACAGATATTTCGATGAAATGTGTGGCAATAGTCAACCATAAATGTCTGTTTGTTGGGTTTTCAACTATAGGAAAAATGAAATAAAAGCTTAAAAAACATGACGCCTGGCATGGTGCCATGGTATGACCTCACCATGCCCTGGTAAAAATTTGAGAAGGTTTGGCTTACGTCGTCATGCGCCCTTAAATAAATCGAACCATCACCGAGGAAGTTCCATGCTTTTGAGAGGGAAAATCCCCAAGATTGTAGGGGAATCCTAATTTCCGTCCTAGTTTGTCATTCAGTTTTTTTCAATGATCAACATACCGCCTCAAATGCAACATGTTGAAATTTGACATTTTTCCGAACTCATTTATCATATTTAAGGGATTGTGTGCATTTTCTAGGCATTAATTATGCACATAATTCAAATTTGAATAATCGGTGCATGAAAAGGTGCACAAGAACGGTCTGGAAAACCATGCTCGTGCTATATGAAAAATGAAACACATGGTTGGAAAACATGGCGCTGGGTGTGGTGCCATGGTATGGCCTCACCATGCCACAGTAAAATTTGGAGAATGTTTTCCTTATGTCGTGATGCGCGCCTTTCATAAAACGAACCATCATCCGAGGAATTTCATGGTTTCGAGGGGGAAATCACCAAGATTGAAGGGGGATCCAAATTTCCTTTGTCCTTTGTCCATGAGTTTTTTCTATGATGAGCATACAACATGCAAATCACCGTGTTCAAATTTGGCACTTTTCCGGGTTCATTTGCCATATTTAGGGGATTATGTGCATTTCCTAGGCCTTAATGCGCATAATTCAAGTTCAAACAATCGATGCATGAAACGGTCCACAAGAACGGCCTAGAAAACCATGCTCGTGCCATTTAGTAAATTCTCATGCGTTTTACGTTTTACAAGGAATGGACAGATATTTCGATGAAATGTGTGTCAATAGTCAACCACAAATGTCTGTTTTGTTGGGTTTTCAACTATAGAAAAAATGAAATAAATGCTTAAAAACATGACGCCTAGCATGGTGCCATGGTATGACCTCACCTTGCCCTAGTAAAAATTTGAGAAGGTTTGGCTTATGTCATCATGCACGCCCTTCATAAATTGAACCATCACCGAGGAAGTTCCACGCTTTTGACAGGGAAAATCCCCAAGATTGAAGGGGAATCCTAATTTCCGTCCTAGTTTGTCATTCAGTTTTTTTCCAACTATCAACATACCGCCTCAAATGCAACGTTTTCAAATTTGACATTTTCCCGGTCTCATTTACCATATTTAGGGGATTATGTGTCTAGGCATTAATGGACATAATTCAAATTTGAACAATCAATGCATGAAAAGGTGCATAAGAATGGTCTGGAAAACCATGCCCGTGTTATTTAGCACATTATCATGCCTTTTACAAGGAATTGGCAGATATTTCAAGGAAATGTGTGCCAATAGTCAACCATAAACGCGTCATTTACTCAGTTAACAACTATACAAAAAAATAAACACATGGTTGGAAAACATGACGCCTGGCGTGGTGCCATGGTATGGCCTCACCATGCCCTGGTAAAAATTGGAGAATGATTTCCTTATGTCGTGATGCGTGCCTTTCATAAATCGAACCATCACCGAGGAAGTTTCAATGTTTCAAGCGGGAAATCACCAAGATTGAAGGGGGGGGGGGGGTCCAAATTTCCTTTCTCCACGAATTTTTTTCTACGATGAACATACAACCTGCAAATCACCGTGTTGAAATTTGGCACTTTTCCGGGTTCATTTGCCAGATTTAGGGGATTATGTGAATTTCCTAGGCGTTAATGTGCATAATTCAAGTTCAAACACTCGATGCATGAAAGGGTCCACAAGAACGGCCTAGAAAACCATGCTCGTGCCATTTAGTAAATTATCATGCCTTTTACAAGGAAAGAACAGATATTTCGATGAAATGTGTGGAATAGTCAACTACAAATGTCTGTTTGTTGGGTTTTCAACTATAGAAAAAAATGAAGTAAATGCTTAAAAACATGACGCCTGGCATGGTGCCATGGTATGACCTCACCATGCCTTGGTAAAAATTTGATAAGGTTTGGCTTATGTTGTCATGCACGCCCTTCATAAATCGAACCATCACCGAGGAAGTTCCAAGCTTTGAAGGAAATCCTCAAGATTGAAGGGAATCCAAATTTTCTTCGTTCTTTCCCTGGAGTTTTTCTCTGACGAACAAACACCCTGCAAATCACCGTGTTCAAATTTGACATTTTTCGGGCTCATTTACCATATTTACACTAGTAGGGAAAACCTTATACACAGAACTTTAGCTGTAGCGCGTGTTAAAAAAGCACGCTGGTGCTAAGTAGCAGTAGCGCGCTGGTGTAAACGATGCTATAGATACAATTGTAGCGATGGCGCTTTTGAAGATAAAACCGCTACTACTAAAATTCCCACGGCTCGACCTATTGGCTACACATAGTAGTAGCGATCTATGTAGAACCGCGCTACCGCTACTTGCTTTGTAGCAGCGCATTTACGATGAAATGCGCTACTTCTAAAGGAAATAAAATTAAATTGAAAGAAAATAGAAAAGTAAATGAAAATGGAAGAAATAAAAAAAGGTGAAAGGAAAAAATAAAATGTGAAGAAAAATAAATGAAAAGGGGGAAAAAGAGAAAGGAATAGCAGTACCGCATATCGAGGAAAATGATGTAGCTAGCTTAGCAGTAGCGCAATTCCTTGAACGCGCTAGTGCTACTTCTGACTTCGCACACCCTCGGCCACTTCCCCCAAATCCAACTCCTCCGTTGTCGCCGCCGCCGTCACCCGTCGACCGCCGCGCGCTCTCCTATCGCTCTCCGCACACCCTCGACGCCGCCCCCGACCCCGGATTCGGCGCCGCCCCCACCCCGACCTCGACGCTGCCCCGACCTCAACACCGCCCCCGACCCCGACCTCGACGCTGCCCTCCGCCATGCGCCTGAGCCCCGGCCCAGATCTCGACGTCGCCTGCCCCTGCCTCGCCGTAGGCACCCGAGGTGAGTACGCCTGCTCCTCCCCCTCCCCTACCTCTGCCTAGCTAGGGTTCTTCAAATTTTAGTTGCATCAAATTAGTTAGGGTTCATCTATGGGTGGAAATGAATCGGATACGATTGCGGCTCGGATGTTTTCTTAGATGATGAATAAACACTATTGTAATGCATAATAAAATGAGTAAAATTTTACCACTTATTCACTTTTAAGTTGGATAGTTGGAATATCCGCTACCACTTTCCACCTTAGGTTCATCAAATTAGATGGTAATTAGGGAAGTAGTTCCTAGGTACTAATAAGTTAGTAAGAACTAGGTACTAATTAGGTACTAGTTTATTTTTATTTATTGTAAGTTTATTTTAGTAAGAACTAGTTGAATTAATAGAACTAGTTAGTAAGAACTTGTTGTTATTTTTTAGTTAAAGCAATTTTTCCCGCATCGATGTTGACGATGCCTATCCCGCATCCTAAATAAATCGACTCGGTGGAGGACACACCTTGACCAGATGGGCCATGTCCGGACCTGGCTCTGCCGCCGGTATCTTGGGAGGCAATACCTACAGGGGGTGTAGCTTGGTGAGGAGCCAGCCCATCGTTGACCCGAACCTTCTTTGGTGGCGGTCGCGTGGGCCAGTGATGGTGCAGAGGCTTGAGGACCCCACGGAGGTGGTACGTCACCGTGTCAGCGAGGAGGACGCATATGTCCGTCGCTACTTGTTTGCATTGGAGCACAGGTTCTCCAATACCTGGCAAGTTCTCGAGGGATCTCACTAGAGCTATGATCCTGTGATGGTTCCTTCTGTTTGGGTGTCCACCGCCCACGCCGATACCTGTTGTGCGCTAGGGTTTTAGTTGTATCAGTGATGTTATATGTATGATACTATTTGGGATGTATTAGTGATAACATTCGACGATGTACGGACGCATGAGATGATTTACTTTTTCTTATTGAATGCATGATAATTTGAATACTTATTTATTTTACGATTTGGTTTTGCTTATTGAATGCTCATGTCAATATGAGTCCTATAAGATATTTCGAAATGTATATCTTGTGTTTCTCAAATAGGATATGTGCTTGCCCAAGTGGCCGGTCATGTTTGCAGGTTACACCTCCGAGTGGCCTATGTTTTGCCTGAGTGTTGATTCATTTCCGTTCCAGCAATTTCAGGCGCTCGATATGTCCTATTTTAGCAAAGGTCATGCCGGAATTTTCCGTGAATTTTGGCATGACTTGTGCAAGAATATGTAGGAAATATCGAGTGCCCTGGATTTGTGCGTTGAGTATCCTGGTAGTTGTCTTCGATCGATTTTCAATTAATGTTTTAACTATGAACATAGGAAATGTCTGACGATTTAAAAGGATTTTGGTATTTGCAAATACTGCGAAGGCAAGCGGCTGTCTGACGGAATCTTCCTAGATGATGATAGGCGCTTGACATCAAGCTGACGAGAACTTTGAAGTGGATCTGATGAAAGTCACAACGACAAGTCTTTTCTCGTAATTAAGCATGACATCTGCTTCATTTGCTTCAACTTATAATTTAATTTTTTTTACTATTCTACTAGCATATCCCCTGCCATGCAAGAGTTTTTGTCTTGGATAAGATTGGTTTCATTCGTACTATGGAGGTAAAGAAAGTTTACTTGAAGACCGAGCATGGTTGTATTTTCCATGCAAAATTATACAACACAGACGACTACACCTATTTTAGATGCAAAACTTGGAGAGCACTATGCAAGACTTATGCATTTGAGCGGATATGGTTATCACCTTTGATATTAAATGGGAAGATGATATTGAAGGTAATATCGACATCTGGGTCGATGTGCAGATGCCTCCAGTAATACCATTATGTGAGTTTCTCAACCATATTTTTGTCTCTGATATTGTTTATTCAAAAATAGTTGACAACTAATTTCTATTGTCAGCTTCTTTCCGTTCAAGCAAACATGTCCAACGCTTGGTAGACAGGACCTACTACCTTCCCGGGGCTGAACTAAACTGTGAGAAGATGGTAAGATTTTTACTATTTGTCCTCAGTTCATACTGTCAAGACAAATTTTCATGGCTTGAGGATCTTCATACTGTCAAGATAAATGTTCTTCCTGCACTTAGAAATGTTTTGTACTCAAAACGTGCGACCAATAGTGTTCGTACTGAACTACGGTCACATCTATTTAGGAAAGATGGTAAGATTTTTACTATTTGTCTTCAGTTCATCTTTTGCATACATTATTTTTTTAAGCTAAACTTCATTGCTAAGCATGTTACTATACGATGTTCTTCAACAGGGACTCCCGATGAATGTTGTGCCTCATGGGATCGAGACTAAAGGTACCATGAGTATTGTTAGCTTACGGCCAAGATATCCTACAATGCACTTTAGTGCATTCAGGATTTCTAATAGCGAGGAATGCTTAATAGTGAAAGACTGGAGCAAAATTGTGAAGGAGGAGTGCAGAGAAGTACTAGGGGCAGCAATCAGAAGCGCAGCCCACAATTAGGAGACAGGTTCATCTGCTGCTCCAACTTGATGAAGGAGGAGTGCTACACATGTTTTATGTTATTTTACCTGAGAGAGAGCAGCAGGAGTGATTAGCTAGCTAGAAATGAGTTTGAAGATGATGGTGTGCTACACTATGACTATGATGATTAAATAGCTAGTGTTGGTGGTAATGACTATGATGATTATTATTAGCTAGTGTTGGTGGTGATTAGATAGCTACCGCATCTAGTGTTGGTGGTGATTATCTAGCTAGAATGAGTTTGAAGATGATGATGTGCTACACTATGACTATGGTGATTAAATAAATACTTGTTGGTGGTAATGACTATGATGATGATTAAATAGCTTGTCTTTGGCGGATTAGATTCAAGTGGAGGCAACATGTGGTGCACATCGAAAGTACTACTAGTCCAAACTCGATCAAGTTTGGATTGGTAGTATACTTTTGACATGCACCACATATTGCCTCCACTTGAACCAAATGCACCTTCATTTGACACACTGTTATGGACATAATGATATAAACCTCATAATTGGTATTGTACCAAAATTTGTATAACGGCGTATGAATACACTAAAAATAAAAAATAAAAAAGAATACTAGTAGCGATGGATAGTAAACATGCTGCTACTAGCTAGATTAGCGATCTTGAGGAGAAAACAAGCGTTATGGCTATGTGTCTTAGCGATGGCGGCGTGCGCTTGCGATGCTCTTATCGCTACGTAATAGTCATGGCGCCTTATTAGGAGCGCGGCAGCCCGTGCTACTAGTGGGCATTAAACCCGCGCTACTACTATGGTTGTCCCTAGTAGTGTTAGGGGATTATGTGCATTTTCTAGGCATTTAGCGCATATAAATCCAATCCAGCTATGGGTGCACGAGTGTGATGTGAGGGACGTGGATCGTCGTTCGATCATGGCACATCCAACGGTGCACACGCGATCTGCGTGGCTGGGTTCCGCCAATCATAACGCAACACACAATAGGCTCGGCGCTGCTTGTTTACAGGAAGCGGAGATGAACCGAGTGCGATAATGAACGAGCAAAATTGTAAGGGAAGCCAAATTTCTGTTGTCGTTTGTTGTTGAGCTCTTGAATACCACCGCACTGTACGGCTTCCCGGCCCCTCCATCCCAGAGCTCTGTCCAGGCATTGTCCATGGCACATGGCGCCTGATAACTTTAAGGAAGCGATGGCATCCCGCCGCGCCGCGTTCCTCGCCGCCCGCGACCGCACACATGGTAAGGAAGCGATGGCATCTCCCCGCGCCGAGTTCATCGCCGCCGCTGGCCAGACAGTTACATGGGCGTACTCTGAGGCTGCCACGGCCGAATGGGTGGTGGATCTAGAGGCAGCAAAAGCCGCACAGAAGGAGCGGAAAAGGCTGAAAGCAGTCAAGAAAAGAGAGTCCCGCCGCTGCAAGAAAAAAGAGGCCGCACGTCGTGGTGAGGAGAGCTTGGCGGAGATCGAAGCACGGTGGGCTGCCGCCTACAAGGCCGGGAAGGAGAATGTCGGCGTCTGGCCAGCATGCCCTGATGGCAGCATGTGAGAAGTAGTTTAAGTTTGTAGTATTAGAGCAAATTACCAGTAGTACTTTAAGTTTGTAGTATTAACGTACAATGCCAGTAAGAGCATCCTTTGAGGGCTTTGAGCATTGATTAGCATGTGTGCCCGTGTGCGTTTTTTGCGTTAATCATTAGAAGATCACAAAACACACGGTTTCTATGCCGTACCCGTCTGCGTTTTTTGCGTTAATGACCAATAAGTCAGTTACGTGTGCGATATTTCCTAATAAAACAGGCGTACCATTGACCGAAAAAATCAAGTACACATGTACATTTTTTGAGATGGGATCTGCCAACTTTCTTTCTTCTCACACACGAGTATTTTACGCGCTTCGTCTGTGTTGTGTGTTTCCCCGAACCAAGTTTCAAATTTCGAACCGAAATTTTCATTAGGTGCGTGATTTCAGAATTTATTCCTCCAACCACATATCCTTCCCCTCAGTATGCCCCCTCCCTCGCGCCTCCCCCTACCGGCATCTCAAACCGCCGCCGCCGCAACGACAACGTCAACCACATCTACGTTCTGCTCGGATCCAGTCAGGTAACCCACCGATCTCTATCACGTCCCCGACCTAATTGCTTAAATATCATCTACAAAATATCCTCATGCCTCCAAATCCCCCCCCCCTCGCCAGGAGCAGATGGCGGTCCATGGCGCGATGGCCGCTGTGCGTGTTGACCGTGAGGAACACCTCGCCTCCGCCGCCGCCGCCGACATGGTGCAGGCTCTGGCCCAGATGAAGTCCCCCAGCGACTACCCCCCAGGACTTAACAGGTAAGATCTGACCAGCTAAATCTTAACAGGTAAGCATGTTCTTGCCTTGTTTATTTCAGTACTACACACTATTTGATGTTTAAATATTACCGTGTCCAGCTCAATTTCACCAATACCAGCAACAAACTTACAATACATGACTCCGGATATCACTAGATATGCTGCCCATTTGCTATTTTTAGTTGATGCTAACCCTGTTGCACTTAACATGCCTATCCATGCACTTACTGCCGTCGAGGTGAGCTGCATCCCATGTCTTACAGTATTTCACATAATTTGTGCAATTGCAGTTTAACTTCTACCCATTTACTGGTTGCCTGTAGGTACACATGTCAGTGGCACTAATCGACGCTTCAACCCGGAGGAACAGCTCGCCTCCACCGTTGCTGACTTTGGGTGAGCTCTGGCCAAGATGAAGTGCCCCAGCAACTACCTCTCATGACTTACCAAGTGTGTGCTCACCAGTTCAATCTTACCAATACCAGTTGCAATTAATGGCTATGTTTTGTACGGTCGATGTATTAAGCATGTTCTAGTAAACATGCCTAACATGTTTTTTCTATTTTCCCTACCTTTTTATAGACATCTGGGCCATTCTCTGCTCTGGCATCACCTGCCTTGTGATGTTTAACTATGCCAATTGCATCTTTATCAGTACCGGTTTCAATGTCTATTAAGCCTGTTGCAATTAACAGTTGAATCCATTTCGCAAAAACTATAACCATAGAGCCTTTCTACCAGCCAAATATGCATGTAGTGATAGCATTACTCTGTTCTTGCTCTACTGTGTCATATTGCCAGCATATTCCATGTGCTGACCCGTTCTCGGGCTGCAACGTATTATGTTGCAGACTTTTCAGACAAGGAGTAAGGTTCGTTAGGTCGTTCTTTGTCTTGACTCAGCTATGCCGCTGGAGTTGATGGACTCACTTTATCTTCCAAGCCTTCCGCTGTTATCATATTAGATGGACTTAAGCCGTATTTATTGTAATAAGTTCTCTTGGAGGCATTCGATGTAATAAGTGTGTGATTGCTACTCTGTTATAAATCCTTCGAGTACTGTTTGTGTCGGCATTACCGATCCAGCGATGACACTGAAGCACAGAGACTTGACAGTTTGAGGTCAGGTTGCTACAAGATGGTATCAGAGCACACGCTGAGTGTAGCACACGACCGCTAAGATAAGCCGTAGGTCACTCTTCTCTATTCATTTCTGACTCCTCTCCATTTTCTACTCTTAGGATGGCGGATTCGAGGAACAAGTTTGCACAACCGGATGAAGACACCCCCTTTGGACGACACTTGAAGGAAGTCACTAGGTACCTGAACATCGGAATACCAAGCTTTACCGGGACCTACAACACCACTTTACCAGAAGAGGAGCGTTGTATGATTCGATTTCAAGTTCCAGGAAGGACATTCGCGCCAATCACTGAGCCCATAGAGTTTTCCTTTGACGCACCAACCTGGAGTCTAGGCAAGAGCATGGCAGCCCACATTGCCATGGGACGTATTGGAGAAGTCTGACAAGGATCTCAAGGACACTATCTACTAGATATGTGGGTGCCGAGATGAGCAATGGGAGATGATCAGCACCAAGAAGGACAGATCCATTGCAACTTTCATCCAGGAGTTAAACTAGCACATTCAACGCCAGGAGAATCAGATGTGTGCAGACATGACAGATTTGAAGAAGGTGAAGACAAGGATCACTGAGCTGGAAGAAGAACTCAAGTCTACACACGATGGATATGAGGAGGAAATTGCAACACTATTGGAGAAGAATGACGACCTGATAAAGAAGATCGGAGTATTCATGGGAGACCCCGCGCCAGGAGGAGAGGACGACAACTCCACTTGCCCGGAGAACTACATCATCATCGCATTTACACCGACTCCGACCCCAAAGTGAAGATGAATTTGAAAGGCGAAGCTGGAGCGGACATCATGGAGTCATCCACCGATCAAAATTTCTAGATGACCACCAAATGATTAGTAGTATTTCCCCATGTATATAGTAGTAGTTTGAGTACTTTTAACGATAGTTCTAGACCATTTGTATGCCCTTGCTTGATTGATTGAGTGATGTGATTGTGTTTGTCTCATGTGCATATGGGTAGAGCTTTCTCACTAGACCCTTTTCTATTCTAATCTCTCCCATCTAAACCCATCGATGCCTCCAAGGCGTGACACGGATTTGTCTTCCCACCGGAGATCACCAGTTGATCCATCGGCGAGAATGCCTTGATGCGAGATATTAGTCAAGAACCAAGGCAACAACAACAACAACAACCCGCCTCCAGTTGACAACTTAGCTCGCTTTCTGAGGTTGCAGCCGCGAGTGTTTTCCAGTAGCACCGAGCCTATAGTTGTTGATGATTGGCTACGCCGTATTGGAAGGGAGTTGACCACCACAAGTTGCACAGATGTTGAGCAGGTGCGCTTTGCCGCACATCAATTGGATGGACCAGCAGCCTCATGGTGGGAGAATTATACGGCCACTTTCCCCATAGCCAACGTCACTTGGGATCAGTTTCAGCAAGCTTTCCGCACAGCCCATGACTCAACTGGAGCTATGAGCATGAAGAAGTGTGAATTTCACAACTTACGCCAGGGGAACCATACTGTAGCTCGGTACGTGGATGAGTTTAGCAAGTTATCTCGCTATGCCCCTGATGATGTGGCCACTGATCTTTGTGAAGCGGGAGAAATTTATGGAGCAATTTGAATGCTTGAGATGAGCATGCAGTTGATGGTGGCAACATTCAACAACTACCAGGAGTTGGTAGATAAGGCTCTTATGATTGAAGGGAAGCAGCAGCAGATTGAGAGCCATAAGAGGAAGTATGGACAAGGAAGATACAACTCAGGAGCTTAGCAGAAGCCTCGTCTAACCCCGAACTCGGGAGGACTTGTTCATAACCATGGAGGTCATAACCACAATGGAGGAAGTTCGCATAACCACAATGGTTCCAAGAATGGGACTGGGAAGGGAACAAGCAACAATCAGAACCTCTCCAATCCAGCCACACCCGCCAAGAGAGACCTAAGTCACATTACTTGCTTCAAGTGCGGGACGACTGGACACTATGCCACGGAATGCCCTGAAGCGAAGACTGGAAATGGTAATGGGAGCGCTGGGAAGAAGCCCAATCCATTCAACAAAGGACAAGTGAACCACGTTAACATGGAGGAGGTTGAAGAGAAGCCAGGCGCGGTTATCGGTAAGTTTTTGGTTAAGTCTTTTACCGCCCTTGTTCTTTTTGATACTGGTGCATCACATTCATACATATAAAGGGGATACGTGGATAAGTTTAAAATACCATCCCAAGCCCTTAGGACCCCTCTGTTAGTAAGTTCACCTGGAGCAGAGTATATGGCTAGCTGATGGTGCGACCGGATACCCTTAACCATTGGTAGCCATGTTTTCCGTCGGACCTAATAATTTTGGAGTCACAAGGATTGGATGTGATATTAGGCATGGGCTGGATGTCAAAGTATGGAGGAAGCATTGGTGTGCTAGTAAGTCGATTTATCTCACCACCCCGGAGGGAAAAAGGATCAAGTATGTATCTAGACATACGACAAGGAGAACTCAAGTAAATTCCCTCTCAGGAGTTGTTCAAGAAGAAGTGCTTGTTGTAAAGGATTACTCAGATGTATTTCGGAGGAATTACCGGGCATGCCTTGATCGGGACATCGAAGTTTTTGATAGAACTATTGCTGTGCACCGGGCCTATATCGAAGAGACCATACTGGATGCCCACAAATGATATGGAGGAGATTAAGAAGCAGATCAAGGAGTTATTGGAGAAAGGTTACATATGACGAAGTTCATCACCGTGGGGAGCCCAGTGCTCTTGGTTGACAAGAAGGATGGATCATTGAGGATGGTTGTTGATTATCGGGCGTTGAATGAGGTGACGATTAAGAACAAATACCCTTTGCCGATGATCAATGATTTGTTTGACCAGCTGCAAGGAGCTAAAGTGTTTTCGAAGATCGATCTACGATCAGGATATCACCAGCTGAAAATTCGAGAGAAGGATATACCAAAGACAGCATTCACCACAAGGTACGGGTTGTATGAGTATACGGTCATGTCATTTGGACTGACTAACACCCCTGCCTATTTCATGAGCATGATGAACAAGGTGTTCATGGAATATTTGGATAAGTTTGTTGCGGTGTTCATTGATGACATAATGGTATACTCGAAGAATGAAGAGGAGCACAAGGAGCATTTGCATTTAGTTCTCGAGAAACTCAGGGAACATCAGTTGTATGCCAAGTTCAGCAAATGTGAGTTTTGCTTGAAGGAAGTTGGATTCCTTGGACATGTTATATCGGGAGAAGGTATAGCGATGAGACCCCACCAAGGTTGATCGATCCTTTGAATGGTTGGCACCCACTTTAGTTAGCGAGATCCGCAGTTTTCTTGGACTCGCATGATACTATCGGATATTCATTGAGAATATTTCCAAGATTGCGAAGCCAATGACGGAGTTATTGAAGAAGGATACCAAATTTAAATGGACGGAAGAATGTGAGGCTAGTTTTCAGGAGTTAAAGAAACGTCTGACAAGGATTTCCAAGTGTATTGCGACGCCTCTCGCTTAAGGACTTGGAAGTGTGCTTATGCAGGACGGAAGAGTTGTTTCGTATGCCTCACGACAACTAAAACCACACGAATTGAATCATGCCATGCATGATTTGGAGTTAACATTTGTAGTGCATGCGCTCAAGACTTGGAGACATTACCTTATTGGAAACCGTTGTGATGTGTACAATCGATCATAAGAGTTTGAAGTACATTTTCACACAGAAGGAGCTGAACCTTAGGCAGAGGATATGGTTGGAGCTTATAAAGGATTATGACATGAAGCTTCACTATCATCCAGGCAAGGCCAATGTCGTAGCAGACACTTTGAGCCGGAAGAGTTATGCTAACTCCCTCGTAAGCACAGGATTGCCAAAGGAGTTAGCAGAGGATCTCAGGGAACTTTGATTGGAGATTGTTCCTAGAGGTTTTGTTGCAACAATGGAAGTTCAGTCTACATTGTTAGGAAACATTCGAGAAGCTCAGAAGGATGAGAAAGAGATTGCCGAGATAAAAGAGAGAATGAGCAAAGGAAAGGCCAAAGGTTTTTGTGAGGATGAGCACGACACCTTATGGTTTGAGGACCGTGTTTATGTTCCCAATAACACAGAGATCAGGAAGTTAATACTTCAGGAGGCTCATGACTCACCATACTCGATACACCCCGGAAACACCATGTGAGGCCCCCGATTCAATCATACACTAATCATACACACAAACGTGTATGATCAAGATCAGGGACTCATGGGAAGATATCACAACACAACTCTAAAAATAAAATAAGTCATACAAGCATCATAATACAAGCCAGGGGCCTCGAGGGCCCGAATGTTGGAGATATGCCCTAGAGACAATCATGTATGATGATATTTCCTATGTGTTTATGAACAAAGATAGTCCTTGGACATTATCAGTGATGTGTATCAGCAAGTATGTGACTTGTTTGTGGGACTATGCATTGTATGATGACTGTCCTAAAAGGTCCCTAGTCAAAAGGGTTGTGTGGACCTTGACCGACTAGGCGGCATATGACACGGTCGATGGCTCGGTCTCACTAGCCTTGGCGCATTGGATGCTAACCGGATAATATGGACTTGGAAAGGTCTGGTCGGATCCGACATAGTCGTATCCGAGTCGAGATAAGGTCTGAGTCGGACAGACCCAACTATGAGACGCAGCAATATGTCATCTATGAGTCTCTAGTACAACATACGTTCTATGTCCTAAGACACGAGTGACACATGTACTGCGGATGGTGACAGACTTGCTTTGGGCTGACCAAAGCGCTGCTCCGTGACTAGGTAGTTACAAAGGTAGGTTTCGGGTTTGTCCGGTCCCATCTGCGAGACACGGTCGAGCAAGATGGGATTGCCCCTCCGATCGAGAGATATACTCTGGGCCCCTCGTGTGATCGACCGGGAATAGCATGGCCATGCGACAAGGATTATGAGATAATCCGGATTGTGGTCGGTATCCTTTGGAACAAGAAAGAGGTCGGGTTAGCACAAGGATAGCGGTCTCGCCTTGAGCCCGACAACATATATCGTGCGGCAAAGGGAGCGAAGTGTGACACGTTATGCTGAGTTCGCCTAACCAGCTTCATCGTACGCTTGGTGGTCGGCACGCCTTGCTAGAGGCCGCTACCAACCGTCTGGTCGGAGGTGATCCGAGCTGTGACCAAGCCGACTTGAACCTAAGGGGTCGGCAGCTTAAGGGAAGGAACCTATGAGGTCGATTCGTGGACCTTTGGTGGATGTGATCCGAACTGGACTAGGAACGTGACCGAATAGACTTTGAGCTTTAGGGTCCGTGCGAGGCCCAAGTGTTGAGCCAGCGACGGACGCCTATATAAAGTGGAGGTGCGGCACACTCGGAGTTGATCGCTTGACGCTGCGACTAGGGTTTGCATGTGTTGCGAATAGCCACCTCCACTCGCCGCCGAGTGTGTGATCGGACCTAGCGATCCGCCGCCTGACGTTCCTCCCGCGCCGGATACCGTTAGAGGCGGTGCACTTGCGCCGCTCCGGCGAACTCGTACGTGGGATCGGACGACCGGCCGCTCGAGGGGTATCGAACGAGGAGGAGACGGTCCACGCAGACCCGCTGCCCCAACTCTTCTTCATTGCTGCACGCTTCTGGCGTCTAGTGGTAACGAACTGTGATCCATCTCCCGTAGCATGTTCCTGGATGTTCTGCGCATAGGAATTTTTAATTTGCAGTCGATGCACCCTACCGTAGAACCCAACATCGAATACAAGTGCTCGATCATAGAATTGAGCGGAAGCAACAATATCTGAGTACATACATAAGTTAAACAAGTTTGCCTTAAGAAGGCTAACACAAACTGGGATACAGATCGAAAGAGGCGCAGGCCTCCTGCACAGTATCCTCCTAAACTACTCTGGTCGTCATCGGTGACTGCTTTCGTAGTAATGAAGCACCTCCGGTGTAGTAGGAGTCATTGTCGACGGTGGCATCTGGCTCCTGGGATCCAGCATCTGGTTGTGACAACCAGGTAGAATGGAAAGGGGAAAAGAGGGAGAAAAGCAACCGTGAGTACTCATCCAAAGTACTCGCAAGCAAGGATCTACACTACATATGCATGGGTATCTGTGTAAAGGGGCAATATCGATGGACTAAACTGCAAAATGCCAGAATAAGAGGGGATAGCTAGTCCTGTCGAAGACTGCACTTCTGGCAGCCTCCATCTTGCAGCATGTAGAAGAGAGTAGATGGTAAGTTCACCAAGTAGCATCGCATAGCATAATCCTACCCGACGATCCTCTCCTCGTAGGCCTGTGAGAGAGCAATCACCGGGTTGTATCTGGCACTTGGAAGGGTTTGTTTTATTAAGTATCTGGTTCTATTTGTCATAAGGTCAGGGTACAACTCCAAGTCGTCATGTTACCGAAGATCACGGCTATTCGAATAAATAAACTTCCCTGCAGGGGTGCACCACATGACCCAACACGCTCGATCCCATTTGGCCGGACACACTTTCCTGGGTCATGCTCGGCCTCGGAAGATCAACACGTCGCAGCCCTACCTAGCCACAATAGAGAGGTGACGCCGGTCTAAATCCTATGGCGCGGGAAGTGCAGGCCCATCGCCCATTGCACTGTTGCATGTTGCGAGGCGGCCAGGAAGCAAACCTAGCCTAGTAGGCGTTCTAGTCCAATATGGCCTTGTGCTTTCGATCCGGCGTCATGAAGGCTTCAGCAGATACCACGACGCCGAGTGCCCATAACTGTTCCCGCGTAGTTGGTTAGTGCGTATAGGCAGTGGCCAAACTCAGATCAAATACCAAGATCTTGTTAAGCATGTTATTATGAAGTAACCGCGACCGCCGACCAGGGCCAGGCCCACCTCTCTCCTAGGTGGTCTCAACCTGCCCTGTCGCTACGCCACAAAAAATGTGATCGGGGCCGTCGGGAACCCACGCCCACCTCTACTGTGATGGAGCCACCTGCCCCTTCAGCCCCCATCTCCGAACAGTATCATAAGTAATGTAACAGTATAAAGTATATAGCATATGCCCGTGATCACCTCCCGAGAGATCACGGCCCAGTAGTATAGCATGGCAGACAGACAAGAATGTAGGGCCACTGATGGGATACTAGCATCCTATACTAAGCATTTAGGATTGCAGGTAAGGGTAACTACTGTAGCAACAATGACAGGCTATGCAGCAGAATAGGATTAATGGAAAGCAGTAACATGCTATGCAAGCATAGAGAGAAGAATAGGCGATATCTGGTGATCAGGGGGGGCTTGCCTGGTTGCTCTGGCAAGAATGGGTCGTCAATACCGTAGTTGTACTGGGTAGCAGCGGCATCGGTCTCGGTGTCTAACGAGAAAAGAGGGGGAAGGAACAATAAATATAATGCAAACATAAGCATGACGATGGATGACATGACAATGCGCGGTGTTAGGGGAGACCTGACACAAGGATAGGTGATACCGGCGAGGGGGGAAAACATCTGGGAAAGTATTCCCGGAGTTCCGCGTTTTCGGACAGACGGACCAGAGGGGGAAAGTCCCATGTTCGCTATGCTAGGTACGTGTGGCTTACAAACGGAATGCGTATTCGCATTCATCTCGTTGTTCTAAGCAACTTTCATATATAAAACTTTTTCATCCGAGTTACAGTTTATTTTCTATTAATTTTCAAAGATTTAAACAATTTCTGAAATTATTATTAATTCGAAAATAATTATTAAATGCTAGGTGCACCCAGCTCTGTGTACACAACAGTGTACACAGGGGATGACATGTGGGTCCAGGGGGGTCCTAGTTGACCAGTCAAAGTTCGACTAGTCAACAAGGTGTGGGCCCTCTTGTCATAGACTAGGTTTAGTTAATTAAATCTCGTTTCAACTAATCCAGTGATTATACTAATTAACCCAAGTTAATTAAGTTAATTAATTACCTAATTGATATTATTATTATTTTTATTTCGAAACCTCTTTTTTTACAAGGGACCGGGCCCCACGTGCAAGTGGCCTAGAGGCCACCCGGGCGTGCGGCGTCGAGCAGGCAGCGAACCCGCCCGAGCAGGCATGGCGAAGGCGCGCCCAGTCGCGGCCGGACGCTGAGATGGTTGAGGTGTGGCCGTGCCATGGCCCGGGAGCAGGTGTTGCGGGGAAGGGGACAGGCCGGCGCCCGGCATGGGCGGCGAGGTCAAGCGGAGGCCATGATCGGGCTCAATGAGCGGCGGCGATGAAGCGGGCGGCGCAGCGGCGAGAAGTGGGTGGCGCGAGTAGGGGACGAAAGCCAAGGTGAAAGCGGCGCAGCGCCGAAACCACGACAGCAGGTCGGGCGCGGGATGGCTGCGGGGATGCGGCGAGCTCGAGCGGAGGCGGCATTGGCCGGAGCAGCTGCGAAGCGCGGCGGTGAGTGGGCGGCGCGGGCACGCGATGAAGCAGAACTCCTGTGCGGCCACGACGGGGCTTCGGTCACGGCGACAACAGCAGCAACAACAGTGGGGTGAGGCCATGGCACATTGGCACGCGCGAAAAGAGCAGCAACGGGACGAGGACACGCATAGGCGGCCGGGAACGCGCTAGGGCGCGGCCGTGGTGCCGTTGGGAGGCCTACAAGGCGCAACCGGCGTGGGGTGAGCGCGAGCGTGCGCAGGCGCATGAGGGAGCAGACCTCCGAGCGCGGCCACGGGAGGTTGCGGGAGATGGCTACGTCGCCGAATCGTGGCGGAAAACAGTGGGGAATAGAGGAGGAGCTCACTGAGAGCCCAGGGATGAGCTCGGGGAAGCTGGGGCTAGTCGGGGCGGCGCGAACCGGCGTCAAGCAGTGCCAGCGACGGCCGGAGTAGGCGGGGCAATGGCGATGATGCAGAGCGGCCCAGTTTGAGTTGATGCTCGTAGTAGATGCAGCAGACGATGGTGGTCCTTCAGGTCATAATCCGGCGGCGCGAGGATCTCGGTGGCTACGGGGCAGCGAGGCAATGGCGGCGGCAGAGGTGGCCACGCGAGGGAGAGGAAGCAGCAGCGCGAGGAGGAGAGGGAAAAAGGTCCTAGGGCTGCTAGGGTTCAGGGGAGGGGCTTCTTATCCCCAGAGGAGTCGTGGGATGGCCTCCACGGCGCCACTGATGGCCCTGGCGGCCTGGATGGTCGCCGACCCCCTTTGGTGAACAGAGGAAGGGGGAGGCGCCTCGGATGGGCTGGGCCATCCATTAGGCTAGATGGGCCAAAGGTTTAGTAGTTTAGGTGATCTTCTTATTTTCATTTTTTGTGTTCTTTTCTTTTCTGTTTTCTTTTAGTTACACATTATTATTTTTGTTTAGTAAAATATAACAATAGCCCCTAAAATAATGTTCCAGAATAACCCACTGCCATAAAAAGTTTAGTCCCTAAATAGAATAGTTTAACATTTTATTAATTATAAAAGGCATTTCATTAATTGTTTAGCTAGTGTTTTATTCATTTTAAAGCATTTAAAGCTTTTATAAAAGTGGGGTTTCTTCACCACAATTAACTTTGCATTATTTGGCACAAGTCGAACATTTTAGTTTTAAAGTTTGAAAACTTTTGTTGTTTGCCTAAATTTCAAATTTGAATTTGTATCGTTTTGAACTAACACGAGATTAACAACAGTGACCATGGTGATGTGGCATCATTAACGCAGGATTACTTTGGTAATTATCCGGGCCTCACACACCAAGATGTATTTGGATTTGAAGGAACGAGTCAACCAGATTCTGGAGGATATGTAGAGAGCTTGTGCACTAGATTATGGATCTAGTTGGGATGACAATTTTCCCTACGCGGATTTATCATACAACAATAGTTATCAAGCCAGTTTGAAGATGGCACCGTTCGAAGCCCTGTATGGACGAAGGTGCAGAACACCGTTGATGTGGAATGAAGTTGGAGACCGCCAGTTGTTTTGACCGGATTTGATTAAGGAGTCTGAAGAGAAGGTTAATATGATTTGAGATAGACTGAAGGTAGCTCAGCCCAGGCAGAAGAGTTATGCAGATTCGAAACGCAAGGAAGTAACCTATGAAATTGGGGACAGAGCATATCTGTGAGTGTCACCTCTACGAGGACTAAAATGTTTTGGAGTTAAGGGAAAGTTAGCCCCGAGATTTGTAGGACCATACCGAATTTTGGAACGTATGGGAGAGGTTGCCTACAAGTTGGAGTTACCTGAAGGACTGTCAGGAGTTCATGATGTGTTTCATGTTTCACGATTGAAGAAGTGTCATCTTTGAGATGGCCGATATACCACTAAGAGATACAGTGCCCTTGGAAGCGATTCAGTTGGACAGTGATCTGACCTATGAGGAGAAGCCAGTCAGGATTCTTGAATTTGCCAGCCGAGTCACTCGCAGCAAGGTGTCGGGGAGGCTGATCGGACCCACGAACACCTATGGGACCGGGTCCCTTTTGGTTCGGAGGGGGGCGGAGATCGCACGAAGAGCGGATCGAGGCGAGGCACACGAGCAGTTTACCCAGCTTCGGAGCTCTCCGGAGAGTTAATACTCCTACTGCTGCTTGTCTGATGTATTGTGTTCTTGCTAAGGAGCGATGAGAGCTACAAAACCTAGCGTGAGTTCACTAGTCTCGAATGAGTCGAACCGGGCGAACCCCCTCTACGTTGTGCATGGGCCTCCTTTTATATGCTCAAGGGGTCTCCGACAGGTGGCAACGTAGATGAGGGTACAAATGTAAAAACAGTAGTTGGTACACCTACTTGTACAAAGGTATTAAAGGTGCAATATACCTAACTCGTGACGGCAAGGGACAAAGCATTAAATGCCCATCCCTGTTGCCTAAGCGATTACAACGAGGACCGTCAGAGCGCCACCGTTTGCCACGATGGTAGGCTTGTCGGTAGCCGCTTATCGCTGCTCCCCGCTGGCTGCACAGCCTCTTGACATGCGCTCATGGAATGGTCCCATGGCGACACGTTTGATGGATGAGCTGGAGCGGAGATGAAGAGAGGTTGCCTGCCGCGGCAAGTGCCTTGCCGCGGCTGAATCCTTGTCACGTCCGGAGGCTTGTCGTGCTCCGAGCCTTCCCGGCAAGCTCCTCTTGTCGGGGTCTTGTCTTCTGCGTGCCTTGAGTGGCCTTCCCGGCAAGCTCCTCTTGCCGGGGCCTTGTCTTCTTGGTCGAATACTTTGTTCTTGAATGGCTCCAAGGGAACCACGGAGGATCTTGGCGGTGACCAGGCAAGTCCTGCCGCGGGGTGCCCCCTTTCGCCGCCAACACACTCAACGCCATCGACCTCCTCCACCGCCTCCGCCATGGCTCCGAAAGCCGACAAGAGGAAAGGCGTGAAGTCGGCCGAGGCGCAGCGGCTCGCGGCGCTGCGCAAGGAGCGGGCCATCTTCTCCCCCCAGCTCGACGCAAAGGAGTTGAGGGAGGGCTTCTACCTCTTCTGGTCGACGGAGACGCGTGCGCATCCGCGCATGAAGGTACTCCCCGCCACCGCGTCGGAATTAGCCCCAACTGGGTATCCTTTCTTTGCCCTTTTCTTCTATTGCGGGCTCTACCCGCCCTTTTCCGAATTCTTTTGCGACATTATGAACACATACGGGTTCCGCCTCCTTGATTTCACCCCTAATGCCATTCTGACCATGGCAGTTTTCTCACACCTTTGCGAAAACTTTGTCGGGATCCACCCCAACGTAGCCCTCTTCCGCCACTTCTTCATGCCCCGTGTTGAGAGAGGGGAGCCGCTTGCCGGAGGGATTGCTTGGGTCTCCAGGGTCGGCAAGAAGGAGGCCTATCTGGAAGGAGAGTTCTGCAGCAAGTGGGAGGAGTGGAGAGCCAACTGGTGTTGGATCGTAGAGGAGAACCCGCAGCCCTTCACTGCCGTGCGCCAAACCCCAATAGTGCACGGCAACGATTGGATCAACTTGGCGCCGGAGGATGCTAGGTTGAAGATAGCTGTGACCCGGATTTTGCGCCTCAGGCTTGCCGGACTCACTGTAGGCGCAGTTGGCGCAGATTTCCTTCGCCGCATCGCTCCCTTGCAGGAGAGGAGGAGGCCTGCTTGGGAGTTCCAAAATGCGGCAGACATCATGAGGCTGCGCCCGGGTCTCAATTGGAATTTCACCGTCTTGGAGCTGGATGCGATGTTGCTAGAGCTGTTCAAGAATGACCCCGATCACCCCGAGTGGTTTAGGTTGCCGAGGGGGTTCGTCCCATTGTGCAACAATTCTGCGCTCGACCGCATCCGCGCCATGATGCTGTTGTGCGATTCCCATGGGATCGTTCCAACCTGGCAAGAGCCTTCCGACGACGTCGTGCAGCAGTTCTTCGACAGCCTAGAAGAAGGGCCGATCCGCTCCGACGAGCAGAAGAGGCTCACCCGTGACACCACCGACGAAGAGATGGCGCGACGCCATACAAGGTTGCAGGAGGCGGCAGCTGCCGCTACCGGGCGTCTTCGGGTACACCGTGGAGGAGGCAGACGCAGCAAAGGCGGCAAGCCTTGCCGGCGAAGGAGCTTCGCCCGGTGAGGAAGAGCTTGCCGAGCCCGAGGCGAGTCGAGCGGACCAGCCGAGGGCGCTTCTTCCCCACCACCCAACAAGCTTGCCGCAAACGGAGCCCCCGGCTCCGCTTAAAGAGGCGTCTCCGCAAGGCCGGAGACAAGACGGGCGGCAGATGGGGCCACGGCCGCCGCTTGGCAGCAGCTCTCTCTGCGACAGCGATGTTGCCGCGGGAGCACCCCACGCTGCTGCGACAACTGGGGCTGAATCCTCCCAGGCCACCGCCGACGCCTCCGCCAAGCGGCCAAGAGAGCCCACTCCTCCGCCTCGTCGCACTGGAGGCGAGCCGGAGTTTGACTTCTCCGCGCTTAGCTCCGAGGAGGAAGAAGAAGAGTTAGCTTCAATATTGTGCTTGTATTTCTTCAATTTTGTTGCTTTATCTTGAATCTGATTTGCTTCGTTCTGAACTCTTTCCTTTCCAGGACGCTAGCCCAGAGAGCGTCGAAGAGAGCCAAGACCCCGGTGGTCGTCGTTGAGGACGATCCACCCGTGGCAACAGGAGGCGCGTCTGAGACCCCCTTGCCGGATCCGGCAACCCTTCTCGAGCAGCCCCAAGACAGCCCCTGTGGTAAGTATGCGGTTTTCTCCTTCTTGTTAGGTGTGCATGGGTGCTCCTTCTTCATTGATATCATTTGTTGGCTTGTGTAGGAGCAGAGCAGCCTCATCAGGAGGGCCCGGAAGCCGCCCCCGAGATTCTATCTGCTGCGACTACGCCGCCAAGGGAGGATTCTCCGGCAAGGGAGCGTCCTCCGACAAGGGAGGCTACTCTGGCAAGGGACAGCACAGTGATCCTCCGGTGGTCGAGACCATGGCTGCAGATCCCATTGCGGGTAATCCTCTTCTTGCGAAAAATTTCCCTTGGGCTTGTTTTCTTCTGTTTCTCTTTTTGAACATTTGCTTGACTGTTCTTTCTTTGTCCGCCACAGAGCCGATGGAGACTGAGGTCGCTGGCGAGGAGGGCGCGCGCGGCAACACTGACGAAGCCGCTGTCGCGGAAGAAGAGGCCGGCGCTGACGAGCCTGCCGGCGAGGAGGCCACCGAGGCTGCCGCCGCAGAAGCTGGCGAGGGGTCTGGCGATCACCGACGGCCTGGGCCGCAGGAGCGCCAGCGCTACACCGACCGCCGACTCCCGCCGCTCTGCAGCTGCCAGCTCCGAGGAGCCCGCCCGGCGCCTACTTGAAGGCCGGCGTGGCGTCTTCATCAAACTCCACAGGAGTCGAGCTCAGGCGCGGTCGAAGGAGAGACCTTCGATGGCGAGCTGCTCGCCTCATTGGCCGACGCTGTGGACGCGCCAAGCAGCAGTAGCGGCGAAGTCTGAGGAGGAGCAGTTGAAGAAGCTGCTTTGTCGCTCTACCGCGCCGGCAAGCCAAGTTGGAGTCCCGGGAAGCACTTGTCGCGAGGGCAGGAGCAGATATGGAGAAGCGCAGAAGAGCTCCGAGCGCCAACCAAGAAGCTCTCCGGGCGTAGCGGAAGAGCGGGCGCTACTGTTGAAGAGCGCACGGCCTTCATCCTCGAGAAGGCCGCAGCTGAGGAGGGGCAGCGGCTTGCCGCCGAGAAGCTGTCCGCACAGGAAAGCGAGTTGGCGCAGCGGAAGGTCAACCTGGACAGCCACGAGGAAGAGCTTGTCGCGCGCGAGGAGTCACTTGGCGGGGCGCTTAAGGAAGCGAAGGATGCTGCTGCAGCCGCCGAGGCCGCCAAGGAAGAGTTGAAGACGAAGGTGGCGCAGCTGGAGGCGATCTCCGGAAGAGCGGCGAGCTTGCAGCGCTCAAGCACTGGCGCGAGAAGGGCGCCTACACTCTTGGCGAGCTGCAGGGCCGTCTCGCTGATAGGAGCAAGGAGCTCGGCGCCGCCAAGGATTCCAAGGTAGATCTTGGTGGTGACCACTCGACGCAGTTGGGCGGCGCCAAGGAGCGGGAGGTGGGCCTGTTGGAGACGATCAAGGCCAAAGAGGAGCTGCTGGCGGATGTTGCCACCAGGCGCCTTGAGGGAGAGTGTGGAGCATTGGACCGCAGGTCTTGTGGATGCTACTGCCGCCATCCACAGCGAGCTGATGGAGCTGGGGATGGTGGATCTTGCATACTCCTCCGACGAGCACCTCCAACCCAGCGCCAAGCTTAGCTTATTCTTCAAGGGCGTGTTGACGGGCCTCCAGCGACTCCGGGAAGAGGTCCCAAAGTAGCTGGCCGAGGAGTCGTGCCAGATCTGTGCAGGAGCCCTCGAGAAGGTGTTGATGAAGGTGGCCTTCCGCAACCCAGGCCTCAATCTCAACGGCGTCCTCAGATCCTTGCCGCCAGATGCTAACGTGGAGGCGCTCAAAGCCCTTGTCGCACCCATTGTGGACAAGGTGAACAAGATCAAGCGGATTGATGGCGACCGCGTAGACTAGGCCGCCAATTTTATCTTTCCCTTGTCGCTGCTGATCATGTTTAGAACAATTTATTAGATCTGCGACAAGCTTATTTTGTAATATAACTCTATCTTAGGCGATGATTGCAATGTTATTTCCTCTACTTGATTCCTTCCTTTGTACGTTTCTGCCCTCGCATTTAGGGAACTTGTCGGTTACGCGCACCTTTGTCATGTTGAGTGCGAACGTCAACTTCTTTGGCGGCGCCGCCTCCGACAAGCAACCTTGTCGCGACTAGCTGCAGCCCACTTAAGTTGTTGAGCGGACTCGAAACAAAGTAAAGGCGCGATTAGCCGCGAGTTGGTTCCTCTGCGCACAGGTTTTCCATACAAAGTACTATCATTCGAGGAAGATAATTTAAAAATTTAAAAACTGATTGCTCAAACTTTGGCAACTTAGCTTTTCTGTCGTTTGCTTCCGATAAAGGCGAAACTTCCTCGAGCGATGCTTGGTCCATAGTATTATCTTCTCCTTCCCCCCTGGTTAACTTGTGCGCGAGGGAGCCTTCCTTTCTTTGAGAAAAGAGAAAGAAGGGAAAACAAAGTTATGGAGCCCAGCGGCTCGGTATTGCTTACCGGGTGTGGGTGTTGCACAAAGTGTTAGCAAAAACATGCAATAAAATGATGAAAGCATGAATTTGACAAGTTGTGCGCAACACATGAGCTTCTTGATGCACGAAGTCTGCGCCCGGCTTTGTACAAAGGATTACATGCAACAGCGGCAAGACTTGTACAAAAGGTGGTTGCGGAACAGGTTCCGACAACCGCTCTATGGGTAAAACTTACGAAGATGCTCAATGTTCGGGAGTTGCTCACCGGAATGCCATCTTCGGTCTCAAGGCGGACAGCGCCAGGCCTAGTGACTCGTTTCACCCGACAAGGACCTTCCCACTTCGGCGTCAACTTGTTTGAATTCTTGGCGGACTGAACGCGCCGAAGAACAAAGCTGCCTTCCTCGAGGCTTCTGGCACTAACTTTGCGGCTATGGTAGCGACGCAAAGCTTGCTGGTGGCAAGCAGCTAAATGACAATGGCTCCTGAAGACGATCTTCCTCAAGGAGCGGTAGCGTCATCTTGTCGCAGCTGCTCTTGCTCAAGCTCATCATAAGCGAGCACTCGAGGCGATCCGTATCTGAGTTCCGTGGGGAGAAGCGCCTGCTGCTCCATAGACTAGAGCGAAGGTGTGCGGCGATTGGTTCGATTTGGCGTCGTCTGATCGACCAAAGAACCACCGGCAGCTCCTCGATCCATTTCTTCCGCACTTGTGCAGCACAGCCGAAAGTTACGGTCTTGAGCCCACGCAGCACTTCAGCATTTGCCCTCTCGCTTGACCGTTGCTTCTCGGATGAGCAAGCGAAGCAAAGCAGACCTTGGCACCAAGATCTTGGACGTCTTGCATGAAGGTGCGACTCGTAAATTGTGTGCCGTTGTCGGTGATGATCCTGTTAGGGATTCGAAAGCGGCAAACAATCGACTGAAGAACTTGATTTGTTGTCTTGTCACCTTCCTCACTGCTTCCACTTCCGCCACTTTGTGAACTTGTCGATGTAGCGTACAAGTACTCAAAGCCCCAAACGGCTTCGGGGAAGGGGCCGAGGATGTCGAGCCCCGGACCGAGAATGGCGGGATAAAGGGATCGTCTGGAGAGCTTGAGCTGGCTGGTGTATCTGTTTGGAATGGAACCGCACGCTTCACACTTGGTTACTTGTGCGATTGCATCTGGAGGCTGTCGGCGGAAGAAACCTTGCCGGAAAGCTTTGTTGGCAAGTGCTCTTGTGCCAATGTGGTGACCACATATGCCTCCATGTATCTCCGCCAACATCTTTTGTCCATCTTCCCGGCAAATACACTTCAATTTCACAACGTTGAGTCTTCTTCTGTACAGTGTGCTATCGACAAACTGGTACATACTTGACTGCCGGGCTACTCTTTCAGCTTCTTCTTGCTCTTTGGGAAGTTCTCCTGTCTGAAGGAAATGGACAATCTGTTGCGCCCATGCTGGAGCTTGCGGCTCGACAACAAAGACTAAAGGCACATCTGCTGCTGTGGGAACATCAGCTTCTACGGCAAGAACCTGCGGTTCGGCCGGAGCTTGATGTTCCCCGGCAAGCTTGCCGAACAAAACTTGTCGGGGCGTGCGCTTCAACGAAACAAACCACAGGGCTTGTCGGGAGCGCCCCTCAGCTCTGTTGGTGTCGATCTTCGGGACCTTCTTGGCGGCGGCTTCGGGAAGCTCTGCCGGAAAGTAGTCACCAGAGATCAACTTCATCTTCTTGTTCTGCCCTGTTGATGGTGTTACGGTTTGTTGAGTTAGCTTGAGCACAAAAATCCCTGGTTCCACAGGCAACTTAAGTGCAGCGCACTTTGGCGAACCATCGGCAATATCATTACGAGCTCTTGGAACATGTTCCATTTGTAGGCCGTCAAAGTGTTCTTCTAGCTTCCTCACTTCATCAACGTAGGCTTCCATCAATGGAGTCGATAATCTTTGTTCACTTGGCGGGGCGACAAGCTGCGAGTCACCCCTGACAATAAGCTTCTTGATCCCAAGGTCCACTGCGATCCTGAGACCGGCATGCAAACCTTCATACTCTGCAGTATTGTTTGTTGCTTGCTCCTTGGAAAGTGCATCTGGACTACGTACTTGAGGTGCTCTCCGGTGGGTGCGCCAAAGATGTCGGGGAGGCTGATCGGACCCACGAACACCAGGCCCCTTCTGGTTCGGAGGGGGCCGAGATCGCACGAAGAGTGGATCGAGGCGAGGCACACGAGCAGTTTACCCAGCTTCGGAGCTCTCCGGAGAGATAATACTCCTACTACTGCTTGTCTGATGTATTGTGTTCTTGCTAAGGAGCGATGAGAGCTACAAAACCTAGCGTGAGTGTCTCTGGTCTCGAATGAGTCGAACCGGGCGAACCCCCTCTACGTTGCGCATGGGCCTCCTTTTATATGCTCAAGGGATCTCCGACAGGTGGCAACGTAGATGAGGGTACAAATGTAAAAACAGTAGTTGGTACACCTACTTGTACAGTGTACAGTGCAATATATCTAACTCTGATGGCAAGGGACAAAAGCATTAAATGCCCGTCCCTGTCGCCTAAACAATGCAACAGGGACCGTCAGGAGCGCCACCGTTTGCCACGATGGTAGGCTTGTCAGCGCCGCTTATCGCTGCTCCCCGCTGGCTGCACAGCCTCTTGACCTGTAGCGCATGGAATGGTGCCATGGAGACACGTTTGATGGATGAGCTGGAGCGGAGATGAAGAGAGGTTACTGCGCGGCAAGTGCCTTGCAGCGGCTGAATCCTGTCGCGTCCAGGAGGCTTGTCGCGCTCGAGCCTTCCGGCAAGCTCCTCTTGCCGGGGTCTTGTCTTCTGCGTGCCTTGAGTGGCCTTCCCGGCAAGCTCCTCTTGCCGGGGCCTTGTCTTCTTGGTCGAATACTTTGTTCTTGAATGGCTCCAAGGGAACCACAGAGGATCTTGGCGGTGACCAGGCAAGTCCTGCCTCGGGGTGCTGCAACTGTCCGTGCACGAGTTCGGGATACTAGGGTACCCCTACTCTAGTACACCGACACAAGGTTATCAACTTTTGAAAAGTTCAGTGGAGCCACCATACCGAGGATGAAGCCACCTGGGAACGAGAGGATGATCTTCGCAAAGACCACCCACACCTATTTTCTAGCCAACCCGAATCTCGAGGACGAGATTCATCTTAAGGGGGTAGATTTGTAACATCCCAGCTTTTCAATTTGGAATGTTATACATAGATCATTCATGCATATCATATTTTATTGCATATTCGTTTTGCGATCCTCGAAATTCTAGGCAACTAAAGGACCCTCGGAGAGAGTTGGCGATTTCACTGTTTTCATATTCGAATTTTATAAAATATCGAAACGAGGATCAATTTGTTTTTTTACTTTTCTCTCCGAAAATATTTCATATAAAAAAAATATGAGAGGGGATAATATAACTTCCCCAAAAACAACGAAATATTGGAGGAAAAATATTTAAAAAAACAAATAAATATTTTATTTGGGATTTTATTGCCATTTTATTTGCATAGGAAAAATATGCGTTTTTTAAAATTGCATTTTAGGCCCATATAAATGTTCACCTTGTCCGGTAGATTTTTAGAGGACAGGGACAATTTATTTAGATATTTTTGGCATCCGTTTAGTAGTTATTTTCGGTGTTTTTCTGCGCGGAATTTATTTAAACAAAATTCACGCCCGGGATCAGGCCGAGGCCAGGTTGGCCCGACCTCGCCGACCCGCCCCTCGCCCGACCGACTCGGCCGAGTCCGGCGGCCTGCGCGCCCGCCGCCCGAGTCCGGGAGGACTCCTCCTCCGGCCCCTTGCCCAAGCCGCCTCGCCCGGCCCTTTAAAGGACGAGCCGGCCCCGCGTCGACCCCACACCACCGCCGCCGCCAAAGAACGCCGCCGCAACGCCGCCGCCACTGCAGCCCGCCGCCCCGTGCCGCCGTCGCCGACTTCACCGGAGCCGCCGCCGTTTTTTTCCCTCGTTGGTTTATTTCGGTAAACCCTAGATCTAGATCCGTTTTTTTAATTCCGGTTTATTCTTTTAGAACGGTTTTTCCCCTCGGTTTATTTATTTAGCGAACGCCTGTTCGTTCGTTCATTTTAACGAACGGTTTTCACCCGTTACCCGCAGACAGCGAACGTTCGTTCGTTAGCCTATTCGTTAGTTTTTCTTTTTCTCAGATTTTTCGCGATTATTCTCGACCGTGATTTATGATCCAATTTTCGTTTTAGTTTAATGTTTTGCTCGTTTGTCGGAATCAGGCGATTCAAGCGCTTACATCTTCGTCTCAAAGCCCTCTTTCTTTTAACCAACTTGAACAAGATTTTCGTACTGTAAAATTTGAGTTTAGTCCAGATTAGTAAATGAATCTTGTTTCTTTCGTAGTTTGAGTTTTGTTGCTCCATTTGATTTGATTCTTTTTGCAAAACGGAGTTCTTAAGTTGAACTTTCTGGTTAGATCTTCTTATTTGAGTTTTACCCGTGCATCTTTGCTTGATTGTGTCACAACCCTAGTTCTGGTATGACATAGACTAGCTAGTCATGTGTGCATCATGTTTAAATTCCATTTAAATTTGAAATGAGGATTTGTGAAACCCTCAGAATCATTTCTGGAAATGACCCAGATAAAAATTGCTCCAAAAAGATCCAAGAAAATGTTCATGTTGCTTTCTGAAAATATTGGTAGAGATAAAATCAAACCAATATTTTTATGAGCTCTTATGTATTTATTTTGGGCATTTGGAATTAATGCTTAACTATTTTCATTGGATATATATATATGTGTTATATATATAATATATGTCCAAAAATTATGCCATTTGTTCAGGAGCTCTGGAATAATATAACTAGCTCCTATAAAAATTGGCATAAGAAAATAAAATGATTTAGTTTTTTATTAAATCAAAACAAATGTCAGAAAATAGAAAAGTTAAACAAAAAAAGGAAAAAGCTTACAGGCCGACTTACTGCGGCCAGCTCTGTCTTGGCCCAGCATGCTTGACCTGGCGGCTGGCCAGCCCAGCCCACCTGTCCCCCCTCCCCTGTCGTCCTCCTCCCGCCAGGAGGACGGGCGCGTGCCCGACGCGTGCACCGCCGCGTCGCGCCACCTCCTCCCTCCCTGCCTGCCTGTCCCTCCGCCGATGCATCTGGACGATGCCACGCGCCGCCCGGACCCGCTCACTCTCCCCAGTCCTCTCCTCTCCTCTCCCTAGCTCTCTCTCTCTCACGGCCGAGCGCCACCGTCGCCACCGGCCACCATTGGCATAGCCACCCCTCCCCCTCGCTTCTCCGACACGCGCAGGAGCTCCGCCTCCTCGTTCTGAAGCTCTCCGCCGAGCCACACAAGCCGGAGCGCCCTGGAACGTCGTCAACATCGTCATCTTCGACCCAAGGCCACCGAGATCGTCGGCGACCTTACGTCGTCACCAGCCCCTCCCCGAGCTCGCCGACCGCCTCGTCCGAACCGCCATGAGCTTCTACGCCGTCCCCCTCTCTCTTTTCCTTCGCTCTCGCACCGTAGCTCCCGTTCTCCACCATGGCCGAAGCTCGCCTCCGCTCGAGCTTGCCGCCGGCGTGGCCACCGTCACCTAGAGCTGCAGCCGAGCGCGCCGCCGTGCTTAGCACGTTCCCAGGAGTCTACCGCGACCACCGTGGCTCCTGCCGCTCCCTGCAACGTCGATTCGTTCGACGCCCGAACGCCGGCCGCCGCACTTGCCATCACCGCCGTCGATTTAGGCCACCTCCGGCGAAGCTGAGGGCACCACCCAACGCGCGCGAGCTCCAGCTACTCGTGGATGGGCTCCGCCGTTGGTTTGGTCGCCGGAGAAGCAATCCCGAGCACCACCGCCGCGCATGACCTCGCCGGTGACCAGTCGTCGGTAGGTTTGACCCCAGTTGACCGGGGGTTTGACTCCCATGACTTACTTACGTGGGCCCATGCCCCTAATTAATCTAGATTTAGGATTAAGTTAGTGCTAACTAACCCTGTTAATTAGCCTAGAAACTGACGTGCGAGACCCACAGGTCAGGGTTGACCTGGACCGTCGCCTTTGACCTGCTGATGTCACACTGACGTCAGGCTGACGTAGTAACTCTTTTTCTGGATTTATTCTTTTCAGGAAATTCCATAAAATAGCCAAAATTTCTAAAAATCATAGAAATTAATCTGTAACTCCAAATGAAATAAGTTATATATGAAAAATGATCAGAAAAATCCAATCTCTCCATCTGTACCATTTTCATGCATGTTTAAACAACTTATACGTGCTGGTCAGGTCAAATCAATTAAATGGTATTTGAATTTCACATATGAAGTTTGAATTTGAACCTAGGGTTCAAACCAACTCCATTTAACATGCTGCTAGTTGCATTAGCTCAAAACACATTCATATTGCCATGTCACATTCATGCATCATATTTTGCATTGCATTAATTGCGTTCTTCCTTGTTTGCCAGTGTTTGCCCCCTCTCAGTAGACGACGTACCGACGATGAGTTCGATGACACCGATGAAGAACTATATTATCTTTAGAAGTGCCAGGCAAGCAAAACCCCCTTGTTCATTCCGATATAATCCCACTCTCTCGCTCCTGCTCTCTTTTCCTGGAGTAGGACAACAACGATTCATGTGTGACTAGTTGCGGTCGCTGAGCCCCTTTATCCTCTGCATGACATGTCATTCATGATAAATAGATGAAACCCACTAGCATGAGTAGGAGTTGTTTGAGCCCTGTTGTGCCTACTCATTCATGCTTGTTTGTCATGCCTGCATGCTTAGAGTTGAGTCAGTCTGATTCATCGGGGATGAATCGGAGGTGTGTAAACATGTCCTCTTGTTGAGAGCTAAGTGTGTGAACACGATTTGGTAAAGGTAGCGGCGAGAGGCCATGTAGGAGTACATGGTGGGTTGTCTCATTGGAACCGTCCTCGGGGCGGGAGTTACGTGTTTGTGGTCCATGAACAGTTACTACTACACATTGGGTTCCGGTAACTCGACCCCTCTCGACTTATTAATCAACATGATCTCTGTCCAGGAGTTTTTTTTTTGAGGAACCGGGACAATGGGAGAGTCTCCCACTGTCATATATATTATATTATATGATGTACAAAATTACAAGGCTGCAATTACAGCATGTACATCTTCCACTACATTTTGTAGTGGATTAGAGAATAACTAAGAAGGTAGAACTAATCAGTAGGTAGGGAGTCTAAAAGTAGGAAGATAAACTCTTTCTTATTATCTTTAACCCTATATTGAAGGAGACTAAAGTCCTCCTTGAATCTGCCCTTGACCAAGAGTGATAGGATGGGTTTATATCTCTGAAAAAGTTTATTGTTCGTTTCTTTCCAAATGCTCCAGGATGCTTGAAGGATGATCTCCATGAACAAAGGCCTGCCCCAATTGATTTTAGCTTGTTCTAACCAGGACAGTCTAGTGGCCTGATCACCAGGGTCTAGCCCAAAGGTTGCCCAGCAGGTTCTGCTAAATGGGCAAGTGAGGATCATGTGGTCAATGTCTTCTTCTTTTTGGCCAGAAAGCAGGCAGTTGAGGCTAGTAACAATGTTATAATGCCTTCTCTTCAGCATGTTACGGGTGTTCAACCTATCAGATAGCATGAGCCACCCAAAGACCTTGATTTTAGCAGTAACCCTAGATTTCCATAGCCAGTTGTATGTTTTGTGGGCCTTCATATCCCTAAAGTAAAATTCGTAATATTTGCTGGTCGAAAATTCTCTTCCTTTCCAAGGGTAAGTCCAGCTATCATTTGCATTCTGGCTGTTTTCTAGCGTAATGTCTGTCACCAAGTTTTGTAAATCTCTGTCCAGGAGTTGGAACTATTTTTTGGTGTTTGTAGGTAGTGTTAGTAGTCTACCAAGTGGCACCCAGTACAGGTGGGCTTGGGACAGACTAGGCACCGTGGCATGGTGTACCAAGCGTAGAACCACCCGTCGAGGTGGGCTTGGGAACCCTGCACACATCGTTTGGGGCCGTGAGCGACACCTCGGCCGGATCTCCTTGCGGATGGAACCCGAGTAGGCGATAAACCTGGACTAGAGACTTGTGTGGTTAGTCAGGTCATGGACGACTACCTCGCAAGCCTTCCGCTTGAAGGTTGACGAGAAACACGAGGAGTACAAGGCGCTAACTGGCGAGAGTGTGTGTGAAGAAGAACACCTGCAGGGTTAATATGATCTATTGAATAGCCGTGTCCATGATAAGGACTTCTGGGTTGCTGTGACGGTTCATAGACAAGTGAAAGTGGATACTCTAAAATACGCAAGATAAGCGTGATTGCCATGGATGGCGTTCTCGTAGGGAGACGGAAGCGGATCCATAGTGGTGTATTGATATGGTGAATATGTGGACTCATGTGCGCCACCTCAAAAGAGTTACTTGCGATGCGTAGTTCGGGATAGCCACCGAGTCAAAGCTGGCTTGCCGCGGTTAAACTCCACCACCCCTTTGTTGATAATGATGCATACATAGCTAGTTACGATGTAAGTCTTCTTTGGGTACATTTGTACTCACGTTTGCCTATTTTATGTTTTGCGAGAGATGTCGGTCTTGCTAGTAGTTCCGTGTGGACTTGACGTTTAGCTTGTTACCTCAGCTACGATCTTGTGCCCTCGGCAGGATCTGGTAGATAGTCAGGCTTCTCAGCCTTTTTCATTTATAGTTGTCTGTACTCAAACATGTTAAGCTTCCGCATGTGCTTGTTGCTTGTATGCTCTATATGTTGGGTCATGAGACCCATGTTTGTAATATCTCGCTCCTCGGAGCCAAATGAATAAATACTTGAGTCGTAGAGTTATGTTGTGATGCCATGTTGTATTTACACATATCGAACATATTGTGTGTATGTTTGAAATGCTTGGTATGTGTGGGATCCGACAATCTAGTTGTTTATCCTTGGCAGCCTCTCTTATGGGGAAATGTAGTCTAGTGCTTCCTTGAGCCATAGTAGTCCGCTACAGCCGGTTCATTAGAGTCACCGCTAGCCCAGCACTACTGCTTTCAGACGCTTGGCTGGCCGACATGTGTTTCACCGTTCCAGTGTCTGCCCTTCGGGGAAATGTCACAGCGTGACATCCGAGTCTGCCTAGCTCGCTACAGCCCGGGTTCCTGAGTCCTCATTAGCCAGTGGTACAGCCCGGATTCACAGCTGGCGACCGACATGCTCGAAGTTGATTCATGTATGCCTGTCCCCATGGGTTAGTGCCGCTTTGGGTTCACGACTAGCCATGTCGGCTCGGGTTCTCTGTCATATGTATGCTAGCGATACTATCATATACGTGGGCCAAAAGGCGCAAACGGTCCCGGGCCATGGTAAGGCGACACCAATGGGAATACCGTGCGTGAGGCCGCAAAGTGATATGAGGTGTTACCGGCTTGATCAATGTGACTTGGAATCGGGGTCCTGACAGCTTTGGTATCAGAGCCTGACTGCCTGTAGGTTTACCAAGCCAAACTGGTCGAAGTTGTGTCTAGAAATGCTTTAGTTATGTAAGGGAATTGATTGTGGAAGGGAATGTAAGGCTCTTTTTACTCCTTTAACCTATGGCCTTCTGATCTGAGTCATCCTCTTCTCTTCTACGGGGATTAAGAACTAGGCTTCTCATCTTTCTATCAGGATGACGTGTTACTAATCCATAGACTCATATGATTGATGGTTTCAAGCTTCATTTCAGTTCCTACTACTTCCGTATGTTAACTGTTGATCTCGAACCCTTGATATTGTGCTTCTTAGTGGTTATGCCACCATTTTTGTAGCATGTCTCAAATCTTTTCTGAGCAATTACAGCCGTTATGATGTCCGAGTCATCCCAGATTTCTAAATAGTCTGATGCATTTGCAAATCCCTTCTCTCCATTTCTAATGTTCATTTGGGCCAGATTAATCACACAAATTAGTATGTTGAGGTACTCCGCTGCCTCGACATATATGTTGGAGTTATTATTATGACCCTAGGTGTTTTAGGGAGTCACCTAGTAAACTAGCCATGTTTTGTGTTTTCCGTGTGGTGATTCTAGCCGTCATTCCCGAAAGCATCCCGTGATGCTACCTAGTAGTAGGTATTCTACTCCGGGGTTTTGAACCCAAAAATTCACCCTTCTTACCTCATGTTGATAGTGTTGATCGTACCTTTAGGTTATTAGTAACTTTTGTGATAGTCCTCGAGGTCCGTGGTATTCCCTTCTTCCAAATACCATGACCCATTTTGGCAGAAGTTCTCTTGAACCGAAAGATCACAACAAGAGTGCTCTCAATGAGTTTCCTATCCTATGTTGTGATTACGCGGTTCTACCTTTCTACATGAGTTATCTGGAAGAAACCTGTTGAACTTGGTTCGTCATACTAATCCATGCATCCACAACTCAAAAGTTATATGTTCCTTTGAGTTGTCCCCCTTCAGTTGTATTCCGACCTTCGTCTATCAATTGATAGTCAGGAGTAATTGTGCATCCGTGTTATCGATGACTAGTATTCTTGTGGTCCGTCAAGCCATTCTATTCCGGAATGGCTAGGAGAAACAAACTCCAGTACCTCATCCATATAATAGGATTGGGTCAAAGTAGTTGTATTCCGCAGGTCAAAATGCCAATCCAGCTTTTGATTATGTTCCACCCTGAAGTATGGCCCTCTTTATGTCAAGAATATCATAGGAATTGCACAAACTCCTATGAACCCTTGACGTAGTGATACTTCTCACCATCATTATTCATTCCTTGGTTCCGTGTTGTTGTAACCGGAATGCTGACAAGTGAATTGTGGTGTGTGAAAACGATACGCCTAGCAACCCCCTTGCTTGGTAGTTAATGGACAATATTCTCATTCTTAGCGCGTTGGTTATTAAATCATCATCCTAAGATTGATCATGCTACCTAGTCCTTATTTCTGGTGCACACTTCGATCAATGAGTTAGGATTGTGCCAATCCCTTGCTTATTTGATCATATCGTCTTGCCTTGAAAAGCAAGATTGTTCTCGAGCTTAGTAACATATCGGTGGGTCGTGATTTTCCGAATATCTTCTCGGAAGTATTACCAGGTTGTCCCCTGACTGCTATGTTGAGCTCGTGATCAAGTTGGTTTCTTGTGAACCACCCTTTCTCCAAGAATCTGTGTTGGATACCCCTGAGCCAGTTGGTTGAGCTAAACAACAACTTGGAGAGTTGGAAGATAAAAGCTTGTCCGACTTAGTTCATCACTAAGGGATATCCTTGAGTGTGCGTGTGTGCTGAAGAAAGATGATATCTTCATCTATTGTTCCTCGTGATCGGTTGTTGAATCTATTGTCTCGTCCAAACCTTGACTTGAGTATGGGCTATAGTCAAGTCAAATCAGAACCAGCGATGTTCGTAGTGTTGTGTTACTCGTGGTTGATCCCTCGAGCATACACCATTACATATTTTGGTCTGACCAATACTATCACATTGTTCACATGATGGTGGAAGTCCAGTGATATGGAAATTCCGATGAGTTACTGTTGAGCCCATCAGCAGCATTTTGTCTCCCCCATGATTCATGTTGAACATCAAGTTAGTGTTGGAAACTTTTGTAAGCAATGCCTTCATGTTCCGTTCATGAATCTTACGCTTGGATGCAAGAAGTGACTTCCTCGAATTCATGTGCATTTGGTGCAAGTTGCCGCCGTGAGTTCGAGAAAGGTTGTTTTTGTTTCCGCTGGTACCATTCCAAGTCAGTCATGCATGTGCGAAGTATTATATGGTCTGATAGACTGATCATCTTCATTCCATATGAATTTCCTAGCACACCAAGCCACTAACTGATTTTTTCAAGGAGAATAAGTTCCTTCTTAAGAGCATGCCTTATGCAAGGACTTACGTTATCCACGATGATGGTTCCCCACCTGAACTTCGGTAGTGTTTTGTTGTAAGACTACCATGTGGTCATGCTTATGCAGGACAGCGTGTTCACATGTGTTTAGCGAACCAGCTCATGTTTTGGAGCTTGCTATCGTTGTTCATCTCCGAAGAATCTCGCTACGTCATCTCGTCGTCTTGTGTTGCAACGTTTCTTTTTCAGACATGTAAGTCTGAAGTATCCTGTTTCTAACCAGGTCTGAATCTCAGGCAGATATGATGGTTGGAACATTCTCAACATTTGCATTTTGTTCCCAGCTTGCCCCGTCTTTGTGCCATTTCACTATGGGCTGCCTTCTTAGTAATTCTTGTTTAGGATCATCTTAAAAAGTGTTCCTACCATGGGTCCCATCCATTTCCGATGATAAGAAAAATCATCCATTGTGTTGTCTTCAATAAGGTAGTCCACATCATCCATTCGAATCCGGATATGCCATTTCTTCGAATTCCTTCAAATGATGATTGCCTTAGGCTGGTATAAAGAGTTTCAATGATCTAGATATCAAAAGTAATTCTTTTTGCCACCTAAGGGAATAGTTCTTCGAGTCACCTCCCCTGAGGTGCCCCATTTTGGAATCATGGCAATTTCCTCGCTACTTTGAAACCCTCGTCAAATTGTTTCTTCTGTCGCTCCTGATGCATGTTTTGCCTCTCAGCTCCAGAGATGGTGATCATGTCAACGTTCCTATGAAGTGTAACCTAGATCGTGAAGACCGTGTTAGTTTGTGCCCCCTCTGTCTTCTTACCTCACGTCTTGAATCTCGGGACGAGATTCTTGTTTAGTGAGGCGAGTTGTCACATCCCTAGTTACGGTATGGCGTAGACTAGCTAGTCATGTGTGCATCATGTTTAAATTCCATTTAAATTTGACATGAGGATTTGTGAAACCCTCGAGAATCATTTACGGAAATGACCCGGATAAAATTGCTCCAAAAAGATCCAAGAAAATGTTCATGTTGCTCTCACGAAAATATTGGTAGGAGATAAAAATCAAACCAAAATTTTTAGGAGCTCATAAGTATTTATTTTGGGCATTTGGAATTAATGAATAACTATTTGTATTGGATATATATATATATATGTTATATATATAATATATGTCCAATAATTATGCCATTTGTTCAGGAGCTCTGGAATAATATAACTAGCTCCTATAAAAATTGGCATAAGAAAATAAAATGATTTGGTATTTTTATTAAATCAAAACAAATGTCAAAAAATAGAAAAGTTAAACAAAAAAGGAAAAAAATCTTACAGGCTGACTTACTGCGGCCAACTCCTGTGGCCCGGCCTTTGATCAGGCGGCTTTGGCCCGGCTTTCGGACCCCAGCCCACCTGTCCCCCTCCTGTCGTCTTCCTCCCTTGGGAGGGCAGGCGCGTGCCCGGCAGCGCCGCCATGTCGCGCCACCTCCTCCCTCCTGCCTGCTGTCCCTCCGCCCGTCGTCTGGGCGGCGCCACGCCCCCGGCCCCGCTCACTCTCCCCACTCCTCTCCTCTCCTCTCCCTCGCTCTCTCTCTCTCTCTCTCTCTCTCTCTCTCTCTCTCTCTCTCTCTCTCTCTCTCTCTCTCACGGCCGAGCGCCACCGTCGCCACCGGCCACCGTTGCCGTAGCCACCCCCTCCCCCTCGCCTCTCCGACCCGCGCAGGAGCTCCGCCTCCTAGTTCTGAAGCTCTCCGCTGAGCTACGCAAGCCGGAGCGCCCTGGAACACCGTCAACATCGTCATCTTCGACCAGCCCCTCCCCGAGCTCGCCGACCGCCTCATCCGAACCGTCGTGAGCTTCTACGCCGTCCCCCTCTCTCCGTTCCTCCGTTCTCACGCTGTAGCTCCCGTTCTCCACCATGGCCGAAGCTCGCCTCCGCTCGAGCTTGCCGCCGGCATGGCCACCGTCACCTAGAGCCGCAGCCGAGCGCGCCGCCGTCCTTAGCACGTTCCCAGGAGTCTACCGTGACCACCCGCGGCTCCTGCCGCTCCTTGCAATGTCGATTCGTTCGACGCCCGAACGCCGGCCGCCGCACTTGCCATCGCCGCCGTCGTTTTAGGCCACCTCCGGCGAAGCTGAGGGCACCACCCGACGCGCGCGAGCTCCAGCTACTCGTGGATGGGCTCCGCCGTTGGTTTGGTCGCCGGAGAAGCAATCCCGAGCACCACCGCCGCGCATGACCTTGTCGGCGACCAGCCGTCGGTAGGTTTGACCCGATTGACCGGGGTTTGACTCCCATGACTTACTGACGTGGGCCCAGGCCCCTAATGAATCTAGATTTAGGATTAAGTTAGTGCTAACTAACCCTGTTAATTAGCCTAGAAACTGACGTGCGGGACCCACAGGTTAGGGTTGACCTGGACCATTGCCTTTGACCTGCTGATGTCACACTGACGTCAGGCTGACGTAGTAAGTCTTTTTCTGGATTTATTCTTTTCGAGAAATTCCAAAAAATAGCCAAAATTTCTAAAAATCATAGAAATTAATCTGTAACTCCAAATGAAATAAGTTGTATATGAAAAATGATCAGAAAAATCCAATCTCTCCATCTGTACCATTTTCATGCATGTTTAAACAACTTATACCTGCTAATCAGGTCAAATTAATTAAATGGCGTTTGAATTTCACATATGAAGTTTGAATTTGAACCTAGGGTTCAAACCAACTCCATTTAACATGCTGCTAGTTGCATTAGCTCAAAACACATTCATATTGCCATGTCACATTCATGCATCATATTTCTCATTGCATTGATTGTGTTCTTCCTTGTTTGCCGGTGTTTGCCCCCTCTTAGTAGACGACATACCGACGATGAGTTCGATGACACCGATGAAGAACTATATTATCTTCAGAAGTGCCAGGCAAGCAAAACCCCCTTGTTCATTCCGATATAATCCCACTCTCTCGCTCCTGCTCTCTTTTACTGCATTATGACAACAATGATTCATACATTTACTTGCTACGGTAGCTGAACCCCTTTATCCTCTGCATGACTGTCATTCCACCGTAAATAGATGAAACCCACTAGTATGAGTAGGAGTTGTTTGAGCCTCATTGTGCCTACTCATTCATGCTTGTTTGCCATGCACGCTACTTGCTTAGAGTTGAGTCAGGTCTGATTCATCGGGAATGAATCGGAGGTGTGTAAACATGTCCCATCTTGTTGAGAGCTAAGTGTGTGAACACGATTTGGTAAAGGTAGCGGCGAGAGGCCATGTAGGAGTACATGGTGGGTTGTCTCATTGAAACCGTCCTCACGAACTGAGTTCTGTGTTTGTGATCCATGAACAGTTACTACCACACATTGGGTTCGGGTAACTCGACCCCTCTCGACTTATTAATCAACATGATCTCTGTCCAGGAGTTGCAACTAGTTTCTGGTGTTTGTAGGTAGTGTTAGTGGTCTACCAAGTGGCACCCGGTACAAGTGGGCTTGGGACAGACTAGGCACCGTGGCACGGTGTACCAAGCGTAGAACCACCCATCGAGGTGGGCTTGGGAACCCTGCAAACATCGTTTTGGGCCGTGAGCGACACCCCGGCCGGATCTCCTTGCAGATGGAACCCGAATAGGCGATAAACCTGGACTAGAGACTAGTGTGGTTAGTCAGGTCGTGGCCGACTCCCTCGCCAGGCTTCCGCTTGATGGTTGCCGAGATACACGAGGTGTACATGGCGGTAAGTGGCGAGAGCGTGTGTGAAGAAGTACACCCCTGCAGGGTTAATATGATCTATTCGAATAGCCGTATCCGCGGTAAAGGACTTATGGGTTGCCTGTACATTTCATAGACAAGTGAAAGTGGATACTCTAAAATACGCAAGATAAGTGTGAGTGCTATGGATGGCGTTCTCGTAGGGAGACGGGAGCGGATCCATAGTGGTGTATTGATATGGTGAATATGTGGACTCGTAATGCGCCACCTCAAAAGAGTTACTTGTCGTAAGTAGTTCAGGATAGCCACCAAGTCAAAGCTGGCTTGCTGCAGTTAAACTCCACCACCCCCTTTGTTGATAATGATGCATACGTAGCTAGTTTTGATGTAAGTCTTGCTGTGTACATTTGTACTCACATTTGCCTATTTTATGTTTTGCAGAGAGATGTCAATCTCGCTAGTAGTTCCGTGTGGTCTTCGACGTTTAGCTTGTTACCTCAGCTACGATCTTGTGCCCTCGGCAGGATCTGGTATATAGTCAGGCTTCTCAGCCTTTTTCATTTATAGTTGTGTGTACTCAGACATGTTAAGCTTTTGCATGTACTTGTTGCTTGTATGATCTGTATGTTAGGTCATGAGACCCATGTTTGTAATATCTCGCTCCTCGGAGCCTAATGAATAAATACTTGAGTCGTAGAGTTATGTTGTGATGCCATGTTGTATTTACACATATCGAGCATATTGTGTGTATGTTTGAAATGCTTGGTATGTGTGGGATCCGACAATCTAGTTGTTTATCCTTGGCAGCCTCTCTTATGAGGAAATGTAGTATAGTACTTCCTTGAGCCATAGTAGTCCGCTACAGCCTAGTTCACCGGAGTCCTGCTAGCCCAGCACTACTGCTCAGGACGCTTGACTGGCCGGCATGTGTTTCACTTTGTTCACTATGTCATCGCCTTCGGGAAATGTCACGTGGTGACATCCGGAGTCTGCCTTAGCCTGCTACGGCCGGGTTCCCGGAGTCTGTTAGCCAGTGCTACAACCCGGATTCACAGCTGGCGACCGACATTCTCGAAGTTGATTCATGTATACTGTCCCCATGGGTTAGTGCCGCTTTGGGTTCACGACTAGCCATGTCGGCCGGGTTCTCTGTCATATGGATGCTAGCGACACTATCATATACGTGAGCCAAAAGGCGCAAAGCGGTCCCGGGCCATGGTAAGGCAACACCCGTGGGAATACCGTGCGTGAGGCCGCAAAGTGATATGAGGTGTTACCGGCTAGATCAATGTGACTTGGAATCGGGGTCCTGACATATTGCTTATGTATGTTATTGTTTGTTTGGGATAGAATTCCCGGAGTGTGAAGCGTGCTACTACAAGTCTCTAGGTTTTGCGGATCATCAGCAAGGCAAGTAACACATTGATCATACTCATTTCATACCCAGTTTTTATGCATTAGCCCCAATCCTCAAACACTGCATGATTAGGATGTGATTAACTTGTGGGTATAGGGAAGTAGTTGATGAGGTAGAACCTATTGCCCTGTTATTATCAAACCCTTGGGAGTTACTTCTACGTATTGCTTATATTGCTATGCTATGCTTGTAGACGTGGTTTGGGTGAGTGAATCCATGACAGATGTGAGGTTGTTAATTAATGGTTCAACTTAAGGTGGCAACTTTAATACACATCTGGGTGGATTGCTTGTTAGGCACCTGGAGAATCCACTGTTGTCCTAGGATATACCGGAGTACCCGTGTGATAATCCTAAGGTCCGCCACCCAGGCTCAAAGGGAACTGAGATATTTCATGCTAGAAACTTCCGTGTGCAGCCACAAGCTATTATGGGCTCTAGGAAAGTTGAGTAAGTTGTGTGACCTCTTCCAGTGGTAGGCTAGCAGATGTAGAGGGATGTAGGTTGGTACTGTCTACCCGGGGTTAGAGTTAATGCTTTCGAAAGACTGTGTCTCGGTCATCCGTTTCTCAAACACCATGTAGTGCGAGAAATCCAACGGAGGCGATCGTGTCTTGTGGGGAAAAGTGCACAAACCTCTGCAGAGTGTACAAACTAATCATGATTAGCCGTGTCCCCGGTTATGGACATCTTGAGTATCTAGTACTTGGATTATCATATGTATCTCATCACTCTAATTTAATATTGTTGGGTTGATAATTACTTTTTAATTGGGATTGAGTTGGAGGAACCTTCTCAATGATGTTTCAACTACCAGGATAGTTAAAATAAAACTTATTCCTTTGTTGTAGGGAAAAATTGGCTTTTCGCAGAAACTATAACCATAGAGCCTTTCCACCAGCCAAATATGCATGTAGTGATAGCATTATTCTGTTCTTGCTCTACTGTGTTATATTGCCAGCATATTCCATGTGTTGACCCGTTCTCGGGCTGCAACGTATTATGTTGCAGACTTTTCAGACGAGGAGTAAGGTTCGTAGGTCGTTGCCGTGCAGCTCCGCTATGTCGTTGGAGTTGATGGACTCACTTTATCTTCCAAGCCTTCCGTTGTTATCGAATTAGATGGCCTTAAGCCATATTTATTGTAATAAGTTCTCTTTGAGGCACTCGATGTAATAAGTGTGTGATTGCTACTCTGTTATAAATCCTTCGAGTCTTGTAAAGGCCAAAGATTACCGATCGAGGATGACCTTTGAAGCACAGAGGCTTGACCGTTTGAGGTCGGGTCACTACACTTATAAAACATGAATTAGGATGTTGTTAATCCTATTGCAATTAACAGTTGTGTCCATTTCTTAACCCATCCCTTTTCTACCGTGCTACTCTTTCGAAATGAATATATCACTACAGATGATGTCGTTTTATTACCATTTGTTATTTTTGGTGGATGTTAACCATGTTGTAGTTAACATTGGCTTTCCATGTACTTACACATGTCTACAATGGGCGATGTTGTTGTTTGCCGTCAAGGTTAGCTGCATCCCATGTCTTATACACCATCTATTCCTAAATATAAGTATTTTTAGAGATTCCAATATAGACTACATAAGGAGCAAAATGAGTGAATCTAGATTCTAATCTAAACTATATCTATAATTCTATATACATCCGTATGTAGTTCATATTGAAATCTCAAAAAAATACTTGCACTTAGAACATAGGTAGTTGTATTTTACATCATTTGTGCAATCTCGCTTTAGCTGTCTAACATTTCTTGGTTGCTTGTAGGTACATATATGAAGTCTTGATCCATGCTTCGATCCCTTTTGCGTATGGGGCAATGAGATATTCATGAACAAGCGTCAAGTGAGGAAACTAAGAAAGATTGTTAGGCGAAAGAAACGGGTGATTGGAACTAAGCTCTTTATTTACAATTTGTCGAAGACAATAGTGAACTTTAGGATGGTAAGTAATGTGTTGCCTTTTCCCCCTGCCCACAACAAGTTACTCTATTAGACCTCGGTATCTGATATTTTTCTCTTTTCAGTGGTTTCCGAAGCTATTTACTGATGATTACCTTGCAAGCTACATGACCGGAGTGGAGGCAACTAAGGTTAAAGTATATAATTCATGCTACCATGATAATTCTCTAGAAGTCTTCCTGAAGGCGGTGAAGGATGGGCGGGCCATCGTCACAAGGGGTTGGACAAAAGTGGTTCGTGCCTATGGCATGCAGGAAGGCACATTATGGACATTCGGCTTCTTCAACACCGTCGGCAGTCAAATGATTTACACTTGTATCTTCAGCTTTACCACCTTTGAATACTACGGTTCATCATAGTTAATTGTTGCCTAATCCTGTAATTACTGAACATATATTGTACTGGCAAATTTATTTATGGATTCGTTGTTGAACCATTGTGCTGAGAATTTGAATTGCACATTTCGTATTTCAAAATTTCCAATTAGAATAATAAATTACAGGCAAAAATAAAAACAGAACGGACGGTCATGGTCCTTTGCAAACGGTTCTAGCAGTACAAGTGCTTGCGATGGATAGCCCAATGCCACACAGTTTTCTACATCAAATCGTGTGTGATGTAGTTAATAAAAGCAAACAGTTAACCAAGGCAGAGCGTGTGTGATCTTTACACCTTTCACACACGAGCGTATAAATAAAACCGTGTGGGATGTGCATCCGAACGGAAACATTTTTCCTGGATTTACTGTGTGGGATGTACATAAGAACGGAAACGTATTCCTTGGATTGACTGTGTGTGATATACGTACGAACGGAAATGTTTTTCTGGGATTCACCATGTGGGATGTACATACCTACGAAAATGATTTTCTCGGATTACCGTGTGGGATGTACATACCTACGGAAATGATTTTCTCGGATTGCCGTGTGGGATGTACATACCTACAGAAATGATTGGGTTTCGATGCCTCGCCCGATCGCACACGACCCCAGCCTGGGTCCCAGGAGGGCCTATCCCCGATGATTTCTGGGTCGTGTGGGAAGGACACCCTATCGCACACACTCACTTGGCGACGGTTCCAAATGCCGTCGCAGAAACGGGTAAAAAACCATTTGTTTAGGACCGACGCGCACCAGTGTACTAGTCGCGGAACGCCAGCTTGGGCTTCTTAATACCACGCGAGGCATAGTAGTCTTGAACAACCTGCACCCGAGCCTCATGTCATAAGTTTTATAGTAGGTGCCTGCACTCGGCATCGATAACCTTTGCCGCGGCCTCCTCGTATCCCTCCTCGCACCTGTAGAAGGTCTGCAATCAAACGAGACAACAATGATTAGTACAATAACTAGCTATTTGAAGATTTTTAATTATTTAAAGGAGAAATTACCCAAAACTTTCTGATCACCATCTGTTCCCTCATGTGCCACAAGACACCGTCGATCATCTCCTCCGGTGGGGCCGGTGCATCCAAGTAGTGCTCCTAGCTCAATCCTAGCTCTGGAACCTGACCCTCACCGGGCAACATGACAAACCCCGGGAAGTTTTGCCGGCAAAGCACACCATGGACGTTGTTGGGCCTGCAGACATCATCAGCGTGGTGCCAACCCCTGCAGTATGACAAGGCGAATGCATTAGATATTTGAAGAAACGTGAAGGCAAATGGTACAAAAAGAGTAAATGCACTTACCTCTCCCCATCAAGGTAAATCAACCACCTCTGCTCGTGGGACGCCAGCACAGTCGGGAGACGTGTATGATGACCCACAAGTATAGGGGATCTATCGTAGTCCTTTCGATAAGTAAGAGTGTCGAACCCAGCGAGGAGAAGAAGGAAATGATAAGCAGTTTTTCAACAAGGTATTCTCTGCAAGCACTGAAATAATAGGTAACAGATAGTTCTGTGATAAGACAATTTGTAACGAGCAACAAGTAAAAAAAGTAAATAAAGTGCAGCAAGGTGGCCCAATCCTTTTTGTAGTAAAGAACAAGCCTGGAGAATTTCTTATATGAAGGAAAACGCTCCCGAGGAAACATGGGAATTATCGTCAATCTAGTTTTCATCACATTCATATGATTCGCGTTCGGTACTTTGATAATTTCATATGTGGGTGGACCGGTGCTTGTGTCCTTACTTGGAAAAGCATCCCACTTATGATTAACTCCTATTGCAAGCATCCGCAACTACAAAAGAAGTATTATGGTAAACCTAACCATAGCATGAAACATATGGATCCAAATCATCCCCTTACGAAGCAACGCATAAACTAGGGTTTAAGCTTCTGTCACTCTAGCAACCCATCATCTACTTATTACTTCCCATTGCCTTCCTCTAGGCCCAAATAATGGTGAAGTGTCATGTAGTCGACGTTCACATAACACCACTAGAGGAGAGACAACATACATCTCATCAAAATATCGAACGAATACCAAATTCACATGACTACTAATAGCAAGACTTCTCCCATGTCCTCAGGACAAACGTAACTACTCACTAAGAGTATTCATGTTCATAATCAGAGGAGTATTAATATGCATATAGGATCTGAACATATGATCTTCCACTAAATAAACCAACTAGCATCAACTACAACGAGTAATCAACACTACTAGCAACCTACAAGTACCAATCTCAGACTTAGAGACAAGAATTGGATCCAAGAGATGAACTAGGGTTTGAGAGGAGATGGTGCTGGTGAAGATGTTGATGGAGATTGGCCCCCTCCCGATGAGAGAGGAGTGTTGGTGATGACGATGGCGATGATTTCCCTCCACGGAGGGAAGTGTCCCAGAGAACAGCTCTGCCGGAGCCCTAGATTGGTTCCGCCAAGGTTCCGCCTCGTGGCGGCGGAGTCTCGTCCCGAAAGCTTGCTTATGATTTTTCTTCGGACGAAAGATTTCATATAGAAGAAGAAGGGCACCGGAGGGCCAACAGGGGGCCCATAAGGCAGGGGGCGCAATTTATTGAGAACTAACAAACTATAATCTCAGTCATTGAAGCAATTGCAATTTATCATAACATCAGAAAGAGTCTATGTCAACTATCATTTTGTCCACATACTCAACTATCATTTAGTCTTTCACAATTGCTAACACTCACGCAATACTTGTGGTTACGGAGTTTTAATCAGACACAGAGAAGGATAGGGGCTTATAGTTTCGCCTCCCAACCTTTTACCTCAAGGGTAATGTCAACAATAGTAACTCATGCTAACTTACATCCAACACACTGTGCTTGCCAAAGGATATTGTGTAAAAAGGAAAGGTGAAGATCACCATGACTCTTGCATAAGGTAGAAGATAAAAGTAAAAGATAGGCCCTTTGCAGAGGGAAACAGAGGTTGCCATGCGCTTTCAGCGTTGGATGCACAAAATCTTAATGCGAAAAAACGTCACTTAATATTGCCACTTGTGATATGGACCTTTATTATGCAGTCCGTCGCTTTTATTTCTTCCACATCACAAGATCGTATAAAGTTTATTTCCTCCACACTAATCAATCATACATATTTAGAGAGAAATTTTCATTGCTTGCACCGATGACAACTTACTTGAAGGATCTTACTCAATCCATAGGTAGATATGGTGGACTCTCATGGCAAACTGGGTTTAAGGGTATTTGGAAGCACAAGTAATATCTCTACTTGGTGCAATGAATTTGGCTAGCATGAGGGGGGAAAGCAAGCTCAACATGTTGGATGATCCATGACAATATACTTTATTTCAGATATAAGAAAACATAACCTAGTATGTTGTCTTCCTTGTCCAACATCAACTCTTTAGCATGTCATACTTTGATGAGTGCTCACAATCATAAAAGATGTCCAAGATAGTATATCTATATGTGAAACCTCTCTTTCTTTATTACTTCCTATTAATTGCAATGATGACCAAAACTATGTTTGTCAACTCTCAACAACTTTTAATCATCATACTCTTTATATGTGAAGTCATTACTCTCCATAAGATCAATATGATCTCTATGTTTCTTTTTATTCTTTTCTCTTTTCTTTTATTCACTCAAGATCATAGCAAGATAATCAAGCCTGTGATTCAACATTAATCTTTATTATATAGCTCACGGACTCGATTGAATAAAGGGATCATAAAGCAAAACTCAAAACTAGATCATACTAAAACTTTATTCTACTAGATCAAAATATTACTAAAAGGATTGAAGTAAGAAAAACTGTAAAGATAGAGATGTGATGGTGATACGATACCGGGGCACCTCCCCCAAGCTTGGCAGTTGCCAAGGGGAGTGCCCATACCCATGTGATTATGTCTCCCTTGCTGGTGAAGAAGATGGTGGTGATGATGGGTAGTCGCACATTGTGACGCCCCGACTCGACCGTACACTAATCATACACACAAATGTGTACGATCAAGATCAGGGACTCACGGGAAGATATCACAACACAACTCTAGACACAAAATTAAATAATACAAGCCAGGGGCCTCGAGGGCTCGAATACAAGCTAGATACACAAGCGAGTCAGCGGAAGCAACAATATCTGAGTACAGACATAAGTTAAACAAGTTTTGCCTTAAGAAGGCTAGCACAAACATCAACGATCAAAGAGGCAAGGCCTCCTGCCTGGGACCTCCTAACTACTCCTGGTCGTCGGCACGCTCCACGTAGTAGTAGGCACCCTCGGGGTAGTAGTCGTAGTAGACGAGGGTGGCATCTGACTCCTGGGGGCCACCATCTGGTTGCAACAACCAGAAAGAAGAAGGAAGGGGGGAAAGGGAGAGCAAAGCAACCGTGAGTACTCATCCAAAGTACTCGCAAGCATCAGATCTATACTAAGTATGCATTGGTATCAAATGGAATGGATGTATCTGTGGACTGAACTGCAAAATGCCAGAATAGGGGGGGGGGGTGGAATGCCTAGCCTATCGAAGACTAGCATCTTCAAGCAGCTCCAAGCATCTTGCATCATGCAGAAGAGTAAATAATAGCAATTTAATTAACAAGCATGTTGTAACATTAAGGCCCAGAGATCCTTCCTCGACTCCCTGCGAGAAAGAATCTCGGAGCCACATATCCATCACATATCTCAAGTATCCATTTCTAGTTATATAAGATCCGGATACAAGTCTGAATGTCCATTACCGTGGTCACGGTATTCCAATAAAGATCTTCCCTGCAAGGGTGCACCACGTTACCCAACACGCTCGATCACTCTGGCCGGACACACCTTTCTGGGGTCAATGCCCGGCCTTGGAAGATCAACACGTCGCAACCCTACCTAGGCTCAGCAGAGAGGTCCCCGCCGGTCTACATCCTAGGCACTCTGGGGTCTTGGGCCCATCGCCCGCAGCACACTGGGTCTATGCGAGCAGGGTGGATACCAGCACCGCCTCGGATGGCCAGCACGATCCGACCTTGCCGCACTGATGAACTGGACATCTGACAAAGCTTCGGCTGATACCACGACGCCGAGGCCCATAACTATTCTTGCGTGGTGGTTAGTGCGTAAAGGCCAAAGGCCAATTCAGAACAAATACCCAAACCTGTTAGTGCATTAACAATTAAAGTAGTGACGGCTACGGGACAAGTCCGAGCTATCACCCCTTCCCGGTGATACCGCTAAACAGCCACCGCCATTGTCACATCAAGACGGGTGCTCTCGCCCGCCTCAAGCTTTCACAACGGTCTCCAAGAAAGTCAAGGTAATCGTAAGTCCCGGACATCAAGGGAAAACCCGAGGAATCACCCCGTGGATTCCACTCAATGTAATCATCATGTTGAACGTAAGAGGACCACCTCGAGGTTCACACTTGAGGTGTTGAATGACAGAGAGCCAGACGGTAATGGTGAAAGAGGAAATCACCCTCGATGACCACGGTGAATAGCTACACTACAGAATTATCATCAGGAGTGCGTTATGAGGGATCACCCTCGGCACTCGATAGTAGCTCTACAGAGTCGAGCAACAAAAGGGGCGTGATGTGATGTGAGGTGTCGGGCTCTGGTTAACGATCACGTTGATCGAGTCGTCGAAGATGAAGCAGGGGCAACAAGGACAAGGTGGGGGTCACTGATGGATCACTAACCAAGCTATACTAAGCAGTTTAGGATAAGGAGGTAGGTAACAATAAGCAGGTACAAAAGCAGGCTATGCATCAGAATAGGAGCAAACAATAACAGTAGCAAAATCTAATGCAATCATGGGAGTATAGATGGGCGATATCGGGAGGATCGAAGGGGGGCTTGCCTGGAAGCTCCGCTGAAACGGAAGAAGGGTCGTCGTCAACGTAGTCGATCACAGGGGCATCAGCAGCGGTCTCGGGGTCTACCGGAGAGAAGAGGGGGAAGAAACAGTAAATACAGAGCAAACAGATGCATGACAAGACAATAAGCAGTGCTAGAGGTGTTCTACCGCGGTGCTACGCGGTACCGTGGAAGGGGAAAAACATCCGGGAATGTTTCCCACGTGTTAGGCATCTTCGGACAGATGAAACGGAGGGGGAAAGTTGCATGTTAGCTATGCTAGGAGGGTGTGGCGGGCGAATGGAGGGCGTATCCGGGTTCGTCACATTTTTCTGAGCAATTTTCATGTATAAAACTTTTTCATCCGAGTTACGGTTAATTTTCTAAGAATTTTCAAAGGTTAAAACAATATTCTGGAATTAATTTTAATTCGAGAATAAAGATTAAAATGCTATGGGTACCCAGTTCTGTGTACACAGAGGTGTACCAGCGGGTGACATGAGGGTCCAGGGGGTCCAAGTTGACTCAATCAACGGTTGACTGGTCAACAGGGTGTAGGGCCCCCTGTCATAGACTGTTTCACTAACTAACTAGTTAATTTAGTCTAACTAGTATTATTAGTCTAAATTAATTTTTAATTAGATTAATTAATCCAAATTAATTGAGTTAATTCAATAATTAATATTTTAAATATTATTATTTTTTTAAATCATTTCTCTCTTTTTTATAGGAAGAGGGGTTGTGGCACCCCGCTGTCAGTGGCCCATCTAGCCACTGGAGCGGTTCTTGACTAACCAAGCTGGGCGGGCGCACTGTGCATACATCACCTTGGGGGCGAGGCGTGCACAGGCGGGGCTCGTCGGCCGGCCGTTCGGTGACGTAAGCCGTGCGTGGAAGCGCGTTAGGTAGCACGGCGGGAGGCGAGCCGCAGGGGGCCGGCAGGGCATGCGAGGAAGGCAGCAGGGGCGTCCGTCCAATGGGGCATGACAAGGCCGTGGGTGCAGCCGGCTAGAGCAAGGGCGGCCAGGCGGCGGGCCGCAGGGGAGCGAGCAGTCCACGGCGGGGCGAGGTGCAGGGAGGCGGAGGGGAGGCGCGAACCAGTGGCTCGCGCGGTCGCGGACTACGGAGGGACAAAGAGAGGGAGGAAGGTGGCTCACCCTCTGTTGATGGGAAGAGGGGCGGCGAGGCTCGGTGGAGCTCGTGGGGGAGGATGCCGGGGACGACGAGGCGATGAGGAGGCGAGGACGAAGTGGTCGGGGCGTCTTCGGGCGCGTCGTCGTGGAGGCGGTCGGGGACGGGACAACGACGAGGAGCTCGTTGCAGAGGCGTTGAGCTCCAAAGGGTGGTCTCACGTGGCGTAGGGGATGGTGGAGGAGCACGCGGACTCGACGAACGGGCACGGTGGTTGCTGGTCGTCCTGGTGGAGACGGATGGCGGCGACGACGGCGTTCGTCGATGGAGGATCTGGGCACGAGGGAGTGTGACGAGGGAGAGAGGGGCCGAGGGAAAATATCTACGTGTGGGGGGGGAAGTGGGGCTGACACGACCGAGAGGGGGGGCGCCTGCCTTATCCCCTCGTCGGGGCGTCGCCGACGAGGTGGTCCGGCTGGGGCAAGCCCCTCGGTCGGTCGAATAGAAGACGACCGCGAGGCGGGGAGTGGGCTGGCCGGTTGGGGTGGGATGGGCCGAGGCCCAGGGGGAGTCGGGAGGCCTTTTATTTTGTTTTCCTTTGTTTTGTGTTTTGTTTTTTTTCTTTACCTTTATTGTTATTATTATTTTAGTTTTCTTTTATTTTTGCATAGTGATTAGCTTTATAAAATACAGGAACAACTCCTAATATGGTTTTACTAATTATACCACTGCCACATTTAGATTTCAGGTTCAACTGAAATAGTCTAGTATTTTTATAATTTAAAAAGCATTTAATAATTAATTTTAGCCACTATTATATTCAGAAAAGAGCACTAAAATACTTTACAAAAGATTTTGGGTCACCACCATAATTAGTTATGGAATATTTGGCACACTTTGAACATTTTATTTTGCGTGTTTGAGAAATTTGAACCTTGGACTTCTATTTTAAATTTGAATTTGGATTGTGACTTGGATCAACCGAGGATTAGCAACAGTAATGTGATGACATGGCACCATTAACGAGGGTTTACTGTAGCTTAATTATCCGGGCGTCACAATTCTCCTCCACTACAAGAAATCTCGTCCCGAGATTTTAGGAGGTAGAAGGAAACAAAGCGGGGTATTCATCTCGAAGACGATCCTCGAGTTCCCAAGTGGCCTCATCTTTAGAAAGATTTGACCACCCAACTTTAAGAAATTTGATAGCCCTCAAACGGGTGCGACGTTCAGCTAGAACGAGAACATGGATCAGATGCTCTCTCAAATCAAGGTCATCTTGCAGGGGTTGAGCTTTGTAAGCCATGTGGTTGTTAGAATAAGGCTTGCGACTTACGACATCGGCCATTACATTAGCTTTGCCAGGGGTATAAGAAATACCTAGTCATAGTCTGTAATTGTTTCCATACATCGCTGCTTCGGAGATCCAGATCTATCTGAGTAATAGATACTACAGATGTTGATGATCGGTGAAGATCCCGCGACGATTACAAAAAGGAAAAGCCACCACAACTTTTGTGCAAATTTAACTGCAGCAAGTTCGAGGTCATGGACTGGGTAGTTCTTTTGGAAAGACATGTTGGAATTCACAAATGACTGGAGCATTTTCAATTCTCACAAGAGGAGAAGCGTTTACGCATTCAACGAATAAATTCGTGCTTCGGCATCACGAACAAGATGAGCATGGTATCTTACAATCTCATTCGAAGGATGGACGGTTTTAGTGGAGCAAATGATAGAAGTGGTGTGTGTTTTCCAAAACATTCCATTCCCAGAATGAGGTCGATATTGGATGACTTCAAACAATGGGGGAAACAAGGAATTCCAGCCTTCAATTTCAACGGGACGTTGTGACTAACCATGATGGTCCGACATTGGCCCGTGGAATGTAGTTTGAAATTCCGGCCAATTGATGGTGGTTCCAACAGGTAAGGAACGATTGTGGCTGTCCCACCATTAAGCAGCGGGACCTTTCAGGTAATATGCCGCGAAGGCGACATAGTTGACAAGGGCTACATCAGCAGACACCAGCTTGAAAGTGATGTCACGGAAACAGTCATCAGCATCAAGGGGCTGAGTTGACTTGCGGTAGATGACAGGGTTGAGACATGTAAAGTCATGCGAAGTCACTGGGGCTGGTTGTTGATTCATATTGGGGCGTGGAAACTAAGCCATGACTCATTCTATGAACTGGTGATTCAGCATCAAACAGCTGTATCATTCCAGTAATGTATTCGGGCGGTGGTGGATTGCCGCCACCATGGCCACGACTAGCGGGTCTAACCATCTTGCTTAAAAGCAACAAGAGTAGTTTAGCAAGGGGTGGAGCAAGTGTATGGAGTCATTTCACGATGCAACCTGAACAGTGAGCAAAGGCGCAATATGCAAAAACCAGTAGACATTAAAGACATACTGACACATATATAAAGCCAATTGCACATTGTTCGTTCGAGTTCAGACAAAAGAAACATCGTAGACATACTAGGCGGCACGCATGCACGTGATGGAAGGCAACAACAACGGGATATATCAAAGGCTACAACAGCACCAGTGAAAACCTCTGGAGCAAGGGATTAGCAAGTCACGATGCAGGGTTCCCTCGATAAGAGGATCATGAGGTCAGTGAACAATGTGAAGCAGATCCTGGCCCTCAATTCAAGGAAGGCATGATACAAATCTCCGGGTGGATGTGATCACGAGAACCTAGGGTAGAGTTAGTAAAACCATTTAACCCGAATAGAGGAGAGATTAGAATCCCAGAGTATAGACGAGGAGTAAAAGATCCTAATACCACCCAATGGCTACGTGGGCCCGTAAGACACACAACCATGTTAGTAAATCGGTTTTTCAAAGACTAGACTCAACTTCGGCCAAGGAGTTGGAAAGGGGGTTCCTACAGGCAGTCGGCTCTGGTACCAACTTGTGACGCCCCGACTCGACCGTACACTAATCATACACGCAAATGTGTACGATCAAGATCAGGGACTCACGGGAAGACATCACAACACAACTCTAGACACAAAATGAAATAATACAAGCTTCATATTATAAGTCAGGGGCCTCGAGGGCTCGAATACAAGCTTGATACACAAGCGAGTAAGGGGAAGCAACAATATCTGAGTCCAGACATAAGTTAAAGAAGTGCTGCCTTAAGAAGGCTAGCACAAACATCAACGATCGAAGAGGCAAGGCCTCCTGCCTGGGACCTCCTAACTACTCCTGGTCGTCGGCGGGCTCCACGTAGTAGTAGGCACGGTAATAGTCGTAGTCGGCAGGGGTGGCATCTGACTCCTGGGGGCCACCATCTGGTTGCAACAACCAGAAAGAAGAAGGAAGGGGTAAAAGGGGGAGCAAAGCAACCGTGAGTACTCATCCAAAGTACTCGCAAGCATCAGATCCATACTAAGTATGCATTGGTATCAAATGGAATGGCTGTATCTGTGGACTGAACTGCAGAATGCCAGAATAGGGGGGTGGAAGGCCTAGCCTATCAAAGACTAGCATGTTCAAGCAGCTCCAAGCATCTTGCAGCATGCAGAAGAGTAAATAATAGCAGTTTAATTAACAAGCATGTTGTAACATTAAGGCCCACAGATCCTTCCTCGACTCCCTGCGAGAAAGCAATCTTGGAGCCACATATCCATCACATATCTCAAGTATCCATTTCTAGTTATATAAGATCCGGATACAAGTCTGAATGTCCATTATGGTGGACACGGTATTCGAATAAAGATCTTCCCTGCAGGGGTGCACCACGTTATCCAACAAGCTCGATCACTCCGGACACACCTTCTCGGGGTCAATGCCCGCCTCGGAAGATCAACACGCCGCAGCCCTACCTAGGCTCAGCAGAGAGGTCCCCGCGGTCTACATCCTAAGCACTCCGGGGTCTTGGGCCCATCGCCCACAAAGACACCGGTCGCTATGAAAGGTGGTGGATACCAGCACCGCCTCGGATGGCCAGCACGATCCGACCCTGCCGCACTGCTGCACTAGACATCTGACAAAGCTTCGGCTGATACCACGACGCCGAGGCCCATAACTATTCTTGCGTGGTGGTTAGTGCGTAAAGGCCAAAGGCCAATTCAGAACAAATACCCAAACCTGTTAATGCATTAACAATTAAAGTAGTGACGGCTGTCGGGACAAGTCCGGAGCTATCACCCCTTCCCGGGTGATACCGCTAAACAGCCAGCCGCCACTGTCACATCGCACGGGTGCTCTCAGGGCCTGCCCGGCTTTCACAACGGTCTCCAGTAAAGTCAAGGTAACTGTGCGTCCAGACATCAAGGGGAAAACCCGAGGAATCACCCCCGGTGGATTCCACTCAATGTAATCATCAAGGTGAATGTAAGAGGGACCACCCTCGAGGTTCACACTTGAGGTGTTGAACGACAGAGCCGTATCGGTAATGGTGAAAGAGGAAATCACCCTCGATGACCACGAGTGAATAGCTACACTACAGAATTATCATCAGGAGTGTGTTATGAGGGATCACCCTCGGCACTCGATAATAGCTCTACAGAGTCGAGAAACAGAAGGGGCGTGATGTGATGTGAGGTGTCGGGCTTTGGTCAACGATCACGTTGATTGAGTTGTCAAAGATGAAGCAGGGGCAACAAGGACAAGGTGGGGGTCACTGATGGATCACTAACCAAGCTATACTAAGCAGTTTAGGATAAGGAGGTAGGTAACAATAAGCAGGTACAAAAGCAGGCTATGCATCAGAATAGGAGCAAACAATAACAGTAGCAAAATCTAATGCAAGCATGAGAGTATAGAATGGGCAATATCGGGACGATCAAAGGGGGGGCTTGCCTCAAAGCTCCACTGAAATGGAAGAAGGGTCGTCGTCGACGTAATCGATCACAGGGGCATCAGCAGCGGTCTCGGGGTCTACCGGAGAGAAGAGGGGGAAGAAACAGTAAATACAGAGCAAACAGATGCATGACAAGACAATAAGCGGTGCTAGAGGTGTTCTACCGCGGTGCTACTCAGTACCGTGGAAGGGGAAAAACATCCAGGAATGTTTCCCCTGTGTTAGGCATCTTCGGACAGATGAAACGGAGGGGGAAAGTAGCATGTTCGCTATGCTAGGAGGGTGTGGCGGGAGAATGGAGGGCGTATCCGGATTCGTCATATTTTTCTGAGCAATTTTCATGTATAAAATTTTTTCATCCGAGTTACGGTTAATTTTCTATTAATTTTCAAAGGTTAAAACCATATTTTGGAATTAATTTTAATTCGAGAATAAAGATTAAAATGCAATGGGTACCCAGCTCTTTGTACCCAGAGGTGTACCAGAGGGTGACATGCGGGTCCAGGGGGTCCCAGTTGACTCAGTCAACAGTTGACTCTTCAACAGGTTGTGGGGCCCCCTGTCATAGATTGTTTCACTAACTAACTAGTTAATTTAGTCTAACTAGTATTATTAGTCTAAATTAATTTTTAATTAGATTAATTTAGCCAAATTAATTAAGTTAATTCAATAATTATTATTTTAATTATTATTATTTTTTAAATCCTTTCTCTCTTCTTTTTACAGGAAAAGGGGTTGTGGGACCCCGCTGTCAGTGGTCCATCTATCCACTGGAGCGGGTGCGGCTAACCAAGGCTGGGCGGGCGCACTCAGCACATCACGCGAGTGGCGAGCGAGGCCACGGCGGGGCTCTGGCCGGCCGTTCGGTGACGGAAGCCGTGGCCAAGGGGCGTTAGCAGCCAAGGGAGGCGGCCGCAGACGGGCGAGGGCAGGCATGCGAGGAAGGCAGCGATGGCGTCATCCAATGGGCAAGGCAAGGCCAGGCGCAGCCGACGGAGCAAGGCGGCAGCGGCCAGCAGGGAGCGAAGCAGCGATGTAGGGCGGGCGAGTGCGGGAAGCGGAGGCGCGAACCGGTGGCTCCAGCGATCTGACTTCTGGCGGGACAAAGAGAGGGGGGGAAGGTGCCTCACCCTCCGTTGATTGGAAGAGGGGCGGCGAGGCTCGGTGGAGCTCGTCAGGTAGGATGCCGGGGTCGACGAGGCGACGGGGAGGCAAGGACGAAGTGGTCGGGGCGTCTTCGCGCGGGTCGTCGTGGAGGCGGTCGGGGAAGGGACAACGACGAGGAGCTCGTAGCAGAGGCGTTGAGCTCCAAAGGGTGGTCTCAGGCGGTGTAAGGGATGGTGGAGGAGCACGCAGACTCGACGAACGGGCACAGTGGTTGCCGGTCGTCCTGGTGGAGACGGATGGCGGCGACGACGGCGTTCGTCGATGGAGGATCTGGGCACGAGGGAGTGTGACGAGGGAGAGAGGGGGCGAGGGAAAATATCTACATGTGGGGGAGGGGAGTGGGGTTGACGCCGCCGAGAGGGGGGGGCCTGCCTGATCCCCTCGTCGGGGCGTCGCCGGCAAGGTGGTCCGGCTGGGGCAAGCCCCTCGGTCGGTCAATAGAAGACGACCGCGAGGGGGGGGGGAGTGGGCTGGCCGGTTGGGGTGGGATGGGCCAAGGCCTAGGGGGAGTGGGGAGGCCTTTTATTTTGTTTTCCTTTGTTTTGTGTTCTGTTTTTTTGCTTTACCTTTATTCTTTTTACTATTTTAGTTTTCTTTTATTTTTGAATAGTGATTAGCTTTATAAAATACAGGAACAACACCTAATATGGTTTTACTAATTATACCACTGCCACATTTAGATTTCAGGTTCAACTGAAATAGTCTAGTATTTTTATAATTTAAAAAGCATTTAAAAATTAATTTTAGCCACTGTTATATTCAGAAAAGAGCACTAAAATACTTTACAAAAGTATTTGGGTCACCACCATAATTAGTTATGGAATATTTGGCACACTTTGATCATTTTATTTTGCGTGTTTGAGAAATTTGAATCTTGGACTTTTATTTTAAATTTGAATTTGGATTGTGACTTGGATCAATCGAGGATTAGCAACAGTAATGTGATGAGATGGCACCATTAACGAGGGTTTACTGTAGCTTAATTATCCGGGCGTCACACACATCGAGCGTAAGAGATCCTCCAACTTGCGGATAATTCCCTTGAGTGCAACGATATGCTCCTTCAACAAAATATTTTCATTTGTGAGATACTTGTTTTGTATACGAGCTAACTTAATCATCTTGAAAGCTTTGATCTCTGTTGGAGTAAGAAGATTGTGATCAAGTTGAAGGATGTCTTACATTGCGGAACATGGTCCTTCGTGGCCTTCTTGATCCCTTCATCCTTGTTGATCTCCAAGGGTTCTTCCCTCTTGAGCTTGATCTTCATTAGCCAAACATCGTTGTCACCAATGTTGGAAGAGGGGGACGACATGATGCCTGGCCTTGACAACCCTGATAGAAAACAACTTGAAACAAGAGCAGAGGATAATTGCGTGATATGGTGGTCAAAACCTTCGGGAGATTATATAATGATTTTTTACCGACGGAAAGAAGTATCGTGCAAGAAAACGGAGTCCGGAGAGCACACGAGGTGCCCACGAGGCAAGGGGTGCGCCCAGAGGGTAGGGCGCGCCCTCCACCCTGGTGGAGCCCTCGTGTCCTTCCCGGACTGCTTCTTTTTTTCTATTTTTCTAAATATTCCAAAACGGAGAAAAATTGCCATTAGAACTGTTTTGAAGCCGGTTTACTTACCATACCACATACCTATTCCTTTTCGGAGTCTGAAACGTTCCGGAAAGTGCCCCTTATGTATTCCTCTGGGGTTACGATTTCAATAACATTTGTTTCAGCATTTATAGGATTACCTGAGATATAATGTTTGATTCTTTGACCGTTCACCACCTTCGGATTTGTGCCTTCAAAGTTGTTGATTTTTATGGCACCGGAAGGATAGACCTCCTTGATAACGTAAGGACCTTCCCATTTAGAGAGAAGTTTTCCTGCAAAAAATCTTAAACGAGAGTTGTATAGCAATACATAATCACCTACATTAAACTCATGCTTTTGTATCCTTTTGTCATGCCATCTTTTAACTTTTTCTTTAAACAATTTTGCATTTTCATAGTCTTGGGTTCTCCATTCATCAAGTGAGCTAATGTCAAATAACCTCTTCTCACTGGCAAGTTTGAAATCATAATTGAGCTCTTTAATAGCCCAATAAGCCTTATGTTCTAGTTCGAGAGGTAAGTGACATGCTTTTCCATAAACCATTTTATACGGAGACATACCCATAGGATTTTTATATGCAGTACTATAGGCCCATAATGTATCATCAAGCTTCTTCGACCAATTCTTTCTAGATCTATTAACAGGCTTTTGCAAAATTAATTTGAGCTCTCTATTACTCAATTCTACTTGACCACTAGATTGTGGGTGATAAGGAGATGCAATTCTATGATTAACATCATACTTAGCAAGCATTTTACGGAAAGCACCATGAATAACATGTGAACCACCATCAGTCATTAAATATCTAGGGACTCCAAACCTCGAAAAATAACTTCTTTAAGCATCTTAATAGAGGTGTTATGATCAGCACTACTAGTTGGAATAGCTTCTACCCACTTAGTAACGTAATCAACAGCAACTAAAATATGAGTATACCCGTTAGAGGCAGGAAAAGGTCCCATATAATCAAAGCCCCAAACATCAAATGGTTCAATAAGAAGTGAATAATTCATAGGCATTTCTTGACGTCTACTAATATTACCAATTCATTGACATTCATCACAAGATAAGACAAACTTACGGGCATCCTTGAAGAGAGTAGGCCAATAAAAACCAGATTGCAATACCTTATGTGCAGTTCTGTCTCCAGCGTGGTGTCCTCCATAAGCCTCAGAGTGACACTTGCGTAGGATATGTTCCTGTTCATGGTCGGGTACACAACGTCTAATGACACCATCTACTCCTTCTTTATAAAGATGTGGGTCATCCCAAAAGTAATGTCTCAAATTATAGAAATTTTTTTATTTTTTTGGTATGTGAAACTAGGTGGTATAAATTTAGCAACAATGTAATTAGCATAATCAGCATACCATGGAGTAGTACAAGAAGCATTTATGACATTCAGTTGTTCATCAGGAAAGCTATCATCAATAGGTAGTGGGTCATCAAGAACATTCTCTAACCTAGACAAGTTATGCTAGCAGGGGTTCTCAGCTCCCTATCTATCAATAATATGCAAATCAAATTCTTGTAGCAAGAGAACCCATCTAATAAGTCTAGGTTTAGCATCTTTCTTTTCCATAAGATATTTAATAGCAGCATGATCAGTGTGAATAGTTACTTTAGAATCAACAATATAAGGTCTGAACTTATCACAAGCAAATACAACTGCTAAGAATTCTTTTTCAGTAGTAGCATAATTTATCTGGGCATTGTCTAGAGTTTTACTAGCATGTTGAAAAACATTTAATTTCTTATCAACTCTTTTCTGTAGAACAGCACCTACAGCATAATCACTAGCATCACACATAATTTCAAAGTGTAATTCCAATCAGGTGGCTGAACAATAGGTGCAGAGATCAATGCTTTCTTAAGTATTTCATATGCTTCTACACAATCATCATCAAAGATGAATGGTATATCTTTTTGTAATAAATTAGTCAGAGGCCGAGAAATTTTTGAGAAGTCATTAATGAACCGGCATGACCAAGGAAACTTTTTATACCTTTCATGTCCTTGGGACACGACATCTTTTCAATAGCATCAACTTTAGCTTTATCCACTTCAATACCTCTCTCAGAAATTTTATGCCCCAAGACAATACCTTCATTAACCATAAAGTGGCACTTCTCCCAATTCAAGAGAAGGTTAGTTTCTTCACATCTCTTTAAAACTCGATCAAGGTTGCTTAAGCAATCATCAAAAGAGGATCCATAAATGAAGAAATCGTCCATGAAAACCTCACAAATCTTTTCACAAAAGTCAGAGAATATAGCCATCATGCATCTTTGAAAGGTAGCAGATGCATTACATAAACCAAAAGGCATACGTCTATAAGCAAAAGTACCGAAAGGGCAAGTAAATGTAGTCTTAGCTTGATCATTAGCTAACAAAGGTATTTGAGAGAAACCAGAATGACCATCTAGAAAGCAAAAGTGTGTATGTTTGGGTAGTCTTTCTAGCATTTGATCAATCAAAGGTAAGGGGTAATGATCTTTTTTAGTAGCCTTATTTAATTTGCAGAAATCAATTACCATCCTATAACCTGTAATAATTCTTTGCGGAATCAATTCATCTTTATCATTAGGAACGACAGTAATACCTCCCTTTCTAGGGACACAATGGACCGGACTTACCCACTGACTATCAGCAACGGGATAAATTATACCTTCCTCGAGGAGGATTAGTATTTCTTTTCTTACCACTTCTTTCATCTTAGGATTCAGTCTTCGTTGATGATCAATAACTGGTTTGGCATCTTTCTCCACATTTATTTTGTGTTGACATAGAGTGGGACTAATGCCCTTAAGATCACCAAGAGTATATCCAATAGCAAAGACGGTGCTTCTTGAGTTTTCAATAATTTTTCTTCCTCCTTCTCTAAAAGGTTAGCACTAATAATAACAGGATATATCTTCTTTTCATCAAGATAAGCATATTTAAGAGTATCAGGCAATGGTTTAAGCTCAAACACGGGATCACCCTTGGGTGGAGGAGGATCCCCTAGGATTTCAATAGGCAAGTTGTGTTTCAGAATAGGTCCTTGTTTAAAGAACACTTCATCTATTTCCCTTCTTTCATTCATAAATATATCATTTTCATGGTCTAGCAAATATTGTTCTAAAGGATCACTAGGAGGTACGGCAATAGAAGCAAGACCAATAATTTCATCCTTACTAGGCAATTCCTCTTCACGGTGTTGTCTACGAAATTTAGAGAAATTAAACTCATGAGACATATCACCTAAACCAATAGTAACAACATCCTTTCGCAGCCTATCTTAGCATTAACAGTGTTTAAGAAGGGTCTACCAAATATAATGGGACAAAAGCTATCTTGTGGGGAACCAAGAACAAGAAAATCAGCAGGATATTTAGTTTTCCCACACAAGACTTCAACATCTCTAACAATTCCAATTGTTGATATAGTATCTCTATTGGCAAGTTTAATGGTGACATCAATATCTTCTAACTAAGCAGGTGCAATGTCATGCATAATTTCTTTGTATAAGTCAATAGGTATTGTACTAGAACTAGCACCCATATCACACAAGCCATGATAACAATCATCTCATATTTTAACAGAAATAACAGGCATGCCTACCACAGGTCTATGTTTATCTTTAGCACAAGGTTTAGCAATTCTAGCAGTCCCATTACAGAAATAAATAACATGCCCATCAATATTATCAGCCAAGAGATCTTTAACCATAGCAATATTAGGTTCAACTTTGACGTTCTCAGGAGGTGTATAAGTTCTAGTGTTGCTTTTATGAACCACAGTTGAAGCTTTAGCATGATCTTTTATCCTAACAGGAAAAGGTGGTTTCTCAACATAAGAAGTAGGAACAATAGGATCATTATAAGTGATAGTCTTTTCTTCAACTTTAATAGGTGCAGCTACTTTTACTTATATGGGAGGATGATATTTAAACCACTTCTCCTTAGGGAGATCAACATGAGTAGCAAAAGATTCACAGAAAAAAGCTACTATCTCAGAGTCAATCAAACTTAGGTGTCATACCTGACTCCTTACCTTCGTCGAGGTCCCAATCTTCAGAGTTGCGTTTAATTCTTTCGAATAAATCCCATTTGAATTCAATAGTCTTCATCATAAAAGAGCCAGCACAAGAAGTATCGAGCATGGTGCGATTGTTATCAGAAAGCCGAGCATAAAAGTTTTGAATAATCATTTGTCTTGAGAGCTCATGATTGGGGCATGAATATAACATTGATTTAAGCCTCCCAAGCTTGAGCGATGCTTTCTCCTTCGCGAGGCCAAAAATTATATATATAATTATGATCACGATGAACAAGATGCATAGGATAAAACTTCCGATGAAATTCCAATTTCAATCGCTTGTAGTTCCATGATCCCACATCATCACATAGCCTATACCATGTCAATGCATCTCCCTTCAAAGATAAAGGGAAGACCTTCTTCTTGATAACATCATCGGGCATACCTGCAAGCTTAAATAATCCACAAACTTCATCCACATATATTAGGTGCTCATTAGGATGTAATGTTCCATCTCCTGCAAAAGGATTAGCTAGCAGTTTTTCTATCATACCCGAAGGAATTTCAAAGTAGACATTTTCGCTTTCAGTAGGTTCGATGAGGTTGAGGAGCAACTCTTTGCTCTCATCGGGTCGGGGTGAAGATATCCCGAACAAGCCCCTTAGAGGATTACTTTCCATAGTAACAAGTGACAATAAATTTCAGCACATTATATAAATTTTTCCTTACCAATTTCCACCTACCAAATGCGCTTCACTCCCCGGCAACGGCGCCAGAAAAGAGTCTTGATGACCCAAAAGTATAGGGGATCTATCATAGTCCTTTCAATAAGTAAGATTGTCTAACCCAATGAGGAGCAGAAGGAAATGATAAGCGGTTTTTCAGCAAGGTATTCTCTGCAAGCACTGAAATAATAGGTAACAGATAGTTTTGTGATAAGATAATTTGTAACGAGCAACAAGTAACAAAAGTAAATAAAGTGCAGCAATGTGGCCCAATCCTTTTTGTAGCAAAGGACAAGCCTGGAAAATTTCTTATATGAAGGAAAACGCTCCCGAGGACACATGGGAATTATCGTCAAGCTAGTTTTCATCACGTTCATATGATTCGCGTTCGGTACATTGATAATTTGATATGTGGGTGGACCGGTGCTTGGGTGATGTCCTTACTTGGACAAGCATCCCACTTATGATTAACTCCTATTGCAAGCTTCCGCAACTACAAAAGAAGTATTAAGGTAAACCTAACCATAGCATGAAACATATGGATCCAAATCAGCCCCTTACGAAGCAACGCATAAACTAGGGTTTAAGCTTTTGTCACTCTAGCAACCAAACATCTACTTATTACTTCCCAATGCCTTCTTCTAGGCCCAAATAATGGTGAAGTGTCATGTAGTCGACGTTCACATACCACCACTAGAGGAGAGACAACATACATCTCATCAAAATATCGAACGAATACCAAATTCACATGACTACTAATAGCAAGACTTCTCCCATGTCCTCAGGAACAAATGTAACTACTCACTAAGCATATTCATGTTCATAATCAGAGGAGTATTAATATGCATATAGGATCTGAACATATGGTATTCCACCAAATAAACCAACTAGCATCAACTACAACGAGTAATCAACACTACTAGCAACCTACAAGTACCAATCTCAGACTTAGAGACAAGAATTGGGTACAAGAGATGAACTAGGGTTTGAGAGGGGATGGTGCTGGTGAAGATGTTGATGTAGATTGGCCCCCTACCGATGAGAGGAGTGTTGGTGATGACAATGGCGATGATTTCCCCCACCCGAAGGGAAGTATTCCCGGCAGAACAGCTCTGCCGGAGCCCTAGATTGGTTCCGGCAAGGTTCCGCCTCGTGGCGGTGGAGTCTCGTCCCGAAAGCTTGCTTATGGTTTTTCTTGGACGAAAGACTTCATATAGCGTAAGATGGGCACCGGAGGGCCAACAGGGGCCCACGAGGTGGGCGCCCCGCCTCATGGCTGTGTGTGGGCCCCTCTGGTATTTCTTCCGCTTTGTATTTTTTATTATTTCCAAAAACAACTTCTGTGGAGTTTCAGGACTTTTGGAGTTGTGCAGAATAGGTCTCTAATATTTGCTACTTTTCCAGCCCAGAATTCCAGCTGCCGGCATTCTCCCTCCTTATGTAAACCTTGTAAAATAAGAGAGAATAGGCATAAGTATTGTGACATAATGTGTAATAACAGCCCATAATGCAATAAATATCGATATAAAAGCATGATGCAAAATGGACGTATCAGTGTACAACCACGATGGTATACGGTGGCCCCCTTAACCACCTCGCCCTCGCTACCAGCCGGATCCCCGCCACCATCAGCATGGCCACTCGGCCCCTCAGGCGGACCCGTCCAGGTACCCCATCCGGACGTCTCCTGGGACGTACCTAGGTCTGGAGTCTCGTGGGCCGAAGGCCCGTCGACCCGAGGCTCATGGACCAGAGTCTGCATAGCTTCCTCCTCAGAGGTGTCCACAGTAGCAGTCTTGTGCTTCGGTGAATCAACAGGGGGGTGGCGGCGAGGAAGGCGTAGGAGCATTCCTAATTCTCCCACGACCACGTCCTCCCCAACCTCCTCTCTTCCTCCCTCCCTGACCTCCTCTCCCGGTGGGAAACAACGAAATTAGTACAACATAAAAAGACGAGTGACATAGCATTATTTTTTTGCTAAGTTGTAAAAAAACCTTTTGCACTGCTCGTTCCTCGATCCTCGAGGGGTCTAGGGGTCAAGGATCGGGGTGTCGAGGACCGTGTGTCGCCATACCCGAGGGTGCCTGAGGGCGAGCGGGTTAGGGGGTTCCTCGGCCTCCTGCGGCAACAGTTCACGGGGCCGAAGGTGCTCGAACACGAACACCTTGGCGAATTTGTCTAGCATTCCCTGTGATGAGGATTAAAAGAAAAGTTTTGAAACTTCAAACAACCAAACTAACTCATGAAAAAAATCAGGGCATAGAAAGGGAAACGAAAGACAAAATAGTACATGGTGAGAGGTTGTGCAACTAGGAAGATTTTCTATACCATCTTTTTTAGTGAATTAGAGAGGATGATGGCGAAGAACACAGACACCAATGGCTTTCGAGTTCTTCACCAACATCCTCTCAAATTCGTTAAAAAATCCGTTACAGAATATCATCATAGTTGCACAACCTCTCACTACATTTTGTTTCGTCCTTGGTTTCTCTTTCTACGCTTTGGTTTTTTGTCATGACTCAGTTTGGGTGTTTCAAGTTTCAACACTTGGCTTTTAATCCTCATCGCGGAAGCTGCAAGACAAATTCGCCAAGGTGTTCGTATTCGACTGCCATCGGCCCCGGGAACTGTTGTTGCGGGTGGCCGAGGAACCCCCTAAACTGCTTGTCCTCGGGTGACCTCGGTTATGGCGACGCACGGTCCTCAACCCTCGATGCTCGACCCCTCGACACCACAATCGTCGACCCTTGATGCCTTGACCTCTCGACCCTCGACCCCTCGACCCTGGACGACCCTCGACCATCGACGCCTCAGCGTCCCCCGAAACTTGACTCCTCGACCCCTCGGCGACCCTCGACCCCCCAGTGACCCTTGACCCCTCGGCGACCCAAGACCCTCGACCCCTCGGTGACCCTCGACCCTCGGCGACCAATGACCCTCGACCCCTCGATCCTCGATCCTCGACCCTTCGACCCCACAGCGAACCTCGATTCTCGATCCCTCGACCCTCGACCCTTTTCCACTCGACCCCCGACACCTCGATCCTCGACCCCTCGACTCCTTTTCCCTCGATCCTCGACCCCTCTGCCCTCGACCCACGACCCCTCGACCATCTACCCTCGACCCCTCGGCGACCGTCGAACCTCGACCCCCGGCGACCCTCGACCCTCGACCCCTCGGCCACCATCGAACACTAACTAAATTACACTAAAATAGAACACTAACTAGCTACAACTAAACTAGATTAACTAAACTATACTAAACTAACTAAACTACACTACAGTAACTAAATTACAGTACACCAACTAACCAAACTACACTAAATAAAAACACTAACTAAACTACACTAACTACACTAACTAAACTACTCTAACTACACTAAGTAAACTAACTACTATTAACAGAGAAAAAAATTGAGAAAAAAGAGAGGGGGAGGGGGTTCAACGGAGTGGGGGAGGTGAAGGGCAGGCGTTGGTGGAGGTGCAGGGAGGCCGGGCCGTGGGCAGTGCAGTGAGGTATCAAGGGGTGGGGTGGGCAGGCAGGCGGCGGGCCGGAGTCGGGTTGTCGAGGCGGGTGGTGATGGGGTAAGGTCGAGGTGGGTTTGGGGTGGCGGCGGCGTGGTGTCGGGGGTGGCTGCGGGTCTTGATCGGGTCTTGAAGGCGTGGGGTCGAGGCTGCTGACGTCTTGATCGAGTCGGGGCTGCAGTGGGGTCTTGATCGGGGAAGGGCGGGGGCAGCGTGGGGTTGGAGCGGCAGGCCGGGGCGGCAGGATGCGGTCGGGGGTGGCGGCGGGGTGCGCGCGGTCGAGGAGAGGGAGAGAGAGAGAGAGAGAAGAGAGAGAGAGAGGAGGGGGCGGGTGGGTATAACGGCCCATTAGGTAGTGGCTACTCTGCCAGCTGCTAGTGGATGACAAAGAAACTTTGCAGTCAGCTAGCAGACGGCAAAGTGGGGGATGGGCCAGGCCCCATGCACCGGCCTCCACTGGACCCCTGTCACAACCCTAGAATAAGGCTTGTAATTAGTTGCATCAGTGAGCATCATGCATCATGTTAATGTCAAGAAACTTGAACTGAGTAAAGTGGAAGCCTCAAAAAATTAAATAAAGGGCAAGAACCTTGTAAATGCATTCAGTGAATCCAAAATACCCTAAAAATAGTTCTGAGAATTTTGGCAAGAGTTATATATCAAACCAAAATTTTGGAACATTTTTAAGGGATTATTTGGGCTCTGAATTTAAATCACTATTGTATTTAAATTTGGATCTATATTCTTAATATATGGAATATATTTCCAAAAGTCTCTCGTATATTTTATGTGCCTTTGGAAAAGTCCGGAGATGTAACATAAAATTGTTCAGAATGTTTTGGGATTGTTTGAATTTTGTTTAAATTCAAAACAATGGCTAAAGAAATTAAAAAAAGAACAGAAACAAAGAAACAGAAATAAAGACAGAACTTACAGGACCAACCCCACATGGCCGGAACAGCCCACCACTGGCGCCCGATCGTAAATCCGACTCTCGCCAGGTCCAACGCCCGCGTGGTCATTGCGGGCATGCGCCCGAGCTACCTCCTGCTTCCGCCGACTCTAGAGGCTGGCTGCAGAGGCCACACAACCCCCCCAACCACTCTAGGCAGGGGGTGGATAGGAAGGGGAGTTGCATGGCTTCTCCAGCCCACCTCTAGCATCGGCGGAAGCACGAGGTGGCTCGGGCGCGGCCTTACGACGGTGACCACGCCTCAAGGGCGTCCGATTGGGCGGGAGCTGGACAAACGACCGGCAGCGCTGTGGTGGCTGGGCCGGCCATGTGGGTTGGGCAGTAAGTCCCTTTCTTTATTTATGTTTCTTTGTTTTTGTTCTTTTTTTTATTTCTTTAGCCATTGTTTTGAATTTAAACAAAATTCAAACAATGCCAAAACATTCTTAACAATTTTATGTTATTTCTCCGGACTATTCCAAAGGCACAATAAATATATCAGAGACTTTTTGACATATATTCCATATATTAAGAATATAGATCCAAATTCAAATACAATAGTGATTTAAATTTAGAGCCCAAATAATCCCTTAAAGATGTTCCAAAATTTTGGTTTGATATATAACTCTTGCCAAAATTTTAACTATTTTCAGGGCATTTTGGATACACTGAATGCATTTTCAGGGTTATTGCCCTTTATTTAAATTTTTTGAGGCTTCCACTTTCCTCAGTTCAAGTTTCTTGAAATTAACATGATGCATGATGCTCACTGATGCAACTAATTACAAGCCTTATTCTAGGGTTGTGACAACCCCATCTTCACCTCTTTGCCGCTGCTAGTCGATTTATTAAAGAATCTTTGCCACATTAGCGTAAAGAAAGAACGGTGATGGCAAATAATATCTTTGCCATCAGCCAGTTCTTTGTTGTCTCATCTGTTTTTTGTAAGCAGACGGCAAAGACCTTCTTTGCCATCCGTTAGCAGACGGCAAAGAACTGGCTGATGGCAAATTCTCTAATTCCAAAGAGGTGTCGGCTCGTGTCTAGCTACTCTGCTCAAAACCGTGTGTGCTCGACGCGAAACCGCATGGAAAATGGAGTCGGCTGGACCTAGCACCAAGAAGATGAGGTTCTCGGACAACACCGATTGTAGATCTCAGCACCGGCGGGAAGAAGCATGAGCCCCCACCCCAATGGATCTATGGAACCCATAGAATTACGGGTGGACCGCATCACCGATCTCCCGTACGACATCGTTGGGGAGATCATCTCGCTTCTCCCCACCAAGGATTGCTGCCGCACCCATGTCCTCTCAACTCGCTGGCGCCCTCTATGGCGCGCCACAACGCTTAATCTCGATTATCATCACCTACCTGTCATTCCGTATTTTGAACTCCTCAAAGCCATCATCTCCTCCCACCAGGGCTCTGTTTGATGCCTCTGCATCCCGACACGCTACCTGCTGACCATGCCCTGCATGGTGGACGCTTGGCTGACATCCCCTGAATTCGAAAAATCCATCAGTTTGAGTTCTACCATTACCAAAAAAATTACATACCATGAACCGAAGGCCAAGAATTTGTGCCCACACCACCGTTGTCCATCTCGTGGTTTTCCTCCTCTCTCCACACTGCCACCTTCGCCCGGTGCCATCTACCAGACGATCTGGTACAAATGCTTGGACTCCCACTCCTAAAAATATTGTGGTGGTTTATCTGTCAGAGGCCTCACTGCATAGCATCATCCACTCCAGTTGCCGTGCCCTGGAGTGCTTGTTGATTATTTTGGGAATAGAAATCCCTATCAGTCGTCTCCAAATAAAGTCGCCTCACCTTAAAAGCATTGGATTTTTTTAAGGAAAGCAACTCAACATCGAAGATGCCCCTTCACTTCAAAGGTTAATCCTTCATTATTGTTATATACCTTCGCAAATAACTATCGTCTTGGCACCTAAACTAGAGTCCTTGGGTGTAATTCCTAATCCGTTTAATTATCACAAGTTGGTGTTTGGCTCCACACTTATTCAGGTACTGTATATTATCATCTACACATTTGTAATCATAAGCTGCATTTTTCATTTGTGCTCATAAGTTTTATATCATCTTGGAGCACACTTTGGGTACTAATATTATGTTATATGCTCAATGAAGAGTTCGTCCATGGATAGCCTATCAATGGTGCCAGATTTTGTCAACATCTTATATATCAGAATGTTTAGTTATCATCTGAACACAATTACTGGCTTCCTGCGATGCTTTCATGTCTGGAGAATTTGTATATCAAGGTGATGATTTCATGCACATTGAAAGCTCATATATATTGTACTAGAATTAACCGTTCAGCTGTCGCTCTTTCGACATACTATTTTTTTAGACCTTAACTGTTTTCAATCTTCATGTCTACTTAGGCACTAACACATGAAGAAAAACATATAACCAATCGGTGGTGTAATAAGCACCAGGATTTTCTTAGTTCTCATGACATTCGTTTGAGGACAATAACGATGAAAGGATATGCATGCAACTAGACAAACAAAAGCTTTTTCACATTCTTCCTGTTGAATGTGAGGTTACTATTGTCCATGAGGCTTAAGTTTTTCAACAAGAAATTTCTCACGGATGGATATGTTGAACAACAAAAAAAGAAGTTTCAGGTGGGAAAATTGGGCTTCTGAACGTGCTCGGCTTCTATTTACAACAACTAGTCGTCATGTTCTATTAAATGTTTTCGCATAGGATGTTGATTTTATGGATCAGACCGATCCATGTGTTTGTGACTGCCAAAAACAGTGGTTGGGCTAGATGTTATTGCCATGTTCAATCTGGGTTTTCTCTAAATTTAATGAACAATTAATCCTTTGGCTTTTGTGTCGTTCATAAGCTTGAGTTAGATGTTGTTGCCATTTTTAACTCGACTATGACTGTCATTCATTGAAACAAGGCAAATGGCTTGCCATTTCCTTTCATAAAGAGAGAAATATTGTAACAGCAGGGACCCAGCAGCTCGCCTAGTTGTTTTTTAGTTTTAGAGAAGGAGAAGGTTATCAACTGCGTTGTGCGGGGGCTGTGATCCGTTAGCCCAGGCTTTTATTTAAGCACATGACGAACCCAGTTGATATATTTTTATTTCTGAAAATGGCTAGCCCGGTTCTATTTTTTGGACAATACCCAACCCAGTCCTACTTACTTTTCTCAGCCCTGCTGGGCTACAAATCTTTAAAGACGAGGAAATGAATTCGGCTTCCCGTAAAATGGGCTATAAGTAGTAAGAAATGGGTAAATTTTAAAAGCACAAAAATCGGCAACTAGATTCAAATTTCATTTTTTTTCAGGATTTCAAGATTTTAAATTTCATTATTTTTTGCAGGAAAATTTTCGTTGTATTTTAATTTGAAATAAAATTATTTTTATAATTATTTTTAATGTGACTCGAAATTTTGTGATCAAAAAATTCGGACCCCACCGGAATATGCAAAATTTTGTTGAATTTTTTAGCAGTTGCCAGAATATGGTTTGTAATGCTAACAAAAAGAATACAGGCTTCAAGATATCCTTAACAATTAGCAAATGGGTTGTAAGTTATTAAAAATAATGGCAAATTGGTTGTATGATGTGTTCCACAGATTTGAAGGCTGACATGTGGGCCTACTAGATATACGATGACGCTATCCTAATTTTTTTATGCGTACACAAGGCTTTGTCAACTTAGTCAACACATAACAGTGACTGTTGGATGTCCATCCAACCATCGTTGTGCTTCTTATATCTCTGATCTTTTAGCTCCAGCTGCCCAAACCAGCGCTGGCAGGACTGCCTACTCCCTCCTTTCGTGGTCGGGTGGCTTGCCGCAAGAAGCCTCACCGACCCACCCTACTCCCACCACTGGCAAGGACATTCCTCTACCCACCCACACCTCCTGTTATTTTCCGACGATGGCAGCCTCACCCCGCAAACAACAAGTCATCCCTCGTACTCCCCTCAGCGTGGGCATCCACTTATGTGGCTTCGCCAGCTCTGGGTCATTCCCTTCCTGGACCTCGCCGTCATCCACCATGTTTTTCTTTTTTGACATGGATCGTCCACCGCGTTGGTGCTCCAGGTGCGGCGTGGTCAACAAACAATAGCCATCGGAAGAGGGGTGTAAGTGGAGAGGCTGAAAGTAGGGACCCACACAAGCAAGTGGCTCCTTATTACGCGAAAAAATGATTGCTCCTGTTGACAGTTGGGACCCACCGGCAAATCTTTGCACGGAAGGAAGTGCCTCCTTATTAGGCGCAAAAGAATATTCCTCCCGATGACAGCTGGGACCCGACAGATATGGTGGCTGACTTGTGGGCCTATTAAGCTGACGCGTACACAGGGCTTTGTTAACTTACTCAACAAATGATTCTAGCAGCTCGACCGTTGGATGTTAATCCAACAGGCATGCTGCTTCTTCAACCTTTGATCTTCTTGCTCCAACCGCCCAAACCAGTGCCGGCGGGATCGCCTGCTCCTGCCTCTCGTGGGCGGCAGTGCTGCCGTGCAGGCCTCCCACCGCCGTCTAGAGCTTCCCTCTACTCACCCACACCCCGTGTTATTCTCCGGCGATGTCAGCCTCACACCACAGCGGAACCAATGAACCCTCGTACTCCCCTCCACGTGGGCATCCAGTGCCTCACCTTCCTCGGCTCTGCATTGTTCCCTTAGCAGGCCTCGCCGTCATCCACTGCCTTGGTGCTCTTGGCGCGGCGTGGTCAATGTTGTCAATGATCAACAGCCATCGGAAGACGACTGTGCACGGTGAGGCTGACAGTTGGACCGACCACCTATATCTTTGCACGCAAGGAAGTGCCTCCTTATTACGTGCAAACAAAATGATTCCTCCCCCTGAAAGCTGGTGTCGGGGAGGCTGATCGTGCCCACGAACACCTATGGGGCCGGCGGACCAGGCCCCTTTGTGGTTCGGAGGGGGGCGGGGATCGCACGAAGAGCGGATCGAGGCGAGGCACACGAGCAGTTTACCCAGCTTCGGAGCTCTCCGGAGAGATAAAACTCCTACTGCTGCTTGTTTGATGTATTCTGTTCTTGCTAGGGAGCGATGTGAGCTACCAAACCTAGCGTGAGCGTATCTGGTCTCTAGTGAGTCGAATGAACCGAACCCCCTCTACGTTGCGCATGGGCCTCCTTTTATATGCTCAAGGGTCTCCGGCTGTGGCAACATAGGCGAGGGTACAAATGTAAAACAGGAGTTGGTACACCTACCGAGCGAGTATGCGATGCAAAATACCTAACTCGACGGCAAGGGACAAAAGCAATAAATGCCCGTCGTTGTCGCCCAAACAAAGGCAACAGAGATCGTCAGCGCCACCGCCGCCACGATGGCAAGCTTGTCGCGCCGCTTATCGCTGCTCTCCGCTGGCTGCACAGCCTCTCGACACGCGCGCATGGAATGGTCCCATGGCGACACGTTGCTGGATGAGCTGGAGCGGAGATGGAGAGAGGTTGCTTGCCGCGTTCGGAGACTTGTCGCGTCCGGAGACTTGTCGCGCTCCGAGCCTTCCCGGCAAGCTCCTCCTGCCGGGGCCTTGTCCTGCATGCCTTGAGTGGCCTTCCCGGCAAGCTCCTCTTGCCGGGGCCTTGTCTTCTTAGTCAAATACTTTGTTCTTGAATGGCTCCAAAGGAGCCACGGAGGATCTTGGCGGTGACGAGGCAAACCCTGCCGCTGGTGCTGCAATCGTCTGCGGCACGCAGTCACGGGATACTAGGGTACCCCTACTCCAAGACATCGACAGGAGCCCCGGCTCGGGTCAGACACGGTGCCGAGCGCTGTCGGGCCAGGCCCAAAACAGTACACGGTCACACGCGGCCTTGATCACGTCGCAACTAGCCCCGGACCCACCACGACCCCCACTAATGGCACGCACCGAACGTGGCGTCGTGCGAGAGATCGTGGGCGTGGTCGTGGGGGTTTCTTTATTAGGAAAAGCAGAACGTCCGCCCCTCCCCCTCTTTATAAGCGGAGGAAACAGGGGCAGGCCGTCCACTCCGCCATTGTTGTCTTGTCAAGAAAACCACCGCCGCTCCCCCCTTCTTCTCCAGTGCGAAGAGAGCAGCGCCCCGCCCCCTTTCGCCACAAGCGTGCTCACCGTTGTCGGCCTCCTCCGCCGCCCTCGCCATGGCTCCGAAAGCCGACAAGGAGAAGGGCGTCAGGTCGGCCGAGGCGCAGCGGCTCGCGGCGCTGCGCAAGGAGCGAGCCATCTCCCCCCCCCCCAGCTCGGCGCAAAGAAGCTGCGGGATGTCTTCTATCTCTTTTGGTCGACGGAGACGCGTGCGCATCCACGCACGAAGGTACTCCCCGCCTCCGCTTCTGATTTGGCCCCAACTGGGTACCCCTTCTTTGCCCTTTTCTTCTATTGCGGGCTTTGCCCGCCCTTTTCGAAGTTCTTACGCAATATCATGAACACATATGGCCTCCGCCTCCTTGATTTCACCCCCAATGCCGTCTTGACCATGGCAGTTTTCGCGCACCTTTGCGAAAACTTTGTCGGAGTCCACCCAAATGTGGCACTCTTCCGCCACTTCTTCGTGCCCCGTGTCGAGAGAGGAGAGCCACTTGCCGGAGGGATAGCTTGGGTCTCCAGGATCGGCAAGAAAGAAGCCTATCTGGAAGGAGAGTTCCGCAACAAGTGGGAGGAGTGGAGAGCCAATTGGTGTTGGGTCGAGAGGAGAACCCATGCCTTCTTCGATCGCTGCAGGCGCCAAACCCCAATAGTGCGCGCGGCAGAGATTGGAGTAACTTACGCCGGAGGATGCTAGGTTGAAGGTAGCTGTGACCTGGATTTTGCGCCTCGGGCTTGCCGGACTAACCGTAAGCAGTTGGCGAGACTTCCTTCGCCGCCAGACGCTTCCCTTGCAGAGAGGAGGAGGCCTGCTTGGGAGTTCCAAAATGCGGCAGACATCATGAGGTTGCGCCCGGGGCTGAACTGGAATTTCACCGTCTTGGAGTTGGATGCGATGCTGCTAGAGCTGTTCAAGAATGACCCCGATCACCCTGAGTGGTTTAGGTTGCCGAGTCCGTTGTGCAACAACTCGGCGCTCGACCGCTTCCGCGCCATGATGCCGTTGTGCGATTCCCATGGGATCGTTCCAACCTGGCAGGAGCCCCCCGACGAGGTCGTGCAGCAGTTCTTCGACGACTTGGAAGAAGTGCCGATCCGCCCCGACGAGCAGAAAAGGCTCACTCGCGACACTACCGACGAGGAGATGGCGCGTATTGCCACCAGGGTGGAGGAGGCGGCAGCAGCCGCTGCCGCTGGAGCCTTCGGGTACACCGTGGAGGAGGCGGACGCCGCGGCGCGGCAAGCCTTGCCGAGCGAAGGGTGATCGCCGACGAGGACGAGCTTGTCGAGCCCGAGGCCGGGTCGAGTGGACCCGCCGAGGGCGCTTCTTCTCCACCACCTAGCGACTTGCCGCCAGCGGAGCCCCCGGTTCCGCCAAAGAGGCGTCTCCGCAAGGCCGGAGACGAAGTCGGGCGGGCAGATCGCCCACAAAGAAGCTGGCCATGACGCGCTCTACCGCTGCAAGCGATGTTGCTGCTGAGGCGCCTCACACTGCTGCGACAAGCTGGGCGGGATCTTCTCGAGCCACCGCCGACGCCGCTTAAGCGGCCAAGAGAGCCCACTCCCCCGCCTCATCGCACCGGAGGCGAGCCGGAGTTTGACTTCTCCGCGCTCAGCTCCGAGGAAGAAGACGAAGAGTAAGCTCTTGAGATTGTGCTTGTATTTCTTTAATTTTATAGCTTCATCTTGAATCTGATTTGCTTCGTTCTGGACTCTTTCCTTTTCAGGACGCTGGCCCAGAGAGCGTCGAAGAGGGCCAAGATCCCGACGGTCGTCGTTGAGGACGATTCTCCCGTGGCAACAGGGGACGCGTCTGAGACCCCTTGCCGGACTCCGGCAACCCTTCCTCAGAGCAGCCCCCAAAGACAGCCCCCAAAGTAAGTGTGTGCGGTTTTCTCCTTACTATTAGGTGTGCAGGGGTGCTCCTTCTTCGCTGATACCGATTGTTTGCTTGTGTAGGAGCAGAGCAGCCTCATCAGAGGGCTCAAGCCGCCTCAAATCCTGTCTGCTGCCACTATGCCGCCAAGGAGGATTCTCCGGCAAGGGAGCGCCCTCCGACAAGGGAGGCCACTCCGGCAAGGGAGGCTACCCCGGCAAGGGACAGTGCTGACCCTCCAAAGTGGTCAAGGCCATGGCTGCGGATCCCGCAGGTGTAATTTCCTTACGAAAAATCTCCCTTGGGCTTGTTTTCTTTTTGTTTCTCTTTTTGAAAATTTGCTTGATCGCTCTTTCTTCGTCCCCGACGACAGCCGATGGAGGTCGAGGCTGCCGGCGAGGAGGAAGGCCAAGGCAACACCGACGCAGGCCGCCGTGGAAGAAGAGGTTGTTGCTTGTGGAAGAAGAGGCCGTCGCCGACGAGCCTGTTGGCGAGAAGGCCACCGAGGCTGCCGACGCAGATGCCGGGCGAGGGGTCGGGCGATCGTGACCGACGGGCCCCGAGGCCGCAGGAGCGCCAGGCGCTACACCGACAGCCGACTCCCCACCGCTGCAGGCCCAGCTCCGAGGAGCCCCAGCCCGCGCCACCAAGGCCGGCGAGGGTGTCTTCATCAAACTCCTGAACCGAAGCTCAGGCGCCGGTCGAAGGAGAGACCTTCGACGGCGAAGCTACCGCCTGGCTGACAGGTGGACGCGCCAAGCAGCAGCGATGGCGAAGTCCGAGGAGGAGCAGCTGCTGAAGAAGCCGCTGTCGCTCTACCGCGCAGCAAGCCAAGTTGGAGTCCCGGGAAGCACTTGTCGCGAGGGCAGGAGCGGACATGGAGAAGCGCCAAGAAGAGCTCCGTGGCGCCAACCAAGAAACTCTCCGCGACGTAGCGTAAGCTGGGGGCAACTTGTAAGAGCGCACGGCCTTCATCCTTGAGAAGGTCATGGTGAGGAGGAGCAGCGTTGGCTGCCAAGAAGCTCTCCGCCAGAAAGCGAAGTTGGCGCAGCGGAAGGTCAACCTGGACAGCCACGAAGAAGACCTTGCAGCTGAGGAGTCACTTGGCGGGCGCTTAAGGAAGTGAAGGATGCTGCCGCAGCCGCCGAGGCCGCCAAGGAAGAGTTGAAGGCGAAGGTGGCACAGCCGAGGCCAGCCTCAAGAAGAGCGGCGAAGAGCTTGCCAAGGCCAAGCGAAAGCACGAGAAGGACGCCTACACTCTTGGCGAGCTGCAGAGTCGCCTCGCTGATAGGGGCAAGGATCTCGACGCCGCCAAGGATTCCAAGGCGGATCTTGAGCTGGGCCGACCACTCGACGCAGACGTTGGACGGCGCCAGAGAGCGGGAGGTGGGCTTGTTGGAGACGATCAAGGCCAAGGAGGAGCTGCTAGTGAATGTTGCCTCCACCGAGCACCTTGAGGGAGAGCGTGGAGCACCGGATCAAGGTCTTGTGGACACCGCCACGACATCCACAACGAAATGATGATGGAGCTGGGGATGACGGACCTTGCATACTCCTCCGACGAGCATCTCCAACCCAGCGCTAAACTCGCTTTATTCTTCAAAGGCGCAGGACGTGCCTCCAGCGACTCCGGAAGAGGTCCCAAAGCAGCTGGCCGAGGAATCACACCAGATCTGCGGCAGGAGCCCTCGAGAAGGTGTTGATAAAGGTGGCCTTCCGCAATCCGGCCTCAACCTTAACGACGCCCTCATATCCTTGCCGCCAGATGCCAACGTGGAGGAGTTTCAAAGCCCTTGTCGCACCCATTGTGGACAAGGTGAACAAGATCAAGCGGTTGATGGCGCACGCGTAGATTAGGCCGCCAATTTTATCTTTCCCTTGTCGCTGCTGATCATGTTTAGAACACTTTGTTAGATCAGCGACAAGTTATTTTGTAATATACTCTATCTTAGGCGATCAATGCAACGTTATTTCCTCTACTTGATTCCTTCCTTTGTATTCTTCTGCCTTACGCATTTGGTGGACTTGTCGGTGCGGGCACCTTTGCCGTGAGCGCTGAGTGCGGAACGTCAGCAGCCTGCTGGAAGTGCCGCCTCCGACAAGCAACCTTGTCGCGACTAGCCGTAGCTCACTTAAGTTGTTGAGCGGACTTGAAACAAAGTAAGGGCGCGACTAGCCTGCGAGTTGGTTCCTCTGCGCACAGGTTTTCCATACAAAGTACTATCATTCGAGGAAGATAACTTCAAAATTTAAAAATTGATTGCTCAAACTTTGGCAACTTACTTTTCTGTCTCTTGCTTCCCGATGAGGCGAAACTTCCTCGAGCGGTGCCTGGTCCATAGTATGAGGCGAAACTTCCTCGAGCGGTGTCTGGTCCATAGTATTATCTTCTCCTTCCCCCTGGTTAACTTGTGCGCGAGGGAGCCTTCCTTTCTTTGAGAAAAGAGAAATAAGAGGAAATAAAGTTATGGAGCCCAGTGGCTCGATTTTGCTTACCGGGTGTGGTTGCTGCACAAAGTGTTAGCCAAAACATGCAATAAAATGATGAAAGCATGAATTTGACAAGTTGTGCGCAACACATGAGCTTTATCGATGCATCGGGTCTGCGCCCGCTTTGTACAAAGGATTACATGCAACAGCGGCAAGACTTGTACAAAAGGTGGTTGCCGAACGGGTTCCGCAACCGCGCCTATGGGTAAAACTTACGAAGATGCTCAATGTTCCAGAGTTGCTCACCGGGATGCCATCATCGGTCTCAAGGCGGACAGCGATGTGCCTAGTGACTCGCTTTCACCCGATAAGGGCCTTCCCACTTCAAGCGTCAACTTGTTTGAATTCTTGGCGGATCGAACGCCGAAGAACAAGGTCGCCTTCCTCGAGACTTCAGCAATAACTCTGCGGCTATGGTAGCGACGCAAAGCTTGTCGGTAGCGAGCAGCTCGACAATGACCTGAAGACGATCCTCCTCAAGGAGCAGCGTCATCTTGTCGCAGCTGCTCTTGCTCAAGCTCATCATAAGCGAGCACTTGAGGTGATCTCAGCACGAAGTTCCGTGGGGAGAACTGCCTCTGCTCCATAGACTAGAGCAAAAGGTGTCCGGCGGTGGCTCTATTTGGCGTCGTCCCGATCGACCAAAGAACCACCGGCGACTCCTCGATCCAGCTTTCTTCCACACTTGTACAGCCTGGCCGAAAGTTCTGGTCTTGAGCCCACGCAGCACTTCAAGATTTGCCCTCTCGCTTGACCGTTGCTTCTCGGGTGAGCAACGGAAGCAAAGCAGACCTTGGCGCCAAGATCTTGGACGATCTTGCATGAAGGTGCGACTCAGAAATTGTGTGCCGTTGTCGGTGATGATCATGTTAGGGATTCGAAGCGGCAAACAATCGACCAAGAACTTGATCACGACCGCGGTCTTTGTCACCTTCCTCATCGCTTCCACTTCCGCCACTTTGTGAACTTGTCGATGGCGACGCATAAGTATTCAAAGCCCCGACAGCTTCGGGGAAGGGGCCGAGGATGTCGAGCCCCTGCACCGAAAATGGCCAGGATAAAGGGATCGTCCGGAGAGCCTGAGCTGGTTGGTGTATCTGCTTGGAATGGAACTGCACGCTTCACACTTGGTTACTTGTGCGCTTGCATCACGGAGGGCTATCGCCGGAAGAAACCTTGCCGGAAAGCTTTGCCGGCAAGTGCTCTCGCGCCAATGTGGTGACCACATATGCCTCCGTGTATCTTCGCCAAAAGTCATCCATCTTCCTGGAATACACTTCAATTTCACACCGTTGAGTCTTCTTACATGCAGATGTCTGTCGACAAACCGGTACATACTTTCATTGCCGGGCTACTCTTTCCGCTTCTTCTCGCTCTTCGGAAGTTCTCTGTCTGAAGGAAATGGACAATCTGTTGCACCCATCTTTGGAGCTTGCGGCTCGACAACAAGGACCAAAGGCACATCTGCTGCTGCGGAACATCAGCTTCTACGGCAAGAACTCAAGGCTCTGCCGAGCTTGACGCTCCCGGCAAGCTTGCCGGAGCAAAACTTGTCGGAAGCGTCGCTTCAACGAAACAAACCTCGGGGCTTGTCTGAGCGCATCGCCTCAAAGACTGCTGGTGTTGTTCTTGGGGACCTTCGCAACTACTGCTTCGGGTAGCTCTGCTGGTAAGTAGTCACCCGAGATCAAATTCCTGTTCTTGCTTTGTCCAGCTTGATGGTGTTACGGTTGGTGAGTCGGCTTGAGCACGAAAATCCCTGGTTCCACAGGCAACTTGAGTGCAGCGCACTTTGACAGGCCGTCAGCAATATCATTCTGAGCTCTTGGAACATGTTCCATTTGCAGGCCGTCAATGTGCTCTTCTAGCTTCCTCACTTCATCAACGTAGGCTTCCATCAACGGACTCTGGTAATCTTTGTTCACTTGGCGGACGACAAGTTGCGAGTCACCCCTGACAATAAGCTTTTTGATCCCAAGGTCCACTGCGATCTCGAGACCGCAAGCAAACCTTCATACTGCGGTATTGGTTGTTGCTTGCTCCTTGGGAAAGTGCATCCGGACTACGTACTTGAGGTGCTCTCCGTGGGTGCGATAAGCGACGCCAAGCACCGGGCGCCTTTGCAGCGAGAAGGCACCATCAAAGTACATCAGCCACTCTTTGCTTGCTTCCTTGACGGGAATGCTCGTCTCCGGAATCTCTTCATCTGGCGTTGGCGTCCATTCTGCTATGAATTCTGCCAACGCTCTGCTTCGGATAGTTGATGTGCTTTCAAACTTGAGACCAAAGCTTGACAGTTCCAATGCCCACTCGACAATCCGACCCGTTGCTTCTGGATTCTGCAGTATCCTCTTCAGCGGAAAGCGAGTGACAACTGTGATCTCATGTGCTTGGAAGTAATGGCGCAGCTTTCTCGAGGCCATGAGGAGGCCGAAAAGCAATTTCTGCACACCAGAGTACCTTGACCTAGCCCCTGCAGGAGGGAATCGACAAAGTAGACTGGGCGCTGCACCATCCTTTTCTCGCATCTCGGTCATGCGCTCTGCGGATTCGCCCTTGTCGGGACCAGAGCTTGTCGGCGAAGCCCCCTGCTTGTCGCTGGATGTGCTTGCCGTGGTTGATGGTTCGTCATCCGCCTCCCTCTCCGCTACTAACGCAGCACTAACCACTTGATTGGTTGCTGCTATATATAGCAGCAACTTCTCTTGTGGTTTAGGTGCGACAAGTGTTGGAGTGTAGGACAGTATCTCTTTAAGTCTGCAGCGCAGCCTCCGCTTCAGAGTCCATTTCATTGGACCCGCCTTTTTCAAAATCTTGAAAAGCGGCAGGTAGCCAGCAGACCTAGAAATAAACCTGCTGAGAGCAGCTATGCAACCGGCAATTCTTCGTACATCCTTGACGCGCTTTGGTGCTTCAATCTTCTCAATGGCCTTGATCTTGTCGGGATTAGCTTCAATCCCTCGTTGAGACACGAAGAACCCGAGAAGCTTGCGGAAGGGACTCCAAACACGCACTTCTCGGGGTTGAGCTTGAGGTTGATCTTGCGCAGATTTGCAAAGGTCTCGCCCAAATCTTGAACCAGAGTTGCTTTGTCCTTGCTTTTGACCACTATGTCATCCATGTAGGCTTCTACATTTCTGTGCATTTGCGGCTCAAAAGCGTCATGGACTACCCTTGCAAATGTTGAACCAGCATTCTTCAAACCGAAAGGCATCCGTATGAAAAAGTATGTGCCACATGGTGTAATGAATGCGGTCTTCTCCTCATCTTCTTCAGCCATGAAGATCTGATGGTATCCTGAGTATGCATCAAGAAACGAAAGCAAATCACATCCAGCCGTGGAGTCAACAATCTGGTCAATGCGCGGCAAGGGAAATGGATCTTTGGGACAAGCTTTATTAACATCCGTGAAGTCAATACAAAGTCTCCATTTTCCATTTGCCTTTGCGCACGACTACGTGATTGGCCAACCACGTAGGATGGAGCACTCCTCGACAAGGCCTGCTGCTTCCAGCTTTCTTGATCTCTTCGCTATGAATTCTTGGCATTCCACCGCTTGCTTCTCGACTTTTTGCTTGACGGGCCGTGCATGAGGACAAACGGCCAGGCGGTGCTCAATCACTTTCCTGAACACTGGGATGTCAGACGGTTGCCATGCAAACACGTCGACATTCGCCCACAGGAAAGCAACGAGGGGGCCTTCCTATTTAGGGTCGAGAGAGGCACTGATGGTAAAGGTACCACCAGTGCCGTCCTCCTTGGCGGGCACCTTCTTGGCCTTTGGCGGAGCTACCATCTTCTTGCACTTGCCGGTGGAGCTCGATGGTGCGTCCTCTACGGTAGCTCAGCACTCAGAAGAGGTGCGCTATACGGAGTGAGCATCGGAGCTCTTGCCGGACTTGGACTTTGTCTTCTTCCCCGGAGCTTCTGACAAGTGTTTGGCAATCTGTCGCGGGCTGCTGCATCCCGGTAGATCTTGTCGGCACAGATAAGGGCATCCTTCTTGTCGCCATGGACAGAGATGACGCTTATCGGGCCTGGCATCTTGAGTAAGTTGTAGGCGTACTGAGAGGCTGCCATGAACTTAGCGAGTGCTGGACAGCCAAGTATCCCATTGTAAGGCAATGGGAAATCGGCAACGTCGAATGTGACCCTCTCAGTCCTAAAGTTCAGCTCGCTGCCAAATGTTACCGGCAACATAATCTTCCCCTTCGGCTTGCTCCTTCCCGGATTGATTCCTTGGAAGGTGCCGGTCTCTTCGAGCTCGCCGTCAGGGATTTGAAGCTTCTGGAGCACCGCAGAGGAGATCAGATTCAAGCCGGCCCCGCCGTCAACTAGCATTTTGGTGACCTTGAGGTTGCGGATGGTTGGTGAGACCAACATCGGCAAGCACCCGACCGCAGTTATGCGATCAGGGTGGTCCTCAATATCAAAGACGATAGGCGTGCTGGACCACTTCAGAGGCTTGCGTGACTCTACGGATGGTTCCGCTGCATTGACCTCCCGCATCCATTGCTTGAGTTGGCGGTGGGAGGTATGCAGGGAAGCACCTCCGACAACGCAGAGGACCTATGTGGCTTTCGAAACTCCTGCTCATCGGCGTCGTCAGATTCCATATCTTCGTCGCCGTCATCATCTTCATCCTTGTCGCGCCGCGGGGAGGTCTGGCTCCTTGCCGTAGCTTGGCCGTGCCGAGGCGTCCTCCCCGGCCGGGGCGTGGCTTGCGTGCTCCCCCCGCACCTTCCTGGGCCTTCTCTTTGTCGCGCCGCTCGTACTCAGCCCTCTGCTGTTCGACAAGCTGCTCGACCTTCTTGCAGCTCTGGAGGTCGTGGCCCTTGGTGCGGTGGATCTTGCAGTACTGCTTGCCGGAGTCGTCCTGCTTGTCGGCGGCCGCCACCGACTGGTGGTTGGCGTCAGCGGCAACCTCCTTACCAGAGCCACCAGCCTTGGCGTTCTTGTCGCCACCTCCGTTGCCGGACTGCTCAACAGCTAGCACTTCTCTACCTTTCTTCTTCCTGTTGCCTCGCCTTGGCCCTTCTTTGCCGGGCGGCCTCCTCTTGTCGATCTCGCTTCCGCATTCTCTCCCGAGTCTCCTCCATTCCTCAACACACAAGACACTTGTCGGCCAAGGCGCATACAACTCATCGACGTCCTTGACTTTGCACATCGCCATCTCCTCCCTCATCCTGCGGTTCCGCACATTCGATGAAACGCGCTGATCACCTTGGCGGGGTGGACATCTGGGATGTTGTAGTGCACACGGCTGAATCTCTGAATGAACTTGCGCAGGGACTCTCCTTCCTTCTGGTCGAGCAGATGAAGGTCACTCTCCTGGCCATGAGGTTTGTGGCCACCTGTGAAGGCGCCAACAAACTGATGGCACAGATCTTCCCAAGAGGATATGGAGATGTCCGGCAAGTGCATGAGCCAAGATCTGACGTTGGGCTTGAGCACGAGCGGGAAGTAGTTGGCGAGGATCTTGTCGTCCCGCCCCCGCAGCCTGCACCGAGATGGTGTAGATGCCGAGAACTCCGACAGATGCGTCCTGCCATCGTACTTCTCCGACGCGTCTGGTTTGAAGTTTTTACGCTGGGCCTTTGGACTTGCCGCAGCTCACGAGTGAACGCAGGGCAACCTACAGCGTCAGACGCAAGTCGCTGGCTCCTCCGGCCGCGCATGTCAATGAAGGCCCAAAGACGCTTGTCGGACCGACGTCGCGCTTCTCTCCGGCGCTTCGATGCGAGTTCGAGCGTCCTCTTGTTGTCGCTCATGAAGAACTTGGCGCTGATCGCGCGGCGAGCTCGCGATCCGGCGACGCGGTGGAGTCATTGTCGAGGTGGATCCGTGAGTCGGCGATCTTGGCCTTCGTGGCGGAGAGAGTGCATGGTGGTTGCACCTCCGGCAGTCTGCCGCCACCGGCTCGTGCCTTGTCGTCTTGCCGCGGCAATGATGGCGTTGGTTGCCATGAGCGTCGCCGTTGGCAAAGCCGATGAGGCTCTGGATAGTGGCCCTCCACTCGTCGACCTTGTTGGCCGTTGGAGGGTAGTCGAGAAGCAGCTGAGCTCTCGCCAGAGCTTCTGCTGGAGTAGTGGGTGGCATTGGCGAACGGTGCGAGGAGCGGGATATGCTCGGACTTCTAACTACGTTAGAAGGAGCAGCACCCCGCCCAGGCGACCGTATCTCACTCGTGCCAGCATGTTGGCGCGCATGCTGGTCTTGAGGGTCTCGATCCAACGAACGTATGGCATTGTGAACGCCATGACGTTGTTGGTCCCGCGTCTCCTGAGATGGGCGCGGAGGATGCGCGGATGCCGAGGTTTGCGGGGCCTTGTCCTTGGACTTGGCAACGCGTCGCGAACACCTTCGTCGGCGCCCGTTCCGGCTGGCGTCGCCCCACCACCCGTTTGCTACGGTGAGGGTGGGTACGACACGGACGTTTCTGCTGCCGCCAAGCCTTCTTCTTCGGTGGCATGTTGAGGAAGATGTTGAGGACGCTGCTCGTGTGAACGCGTCGGATCAGATTCACACGCCTCGACGCCCCTACCGGGCGCGCGCCAAAGATGTCGGGAGGCTGATCGTACCCACGAACACCTATGGGGCCGGGCGGACTAGGCCCCTTTGTGGTTCGGAGGGGGCGGAGATCGCACGAAGAAGCGGATCGAGGCGAGGCACACGAGCAGTTTACCCAGCTTTGGAGCTCTCCGGAGAGATAAAACTCCCATCGCTGCTTGTTTGATGTATTCTGTTCTTGCTAGGGAGGGATGCGAGCTACCAAACCTAAGCGTGAGCGTATCTGGTCTCTAGTGAGTCGAATGAACCGAACCCCACGCTATGCATGGGCCTCCTTTTATATGCTCAAGGGTCTCCGACAGGTGGCAACATAGGCGAGGGTACAAATGTAAAAATAGGAGTTGGTACACCTACTCGAGCGATTATGCAGTGCAAAATACCTAACTCGACGGCAAGGGACAAAAGCAATAAATGCCGTCGATGTCGCCCAAACAATTAGGCAACAGAGATCGTCAGTGCGCCACCGCCGCCACGATGGCAAGCTTGTCAGCGCCGCTTATCGCTGCTCTCCGCTGGCTGCACAACCTCTCGACACGCGCGCATGGAATGGTCCCATGGCGACACGTTGTTGGATGAGCTGGAGCGGAGATGGAGAGAGGTTGCTTGCCTCGTTCGGAGACTTGTCGCATCCGGAGACTTGTCACGCTCCGAGCCTTCCCGGCAAGCTCCTCTTGCCGGGGCCTTGTCCTGCATGCCTTGAGTGGCCTTCCTGGCAAGCTCCTCTTGTCGGGGCCTTGTCTTCTTAGTCAAATACTTTGTTCTTGAATGGCTCCAAAGGAGCCACGGAGGATCTTGGCGGTGACGAGGCAAACCCTGCACAGGTCTGCTGCAAGAATCGTCTGCGATGCACGGGATACTAGGGTACCCCTACTCTAGTACACCGACAGCTGGGAACCACCACATATATCTTCGCACGCAAGGGAGTGCCTCCTTATCCTCCCCCACGGCTGGGACCTACCCGGTCAAACCGTACATAGGGTTGTCTTTTTGGTGCGAAAGTGTATGTACATACTGGTCGACCAGTCTCTCTGCAATGATGAATCATGGACGAGCAAGCGGCGGCACGTGTAGTAGTAGAGCCCCGATGTAGCAGTTCAGGTAGTCCCTTCTAAACTGTGTACACGTTCGTATAGCCAGATGCCAAAACATACGGCCACATACGTACATAAGGGCGGGGTCTCGAACACGTACTCGCTCGTACGTACGGCCAGGGCTCGTGTACATGGAGAGGCAGCGGACGGCAACAACGACATCGTGTTCATCGGGAGCCAACCAGCTTGGACGGAACATCCAAAACGAGGACTGGCGTAACACACAATAGAAGAAACAGCCTTCTGTTCGACCGCGTACGGTCGAAACATGGTCATGTTCATCGGGAAGGGTCTGACATACCCCCAAACGGAGGAAACGGACTTCTGTTCGAGTGCCTACGGTCGAAACGGGGTCCTGTTCATCGGGAAGGGTGCAGCGCGACAAAGAAAAGCAGGCGAAAGCAGACTTGCTCGAGTGCCTACGGTCAAAACAAGGTCATGTTGATTGGGGGTGCGATGTACCGCAAAAGCAGAGAAGCGGACTTCTGTTGGAGTGCCTACGGTGAAACGGGGTCCTGCTCATCCACCGTCTACTGCCTTGCTCCATCCTCCACGGGTTACTGTTCATCCATCGTTGACTTCCTCCAGCCTCCACCTGCTACTGTTCATCCACGGGTTGTTGTTCATCCAGCCTCCATCGACTACTATTCATCTAGCCTCCACGGGGTCCTATTCGTCCGCCCCCAACCGGCTGGGGTGCGGCGGCCTCCTTGGGGTCCTATTCATCCAGCAGCAACGGCCTACTACCAAGGGGTCCTGTTCATCGAGCGGCAACGGCCTACTACCACGGGGTCCTGTTCATCCAACCCCCATCGGGAACTGTTCATCCACATCCAACCAACCGGCTTGACTCACCATGTCTCGACTCGCTCTACGTACCGCGCGCACGGTAGCAACTGTCACTATTCATCGAGAGGCCACCCAACACCGGCTGGCTATGTCTTCCACGAGGGCTCGATCGGCTTCAATAAGCAGCAGCAATGATCGATCGCTCAGGTTCAGTTCGCAGCAACAACAATGGAATCGCTTGGGTTCGGGCCAAGAATAATGAATCGCTTGGGTTTAGTTAACGACCAAAGGGATTGATACGTCTCCAACGTATCTATAATTTTTGCTTGTTCCATCCTATTATATTATCATTCTTGGATGTTTTACAATCATTTTATAGCAACTTTATATCATTTTTTGGGACTAACCTATTGACATAGTTCCCAGTGCCAGTTACTATTTTTTGCTTGTTTTTTACTGTGCAGAAAATCAATACCAAATGGAGTTTAAACGCAGCAAAACTTTTTGGAGAATTTTTCTGGACTAAAGACACCTGTTGGGCCAAAGAAGTTCCAGAGGGGGGCTCCGAGGGGAGCACAACCCGCCTGGGCGCACCTAGGGGCCCAGGCGCGCCCTGGTGGGTTGTGCCCACCTCGGCCGCCTCCCGCACCGCCTCTTTGCTCTATAAATACCCCGAAAATCCAAAAACCCCAGGGGAGTTGACGAAACACAATTCTAGCGGCCACAAGTTCCAGAACCACCAGATCCAATCTAGACACCATCACGGAGGGGCTCATCATCCTCATTGGTGTCTCTCGGAGGATGCGTGAGTAGTTCATTGTAGACCTACGGGTCCGTAGGCAGTACCTTGATGGCTTCCTCTCTCTCTTTAGATTCTCAATACAATGGTCTCTTGGGATCTGATGAACTTTGTGTTTATGATCAGATCTATTTTATCCATGAAAGTTATTTGAGTTTTGATCTCTTATATGCATGATTACTTATAGCCTCGTATTTCTTCTTCGAATCTTTGGTTTAGTTAGGCCGACTAGATCAATTTTTCTTGCCATGGGAAGAGGTGCTTTGTGATGGGTTCGGTCATGCGGTGTTCTTTCCCAGTGATAGAAGGGGCATCAAGACACGTATGATCGTTGTTATTAAGGATAACAAGATGGGGTCTATTCCTACATGAATAGATCTTGTCTACATCATGTCATCGTTCTTATTGAATTACTCTATATTTCCATGAACTTAATACACCAGATGCATGTTGGATAGCGGTCGATGTGTGGAGTAATAGTAGTAGATGCAGGCAGGAGTCGGTCTACTCATCTTCGATGTGATGCCTATATAATTATCATTGCCTGGATATCGTTATATATTTGAAGTTCTTTCAATTGCCCAACACTAATTTGTTTACCCGCCTTATGCTATTTTTCTCTAGAGAAGCCACTAGTGAAATCTACATCCACGAGTCTATTCTTTATCGTACTTGCTTTCCGATCTATTATTTGCCACTTTTATTCTCAGATCTATTATTCCAAAAGCCCAAAAATAACTTGCGGCAATTTTTTGTTACTTATTTTATTTTGCATTTATTCGAGTTCTATTTATCCAATCTACTACAAACCAATCTATCTTTTACCCGGGAGGGATTGACAACCCCTCTTACGCATTGGGTTGCAAGTATTTGTTCTTTGTGTGCAGGTACCATTTACATAGTGTTGCTTGGTTCTCCTACTGGTTCGATAACCTTGGTCTCATCACTAAGGGAAATACCTACCATAGTTGTGCTGCATCATCCCTTCCTCTTCGGAGAAAATACTGACGTGGACACGAGCCATCAAGATAGGATTTCCGGCGTCGTTGCCAGGGAGACATCATCAACATCTATCAGGTTCCTGATCACAAATCTCATCTCCTTGCAAGTTACATTATTTTCCATTTGCCTCTCGTTTCATGTCCCCCACTTCACAAAAATTTGCCGTTTGATTCGCCCTCCTTTTTGTTTACTGTTTTCTCGTCAGATCTATTTTTGTTTGCGGTCTTGTTTGCGTAGTCATGATGCCTCAAAGAAAATATTATGATGTTCCTTATCCCAATATTTTGCTTGAAATTGAGAAAAATATTAAGAGCATCTCCTATATATGGTCCAAAATTTGGTGGTCCAAAACCGGAGATGTAAAATTTGGACCGTCAAAAACTGCGTTTTGGAGAACCGAAAAATGCTCAACTCCAACGGATGGTCCAAATTGATGGTCCAAATTTGCAACTCCAATAGATGGTCCAAACTGAAGATGTAAAACGACATACTACTAGTCCATTTAACATAGTTCAAACATCAAATTCAACATAGTTACATACATCAACTTCAAATACTACTTATTATTCAAACTACTAGATAAACTACTCCTCAGTGGAGCTACGGAACTGCTCCCAGAACTCCTCCTTCGTCGGGTCGTCGCACCCCTCCTCCTCCTCCTCCGAGAAGTCTGCCTAGTCCTCCTTGGAGGAGGACTCGATGGGGATCACCGTCGAGGGACCGGCCTCATCCTCCTTCTTCGGGCAATTCTTCTTCTACTCCGCCTCACGCTTCGAGTAGTACTCCAGCTCGGCCTGGACGTACTCTGGATGCTCCCGAGCAAACCTCGTCATCGCCTCCTCATCGGTTTTGCCAGCACTGATGACAACCGATGGCTTCTTCATCTTCTTCTTCTTCGTCGTGATCTCCTTCATGTTGATGCCCTGCGGCAAAAGCATCTCCGCTTCCGCCCGACTCTCGATCTCTGGAAAGTTGAGGTGCGACCGAGGCCTCTCGGCACGCCACACCGCCACCTCGTAGGCACGCGCGGCCTCGTGGGCGGAGGGGTACGTGTCGATCCACCAACGCCTTCCGGCGTCGGAGAACTCCACACCCCAGTTGCCGGGGGGCTTCTTCCTCACGCCGAAGAAGCCCGACTTGCCCTTCGGCGACTTCTTCGGCGCCATCGGGAGCGGCGTGCGGCCGGGGCGGTGTCGGACGGAGCCGGGCGGGGCGGTACTACAGAACGGAGCCGGGCGGGGCAGATCTGCGGGGCGGCGGCGGCGGCCCAGGAGGAGCTGCAGGGCGGCAAGGCCCGGGCGAGCTGCGGGCGGCGTGGCGGGCGGGCGGTGGTGGAGCTGCGGGCGGCGCGGCGGGCGGATTCGCGGGGCGGGCGGGGAAACAGTGGCGGGGCGTAGGCGGCGCTGGATCTGATGCGGGCGGCGTGCGGCGGGGCGGCGGCGGACGGGCGGGAGGTCGCGGGCGGCCGGGCGGGAACGGAAATGAAGTGGCGGTTGGGCATTCGCGGGCGGCGGCTGGTTTTGGACCAGATGCATCTCGTGATGTATATTTGCATCGCGAGGTTTTGCATTTTACATCACGACGAGACCGCTGTCCAATTTTTTTGCATATGGACCGTCTATTGTAGCAGCGTTTTTTGCCCCAGACGGTCCAAAAGTTAGTTATTTTTACATTTGGACCATCTATTGGAGATGCTCTAAGGAATATATGACTACACAATTTTGAGCACAATAAATATTTTACCGAGGAACTTAAGGAACACTCCCTTGTGCTGGATACTATAACAAAACAACTTGATAATATCAGTAGAGAAGTTGTAAACTCCAATCTATGTATGCTTTTGCTGAAACGTTGCTAGGAAAAATTTCTGATGCACAAGCTACCCTAGTGAATCAAATGGCTGTTAAACCAATTACGTTAGAACATAAAAATGATGAAGATCTTAAAGTGACTGGTGTTTCTTTCATTGATTCTTTTGTTAGCAAAATTAAAATTGATGATAAGGGGACTTAAGACATCCAGATAATTTGGAGGGTGAAGATCTTGTTGATTTTTTTTATAAAAGTGGGTTTGAAGAGGTCAAAACTTTAACTAGTGATGTGCCCACTCTTTTGGATTACAAAGACAGTAATTATGATAATTGCTCTTTGATTGATTGTATTTCTTTGTTGCAATCCATGATAAATTCACCCCATGCTTATGAACAAAATAAAGCTTTTACTAAACTTATCGTAGATGCCATGATGAACGCTTTGGAAGAAAAACTACACCACAACACTTAATTGGGGGCAATTAACTACCGGGAGAAATACGAGAATAAGGGGAAATATCTGCTGGGAATCTTGTTACTGCCGGCAGAAGTGGAGCAAGGAGGGCACACGCACTGCCAGCAATTATTTTTAACTTTCGGGTCATTGTATACGCCAACACAACTAAATCATGGCTCACTATTTGCGGAACAGTCGATTGTCTTGGCGAGACTGTAATTATTGGGCCCAAATGACGCGGGTGAGCACACGAAAGGCCGGAAATTTTGCACCAAATGAATTATAGCCCCCCCCCCCAACCTGATCTACCCTTCAAAAAAAAGATCTGCCCCAAATTGAACCCTCGTCCAGAAGTCCTCCTCCCAGACCAATGACGACGCCGTCGCCGCCCTCCGCCCTCGACCTCCTCCACCAACCAGTGCGACCCCCATCGGGGTACGCGCCTCTAGTGCGTGACATCGACTCGTCATCAGCTTCCTTCGCCACCGCCACCGGGGCGGGTCAACTGCGCCGGTGCGTTGAGGTCGAAGTCAACGTCGCCTCCCTCTCTAGCCCCAGATCCAGTGGCTAAAATCGCCACCACCATGTCGGCGCACTCCTCTCCTCCATGGCCCTCCAAGGTGACGAGCACGGGTGAGCTCCCTACCACAGCTCCCTCCATCCCGGCCAGCGTGAACGGTGATCAGATCCATCATCTTTGGACAACATGTTGCTCGAGATCCGTCACGCTGGACTCTCCTCTTTCTGTGGCACTCCTTGGCTGCTCGAGAGGAGGTGAGGTTGTTAGACTTTTCGTGTGAGTTTTTGCATAGCTTCTTTGTTTGATTTTCTTTTCATGCTACATATCTTTGCCCGGTGACCACGGCCTATGTTTTTTCTGTCCATGAGCTTGGGAGCTGAGAATTTGCCTTTTGTGCCTACCTTAGCCACATTGCTTCTTAGCAAATATTCATCATCTTACATTTTTATAATTGATTTTCTATTTTTCCACTATAAAACAAGAAAGGAGTAGAATAACTACAAAAGGAGAATGGGGCTAGACCCTTTGATAGAAGAAGTAATCTGATGTCCTAACAAAGCACATGTGAAGAGCGCTCCTGGCAAAAAGAAGAAGGAAACAACAATCTTCCAAATGAATAAAGAAACAACAACTTCATGACAATATTTTCCATGAGTGGTAACACTTCTCTTCACAAATATATTAGGATTTTCAACACTATTAATTAGGAACTACACGATTGAGGAACACAAGTGAACTTTACTGTACTCATATCAGTTCAATTTTCTTTCAGGAAATCCTTTTTAATGAACTAATGGTGGGACTTGGGAGCAAAGGTTTACAAGTGTGGAAGTCATTCTTTGCATAATTTTATTCGAAATACATGTACTTTCTCCTCTTAACTGGGGGCTATTTCAAAAAGAGACCATGACCCTACCACAGTTTAGACCTGTAGACGTCGGGCCGGTAAGCATCACGGGTCGGAGTTAGAAAAGTAATTTCCTTCTACCAAACATTGATCTGACGCGGGTTCAGACAAGTAGAGGCTCTTTTCGCGCTTCGTTCGAAATTTTGAAACAGAAGCATTCACGTTTAGAGCACTCTTGAGCTTTGAGGATTGACCTAAATAGACAATGTTAAATTTGACCTTGTATGTTTGAAAACCTCATTAAATTGTGTGCTTCTTTTTGAATTTTTTACACTTGAAAATCCTATAACTACGATTATTTTGGAATGGAGGAGGTAAGTTTGAATCTATTTTGTACACGACTATATATGCTATTATGTAAAAAAGCAGAGAAAAGATTGGTGCCCCCATAATTTAGGTATAATTTACAGATGCCATGATCTCGAATTAAAATAATTGAATGGACTTCATGTTGAATTCTAATTTTTTAAACCATCTTAAGTTGAATTCAAATATATGCTAGTTCATAGCTAGCTATTTATAATGTTCATTGGGTAAATTTTCTACGTATAATGTGCTTTACACACACAACATGAACTATACTCACGTTTATATTCGAATTGCTAAAGCGATGCATTGTCTGGAGTTCAAAATACTGACTCTACACGCATGTTGTGGTAGTCCTCCAGTAAGAAAGACATTCCGACAGTCAGAAACATGCTTTAAAGTTCCAACCCGCTTTGCTCGGTGATCGGCTTGGAACTCGGGGCTACACGATGGGTGTGGCCGCACACACCCACTGAAGATTGCAAAAAAAGCAAATCAAGGGCGTACCCAGACAAACGTCTGCATCACCTCCATCTCGCTCCTCACCTTCCGTAGGGTGGCACCGTGGGTGGCAAACTTATCTGAGACATCCTACACAGCGAGGTTCAAGACGGTCGTGCCTGCCGCAGACGTCCAGCCAGGCGGGGCGAAACTCGTGGCCCCGGTGTCGGCTCCCTGCGAGCTCGCGGCCCCGGTTTCCACCGGCCTCGGCTCGGAGGCTGCTCGTGTCTGGCGCAGGCGCAAGGGGGTGCGTGCTGTCATGGCCTGGTTCATCGCCAACCCGGCGCTGCCCAGCGGCATCTCCGGCCCTTCAGGGTGGCCGTCACCTCGCTTGCCAGCACCCGACGCACGTTGGGTCACCTGCGCCTCCTGGACTGCGGAGTCGGCAACCTCCCGCTCAGTCACCTCCTGGTCAGCTCCGGCTGTTCCGGTCGACACCTGGGCTTGCACCACCAGCAGCTCCAGCTGCCCCAGACTGGCAGCCACAGGGATCCTCCCACCAGCCGGGTCCTCCGTGGCCTTGGTCGCCGCTTCCGCCTGCGCCTTGGTCGCCGCTTCCGCCTGCGCTAACACTGCAGCTTGGGCCTCCGCCTGCGCCAATGCGGCGGCATGGGCATCGCCCTCTGCCTGCGTCGCGGTGGCCTCCCGCTCCTGTCGCTCCTCCCGTGCATTCCTTTCCGTTGCCTCCCGGAGGGCGGCGGCTGGGTCCACGCGATGGGCCTCCTTGGAGTCGTCTGCTGATCCGACCAGCCAGGCGGATGGGGCCCGATATATGTAGATGGCGGCCCTACACGGCAAAACAAGCAAAGATGAGAAATTTGGAAAGGGAAAGAAAAACAATTAAGACAGTGCAACGGATGCACTTACCCGGACACCATTGGGCGCTCCTTAGGGGCCCTCCGGGTAAGCTAGAGGTGAAACCATATGATCTTCCGACCAACTGATCATCTTACTATTTCATGCATAGCCTATGATATAAAATATAAATGTCTGAAATAACTTAAATTCTCGGCTTTGTAGTCATAAGCGCATCTACCGCCTCTTTTTATTTTTAGAAACTAGATCATCTACGATGGGTGCCCCTAACCTGCCTCAAACAACAGGGTGGATGACCCAGTCACAAAATTCGACCCAGGCGGGCTCCTCTAATGGGCGTCAAATGCCCAAGCCAGCCGGCACACCTCATATATATAGCCCAAATATGGGGCGGATATGGGGCGCCCAGGCGCATCGGGGTCCCAAGCAGGATCGCCCGGAAACCCGATGGTCCGACAGACGCCTCCTCTGGTGGGTCGGGGCGGTGCGAATGGTGCGTGGTGCCGGTCCTGCTCGCCGCCCGAGGCCAATAAATCCTCCTGCTCCGGCACCCTTCCCACGTTCTCTGGCTTCTCCATGGCCAAGAAGAAGCTAACCACCTATTCCATACTCACGCCAGAGTATCGGTACGAAATCGAGCAGGATATCCTGGCGAGGCGCACCGCCTACATCGCTGCAGGACTGCCTCCGGACTCGCTGGAGCCGGAGGAGGAGGAGGATCAGCCGGCTCTAATGGAGGAGGTGGATCCGGAAGACGACGAGGAGGCAGTGTAGCCGAGCAAGAGTCGGCGCCGACTTCGGGCATCAACCCGGAGGACGCGAAGGCGGAGTTTGGTGTTTCCTACGCAGACGAGACGACGGAGCATAAGGCCATCCTGGAGTCCATCTAGGATGAGGTCCATGTGGAAGCCAATCGGCGCTTCATTTGGCAGGAACGGGCGACGACCGACGGCCTCTTCGATGAGGTCGAAGCAGAGATAGATGCGGAGTAGCCGCAGCTGCGCCTGCAAGCCATGTATCCTACGCAAGGCATGGAGATAGTGGACTTCTCCGATCATGACTAGGATACTTGATCTACGTAGTAATTAGATTTCTTCATTTGCATGCTCTTGTGTGGATTTAAGATTTCTAGTATGAGGTATCCGGATGCAGATGAGCAAATTTGAGGCTTGACCCGTCAGTGTCCAGCTATGGATGCAGTAAGCTGCTACACAACACAGGTCTTCCATTCTAATCCCGTGCCTTTTTCTTCTTTCAGATTAATTCCATCCTCTTCGCTGGCAAGCTCGCTGAGCTCATCGACGAGGACCAGTTGATGGACAAGGCTTCCGATCAGGAGCCGGCGCCACCGCCCCCATCGGATCATGTCGTGTTCACCATAGAGTAGGTGCGGCCGCACTTCAAAGCTATAATGGCGGAAGAGGTACCAGCGCCGCCGGTGTAGCACCCTAGTTTTTGGCCCTTTTCTTTTTATTTGTATTTCTTTAGATTTTTCTTTGGATTTCTTTTTATGTGGCTTTATGGTCTGGAAACCTGGGAAAACCATCTCTTCTTTCTCTCCCTAGTGGCTTGTCATCCTCAATTCTTCCGAAGGCCATGTCATTTCTATTCTGGCCCAACCTCAAGTTCTCTTTTTTGGGAATATTCCTTTTTCTATTAAAGAAATGATCCTTTTTGCCCTATGTTATGAAGCAACCTATATTTCTGTCTTGCCATAAATTCCCCAAAAATTCTCAAAGTTCCTTTGGACCATATGGACCTTGGATATGTAATAACATTCAAGATTCCACGCTCATGGTGAGCACACCATGCAATATTTTTCTCTGGTCAGATTTTTAGTTTGTGAAGCAACTATATCTTATATTGCTCCATAATTTCTGAAAATTTAAAAGAACCTCATACTACCCTTATAACCTCCCTCCACCAAGTTTGGGCACATTTAATTCATCCAATATTTCTCCATAATTTTCCTAAGTTTACATCAAGAGTGAAGCATTGTGAAGGAAGTACCATTTTGATATGACCAAATGGTATGAAATTCTTACTTGTCTTCATATGCCCAAATAACTACTCTCCACCAAATTTCAGCTCAATCCAATCATCTATGTGAGTGCCACTTCATGATCTTGTTTCTGGACCAAATTTTGCAGTTGTGAAGCAACTACCCTAAGACTCTGTGACATCTTTTCACTCCAAGTAATCATCCCATTTTACCACGACTACATACCCAAGTTTGCTACAGCAAACTTCATCTGATGCCTCCCATCATCTCAGAGCCTCTTTCATCGAGCTATCACTTGAGAGGGACCTAGCTTGGAGGGACAACACGCTGGACATGGTCGGCCATTACGAGTCATCATACACGCGTCAATGCACGTAGTGACTACATGGCCTGGCTTGCCATATGCGTTTCTGCTTTGTTTGGCCGCTGGCCCCTGCGTTGTTTTGCTCCGGCCTCTCGTGCGCTCGTCGTTCTCGCGCGCCCCATCATGTCGAGCTCCATGGCATCCTGTCATCGCTCTAGACCCCTCACACCGCCCTCTTTCCTCCCGATGCGCTGGCCGACCAGTGACATCACCCCACTGCGTCTGCTCCTCCTGCTCCTCTGGCGCCTTTTCCTTTCCGAGCTTGGCGCGGCGCAGCGTGTCACGGACACGCCGAGCAGCTGCCACAGCGTCAACAACGATCCCCGACCATGACCTCAATGCCGCGGCTATTTAAGCCGTCCCATGCCTCGGCTCTCATCACCAGCGGCCTCCTCCACCTCCTAGAACCCCACCCATCTACTCCATCGACCTCGAGGAGGCACCTCGCGCTCCCAATAAAGCCTCGGCCACCGCCGGCCGCCCGTAAAATTTGGCCGACCGAGACATCTCCTCCTTTCAACCACCACTAGAGGAACCCCAACATTCGCTTGGAGCTTCCCCGCCCCTCGCCTTCACCTCCGGTGCCCCATAGCACCTGTCATGGATTTGTCACGGCAGATGTCCTTAGTGTCAGGACTTAGTCGTGAGGCCAACGCATCTATGTGGTAGCTTGAGAGGGGTTGAGCGGAATCGAGAGACGCAACACAAGACAGGGATTTAGACAGCTTCGGGCCCTGGGAAACATCATCCGGTAAAACCCTACATGTTGTTTGAGGCTAGGTCTCATTATCATCACGAGGGAGTCGCCGTAAACCGGCTCTCCTCTTTGTGTCTAGCCCTAAGATTATTTCTTCTTGCTTGTAGCCTGTCCCTCTTTCGGGGAGCCCCGCCCTCCTTATATATCTTGAAGGGGCGGGTTACATGTGGAGTCCTATTAGGATTAGGACTAGTCTATCTCTAATGCAAAACCGGATACAAGTCCTGGTCTTAACTCCTTGTAAGGTAAATATTCCTCATGCCTTTCCTCTTCAACCGGCCCACAATAGTTGAACCGGCCTTCATGAACCGCCAGACGGGCCACCGGTGAGTTACAACATCCTGGCGGGTTGCTGGTAAACCGCCAGGTCTGGGCGGGTCACCAGATGAATATCGCCAAGTACCAGCGGGACCTCAAATAAACCGCCAAGTCCGGCCGGGTTAACTTCCGGCCGGTTTACACCACGGGGTATATCCCCGACATTAGCCCCCAAGTTTAGCTTGGATTTATCCATGGTAAACTTATGCTGCAAAATAAACACGAACAAATTTGGCGGGTTGTGCTCCGGGTTAAGAATTCTTGTAGACCGGCACCTGATCGTCCTTAAGTCCTTGTCATTTCCTCCTTCTAGAAAATCCGGGTTAATAACCAGCTTCATACTCAAATTGCTGATGTTGGCTTCTTATAGAAAAAATATTGTGAAGAATAATCCACTTGAGTCGGCTTCCAAAGCGCGGTTTAAGAAATATTGGTCTTGAAATACTCATATGATATTCAACCGGCTTAAAGATGTAGATCTTGCCGAGTTATAATTTCCAAAATCTCCGGGTTATAAAAGACTGATGATGTCGAGTCATAATTGTTGTTGACACCGGGTCATGTAATTGATCTTCCTGATTTACTCAAAGCTGAGAATTTGAAAATATTTCTTCGATAATAATATAATACTGTAGCCCCCAAGTCTTTGAGCGAGAACAAAGTGGTGGCTTAAGACTTTGCTTCAATATAAATACTGCCACTTTCAAAGAAATCCATGTTGTTCATCGGTGACTAGTAAAAACTGAATACTCCATACTATGTAGCCCCCAAGTCTTTGGGTTGTCATGCTTGCAAAGAACACAGGGACTTGTAATTACTGATGCCCATAAAACTTGAATTGTTGATAGGAGCAATTGGTAGCCCCAAGGGCGGCTCATTATGATATGATGAGTCGGGTCTTCAATAAGGCCAATAAAATGACTTTGCATTAGCCCCCAAGTATCATGGTGCACCTTGCAGCGACATGAGACTTGCATACTTGATATAATCTCAACTTGAATGATGTAGCCCCCAAGTGCCGGGTCGTAAGCCTGCAGCGACTCGGGACTATTCCTTCCATTGCAAAATAAATCATATTCTTTGATAAAATAATAGCCATTGCGCTAAAGCGACTTTGAAAACCTCAATAATACCGGTTGTTAAAAACCATAATAAAAATCCAGCCATCTTGGCTATTCAAGATAATATAGTCCGGTATGAAAACCTTATTCATTCAATATCATAATGAAAATTCAGCCAAGTTTTTCTATTTGAATAATATAACCCAATGATTTATAAGCGCATGATTCCAATGGCGCAATCCAAATATATACTGGCGACTTATAGTCAAAAGCCAGGCCGGTGTAACAAAACACCGGATAATTTCTCATCATATACTGGCGACTTATTGTCTTAAAGCCGGGCGGTTTAAAACACCGGATAATTTATCATCATCTTGGCGACTTATAGTCAAAAAGCCAGGCCGGGTTAATAAACACCAGTGATTTATAATCATGATTTATTCAACCTGTTTACGCATGCAACAATTTTAAAGTGTCTGGCGGTTTATCACGGACGGGTCATAATGCCAACATATAACCTCGGGTTTATAACCAAGGCTGCACTTAAGGATAATCAAATATGAAATATATCATACCCGTGACATTGAATCACATAATTGGTTTACCAACTTTTTGTAGTAAGAGTAATAACCCCAATCTTGAGTAATGATAACTCCTTTCATCTTGTGCGGTTTATGATAAAACCGCATGCGGGTTGTGACAAACACCGGTTTAACCATATATAATACCGGCGACTCGTAGTCAAACCAGACCGGGCTGATAGTCTCCGGATTATAACTTGATCGTGTACTGACAACTTGTAATTGAAAGTCAAGCCGGGTTAATGAACACCGGTTTACTCCATAATAAGATGGTAACATAAAATCAAAAAATCAAACCGGGCAAATAGTCTCCGGATTAAGAATTGACCGTGTTCCGTCAATTGACAGTCGAACCGGTCTGCGAATTTTGTCGGTTTAAGAACGCAACAAAGAAGAAATATTTATTAAAGAAAATTTCAAGCAAAGGCAATGATAAAACCATTTGCAAAAGAGGCTATTGAGCCGATCAAGTGGCATTACCATGGTCGGACACGACCAAGCCCCCAGGAGGCGTGGCTATGGTTCAAGTCAGCCAGGTCCCCAAATGATGCATTGGCATTATGCCGATCAAGAGGGGTGACGATGGTTCGGGTTCGACCAAAGCCCCCAAGTGATTCTGTGGCCTTAGGCCGATCAAGAGGCGTGACTATGGTTCAGACGTGACCACAAGTCCCCAAGTGAAGTTGTGGCTTTTCGCCTATCAAAAGGTGTTGCTATGGTTCGGACACGACCAAAAGCCCCTAAGTGATGTTGTGGCATTGCGCCGATCAAGAGGTGTAGCTACGGTTCGGATACGACCAAGCCCTCAAGTGATATCATATAGAGCTTTTGAAAAGCTAACTCAAGGGGTAAACCGGAGGCCGCTTTAAGGCAGAAACTCCGTGTAACCACACATGATAGGCCAATAAGGCGGGATACCCATGTTTGAATCAAGCATCATGGCAACGGGTCCTCTCTGGCTCCCTTTAACTTTTTGCAAGAGACAAATTCTTCTTGAACCGGGCTATTGAACCGAACATTTGAGAGCTTCAATGTTTTATGGGAGACATTTTTCCCTTGAACCGGATTTTAAACCGGAAACCTTCTTTCTAAGCCGGAAATTTTCTGACGGCCTTTAAATTTGCACCAATATGGCGGTTTAGGGTCCTGCATTAGATAACTTTTGCAAGCCGGAGTAATTGTTTTTTCAAAGAAAGCAATAGATAACATAAAAATATATTGGATGGATTTCACCTCATATGTCAGGCCAGTTGATATCCACTGCGGGGTTGATGATCACCATGGTGAAGATGAAATCGATCATGGCGAAATCGGCGACAAAGGCAGATGAACCGCCGCGGCAATGTAAACCGGTGCTTGACGAGTAAGTTGTCTAGCGTTTATAAACCGGCTCTGACGAGAGTTATTCGGCGTGTGTTGATGTAGCAGGGGCAACGACTTGCGCATGTATCCGTCAAGCGACCGCATTTAACGCGGTAATAAAAATATCAGCGCATGCCCTTTGTCACACCTTTGAAATGAATAATGGCCTGCGAAAAAAATACCATATACCAGAGTAATTGTTCTCAAACAAAGTATATGCTGATAAAATATATAGGGATAACACCTGATTCGCCGGACAACAAACGAGTCGACCGTGGCATTGTAAGCCGTCTTGGCGGGCGAAGTCGACCACGGGTCGGACGGATAAATCGCCCATAGTGTTGTAAACCGTCGCGACGAGCGAGTTGTCTTCCATGTTGTAAGCTGGCGCAGAACGCGTGAACCGCCGCGAGGGCGGACAAAGTAGTCATCCGTGACCTTGTAAGGTGGTGCGGACGGGCGAGTCGGTGGCGCGTTTGATGTAAACTGGACCGCGACATGCGTGCCCGTGGAGCCACGCGGCACAGCCGAACGTGCATCCGCGGCATAACACCATGTTTGTAATGAATAATTTACCTGTATATAACAACACTATAGGGCAGAGTAGTTGTTTTCACAAAAAATTAACAAGTACTGATAAAAAGTAAGCTGGATGGATATCACCTAATTTTCTTCAGGCGTCTTGTCGCATCTGCCGAGAAGCGGACAGAAGCAGAGACCAGCATACGCGTGTTGGTTGCAACTGGAGCGGGTCAACTAGGTCCAGCGGTGTACGCGAAAAAGATATCTCGCAAGCGATGTTGATCCCCAATCCGATCCGGCGGGGTAGTCCTTTGCCCAGACATGCATACTCACGTGAAGCAAGCAGTTCCTACAAGCATTATTTCTTCCTTGTACAGATTGCCTTCTCAAAGTTTGAGTTCAGATTTGACTCGGTCGACACGAGAAAAAGTAGCAGCAGAGGCGTAACCGGCGACTCGGAGGCGTCGGCAAGACGGGCATGCCAGTAGCAGCGGCTCCCGGGCGGCGGCGGTGGAGATCCGGCGAGTGGCTCGTCTTGTCTCGGGTGTGTTTACAAGTACACATGTTAGCCTACAATTTACTATTCTAGGATGCTTCGTTTGTATGGATTTGATAGTGACATGGACTGCTAATATTAGTACTATTCAAGAGCGGTTTGATCGACACGCCGCTTTAATAGCCACTGTAGCAGATATCGATTCACCTTCAGATTCGTCGGATCACTTTGCGTCGGCGGCGCACAGCAGAACTCCAAACCCTCGACGACGGCCTTACTCGCTACGGGCAACTCGGCAACGGAGTAGAATCCGGGTCATGGTATCATCCCTTTGAAAAACTGAACAAATACTACTAGTAGATCCACGTACTAGTACTCATGGCTGGCTTGATCAAAGGAATGATTAAAAAAACGAATCTGGAGCTTTCCGTACAGATTACACCTTCCCAAAATCTGAGTTTTAACATGGCGGTACCCGCATTTGATGGATCATAGCCTTGCCTTCAAGCAACAGTACCATAATTTTTTATCGGAAGTAGTACTACTCCGAGCAACGATGGCAGCAGTCCTTTGTAGATCAATTTATGAGAACGCCTCGTATTTTGACTCTTGTCTCCTCACGCATGTGTTGATTGATCCGACCGGTGTCACGACAGCTATAGAAAAACTCCTGTCGGCCAAGGAGTAAAAACCTGGCAGATAAATTACCTTTGCACAATAGATCTCGTCTCGGACTTGGTGGATTGAAACGACGCGTCGGCGGCGTACTGAGCCTAATCTCTCAATCTTCCGACTTGCATGCCGGGTTATCCTACGTGCTTTCCGTGCAGGCGCTTTTTCCTTTTGACATAACGCGAGCTTCATGATCCCTGACTGAAATCCCTTCAAGAACTCAACACCACCGTGCGCGAGCCCCACGGTGGGCGCCAACTGTCGTGGATTTGTCATGGCAGATGTCCTTAGTGTCAGGACTTAGTCGTGAGGCCAACGCATCTATGTGGTAGCTTGAGAGGGGTTGAGCGGAATCAAGAGACGCAACACAAGACAAGGTTTAGACAGCTGGGCCCGGGAAACATCATCCGGTAAAAACCCTACATGCTGTTTGAGGCTAGGTCTCATTATCATCACGAGGGAGTCGCCGTAAACCGGCTCACCTCTTTGTGTCTAGCCCTAAGATTGTTTCTTCTTGCTTGTAGCCTGTCCCTCTTTAGGGAGCCCTGCCCCTCCTTATATATCTTGAAGGGGCGGGTTACATGTGGAGTCCTATTAGGATTAGGACTAGTCTATCTCTAATGCAAAACCGGATACAAGTCCTGGTCTTAACTCCTTGTAAGGTAAATATTCCTCATGCCTTTCCTCTTAAACCGGCCCACAATAGTTGAACCGGCCTTCATGAACCGCCAGACGGGCCACCGGTGAGTTACAACGTCCTGGCGAGTTGCTGGTAAACCGCCAGGTCTAGGCGGGTCACCAGATGAATATCGCCAAGTACCAGCGGGACCTCAAATAAACCGCCAAGTCCGGCCGGGTTAACTTCCGGCCGGTTTACACCGCGGGGTATATCCCCGACAGCACCAGACCCCAGCGCTGGCCGTACTCTCCCTCCGCCACAGGCGTCCAAGCCGCCATCGCTGCAGCTCTCCCCGGCGCGAGTACTACACCTGGGTGGATGCGGCTCCCCCTCTCGAGCACTCCGGTGGTCAGAGCTCCACCGGAGGCTCTTGGAATCGCCGGGCCAGCGCCGACACTGCGCACCCTCCCTCTGTCCCTGGGCAAGCAATGAGAGCAAAGAGATGATCCAGCCGGGACCCCACCTCCCAAATGAGCCTCGCATGTCAACCACACAACGCGTTGACTCGGACCCAGTGACGTGGATAAGTGAAAACGTACTTTCTTCTTTACGTATTCTGAATCTGAAAGTGTATGTCTTTGCAGCATAGATTTAGAATGTGTTTTCTGTGCAGGAAAGCGTACTTGCGGAAGTATGTCTTCTTTATTCAGCCACCCACCAAAAACCTTATATACCGAACGTTCGACCATTAAGGAGCAGAAATGAATACTTTTTATTTGTTTCTCTGCCCAACAAACGAACGATCGTATCTTTTCAACCGTGACTCCGATTTAGGTGATTCAAAAGCCCATGTTCTCTATTCATCGAGCCCGTTCCGTTGGTACGGTTTTCCTGGTGTTCTAACATTCTGAAAATGACCATTTTTCCCTTGCCTCTAATCAGCCCCCTTCGAGAGGTAAACTTTTCTGGCTATAATTTACGTGAGCCTCTCGCACTTCTCCCCGATGGATCCTTCATACCCAGGCAGGCCACGACATTCACTTGCATGATGGCCTTGCAGTAGCCATGGTTTTCCACTTGAATACTTAAATACTTTATGCCTGTTAATATTTTATGAATGCTCTATATGCATGTGGATTCATTCTCATTTCTCATGCCATGTTCATTTGATTCTAGTGAGTTAAATGATTACCTGCTGGTATTATTATTCACGTATTTCCTTCTTGCATTTATTTCGTACTAGTGATAATGATATGCTCATCGTTGTCTGCTATGAAAGTACTTGTGATATTCATGCTCATTAATTGGCATGCTCATTTGCATGAGTAGAATAAATATTATTGATGTTAAGATCATATGTTATGTTTCCTATCCATGCTCATGTTGGTATCATGTTTATATGCATTGTTATTTCATCATGTTATTATGACTCAGGTCATCACTATTCAAGTTAAATTGGACATTAATCAAACTTGAACAAGTCTGTTGGCTGAGTCATAGTGCCATCGAATTGAGCTGACCACTATAGCCACACTTGCCTTATGGGGGGGCCTATTTTATTCGATTGTCCTGCCTCTCATCGGTGACTCCAATTAGGGAAGGTAATGTGCGCACGCTACCCTGGCCCGGTGGGCAGCCATAACCTTGTGTGCCCAAGTTGTGTTGTTCCCGGGTTGTCCCCGTTTCGGACTGTTTTTGTTTTACCACGACGGTGGACAGCCACCACTACAAAAAAATACACTGAGTCAGCCAGCTGAGTTTCGGGTTCCGGTTTGGATCCAATAACCCGTTAACAACTCCGTCCAATGGGGATTTTCCACATGTAAAATTCACATTCGCCAGATAATGCACGTGTCAGCTAATCGTTGGGGCAGATGTCATTCCTACAATTGATGGAAGACGCCTATGATATGTTGACACGTGGCACAGCCCAACAGTGGCCCATTTTATGTAAAAAGGCCGGCCCAGCTAAAGGCCCACCATATTTTTTCAGACACTAGTGGGCTGGCCCATTAACAGCCTGCCATGTTTTGGGTCAAATTGAGGCCCATATCAGATCATGCCAGTTCACAGCCTACCGTGTTTTGGACCAAATTACGGCCCATATAGGATCAGGCCCATTAACTGGACACTATTCTTTTGGGCCCATTTTAAGCCAGGTTTGTATTTCCGCCTATTAAATGAATGTTTTCTAGTTCGACCCGATAATAGTTTCAGTCTGTGGTGGATCTAGGACATTGTTTGCCTAGTTTAACTTTAGGTCATTTAACGGCCCATGCAGAAACTAGGCTATTTCTTGTCCGAAGTAAATTTAGGCCTCTTAACGGCACATAGTCTTCGTGGATAAATTTCAGTCCAACTGGTCTATTGGCATGTTAATGGCCCGTGTAACAGTTGGGCCTAATTATAGCCCGCATTGAATCCGGCCTGCTTACATCCCATCTGGTAATAGCATGTGACTCGTTTTGTCCTATGGCCCGCGTGGATACTAGCCTGCTTAAAGGCCATAATTTTATTGGGCCAAACAGGCCCGAAATATATTTTGACCTGTTAACGGCTCCTCCTATTTGGGCCAAACATGGGCCTTAGGCGATTCTTGGCCTGTATTGGCCCATGAATTTTTCGGCTCAAGGCTAGCCCAATCTAGGTTTTAGCCTGTTAAAAGCCCATGGTATTCTCTGGCCCAGCTGGCCAGAACTTTACTAGGCCTGTTAAAGGCGGAAAACTACTATAGATTTAGACCTGCTAATGGCCCAAGATGATTATAGGCCCACGTTTGGCCCATATGAGTAACAGGCCGGCCTGAAGACCGACAACACTGAGATCCGGTGAACCTTTCGGCCTAAATTATAACATACCGACCAAGAATAAACCTAGACTATACAATAAAGAAATTACGGCATATTACATCCACTAGGAATCAAAGTTTGCTACCGGTGATAATAAAGTGCAACGTGACTGCGGAATACATACATTGGGCATCAAAGGTCGCCACCAGTGCATATAAAACGCGCCGATAAAAAATATACAAAACTAAGAGCACTTCAGAAGGCATTAGGCCTGGCCAGGACGGGCTCCGCAAGCAGCCAAACAAGCTGATGAGACCTCAGTTGTGTCAACGTTAGATGCTCCATCCCTAGCTTTATAGTACCATAGTGCGCAAGGCAGTCCTCTGAGATCTTCATTGCATCATTGACATCAAGTCGGAGCTGAGCTGAAGCAAGCCTTTCCGCTTCAAGTTGAGACTGAAGAAGTCGAACTGATTGAGGCAGCGACTGCACAGAGGTTGTCTCACAGCTGCTGGTGAGTAGCTTCAACTCACTCTCTTCATCAAGACACGACCTTGGGGTCATCTCGCTCTCTTGAAGATGGTTTGGCTCACTATCTTCCCTAAAGTTCTGCCTGGCATAAGAGATACGAATCTGAAAGAGAGAAACAAGGAGACACGTAACAGGTTTCACAATTATATAAGCAAATAAATGGATCTGTTCTGCATAAGGAACATGTTTTTACAACTACAACTTAAAACTGGTAGTTGTTGCAAACATCCAATCAGATGTAAACAGCAAACTTAACATAAGTGGAGGAAATGATGCATATCCAAATCTATACTAGAACAAAGTTTGAAGGCTTGAGAAGGATGAACTTACATTACATGTTAACACGGGCTAGACAATGCCCTTCTCCATGTTGATGGAAGCATAATTCAATAAATTCCCCAAAGAAACTTCCTTATAAGCGTTGCCATTATTCTACATTTCACAAAGAGTAAATATAGACCAAACAATATTGGAAGAAACAGAGGATAATGAAGCTCAGGTGCAGACTGATGATACATAATCGAATAGCAATTAATTAAGTACAACGTTACAAGGCAAAAGGTACTGACAAAAGGAATGCATACATCAACGTGTGAAGTGGTATTGGCTTTATTAAACATTTTGGTAAGAGTAAATTTAGATATGATAATTTGGAGAAAGTGGAGGGCAGGGCAGATAAGATGCAGAGTAATGCTAGACAATCAACTATCTCGTGATGCAAGTACAGTAATACCACCACCGTCCGTTATTACTTGTCACTCAAATGGATGTATCTAGCACTATTAAGTTCTAAATACATCCAATTGATCAAAAATTAATTCGATCTGAGGGAGTACATGACAACAGGTACTTACAAGAGCAATCCAAAACATCATAACCATTGTGTTAATTCTACATTTATCTAAGAGTAAATATAGATCTTATAATTTCAAGCAAAGGGAGGATAAAGAAGCGAACATTTACAATGATGCTACATAATCAAACGGTAATGAGTGTAAGTATGCTGACAAAGGGCAAGAGGTACTGACAAGAGCAATGCAGTGCCCAGTATTGATGTGAGATCCTATGATCCTTTGAGCAAGGAGATTCATCTGAAATTAGTTTTCATACAAGAGAGAAGGTAAGGCACATGCAGAAATTTTAGGAGTTCAAATTTTTTATTGATATCATAGACACTACCTGATGATGGGCTCTCAGCAGTTCTAATAGGGGTTTGGCTACTGGAGTTGGGGTAAAGTGTGGTACAGTTGGGCCTGTGTTTTTTGTGGATGCTGATTGCTACCTCTTGAGCATTGCGTTGCTTTTCCCTTGAAGAGGAAAGGGTGATGCAGTAAAGTAGCGTAAGTATTTCCCTCAGTTTTTGAGCACCAATGTATCAATCCAGTAGGAGACCACGCTCAAGTCCCACGCACCTACACAAACAAATAAGAACCTCGCAACCAACACGGTAAAGGGGTTGTGAATCCCTTCATAGTCACTTACGAGAGTGAGATCTGGTAGAGATGATAAGATAATATTTTTGGTATTTTTATGGTAAAGAGTAAAAGTAAAGAAAGCAAAATAAACGGCGCCAGAAATAGCTTGTTGTTGGGAGATTAATATGATGGAAAATAGACCCAGGGGCCATAGGTTTCACTAGTGGCTTCTCTCAAGATAGCATAAGTATTACGGTGGGTAAACAAATTACTGTCGAGCAATTGATAGAATTGAGCATAGTTATGAGAATATCTAGGTATGATCATGTATATAGGCATCACGTCTGTGACAAGTAGACCGACTCATGCCTGCATCTACTACTATTACTCCACACATCGACCGCTATCCAGCATGCATCTAGAGTATTAAGTTCATAAGAACGGAGTAATGCTTTAAGCAAGATGACATGATGTAGAGGGATAAACTCATGCAGTATGATATAAACCCCTTCTTTTATCCTCAATGGCAACAATACAATACGTGTCGTTTCCCCTACTGTCACTGGGATCGAGCACCGCAAGATTGAACCCAAAGCTAAGCACTCCTCCCATTGCAAGAAAGATCAATCTAGTAGGCCAAACCAAACTGATGATTCGAAGAGACTTTCAAAGATAACCAATCATACATAAAAGAATTCAGAGAAGATTCAAATATTGTTCATAGATAATCTTGATCATAAACCCACAATTCATCGGATCTCGACAAACACACCGCAAAAAGAAGAGTTACATCAAATAGATCTCCAAGAGAATCGAGGAGAACTTTGTATTGAGATCCAAAGAGAGAGAAGAAGCCATCTAGCTAATAACTATGGACCCGAAGGTCTGAGGTGAACTACTCACACATCATCGAAGAGGCTATGGTGTTGATGTAGAAGCCCTCCCTGATCGATGCCCTTCCCATGAGCTGCCTAAAAAGGCCCCAAGATGGGATCTCACGGGTATAGATGGTTGCGGCGGTGGGAATATGGTTTTGCCTCCTATGCTGATGGTTTGGGGGTACGTAGGTATATATAGGAGGAATAAGTAGGTCGGTGGAGCTACGAGGGGCCCACGAGGGTGGAGGACGCGCCCAGGGGGGTAGGCGCGCCCCGTGCCTCGTGGCCTCCTTCTTCGTCTCTTGACGTCCACTCCAAGTACTCTGGATCACGTTTGTTCCAAAATTCACGTTCCCGAAGGTTTCATTCTGTTTGGACTCCGTTTGATATTCCATTTATGCGAAACACTGAAATAGGTACAAAAAACAGTAATTTGGGCTGGGCCTCCGGTTAATAGGTTAGTCCCAAAAATAATATAAAGTGTATAATAAAGCCCATTAAACATCCAAAACAGAATATAATATAGCATGGAACAATAAAAAATTATAGATACGTTGGAGACGTATCAAGCATCCCCAAGCTTAATTCATGCTCGTCCTAGAGTAGGTAAATGATCAAAACAGAATTTTTGATGTGGAATGCTACTTAGCATAATTTTCAATGTAATTCTCTTATTTGTGGTATGAATACTCATATCCGAAAGATTTAAGATAAAAGTTTAATATTGAGATAAAAGTAATAATACTTCAAGCATACTAACTAAGCAATTATGTCTTCTCAAAATAACATGGCCAAAGAAAGTTATCCCAACAAAATCATATAGTTTGGTCATGCTCCATTTCCGTCACACAAGAATGCTCTCATCATGCACAACCCCGATGACAAGCCTAGCAATTGTTTCATACTTTAGTAATCTCAAACTTTTTCAACTTTCACGCAATATATGAGCGTGAGCCATGGATATAGCACTATGGGTGGAATAGAATATGATGATGGGGTTATGTGGAGAAGACAAAAAAGGAGAAAGTCTCACATAGACGCGGCTAATCAACGAGCTAGGGAGATGCACATCGATTGATGTCAATGCAAGGAGTAGGGATTGCCATGCAACAGATGCACTAGAGCTATAAATGCATGAAAGCTCGACAAAAGAAACTAAGTGGGTGTGCATCCAACTTGCTTGCTCATGAAGACCTAGGGCATTTGAGGAAGTCCATTGTTGGAATATACAAGCCAAGGTCTATAATGAAAAATTCCCACTAGTATATGAAAGTGACAAAACAAGAGACTCTCTATCATAAAAATAATGGTGCTACTTTGAAGCACAAGTATGGAAAAAGGATAGTAGCATTCTCCTTTCTTTATTTTCTCTTTTTTTGGGCCTTTCCTTTTTTTATTTGGCCTTTCTCCTTTTTTTGGGACAATGCTCTATGAATGATGATCATCACACTTCTATTTATTTACAACTCAATGATTACAACTCGATACTAGAACAAAGTATGACTCTATATGAATGCCTCCGGTGGTGTACCGGGATGGGCAATGAATCAAGAGTGACATGTATGAATAATATGCATGGTGGCTTTGCCACAAATATGATGTCAACTACATGATCATGCAAGGCAATGTGACAATGATGAAACGTGTCATGATAAACGGAAGGGTGGAAAGTTGCATGGCAATATATCTCGGAATGGCTATGGAAATGCCATAATAGGTAGGTATGGTGGATGTTTTGAGGAAGATATAAGGAGGTTTATGTGTGATAGAGCATATTGTATCACGGGGTTTGGATGCACCGGCGAAGTTTGCACCAACTCTCAAGGTGAGAAAGGGCAATGCACGGTACCGAAGAGGATAGCAATGACGGAAGGTTGAGAGTGCGTATAATCCATGGACTCCACATTAGTCATAAAGAACTCACATAGTTATTGCAAAAATCTACAAGTCATCAAAAACCAAGCACTACGCGCATGCTCCTAGGGGGATAGATTGGTAGGAAAAGACCATCGTTCATCCCCGACTGCCACTCATAAGGAGGACAATCAAAGAACACCTCATGTTTCAAATTTGTTACACAATGTTTACCATACGTGCATGCTACAGGACTTGCAAACTTCAACACAAGTATTTCTCAAATTCACAACTACTCAACTAGCACAACTTTAATATCACTACCTCCATATCTCAAAACAATCATCAAGCATCAAACTTCTCTTAGTATTCAACGCACTTATAAGAAAGTTTTACTAATCTTGGATGCCTATCATATTAGGACTAATTTCTCAATTTAAGCAAATAACCATGCTGTTTTGTAGGACTCTCAAAATGATATAAGTGAAGCATGAGAGAACAGTAGTTTCTATAAAACAAAACCACCGCCGTGTTTCTAAAAGATATAAGTGAAGCACTAGAGCAAAAACTATATAGCTCAAAAGATATATGTGAAGCACATAAAGTATTCTAATAAATTCCGAATCATGTGTGTCTCTCTCAAAAGTGTATTCAGCGAGGATGATTGTGGTAAACTAAAAACAAAGACTCAAATCATACAAGACGCTCCAAGCAAAACACTTATCATGTGGTGAATAAAAATATAGCTCCAAGTAAAGTTACCGATGGACGAAGATTTAAGGAGGATGCCTTCCGGGGCATCCCCAAGCTTTGGCTTTTTGGTGTCCTTAGATTTACCTTGGGGTGCCTTGGGCATCCCCAAGATTAGGCTCTTTCCACTCCTTGTTCCATAATCGATCAAATCCTTACCCAAAACTTGAAAAATTCACAACACAAAACTTAACAGAAAATCTCATGAGCTCCGTTAGCGAAAGAAAACAAAATACCACTTCAAGATACTGTAATGAACTCATTCTTTATTTATATTGGTGTTAAACCTAATGTATTCCAACTTCTCTATGGTTTATAAGCTCTTTTACTAGCCATAGATTCATCAAAATAAGCAAACAACACTCAAAAACAGAATCTGTCAAAAACAGAACTGTCTATAGTAATCAGAATTAACACAAACTTCTGGAACTCGTAACAATCTACCAAAATAGGACGGCCTAGACAATTTGTTTATTGATCTGCTTCAATTGGAATCAGTATTTTATCACGTTCTGGAATTTTCAGCAAGATCAAATAACTATCATCCAAGAAGATTCTATAGGTTTAACTTGGCACAAACACTAATTAAAACACAAAAACAAATCTAACCAGAGGCTAGATCAAAAATTTATTCCTAAAAAGAACCAAAAAGAAAAAAAACTGAAATAAAATTGGGTTGCCTCCCAACAAACGCAACCATTTAACGCCCCTAGCTAGGCATAAAAGCAAGGATAGATCTAAGAATTGCCATCTTTGGTAGGCAATCCATTAGTGGCTATCATAATAGATTCATAAGGTAATTTTATTTTGTTTCTAGGAAAGTGTTCCATGCCTTTCCTTAACGGAAATTGGAATCTAATATTTCCTTCCCTCATATCAATAATTGCACCAATCGTTCTATGGAAAGGTCTACCAAGAATAATAGGACATGAAGGATTGCAATCTATGTCAAGAACAATGAAATCTACGGGCACATAGTTCCTATTTGCAACAATAAGAACATCATTAATTCTTCCCATAGGTTTCTTAATGGTGGAATCCGTAAGGTGCTAGTTTAGAGAACAATCATCAAATTCGCGGAAACCTAACAAATCACATAAAGTTTTTGGAATCGTGGAAACACTAGCACCCAAATCACACAAAGCATAGCATTCATGATCTTTAATTTTAATTTTAATAGTAGGCTCCCACTCATCATAAAGTTTTCTAGGGATAGAAACTTCCAACTCAAGTTTTTCTTCATAAGATTGCATTAAAGCATCAACGATATGTTTGGTAAAAGCTTTATTTTGACTATAAGCATGAGGAGAATTTAGCATGGATTGCAACAAGGAAATACAATCTATCAAAGAGCACTTATCATAATCAAATTCCTTGAAATCCAAAATAGTGGGTTCATTGATATCTAAAGTTTTGACCTCTTCAATCCCACTTTTACCACATTTTGCATCAAGATCTAAAACCTCCGAATCTTTGGGACGCCTTCTAACTAAAGTTGACTCTTCTCCAGTCCCATAATTATCAAGATTCATATTGCAAAACAAAGATTTAATAGGGGACACATCAATAACTTTTAGATCTTCATCTTTATTCTCATTAAAATTAGAAGAACTCGCTTTTACAAAGCAATCTTTCTTAGCACGCATACTAGCGATTCGTTCTTTGCACTCATCAATGGAAATTCTCATGGCTTTGAGAGACTCATTGATATCATGCTTAAGTGGAATAGATCTAAGCTTCAAAGAATCAACATCAAGAGAAATTCTATCAACGCTCCTAGCCAACTCATCAATCTTAGGCAATTTTTCTTCAAGCAAGGCATTGAAATTCTTTTGCACAATCATAAATTCAAAAACACTAGTCTCAAAATCATAGGACATCTTATTAAAATTTCCATAAGAATTGTAGTAGGAATTACCATAATATTAGAGGAATTACTAGGGAACGACCTAGGATTAAAGTTTCCTCTATACGCGTTGTTACCAAAATTATTCCTACCACAAAATTCACATCCATAGATTCACTACTATTCTCAATCAAGGTAGAAAAAGGCATATCATTAGGATCAGAAGAAACACTCTTATTAGCAAACAATTTCATAAGTTCATCCATCTTTCCACTCAAAACATTGATTTCTTCAATTGCGTGAACCTTTTTACTAGTAGATCTTTCGGTATGCCATTGAGAATAAATAAACATAATATTATCTAGGAGTTTAGTAGCTTCCCCTAAAGTGATATCCAAAGAAGTGCCTCCCCGGCCGAATCAAAAGTATTTCTAGAAGAAAAATTCAATCCGGCATAAAATATTTGTATAATCATCCACAAATTCAAACCATGAGTAGGGCAATTACGTATCATTAATTTCATCCTCTCCCAAGCTTGTGCAACATGTTCATGATCAAGTTGCTTAAAATTCATAATATCGTTTCTAAGGGAGATGATTTTAGCAGGACGAAAATACTTAGAGATAAAAGCATCTTTTCACTTATTCCAAGAATCAATACTATTTTTAGGCAAAGACGAAAACCAAGTTTTAGCACGATCTCTAAGACAAAAAAGAAATAGCTTCAATTTAACAATATCATTGTCCACATCTTTCTTCTTTTGCATATCATACAAATCAACAAAGCTATTAAGATGGGTAGCGGCATCTTCGCTAGGAAGGCCGGCGAATTGATCTTTAATGACCAGATTCAACAAAGCAACATTAATTTCACACGATTCAGCATCGGTAAGAGGAGCAATCGGAGTGCTAAGAAAATCATTGTTGTTGGTATTGGTAAAGTCACACAATTTATTATTGTTTTGAGCCATCGTGACAAGCAAGCAATTCAACACACAAGCAAACAAGAGGCGAGCGAAAAAGAGGTGAACGGAAAAAGAGGGCGAATAAAACGGCAAGGGTGAAGTGGGGGATAGGAAAACGAAAGGGAAATGGCAAATAATGTAATGCGAGGGATAAGAGTTTGTGATGGGTACTTGGTATGTCTTGACTTGTGCGTAGACTTCCCGGCAACGACGCCAGAAATCCTTCTTGCTACCTCTTGAGCACCGCGTTGGTTTTCCCTTGAAGAGGAAACGGTAATGCAGTAAAGTAGCATAAGTATTTCCCTCAGTTTTTGAGAACCAAGGTATCAATCCAGTAGGAGACCACACTCTAGTCCCACGCACCTACACAGACAAATAAGAACCTCGCAACCAAAGCGGTAAAGGGGTTGTCAATCCCTTCACGGTCACTTACGAGAGTGAGACCTGATAGAGATGATAAGATAATACTTTTGGTATTTTTATGGTAAAGAGTAAAAGTAAAGAGAGCAAAATAAACGGCGCCTGAAATAGCTTGTTGTTGGGAGATTAATATGATGGAAAATAGACCCGGGGGCCATAGGTTTCACTAGTGGCTTCTCTCAAGATAGCATAAGTATGACGGCGGGTAAACAAATTAATGTCGAGCAATTGATAGAATTGAGCATAGTTATGAGAATATCTAGGTATGATCATGTATATAGGCATCACGTCCGTGACAAGTAGACCGACTACTGCCTGCATCTACTACTATTACTCCACACATCGACCGCTATCCATCATGTATCTAGAGTATTAAGTTCATAAGAATGGAGTAACGCTTTAAGCAAGATGACATGATGTAGAGGGATAAACTCATGCATTATGATATAAAACCCATATTTTTATCCTTGATGGCAACAATACAATACGTGTCGTTTCCCCTACTATCACTGGGATCGAGCACCGCAAGATTTAACCCAAAGCTAAGCTCTTCTCCCATTGCGAGAAAGATCAATCTAGTAGGCCAAACCAAATTGATAATTCGAAGAGACTTGCAAAGATAACCAATCATACATAAAAGAATTGAGAGAAGATTCAAATATTGTTCATAGATAATCTTGATCATGAACCCACAATTCATCAGATCTCGACAAACACACTACAAAAAGAAGAGTTACATCAAATAGATCTCCAAGAGAATCGAGGAGAACTTTGTATTGAGATCCAAAGAGAGAGAAGAAGCCATCTAGCTAATAACTATGGACCCGAAGGTCTGAGGTAAACTACTCACACATCATCAGAGAGGCTATGGTGTTGATGTATAAGCCCTCCGTGATCGATGCCCCTTCCGGTGGAGCGCCGGAAAAGGCCCCAAGATGGGATCTCACAGGTAGAAGGTTGTGGCGGTGGAAATAGGGTTTTGGCTCCTCTGCTGATGGTTTGGGGGTACGTAGGTATATATAGGAGGAAGAAGTAGGTCGGTGGAGCTACGAGGGGCCCACGAGGGTGGAGAGCGCGCCCAGGGGGTAGGCGCACCCCCTGCCTCGTGGCCTCCTCGTTCGTTTCTTGACGTCCACTCCAAGTCCTCTGGATCACGTTTGTTCCGAAACTAACGTTCCTGAAGGTTTCATTCCGTTTGGACTCTGTTCGATATTCCTTTTCTGCGAAACACTGAAATAGGCAAAAAAAACAACAATTTGGGTTGGGCCTCCGGTTAATAGGTTAGTCCCAAAAATAATATAGAAGTGTATAATAAAGCCCATTAAACATCCAAAACAGAATATAATATAGCATGGAACAATAAAAAATTATAGATACGTTGGCGACGTACCACTGATCTATCTGATTTAACAGGTATCACTACCTTTTGCAAATACCTAGTTTGTACTCCTTGAGGATCTGCACTCACCCTCTTCCTTTTGGACATCTGTTACGAAAGAACAACATTTGACTGGAAAAACATAGTATGACGACACATGGAATAGGTACAGAAAATGGATAGGTATGGCATATACTCATATATGATGCTTAAACTAAGCAGATGGTGGTGTGACAAAGTAGAAGTAAGGCAAGAGTTCATATGCAAAATATGTGCGGGCAATAATACCTTGCCAAGTTAGAGCAAGCACCTTGATGGGTGAATTAGATAGGCCATCCTCCACCATGCCAAGTTTGTTAGCCAGTCGATTGTTCCGCAATATTCCTCTCGTGCGCCCATTCTCATATTCATTTTGATAATTTTCAATACCTGACATGCATGAAAACATAAAAACAAGTGAGATTATCTTTGTAATGCAGAAGTGATTCGAATCAAATACTGCCTCCCTGTAAACCCATTTGTGCTATCTCTGACATTCTTCTGGGAGATGCCATGCATTTTGTAATTTGGTGTGTGCATTAATATAATGTGGCCTACTACTCAATATATGAGAGCTCCAGAAGTGATGATACTTTGCAGATGACAACTTCACCATATAGTAAAGAAGAACAAATCGACCTGACCTGACAGATTCAAAATATACTAACGCGTAACAACTCGACCGACCAAATGACCGCAAATGTCTCTGCTACTCTTGCCAACAAGGAACATACTTATTAAAGAAGAGAAGAGGATCATCTTATAGAAGAGCAGAAGACCAAGCAGATTGAAGATATTACAAGTCTTTATATACAATGTCTGTTGCCCACCTGTTGGTGTCAAAACCGGCGGATCTCGGGTAGGGGGTCCCGAACTGTGCGTCTAGGCGGATGGTAACATGAAACAAGGGACACGATGTTTTTACCCAGGTTCGGGCCCTCTCGATGGAGGTGAAACCCTACTCCTGCTTGATTAATATTGATGATATGGGTAGTACAAGAGTGGATCTACCACGAGATCAAGGAGGCTAAACCCTAGAAGCTAGCCTATGGTATGATTGTTGTTCGTCCTACGGACTAAAACCCTCCGGTTTATATAGACACCGGATAGGGTTAGGGTTACACAGAGTCGGTTACAATGGTAGGAGATCTACATATCCGTATCGCCAAGCCTGCCTTCCACGCCAAGGAAAGTCCCATCCGGACACGGTACGAAGTCTTCAATCTTGTATCTTCATAGTCCAGAGTCCGCCAACGGTGATAGTTCGCTATCCTGGACACCCCTAATCCAGACTCCTCAAGAGCCCCTGAACCAGGCTTCAATGACGCATTTAGTCCGCGCGCAAGATATTGTCTTCGGCATTGCAAGGCGGGTTCCTCCTCCAATACTTCATAGAAGATTTTGAACACGAGGATAGTGTCCGCTCTGCAAAACAAGTTCCACATACTACCGTGAGAGAGAATAACCTTTCAAAGATCTGCTTGACGTATTCATGGCGTGACATCACACCACGGCCAGCCTTTATACGAATCGTTTTACTGCTCCACCTCAGCGTTTAGCGAGGCGGTTTCCTTGGCATGTCTTATCAAAGCGGAGATCTTGCCCCTTATTCCGGGATTCCCATCAATACGGACGTGGGTAACCCAACCGCGCCATTGATTACGGCGCTTGGGAGATAAGCGAAGTTTTACCAGGTGGCGGGGACGATAGTCATTCGTCCATATAAGGGATAAGGATCCACCTTTTCACCCACGCCTTCTTCCTCCTTTGCTCATCCATTTCACAAGACTCGAGCTCCAGCGCCCAAGTCCGCACATCCCTCCTCAACCTTCTCCAGCCATGTCCGGAGCGGGAGGCAAGTGGATGGTCTCCTCCGTTACGGAGGGACAAGTCAAAAAGCTGCGGAAGGCCGAATACTTGTCCAGCGACATCGCGCACCGGCTCCCCGACGAAGGGCAGCTTATTCCCACCCCTAGGCCCCATGAGAGGGTGGTGTTCCTCACCCACTTCCTCCGCGGACTAGGTTTTCCACTTCACCCATTTGTCCGAGGGCTCACATTCTACTACGGCCTGGATTTCCACGATCGGCCCCGAACTTCATCCTCAACATCTCGGTGTTTATCATCGTGTGCGAGGCCTTCCTTCAAGATTCAGCCCCACTTCGGCTTATGGCTGAAGATCTTCAATGTCAAGCCGAAGGTAGTGGGCGGCCGCCAAGCGGAGTGCGGAGGCGTCATGGTTGGCAAGATGGCCAAATTCCTATGGCTCGAGGGCTCCTTTGTGGAGACCATAAAGGGGTGGTAATCGGGGTGGTTCTACATCACCGAGCCACGCGACTCTCAATGGGCGGCCCTCAATTCGATCTGGCTTCCCCACACGGCTCACATCATGGAAAGAGACGGGCTCGACGTGGGGGATTCGGACGAGCTGTCCGGACTCCAAACCTGCGTCCGAAACCTGGTGGACAAGAATCTCAGGCTTGTCAACGTGATCCAGGTGATGCTCATCCGCCGGATTCTCCCATGCCAATAACGGGCCTTCAAATTGTGGGAGTTCGATCAGCGCAGCACCAAACCCTGAAAATGCTCTTCGACACTACGTACGAAGATGCCTGGAAGGTGTTGTTCAAGGGCGCCGAAGCTCCCACATCCACTACCGAAGATCGCGGATTCAGCTCGCAGCGTCAAGCCAGCGAGGTAAGTTATTTTACCCTTTATGGGACTCTTTTTTCATAGTTTGAGTTTATGCGGGATCTAAAACTCCCTAACCTTTGACAGGACTGGCTGAAGATATCCAGAGAGATTAACTGTCCAGCCCCCCTGCCAGAAGACCCAGCGGATGCCCGATTGACGGGTCTGCTGGCTTCGGCACCTCACGTGGTGCCGGAGAAGAAGGCCAAGAAGAAGGCCACGGGAACTCGAAGGAGCTCCCGGCGCCAGTCTTGTCAGACTCATCGTCCGACGGTTACGAGGCGGAATCCTCCTCCGAGGAAGAGGAGGAGGAAAGAAGCCTCTCCCCAGCCGGGGAGAGAAGAAAAGGAAGGTCGCCTGATCGGGAGGCCGGAGGGTCCAAGAAAGGAAGGACCCTTCCTCCGAACTTCTCCACCAATGTCGATAACGACGAGGAGGAGTGGCCAACAAGGGCCAAGCCTGGCGAGATCGTAAGTGTCCTGGACTCTAATAGTTCATGACTTTTTATTTGTCGCATAGTGTCTTCTAACGCCGAATATGACCATGTAGCCCGCCTAAGGATGATCTTGCCGCTTGCCGAAGCGGCTCCTCGGGTTCGGCCGGATGTGAATAGCACTTCACTTCCGACCGCCTCCTCTCCTCGTGTCGCCGACGACACCGCGGTGGAGTCCCAAAAGGGGCCCAGACAAAAGGAGGTGGTCCTGGAGGCGCCGCAAGGCAACCTCCCGGACTCTGGGTGCAAAGGGGGCGAGACCCCAGAGGGCTCTAAGTCCGGCCCTGTGCCGGACTCTGTACCGGAACCTTGAGTGGTTCCGAAGTCCGGCAAGTGGTTCCTTCATAAGAAGGGCGAGACTACGACACCGGTGACCTCCGTCCATCCGGAGGCACCGGATAGCTTGCTGGAGGCGCTTAACGGCGCCTCCATCGACGAGCAGCACCGCTCTACTATGAGTGTGGTGATCTAGAAAGTTCAGTCCGCCAAGAGCGGGCTGACTGAAGCATGTACCAGCCTTCTAACAGGCTTTGAGGTAAGTTTAGAGTATGTAAGAATATTACCGTGACAGACAAGAGTTCTCGATGCTTAGTTCGGTGTTCGGAAAGAAAAGCCGGACTAAGGATCTAAAAAGATATACGTGAGAGTCTAACATAATTATGTCAATATGGGAATGCAAAGGCGCCGACCTCTGTCGCACTAATCATGGAGGTCAATGCACTGAAGCAGAGCCACGAGCGGTCCGAGAACGAGCTCGGCCTTGCCAAGAAGCAGCTCGAGGACAAGGAAGGTAAGTAATACCTTATTAAAGAAATACCTTATAAAAAGGATTTGGTTGCAAAAATGACAGGAATAACGTGGGTATTGTAGGGGGCACGAACGAGGTGGCGACCCTGAAGGAAGCTGTGTCCGCGGCCGAAAACAAAGCGGCCGTGGAGCGCACCGAGCGAGAGAAGCAGGAGGCACGGATGGCGGAGGTGCGGCAAGAGCTCCAGCCTCTCGTGGAAAAACATGAGAGTTTGGAGCGTGACTCGAAGACTCGAGAGTCCGAGCTCGCCTCGGCTCTTGAGAGTGCCAAAGCCGCTAAGGCCGAAGCCCAAAAAGCCCTCCAAGAAATTGAATCATTAAAGAAGATAGCGGCGGGTAAGGCATTCTTTATGCAAAGCAAGCATGTGAAAGTGAATTACCTATTACTTACCCGAATCCGGAGCTCTCCAGGAGCATTCGCAGATCTGCCCCGTAGTGTGTCTGATGCTGCCGTGTTCTACTGCGCCAAGGAGGGGAGCTCGATGGAAAAGGTGTTCTGGTCTCAGTATGCTGAGGCCGGACATCTGGTGCCCCTGAGAGACCAGCTGAAGCAGCTGGTCGAGCTCCACAAGGTCGCCGAACAGGCCATGAAGGGCCTCATAATTCGGGTGTGGCCATTGGAAGCCATGCCTGGGAGCTACTTCGGGCTAGTGCGGCGGCTGGTGGACGCCTATCCATGGATTGAAGTCATCAAGCGCTCCGTCTGCATTGAAGGTGCCCGTCGGGCCCTTGCCCGTGCTAAAGTGCACTAGGGCAAGCTGGATGCAGAGAAGCTTGTGACGGATGGGCCACCGAAGGGCAAGGAGCATCGCAAGCCCGAAATGTACTATGAGGGCGTCATGAAGGGCGCCCGCCTTATAGCGGGTTGTCGGTGTACAAAAAGAGGGGTGCATTTTTTGTACCCCTATAACTGTGCACGGGTAGTCTGAGCCGCGGGCACCATCACACTGAGCAAGGCAAGGGAGGTGAGCCGAGGTAAGGACGAAGCTCGAAAGAAGCAGAACGACGCAAAGACCAAGACCACAAAGAGCAAAGGGGACGAAGCGGGCGGTTTTAGCAAACCCGGCAAGGCCCTTGCCGGGGCGGCTCGCCCCACACCTACGGAGCGAATCACCCTTGAGTCCACTGCCCCATGGGGCAAGGATTCGGGAGACATCCCCGTGGTGGCATGCAGATCTTTGTGAAGACATTCAAAATCAGATACACACTATAGAAGACGACAACCCTTGGCGGGATCCCAGCCAAGGAGGACCACAAGGCCCCCGGCAAGAGCCTTAACGGGGATGACAACAGGCGCCACGGCAAGACCCTTGCCGGGGCTACGGCGAGGCCCTTGCCAAGAACACCCGAGGAGCCACCATCAGACCCACGCCAATCAAACCTTCACCGCATTGTCAGATGCAAAATGCCGACCCAACCAGTTGGGCGTGCACTGCGTGGCGGCAAGTGGATCTTCGTGGAGACCCACCGCTGCCACCTCAGCTGCACCGCCTACATGGCACCACGGGCACCGGCCAGCTGGCGGCGTGTCAACACGAAAGGAGCGGCGACGGACGAGACAGGGCTCTCCCCGCCCCGATAAAGCAAGGACACCTAAGCAAGACGCATTAATGGCGCCTTTGTCATGTAATGCGAGGGATAAACTTCGTATAATCAGGCCCTTTCCACCTCCTGTGTGCCACTTTGGCGACCCCTTTCCCTATAAAAGGAGGCCCAAGGCGACTGTGAGGAGGATTCGCTTTTGGAGCTCCTCACGCCCCATTGCTAGTTCAAGAACACCAGATAAACAAACCACCAAACCAGGAGTAGGGTTTTATACATCCTTGCGGCCCGAACCTGGATAAAGAGACCGTGTGCTATCTGTTTGATCCGCTCTTCTCACGACCCCGCGCCCCGCAACCGTAGTAGGGATTCTTGTGATCCCATAGGTGTCGTCCCCGCACCGACACGGGTGAATGCTCCAAATATGTAATTTTTGAATAAACCCGCATTTGTTATCCTGTACGCTGAAAACTTGTTCATATGCGCTAAGCAACGCTTGTGAATTTAAAATATTACCTTCTGTGCGGCCGTTTATCAGATTTGAGAGATGGCAAGTCGTTGGCTTCAGCCCGCATGCCACTAGTGCCGGGGTGTTCGGGATAAACTTGAGCGCTCTTGTTCCCATTCTTGGGTCCTTCGAGGGAGGCGCTCAACGCAACGAACAAGGCAACCGGACTATAGTGCTTGAACACTCTCACTTAGCCATAGAACTCTATAATTTTAAATTTCGGCGAAGCCCCTAGTATTCGGAAGACCGAGTTCGGGGCGCTATCCACGCCTTTGGCCGAACAATGCCGACTCCTCGCTCTAAGCGGCATAAATCTTTAGGGACCCGAAAAAACCTCTCGAACAGCGACCGGCTCTCGCCCTATCATGACGGTCAGTTTTAGCTTTCTCCACTGAGGTGCTCAACCCAGCTCAACCAGGGCACAATCGCAGTGGTTCTTCCAGTGCTACCTTAGTCGATATAACGGAACGTAAGGTACCAAAACATGGGAGCCGGGCAAACCCAACTATTGACCCAAGACATGATTCGGAGCCGATGCATATAATGCTATAAGTTCGGGTGCCAGCACTTGTGAAAGTGTTCGGACTTATCACACCATATATTTGGGGTACTTAAGCCCTCGGTGTATTGGCCGTACTAAAGTGTAATGGGTGCAACATGTCATGAATGAACATATATATAGATAAAGAAAGTAGTGCAATAATAGGCAAAAGCTATGTATTGTTTATTCAAAAGGTATTGCAATTAAAGCGTAATGATACAAATAGTGCGATAAGCAAGGGATGGGACTATTTGACATGTCCTCTCCGTGGGTAAGCTATGGGATGGTATGTAAAATGTATAATGCTCGTAGTAGAGACCACCGGACACTCGACGAAGCCGCTTTCCCCGGCTGTTGCATCATGAGTTCGCAATTATAGTGCCGGACAGGGCTTCCGGAAAACGGAGTCCTGAAAGTAAGAGAAAATAAAAAAAAGAATGACACAATCGGGAGCCCCTGGTGCGGTTGAGCCGCATTCTGGGCATGTCGTGGTCGTGCCCCTCCCCTTATGCCCATGGTATCTCCAGAGCGTAGTTATGTACGCGTAGTACTGGCTTCGCGATTTAGCGAGGGCTGGGGTGGGGGCCGGATTGCTACGCTTGCTCGAATCGTGCCAGGCGGTCTTGTTGTAGGTTACTCCGGGCGCGCTTGACAGTGTCCGAACGTTTAATAGCTGGACTCGAGAATTGCTGTGAGAGGCTGCTTTGCACCTCCGCCGCGAGGGCCGCTGTGTGCTCCTCCGTTCGGAGAGAGCGTTCGGTGTTTCCATTGACCGTGATTACTCCTCGAGGGCCTGGCATCTTGAGCTTGAGGTATGCGTAATGCGGCACCACATTGAACTTTGCAAATGCGGTTCGTCCAAGCAGTGTGTGATAGCCGCATGAACGAGACTATGTCAAGATTAACTCCTCGCTTTGGAAGTTATCCGGGATCCAAGACCACTTCGAGTGTAATCGAGCCTGCATAGCTTGGCCTCTACACCGGTATGACGCCTTTAAAGGTCGCCTTTGTGGGTTTAATTCTTGAGGGTCTATGCCCATTTTGGCGCACCGTATCCTCGATAGAGCAGGTTCAGTTGCTACCTCCGGCCCATCAGACTCTAGTGAGGTGAAATCCTTCAATGATTGGGTCAAGAACCAATGCGGCGAATCCGCCGTGGCGGATGCTAGTGGGTGGTCCTTCGATCAAAGGTGATCGGGCAGGAGGACCATGGGTTGAACTTTGGGGCGATCGGCTCCATCGCATATACGCCCCTTTAGCACACGCTTCCGCCTCCCTTTTGGGTATGTGGGTTGCGTATATCATGTTCACCGTCCGCACTTGTGGGGAAACCCTTCATCCTCTATTGCTCGGGCGGACGGGCTCCTCCTCGTCATCGCTATGCATCTCCTTGTCATTGAGTTCGGCATTTAACTTGCCTGCCTGTTTGAAGATCCAACAATCCCTGTTGGTGTGGTTGGCTGGTTTTTCGGGGGTGCCATGTATTTGGTACGAGCGATCGAGTATTCGGTCCAGATTGGACGGGCCCTGAGTATTTCTTTTGAACGGCTTCTTCCGCTGACCGGGTTTAGAGCCTCTGAATCCAGCGCTGATCGTCGATCTTCGATTATCGCCGTTAATGCGGCGCTTGTGCTTGTTTCGACGCGACCTGCCATTGTTTTCCTTGGTATCCGAACTACCAGGGCTGTTGGTCAAGTTGTTGCTACGAGCTAGCCAGCTGTCCTCTCCCACGCAAAAGCGGGTCATGAGTGTTGTGAGGGCTGCCATGGATTTCGGCTTTTCCTGTCCTAGGTGCTGGGCAAGCCACTCGTCATGAGATGTTATGTTTGAAGGCTGCAAGGGCCTCTGCATCCGGACAGTCAACGATTTGATTTTTCTTGGTCAGGAGCCGTGTCCAGAATTGTCTGGCCGATTCTTCTGGCTGCTGGATTATGTGGCTGAGGTCATCGGTGTCTGGTGGTCGCACATATGTGCCCTGGAAGTTATCAAGAAATGCGGCTTCCAGATCCTCCCAACAACCAATTGATTCTGCTGGCAAGCTGTTAAGCCAATGCCGAGCTGGTCCTTTAAGCTTGAGTGGGAGGTATTTGATGGCGTGTAGATCATCACCAAGGGCCATGTGGATATGGAGGAGGTAGTCCTCGATCCACACCGCATGATCTGTTGTGCCATCATATGATTCGATGTTTACGGGTTTGAAACCCTTGGGGATTTGATGATCCATCACTTCGTCTGTGAAGCATAGTGGGTGTGCGGCGCCTCTGTATTGAGCTATATCACGACGCAGCTCAAATGAGCTTTGTTCATCGTGGTTCGCCCACCGAATTATTGTATCCGGTGTGACGGTTATCATCATGTATCGTGGGGCGCCCACGCGATCCATAGATCGATCTTGTTTGCCTTGCCTTGTCCTCCAATATGTCTCGTGGGTCTGGCGCGTTTCCCCGTGCCTTGGTACTTCTCGAGCGGCGTCGGGGTGCGGCTTGAATGAAGGGTCTAGAGGCCTCTATCGCTGCCAAGGGTGGTGGCCGGGCCGCATCATGTGCCGGGTGATGTAGGTTTGGGTGCCGCTTCCTCTAATTGGGGTAGAAGCCTGCTTTTGGGTATCTCTTGAGGGGCTGCTCGAGTTCAGACTCTTTGGCTGCAAGGACTTCAGTCCATCCGTCGCCTAGCAGGTCTTGGTCAGCTCTAAGTTGTTGCTGCTTTTTCTTGAGGCTGCTTGTCGTGGGCCATAAGCCTGCGCTTGAAACGCCTCCTATTCGACGGGGTCCTCGTGCACGCATTTAATTCGTCATTGTCGAGGCTTGCCTCATCTTCGGAGGGAGGCATATAATTATCATCCTCCACCTCCCCGCCCCGCCGCTCTATCGTGAGGGCTGGCTTCTCCTCCTCCTATGCTGAATCCTGCCGAGGGGTTGTCTTCGCACTATCCGGGTGTTATTATCTCCCGTCGGAATCGCCGCTTTTGCCGTATGGATTTAGAGCGGCGCCACGACGCCGCGCTGGGCTGTTTCTTGAGGGGTCATCCTCCGCTGTTCCATCGTCGTTCCCATCTTTTGGGATGTCCACCATGTATATGTCGATGACGAGGTGGCCTTCCAAAGGCAATCAGAGGCGCCGGTTCTTGGTCACCTCCAAAGATCGCCGTCCCATACCGCCGATGTCTTCGAGTCAAGTCGAGCATGTCGGTTAAATCATCAACAAGTGGCTACCAAGTGGGTGGTGTGTGGGCGTTGAATTTCTTCATCGTCCGCATCCCAACCTTCCCGACCATAGTCCGCCAGGCTCTCCCGATAAAGAGAGAGACTTTAGTGAATTCAGGATGTCGCCAAAGGGCGTAGTGCCGAAAGATGTCCGTGGCATGAACTCCATAATCGGGCGCCCAATCGGATTTGATTGGCAGGGGCGCTGGAGGGTTCGGAGTCCGGAGAGGAGTCCGCACCTTGGAGTCACGGTCTTCGCAAAGCGACATGGATGGAGTTTGGCTTAATCGCCAGAGAGATCGTGAGCCCACGAGGCGGTGTCCAACCACTCATCCTCGATCGGCGGAGTCGGCCCGAAGCTAAGGGTCGGAGCGGACGCTGGTGCGACCTCCGTGGCAATCGTTCGCGGCAGAGCTAGATCGTGCCCATCGAGACAAAGGCGGCGCGCTTGGCTGTGGCTCAATCCATCAAAGATCAAGTCTCCGCGGATGTCGGTCGTAGTTCAAACTCCCAAATCTGACCTGATGGCTGGGGCATAGCTTCGATCCGCTCCAGATGGCCAAGTGAATTGCCCGCAAAGGCAAAGCCGCCAAATACGAAGATCTATCCGGGAGAAAAGTCTCACCGGACCGCGTCGTTGTTGATGATTGAAGGAGCCATCGGGCCTAAGGATGACGCATACGCAGGAACTCTCAATGAAAGCACCAATGTCGGTGTCAAAACCGCGGATCTCGGGTAGGGGGTCCCGAATCGTGCGCCTAGGCGGATGGTAACAGGAGACAAGGTACACGATGTTTTTACCTGTGTTCGGGCCCTCTCGATGGAGGTAAAACCCTACTCCTTCTTGATTAATATTGATGATATGGGTAGTACAAGAGTGGATCTACCACGAGATCAAGGAGGCTAAACCCTAGAAGCTAGCCTATGGTATGATTGTTGTTCGTCCCCACGGACTAAAACCCTCCGGTTTATATAGACACCGGATAGGGTTAGGGTTACACAGAGTCGGTTACAATGGTAGGAGATCTACATATCCGTATCGCCAAGCCTGCCTTCCACGCCAAGGAAAGTCCCATCTGGACACGGGACGAAGTCTTCATCCTTGTATCTTCATAGTCCAAGAGTCTGGCCAACGGTGATAGTTCGGCTATCCGGACACCCCCTAATCCAGGACTCCCTCACCACCCATGATGAACTAGAGCGCACAGAGAAATACTATTCCTTCCGGTCTCTCCATATGTGGCTCACATGTATTTCCAAACTAAAGTAGGAACATTTAGCCGCCAATTAAACATGTCTCAGTTTTACTAATATCAGCATAATATCATATTTGAATTTGTACAACTAATCTTGTTTAGCTCAATGGGTGGAGCAGTGCTATTATGACACGAACCACGTAGGCTGATCGTGGTCACCATAAAATGGGGAAACCGTAAGCATGATGAGTATAGTGTTCACTGTGGCAGTGGGATGGAAGATCTGAAGCTGCAAACCACGCGAAGGGTAGTTAGCAACCGATGTTTGCTTTGAAATAACAACTAAGATTTGGTATTAATAAGAAAGTACAGTCAAAAATTGACAAAGAAATGCAATTCTATTGTCTCTCTATATGCCGCGACATGCATTTGGAAACTCAGGTGGGACCTTTAGCTAGCCAATTAAATGGGTTTGTTACCTAATATCAGTATCATATCACAATTACATTTTAACAACTAATCTTCAGTGTTGTGTTGTTTAGCTTGAAGGGTGGAGTAATGCTAGTACAACAGAAAGCACCTACGTAGATCATAGTAGAGTAGATAAAAGGAGAAAACCCTAAGCATCAAGAGTAAAATCAGGAAAGTGGAACTAGCTGGACCAGTGGGTGGCGCACATGCTTTTCGAAACGAATATAGGAACATTAGGTGACCAATTAAACGTTCTCTGTTCTAGTAATATGAGCATCATATGAGATTCGTATTTCAACAACTAAGATTTGGAATTATGAGAGGCATACGGTTTCGCTTGATGGGTTGAGGTCTTGAGGAGCAGTGCTAGCACGACATGAAGCACCTACGATGATGGTAGTGAATATAAAGGGGAGAAACCATAAGCTTTATGAGTATATTGACCGTGCCATGGCAGATCTGAAGGTGCAAACCGGACAAAGCTACTTTGCAACCAATGTTTGCTTTCAACTAGCCACTATGATTTGGTACGGACAACAAAAGTACAGTAAACAATTTACGATCTACTTTCCGGGTGAGATCAATAACTTAAGCACATATGAAAGAGTACTACCTCTCTTGTGACGCCGTGTAGGCCCCTGCTGATACGTTGAGGGTGTTGCGGGTGCGATGGCTGTCGGTGGCACGGAACAAGACTTTAGACGACAGACGGCTGGGTCGGGGGATAAGTCCTGTTGCCGTGGATGAGGTGGTCGTAGGAGCGGCAACGGCAAAGTGAACGACGGCGCCGATGAAGCGAGAGGATGCGATGAAAGGATCCTGGTCCGGCGCTGTGGATGAGAGACGTCCATCGCTTGAAGTTGGCGATGGGGTAGGGGTAGCGGCTCCGACAAGGTGGAGGATGGGGTGGCAGACAAAGCAGGCTGGCCGCAATGGGGAGGTTGTTATGGCATCGACGGTGTATGAATGGGGAAATGGAGGGGGAGGGGGGATCTCAAACTTTGGGACGCGCTTGTTTGAAATGTGGGAAAGTTACGAACTTATCCCCCGTTTAAAATTTCGGACATCACGTCGGTTGGGGATAGGACGGTAATCTCGCATCTCCCAAATATTAGCCGGTAGCGATTTTGGGCGAGGAGAGGGTGTTTTGCCGCCCACGGTTGGCGCCCACGGTGTGTGAACGAGACTGACAGGTAGGGTGGTTTTGTCACGTCTGATGGAAGTTACACATCTGCCCCTATTTAAAATATTTGCCTACATCGATTTCGGATGAGGAGAGTTAGTTTTGCCACCCACCATCTATGAATGGGGAAATGGAGGGAGAGACACATGTCTTTCGGACGAGCTTGAATCAAATGTGTTTTGCCGCCCATGTTTGGCGCCCACCATGTCTGAATGGGCTCAGAGGCGGTCGTGTCACGTCTGATTGAAGTTACTAGTCTACCCCCATCGACAGCAGTGTAAATCCGGTCGATTAGGATTTCAAGTGTCAGGGGTAGACAGTAATTTCCATCTCGCAAACACTTGCTTCGGGCAGCCCACAAATGAAAGTCGGTGTTTAGCCGCTTCGTTATAAACTTGGGAGAATTAGCATTCACGTTTACCCTGGGCCCTGGCAACTAAATGCAAATCCAATTTGTATTTGATTACGAATATCCATAGATAATTCTACATTTTGTTAATTTTTTTTTAAACCGCGACAAAGATTTATTCCAACTTTATATGTGATTATGATTTATAAATGTCGTGATCTTCGAACTGGTTGGATACACTTTGAGTCAAACAGTTATTTCATCCAATACAATATGCTCACACGAAAAACAGTTCACCTTATGTCAATCATACAAGTATTGAGGATTACCTCGCCTAAAAATTCGGTTCATTACAACACATGGACAACATAGGGGGTCTTACAACATAATCCATTCAGAGACATGACACAGCATGCAAGTATAATAATCTAATGACAATTTCAACTCGTATCTAAAGAAGAACTGGGATTACCCTGGGCTTCAGATAGCAGAAACAGCAGGACCTCCCTCCGTCTTCAAATGAACCATTCTTACTTCCTCCAATTCTTGGGTTGCTTGCATAATGCGTGCAGCTAATTGTGTAATTTCCATCCTCAAGATCAAGATGACCTCATTCATGGCAGCCACACCATCTCTTTCTGCCACTAGTAGAGCCTCAAGAACTATAATATATGTGCTCAGACTCCTCTCCGGCAGTGTTTCTTTTGAACTGCTACCATCTGGTAACATGGATGGCGCACTGCTTCCACAAATAGATTCTGGGGTTGTACATTGTGTCCTAGTGTGAACGACATCTTGAAAGGTTTCACTGGACATAAGTAAGAGATATTTATCGCATGATCCGTGCAATAAGCTTACATGGTAAATGACATACGAATTGTTGCCGAGCATGGCAAGATATATTTAAATGGTTTGAAGCAGCATCAGCCAAAAAGAAATTAAAATGGTAAGATGAAACTAGGGATGTAAGTGGCAAATAAACGACATCCGCCAGTCCCATCTAGTTAGTTTTTGCTAGCTCCCTAGTTCATTTTCCTCAAAAACAAAAACTCTTTTGAACTGTCATGCCACTAGTGGACTTTAATCGGGATTAAACCGGACCCAGTTGACATCCCTAGTTGAAAGGGAGTGTACCACCACTATATTTAAGTTGCCAAGGCATCTAAGCCGTTGAAATAATTTGAGAAAGCACTTAACAGTGTGGCCTCATATAAACTACCAAGACAGTCTTGTGATGAAGTTCATAGGAAAATTTAAGGGCTCAAATGAACTAGGAATGCATTTCTTTACGATAGTACAGCAGGCACTGCTGACATATTGGCCAACTCAGGTATAGCATAACAAGTAACAAACAAGCATTCGAATCAAGCAATAGAGAAAAGAAGACAACTGAACTATTTGTAATTTTGTAGGATTACAGGTTGAGGGCACAAGCCAAGAAAGCAGCCCACACGCATTACATTTCACATGTACTAAAACACACTGGCTTACCATATGTTGCTGTGAAGCCTCGCTGCTGTTGCAATGTTCTTTGAAGATATCGTCAGCATCCCATGGTAGCAAATCTAGTTGTTGTAGTTTATTCTGCACCCTCTATATAGGTAAAATTAATTTTAATCGCATGCACTGGTACGAATTGATCATCAGTGGTTCATCTAAACTAATTAAAGAAGGGTGTGTGCTTACACGACAATATATGTGCTTCACTCTATTTTTATGCTTGTTCGAGGTGTCAGCCCCAAGAGAACAAATATTTTGCTTGATGGGGTTGGCAGCTCCATAATTAATAGAAGCATCAAATTAGTCATGCAACTTGGAAAGATCAAGAACACACACAAAAATAATGAACCGAGGCTCGGAGCAGTGATGTAATAGCTAGCATCAGAAAATGTAGGGAAAATGAACAAAAAGCGGCGGAACCACATGCTAGTTTGCTGATGTGTAATTAAGCATAGAGAACATGAAGCAGTCTGATGGAACCAATAGGTGGCATCAGAACAACACCATTATCATAAATATAGCATGCAAGAAGTAAAATAGCATTGTAACTATATGTGCACTAGTTTGTAATTTAGCACATGTAACATGTTCACTACATGAAGTATGGCCCTACAGGTGCAAGCAGAATAACATGTCTCATGAAAAATTGAATGATGCCCTAAAGAAATTTAAAGGTGCGGTGCTTATGCTAAGAAACTGAAGGTAGGCGCCAGTCGTTGGATAATAGTACCTGATTCTCGGCGGCGTATGGGTATCGTTGTCATACTTGATAGCTAAGGGTTGTCGACGGTGCTCGTGTTGCGGTTGAATTTGGACTGGTTTTCGCCATTGCTGAAGCGGCTCCGGTACTTTGGTTGCGGCGCCTATCGACATACAAGAAACCTCATCTGTGGTAAGTGAACAGTTCCATGATAAAGAAGAGAAAAACCGAAGGAGTACAAATCGAAATAACCTGATGAGGCCGCGACGTCAGTAAAGCAGGGCCGGTGGAGTTGAATATAGCGTCCATGGAGCGGGTCCAGTGCAGTGGATGATGGCGTCGGCGGGCACGGTGTACAGTGCATTCGGTGAGGCGGATCGGTTGCGGCAGACGAGGGCTTGTATGAAGGGCCGGCGATGGGGCAGACGAGGGAGTCAGTGAAGGACCTACACTATGGTGGACGAGGGCGCCGGTTAAGCAGGTCCGGGGTGGTGGACCATGATGGCGGTCAAGGAGATTCTGGGCGGTGGACAAGCCAGTCGCTGAAGCAGCTCTGGTGAAGTGGTGAGTTGGCAGTTGGGGGTTCCAAGGTCCGGAAGGTAGATCCAGCGGGGTGTGAGGTCCTCCACTGCGGCGGAGGACTAGATTAGGCGACTTGGCGCGGTTGGGGGGGTCCGAGGGGAAGCGAAGGGGCTCTCGGGAAGAATGTTGGGGGCAAAGAGGGGAAAACAATGGAGTTACCAAAGAAGCCCTTTTCCATTCATGTGGCAGGGGTAAAACAGGAATATCGCAGGGCTAAACTTTCGGGCGTGAAATATTTCGATGTGAGCGTGAACATTGTCGGCGTTCTGGGAACGGGGGTCCCTAGACTTGCCTGCCTGCGGCCCATGGCGTGGCTCCACCAGCGGCCCTATACGTCCCATCTTCATCAGCAAACACTCAAGACCCTCGCGAGGGGCCAAGCCTCGCGAGGTGGACGACGCAAGACCTCCTCGGGGGCGGCCTCAACAGGCTGGCTCGCGAGGAGTGGAAAGATCAAGGCGAGGGGCACCTCGTGAGGTTCCTATGACGTGAGACGTGACGACCAAGGCCAGGCGGGCGCCAGCGGGCATAGAGTACCCATTGCCTCTTTGGTGCTAAAGAGGCAGGCGCATGCGAGGAGTCCCGAGGCATCAGGCAATGGTTTCCATATCGGTGCAACAAGACCAAGACCAGTAGGACGGGAGGATGGAGGTCACCGTGGAGCCCAGTACGGCGTCACCACCAGAGCCTTTGGGAGGCGAAGACCACTTTTTGTCAGGATAGCTTGTACTAGTTGTCACCTTTCAAATTGGCTGTTGTGGGATCCCTTCCCGCCTAATATTTGGGGAGAGGACCCGGGCCTCTATAAATAGGACTAGCCACCATCGTAGGGGGGCAACTGATCCTACCCCAACTCACATTGTATCGGATCCATTCCATCCTCACACACACAAGCTCACCGAGCTCAAGAACACCTCTCCTCAGGAGGCTGTTCTTCCCTTGTACTTGTTCATCCTCAGCCTACAAGGCAACCCACCACACCACACTGGAGTAGGGTATTACACCACAATGGTGGCCCGAACCAGATAAACCCTTGTGTCCCTTGTTCTTTGAGTTCGACAAGCTGAGCTTTGAGATCGCGGTGAGTGAGCGAGCTAAAGGGAGCGAGAGATCTTCGTGTGCACCCTACTGTTCAAACCTTAAGGGTTTTTGCCGGAACCCGAAATCCGACATTTGGCACGCCAGGTAGGGGTGCACTGAAGCTTTCCTTTCGTCGGTCCATGTTCCACCACTCCACCGCATCCATGGCAGACGCACGTCAAGCCTGCACCAAGCGTCAGGCCACCCCCGCCGCCCGTGTCGCTCAGACGGCCCCTATCGGTGGGCCTCCCCATCGCTCTGCATCACCCGCTGCCAATGCAGCCACCGGCCCGGCAGGAAACGAGCAGCAAGCATCTTCGTTGCACCCCTCGGTGCAGCGAGACGGCCGCACCGCCACCCCGTCATTGACTCCGGCCGGCTCATCGTCTCACGCTCGTCGTGCGCCCACCGACGCGCAAGACGCGCTGCTCATGGCACGCGAGCTCTTCCGCTACCGCCCAGTCGACGACCTCTACGAGGACTGGCTGGACCACATCGCCGAGCCCGTCTGTGCTGCTGGGGGCTTGCCTGTCCTGTCTCTCTCATTACCTCGCCCTCCTCCAGGTGTGGGTGACGTAGCCCATGGGGCGCCCCCGCCACCTCCGCACCAAGACGGTGCCCTGGCGCCAAGGAGCGCGTGCCCCCGGCGCGACCCACCGTGGCGGGCGCCCGCGCGAGAAGAAGGAAGCTGTCTAGAAGTTCCCCAGCCGCAAGAAAACGCTCATGTGCTCCCGGCGCCACCACGACAATACCGCGTGCCACCTGCAGTGGCAGTGCTCGTACATCAAGGGTAGGATCCACCCCTGCAAAGGGCCCCCGGTGGCCACAGCGGGCTGCCGTGCCAGAGTTGTGTAGCATTGTCTGGCCGGGCAAGTTCAAGCCAGACCTGCCTCCTCGCTACGACGGCACCTCCGACCCTGCGGAGTTCTTGCAGCTCTATGAGCTGAGCATCGAGGAGGCCAACGACAATGAGAAAGTCATGGCGAATTGGTTCCCCATGGCTCTCAAGGACAGTGCACGCTCATGGCTCCTGAACTTGCCCCCGGGGTCGATCTCTTCCTGGGGTGAGATGCGCGACCGCTTCGTTGCCAACTTCCAGGGCACTCGCGACCGCCCTCCGGCCGCGGGCGACCTGCGCTGCATTGTCGGCATTCTAGGAACGGGGGTCCCCGGACTTGCCTGCCTGTGGCCCTGTACGGCCCATCTTCACCAGCAAACAACCAAGACCCTCGCGAGGGGCCAAGCCTCGCGAGGCGGACGACACAAGACCTCCTCGGGGGCAGCCTCACCAGGCTGGCTCGCGAGGGGCGGAGAGATCAAGGCAAGGGGAACCTCGTGAGGTTCCCGTGACGTAAGCCATGACGATCAAGGCCAGGCGGGTGCCAGGCGGGCGCCAACGCGCATAGTGTCCTCGTTTCCTATTTGGTGCTAAAGGGGCAAGCGCAGACGAGGAGTCCCGAGGCATGAGGCAAAGGTTTCCATATCGGTGAAACAAGACCAAGACCAGAAGGACGGCAAGACAGAGGTCACTGTGGAGCCCAAGATGGCGTCACCACTAGAGCCTTTGGCAGGCGAAGACCACCTTTAGTCAGGATAGCTTGTACTAGTTGTTCCCCTTCAAACGGGCGTTGCTAGGAATCCCTTCCCGCTCAATATTTGGGAAGAGTACCAGGGCCTCTATAAATAGGACTAGCCACCGCCATAGGAGGCAACGGATCTTGGACTGGACCATCCTCACCCACACAAGCTCACTAAGCACAAGAGCACCTCTCCTTAGGAGGCTGTTCTTCCCTTGTACTGTTCATCCTCAGCCCAAGAGGCAATCCACCACACCACACTGGAGTAGGGTATTACACCACAACGGTGGCCCGAACCAGTATAAATCTTGTGTCCCTTTATCCTTTGCGTTCGCCGAGCTAGGCCATGAGATCTTGATGCGAGTGAGCTAGAGGGGGGACAGATCTTCGTGCGCACCCCAGTGTTCGAACCTCAAGGGTTTTGCCAAAACCCGAAATCTGACATTTGGCACGCCAGGTAGGGGTGCGCTGAAGCTTTGCCCCCCCCCCCCGACGGCTTCGCTTCTCCGACCGGCTCTCATTGACGCTGCCTCTTCTCCGACTGGATCGACGGGCGCCCTCAGCAGCGCCGAGGGGCTCCGGTCCTTCACTCCCACCCTGCGGCAGGTGCGGTGGCCGCACAAGTTCAAGACGAAGATGCCGCCCCGCTATGATGGTGCGGCGGATTCGGCGGCCTTCCTACTGGCGTATGAGGAGGCCGTTCTGGAGGCCGGGGGCGACGATAAGGTCATGGCCAACTGGCTCCCCATGGCCCTCACAGGCATGCCGCGCGCCTGCCTCCTCCATCTTCCAGGATCTCCTATGGCCTCCTAGGGGGCTCTGCACAACCTCTTCATCGTGCGCTTCAGGGGACCAGCACCCCAGTCGTCGCAGCTCTCCTCAGCGGCTCGCAGGCGCCGCCCTCAAACCATCACTCCAAGCCGCTCTTTCGCCACATCAGCACCGCCTCCACGCGGCAGGGGGCTCCCCCAGTGAGGGAGTCCTGGATAAGGGGGTATCCAGACTGCCGGACTATAACCTTTTGCCGGACTATTGGACTATGAAGATACAAGATTGAAGACTTCGTCCTGTGTTCAGATATGACTCTCCTTGGCGTGGAAGGCAAGCTTGGCAATACTGATATGTAGATCTCCTTCCTTGTAACCGACTCTGTGTAACCCTAGCCCCCTTCGGTGTCTATATAAACCGGAGGGTTTAGTCCGTAGGACCAACAATAATCATACCATAGGCTAGCTTCTAGGGTTTAGCCTCTCTGGTCTCATGGTAGATCAACTCTTGTAATACCCATATTATCAATATCAATCAAGCAGGAGTAGGGTTTTACCTCCATCAAGAGGGCCCGAACCTAGGTAAAAACATCGTGTCCCTTGTCTCCTGTTACCATCTGCCTAGACGCACAGTTCGGGACCACCTACCCGAGATCCGCCGGTTTGACAATCGACATTGGTGCTTTCACTGAGAGTTCCTCTGTGTCGTCATCATTAGGCTTGATGGCCCCTTCGATCATTGATAGCAATGCAGTCCAGGGTGAGACTTTCCTCCCCGGACAAATTTTCGTATTCGGCGGCTTCGTACTGCGGGCCAACTCGCTTGGACATATGGAGCAGATCGAGAGTTACGCCCCTGGCCACCAGGTCAGGTTTGGAAGCTTAAACTACACGACCGACATCCGCGGAGACTTGATCTTCACCGGATTCGAGCCCCTGCCGAGTGTGCCACACTGTCACGACGAGCATGATCTAGCTCTGCCGTCGGACAGTGTTCAGGAGATCGCACCTGCAACCGCTTCGACCTTCAATTCGGAGCCAAGTGCGCCATCCATGGACGGGTGGCTAGAACCCGCACCGGAGGCTGCAGTTTCTGCGGTGATCAAGCCAAATACCGACCTTACCCTTCATAAGGGTCGTGAATCCAAGTTGCCGGATTCTTCTCCGGCCACGGACTCCGAACTGCCTGTGCCCATGCCAGTAGAATCCGACTGGGCGCCGATCATGGAGTTCACCTCCGCAGATATCTTTCAGCACTCGCCCTTTGGCGACATACTGAACTCCCTAAGGTCTCTCTCCTTGTCCGGAGAGTCCTGGCCGGATTATGTCCGGCAGGATTGGGATGCGGATGATTAAAAAATCGCCACCCGCCCACCACCCACTTAGTAGCCACTGTCGATGATTTGACCGACATGCTCGACTTCGATTCCGAAGACATCGACGGTATGGACGACGATGCAGGAGACGAACAGGAACCACTGCCCACAGGGCACTGGACAGCCACCTCATCCCATGATGTATACATGGTGGACACACCCAAAGAAAATGATGACGAGGAACGGAAGGACGCAGCGAAGGACCGTTCCCTCGAAAAACAGTCAAAGCGGCGGCGTAAGCGCCACTACAAACCCCGCCTCGGCAGAAACATCGGGCATACAGGCCCAGCAATAGAGCAGGGTGAGCCAGCGGACGATGAACACGGCATTGAACAACCGTCCGATGATGGCAACACGGATAATCAAACCAAACAACCCGTCTCCGGCGAAGATAACAGTCCAGATGACCTCACACCGGATAAGCTCCTGGGGCAGAAGAACCTCCATAAAAGGCTTGTCGCCACTGCGCGGAGCCTGAAAAAACAGAAGCGGAAGCTCAAGACTGCAGAAGATGCACTCAGAATCAGATGGAGTAAAGTACTCAACGCCGCAGACAAGTATGGCGGCAAATACCACAATAAAGAGCTACCCGCTTAAAGCTTCTACCTGAATTTGACGAGGAGGCCTTAGAGCCCCCGCAATAAAAAAACAAAATAGCCATCCGGCCGGATAGACGACCTCATGGCCAACATAGAGCGGCAAATGACGCCGCACACAAGCCAGTACGCGATCCACGCGAGGACTCACATGAAAAGGACGGCCCAACCAGATCTATCTACGGGCCAAGAAAGCGCGCTCCAACACGCAATGCAACATAACAAAAATCTGAACACCACGGTACACCCAAATACAGGGGTGCCGCACACCCCCTATGTTTCACCGATGAGGTGCTGGACCACGAATTTCCAGAGGGGTTCAAACCCGTAAACATAGAGGCGTATGACGGAACTACAGACCCTGGGGTCTGGATTGAGGATTCAATCCTCCATATCCACATGGCTCGAGGAGACGACCTACATGCCATCAAGTACTTACCCCTCAAGCTCAAAGGGCCAGCCAGGCACTGGCTTAAAAGCCTCCCCGAAAACACCATTGGAAGTTGGGAAGAGCTCGAGGACGCTTTTCGGGCAAATTTCCAAGGGACCTATGTCCGACCATCGGATGCAGACGATTTAAGTCATATAACTCAACAGCCCGGAGAGTCAGCCCGAAAGCTTTGGAACATGTTTCTTACTAAAAAGAACCAAATAGTCGACTGCCCGCATGCCGAAGCCTTAGCAGCTTTCAAACACAGCGTCCGAGACGAATGGCTCGCCAGACACCTCGGCCAAGAAAAGTCGAGAACAATGGCTGCATTAACAAGCCTCATGACCCGCTTTTGCGCGGGCGAAGACAACTGGTTAGCCCGATGCAGCACCAGCGACCCAAGTACATCCGAAATCAGGGACGGAAACGGGAAGCCATGACGCAACAAAAACAAGCGCTGAAATAAAGAAAACAGCCCGAAGAGCACGGCGGTAAACGCCGGATTCAAAAGCTCTCGGCCAGGTCAGCAAAAGCTGCCCTCCAAAGGCAACATAGACGAATTGTCTAGCCTAAACAAGATTCTGGACAAACTATGTCAAATCCACAAAGACCCCGATAAGCCCGCAAATCATACCCATAGAGAATGTTGGGTCTTCAAGCGATCCCAAAAGTGAACGCCGAACACAAGGGGCTGGATACACCAAGCGAAGACGAGGACGAACCTCGCAAGCAAAGCACTGGGAAGCAGAAGAAATTCCCACCAGAAGTCAAAACAGTAAACGTGTTACACGTGATAAATAAAAACAACGCGGCACTCACAGAGATATGTATCCCAGGGCCTATCACCGCGGAGTTCCGCCACTGGTCATCCGAACCGATCACCTTCGACCATCGGGACTACTCTGCAAGTATCTGGCACGCAGGATGGGCTACCTTGGTGTTAGACCCGATAATTGACGGATACCACTTTACACGAGTCATGATGGACGGCGGCAGTAGTTTAAACCTGATATGTTAGGACACAGTCCAGAAAATGGGGATTGACCCAACAAAAATTAGCTATAGCAATACTCCCTTCAAAGGAGTAACGCCTGGCCCAGGAGCCCATTGCAAGGGCTCCCTCCTACTAGAGGTTATATTCGGCTTCCCTGGTAACTTCCATAGCGAAAAGCTAACCTTCAACATCGCTTCGTTTCAAAGTGGTTATCAAGCACTTCTGGGACGCGAAGCTTTCGCTCGCTTTAACGCAATACCGCATTACGTGTCTCTCATGCTTAAGATGCCCGGTCCACGTGGCATCATTATAGTTAAGGGAAATATTAAGCACTCCTTGCGCGCGGAAGACCGTGCGGCCGCCTTGGCAGCCGCACACTAGACGGCCTCACCAACTAGAGCATCTTATAGGTCGTTAAGACCATGAACACGGCTGGATGAGTCCGGCACAGCAATTTAATTGACAAAGGTTTGATGGCTATACCCCTATAAATACAAGGGGCTCCACGCGAGTAAACAAGGGACAATAAGGCTCAATTTTACCCATCTTGAATTATATTTGGTTTATTTAGTATAAACATACATTTTGCACGACAACTTTGCAACTAAGTTCCTCTCTTTTACAGATAACCATTGTGCTACACCCGTCCAGGATACGGCACAACGGAGACACAGTACGACGCAGCAGGGGACCCGTTCCAAGGATTCTCTTGATTAAGACCCCGCCAACCTTTTTTATGTCTCTTGTTGATACACATCCCCCGGATTGTCAGTAAAACTGAGATGGATGCTGACGTATTGGCATGTGGCCACGTCAGATTATTGCACGTACCTGGACACCAGGGGCTTATTACAAAGGGCGATGTTTCGCCCGGCTTATATCATAAAGACCAAATAGCTTAGGGAGTGTTCGGCGTCGCGAGTTTGGCCTTATATGCATCAGCTCCGAATCATGTCTTTGGTCAAATGTTGGGTTTGCCCGGCTTCTGTGTTTTGCAGCCTTGCGTTCCGCTCTATCGGCTAAGGCGGCACCAGGAGAACTACTGCAATTGTGCCTCGATTCAGCCAGGCGAGCACCTCAGTAGAGAAAGCCGAAAACTGACTGACATGATATAGCGCAAGACTGGTCAACCACTCGATGACCTAGCGGAATCTTCGGGATTCCTCCGCCTTAATGAAGGGCCGTTTCCCGGCCAGGCATGTACGCGCCCCGAATTCGGATGAGCGCGGAGCCACCAGGGGCTATATAGTAGCCCCACTGTCAAACTCCTATGGCTAAGTGAAAGTGATAAAGCATTATAGTCCGATTGCCTAGTTTGCTGCGCTATCACCTCCTTAATGGACCAAGACGTTGGATCAAATGTGAAAATGCGTCTTCTGAACACCCCCGCATTATATGCGTAAATAAACCGATTTACAGCCATCTTTCGTGTTATATCCATATATACATAAACGACCGCACAGGAGGTATTATAATTCTTGCAGGCGCAAGTATAAAATAGCCTTTACATTTCAGCAAAACATTGTTTTCAATGGGAATACATGTCATTAGAACATAATATTCTTCGAGCACTGGGCCTCTATTGAACAAGCGCCCTCAAGAACTTCTCGGAAGTAGTGCTCGGCAGGTAGTCGGCTTTGGTCCGAATCTTGGGCTGCAATGGCGGTGGCCTCCATCTCTGCCCAGTATGTCTTGACACAGGCAAGGGCCATCCGCGCACCCTCCACGCACGCCGACCTCTTCAATCGCGTTGATATGCGGCACGGCGCCAATGAACTGCTGCACCAAACTAAAATAACTATTCGGCTTTGGCCTTTCCGGCCACAGATGATCCACTATAGACTTCATGGCAAGTCCGGACAACCTATTCAGCTCGGCCCATTCGGCCAACCGATCAGTCAATGGAAGCGGATGCTCTGGATCGTTAAACTGTGACCAAAACAGCTTCTCCACTTCACGATCTTTTGATCTCGGCGTTTCGGCCGCATCGGCAACACTTGTCGCCAAGTCAAGGTATGCATCCGCCGAACTCCATAGCCGGTCTAAAGGGGCGTACTAAGGATCGCCGAACTTCATCCGGAGCATAAAGGGCTTCCCAGCCGTGATATCTCCAGCTTGAAACAGTTCCTCCTTCATCGCTCTCATGGCAGAGCGGGTGTCTTTAGCCGTCACCATGGCCTTCTCTAGGTCTGCCCTCTTCGCTCGATCTTCCTTTTCAAGAAGCTTGTAACGGCCAGCGGCATTCTTCAATTCCACGCCATCCTGGTTATTTCCCCCTTGCTTTCAGTGAGCAGCCTGTTCGGCTTTTAGCTCCTCCACCGCCTTTCGGGCAGCCGCATCGCTTTTTCTGGCTTGTTCTTTGACTCGGGCAAGTTCTGCCTGCAGGTTCTCCATGGTTGCAGCTCCATCTGCATTAACACGCATGTTATAGATACTGGCATAATGCTCCTCTTACCATGTGTCTTCGGAGAAATCACATACCTTGTGCCTCGTCAAGCCGCTTGTTGACAAGTACGATGTCGGCATCTACCACGTCAAGCTGCCACTTTAAATCGGCAAATTCATCAGTCCGGCTGGCCATCGGACACTTCGCCACCTGCATATCAAGGCGGCAAAATTATACCCGGGACTATGATCCTTTGGACGCCGTCGTCTTTGACAGCACCCAGAGTCTCAGGGGCTACTATCTACACAGGGCGCATCTTAAAATATGCGGCATCAGAAAAAGGCACATCATTTCACGTACCTCAAAACCGCAAAGAGACTCATGACAGTTTCATGCAACCCGCTTTCCGGACGAAATCCTTTCAATTACCATACCCATCAACGTACGGTGCTCTCATGAGATAGTTGCTCGCTCTAGTAGTCCCCTCAGTACCTCCGACCGCGCACCAGACGGTGCCGGACTCTTTCGATTGCTTTTTTCAAAAGCCGGATCCTGAGGGCTTCGGGCGGCCATATGACTACCTTCTGGACTTTCTGGATCAGGTGAAACCCTCCACGAAGACAGTTCGGGGTCGCCCGCCTCTTGAGGCGGTATGGCAGGGGGAGGCGATCCGCTCTCCATCATCTCTGGACGAAAATCCCCCGAAGAAGAGCCTTGCTGAGAAGGGCTAAGATCCGAACTGCAAGATAAATGCTTCGGTTGTTTTCCTCAGGAATAAAGCAAGGATTTTCTCATTATTAAGTACCCCTTTCACTTACAGCTTGGTGGAGGTCTGATCCCCTTGAGGGTGTAGTTTGGCCGGGGTATCCCCCGGTACGGGACCCCCTGGCGAAGATTTCTTCCCCCGTTTTGAGACAATTGTCTCCGGGTCCTCAGAAGCGGTCCTCTTCTTTCCCTGGGGAGAGGAAGTTTCGATTCCTCCCTTCCGGCTAACCTCCTCCATGGAGGCGGTAGCTTCCTTGTTCCCCCCTTATCTTCTCCCGAAGGCGCTTGATAAGGCGCAATTTCCAGCATCCTGGTTAACACAGGGTCTGGTGACGTCTCAGGGAGGGGGGCCGGACACCTGATCAACTTTGCCTTCGCTATCCACTCCTAGATGAAGAACGGCTTTTTTAAGAGGGATGTTGCGATAAATAAACGGATGGTGTGTTCGGACGCGGGGCTACTTACTTGGGTATCCGGACGATTGCAGCTCAGACCTGCATCCTTAGTGGAGTCCGGACACATTATTTGTGGTCCGAAGAACAATTTGTACATCTCCACGGGCGTCATGCCGAGGAAATGTTGAAGAGCTCATGTTCCTCCGGATTGAACTCCCACAAAGCGGAGGGGACGACATTTGCAGTGGCAGGACTCGGCGAATTAACATGACTTGCGCCACCACGACCAGACCGACATCTCCTCTAGGAGATCTCGGATGCGGCTCGCAATATGGGAACATCCTTCATCGCCCCCGCCTAGCCCCTTGTTGACCCATGACGTTAGTATGGCGGGTGACCCGAGCAAAAGACAGGTGGAGCCACCCACTTGGTACCCCTGGGAGCTGTGATATAAAACCACTCTTGTTGCCGTAAGCTGGACTCCTCCTGGAAAGAGCCCTCGGGCCATGGGGCGCCAAGCATTTATGCTTATTATGGCGCCTCAAGACTTCTACGTGCCGCCTCGATCATCTTCGGTTCTACTTTAAAGGTCTTGAGCCACAGTCCAAAGTGAGGGTAATACGGAGGAAGGCTTCACACAACGCATTTAACGATGAGATGTAGAGGATAGACTCCGGAGCTAAATTGTGGAAGTCCAGCCCATAATATAACATGAGACCCCTCACAAAGGGATCCGGCGTGAAGCCTAGCCCTCGGAGGAAGTGAGATACGAACACGACACTCTCACCGGGCTGGGGAGTGGGAATAACCTGCCCTTGGGCAGGCAGCCTATGCGGGATTTCGCCGGTCAGATACCTTGCCTCCCTTAGCTTTATTACGTCTTCCTCCCTGACGGAGGAAGGCATCCACCGACCTTGGAGGTTGGATCTAGACATAATCGGAGGTCTGAAGCGCCTGAATCTGAGCTTCGGCTGTTTGAACTCGAGGTGGGAGGCGGATTCGATTAAGATCGAGAGGAAAAAGAATAGGCCTTGGTCTCTTTATAAAGAGGTTGAATACCAAGAGCCCTCCTCGTGACCGTTTGGGACTTAACTTCGATCGAGGGGACATACCAACGGGCACGATTGGGTTACCCATGTCCGTGTTGATGAGAATCCCGTAAATAAAGGGGACACGATCTCTGCTTCGACAAGACGTGCCAAGGAAACCGCCTCGCGAAACGCGCTAAGGTTGGTTGTAAAAAATGATTCAAAGTAAAGGATTGGCTGTGGTGTGGTGTCACACTATGGGATACGTCAGCAGATTAGATTTGTGGAAATATTATTCTCTCTACGGTGGTATGTGGAACTTGTTTTGCAGAGCCGGACATGATCCTCGTGTTCAAAATCTTCTATGAAGTATTCGGAGGAGGAAACGCCTTGCAACGCCGAAGACAATCTGCACGCCGGACTCATCGTCATTCAAGCCTGGTTCAGGGGCTACTGAGGGAGTCCTGGATAAGGGGGTATCCGGACTGTCGGACTATAACCTTTGGCAGGACTGTTGGACTATGAAGATACAAGATTGAAGACTTCGTCCCGTGTCCGGATAGGACTCTCCTTGGCGTGGAAGGCAAGCTTGGCAATACGGATATGTAGATCTCCTTCTTTGTAACCAACTTTGTGTAACCCTAGCCCCCTCCGGTGTCTATAAACCGGAGGGTTTAGTGCGTAGGACCAACAACAATCATACCATAGGCTAGCTTCTAGGGTTTATCCTCTCTGGTCTCGTGGTAGATCAACTCTTGTAATACCCATATCATCAATATCAATCAAGCAGGAGTAGGGTTTTACCTCCATCGAGAGGGCCTGAACCTGGGTAAAAACATCGTGTCCCTTGTCTCATGTTACCATCCGCCTAGACGCACAGTTCGGGACCCCCTACCCGAGATCCGCTGGTTTTGACACCAACACCCTGGTTGGGCGGCGCCCAAGGCCGACCTGACCTTTGACTCGGGGGATCACCTAGTCACCATCAGCCGCTCGGGCGTGCTCCCGATGCTTTGCACGCCCACTATCTGCAGCGTAGCTGTTACCAAGACCATCATCGATGGCGGCGACGGCCTCAACATGCTCTCTATGGAGGCTTTTAGCCTCCTTCACGTACCGCTTGAGCGGCTCCGCCTCAAAGAAGTTTTTCTCCGGGTCGGCGGCAGCTCCTCCGACTTCGGGTAGATCCGTCTCCCCGTGACCTTTGGTATACGCGACAACTACCGCACCAAGCTAACCGACTTCGACATCGCCCGCATCGACTTACCGTACAATGCCGTCCTCGGGTACCCAGCGCTCGCCCATTTTATGGCAGCTACTCATCCCTCCTACAACCTCATGAAGATGCCAGGGAGCAAGGGTGTCCTCACTGTGGTCGGGGACACCAAGGAAGCCTTGGCTGCCCTCAAACTCGCTTTCAGGGCCACGGTGGCAGCTTGCCCGGCTGGCAAGGCCATGCCCCGGGCCAAGGGCGCTGCACCGACCAAGAAGAGGCAGCAATTCACTCAAGGCCAGGCCAAGAGGAAGCAAGTACCAGTCGACGAGGACGGGGCCTCAGGCGCCACCTTTACCATAGGCGCCGACCTCGGCCCAGACCAAGAAAGGGAGTTGGTGGACTTCCTGTGGGCGAACAAGGAAGTGTTCGCCTGGGAGCCCAAGATGCTAGTTGGGGTCCCTAGAGAAGTGATTGAGCATCATCTGAAGGTGTGCCCTAACATGCGCCCTGTGAATCAGAGGGCGAGGCGATAGTCCGTGGAGAAGCAGTCTTTCATCGTTTAGGAAACCCGCAAGCTGGAGGCAGCGGGCATCATTCGCGAGGTCTGGCACCCAGAGTGGCTGGCGAACCCGGTTGTCGTGCCGAAGAAAGGTGGGAAGGAGCGCATGTGTGTCGACTTCACCAACCTCAACAAGGCCTGCCCTCAAGACCCATTCCCGCAGCCGCGCATCGACCAGATAGTCGACTCCACCGCCGAGTGTGACCTGCTATGCTTCCTAGTTGCATTCTCAGGCTACCACCAGATCAAGATGGCGGTGGAAGATGTGGATAAAACGGCTTTCTTGACCCCGTGCGGGGTATACTGCTACACATGCATGCCTTTCGGACTATGCAACACAGGAGCAACCTTTCAGCGGTTGATGCACATCGCCTTGGGGCGGCAGCGGTTGATGCACATGCCCGATCCTCGCAGGTGGCCCAGACACCGACTTGAGGATCCTACAGAGGTTGTCGTGGTTCCCCTCGACATGCTACCAGTACCCGTCCACCTTTCCTTCATGCGCGGCCACTACTGGGCGGGCATGCAGGCCAACTAGATCATCCTCATCCACCAATCCGGTAGTCCGTGGCATCTCGTGGATATCTACACCCAGCGAGAGATCACTCTTCCGTCGTTGGATACCGCCGCCATTGATACGTCCCCGTCGTATCTACTTTTCCAAACACTTTTGCCCATGTTTTGGACTCTAACTTGGATGATTTGAATGGAACTAACCCGGACTGATGATGTTTTCAGCAGAATTGCCATGGTGTTATCTTTGTACAGAAACAAAAGTTCTCGGAATGACATGAAACTTCACGGAGCTATTTTTGGAAATAATAAAAAAATACTGGTGAAAGAATCAAGGCCAGGGGGCCCAAACCCTGTCCAGGAGGGCGGGAGGCGCACCTGCCCCCTGGGTGCGCCCCTGCCTCGTGGGCCCCCTGGTGCTCCACCGACCTCAACTCCAACTCTATATATTCATGTTCGGGGAGAAAAAAATTAGAGAGAAGGATTCATCGCGTTTTACGACACGGAGCCGCCCGGCAAGCTGTAATCTCTCGGGAGGCCTGATCCGAGTCCGCTCGGCTCCGGAGAGGGAATCCACACCGTCGTCATCATCAACCATCCTCCATCACCAATTTCATGATGCTCACCGCCCGTGCGTGAGTAATTCAATCAGAGGGATTGCTGGACGGTGATGGGTTGGATGAGATTTTATCATGTAATCGAGTTAGTTTTGTTAGGGTTTGATCCCTAGTATCCACTATGTTCTGAGATTGATGTTGCTATGACTTTGCTATGCTTAATGCTTGTCACAAGGGCCCGAGTGCCATGATTTCAGATCTGAACCTATTATGTTTTCATGAATATATGTGAGTTCTTGATCCTATCTTGCAAGTCTATAGTCACCTACTATGTGTTATGATCCGGCAACCCCGAAGTGACAATAATTGGGACCACTCCTGGTGATGATCATAGTTTGAGGAGTTCATGTTTTCACTATGTGTTAATGCTTTGGTCTGGTACTCTATTAAAAGGAGGCCTTAATATCCCTTAGTTTCCAATAGGACCCCGCTGCCACGGGAGGGTAGGACAAAAGATGTCATGCAAGTTCTTTTCCATAAGCACGTATGCCTATATTCGGAATACATGCCTACATTACATTGATGAATTGGAGCTAGTTCTGTGTCACCCTATGTTACATGATGAACCGCATCTGGCATAATTCATCATCACTGATCCAACGCCTACGAGCTTTTCACATATTGTTCTTCGCTTAGTTACTTTTCCATTGCTACTGTTACAATCACTACAATACTGCTACTATTACCTTTGCCACTGTTACCGTTACTACCATACTACTTTGCTACTAAATACTTTGTTGCAGATACTAAGTTATCCAGGTGTGGTTGAATTGACAACTCAACTGCTAATACTTGAGAATATTCTTTGGCTCCCCTTGTGTTGAATCAATAAATTTGGGTTGAATACTCTACCCTCCAAAACTGCTATGATCCCCTCATACTTGTGGGTTATCAAGACTATTTTCCGGCACTGTCGGGAGCATAGCTCTATTCTTTGAGTCACTTGGGATTTACATCTGCTGGTCAATATGAAGAACTTGAAAGAAGAGAAAACCAAAATTTATCCCTCAACTACGAGGGGAGGTAAGGAACTGCCATCTAGCTCTGCACATGATTCACCTTCTTGTTTTGAGTAAGCTTGCGACACCTAAACCTGCTTCTACTATGAATTCTGATATGTCACATGTTATTGATGATGCCACTTCTGCTATGCATGATACTTATGATGAAACTACTTCTATGCTTGATACTACTGTGCCACTCGGTGCATTTCTTGATGAACAACTTGCTAGGGCTAGAGAGAATGAAATTATTGAAACTGATAATATTGATGAAAGTGATGATGAAGATTCTCCCCCTAGATTTGAATTGCCTGTTGTGCCTGAGGGCTATGTTATGGATGAAGAAACTGCTAGAGATTTTCTTGCTTGCAATGATAGAAGTGATCTTAAGAAATTATTAGCTAAGCTAAAACAAAAAAACTCTGAATGCTAGAATGAAATATGATCCTTCTTATGCTACCTCACCTATCTTTGTTACTGATAAGGATTATGAATTCTCTGTCTACCCTGATAATTTTACTTTGGTTGAATCTCATCCTTTATATGGCTATGAATCTAAAACTGTTGTGGCACATCTTACTAAATTAAATGATATAGCCACCCTGTTCACTAATGATGAGAAAACTCGCTACTATTAAATCCATAAAATATTTCCATTCTCAATAAAGGATGATGCTAAGATATGGTTTAATTCTCTTGATCCTGGTTGTGTCCATAGTCCCCAGGATATGATTTATTACTTCTCGGCTAAATATTTCCCAGCTCATAAGAAACAAGCTGCATTAAGGGAAATATATAATTTTGTGCAAATTGAAGAAGAGAGTCTCCCACAAGCTTGGGGGAGGCTTCTCCAATTACTTAATGCTTTGCCTGATCATCCTCTTAATAAAAATGAAATACTTGATATCTTTTATAATGGACTAACCGATGCCTCCAGAGACCACCTGGATAATTGTGCTGGTTGTGTTTTCAGGGAAAGAACAGTGATCAAGCTAAAATTCTATTGAATAATATGTTGACAAATGAAAATAATTGGACACTTCTGGAGCCAACTCCTAAGCCAACTCCTAGGAAAAGGGGTGTTCTATTTCTCAGTCCTGAAGATATGCAAGAGGCAAAGAAATCTATGAAGGAAAAAGGTGTAAAAGCTGAAGATGTTAAGAATTTACCTCATGTTGAAGAAATACATGGTCTTAATTTATCACTTGTTGAAGAAGTTCATGGTCTTGATAACCCGACACAGGTAGTAAAGGTAAATTCTCTTTATAGATTTGATGAAGGTGATATTCCTCGTTATAAGTCTGCTAGCCAATGCTTAGATGAGTTTAATAATTTTATTGTCAAACAAGAAAACTTCAATGCTTATGTTGGTAGACAATTGAAACACATTTCTGATATGCTTGAACACTTGAGTGATTATATGTCTAGAGTTAAAGGTGAACTTAAACTCATTAGTAAACATGCTTCTATGGTTACCACTCAAATACAACAAGTACTTAAAGCTCAGAATGATTTGCTCAATGAATTGAATAGTAAGAAAAATGATAATGTTGTTAGAGTTATGACTAGAGCAGCTAAAGTGACTCAGGAACCTTTGTATCCTGAGAGCCAACCTAAGAGAATTGAGCTGGATTCTCAAAGAACTAATATAGATGCACCTAGTCCTTCTAAAAGGAAGAAAAAGAAAAATGATAGGACTTTGCATGCTTCTAGTGAACCTCTTATTGACACACCTGATAATCCCAATGATATTTCTATTTCGATCTTGAAACACAACTGCGGTAATGAACATGAACCTAGTGATAATGTTAGTGATGATGTTCATGTTGATGCTCAACCTAGTAATGACAATGATGTAGAAATTGAACCTGTTGTTGATCTTGATAACCCACAATCAAAGAATCAACATTATGATAAGTGAGACTTTGTTGCTAGGAAGCACAGTAAGGAAAGAGAGCCATGGGCTCAGAAACTCATGCCTTTTCCTCCCAAACCATCCAAGAAAAAGGATGATGAGGATTTTGAGCGCTTTGCTGAAATGATTAGACCTATCTTTTTGCGTATGCGATTAACTGATATGCTCAAAATGAATCCTTATGCTAAGTATATGAAATAAATTGTTACTAATAAAAGAAATATACCGAAAGCTGAATTTTCCATCATGCTTGCTAATTATACTTTTAAGGGTGGAATACCAAAGAAACTTGGAGATCCAGGAGTACCAACTATACCATGCTCCATTAAAAGAAACTAGTTAGAACTGCTTTATGTGATCTTGGAGCCGGTGTTAGTGTTATTCCTCTCTCTTTATATCGTAGACTTGATTTGAATAAGTTGAGACCTACTGAAATATACTCCCTCCGTTCCTTGATATAAGGTGTATAGATTTTTAAGAAAAAGTCTGAAATACAAGGTGTATTATGCGTTGCACCACTTGCTTGGATAATTTTTTTAGGGATTTGATTACATTTCCTTATATAGTCAAGCTCCTCTATTTTCTCATGTCAATTAGTCAGGTGTAATCTCGCCTAAAACTTGTGAAATTTTCCCTCCACATGCGTTATTTAATTTCCGTGCCAAAAAATATACACCCTATATTTAGGAACGGAGGGAGTATTTGCAAATGGCCGATAAATCAACTGCTATACCTGTCAGTATTTGTGAGGATGTGCCTGTTGTGGTTGCAAACGTTACTATTTTAACGGACTTTGTTATTCTTGATATTCCTGAGGACGAAAGTATGTCTATTATTCTTGAAAGACCCTTTTTGAATACTGCAGGGGTTGTTATTGATTGCAACAAAGGCAATGTCACTTTTCATGTTAATGGCAATGAGCATACGGTACACTTTCTTAGGAAACAACCTCAAGTTCATAGTATAATCTCTATCGGAAAAACTCCATCGATTATTTTTGGAGGTTTTGAATTTCCTCTTCCTACTGTCAAAAAGATATATGATATTCTTATTATTGGGGACGTGCATATCCCCGTTGAGGTAACATAGTGTTATTTCAAAATTTCTCCGGTTCCATGTTATTCGGAATGAGTTTGTTAACAAGACTTGATCAACCTTGTTAGTGGATTCCTTTTGATGAGCATGGGATGGATGAAGTTAGAAAGCACAACCTTCTGTACCCTCCTTTTACTTTCTGTTATTTAGATTAAACAAAGCAAAAATTGTATTTTCTGTATGTTTTCTGAATTATCCGTGCAATGAAAAATACCCCAAAAATAAAAGTTCTCCAAATGCCCTGAAATTTAAATATGATTTTTCTGAAATATTTGAGAATATCTGGCACTGAGAACACATCAGGGGGAGCAAGCACCTGGCCACGAGGGTCCAGGGCGCACCCACCCCTACAGCGCGCGCCCCCTGCCTCATGGGCCCATGGTGGCTCCCCTCCACATATTCCTGCACCCACACACTCCTTCCTCCCAAAAAAATCACCAACCAGCTCAAGCGCGAGTTCTTGCTCATTTTGCTGCGATTTTCGATCTCCTTGCTGAAAGCACCTCGCGCAAAACTGCTTTGGGAGATTGTTCATCGGTAGGTGACTCCTCCAATGGTCCAATTAGTTTTTGTTCTAGTGCTTTATTCATTGCAAATTTTTGCTGCTCAGGTGACCCTGTTCTTGAGCTTGCATGTCAAATTTATATGGTTCCAAGTAGTTCTAATGCATGATTTAGTCTCTAGGCACTTGTGGGAGTAGTTGCTATCAATTCTGTTGAGTTTGGTCCACTTTTATTTGAAGTTACTAAAAATTTCAGAAATTTTCAGAAAATGATGAAGAGATTTTTGAGGGGTTCGTCGAGCCGAAGCTCGAAGGAGAAGCAAAGTGAAGAAGAAGAGAGGCCCAAGTATAATCTCCCTCGCACCACGGAAGTTCGGCCGTGTGAATGGCCTTGTGATGATTTCTTGAGAGCAGCCGGGATTTAGGAAGATTTTTATGAATTGGCTGAGAATGCAGGCCTCACCGACTTCCTCCACGACCAACGCGAACAGTACCTCTTACTCACTAATATCTTGTGCAAAATTTTCATTTCAATTCTAGGAGGTCTCCACCTTTGGTGGATTTATATTTATATGATGAGTATAAGGAGATGCCCCTCTCTGAATTTTGTGAGGTTTGCAAGTTGCCTTTTCTGGGCAGCGTAGAGGAACCACATCGTGACGATGTGGAGGGGTTTATTGATACAATTGTTGTAGGGGAAACTAGGAAAGTTTTCGATGCAAGAATCACTAGCATAAATTTTCCTGTTTTACGTTATTTTGCATTATTTGCTAGTAGATGCTTAATTGGTCATGAAACTGTGGCAACCTAAGTGCCCCGATATTGTTATTTTGTGCCATGCATTGTTTCGTGACGACTCATTTAGTATGGGCGCTATTGTTGCAAAGCGGTTAAATCTTAACCGTACTAAGGGCCCCATATTGGGAGGCATCTTTTCCTCGCGCCTTGCTGCATACTTTAACATACCTATTAGGCATTATGAGAAAGAAGAAAAATTGTTGCCTATTGTTCTTCTAGATTACAAGAGTATGGTTGCACATGATTTCATTGTTAAGAACAGGAAAAATGAGCTTAACTATAGACTGTTATTTGATAAAAATCACCCTGAGACCATTACCTTGCCTGCTCCTTCCTTGTTTGATTTATCTGCAGGCGAGTACCTTGTTCCGTCGGAGGCCATTCACGCCCACCAGAACCCCACATCAGCTACAGAGCCAGATCTGGAACCACAATTTGTTCCACCACGCAAGTCTGTTTACCGGTGGGATCCGGAGGAGGTTGCCAACAAGTGGCAACCCGAGGCTTCATCTCAGTATGACCCCAGTTACAACTTTGGATATCCGCCAGGCCAGCCATGGCAATAGACCAACTTAGGCCAAAAGCCTAAGCTTGGGGGAGTACGTATTTCTCACCGACATTACATTCATATTCACACACTCATTGCTAGTTGTCGGTGCTCATACTTTTTCACTATACTATCCATGCTAGTTTATTTTCCTTTTTATGCTTTCTTCTTGTGTGTTTGAAAAATCTTAAGAAAAACCAAAAAAAATAGTAATAGCTTTTAGCTAGTTTACTTTCCATGATGTAGTAGTAATAATTAAAAGAAAACCCAAAAATATTTTCTGTTCTTCTTTTGCTTGTCGGGAGCTTTCCCATGTAAATAGTTTTATTTCTTTTCTTTTCTTTGGGGGTCGATAGGATAAGACCATAATGAAAATGTTGAAGTGGCTCTTATATGCATTATTGTTGATTTAACCAAGAGCCCATATTGCCTTGTCTTCTCCTTTTTTATTGAATGCTTGCAGATTCCAGCTTAGTCCAATGCACGTGCACTATTATTATTATTCACATCGTTCGGTCGTGCAAGTGAAAGGCAATTATGACGATATATGATGGACTGATTGAGATGAGAGAAGCTGGTATGAACTCGACCTCTCTTGTTTTTGTAAATATGATTAGTTCATCGTTCCTGATTCAGCCTATTATTAATAAACATGTTTGCAATGACAATTAGAGATTATAGTTGCCTATGCCATGCTTAATTAGCTAGGTGTTTATAATGGTTTATCTTGCGTGCCAACATGCTATTAAAATGGTTGTGATGTGGTATAGTAGGGTGGTATCCTTCTTTGAATGATTCAAGTGACTTGACTTGGCACATGTTCACACATGTAGTTGAAACAAAATCAACATAGCCTCCACGATATTTGTGTTCATGGTGGATTATATCCTACTGATGCTTGCACTCAATGTTCATTAATTTTAATGCATGTTCATGACTGTTGTCGCTCTCTAGCTGGTCGCTTCCCAATCTTTTTCTAGCCTCCACTTGTACTAAGCGGGAATACTGCTTGTGCATCCAATCCCTTAAACCCCAAAGTTATTCCATTTGAGTCCACCATACCTTCCTATATGCGGTATCTACCTACCGTTCCAAGTACATTTGTATGTTCTAAACTCTAAACCTTCAAATGAAATTCTGTTTTGCATGCTCGAATAGCTCATGTATCACCTAGGGTTGTCTGTATCTTGTATGCTAGGCGGGTTATTCTCAAGAGGAATGGACTCCGCTCCTCACTCACGAGAAAATGGCTGGTCACCGGGATGCCCAGTCCCATGCTTTATGCAAACCAAATCAAAATAATTGCAAACAAAACTCCCCGGACTGTTGTTAGTTGGAGGCACTTTCGTTGTTTCGAGCAAGCCATGGATTGATGCTTGTTGGTGGAGGGGGAGTATAAACTTTACCATTCTGTTTGGGAACCGCCTATACTGTGTGTAGCATGGAAGATATCTCCATCTCTCGGTTGTTATGTTGACAATGAAAGTATGCCTCTCAAAATATTATTTATCTCTATTTCAAAATCGAGCTCTGGCACCTCTACAAATCCTTGCTTCCCTCTGTGAAGGGCCTATCTATTTACTTTTATGTGGAGTCATCACCCTCTTATTAGAAAGCACCAGCTGGAGAGCACCGCTGTCATTTGCATCCATTACTATTAATTTATATTCGGTATGACTGGATCTCTTTTACCATGAATTACAATGTTTAGTTAGTCCTTGGTCTTTAAAGGTGCTCTGCATTTATGTTTTGCGGTCTCAGAAAGGGCTAGCGAGATACCATCTTGTTATATCATATTATGATTGTTTTGAGAAAGTGTTGTCATCCAAGATTTATTATTATTGCTCGCTAGTTGATTATGCCATTGATATGAGTAAACATGAGACCTAAGTGTTATTGTGAATATGGTTAGTCATAATCTTTGCTGAAAACTTGAATGCTAGCTTTACATGTTTACAGCAACAAGAGCAAACAGAGTTTGTAAAAGTTTTTCTTCATCACTTTTAGTTTATCAACTGAATTGCTTGAGGACAAGCAAAGGTTTAAGCTTGGGGGAGTTGATACGTCTCCGTCGTATCTACTTTTCCAAACACTTTTGCCCTTGTTTTGGACTCTAACTTGCATGATTTGAATGGAACTAACCCGGATGGCGCTGCTTTTCAGCAGAATTGCCATGGTATTATCTTTGTGCGTAAACAAAAGTCCTTGGGATGACCTGAAACTTCACGGAGATTATTTTGGAAATAATAAAAATACCGGGCGAAAGAATCAAGGCTGGGGCCCACACCCTGTCCACGAGGGTGGGAGGCGCGCCTGCCCCCCTGGGCGCGCCCCCTGCCTCGTGGGCCCCCTCGTGCTCCACCGACATCAACTCCAAATCTATATATTCACGTTCGAGGAGAAAGAAAATCAAAGAGAAGGATTCATCGCGTTTTACGATATGGAGCCGCCGGCAAGCCCTAATCTCTCTCGGGAGGGCTGATCTGGAGTCCGTTCGGGGCTCCGGAGAGGGGAAACCAACGCCGTCGTCATCATCAACCATCCTCCATCACTAATTTCATGATGCTCACCGCCATGCGTGAGTAATTCCATCGTAAGCTTGTTGGCGGTGATGGGTTGGATGAGATTTATCATGTAATCGAGTTAGTTTTGTTAGGGTTTGATCCCTAGTATCAACTATGTTCTAAGATTGATGTTGCCATGACTTTGCTATGCTTAATGCTTGTCACTAGGGCCCGAGTGCCATGATTTTAGATCTGAACCTATTATGCTTTCATGAATATATGTGAGTTCTTGATCCTATCTTGCAAGTCTATAGTCACCTACTATGTGTTATGATCCGACAACCCCGAAGTGACAATAATCGGGACCACTCCCGGTGATGACCATAGTTTGAGGAGTTCATGTATTCACTATGTGTTAATGCTTTGGTCCGGCACTCTATTAAAAGGAGCCTTAATATCCCTTAGTTTCTAATAGGACCCCGCTGCCACGGGAGGGTAGGACAAAAGATGTCATGCAAGTTCTTTTCCATAAGCACGTATGACTATATTTGGAATACATGCCTACATTACATTAATGAATTGGAGCTAGTTCTGTGTCACCCTATGTTATGATCATAAATGATGAACCGCATCCGCATAATTCTCCATCACCGATCCAATGCCTACGAAGCTTTTCACATATTGTTCTTCGCTTAGTTACTTTTTCGTTACATCATATAATCACTACAATACTACTACTGTTACCTTTTGCCATCATATTGCATTATCATACTACTTTGCTACTAAATACTTTGCACCAGATACTAAGTTATCCAGGTGTGGTTGAATTGACAACTCAACTGCTAATACTTGAGAATATTCTTTGGCTCCCCTTGTGTCGAATAAATAAATTTGGGTTGAATACTCTACCCTCGAAAACTGTTGCGATACCCTATACTTGTGTGTTATCAGCCATCAAGCCTTGTGGCTCGCCGGACACTCCTACCTACTATGCATGAGACGCGTCGAGCTTTTGGCTCGACCTCTGTTTACTGAAGGTTGTAATCTGTGAAGTGCCCACACCATCAGAAGACTAAATGGATTACAAGCTCATTGCCTTGTTCAAAATGTGATTAGTCTATCTAGAATCCGGTCTCCATACATGGTTATGGCTCATCATCAATCCTGTTGAGCCTCCATTTTAGTCTGATGCTATAGTGCATGATGGCATCGTTTACGCCATTTACGCATTATTGGCTGCCTATACTGGTGGAATCTATCGTCGTGTAGTTGTTCTATCTCATCTCATCTTTACCTTATGAATACTACTGCCTGTTGATTGTTACAAATTTAGAATAGATAGTGTGTCTATAACCACATCATTGCTATATGTTCCTCTCATTTCCTAGATTTTTATGACCACACATGTTATTGTTAGAGTTGATATGAGAACAATTGCCATCTAATGATTGTTAGAATAGATATTATGAGTACAACCTCATGATTGCTATATGTTACTCTCATTTCCAAATTTTTATAACAACGCATGTTATTGCTTAGAGTTGATATGAGAACAGTAGTAAGTGCTATGGTAGAATATGAGTAGGCCCTGTCATAGATGTTTTCCTCTCATTGTTACATGATGTTTGAACCATGACATATTGCTATAATATGAAAGCCACTGACTTATTTTTTTAAATTGGGGTATGATTATGACCACGGCATTGCAATTCTCTTTCTATGATATGTGTCACTGTTATAATAATCTTAATTCCACACATACTCTGAACATGATTGTATATTTTTGTCCTTTTGGCCTTCATGATTCCAGGACCTGGAATCGTACCAGTCAATGGGTGGTGGTTTATCGCTCTTTCAGCTGATGGCGGTCATTTGTTGCTCATTCGCACGTACCAAATTGACCAAACCATTTCATCAAACCACATGTAGTACAATGCCCGGGCGTCGTGGATCTGTGATGGCTATGGCTGCCGTCTTTGAGAAAGATCCTAGCTCCGTTGGGCAGGCGTATTCAATCGAGGCGAGTTTACAGCCTCGGCAACCACTCCATGTTCCTCGGGCTAAATTATCCGATCATCCAACCAACCATCGATCATATCACCGGCGATGATTACTATGCTATGCAACTTCCATTTGCCAGGGGGAACTGTCTTTACACATCATACCATGGGTTTCATAAATCACCATATCTAGAGATTCGTCGACACAGCTTGTTGCCAAATATTCTTCAGTGTGTGAAAGGCCTCAAGCTTCCATGTGATGGATGGCTTTTGCAAACTGACATGCGACGATGTGGTTCATGCCAATAGCAAATATGCACAACTTGGTACGTACTGATATCTAGACTGAGCCATGTATCCTGCTGCTGTAGCATGACCCTCTTTTGTTGGATATTATGTATTGTTGTTAGTTTGAAGTACTCCCCTGGTTTGAAGGATAGATACCTTTTTGGGATCAAGTGCATCCTAACTCACCCATGTAGGATGTACTGATGTACCGATAATGATGATGGAGATGCTGTGTAGAAGCTATATATATATATATATATATATATATATATATATATATATATATATATATATATATATATATATATATAGACACACACACACACACATATATGTGTGTGTATATATATATACAGCCCGTCTATTCTGCTAATATTAGCAGAATAACTATTCTGATAACACTTCCGCACTGCACGCTCAACGCAAGTGCACGTCATTGTTTGAACCAAGTGTGTTGTACAACTCAAGTGAGTGAACTTCGTGTCGAAAAAACTGCACACGATGTTTTTTGGTACTGTTTTTGCTCTAGTTTTTAACTGCTTATCGGAACGATGCGTATAATATACCGTTGGAAAGCAATGGATTAGGCGCAACTTCGTCATGTTGAACACTTTTCGAGATTCCTCGCGGTTTAAGAGTAGTTTCAAAACCGGTGCGGCGGATGACGAGTGGCAGCGAGCGTATTTTCGTGATTTTTTCTAAACCGCTCATCAGAATAAAGCAAATGATACGCCATTGGAAAGATATCGTCGAGACACATCTTTTCCATATTTATTATTTTCTCTAATTCCTTACGGTTTAAGAGCAATTTTGAATTTAGTTTTTTTTCGTGAATACGCAAAAGCTTTGCGTATCATTGCATTGATAGAAGAAAGAGCAGCAGCAGTTACAGGGAAGGTCTCACAAGCACGTACGCCAAGGGCGTGAGCGAGAGCTACAAGGGCGCAAACACAAAGAAGGGGGGTTGCGCATCCCCTAGAGAGAAACTACGCAGGCGGGAGCATGTTGCTGAGCCCCGTGGCTCCGGCGGCGGCCCAATTGCGGGCGTCTTCCTTGATGTCGTGCACGAGGAGCAGAATAGAAGGGTTTCTCCGTTGAAGACACAAAGTGCCGCCTTCCAGAGCACGCCACGCCGCGAGCAAGATGAGCGAGGCTAAGCCGCGACGAAGGGCGGTGGGGGCGTCCTCGACGGACTGGGCAAACCAGTCGCGGAAACACAGCCCGGGGGCTGGTAGAGGCATGTTAGGGACCCGGATCCAAGAAAGGACTTCGTGCCAGGTTTGCCTGGAGAAGACACACCCCGCGAGAAGGTGCGCCATGGTCTCGGGCTCCACGGTCACAGAGGAGGCATAGAGGCGTGGGTGAGGCCACGGCGAGCAAGCCGGTCGGCCGTCCAAAGATCGTCCTCGGAAGGCGAGCCATATGAAGATCTTGATGCATCTCCATCTCTCCCCTCACCACTTTTCTCCCACCTCCGGCCGCTGGCCAAGGCCAAAGCCATCGTGGCGGTGCACCAACCAAGACCTCCACCATCTCCATACGCCGCCTAGTACCTCCACCATCTCACCATCACCACCAGCCATCCATCTTCCACCATCAGCCACCAGCGCATTTGCATCACCATCGCGCCTCCACCCCACGCTTGCGCGACCCACCAGACGGCCATCTAATCCCTCGGCTTGAGTCCTCTCCTCTGCTTGTGCCCGACCGCTGTTGTTCCTTCTTCCCTAGCCTCGTTGCTTCTCTTCCTTCTCCATTCTTTGCTCCACTTCTCAAAATCCCCAAGTCGATGCTCCTCTTTCTTACACGCTTTCTTCTGTTCTTCTTCTCCTATCTTGCCGCACCACTCTGCCGCTTCTTGTCTTCTTCAAGGCCCCCGCTGCTCCTAGCTTGCTGCTGCTGCTCCTTCCTCCCTTACCTTGCTGCTGCACTTCTCTGAATCCGAATCCTTACTGCTTCTCTCTCTCTGGAATTTCTGTAAAATATAGAAGTGTAGTTTTGAATTTAGTAAATCGCGCAATTCTGTTTTTTCGAATTTTCAGCAATTTTCGTACTGTTTTTGCTCTAGTTTTTGAACTGTTTGTCGAAACGAGGCGTGTGACACACCGTTGGAAAGCTACGGATGCGGCTCAACTTTCATATGTTGAAACGTTCTTGAGATTCCTTATGGTTTTTAGTTAATTTTGAAAATCATGCGGCAAACGATGAGTGGCAGCGGTCGTTTTTTCGTAAATTTTTCCAAACCGCTCGCTGGAATGATGCAAATGATACGCAGTCAGAAAGATATCGACGATGCGCAACTTTTTCATGTAGAACACGCTCTCTAATTCCTTACGGATTAAGAGCAGTTTTAAAATTACTAAAATGCGGATACTCTATTTTTTCGCGACACCAAAATCGATGTGTGTACTGCATCAGAAAGAAGAACGCACTGCTTCGAACAAAAAACCGCACTGCAACAGACAGTCAAGCGAACTTCATGATTTGTCTTATCGGGCGTAATTTTTCTCAATGAGCTTTTTTGTGAGTTTTTGTTGTCATTTTTTTATGAACGACAAAAGAACGCAGTGCTTCGGACTGAAATCCGCACTGCATCAGACAGGCAAGAGAACTGCATGGTTTCTTTTTAAAGTTGTTATTTTTGTGTATTTTTATTTTCAATTCAGATGAACCAAACCGCATTCAACGAGCAACGGCACTACATGAGACGAAAACCGTACTGCAATATCGAGAAATAAGGATAGCATTTTTTCTATGAGTGAATCGCATGACTTTTCTGTCTTTTTCTTAACTTCTTTAGCTTATGTGTTCAACATGGTCAAAGTTAGTGACCGCATGAGTTTTTTGTCTTTTCCTTAACATCTTTAGCTTATGTGGACCACATGGTCAAAGTTAGTGAACCCCATGGTTAACACTAGAGAACTTCATTTTTGTTGGTGAAAGTAAACCCCGCGGCAAAACCTAGTGACTACTTTCTAAATGAAGTGGACTTCTTTACGAGTTGTTCTCTTTTTCTGGTTTTACCAAGAGAACCACATAGGATTTTACATCGAATCGCATGTAAGCATAATTTTGATAACGGACTTGGCCTTGCAATTCTTTTACACAGGTTGTACACACAATTAACATAAAAGTCGTGTTTTTTTTAACACAAATGAGACTTCATCATCGGTTGAGAAGAATCGAGGCTGCACCTCGTCGATTGAAGCGCACAAGGCGTCAACTTGCAAATCCAAAAAGCCAACCGCAAGGCCACGCAAGCACCAAATCGCATCGCGTGCCCCGCGCTCTACAAGCCGGGACGATCGGACTGCACTCGTGAGAAAATTGAATAGCATGAAAAATAAACAGCTTTTACTTAATTTTCGCCGTTCGAAAACGATTTCGTCTCGTGTCGCTTTTTTAGTCCGTCCGATTAACACGAATCTGAGCGCCTTTCGCTTTGTCCTCGATGACGACGTTGGGTGTGTGGTGGACTTTTTTCCGTGTTGTTGGGCTTTCGGGCTTGCGGGTCTGCAATGGATTTCGCTATTCGATCCGCATAGCGGTGCGTTTTGAATTTTCTATTCAGTTGGGCGGCGTCCTTCCTTGTTCTATCTGCAGAAGGGGTTGGTGGGTAGGCCGAGGCGGGCGAGACGGCGGAGGGAAGGCGGGGCGTCCTCGCGGCGCTTAGCAACGGAGATGGCGCAAGGCAGTCCTCCGCGTGGAGAGCTTGTAAACGAGAGGCGTGCTCCACAGGGCCGGCGGCAGGCACGTCAGGTGTTGGTTTGGAGAGGATCTCGGCGGAGCTGCCCCGCCGTGTTCGCCACCGGCAAGCTCCAGTCGGTGGGGGCGACAGCAGTCGCCGGCGCCGTCGGGGCGCAAGGTATCACGCTCCTTCGCGCTGCCCTTTATTCTGTTCTATATGTATACGCTCCCCGCGTTTGCGCTGAATTTCAGTTTGTCGTCACTGTCGCCGGTCACAGACCTCCAATAGCCAGGGGGGTGGTTCAGTTTTTTGTGGATTTCGGCCAGGAAGGTGTGTGGTAGAATAGAAACGCCTCTGAATTTGTTCAATGGTGGGGAGTTTTTTGAGTGGTTTCATGAGAGGATAGGATTCGAAAAGTCAACCGGAAACCGAGCCCTAACCTTGAATTGATGAGAATTTCCATACCCCTACTAGAACGCCCCTGAATTTGTCTCAGGCTCCTTGTACGTGTTTGTTCCCCAATTCTCCTTTACTAAGTCTGCCTCAACTTTGTGTTGAATGTAATTCTCTTTTGTTCGGATGTAGAACTCATGTTCACTGTCATTGATTTTCCCACTTTAGTGTGTCCCACTCCCCTGTAAGATTTTTTTAGAGGCCCAAGGAATGTTTGTAGATGGTTAGAGATAGGTAAATAAATGTATGTGTTTTTTGGTCCCTCTCAGAAGACCCGTCTCGAGATTCCAGGTATGATTTTGGTCCCTCTCAAAAGACCCGTCTCTTCCTTCATTGTTTGTATCAACCTGCAGGTGTTGTAGTGACAAGTTAATCATTAAATGTGTGTCAGTGGATCTCGTTTTATTTTTCCATGAGCAATATGACAGTTTTCTATTTTTTGTTACCGATACCCTTTGTGTTTTTTCTCTAAGTTTCTTCACTAGAAACATTTTTGCTTACGATCCAAGCTAATATCATCAAAGAGGGTTGGCCTCCATGGATCTCCTTGACGGTCATCAAACGATATATCATCCCTCCCTTGAATAATTGAAAATCTGTTGTTTGTGCATCTAGATCCTCCATTTGCACGGAGAATTGTCCCGGTCGCCAACAAAGTCACCCATCATGCCTAAATCACGAAAAGAAAAGTAACTTTGAAACCTATCACATGTCCATTCCGATAATTTTCATCGTATGTTTTAAGTTTGTCACCTTTTTCCTCTTTCCAATTTTATTTTTAGTTTTCTTCCCAAACTTTTTTACCAAGGCTTGGTGTGTTGGACGTGTTGTCGCCACCCAAGACTCGAGCCGCCTTTTTTTTGTTGTAAATGTAGCAGAGGTTCACCCGCATCACTTGTTTGACCAATGTCAAGAAAGACACAAGCACGACTCGCCTCGCACATCGGCTTTGAGGAAAGTTGATCTCTTTTTTTTCATTTTTTCATTTTCTTTTCTTTTTGAATCTTCCTCGCACCTGGGTATTGATTGTATGAGAGCCAGCATTTAGGTCAATTTAACCCTTCAACAGCGCCACATAAGAAAAGTTTGGCTGTTTCATGCACATAATTACTTTTTGTCTGCTCACACAAGTTGTAAGGCATAAAAATAATGAAGCATTTTTCTCTCCCCCGCATCGACACTGCATGAACAGAGCTTCTTGGCTTCCAATGCACATATCTTGCATATCCTCATTCACACAAATTTGTTTACTCAGAAAATCCGGTCTCTTTTCAGATATAGTATAGAAACTCAACAAAAATATGTGACGAAGAAGTAGTTAATTCTATCATTACTCTCTTTTCAAATTTCTTCAGTCTATGCTTCTTCTTTCTTAAACCACGACGAGTAAATCGGAACGGAGGGAGTAGTTATCGATCATTAGGTTTCTTGAGTTACTGTAATGCGTGTGTGCTTGATCGCTGAAGAAATTCATCGTCACCTTCTCGTAGGTGTGTTTCATTTTGTCCTATGGTGTTCAATCTTTGATTAATCTTTTTTCATTAGCTTGCCTTCAGCTTTAAGGGTTCTCTGTTGCCCACCGTTATTTAGTATTAGTCTCTTTTCTTCAGTGTTTCATTTTGAGTCAATTTGTATTCCAGTCCAAATTATTTTAGTCTTGTCCTGTGATCATTTTATGAGTTCCTTTTTCTATCAGTGAATTTATTTCAGTATATGTCATCTTTAATTCATCGTCAGTCTTCTCGTCAGTCTTTTGTAGGTGTGTTTCATTTTGTCCTATGGTGTTCAATCTTTGATTAATCTTTTTTTTCATTAGCTTGCCTTCGGTTTAAGGGTTCTCTGTTGCCCACTGTTATTCAGTATTAGTCTCTTTTCTTCAGTGTTTCATTTTGAGTCAATTTGTATTCCAGTCCAAATTATTTTAGTCTTGTCCTATGATCATTTTATGAGTTCCTTTTTCTATCAGTGAATTTATTTCAGTATATGTCATCTTTAATTCACTGTATTTCATTGTTCACTGTATTTCATTGTTCAGTATATGTCATCTTTAATTCACTGTAGTTCAATGAAAGGAACATGAGGATTTGCTTCTTCGGTCTCTCTTTAATTCACTGTATTTCATTGTTCCTTTCATTCTTATTCTTAATCTCAAGTCTCAGTTTTCCTCACATGAGGATTTGCTTCTTCAGTTTCAGTAGTTCCATTGTAAATCATTTTATGAGTTCCTTTTTCTATCAGATTTTAATCATTTTAGTTTTCAGATTTTAATCATTTTACGAGTTCCTTTTTCTATCAGTGAATTTAGTTTCAAAGATATGTCATCTTTAATTCACTGTAGTTCATTGTTCCTTTCATTCTATTCTTAGTCTCAAGTCTCAGTTTTCCTCACATGAGGATTTGCTTCTTGATTTCAAGAGTTCCATTGTTAAGTGCCATTTTATTCAGTTTCACAAGAGTTTCAGTGTTAGGTGTCATTTCTTTTCAGTTTTGTCAAGAGTTTCATTGTAGGTGTCATTTTCTTCCGTTTTCAATGTGTCGCTTTGTCCGTATTCAGTTTTGTCATAGTTTTCACCATGTAGTTGATTTACTCATTTTGGGTTTGACAGATAGTCTTCAAGATTCAGTTTGATTAGATATTCATTCTAGTATTCGGTGTAGATACCATCCAATCATTTTCTAGTCTTTTTTATTCACCATCTTTCTCTCTATCAACGACTTCCAGATTTATTTTGGGGGATATATACAAAGTCCTTTTTTTCTTTTTGTCATGTAGCTTCTCTTAGATGACCAATTATCTTTATACTTAAGGCAATCAGCAGTTTACAATTAATTCAGTTTTTTTAGTCATGAAGAGCCTGTTTGGTTCACGCGCAGTCTAGTCCCGCCAAAGTCGGCCATGCCAATATATTGGTAGGATTTCTGCTGAAGTTTCGCCAACAAGATGGGCGTAGTAAAGTGAATCGGCCGCCAAACCTTTGGCGTGGATCCGATTTATCAAGATCTCAGTTTTAGTTTCATTTATCTCATGATTGCACAAAGAAGGTGATTACATAAATGCAGCATGTAGGTATAAATGAAAATTTCGGGGATGGCGTGTGTTAGCTTCTTCGCTTTCTCTTAAGTGTTTGTATATTCACCGATTGATGAATTATCGTTATTTATGTAGGAAGGTGATCATGGTTTTATTGAGTTCATCTCCGCCAAGTGGAACAACGGGGACACAAGCCTTATCTAACTAGTACATTTTCTTTATGTATAAAATGATTCACAAGTAAGGTGATCACATTAATGCAAAGCATGCATGTATAAATGAAATTTTCGGGGAGGGAGGGCAAGGTGTTGTTACGAGATGATTCCCCTTGGGGTGGCTCTGTGGTTGTGCTCGATCGTAAGCGGCATCACCCTCAGATGCTTCCTCCGGCTCAAATTTCGCATGCTTGTTTCATTTGATTGAGGTGTGTGTTCTCCACCTGTAGCAATTGAACCCTGTGTTGCATGTTTTTTCAGTTTTCATTAGTCTCTATCTTAGGAAGTAGTTTCACATGTGCCTCCTTTCTAAAGGAATGGAAAGTGACATATTGTAAAGCGTTCCCTTTTTCAAATTTCAATGCCACTCTTCATTCTTTCTATGCAAGTAAGATTCTAATACTCCAATCATTTTATTTACCACCTATCGATTTTTCTGTGGTCCAATAGGTGTCATTCTCTACATTTTTTAGTATATTCCACTTATCAGATTCTACAAGGATTTGGTATTTTTAGTTCTTGAGCTCGAATGTCACATTATCTCAATTTTTCTCCTGTTTAATTTTTGTGGCATCTACTTACAATCACAAGGTTAATCTGCCACTAGCACTTTTTCACCAAGTTCTTATTTGGTAGTTAATTTTTCATCCCCCTCCCCATGAATGAGAACTGGAACACATTCAGTCACCCCCTACATTTCTTTTCTAGGTAAAATATGAACACAGAGCACCTGTATTCTCTGAATTTTCAGCTTTTTATTTCACAGTTTGAAAGATTCTTCAAAGTATGCAATTAGTGGGGTGGGGTAGGGTGGGGCGAGAGGTGTGTACCTTAGATTGGGCAAGGGCGGTCGGTGGCTCCATGTAGGCAAACTGGATCGCAAGGTCCATCCATGTCTTCTCCCTCACTAGCCATCGCTACTCTTTACTTGAAGAAGAAGAAGGTGATCGAGATGGAAGGAGGAGGACGGAAAGGCTTGGGCTGGGGTGGGAGGCGGGTGGAGGTCGGGGGCCAACCCAGCCCGGTAAACGGGTGAGAGGGAGGGGTGGGTGGTGGCGGCAGCCTAGTTTTTTTTCTTCATCAGCCTCGCGTTTTAGTATTAACGGGTCCGGTAGGTGGCCCGTTTCAGGTGCGGGTTCTTTTTGCGTAAAGTAGAAGGAGCCCAAGAGGCTTGGGGCAGATTTTCAACCTGAAGCAAGAAAGAAAACAGACGTTTTTCTTTACTGATGAATTTCCAGACAGAGTACATACTCACACATGTCAATCATCTACTGGAACAAAAAACGACCTGACACCAATTTAAAAACAGATGACTGTTCATTAGTCACTCCCACATAATAAAAGGAAGCTGCGCCTGTGAGAAAAATGAAAATACACATAATTGTCAAACTACATCGGCCGTCGGCAGAACTGCACGAACGCGGGGTGGTCGAACGGGGGGTGGTCGACAGCAGCACCGTGGTTACTCAACTGCACGCTCCTGTTGGTTGAGCTGCACGTACCCGTGGGCAGAACTGCGCGCTGAATGCAGTCAACGCAGGGAGCCCCGCCGCTACCTCCGATGGGGACGGGAGGGATGTAGGTGGAGGCGAAGTCGTGCCGTTAGGAGGTCGCCCATGGATGGTAGCCTGACAGTAGGAGGGAGAGTTGGACGGGGCTGCAGGATCCAGTTTTGGTGGCCGATGGCGGTGGTTCCGGCCAAATCTCGTGGATCCAGCAGGGGGTGGTGATGCCCGGTGCTCCCATCCAGGAGAGGGGAGGAGGGGGCCGTGGACCGGCGAGTCCGACGACAGAGGAGGTCGCAGGATCGACGGATCCGCCTACGATGGTTGGCAGAGGAGGCCGCGGGAGCCGCTCCTTCCCGTCTCTGACACGCAGGATCTCGTCGGCCCTGCCATCCGGCCACCACGCGTGGGAGGGCGCGGATCCGTGAGGCGGGAGGGGCCGCGCTGCTCCCGTGCTGTTGATGGTGGAATGCGGTGGCCGCGACCCGGAGCGACGCGTGCAGAGGAACGAAGGGGCTATGGGGGATCCGTCAACGGAGGGAGTTGGACGGGCGCTTGACCGGCACCGGCATTAAAAGGTGGAGGGTAGGTGGGAGGGAGGGGGTCGGCGATGGAGGGAGGCGTTGATGGGAGATGCGGGGGCGCACGACGGGGGGAAGACAGTGGACGGGGTGGTGAAGTGGAGGCGCGGTGGCGCCGGCCGGGAGGAAGAGGAGGCGGGGCGGGGCCTGGCAGGAGGAAGAGGAGGCGGGGCGGCCTCGGTCGCGAGGAAGAGGAGGCGGGGCGGCGTGTGGCCGTGGGGGGTGGGACTGCGCGGGAGGATGCCGACGGGGCTGGGCGGGCCGGCGCGGTGGTAGAGGTAGGAGGTGGCCGCGGGAGGAAGGTGAGGCGAGGGCGTGGGGAGTGGGGATGTGCGCCGCAGGGGAGAAGAAGGTGGGTAGGTGGGGGAGTGGGCGGGGGTGGTGCGGGAGTTGCCCCGGGGTGGGGTTTGACCGAGCGCAGGTGGGAGGTGTGTTAGCAGAATAAGTTCTTAAGGGTGTTATTAAAATATTATAGGGTGGGTCTATTCTAATAACACCTTTTAAGGCCGGGGATCTTAAGAAGGTGGGTGGGTCTATATAAGGCCGGGGGATCTTGGACTTGGATGCTTTGGGTGGCCAGTGGGTGAAGAGAGAGGAAGGAGAAGAGTGGAAATGAGGCTGTCCAGAATAGAAAATTGATGATTTCATCCCCTTGATCAATGAGTATTGACTTGCGCTAAATGCCATAGGTAAAGGGAGGTTAGGAGGAGGTGTGGTAAAGAGGAGAACTCATTTGGATTATTGGAAGAGGCCCAAACAGGGTTCTTAGTTAAAATGCACAAGGTGTTTGATATGGTTTTGAGGTACTTGCACTAATTTCCTTCTTGTGCCACTTGGCAGGGGTGTTTGTCATGAAAAAATGACAGGGTAGAAGGAAGATGAGCTCATTTGGAAGAGTTTGCTAATGTAACTTTGGCAAACCGTAGAAATTAGCAGAAATGAACTTGTGTAGATCTAGTTGAGCAAATCACTTCCCCTTGATGCACCACTAGGTGTAGTGGCCTCATTTGTTCATGTGAACATGCTCACAAAAGTTGGGGTCAAGGAGAAAAAGTTGGTAGTACAAAGTTGTTCAAATTTGATTCTAGTCAGAGAGGGTTTTGGGGCATTTTGGTGAACCAAAATGACCGTAATTGAGAGGAGGCTTTGCAAGGTGATCACAATATGCATTTGTGACCTGCTGGATTTTCCTTGGATTTTTATAAAAATATTTCCTGTAGAAATATTTCAAATCCTTGAAATGGGCAGAATTGGTTTTGGGAGGTTTTGTCCAATATTTTAAACATGACCATGTGTTGAAACTCATATATATGGAAAATATATGTCCACTGAGTTTCCCTGATTTTTCTCAAATATTTTTGAAGCTTTTAAATAATTTTAACCTATTAAAGACCATTTCTGGACTAAAGAAAATGCCTTTAAATAAAATAGTAAAATTACTTTTAAAATTATATTTTTGTTGTTTATGGGAGTCCCATATCTAATAGGTTTCAAATATACTCTTTGAAATATTTTTCATACCCCAAATCAAGTACTTGTAGTGCAAACCTCAATTCAGGGGTTTTTGGAAAACTAATTTTTGAAAATACTATTTGGCCAAATTATTTTTGTAAGAAAATACTATATTGTTCTATACATATGTCATGATCATTGGGCAGAAGTTTGGGGCAAAGATATGAAGTATATAAGGTGGAGTTATGTTGACTTTAAAGAGCACTTGAAAATCACAGAGAGAAAATCAACTCCAAATAAAAAGCCAAATAATGCAAAAGTTTTTGTTGATCCAAATTTTCATGCTTTACTAATGCAAATGACATGTTACAAAATGCAGGGTGTGACAACTGCTCCGAGAGAAACTGACACTTGTCATTGAGAGCATCCCATCCTCCGAGGACTTTGAGAGAAAATCATCATGTGAGGAAAACCCAAACCCAAACACCTACAAACCCAAAAGTGATTGAGCATCACTGAAGAGATTGATCCTGCGTGGATCCGATGCTTGTTACCTTTGAAGATTGTGCATCTTCCAGATGGTTAGATGTCATGGTCTAGAGCATCCAAGAGGAAATTGTGGATCGCCGAGTGATCGAGTTTGTGAAGGTTTGGAAGTCACCTGAAGACTTACCACGAGTGATTGGGAGAGGTTTGTGTGACCTTAGCTCAAGGAGAATACGGTGGACTATGTGTCCGGGACTGTGTGTCCTCAGGTTTAAATACCTAGCCGCTCCAACCAGACATACAATTGTCACAGCAGTTGGAACTGGTCTACCAAATCACTATCTTCACCAAGCCTGCTGGTTCTATTTCCTCAACCCTTCCATTTCCTCATTACTGTGTTGTGTGCTTGTTCATATCTGGACTTTGACTGAAGAATTTCTCAATTTCCTCAATTCAATTTCTTCAGTCTGTTTGTCTTCATCCTGTTTTATCCTGTGCTTACGCTTTCTGTACTCTGTGTTTTTTTAATTTCATAATGATGGCTATGCTTATGTTATGTTATGACTACATCTGAGTACTTATTCCATTGCAAGTAGTTCTTCGCTAAGGAATTTCCTCACCCTGAAATTCCTCATTGAAGAATTCATAAAAATCGCTTATTCACCCCCCTCTAGTCGACTTAACGCACTTTCAATTGGTATCAGAGCAAGGTACTTCCTTGTTGTGTGTGATTTGGGTTTAAACCCCTGGAGTTTTAGTTATGTCAACCGAAGGTATGATCAAGGTCTCTGTTGGGTGTCCTACCTTCTATGGGACGGACTACCCCTACTGGAAGAATAAGATCGAATTCATCTTGAGGCAATTGATAACGATCTCTGGTATTTTGTGGAGAATGGTGTCCCCTCTGTCACTCCTGCCATCAACGCTGCTGACGTGAAGAGATTCAGGCAACTCGACTCTCAAGCGAAGAACATCATATGTGGCCATCTGAGTAAAGGGCAGTATGGTAGAGTGAGTGCTTTGGAGATAGCTAAGCTTATCTGGGATAGGCTGTCCAAGGTCAATGAAGGAGTCTTAACACAGCGTGACTCTCGAGTTGATGTTCTTCGCAATCTCTTCAACCGCTTCAAAAGACTCGACAATGAAATTGTTCAGCAAACCTTCGATCGCCTCACTAACATCTCGAATGAGCTTCAAGGACTTGGTGCCACGGACATCACCGACCATGAGGTGGTGAAGAAATTGCTGAGATCGCTTGATTTCTCATTTGACACTCTGGCACTGATGATACAAGAACGTGGAGATTACAAGTCACTTGATCCCGCTGATATCCTCGAGAGGCCAAACACTCATGAGTTACAGCTTGCTGAAAAGAGAGATCTCTATGGACCGATCTATGTCAGATCATGCGCTCTGAAGGCCAAGGCGGTCTCGAATCAAGGTGAAGATTCCGTAGCAGCCTTGGTGATCCTGAAGAACTGAGCCAGGAGCTAGCAATGCTCGTGAAAAAATTCCAGAAGTTCTCACGACGTGGTCGCTTTGGAAAATCCTCAAGAAGTGATGATTCCTCATCCCGTGACTACAAGAAGAGACTGTGCCACAAGTGCAAGAAACCTGGCCACTACATTCAAGACTGTCCTCTGTGGGAAAAGGAATCAAAGAAGAAGAAATACAAGGATTACAGTTCTGATGACTCAAAGAAGAAGAAGAAATCTTAAAAGTCTTCATCATCAAAATCCTCGAAGTCTTCATCTCACAAGAAGAGCATCTCTAAGAAGGCTCGAGCATTCGTTGGCAAGGAAATGAACTCTGAAGCTGAATCTGAGGAACATGAGGAAGAGGAGGCATCTGAGGAGTCAGAATTGTCGGATCACGGGTTCCGGCAAAACCCTCAAGGTTCGAACACTCGGGTGCGCGCGAAGATTTCCTCCCCACCGTTCCACGCCCTAGCTCGCTAAGATCTCGCGGACGAACTCGACGAACTCACAGCACAAAGGACACAAGATTTATACTAGTTCGGGCCACCGTTGTGGTGTAATACCCTACTCCAGTGTGGTGGTGGTAGATTGTCTCTTCGGCTGATGATGAATAGTACAAGGGGAAGAACAGCCTCCTGAGGTTGAGGTGTTCTTGTGCTTGACGAACTTGTGTGGGTGAGATGCCTCTCAATGAGTTATCAGATGCCCTCTACTGTGGTGGCTAGTTCTACTTATATAGGCCCTGGTCCTCTCCCCAAATATTGAGCGGGAAGGGAGCCAACAACGGCCAATTTGAAAGGGGACAGCTAGTACAACTTATCCTGATAAAAGCGGTCTTCGCCTGCCAAAGGCTCTGGTGGTGACGCCGTCTTGGGCTCCATGTTGACCTCGGTCCTGCCGTCCTGCTGGTCTTGGTCTCGTTGCACTGATATGAAAACCTTTGCTTGATGCCTCGGTAGTCTACGCCTGCGCTTGCCTCCTTAGAAATAAAGAGGAAAATAGGACACTGCGCGCTGGCGCCCGCCTGGCGCCCGCTGATCTTGATCGTCGTGGCTCACGTCACGAGAGCTTCACGAGGTTTGCCCTGCCTTGATTTCTCCGCTCCTCGTGAGGCATCCTGGTGAGGCCGCTCCTGAGGAGGTCTTGTGTCGTCCGCCCCGCGAGGCTTGGCCCCTCACTAGGGTCTTGAATGGCTTGTTAATGAAGATGGGCCGTACAGGCTTGCTAGCATAGCCACGCCGTGAGCCGCAGGCAGGCAAATCTGGGGACCCTGTTCCCAGAACGCCGACAGGAGCCCAAGACGCGCTCAGGCTTGGCTTCAAGGCGAAGCCAAAGGTCAAGCGCGGAGCGCCGCGGGCCCCAAAAGCCTGCGGCCTAGGTCGACGCGTGGCGGTTGATTGGACGTGGGCGTCTCCTCTTCCCCATGCTGCCTTGGAATCCGCCTGGTTATGCGGCCCCCGCAACCTACATAGTTATTCTTCCATTGCCCACGCCTTGCTTCCCCAATCCCCCTGCTTTCTCGAGACTCTGCTCCTCCTCTCCAATCTGACCTGCACCCTGCCACTTTGTCGCCATGGCGCCGAAACAAGCAGACAAGGGGAAGAAGCACCTTTCTTCGCCAAGTGCGCCTCCGGCCGTCGAGCCTGCGGTCGGCCGATCCTTGGTGCTCAACGACGAGGCCATGGACAAGGTGCATCCAATGCTCGCTTCCAGCTTCAATGAGTGGGGGGAGACAGTGGCTCGGCCTGCATCTCGCGCTCGCATTGCCCGGGCGGCCACCGAGGTCCCAATCTTCATCGATGCCCTTTGGGCTGACCTGATTCCTCCTTTCTCCGCCTTCTTCAACGCGGTGCTCGAGCATTATCAGATCCACATGCTGCATCTCGACCCTCAATCCGTGACTCTCCTTGCCGTCTTTGCCTTCGTGTGTGAAGCCATGGCGGGCATTGCTCCTTCTATGGCCCTCCTTTGTCATTTCTTCTCATTGCATCTGATTGACCCTCAGCAAAGCTCGGGGTGCGTGAGCTTCCAGGCCGTGGCTGCAACGGCGGGCGCGGGATCGACTTCGACCTTTCTCCTTCCACGAGCGAGTTTCTGACATGGTGGGTGTTTGTCGACGCTGGTGTGCTCAGCCCTCTGCTCCGCTCCCCGTCAGCGCCTGCCGTTTCCCACTCCTGCTGGGGCCACAAGAGGCTCGCGAGCCCCCATCTTGTCCCCGTCTGGCTTAGGCTGAGGAGGCTGAAGGACCGTGGCGGTACTGCTCCTATGGTGGTGAAGGAGTTCATCAAGCGTCGGGTTGCTCCGCTTCAGCGCTATTCTCGCCCGATGTGGACCTTGCTCAGCAGTCAGGACCACATGAGGTTTTAGGAGTCCGGGCTCCCCCTTGGGATGCGGAAAACGGTCCTCGAGGTCCTGACAGGTGTCCCTTCACCGGATGACTTGCCCGGGAAAACTGTCTGCTGTACCGCTGCAAGAACAAGGCTGAATTTGCAGGGAGCATGCCTCCCTATGACAAGTGGGGACTGCGTCTGGACGGCCTGGTGGGGTCCCGCGAGAACCCTATCAACGTGGTTCCCTTCTTCGTCGCCGGCGCTGAGCTCGTCCCGAATGTGGGTGCAGAGGGACGAGCGCCGCTAGAGGCTGGCGGCACGAGTGCTGATGTGCGGACACCGCCTGGGGCTCCTGGGGCGTCATCTTCAGGAACCCGTGATTCTGGGACGTTGGTCACTGAGACGATGCAGCTCGCGGCTCCCGAGGCCGGAACTCCGGAGGCCTCGGGAGGTCGCGATGAGACGGCGCCCGACTGTTCCCCACAGCCAGGCACCCCTGAAGTTGTTCTCTCGAGCATTTCTCCGGCTGCACCTCGTACTGGCCGCCACATTCAGCGCTTCGGTCGGCTTTGTGTGGACTTCGAGGAACTCCGCAAGAGGAAAGGATCTCTGGGTGGCAGCGGTATCTTCGGGCCGTTGAAGCGACGAAAGTACATCGCCGTCGACGAGTAAGTACTGCACCTTGTGATTTCTTGATTGCTTCTTTCCTCCCTGATGCTGGCTCTTCAGGACCCCTCCTGCCTGGGCCGTTGAGTCCCCCGAGAAGCAATCCCCGCCTTCTTCGGCATCCCTGTCGGCCTTGAGCATCCCGAGCCTGCATGTCGCGCCTGGAGTTGGGCGGTCGAGGGGGTGCGCTCGCCTTCATGGTGCTTTGAATCTGCGGCTCCGTCGCCCTTCCTCCACGGTTGGCTTGGAGCTTGACGGGCGTTCCACGGACTCCTCCTCTGGTCATGGACAGCAGCTGGTTGGCTTCGGTCTTCAGCTCCTCCTCGAGCAGCGGGCCCTGACTAGCCGAGGCCCCTCGTGAGGTCGGGCTGGCACCTGGAGCGGCACCAGCCCCCTGCAGAGAGGGGTTGTGCCACTTCAGGTCCCGCCTGCAGCCCCCGTGGCGGAGGACGAGGTGGGCCGTGCATTGGAGTTCGAGTGCGGGCGGAGCGTCGTTTGTCATGAGATCTTCCAGGAGGCGATGGGCGCGATGAGCCGACTTGGTGAAGAGCTCGCGGGTGTCGACTCACGCCTTGAGGCTGAGGGTCTTCGGCTAGTGGAGGAACAGCGTAAGCTGAGGGTGGCCATCAACCTTGGCCGCTACCAGCATGATCTTGACAATGCGAAGGCCGAGGCGTCCCTCAAGACTTCCCGTGAGGCTTGCTCCCGAGCCCTAGAGAAGGCTCGCGAGGCTGACCGCCATCGCGAGGCTGCGGAGAAGCGCGCATGGGAGCTCCAAGCCTGGAGTGCGTCCCTCGAGCGGCAAGTGGAGGCGCGCAAAGCCGCCCTTGCGTCACTGAGGGGGACGCCTGCCGAGGAAGAGGAGGTCCGGAAGCGCGAGGAGGCATTGGCTCTAGAAGCCGTGGAGTGTAGCCTCGAGCTTGAGCAACTGGAGACGAGGGAGCGTCAAGTTGCCCAAGCGGAAGATGACATCGGGGCTCGCGAGGCCAAGGTCCACGAGGAAGTCGACCACCGGGTGGCCGAGGTTCATGCGGATCTTGAAGGTTGGCACGACCTGAAGCTGAAGCTTGTGGGAACTGAGGCACCAGGCAGGGCCGCCACCCTTAGGCCCAGGTTAGATGAGGCAGAGAGGCGCGAGGAGGCCACGGCTGCCGCCCTGGTCACGGCGCAGGCGGACTTGGCCTCCGCCCGCGCCGAGTTGCTTTCTCTTCGGAAACGGGTTGATGACGCTGAGGCCGTCGCGTGGCAAAACAGGGAGGAAGTGCTTCAACGGCAGACGCTGGAGCGCGAGCACGCCCCCATGCTTCAGGACCTTCGGAACAGGGCTAATACCGCCCTGGGCTACATCTATGACGAGAATGCACCGCACCCCCACTCGAATTACTACGTCAGTCACCTGAACTTCTTCACCAACGTGGTGACGCGCCTAGAAGCCCGGTCTGATAGGGCTCGCCAGCTTGTGGAAGAGAGAAGTCGGGGCCTGCTCGGGCGCGCGTTCTCCCATGTCTTCAGCCATCTTCGGAATTCCTTCCCTGACTTCGATTTCGACACCGCCATTGCCCCTGTACCGCATGCCATTCGTGGTGACCTAGCGCAGTGGGTGGAGGACAACGTGGACGCGCTGGTTAGGGCCTTCACTTCTGAAGAAGAAGCGGTGGTGGTCGCGGTAGACGAAGGCGACATATATCTGGTTGATCCCATGTCCCACTGCTGCTTTATCCTGTATGCAAAAACTCGGGCGTGGCCCCTAAAGATTGTGAGAGCATTTTGAGAGGGGGAGCCCCTCGTGTAAACAAACCGCTGCCTTCATTCTCTTATGTCAAACTGAGTGTGCGCCTCCGCGAAACCATAAATCTGGCGGCAAGTTCCCATCATGGCTTACCTTAGTCGGGGTGGGTCACGAACCGAATCGTGAGGTCATGAGCTTTTGGGACTTCTGGAGAGCCGTCAATCCACCCGAGGGGGGGGGGCACTCGTGAGAGGCGAGCACCATCTATGGCGTTAGCGAGCGCGCGCGGCACACGTGTGCATCGCCCAATCTAGCTCGCGAGGGGCTCGTGAGTGGAAGGCGTGGTGCGTGAGTCCAAAATAAGGCGAGAACTAGATAACGAGAAATCGCTCCGAATGAGAAAAGGCACCCCCCAGCGTGCACGGTACCCTGTAGTTGTTGTTGCACGCATGGTCGTCGTGGTTCCTCGTCGGCTCCCGGAAGGCCTCAGCTTCTAGCGCCTCTTCTTCCCAGCCTTCTCTGAGGAACGAGCCAGGGTCGTCTACCGGCGTGTACTCTTGGTCCATCATGCGGGGCACGTAGGCTTCCGGGGTTGTTACCCTGAACACCTCGCCGTAGTGCCCTACACTCCACGTTGCCCGGCCCAGCATGGCGTCCTGAGGATGGTAGCGCGACATCTCGATGGGACCATGGGAGGCGACACTTGTGCCCATGATTGTCGCAGGTGGCACGGGGGCGGCGGGGCCCCCGGCGCCGCCGGCCGTGCTGGTGCCGATGAAGCCCCCAGGCACACCTGAGGGCACGTGGTTGCGGCGAGGCCCGCCGTGAGATCCCGTAGTGTCCTGAGAAGGAAGCAAATAGCAGAAAGGCGATGCTCCCGACGCCGCCGCATCCAAAGAGCTCGATGGACGCGTTCGGCATAAATCCACCACCACACCTTTGGGTAGGGTATTACACCAACGGTGGCCCGAACCGATATAAATCTTGTGTTCTTTGTGTTGCGAGTTCGTCGAGTTAGCCCTTGAGATCTTAGCAAAGCTAGGGCGTGGACGGTAGGGGAAGAAGAACTTGCCGCGCGGTGTTGAACCTTAAGGGTTTTGCGAACCCGTTATCCGGCGTAAGCGAATGCCTCGCCTAGTGTTGGATCACGGGTTCGGCAAAACCTCAAGGTTCAACACTGCGCGCCAAGATTTCCTCCCTACTGCTCCACGCCTCTAGCTTGCTACGATCTCATGGATTTAACTCGACGAACTCACAGCACAAAGGACACAAGATTTATATCGGTTCGCCACCGCCGTGGTGTAATACCCTACCCAAAGGTGGTGGTGGTGGATTGCCTCTTGGGCTGATGATGAACAGTACAAGTGGAAGAACAGCCTCCTGAGGTTGAGGTGTTCTTGTGCTTGACGAACTTGTGTGGGTGAGATGCCTCTCAATGAGTTATCAGATGCCCTCTACTGTGGTGGCTAGTTCTACTTATATAGGCCCTGGTCCTCTCCCCGAATATTGAGCGGGAAGGGAGCCAACAACGGCCAATTTGAAAGGGGACAGCTACTACATCTTATCCTGACAAAAGCGGTCTTCGCCTGCGAAAGGCTCTGGTGGTGACGCTGTCTTGGGCTCCATGGTGACCTCCGTCCCGCCGACCTGCTGGTCTTGGTCTCCTTGCACTGATATGAAAACCTTTGCTTGATGCCTCAGTACTCTACGCCTGCGCTTGCCTCCTTAGCACCAAAGAGGAAAACAGGACATCAAGGCCGGCTGGCATCGCCTGGCGCCTCGCTCGATCTTGATCGTCATGGCTCACGCCACGAGAGCCTCGCGAGGTTTGCCCTGCCTTGATTTCTCCGCCTCGCGAGGCGCATCGGGTGAGGCCGCTCCCGAGGAGGTCTTGTGTCGTCCCGCCTCATGAGGCTTGGCCCCTCGCGAGGGTCTTGAATGTCTCGTTGATGAAGATGGGTCGTACAGGCCTGCTAGCATAGCCACGCCGTGAGCCGCAGGCAGGCAAGTCTGGGGACCCCCATTCCCAACGCCGACAAGAATCTGGTGTGGCAAGCCTAGCCCTCGCTACTGCATTCGTCAGCAAGCCCATCTTCAACTCTGAGGAGAATGACTTCCCCAACAAGGCTGACGATGGCGATGATGACTACGCTCCCACCTATTGCTTCGTGGCAAAGGGTGCCAAAGTACTCAAATATCCCTCCTCGGAATCAAGTGAGGATGAATCTGATGAAAACCTCAAGCCCAGCTACTCTAAACTTGCTAAGATTGCTGTGAAACAACAAAAGGCTTTTGAAAAGGTTCAAAATATGCTAGACAAAAGTGATGATATGTTGGGTGAAGAAATGGATCGCACTAAAACCTTGACTGAAAATCTTCACAGACTTTAGTCTAAGTTTGACAACCTTCAAAGTCATCATAACACTCTCTTATCTGATCATGAGAACCTTTCTTATGAATTTCTTCAAAGAAAGCAAGATCTTGAAAAGCTAAGGGTGAGTTATGAAGATCTTCAGAAGGAGCATGATTCATTACTAGCTCAACAAATCAGTGTTGCTCAGGAAGAATTTATTTCTCCATGTTTGAAGTGCATTGAGCGTGAATCTGCTAATTCTTCACCTGAAAGTTCAAATGCTTCTATTGCTGCAAATTCTTCACCTGTCTCTACTATCACTAATTCCTCATCTGAGGATATTGCTAGTATCATTGACAATGCAGGGATGAAGGAATTGTATATGAAAGGCATGTACAAAAGCCTCAAAGGGCATCAGGCTCTTTGTGATGTGCTTAAAAAACAGATCCTCAAAAGGAACCTAGGAAAGAGGGTATTGCCTTTGAGAGGAAACTCAATGCTGATGGAACATACTGGAAGCCTGAGTAGTACCCCAAAACCTCATGGGTTGCTGCAAAGGGACCTCCAGTAGATCCATCTACTCTATCTGGCTTTACATCCGAATCTCCTAATTCTTTTGACGAGTCATTTGACTCAAACTATAAGTTGTTCAAAAATCAGAATGGTGAAGTATTTGCAAGATATGTTGGCACTAACTGCAGGAACGGTCGCCCTATTAAGAAAATCTGGGTTCCCAAAATGTGCCTTGAAAGTCTTCAGGTGAATGTCATCACGACACCACCTGTGAAGAATAGGAACCCCAGATCAAATTCTTCATATGGACCAAATTCTTCATATGGATCCAAGTCCTCATACGGACCAAATTCCTCACGTGGATCAAATTCCTCAAAAGGATCAAAATCCTCATATGAACATCATCGTGCTAACACTTCTTTTTCGCAGGAAAGATCTAAGGGCAATGAATATGTGCATTATTCTTCAAACCATTATGTTCATAAGTCCTCGAAGAATTTCTCCGCTTATTCATATGCTTACCCTAACTCATCTTATGTGAAACGAAGTGGACTGGCTTCTATGCCACCTTTCTCTTATGGAGCTCGCAGAATGATGAACTCTTTTCCACCCCTTCAGATGTGGGTGCTGAAGAAAAAGAACTAATCTCTTATGCAGGGTTAGGTCTCCAGATGTACTTAAACGTATGAAGAATTTGCTGGAGACCTGAAAATGCTTGAAAGGACGCAAGCTAATAATGAAGAAATGAACTTTCATTTCTCACGTCCTCATACTGCTTTATCTGTTCTATTGCTTGATGAAATTTATCTGATGAAATTGATGGAATATTCTTCACTGATGAAGTATATGAGTTCGTAAGTTGCACTAATTCATCTGCAGGATGATCTACCCAAAGCCACTGAGTGGGTCCTCGATAGTGGATGTACAAATCACATGACTGGTGACAAGAATCTGTTGATTGATGCTACCTTATCTCCATCGCATCTGAAGCATATTGCTACCTCTTGAGCACTGCGTTGGATTTCCTTGAAGAGGAAAGGGTGATGCAGCAGAGTAGAGTAAGTATTTCCCTCAGTTTTTGAGAACCAAGGTATCAATCCAGTAGGAGGCTACACGCAAGTCCCTCGTACCTACACAAAACAAATAGCTCAATGCAACCAACGCGATTAGGGGTTGTCAATCCCTTCGCGGTCACTTACGAGAATGAGATCTGATAGAGATGATAGATAATATTTTTGTTATTTTTGGTATAAAGATGCAAAGTAAAATAAAAGAGCAAAGTAAAAAAGCAAAGCAATAATAAAGTGATGGAAGATTGATATGATGAGAATAGACCCGGGGGCCATAGATTTCACTAGTGGCTTCTCTCAAGAGCATAAATATTCTACGGTGGGAGAACAAATTACTGTTGAGCAATTGACAGAATTGAGCATAGTTATGAGAATATCTAGGTATGATCATGTATATAGGCATCACGTCCGAGACAAGTAGACCGACTCCTGCCTGCATCTACTACTATTACTCCACTCATCGACCGCTATCCAGCATGCATCTAGAGTATCAAGTTCAAGAAAACAGAGTAATGCCTTAAGCAAGATGACATGATGTAGAGAGATAAATTCATGCAATATGATAAAAAAAACCCATCTTGTTATCCTCGATGGCAACAATACAATACGTGCCTTGCCACCCCTACTGTCACTGGGAAAGGACACCGCAAGATTGAACCCAAAGCTAAGCACTTCTCCCATTGCAAGAAAAACCAATCTAGTAGGCCAAACCAAACTAATAATTCGAACAGACTTGCAAAGATAACCAATCATACATAAAAGAATTCAGAGAAGATTCAAATTTTTTTCATAGATAAACTTGATCATAAACCCACAATTCATCGGTCTCAACAAACACACCGCAAAAATAAGATTACATCGAATAGGTCTCCACGAGAGAGGGGGAGAACATTGTATTGAGATCCAAAAAGAGAGAAGAAGCCATCTAGCTACTAAATATGGACCCGAAGGTCTGAGGTAAACTACTCACACTTCATCGGAAGGGCTATGGTGATGATGTAGAAGCCCTCCGTGGTGGATTCCCTTCCCATGGAGCTCCTAACAGGCCCCAAGATGGGATCTCGTGGATACAAAAGGTTGCGGCGGTGGAATTAGGTTTTGGCTCAGATTCCGATCGCTTGGGGGTACATAGGTATATATAGGAGGAAGGAGTACGTCGATGGAGCAAAGGGGGCCCACGAGGCAGGGGGCGCGCCCTCCACCCTCGTGGTTGCCTCCCTCCTTTCTTGACGGAGGGTCCAAGTCTCCTGGATCATATTTGTTGAGAAAATCACGTTCCCGAAGGTCTCATTCCGTTTGGACTCCGTTTCTTCGAAACACTGAAATAGGCAAAAAAAAACAGCAATTCTGGGTTGGGCCTCCGGTTAATAGGTTAGTCCCAAAAGTAATATAAAAATGGAAAATAAAGCCCAATGTGGTCCAAAACAGTAGATAATATAGCATGGAGTAATCAAAAATTATAGATATGTTGGAGACGTATCACATATCACCTACGCTGACAAAGGAAAAAGCAAGGTATTGGGTCTAGGTAAGGTTGCGATCTCAAAGGAACGACACATGGACAAAGTCATGCTTGTTGAGTCCTTAGGATTCAACCTCATGTCAGTCTCCATGCTTTGTGATCTTGATATGGTTGTTACCTTTGGCAAGTATCATTGTGTTGTGATCATTGAAGCTGACCATTCCAAAGTCTTCGAAGGCTTTAGGAGAGGAGATTTTTATATTGTTGATTTCTCTACAGGACCACAACCAGCTATATGTCTACTTGCAAAAGTTTCAGAAGACTGGCTATGGCATCGACGACTTGGTCATGCTGGCATGAGGAACTTGCACACGCTCGCGAAGAAGAAGCATGTCATTAGCATTGAGAATGTCAAATTCCTCAAGGATCACTTGTGTGGAGCCTGTGAAGCTGGAAAGATGACCAAGGCCAAGCATCCAAAGAAAGACTATCATGACTACCACTCGACCATTTGAATTGCTTCACATGGATCTCTTTGGTCCTAATCATTATTCTGCATTCACTAATGAAGTATCTCTATATGGCTTTGTTATTGTTGATGATTACTCTCGTTACACATGGGTACATATCGTCACTTACAAACGTGAAGTGCAGGAAGTCTTCAAACGATTTTCCTCAAGGGCTTCAACCAACTTTGGTGTGAAGATCAAGCACATCAGAAGTGACAATGGAACTGAGTTCAAGAATACTGGTCTTGATGAGTATCTTGATGAACTTGGTATTACTCATGAGTTATCTGCTCCTTATACTCCTCAGCAGAATGGCATTGTGGAACGCAAGAACATGACTCTTGTTGAGATGGCTCGCACTATGCTTGATGAATACAAGACGCCTTGTCATTTCTGGATTGAGGCAATTGATACTGCGTGCCACATCATCAACAGGGTATATCTTCACAAATTCTTCAAGAAGACTGCATATGAACTCCTCACTGACAAGAAACCAATGTGAGTTATTTCAAAGTCTTCGGTGCTAAATGTTGGATTAGAGATCCTCATCACAATTCTAAATTTGCACCGAAAGCACATGAAGGTTTTATGCTTGGTTACGGAAAGGACTCGCACACCTACAAAGTCTTCAACACCGTTCGCCACAAGGTTGTTGAAACTGTAGATGTGCGGTTCGATGAAACTAATGGCTCGCAAAGAGAGAACCTACCTCCTGTGTTAGATGAACAGTCTCCTGAGGAAACCATCAAGTTCAAGGCTACTGAGGATGTCATTCCTACCGAAGAATCTGCTGAAGAAGTCATTCGAGAACGTGAAGAACATCGTGCTGATGCACCTGAGGAAAATGGCTCTGAAAAAAATGCGGATCAAATTCCTCGTCGCCAACCCGCTCATCCTCGAGTTGCAAATGAAGTGCAGATTGAGAAAATCATCAACGACATCAACACACCAGGTCCTCTCACATGCTCAAAAGCTTCACATTTGTCTAAATTTTGTGGGCACTTTGCTTTCGTCTCTATCACAGAGCCCACTAAGGTAGATTAAGTATTTCTGGAGCCTGAGTGGATTCAAGCTATGCAAGAGGAATTACATCAGTTCGAGCTCAACAACGTTTGGGAACTTGTCAAGCGACCAAACCCTCGCAAGAACAATGCCATCGACACAAAGTGGATCTACTGCAACAAGCAAGATGAAAATGGCCTTGAGGTGAGGAATAAGGCACGGCTTGTAGCTCAAGGCTACACACAGGTTGAAGGAATTGATTTCGATGAAAATTTTGCACCTGTTGCTAGACTTGAGGCTATTCGCATATTACTTGCTTATGCTAACCATCATGACATCATCTTATATCAAATGGATGTGAAAAGTGCATTCCACAATGGCAATCTTGAGGAAGAAGTATATGTTGCTCAACCCCCAGGTTTTGAAGATCCAAAGCATCCTGACAAAGTCTACAGGCTCAATAAGGCCCTCTATGGCCTCAAGTAGGCCCCTCGGGCATGGTATGATACTTTGAAGGAATTCCTCATGAAGAAAGGCTTCAAACCCGGTTCACTTGACCCAACTCTTTTCACTAAATCTTATGATGGTGAATTGTTTGTGTGCCAAATATATGTTGATGATATTATCTTTGGTTGTACTGACTATGTTACACTAATGAATTTGGTTATATGATGAGGGAGGAACATGAAATGTCTATGATGGGAGAACCGAAATTCTTCTTAGGTCTTCAAATTTGTCAATATCGCAATGGCATATTCATATCTCAGGAGAAATAGCTCAAAGATGTACTGAGGAAATTTGGCATGCAAGATTGGAAAGGCGTCAAAATCCCTATGCCCACAAATGTCCATCTATGCACTGATGAAAATGGTATTGACTCTGATCAAAAGGTATACCGCTCCATGATTGGTTCTTTATTGTATTTATGTGTATCTAGGCTGGATATTATGCTTAGTGTTTGCATGTGTGCCCGCTTTCAAGCTACACCGAAGGAATCACACCATAAGGTTGTGAAGCATATTCTTCGATATCTAGCTCACACTCCAACACTTGGATTATGGTATCCCAAGGGCTCGGCTTTTGATCTCATTGGATATTCAGACTCTGACTATGCTGGTGATCGTGTGGACCGCAAGTCAACATCAGGCACATGCCATTTCCTCAGACGATCCTTCCTCGAAGAAACAGAACTACATATCATTGTCTACTGCTGGAGCTGAGTACATTGTTGCTGGTTCGTGTTGTGCTCAATTGCTATGGATGAAGCAAACCCTCAAGGACTACGACATCAACATGAAGAATGTGCCACTCTACTGTGACAATGAGAGTGCCATCAAGATTGCTCATAACCCGATTCAAAGACTCGAAGACAAAGCACATTCAGATTCATCATCATTTTCTTCGTGATCATGTGTTGAAGGGCGACATCTCTATCGAAAGCACGTGAAGACTGAAGAACAGCTAGCCGATATCTTCACAAAGCCCTTGGATGAGAAGAGATTTAGCAAGTTGCGGTGTGAGCTAAATATCTTAGAATCTTCGAATATCCTTTGAAAAGGACACACATCCTAACACTTATGCTAATTGATGACTTAGATGTGCAACACACGAAGTAACGTTTCTCTTCAATGAATGAAGACTAACAATCTAAGTGTGAATAAATCAATGAAGAATTTGATTCTCAGAGCCCTACGACAATTGTATGCGGCGTCTGAAATCAGCATTCTTATACGGTGGGTCAAGCCACCAAAAAAAAGTTGAAAATCGTCAATTTGAGTTTTTCTTCATATTTTAAATTCCTCAATTGTTCAATTTCTTCAACTTTGCAATGTCTTCACTGTTTCCATCGTTTTTCTTCATTGGCTATATATATATATATATATATATATATATATATATATATATATGTATATATATATATATGTATATATATATATATGAGTTTATGTCCTCTACAACATTCACTTATTGCTATTTCTTCAAGTTGTTTTTTCTGCTAAGTGAATGTGATCGGAGCCTTCCCCCTCTATGCTAAACTCAACCTAGTCTGTTCACAAATTCTTCATGTGCATTCTATTTGAAACCCGTTCAAAATCTTCACTGTGTCCTTATCAGCTGAAGAATTTGCGAATGAAACATCAAAATTTTCATATCTGAATTTACGGCTATTGCCGCTCAAACCGTTCCATCTTCCACGATATGATTATCTTATTCACCCACGATCTCACACGATATCCACCTCTTTGTACGGGGTGACACTTGTCGCACGAATGAGAAGGGTCAGGGGCACGTTCGTCCATTTTCCTCAGGCGAGCGGTTTTTTCACCTCGGCTATAAACACCCCTCACCCTCCACAGACTATTTTTACTCCGCTCGACCTCACTCCCTCGCTCGAGCTCTCAAAACCTAGCACCGCCTCTACTTCTATCGTCGCCGGTGAGGAAGAGCTTCGCTACCTCGACCTCGTCGCCGTCGTACTCGCGCCGGCCGCGGATTTCTTCACTCCGCCGCCGCCGTAGCTGTCTTCCTCTGCCAAGTTAGGGCGTGGAAGATCTGAACTGACGAGCTTCAAATCTACTATTCACAGTTCGTCGTGTTCTTCGTCAAGGGTAATTAAAAGTCATTTTTACTGCCCTTGTTGATTCCTTTGATTTCTACAAATCTTAAAAAGGTGTTTATTCTTCAATCTTCACACTCTAAACACCTCACACAAACATCAGTTCTTGATCTGTTTCCCTAAGCAACATTTTTCTTCAAGATTCCTCAATTGTGTGGATTTCCAATCTATACAACTCTGGAACATAAGTCAAAGACCGCTTAGTGAAATTCCTCAAGACACATCTTGTCAAATTCCTCAAACTTGTTCTTTTTGCAAAAACTTCTGAGAACGCATATGACCTCTCCAAATTCTTCGCACCTATACTCTGTTCACAGGTACAAATGTCCGCTGCTGAATCACTAGGTTCTCATCAACTTAAATCATTTGCAGCGTTCCTCGAAGAAAAGTTACATACCTCATTAGAGAACTCATTGTTCAGAATCCTCAGCTGAAGAAAATGGCTGATGGCAAGAAACCTCAGATGGGAGGGAAGAAGTTGGAAGTAAACAATGCTTTTGAGATACCTGAAGACATCTATGCAGGGTATTGCACACCTCCTCATGAAACGAAGAATGAGCGCAAAGTATGCATTTAGAGGATAGAGAGGAGATGGGCCAGAGAATGGAGGGAATATCGCTATGTCGCTCCCAAGTACATGAAGAAATTCGCTGTACACCCTCCATGCCCAAGACCTCCATTGGCACCAGGCCAAGAAGCTGATCCCACTAGCATGAGGCGTGGTGAGGATTTCCCCAAGGAATGGGCCAACCATCAAGCTAAGTTGGCCAAAATGGCAAAAGAGGCAGTGAAGAAATTCAATGAAGACACTAATGCTGCCACCGTTGAGGCCTCTGCTAGCAAGCCCAAAAAGCCTATGCCCAAGAAGCCCGCACACAAGCCGAGTGCTTCAGCAATGCCCTCACGGCCAACCTCTTCAATGCCCTCACGACCAATTCCTCAAGCACCTCCAATTCCTCAAGCTACTCCAGCTCCTCCAAAGTCCTCAGCTCCTCCTCCAAAGTCCTCAGCACCTGTGCATCTCGCCTCGTGCCAAAGGACAACTGGCATCTCAATTGCCTCAGGAGCCTCCGCAAGTTCTTCAGCTCCACCGAATTCCTCAACAGGCCCCACCTTGTTGAAGATCAAGGCCATTGTTGGACGAGGCTCTAGACCAAGTCCTCACAAGAAGCAGGTTGCCTTTCAAGTATCGTCCTATAAAGACGAAGCTGATGATGAGGAGCTTGCCGCAATCATTAGAGATAGATAGCAAAGGGCCGTTAGAGCCAAAGGAAGTGAAGTTCCTCTCCTACTAGATCCAAAGTTGATCCTTGAGTACATTGATCTCTGGCACAAGGACCCCAGCACTCCTATGCCCGACTTCAAGATGACTCCTGGCCAAACTCACATGTTGATCGCCTTCATTGGCCAAGAAAAATGGAAATTTGAAAAGGCCAGGCAGTTGAGGAAAGCTCAATACAAGAAGGAGCGACTTCTGAAAAAGAACATTGTGAAAATGACCACCGATGAACTCATTGCTGCTCAGACTGAGATCAAAAACCTCAGTGATGAATTTGACACCTACCGTGCAGACTGGCTTGGAGCCAAAGTCAAATTGGCAAAAGGATTTTCTTCAAATGTTGCTCCAACGCACATTGAAATTCCTCAGGGTCAACCCACTGAAGAACATGCCAGCACCGCTGATGAAGATCAGGCTGTTGATGAAAATGAGAGTACCAGGGCTGATGCATCTATTCCAGCTGCTGATGAAATTGCCAGGGCAACTACTAGTGTTGCGCTTGAAGAACAAGCCAGGCCAGGTGACGCATCAACTGCTGAGCCTGAAGAAACGGAACAAATCAGGACAACTACATCAGTTGTGTCTGAAGTAAATGAACCAATTTCCTCTGCATCAGAAGCGAAGAAAACTAAGGCTGCGGAGTGAGCAGCAGTGAAGAAGAGGAAATCATCTGATTCATCACATTCTTTAGCCCCGAAGAAGATGAGGATATTGACAAGCTCTTTTGAGAATCCCATTGATGCTGTTCCTGTCTCTATTATGCCATCAAAGGAACTCATTCCTTTTGGAGAAGAATATGTGATCCCAAGCGAATCTGATGAAGATGTTCCTTCTTCTGCTTCTTCAGAGCAGTTGGACGAAGAAATTGAATTGGATGATATCCCTTCAACTCCAGTTGTTTCATCGCCAGTGCCTCAGCTCACAGCTGAAGAGGCAGGCGTTGAAGAATTAAGTGATGAAGATGAAGACGTGGACATTGGGAGCACCACCCCTATGATGAATGATGACTTTTGGGAAAGTCAGCACCCCAACTCTCCTTTGTTCATGTCACTGCAACAAATTCCTCAGTCCCCAGTGCACATTGAAGTTCAAATGGGCTCTGACGAACCTCGCACCACTCCTTCCATTCCTGAAGAAATTCCAGCCACTAGTGCTGATGAAAATGTTGATGAAGAAAAGAAGACCCAGGCTGCAACTGAAGCAGAAACTGAAATTCCTCAGTGTGTGGTTCCTAAGAATGTGATTCCTGAGCCTCTGATGGCTTTCACTGATACTCCTCAACCCTAGCCGAACAATCCCTTCTCCAAGAAGCAAAACTTCAATGCTGATGACTTCTTCCACGAGCATGTGTTCTTCATAGACTACAATCCATATGACTCTGCTCGTCTTCGAAGGAAGCGTTTCTAGACCGCCAGCCAAGCAAACTTCTATTCCTCACTGCTTTTTTATAAGTACAAAGTCTTTGACCATGAGCATATTCCTCATGTGGACATGAAATCGCTTCCGTGCTTCACACCAATCCTCAGTGTTCTTCACGACGCTGGATTACTCAACTTCTGCACCGATATCTGTGATTATGAAGAGCTAATTCTTTAGTTCTATGCAACACTGCACATCACCGGAAATGCTGAAGATGTGAACTCTTGGGTGTTGGACTGGATGACAGAAAACACTCACTTCAAAGCACCGTCCTCTGAATTGCTTCATGCCATGCCTGTCAGTCCTCCCCTTGAAGGTGCTAATTGTATATCATGAACTTGAACTCACTGATCACTATTTGCAAGTGTTGATGAATCCACTGAAGCCTGGTCAAGCCCCAAGGACAAAATTCCTTGTGAAGGAATTGCTATATGTGCCACGGACTGTCATTCTGACCAAGACATTGAGTCCAATCAAGGGCCACGACTCGAATGAAGAGGGGCTCGTTGGCATCATGAAGAATCTGATGTTCAACATCATTCATGGCGTTCCTGTCAACTACCATGATTTCTTCATGAGGACTCTGGCCAATGTTGCATTGTCCCCTTTTGAGTTGAAGCCTTACGCTTCCTGAATTATGAGATTCCTCAGATCAAGGTCTTCAATCAATTACAAGGCTGACTTTCAAAATCATCTCAGCTACTTGCCCCCCCATTGATGTCCTTAAGTAAACTTTTTCCTCAGCTGATGAAAAGGGCAAGGCCACTGCTGCTATTGATGAAGGCATTCATCCATTGGATGGTCAGTTCCACAAAGCTGCATCTTACTCCACCAATGATGACTCAGCCACTCATGACTCTACCGCCAATGCCTCAAAGCAAAATCCTGAAGGCACAGCTCCAAGGGTGATGACTGATCGTGAGCTTCTCCTTGGTCTTCACCAGAAGGTCGATCGCAACCACAAATGGGTTAAGCGTCAGTTTGGTTCAATTCTTCACAACATGACTGCTACGCACAATTCAGTGAAGAAGAACCACTCCTCCCTCCATGAAGTATTCAATCGCACCTGGGCTGTTCTATCTCATCTTTATGGTGAAGAAGAGCTCAAGCAGATGGGCTTCAAGCAGGACTTTGACTGGTGTCAGCCACCGTCGAAGAAATTCAAGAAAGTCAAAGTTCCTTCCTTGGTAGCCAGCTCATATTCTTCATCACGCGAGACTGATGAGCATGAAGATTTGGACGACACTGCGGCAGGCCCTACTTCAACAACCGACCACAACAACGCTGGCGCTCCTCCATCGCCTTCATGATATTCTTCAGGGGCGTTAGTCCTCATTTTTCGTCCCTTTTGGTCATTCGATGACAAAGGGGGAGAAATTTGAGTTAGTCTTCAAGCGGGTCTCTATACATGGGCGTTTTTTCTAAGTTACAACTCTCGTTCTTCTGAAGACTTTATTGGATCGAGTTGTAAACTTAAACCCGATGGTGGTCTGATACTTTTGCTATGTTCTTCTGCATGCTATTTCCTCATATATGTTAATTTACGCATGCTGAATTACATCAGTCACCATATTTCATCATGCATTACAAATTCCTCATATCATATGTTAAATGCGTGTATGAATTGCAAGATATAGGGGGAGATCTCCATGATTCTACTCTTCAATTGTGCATCGCTTCAAAAGAAAATTCCTCACTATGCACATCTTCAGGGGGAGTTCTTCTATATCTTGCAATCAAATTCCTCAATATGAGTATTTACACTTCATACGTTTATGCCCATTGAAAACTTAACCTATATTGTCATCAATCACCAAAAAGGGGGAGATTGTAAGTGCATCTAGTGCCCCTTAGTGATTTTGGTGTATTGAAGACTTATAGGATAAGGGACTTGTGCTTTTTTGAGTGTACACAGGTCTATAAGTCTATGAGGAGTTTGATATTTACAGAGAAAGTCGAATTTAAAAATGAATGTCTTCAATCAAGACTTTGGATTTCTGAAGACTTTCTGAAGACTTTGAAGGTGAAGAAATTGGTGTGATCGTGAAGACTTGGATTTCATGCGAGGAACATGAAGCGTGAATACTTTTGTTTTCGTAGTTTCATTTTATCTTTCTTGAGTCATAGGAAACACCGTACTGTTAAAAGGGGTCGAGGAAAAACTAAGGAAAAATTTCCAAGTGATGCTCATCTCAAAATCCTGCACCTACAAATCCTTTCGAGTGAAGACATTGGAAATCTCATGCAGTTTAGTCAATTTCTTCAGTGGCAGAGATGAAGCTCTTCTGGTCTCTGAGGAATTTGTTCTGACTGAGGAGTTAGGAATTCGTCAGCGCGGATTGCCTACAAGTGAGGAACATGATAGCCCTCAGGAATTCGATAGTCAAATTTTCGACCGTTGTTGTGCTATGCGCCAGCTGTCCCAAAATATCTACCCACCTAACTGTCATATCAATGGAGGGCATTTATGTATTATCATGTCAGACTGCTCCCTAGGCTATAAATAGCCGCCCCCTACAACCACTAGCTGGTTGGCTGCTCTGAGAGAAACTGACACTTGTCATTGAGAGCATCCCATCCTCCGAGGACTTTGAGCAAAAATCATCAAGTGAGGAAAACCCAAACCCAAACACTGACAAACCCAAAGTGATTGAGCATCACTGAAAAGATTAATCCTGCGAGGATCCAACTCTTGTTACCTTTGAAGACTGTGCATCTTCCAGACGGTTAGGCGTCATGGTCTAGAGCATCCAAGAGGAAATTGTGGATCACCGAGTGACCGAGTTTGTGAAGGTTTGGAAGTCACCTGAAGACTTACCACGAGTGATTGGGAGAGTTCTGTGTGACCTTAGCTCAAGGAGAATACAGTGATGACTATGTGTCTGCCACTGTGTGTCCTCAGGTTCAAATACATAGCCGCTCCAACCAGACGTACAACTGTCACAGCAGTTGGAACTGGTCTACCAAATCACTGTCTTCACCAAGCCTACTGGTTCTATTTCCTCAACCCTTCCATTTCCTCATTACTGTGTTGTGTGCTTGTTCATATCTGTTTGAAGACTTTGACTGAAGACTTTCTCAATTTCCTCAGTTCAATTTCGTCAGTTTGTTTGTCTTCATCCTATTTTATCATGTGCTTACGCTTTCTGTACTCTGTGTTTTGTTTTCATTTCATCATGATGTCTATGCCTATGTTATGTTATGACTACATCTGAGTACTTAATCCGCTGCATGTAGTTCTTCGCTAAGGAATTTCATCACCCTGAAATTCCTCATTGAAGAATTCATAAAAATCTCCTATTCACCCCCCCCTCTAGTCGACTTAACGCACTTTCAGTGGTTCTATCTCAACATCATTATCTGGTTCTTTTTCATTGTTTGGTTGGGTATATTCATAAACATCAATATTATCTTTTTCATTATCACTAGGTGAATGTTCATTACCAGACTAAATTTCAGCATCAGAGATAGAAACATCATTATCATTATCAGGAGGTTTTTCTATTTCAGGTTCACTAGAAGCATGTAAAGTCCTATCATTTTTCTTCTTCTTTTTCTTTCAAGAAGGACTAGGTGAACTAGTGTTATTTCTTTGTGAGTCTTGTTCAATTATTTTCGGGTGTCCCTTAGGATAAAGTGGTTCTTGTGTCATTTTACCTCCTCTAGTTGCAACTCTAACAGCAAAGTCATGCATATTATTATTCATTTCATCAAGCAACTCTCTTTGAGATTTAGCAACTTGTTCTAGCTGAGTTTGAACCTTAGAAGCATGCTTTCCAACACCTCTAACATCACTTGAGATTCTAAATAACAAGTCACTCAAGCGAGCAATCATATCAGAATTGTATTTCAATTGTTTCATAACATTTGTATTGAAGTGATCTTGTTTTCTAATGTAATTTTCAAACTCAGAAAGGCATTGGCTAGGGTGCATATTGTGAGGATTGTCATTATCAATGAATTTCATTAAAGAATTTACCTCTACCACCTTAGGAAGTGGTGGTGTATTAAGCCCATGTATTTCTTCAATAGGAGGTAATTTTTTAACGTCCTCAGCTTTAATACCCTTTTCCTTCATAGATTTCTTTGCCTCTTGCATGTCTTCAGGACTGAGATATAATATACCCCTCTTCTTCGGAGTGGGTTTAGGCGGTGGTTCAGGAAGATTCCAATCATCATAATTTTTCAATATATTATTCAATAATTCCTCAGCTTGTCCAATAGTTCTATCCCTGAAAACACAACCAGCACAACTATCTAGGAAGTCCCTAGAAGCATCGGTTAGTCCATTATAGAAGATATCAAGTATTTCAGTTTTCTTAAGAGGATGATCAGGCAAACATTAAGTAGCTGGCAAAGCCTCCCCCAAGCTTGTGGGAGACTCTCTTCTTTGGTTTGCACAAAGTTAAATATTTGCTGCAAAGCAGCTTGTTTCTTATGAGCAGGGAAATATTTTCCAGAGAAGTAATAAATCATATCCAGGGGACTACGCACACAACCAAGAGCAAGAGTATTGTGCCAAGCTTTAGCATCACCCTTTAATGAGAACGGAAATAATTTGATAATAAATAATAGCGAGTCTTCTCATCATGAGTAAAAAGGGTGGCTATGTCATTCTACTTAGTAAGATGTGCCACAACAGTTTCAGTTTCATTACCATGGAAAGGATCAGATTCAACATAAGTAATTAATTCTGGTTCGAGAGAGAATTCATAATCCTTATCATCAATAAAGATAGGTGAAGTAGCAAACTTAGGATCATATTTCATTCTAGCATTCAGAGATTTTTCTTTATACTTGCATAATAATTTCTCTAGATCATCTCTATCCTTACAAGCAATAGTATCTCTAGTTGTCTCCTCATTAATAACATAAGCTTCTGGTACCTTAGGCAATTCATATCTAGGATGGCCAATTCTAGCAGGTGTTTCAGGAGTTTCAGTTTCAAGCTCATCATCAGATTCAACAACATCATGTTGTATTACTCTAGCAATTTGTTCATCAAGAAATTCACCAAGTGGCACATCGTCATCATCAAGCAAGGTACTAGCATCATCATAAGCATCATTCATAGTGAAAGTAGCATCATCAGGTGCATATCAGGATGTTCGGTTCCATCTCCTGCATAAGGATTAGCTAGCAGTTGTTCTATCATACCCGAAGGAATTTCATATTCAATATTTTCAGTAGGTGCAATAGGTTGAGGGGTAGCTAATTGTGGTTCCGGACAAGGTGAAGATACCCCGAACAAACCCATCAAAGGATTGTTTTCCATAGTAACAAGTGACAATAAATTTCAGCACACTATATAAATGTTTCCTTACCAATTCCACTTACCAAAGGCGCTTCACTCCCCGGCAACGACGCCAGAAAAAGGTCTTGATAACCCACAAGTATAGGGGATCGTTTGTAGCCTTCTTCAATAAATAAGAGTGTCGAACCCAACGAGGAGCTAAAGGTAGAAAAAATATTCCCTCAAGTTCTATCGACCATCGATACAACTCTACACGCTCTTGACGTTTACTTTACCGGAAACAAGTATGAAAATAGTTTGTAGGACTGATGCTAGAACTACTTTGCAAGAATAAAACTAGAAGTACTTTCCAAGATAATAAAAGTTAGGTGTTTATTAAAAAGGTTTGTGTCAACAAAAAAGTTATTTGTCCCTAGGCAATCAATAACTAGTACCGGTAATCATTCTTGCAATTTTATATGAGGGAGAGGCATGAGCTAACATACTTTCTCTACTTGGATCATATGCACTTATGATTGGAACTCTAGCAAGAATCCTCAACTACTAAAGATCATTAAGGTCGTGAAACCGAACCATAGCATTAAGTATCAAGTCCTCTTTACTCCCATACGTCATACCCCACTTACTCGGGTTTAAGCTTCTGTCACTCTCGCAACCCACCATAAGCGAACCATGAACATATTTCAACACCCTACAGAGGGGACCCCTCACGTTTGCGCGAGAACAAAGGGCATCGTAGGACAGCACCATAAATAAAATATACAATCATACCAACCAAGATCCTGATTAACCCACATGACAAAACAAATCTACTCAAACATCATAAGATAGCCAAATATCATTGGGAAATAATATATGGAGTTGAGCACCATGTTTAAGTAGAGATTACAGCGGGGAGAAGGGGTGTTGCACCACTGCATAGAGGGGGCAATAGTTGGTGTTGACGGTAGCAAGATTGTTGATGTAGATCGCCGTCCCGATCATTGCCCCGGCGGCACTCCGGTGCCACCGGAAACGAGGGGGAGAGAGCCCCCCTCCTCCTTCTTCTTCCTTGGCCTCCCCCCTAGATGGGAGGAGTGTTCCCCCTCTGGTCCTTGGTCTCCATGGTGGCGGAGGGGCGGGAGCCCCTCCGAGATTGGATCTCCCTCTCTGTTCTCTTCTGTTTCACGCTCCCCTGATATGGTCGAAAACCGTTTCTATATTCCGGGAGATCCGTAACTGCGATTGCGCTGAGATTTTAACACGATTTTTTTCCGGATATAAGCTTCCTTGCGCCCGAAGTAGAGCTCCAACCGACGTTCGAGGAGGGCACAACCCACCACCATGCGCCAGGGGCCCCTGGCGCGCCTGGTGTCTTGTGGGCTGTGTGGGCCTCCGTTTGCGGTTATTCCAGCTCCCAAAAATCACATATATTCCAAAATAATTCTCCGTGAAATTTTATTGCATTTGGACTTAGTTTGATATGGATTTTTTACGATACTAAAATATGCAAAAAAACAGGAACTGGCACTGGGCACTGGATCAATAGGTTAGTCCAATAAATCATATAAAAAGTTGCCAAACGTATGTGAAAGTGGTATAATATTGGCATGAAAAAATAAAATTATAGATACGACGGAGACGTATCAGCATCCCCAAGCTTAATTCCTGCTCGTCCTCGAGTAGGTAAATGATAAAAAGATATTTTTTTACGTGGAATGCTACCTAACATAAACTTGATCATATATCTAATCATGGCTTGAATATTAAGACATAAGTGATTCAAACCAATAGTCTATAATTTGACATAAAGACATCAATACTCAGGCATCCCAACAAACAATCATGTATTTCAAAATATCAACGCTAAAGAAAGCTATCCCTACGAAATCATATAGTCTTGTCATGCTCTGTCTTCTTAACACAAAATATTTATCATGCACAACCCCGATGACTAGCCGAGCAATTGGTTCATACTTTTTTAACACGCTTCAGCTTTTCCAACCCTCACGCAATACATGAGCGCAAGCCATGGATATAGCACTACGGGTGGAATAGAGTATGATGATAGGGGTGAATATATAGAAGACAAAAAAGTAAGAAAGTCTCACATCGCCGCGGCTAACAAACGGGCTATGGAGATGCCCATCAATTGATATCAATGAGAGGAGTAGGGATTGCCATGCAACAAATGCACTAAGAGCTATAAGTGTATGAAAGCTAAATATGAAAACTAAGTGGGCGTGCATCTAATCCTATAATGAAAAATTCCCACAAGTATATGAAAGTGACAACATAGGAGACTCTCCATATGAAAAACATGGTGCTACTTTGAAGCACAAGTTTGGTAAAGGATACTAACAATGCCCCTTCTCTCTTTCTATATTTTTTTTCTTTCATTCTTTTTCATTTTTTCTTTTTTTCTTTTTTCCTTTTTCTTTTTCTCTCATTGTCCGGAGTCACATCCCGACTTGTGGGGGAATCATAGTCTCCATCATCCTTTCCTCACTGGGGCACTGCTCTAAAAATGAATAATGATGATCATCACACTTCTATTTACTTATAACTCAAAAGATATAAAAGTTACAACTCGATGCCTATGACAAAGTATGACTCTATATGAATGCCTCTGGCATGTACCAGGATGTGCAATGATCTAGCGTAACATGTATGAAAAATGATGAATGGTGGCTGTGCCACAACTACTATGTCAGCTATATGATCATGCAAAGCAATATGACAATGAATGCTCAAGTCATCAAATAGAAGCGGTAGAAGTTGCATGGCAATATATCTCGGAATGGCCATGGAAAAGCCACAATATGTTGGTATGGTGGCTGTTTTGAGGAAGATATAATAGGGCTTATGTGTGATAGAGCGTATCATATCATAGGGTTTGGATGCACCTGTGAAGTTTGCACTGACTCTTGAGGTGAGAAAGGGCAATGCACGGTACCGTAGAGGCTAGCAAATTGCGAAAAGGTAAGAGTGCGTATAATCCATGGACTCACATTAGTCATAAAGAACTCATATACTTATTGGAAAAGTTTATTAGCCCTCGATTGGTAGGAAAAGACCATCGCTCGTCCCCAACCGCCACTCATAAGGAAGACAATCAATAATAAATCATGCTCCAACTTCATAGCATAACGAAAGACTATACGTGCATGCTTCGGGAATCACAAACCTTAACACCAATATTCCTACTAAATACAACCATTTACTAGTACCTCCCACATATTACCATCTCTATATCGCAAAACTATTGCAAGGAATCAAACATATCATATTCAATGATCCATAAGTTTTATGTAGGATTTTATGACTGTCCATGCAATTGACCAATTCCTGTCGACTCTCTAAATAGATATAAGTGAAGCATGAGAGTTTAATTCTTTCTACAAAAGACCATGCTCTAACAAATATAAGTGAAGCAAAAGATCATTCTACAAACAACAGTTTTCTATGTGAAGAGAAACACGCAATCCAAACTTCAAATGATATAAGTGAAGCACATGAAGCATTCTACAAGGCCATACTCAAAAAATTATAAGTGAAGTGCAATGAGCAATATATAAATCAACCATGGACTATCTCATACCAGCATGGTGCATAAGAGAAAAAGTTAAAAACTAAATGCAAAAGACGCTCCAAGATTTGCACATATCACATGAACAAAACGAAACTGAAAACATACCAATACTTGTTGAAGAAGGATGGGATGCCTTCCGGGGCATCCCCAAGCTTAGACGCTTGAGTATCATTGAATATTTACTCGGGGTGCCTTGGGCACCCCCAAGATTGAGCTCTTGCCTCTCCTCCTTCTACTCACATCGAGACCTCCTCGAAGTTCGAACACTTCATCCACACCAAACTTAACCAGACTTTTAGTAGCGGGGTTGAATATGGCAATGAAATCCCATCATTTACTGATGTAACATTATTGTATAATTATAAAAAAACATTACCCACTGTATGCTATCACAATTCTATGGCCCCAAGTCAAGGAGGCTTCAACAAGAATTCAAACATACGCAAATAATGAAGCTATAACAGCAATATGTGAAAACAGGACAATTTGTAAAGATTCGAACATCCACCATACTTCTGTAACACTAAAATTTTTGAAACAATTAGGAAAAATAAACATTTTGTATACAAAGACATTACAAAATGTTTCAGAACCGTTTGCTGTTCCAGTAAAAAATGTAAAATCTGGCACTACAGCCAAAGTTTCTGTTTTGCACCGCACAAACCAATTTAAACATCCTAAAGGCAAATCTTGGCACATTATTTTTATAATACAATGGAATTGTACAAGGGGATAATAATTTTCATTGAAAAGTTTCTGCAATTAAGATTCACAAAGTTTCCATGAGCATGAACAAAGTTCAAGGACGTCCCCCACTTTCACAATGCTCGTCTCTCTCACTTTCGCTTTTCTTTTTGTGAAGTTTTAAGGTCCCCCCTATGTTTTTAGTTTTTTTAACTATATAAAAGCACTCAACAGAAATAAAATGCCTCTCTAAAACTTCCTGGTTGTCTCCCTGGCAGCGCTTTCGTTAAAGCCATTAAGCTAGGCATAAAGTGGTCAAGTAATGGATCCACCCGGATCCCAAGGTATATCAAAGCCAATTTCAATCAACAATGATTTAGCATATAGTAGTGAGCACAAAGCAACATATATCAAGCAATGATGAAGTCTAACTCTCTTCCTATGCATCGGCATGTCATACAAGAACAATCCATGCGCATCAAGTAAAGGCCAATACATAGCATAAGCGGTTTCTTCAATTCTATTGTGTTGGAAACATAAAGAGGCGGAGATGTAGTTCCTCTCTCATAATAATTGCAAGTAGGAGCAGAAAGCACATGCATATTATAATCATCAAAATTATCATGTGCAACAGTAAAAGGCAACCCATCAATGTAATCCTTAATAAGGGCAAACTTCTCTGATATAGTATAGTTGGGAGAATTCGAATAGATAATAGGACTATCATGTGTGGATGCAATAGCAACAATGTCATTCTTAACATAAGGAACTATAGCAAGTTCATCTCCATAAGCATAATTTAAATTGGCATCATGGCCACAAGCATAGAAAGCATCATCAAAAAGGGATATTTCAAACGAATCAACGGGATCATAGCAATTATCGTAGCATTCATCCTTCAGTAAGCATGAAGGGAAATTAAACAATGTATGAGTTGAAGAGTTACTCTCATTAGAAGGTGGGCACGGGTAGCTAATCCGATCTTCCTCCGTTTGTTCTTCGCTCTCCTCATCATCTTTTTCATCCAATGAGCTCGCAGTTTCATCAATTTCTTCTTCCATAGACTCCTGCAAAATATTAGTCTCTTCTTGGACAGCGGAGAAGTCCTCAATATATGGTTTAATATAAGCATTAGTAGAATAATTTTCATAGCAATATTTAAGAATGGCAAAAATTTCAGATTTGTAAAGAGTAGCATCATACTTTTCAATCAAAGAAGCAATTTCATAAGCACCCTTAAAAGCAACAAATTCTTCAATTTGTTCAATCTCAAAGTAATTATAAACACCTTTGGTATAAGAAGATACGATTCCATTATCAATAAACTTACATTGGTAGGGAAGGTGTTTCTTAGGGTCTTTAGAACAACAAGTAAAATCATATAATTCACATAAATTCCAAGCATAGCATTGCATAGTATTAATTTGATGCTGTAAAAGTGTCACGGAAAACGACACATATGGGATCATGGGGAATCCCTACTACGGTTGACAGGGCGCGGGGCTATGGAAAAAGCGGGTTTAGGAGATCAACACGGGGGAATTTTATCTAGGTTCGGGCTGCAAGCGATGCGTAATACCCTAGTCCTGCTGGTTTGTGTTTATCTGGTGTTCTTGGACTAGCTACAAAGCGTGCGGGGTCCAAAAAGTCTAAATCCCCCCTCAGTAAGCCACGGGCCTCCTTTTATAGTCAAAGGGGTCGCCACAGTGGCACACAGGAGGTGGAAAGTATGTACTGTCCACAAGTCTATCCTTGGCACCGTAGGACAAAACGCATTTAATGCGCTGCTGACGTGCCCTCTCACTTTATCGGGGACGGCAAGGAAGCTCGTCCTGTCCGTCGCCGCTTCGCCTCCGACGCTGGCCCAGTCGACGAGGCGCAGGCCGCCACGCTGGCTAGTTGGCTGGCTGCTGAGTTGGTGCAGTGGCAGAGTCTTCACGAAGATCTGTATGCCACCACACAGGTGCTTGCTGAGTTGGCCTGGAAGCTGCATGTCGCCACACAGGTGCCTGCCTTGTTGGCGGGCTGACTGTTGTGTTGGAATGCCGGTGGAGCCTTGGCAGGTGTGGGCCTGGCTGCGGCCCCGCAGATGTACCCAAAGAAGGGTCTTGTCGGGTCTCAAGAGGTGTCCCCCAAGGGTCTTGCCGGGCTGCTTAGACTGGCCCCCCAAGGATCTTGCCTGGGGTTTCCATCTTCTGGTTCTCATCTAGCCTTGTATGTTCTAGGTCTTCACAACGATATGCATGCCACCATGCAGGCGCCTCCCGAGCCTTGGTTCCAATGTCGTTGATGGTGTTGGGACTCTTAGGCTCAAGGGTGGTGGCCTCGCTGGTGTTGGGCAAGATGCCCCGGCAAGCCTCTTGCCGGGGAAAGCCCACCTTGTCCCTTTGCTCCTCGCACCGCTGGCTTGGCGCTGCTCTGGTTATCTTGTGTCTCCGCTTCCACTGCCCCGCCAAGCGTGGCTGCAGGCGTGGCTACAACTACCCGCGCACAAGTAAAGGGGTACAGAAGGCCCCTAATTTTGTACACCGACAGGAGCCCCTGGGCCTGGGCCACACAAAAGCGTAGAGCGTTATTGGGCCAGGCCCAAAACGGTGTGCGGGCATGTCTGGCAGAGTCTTTACTGCACTAATTCCTTCGCCAGTTGCGCTTCCCCACGACCTGCATTTAATGTGTGACGTGGGGGTTGTGTGTCGAGCAGTGGCAGCATGCTTGCGTCACGTCATGGTGGATAGTAAAGAGGTGGCTTGCGCCTTCCCCATAAAAGGAGGAAAACACAGGGGCGCGGCTCATTTACTAAGTGGACTCGGGTCGAGGCCTTCAATGCGCCCGCGCCCCACGATCACGGGGTGGAAAACAGTCGCTTCACTTGTCTTCTCGATTATGGCCCGCTCGCCACGTGTCCTCCATGCCCCAAGGAGGGTAGGTGGTGGACGCGGAGGGCACGGGCCTTAATGCCGAGGCGGCAAACCGGGTCATCGCTGATTGGAGCAGCGGGTCGGTCTCGATTCCCTCCGCCCCTGGCGGCCAGATTGGTCAAGTGGGGCGGCCGTCCTTAGATCGGGGAGGCCGAGCCCTGGCCCCTCCCTTTTATAAGAAGGGGAGGGGGATAACTTCCTTCAATCCTTCAACATTCATCTCCTTCCATCTTGACTCCCCCTCCCTTCGTTATGGCGAGAGGGCGCGCTAGAGCTCCAATGGCAACGATGAGGGTCTCCGCTCGACAACGCGCCCCTCCTCCCTAGGAGCTCGTGGTGGCGGAGCTCGCCGCGAGAGGAAGAGGGAGGGGGCGAGGCTGAGGCTGCCGTGGCGCTTGGGGGAGAGGAGGACGGGGCGGCGCAACGGCCGTGCCTCCGCCAGCGGCTCTTCCCCCAATGGAGGGCCATGTTGGAGACCAGCCCCCCGAATTATTCATCAGGCTGTACAAGCCATTGCGTGGTCGCCTCCGTCTCCCCGCTGCGTTCGCTCGGGAGATGGAGCTCGACCCGCCACAGGCCTTGAGGCTGCATATGAGGGGCTGCGGGAATGGCAGCATGCGGGTCGACGTTGACTTCCCCGCCCCTCACGTCATGTATCTCCGCCGCGGGTGGAAGACCTTTGCCCGTGCCCATAGCCTGTCGGAGGGGCTCGTCCTCCACTTTGCATTGACGAAGAGCGTCCTTCTTTCTGTCAAGGTCTTTGGGCCCTCGAGAACTCGCCAAAGGTGTTGCGTGGAGAGCTCCATTGACGACGAAACCTCCTCCTCGAGCGAGAGTGACAAGGAGGACAGCAACAGCGAGGACGAGGGCGTCAAGCAGGAGGACACCGACTACAACTCCGACAGACCGCGTCCTGCCGAGGGTCTTCCTCGTCAAGCTCTCCATCGGCATGTTCCCTGTCACTCCCTTTTTTCCTTCACGTGTCACACCTGGGAGGAGAGGGGCAAGAACAGAGATCATGGGGCAATTATCTTTCTTTTAAATTGTAGGCACTTGCCAAATCTTAATTTCTAGAAAATGTAATCTCCCGAGCCCATGCTTGTGCCCTGTAACCTCTGTTCTTGCATAAGCATGTTAATGAAAAAGTCTAGTCTTGCCGGGAACCCGTGCATGCGTATGTTCGTGCAGAGGCAAAACGCCTCCTTAATGTAAATAAACGAGTCCTCCCGACAAGCTGCCCTGCTAGCGCCCTTTGCGCCTACCGGAGAATCATATCTGTCGGGTTACAGACAAAGGGCCTAGCCCCCGTCCACCTCCTTTTAGCAAGGGCTACTACGACCACTCCGACCGAAACAGCGTTTGGGCCGGAAATGAGAGCACCCGAGTTTTTAAAGAAGAGTGGCGAGGTTTTCTAATGCACAATTCATAGGATACAAACACGAATGGGCAAGAGGTAAACTTTATCTGTTTGGTTTGCCGGGGATCACCGTGCCGGGCGGTCTTCTCAACTTCTTGACGGAGCCAGGTCCTTGGCAGGATCGCGCGTCCTTGCCGTGGCTGGAAAGAAGAGAGGGCAAGAGCATGGAACCTCGGTGGTCCACTAACATTCATTGTAATCAAAAAGCAGTACAGTACCCTGGACAAGCATGCATATACGTATACACATAAACATGGAAATAAACAGGAAAATATACATACTAAGGGATTCCTTTACCTGACTGTGCACAGGGTCTGCGCCTGGCTCTGTACATAGGGTTACATGCCTTGCCGGCAAGGCTAGCACAAAATGGGGGTTGCCGGGGCTCCCGGCAACCGCGCCTTAGGGGTAAAACTTGCGAAGATGTTCGATATTCCAGGAATTGCTCACCGGAATGCCATCTTCGGTCTCTAGGCGGACTACGCCGGACCTGGTGACTTGTATTACCCGATAATGGCCTTCCCACTTCAGCGTCAACTTGTTTGAATTCTTGGTGGATTGAATCCGCCGAAGAACAAGGTCGCATTCCTCAAGGCTTCGGGCGTGAACCTTGCGGCTATGATAGCGGCGCAAGGCTTGTTGGTAGCGAGCCGCTCGCACAGCGGCCCGAAGACGATCTTCCTCAAGGAGCATCGCATCCTCTTGGCGCAGCTGCTCTTGCTCAAGCTCGTCATAAGCGAGCACTCAAGGTGACCCGTATATGAGTTCCGTGGGGAGAACTGCTTCTGCCCCGTATACCAGGGCAAAGGGTGTCTGGCCAGTGGCTCAATTTGGCGTCGTTCTAATCGACCAAAGAACCATTGGTAACTCATCAATCCAGCGCCTTCCACACTTGTGCAGCTTGTCAAAAGTTCTGGTCTTGAGGCCCCGCAGCACTTCTACATTCGTCCTCTCAGCCTGGCGTTACTTTTGGGATGAGCAACAGAAGCAAAACAGACATTGCTGCCGAGGTCTTCAATGTACTGCATGAAGGTGCGGCTTGTGAACTGCACGCCGTTGTCGGTGATGACCCTATTGGGCACACCAAAACGGCAGACTAGCCCCTTGAAGAACTTGACGGCTGACTGTGCCATCACCTTTATCACCGGCTCCACTTCCGGCCACTTTGTGAACTTGTCGATTGCGACGTATAAGTACTCAAAGCCCCCGACAGCACGGGGAAAAGGGCCCAGTATATCGAGCCCCCAGACCGAAAATGGTCAGGAAAGAGGGATGGTCTGAAGAGCTTGAGCCGGTTAATGAAGCTTCTTTGAATGGAACTGGCACGCTTCACACTTGGTTACTAGTGAGTCGCATCCTGGAGAGTAGTGGGCCAGAAGAAACCTTGCCGGAATGCTTCGTCGGCAAGGGCTCTCGACCCTATGTGGGAGCCACACATGCCTCCATTTATCTCTGCCAACAGCCTCGGTCCGTCTTCCCGAGGAATGCACTTCAACTTCACGCCGTTTGATCTCCTTCTATATAGGGCATCATCCACAAATTGGTACATGCTGGACTGACGGGCTACTTTCTCTGCTTCTTCCTGCTCCTCGGGGAGCTCTCCTATTTCGAGGAAACAAACGGTGGGCTGCGCCCATGCTGGAGCCTGGGGCTCGACGGCAAGGACTAAAGGCACATCTTCGGCCGTAAGGGCAGTAGCCTCTACGGCCAGGGCTTGAGGCCCTACCGGGGGTTGCTGCTCTCCGGCAAGCTTGGGGCACCCGGCGACGTCCTTGCCGGCGGCTCCTGGGAGCTCAGCGGGAAAGTACCTGCCGGGGCCCGCCTTCCTTCGTTTGCTCTGTCCTGCTGATGGTTCAACGGATGGCTGAGTTAATTGAAGCACAAAGGTACCTGGTTCCACAGGCAACTTGAGGGCAACGCACTTTGATAGGTCGTCAGCAATTCTGTTCTCCGCTCGGGGAACATGCTCTGCTTGCAATCCACAAAGCGCTCTTCCAACTTCCCCACTTCATCCACATAGGCCTCCATCAACGGGATCTGGTAATCCTTGTTGACTTGCTTAACGACGAGCTGCGAATCACCTCTGATGATGAGCTTCCCGATTCCGAGGTCTGCCGCGATCCTGAGACCGGCAAGCAATCCCTTGTACTCTGCCGTGTTATTTGTTGATTTTTCCCGAGCAAAGTGCATCTAGATTATGTACTTAAGGTGCTCTCCAGTGGGCGTGACGAGTAGCACACCGGCACCAGCACCTTGTAGCGAGAAAGCACCATCAAAGTACATAACCCAATCACGGCAGGTCTCCTTGCCGGGAAGGGTGGTCTCTTGAATCTCTTCGTAGGGCGTTGCGGTCCATTCCGCTATGAATTCTGCCAAGGCTCGGCTTTTGATCGTTGAAGTACTTTCAAACTTGAGGCCAAAGCTCGACAGCTCCAATGCCCACTCCACAATCCTCCCCGTCACATCCGGGTTGTGCAAAATCCGTTGCAAAGGGAGGCGGGTGACAACGGTGATCTCATGCGCCTGGAAATAGTGACGTAGCTTCCTCCAGGCCATAAGGAGGCCGAAAAGTAGTTTCTGCAAACTAGAATATCTCGATCTAGCCCCCTGCAAAAGGGAACTGACAAAATAAACCGGGTGCTGCACCACCTTCTTCTTCTGTTCCACTTTGCCCATCTCACAGAGACTCGCTTTGCCGGGCCGGGCCATGCCGGGAGGACTCCGACCCCACCATCCGACGGGTTCATTGCCATCGCTGCTTTCTTCCTCAAGTTCCCTCTACGGCACCAGCGCAACACTAACCACTTGATTCGTTGTTGCTAAGTATAGCAGCAGCGGCTCTTGTGGTTTAGGCGCGACTAGTATTGGCGTGGAGGAGATGTACCTCTTCAAATTTTGCAGCGCTGCCTCTGCCTCCGGAGTCCACTTTACTGGACCCACCTTTTTCAAAACTTTGAAAAAAGGGGAGGGCGCGCTCAACAGATTTGGAGATGAACCTACTCAGGGCAGCAACGCAGCCGGCGAGCCTACGGACGTCTTTTACCTGTTTTGGCGCCTCAATCTGCTCAATTGCCTTGATCTTGTCGGGATTTGCTTCAATTTCACGTTGAGACACAAAGAACCCAAGAAGTTTGCCGGAGGGGACACCGAACACGCACTTCTCTGGGTTGAGCTTGAGGTTGATCTTGTGCAAGTTTGCAAATGTTTCTTCTAGATCTTGCACGAGCGTGGCCCTGTCCTTGGTTTTCACCACTATGTCGTCGATATAAGCTTCCATATTTCTATGTAGCTGGGGCTCAAAACCAATTTGGACCGCTCGGGCAAACGTCGAACCAGCGCTCTTTAACCCGAATGGCATTCGTACAAAACAGTACATACCACATGGGGTGATGAACGCGGTCTTTTCTTCATCTTCCTTCACCATGAAGATCTGGTGGTATCCTGAATAGGCGTCGAGAAATGACAGCACACTACTGCAGGATGGTCCAAACGCGACACTACGATCAGAGACCCTTCGACAAAACTGTGCGCGATGCCATAATTGCAAACGGTGGTGTAAAAAATCGTCAAAAAAGGTGCAAAACGTTTGCGATGACGGATGCATCAAACATGGTTCAGATTTTAGTTGCGTGTGCGATGCAGGGCATACGGTTCAGCTCAATTAACTGTTTGGGATGAGCAGGAACAAAACAAACAGGCAGCCAGATGAAGGCATGTGCGATATACAACATACGGTTCACTAGGATCAACTGTGTGTGATTAGGCTACACAATGGAAACGGTTCAACTGAACTAGATGTGTGTGATACGCGGCAAACAAGTCCGTAATCTAAAATGTGTGCGAAGACCAATAATAACACAGACGATTGTTGCTAATAAGCCGTGTGAATTGCTCTATCTACAGTAGAATAACATGTATATATATATAACTGAAATAAACATCCAATTACATTAGTGACTATACAGATAATTCGCACACACCTCAATAAACAATTGCATGCATTCTAAAGTAGGAGAAACGATTGTCTAGTCATCTACTTCTCGTGACGCTCCCGCCACTGCTATGTGGCTCGATCCCTCGTCTTTGTCAGGAAGAAGACACTTCCTCATGTCAACGATCCGCCTGTACATCTCGTAGCTTGTGTACGCGTCCATGGCCGCGTACTTGACATGTTGTTCATCTAGTCTCTTATGCCACACACTGTGTCAGGCATTCTTGTCCTTATTGCTCTCATTCTTCATCTTCCCGTAGTAGGGGTGATGATGGCCGAGGCGAGCTCAACCAGGGAGTTCAGTTTGTTTTTGTCGCTGCCCCAGACCTTGTAGTGGTGTTGGATGTTGACAAGAATCGGGCATTTCAAGTCCGAAACCTTGAGCGCTTTTAGATCGTTGGCGGTGTCCACCGTAGCGAAACTGTAGTCGGAGCTGTCGATAAACCTGGAGAAATGCTCGCAAGGCCTTGTGGCAAGGTGGAAGTGGTAGACGAGGACGTCATGTCGCGCGCACAACTGGGGGACGGCAACCTTCTGATCGTGCCCGGCACGACCGATGGTGTACTCGAGGTCAAAGCCGACCACTCGGTACTTGTCCTTGGCAAGGAAATGCTCCATAGTTTGGGTGGAGCTCTCCACCGAGACCAGATCGTTTGTGTACACCACCGAGAGGTCCTTCCCCCTCACGTGGGTGTCCACTATGTGATGTGTGGTGAACTACCCGCCGTTGTCATCGTCGGCCGCTGGGAGCGCCATTGGAGCCACGGGGAGCGCCAATGGAACTGCTGGATGTCCTCTTTGTATGTGTCCTCGTGGGTGTGCTTATTGTGTCATGTGAGACGAGAGATGAAGGTAAATGGCCGCGGGAATAAAAGGGGGCCGGGAAGTGTGGATTCTCGGCGCATCCGCATAGCTGTTTTTGCAGTGGGTAACTGCATCGTCGCGCTGCGCCCGGTGCAACCGCTTGCACACGAACATGCGTGATCGTGCGCCGGCCCCAAACACTGGCAGCCCGCGTGGATGGACGAGGGAAGAGCACCCGGAGGGACGCGAGAGCAGAGCGCGTGCGGCGGGACGCGAGCAAAGCACACTGCGGCCGCCTGAACCGCAAGCAACAACACACATAGAGTAGTTGAACACGCAGGAAATGGTCGCCTACAAGCCGGCCGACAGTTGCGTCGCTACGTAGAGAGCGGCCGTGTGGTACCACCTCCGTCTAGTCTATAGTCTCCTTTATATTCCGTTCCATACTTTGACCTCAAATTTAACCAAGAAAATGTTAATTCATGTTTTAAAAATTATATAATAGGAAACTATGTTCAAATACAAATCCAACTATACAATCTTTGGCGACATGCATTCGTATCTTATTAGTTAAATCATACATATAAACCAGGATGGTGGTATAGTAGGTAATTAAATCACAAACGTTTTTTTATTAACCATATGTGTACGTGGCCTTTCGTCCTCCTCTCGCACGTCTTGTCACCCCGCCATCACAGACGGCTTACACAAGAAGCTTGCGCAGCGCTGGGGCGTTCTTTTTGCCAAACGGTGGCGCCAATGAATCGTCGGTGAGCCCGTTCCCGCACAACCTCGCGGGTTCCCGCGCAAGCTTCCCGCCCGACTCGGTGAAATCCCCCAAAATCCCAATGCTTACCGGTTTGCTATAAAAACCCTCACGTTCGGCGAGTCATGCGTCGCATTTTCCCCTCCATCCCTATAGCTTATCTCGTCTGCTTCTCCCACAATCGCCAATGGCACCAGTCCTTCTTCATCGCTCAGCCACTCCGCCGTCATCAGAGGACAGCTCCAGCTGGGAGGCTACACCGCGGCGGCGGCACAGTCCCCGGCGTACTGTAGTGCATGTGGCGTCCCTGTTGGGTGTGCATGGAACACCCACCACACGCTCCGCCGCCGGTGCCCGTCGGCAGCTGTTGCCGGCCGCCGTTGCCGCCACACCACCGTCGAAAGCCAGGGCCATCGCCCGCTCCGCCGACGCGGCCCGAAGGCGGGAGGTGGCCGTCGTGGCCGCCACCCCACTGCCGGCCACTATGGCCATCACCCGCTCCACCACCACGACCCAAAGGCGGGAGATGGTGGTCGTGGCCACCACCCCGTCGTTGGCCGCCGTGGCCGCCAGCCCACCGTCGACCGCCGGGGTCTTCACCCGCTCCGCCACAGCCGCCCGAAGGCGAGAGGCGGAGGTGGATGCCCACACGTGCGTCAGCGACCTTGCGCGCTACACTGTGTTCCTGCGGGAGGAGGAGGAGCGCCTCGTCAAGCATGCAAGGAGCCTTACCGCCGTCGTGGCCACGACACACGCCGCCTCAGAGGCGAGGAATCAGGAGATCTACAAGGAGAAGCACCGCTTCGAGAGGGGTCGTCTGGAGCGGCAGAGGAAGTTCGAGGTTAGCGTCGCTGAAGCTGCATTAGCGGCAGGTACCGCATTGCGGTTGCCTAGATCGTCGGGAGGCTCCTCCTCCTCCGCCTCTTACTGAGCGTGCTCGGCAGAGGAGAGGCAGCCGGAAGTAGTACAAAGCCCCTCCGCAGTAGTAGTAGTGGTAGTAGTATTTAGGGGCTATTTTGTTCAGTTCATCTGACTATAGATGTGGTGGAACTGTACAACGTACTTAAAATTAGCTAGTATATATAGTTGAACTAGCTATTTCAGTACGTGGTTGGCAATAATTGGGGAAAAGTTTGGTCGGTTCAGCTTCGAGTTGAACTATTTGTATAAATTAAGAACATCGCTTAATCTATGAATGAAATCTATGCTTAATTACTGAATTTTAGTTGCAAAAATTAGATCTGCTAGTGATTTTTAGCTTCATATTTTGACAAATCACGTTGTTACAAGGATTGACAAATCTTACCAAATTGTTTGTACGTGGTTGCACACGGGTCATCCAAAACAACCGTTTGCGTTGAAGGTGCACAAATCCTGTGCTGCTCTCACTTTGCATACGGGTGTTCTATCTAAAACATTTGCGATGAAGAGCTGTAGAAATCCTGCTTGGCACATTTTCTCTTGGCTTCCTGCGGAAGCTGTCGGTTTGCATACGGGTGTTCTGACTAAAACGTTTGCAATGAGTGTTTTATATTTAAAAAGCAAATTAAACTGTGGCTTGGGTGCCATTAATGGAGAGGATGCGAGCAAGGCGGGCGGCCATGGAAGTCAAAGGGCTCGCTTCCCAGTGAGCTTGTGCAGCGTACAGCTCGCATGCTTCCTGGTGAGACTGCGCACTCGAGGACAGCTTGCACGCCTCTCGGTCAGCCTGTGCACCGGATGGCGCTCGCACGCCTCCCGTTCAGTCAAGGCCAAGTAGCTGTCCGCACTGCACCTCCTACAGCCATTAAAACCAAGACACGTGGCGTCACATGAATGGTTAACAGAATTTTGGATTTACTAGAATTTAAAAACCAGGCATCTAAATGTTTTGCCGGCAATCAACGGTGCTCTGGTGTTTGAAATTCATTCCCATTTCTTGCATGGGACCTATGCATGCACCCAAGGACACAGATTTGATTTTGCAACCAATTTATACGAACTGGAGCATGTGCATGTAGTTCAAATTTGAATTATGCACACAAATGCAATGAAAACTTAGTTAATGAATAAAAATGTCCAAACGAACCTTGAAAATTCACAAAATTTCACACAACACTCATGTTGTTCTATGTTGACACAAGAAAAAAATTGAAACCAATAAGAGGCAACAGATATCGTTTCGTCCCCAAAGTGGGATGTTCCCTACCGAAAACCATCATGCTTGTTGTGAGAAGCTCCGGTTTGTGAGAAGCATATACCCTAAACTGCCCCAAATGGGACAAAATTTGTACCACAGAATGTTGATGCCGCTCCATGATAGCATGCCAAGTTTTATGAATTTCAGACGAGTTTTGGATTTACTAGAATTTAAAAACCACGCAGCTCAATGTTTTGCCGGCAATCAACAGTGCCCTGGTGTTTGAAATTCATTCCCATTACTTGCATGTGACCTAAGCATGCACCCAAGGACACATATTTGATTTTTTAACCAATTTATATGCAGTGGAGCATGTGCATGTAGTTCAAATTTGAATTATGCACATAAATGCATTGAAAACTCAGTTAATGCATAAAAATGTCCAAACGAACCGCGAAAAATCACAAAAATTCACAAAACACTCCTACTATTCTATGTTGACACGAGAAAAAAATTTGAAAGCAATAAGAGGCAATGGATATTGTTTCGTCCCCAAAAGGTGGGACGTTCCCTACCGAAAACCATCACGCTTGTTGTGAGAAGCTCCGGTTTGTGAGAAGCATATACCCAACCTGCCCCAAATGGGACAAGATTTGTACCCCGGCATGTTGATGCCGCTCCATGGTAGCATGCCAAGTTTCATGAATTTCAGACGAGCTTTGGATTTACTAGAATTTAAAAACTAGGCATCTCAATGTTTTGCCGGCAATCAACGATGCCCTGGTGTTTGAAATTCATTCCCATTTCTTGCATGGGACCTAAGCATGCACCCAAGGATACAGATTTTATTTTTCGACCAATTTATATGCACTGGAGCATGTGCATGTAGTTCAAATTTGAGTTAAGCACATAAATGCAATGAAAACTCAGTTAATGCATAAAATGTCCAAACGAACCCCGAAAAATCACAAAAATTCACACATCACTCCTGTTGTTCTATGTTGACACGAGAAAAAAATTTGAAAGCAATAAGAGGCAATGGATATCGTTTCGTCCCCAAAGGTGGGACGTTCCCTACCGAAAACCATCATGCTTGTTGTGAGAAGCTCTGGTTTGTGAGAAGCATATACCCAAACCTGCCCCAAATGGGACAAAATTTGTACCACGGCATGTTGATGCCGCTCCATGATAGCATGCCAAGCTTCATGAATTTTAGACGAGTTTTGGATTTACTAAAATTTAAAAACTAGGCATCTCAATGTTTTGCCGACAATCAACGGTGCCCTGGCGTTTGAAATTCATTCCCAATTCTTGCATGGGACCTAAGCATGCACCCAAGGACACAAATTTGATTTTTCGACCAATTTATATGCACTGGAGCATGTGCATGTAGTTCAAAATTGAATTATGCACATAAATGCATTGAAAACTCAGTTAATGCATAAAATGTCCAAACGAACATGAAAAAATCACAAAAATTCACACAACACTCATGTTGTTCTATGTTGACACGAGAAAAGAATTTGAAAGCAATAAGAGGCAATGGATATCGCTTTAGTCCCCAAAGGTGGGGCGTTCCTCACCGAAAAACATCATGCTTGTTGTGAGAAGCTCCGGTTTGTGAGAAGCATATACCCAAACCTGCCCCAAATGGGACAAAATTTGTACCACGGCATGTTGATTCCGCTCCATGATAGCATGCCAAGTTTCATGAATTTCATACGAGCTTTAGAGTTACTAGAATTTAAAAACCAGACATATCAATGTTTTGCCGGCAATCAACGGTGCCCTGGTGTTTGAAATTCATTCCCATTTCTTGCATGGAACCTAAGCATGCACCCAAGGACACAGATTTGTTTTTCAACCAATTTATATGCACTAGAGCATGTGCATGTAGTTAAAATTTTAATTATGCACATAAATTTATTGAAAACTCAATTAATGCATAAAAATGTCCAAACGAACCCCGAAAAATCACAAAAATTCACACAACACTCCTGTTGTTCTATGTTGACATGAGAAAAAAAATTGAAAGCAAGAGGCAATGGATATCGATTCGTCCCCAAAGGTGGGATGTTCCCTACCGAAAACCATCATGCTTGTTGTGAGAAGCTCTGGTTTGTGAGAAGCATATACACAAACCTGCCCCAAATGGGACAAAAAATTTACCACGGCATGTTGATGCCGCTCCATGATAGCATTCCAAGTTTCATGAATTTTAGAGGAGTTTTTGATTTAATAGAATTTAAAAACCAGGCATCTCAATGTTTTGCTGGCAATCAACGGTGCCCTGGTGCTTGAAATTCATTCCCATTTCTTGCATGGGACCTAAGCATGCACCCAAGGACACATATTTGTTTTTTCAACCAATTTATATGCACTGAAGCATGTGCATGTAGTTCAAATTTGAATTATGCACATAAATGCATTAAAAACTCAGTTAATGCATAAAAATGCCCTGAAAAATCATAAAAATTCACACAACACTCTTGTTGTTCTCTGTTGACACGAGAAAGTTTTTGAAAACAATAAGAGGTAATGGATATCGTTTCATCCCCAAAGGTGGGACGTTCCCTACCGAAAACCATCATGCTTGTTGTGAGAAGCTCCGGTTTGTGAGAAGCATATACACAAACCTTCCCCAAATGGGACAAAATTTTTACCACGGCATGTTGATGCCGCTCCATGATAGCATGCCAAGTTTCATGAATTTCAGAAGAGTTTTTGATTTACTAGAATTTTAAAACCAGGCATCTCAATGTTTTGCCGGCAATCAACGGTGCGTTGGTGTTTGAAATTCATTCCCATTTCTTGCATGTGACCTATAAGCATGCACCCAAGGACACAAATTTGATTTTTCAACCAATTTATATGCACTGGAGCATGTACATGTAGTTCAAATTTGAATTGTTCACCTGAAATTTCTAGAAAACCAATTTAATGTATAAAATGTTCAAACGAACCCTGAATAATTCCAATTCTTTCACGACACACATATAGTTGCATGTTCACTCCAGATAAAAGGTCTAGAAATTCAAACACCATCCATTGCCATCGTGACCCCATTATGTAATTCAAATCAAGATGGAAAATCAAGTAGATCACACACTGTTTATTATTAGCAGCCGTGTGAGCTGCAGCACAAAATATCCTAGAGCACCGTCGGTGTATAGTACGCCTATGCTTTACGCGAGAAGGTGCTTCGGCTACAGTCCACAGCCGGCGTCTCAAGCACACTAGCTCGCTCCCCAAACATTATTTCACTGTTCAATCATCGCCGGTGAAATATGGGCACGTGGACCCGTGTCATGAGGGCAACTTTGGTGGCCCACTCCGTTGAGAGCGTGGCCGCAGCCGCCATGCGTGTGCTAACAAGGTGCATGAGCGCGGCCACAATCTGCGACCGGGCGGCAAAGGCAGCCCAAACGGCCAAGCAGCTGTGTGGCGGCAAAGAACATACGCCTCGGGGATAGTAATCGGCGAGCGGCACAGCAGCCTGTCCGTTCGCAGCGGTGGCCTTAGCTCGATGGAGGCCGCCACGACCACCATGTCGAGGCTGCCCACGCCCAGCTCCTGGCGGTCACCGCACAAATCGAACGAAGCTTCTCCGACAACGGTCGACAACCCACGACCGAAGAGCTGGCAATCGCCGAGAGTGTTCAAGCAGCCGTCCGTTCCTCCGCCGCATACCTTGTGATGACGGAGCCCGTCCAAGCCAGATCGCATCCGCCCACGCCCAGCTCGTGGCAGCCTTTTCCAAAGAGATGGCGGACGCGGATGGCGAGATGCTTGCCGAGTATGGTACGATGGATGCCATGGAGCCCCTTCCCCAGGAGACCGTCGGGCGCGAGCTGGACATGGAGGCGGCGGCAGAGATCGACAATCACCAACCGTAGTAGTACTCTTTGTTTTGTTTAATTAAGAGTGCCAGTCTTTAATTTGTTAGAGTAATGTTTAGGTCGGCTAGCTCTGCTTAATTGCTGAACTTGCTCGATTAAGAAGTGTGGGTGTGCTGTAGTCTCCTTTGTGTACCCAAATTATGCAATGATGTGGATGACCACTGTAACCATGGAAATTTGAACAAAAACTTTTGACGTTCAAACTCATCACACATGGGTTAAGCTATCTGAATCGTTTGTGATGTCCACATATCGTACATAGTTCTGAATAAGGGACCGTGTCTGATGACACTTTGCGCTGCAATTTTTTCGCTGAAGTGATTCCACATTTTTGGCTTCCGCGGAAATATCTACCTCCCAGCCCCCTCCTCCTTACCAAAAGCCACATTTCCCCTCTTTTTGCCTTCCTTTCCAAGTTGAAACCTTCACTCCTTGCTTGCAGCGCCACCTCTTCGTCGGTGACCCTCCTTCATGCTGCCCGGCCTCCTCTATCCAGGCAGGTAATCCACACCCGACCCCCATCCTCCTCCTCCTTCCACATTCCACATGCCCCAACCGCCAGCACGAGCACGACATCTTCCACCCAAATCATCGACCCCTTCACCAAATAAGCGTCGGCCTAAGCCATGGTGCACGCAGTATAGCCAGGACCTCAAGGAGCATTTGGCAGCAGAGAAGCAAATCACGGCCGCACACGCGGATGAGGTCGCGATGGCCGCCATTCGAGCTGACCCCTATATCTTGAAGGAGCACCTTGCCATTTGCTATTTACGCCGATTAAGCATGCTCGGTTTACCCGTTGCGTGTGCTGCTCCTGCCTTTCCTTCACAAATTCAAGTGAATTATGCTATCTAATTTTACCATGCAATCTGTTGCTCTTGTCAGGACCCCGATCCTAAGTCACACCGATCTAGCATGTAACACCTCATATCACTTTGCGGCCTCACGCACGGTATTCCCACGGGTGTCGCCTTACCTGGCCCGGGACCGTTTTCGCCTTTTGACTCACGTATATGATAGTGTCACTAGCATCCATATGACAAGAACCCGGGCCGACATGACTAGTCGTGAACCCAAAGTGGCACTAACTTACGGGGACAGGCATACATGAAACAACATCGAGCATGTCGGTCACCAGCGTGTGAATCCAGACTGTAGCAGCTGGGCTAACAGGACTCCTGGAACCCGGGCTGTAGTAGGCTAGCAGGACTCCGGATGTCATCGCGTGACATTTCCCCGAAGGGACAGACGCAGGAACGAAGTGTATCACATGCCGACCAGTCTAGGTGTTCCGGAGCAGTAGTGCTGGGCTAGCAGGACTCCAGTAAACCGGGCTGTAGCGGACTACCAAGGCTCAATGGCAGCACCAGACTACATTTCCCCATAAGAGAGACTACCAAGAATAAACAACTAGATTGTCGGATCCCACACATACCAAGCATTTCAATCATACACACAATATGCTCAATATGTGCAAATACAACATGGCATCACAACAAGACTCTACGACTCAGAGTATTTATTCATTAGGCTCCGAGGAGCCAAGTATTACAAACATGGGTCTCATGACCCAACATACAGAGCATACAAGCAACAAGCACATGCGGAACCTTAACTTGTCTGAGTACAGACAACTACAAATGAAGAAGGCTGAGAAGCCTGACTATCTACAAGACCCTCTCAAGGGTACAAGATCATAGCTGAGGTAACAAGCTAAACATCGAAGTCCAAGCGGAACTACTAGTGACACTGAAGTCTCTCTGCAAAAACATAAATTAAGCAAAAGTGAGTAAAAATGTACCTAGCATGACTTACATCAGAACTAACTACATATGCATCACTATCAACAAAGGGGTGGTGGGGTTTAACTGCAGCAAGCCAGCTTTGACTCAGTGGCTATCCTGTACTACGACTGCAAGTAACTCTTTTGAGGTGGTGCACACGAGTCCACATATTCACCATATCAATACACCACTATGGATCCGCTCCCGTCTCCCTACGAGAACGCCATCCATAGCACTCACGCTTATCTTGCGCATTTTAGAGTATCCACTTTCACTTGTCTATGAACTGTACAGGCAACCCCGAAGTCCTTTACCACGGACACGGCTATTCGAATAGATGATGTTAACCCAGCAGGGTGTACTTCTTCACACACGCTCTCGCCACTTACCACCATGTACATGTCGTGTATGTCGGCAACCTTCAAGCGTAAGCTTTGGCGAGGGAGTCGACCACGACCGACTAACCACACAAGTCTCTAGTCCGTGTTTCTCGCCTATTCGGGTTCCATCCGCAAGGAGATCCGCCGGGTGTCGCCACGGCCCCAAACAATGTGAGCAGGTTCCCAAGCCCACCATCCGGGTGCCACTTGGTACACCGTACACTGTGCCTAGTCTGTCCCAAGCCCACCTGTACCGGGTGCCACTTGGTAGGCTACTAACACTACCTACAAACACCAGAAACTAGTTGCAACTCCTGGATAGAGATCAGGTTGATTAATAAGTCAAGAGGGGCACTTAGGCATTCCAATGCGTGGTAGTAAATGTTCATGGATCACAAACACAGAAACCCAGTTTCTAAGGACGGCTGCAATGAGACAACCCACCATGTACTCCTACATGGCCTCTCACCGCTACCTTTACCAAATCGTGTTCACACACTTAGCTCTCAACAAGAGGGACATGTTCACCACATTCCAATTCATCCCCGATGAATCGGACACGACTCAACTCTAAGCAGTAGCAGGCATGACAAACAAGCACGAATGAGTAAGCACATCGTGGCTCAAACAACTCCTACTCATGCTAGTGGGTTTCATCTATTTATCATGCAATGACAAGTCAAGCAGAGGAAAAGGGTTCAACTATCGCAAAGCATGTAACAGTTGAATCACTTTGTTGTCCTAATGCAGTAAAAGAGAGCAGGAGCGAGAGAGTGGGATTGTATCGAAATGAAAAAGGGGGTTTTGCTTGCCTGGCACTTCTGAAGATAGTATAGTTCTTCATCGGTGTCATCGAACTCATCATCGAAACTACGTCTGATGAGAGGGGATAAATACCGGCAAATAAGGAAGAACACAATCAATGCAATGCAACAATTATGATGCATGATAATGACATGGCAAAATGAGTGTGTTGGGCTAATGCAACTACAACCAGATGGGTTTGAGCCATTTTGAACCAAAGATTCAACCCCAAACTCATCTTATGAATTTAAATCATGCTTTATCATGTTTTGATATAAACAGCAGGGTTAAGTTGCTTTAAGATGCATGAAACTAGTACAGATGGAAAGATTGGATTTTTCTGATAATTTTTCATATATAATTTATTTCATTTGGAGTTACAGATTATTTTCTATGATTTTTAGAAGTTTTAGCTATTTCGTGAAATAAATAAATCGTTTAGATTTATTTAAAATCCAGAAAAGTGATTACTGCGTCAGCTTTACGTCATAGTGACGTGAGCAGGTCAACTGACCGGGTCCAGGTCAAACCTGACGTGCGGGTCCTACCTGTCATTGGAACAGCGGCTAAACAATGATTAACTAATCCTAACAAAACTATTTAACAGGCCCTAGGGCCCACTATCAGTGGTGTAGTGTTAAACCAACGAGGTAATTAGCCTAAGCTAATCACCGCCATGTTGGTAGTCGCCGGAGTTAGGCCGGCGACGACCAAACCGACGGCGGAGCGTGTCGGAAGATCGCTACGGGGCTCCGTTTTGAGCGCGGTTTGCTGCTACGCCTTGCTGGAGATCTCGCGCATCTAGTGGTGGCAGCGGTAGCAGCTGGGATGGCCTAGGTTGACGGCGGCGACGACTTGTGTAGCGCCCGGAGATCAGGCATCAGCGAAAACGACGCTGCAGCGCAGGGCAGGAGCAACGGGTGAGTCTGCTAGGCTCCTGAAGGCGTTCAGAGCATTTTGCAGTGCTCGGTTGCGGTCATAGCTAGCTATGGCCGCGGCGGCGATGAGGCCTGACGGCGGCGAGCTTTGGAGCTCATGGGGAGGGCAGCTACAGGATGCTAGGGACGACGGGGCAAGGGGAATCGGGTCAGCGGCTCACCGCGGAGCTGCAGGGATGGTTAGCGGGCTCGGGGACGTCCTGTCAGCGGTGAACCGACGTCGGTGGTGGCCGGCTCCCGAGGTGGAAGACGATGGCGATGACAACGCTATAGCGCGTCCCGACTGTCTTAGCTCTGTCGAGATGATGAGGAAGATGACGCGGAGCTCGTGGGCATAGCAGAGGGGCGAGGGGGTAGCTGCGGCCGTGGTGGTTCTCGTCGGCGGTCTCGGGTGCATATGGACGGTCACGGGAGAGAGAGTCAGAGAGGGGATGGGGACGAGCAAGCGGTCGAGGGAGGCACAGGAGAGTGCGTGGCGTCGTTAGCCAGCTCCATGCAGTCGGCGGCAGGAAGGAGGTGGTGCAGCGCGTGCGTGCGCGCGATGACCACGCGCATGTCCTTCTGTCCAGGGAGGAAGACGACAGGGAGGCTGCGGTGGTGGGTTGGGCCTGGAAAAAGAGCTGGGCTGGCTCTGTTGCAGGTAAGCGCCAGGTAAGTCTTTTTCTCCTCTGTCTTTTATTCATTTGTTTTTTTATGTTTTCTATTTCTGCTACTGTTTTTGAATTTGGTTTGCTAACCAAATTATTTTTGCAGCTTCAGGAAATTAGTGTGGATGCTAGATGCATTATTACAGGGCCCCACACATAATTCCAGAATGATCAGAGCAATAAATAATATGCATAGCATTTAGTTGCTCCAATTCAAATACTTAATGAATTCATTCAAAAATCCAGATATGTCCTAAAAATATGTGCATCATTTTTGGCAGAGGTATCCACCTTAACCAAAAATCATGAACTTTTCTCAAGGCATTTTGGATTCTTTGAAAATCATTTTAAGTTGAGCGTATTTGATTTAATTTGGTGCTAGGGTTTGTTCATCCCCAATTCAGATTTAAATGAAATTTAGACATGATGCAGCAAACAAGCTAGTCCAAGTGCATAGCAAGGCTAGGGACGTGACAACTCACGCCCACTAAACAAGAATCTCGTCCCGAGATTCAAGACGTGAGGTAAAAAGACAGAGGGGCACAAAACTATCACAATCTTCATGATCCATCTCCCCTTATCAAAGATGTTGATTCATTGCTTCATATTGATCTTGACGTCTTTGCTTTTGAGATCTTCATCCAACACGATGACGATAGAAGGAAACTCTACAGGAAACAATCTCCCCGAAGATCGAGCACTCAAGATCAACTCATGGAGTGAGACGTTAGAACATCTCTTGAGATGAGACATGAAACACAGATCAGGAGTGATGGAAAGAGGTAGATGACAAGGTTCAAGTTGGTGGGCAACAATTCCACACTTAAGTAGGATGGTGAACGGTTTCAAAGTAGCGGGGAGTCAATTGCCATGACTCCATAATGGGGCACCTTAGGGAAGGTGACTCCTAGCATTATTCCCTTCAGTGGCAAAAAGAATTAATTTTGATACATAGATCATTGGAACTCTCCACACCAGCCTGAGGCAATTCATAATTGATAGTTTGAAGAAATGGCATACTCAGTTTGGGAACGGGACTATAAGTGAAATCCTCATGGGGAGTGGATGATATCTTGACTCAGCAGAATGACCACTACATTAACTTACTGGAATTACAGAGGAACTAAGAACAAAATCTTTGAGATGCCCCAACCGTCATAACTACCTGAGATTCAGATCTGGTTGGTGGCAGGATATTCCTGACTCAACATGTTTGAAAAGGAAAGTTTGCAACACAAATAGACGAGATAATGTTGCGAGATTCTCGGGAGATGAACTATGGTAGTAAGCTCCAAAACATGAGCGGGTTCTGCTACACACTGCGGAACACGTTGTCCTGCATAAGCATGACCACGTAGTAGTCTTATAATGAAACACTACCGAGTTCTGGTTGGGAACCATCATTGCGGAGAGAGAAGCCCATGCATAAGTCATATGATTATCTCTTATGAAGGAACTTCTTCTCCTTGAACAAATCAATCAGTGGCTTGGTGTGCTAGGGATCACATATGGAATGGAGATGATCAGTCTATCAGACCATAGAATGCTTCACACATGCATGACTGACTTGGGATGATTCCAAAGGAAGCAAAATACAAGCTTTCTCAAATTCACAGCGGCAACTTGCTTCAAATGCACATGAACTAGAGGAAGTCACTTCTTTCATCCGACATATGCTTCATGAATGGGACATGAAGATAATGCTTATAAAAGTTTCCAACACTAACACAGATGTCCAACATGAATCATGGATAAGATGAAAATATTGCTGATGGGCTCAACAACAGATCATCCAAATTTCCATGAAGATGGAATTCCACAACTATGTGAACAAAGCGATAGCATTGGTCAGACCCAAAAGATATAATGGTGTATGCTCGAGGAATATACAACAAGTAAGACAACATTACGAACACCATTGGTCCTGATTTGGTTTGACGATAGCCCATGCGCAAACCAAAGATTGGATAAGTTAATAGCACCGACAATTGATCGCGAGGATCAATCGATGGAGATATCATATTTCTTCAACAAACACACATACACAAGGATATCCCTTTGGAGATGAACTAAGTGGGACAAGCTTTCATCTTCCAACTTTCCAAGTTATTGTTTAGCTTAACCAACTAGCTCAGGGTATCCAACACAACTTCTTGGAGAAGGGGTGGTTTAGGGGGAAAAAACTTGATCGCGAACTCAACATAACGGTCATGGGACAACCAGGTGATACTTCCGAGAGGATATTCAGAAAATCACGAACCACCGATATGTTATTAAGCTCGGGAATAGTCCTGCTTTTCAGGGCAAGACGATATGATCAAATAAGCGAGGGATTGGCACAATCCTAACTCATTGATCGAAGAGTGCACCAGGAAATATGGACTAGGTACCACGATCAACCTTAGGATGATGATTGAATAACCAACACGCTAAGAATGAAATTATTGTCCATTAGCTACCAAGCAATGGAGTTGCTGGAGTATTGATTTCACGCATCATAGTTCACTTGTCGGCATTCTGGTTACAATAACGCGGAACCGAGGAATGAAACAATAATGGCGAGAAGTATCACTGCGTCAAGAATTCATAAGATATGGTTCAATTCTCATGACAATCCTGACATAAAGGGGGGGGGGTAATACTCCAGGGTAGAATAGAGCAAAAGCTGTATTGGCATTTGATCTGCAGAGCACAACTACTTTGACCCAATCCTGGATATGGATGAGGTACTAGAGTTTGTTTCTCCTAGTCATTCCGGAATAGAATGGCTTGACGGACCACAAGAATAATAGGCATCGATGAACGAATGTACGCATACTCTTGACTATCAATTGATAGATGAAGGTCGGAATATAACTGATGGGGGACAACTCAGAGAACATATGATTGTCTGAGTTGTGGATGCATATATAAGTATGTTGAATAAGTCCAACATATTTCTTCCGGATAACCCATGCAGAAAGGAAGGACTGGCAGAATCACAATTTTTCAATGGAGAACTCATCAAGAGCACTCTTGTTGTGATCATTGGTTCAAAGATCTTCTGCCATAATGGTCCATGGTATTGGAAGAATGATATACCACGGACCTCAAAGACTATCACAAAGGTTACTAATATCCTAAAGGAACTAGCAAACACTATCAACATGAAGTAAGGTGAATCTGGGTGCAAGAACCCAGGAATAGAATGCCTACTAACTAATAACATCATGGGATGCTTCGAGGATGATGACCAGAATCATCACACTTGAGGTACAAAGCATTGCTAGATTACTAGGTGATTCCCTAAAACACCTAGGGTCATAATAATAGCTCCAACATATATGCCGAGGCAACAGAGTACCTCAACTGACCGATTAGTGTGGTTAAACTGGCCCAAAGAAACATCGGGTATGGAAAGAAGGGATTTGCAAATGCATCCGACTGTTTAGAAACCTGGGATGATTCGGACAGCATAAAGACTGTAAATGCTCAGAAAAAGATTTGAGACGTTCACAAGGATTTGCATAGTCACTTAACAACATCATATCAAGGTTCTGGTTCAACTGACAACATACTAAAAGTAGTAGAAACTGAACTAAGGCCTGGAACCAACAATCCTAAGATTCTACGGATTAGTAACACGTGATCCTGATAGAAAGATGAGAAGCCTAGTTCTTAATCCCCGTAGAAGAGAAGAGGTTGACTCAGATCAGAAGGGCATAAGGTAAAGGAGTAAAAAGAGCCTTACGTCCCTTCCCACAATCAATTTCCTCACATATAACTAAAGCATTTCTAGACTCAACTTCGACCAGTTTGGCTTGGTAATCCTACAGGCAGTCTGGCTCTGATACCAAAGCTGTCAGGACCCCGATCCTAAGTCACACCGATCTAGCATGTAACACCTCATATCACTTTGCGGCCTCACGCACGGTATTCCCACGGGTGTCGCCTTACCTGGCCCGGGACCGTTTGCGCCTTTTGTCTCACGTATATGATAGTGTCGCTAGCATCCATATGACAGAGAACCCGGGCCGACATGACTAGCAGTGAACCCAAAGTGGCACTTACTTACGGGGACAAGCATACATGAAACAACATCGAGCATGCCGGTCACCAGCGTGTGAATCCGGGCTGTAGCAACTGGGCTAACAGGACTCTGGGAACCCGGTCAGTAGCGAGCTAGCGAGACTCGGATGTCACCGCGTGACATTTCCCCGAAGGGACAGACACAGGAACGATGTGTATCACATGCCTGCCAGTCTGGGTGTTCCGGAACAGTAGTGCTAGGCTAGCAGGACTCCGGTAAACCGAGGTGTAGTGGACTACCAAGGCTCAGTGGAAGCACCAGACTACATTTCCCCATAAGAGAGGCTACCAAGGATAAACAACTAGATTGTCGGATCCCACACATACCAAGCATTTATCATACACACAATATGCTTAATATGTGCAAATACAACATGGCATCACAACAAGACTCTACGACTCAGAGTATTTATTCATTAGGCTCCGAGGAGCCAAGTATTACAAACATGGGTCTCATGACCCAACATACAGAGCTTACAAGCAACAAGCACATGCGGAACCTAACTTGTCTGAGTACAGACAACTACAAATGAAGAAGGCTGAGAAGCCTGACCATCTACAAGACCCTCCCAAGGGTACAAGATCGTAGCTGAGGTAACAAGCCAAACGTCGAAGTCCACGCGGAACTACTAGTGAGACTGAAGTCTCTCTGCAAAAACATAAATTAAGCAAACATGAGTACAAATGTACCCAACAAGACTTACATCAGAACTAACTACATATGCATCAGTATCAACAAAGGGGTGGTGGGGTTTAACTGCAGCAAGCCAGCTTTGACTTAGTGGCTATCTTGTACTACGGCTGCAAGTAATTCTTTTGAGGTGGTGCACACGATTCCACATATTCACCATATCAATACACCACTATGGATCCGCTCCCGTCTCCCTACGAGAACGCCATCCGTAGCACTCACGCTTATCTTGCGCATTTTAGAGTATCCACTTTCACTTGTCTATGAACTGTACAGGCAACCCAGAAGTCCTTTACCGCGGACACGACTATTCGAATAGATGATGTTATCCCTGCAGGGGTGTACTTCTTCACACACGCTCTCACCACTTACCACCATGTACACGTCGTGTATCTCGGCAACCTTCAAGCAGTAACCTGGCGAGGGAGTCGGCCACGACCTGACTAACCACACAAGTCTCTAGTCCATGTTTCTCGCCTATTTTGGTTCCATCCGCAAGGAGATCCGCCCGGGGTGTCGCTCACGGCCCCAAACGATGTGAGCAGGGTTCCCAAGCCCACCATCCGGGTGCCACTTGGTACACCATGCCACTGTGCCTAGTCTGTCCCAAGCCCACTGCATCGGTGCCACTTGGTAGACTACTAACACTACCTACAAACACGAGAAACTAGTTGCAACTCCGGACAGAGATCGGGTTGATTAATAAGTCGAGAGGGGCACTTAAGCATTCCAATGTGTGGTAGTAACTGCTCATGGATCACAAACACGTAACTGGGTTCCTCGAGGACGGCTGCAATGAGACAACCCACCATGTACTCCTACATGGCCTCTCACCGCTACCTTTACCAAATCATGTTCACACACTTAGCTCTCAACAGTAGGACATTTTCATCACATTCCAATTCATCCCCGAGGAAATAGACCTGACTCAACTCTAAGCAGTAGCAGGCATGACAAAAAAGCATGAATGAGTAGGTACATCAGGGCTCAAACAACTCCTACTCATGCTAGTGGGTTTCATCTATTTACTGCGGCAATGACAAGTCATGCAGAGGAAAAGGGGTTCAACTACCGCAGCATGTAACAGTTGAATCGCTGTTGTCCTAATGCAGTAAAAGAGAGCAGGAGCGAGAGAGTGGGATTGTATCGAAATGAAAAAGGGGGTTTTGCTTGCCTGGCACTTCTGAAGATAGTATAGTTCTTCATCGGTGTCATCGAACTCATCATAGAAACTACGCTCGATGAGAGGGATAAATACCGCAAATAAGGAAGAACACAATCAATGCAATGCAACAATTATGATGCATGATAATGACATGGCAAAATGAGTGTGTTGGGCTAATGCAACTACAACCAGATGGGTTTGAGCCATTTTGAACCAAAGATTCAACCCCAAACTCATCTTATGAATTTAAATCATGCTTTATCATGTTTTGATATAAACAGCAGGGTTAAGTTGCTTTAAGATGCATGAAACTAGTACAGATGGAAAGATTGGATTTTTCTGATAATTTTTCATAGATAATTTATTTCATTTGGAGTTACAGATTATTTTCTATGATTTTTAGAAGTTTTAGCTATTTCCTGAAATATATAAATCGTTTAGATTTATTTCAAATCTAGAAAAGTGATTACTGCGTTAGCATTATGTCATAGTGACATCACCAGGTCAACTGACCGGGTCCAGGTCAAACCTGACGTGCGGGTCCTACCTGACATTGGAACAGCGGCTAAATAGTGATTAACTAATCCTAACAAGACTAGTTAACAGGCGCTAGGGCCCACTATCAGTGGTCTAGTGTTAAACCAACGAGGTAATTAGCCTAAGCTAATCACCGCCTTGTTGGCAGTCACCGGAGTTAGGCCAGCGACGACCAAACCGACGGCGGAGCGTGTCAGAAGATCGCTATGGGGCTCCGTTTTGAGCGCGGTTTGCTGCTACGCCTTGCTGGAGCTCTCGCGCTTCTACTGGTGGCAACGGTAGCAGCTGGGACGGCCTAGGTTGACGGCGGCGATGACTTGTGCAGCACCCGGAGATCGGGCGTCGGCGAAAACGACGCTGCAGCGCACGACAGGAGCAACGGGTGAGTGTGCTAGGCTCCTGACGGCGTTCTGAGGATGTTGCAATGCTCGGTTGCGGTCATAGCTAGCTCTGGCCGCGGCGGCGATGAGGCCTGACGGCGGCGAGCTTCAGAGCTCATGGGGACGATAGCTATAGGATGCTAGGGATGATGGGGCAAGGGGAATCGGGTCAGCGGCTCACCCCGGAGCTGCAGGGATGGTTAGCGGGCTCGGGGACGTCCTGTCGGCGGCGAATCGATGTCGGTGGTGACCGGCTCCCGAGGTGGAAGACGATGGCGATGACGATGCTACAACGCGTCCCGGCTGTCTTGGCTCGATGGAGATGACGAGGAAGACGACGCGGAGCTCGTGGGCACAGCAGAGGGGCGAGGGGGTAGCTGTGGCCGTGGTGGTTCTCGTCGGCGGTCTCGGGTGCATACGGACGGTCACGGGAGAGAGAGTCGGAGAGGGGATGGGGACGAGCAAGCGGTCGAGGGAGGCGCGGGAGAGTGCATGGCATCCTTAGCCAGCTCCAGGCAGTCGACAGCAAGCAGGAGGTGGCACAGCGTGTGCGTGCGCACGGCGACCACGTGCATGTCCTTCTGTCCAGGGAGGAAGACGACAGGGAGGCTGCGGTGGTGGGTTGGGCCAGGAAAAAGAGCTGGACCAGCGCTGCTGCAGGTAAGCGCCAGGTAAGTCTTTCTCTCCTTTGTCTTTTATTCATTTGTTTTCTGTTTTCTATTTCTGCTACTGTTTTTGAATTTGGTTTGCTAACCAAATTATTTTTGCAGCTTCTGGAAATTAGTGTGGATGCTAGATGCATTATTACAGGGCCCCACACATAATTCCAGAATTATCAGAGCAATAAATAATATGCACAGCATTTAGTAGCTCCAATTCAAATACTTAATGAATTCATTCAAAAATCCAGATATGTCCTAAAAACATGTGCATCATTTTTGGCAGAGGTATTCACCTTAACCAAAAATCATGAACTTTTCTCAAGGCATTTTGGATTCTTTGAAAATCATTTTAAGTTGAGCCTATTTGATTTAATTTGGTGCTAGGGTTTGTTCATCCCCAATTCAGATTTAAATGAAATTTAGACATGTTGCAGTAATGAAGCTAGTCCAAGTGCATAGCAAGGCTAGGGACGTGACAGCTCTAGTGTATATGTTCTATATGTCGTGCAGTGTGGTGCTCACTTACTAACAATTTTGTTAATTAGTTGTCGTCTTCAGTTAACTGTTTGGTTCTTCAGGCTGCAATTTTGTATTGTCTTCCATGTGAGAAATAAATCGAACTTATCTTTACAAAATTGTGGGTGCATTCTGTTATTGTATACCATGTGAGGAATAAATTAAATTTGGCTGTAGTAAATACATGAGAAACAAATACAATTGCTACAATTGGTTGTAGTTAACTGTTTAGTTAATTGTCTGATCTTCTATTAGGAGTATGTTATATTGTGCAATGTGGTGCTCAGTTAATGTTTGGTTCATTTGTTGTGGTGTTTAATTAACTGCTTGCTTCAATTCTGCAATGCGATGTCCAATTGTCGTGGGTAGAATTTTGTATTGTTGTGCATGTGAGGAATAAATCGAATTTGGCTGCACTTAATACATGAGAAACATATACAAGTGCTATATTTCCTAGTTCTTAATCATGTTTGGTTTGGATAAATGGGTTTTCCGTGTGGCTTGAATTAATCTGATGAATCTGCAATGTGATTAGTTTTCATCAACATATTTTACTGATAGCATGCGAACCCTTACTTAACCTGATGACTAACTACCTTATATGTGTTGCAGGGAAACAATGGGAAGCACTGAGGTTTACAATCGAGGTTAGCACGTGCATGGTCCGTTGTCTAATAGCACATTATTTTGCAATTGCACGAACCATTCTAATATTTAGGTTTTTAACAATTTTGTCTTGCACATGTAGGTCCTGCTGTTAGAGGTTTTGACCCACTCTTCGACCCTTTTTGCATATGGGGAAATGAGTTGTCCATGAATATCAATCAAATCAAGAAACTAAGAAAGATTGTTAGGATAAAGAAATTAGCGACAAGAAACAACAAGATCTTTGTTTGCACAATGAAGAAGACATCAGTTCACTACAAGATGGTACTAACTATTATACCTTGCCTTTTTTTTATTCTGTTGTCCCATTTCCAATATAGAGAAGATATTTATGCAGATCCTTGTTTTCAGGCCTTTCCAAAGCAGTTCACTAATGATTATCTCTCAAACCACCTCTATGGTCAGGAGGCGAAGAAGGTTATCATACAACATGCACGGTTCAATATTGAAGTGTTCCTGAAGAGGACGAAGGAGGGACAGTCAATCATCCACCGGCACTGGCCTAAAGTTGCAAAGACCTTCGACATGAATGAAGGCCCAATATTCGCCTTCCGCTTCAGCAGTTTTCCAGATGAGATGCATCTGTCTATATACCGTCTATGATGCTAATTTTGAAAGGTTCTACATGTTGCATGTGGAACTTGTCAAAAGTGCGGTTGTGTAATGGGGTAGCTGAGTGCTGAAGTTATATCATGTTGTACTCTGGTGTATTTCAATTATGAAATTCTGCTTCCTTAATATGGAAATGAAATATATTGTGTGCTTAATATGAAATGTCAATTAGATTAATAAATGGATTATGAATAATCGGATAATTAGCCTGCTAATGATGAATTTGCCTGCTAATTGGGTTTTGCTATTGCAAACGGTTGTTGAGAAAATACCATGGGCGATGACCTCAGACAACGCACACAGTTTCTAGGAATAAACCGTGTTGGATCAATGAACAATCACACACGACTTTCTCTTGAAAACTGTTTGTAGGCCACCTTGCGCAAACGTTACCACATAAAAACTATGTGTGATGGACAGCCTTTGCCACACAGTTTCTTCTACGGACCGTGTGTGATACATTCAATAACGCAAATGATTTAACACGAAAAATTGTTTGTGATGTACCTGTGAACGGAAACGTTTTCCTTGGAGCAACTATGTGGGATGTGCATACAAACGGAAACGTTTAGCGGGGACTGACTGTGTGGGATGTACTTGCGACCGGAAACAATCTCGCCATATAATTGTATTTTTTAGATGTACTGTACGTATTTCCATATTTGAGCGCTCGCCGGTCGCACACGACCTCATTTTGCCGAACGTATGTGCCAGGAGGGCATATCCCCGATGGTTTCAGAGGACGTGTGGGAAGGACCCCCCTATCGCCCACACTCACTTAGCGACGGTTCCAAATGTCATTGCGGAAAGGGGTTAAAAACCGTTTGTTTAGGACCGACGCACACCAGTGGCAGGTCACACCCGGCAATGGAGTCCACAATCTGGTCGATGCATGGCAGAGGGAAAGGATCCTTTGGACAGGCTTTATTGATATCTGTGTAGTCAATACACAGCCTCCATTTCCCATTTGCCTTACACACCACCATTGGATTGTCCAACCACGTGGGGTGGAGCACTCCTCTAACCAGGCCCGCCGCCTCCAACTTCCTGATCTCCTCGATGATGAACTCTTGTCGCTCCAAAGCTTGCATCCTGACCTTCTGCTTGACGGGCCGCGCATGAGGACAGACAGCAAGATGGTGCTCAATCACCTCCCTGGGAACACCAAGGATGTCGGATGCTTGCCATGCAAACACATCGACATTCGCCCGCAGGAAGGCGACGAGCACGCTTTCCTATTTGCTGTCGAGGGTGGAGCTTATAGTGAAAGCCCCGCCCGTGTTGTCCTCCTTGACGGACACCTTCTTAGTTTCCGGTGGTGCAGCCTTGGACTTCTTGCTCTTGTCGGTGGATCTCTCTGGCATGACCTCAATGGGAGCGCAACACTAAAAAGAGGCGCGCTTTCCGGAGTGGGTGCAAGAGGTCTTGCCGGAAGAGGTCTCGCCGGAAGGGGTCTTGCCGGCCTTCTTCCTTCTCGGGGCTTCAACGGCAGGAGCAAGTGCCTTGGCGGCAGTTGCTGCAACTGCCTCTTGGTAGAGTTGGTCGGCGCAAATGAGGGCGTCTTTCTTGTCAGAGGGGACGGTGATGATGGTCAGCGGCCCCGGCATCTTCAATGTGTTGTAGGCATAGTGTGACGCCGCCATGAACTTGGTCAGCGCTGGGTGGCCAAGGATCCCGTTGTATGGCAAGGGGATCTCTGCGACATCAAAAATGATCTTCTCCGTCCTATAGTTCAGCTCGCCCCCAAACATAACGGGCAGCGTGATTTTACCTTTTGGCTGGCTCCTTCCCGGGTTGACCCCTTGAAACGCGTCTGCCTCCTCGAGATCTCCATCAGGAATCTACAACCTCTTGATCACATCGGGCAAGATCAAATTCAGACCGGCCCCACCGTCAACCAGCACTTTTGTCACCTTGAGGTTGCGTATTATCGGTGAAACCAACAACGGCAAACACCCGACTGCAGTAATGCGATCAGGGTGATCCTCGGTGTCAAAAATGATGGGCATGCGGGACCACTTCAGTGGCCTCTGGGCATCGAACGATGGCTCCGCCGCAGTGACCTCACGCGCCCACTACTTCAGTTGGCGGTGTGAGGTGTGCAACAAGGCGCCACCGTCGATGCACATGGCCTCTGTAGCTTTCTGGAACTCGTGCTCGCCAGACTCGTCGTCCTCATCATGATCATCATCTTCCTCCTTCTTATCGCGGCCCCGAGCGGGCCTCTCTTGTTGATTATCTCTGTCGCGGTGACCTCCTTGGCCGCCATGCTTCTTGCCGGACCCCTCAGCAACATCCCGACCCTTCTCCTTGTCCAGCCTTTCATATTCAACTTTCTGCTTTTCTGCAAGCAGCTCAACCTGTCGGCAGTTCTGGAGGTCATGGCCCTTGGTGTGGTGGATCTTGCAGTACTTCTTGTCGGAGCCTCCTAGCTTGTCTGCGGCCGCCAAGGCCCGGCAGGCGGTGGACCCGGCAACCTCCTTGTCGGGATCGTCAACCTTGGCCTTCTTGGCGGTGCCGGGGTCGCCGGATCCCTCGACGGCAAGCACAGTCTTGCCCTTACGCTTCCTGTTGCGGCGCTGGCCCTTCTTTGTCGGGGAGGCAGTGTCTTCGTCAGTGGAGTCGATTTCCGCGCCGGCATCCTCACTGGTGTACTTACTTCCTTCCTCAGCCCGAGCACATCTATCAACCAGAACATAAAGTTTGGCGACATCCTTGACCTTGTTCATCGCCAGCTCTTCACGCATCTCGTGGTTGCGTATGTTCTGATGGAACGCACTGATGACAGCGGCTGGACGAACATCTGGGATGGTGTACTGCACACGGCTGAATCTTTGTATGTACTTACGTAGGGACTCGCCATCCTTCTGGGGGATGACATGCAAGTCACTTACCTGGCCAGGAGCTTGGTGGCCTCCGGTGAAGGCGCCAACAAACTCGTGGCACAGATCCGACCAGGAAGAGATGGAATCCACGGGTAGGTGCATCAACCACGACATGACGTTGGTCTTAAGCGCCAACGGAAAGTAGTTGGCGAGCACCTTGTCATCGCAAGCCCCGGTGGCTTGCATCATGATGGTGTAGATGCTGAGGAACTCCGACGGGTGAGTCTTGCCATTGTACTTTTCCCCAACATCAGGCTTAACATGCGGTGGGAGGGCCACTGGAACTGCCGCAGCTCTCGAGTAAAGGCTGGACAACCCACCTCATAAGGCAGGTCGCCGGGGGCCCCCGGTGCTGGGTGGTCCATAGTAGGCCCCGCACGCCGATCCGACTGATGGTGCGTCTCCCGCCGTCGCTCGATGGTGGTTCAAGCGTCTTCCCGAGCTCGCTCCCGAAGGACTTGGCGTTGGTCGCGGCGGGCTCACGGGTCGGACGACGCCGTAGAAACATTGTCGCGGGCGTCGGCCCAGTGAGCCAATGGCTGCTGTCGCGGCCGCGGGGGAGGAGAGTGCACCATGGTTGCAGCATCCCCGGTCCTCCCAGCACCGACACACGTCGGCTCGACAGAACGCCGGCATGAGGGTCCCGCTGGGAGTGGCTCATCTTTGTTGGTGAAGCTAACGAGGCTTCAAATGGTGGCTCTCCACTCGTCGAGCTTCTCCGCGGCGGGCGGGAAATCGAGGAGCAATTGTACGCGCGTCAACGCTTCTACTGGCGTGGGTGGCGGTGAAAGCTGCGTGGACCGTGACGCGCTTCGACTTCTAACCACATTAGAAGAAGCTCTATCACGGTCTCGCGGTTGCGCGCCGCTTCCGCCAGTGTCCCGGTGCGCACGCTGGCCCGATGCGTCCTGAGAGTGACGCAAAGGGTTCTTCCTGCGGTGGTGCCCGGGGGCACCGACGTCACGGTGTTGCTCATCGCACGCGCCCTGGGAAGGTCACGACACGGGTGAGGGATTCCTGGATTAGGGGGTCCTCGGATAGCCGGACTATATACTTTGGCCGGACTGTTGGACTATGAAGATACAAGATTGAAGACTTCGTCCCGTGTCCGGATGGGACTCTCCTTTGCGTGGAAGGCAAGCTTGGCAATTCGGATATGTAGATGTCATCCCTTGTAACCAACTCTGTGTAACCCTAGCCCCCTCCGGTGTCTATATAAACCGGAGGGTTTAGTCCGTAGGACAAGAACAATCATAATCATAGGCTAGCTTGTAGGGTTTAGCCTCTATGATCTCGTGGTAGATCAACTCTTGTAATACTCATATCACCAAGATCAATCAAGCAGGAAGTAGGGTGTTACCTCCATCGAGAGGGACCAAACCTGGGTAAACATCGTGTCCCCTACCTCCTGTTATCATCCGCCTTAGACGCACAGTTCGGGACCCCCTACCCGAGATCCGCCGGTTTTGACACCGACATTGGTGCTTTCATTGAGAGTTCGACTGTGCCGTCACGATAAGGCTTGATGGCTCGTCTTGTTGTCAAGGACAACATTATCTCTTGGGGGAGCCCTGGATGTAGGCCAAACTCTCCAACTAGGCGGCTTCGTCATGATCGCCCGTTCGGCCGTCGCGCCGACGATGACTTCTCGGGTCATCAAAAACAGCCTCCACGTCGGTTCGGGATTCGCCTAGCAGATGGATCCAATGGAGCTCTCTTCCTTGAACGAGCTCTTGGATCGCATCGCCGCCCTGGGAGTCGCTACGGACTATGATCAGATCGGGCTTAAACCCGACCAAAGGGAGATTAACTCTCCGGCGGTCACCCATCAGATAGCGGTGGTGGAGGAGCAATGTAGCGATTCTTCCTCTATTTTGAGGACAAACTATGTCCGGATTCCCGAGCTCTCCGAGCCGGATACCCGTCCACGGGAGGACATTGCCCAAGCTTCGAACCTAGAATTAGACAGCGGGCCAGAACTATTGGGCAACATCCCGGAGCCCGAACTACTAAGCTCGGAAACTCCTCCGCCCCTGGGTCTCAGATCAGGTCAGGGTTTGGACCTAAATCTACCCACCCACCAAGACATAAGTGATCTTTCCCACATACGACAAGAGCCCCAAGAGACAGTACATCTCTATTGGGCCAGATTCCTCCTTGTAATGAGCAAGGTCAAGGACCGTCCCGAGGAAGACGCAATTTCATTCTTTTGCAAAAATTGCACGGACAAAGGAATCCTCAACGCCATAAGTCGCCGTGACATAGCACACTTCGCTCACTTGGCGGCCATAGTACAGAAGTACTGTGCAATGGAAAGCGCCTGGAAAACCCAAACAAAATTCTAGGATCCTCCGGCTCTCACTAAACCCCCCGTCCGAACTAAAAGGGCGTACTCACCCGATCTAATTACAAAGAAACCAAAGCCCACTACAGGGCGTGGAACTGTATTCGAGGGATGGCTCAATGGGCCATGCAAAATTCACAGTACACCGGATACCATGCCAACACACAGCCTTAGAGCATGTTGGATACTCCGGCAGGTGGCCAAGAGCGCCGAGGATCTCCTCATAAACAATACCACAGAGCACCATCCCGTGGAAAATAACAATACATTATTGACAGTCTTCGAGACCTTCACCTCAAATAATAGGATTCATTAGAGAAATAAAACATCCGGACTGGCTAGCAAACCTGGTGATGGTACCAAAGAAGGACAAATCCTGGCGCCTATGTGTCGATTTCAAGGACCTTAACAAGGCTTGCCCCAAGGATCCCTCCCCCCTCCCCTGCATCGATCAAATTATCAACGCTACCGCAGGACTCGACTCATTGTGCTTCCTCGACGCATACTCCGGATACCATCAAATTAAGATGGCGGAGTCCGATCAAGCCGCAACGGCATTTATCACTCCATACGGCCCCTTCTGTTTTAACACCATGCCCTTTGGGCTCAAAAACGCCGGTGCAACCTATCAACGCATGATTAAGACATGCTTGGAAACACAAATCGGCAAAACATTGGAGGCATACGTAGACAATGTGGTCATCAAAACCAGACACGTTGAATCTTTAATAGACGACTTGAGGCTAACGTTTGACAATCTCCAAACATATGACATCAAGCTCAATCCGGAAAAATGCGTTTTCAGCGTGCCCGCCGGAAAACTCTTGGGCTTCATCATTTCCAATAGAGGAATTGAAGCAAATTCGGGTAAAATCCGAGCTCTGTCATAGTTGGCTATCCCAACAGACCTCAAGAAAATCCAGAAATTAACTAGATGCGTGGCTGCCTTAAGCCGATTTATCTCCCGATTGGGAGAAAAGGCACTACCTCTTTATCGCCTCCTTTGACGCACCGAACACTTCGAGTGGACAGATGCGCCCACGGCCGGATTGGAAGAAATAAAAGCCGTCTTGGCCAGCAACCCAATCTTGGACGCGCCAAATATCGGTGAACCAATGCTGTTATATATAGCGGCAACACACCAAGTTGTAAGCGCAGTGCTCGTTGTCGAACGAGAGACGGACGGACATAAGTTCCCGCTTCAAAAGCCGGTATACTACGTATCCACTGTCCTCACTCCATGCAAATCACGGTACCCACATTATCAAAAGATAGCATACGCGGTCTTCATGGCATCCTGAAAACTACGACACTACTTTCAGGAGTGTTCAATTACGGTGGCCTCTGAACTACCACTCAACGACATAATAAATAACCGCGATGCCACGGACGGATTGCTAAATGGGCTATTGAGCTCCTCCGCTCGACATAACATACAAACCACGGTGAGCCATTAAGTCACAAGGCATCGCTGATTTCGCCGAATGGACAGTTTAACTCCCTAAAGAGTACGACGCGTACTCCAATTGGATCATGCACTTTGACGGCTCTAAAATGCTTTGGCTGGTGCAAGGGCTGCGTCGTCTGACATCCCCGCCAGAGATACACCCAATACGTACTCCAAATATTATACAGACTCCAACAATGCAGCAGAATATGAGGCCCTGTTGCATGGTCTCCGGATGGCAGTCTCCATGGGCATTCAACACCTAGAGGTACGTGGGGATTCAAACCTTGCAATATCTCAAATAAATGGAGACTTTGACGCCAAGGACCCAAAAATGGCGGCTTATCGCAACGCCGTCCTCAAAATGTCAGCTCGGTTCGAGGGGCTCGAATTCCACCATGTGGTCCGAGAAAACAATCAAGCGGCGGATATCCTCGCCCGCATTGGCGCTAAGCGCGAACCTGTCCCACCTAATATCTTCTTGGAAAGGCTGTTTCAGCCATCCGTGGCGCGGGAAGGGGAGACTGGCAACAACAGTCCGGATCAGGCCACAACGCCAGATACCGAACACTGACGTAATCGGCGGCTCTGCCACCGAAATAACACCTTCGGCCCACGTGATTATGGATGTCATCGCCTGCGGGATGTAACCCTTCTTGGCTTACCTAACTAGGCAAGAACTCCCTGAGGACCCAAACGAGGCACGTTGCATTGTGCGGCGGTCTAAATCCTACAAGGTCCACAAGGGAGAGCTTTATAAGAAAAGCACTACCGGAGTACTTCAAAGGTGCATCTTCGAAGAGGAATGACGGAAACTTTTGGCAGAAATTCATGCTGGACTCGGCGGCTACCACGCCGCAGCTTGGGCCCTTGTAAGCAAGGCCTTCTGTACTGGTTTTTACTGGCCGATGGCACGAGCAGATGCACAGGACCTCGTCCAACGTTGCGTCGGTTGTCAGCTCTTTGCAAACCAAAGCCATCTACCACCTACCGCTCTCCGAACAATCCCCATTACTTGGCCCTTTGCGGTCTGGGGGCTTGATATGGTCGGACCCCTTAAAGGCGGAAGCCATAAAAAAAGTACCTATTGGTCATGGTGGATAAATTCACCAAATGGATAGAAGCCAAACCAGTTAAAACGGCCGAGTCCGGACCAGTGATAGACTTCATATCCGGGGTTGTACACCGTTACGGTGTCCCCCACAGCATCATCACCGATAACGGCTCAAACTTTACAGCCGACGAGGTAAAAACTTGGTGCGGCAACATGGGCATTAAGCTCGATTATGCCTCCATCTATCACCCCCAAACAAACGGTCAAGTCGAGCGAGCAAATGGTCTTATTATGAGCGGCATCAAACCCAGATTAGTGCGATCCTTGAAGGAATTAGATACGCACTGGGTCAAGGATCTCGACTCCGTACTATGGGGGCTGCGGACCACACCGAATCGCACTACCGGATACACACCGTTTTTTATGGTGTACAGCGCAGAGGCAGTACTGCCCTGCGACATCATTCATGACTCACCTCGAGTGCACATGTACGAAGAGAAAGAAGCCAAGCTTGATCGGCAGGACAGTTTGCATGCCCTGGAGGAGGAGCCTGACGTGGCAAAACATTCTCCGCATTCTATCAGCAACAGGCTCGACGGTATCAAAGCAGACAAGTACGGGCCAAAACTTATAATGTTGGCGAACTCGTTCTACGCCTACCAGAGAAGAAAAAGGACAAACTCAAGCCCAAACGGGAAGGTCCCTTCATTATTGACAAAGTTCTGACCGATGGAGCGTACCGTCTGCGGGATGCATCGGAAAATCGACTCGAGCCAAACCCATGGAACGCGGCCAGACTCCGAAGGTTCTACGCCTAGTGCCGGACTTTGTGTTCGTCTCCTTATCTCCGTCAATTATATATATATATATATATATATATATATATATACGTCATCTGTCTTTTTCTTTCTTTCTTTCTTCCCTTTTTCTTCACGGCCTTAAAAGGTTAAAATGTGTCTTTACTACACAAATCTTGACGCGCTAGGCATGCTCATTATACTTGGGGGCTTCTTATACAGAAGCTTAATAGAACTATGTTCTGGGCTTTATGCCCCCCGCACATGTGTTACTTTTCCACATGTACCTTTTCTTCGCCATTATATGCATCGATATGACTTAAGTTCTGGCCAAGCTGGGTTGCCCGGCTCTTGTCTTTATGCCCTACGTTCCCGTTAATTCGGCTAGGGCATAAGGGGAGCACCTATGAGATTGTTACTGCCGGGTCAGCCGGATGTGTACCTCAGACTGGGTGAAGCCGAAAGCTAGCGTTCTTAAGGAAATATTCGGTCGGTGAACAAAAGATGACTTTTACTTATTGAAACACATGCCCCCAGATGTTTATATCCCGCGTCTCTTTTCGCAGTTCGGACATGCAGATTAATGCATGCATACCCAGGGAAAGGAACCCTTAACGGAACTATTCTCCCTAGAAGATGTTTCTTACCCCTACGCCTGGTTTCCACGCATACCCCGGTTTTTACATAACTCAGCGAGTATTCGGATACACTCCGGACTGTCGGGTCCGGAGGTCAAAGCGAAAAGGTCCGCCTTGACAAATGATTTACAATCCGGCTAGGGACAATATATGTCACTTGAAGTACACAGCCACTTAGACTGACTAAATTCTTCTTCTATACCATCCAACAGGCTGTCTAGCCTACAATCCCGTTGGGAATACTTTGCGGCTAATTTCACCTGGTCATACACCAAACTGACGGGGATCTCTTTCCCATCAGACCCCACAGGTCTGACCTCGGCCATGTGGTTCGGGTCAGCCTTGGTATATCGAGTCTTCACCATGGCCCAGGCTTCCCTTGCACCTTGTCGGCAGGCAGATATCTTCCATAATCAGAAGCGCCGCCGCGCTCCCTTGAGCATCTCTACGAGCTCCCCCATGCTCCTAGCAGGGAGGCGGATGGCCACAAGGCCTGGGCAATGCCCTGCATCACCTGCCGAACTTGTTCGTGCAGGTTGTGAGCTCGAAGAAGATCACCCGCAGACCGGATATCTCCTCTCAAGGGACGACCCGTCGACAAAGATACCTACAGATATAACTCTGTTAGCTTTGTTTCTTCACCGAACTCTATAAAAGTTCGTTCAAGCACTTACTAAAATGCCGCGTCGAAGCCTCTTATTCTCCTTTACGAATTGACAAGCTGGGCGAACATCTTTCAATTCAACGCCCAGCCGGGTATTGGCATCTTGGAGATCATTTTTATCCCGCCTAACCTGCGTAAGCACGCGCTCTCCAGCCTCTAGCTGGCGTTGAGAACTTACTAAAATTACCTAGATATTCTCATAACTATGCTCAGTTCTGTCAATTGCTCAACAGTAATTCGTCCACCCACCGTAAAATATTTATGCTCTTGAGAGAATCCACTAGTGAAACCTATGGCCCCTGGGTCTATCTTCATCATATCAATCTTCCAACACTTATTTATTTCCTTTGCTTTTTTACTTTGCTTTTATTTTACTTTGCATCTCTATCACAAAAATACTAAAAATATTATCCTATCATATCTATCAGATCTCACTCTCGTAAGTGACCGTGAAGGGATTGACAACCCCTTATCGCGTTGGTTGCGAGGAGTTATTTGTTTTGTGTAGGTACGAGGGACTCGCGCGTAGCCTCCTACTGGATTGATACCTTGGTTCTCACAAACTGAGGGAAATACTTACGCTACTTTGCTGCATCACCCTTTCCTCTTCAAGGAAATCAACCGCAGTGCTCAAGAGGTAGTAAGAAGATTTCTGGCGCCGTTGCCGAGGAGTCTACGCAAAAGTCAACATACCAAGTACCCATCACAAATCCCTTATCTCTCGCATTACATTATTTGCCATTTGCCTCTCGTTTTCCTCTCCCCTACTTCACCCTTGCCGTTTTATTCGCCCTCTCTTTTTCGTTTGCCTCTTTTTCGCTTGCTTTTTGTTTGCTTGTGTGTTGGATTGCTTGTTTGTCACGATGGCTCAAGATAATACCAAATTGTGTGACTTTACCGATACCAACAATAATGATTTCCTTAGTGCTCCAATTGCTCCTCTTACCGATACTGAATCTTGTGAAATCAATGCTGCTTTGTTGAATCTTGTCATGAAAGATCAATTCGCCGACCTTCCTAGTGAAGATGCCGCTACTCATCTAAATAGCTTCGTTGATTTGTGTGATATGCAAAAGAAGAAAGATGTTAATAATGATATTGTTAAGTTGAAGCTATTTCCTTTTTCGCTTAGAGATCGTGCTAAAGCTTGGTTTTCATCTTTGCCTAAAAATAGTATTGATTCTTGGAACAAGTGCAAAGATGCTTTTATCTCTAAGTATTTTCCTCCCGCTAAGATCATCTCTCTTAGAAACGATGTTATGAATTTTAAGCAACTTGGTCATGAACATGTTGCACAAGCTTGGGAGAGGATGAAATTAATGATACGTAATTTCCCTACTCATGGTTTGAATTTATGGATGATTATACAAAAAAATTATGCCGGATTGAATTTTGCTTCTAGAAATCTTTTATATTCGGCTGCGGGAGGCACTTTTATGGAAATCACTTTAGGAGAAGCTAGTAAAATCCTAGATAATATTATGGTTAATTATTCTCAATGGCACACTGAAAGATCTACTAATAAAAAAGTGCATGTGATAGAAGAAATTAATGTTTTGAGTGGAAAGATGGATGAACTTATGAAACTATTTGCTAGTAAGAGTGTTTCTTCTGATCCTAATGATATGCCTTTGTCTACTTTGACTGAGAATAATAATGAATCTATGGATGTGAATTTTGTTGGTATGAATAATTTTGGTAACAACGCGTATAGACGAAACTTTAATCCTAGGCCTTATCCTAATAATTCCTCTAATAATTATGGAAATTCCTACAACAACTCTTATGGAAATTTTAATAAGATGCCCTCTGAATTTGAGACTAGTGTTAAAGAGTTTATTAATTCACAAAATAATTTCAATGCTTTGCTTGAAGAGAAATTGCTTAAAGTTGATGAATTGGTAAGGAACGTTGATAGAATTTCTCTTGATGTTCATTCTTTAAAGCTTAGATCTATTCCTCCTAAGCATGATATCAATGAGTCTCTCGAAGCCATGAGAATTTCAATTGATGAGTGCAAGGAAAGAACTGGTAGGATGCGTGCTAAGAAAGATTGCTTTATGAAAGCGTGTTCTTCAAATTTCTATTAAATCTTTGTTTTGCAATATGAATCTTGATAATGATGGGACTGAATATGATCCACCTTTACCTAGAAGGCATTCCAAAAATTTGGAGTTTTTAGATCTTGATGCTAAAATTGATAAAAGTGGGATTGAAGAAATCAAAAACCCACTATTTCAGATTTCAAGGAATTTAATTATGAAAATTTCTCTTTGATTGATTGTATTTCCTTGTTGCAATCCGTGCTAAATTCTCCTCATGCTTATAGTCAAAATAAAGCGTTTACTAAACATATCGTTGATGCCTTGATGCAATCTTATGAAGAAAAGCTTGAGTTGGAAGTTTCTATCCCTAGAAAACTTTATGATGACTGGGAACCAACTATTAAAATTAAGATTAAGGATCATGAATTTTATGCTTTATGTGATTTGGGTGCTAGTGTTTCCACTATTCCCAAAACTTTGTGCAATTTGCTAGATTTCCGTGATTTTGATGATTGCTCTCTAAACTTGTACCTTGCGGATTCCACTATTAAGAAACCTATGGGAAGAATTAATGATGTTCTTATTGTTGCAAATAGGAACTATGTGCCCGTAGATTTTACCGTTCTTGATATAGATTGCAATCCTTCATGTCCTATTATTCTTGGTAGATCTTTCCTTAGAACGATTGGTGCAATTATTGATATGAAGGAAGGGAATATTATATTCCAATTTCCATTAAAGAAAAGCATGGAACACTTCCCTAGGAAGAAAATAAAATTACCATATGAATCTATCATGAGAGCCACTTATGGATTGCCTACCAAAGATGGCAATACCTAGATCTATCTTTGTTTTTATGCCTAGCTAGGGGCATTAAACGATAGCACTTGTTGGGAGGCAACCTAATTTTATTTTTAGTTTTTTTCTTGCTTTTGCTTATGTTTAGGAATAAATCTTTGCTCTAGCCTCTGGTTAGATGTGTTTTTATGTTTTCATTAGTGTTTGTGCCAAGTTAAACCTATAGGATCTTCTTGGATGATAGTTATTCGATCTTGCTGTAATTTCCAGAAACTTTCTGTTCATGAAAACAATTGTTAAAAATCACCAACGTGATAAAATATTGATTCCAATTTCTGCTGATAAATAAACAAATTGCCTAGGTCGTCCTATTTTTTCTGATTTTTTGGAGTTCCAGAAGTTTGCGTTAGTTACAGATTACTACAGATCGTTCTGTTTTTCGTGTGTTGTTTGCTTATTTTGATGAATCTATGGCTAGTAAAATAGTTTATAAACCATAGAGAAGTTGGAACACAATAGGTTTAACACCAATATAAATAAAGAATGAGTTCATTACAGCACCTTGAAGTGGTCTTTTGTTTTCTTTCCCTAACGGAGCTCGCGAGATTTCTGTTGAGTTTTGTGTTGTGAAGTTTTCAAGTTTTGGGTGAATTTTTTTGATGGATTATGGAACAAGGAGTGGCAAGAGCCTAAGCTTGGGGATTCCCATGGCACCCCCAAGATAATCTAAGGACACCAAAAGCCAAATCTTGGGGATGCCGGAAGGCATCCCTCTTTAAATCTACTTCCATCGGTAACTTTACTTGGAGCTATATTTTTATTCACCACATGATATGTGTTTTGCTTGGAGCGTCTTGTATGATTTGAGTCTTTGTCTTTTAGTTTACCACAATCATCCTTGCTGTACACACCTTTTGAGAGAGCCATACATGATTTGGAATTTGTTAGAATACTCTATGTGCTTTGCTTATATCTTTTGAGTTATATAGTTTTGCTCTAGTACTTCACTTATATCTTTTAGAGCACGGTGGTGGATTTGTTTTATAGAAACTATTGATCTCTCATGCTTCACTTAGATTATTTTGAGAGCCTTAAATAGCATGGTAATTTTCTTAAAAAATCCTAATATGCTTGGTATTCAAGAATAGTAAAAACTTTCTTATGAGTGTGTTGAATACTATGAGAAGTTTGATGCTTGATAATTGTTTTGAGATATGAAGATGGTGATATTAGAGTCATGCTAGTTGAGTAGTTGTGAATTTGAGAAATACTTGTGTTAAAGTTTGTGATTCCCGTAGCATGCACGTATGGTGAACCGTTATGTGATGAAGTCGGAGCATGATTTATTTATTGATTGTCTTCCTTATGAGTGGCGGTTGGGATGAGCGATGGTCTTTTCCTACCAATCTATCCCCCTAGGAGTATGCGCGTAATACTTTGCTTTGATAACTTGTAGATTTTTGCAATAAGTATATGAGTTCTTTATGACTAATGTTGAGTCCATGGATTATACGCCCAGCGGTGTGTGGCTCGTCGTCTTGGACCAGGACAGTGCCGCTCCCCTGGCTCCGATCGCCAGAGTGTCGTGGACGCTCGTAGGCAGAGCCTCTGGCGCCATCCGTGGCCACCCCGTCGCCCGCCCGTGCTGGTGCGGAAGGGCCAGCCCTGGACGACCCGATGGCAGTGATCCCCTTCTTCTTGGGGGCCATGGTGATGATGAAGTTGATATGCTAACTTCCAAACCATATTTTCACAGCTTGCGTCCCCTACCTGGCACGCCAAATATGTCGGGGAAAATGACACCTATGGGATCACGGGGAATCCCTACTACGGCTGACAGGGCGCGGGGATGTGGAAAGAGCGGGTTTATGAGATTAACATGGGGGAATTTTATCCAGGTTCGGGCCGTGAGCGAAGCATAATACCCTACTCCTGCTGGTTTGTGTTTATCTGGTGTTCTTGGACTAGCTAGAAAGAGTGCGGGGTCCAAAAATTCCGAATCCCCCCTCAGTACGTCGCGGGCCTCCTTTTATAGTCAAAGGGGTCGCCATAGTGGCACACAGGAGGTGGAAAGTATGTACTGTACACAAGTCTATCCCTCGCACCATAGGACAAAATGCATTTAATGCACTGTCGACGTGCCCTCTCACTTTATCGGGGACGACAAGGAAGCTCGTCCCGTCCGTCGCTGCTTCGCCTCGCTCCGACGCATGTCCAGGCTGAGAGGCATGCAGTGCCATGCTGGCTGGCTGGCTGCTGAGTTGGTGCGGTGGCAGAGTCTTCACGAAGATCTGCATGCCACCACGCAGGTGCTTGCTGAATTGGCCTGGAAGCTGCACGTTGCCACACAGGTGTCTGCCTTGTTGGCGGGCTGACTGCTGTGTTAGAACGGCGGTGGATCCTTGGCAGGTGTGGGCCTGGCTGCAGCCCCGGAGATGTCCCCGGCAAGGGTCTTGCCGGGGTCTCGCAGGTGTCCCCGGCAAGGGTCTTGCCAGGGGTCTTGTGAGTGTCCCCGGCAAGGATCTTGCCGGGGGTTTCCGTCTTCTGGTTCTCATCTAGCTTTGTATGTTCTTGGTCTTCACAAAGATCTGCATGCCACCATGCAGGCGCCTCCCAAGCCTTGGTTCCAATGTCGTTGATGGTGTTGGAACTCTTAGGCTCAAGGTTGGCGGCCTCGCTGGTGTTGGGCAAGATGCCCCGGCAAGACTCTTGCCGGGGAAAGCCCACCTTGTCCCTTTGCTCCTCGTGCCTCTAGCTTGGTAGTGCTTTGGTCATCTTGTGTCTCCGCTTCCTCCGCCCCGCCAAGCGTGGCCGCAGGCATGGCTACAACTGCCCGCGCACAAGTAAAGGGGTACAGAAGGCCCCTACTTTTGTACACCGACAAAAAGTTTCCCTTTTTGAGATAAACGTTGTCGCACAAAACAAGCATGCTCATCTAATAATTTTCCCTCAACTAAGCTAGTTGGGTTTTCAACACGAGCACAAATGGATCGAAGATGATCCAAATAGAAAGCTTCAGTAGTATGAAAGATTTTGGGTGGTTCTTCAACCATTGGCTGAGTAGGTACAACTATTTTTTTTGGTATTTTGCGTTTCCTACCCATAACTAAAGATAGAAAACAAGAGCACAAAATAAAAAGTACTTGGTGATAAAGCAAACAAGCACGCACGAGAATATTCACCCTGCGCTATAACTCCCCGGCAATGGCGCCAGCAAATTTTATCCTATGCATCTAGTTCATCGTGATCGGAATTATATATATAATTTTTGGCCTCGTGAAGGAGAAAGTATTGCTCTAGCTGTCACATCCCTAGAAATCTTCTTGTAATTAGTGGCATTGCATCCATGCATCATTTTCAATTTCTATTAATTTTGAAATGGGGATGCTTAAACCCTAGCACCAAATGAATTCAACTAGGGTCAAAATAAAATCTTTTTCATTGAACTCAAAATGCCCTCTGAAAATGTTCAACATTTCTGGATTGAGGTGGAAGCATCTACCAAAAATGGTTTACATTTTTGCAGGACATATTTGGGCTTTGAATTAATTCAAACATATTTGAATTGGAGCTATTTAAATGCTATGTATATTTTAGATGCTCCAAAAATGTTGGAAGTTGTTATGGGTCACTGATAATCTGCATAAGACACCCTAATTATTTCCAGGATTTTATAAAATGGTTTAGTATTTTACTAAATCAAAACAAAACATAATAAATAGAAAACAAAAAGAGAGAGAGAGAAAGGAACTAACCTGGTGCCCACCTAGCTCGCCCAAAGACAAAGCCAGCCCAATCGCCCGGTGCCGATCATCCCTAACCTCTCGCCAAGAGGGCAAGGCGGGCCAACAAGACGCTGCTGGCGAGGCGCCACGCCTCCTCCTGCTTGCCGCCGAGCCTCTGGACGCATGGGTGAACGCCCCGGCGTCGTTCCGAACTGCTCGACCCCTCTCACTCTCTCCCGTGCCTTCTCCCCCTCCTCTGGCTCCCTCTTCCCCCCCCCCCCCCACCGAGCGGAGCTCGTCGCCGCCGCTCGCTACTGCCGCAGCCACCGCCTTCCCCTCGCTTCTTCAACGTGCCCACGAGCTTCGCCTCGACCCCCACTTCCTCCCCACCGAGCCGCGCCCCGCCGGAGGCCCTGCATCGTCGCAATCTTCATCATCTTCGTCGCCGGCCGCCGGAGATCCCCCTCGCCGCTACGCTCGCTCCGATGCTTCCCTGAGCACGCCGAAGCCACCCCTGCATCCACCGTGAGCCACTGACCATCCTTCCCCTCTCCGTTCTCTCTGCCACTCGCCGTGGTCACCGCACCAAGCACACCCGCACGCGTCGCCGCCCGTGCTCACCACCGACGTGGCTCCGGCAACGCAACGGCCCTGGCGTCCTGTCCACTGACCTCGCCGCGTCGTGTAGGGCCGGTAGATGCCTCGCACGCACCGCCTCGCTCGTCGTAGCCTCGGCCCCGAGCTCACCCGAGCTCCAGCTGCCGCCAAAGTCATCGCCGGCGATGACTCCGGCCACCACACGACTGGCCACCACCACCATTCGACGCGCGCCGGCAAGGGCTCTCCAACGAGCCCAGCCACGCACGCTCTCGTCGCCGGAGTCGCCCGGACGAGGAGCGCCGTCGCGTTCTGCTTAGCACCGGCGGCTAATCGCCATTTAGCTGACGTGGCAGATTAGTTTAGTCTAATGACGCCCTAACTAATCCCCCTAGCTCACTGACACCTGGGGCCCATGCTCTAATTAACCTAAGTTTTATTTCTGTTTAGATTAAACTAACACCATGGGCCCCACAGTCGATTGACCCGCCACGCCACCGTTAATCGACCCCACACGCCGCCGCGTTGACTTGCTGACTTGGCTGTTGACCTGACCCCACCTGTCGGTGGCACAGATAGCACTTTGTCACTGACCAGTGGACACCACTGGTGAGGTTTGACCCGTACCATGCCCCGTTGTCGTGCTGACGTCATGATGATGTCAGGCTGACGCAGTAATGCCCTTTTCTGGATTTATTCTTATTCAGAAAAATCCAAAAAATTGCCTAAACTTCTAAAAATCATAGAAAATCAACCGTAACTCGGAATGAAATAATTTATATATGAAAAATGATCAAAAAATCCAATATATCCATCTGTACCATTTTCATGCATGTTAGAACTACTTATGGCTGCTGTTTAGGCCAAATCATACAAATGACATTTAAACTCTCACATATGGAGTTTGAATTTGAACCTTGGGTTCAAACCAACTCCATTTAACATGTTGCTAGTTGCATTAGCTCAAACCACAACATATTGCCATGTCATGATCATGCATCATATTGTTGCATTGCATTGATTGTGTTCTTCCTTGTTTGCCGGTATTTGTCCCCTCTCGATAGACGTGGTGCCGACGATGAGTACGATGACACCGATGAAGAACTATACTATCTTCAAAAGTGCCAGGCAAGCAAAACCCCCTTGTTCATTCTGATACAATCCCGCTCTTTCGCTCCTGCTCTCTTTTACTGTACTAGGACAACAACGATTCAACTGTTACATGCTGCGGTAGTTGAACCCCTTTCCTCTGCATGACCTGTCATTGCCACAGTAAATAGATGAAACCCACTAGCATGAGTAGGAGTTGTTTGAGCCCTGATGTGCCTACTCATTCACGTTTGTTTGTCATGCCTCGCACGCTTAGAGTTGAGTCGTCCGATTCATCGGGGATGAATTGGAGGTGTGTAAACATGTCCCATCGTGTGTGAGCTAAGTGTGTGAACACGATTTGGTAAAGGTAGCGGTGAGAGGCCATGTAGGAGTACATGGTGGGTTGTCTCATTGAAGCCGCCCTTAGGAACCGAAGTTCTGTGTTTGTGATCCATGAAAGCTTATTACCGCTGCAAGATTGGGCCCGAAACCAATGGACCCTCTCGGCTTCTTAACCACCCTTGTCCTCTGTCCAGGAGTTGCAAGTAGTTTTTGGTGTTTGTAGTATGCTGGAGGCCGTGGGTAGCGCTGGCCTGAGGGGTGGGCTGTGATGCGGTAGGCACGTGGCACGGTGTACCGGGCGCCCGTTTGGTGTCTCGGGAACCCTGCTCACATCGTTCGGGGCCGTATGTGGAAACCTCGGCCGGACTCCCTGCGGATGGAACCTGAATAGGCGATGAACCTAGACTAGAGACTTGAGTGTTTAGGTAGGCCGTGGCCGACACCCTCACTGGGCTTCCGCTTGAAGGTTGCCGAGTACATGTCGTGTAAACGGCGATAAGTGGTGAGAGCGTGTGTGAAGAAGTACACCCCTGCAGGGTTTACATCATCTATTCGAATAGTCGTGTCCGCGGTAAAGGACTTCTGGGTTGCCTATAACAGTTCATAGACAAGTGAAAGTGGATACTCTAAAACTCGCAAGATAAGCGTGAGTGCTATGGATGGCCTTCTCGTAGGGAGACGGGAGCGGATCCATAGTGGTGTATTGATATGGTGAATGTGTGGACTCGTGTGCTCCACCTCAAAAGAGTTACTTGCAGTCATAGTTTAGGATAGCCACCGAGTCAAAGCTGGCTGGCTGCAGTCAAACTCAACCACCCCTTTATGGATACCGATGCATATGTAGCCAGTTCTGATGTAAGTCTTGCTGGGTACATTTGTACTCACGTTTGCTTGTTACCTCAGCTACGATCTTGTGCCCTCCGCAGGATCTGGTAGATAGTCAGGCTTCTCAGCCTTTTTCATTTGTAGATGTCTGTACTCAGACATGTTAAGCCTCCACATGTGTTCTGACTTGTATGCTCTGAATGTTGGGTCATGAGACCCATGTTTGTAATATCTCGCTCCTCGGAGCCTAATGAATAAATACTTTGAGTCGTAGAGTTTTGTTGTGATGCCATATTGTATTTACACATATCGAGCATATTGTGTGTATGATTGAAATGCTTGGTATGTGTGGGATCCGACAACCTAGTTGTTTATCCTTGGTAGCCTCTCTTATGGGGAAATGTAGTCTTGTGCTTCTATGAGCCATAGTAGTCCGCTACAGCCTGGTTCACCGAAGTCCTGCTAGGCCAAAGACCTCTTGCTCCGGAACACTTGACTGGCCGGGCATGTGATTCACTTCGTTCTTGTGTACATCCCTTCGGGAAATGTCACGAGGTGACATCCAGAGTCCTGCCTAGCCTGCTACAGCCCGGTTCACCAGAGTCCTGTTAGCCCAGTGCTACATCCCGGATTCGCACGCTGCTGACCGACATACTCGATGTTGATTCATGTATCCATGTCCCCGTAAGTTAGTGCCACTTTAGGTTCACGACTAGTCATATCGGCCCGGGTTCTCTGTCATATGGATGCTAGCAACACTATCATATACGTGAGCCAAAAGGTGCAAACGTCCCGGGCCATGGTAAGGCGACACCCGTGGGAATACCGTGCGTGAGGCTGCAAAATGATATGAGGTGTTACCGGCTAGATCGATTGACTTGGAATCGGGGTCCTGACACTAGCTTGGGGGAGGCTTAAGTCAATGTTATATTCATGCCCCAATCATGAGCTCTTAAGAGAAATTATTATCCAGAATTTTTATGCTCGGCTTTCTCGTAATGATCAAACCATGCTTGATACTTCTTGTGTTGGTTCTTTTATGAAAAAGACTATTGAATTTTGGTGGGATCTTTTGGAAAGAATGAAACCCAACTCTGAAGATTGGGAACTCAGTGAAGGTAAAGAGTCAGGTATTACACTTAAGTATGATTGTGTTAAATCTTTTATGGATACCGATGCTTTTCAAAAGTTTAGCACTAAATATGGACTTTACTCTGAGATAGTAGCCTCCTTTTGTTAATCATTTGCTACACATGTTGAACTCCCTAAAGAGAAGTGGTTTAAATATCACCCACCTATTAAATAAAAAATTAAAGAACCGGTACGAGTTAAAGAAGAAACTATACTTTATAATGTTGATCCAGCTGTTCCTTCTGCTTATATTGAGAAACCACCTTTCCCTGTTAGGATAAAGGAACATGCTAAAGTTTAAACTGTGGTTAACAAAAGGTATATTAGAACACCTAAACCTGATGAACAAATCAAAGTAGAACCTAGTATTGCTATGGTTAAAGAAGCTGCTAGAATTGCCAAACCTGATAAAAAGGATAAACATAGACCTGTTGTTGGCATGCCTGTCATCTCAGTTAAAATAGGAGATTACTGTTATCATGGTTTATGTGACATAGTGATGACCCACAAGTATAAGGGATCTATCGTAGTCCTTTCGATAAGTAAGAGTGTCGAACCCAACGAGGAGCAGAAGGAAATGATAAGCGGTTTTCAGTAAGGTTTTCTCTGCAAGCACTGAAATAGTAGGTGACAGATAGTTTTGTGATAAGATAAATAGTAACAAGCAAAAAGTAAATAAAGTAAATAACATGCAGCAAGGTGGCCCAATCCTTTATGTAGCAAAGGACAAGCCTAGACAAATTCTTATAAAAGGAAAACGCTCCCGAGGACACATGGGAATATCATCAAGCTAGTTTTCATCACGTTCATATGATTCACGTTCGGTACTTTGATAATTTGATATGTGGGTGGACCGGTGCTTGGGTGCTGTTCTTACTTGAACAAGCATCCCACTTATGATTAACCTCTATTGCAAGCATCCGCAACTACAACAAAAGTATTAAGTTAAACCTAAACATAGCATGAAACATATGGATCCAAATCAGCCCCTTATGGCAACGCATAAACTAGGGTTTAAGCTTCATCACTCTAGCAACCCATCATCTACTTATTACTTCCCAATGCCTTCCTCTAGGCCCAAATAATGGTGAAGTGTTATGTAGTCGATGTTCACATAACACCACTAGAGGCTAGACAACATACATCTCATCAAAATATGGAATGCATACCAAATTCACATGACTACTAATAGCAAGACTTCTCCCTTGTCGTCAGGAACAAACGTAACTACTCACAAAGCATATTCATGTTCATAATCAGAGGGGTAATAATATGCATAAAGGATCTGAACATATGATCTTCCACCAAATAAACCAACTAGCATCAACTACAAGGAGTAATCAACACTACTAGCAATCTACTAGCACCAATCCCGGACTTGAAACCAAGAATTGGATACAAGAGATGAACTAGGGTTTGGAGATGAGATGGTGCTGGTGAAGATGTTGATGGAGATTTCCCTCTCCCGATGAGAGGAGAGTTGGTGATGATGCTGACGATGATTTCCCCCTCCCGAAGGGAAGTATCCCCGGCAGAACAGCTCCGCCAGAGCCCTAGATTGGTTCCGCCAAGGTTCCGCCTCGTGGCGGCAGAGTTTCGTCTCGTAAGCTTGCCCATGATTTTTTCCAGGGTAAAAGTGATGATATAGCATAAGATGGTCATCGGAGGCCCACCGGGGGGCCCAGGAGATAGGGGTGCACCACAGGGGGCGCCTGCCTCTCGGACAGGTGTGGTCCCCCTGGCCTATTTCTTTTGCTCATAATTTCTTATAAATTCCAAAAAGTTGTTTCGTGGAGTTTCAGGACTTTTGGAGATGTGCAGAACAGGTTTCAAGTTTGCTCCTTTTCCAGCCAAAATTCCAGCTGCCGGCATCCCCCCTCTTCATGGTAAACCTTGTAAAATAAGGGAGAATAGCCATAAGTATTGAGATATAATGTGTAATAACAGCCCATAATGCAATAAATATTGATATGAAAGCATGATGCAAAATGGACGTATCAACTCCCCCAAGCTTAGACCTCGCTTGTCCTCAAGCGGAAGCCGAAATCGAAAAATATGTCCACATGTTTAGAGATAGGGGTGTCGATAAAAATAAAATACGGACATGAGGGCATCATGATCATTCTAGTAACAGCAACATATATGGATTTTGTCATATAATTTACTATGCTCAAGTAATAAGCAATTCACAATATCAAGTATGGTTCAAAAACTTCATTGGGAACTAACAAACTATAATCTTAGTCATTGAAGCAAATGCAATTTATCGTAACATCGGAAAGAGTCAATAATAGAGCCTTTCAGCAAGCTCACATACTCAACTATCTTGTAGTCCCCTATAGTTATTAACACTCACGCAATACTTGTGGTTATAGAGTTTCAGCCGGACACTGAGAAAGATAGGGGCTTATTGTGTTGCCTCCCAACGTATTCACCTTTAGGTGATGTCAACAATAATAGCCTATGTCAACTTACATCCAATTGGATATATGTATCATGATCTTTCAAACACGAGGAGCTTGCCAAAGGATAAAAATAAAAGGGAAAGGTGAGCATCACCTTGACTCAAGCATAAAGTAAAACTTAAAGTAAAAGATAGGCCCTTCACAGAGGGAAGCAGAGGTTGTCATGCGCGTTTAGGGTTGATGCATAAAATCTTAGTGCAAAATAACGTCACTTTATATTGCCCCTTGTATGTGGACCTTTATTATGCAGTCCGTCACTTTTATTACTTCCACAACAAGTTCGTACAAAGCTTATTTTCTCTACACTAATAAGTCATATATATTTAGAGAGCAACTTTTATTGCTTGCACCGATGACAACTTACTTGAAGGATCTTATTCAATCCATAGGTAGGTATGGTGGACTCTCATGGCAAAACTGGGTCTAGGGCTATTTGGAAGCACAAGTAGTATCTCTACTTAGTGCAAGGAATTTGGCTAGCATGAGGGGGAAAGGCAAACTCAACATGTTTGGAAGGTCAATGACAATATATTTTAACTGAGATGTCGGGAAACATAAACCATTACGTTGTCTTCCTTGTCCAACATCGACTCTTTTAGCATGTCATACTTAATGAGTGCTTCACAATCATAAAAGATGTCCAAGATAATATATTTATATGTGAACCCCTCTTTCCTTATCACTTCCTATTAATTGCAACGATGACCAAGGCTACGTTCATCAACTCTCAACAATTTTTATGCCTCATACTTTCTATATGTGAAGCTATCACTATCCATAGGATCAATATGAACTCTTTTGTTCTTTCTACTTTCTCAAGATCATAGCATCATAGCAAAGCCCTTGACTCAACACTAATCTTTATTATAGATAGCACACGGACTCGCTTACATAAAGAGATCTCAAAGCAAAGCTCAAAACTACTTGATATCAAAACTTCAATACTAAATAAAGATACTACTAAAAGGATCGAACTAGATAAAGTGGTAAAGATAGGAGTATGATGGTGATACGATACCGGGGCACCTCCCCCAAGCTTGGAAGTTGCCAAGGGGAGTGCCCATACCCATGTGATTATTTCTTCGGAGATGGTGCAGTAGGAGTTGTTGATGATGTAAGCTTGTCATCCGTCTTCCAGGGCATCGACTCTCCATCATAAAAGGATGATCGAGTCTCCGGGATCCTTAAATCTGCAGCCAAACTCATTCGCTTGAATCTATATTCATACTCAGAGTTCTGGTTTTGCAGGTCATAGATCTGGGCTTGGAGGTGCTCGATTTTCTCTTGAAGTTTGAAGATGGTTTCCCCGATAACTTTGGCATCCAACTTGTGGTTGTTGGCAAACTCCGTGATCATCATCTGGTTGGCGTTCAGTCCTCGCTCCACCATCCCTTGACACTTGAAAACTTCTTGCTCCACGGCTTCAAGCTTGGTCTCCACCCTCCCGCTATGTTTCGGTCCCTCCACATCGCGGATGTGCAGCACCCCATCACGTACCTCAATGGTTTGAGGATGATGCAGCACCTCCGCGAGATAGGGGTTGATAACTCTCTTGAAAAACTTGTCCTTGGGGGCGCTTGGAGATGACATGATGTTCTAGATCTGCAACAGAAACAGCTCGAAACAAAAACAGAGGATATTTGCGTGATACGGTGGTCAAAACCTTTGGGAGAATATATAATGAATTTTTACCGACCAAAATATGTAACATACAAGAAAACGGAGTCCGGGAGGCACACGAGGTGCCCGCGAGACAGGGGGCGCGCCCTACAGGGGGGGCGCCCTCCTCTCTCGTGGGAGCCTCGTATCCCTTTCGGACTACTACTTTCTTCCTAAAATTCTTAAATAATCCAAAACTGATAAAAATTGCCATTAGAGTTGTTTTGGAGTCGGTTTACTTACCGTACCACGTACCTATGCCTTTTCAGAGTCTGGAACGTTCTGGAAAGTGTCTCTTATGTATTCCTCAGGGGTTATGGTCTCAATAATATTAGTTTCCACATTAATAGGATTACCTGAAATATAATGTTTAATTCTTTGACCGTTTACCACCCTCAGATTTGTGCCTTCGAAGTTGTTGATTTTTATAGCACCAGAACGATAGACCTCTTCGATAACGTAGGGGCCTTCCCATTTTGAGAGAAGTTTTCTGCAAAAAATCTTAAACGAGAGTTGAATAATAACACATAATCTCCTACATTAAACTCACGCTTTTGTATCCTCTTATCATGCCGCGCTTTGACTTTTTCTTTGAAAAGCTTGGCATTCTCATATGCTTGGGTTCTCCATTCATCAAGAGAGCTAATATCAAACAACCTCTTCTCACCAGCAAGTTTGAAATCATAGTTGAGCTCTTTAATAGCCCAAAGTATGCCTTATGTTCAAGTTTGAGAGGTAAATGACATGCTTTTCCATAAACCATTTTATATGGAGACATACCCATAGGATTTTTGTATGCAGTTCTATAGGCCCATAATGCATCATCAAGTTTCTTGGACCAATTCTTTCTAGACCTATTGACAGTCTTTTGCAAAATTAATTTGAGCTCTCGATTGCTCAACTCTACTTGACCACTAGACTGTGGGTGATAAGGAGATGTGATTCTATGATTGACATCATACTTAGCAAGCATCTTACGGAAAGCACCATGAATAAAGTGTGAACCACCATCAGTCATAAGATATCTAGGGACTCCAAACCTCAGAAAAATAACTTCTTTAAGCATTTTAATAGAAGTATTATGATCAGCACTACTAGTTGGAATTGCTTCTACCCACTTAGTAACGTAATCAACAGCAACTAAAATATGTGTATAACCATTGGAGGCAGGAAAAGGTCCCATATAATCAAAGCCCCAAACATCAAACGGTTCAATAGCAAGGGAATAATTCATAGGCATTTCATGACGTCTACTAATGTTACCTATTCTTTGACATTCATCACAAGATAAGACAAACTTACGAGCATCTTTGAAAAGAGTAGGACAATAAAAACCAGATTGAAGTACCTTGTGTGCAGTTCTATCTCCAGTGTGGTGTCCTCCATAGGATTCGGAGTGACACTTGCGTAGGATTTGTCCCTGTTCATGCTCAGGCACACAACGTCTAATAATACCATCTACTCCTTCTTTATAAAGGTGTGGATCATCCCAGAAGTAATGTCTTAAATCATAAAAGAACTTTTTATTTTTCTGGTATGTGAAACTAGGCGGTATGTATTTAGCAACAATGTAATTAGCATAATCAGCATACCAAGGAGCAAGACGAGAAGCATTGACAACCGCTAATTGTTCATCGTGAAACTATCATTAATAGGCAGTGGGTCATCAAGAACATTCTCTAACCTGGACAAGTTGTCTGCAACGGGGTTCTCAGCTCCTTTTCTATCAATAATATGCAAATCAAATTCTTGGAGCAAGAGAACCCATCTAATGAGTCTAGGCTTAGCATCTTTCTTTTCCATAAGATATTTAATAGCAGCATGATCAGTGTGAATAGTAACTTTGGAATCAACAATATAAGGTATAAACTTATCACATGCAAACACAACTGCTAAGAATACTTTTTCAGTAGTAGCATAATTTCTCTGGGTAGCATCAAGAGTCTTACTAGCATACTGGATAACATTCAATTTCTTATCGACTCTTTGCCCTAAAACATCACCTACAGCATAATCACTAGCATCGCACATAATTTCAAAAGGTAAATTCCAATCGGTGGCATTTGAACAATAGGTGCGATGATCAAAGCTTTCTTAAGTGTTTCAAATGCTTCTACACGATCATCATCAAAGACAAAAGGAATATATTTTTGCAATAAATTAGTCAGAGGCCTAGAGATTTTAGAAAAGTCCTTAATGAACCTCCTATAAAATTCGCCATGACCAAGGAAACTTCTTATACCTTTTATGTCCTTGGGACATGGCATCTTTTCAATAGCATCAACTTTGGCTTTATCAACTTCAATACCTCTTTCGAAGATCTTGTGCCCCAAGACAATGCCTTCATTAACCATAAAGTGACACTTTTCCCAATTCAGGACGAGACAAGTGTCTTCGCATCTCTGCAAAACTCGATCAAGGTTGCTCAAACAATCATCAAAAGAGGATCCATAGACTGAGAAATCATCCATGAACACCTCACAAATCTTTTCACAAAAATCAGAGAATATAGCCATCATGCATCTTTGAAAGGTAGCAGGTGCATTACATAAACCAAAAGGCATACGTCTATAAGCAAAAGTACCAAAAGGGCAAGTAAAAGTAGTTTTAGATTGATCCTCTGCTGACACAAGTATTTGAGAGAAACCAGAATAACCATCTAGAAAGCAAAAGTGTGTGTGTTTGGATAGCCTTTATAGCATTTGATCAATGAAAGGTAAGGGGTAATGATCTTTCTTAGTAGCTTTATTTAACTTACGAAAATCAATTACCATCCTATAACCTGCAATAATTCTTTGCGGAATCAATTCATCTTTATCATTAGGAACAACCGTAATACCTCCCTTTTTGGGGACACAATGGACAGGGCTTACCCATTCACTATCAGCAACGGGATAAATAATACCTACCTCAAGGAGTTTTAGAATCTCCTTCCTTACCACTTCCTTCATTTTGGGATTTAATCGTCTTTGAGGATCTCTAACTGGTTTGGCATCTTTCTCCACTGAAATTTAGTGTTGACATAATGTGGGACTGATGCCCTTAAGATCATCCAGCGTATATCCAATAGCAGCCTGGTGCTTCTTCAGAGTTTTCAATAATCTTTCTTCTTCTTTCTCTGAAAGGTTAGCACTAATAATAACAGGATATATTTATTTTTCATCAAGATAAACATACTTAAGATTATCAGGTAAAGGTTTGAGTTCAAACACGGGATCACCCTTGGGTGGAGGGGGGTCCCCAAGAATTTCAAAAGGAAGGTTATGTTTTAGTATAGGTTCCTGCTTAAGGAACACTTCATCTATTTCTTCCCTCTCCTTCATAAACATATCGTTTTCATGGTCTAACAAATAATGTTCTAACGGATCAGTAGGGGGAACATCAATGGAAGCAAGACCAATAATTTCATCCTTACTAGGTGATACCTCTTCGCGGTGTTGTCTGCGAAATTTAGAGAAATTGAACTCATGAGACATATCACCTAGACCAATAGTAAAAACATCCTTTTCGCAATCTATCTTAGCATTAACGGTGTTCAGGAAGGGTCTACCAAATATAATGGGACAAAAACTATCTTGTGGGGAGCCAAGAACAAGGAAATCAGCAGGATATTTCCAAAGTGCAAAATCTAATTTCTTAGACCAATTCTTCCTGGACCTATTGACAGTCTTCTGCAAAATTAATTTTATTTCTCAATTGCTAAGTTCAACTTGACCACTAGATTGAGGATGATAAGGTGAGATGCAATTCTAGGGTTAACATCATACTTGGAAAGCATTTTACGGAAAGCACCATGAATAAAGTGTGAACCACCAATAGTCATTAAATATCTAGGGGCTCCAAACCTTGGGAAAATAACTTCTTTAAGCATTTTAATAGAGGTGTTGTGATCAGCACTACTGGTTGGAATAGCTTCTACCCATTTAGTAACATAATCAACAGCAACCAAAATATGTGTATACCCATTAGAGGAAGGAAAAGGTCCCATGTAATCAAATCCCCAAACATCAAATGGTTCAACAGCAAGTGAATAATTCATAGGAATTTCTTGACGCTTACCGATATTACCTATTCTTCGACATTCATCACAAGATAAGACAAACTTACGGACATCCTTGAAGAGATTAGGCCAATAAAATCCAGATTGCAATACCTTGTGAGTAGTTCTATCTCCAGCATGATGCCCTCCATAAGCTTCGGAGTGACATTTTCGTAGGATTTGTCCCTGTTCATGCTCAGGTACACAACGTCTAATAATACCATCTACTCCTTCTTTATAAAGATGTGGGTCATCCTGAAAGTAGTGTCTTAAATCATAGAAGAATTTTTTTCTTTTAATGGTATGTAAAGCTAGGTGGTAAATATTTAGCAACAATGTAATTATCATAATGAGCATACCAAGGAGTACTGTGAGCAACATTTATTGCAGCTAACTGCTCATCAGGAAAACTATCATCAATAAGTAGTGGGTCATCAAGCACATTTTCAAGCCTAGATAAATTATCAGCTACTGGGTTCTCAACTCCTTTTCTATCAATGATATGTAAATAAAATTCTTGTAACAAGAGAACCCATCGAATAAGTCTAGGTATAGCATCTTTCTTTTCCATAAGATATTTAATAGCAGCATGGTATGTGTGAACAGTTACTTTGGAATCAACAATATAAGGTCTAAAGTTATCACAAGAAAACACCACTGCTAAGAATTCTTTTTCAGTAGTAGCATAATTTCTTTGAGCACTGTCTAGAGTTTTACTAGCATAATGAATTAAATTAAGTTTCTTATCAACTCTTTGTCCTAGAACAGCACCAATAGCATAATCACTAGCATCACACATAATTTCAAAAGGCAAGTTCCAATCAGGTGGTTGAACAATAGGTGCAGAAATTGAGGCTTTCTTGAGTTTTTCAAAGGCTTCTAGACAATCATCATCAAAAACAAAGGGAATATCCTTTTGCAAGAGACTAGTGAGAGGCCTAGAAATTTTAGAGAAGTCTTTGATAAATCTCATATAGAAACCAACATGACTTAGGAAACTACGAATACCTTTTATATCTTTAGGGCATGGCATTTTCTCAATTGCATCAACCTTAGCTTTGTCCACTTCAATACCTCTTTCAGAAACTTTATGACCCAAGACAATGCCTTCATTAACCATAAAGTGGCACTTCTCCCAATTCAAGACAAGATTTGTTTGTTTCACATCTTTGCAAAACTCGATCAAGATTGCTTAAACAATCATCAAAAGACTTCCCATAAACAAAAAAGTCATCCATGGAAACCTCAACAATCTTTTCACAAAAGTCAAAGAATATAGCAATCATACATCTTCGAAAGGTAGCAGGTGCATTACGTAAACCAAAAGGCATACATCTATAAGCATAGGTTCCAAAAGGACAGGTAAAAGTGGTCTTTTCTTGATCAGGTTGAGAAACATGTATTTGTGAAAAGCCAGAATATCCATCAAGGAAGCAAAAGTGTGTGTGCTTAGATAATCTTTCAAGCATTTGATCAATAGAATGCAAAGGGTAATGATCTTTTCTAGTTGATTTGTTTAATTTTCTAAAATCAATTACCATTCTATAGCCTGTAACAATTCTTTGTGGAATAAGTTCATTCTTATCTTTAGGAACAATAGTTATACCTCCTTTCTTAGGAACAAAATGAACAGGACTTACCCATCTACTATCAACTATAGGATAGATTATACCCGCTTCCAGAAGTTTTAATATTTCCGTTCTTACCACTTCTTTCATCTTCGGATTTAATCGACGTTGGTGATCAACAACGGGTTTAGCATCAGGTTCCATATTAATTTTGTGCTGACATAGAGTGGGACTAATGCCCTTTAAATCATCAAGAGTATATCCAATAGCAACTCGGTGCTTCCTTAGAACTTTCAATAATCTTTCTTCTTCATATTCTGAAAGGATAGCACTGATAATAATAGGATATATCTTCTTTTCATCAAGATAAGCATATTTCAAAGTGTCTGGCAATTGTTTTAATTCAAACATATGATCACCTTTAGGTGGAGGAAGACCTCCTAGAGTTTCAATAGGCAAATTGTGTTTAAGCAGAGGACGTTTTTCGAAGAAAATTTTATCTATTTCATTTCTTTCATGCATATGTAAATCATTTTCATGGTCTAGCAAATATTGTACTAAACGATCAGTAGGTGGAACAGCAATAGAAGCAAGACCAATTAATTCATCGTTACTAGGCAATTCTTTTTCATGAAGCTTTCTACTAAACTTGGAAAAATTAAATTCATGAGACTCATCACCAAAACTAACACCGACAGTTTGTTTCTCACAATCTATCTTAGCATTAACGGTGTTCAAGGAAGTTCTACCAAAGATAATGGGACAAAAGTCATCTTGCGGGAACCAAGAACCAGAAAATCAGTAGCGTATTTAATTTTCCCACACAAGACTTCAACATCTCTAACTATCCCAATCGGTGATATAGTGTCTCTATTAGCAAGTTTAATAGTAACATCTATGTCTTCTATTTCTACAGGTGTTATGTCATTCTTAATTTCTTGATATAAGGTCTAAGGAATAGCACTCACACTAGCACCTATGTCACATAAACCATGATAACAGTAATCTCCTATTTTAACTGAGTTAACAGGCATGCCAACAACAGGTCTATGTTTATCCTTTCTATCAGGTTTGGCAATTCTAGCAGCTTCTTCACAGAAGTAAATAACAGGCCCATCTATATCTTCTTCTAAGAGATCTTTAACCATAGCAATTCTAGGTTCTACTTTGATTTGTTCATCAGGTTTAGGTGTTCTAATATAGCTTTTGTTAACCAAAGTTGAAACTTTAGCATGTTCCTTTATCCTAACAGGGAAAGGTGGTTTCTCAATATAAGTAGAAGGAACAGCTTGATCAACATTATAAAGTATAGTTTCTTCTTTAACTGGTACTTGTTCTTTAGTTTCTTATTTAATAGGTGGGTGCTATTTAAACCACTTCTCTTTAGGGAGTTCAACATGAGTAGCAACTGATTCACAAAAGGAGGCTACTATCTCAGAGTCAAGTCCATATTTAGTGCTAAACTTTTGAAAAGCATCGGTATCCATAAAAGATTTAACACAATCATAATTAAGTTTAATACGACTCTTTACCTTCGTCGAGTTCCCAATCTTGAGTTGCATTTAATTCTTTCCAAAAGATCTCACCGGAATTCAATAGTCTTCTTCATAAAAGAACCAGCACAAGAAGTATCAAGCATGGTTTGATCATTACGAGAAAGCCGAGCATAAAAATTCTGGATAATAATTTCTCTTGGGAGCTCAAGATTGGGCATGAATATAACATTGACTTGACTTGAATAAACTCGCACCTACAGCAATATCTCTGCAAATGGCTGACAAATCAACTGTCATACATATCGGTATCTGTGAGGATGTGCTCGTTGTTGTTGCTAATGTTACTATTTTGACTGACTTTGTTATATTTGAGATGCCTGAGGACGACAACATGTCGATTATCCTTGGTAGACCCTTCTTGAATACTGCAGGGGCTGTTATTGATTGCAATAAAAGCAAGGTCACTTTTCAAATTAATGGTAATGAGCATACGGTGCACTTTCCGAAGAAACAGTTCCAAGTGAATGGTATTAATGTTATTGAAAAATCTCCGACAATCACTATTGGAAGTTTTCAAATACCTCTACCTACTGTCAAAAAGAAATATGAAATGCTTATTGTTGGGGACATTCATATCGCCATTGAGGTAACTTAGTGATTTATGAAAGTTCTTTGGTTTCATGCTAATCGAAAGTGTTTGTTAATAAGACCTGATCAACCTTATTAATGAATCATTTTTGAGAGGTATGAAGTTGATGAATTTAGTAAGCACTACCTTCTGTCCTTACTTTTTATTCTCTGTTTTTATTAGTTAAATAAAATAAAATGCCATGTTTTGTCTGTTTTCTGAATTTCCCGTGCAATAAAAAAATGACCCAAAAATAAAAGTTCTTAGAATGCTCTGAAAATTTAATACAATTTTTTCCTAAATATTTCTAAAGTTCTGGTGCAAATAATATCAGAGGGAGGTGCACCAGGTGGGCACAACCCACCTGGGCACGCCAGGACCCCCAGGCGTGCCTTGGTGGGTTGTGGTCCCCACGTGGCCCTCCTCACTTATCCCTTCATCCCACATCATCACTTACCTCTAGAAAAAAATCTCCATTGCTCTCTCTCTCTCGTGTTCTTGCTCTCAAACCCACGGGTTTCGATCATTTGCTCGAAGCTCCATTTCCGAAATTGTTTTGGGGGATTGTTGCTTGGTATGTGACTCCACCATTTGTCCAATTAGTTTTTGTTTTTGTGGTTTATATTTTGAATAATTATCTACTCTTGGTGATGCTGTAGATGAGCTTGCATGTTAAATTCTTAGAGTTCTAAGTAGTTTGAATGCTTGTTATGGCCTCTATGCATCCCTATGAGTAGTTGCTATCAATTTAATAAAGTTTTGTTGACAAAATTTTGTCACCCAAACATTTTCAGAAAATTGTATGCGAACATGATGAACTTATTTGGAAGGAGTTCCTCGAGGAGATCCTCTGGGGCATCTTCTAGTGACAGTTCCGCTCGCCGGTCTTATGTTGAACCAAGTGAAAGTTCCACACGAGATGCCGCCACCAAAACATGCTTATGGCCTTGCGATGATTATATGGTGCATGTGGGCATTAAGGAGGAATCTGAGCAATATGTTCACAATGCTGGTCTCGGTCCCTACATTTCAAATAATTTTGAACAACGCCATATTCTCACTGAATCATTTGTCAAAGGATTTAAATTCCGTCCCCGTGAGTCTAGGGTGTCTTTTATGCTTTATGATAATCCATTTACCATCTCACTAGAGAATTTTGCTTACCACTGCAAACACCCGTTTTGCGGTTCACTTGATGAACCGCCAAAGGTTGAGTACCAATCATTCTTGATTAGTCTTTGCTACGGTGAGACAAGGGGAGTGGCACAAGGTAGAATAAAGAGTATTCATTTTCCCGCAATTCAGTACTTTGCATTATTTAACGGGAAATGTATAGTAGGCAAGAAAGACTGTAGTACGCTTTGTGCTCTAGACTTAAGCCTCATACACGTCGCTCTCATCGGTGAAAGGAATTATAACCTTGGAGCAATTGTTGCATGCAAACTTCAGCACAACGCTAACAGTGGATATTTCTATGGTGGAATATATGCCACGCATTTAGCACGAGAGTTGGGTGTTTCGCCTTTGCCCTTTGATCCTATCCTACCCATGCAGTATTATATTTTAACACCTTAAAATACCATAAGATCCTTAAAGGAAAGATTGGTAACTTCACTTACAATCTATTGTTTAACCAAAAATATGTTGTGCACGTCTGCGCCTGCTCTTTTTGACTATCGCAGCAAGGGAAGATATTTTGTTCTTGAGAGCGATGCCCGAGCTCACAACGCAGCAGTGGAGGCAGCACGGCAGGACGAGGCATCCACACTGAGGGCATCCGTGAGCTACCACGCCAACTACTACCCAAGCTACTGATCGACTACTAAGTTAGGCCAAAAGCCTAAGCTTGGGGGAGTATGTGTTTCTCATCGATATTACATTCATGAACGCTTATTTTTGTTTGTCGGTGTTCACACTTTTTCATTGTATCATCCATGCTTAGATTTATTTTCTTGATTTCTTCTTGTATGTTTGAAAGACCTTAGAAAAACCTAAAAAAAAATTAGTTAGTTTACTTTCTATGCATGCTTAGTAGTAGCACTAAAAAGAAAACCCAAAAAGATTTCCTTGTTCTTCTTTTGCTTGTTGGGAGCTTTCCCGCGTAAATAGTTTTTCTCGTTTTTGCTTTTCCCTTTTATGTGCTCGTTCAAGAAAACCAAAAAAATCCAAAAATATTTCAGTGTGTTTCTCTGAATTTCTTTTCTTTTTATTCGAGTCTTACCGAGGAGAATACCACGATGAAAATGTTGAGTGGCTCTCATATGAATAAATGTTAATCTAATAAAGAGCCCATTTTACCTTGTCTTCTCCTATTGAATAAAATGTTTGCAGATTCCAGCTTAGTCCACGGCACTCTTGCACTATTATTATTTTCATATCGTTCGGTCGTGCAAGTGAAAGGCAATAATGACGATATTCGATGAACTGGCCGTGGCAGAGAGAAACGGGTATGAACTCGACTTGTTCTGTTTGTGTAAATATGTTTAACCTAGTATCCATGATTCAGCCCATTATGATTAAACATGTTTGCAATGACAATTAGATATTATAGTTCTCATGCCATGCATAAGTAGCTAGGAGTGGATAATGAGTTATCTTGGATATCAACATTGTGTTAAAATGATTGTGATGTAGTATGATGATATGGTATCCTCCTCTAAATGTTTGAGTGGCTTGACTTGGCGCATGTTCATGCATGTAGTTGAATCAAAACCAACATAGCCTCTATGATATTTATGTTCATGGTGTCCATATCCTACTCATGCTAGTGTCCAATGTTACTTATGCATAATGCATGTTTATGACCGTTGTTGCTCTCTAGCTTGCCGGTTCTCAATCTATTTTGATAGCCTTCGCCTGTACTAAGTGGGAACTCTGCTTGTACATCAAAAACCTTGAATCCAAAGTAATTCCAGATGAGTCCACCATACCTACCTATATATATGGTATTACCCTGCCGTCCTAAGTAAATTTGCATGTTCCACCTCTAAAAACTTCAAATGAATATCCTTTTTGTGTGCCTGGATCGTTCATGGAACGACAGGAGGTGGTCGGTATCTTCCATGCTAAGCGGGTTATTCTCAGGTCAAGTGTTTATTCACTCACCATCGCACGAGAAAAGGGCGGTATTAGGGATGCCAGTCCCAAAGCGCAAGCAGAAAAGAGTTAATCTCTCAAATAATCAAACAAAAACTCCCAATGGAGTCAAAACCTTTACTTTTATCGCTTGAGAACCGCCACTAGCATGCTTAGCATGGAAGATATTGATAACTGATGGTCATGAAGTAAATGAGAAGGGTGCATGTCTCAAAATATCATTTACCTCTGTTTTAAAACTTGAGCTCTGGCACCTCTGCAAATCACTGCTTCCCTCTGCGAAGGGACTATCTATTTACTTTTATGTTGTGTCATCACCTTCTAAAACAAGCGCCAGAACCTGAGAGCACAGCTGTCATGACTTATGCATTATGCATAGCTAATGTTGGGTGCATCATGATTGGATCTTTTCTACCATGAATTACAATGTTTAGTCGCTACTTGAACTTTGGAGGTGCTCTGCATTTATGTTTTGCGGTCTTAGAAAGGGCTAGTGAGATACCACTATAGTCATATTATATCATGGTTGTTTTGACAACGTGGTGCCGTTTGAGATATCTTATTATTGCTCGCTAGCTGATTATGTCATCGATATGAGTTAATATAATTTTTAAGAGTTATTGTCGGCACGGTTAGTTATAATGTTGGCTGAAAACCTGGGTGTTGTTTAAGCTTATTTATGCAAATAAGAGCAAAAGAGTTCGTAAAAGTTTTTCTTTTCCACTTTCAGTTTATCAACTGAATTGCTTGAGGACAAGCAAAGGTTTAAGCTTGGGGGATTTGATACGTCTCCAACGTATCTACTTTTCCTAACACTTTTCCTCTTGTTTTGGACTCTAATTTGCATGATTTGAATGAAACTAACCCCGGACTGGCGTTGTTTTCAGCAGAACTACCATGGTGTTGTTTTTGTGGAGAAATAAAAGTTCTCGGAATTGAACGAAACTTTGCGAGGAATTTTTATGTAATAAATAAGAATTTCTGGAGCCAAGACCTAGCAGAGAGGGGCACCTGGGTGGGCACAACCCACCAGGGCGCGCCCGCCTCTCCTGGCGCACCCAGGTGGGTTGTCCCCACTTGGTGGCCCCGCTGACCCTGAAACCGACGCAAAAAAATCACATTATTCCAGAAAAATAAGGGAGAAAGAATTATCGTGATCCACGAGACGGAGCCGCCATCACCTCCTGTTCTTCATCGGGAGGCCAGATCTGGAGTCTGTTTGGGGCTCCGGAGAGGGGGATCTTCGTTCTTCATCATCACCAACCCTTCTCAATCACCAATTCCATGATGCTCCCCACCGGGAGTGAGTAATTCCTTCATAGGCTCGCTGGTCGGTGAGGAGTTGGATGAGATTCATCATGTAATCGAGTTAGTTTTGTTAGGGCTTGATCCCTAATATCCACTATGTTCTAAGATTGATGTTGCTATGACTTTGCCATGCTTAATGTTTGTCACCTTGGGCCCGGGTGCCATGAACTCAGATCTGAACCATATATGTTATCATCATTATATCCATGTTTTAGATCTGATCTTGCAAGTTATAGTCACCTACTACGTGTTATGATCCAGCAACCCCGGTGATGATCGTAGTTTGAGGAGTTGATGTATTAAAACTATGTGTTAATGCTTTGTTCCGGTTCTCTATTAAAAGGAGGCCTTAATATCCCTTAGTTTCCAATATGGAGCCTGCTGCCACGGGAGGGTAGGACAAAATATGTCATGCAAGTTCTTTCCATAAGCACGCATGACTATTTACGGAATACATGCCTACATTATATTGATGAACTGGAGCTAGTGCCGTATCGCCCTAGTTTATAACTGTCTCATGATGAATATCATCCAACAAGTCACCAATCCAATGCCTACGAATTTATCTTATATTGTTCTTGCTAAGTTACTATTGCTATCATCCTTTATTACACTTGCTACAAAAATATCGCTATCCTTTATTCTTTATTACCGTTCTTTATTACTACTATCAAAACTATCATATCACTTTGCTACTGATTACTTGCTGCAGATAATTAATCTGCAGGTGTGGTTGAATTGACAACTCTGCTGCTAATACCTTCAAATATTCTTTGGCTCTCCTTGTGTCGAATCTATAAATTTTGGTTGAATATTCTACCCTCGAAAACTGTTGCGATCCCCTATACTTGTGGGTTATCAAGACACTTTTGTGGCGCTGTTGCCGGGGAGCATAGCTATATTTATTGAGTCACTTGGGATTCAGGGTGACATTTTCTACAAATGGGCATGGGAAATAAAGTGAACACCTGACATAACTGAATATTTGCACAGATCTAGGAACTGTTGCATAACAAAGTGAAAAGAAATATCTGAACCAAAACAAAAATACCAAACTAACTAGTCATATGTCCTGACTAAACTGAAGAAATATACATATCAATACCCATACAGTAAAACATCTGACAAAAACAGATCAAGGATTATACAAAATGGATAAATACTGTCAAGTAATGAAAAAATACACACACAAATCCCTACTGTTAACTTCTGACAAACCCAAATAAAAATTATAGACAAACTATGTATAAAACTAAACTACAGATTCAGTCCATGGGATTCAAAATGAGATCTACAAAAAGAAGAAAACAAAAAAGAATAGAAACACATACCCGTGATTCCTCCAAGTCCCCAACCGTCAGGAGACAAACATAGGGTGCACGAAACCCATGGTTGTTGTACAGCAGACACGAAAGTTGCCCACGGGGCTGACTCTCGGTGAGCTCCAAACCAGATTTGTACGCAAAGCCATCAGCTATGCGCGCCATCTTTGTGAGATATCCGCATGAACAATCCTCCATGGGAAACACAAGAAAAGGGAAGAAAACAACAGAGAGAAGAGGGAGGAACCTAGATCTAATTCTGGAAGAAGGAAGAAAAAGGAGGGGGAGACTGAGCCACACACCACACATAGATGGATAGAATTTATAGCCAGGAAGACTCGCAGATTATAAAAAATTTAAATAGGCAGGTGGGCAGCCAGCTGGTAGAAAATAGTTATTATACAAGTCATACAACATTGACATAAAATAGTTCAACTTTAGATAAAGCAACAGTTCAATAATAATTGTTGGACAGCACATATGGCAGCAATTCAAAGTGCACATAACAAACATATGTAGATAAAACAACTCATTCAGAGGTAGAAAGTTGAATTCATTTAGTCATTCGACCATCTCCCTCACAACACAATCTTTAAAACATAAAAATTCAGTACTTCAGTCATAACGATCAAAGAAACGAGGCCCTTTGGCCCTGGTGGATGGATGTGGAGCCATGGCTGCTCTACCCTAGCCCAACTGGTGATCTGTATATGGTTCCTCCCCTACCCTTTGGGAAAAGTAGCTCTAGTTCATTGGAGTTGCAAGTATCCATCACCTTGTGGGCAAGGCGTCTGTTGAACTCTGCCTCCACTTCCTCCTCGGCAACACGTCATGCCCTCTACCTGCGCCTGTGCCTCCTCCTCCTCCTCTGCTCTACTACTGCAGCCCTCACATCGACGGCATCCCCCTCCTCCTCTGTGACCTCTCCCAGCTCAGGATCCATCTGGCTTTTCTTTGGTGGCAGCTGGTGGAATGAAAGTGGCAGAGGGCAGGGGCTTTATATTCAAAGTGCAGATGGTTTGGTAGGCAGCCAGTAGAAACTACTTACTTCGATGTCAACGCACAGTAATATAGCTTTGACATGGAGCAGCCCAACTACACATACGGCAGCCATTCAAACAACACTGAAAAATACGTAACTTAATTACACACTTTGACCAGATTACAAGAAATCGTAGGCTACAGTCAGCCACCATACACCACCTCCGCCAACGACCAAATCATATGGGAATCCGGGGTAGAAACAACTCAAGAAGCAAAATTAACAACACAAATCTATTCATACAATCCTCATCTCTCTCCCTGCAATGCCAATTAAAAAATAAAACATCAGAAAAAGAAGAACACATTTGCATGGCGGACATGGCTAACGACCAAGAACACCAAAACTTCTAATCAGAAATTACAGTGAAAGAATCTCTAAAAACTCCAACACATCAAGAACTCTCACATCCCAATAACACATAAAATAACAAAGCGGACGTAAAATCGACGCTATGAACACCACGGTAACAAACGCCCGCAACACCTCCGCCGCCAAATGCCCACGTCGTCACCTCCGGTGACTTGAGATCAGAAAACAAGACCAGGTGAGCGCGCGCACGTGCGAAACCTTGTACATGTATCCTATGGCAACGAATGGCCCACAACCCTACGGCGGAGAACCACAGGAAGCTCCTCATTGAATCCCCTGTCTCCGTTCGTCGAAGACGCAGGAAAATCAGTTCAGGTGGCAAACCATGTCAGTCCAACATGTAACCTCCGTGTGTTCAAGTAAGGTAACAGAATAATATTCTGGTATGCGAAACAGAATAGCCCAGATGTGTGTGTAGTAACACTATTCTGATCCCAGGATCATTAATAGTTATTCTGATAACACCGGTCCATAGAACGCGCGGAGGTCCTCCCGAGATCTGAAAATCGAATCGAGCACCCGATAAATAAAAAAGGAAAGTAAAAAAAGGAAAACCCATCCCGGCCTCAACTCTCTTCCCCAACCTCCCCACTCCCCGGGTCTCCACCCTGCAACCACCGCCGCGCGCCATCCCCACGCCCCGCTTCCCCCATCCCCTGCCTTCTTCCCTGGCTCTGTCCCAGACCTCAGGCTGAAGCCGCCACCGCGCCCACCTGGCTTCTTTCCCAGCCCCATCCCAGATCCCCGCCGCCTCCCGATCCACCCACCGGCGACGCCCCCGCCCGCGCGCCGCCTAGCCCCTGTCGTTCTGGACCACCCGTCACCTGGATCCAGCCCGCACCACCACCAACCCCGACCCCGACCAGCGTTGCCGCCCCTGCCCCAAACCGGTGTCGGCCTTGGCGCCTCCTCCATCTCGCCACCGATAGGCGCTGACGGCTGCCCACATCCCCGCCGCCGGGTCCTACGACCTCTGCCTCCTCCGGATGGTGCTCCTCCATTGATGAAGCACTTGGATAAGGTGACGACACCGACTACAGGAGCTCGCATCGCCGCTGCCTCTGCACCATCCGCAGGCCGCAACAAGCCTGCCCCTGTGCGGCCGTGGCCGTGATGCTCCAGCCACTGCTCCTGGCCCCACCACCGGCGCCAGCACCCCTCCAGCCGCCAGTCGCCAGCCGTAGACCTCGCCAGTGCTGCCCCCTCTTCCTCCTCCATCTATCTGGTGCCCGGCCAGTTTGCCTTTTATTCCCCTTTTTGCCCGATGAGAAAAAACTAACCTTGAGGGAGTAAACTATTTGAGCTGCTGAAAACGTGGGATGGCATGGATGTCACGTAGAGGAGAAAAAGATGCATGCTGGTTTTTCTCAAAGCCTGAACATCCTTTCTAGTGGAAAAAAGATGATGAAGAGAAAACATGAAAGAAATGTTGTTGAAGTTCAGGGAAACTAGCATAAAGAGTTCATGTTGTCGAAAAAGTGGTACCCCGATATTCTGTTTGCCTCGTTCACTTTCGTCTCAACACTTTTTATTGTTTCAGTATAGTTGACAAAGAACAAGTTCAACTGAAGAAACTATTGTTGTTGTTTGAGTACTAACGAAATATCAAGTTCAAAATCTTGCTCTCTTTTAGGTTGCAGGAAAGACGATTTCTTCATGAAAAGTGTGTGATAGTTGTGTGTGCATGTTATGTGTGTGCTTGTGCGATGGGTGTGACCTTTAATTTCATTCGTACGTAAAAAAGGAAAAATAAGTTCATATATGAGATAAGTAAAAAGTTTGAAAATGTAACAAAACAAGTTTTTGCATAAAAATCCACTTATTGTTGTGTATAATAAACAATCAAAGTATTCTATCATTAGTTTGTCAAAAAGGAAACACATGACAGTTCGGTATGTGTATATAAAAAATGGTTGTTCAAAGTTTCTAGACAAACCTATATGTTCAAATTTACAAAATGGAAGCAATTCGATGTTTATACAAAACACAATTTTTCCTCCTTACTAATAGAATAGAACCAAGAAGTTCTAATTAAAATAACAGAGCAATTCAATGTTTATATAACAAGAAGAAAACGCGCTTCAACCAGAAAATGTTAACTATGGAAATTAACATTTAATAAATCTGCTGACGGGAACACCATAAGAAGTTTAAACAAAAATAACAGAGCACTTTGAAGCGGATATTTCATCGTTCTTAATGACACACAAGAAGTTCAAATTTTAAAAATAGAGCATTTCAAAAAATTCTTACAAAAATCATTTTCACCGGTTTTAAATAAAAAAACTCTAGAAGTTCACAATTAAATAACAGATCGGTTCAAATATTTATTACAAAACTAGGATTTTTCCGTTACTAAAAGAAATAAACCAAGAAGTACAAATTACAAAAACAGACAAGTTCGATATTTATAAAAACAACTCAGATTTTCCTTGTTACTAAAGAATAAAAATGACGAAGTTCAAATTAAAAATAGGAGTAGTTCGATATATACGGGAAACTCAAATTATTACCGTTTCTAAGAAAAAACATGAAGTTGAATTTACAAAAAAAAATGTTTGACGCTTATTTATAAACATATTTCCTTTCTAACAATATGACTAAGAAGTTGAAATTAAAATAACAGAGAAATTCAAAGTATATAAAAACTCAGATTTATTGCAAGAAGTACACGTGCACCTCCGCGCACAGTTCAGAATTTATATTGCGGGACATCCGACCTCCAATTACATGTTTCAAAATGGCAAAAAATGGCGTCCAACCTTCAATTCCGTGTAATTCGACATATACACAAAAATGCGACAGAAGTTCATAGTGAAAACAACGAGAAGTTCAAGTACTGCAAGGAATGCATTACAGGTGAGAATAAAAGTATAGAAAAATAAAAGTTTAAAAGGTTTGTTGGAAGAAGTTCAAGTGCTCTTCCCGGATCTTGCGAGAGAGGTTAACCTTGTATTTCCATGTTCGAAAACACAAAAAAGAAATTGTTTTTTTGTTTCAAAATAATTCTCCCAATCCACAAAGAAGTTCGGTTATTATTTGGGAGCAATTTGATTTCAAAAAGAAAATAAAAAATTCAAATTAAAAGAATGGAAAATTCATGTACTACAAGGTGTGTGTTTAATATGAGAAAATGAATTAAAAGAAAAGGTTCAGTTATTTTATTGTTATAAGTTCAAATCCTCGGTCGGAGAAAGTTAAAAAATATATTGTGAGAGAGGTTTTTATAAAAGGAATATCATTTGTGTAACACTGACGAATGGATGAGAAAATTACAAATGAAAATACATCACAGAAGTTCAACGTGAAAACAGTACGGAGTTCAACTACTACACTCAATGAATTTCAGATGATAAACTTTAAAATCGTCGCAAGTATGAAAAAATGATCAACACGAGAAAGTTGCGTGTTTACAGCAGCTTTCCATCGGTATATCACTTGCTCAATTCCGGTGAGTGGATGGAGAGCTACGAGCAAAAAAAGCACGTGAAATACAGAGTGAAGTTCAAGTAGACATGCCGAGAAGTTCAAGTTCTTCACGCGGTGCATTTTCGAAGAATCTGTTTTGCGATAAACGCAGAACACATGACCTCGCTGTTTTCGAAATTACTTGAAAACGGCTAGGAATCAAAGAAAATCATCTACATAAAAAACTTTCGCATTCTCCATAGCTTTTTAACGGTATATTATATGCCCCATTCCGATAAAGTTTGTAGAAATTATGGCCAAAAAAGTTTTTAGACTTCTACAAAATTGACTTAAAACCGTAAGGAATTGGGAGAAAAAATATACACCAAAAAGTTTCTCATTTCCTCAAGCTTTCCAACGTCACATCATTTGCTGCATTCGGACGTACGGTTAAAAAATTAGCTTGAAAATATGAACTCGGTGGAACTTGTACCGTTTTCTAAATTACTTTTAAACCGTTCAAAATTAGAAACAACTTTCAACATGGAAAAGTAACGCATTTTCATAAGCTTTCCAACGCCATATCATTTTCCTCAATTGGATTAGCCGTTTAGAAGTGGCATTGAAAATGTGAACTCGGTTGTTCGGTTTGCGAAATTTTAGAATTTTCCAGATTAATCTTTAACCATAGGGAATTAGAGAAAACTTTCAACATGTGGAAGGAGCAGTTTTGCAGCAACTTTCCGACGCCATATTATTTTCCTCATTCCAATAGACGGTTTAGAAACGCGATCGAAAATACGATTCATGTTTTTTGTATGAAGAAAAAACAATTTTCAAAACTGCTCTCAAACTACTTACATTTTGCCAAAAAATTAATTTGGGTCATGATACTCTTGTCCATAGCTTTCCAACGGTATATCGCAAGCCCCATTTGGGCAATGTTTGCGGAAGTTCAACTTAGCACTGGGGGAAGTTCAGGTCGAACAACTCAGGAGGTAAAATTGCAACAGAGGCATGTTTCATCACGACTCGAGAGCAAATCCGCCAATGAGAGGGATTCCTATTTAAAACGGACATTTAGTTGCTAAAAACCGTTTGCAGATTACACTTACATCACATAGAACACAACTGACCAGAAAAATTCGCGCGGGGAGACACGGTTGCGAAGATAGCCCGAAGGTCGGGTTCCTACAGAGGGAAGTTCGGGTTGTGATCAGAATAATATCCTCATCCCGTGATCAGAATAGTATATATATATATATATATATATATATATATATATATATATATATAGGGAAAATGCATCCTACTACCGGGTGTAGCTACACCCGTTTCTCATATACTATCATGTGGTAGTATATACTCTACTTTATTATTTTTAGTATGTTCATATACTATATCTAAGATACTCCCAAGTGATTTGTATGAAAAAATTGCAAGTGAGCTCATAATTTTATTGTATTTGTGAAATACGTACATATTTATACGTGAAATAGAATATGCGCAAAATATGATACATACTACCAAAAAAGTAGTATATATACTATCTAAACATCTTATATACTACATACTACGCGTACATACTCTCCGATATGATAGATACTAACTAGAACATATGAAACATAAGTGGGAGTAACTACACCCGGTAGTAGGAAAAATTTGTCCTATATATATCTCTGTGTGTGTGTGTGTGTATGGAGAGAGAGAGAGAGTACAAAACCTACCTTGGACTCTTCACTTCATCCCCACTAGATAGGAAGTGCGGCTTGCCGCACCCCACCTGCCCCAGCAATATCTAAGCTGATATGAGACATTTTCTATTTCATATGTTTATACAATGAAAGGCAATGGTGCAAAGGTTCAGTATGTTACAACAAAAGTGCAAAGGTTCAATAGTTTACGATAATTTATTTACAATATATATTACCTACACTGCAACGGGTGAGTGAATAATGAAGAAATTAGCTCATATTTTTAGTATAACCAACCATTACTTTTGTAAAGCGCATACACATAGTAATTAGTAGAGTATTTGTAACCAAATCCATCTTTATTCTTGTATGTAGTGCAATGTACATAAATCAAAATGTTAGAACTCTTCTCAGTTCCTACACATTCTCATTTGTTAGGCAAATTGTTATGTACTACCTCCGTTCCTAAATATTTGTCTTTCTAGATATTTCAACAAATGACTACATACGGAGCAAAATGAGTGAATCTACACTCTAAAATATGACTATATGCATCCGTACGTGCTAGTCCATTTGAAATCCCTAAAAAAGACAAATATTTATGAACAGAGGGAGTACATACTTTCATGTTGCTGCTACAATCCACCTTCTCTGCCACATCACTGATGTTTCTGCATAAATGAGAATCTCAAGGAACCAAAATCACCAACCCAAAAGCAATAAATAGGCATTTCTTCAGAGAGAGAAAAGTTACATTGGGCTTGGGCTCATTTCTTCTATGTCCTCTGATACAGGCTCTACCGGCGGCCTTCCGCTCAAGTTCCTTCCAATATCATCCCAGGAGGCTTCAAATGGAGCATTGTACATTTATACAATTTTCTTTCTTGTAGAGTGTCCACAACCATGTGCACAACTTCGCTTAGTATCGTCACATGGGCATGGTTCGCTGCAAAAAATATAGCAATACGAGATATTATATAATCATGTAGATATAATATTTTAGAAAAGGATCTAGCATCAGTGCATACTTTTAGGAAATGGGACTAAAAGGCAATGATAAATAACAGTTTCAAGGGCAAGGCACAATTCCTCCTATGAAAGGTACATGTGCCTAAGGTAGCTTCTACAATCTTCTAAAGCTAACAACATAGAAAGGGGCCAGCAACCACTTGTGTGTTACCGCTGAATAAGTCTAAAAGTTTGTGATATAAAAGGGCCGGGCACCCTTTTCCCACATCAGTTTGGTGATATTAACCAGAGCTAGTATCAATTTTAGGAATATATTTGCAGCAACATTGTATATTCTAAGATGTGTTATGGTGTTTAGAGATTCATGCAGTTTGATCAAACAGAGACAATATTGCAAGGCAGAACATGAGGTGATTGTAAAACTTAACCAGAAGGTTTACTGCAGAAGGAAGACCAAGATAGATATATGTTGAATAAGTGTATCTGGCATGTCATACATTACACAACAATATGTAATAACTCATGTTGTGTGATAAATCACATAGTCAATATATGGCTAACAATCATCTAACAAAGAGTGGCAACACATGATAGAAACATGAACCTTTTTGGTGCGAGTGTCCCAAGAGCTTCTCCAGCCAAATTTTTGTAGATGTCCCGTTCAATTAGAAGACCACCATAAGAAGTGTGTAGCAGTTTATCAATGTTTAACCTAAATTACATGTCCCGCAAAACAAGATCTAAGTTACATAAACTTACTTCACTGCAATAGATACACAAATTTGGTTTCTGGTGATCGGTGAACCTAGTCCAAAAAGGTACATTTCACACTTCATATGTTGAATTTTATGTAAAAATAGAATAGTTCACTTGATCTTCGAAGGTAACTGTAGAATAAATAACTTACTGTCGGGTTGTTTGCATATTCTTCATTCATGCTTTCAGTCTGAGGTACTTGTTCGACTGCTCTGTAATAACTGAAAATATGTGACACCTTAGTACAAACTTTGTCAAAACAGAACTTAAACATTTACCAAACTGAAAAGGTGGAAAAGGAAAACTGAAATTGAAATATATTAAGATTCATTTACATGCAATGCAATGTTATTGGAGAAACAACTAAATAACTGATCATTATTTTGATCTATCATGACAACTCAATGGCCACCTCTTTTTTATTTTGTTCCCTGACCAACAATTTTTATTCATATTCAGTTAGTATTTTTTTCCTTGATTTACTATATGTGTGTCGTCCAAAAAAATTACAACCTTGTATATGGCCATCATGTCTTAGAAATTGGCAGGAAAAAAGAATAGAATGCCAGTGTAAGCCTCTCTCATCCCTCGATCTCTCACAACCTGCTGCCTCCCAATCTCTCTCTCAGTCTCTCACCAGAAAAACCACAACACAGCTGCCCGCCTCCCACCAAGGCATGCACACAACAACAACAATATCACCACACACCCGACCAGGGCACCGCTCGTTCCCATCACCAGCTCATGATTACAAAATGCAGCCAGCTCCTATACATAGTGTTGTGCAAGAAGACAAGTAATCTAACATAGATCAAGAAAAAAGATATCATCTAACTATGAAAGAGATGTACCGACGATGAATTCATAGGACATGCAAGCTGTAACACCTAATGCTAATAGCTAGGTGAATGACATATATAGATGAAACTGACATCAAGAATAAATAGTGCAGCCAATCGTTAATTCTTTTGTTGCCCAAAAGCCTAACAAAGTAAGTAGTAAATTTGTCCATTAATAAGAATCAGAGGAAAGAACTCTAAACAGCAGATGAGACGAAGCAACAACCATACTTAACGATATTCTCGGAAATATATGATCTAATTAGGGAACCACATGTGTAGCATTTAAAAGGCGTACATAACGACATCATCACAAAAATTACACCTACAACCTACATGATACGCGGATAATCCTCAACCTTTGTAGTCCTAAGATAATCCAAGTGAATAGTCATATAGCACAGGGAAATTTGAACTGAGTTACAAAAGCAATATGGGCCTACTGATAACCTCATGGACATAAATGTTGACCATGACCAAGACAACACACAATCGACTAATTTTAAGCAGCAAACAACATAGGGAAAGGACAAATTGGCATTACAAACCACGATTCTGCTAACAAAAGAAACACCAATTTGGTATTACAGATCACAACTCCGCTCACTAAAATAATCAAAGGAAGTACAATGAGTATATATATACACACATCATATTTGGGTTGAGTACAGCAGCAGAAACCAAAAGGAACAAAAATAAAAACAGAGCATCTGAAACAGAGTGCCAGATACCAAACAGAAACAGAGTGTCTCCCGAGTAGAGGACGGTGGCATGAACAATAATCCAGTGATGGATTGCAAAAGAAAAGAAAAAAAAGAACAGAGGATTGAACAGTGATACGATACGCACATAGGTTTTGAGCTGCCGGATGAAGCCGGAGAAGTTGTTCTTGAAGTTGTGCGGGAGCACATCCAGGGCGAAGGTGGAAGGATTCCACACGACAAAGCTCTTGCCGGCGGGACCCCAGGAGATGGACCCGTCCAGCTGCGACTCCCTGACGAGATCGTACGTCTTGGACAGGAATGGCGGCGGCAGCGCCACCAGGGCGGGTGGCGGCGGGATCAGGTGACGAGCAAGAAGAAATATATATCTCAGAAAAATAGGATTATACTCCCTCCATTCCCAAATATAAGTCTTTCTAGATATTCTAACAAGTGACTACATACGGAGAAAAATGAGTGAATGTATACTCTAAAATATGTCTACATACATCCGTATGTTGTAGTCCATTTGAAATGTCTAAAAAGACTTATATTTAGGAACGGAGTGAGTTGATACATCCATTTTGCATCATGTTTTCTTACTGTTATTTATAATGTTTTTATCCATGGTAATGCTTTTTGGAGTAATTCTAATGCCTTTTCTCTCATAATTTGCAAAATTACACACCAAGACGGAGAATTCGGCAATTTGGAAATCTGGACCTGAAAAAGCTACGTCAGGCCACCTATTCTGCACAACTCCAAATGAGATGAAACTCCATGAGGATTTTTTATGGAATATTTAGGAAATATTGGAGCCAATAAATACTAGAGGGGTGCCACCAGGTGGGCACAACCCACCTGGGCGCACCAGGCCCCTTGGCGCGTCCTGGTGGGTTGTGGCCTCCTCGGCCCACCTCTGGTGCCCATCTTCTGGTATATAAGTCATTTTGACCTACAAAAAATAAGGAGAAGACTTTCGAGACGGAGTGACGCCATCTCGAGGTGGAACTTGGGCAGGAGCACTTTTGCCCTCCGGCGGAGCGATTCTGCCGGGGGAACTTCCCTCCCGGAGGGGGAAATCATCGTCATCATCATCACCAACCACTCTCCCATCTTGGGGAGGGCAATATCCATCAACATCTTCACCAGCACCATCTCATCTCAAACCCTAGTTCATTTCTTGTATTCAATCTTGTTACCGGAACTATGGATTGTTGCTAGGGGGTGACTAGTAGTGTTGATTACATCTTGTAGTTGATTACTATATGGTTTATTTGGTGGAAGATTATATGTTCAGATCCATTATGCATATTAATAACCCTCTGATCATGATCATGTTGATTATTTGTGAGTAGTCACTTCTGTTCTTGAGGTCACGGGAGAAATCATGTTGCAAGTAACCATGTGGACTTGATATGTGTTCGATATTTTGATAGTATGTATGTTGTGATTCCCTTAGTGGTGTCATGTGAACGTCGACTACATGACACTTGGGCCTAAGAGAATGCATTGTGGAGTAGTAAATAGATGGTGGGTTGCGAGAGTGACAGAAACTTAAACCCTAGTTTATGCACTATTCCGTAAGGGACCGATTGGATCCTAGAGTTTAATGCTATGGTTAGAATTTATTCTTAATACTTTTCTCGTAGTTGCAGATGCTTGCGGGAGGGTTAATCATAAGTCGGAGGTTTGTTCAGGTAAGAACAACACCTAAGCACCGGTCCACCCACATATCAAATTATGAAATTCCCGTGTACCCTCAAGAACGCTTTGCTTATCATAAGAGACCATTTTGGCATGTCCTTTGCCTCAAAAGGATTGGGCTACCTTGTTGCATACTTATTGCTACTATCGTTACTTGCTCATTACAAATTACTTGCTATCAAACTACTCACTACTTACAGTTTCAGCACTTGCAGACATCACCTTACTGAAAACTACTTGTCATTTCCTTCTGCTCCTCTTTGGGTTTGACACTCTTACTTATCGAATAGAGCTACAATTGATCCCCTATACTTGTGGGTCATGAAGGCTATTTTTGGCACCGTTGCCGGGGAGTGAAGCGCCTTTGGTAAGTGGAATTCGGTAAGGAAACATTTATATAGTGTGCTAAAATTTATTGTCACTTGCTACTATGGAAAACAATCCTTTGAGGGTTTTTTTGGGTGTCTTCACCTCGTCCGGAACCACAATTAATTGCCCCTCAACCTTCTGCACCTACTGAAAATATTGAATATGAAATCCCTTCGGGTATGATAGAACAACTGCTAGCTAATCCTTATGCAGGAGATGGAACAGAACATCCTGATATGCACTTGATATATGTGGAACAAATTTGTGGATTGTTTAAGCTTGCAGGTTTACCCAGGGATGAAGTTATGAAAAAGGATTTCCCTTTATCTTTGAAGGGAAAGGCATTGGCATGGTATAGGCTATGCGATGATATTGGATCATGGAATTGGAATCGTTTAAAATTGGAGTTTCACCAAAAAAATATCCTATGCATCTAGTTCATCGTGATCAGAATTATATATATAATTTTTGGCCTCATGAAGGAGAAAGTGTCGCTCTAGCTTGAGGGAGGCTTAATTCACTGTTATATTCATGCCCCAATCGTGAGCTCTCAAGGGAAATTATTATTCAGAAATTTTATGCTCGGCTTTATCATAATGATCAAACCATGTTGGATACTTCTTGTGCTGGTTCTTTTATGAAGAAAACTATTGAATTCCGGTGGGATCTCTTGGAAAGAATTAAATGCAACTCTAAAGATTGGGAACTCGATGAAGGTAAAGAGTCAGGTATAAAGCTTAAGTATGATTGTGTTAAATCTTTTATGGATACCAATGCTTTTCAAAAGTTTAGCACTAAATATGGACTTGACTCTGAGATAGTAGCCTCCTTTTGTGAATCATTTGCTACTCATGTTGAACTCCCTAAAGAGAAGTGGTTTAAATATCACCCACCTCTTAAAGATGAAACTAAAGAACCGATACCATTTAAAGAAGAAACTATACTCTACAATGTTGATCCAGTTGTTCCTACTGCTTATATTGAAAAACCACCTTTTCCTGTTAGGATAAAGGAACATGCTAAAGTTTCAATTGTGGTTACCAAAAGCTCTATTAGAACACCTAAACCTGATGAATAAATTAGAGTTGAACCTAATATTGCTATGGTTCAAGATCTCTTAGAAGAAGATGTGGATGGGCATGTTATTTACTTCTGTGAAGAAGCCGCTAGAATTGATAAACCCGATAAAAGGGATAAAATAGACCAGTTGTTGGCCTGCTTGTCATTTCAGTTAAAATAGGAGGTCACTGTTATCATGGTTTATGTGACATGGGTGCTAGTTTGAGTGTTATTCCTTACAAGTTATATCAAGAAATTAGGGAAGACATAGCACCTATAGAGTTACAAGACATAGATGTTACTTTTAAACTTGCAAATAGAGACACCATATCACCTTGTGGGATTATTAGATATGTTGAAGTCTTGTGTGGGAAAGTAAAATACCCTACTGATTTTCTTGTTCTTGGTTCCCCACAAGATTACTTCTGCCCCATTATCTCTGGTAGACCTTTCTTGTACATAATTAATGCTAAGATAAACTGCCAAAAACAAACTTTGGAAGTTAGCTTTGGTGATGAGTCTCATGATTTTGATTTTTCCAGGTTTAGTAGAAATTGTCATGAAAAAGAATTGCCTAGTAAGGCTGAATTAATTGGTCTTGCTTCTATTGATGTGCCACCTACTGATCCTTTAGAGCAATACTTCCTAGACCATGAAAATGATTTACATATGCATGAAAGAAATGAAATAGATAATATTTTCATTGAACAATATCCTCTACGTAAACACAATTTGCCTATTGAAACTCTAGGAGGTCCTCCTCCACTTAAGGGTGACCCTCTGTTTGAATTAAAAAAATTGCTAGACACTTTGAAATATGCTAGAAGATATATCATGTTATTATTAGTGCTAACCTTTCAGAACATGAAGAAGAAAGATTATTGAAAGCTCTAAGGAAGCACCGAGCTGCTATTGGATATACTCTTGATGATTTAAAGGGCATTAGTCTCAATCTATGTCAGCACAAAATTATTATGGAACCTGATGCTAAACCAGTTGTTGATCACCAACGTCGGTTAAATCCGAAGATGAAAGAGGTGGTAAGAACGGAAATATTAAAACTTCTGGAAGCAGCTATAATCTATCCTATAGCTGATAGTAGATGGGTAAGTCATGTTCATTGTGTCCCTAAGAAAGGAGGTATTACTATTGTTCCTAATGATAAGAATGAACTTATTCCACAAAGAATTGTTACAGGCTATAGAATGGTAATTGACTTCAGAAAATTAAACAAAGCAACTAGAAAAGATCATTACCCTTTGCCTTTTATTGATCAAATGCTTTAAAGATTATATAAGCACACACACTTTTTATTCCTTGATGAATATTCTGGCTTTTCACAAATACCTGTTTCTCAACCTGATCAAGAAAAGACCACTTTTACTTATCCTTTTGGAACCTATGCTTGTAGACGTATCCCTTTTGATTTATGTAATGCACCTGCTACCTTTCAAAGATGCATGATGGCTATATTCTATGACTTTTGTGAAAATATTGTTGAGGTTTTCATGGATGACTTCTCTGTTTATGGGATGTATTTTGATGACTGTTTAAGCAATCTTGATCGAGTTTTGCAGAGATGTGAACAAACAAATCTTGTCTTGAATTGGGAGAAGTGCCATTTTATGGTTAATGAAGGCATTGTCTTGGGTCATAAAATTTCTGAAAGAGGTTTGAAGTGGACCAAGCTAAAGTTGATGCAATTGAGTAAATGCCATGTCTCAAGGACTTCAAAGGTATTCGTTGTTTCGTAGGTCATGCTAGTTTCTACAGGAGATTTATCAAAGAATTTTCTAAAATTTCTAGGCCTTTTACTAATCTTTTGCAAAAGGATATTCCTTTTGTTTTTATGATGATTGTTTGGAAGCCTTTGAAACACTCAAGAAAGCCTTAATTACTGCACCTATAGTTCAACCACCTGATTGGAACTTGCCTTTTGAAATTATGTGTGATGCTAGTGATTATGTTGTTGGTGATGTTCTAGGACAAAGAGTTGATAAGAAATTGAATGTTATTCATTATGCTAGTAAAACTCTAGACAGTGCTCAAAGAAATTATGCTATTACTGAAAAAGAATTCTTAGCAGTGGTGTTTGCTTGTGATAAGTTTAGACCTTATATTGTTGATTCCAAAGTAACTGTTCACACAGACCATGCTGCTATTAAATATCTTATGGAAAAGAAAGATGCTAAACCTAGACTTATTCATTGGTTTCTCTTGTTACAAGAATTTGATTTGCATATTGTTGACAGAAAAGGAGCTGAGAACCCCGTAGCTGATAACTTGTCTAGGCTTGAAAATGCGCTTGATGACCCACTTCCTATTGATGATAGTTTTCCCGATGAGCACTTAGCTGCAATAAATGTTGCTAATAGTACTCCCTTGGTATGCTGATTATTCTAATTATATTGTTGCTAAATATTTGCCACCTAGCTTTACTTACCAACAAAAGAAGAAAAAATTCTTCTATGATTTAAGACATTACTTTCGGGATGACCCACATCTTTATAAAGGAGTAGATGGTATTATTAGACATTGTGTACATGAGAATGAACAGGGACATATCCTACGGAAATGTCACTCCGAGGCTTATGGAGGGCATCATGCTGGAGATAGAACTGCTCATAAGGTATTGTAGTCCGGATTCTACTGGCCTACTCTTTTCAAGGATGCTCGTAAGTATGTCTCATCTTGTGATGAATACCAAAGAATAGGTAATATTGGTAAGCGTCAAGAAATTCCTATGAACTATTCACTTGCTGTTGAACCATTTGATGTTTGGTGATTTGATTACATGGGACCTTATCCTTCCTCTAATGGGTATACACACATTTTGGTTGCTGTTGATTATGTTACTAAATGGGTAGAAGCTATTCCAACTAGTAGTGTTGATCACAACACCTCTATTAAAATGCTTAAGGAAGTAATTTTCCCAAGGTTTGCAGTCCCTAGATATTTAATGACTGATGGTGGTTCACACTTTATTCATGGTGCTTTCCGTAAGATGCTTGCTAAGGATGATGTTAACCATAGCATGGCATCGCCCTACCATCCTCAGTCTAGTGGTCAATTTCAGCTTAGCAATAGAGAAATAGAATTAATTTTGCAAAAGACTGGTAATAGGTCCAGGAAGAATTGGTCTAAGAAATTAGATGATGCACTTTGGGCTTACAGAACAGCTTATCAAAATCCTATGGGTATTTCTCCATGTAAAATGGTTTATGGAAAAGCTTGTCATTTACCTCTTGTGTTAAAACATAAGGCTTATTGGGCAGTTAAAATCTCAACTATGATTTCAAACTTGTTGGTGAAAAGAGGTTATTTGAAATAAGCTCATTAGATGAATGGAGAACCCAAGTTTATGAAAATGCAAATTTATTCAAAGAAAAGGTTAAAAGATGGCATGACAAAAGAATTCAGAAACGTGAGTTTAAAGTTGGAGAATATGTTCTTTTGTACAACTCCTGTTTTAGATTCTTTGCAGGAAAGCTCCTCTCTAAATGGGAAGGCCCATATGTCATCGAGGAGGTATACCGGTCTGGAGCCATCAAAATAAATAATTTCGAAGGCACTAACCTGAAGGTTGTCAACAGGCAACGAATAAAGCATTATATTTCAGGTACACCTATTAATGTTGAAAGAAATATTATCCAAACTTTGACACCGGAAGAACACATAAAAGAGTCCTTCCGGAACACTCCAGAATCGTCAAAATAAGGAGGTACGTGATACGGTAAGTAAACGGACTCTGGAAAATCTAAAAAAATATTTTTTGTCAGTTTTGGAATAATTTAGAATTTTAGGAATAAAGAAACTCCGAGGAAGAGTCCCCTAGTGGGCACAAGACACCAGGGCGCGCAAGGCAGGGGCGCCCAGGTGGGTTGTGCCCACCTGGGACACCACCCGTACTCCATTTTTCTTCTGTATGTGTCATGGAATTGTCACGGCAGATGTCCTAGTGTGAGGACTTAGTCGTGAGGCCAGCACATCTATGTGGTAGCTTGCGAGGGGTTGATCGGAACCGAGAGACGCGAGGTGGATTAAAACACAAGACAAGGGTTTAGACAGCTTCGGGCCCCAGGAAACATCATCCGGTAATAGCCCTACATGCTATTTATGGCTAGGTCTCATTATGCTCATCAGGGAGTCGCCGCATAAGCCGGCTCCCCTTTAGTTGTGCCTAGCCTTAAAATTCTCTTCCCCTCTTAGGGTGCCCTCCTTATATAAGTTGAAAGAGCGGGTTACATATAAAGTCCAACTCGGATTGGGACTTAAACTATTCTGACTTCTCATCACGGGCTTCTCTCCATGGGCTTCTTAACGTCTTGGGCTTATTAACCCAGGCGACTTCGTCTGCCGGGTTATGACTATCGTGCCGACTTACCACTGTCGGCCGGCTTACCACTATATGTCGGCTTACCATCTAGCTTAAAATCTGACTTATAATCTGGCTTATAATCTGTCCGCCGGCTTACCATCTGGCTTATAACTGTCCGCCGGCTTACAATCTGCCGGCTTACAATCTGGCTTATAATCTGCCAGGTCACCAACGTGTCACCAGGCTCGGGTGGTTTGTCAATGAAACACCAAGTCCTAGCCGAGTCATACTTCTGGCCGGGTCATACTGCGGGGTATATCCCCGACATTAGCCCCCAATTTAATTTGGATTTATCCATGTTAAACTGGTCCTGTAAAACAAACACAAGAACAAATTTGCCAGATTGTGCTCTGGGTTAAGAATTCTTGTAATCCGGCACCTGATCGTCCTTAATTCCTTGTCATTTCCTTCTTCCAGAAAATCCGGGTCAATAAGCCAGCTTCATGCTCAATTTGCTGACATTGGTTTCTCACAGAAATATTGTGAAGAATAATTCATTTGACTCAGCTCCCAATGCTTAAGAAAATATTGGTCTTTGAAATACTCATATGATCTTCGGCCGGCTTGAAGATGTAAAACTTGTCGGTTTAACATTGCCAAAATTGTCGGTTTGTAAATATTGATGGCACCGGGTCATAATTGTTGCTAACATCAAGCTTGAAAATGTACCTCCCTTATATGCATATCACTTGTAGCCCCCAAGTCTTAAGAAGGGAGCGTAGTAAGAGCTTAAGACTTGCTTCAATATAAATGTTGCAACCTTGAAGAAATCCCAGTTGTTCATCTCAGTCGCTAGTCAAAAGTGAATATTCCACATATGTAGCCCCCAAGTGCCGGGTTGTCATGCTTGCAACAACCTGGGACTTGTAATTGTCTTATGCTCATAAAAACTTCAACCAGTGTAGCCCTCAAGGGCTGGGTCATTATGCAATAATGAGCAGGGACTTTGTAGATATGATCACGTAGACTTGAACAGCAACGTGTAGCCCCCAAGGGCCGGCTTAGTAAGATAATACTGAGTCGGAACTTCACTAAAAATAACATCATATGATGTAACCCTCACCATGGGGCTTGAACCCACGTCCACAAGGTTAAGAGCCTTGTACTCTACCAACTAAGCAATGGACCCTTCAATATAATGGATTAATGCTTGTGTACTTGGAATTTTTACAGGAGCAATTGGTAACCCCCAAGGGCCGGCTCATTGCGATGTGATGAGTCGGGTCTTCAATAAGGTGAGCAAAAAATGACCCTGCGTTAGCCCCCAAGTGTCATGGTGTATGCCTGCGGCGACATGAGACTTCCATATTTGGTATAATCATGATTTGAATAATGTAGCCCCCAAGTGCTGGGTCGTAAGCCTGCAGTGACTCGGGACTATTCCTTCCATTGTAGAATAAATCATATCCATTGATAAAATAATAGCCATTGCGTTGAAGCGACTTTGAAAACCTCAATCATAATACTGGTTACTGATAACCATAATAAAAATCCAGCCATGTTGGCTATTCAAAATTTGAATAATATAATTCGGGATGAAAACCTGTGATATTTGTTCACACTGCCGGCTTATCATACCGATGCGGTAAAGGGTGATAACCCAAAAGATTGAGCACATAATGCCCTGTTCAATTGTCATATACTACCGGCTTACAACGCCGTAAGCAGCAAGGGGTAATATCCCAAAACTTAGAGCACAACGCTTCTAAGTATTTAATATCATATACTGGCGACTTATAGTCCAAAGCCAGGCCGGGTTATCAAAAGCAACGGATATACTCAAATATGATCCATAGAAACTAAGGCTACATGGCCTGAACCGTTTTAAATCATATGTCAATATGGTACAAAGATGAACCCAAAAAAGTTCAAATAAAAATATTAAATCGGAAAAAACAAGGCTTTCATAGGCCACCGAGCCTAAATCTCAAGTGCTTTCAAGGGCTGCACAACCACTGAGTTAAATCTTCATGCAAACCTTGACCTCACATAACCAATCGTCGTTTTAACTTTGACAAGCTCAGGGTCTGTGTATGATTGACTTGTCAAAAGTATGACGGGTCATTCCAGTCAATCTGGGCGGAGTGGCAGACTTAAAAAGGCAGGATAACCCGGGATTTTAGGTGAATACACCTGACTTCCAAGCCTGAAAGGTTATGTTCTCTTTGGTGAATACACCTATGTTTGAACAGATAACCTGGAAAGTTTTGGTGAATACACCTGGCATTCCAAGCCTGAAAGGTTATGTTCTCTTTGGTGAATACACCTATGTTTGAACAGATAACCTGGAAAGTTTTGGTGAATACACCTGGCATTCCAAGCCTGTCAAGAGGGTAGTGATGCTTTGTTCTCTTTGGTGAATACACCTATGTTTGAATAGGAAGCCCCCAAGTGATGTTTACAGCCCAGCCTGTAAGCCGGATCAAAGGGTAGTCATGGCTATGCTCGTTGAGCAGAAAGCCCCCAAGTATTTTGTAATCATGGCGTACAAGCCGGATCAAAAGGGATATTCACAGCTATGCTCGATGAGCAGGAAGCCCCCAAGTGACCATAATAAGATGGGCCCATAAGGCAGGATACCCATGTTTGAACCGCACATCATGGCAGCAAGTTCTCTTTGGCAACCTTTAATTTTTCTGAGAACTCGAACTTGCGAGAGATGAATTCTTTTTGAACCAGAATTATAAACCGGAAATTGAGAGCTTCAAAGCTTTGTGAGAAAATAGATTTCCCTTGAACCGGATTTTAAACCGGCATTCTTCATTTTGAGCCGGAAATTTTCTGACGGCCTTTAAATTTTCATCAATATAGCAGTAGCCTCCGGGACCAGTTTATCTTCCCTCAATGACCCGGAGTTCTTTAATCTGCTCAAACTGGTAACATTTACTGAGTCATGCCATCATAGCCCCTGAGTCTTAAGACTACTCAAGGAGTTGGCTTGAGACTCTCCATACTTGACCGTGATATGAACTGGCATATAGTTGAACAGTGGATTGCTGAAATATGTTGAATCTCGACGGGTTATAAATGACCCTGTCCATTGATCCATCCGGTGTAGGCAAGGGCCATAGCTTGATGGTCTCCTTTGTAATGATGAATTCTGCATAAGGATTTGCACAAACAAGAGGAATTGTTCTCGAAGAAAAATAATATGTACTAACAAAATAGACTTAAATGGATATCACCTGATTTGTCCGGATGACAGATGATCCATATGCTCCGTAGATAACCTTTCAATATTTTTACTGAATTCCCTTTGATTAGTATGAATCAAGAGTATTTTTACGTTGATCCCCTCGAGGATCCTGTCAGATACTGCCATAGCTCCTTTTTACCCACCGAGTCAACTCCTCCTCCTTTATTTTTCTTGTCTATACAAGATGAGCAAAGACCTGAGCATAGAGCAGAAAGCAAAGCATGGGCGTAATCCAAAGAACGGGCAGTGAGCGGTGAGTAGTAAAGCAGCTTGGCGGCTCGGGACCACAGGCATGGTGACTTAGCAATGGCAAAGCGACTTAACGGGGCGAGGCAAAGATCGGTGAAGGATCCTAGAAATTTGTGTAGAGGCAAGGCCGACTCAACGCGCGGGCTGCTCGAGACGGCCACAGCGGAAGCCGACGGCGTAGGCAGCAGAGGCGGACAATGGCGTGGGAGGCGAGGCGGACAACGCGGCAGGGAAGGCCGAAGCGGCACGCACGATGGGAGTAGCGAGAGGAGGCGAGGCCACGGCGGGTCAGAAACGATGCGGTGGAGATGGCAGTAGGCCGGCATGGGCGACCAGCATGAGCAGCAGCAGTAAGCCGGCCTAAACGGGGCGGGTCGCATCCGCGGCGACTCAGAGGTGATGGAGGTGGTTTAGCACGAGGCCATGGCGATTGCAGAGGCGAAAACACTCGGGCTGTTCAATGCCGATGGCTCGGGGATGACCTGGAGTAGAAGCAACTTGGAACAGAGGTGGATGGCGGTTCGAAGTGCGGCGATGGGCGACTTGTTGGGGAACGTAGCAGAAATTCAAAAAATTTCCTACGTGTCACCAAGATTTATCTATGGAGAAACCAGCAACGAGGGGAAGGAGAGTGCATCTACATACCTTTGCAGATCGCTAAGCGGAAGCGTTCAAGTGAACGGGGTTGAAGGAGTCGTACTCGTCGTGATCCAAATCACCGGAGATCCTAGTGCCGAACGGACGGCACCTCCGTGTTCAACACACGTACAGCCCGGTGACGTCTCCCATGCCTTGATCCAGCAAGGAGAGAGGGAGAGGGAGAGGGAGAGGAAGACTCCGTCCAGCAGCAGCACAACGGCGTGGTGGTGATGGAGGAGCGTGGCAATCCTGTAGGGCTTCGCCAAGCACCGCGGGAGAGGAGAAGGGTGAGAGGTAGGGCTGCGCCAGGGAGAGGTCAAACTCCTCTGTTGGCAGCCCCAAAACCCTCAACTATATATAGGGGGAGAGGGAGGGCTGCGCCCCCACCTAGAGTTCCACCCCTAGGGGCGGCGGCCAGCCCAAACCCATCTAGGGTGCGGCCAAGGGGGGAGAGGGGAAACTTGCCCCCCAAGTTAGGTGGGTGCGCCTCCCCAAACCCTAGGCGCCTTGGGCCCTTGTGGGCGCACCAGCCCACCTGGGGCTGGTCCCCTCCCACACTTGGCCCATGCAGCCCTTCGGGGATGGTGGCCCCACTTGGTGGACCCCCGGGACCCTCCCGGTGGTCCCGGTACGCTACCGATAAAACCTGAAACCTTTCCTGTGACCAAAACAGGACTTCCCATATATAAATCTTTACCTCTGGACCATTCTGGAACTCCTCGTGACGTCCGGGATCTCATCCGGGACTCTGAACAACATTTGGTAACCACATACAAACTTCCTTTATAACCCTATCGTCATCGAACCTTAAGTGTGTAGACCCTACGGGTTCGGGAATCATGCAGACATGACCGAGACGTTCTCCAGTCAATAACCAACAGCGGGATCTGGATACCCATGTTGGCTCCCACATGTTCCACGATGATCTCATCGGATGAACCATGATGTCAAGGACTCAATCGATCATGTATACAATTCCCTTTGTCTAGCGGTATTGTACTTGCCCGAGATTCGATCGTCGGTATGCCGATACCTTGTTCAATCTCGTTATCGGCAAGTCTCTTTACTCGTTCCATAACACGTCATCCTGTGATCAACCCCTTGGTCACATTGTGCACATTATGCTGATATCCTACCGAGTGGGCCCAGAGATACCTCTCTGTCACACGGAGTGACAAATCCCAGTCTCGATTCGTACAACCCAATGACACTTTCGGAGATACCCAGTGCACCTTTATAGCCACCCAGTTACGTTGCCAGGACGCTTTGGTACACCCAAAGTATTCCTACGGTATCCGGGAGTTGCACAATCTCATGGTCTAAGGAAAAGATACTTGACATTATAAAAGCTTTAGCATACGAACTACGATCTTTGTGCTAGGCTTAGGATTGGGTCTTGTCCATCACATCATTCTCCAAATGATGTGATCCCGTTATCAATGACATCCAATGTCCATGGTCGTGAAACCGTAACCATCTGTTGATCAACGAGCTAGTCAACTAGAGGCTTACTAGGGACATGGTGTTGTTTATGTATCCACACATGTATCTCGAAGTTTCCTATCAATACAATTATAGCATGGATAATAAACGATTATCATGAACAAGGAAATATAATAATAACTAATTTATTATTGCCTCTAGGGCATATTTCCAACAGTCTCCCACTTGCACTAGAGTCAATAATCCAGTTCACATCGCCATGTGATTAACACTCACAGTCACATCGCCATGTGACCAACATCCAAAGAGTTTACTAGAATCAATAATCTAGTTCACATCACTATGTGATTAACACTCAATGAGTTCTGGGTTTGATCATGTTTATGCTTGTGAGAGAGGTTGTAGTCAACTGGTCTGCAATATTCAGATCCCTATGTATTTCGCAAAACTTTATGTCATATCGTAGATGCTGCAACCATGTTCCACTTGGAGCTATTCCAAATTGTTGCTCCATTATACGTATCCGGTATCTCTACTCAGAGCTGTCCGGATAGGTGTTAAGCTTGCATTGACGCAACTCTTTATGTCGAACTCTTTATCACCTCCATAACCGAGAAACATATCCTTATTCCTCTAAGGATAATTTTGACCGCTATCTGGTGATCCACTCCTTGATCATCTCTGTACCCTCTTGCCAGATATGTAGCAAGGCACACATCAAAGCGGTACACGGCATAGCATACCGTAGAACCCACGTCTAAGGCATAGGGACGACCTTCGTCCTTTCTCTCTTTTCTGCCGTGGGCGAGCTTTAACTCTTTAACTTCAAACCTTACAACACACCCAAGAACTCCTTCTTTGGTGATCCATCTTGAACACCTTCAAGATTATGTCAAGGTATGTGCTCATTTGAAAGTATTATTAAACATTTTGATCTATCTTATAGATCTTGATGCTTATTGTTCAAGTAGCCTAATCCAGGTTTTCCATTGAAAAACACTTTTCAAACAACCCTATATGCTTTCCAGAAATTCTACATCATCTCTGATCAACATATACTCATCAGAAATTCTATAGTGCTCCCACTCACTTCTTTGGAAATACAAGTTTCTCATAAACTTTGTATAGACCCAAAATCTTTGATCATCTCATCAAAGCGTACATTCCAACTCCGAGATGCTTACTCCAGTCCTTAGAAGGATCGCTGGAGCTTTGCATACTTGTTAGCGTCTTTCAGGATTGTCAAAAAACCTTCTGGTTGTATCACATACAACCTTTCCTCAAGAAAACTGTCAAGGAAACAATGTTTTGACATCCTATATGCAAGATTTCATAAATAATGCAGTAACTGCTAATCCAATTCCAATAGACTCTTAGCATCGCTACGAGTGAGAAAGCCTCACCGTAGTCAACTCCTTGAACTTGTCAGAAAACATCTTTAACGATGAGTCGAGCTTTCTTAATGGTGATACTTACCATCATTGTCTGTCTTCCTTTTAAAATCCATCTTTACCCAACGTCCTTACGACCATCAAATATTTCTTCCAAAGTCATGGATCCTCTCTCGGATGTTATGGCCTCGAGCCATTCGTCGGAATCCGGGCCCACCATCACTTCTCCATAGCTCGTAGGTTCATTGTTGTCTAGCAACATGACCTCTAAGACAAGATTGCGTACCACTCTGAAGTAGTACGTGTCCTTGTCGACCTACGAGGTCCGGTAGTGACTTGATCCAAAACTTCATGATCACTATCATAAGCTTCTACTTCAATTGGTGTAGGCGCCACAGAACAACTTCATGTGCCCCGCTACACACTTTTGAAGTGGCGGTTCAATAACCTCATCAAGTCTCCACCATCCTCCCACTCAATTCTTTCGAGAGAAACTTTTCCTCGAGAAAGGACCCGTTCTAGAAACAATCACTTTTGCTTAGGATCTGAATTAGGAGGTATACCCAACCATTTTGGGTATCCTATGAAGGTGCATTTATCCGTTTTGGGTTCGAGCTTATCACGATGAAACTTTTTCACATAAGCGCCGCAGCCCCAAACTTTCAAGAAACGATGACTTAGGTTTCTCTAAACCATAGTTCTCACGGTGTCATCTCAATGTAATTACGTGGTGCCCTATTAAAGTGAGTGCGGTTGTCTCTAATGCCTAACCCATGAACGATAGTGGTAATTCAATAAGAGACATCATGGTACGCACCATATCCAATAGGGTGCAACTATGATGTTCGGACACACCATCACACTATGGTGTTCCAGGCGGTATTAATTGTGAAACAACTTCCACAATGTCTTAGTTGCGTGCCAAAGCTCGTAACTCAGATACTCATCTCTATGATCATATCATAGACATTTTATCCTCTTGTCACAATGATCTTCAACTTCACTCTGAAATTACTTGAACCATTCAACAATTCAGACTTGTGTTTCATCAAGTAAATATACTCAACATCTACTCGAATCATCTGTGAAGTAAGAACATAACGATATTCATTGCATGCCTCAGCACTCATTGGACTGCACACATCAAAATGTGTTATTTCCAACAAGTTGCCATCTTGTTCCATCTTACTGAAAACGAGGTTTTTCAGTCATCTTGCCCATGTGGTATGATTTGCATATTTCAAGTGATTCAAAATCAAGTGAGTCCAAACGATCCATCTGCATGGAGTTTCTTCATGCGTATACACCAATAGACATGGTTCGCATGTCTCAAACTTTTCAAAACGAGTGAGTCCAAAGATCCATCAACATGGAGCTTCTTCATGCGTTTATACCAATATGACTTACATGGCGATTGCCACAAGTAAGTGGTACCATCATTACTATCTTATATCTTTTGGCATGAAAATGTGTATTACCATGATCGAGATTCAATAAACCATTCCTTTAGGTGCAAGACCATTGAAGGTATCATTCAAATAAACAGAGTAACCATTATTCTCCTTAAATGAATAACCGTATTGTGGTAGACATAATCCAATCATGTCTATGCTCAGCGCAAACACCAAATAACAATTATTTAGGTTTAACACCAATCTCGATGGTAGAGGGAGCGTGCGATGCTTGATCACATCAACCTTGGAAACACTTCCAACACATATCATCAGCTCACCTTTAGCTAGTCTTCGTTTATTCTGTAGCTTTTATTTCGAGTTACTAACACTTAGTAACCGAACCGGTATCTAATACCCTGGTGCTTCTAGGAGTACTAGTAAAGTACACATTAACATAATGTATATCCAATATACTTCTATCGACCTTGCCAGCCTTGTCATCTACCAAGTATCTAGGGTAGTTCTGCTTCGGTCCGTTCCTCATTGCGTAAGCACTTAGTCTCGGGTTTGGGTTTAACCTTGGGTTTCTTCACTAGAGCAAAGAATCGATTTTCCATTTCATGAAGTATCCCTTCTTGCCCTTGCCCTTCTTGAAACAAGTGGTTTCATTAACCATCAACAATTGATGCTCCTTCTTGACTTCTACTTTCACGGTGTCAAACATCGCGAATATTTCAAGGATCATCTATCCTCGATATGTTATAGTTCATCACGAAGCTCTAGCAGCTTGGTGGCAATGACTTTGGAGAAACATCACTATCTCATCAGGAAGATCAACTCCCACTCGATCCAAGTGATTGTTGCACTCAGACAATCTGAGCACAAGCTCAACGATTGAGCTTTTCTCCCTTAGTTTGCAGGCTAAGAAAATCGTCGGAGGTCTTATACCTCTTGACGTGGGCACGAGCCTGAAATCCCAATTTCAGCCCTCGAAACATCTCATATGTTTCGCGATGTTTCGAAATCGTCCTCGGTGCCTCAATTCTAAACCGTTTAACTGAACTATCACGTAGTTATCAAAACGTGTATGTCCGATGTTCGCAACATCCACAGACGACGCTTTGGGGTTCAACACAATGAGCGGTGCATTAAGGACATAAGCTTTCTTACGTCCGCATAATCGCCATTGTCAACTTTCAACTATATTTTCTCTAGGAACATATCTAAACAGTGGAACTAAAGCGCGAGCTTTACATAATTTGCAAAGATCTTTTGACTATGTTCAGGATAATTAAGTTCATCTCATGAACTCCCACTCAGATAGACATCCCTCTAGTCATCTAAGTGATTACATGATCCGAGTAAACTAGGCCGTGTCCGATCATCACGCGAGACGGACTAGTCATCATCGGTGAACATCTTAATGTTGATCGTATCCTCCATACGACTCATGCTCGACCTTTCGGTCTCTTGTGTTCTGAGGCCATATCTGTACATGCTAGGCTCGTCAAGTTAACCTAAGTGTTTCGCGTGTGTAAATCTGGCTTACACCCTTTATATGTGAACGTAAGAATCTATCACACCCGATCATTACGTGGTGCTCCGAAACGATGAACTTCGCAGAACGGTGCACGCTTAGGGGGAACACTTTCTTGAAATTTTAATGAGGGATCATCTTATTTACTACCGTGGTTCTAAGCAAATAAGATGTATAAACATGATAAACATCACATGCAATCAAATAGTGACATGATATGGCCAATATCATTTTGCTCCTTTTGATCTCCATCTTCGGGGCTCCATGATCATCATCGTCACCGGCATGACACCATGATCTCCATCATCATGATCTCCATCATCGTGTCTCCATGAAGTTGTCTCGCCAACTTATTACTTCTACTACTATGGCTACCGGTTAGCAATAAACTAAAGTAATTACATGGCGTTGTTCAATGACACGCAGGTCATACAATAAATTAAGACAACTCCTATGGCTTCTCGCCGGTTGTCATACTCATCGACATGCAAGTCGTGATTCCTATTACAAGAACATGATCAATCTCATACATCACATATCATTCATCACATTCTTCTTGGCCATATCACATCACATAGCATACCCTGCAAAAACAAGTTAGACGCCCTCTAATTGTTGTTTGCATGTTTTACGTGGCTGCTATGGGTTTCTAGCAAGAACGCTTTCTTACGACGCATAAAACCACAACGTGATATGCCAATTTCTATTTACTCTTCATAAGGACCCTTTTCATCGAATCCGCTCCGACTAAAGTGGAGAGATCGGCACCCGCCGCCACCTTATGCACCAAGTGCATGTCGATCGGTGGAACCTGTCTCACGTAAGTGTACGTAAGGTCGGTCCGGCCGCTTCATCCCACAATACCGTTGAAACAAGATTGGACTAGTAACGGTAAGCATATTGAACAAAATCAACGCCCACAAATACTTTGTGTTCTACTCGTGCAAAGAATCTACGCAATAGACCTAGCTCATGATGCCACTGTTGGGGAACGTAGCAGAAATTCAAAAAAATTCCTACGTGTCACCAAGATCTATCTATGGAGAAACCAGCAACGAGGGGAAGGAGAGTGCATCTACATACCTTTGTAGATCGCTAAGCGGAAGCGTTCAAGTGAACGGGTTTGAAGGAGTCGTACTCGTCGTGATCCAAATCACCGGAGATCCTAGTGCCGAACGGACGGCACCTCCGCTGCTCAACACACGTACAGCCCGGTGACGTCTCCCATGCCTTGATCCAGCAAGGTGAGAGGGAGAGGTTGAGGAAGACTCCGTCCAAGAGCAGCACAACGGCGTGGTGGTGATGGAGGAGCGTGGCAATCCTGCAGGGCTTCGCCAAGCACCGCGGGAGAGGAGAAGGGAGAGAGGTAGGGCTGCACCAGGGAGAGGTCAAACTCCTCTGTTGGCAGCCCCAAAACCCTCAAGTCTATATAGGGGGAGAGGGAGCGCTGCGCCCCCACCTAGGGTTCCACCCCTAGGGGCGGCGTCTAGCCCAAACCCATCTAGGGTGCGGCCAAGGGGGGAGAGGGGAAACTTGCCCCCCAAGTTAGGTGGGTGCGCCCCCTCCCCAAACCCTAGGCGCCTTGGGCACTTGTGGGGGGGGGGGCGCACCAGCCCACCTGGGGCTGGTCCCCTCCCACACTTGTCCCATGCAGCCTTTCGGGGATGGTGGACCCACTTGGTGGACCCCCGGGACCCTCTCGGTGGTCCCGGTACGTTACCGATAAAACCCGAAACCTTTCCGGTGACCAAAAGAGGACTTCCCATATATAAATCTTTACCTCCGGACCATTCCGGAACTCCTCGTGATGTCCGGGATCTCATCCGGGACTCCTAACAACATTCGGTAACCACATACAAACTTCCTTTATAACCCTAGCGTCATCGAACCTTACGTGTGTAGACCCTACGGGTTCGGGAATCATGCAGACATGACTGAGACGTTCTCCGGTCAATAACCAACAGCGGGATCTGGATACCCATGTTGGCTCCCACATGTTCCACGATGACCTCATCAGATGAACCACGATGTCAAGGACTCAATCGATCCCATATACAATTCCCTTTGTCTAGCGGAATTGTACTTGCCCGAGATTCGATCGTCGGTATGCCGATACCTTGTTCAATCTCGTTACCGGCAAGTCTCTTTACTCGTTCTATAACACATCATCCCGTGATCAACCCCATGGTCACATTGTGCACATTATGATGATGTCCTATCGAGTGGGCCCAGAGATACCTCTCCATCACACGGAGTGACAAATCCCAGTCTCGATTCGTGCCAACCCAACAGACACTTTCGGAGATACCTGTAGTGCACCTTTATAGCCACCCAGTTACGTTGTGACGTTTGGTACACCCAAAGTATTCCTACGGTATCCGGGAGTTGCACAATCTCATGGTCTAAGGAAAAGATACTTGACATTAGAAAAGCTTTAGCATACGAACTACGATCTTTGTGCTAGGCTTAGGATTGGGTCTTGTCCATCACATCATTCTCCAAATGATGTGATCCCATTATCAACGACATCCAATGTCCATGGTCAGGAAACCGTAACCATCTGCTGATCAACGAGCTAGTCAACTAGAGGCTTACTAGGGACATGGTGTTGTTTATGTATCCACACATGTATCTGAGTTTCCTATCAATACAATTATAGCATGGATAATAAACGATTATCATGAACAAGGAAATATAATAATAACTAATTTATTATTGCCTCTAGGGCATATTTCCAACACGACTCGCAGCTCGTCTCGAGGCTGCGGAAGCGGGGCCGCTCGGGGCAGGGCGGAGGAAACTGGTGGAGGTCGCCGGCAGAGACGGTGGCTTGAAGACATACGGGGGCGGGTCTCTGTGCAACGTGCTGAGTCAAAGGCAGCACGAGGGTGGCTTGAATGGCCGCGCGTGCAGCAGAAGAAAAGGCGGAGTCGTACCATGGCCGCGGAGACGGCGGCTCGGGGTCGAATCAGCGAGACCTGGCGACTCGAGGCAAACGCAGCGACTCGGAGCAGATGCTCAACGGCGCGGCGGTGAAGGTGAGGCCGGGGGCGACTCATAGCGATTTGGCGAAGGCGGCTTTGCAAGGAGGCAAGCGGGTCATGGCACTCGGCGGCGACTCACATTGGAGCGAGGCACGCCGACAACTCGCCGGTGAGTTCCTCGCGGCTCAAGACAGCTGGTTGGGAAGCGCACCGGCGCTGTGAAAGCAGGTAGTGGAAGTGGGTCGACGACTCACCAGGAAAACGGCGAGACGAAACGAGACCCGACAGTAGAGGCGGCCCGGCAAGGAGGGTGACGACTCAAAGCGGGAGCAGTCACAGGTTACTTCTGCGGTGAGGGCAGCGGACGCGGCTCGGTCTACGCGGGGTCGATGCCAATGACGAAAAAATCCACAGCAGAAGGATCCGGGCGGCTCAACAGAGCCAGAACCACGGTCGGCAGGGGTGGCGGCTCGGACGGCCATGGGGTCAGCGGTTCGTCAGTGGCGACCCAACCACGGCAGAGACGGCAGCAACCCGGAGTGGTGAGACTGCAGGCGAAGACGGCGGAGCCGGCGTGGGTCGGCCAGTCTACCGAGCACGCGAGAGCCGGTGCTAAGCGGGCGTCATGGCAATGGGGGCTGCAACGGCAGCTCACCGATGGCCAGCGGAGGTGGCTCAAGATCATGGAGGCATCACGGTGGCTCATCGCGCGGCGGCTCATGGCAGACCAACAGCATGAAGCCGAGCGAAAGCAGCCACGGAGGAGCGACGGCACGACGGTCGCGGTGGCAAAGGAATCCGGGGTGGCTCGTCGACGGCAGCGGAGACCGGCCATAGAGACAGTGGCGGAGTGCCGGCGAGGGGAGGTCGATCTCAGGCAGGCAGCTCGGAGGTGACTTGATGCGGAGGCAAAATCGGCGAGGCACGGTCCGCCTGCGGTGGAGACGAACCGGGGAGGTTGACCCCGAGTCCACGCCTATACCCTCGAGATCGTGGCTTCTCTTTTTTTTATTTTTTTTTGCTGATTGCTATCTGATCGTGCGGGACAGGCCGGATTCCTTCTGAGACTCGGCCCAGTCTGGACCAATTTCTTTTAAGTCGTCTTGTTCAATACTATTATGCTGGTATCTCCCTTAATAGTAGTACTTCTTGTGTCTTCACGTGACGACGCCAGCCGTAATGATTCAATCCTATCAGGAGTTCCCTAACAAAGAATCCGATCAGGACACAAGTATATGTCATCTCGGTTTGCACAACGACTGTTGTAGCATATGTTAGTTGGTCTTCGGATTCGACAGATCGTCAGGTCACATTCGTCCGCCACATAGCAAGTAATGACGCAACCCTAATTTTCTCTTGTACTGTCAGCTCCAGAGTTAATCACAAAATGATGAATTTGTCGGTTCTACTCAAGGTTGTCCCATGCCGGGTTATCCTACGAGATTGCTCTGTGCCGGCTCTTCTTCATCTAACCAACCGCGATCTTCTCGAACCCCAGGAAAAAATCCCTTCAAGAACTCAACACCACCGTGTGCGAGCCCCACGGTGGGCGCCAACTGTCGTGGAATTGTCACGGCAGATGTCCTAGTGTGAGGACTTAGTCGTGAGGCCAGCGCATCTATGTGGTAGCTTGCGAGGGGTTGATCGGAATCGAGAGACGCGAGGTGGATTAACACACAAGACAATGGTTTAGACAGCTTCGGGCCTCGGGAAACATCATCCGGTAATAGCCCTACATGTTGTTTGTGGCTAGGTCTCATTATGCTTCGGGCCTCGGGAAACATCATCCGGTAATAGCCCTACATGTTGTTTGTGCCTAGGTCTCATAAGCCGGCTCCCCTTTAGTTGTGTCTAGCCTTAAGATTCTCTCCCCCTCTTAGGGTGCCCTGCCCCTCCTTATATAGTTGAAAGGGCGGGTTACATATAGAGTCCAACTTGTATTGGGACTTAAACTATTCTGACTTCTCATCACGGGCTTCTCTCCTTGGGCTTCTTAACGTCTTGGGCTTCTTAACCCCAGGCGACTCTGTCTACCGGGTTATAACTATCGTGCCGGCTTACCACTGTCTGTCGGCTTACCATCTGGCTTACAATCTGACTTATAATCTTGCTTATAATCTGTCCGCCGGCTTACCATCTGGCTTATAACTGTCCGCTGGCTTACAATCTGCCGGCTTACAATCTGGCTTATAATCTGGCTTATAATCTGCCGGGTCACCAACGAGTCACCAGGCTCGGGTGGTTTGTCAATGAAACACCAAGTCCTAGCCGGGATATACTTCCGGTCGGGTCATACCGCGGGGTATATCCCCGACAGTAAGCTTGTCCTCCAAGATAAAAAATCTATATATACCTCCCGAACCTGTTAATCACCGTATCGCGGAGAAAATCCTCTGTTCTCTTTTCTTGCTACCTCAGGTCAGATTTGTCAAGCTAGGCATCATATCTTCCTGCTCCTCCAACCACATGGAAGAAGATGCTTGGCTGATGAGGATCGAGACCAAGAGGGAGGAGCCCACTGACACCACCAACGGAGAACTGAGTATCAGGTATGGGCACTCCCCTTGGCTTTCGCCAAGCTTGGGGGAGGTGCCCCGGTATCATATCATTCCACTATCTTTTTGCTTTTACTTATCTTAGTTCAATCTTTTCCTTAGGTTAATAAATTCTAGTTCGACCTTTTCTTCTTTGAGAGTTTGCTTAGTGATCTATCATTGTTATCGTGTGCAAGTTATACAACAAAGCTAGTTCGAGTTTTTACTTTGTTTACTCTCATGTTGCAAATAAAGAAAAGAAAAAGAGAAAGAAAGCAAATAAAAGAAAGGAAATAAATCAATAAGATTATATACTAATCCTATGGTAGGTGATGGCACTGCATAAGGAAAAGTATAAGTAATAAAATTTTATTAGAGATTAACAAACATAACATTAGTCAGTGATGCAACTCATGCAAGAATTAATAAGGGAAGGGAAGATTCACATATAAATATACCATCCTAGAAACCTTTTGTGATTGTGAGCCCACATCAAAATATTATATGCCAAAATTGTTGAAGTTGGACAAGGAAGACAAAGTAATGGTTTATGTATATTTATATTCACATAGAAGTCATATTGTCATAGATCCTTTAACATGCGATGCTTGCCCCCTATCTTTGCTAGCCAAAAATTCCGCACTAAGTAGAGATACTACTTGTGCATCCAAAAACCCTTAAACCCAAATCTTTTTCAAGTGTCCACCATACCTACCTAGGGATTGAACAAGATCCCTCAAGTAAGTTGTCATCGGTGCAAAAAGGCAATAAAAATTGCTTCTAAATATGTGAGATCTTTTAGTGTAAGAGAAAATTGAGCGTTGCACGAACTTGGATGACAAAGAATAAAGCGACAGACTGCATAATAAAGGTTATCATCTTAAGGGGCAATGTAACGTGACGTTCTTTTGCACTAAGGGGTTGAGCATGCAAACAAATAAGCGCATGGCAACCTCTGCTTCCCTCTGCGAAGGGCCTATCTTTTACTTTTATGTATTTACTTTTATGCAAAGAGTCAAAGTTTTCCTTCTATTCCTTTTTATTTTCTCTTTTGGCAAGCATCATGTGGTGAGGAAAGATCTAGGCACATATGTCCAGTTGAATATAGATAACATGAGTTATTATTGTTGACATCACCCTTGAGGTGAGTATGTTGGGAGGCGAAACTATAAGCCCCTATCTTTCTATGTGTCCGGTTGAAATGTTTTGCTCTTGTGTACTCGGTGAGTGTTAGCAATCATAGAAGACTATATGATGGTTGAGTATGTGGACTTGCCTAAAGGCTCCGACACGTGACCCTTCCTGAAAAGATGAATTATAGTTGCAAAGTTGACTGAGAACATAGTTTGTTGGTTTCTAATAGAGTTTTTGCTTTATACTTCGATTATGTGATGAATTATTACTTATTCATGGAAGTGCATGATAAAAGTTTTATGTTTAAACTTTTTGCTGTTATAATAATCAACATGATGCTTCCATGTCCGTATTTTGTTTTTATTGACACCTCTCTCTCAAAGCATGTGGACATGTTTCTCGATTTCGGTTTTCGCTTGAGGACAAGCGAGCTCTAAGCTTGGGGGAGTTGATACGTCCATTTTGCATCATGTTTTCTTACTATTATTTATAATGTTTTTATCCATGATAATGCTTTTTGGAGTAATATTAATGCCTTTTCTCTCATAATTTGCAAGGCACACACCAAGAGGGAGAATTCCGGCAGCTGGAAATCTGGACCTGAAAAAGCTACATCAGGCCGCCTATTCTGCACAACTCCAAATGAGATGAAACTCCACGAGGATTTTTTATGGAATATTTAAGAAATATTGGACCCAATAAGTACCAGAGGGGGCCACCAGGTGGGCACAACCCACCTGGGCGCGCCAGGCCCCCCTGGCACGCCCTGGTGGGTTGTGGCCTCCTCGGCCCACCTCTGGTGCCCATCTTCTGGTATAGAAGTCATTTTGACCTAGAAAAAATAAGGAGAAGACTTTCGGGACGGAGCGCCACCGTATCGAGGTGGAACTTGGGCAGGAGCACTTTTGCCCTCTGGCGGAGCGATTCTGCCGAGGGAACTTCCCTCCCGGAGGGGGAAATCATCGTCGTCATCATCACCAACCACTCTCCCATCTTGGGGAGGGCAATCTCCATCAACATCTTCACCAGCACCATCTCATCTCAAACCCTAGTTCATCTCTTGTATTCAATCTTGTTACCGGAACTATAGATTGTTGCTAGGGGTTGACTAGTAGTGTTGATTACATCTTATAGTTGATTACTATATCGTTTATTTGGTGGAAGATTGTATTTTCAGATCCATTATGCATATTAATACCCCTCTGATCATGAGCATGTTGATTATTTGTAAGTAGTCACTTTTGTTCTTGAGGTCACTGGAGAAATCATGTTGCAAGTAATCATGTGAACTTGATATGTGTTCGATATTTTGATAGTATGTATGTTGTGATTCCCTTAGTGGTTGATACGTCCATTTTGCATCATGTTTTTATATTGATATTTATTGCATTATGGGCTATTACTTCACATTATGTCACAATACTTATGCCTTTTCTCTCTTATTTTACAAGGTTTACATGAAGAGGGAGAATGCCTACAATGGAATTGGGTCGGAAAAGGAGCAAATATTAGAGACATATTCTGCACAACTCCAAAAGTCCTGAAACTCCACGAAAGTCAGTTTTGGAATATATTAAAAATATTGGGCGAATAAAGCACCAGAGGGGGCCACCCACTGTCCACGAGCGTGGACGGCGCGCCCTACCCCCTGGGCGCGCCCCCTGCCTCGTGGGCCACCTGGAAGCCCCCCGATGACCATCTTATGGTATAAGGAGTCTTTTTCCCTGGAAAAAATCATAAGGAAGCTTTCGGGACGAAACGCCGCCGTCTCGAGGTGGAACCTTGGCGTAATCAATCTAGGGCTCTGGTGGAGCTGTTCTGCCGGGGAAACATCCCTCCGGGAGGGGGAAATCATCACCATCGTCATCACCATCGATCCTCTCATCGGGAGGGGATCAATCTCCATCAACATCTTCACCAGCACCATCTCCTCTCAAACCCTAGTTCATCTCTTGTATCCGATCTTTGTCTCAAAACCTCAGATTGGTACCTGGGGGTTGCTAGTAGTGTTGATTACAACATGTAGTTGATGCTAGTTGGTTTATTTGGTGGAAGATCATATGTTCAGATCCTTCATGCATATTAATACCCCTCTGATTATGAACATGAATATGATTTGTGATTAGTTATGTTTGTTCCTGAGGACATGGGAGAAGTCTTGTTTTAATTAGTCATGTGAATTTGGTACTCGTTCGATATTTTGATGAGATGTATGTTGTCTTTCCTCTAGTGGTGTTATGTGAACGTCGACTACATGACACTTCACCATTATTTGGGCCTAGGGGAAGGCATTGGGAAGTAATAAGTAGATGATGGGTTGCTAGAGTGATGAAGCTTAAACCCTAGTTTATGCGTTGCTTCGTAAGGGGCTGATTTGGATCCACATGTTTCATGCTATGGTTAGGTTTACCTTAATTCTTCTTTCGTAGTTGCGGATCCTTGCGAGAAGGGTTAATCATAAGTAGGATGCTTGTCCAAGGAAGGGCAGTACCGAAGCACCGGTCCACCCACATATCAAATTATCAAAGTAACGAACGTGAATCATATGAGCATGATGAAAACTAGCTTGACGATAATTCCCATGTGTCCTCGAGAGCGCTTTCCTTTATATAAGAGTTTGTCCAGGCTTGTCCTTTGCTACAAAAAGGATTGGGCCACCTTACTGCACCTTGTTTACTTTTGTTACTTGTTACCCTTTATGAATTACCTTATCATAAAACTATCTGTTACCGATAATTTCAGTGCTTGCAGAGAATACCTTACTGAAAACCGCTTGTCATTTCCTTGTACTCCTTGTTGGGTTCGACACTCTTACTTATCGAAAGGACTACGATAGATTCCCTATACTTGTGGGTCATCGATGGTGTCATGTGAACGTCGAATACATGACACTTCACCATATTTGGGCCTAAGGGAATGCATTGTGCAGTAGTAAATAGATGGTGGGTTGCGAGAGTGACAGAAACTTAAACCACAGTTTATGCACTATTCCGTAAGGGACCGATTGGATCCTAGAGTTTAATGCTATGGTTAGAATTTATTCTTAATACTTTTCTCATAGTTGTGGATGGTTGCGGGAGGGTTAATCATCGGTAGGAGGTTTGTTAAGGTAAGAACAACACCTAAGCACCGGTCCACCCACATATCAAATTATCAAAGTAGCGAACACAAATCAAACCAACATGATGAAAGTGACTAGATGAAATTCCCGTGTATCCTCAAGAATGCTTTGCTTATCATAAGAGACCGTTTTGGCCTATCCTTTTCCTCAAAAGGATTGGGCTACCTTGCTGCATACTTATTGCTACTATCGTTACTTGCTCGTTACAAATTATCTTGCTATCAAACTACTCGCTACTTACAGTTTCAACACTTGCAGACATCACCTTACTGAAAACTACTTGTCATTTCCTTCTGCTCCTCGTTGGGTTCGACACTCTTACTTATCGAAAAGAGCTATAATTGATCCCCTATACTTGTGGGTCATCAGGAGTACACCCGAAGAATATAATTTTGTCTAATAAAAAAAATCTTTGCATGACTTGCAAAAGTATTTCTCTTCCTTTGGTCACTATTGTAACCTATTATTGTCCACCTTCAATTATTGTTTCTTTTGGTAGAAAGCGGGTGGTAAAGTAAATGCCACAAAATACCGATCATTAGTCCAAACAATGTGTTTATGCAAACTGCTTGCTCACATTCATTACTACACTACTACTTTACTTCTAACCATGATCTCTGTCGTTTTTATTTTAACTTTTGAACCTCTCGGAAATTCATGATTTCTTAAGCATGAAAATATGAGATGCAGAAGATCTATGGAACACCAAAAACTAACTTAAGCTTATGTTCCCATGTTCCCCAATCTGGGAAATACAGAGCTTTACCAGGTTACCTTCATTACATGTTGCACATCCTATAGATTATTTACTTAGTAGTTAGCAATTGACATTTTCCGCTCGGAACATCTCTGCTACACATCTCTATTTGAACCAAACAGTGTGTATTTTAGAAACTAAAAGATATGCAAGGATAACCTAACACTTGATCCTCGATTGAGCGAACCGCTCAATCGAGTAAACTACTCAGTAATATAAATGGAGGTTCCCCACAATAAAACTTGTAGAACACACATGGGTAAGGAAACCAAGAAATATATCACAAGTCAGCATCAAATATATTTGTAAGTAAAAAAATCATCATTGCTTAAGCATCTCACTCAATAATAATCCAAAAAACATACTATTTTAGTCCCCATTATTGCAAACAAAAAACAAGTAGAAGAAAAAAATACAACCAGTAATTGTATTGCGTGTAACTAAATAGATTTTAGTAAAACAAAGTTGGTTTTCAGACAGCGCACTGTTAGTATCATCTCCAAGCAATATCATAGTATGAGAGAGAGAGAACCTTAGATGAACATTATTTCCTATCGGTGGATTGATTGAGAACCTTAGAGAAAGAGAGGTAGTTCTGGATGGAAATAGATAGCGGACACATTGTGTGCATGTCCTTCAAGTGTTTGAACATAGATCTTGGTTTGCTAATCCCAAACCTGATCCTAAAAATTGATTAATAAGTCAGATCAATCCCAATATACCTACACAATAGCACTGTTCATTGCAGATGACACGCCTTTGCAGTCTGATCATCAGATCCAGTAATTAAAAATGGTCGATCACCACCGGTGAAGTAATCAACACAGTTCACGCCTTTTGAGTGGCCATCTAATGGGAAGTTAGGATTAGGAGAACCAATACTCCATATCTAAAGTTCACGTTCAATATTAGGATATCGAGCAGTGGTGAGACCAAGATACAAAACATGACTTAGTTTAACCAGCATCTTTTTGAGGAACAATTAACAATGCATACGTGCAAAATATTTTCTTTTCCTAAACCAGTCCATATTCATCTCCTTGTGAAACCAATTGATCATGTTCTTTAAGAATTCAACGGCATAGACTCCCTTCACGATTAAAAAAATGATATCATACGAACCCACTTTCTCCATGATACTACAGCCACTACAAGTTATTAATGGGGAAATTGGAAAATGCAGGGATGGGGATCGGTTATACCTGGGGGCGTGCAGAGGCAACAGAGGATGAGGTCCTTCTTGTGCGTGTGCCAGATCTCCTCGTCCAAGGCCGACGGCAGCGAGCTCGCCAATCAAACCCTGGGTCAGGGCCACAGGAGGTGGAGGCGAGGCGTGCCAGCCGGGGCCTTGGTCCAACTCCAGCCGGCCTTTATACAAAATACCAATGATAACCAGGTAGCAGTACACATAAGTGTGTAATGCCCCATTGCTCCTCACGGGGAACAAACACAGAAAACTTACTGACATGACTTGTTAACAATAAAATAATTTTAGAAATCGTCCTCTAAACTCATCATTAAGAACCAATAACATTGCCAAACCATCGTTTATCCCACAATAACAAAGTGCAACTTACTCTTAACCAGATTAAATCAAGGACCAACAACAAACAATAAAAGATCAAGAACAACTTATATGCAATAAAGGTATGAGAAAGAAGAAATATTTACATAAAACGGCTATAAACACTAGAGCATAAATAAGAAACACCTTTAAATTTAGATACAATAAAATTGAGCACTCTTCCAGCCCTCCCATACCATTAGTGCTTTTGACCGTCGGATTTGCACTTCTAAACATTTTTGGCCGTTTGATCAAAGTCTTAGCGCTGGAATGGGCAGCTGCTCCCGCAACAAAACTGAAGGCATTTGGTTAATCGGGCCTAGCTCGCCTTGAAGCCCATCTAGACCTCACGTGGTGGAACACGAACCATCCTTTCGCTTCGACGAAGTTCTACCTCTCTCTTTCTCACCTCCCCATCCCTAACTGCGCTTACGGCGGCGGCGTAAACGCCCCCTCCAGTGCTCGGTGAGCTCTCTCTCCCCTCCCTCTCTCTCTGCGCTGGTGAACAACACCGCGGATCAGGATCACAACAGCATGTGCCCCTTCATCATCACGGTGGCGCGCGTTCTCCTCTCATGACCAAGGCAAAAAACCAATCTTGTATGCGAAAGGTGTCATCGCTCATTCACACCACCAAGATCGGAGTGTCCCCAGATTCCTCCATCTGGTTATTGTGTTAAGAAAATAAAATAGCCTAAAGGTTCGGATATTAGATCCATGATTCGTCAATATACTCTTAGGACGGAAGATTATGTTCTCCACCTAATATCCATCTGATTGGTATATACACGCATTCTTGAATTTTGTAGGTTGGGCAAAGTCACATACTCAAAAGATTGAAACCTTGGTTTATTCATGGTACAGGATATCAATTTGCATCATGTTACTATCTATGCATATGTTCTATGAGAAGCTGGTCAGTATGTTTTCTTGATATCCCATCTCTTATGTGTACTTACTTAAATAATTTACTTGGTAATATTTCCCTTTCCAAGATCGAAGTGTGCACTTACATTAGGGGATAATATGTTTGTAGCTTTACTTTAGACAAAGCAATCTCACATGAAGTCTCCCGTTTGTTTAATTACAAACTCCAATAACATTCCTCTAATACAGTGTGCAGCAACTGGAATGAAATTGGGGCAAGGAAAAGAGATATCCACTGAGAAGCCATATAGTTTAGTTGCCTGAGAAGTTGAGGTAATATTATATGCATCTTCTTCCAGTTAAGGCCTTTTTACGCTGGTTTTACTTGCTTTATATAATTTCCTCAATCTCAATTCTTAATTTCTGGCACAACTTTTAAAAGTAACAGTAAAAATGACACATGAAATTTTCAATGTGAAAATAAAAGGCAGTATGAAACATGATGAACTACCACAAAAAATTGTACGCCATGGACAAGGAAAACATGGTACTCCTTTATATCTAGTTAATCCATTGTGAATTCCTATCTTTGTCTATATTTACCATGCCCTGGTCATAGACCTGTTTCAATTTGCTTCACTTCTGCATTTTATTCCATGTGGTTAATTTGTAGTGTCGCAGCCTTGTTCAGGCAGGCATTGAAGGGGCAGCTGGGCAGCGATGCGGCATGGTGGACGATTGGAGTATGTCTACCGGTATTCATGCGAGGAGTAATGTTGTCGTTGCTAAAAATCCATTAACGCCAATGGAGGCCTGCCACTCACCGGCCTGCTCCTAGCCTCCATTATTCAGCACTCCCAGGGGCACCCCTCCCGCATCCCCCGACCTTGAGCTTGACGGCGGCGCCCACCACTACTCACCATCATCCTACCGCACTAACGTCCAAGAGGGCCGCTACAATTCTGACATAGCTCCATGCTGCCAATGGCGTTTGATTCAGTTATAACATCATGGCGGTCATAGGCTTCTCCGCCACCACGAGCCCCATCGCCACCAGATCGCATAACGCAAGGCATATATCCGAGGGGATGCAATTCTAAAGGTATTACATACAACTCTATTTCACGCCCCACCCCGGGTCTTTGCCTCCTGCCGCTTCATCCACCTTCTCTTAGAGCAGTCCACCTAAGAAGTACGTCTAGAATTTGTTTGGGCAGCGAGGTGTTGTGTTTGCCAGGATATGTGTGGTTCTTGTTTCTGCATATATCTCTTATTTTTCTCTTCTGTTACATTTACTCGATATAATTTTGTTTTCTGTACATTGGGCATAAAGTATTTATGAGCTGCAGACTAAGTAGAGGCCTTCATTTGTTCAGTTCTTATTCCCCATGTTGTTGGTTCTGCAAAGATTGGGAGGATAAGCATTGCACACGTTTTAGGTTTTCTTCAGGCCTGAAACGTCGAACTAAATGTCATTATTTTTGATAAACTATATATCATTTGGAATTTGCATAAAAATCTTGCTGCATGTTACAAGTTTCAAGCTGGGTTATGCAAATGTCTGGACATGATTTTCTTTGCATGAGCTTTTATGCCACTTCTACTCCAATCTGCTCACTGAAAGCATGGTAGTAATTTTTGAGCCATAGTACACAATGGAATCGAATCAGATGTTGGAAGATTTCGTATACCCGTGCAAAAATTCGTATGGAACTTAGTAAACACGGTCTTGGCGAGGAGTTGTGATGCTTAATGAGAGGGTGGAGCGCGTTGCAAGAATCAGCTAAGGTGGCGTTTGGTTCACGGGCAAGGTTAAGTTGGCTAAGTGGTTGGGGATAGCCAATTTTCATTGTTTGGTTGGGAGGGACGGGGTAGGTTGGATAGCCACATTTGATTGTTTGGATAGAAGGATAAGAAGTGGCTAGCTAGGGATAGCAGCACTTCCATAACAACGTTGATTTTTTCAACTTCATAGTCCAAAGCCAGACAAGTTGCAACTACTTACATAGTCCAACTGTTAATGACGTTATGAGTATTAAGTACCGGATTCCATCACTTATTGCATGCCATGATTCAACATAATTCACTTCAGTAACATACACGAGCAAACAGGCTGAACCATCTCTCCTCTGTAAACAAGCAGAACTAGAGAAGTGAACAAGCTGCAATTCAGAGAGAAAAGTAAATCAAGTAGAAGGATGAAAAATAGCAGCAGTTCATGGAGAAACAAATGCAATAGATCAAAGAGTGGAATTTCAGAGAGGGGAATTGGAGCATGGAGAATAGTGAGGACAGGGTAATTCGCAGCCTAGCACTTGGATATAAGGCGAGATAGGACGTTGGCGTCCCAAGCAGCCGTCCCCGTTCCATGCCCCAGCGGCCCGGCCGCTGTCGCTGTTGCTATGTGCCCGAGCTGTAGCCTCCACTGGCCGGCGTCGCTCGGCCGCTGCCGCCAGTGACCGGGAAAGTGAGGGCAGCAGGGGTACAGGCGAAAAAAACGTTTCACGTGCGACGCGAGCGAGGCGAAGCTCATGGCTGCCCTCATCCGGCATATTTCGGCGGCTCTGGTTAACCAGTTTTTAGAGGAATATTCCCAGCATCTTGGCTATCCCCATCCTTTGCTCCCTACAAACCAAACGATTGGCATCCTTCAAAAAACTGGATATCCCCATCCCCCCTATGGATAGCCATTGAACCAAACGGTCCCTAAGTTCTGTTCCTTACAAGAAGGACCAGTCATGGAGATGGGCCCTTATATCTGGTACACGGAGTTGGAGCTTCTAAAACACTAGGAAAGGGAGTGCAATGCTTCAAACAGTTGGTTATGAATCTAAAGAGTTTTAGGATGGGGATGAACCAAGTGTTAATCCAATAGTAGTATGTATAATGAGCTTAATGATGATTATTATTGTGCCTCAAGTTATTTTCCTTGTGATACATTTACAGGATGAACGTATCAATTGATACCGCAAGAAGTCCTGGTTAGGAAAAAATCACTATGCTTCATAGAATGCTTCGGCTAATTAGATTTGTAAGGCAATTAAGTACTGCCACTACTAAATTATATTTTCTTTTTATTGTCGATGTCATTCTTCATGTAGTTACCATGGAAAACTCATTTGTTACACTTATTTCCTCACATCTTTCATGTAGTTTGTAATAATTACTTGAAGGCAAATTTGTAATCGCACTCGCTGTTTTATTAGATCTTTCAGTACTTGTCCTAATTCGAAACACTACACTTAGACCTCCTAAGCCAAAAGAGGCCACGCTCTATCACAAGACATGTATAAACCATCCTAATTCAAAGCATATACATTTGAAAGCCAAGCTCAAACCAAGTATATTGACCTCATAAGAAAGAAAGAAAAAGCTCAACACACTACTTCTTGATAACCTATCAGATTCTTCTTGAATTACATACCATTATTTTTTAAATGAAGGAAACAAGCACAAGCTACAGTACTTCAAAGCATTCCCAACAAATATATACAGTTTACTTTATATTCTTATAATAATTAAGAGATAAAATAGACGGGCGCAGCAACGCGCACCATCAACGATCTAGTACAAATTAAAAGGGTTCAGGGTTCAATGCATAGTGGGCTCAGATTCGCCTTTCTTCGATCATATAACCTACCCCCCCCCCCCCGGTCAGCTCTTATCACCAGATCAATATGTTTATACAGTGGAGCTGCCCTGGTTATCACTCAACAAGAATGACCATCCAAGGACAGAACAATAAGTATCACAGGATCAAAAAGGATTCTAGAGACAAGAGGGAGGATCCAACTTGATACCCACAGGTGCCTCGATTGCTCAAAGGCACACTTATTTCAGCCACGACCAATCATCGTCGCCCTAGCAAGAATGGCTTCCTGATACGTCTCCAACATATCTATAATTTATGAAGTATCCATGCTATTATATTATCCATCTAGGATGTTTTATATGCATTTATATGCTATTTTATATGATTTTTGGGACTAACCTATTAACCTAGAGCCCAGTGTCAGTTTCTGTTTTTTTCCTTGTTTTTGAGTATCGCGGAAAAGAAAACCAAACGGAGTCCAATTGACCTGAAACTTCACGGAACTTATTTTTGGACCAGAAGAAGGACATGGAGTAAAAGAGTTGGGCCATAAGAGTCTCGGGCTGCCCACGAGGGTGGGGGGCGTGCCTCCCTACCTCATGGACAGCCCGGAGACCCCCCCCCCCCCCTGACTTGTTCTCGACGCCAAAACCTCTTATATATACAGAAACTTTCAGAAAGAAACCTAGATCGGGAGTTCCGCCGCTGCAAGCCTCTGTAGCCACCAAAAACCAATCTAGAGCCGTTCCGGCACCCTGCCGGAGGGGGGAATCCCTCTCCGGTGGCCATCTTATTCATCCCGGCGCTCTCCATGACGAGGAGGGAGTAGTTCACTCTCGGGGCTGAGGGTATGTATCAGTAGCTATGTGTTTGATCACTCTCTCTCTCATGTTCTTGATTCGGCACGATCTTGATGTATCGCGAGCTTTGCTACTATAGTTGGATCTTATGATGTTTCTCCCCTCTACTCTCTTGTAATGGATTGAGTTTTCCTTTGAAGTTATCTTATCGGATTGAGTCTTTAAGGATTTGAGAACACTTGATGTATGTCTTGCATGTGCTTATCTGTGGTGACAATGGGATATTCACGTGATCTACTTGATGTATGTTTTGGTGATCAACTTGCGAGTTCCGTAACCTCATGAACTTATGCATAGGGGTTGGCACATGTTTTCGTCTTGACTCTCCGGTAGAAACTTTGGGGCACTCTTTGAAGTACTTTGTGTTGGTTTGAATAGATGAATCTGAGATTGTGTGATGCATATCGTATAATCATACCCACGGGTACTTCAGGTGGCATTGGAGTATCTAGGTGACATTAGGGTTTTGGTTGATATGTGTCTTAAGGTGTTATTCTAGTAGGAACTCTTAAATAGATCGATCCGAAAGAATAACTTTGAGGTGGTTTCGTACCCTACAATAATCTCTGCGTTTGTTCTCCGCTATTAGTGACTTTGGAGTGACTCTTTGTTGCATGTTGAGGGATTGTTATATGATATAATTATGTTATTATTGTTGAGATAACTTGCACTAGTGAAAGCATGAACCCTAGGCCTTGTTTCAACCCATTGCAATACCGTTTACGCTCACTTTTATCATTAGTTACCTTGCTGTTTTTGTATTTTCAGATTACAAAAACCTATATCTACCATCCATATTGCACTTGTATCACCATCTCTTCGCCGAACTAGTGCACCTATACAATTTACCATTGTATTGGGTGTTTTGGGGACACAAGAGACTCTTTGTTATTTGGTTGCAGGGTTGCTTGAGAGAGACCATCTTCATCCTACGCCTCCCACGGATTGAGAAACCTTAGGTCATCCACTTGAGGGAAATTTGCTACTGTCCTACAAACCTCTGCACTTGGAGGCCCAACAACGTCTACAAGAAGGTTGTGTAGTAGACATCACTTCCGGCCGATAGGACACGCGAACTACAGGCGGTGGCACGAGATATTTCACCGCGGGAGTAACTATCCATTGCTACACCAAAACGGCAGACTAGCCCCTTGAAGAACTTGACGGCTGACTGCGCTGTCACCTTCCTCGCTGCTTCCACCTCCGGCCACTTTGTGAACTTGTCGATCGCAACGTACAAGTACTCAAAGCCCCCGACAACACGGGGGAAGGGGCCCAATATGTCGAGCCCCCAGACCGAGAATGGCCAGGAGAGAGGGATTTTTTGAAGGGCTTGAGCTGGTTGATGAAGCTTCTTTGAATGGAACTGACATGCTTCACACTTGGTTATTAGTGTCGTTGCATCCTGGAGGGCAGTGGGCCAGAAGAAACCCTGCCGGAACGCCTTGCCGGTAAGGGCCCTTGACCCTATGTGGGAGCCACATATGCCTCCGTGTAACTCTGCCAACAGCTCCAGTCCTTCCTCCCAGGGGATGCACTTCAATTTCACACTGTTCGGTCTTTCTGTACAGGACGTCATCGACGAACTGGTACAAGGCAGACCGACGGGCTACATTTTCCGCTTCTTCCTGCTCCTCAGGAAGTTCCCTTGTCTGGAGGAAACGGACGGTGTGTTGTGCCCACGCCGGAGCCTGGGGCTCGATGGCAAGGACCAAAGGCATCTCTTCCACCATGGGAGCGTCCGTCTCTATGGCCAGGGCTTGACGGCCTACCAAAGTTGGTCGCTCTTCGGCAGGCTCAGGGCCCACGGCAACACCCTTGCCAGCGGCCCCTGGGGGCTCGGCAGGAAAGTACTTGTCGGGGCCTGATTTCCTCCGCTTGTTCTGCTCCGTTGCTGGTTCGACGGATGGTTGAGTTAAACGGAGCAAAAAGGTACCTGGTCCCACAGGTAACTTAAATGCAGCGTGTTTTGACAGGTAATCGGCGATGTCGTTCTCCGCTCGGGGAACGTGCTCCGCTTGTATACCGTCAAAGCGCTCCTCCAGCTTCCTCACCTCATCTACGTAGGCCTCCATCAACGGGCTCTGATAATCTTTTCTGACTTGTCTGACGACAAGCTGTGAATCACCCCTGACGATGAGCTTTTTAACTACGAGGTCTGCTGCGATCCTGAGACCGACAAGCAATCCCTCGTGCTCAGCAGTGTTGTTGGTGGACATCTCCCTAGGAAAGTGCATCTGGATTACATACTTGAGGTTCTCCCCAGTGGGTGCGACGAGCAACACACCAGCATCGGCGCCTTGCAGCGAGAAAGCTCCGTCAAAGTACATAATCCAGTCATGAGTTGTTTCCTTGCGGGGGAGAGTGGTTTTCTGGATCTCTTCATCAGGGGTCGAGGTCCATTCTGCAATGAACTCCGCCAGGACTCTATTCTGGATTGTCGAAGTACTTTCAAACCTCAACCCAAAGCTAGATAAATCCAAGGCCCACTCCACGATCCTTCCGGTTGCGTCTGGATTGTGCAGTATCCATTGCAACAGGGGGCGGGTGACAACAGTGATCTCGTGGGCTTGGAAGTAATGAAGCAGCTTCCTCGAGGCCATAAGGAGGCCGAAGAGCAATTTTTGCGCACCGGAATATCTTGACCTAGCCCCCTGCAAGAGGGAGCTAGCAAACTAAACCGGGTGCTGCATCATCTTCTTCCTCTGCACCACTCCGCTTGGCGGTGCGGGCTCTATCCCGATGGTGTCAGACTCTGCCGGGAGCCTTGCCTTGCCGGCACCAGGCCCTACCGGGGGAGTCTCTGACTTGCCGTCTGCCGGTCCTGCCGCTGCCACTGCCTCTTTGTCAACCTCCCTCTCCGCCACTAGTGCGGCGCTGACCACTTGATTCGTCGCCGCTAGATACAGCAGCAACAGCTCTTGTGGTCTAGGCGCAACTAGTATCGGTGTAGAGGAAAGGTATCTCTTCAGGTCTTGCAATGCTGCTTCGGCCTCTGGGGTCATTCCATTGGGCCCGCCTTCTTCAAGATCTTGAAAAAGGGAAGGGCGCGCTCGGCAGACTTGGAGATGAATCGGCTCATGGCGGCAATGCAGCCAGTTAGCCGATGCACATCCTTGATCCGCTTGGGCGCCTCAATCTGCTCGATAGCCTTGATCTTGCCTGGGTTTTCCTCGACCCCACGCTGCAACACAAAGAACCCGAGAAGTTTGTTGGACAGAATGCCAAAGACACACTTCTCAGGGTTCAGCTTGAGGTTGATCTTGCGTAGGTTGGCAAACGTCTCTTCTAAGTCTTGTACAAGAGTTGCCCTGTCCTTGGTTTTGACCACTATGTCATCCATATAGGCTTCCATATTTCTATGTAGCTGGGGTTCAAAACCAATTTGGACTGCTCTTGCAAATGTTGAACCAGCACTCTTCAACCCGAAAGGCATCCGTAAAAAGCAATACGTACCACATGGGGTGATAAATGTTGTCTTCTCTTCATCTTCTCTTGTCATGAAGATCTGGTGGTAGCCCAAGTAGGCGTCGAGGAATGACAACAGGTCACACCTGGCCATGGAGTCAACAATCTGGTCGATGCGCGGCAACGAGAAGGGGTCCTTAGGGCAAGCCTTATTAATATCTGTGTAATCAATACACAGCCTCCACTTCCCATTTGCCTTGCGCACAACCACCGGATTGGCCAACCACGTCGGATGGAGCACTCCTCTCACCAAACCTGCCGCTTCCAATTTCCTAATCTCCTCTGTGATGAACTCCTGCCGTTCCAAAGCTTGCTTCCTGACCTTCTGCTTGACGGGTCGCGCATGGGGACAGACAGCAAGGTGGTGCTCGATCACTTCCCTGGGAACGCCGGGGATGTCGGATGCTTGCCACGCAAATACATCAACATTCGCCCGCAAGAAAGCGACGAGCGCGCCTTCCTATTTGTTGTCGAGGGTGGAGCTTATGGTGAAAGACCCTCCCGTGCCATCTTCCTTGATGGACACCCTCTTGGTCTCTGGTGGTGCAGCTCTGGATTTCTTGCTCTTGCCGATGGAGCTCCCTGGCACGTCCTCGACGATAGCACAACACTCTGAAGAGGTGCACTTGCCGGAGTGGGTGCGAGAGGTCTTGCCGGTCTTCTTCTTCCCTCCCGAGGCTTCAGCGGCAGGAGCAAGTGCCTTGGCGGCAGCTGCTGCAACTGCTTCCTGGTAGAGTAGGTCGGCGCATATCAGCACGTCCTTCTTATCGAAGGGGACGGTGATGATGTTCATTGGCCCAGGCATCTTCAACGTATTGTAGGCGTAGTGTGACGCCGCCATGAACTTGGCCAGTGCCGGGCATCCGAGGATCCCGTTGTAGGGCAAGGGGATCTCGGCTACGTCGAAGACAATCCTCTCCGTCCTGTAGTTCAGCTCGCCTCCAAACGTCATGGGCAACATGACCTTCCCCTTTGGCTGGCTCCTCCCCGGGTTGACCCCTTGAAACGTGCTCGTTTCCTCGAGGTCTCCATCAGGAATTTGCAGCCTTTTGATCACAATGGGTGAGATCAAGTTTAGACCAGCCCCGCCGTCAACCAGCATCTTGTTCACCTTGAGGTTGCGTATCATTGGTGAAACGAACAACGACAAACACCCGACCACAGTTGTGCGGTCAGGGTGATCCTCGGCGTCAAAGATGAGGGGCGTGCTGGACCACTTCAGCGGCTTCTGAGCGTCGAACGAGGGCTCCGCTGCTGTAATCTCACGCGCCCACTGTTTGAGCTGGCGGTGAGAAGTATGCAGCGAGGCGCCACCGTCGACGCACATGGCCTCTGTAGCCTTCTGGAACTCTTGCTCGCCGGACTCGTCGTCCTCGTCATGATCATCATCTTCTTGTTTCTTTTCGCGGCCCCGAGCGGGCCTCTCCTGTTGGTTATCCTTGCCGCGGCGGCCTCCTTGGCCGCCACGCTTCTTGCCGGATCCCTCGGCACCATCCTGGACCTTCTCCTTATCCCGCTCCTCGTACTCAGCTTTTTGCTTCTCAGCAAGTAGCTCGACTTGTCGGCAGTTCTGGAGGTCGTGGCCCTTGGTGCTGTGGATCTTGCAGTACTGCTTGTCGGAGCTTCCTGGCTTGTTGGCAGCCGCCAAGGCCCGGCAGGTGGCGCACCCGGCAATATCCTTGCCGGGGTCGTCTGCCTTGGCCTTCTTGGTGGCGCCGGTGCTGTCAGATCCCTCAACGGCAAGCACGGTCTTGCCCTTGCGTTTCCTGCTGCAACGCCGGCCCTTCTTCGTTGGGGCGGCAGTGTCTTCATCAGTAGAGTCAGTTTCCGCGTCGGCATCCTCATCGGGGTACTTCCTTCCCTCTTCAGTCTGGGCGCACCTATCGACCAGAACATAGAGTTCGGCCACATCCTTAATCTTGTTCATCGCCAGCTCTTCGCGCATCTTGCGGTTGCGCACTGATGGAACGCGCTGATCACGATGGCGGGATAAACATCGGGGATGTTGTACTACACCCGGCTGAACCTCTGGATGTACTTATGAGGGTTTCCTTCCTTCCGGGAATGATATGCAGATCACGGGCCTGGCCATGAGCTTGGTGGCCCCCGATGAAGGCACCAACGAACTCATGGCACAGATCCGACCATGAAGAGATGGAATCCGTCGGCAAGTGCATCAACCAAGACATGATGTTGGGCTTCAGTGCCAACGGGAAGTAATTAGCAAGCACCTTGTCATCGCGAGCTCCGGCAGCTTGCATCGCAATGGTGTAGATGCTAAGGAACTCTGACAGATGGGTCTTGCCGTTGTACTTCTCGCCAATGTCGGGCTTGAACGTGTGGTGGGACGGCCACTGGAACTGCCGCAGCTCACGGGTAAAAGCTGGGCAACCCACCTCGTAAGGTAGGCCGCCGGAGCTCCCCGACGCTAGGTGGTCCAAAGCGGGTCCCGCCCGCTTGTCCGACTGGTGGCGCGTATCGCGCCGGCGCTCGATAGTGGTTCGAGCATCTTCATGGGCTCGTTCTCGAAGAACTTGGTGTTTGTCGCGATGGGTCTGTGGGTCAGACGACGCTATGGAAATATTATCACAAGCGTCATCGCAACGGACCGACACCCGCGGTGGCTGGCGTGGAAGAGGAGAGTGCACCGTGGTCGCAGCACCCCCGGCCCCTCCACCGCTGGCATGCGGTGGTTCAACGGAGCGCCGGCCCGAAGGCCCCGCCGGTCACGGATCATCTTTATTGGCGACAGCGATGAGGCTCCGGATGGTGGCTCTCCACTCGTCGAGCTTCTCCACAGCAGGAGGGAAGTCGAGGAGCAGTTGCGCGCGCGCCAAAGCTTCTGCTGGCGTGGGTGGTGGTGACAGCTGCGTGGACCGTGGCGCGCTTCAACTTCTAACTACGTTAGAAGGAGCTCTACCGCGGCCCAGTGGCTGCGTGCCATTTTCGCCAGCACTTTGGCGAGCATGCTGGACTCCTTCGTCCCGCGGACAAAGCACGGGGCTCTTCCCACGGCGGTGTCGGGGGTCTCCAATGTGGTGGCGCTGCTCGTTGCGCGCACCCTGGGAAGAGTGCGCTGTGGGCGCCGGTGTGGGCGTCTTGGAGGTTGCTACGCCGCCTGTGGGTGGCACAATGACACTCCTGGAGGGCCCCGCGCCGCCTGCGGGGGGCCCAGCTCCATCTTTGGATTTGGTGGCGTGCGGCCCATCGCCTGGCGCACGAACGACGCCGCTCGCCAGGCTCTGACTGCCAGAGTGATGCTGGTGTTCGCGGACTGCGGCACCGGTCCTGTCCGCGACCGGCCCGCTGCTTGCCCGCACTGGCACGGGCCGTTCGGCTCCTGACGAGCCGATCGCCGTGACCGTCTTCTTCTTGGAAGCCATGGCGATAAAGAACCGCTAGGCTAACTACTAGACCAGATTCTCACAATTGCGCCCCCTACCTGGCGCGCCAAAGATGTCGGTGGGAAACGACACCTATGGGATCACAAGAATCCCTACTACGGTTGCCAGGGCGCGGGGTTGTGAGAAGAGCAGGATTAGCACTCAACACAAGGATCGTTTACCCAGGTTCGGGCGGCGAGGATGCGTAATACCCTAGTCCTGCTTTGGTTTGTATTTGAGAGAGTTCTTGAGCTCTCGAACTAGCTATGGTGGCTGCGTAGTTCAAAAGAGCCAAATCCCTCTCTAGTATGCCAAGGGCCTCCTTTTATAGTTGAAAGGGGCTGCCACAGTGGCACACAGGAGGTGGAAAGGCCTACAGTGCTGCGAGCTTATCGCTTGTGTTACAGGACAAGACGCATTTAATGCGTAGCTTAGGTGTCCCTTAGCTTTATTGGGGACGGGAACGAGGCACGTCCCGTCTGTTGCCGCCTCACCTTGCTTTGACACGCACCCAGGCCAGCGATGCATGCGGCACCATGTAGGCAGGCAGGTAGCTGAGTTGGCGCGGTGGTAGGGTCTTCACGAAGATCTACATGCCACCATGCAGGTGCTTGCTGAGTTTGCGTAGAGGCCGCCCGTCGCCACGCAGGTGCCTGCCCAGCTGGTTGAGCTAGCTGCTGCTTGGGGACGGCGGTGGAGTCTTGGTCGACATGGGCCTGGCTGTGGCCCCACTGACGCCCTCGGCAAGGGCCTTGCCGGGGGCCCGACAAGTGTCTTGCCGTGGCATTGCAGTCGTCCCAGGCAAGGCGCTTGCCGGGGGTCTTGTGGATTTCCTCGACAAGGATCCCACCGAGGGTCGTCGTCTTCTGGTTCTCATCTGATCTCACATCTCTATGGTCTGGACAAAGATTTGCATGCTACCACGGAGGTGCCTCCCGAGCCCTAGTTCCAATGTGGTTGGTTGAGTTCGAACCCGTGGGCTCAAGGGTGGCTCGCTCTGTTAGCATCGGGCAAGTTGCCTCGGCAAGGCTCTTGTCGGGGCCGCAGAAGCTGCCCCGGCAAGGGCCTTGCCGGGGTAGTCCACCTCGCCCTCTCGCTCTTTGGTATCTTTGGTCTTGGCGCTGCCCATCTTGTGCTTCGGCTTCTCTCCGGCTCCCCTCCTCGGCCCTGCTTAGTGTGGCTGTGGCGCGCGGCTCCGACTGCCCATGCACAAGTAAAGGGTTACAAAGGTGTGCCCCTACTTTTGTACACCGACAGTATCCAAATAATGATAATTTTCAATTTTAAGGATCTTAATCTAGTACTCATTTTGAACCAAAAGAATACCCCATATACATATTTTACAAAAAAACAAAGAGCACATGAGCACCTTAACTTCCAAAAGATCCCAACCTAGACAAACCATTCTCTCTCTCCCATCGAGTCCAAGTAAGGCAGCACAAAAGGCCACAAAGAAGTGGCCATCTTTGGAACCTAGCCAGACCATCGACCCAAAAAATCCTAATACTTGGAATCTAGCCAAACCTGAGAGCACAAAAGGCTATGTGGCCATCTTTTAGAACCTAGCCAGACCTGAGGCAAATCCTAATACTTGAAATATAGCCAAAACCTGAGAGCACAAAAGGCCCCCGTATTTGGAATATGGTCTGAATCCAACAACATATAAGAACAAACAAGGTCAGAGAGGGAGAGGTGGTGAGGAGAGGAGGCACCAAACCAAAACCGAAGTGTAAACAACGGCTCAGATGTATGTCTTGGCGTCGCCGGAGACCGCGGCGGTCCCCTGCCAAGCGGTTGCCTAAGACCCAGCCACCACATCCGGCGTCGACGATGCCGCGGCGGCTGCCCGAACACGGGCCTCCAAGCCAGCAGCATCACGGCACGGCGTGGCGACGGCAGGAGGGGCTTTGCGGTGAGGAGGAATCTACCGATGTGGCTGCTCGGGAGCTCGGGTCTACGCCAAGGTCCAGGCCTCCTCATCGAGTGGTCGCGGTCCCTGGTGGCACGGTCATCGGCCACGGCGAAGCGGACGGGCGGGCGGGCCGGAGAGAGGCGGGGCATCGCCACGCCGAAGCGGGACGGACAGTATGGCGGGCGAAGCGAGGTCAAGGCATCGCCACGACAAGCGGGGCGGGTGAGGCGGGACTGCGGGGGCACGGTCATCGGCCACCACCACGGTAGCAGGACAGCAGGGCGGGGCGGGCAAGGCGGCGGGTGAAGAAAATATGCCCAAGAGGCAATAATAAAGTTATTATTTTATATCTCCTTATATCATGATAAATGTTTATTATTCATGCTGGAATTGTATTAACCGGAAACTTGATACATGTGTGGATACATAGACAAAACACAGTGTCTCTAGTAAGCCTCTACTAGACTAGCTCGTTAATCAAAGATGGTTAAGTTTCCTAACCATAGACATGTGTTGTCATTTGATGAACGGGATCACATCATTAGGAGAATGATGTGATGGACAAGACCCATCCGTTAGCTTAGCATAATGATCGTTAAGTTCTATTGCTATTGCTTTCTTCATGACTTATACATATTCCTTTGACTATTAGATTATGCAACTCTTAGATACTGAAGGAATACCTTGTGTGCTATCAAATGTCACAATGTAACTGTGTGATTATAAATATGTTGTACAGGTATCTCCGAAGGTATTTGTTGGGTTGGCATAGATTGAGATTAGGATTTGTCACTCCGAGTATCGGAGAGGTATCTCTGGGCCCTCTCGGTAATGCACATCATAATAAGCCTTGCAAGCAATATAACTGATGAGTTAGTTATGGGATGATGCATTACAGAACAAGTAAAGAGACTTGCCAGTAACAAAATTGAACTAGGTATGAAGATACCGACGATCGAATCTTGTGCAAGTAACATACCGATGACAAAGGGAATAACATATGTTGTCATAATGGTTTGACCGATAAAGATCTTCATAGAATATGTGGCAGCCAATATGAGCATCTAGGTTCCGCTATTGGTTATTGACCGAAAAGGTGTCTCGGTCATGTCTACATACTTCTCGAACCTGTAGGGTGCGCACGCTTAACGTTCGATGACAATTTGTATTATATGAGTTATGTGATTTGGTAACCAAATGTTGTTCGGAGTCCCGGATGAGATCACAGACATGACGAGGAGTCTCAAAATGGTCGAGAGGTAAAGATTCATATATAGGACGATAGTATTAGGACACTGGAAGTGTTCTGGGGTTACCGGGTACGTATGGGGTCACCCGAAGGGGTTCCGGGCTACCCCCGGCAAATTATATGGGCCTTATGTGCCAAGAGGGGAAACAAAACACACCAGCCACAAAGGGTCTGGTGCGCCCCCCCCCCCCCCATATGGGCTGGCCAAATTGGAGAAGGAAAGGGGAAGGAGGAAAGGAAAAAGGGAATAGGATCCCCCCTTCCCCCTCTTCCCTTCATACTCCGAATAGGAATAGGAAAGGGGGCATGCCAAATTGGGAGGTGCCCAAGTAGGATTCCTCCAACTTGGGGAGCCCCCTTGGCTGCCTCTCCTCCCCTCCAACCTATATATATGAGGGGGGCACCGCTAGAACACACAACAAACATTGTTAGACATGTGCGGCGCCCCCCTCCACAGTTTACGCCTCCGGTCATATTCACGTAGTGCTTAGGCGAAGCCCTGCGCGGATCACTTCACCATCACCGTCACCATGTCGTCGTGCTGACGGAACTCTCCCTCGACACATTGCTGGATCAAGAGTTCGAGGGACGTCATCGAGCTGAACGTGTGCAGAACTCGGAGGTGCCGTACGTTCGGTGCTTGATCGGTCGGAACGAGAAGAAGTTTGATTACATTAACAACGTTGTCAAACGCTTCCGCTTTCGGTCTACGAGGGTACGTGGACACACTCTCCCCCTCTTGTTTCTATGCATCTCCTAGATAGATCTTGCGTGAGCGTAGGAATTTTTTTAAATTGCATGCTATGTTCCCCAACAGTGACATCAGAGCCAGGTCTATGTGTAGATGATATGCACGAGTAGAACACAAAGGGTTGTGGGCGGTGATCGTCATACTGCTTACCACCAATGTCTTATTTTAATTCGGCGGTATTGTTGAATGAAGTGGCCCGGACCAACATTACATGACCACGTTCATGAGACCGGTTCCACCGACAGACATGCAACTAGTTTTGCATAAAGGTGGCTGGCGGGTGTCTGTTTCTCCAACTTTAGTTGAATCAAATTTGACTGTGGCCGGTCCTTGTTGAAGGTTAAAACAGCAAACTTGATAAATCACCATTGTGGTTTTGATGCGTAGGTAAGAGCGGTTCTTACTAGAAGCCCGTAGCAGCCACGTAAAACTTGCAACAATAAAGTAGAGGACGTCTAACTTGTTTTTGCAGGGCATGTTATGTTGTGATATGGTCAAGACATGATGAGATATACATTATTGTATGATATGATCCTGTTTTGTAAAAGTTATCGGCAACTGGCAGGAGCCTTATGGTTGTCGCTTTATTGTATGAAATGCAAACGCCATGTAATTGCTTTACTTTATCACTATGCGTTAGCGATAGTTATAGAAGCAATAGTTTGTGAGACGACAATGACATTACGATGGAGATCAAGGTGTCAAGCCGGTGTGATAGAAATCATGACGATGCTTTGGAGATGGAGATCAAAGGCACAAGATGATGATGGCCATATCATGTCACATATTTTGATTGCATGTGGTGTTTATCTTTTATGCATCTTATTTTGCTTAGTACGGCGGTAGCATTATAAGATGATCCCTGACTAAAATTTCAAGGTATAAGTGTTCTCCCTGAGTATGCACCATTGCGACAGTTCGTCGTGCTTAGACACCATGTGATGATCGGGTGTTATAAGCTCTACGTTCACATACAACGGGTGCAAGACAGTTTTGCACATGCAGAATACTCAGGTTAAACTTGACGAGCCTAGCATGTACAGACATGGCCTCGAAACACTGGAGACCGAAAGGTCGAACATGAATCATATATTAGATATGATCAACATAGAGATGTTCACCATTGAAGACTACTCCATCTCACGTGATGATCGGACATGGTTTAGTTGATATGGATCACGTGATCATTTAGATGACTCGAGGGATGTTATCTAAGTGGGAGTTCTTTAGTAATATGATTAATTGAACTTAATTTATCACGAACTTAGTCCTGATAGTATTTGCATATCTATGTTGTAGATCAATAGCTCGCGTATAGCTCCCCTGTTTTATTTTTGATATGTTCCTAGAGAAAACTAAGTTGAAATATGATAGTAGCAATGATGCAGACCGGGTCCGTGATCTGAGAATTATCCCCATTGCTGCACAGAAGAATTATGTCCTTGATGCACCACTAGGTGATGAACCTGTTGTAGGAGCAGATGCAGACGTTATGATAGTTTAGTGCACCATGCTTTACGGCTTAGAACCAGGACTTAAAAATGTTTTGAAACACCACGGAGCATATGAGATGTTCCAAGAGTTGAAATTGGTATTTCAGACTCATGCCCGTGTCTAGAGGTATGAGACCTCTGACAAGTACTTTTCCTACAAGATGGAGGAGAATAGCCCAGCTAGTGAGCATGTACTCAGATTGTCTGCGTACTACAATCGCTTGAATCAAGTGGGAGTTAATCTTCCAGATAAGATAGTGATTGACAGAATTCTCTAGTTAATATCACGAAGCTACTAGAACTTTGTGATGAACTATAATTTGCAAGGGATGACGAAAATGATTCCCGAGCTCTTCGCGATGCTGAAATCGGCGAAGGTAGAAATCAAGAAAGAGCATCAAGTGTTGATGATTAACAAGACCACTAGTTTCAAGAAAAAGGGCAAGGGAAAGAAAGGGAACTTCAAGAAGAATGGCAAGCAAGTTGCCACTCCTATGAAGAAGCCCAAAGCTAGACCCAAGCCTGAAACTGAGTGCTTCTACTGCAAAACGCCATGCAATTGCTTTACTTTATCACTATGCGTTAGCAATAGTTATAGGAGCAATAGTTGGCGAGACGACAACGACACTACGATGGAGATCAAGGTGTCAAGCCGGTGACGATAGAAATCATGACGGTGCTTTGGAGATGGAGATCAAAGGCACAAGATGTTGATGGCGATATCATGTCACATATTTTGATTGCATGTGATGTTTATCTTTTATGCATCTTATTTTTCTTAGTATGGCGGTAGCATTATAAGATGATCCCTCACTAAAATTTCAAGGTATAAGTGTTCTCCACAGTATGCACTATTGCGACAGTTTGTCGTCTTTGAGACACCACGTGATGATCGGGTGTGATAAGCTCTACGTTCACATACAACGGGTGCAAGACAGTTTTGCACATGCGGAATACTCAGGTTAAACTTGACGAGCCTAGCATGTACAGACATGGCCTCGAAACACTAGAGACCGAAAGGTCAAACGTGAATCATATATTAGATATGATCAACATAGAGATGTTCACCATTGAAGACTACTCCATCTCACGTGATGATCGGACATGGTTTAGTTGATATGTATCACGTGGTCATTTAGATGACTTGAGGGATGTCTATCTAAGTGGGAGTTCTTATGTAATATGATTAATTGAACTTAATTTATCACGAACTTAGTCCTGATAGTATTTGCATATCTATGTTGTAGATCAATAGCTCGCGTATAGCTACCCTGTTTTATTTTTGATATGTTCCTAGAGAAAACTAAGTTGAAATAGTGTCATGTGAACGTCGAATACGTGACACTTCACCATATTTGGGCCTAAGGGAATGCATTGTGGAGTAGTAAATAGATGGTGGGTTGCGAGTGATGTAAACTTAAACCCAGCTTTATGCACTATTCCGTAAGGGACCGATTGGATCCAAGAGTTTAATGCTATGGTAGAATTTATTCTTAATACTTTTCTCGTAGTTGCGGATGCTTGCGGGAGGGTTAATCATAAGTAGGAGGTTTGTTCAGGTAAGAACAGCACCTAAGCACTGGTCCACCCACATATCAAATTATCGAAGTAGCGAACACAAATCAAACCAACATGATGAAAGTGACTAGTTGAAATTCCCGTGTACCCTCAAGAACGCTTTGCTTATCATAAGAGACCATTTTGGCCTGTCCTTTGCCTCAAAAGGATTGGGCTACCTTGCTGCATACTTATTGCTACTATCGTTACTTGCTCGTTACAAATTATCTTGCTATCAAACTACTCGCTACTTACAGTTTCAGCACTTGCAGACATCACCTTACTGAAAACTACTTGTCATTTCCTTCTGCTCCTCGTTGGGTTCGACACTCATACTTATCGAAAAGAGCTACAATTGATCCCATATACTTGTGGGTCATCAGGAGTACACCTGAAGAACATAATTTTGTCTAATAAAAAAATCTATGCATGACTTGCAAAAGTATTTCTCTTCCTTTGGTCACTATTGTAACCTATTATTGTCCACCTTCAATTATTGTTTCTTTTGGTAGAAAGCGGGTGGCAAAGTAGATTCCACAAAATACCGGTCATTAGTCCAAACAATGTGTTTACGCAAACTGCTTGCTCACATTCATTACTACACTACTACTTTACTTCTAACCATGATCTCTATTGTTTTTATTTTAACTTTTGAACCTCTGGGAAATTCATGATTTCTTAAGCATGAAAATATGAGATGCAGAAGATCTATGGAACCCAAAAACTAACTTAAGCTTATGTTCCCATGTTCCCCAATCTGGGAAATACAGAGCTTTACCAGGTTACCTTCATTACATGATGCACATCCTATAGATTGTTTAGTTAGTAGTTAGCAATTGCCTTTTTCTGCTTGGAACATCTCTGCTACACATCTCTATTTGAACCAAACAATGTGTATTTTAGAAACTAAAAGATATGCAAAGGATAACCTAACACTTGATCCTCGATTGAGCGAACCGCTCGATCGAGTAAACTACTCAGTAATATAAATGGAGGTTCCCTACAATAAAACTTGTAGAACACACATGGGTAAGGAAACCGAGAAATATATCACAAGTCAGCATCAAATATATTTGTAAGTAAAAAATCATCATTGTTAGGCATCTCACCCAATAAGAATCCAAAAAACATACTATTTTAGTCCCCATTATTGCAAACAAAGAACATGTAGAAGAAAAAATACAACCAGTAATTGTATTGCGTGTAACTAAATAGATTTTAGTAAAACAAAGCTGGTTTTCAGACAGCGCACTATTAGTATCATCTCCAAGAAATATCATAGTCTAAGAGAGAAAGAGAGAGAACCTTAGATGAATATTATTTCATGTCAATGGATTGATAGAGAACCTTAGAGAAAGAGAGGTAGTTCTAGATGGAAATAGACAGCGGACACATTGTGTGCATGTCCTTCAAGTGTTTGAACATAGCTCTTGGTTTCCTAATCCCAAACCTGATCCAAAAAATTGAGTAATAAGTCAGATCAATCCCAATATACCTTCATAATGGCACAATTCGTTGCAGATGACACACCTTTGCAGTCTGATCATCAGATCCAGTAATTAAAATTGGTCGATCACCATTGGTGAAGTAATCAACACAGTTCACGCCTTTTGAGTCGCCATCTAATGTAAAGTTAGGATTAGGAGAACCAATACTCCATATCTAAAGTTCACGTTCAATATTAGGATATCAGGCAGGGTACAGACCAAGATACAAAACATGACTTAGTTTAACCAGCATCTTTTTGAGGAACAATTAACAATGCATACGTGCAAAATATTTTCTTTTCCTAAACCAGACCATATTCATCTCCTTGTGAAACCAATTGATCATGTTCTTTATAGAATTCAATGGCATAGGCTCCCTTCGGGTTTAAAAAAATGATATCATACGAACCCACTTTCTCCATGATACTACAACCACTACAAGTTATTAATGGGGAAATTAGAAAATGCAGGGATGGGCATCGGTTATACCTGGGGCCGTGCAGAGGCAGCAGAGGATGAGGTTCTTCTTGTGCGTGTGCCAGATCTCCTCGTCCAAGGCCGACTGCAGCAGCTCGCCAATCAAACCCCGGGTCAGGGCCACAGGAGGTGGAGACGAGGCATGCCAGCCGGGGTCTTGGTCCAACTCCAGACGACCTTTATACAAAAGACCAACGATAACCAGGTAGCAGTACACATAAGTGTGTAATGCCTCATTGCTCCTCACGGTGAACAAACACAGAAAACTTACTGACATGACTTGTTAACAATAAAACAATTTTAGAAATCCTCCTATGAACTCATCATGAAGAACAAATAACATTGCCAAACCATCGTTTATCCCAGAATAACAAAGTGCAACTTACTCTTAACCAGATTAAATCAAGGACCAACAACAAACAATAAAAGATCAAGAACAACTTATATGCAATAAAGGTATGAGAGAGAAGAAATATTCACATAAAACGGTTATAAACACTAGAGCATAAATAAGCAACACCTTTAAATACAAATTAAAAGGGTTCAGGGTTCAATGCATAGTGGGCTCAAATTCGCCTTTCCTCAATCATATAACCTACCCCCCCCCCCCGGTCAGCTCTTATCACCAGATCAATATGTTTATACAGTGGAGCTGCCCTGGTTATCACTCAACAAGAATGACCATCCAACGACAGAACAATAAGTATCACAGGGTCAAAAAGGATTCTAGAGACAAGAGGGAGGATCCAACTTGATACCCACAGGTGCCTCGATTGCTCAAAGGCACACTTATTTCAGCCATGACCAATCATCGTCACCCTAGTAAGAATGGCTTCCGGCCGGTAGGACATGCGAACTACAGGCGGTGGCATGAGATATTTCACCGCGGGAGTAACTATCCATTGCTACAGGAGCTCAGGTTCGATCCGACGGCCGACGTCCTCCAACGCCTCGATACGACGGCCGAAATCCAATCAAGCAAACGAAATGGACAGTTAGATTTCTTAAATCACTAAGAGTGCCCGTAGCTCGACTCGTCTCATCTTTCTTGATAACCATGCAAGGACAGAGCCACTAAAATAAGAACGTGGTCAAAACGGCTCAAAGAAACGAGGGGGGATCCAACTTAATACCCACAAGTGCCTCTATTGCTCGAGAGCATGCCTATATCAGCCATAATTGATCATCATAGCCCTGGCCATGTCCCATACAGTAGCCAAAGCAGAGGAGCAGGAGGAAGATGGAGCTCACTGAGGGAGGTTGTAGCCGAGGCGGTACTCAATGGGCATTGGGGTTGCGCCTGAACGCCGTCCAGCAGGCGAGGAACTGCTTCCTACACCGCACGTCCATGCCGCCGCATCAGAGTTGTGCCTTGCACCGTCCCACCAACGAGCACGAACGCCACAGGCACCAAAGTGGCCAAGGAGGCGAGGAGGTGATGTACATCTAGGAGCACCACCAGGGGCAGAGATGACCGGGGCACCAATTCTGATGTTTCCAGTTCTGATGTCAGGCAAATGAAAAGGTGAGATTGAATAAGAATAAGTCAAACATCCTGTCGAAGACAACAGTGTTTGCTACATACTGTATAATCGACTACCTAGCTAATGATGATTGCCTACCTTCAGGCTTCGCCTTTACCTTGAGCTCACACCAAGATTACCTGCAAAATAGTAGATATGCATTTCAGTGCTAAGGCGAAGACAAAGAAAAGAAAAATGAAAGAAGAAGAAAAGGAAGAAGAAGAAGAAGAAGAAGAAGAAGAAGAAGAAGAAGAAGAAGAAGAAGAAGAAGAAGAAGAAGAAGAGAAAGAAAAGGAGATAGCTACAATCCAAGGAAGAAAATACTAACACCGCACCCAAAGTGAAATAAGAGATAGAAAAGACGAAAAAATCCAAGCTAAAACAATCCAGATCAGACCCACAGTGCATTCCCACACCCCAACCAAATCATCTCACTCTTTTTTTGTAAGCCACACAAAATCCTGTTCTAAAGGCAAACAAGTTACAGAAACAAACCTATAGTTAAATTCAGTGGCTAGAACCTATAGCCGAAAAAGGAAATAATCCGCAATGCAAAGCTAATATCGTTTATCTATTGCCAATCACCCTATCCATTTCAAAACATTAAATTGCATATGATTTATAATCTGAACATAAATAGTTTCTGGTTACATGGGATGATCTTTTTAACTGAACCGAACTTCCAAAGCTAACGATTAAACATGACATCAGTGTAAAGATGGTAACGGTGTGGTTTATTTGGGTCAAAAAAGGCAAACCAGAAATGTAGGAAGAGCTAATTAAGGATACATATTTTCTCCCCTAACACTAAAAATCGAGGAATGTAGAGAACTTCACTTATCACTGATGCAAAAGTCAAGTAGGATTACAATCTAGAAATCATGGCACAAAATTGAAAAGCCATCCATACCAGGAATAGGTGAGTTCAGGGCACTTGGCCACGGTCGGCATTACATTTTCCTCAGCGCAAGCATACAATTCTCCTGGTGTAGTAGCTACATGAAGTAAAACTCTCCTGGCAAAACAAAGTAAAATCTTATGACCAAATGTAATGGAAAATATAAATATTCACTACAAAACTAGTATGCCTTTTTAGATACTAAAAAAATTCGATAGCATGTCAGGCCACTATAAGACTAATAAATAGTACCCTTTTCATTCACATCCATATCGTTCTTGGGGTTTCACTGTAGCAAGATTTATCCAAAATCGTTGATGAAAGGAACTGACGTTGTGGTGCATAATGCATCACAATGGCTACCAGAACCATGTCAATATTGTAAAACATGGAAGTCAGAACAAATTATAGCTCTAGAACAATCTGTAATTACACATCACGATGGTATAGTTGCTACTGCATAAGTCGAGATAATCACTACACAGAGCCTAGCTGAAACTGAAAATAACAGGAGAATTTGTAAACAACACAACACTGCAGAGTATCCAAATAATGATAAATTTCAAGTGTAAGGATCTTAATCTAGTACTCATTTTGAACCAAAAGAATACCCCATATACATATTTTACAAAATAACAAAGAGCACATGAGCACCTTAACTTCCAAAAGATGCCAACCTAGACAAACCATTCTCTCTCTCCCATCGAGTCCAAGTAAGGCAGCACAAAAGGCCACAAAGAAGTGGCCATCTTTGGAACCTAGCCAGACCATCGACCCAAAAAATCCTAATACTTGGAATCTAACCAAACGTGAGAGCAAAAAAGGCTCTATGACCATCTTTTAGAACCTAGCCAGACCTGAGGCAAATCCTAATACTTGAAACATAGCCAAACCTGACAGCACAAAAGTCCCCCATCTTTGGAATATGGTCTGAATCCAACAACATATAAGAACAAACAAGATCAGAGAGTGAGAGGTGGTGAGGAGTGGAGGCACCAAATCAAAACCGAAGTGTAAATAGCGGCTCAGATGTATGTCTTGGCGTCGCCGGAGACCGCGGCGGTCCCCTACCAAGCGGTCCCCTAAGACCCTGCCACCGCATTCGGCGCCGACGATGCCGCGGTGGCTTCCCGAACACGGGGCTCCAAGCCGGCAGCATCATGGCGCGGCGTGGCGCTGGTAGGAGGGGTTGTGCGATGAGGAGGGATCTACCGCTGCCGCTGCTCGGGAGCTCGGGTCTGCGCCAAGGTCCAGGCCTCCTCATCAGGTGGTCGCGGTCCCTGGTGGCACGGTCATCGGCCACGGCGAGCAGGCCGGGCGGGCCGGGCCAGGAGAGGCGGCGCGGCATCGGCCGTGGCGAGCGGGACGGACAGGGCGAGGCGAGCGAGCCGCAGGGCATCGGCCACGATGAGCGGGACGGGTGAGGCGGGACAGCAGGGGCGCGGTCATCGGCCACCACCACGGTGAGCGGGACAGCGGGGCGGGGCGGGCGAGGCGGCAGGTGAAGAAAATATGCCCAACAGGCAATAATAAAGTTGTTATTTTATATTTCCTTATATCATGATAAATATTTATTGTTCATGCTGGAATTGTATTAACCGGAAACTTGATACATGTGTGGATACATAGACAAAACACAGTGTCCCTAGTAAGCCTCTACTAGACTAGCTCGTTAATCAAACATGGTTAAGTTTCCTAACCATAGACATGTGTTGTCATTTGATGAACGGGATCACATCATTAGGAGAATGATTTGATGGACAAGACCCATCCGTTAGCTTAGCATAATGATTGTTAATTTTATTGCTATTGCTTTCTTCATGACTTATACATATTCCTTTGACTATGAGAGTATGCAACTCTCAAATACCGGAGGAATACCTTGTGTACATTAACAGCGTTGTCAAACGCTTCCGCTTTCGGTCTACGAGGGTACGTGGACACACTCTCCCCCTCTTGTTTCTATGCATCTCCTAGATAGATCTTGCGTGAGCGTAGGAAATTTTTTAAATTGCATGCTATGTTCCCAACAGTGACATCAGAGCCAGGTCTATGTGTAGATGATATGCACGAGTAGAACACAAAGGGTTGTGGGCGGTGATCGTCATACTGCTTACCACCAATGTCTTATTTTAATTCGGCGGTATTGTTGAATGAAGTGGCCCGGACCAACATTACATGACCACGTTCATGAGACCGGTTCCACCGACAGACATGCAACTAGTTTTGCATAAAGGTGGCTGGCGGGTGTCTGTTTCTCCAACTTTAGTTGAATCAAATTTGATTGTGGCCGGTCCTTGTTGAAGGTTAAAACAGCAAACTTGATAAATCACCATTGTGGTTTTGATGCGTAGGTAAGAGCGGTTCTTACTAGAAGCCCGTAGCAGCCATGTAAAACTTGCAACAATAAAGTAGAGGACGTCTAACTTGTTTTTGCAGGGCATGTTATGTTGTGATATGGTCAAGACATGATGAGATATACATTATTGTATGATATGATCCTGTTTTGTAAAAGTTATCGGCAACTGGCAGGAGCCTTATGGTTGTCGCTTTATTGTATGAAATGCAAACGCCATGTAATTGCTTTACTTTATCACTATGCGTTAGCGATAGTTATAGAAGCAATAGTTTGCGAGACGACAATGACATTACGATGGAGATCAAGGTGTCAAGCCGGTGACGATAGAAATCATGACGGTGCTTTGGAGATGGAGATCAAAGGCACAAGATGATGATGGCCATATCATGTCACATATTTTGATTGCATGTGGTGTTTATCTTTTATGAATCTTATTTTGCTTAGTACGGCGGTAGCATTATAAGATGATCCCTGACTAAAATTTCAAGGTATAAGTGTTCTCCCTGAGTATGCACCATTGCGACAGTTCGTCGTGCTTAGACACCATGTGATGATCGGGTGTTATAAGCTCTACGTTCACATACAACGGGTGCAAGACAGTTTTGCACATGCAGAATACTCAGGTTAAACTTGACGAGCCTAGCATGTACAGACATGGCCTCGAAACACTGGAGACCGAAAGGTCGAACATGAATCATATATTAGATATGATCAACATAGAGATGTTCACCATTGAAGACTACTCCATCTCACGTGATGATCGGACATGGTTTAGTTGATATGGATCACGTGATCATTTAGATGACTCGAGGGATGTTATCTAAGTGGGAGTTCTTTAGTAATATGATTAATTGAACTTAATTTATCACGAACTTAGTCCTGATAGTATTTGCATATCTATGTTGTAGATCAATAGCTCGCAGATAGCTCCCCTGTTTTATTTTTGATATGTTCCTAGAGAAAACTAAGTTGAAATATGATAGTAGCAATGATGCAGACCGGGTCCGTGATCTGAGAATTATCCCCATTGCTGCACAGAAGAATTATGTCCTTGATGCACCACTAGGTGATGAACCTGTTGTAGGAGCAGTATGCGCACGTTATGATAGTTTAGTGCACCATGCTTTACGGCTTAGAACCGGGACTTAAAAATGTTTTGAAACACCACGGAGCATATGAGATGTTCCAAGAGTTGAAATTGGTATTTCAGACTCATGCCCGTGTCTAGAGGTATGAGACCTCTGACAAGTACTTTTCCTACAAGATGGAGGAGAATAGCCCAGCTAGTGAGCATGTACTCAGATTGTCTGCGTACTACAATTGCTTGAATCAAGTGGGAGTTAATCTTCGAGATAAGATAGTGATTGATGTAATTCTCTAGTTAATATCACGAAGCTACTAGAACTTTGTGATGAACTATAATTTGCAAGGGATGACGAAAATGATTCCCGAGCTCTTCGCGATGCCGAAATCGTGAAGGTAGAAATCAAGAAAGAGCATCAAGTGTTGATGATTAACAAGACCACTAGTTTCAAGAAAAAGGGCAAGGGAAAGAAAGGGAACTTCAAGAAGAATGGCAAGCAAGTTGCCACTCCTATGAAGAAGCCCAAAGCTAGACCCAAGCCTGAAACTGAGTGCTTCTACTGCAAAGGAAATGGTCACTAGAAGTGGAACTGCCCTAGATACTCGGCGGATAAGAAGGATGGCAAAGTGAACAAAGGTATATTTGATATACATGTTATTGATGTGTACTTTACAAGTGTTCATAGTAACCCCTGGGTATTTGATACCGGTTCAGTTTCTAGGATTAGTAACTCAAAACAGGAGTTGCAAAATGAATAGAGACTAGTTAAGGGCAAGGTGATGATGTGTGTTGGTAGTGATTCCAAGGTTGATAAGATCACCATCGCACGCTCCCTCTACCTTCGGGATTAGAGTTGAACCTAAATAAATGTTATTTGGTGTTTGTGTTGAGCATAAATATGATTCGATCATGTTTATTGCAATACGGTTATTCATTTTAAGTCAGAGAATAATTGTTGTTCTGTTTACATGAATAAAACCTTCTATGGTCATACACCCAATGTGAATGGTTTATTGAATCTCGATCATAATGATAAACATATTCATAATATTGATGCCAAAAGATGCAAAGTTGATAATGATAGTGCAACATATTTGTGGCACTGCCGTTTAGGTCATATTGGTGTAAAGCGCATGAAGAAACTCCATGCGGATGGACTTTTGGAATCACTTGATTATGAATCATTTGATGCTTGCAAACCATGCCTCATGGGCAAGATGACTAAGACTCTATTCTCTGGAACAATGGAGCGAGCCACTGACTTATTGGAAATAATACATACGGATGTATGCGATCCGATGAGTGTTGAGGCTCGCGGCGGGTATCGTTATTTTCTAACCTTCATAGATGATTCAAGCAGATATGGGTATATCTACTTAATGAAACACAAGTCTGAAACATTTTAAAAGTTCAAAGAATTTCAGAGTGAAGTGGAGAATCATCATAACAAGAAAATAAAGCTTCTACGATCTGATCGCGGAGGCGAATATTTGAGTTATGAGTTTGGCCTTCATTTAAAACAATGTGGAATAGTTTCACAACTCACGCCACCTGGAACACCACAACATAATGGTGTGTCCGAACATCGTAATCGTACTTTATTAGATATGGTGCAATCTATGATGTCTCTTACCGATTTACCACTATCGTTTTGGGGTTATGCATTAGAGACAGTTGCATTCACGTTAAATAGGGCACCATCTAAATCCGTTGAGACGACACCGTATGAACTATGGATTAGCAAGAAACCTAAGCTATCGTTTCTTAAAGTTTGGGGTTGCGATGCTTATGTGAAAAAGCTTCAGCCTGATAAGCTCGAACCCAGATCGAAGAAGTGCGTCTTCATAGGATACCGAAAAGAAATTGTTGGGTACACCTTCTATCACAGATCTGAAGGCAAGATATTTGTTGCTAAGAATGGATCCTTTCTAGAGAAGGAGTTTCACTCAAAAGAAGTGAGTGGGAGGAAAGTAGAACTTGATGAGGTAATTGTACCTTCTCTCGAATTGGAAAGTAGCTCATCGTAGAAAACCGTTCCCGTGATGCCTACACCAACAAGAGAGGAAGCTAATGATAATGATCATGAAACTTCAGATCAAGTTACTACCGAACCTCGTAGGTCAACCAGAGCATGTTCCGCACCAGAGTGGTACGGTAATCCTGTTCTGAAAGTCATGTTGCTAGACCTGATGAACCTACGAACTATGAGGATGCGATGATGAGCCCAGATTCCGCAAAATGGCTTGAGGCCATGAAATCTAAGATAGGTATCCATGTATGAGAACAAAGTATGGACTTTGGTTGACTTGCCTGATGATCGGCAAGCCATAGAGAATAAATGGATCTTCAAGAGGAAGACGAACGCTAATAGTAGTGTTACTATCTACAAAGCTAGACTTGTCGAAAAAGGTTTTTGACAAGTTCAAGGTGTTGACTACGATGAGATTTTCTCACTCGTAGCAATGCTTAAGTTTGTCCGAATCATATTAGCAATTGCCACATTTTATGAAATCTGGCAAATGGATGTCAAAACTGCATTCCTTAATGGATTTCTTAAAGAAGAGTTGTATATGATGCAACCAGAAGGTTTTGTCGATCGTAAATGTGCTGACAAAGTGTGCAAACTCCAGCAATCCATATATGGACTGGTAAGCATCTCAGAGTTGGAATATACGATTTAATAAGGTGATCAAAGCATATTGTTTTATACAGACTTGCGGTGAAGCCTGTATTTACAAGAAAGTGAGTGGGAGCACTACAGCCTTTCTGATAAGTATATGTGAATGACATATTGTTGATCGGAAATGATGTAGAATTTTCTGGAAAGCATAAAGGAGTGTTTGAAAGGAGTTTCTCAAAGAAATACCTCGGTGAAGCTGCTTACATATTGGGCATCAAGATCTATAGAGATAGATCAAGACGCTTGATAAGACTTCCGATGAGTACATACCTTGATAATATTTTGAAGGAGTTCAAAATGGATCAGTCAAAGAAGGAGTTCTTGCCTGAGTTGTAACATATGAAGTTGAGTAAGACTCAAAACCCGACCACGGTAGAAGATAGAGAGAGAATGAAAGCCATTCCCTATGCCTCATCCATAGGTTCTATAAAGCATGCCACGCTGTATACCAGACCTATTGTGTACCTTGCCATGAGTTTGGCAAAGGGGTACAATAGTGATCCACGAGTAGATCACTAGACAGCGGTCAAAATTACCCTTAAAAGACTAAGGAGATATTTCTCGGTTATGGAGGTGATAAAGAGTTCGTCGTAGAGAGTTACGTCGATGTAAAGCTTTGACACCGATCCGGATGAGTCTGAGTCTCAATCTGGATACATATTGAAAGTGGGAGCAATTAGTTAGAGTAGCTCTGTGCAGAGCACTGTAGACATAGAAATTTATAAAATACATACGGATCTGAATGTGGCAGACCCATTGACTAAACTTCTCTCACAAGCAAAACATGATCACACCTTAGTACCATTTGGGTGTTAATCACATAGCGATGTGAACTATATTATTAACTCTAGTAAACCCTTTGGGTGTTGATCACATGGCGATGTGAACTATGGGTGTTAATCACATAAAGATGTGAACTATTAGTGTTAAATCACATGGCGATGTGAACTAGATTATTGACTCTAGTGCAAGTGGGATACTGAAGAAAATATGCCCTAGAGGCAATAATAAAGTTGTTATTTTATATTTCCTTATATCATGATAAATGTTTATTATTCATGCTGGAATTATATTAACCGGAACTTGATACATGTGTGGATACATAGACAAAACACAGTGTCCCTAGTAAGCCTCTACTAGACTAACTCGTTAATCAAAGATGGTTAAGTTTCCTAACCATAGACATGTGTTGTCATTTGATGAACGGGATCACATCATTAGGAGAATGATGTGATGGACAAGACCCATCCGTTAGCTTAGCATAATGATCGTTAAGTTTTATTGCTATTGCTTTATTCATGACTTATACATATTCCTTTGACTATGAGATTATGCAACTCCCGGATACTGGAGGAATACCCTGTGTGCTATCAAACGTCACAACGTAACTGGGTGATTACAAAGATGCTCTACAGGTAACTCCGAAGGTATTTGTTGGGTTCGCATAGATTGAGATTAGGATTTGTCACTCCGAGTATCGGAGAGGTATCTCTGGGCCCTCTCGGTAATGCACATCATAATAATCCTTGCAAGCAATGTAACTAATGAGTTAGTTACGGGATGATGCATTACGGAACGAGTAAAGAGACTTGGCAGTAACGAGATTGAACTAGGTATGAAGATACCGACGATCAAATCTCGGGCAAGTAACATACGGATGACAAAGGGAATAACGTATGTTGTCATAACAGTTCGACTGATAAAGATCTTCGTAGAATATGTCGGAGCCAATATGAGCATCCAGGTTCCGCTATTGGTTATTGACCAGAGAGGTGTCTCTGTCATGTCTACATAGTTCTCAAACCCGTAGGGTCCGCACGCTTAACATTCGATGACGATTTGTATTATATGAGTTATGTGATTTGGTGACTGAATGTTGTTCGGAGTCTCGGATGAGATCACGGACATGACGAGGAGTCTCGAAATGGTTGAGAGGTAAAGATTCATATATAGGACGATAGTATTCAGACACCGGAAGTGTTCTGGGGTTACCGGGTACGTATCGGGTCACCGGAAGGGGTTTCGGGCTACCCCTGGCTAACTATATGGTCCTAATGGGCAAGAGGGGAAACACACCAGCCACAAAGGGGCTGGTGCACCCCCCCCCCCCCCACATATGGGCTGGACAAATTGGAGAAGGAAAGGGGAAGGAGGAAAGGAAAAAGGGAATAGGATTCCCCCTTCCCCCTCTTCCCTTCCTACTCCGAATAGGAATAGGAAAGTGGGGAGGCCGAATTGGGAGGTGCCCAAGTGGGATTCCTCCTACTTGCGCGCCTTGGCTATCTCTCCTCCCCTCCAACCTATATATATGAGGGGGGGCATAGCTAGAACACACAACAAACATTGTTAGCCGTGTGCGACACCCCCCTCCACAGTTTACGCCTCCGGTCATATTCACGTAGTGCTTAGGCGAAGCCCTGCGCGTCACCTCACCATCACCGTCACCACGCCGTCAGGTTAATCTAAACTCTCCCTCGACACTTTGTCGGATCAAGAGTTCGAGGGACGCCATCGAAATGAACGTGTGCGTAACTCGTGAGGTCGTGACGCTCGTGCTTGATCGGTCGGAACGAGAAGAAGTTTGACTACATCAACCGCGTTGTCAAATGCTTCCGCTTTCGGTCTACGAGGGTACGTGGACACACTCTTCCTCTCTCATTGCTATGCATCTCCTTGATAGATCTTGCATGAGCGTAGGATTTTTTTTTTAAATTGCATGCTACGATCCCCAACAGCGAGGTGAGGCGGGCGAGGCAGCGGGGCGAGCGGCTGGGAAGGGGAGGGAAGAGGAGGCGGCTAGGGTTCTACGGGAGCTGCTAAGATTTTATACCCGAAAGTGAAATGACTAAAATGCCCTTGCGGGCACCGATTTTACACGTGGTGGCACGAGATATTTCACCGCGGGAGTAACTATCCATTACTACAGGAGCTCAGGTTCGATCTGACGGCCGACGTCCTCCAGCGCCTCGATTCGATGGCCGAAATCTAATCAAGCAAATGAAATGGACGGCTCGATCGCTCAAATCGCTGAGAGAGCTCGTAGCTCGAATCGTCTCATCTTTTTGGATATGTTGTGGATGTGTGCAAGCACCCATGCTTAGATCATATATGAGAAGGATATGAGGGTATTTGGGCATATATGTATATATAAACATTATTCTGATCACGGGATCAGAATATTATTCTGATCACAACATGAACTTCCTGAGTTACACGCCTGAACTTCCCACTGTAGGAACCCGACATTCGGGCTATCTTCACAACCGTGTCTCCCCACGCGAATTATTCTGGTTAGTCGTGTTCTATGTGATGTAAGTGTAATCTAGAAATGGTTTTTAGCAACTAAATGCCCGTTTTAAATAGGAATCTTGCTCGTTGGCGGATTTTTCTCTCGGTCGTGATGAACTTGCGTTTTTTTACAATTTTACTGCCTGAGTTGTTTGACCTGAACTTCCGCCGGCGCTAGGTTGAACTTCCGCCAACACTGCCCAAATGGGGCTTGCGATATACCGTTGGAAAAATATGGACACGAGTATCATGACCCAAGTTAAATATTGGCAAAATGTAAGCGGTTTAAGAGCAGTTTTAAAAACCGTTTTTTCTTCATACAAAAAACGTGAATCGTATTTTTGATCGCATTTCTAAACCGTTTATCGGAACAAGGCAAATAATATGGCATTGAAAAGATGCTGCAAAACCTTTCCTTCCACATGTTGATAGTTTTCTCTAATTCCCTATGGTTAAAGAGTAATTTGGAAAATCATAAAATTCCGCAAACCGAACAATCGAGTTCGTATTTTCGACGTCATTTATAAATGGCTAATCCAATTGAGGCAAATGATATGGTGTTGGAAAGCTTATCAAAATGTGCTACTTTTTCATGTTGAAAGTTTTTTCTAGTTTTCAACGGTTTAAAATTAATTTAGAAAACAGTACAAGTTCCACCGAGTTCGTATTTTCGAGCTAAGTTTTTAACTGTCAGTCCAAATGCAACAAATGACACGGCATTGGAAAGCTTGAACAAATGCGAAACTTTTTGATATATATTTTTTCTCCCAATTCTTTACGGTTTTAAGTCAATTTTGAAAATGGCTAAAAATGTATTTTCATCGTAATTTCTATAAACTTTATCAAAATGGGACAAATAATATACCGTTGAAAAGCTACGGAAAATCTAAAACTTTTTCACGTTGATGGTTTTCTCTGATTCCTAGCCGCTTTTAAGTAACTAGATGACTCGTTGCGCCAATGGCGCAAGGGGCGAAAGGGAGTCAAATATTGTGAGAATATTTAAACATCCAAGTCAAAATCCAAATGTGGCCAATACTCCCGCATCCTCTGCTTGGAAGCCGCTTTTCTCACCGGATCTAACATAAAGAGCAAATTTCAAAGAAAATATAAAACATGAAAGGCTTTAAATTGTACTATTGAGACCATACCACCATATCTTCATTTAGTTTCTTTGGGAATCTAAAGGTCTAAAAGGATGGTACATGTGAGAAGCTGTGAATCCACAACGTAAAACTAAATTAACTTCCAAACAAACATTTCAAGTTTGGAAGCCACAAAAAAGCAACCCAGATCTCTCGTTGTAGTGCAGGTACATGCCCTTAATCCTGCATCCGCAACCCATAATTTTTCAACACCTAAATCGACGAAATCCAACCGAAGGAAATCATGGTAAAAACATGCACCATGGCTTACGTGATTATATTAGTGAAAAAACAGAGGCAAACATTGCTCATTGCTCAGCTACCAAATTATTTTTGTTCGAAAAGGGGCGCTGGCTACCAAATTATTTGGCCCCGTGAAAAAATATATGGCAAAGGGAGCAACTGGGTATGATAATATGAAGTACGGAGTATAAACCAAGTACAAAATACTGTTTTGCTACTTTACCATTTAAATTATGCAAGTCTTCATACTTTGTACTGGTAACCTAGAATAAACTAAACCACTATTAGAGTTATGATTCAATACCACACTCACTGGGGTGAAACTTTCATACTCAAGTCTGTAAACTTCTTAAGTATCTATCTTTTGTTATCTATCGATTATTGCACAATTAAATAATATAAATACAAGACCCATTCTTCCTGAAGAATCTGAACTACCATTGACAATGGAGATTGTTATAAAACTACAGATAAATAATAAACAGTCTCGTAACATAAAAACTGCCAGTATCTTGTCTCCAAATACCAAGAAAGGAGCATAGTTCAACTTAAATACGCCCACAGATTATACAACTGACCAATGGAACAAATAGTGAACTTGTTATATGTGAACACCTCCAGCATAGACCATGCGACGCCCCATTCACCAGTGTGACTCCAAAGTCAAAAGTAGTGTACTCTTAAACAAAAGTAAGTTAATTGGTCCCATTTATTCTCCCTTTCTTTTTGTGTTGGTCCGTGCTGATATTTCAGTGCCATCCTTGATCGATCAGTGAGCAGAGAGAGCATTTAGATTAGTCAAAGAGTGAGCTCAGAACAGTAGCAAGAGAGCTCTCCTCACGCAATTCTCTCCCTATTTATAGTTGCACTACACATCACGGCAGAGGAGCAACACATGTAGATCATCAACTTAGTCTACACTCGTCAGTTCTGCAATCTGAGAAATAAATGAACACAAGGGGAAAAAACAACCCATTCTGACCAGAGAATTCATAATCCAAAAAACTTTGGGACTCCCTTATAAGATAATATACCAAAACACCTGATAAATCACTTCTATAGGCACATTAGGAAAAATGGCAATAAGGAGCATAAAGAAAGATCACTGAGAATTGAATGGTTTCATTCAAATAAACATATAGCCAAGGGAAAAACATCATATTTTGATTGGGTTCTTTTTACCGGTGTTGATACTGATGGTGTATCCCAGATTTCCATTTTGAGAGAGAACATAGGAAACAAAACTAAGACATCCTACCATCATAAAAGTAAACTATTTATTCTCCTTTTTCTGGCATAATCGGATATACAGTTTGTCTATTAGCCTGGTTCCAACTTTAATATCATATGGAACATCTAGGAAACGCAATGTTTTTTGCTTGGCTATTCTATAGATATATTACCAGTTAACTGATCGATTATGTAAAGCATCGATTCCTCGGTCACATTGCTGCTGCATGATCTGAAGAAATAAACGCAGAGTGATGGGGCTCACCTTGCTGGTGCAGCCTGACATAGCTTGGCCTTGGGGAGCAACTGGCCATGGGCTTGGAGGAGGATGGCAGGAGCGCTGGTGATGTGGTCGTCGTGGAACGCGTGTGCGAGCACACCACTGGGGGCTTCCACCCGAATCTCCCGTTGCAAGCGCCGTTGGGAGACGCATGTGTTGCGCTGCCGGGTGTATCATCTTCCTCCTCCTCAATCTCCCTCTCTGACTCCTCACGGCTCTCACCAGCGGAGGCAGAGCATGGCCATGCCCAGCCACTGCAAGGCTCCACCGGGGCCGGCTGACAACTGAGTGTACGAACGACATAAAATTAATTGATTTCCATTAAAATAATATGACTACCATTAAACTACTAAAGATGTAGTAAGTCTGCGTCAATTAATATGGATCGGAGGGAGCTCTACTACTACAACGGCGCATGTGTGTATGCGATAGAAAACTTGCCCGGGTAGAAGAAACCCAAGGTCAATTAATCAGCCTACAGGAGCAACAAATTAACAGTTTGGAGGGTTCTATACAATTAAGAAGCTGAACATTATAGGCAGGCTACTGGTAAATTATGCAGAACATACACACGAGAGAGACATGTTTGGAAGGCACACAACAGCTCTTCTCAGAGATTGTTGGCCCAAGCTCCATCTCTCATCCTTTTGACTGAAAATAAACATCAAAATACGCTAGAAGAAACCGAGGAAACAGAAATAAGGAAAAAGAGAGAAAGAGAAATACGGCATGTAGGATAAAGTTCTTATAGTGATTTCTATTAACCAATGCTGGCAAGAACATTAATACTACTCCACACAAATGATTAAAATGATAAAACGCGTGATTGCCGCGGCACGTGTACTTTTTTGTGGGCAAACATGCTGTTAGGTGCAGAAGTAAAGAACATATCGCATGGATGCTTGTTGGCATGTATAAAATCCTCAGACCAAGACAGAAGAACCATGATTATCATATCTAGTGGAACTAAGATTTACATAGTGGCAGCCATTGATATAGTTACTCAGGGGTAGTGCTACTTTTAAACAACAACTCTAAAGCAAAGTTACTGAATCTACTAAAGTAGAAAAGAATTCAGTTATTTACCTGGGAAGCAACATCACTTCATTTCCAATAGAAATATGACGAGTTCATTTTCAAAGTAAAGATACTCATCCTTGAAAAGTGAAACAAAACTGCAAAAGAGCAAGATGTCAAAATCAGATGAGAAATTAGATATTGATAGGCCATAAACTATAGAAATATGACCACGGGCAGAGGTCCCCGCCGCTGCCGCAGACGCGGCTGAACCTTAATTTTCACACCCATTAGCACTATGTTAGCAAACAAACATAAATCATTAGGCCATACCATTGTCCAAGGAGTTGTTGCTCCTTCTCGTTGACACACTCGTGCACTGCAGATATAGCTAGTTCAAGAACACCAACATTCATTTAGCGTAGACCAGACCTGCAGCATAAAAATCTAATAATTAGAAGACCAGAATTCAAAAAGCTATGGCTAGAGGCAACAATTAGCAAAATAAATTCCTACTTGCGTAGCTTCATTTAGACAGGTGCATCAGCCTTAAACATATGTACAAGTGATATGTTTATGCTGAGATTTTGGTATTTTTGGCCAAGTCTGATGGAATTGTCTGCAAGTCATTGATGACCAGCAACTCATGTACATGTCACAAATAAATAAAATTTACCTACATGTACATAGTCTAAGCCTAAGTTCCTTCAATTCCACACATGCAGGAGGAGAAGGAGATGGCTTCATACCAGGGTGCCCGCACGGAGGTGGATGAGGGCATGGCCTTGTTGCCGCCGATGTCCAGGTCTGCTCCTGGTGGCGCTTCTCCATATGCTCATCGTCTCCCTCTCCCTCCTCTCTTCATCTCGTTATCCCCTCCCTTCTCTTCCTGAGGATGACGCTGCAGAATCCTAGAGAACAACTGGATGTAGAATCTAGAGCTGCACACTGATGACGCAGAACCTAGAGAACACCTGGTCATACACTCTGTCAGTATCTACCTCCTCCATAGGTGAAGAAGCTGATTTTACTCTGAATCAAAGAGTGGCCCCTTGAAGATATGAAAATGCATGCAATTAATTGTCAGATTGGGAATTACCACACCTTTGCTCTGTTGCTAGTCAACTAAATTGAGTCTGGTGTGCTGTTGCAAATGTGTTGCTATGGCCCAGGAAAAAGAAGAAGTAACCTAGTGAACAAGGTCTAAGGTTTCTGTTGAGTTATGAAAATTCATTGTCCTAATCAAAACTCTCTCCATTTTTCACACTTATAACATTTGTCACAATCTATGGAAATTCATTGTCATAATCGAAATAAAATAAAATTTAGTTTGGTGCTAATACATTTCAGAAGCATGTCAAGAAACAACAGACGAATAGGAAGAGCATAGAAGAAGAACTAACCTAAACCACATGAAGGGGGCAGAGGAAGCAACCCCACTCTGAAACTCTAAAAGTGCACACTTATTATGCTTCTTATTCTTTGATCAATAATCACTTGACTTTCCACCTTGTCATAGTAGTATGAGCAGCTCAAGATAAAAGCCATGTTTAGCCGTGGCCAAATTTCAGTAGACTAACTTGCAGTATAATGGTTGTTACACTCCATTTTTCACACTTACAACAGCAAAATAGATATCCTAAAACACATTCGCAGGTTACAAAACAATTTGTGAAACAGGGTAGTCTTATTAAGAGAAGAAACAAATCAGAAGGCGAACTTACCTTCAGAAGCACCAGCACTAAATGTTCCATTATCTTGTCAGCGTGAGGAGCAAAATAGATATCCTAACCACATTCGCAGGTTACAAAACAATTTGTGAAACAGGGTAGTCTTATTTTAAGAGAAGAAATAGATCAGAAGGCGAACTTACCTTCAGAAGCACCAGCACTAAATGTTCCATTATCTTGTCAGCGTGAGGATCACCATCAGCTTGTCATACTCCAAGAAACGGACCTAATGCAGACCAGCCTCCTAAATGTTGCAGATCCAAAATCCAAAATGAACCATGTACTAATTGGGGCCACTTCTCTTACTGCTAGATGTTGACAGTGCCAATGTCATAGTCCTGCAAGAACGAGACACATCAGCTAAACATACATGGGTATACCTAGTGGAAAGGAGAGGGAGGAAGGGATAGGTGACGAAGAGGAACCTGGATGTGCAGGGGCACGAATCCTGCATGGCCCTTCTCCATCAAGGCGGCTGCTGGACCGGTCGACGCCCCACAGGCCGCTGTTGCCCTTCCAGCTGCCTACATGTCCGGCAGATCCCGTCGGCCGCCACGCCCGCCAGACCCCCAACGTCCGCCACCATCGCCTGCATCCAGGCCGCCAACCGCAGCCTTGACCCGGCCCCCACCGTTGGATCGACCATGGTTTGGGCATCCTCCTTCACTCGAGAGGCGTCGTCCCGGAGCAGGCGGTGGAGATCGGGTTCGCCCGCGAAGTGCGTGGCCACGATGGCCTGCGTGCGAGCGATGGGACGACGAGGAGGAGGAAGAGGCGAGGCGGTGGAGGAGTAGCAGTTGGCGGTGGGGGCTCGGGCAGACGGGGGAAGGAAGGGGTCGGGGAAGAGAGCTGCGCGGGTGGGTGGGGGAGCGAGTGCGGGCGGAGGCAGCAGCTAGGGTTTATACAAGGGCGGGCTGCATTTTATATGGCTGCGCATGAAATGACTAAAATTCCCTTGGCGGGGCACGGAATTTACAGGTGATGGCATTCGCGATTTAAAGGCGACGTGGCCACCTTCCTCCTGCCTAGCGGTTCTTCAGGGTTTATAGATTAAATTTCAAAAACGACGAGACCATTCATTCTGCCTTTATCGCGAAACAGATATTTAAAAAATGCATCGCGTGAAGAATTTGAACTTCTCGGCATGTCTACTTGAACTTCATCCTGTTTTTCACATGTTTTTTTTTGCTCGTGGCTCTCCATCCACTGCTCGTAGCTCTCCATCCACTCATTAGAATTGAGAAGTGATATACCAATGGAAAGCTGTTGTAAACACGCAACTTTTCCGTGTTGATCATTTTTCATACTCGCGACGATTTAAAAGTTTTTCATCTGAAATTCATTCAGCGTAGTAGTTGAACTTCCTGCTGTTTTCACGTTGAACTTCTGTGACGTATTTTCGTTTGTAATTTTCTCATCCATTCGTCAGTGTTACACAAATGATATTCCTTTTGTACAAATGTCTCTGACAGTAACTTTTTTAACTTTCTCCGACCGAGGACTTGAACTTATAGCAACAAAAATAATTGCCTGTAGTACATGAACTTTTTTCATTTTTATAATTTGAATTTTTTATTTTCTTTCTGAAATCAAATTGCTCCCAAATAATAACTGAACTTCTTTGTGGATTGAGAGAGTTACTTCAAAACGCAAAAAACAGTTTCTTTTTTGTGTTTTTGAACATGGAAATACAAGGTGAACCTCTCTCACAAGAATTTTTGAACTTTCCCGGACAAAGCACTTGAACTGCTTTCAACAAACCTTTTAAGCTCTTATTTTTCTATACTTTTTATTCTCACCTGAAATGCATTCCTTGCAATACTTGAACGTCTCGTTGTTTTCAACTTCTTTCAACGGATAAGAATTTTTTGAAATACATAAAAATGTGTTTTAGACGGTATACATGAAAATTTTAAACCATTCACTGGAGTGTAGCATATAATATACGGTTGGAAGGCTTATGAATATGAGCAACTTTTTTATGTAGACAAGTGTTACAAATTTGTTGCCGTTTGAGAGCAGTTTTAAAAATGGCAAACACGATCTTGTTTTTGCCTCTCTTTTTTCACATGCAATAGAAGGTAGGAGTCCCGTAATATAATTTTTGAACCATGCAGGGTGGAGCACATGAACTTCTTGCAAAAAACTTTTAGGCTTTTAGTTTTGCACTCTTTTATTCTCATCTGAAACGCATTCCGTGTAGTAGTTGAACTGCTCCCTGTTTTCATATTGAACTTCGGTCATGTATTTTTTTGTTTGTAATTCCTCACCCGTTACTCAGAATTCCACAAATGATAAACCATTAGAAACATGTTGAAAAGACACAATTTTTTTAATATGATTAAACTTCTTTTTGGGACAACATGCACCAATTTGTTTTTAACCGTTTATTTTGGAATAAGAATATGATATACCCTTGGAAATTTGTTGAATAGAAAAACATTTTTCGTGCCGAGCATTATGTTTCAAATTTGTAATGGATTGAGAAAACTATTTTAAAGCACTGGAAACAATATTTTTTTGTGTGCTTTTTCACAACTAAATACATAGTGAACCTCCTTTACAAGAATTTTTGATCTTCCTGGACCGAACACGTGAACTTCTAGCTAAAATCTTTTTAGACTTCGTCTTTTTATTCTTTTTTTTCTTATATGAAACACACTCCGTGTAGTAGTTGAACCGCTGGTTGGTTTCACTTTGAACTTCACTTTTGCTTTTTTACCCATAATTCCTAAAACTTTAATAGTTTTATTCTCCGGAGAAAAAAAATATGGTTTTAGAATCATACAATTTTATTAAAATTGAACTCCTTGCTTTCATTTTTCCTAGAAACAGAAAGAATTTTAGTTTTCCGTACACATCAAAGTACTCCTTTATTTTAATTTGAAATTCTTCATTTTTATTCCTTAGTAACAAGGAAACCTAAGATTTTTCTAAATATTGAACTTCTCTATTTTCGTAATTTGGACTTCTTGGTTTGTTTCCTTGTAGTGACGGAAAAATCCTAATTTTCTAATAAATATTGAACCAGCCCGTTATTTAAATATGAACTTCTAGATTTTTTATTAGAAATGATGAAAAACCTTTTGTAAGAATTTTGTACTGCTCTATTTTAAAAAATTGAACTTCTTGTATTCATTCTATAATAAAGAGGAAAATCTGAATATTGTATAACCATCGAACTGCTCCGGTTTTTAGATTTGAACTTCTAGGGTATTTTAACTGATAAAATACTTTTTGTATAAATTTGTGTTGAGATGCTTTGTTTTTTTCGTTTAACCTACTTGGGGTTTGTAATAAACATTGGACTTCTTTGTCTTTTAAATTTAAAACTCTAGGTTTTTCTAGAAATGGGGAAATCCATGTTTTTTATAATTTTTGAAATGATAATTTAAGAAATCATGTAGTTTCAGGAAGAACATACACTCAAACAAGGTTGCATAAAATCATGTAAAGAGATAAGGGAATAGCAATATGGGGATGAAGATTACCTTAGCTGAATCAGGGGAACCGGCGACCTCCAGTTTGAGGTGGACTGGTGGCTCAGGCGAAGTGGGACTGCCCTGGTGTTGCGGCAGTGAAGCCCCAACAGGAGGAGGCACCGCATTTTTATGTGATCTCACGGATGGTGCCATGGCTGGGGAGCTTCGCTGTGGCTGAGGAGGAGGAGGAGATGGAGTAGTAAGTGGGGTGCATACGCTGCAGGGGGCGATGGAGGCGACCAAGTAGCCGACGGCAGCGGCGGGGCAGTTGGCCAGCGGTGGTGGAGGCGCTCACCCAGGAGCTGCCCACACTCCGGTGAGGAGTGGCGCAGGGGCAAGGCCGCGCAGGGGGAGCCCGAGCTCCACCACCCGATCTGGGCGTGCTCCGGCCGCACGACGTGCTGACGATGAGAAGAGGCGGGGGTAGGCGCGGCGGCAAGAAGTTTCCGAGGGAGCGGATGGCTCCATTTATGTGCAGGGAATCACGGAGGGGAGCACGTGCCTGGGCTGCGCGACAGCTTGTTGGGATGAGGGGTGGCGGTGGTGGTTGGGTCGAGGGGCGACGGGCGGCTATGGTGGATGGCGGCGATCAGAGTTAGGCTCGGGGAGCGGCGGTGGTGGGGCCGTTCGTGGAGGAGGTCGATGGCCGACGACGTGCAAAGGTCGAGTGGGATCCCAAGGCGCTGGTCTCGACTTCGGTGGAGGTCGTGGAGAGTGGGGTTGACCTGGTTGGTTCGCCTTTTTTGTTCTTTTCGAGTTCGGGAAGATCTCATCGGGCCTTATAGGGACGGATGTGATCGAATAACTATTCGATCCCGTGATCGTAATAGTGATGTCCTATATATATATATATATATATATATATATATATATATATATATATATATATATCATTCAGTCCGTCACCACCTATAAGATATGTTTGGTGCCTTCAAATTTTATTTTCCTATTTGCTTTCGCAGGATTTCAACAACCTATTTTTGATTAGGAATTATATCCATCAGACCATTTGTTTCTCACACTATGGCATTTGAAATCCCTTCAAATCAAATTAAATTCCCATATATGCTTGTTACTTTGTTGATTCCATTTTTATATTTTGTGATTGCTACCTCTTGAGCTTGCGTTGGTTTTTCGTTTGAAGAGGAAAGAGTGATGCACCAAAGTAGAGTAAGTATGTCCCTCAGGTTTTGAGACCCAAGGTATCAATCCAGTATGAGACAACGCACAAGCCACTGAATACCTGCACAAACAAACACCAACTTGCACCCAACGTGATAAAGGGGTTGTCAATCCGTTCACGGTCATTTGCAAAGTGAGATCTGTTATAAATGGATAAATGGTAAAGTAATATTTTTGGTATTTTTGGTTTATGGAACGGAAAGTAAAATATTGCAAAGAAAGTAAATAGGAAACTAAAATTGTAGATCGGAAACTTATATGATGGAAAGTAGACCCGGGGGCCATAGGTTTCACTAGAGGCTTCTCTCAAGATAGAAAATATTACGGTGGGTGAACAAATTATTGCCGAGCAATTGATAGAAAATCGCATAAGTATGACGATATCTAAGGCAATGATCATGAATATAGGCATCATGTCCGTATCAAGTAGACCGACTCTTGCCTACCTCTACTACTATTACTCCACACATCGACCGACTCCTGCCTGCATCTAGAGTATTAACTTTATAAGAACAGAGTAACGCATTAAGTAAGATGACATGATGTAGCGGGATAAACTCAAGCAATATGATGAAAACCCCATCTTGTTATCCTCGATGGCAACAATACAATACGTGTCGGTTCCCCTTCTGTCACTAGGATCGAGCACCGCAAGATTGAACCCAAAGCTAAGCACTTCTCCAATTGCAAGAAAAACCAATCTAGTTGGCCAAACCAAATCGATATTTCTAAGAGACTTGCAAAGATATCAAATCATGCATATAAGAATTCAGAGGAGATTCAAATAATATTCATAGATAAGCTGATCGTAAATCCACAATTCATCGGATCTCGGCAAACACACAGCAAAAGAGTATTACATCGAATAGATCCCCAAAAACATCAAGGATAAATTTGTATTGAGAATCAAAGAGAGAGAAGAAGCCATCTAGCTACTAGCTATGGACCCGTATGTCTGTGGTAGACTACTCACGCTTCATCGGAGAGGCAATGGTGTTGATGTAGAAGCCCTCCATGAACGAATCCCCCTCCGGCAGGACGTCAGAAAAGGCCCCTAGATGGGATCTCACGGGTACAGAAGGTTGCGGCGGTGGAAAAGTGGTTCCGTGGCTCTCGTGGAAGGTTTTGGGATATTTGAGAATATATAGGCGGAATAAATAGGTTGGTGGAGTCACAAGGGACCCACAAGGGTGGGGGCGCGCCCTACCCCCTGGGCGCGCCTCCCGACCTTGTGGCCGCCTTATGGCTTTCCTAACATGCACTCCAAGCCCTCTGGATGTCTTCTGGTCCAAGAAAAATCATCACGAAAGTTTCATTCCGTTTGGACTCCGTTTGGTATTCCTTTTTTGTGAAACTCTAAAACAAGGAAAAAACAGGAACCGACACTGGGCTCTAGCTTAATAGGTTAGTCCCAAAAATAATATAAAATAGCATATTAATGCATATAAAACATCCAAAACAGATAATATAATAGCATGGAACAATCAGAAATTATAGATTCGTTGGAGACGTATCAAGCATCCCCAAGCTTAATTCATGCTCGTCCTCGAGTAGGTAAATGAAAATTCCCACCAAAGATATGAAAGTGATATCATAGGAGACTCTCTATCATGAAGATCATGGTGCTACTTTGAAGCACAAGTGTGGTAAAAGGATAGTAACATTGCCCCTTCTCTCTTTTCTCTCATTTTTTTATTTGGGTCTCCTCTCATTTTTTTGCCTCTTTTTTTCGCCCGGAGTCTCATCCCGACTTGTGGGGGAATCATAGTCTCCATCATCCTTTCCTCACATGGGACAATGCTCTAATAATGAAGATCATCACACTTTTATTTACTTACAACTCGATACTTAGAACAAAATATGACTCTATGTGAATGCCTCCGGCGGTGTACCTGGATGTGCAATGAATCAAGAGTGCCATGTATGGAAGAATTATGAACGGTGGCTTTGCCACAAATACGATGTCAACTACATGATCATGCATAGCAATATGACAACGATGGAGCGTGTCATATAAACGGAACGGTGGAAAGTTGCATGGCAATATATCTCGGAATGGCTATGGAAATGCCATAATAGGTAGGTATGGTGGCTGTTTTGAGGAAGGTATATGGTGGGTGTATATGATGGGTTTATGGTACCGGCGAAAGTTACGCGGCACAAGAGAGGCTAGCAATGGCAAAAGGGTGAGAGTGCGTATAATCAATGGACTCAACATTAGTCATAAAGAACTCATATACTTATTGCAAAAATCTATTAGTTATCAAAACAAAGTACTACGCGCATGCTCCTAGGGGGATAGATTGGCAGGAAAATACCATCGCTCGTCCCCGACCGCCACTCATAAGGAAGACAATCAATAAATAAATCATGCTCCGACTTCATCACATAACGCTTCACCATACGTGCATGCTACCGGACTCACAAACTTTAACAGAAGTATTTCTCAAATTCACAACTACTCACTAGCATGACTTTAATATCACCATCTTAATATCTCAAAACGATCATTAGGAATCAAACTTCTCATAGTATTCAATGCACTTTATATGAAAGTTTTTATTATATCCCTCTTGGATGCCTATCATATTAGAACTAATTTTATAATCGCATGCCGTTTTAAAGACTCTCAAAATAATATAAATAAAGCATGAGAGTTCATCAATTTATATAAAATAAAACCACCACCGTGCTCTAAAAGATATAAGTGAAGCACTAGAGCAAAATTGCCTAGCTCAAAAGATATAAGTGAAGCACATAAAGTATTCTAATAAATCACGATTGATGCACGTCTCTCTCAAAAGGTTAAGCCACTAATGGCCCTAATTAATCTAAACCTAGCCCTATGACAAGTGGGGCCCATAGCTTAACTAATCCAACCCTTAAAAAATAGATAATGTGTTAATTAAATCTTAGTCACTGACATCGGGGTCCCACTAGGCTTTTTGACCAGTCAACCGTGGACCACCAATCGCAAATCGGCCCAATTGTCAGCCTCTAGTACACTTCCGTACGCAGAAATGGGTACCTGTAGCTTTTTAGTCTTTATTTTCGAATTATTAGTAATTTCAGAATATTAATAAAACTTTGAAAATTAATAGAAATTAAACCGTAGCTCGGATGAAAAAGTTTTCTACATGAAAGTTGCTCAGAACGACGAGACGAATCCGGATACGCAGCCCGTTCGTCCACCACACACCCCTAACATATCAAACTCGCAACTTTCCCCCTCCGGCTCCTCTGCCCGAAAACGCGAAACATTATGCATCGTTATGCATCTGTTTACATTGTATTCATTGTTTCTTCCCCCTCTTCTTCCGCTAGACACCGAGACCGACGCCGCTGCTGCCCAGTACGACTACGGTGTTGACAACCCCTCCTTCTTGTTCGAGCAACTGTGCAAGCCCCCCTTGATCACCAGATATCGCCTATTCTACTCTATACCGCTTGCATTAGAGTAGTGTAGCATGTTATCGCTTTCCGTTATACCTATCCCGATGCATAGCCTTGTCCTTGCTACTCATCATTGTTACCTTTACCTGCAATCCTACATGCTTAGTTCAGGATGCCAATATTCCATCTGTGGCCCTACATTCTTGTCCGTCTGCTGTGCTATACTATCGGGCCGTGATCACTCGGGAGGTGATCACGGGTATATACTTATACTTATACATGATACATGTGGTGACTAAAGACGGGTCGGCTCGTGAGGAGCACCCATGAGTGGATCTTTGTGGCGAGCGACAGGCGTGTTGAGACCGCCTAGGAGAGAGGTGGGCCTGCCCTGCTCGGGCGCTCATGGATACTTAACACGCTTAACGAGTTCTTGGTATTTGATCCGAGTCCGCCATTTGGTCTATACGCACTAACAAACTACGTGGGAAAGATATGGGCACTGACGTCGTGGTATCACCGGCACTTCGTGACGTCGGCCGGCCCGAGCGCGCGCCGGATTGGAACGTAAGCCCGCTCTTGTATTAAGGGGCTAGTTCGCTTCCGGCCACAGACGCAACATGCGGTGTGCTATGGGCGATGGGCCTGCACCCTGGCGCTTAGGTTTGAACCGGCGTCGGCCTCTCTGTTGTGCCTAGGTGGGGCTGCGACGTGTTGATCTTCCGCGGCGGGCATGACCCGTAAAAGTGTGTCCGGCCAAATGGGATCAAGCGTGTTGGGTTATGTGGTGCACCCCTGCAGGAAGTTAATCTATTCGAATAGCCGTGATCTTCGGTAACATGACGACTTGGAGTTGTACCTTGACCTTATGACAACTAGAACTAGATACTTAATAAAACACACCCTTCCAAGTGCCAGATACAACCCGGTGATCGCTCTCTAACAGGGCATTGAGGAGGGGATCGCCGGGTAGGATTATGCTATGCAATGCTACTTGGAGGACTTCAGTCTACTCTCTTCTACATGTTGCAAGACGGAGGTCGCCCGAGCGTAGTCTTGACGGTGATTAGATATCCCCTCTTATTACGGTATTCGTAGTTCAATCCAATCGATATGGCCCTTTACACATATATCCATGCATATGTAGTGTAGCTCCTTGCTATGCGAGTACTTTGGATGAGTACTCACGGCTGCCTTGTTCCCCTTTTCCCCTTTCTTTACCCGGTTGTCGCGACAAGACGACGGAGCCCGGAGCGACGCCACCGGCCGATGACTAATACTACACTAGAGGCGCCTTTACTACTACGCAGCCCGACGATTTACACTGTGAGTAGTTAGGAGGATCTCAGCAGAGGCATGCGCCTCTTTTGATATGTATCCCGCTTTGTGCTAGCCATCTTATGGCAACTTGTTTAACTTATGTATACTTTCAGATATTGTTGCTTCAATGACTGCCTATGATCGAAAGCACTTGTATTCGAGCCCTCGAGGCCCTCGGCTTGTATTATGATGCTTGTATGACTTATTTATGTTTTAGAGTTGTGTTGTGATATCTTCTCGTGAGTCCTCGATCTTGATCGTATACATTTGCATACATGATTAGTGTACGATTAAATCGGGGCGCCATGGCCAAGACAGTATACCGCAGCGCCTGCTTGCGTATCTGCGTTAATCTGGCGTATAGGCCAAATAGGATTCGCTTGAACTCCCGCAGACGCATTTTTAAAATGTTAAACAGAAAAAAAAGATATACATGGGCCGCCCAGCTCGCAGCAGCTTCAGGCGGCCGTTTGCAAAATGACCTATAACAGATGTCTACAGCATTAAATAGGAAGCGCCCTGATCATATTGATGTGTCCCAATCTATATCTACACCCCTACTAATAAAAGAAATAGGTATTCTTAGTGTGTCATGTTATTTATAGGAAACCTTTGATGTTTCTGACATTAAATCCGTAGTACATATCAAATATTTTTTTTCTAAAATACTCACATCTTCTAAACCGTAACTCTAAATTTAACATGTTATATGTGGAATTTGATTAGAAAAATATATAGAAATGCAATATGATGTTCTTTTACCTTTTAACCATTAAAAGTTACTATCTAGGGTGCAATCTTAATCAACAATGCATTATCCGTCTTTCTTTCATATGATAATGATCCGGATTATGGATAAACATCTCAGCAAAATCAAAATTGGAGACGAAATTGAAGATCACTTGCACGTTTTTTTACGTATTAAATCTACATGCAATCTGTGTTTAAATAGAAGACATGTAGAATTTTGAACTTGCGCTTTTGTAGGTAAAGACTATCTTTGTTTTGGCCGTAGATATAAATATTCAGATTATAGACATTTTTTGTAATTAAAATGTGTGCTTTTCTTTTCTCCTGTTACAACGCACGGGCCCTTTTGTTAGTTATACATATGAATATGGGCTCAAAGCGAACATTTTGCACGTCCGCGGGCCAAATTAGCCTATGGTGGTAAATGTTAATAAGTATTAGTATTGGTTTATGAGTTCTTATTAGTCTATGTTTAGTTTCCTTGCTTTCCTAACATGGTATTAGAGCTTAGGTTATTTTTTTAGCACGCGCAACTCGTGCAGATCTAATTTTGCGCCGCCGCCAGCCTCCTCTCGGTCGGACGCTGCCTCCCCTGCGATGCGGCCGTCTCGCGCTCCCGTCCCTCCCACTTCACGTGCCCTGCCAGGATCCTCCCTGGGCAACGGTGTCTCCAGATCGGGAGATTGGGCCGCCCCAGTCAAAGCTGCCTTCAGATCGGTTTGGTTCGGCACCCTCCAGAGATCGGGCCGGCTTGGTCAACGTCGTCATTCTGGAGTCTGGATCCCATCGCCCTGAAGATCGCCACTGCCTTGGTCAACAGCGCCCCCGTGCAGGTCTCTCACGCCTGCAGTGCTCCCACTTTCTGCTCTCCAAGTCCGCCGCTGCGACGATCGGCCCTTCCGCGAAGACTGTTGCCGCCGCGTGACGACTCGTGTGCGTCCGCTCATGCAGCCGTGCAGGCGTGTTCCTCTCCTCCTGCTCTTGCTTCTGTGTGCGTGGTTGTTGCTATCTCTTGCTACACTGGCTGCTGCTACCTGCTAGTCTGCTACGTGATGCTGCTACGTGGTACTACTACCTGCTACTACGTGTTGCTGCTAGTCCCCATGGATCTAGTTCCGCCGTCCGGCTGACTGCTTTGCTTTCGCTGTGTCTTGGTCCGGCTACGTGTTGCCGTGTCTTGGTCCGCTGCTTGACCTCATAAAAAAATCTTTATGTTTCTTCCACTGCTAGATTTTCCATCTATCCATTGCATCTACTATTGCTTTTAGTTTTCTTCCGTTGCGTCCACCAAATCCGTTAATATTTCGTGTTTCTCATGCCATGCGAGTCCACAATAGCTTTGTCCGTTAGCCTTTTTCTAGTCATTGTCCTCTGTATAGGATTTCTGTGGCCTCTCTTTACATTGTTGATCTAAGCCCATTCTCTTGCCGCCGAGCTTCATTCGCCGTCGATTTTCATGGGCCATGATTCTTCAAGCAATGTTTCATTCTCTTGATGTGCCATCTTCTTTTGAAAACCCGTCTTCTCTTGATACTTTTATTGTATCATCTATTGATGCGGTGTCTTTTCTGATGTGCCATCTCTTTGTTATCCTCTTTGGCGACTCGACAAGTTTTGAAGACTCTTCATGCTACGACGACACTCTCAAGACGCGGATTTGGATTATCTTTTTTTTGGTATTACACTTCTTCAAATGCAATGCTATTACGTATGCTTTGCATTTGAGAGGGGGTGTTAAAGAGTATTAGTTTTGGTCTAGAAGTCCTTATTAGTCTATGGAAAGAGGCTAATCCGCGCTCGCGCGTTGGCGCGATCGATTTCCGAACGGCCGTTGTCTTCTGGATTAGGAAAGTGTACAGCCTCTTTGTGTTTCGTTTGATTAGGAAAGTGCTACGTGATTATACGTAAAGTGCTACGTGTCAGTTCAGGGAAACTACGCCCCCCATCCCACCCTTAAAATCGGAGGGGGGGGAGGGAGAGATTATATGTTGATTAAAGGATGGGTCCAGCACGTTTAAAAGGGAAAGTAAAAATTTGGAAAGAAATAAAACAAGCTATTGAAAACTGATCTGTTGAGCGGGATGATCCGCGCGTTGCGACGCGCGCGTGCGAAGGAGTCATTTCGTAGTCTATGTTTAGTTTCCTTGCACCTCAAGTCATGTGTACACTAACGCCCACACGTGTGGTGGGAGCCAAACCCGCCCACATGCCCTATAGCATACAGACTATGCCATGTCACCGCATGCATGCATGTGGAAATCTTTTTGGATCTTCTGTTTTAAAAATGTTTTATCTCTTAAATGAAAAATGCGATTGAAGATCCGTTTTCACCATTAAATTTCTCGCGACAAGATCTTCGAAACTAGATCTCATATCAATATATTTTGACGAATTTTTTTGGTTAAAAGTCGCCGTGTCTATTGTACATGATTGTCATGGTGTTTACATTGAAGTCGCCATGATATGTTTCAGCTATTTTCTTCTACATTTAAAAACAAATTTTGACATGTTATAAAACGGAGAATTAAGAAACTAGACTTGCCATGCACCATAGATTAAAATTGCCATGTCTATTGCCGTGTCTATTGTACTCTATTGTACATGAATTGTCATGATGTTTACATTGAAGTCGCCATGATATGTTTCAGCTATTTTCTTCTACATTTAAAAGCAAATTTTGACATGTTATAAAACGGGGAATTAAGAAACTAGACTTGCCATGCACCATAGATTAAAATTGCCATGATACATGCACTTAAAATTGCCATGGTTCATAAAAAAAATATTTTCATGGTCAAAGTACTGAAATTGTCATCATCGAAAAACTAAAATTGCCATGATTTACAAACTAAAATTGCCACATGGCAACTTTAGTTTAAGCACTATGACAACTACAGTGTAAACATCATGTCAACTTTTGGGCAAAAAAAATGCGTCAAAACATATCAACATGGGGTCTAGTTTTGAAGATCTCGTCGAGACGGATTTAATGGTGAAAACGGATTTTTAATTCGCTTTTTTAATTAGGAGATAAAACATTTTTAAGCCGAAAACCAAAATTTTTTCTGCTGATGTCATTTGTTCATACATGGCAAAATGAGTGGCGATGGAGGCGTGTGAGCAATGTACAAACGCCCACACGTGTGGGCGTTAGTTTTTCCGTTTATATACGCTTCTTGGGCCTTCAATAAAGATACAGTTTTGCTATAGCACATCTAGATGTGCTATAAGTATTACACATCTAAGTCCTATGGTATTGATCTTAGTCGAGATTCGTGTGGATATTTTTTTTTTCTTTTTATGCTTGATTCACTCATTTAGATGTGTAATAATTAGGGCACATCTAGACGTGTCCTAGACACACCTACATACATAAGTTGCTTCCCTAACAATAAACCCCCCAGGGCCAATCGAAGCGCGGCATTTGATCGAGTTCTCTCCGCCCTTGCATACGTGGCGGTCCAAGCCCCACCCCACCGCTCGGCCATTTGCCGGCCACCACGCGTCTGCCGCTCCCTGGACTCGACTCCTCTCGTCTCGGTTGGGGGGAGAAAGAGAGAGAACAGAGAAGACAGGGAGGGGGGAAGAGGCCGTCTGCGAATTTGAGGATTTTCCTCTCCCTCTCTCTCTTTTGTTCGCAGCCGTCTGGATATGCTACCGCTGGCACCCGGGAGACAGCACGAATCGGGCGCGGTCGCCGCTACCTGAGCTGGAGGAGGATGTTTGATTGCAACGGGGAATCCCAACAGCAGGTGCGCCGCCGCCTCCCTCTTCTCTGCTCTGTTCTAATTTGCGTTCTCCTCACACGGTTAGATCTGCTATGTGTTCACGACGTGTCATGTATGTTGCGTTCTAGGTTTAGATGTGGTGGTTTGAGAAGGGGTAGGAGATGCTTTCCATGGAGGTCTGAGCGTGGTTGCGCAGCAGAGCAAGTCATTTTGACATCTCTATGTTTTTTTTGACGGGGGAGCAGTCATGGTTTACTACTAGTACTAGTTACGGATGTAGCCGGTAAGACTGCCTATTGCTTCGAGGAGTACTGGAATGCTGCGCCACGTGCTTGAGAGGGGAAAAAGCACAACAAATATTTTGTATGTGTGTAGTGTTGCTGCAATCTGTCTATCTGAAAGTGACCCCATTTTAGCACCAGTTTTCATACCTACCTGAAAATGACCCCATTTCAAGCTCTGTATGGTTTTCCACCTCTCATGGTAGCTGAGTCTACACTACCTGACTCCATTTGTGAGGACAGTGAGAACTTATTACAAAACAGAGAGCTAGCAATGGAAGTGATCAAGAAAAATTTGCTGAAAGCTCAAGACAGAATGAAGTACTTTGCTGATAAGAAGAGAACTGACAGGCAATTCCAAGTGGGTGACATGGCCTATCTCAAGCTTCAACCTTACAGGCACACCTCACTTAGTCTCCACAAACACCTGAAACTCCATTCCAAATTTTATGGTCCCTTCAGAGTGCTGCTATAAATTGGGAACACTACATATAAATTGCTCCTTCCAGAAGGGTGTCAACTACATCATACAATCCATGTCAGGCAGCTCAATAAGCATGTCAGCCCTCATGTCATACCAACTCGTCACTTGCCTCTAGTGGATGAGAATGGACTGATCAAAATGGAGCCAGAAAAGGTACTGGAAAGGAAATTGATTCCCAGACCACAGGGGAACATCAGTATTCCTGTTGTATGTTTGCTAGTCAAATGGGCGAACAAGTCGATCGAAGCAGCAACATGGGAGGACTCAACATTTATACAAAAGTTTTTTCCCTCCTTTCAGCCTTGAGGACAAGCATTGTCCCAATTGGGGGGTATTCTCAGGTTCGAGACTGAATCAACTGAAGAATAGTGACACTTCTACTGTCTCCGCGTGATGCTCCTGAGGTCGCGCTCGACGTTCATCCTTGATCGTAGGGCTCACGTCGCTTGATACCGGTTCGCCCGTTTATGTTCATTGTCAGCCGTTGATCGAAGATCGGACGCTACACCACCTCTCTCGCATCATTGTTCAGCATCTGGCAACGTTGACTGGTTGCCTTTGCTTTCTGTTTTAGCTTTTCACCTGCTTACGACTGTAATGGCTATAAAGCACCATTTCTTTGCGTTTGAGACCAACTTTATGTAATTGTGTAATTAAGTTGTAACCGTAACCGCCTGTGGCGTGCTACAGTGCCCTAATTTCCTACTCCCTCCGTCCCAAAATAAGTGTCTCAACTTTGTACTAACTCTAGTACAAAGTTGTAACAAGCTTAGTACAACTTTGTACTAGAGTTAGTACAAAGTTGAGACACTTATTTTGAGACGGAGGGAGTATTTTGCAATAGAAACCCTAGCAACTCGAGCAAATTTGCACTAAAATCTTCTAAGTTTCTTCTTTCACAATATAATCCAGTCAGTAGCTAGCCATGCCCTAACAGAGAGAGAGAGAGAGAGCGATAGAGGTAGGTGGGAAGAATAGGAAGACCAGAAAGGGATTTGCTACAGTCTTCTTCAATGCCTCACTCCTCTACGCTTTTGACTTAAGTACTGGTTACATTCGTTAGTCCTGAACCCCACACGCAGGTGATTACTATTGTTTGAGAGAGAGATAGAGGCAGGTGGGATGAACAGGAAGAACAGAAGGGCATTGGGAGAAGTGCATATTTCAACCCCAAACTCATGCCCTAGTCTAATTTACAACCCCAAACTCCAATACCGTCTAGACGAGGGCATGGGTTCGGGGTTCAAATAGGCACTTCTCTCAAGGGGCAGTCATCTCCGATGCCTCACTCCTCTACTCAATCGGCTTAAGTACTTGTTACATTAGTGTCCTAGTTGATTAAGCAACTTCGTTAGGAAAGAGTCCAGTCAGTTTAGAGATCGTATTATAGTTTGAATAGATTTACTGGCTTGTTTTGAACTGGACTACATGTTCTTTATTCTCCCTGAATATTCGTGGTCTTTTATACATTTTGAGAATATTAATATTTCATCAAATTACAAATTTAAATAGAGGCAGGTGATAGAGTTCGCGATTTGCTAAATTTTATGATGTGAGACTAAAAAACAGTAACAACATAGTCCCAAACAAGTTGGGGTAGGCTAGAGGTGAAACCCATAAGATCTCACGACCAACTCATTGTTTTGGCATATGGATAGCAAGCTTCCATGCACCCCTGTCCATGGCAAGCTCTTTGGTGATATTCCAATCCTTCAGGTATCTCTTTACGGACTCCTCCCATGTCAAGTTCGATCTACCCCGACCTCTCTTGACATTATCAACACACTTTAGCCGTCCGCTGTGCACTGGAGCTTCCGGAGGCCTGCGTTGAATATGCCCAAACCATCTCAGATGATGTTGGACAAGCTTCTCTTCAATCGGTAATACCCCAACTCTATCTCGTATATCATCATTCCGGATTCGTTCCTTCCTTGTGTGGCCACACATCCATCTCAACATGCGCATCTCCACCACACGTAACTGTTGAACATGTTGCCTTTTAGTCGGCCAACACTCAGTGCCATACGACATTGCGGGTCGAACCGCCGTCCTATAGAACTTGCCTTTTAGTTTTTGTGGCACTTTCTTGTCACAGAGAATGCCAGAAGCTTGGTGCACTTCATCTATCCGGCTTTGATTTGATGGTTCACATCTTCATCAATACACCCATCCTTCTGCATTATTGACCCCAAATATCGAAAGGTGTCCTTGTGAGGCACCATCTGCCCATCAAGGCTGACCTCCTCCTTGTGCCTAGTAGTATTGAAACCGCACCTCATGTACTCGGTTTTAGTTCTTCTAAGCCTAAAACCTTCCGATTCCAAGGTTTGTCTGCATAACTCTTAACTTCCTATGACCCTCATCCGAGTATCGTTGACTAGCACCACATCATCTGCAAAGAGCATACACCATGGGATATCTCCTTGTATATCCCTTGTGACCTCATCGGCCACCAAAGCAAAAAAGATAAGGCCTCAAAGATGACCCCTGGTGCAGTCCTATTTTAATCGGGAAGTCATCAGTGTCGCCATCACTTGTTCGAACACTTGTCTCAACATTATTGTACATGTCCTTAATGAGGGTAATGTACTTTGCTGGGACTTTGTATTTTCTCCAAGGCCCACCTCATGACATTTCGCGGTATCTTAACATAGGCCTTCTCCAAGTCAATGAGCACCATATGCAGGTCCTTTTGCTCCATGTATCTCTCCATAAGTTGTCGTACCAAAAAAATGGCTTCCGTGGTCGACCACCCAGGCATGAAACCAAACTGATTTTTGGTCACACTTGTCATTCTTCTTAAGCGGTGCTCAATGACTCTCTCCCATAGCTTCATTGTATGGCTCATCGAGTTAATTCCACGGTAATTAGTACAACTCAACACCCCCTTGTTCTTGAAGATTGGTACTAATATACTCCGTCTCCATCCTTCTGGCATTTGTTTGCCTGAAAAATGAGGTTGAAATGCTTAGTTAGCCATACTATCGCTATACCCCCGAGGCTTCTCCACACCTCAATGGGGATACTACAACCAGGGCCCATCGCCTTTCCTCCTTTCATCCTTTTTAAAGCCTCCTTGACCTCAGACTCCTGGAGTCGCCTCACAAAACGCTTGCTGGTATCATCAAAGGAGTCGTCTAGTTCAATGGTAGAACTATCATTCTCCCCATTGAACAACTTATGTTGAGGGACAACACTCTCTCCAGGTATCACCTTACAGTCTAGGCACGCACGCCTATCTTCTTCTCAAGAGGATGAAATAAATCTGACTAGAGTGTCGACCACTACTAAAAGTCACTAGATGTGATCCTCTCTTTTTAAAGAGGGTGTTAGCTACGATCATGTCGTAGGCTAGAGCAAAGCTTAAGACATCTTCTCCTTGATTCACGATGCCATAGCCAAAGCCCCCATGCATCCCTTCAAAACCTGTGTTAGATGTACCGACGTGGCCATTGAGGTCTCCTCCTATGACCAGCTTCTCGCCAATCGTACACTTCTAACGATGTCCTCCATGCCTCGCAGTACTCCCTCTTGGTGTTCTCATTGTGGCCTACTTATGGGCATACATGCTGATAACATTGAGAACTAAGTCCCCAACTACCAGCTTGACCAGGATAATCCGGTCCCCACGTCTCTTAATGTCTACCACTCCGTACTTGAGGCGTGTACCACAGCTTGAAGCCGGTATCCTCCACCTCCTTCGCCTTCTGCCCCCTCCATTTGGTTTCTTGGACGCAAAGGATATCAACACCTCTCGGCACCGCTGCATCAACTAGCTCCCGAAGCTTCCCTGTTAGGGACCCTACGTTCCAGCTACCTAAGCGGATCCTCCTAGACTCGGCTAGCTTCCTTACCTTCGTGACTCGTCCGAGTCAAATGTGAAGACCCTTGCTCATTTTCCACTACATCCGGGCGACGATGTAGCGCGCCACTAAGGATGCGACGACCCGATCCTCGCTCACTTGCCACCGTATCCAGATCAAGATACGGCGCGCCATCGAGGGGATGACGGCCCGGCCCTTGCCCATTTGACACCACACCCGGGTTCCGATGTGGCGCGTGCCTCTTTTGGGTTTTATCTCCATAAGAATGGCTGAGTTTTGACGTTGTCTCGCCAAGCCTATCACAACCCTTCTCAGTATGATGCGCAAATTAATTTTGATTAGCGACGCAGAGACACTGCTACTTTTTATCCAGATGATTTAGTCTTTTGTTTTGAAATGCAGGTAGGGGATGGAATCTGGGCTGAACTCAGGGAGAATGAAGACCATATAACACCTTGCCCCAAGGATACGAAGGATAGTAGATCAATCTGTGTTCGAGACCAGAAGAAGAATGATGATGAAGCAGCTAGTGTTGTGGGCCTTACTGAATGTACTTCAGGGGGTCAAACTGAACATCCTGGTTTGGAAAAGCAGGCTGCCACTGAGGCTAGTGGACATTATTCAGCTGCACAACTTGACATAGAATCCTGGCCTGACCTGCCTCTCCCGAGCACTACATTTGATAGAAACTACAATGACTATAATATAGCATCAACGTATTTGGATTTCAGTTCTGCATCTAGTTTACAAAAAGTTACCAGAAGCGTGTCAGGTTTGTTTCATTATTTAACATTTCTACATTCAAACATGCCACACATGTAGGAAAAAAAAAAGGTAAAGACACAATACTTTCAAAGCAAATTATATATCTTTCGTTAGCCCATATACAGTGCAGCTGGATGGTGAATCTGAAGTGTTTGGCAATGAGAATGAAGAAAAGAGCAACAACCTTCTCGACTGTGACTGGGGCAATATTGGAGATTTTGATGATTTTGACTACTTGTTTAGGTAAGGTTGGAAATCAAATGAAACAACAAGTATGGATAGTTGGTACGATACTATTACCGGTTTAATAAACTTATAGCTTGATGTGGTTCTGCAGCAACACTGAAGCCTTATTTGGAAATGAGATGATTGTTAATGGCAGTGATTTCCTTGTTACGAGTTCAGATGTGGTTGTCGGTACTGTACAATCAATCCCCTTTCCGGTATGTATATGTAGTACTCGGATCTTTTATTGCTAATTTTCATTTCCTCTGTAGCATTGAGCTCTTTCTTATCAATGCGACTTGATTGTTTTACAGCGTATACCATTAAGTAAGCAACCATCTTCTGATTGTGGATCTTCTTCGGTTCTGATTAATTGTACTCCCAGTAAAATAGCCAAACAAGAAATCAAGGTACATGGCTAAATGCATTGACATGCCTAGCAACCATCTCTTGGTTGCTCTTGTATATACGATACGACTTTTGGGGGCTAGTAGATGTTACAGACAGGTATTGGGGGCAGCACTATAGCCGCAGGCCCAGACCTGCCACACAGTCCGTAACCACAATACCAACAGGTGGGCCTTAGGCAGGCACATGGCTAATCCTTGGCGGCCAAGAAGTCCAAGTTTATCCCTAGGAAATATATTTCTATTAGGAAGTTGTCTTTACTTTCCAAACGGTTAGGATCTGGTTTGCTTTCCAAGTTTTGTGATCTCTCTGATCTATATAAAGAGAGGATAGTTTGTATTAGGATTATCAATCAAGAAATAGAGAAAATTGCCCCAAACTGAGAGTTCAGAGCCTCCAGCGTCACGGCAGGGGACGAGCCCCTACATGTGCCTAAGGGCGAACCTCGCTATCCCCTCCGATCAGATCCCAGTTTCCACCTCCCAACTCCACGCACGTAACATCTTGGTATCAGAGAGGACCTTCCTCGGCCACCCACCACCAACAGCCACCAATCCCCCCCCCCCCCCCCTTTCTACCTGACCTCAAAGCACTACCCGAGCTGCGGTCTGATGTCGCAGCATTGACGGAACAACTAGCGGCTGCTAGGGTGTCCATATACCTTCTGGAGAAGGGAGGATCCAGCAAGGCACAGAGCAAAGATGAAGATGAGATTGACAACACAGCTGCTGCTGCTGCTGCACTGGCTGCACCGTTTGCCTACCGGGAGGCTCCAAAGTTCCACAAGCTGGAATTCCCTACCTATAACGGGGAGGGCGACCCGTTGCCTTGGTTGAACCGTGTCGAGTGCTTCTTCAAGGGCCACCAGACGGAGGACAAGGAAAAGGTGTGGATGGCCTCCTATCACCTAACCGATGATGCTGCACTATGGTACAGCTGGCTGGAGATGATGCATGGCGAACCACCATGGCCAAAGTTTGTCAAATACCTGAACCGCAGTTTTGGGCCAAGGATCAGGACTAGTCGGCTGGCGGAAATTAAACACTTGAAACAAACAGGCTCGGTACGCGACTACAAGAAGCAATTCCTCACTCTTGTTTGCAGGTGCGAGAGTCTTTCAGAAGAGCAACAGATCGAGTTGTTCATTGCTGGCTACGCAAGCCCATCCGTACTGATGTGGACTTGCAGTACCCATCGAACCTTGAGGCTGCCATGAGCTTAGCACTCTCCTATGAGCAGGGTTGTTTTACAGATGATGAGGACACAACCACACCACTCTCGGGCACGATATTGTCGTCCAAAGCAACCAAGGCAACAGCAACGGTCGCTGTTTCCCTACCCAAACAGCCTGCTGCTGTCCCAGCCGGACAGCCCCTCCCTGCTAGGCAATTCAAGAAACTTACCCCAACAGAGATGGCCGACTGGCGCGCTAAAGGGTTGTGCTTTAACTGTGATGAGAAGTACGCCCGTGGCCACCGTTGTGCCCGGCTTTTTTGGATCGAGGTGCCTGATAGGGAAGACACTGACGACGTTGATGCTGACACAGTTGAGAAAGTGTTCGCCCTGGCAGCATCTGACACTACTGCAAGAGGTCCAGGAGCGTCAACCAATGGCACGCCAACCATCTCTTGGTGCGTGCACTTACGGGTATATGCATTGGCAAGACCATGCAGCTACATGTCCAAGCTGCTGGAGGTCGTCTCAGGCTCCGGTGGACTCAGGATCCACACATAATTTTCTAGCTGAGGAGGCAGCCAGTCGCATGGGAATTTCCCTTGAACAACGCCCGGGGTTCAAGTAACCGTGGCTAACGGGGACAAAGTTTCGAGTGCTGGATGTGTGCAGGGCCTCTTGCTGGATGTCCTTGGCGAGCTGTTTGTTATTGACTGTCATGCCACTCCCTTGGATGGTTTCGACTTGGTACTTGGCGTCCAATGGTTGCGCACACTGGGGCCCATACTTTGGGACTTTGAGCACTTGACCATGTCGTTTTGGAAGAAAGATCACCAGGTCATTCGGCGCAGCATCAACATGTCCGAAGGGCCACTGCAGGTCCATTCATGTGCCACCGATGACCACATGGCCATACTTCTGGAAGGGTTCAAGGCTCTGTTTGATAAACTGTGTGGCTTACCGCTGGTGCGCATGTGCGACCACGCATTCGGCTCTTGCCAGGAACGACCCCTATTGCAGTTCGCCCATACCGTTACCCTCAGCTCCAGAAGGATGAGATTGAACACCAATGTGAGGATATGCTCCAGCAAGGTATCATCCGGGAAAGTAACTCTGAATTTTCTTCCCTGGTGATTCTTGTCAAGAAACAGGATCGCACATGGAGGTTTTGCGTGGACTACCGCCAACTTAATGATGGTACTGTCAAGGATAAATACCTGATTCCGGTTGTCGACGAGCTCCAGGATGAGCTCAATGGTTCTTCGTTCTTCACCAAGCTTGATCTCCGCAGTGGGTATCATCAGGTTCGGATGCACGAGCCAGATGCCAAGATGATTGCCTTCCGCACGCATCACGGCCATTACAAGTTTTTGGTGATGCCTTTTGGCCTCACCAACGCACCGGCCACGTTCCAAGCCTTGATGAATGCTGTTCTTCGTCCTTCTCTTCGGAAATTTGTACTTGTTTTCTTTGATGATATTTTGATCTACAAGAAGTCTTGGACAGAACACCTTCGTCATGTTCGTGCTGTCTTGCTTCTCCTACAGCAGCATCAGCTATCCTGAAGCGCTCTAAGTGCTTCTTTGGTGAGCGCAAAGTGGCCTATTTGGGCCATATCATCTCAGCAGACGGCGTCGCCATGGACACGGCCAAGGTGGAAGCGGTGGAGGCATGGCCAAAACCACGAAGTGTCCGCGCCCTTAGCGGGTTCCTTGGGCTTGCTGGGTATTATTTATCCAGGACTACAGAGTGCTCTCAGCTCCACTCACCAAGCTCGTCAAGAAAGAAGGCTTTTTGTGGTCCCCGGAGGCTGACACAGCCTTTCACACACTCAAGCAGGCACTTGCAGCAGGACCTGCCTTGCAGCTACCGGACTTCAACTCTCCATTCTTGGTGGACTATGATGCGTCTGGCACGGGCTTTGGAGCTGTGCTACACCAAGGGGGCAGACCTCTTGCTTTCTTCAGCAGGGCGGTGGCACCATGCCATGTCAAGCTAGCAGCTTATGAGCGTGAGCTAATTGGATTGGTGAAAGCTGTTCGACATTGGAGGCCGTATTTGTGGGGCCGAAGCTTCAAAATAAGAACATATCACTATAGTCTGAAATACTTGCTTGACCAGCGCCTCTCCACCATTCCGCAACATCAATTGGTAAGCAAGCTGCTGGGATATGACTGCACTGTGGAGTATCGACCAGGCCGTCAAAATACAGTGGCATATGCTCTCTCCAGGTGCCACGAGGAGGAGCTAGGGGCTGTCTTTGTTCTCTCATGTCCTCAGTTTCAACTTTTTGATGATTTGCGCCAGGAAATTGCCACTAGTGCAGACCTCACAGCGTTGCGTGACTCCATTAAAGCAGGGATGGCTGCAGGGCCTTGGAGTGTCACCGACGGCCTCATTCTCCATAAAGGTCGGGTCTACATCACAACAGCCTCGGTTTTCCTCCCTGCAATCTTGGCAGATGCCCACGACTCCGGTCATGGGTGTTCAGAAGACACTTCACCGATTGCGTGCCAATTTTTACATCCCTTGCATGTGAGCAGTGGTGGAGGAGTTTGTGCGGTCTTGTGTCGTGTGCCAGCGCAACAAGACTGAGCATCTTCCCGGTGGCCTTCTCCAACCCCTTCTAGTCCCTCAACATGTTTGGACAGACATTTCCATGGACTTTGTGGAGGGCCTGCCGAAAGTGGGTGGTAAGTCAGTCATTTGACTGTTGTTGACCGTTTCTCGAAATATAACCACTTCATTGCTTTGGGACATCCATACTCTGCTAGCTCTGTTGCCAAGGCCTTCGTCGATAACATAGCCCTACATGGATTTCCGGCGTCCATTGTGAGCGATCGTGACCCAGTATTTACCAGCAATTTCTGGACCGAGCGTTTCCGCCTCGCTGGTGTCAAACTACAACTCAGTTCTGCATTTCATCCCCAAACTGACGGACAAAAATAAGTGCTGAACCGCATCATTGGCATGTACTTGCGGTGTTTAGTGGGCGATCGTCCTAAACAGTGGCTTCGCTGGCTTCCTTCGGTTGAGTTCTGCTACAACTCATCTTTTTCACCGCCTACGAAAGCTACTCCTTTCGAGGTGGTATATGGGCGTCCGCCTCGATGCTTGTATCTTATGAGTCGCCTTGCAAAAGTAGCAGCTGTGGACCGTGCCCTCTCAGACCGTGACGAGTTCCTTGCTGACATACGGGATTGCCTTCTCCAAGCTCAGAATAGCATGAAGATCCAGCATGATGAGAAGCACCGTGACATTGCCTTCACCATTGGAGAATGGGTCTGGCTTCACCTTCAGCATCTGATGTGTCCTTCGAAAGAAACTCGATGGCGCATATGATTTCCCAATCTTTCACGGTACGAAGTCACCAGGAACGATATGGCGCTCGCGATCTTGTAGATGCAATCACCACAGAAACAACACGCACACCCGAGAGAGGAAGTACGTGGACGATCCTCCACGGATCAGCAGCAAACTAGAGACGGCGTCTCTAATCCCTCGCCAAAAACACAAAGCAATAATTAGAGCTCCTTGACAAAATCACGCTACGGGGAGATACCCCGACTTGCTTTTCCTCTGTTCCAGAACCAAAACAACCTAAAAACTCCCCTAACGCGACGGTGAAATATAAATAAGTTCGCTGGTCGCTCATTAGTACGGTTCTTATTATCCCACCATACAAGAGCATACTCTGTAAATTCCATAGATGCAACACAAACCTTCTTCTCTTCGGAGTAGTTGTGACCGTCAAAAATCTGATTTACGCGCATCTCCCACTCCAAATATTTCTCCGGGTCAGCACAACGTCCCGAGAATTCAGGTATGGTTATCTTGATTCGACCCAAACCATCATCCACGTGGGCACCATTGCCGCCATAGTCACGGCGCCGCCAAAGATGGCGCGAGCCCCAAAGATCATGCCGTGGTCGGTGAGGTAAGCCTCCACGGGTATCGGAATCCTCGTAAAAATCACCATCATCATCGCGAAATGCGTCACGACGCCGCCGTGGTGAGCGGACCGTCGGGTGCCACATCTCTCGCTCAAGGCGCTGAACTACTGCGGTGAGCCGATTAAGACTCGCAGTCACCACCTGTAGACTATCAGTGCGCTGTCGGTCGCTGGCAGTCAAACGCTCGTTCAACCTATCCTCGACGCCAACAATATTTGCAGACAACTCCTGAAGGCGCTGAACTACTGCGGTGAGCCGATTAAGACTCGCAGTCACCACCTGTAGACTATCGGTCTTGCCGGTCGCCATTGGCAAATAAACGCTGCTCAACCTATCCTCGACGCCAACAATATTTGCAGACAACTCCTCAACCCTTGTCCCAAGCTTCTTGTTCGCTCCCTTGATCGACATCAGATGGATACGTAAATCATCACTTATATTCAGATCCTCCGGAAGTTCATCGCCCTCCTCATGATCAGATTTCTCATGCTGCGAGTTCACCATCTTTCAAACAATTGAATCAAATAGCCGAGAAAAAAAAATTGTACCGTGATCAACCTTGCTCTGAATACCACTTGATGAGGAGAGAACCTCGATACGAGGGTCGATCCGTTGTTGGCCCGATCTTTCACGTGACAAAACTCCATCGCAGCAAGAACTAGATGCCGGTTTACAAAGATGTTCACAAACCTCGCAAAAACAACACGCCAACCCCTCGATCTGAAGGAATAACGTGGACGAACCGTATAGGTTCAGCTTGTAATCTCCTATGCGTCACGTCGCAGAAACTCACACGCCAGTAGAGACTTTTGACAAGATTTCTCAAAACTCGATAATGGCCGACGGCCGAAAAACACACACGTGTCTAATTCATCTCAAAATAACCTAAAAAATTACATTGAAGCGACATGGCTTTATATATAGCCGACTCCTCCTAATCTTGGTGTGACCAACAAGCTAGCCGCACCCCACCTATCTAATCTTCTCTGATTCAAAAGAAAACCACCGCCAAACATAATAATAACCGACTTAATTTAATCTAAGGAAGCACTAGGACTCTACTATAATTTGTGTGTCACGTGTCTAGTCCCCAGGCTGGTGGCCCCCACCCAGAATCCTTTAAACATAGCAAACTCCACACTTCCCACGTCCTGTTTGCCTTTGCCAGATATTCCTTGCACGGCAGGAACAAAAACAAATAGCATATTTTGACTCCATTGGCACTAGCACACGTATAGTCTTGTTGAAAATCTTCTCTTCCATCACGTACATGTATACTTTGGATTGTATGCATGCGTATTTGGTTCCAGAAAAACAAATCCCTTTCAAATTTACTTTTCCCAACAAAATCAAGATTGAACTCCGGCGGCCTAAGCAACTCCAACGAATCCATCTTATCTCCTATTTTAAAGGAGTTCCAAACAAAACCCGAGTCAGATGTATATAGTATTGAACCACTTAATTCATTGTCAACGTGCTTGTACGTGTATGTGCTATCAGCATATGCATGCGCCTTCTGGTCCATGTCAAACAAATGACAGGGAGCATGCATTATTTCTTCATGCACAATAACAATCTCTTGAACAAGTGCAACGTCAATATGACTGGAGCTAGGACTGGCCGTATCAGCATCGGCCCACGGCATCCTTGGGTGCGCACAGCAATGCCAAGCTCGCTCCACGATACTTTGGACCATATCAAATTCTTGAGCGCATTGGTGAGGTGGCATACCGGTTGCAGCTTCCACCTCATGCACGGATTCATGATGTATTCCATGTGGTGTTCCTCAAAAAAATATCATGGTCCGCCCCCAGATACCCCTCCTGCATTACCGGACATCTTACATGGCAGGGTGGTTCCAACTCCGGCTGTTGTGCTTCGCTCACGTCTGTTCAAGGGAGTCCCTGAAGTATTGGTGCAGTTGCAGGGTGCTGATTCGACAGCTACTTCATGGCTGCCCCTGGAAGACTTCAAGCATCGTTGTCCAGATTTCCAGCTCGAGGACGAGCTGTTTCTCCAGGCGGGCGGAAGTGTTACGGACAGGTATTGGGGGCAGCACTATAGCCGCAGGCCCAGACCTGCCACACAGTCTGTAACCACAATACCAACAGGTGGGCCTTAGGCAGGCACATGGCTAATCCTTGGCAGCCAAGAAGTCCAAGTTTATCCCTAGGAAATATATTTCTATTAGGAAGTTGTCTTTACTTTCCAAACGGTTAGGGTCTGGTTTGCTTTCCAAGTTTTGTGATCTCTCTGATCTATATAAAGAGAGGATAGTTTGTATTAGGATTATCAGTCAAGAAATAGGGAAAATTGCCCCAAACTGAGAGTTCAGAGCCTCCAGCGTCACGGCAAGGGACGAGCCCCTACATGCGCCTAAGGGCGAACCTCGCTATCCCTTCGATCAGATCCCAGTTCGGACCTCCAACTCCACGCACGTAACAGCAGATGCTAATGCTAATGTATGCTGAGTGTAAAATTGTCTGGGTAGTGATTATTCTCGAAAACTAAATCAGACCAGTAATTGTGTATGTGCAATGCACATTAATATTAAGCAAGATATTAATTGTATTGCACATTAATATTAGGCAAGATATAAATTGCATATTAATATTAGGTAGGACTAGTACAATGCTCGTGCGTTGCTACGGGCAAAATACAGGAAAATAAATCAAACTGATGACTAAGTGACATCAGTGAAGTCCTTCGAATATATATCACCTTTTACCAAATTCTTTAGCGGATACTATGAGAGCAACTGTGCACCGGTCGCCTATTTTTTATTGGTGGTAAAAATTTGTGATCGTCGTCTTCTTCCTCCTCTTTGTCTTCCTCCTTCCATCCCAACGACCCATCCTTCGACGCTGGTCGTGGCCAGTGTCGATGTCCTGCGCCACCCTACCCGAGCCACCTTCTTTGTCGGTTCATCATTGCCCCGACACTGATCGAGGCCGGTGTCGATGCTGCCCTGCCCATTCTCAAAACAATTATGCAAATCTCAGATGATCTCTTAAATGAAACATGTTATCAGTGCTTGGCGAGATGGCATGTGCATAGCTTATATGAAGCATGTGAAAGAGGGTATCATGTTTTTAGAGGGATGGATTGATCAGCACAAGCATGCATGTATGGAAACTTAATGCCTTCCAGAATTAAGCCACAAAATTTTCAAGCAAAGCACCATATTTTTCTTATGCTAGAAGGGTGAACACGTATGCAAAGGAGCTGAAATCAACCTTAATGTTTGGCACATTTTTATATTGGTATAGATACGGTTGAACAGGTGAGATTTGTCGGATCTCCGCAACTCGCTTCTTTTTATATTGGTATAGATATTGAAGGTGGTAGCTAGCCATGTGATGCATATGCTCATCTTTTATGAATGAATTCATCTCCATCTTTCATGATGATCTGGGAAATTGTTTTCTTCACATGGTTGCTATCCTTTCTAAACATATAAATTAACACATATAAGAGTGTCAATTGTCCAGTGTAGTGATTTTTAAACACTTATTCACTTCATAGTTATCATTTATTTTTCACTTGCAATTTAGAGATCTTTTGAACTGGCCTGAATGGAGCTGATGATCATATCCTGATTAATTTGGCTGTACCAATCTGATATCTGTTATCCAGCCTAAGGCTCCAATAGTTGATGTTCACCTTAAAAGTAACAACAACAACAACAACAAAGCCTTTAGTCCCAAACAAGTTGGGGTAGGCTAGAGGTGAAACCCATAAGATCTCGCGACCAACTCATGGTTCTGGCACATGGATAGCAAGCTTCCACGCACCTCTGAACAAAAGATGCTACTTGTAATGTATGCTGTTTTTCTATACATGTATTCAGTTGATCCTCTCTGGATTCATCCTGTATGACATTTTCCCTCCTATTGGGAACTGTCTTCACTACTATAATTGCCGCTTTTGATAGCCTAGAATTTATATGTAGTTTAAAATTGGTCAAAACAATAGGTACTTGGTTACATCTTGTTTCAGTGAGTGACCTGGCTCGTTACAACCCAGTATAAATGTGGCACTTTTGTAGGGAGATGTAAAGAAGAGACAATTGAAATCACAAAGAAAACCAGATGACGGAAGCAAAAGTAAAACATCCAACAATACAAGTGGTTTCTCCCAGAACCAAGGACACCAGCAACCAGACAGTTTGCATTCATTATCCGAACCTCCTGTCCAGCATTTTCAGACTTGTCAATATGCACTGCTCCACGATAGCAAGAATATGGAGCAATTTCAAGATGCTATTCAGCTTGCATTCCCTGGCTATGGATATCCTGCATATCCGTGTCCTACCATTCCGGCGGTGTCAAATATTCAGGCTGAAGGCCATCAGACAAACCCAAAGGCTGCATGTTACCAAACTTCAGTAGATCCTCTGAAGCAATCAAGTTCCACAGAAAAGCCACAAGATATGCCATCAAGGGCACTGATGATGACACCCCAGGAAAAGATTGAAAAGCTTAGGCGCCGACAACAACAACATGCCCTGAGAGCTATTCAACAACAGCAGCAGCAATTTCGTCAAGAGGGTTCGGGCAGGGACACTTTGGTACCTCGAGCATACTCCCGAAGGAAGAACTCAGATTCATTAGGGAATTCAGGTATCATAGACGAAAATGCACCAGAGCAGACTTCAGCTTGTCGTAAAGAGATTCATAAGAATTCTGGAATTCCTGATGATCCCTTTCTAGAGGAAAAAATATATTATGAGCTTAAAGATGCCCTTGGGAAGGTCATTTCTTTATTCTTTCTGTAAAACGTTATTGATGTTCATGTGTTGAGTGAAACACTTTTCAGTTGCAGGATTTGGTCTTATGAAAATGAAATTGACTAAATATTTTATTCCTTGTGCAGCTGGATGCCAGAACTTCGACTCTGCATTCGAGACAGTCTGCTTCGATTGGCTCATAGTTCCTCACAGAGACAAATTGCTGGTGACAGAACTAGCAGTAACAAGACTAAAAGAGATGAAGATGAAGTTTCAGAAAATGACGCATCCAACAGGAGAAAAAGGTATATTGCTTAATGCCAAAGTGGGTTAGTACTCCCTCCATTCCAGGAAAAGAGTGTATATAAATCCCACAACTATCACATTTTGGACAGATAACCCCCTCACGTCCACAAGCATCATGTTTTGGACAGATAACCCCCTCACGTCCACAAGCATCATGTTTTGGACAGATAACCCCCTCACGTCCAAAACCGGGATCTTAATTGCCTCAACTATCCAAAACCAGGCAAATCACCCCCTCCAAACTGTTTTGGCAGGTGGTTTTGTCCACATGGCACGCTGACCAGATTTTTTTGTTTGACTTACACTGCCATCTCATCTCATGACTCACATGTCAGTGTAATCAATTGTTTCTTTAAAAAACCTGTTTTTCTTTCCTCAAGACACATCAATGGAGCTGCACATGTCCGCATCTCTGGCGACTCCGTCATGTGCTCCCCTGACGAGACCGTGGCGCATGCCGGTGAGGAAAACTAGCAGCAGGGTACTCGATCGTCCATCTCCTCAAGAGTCAAGACACGCGTTTAGCAGGTACGGCCCCTAGTCTCTGACTCCAGGGAGCTTGCCATCCCGCCGCTACACAATCCCCGAGTAGGCCAGCGTGGGAGTCCACCTGATACTGCCGTCGGCGTATTCCTATTACGCGCACCTCCACACAGCGCTATGGCGGAAGTATTGTGCTGCCGCCTTCCCCATAGTCAGCATGCACGGTGGCCCCGATGTCCGTGGGAATGCCGAGGGCCGAGCTGCGCGTCGGGATGACAAGTGTCGGCGACTTTGGGTGCAGCTAAATCCTATCAAGCAGGCCGCAAGTGTCGGGATGACAATGCCCGCACAATCGTCATGAAGTTTTCTGCAAAAGAAGAAGCGGCAGGGTCCCCAACGCGCTGCTCGTTCGGAGATGTTGTGGCGATGGTGACGCGCCGCTACACCACCTCTGCGTCGCCCTGCGCAGGTACTGTGGGGGCGTTCGAGCGGGCACCTATGAAGACTTGTGTCGTGGAGCAGTGACTATCCTACTCCCTCGGCCATGGCATTCAAGAACTCCACCTCCGAACGAGCACATGCCATGATGACATGATCTGCACGTCTCTTGTCCTGCTCCTTCTCACGTCCATCTCATGTCCCTGGAGACGCAGGCCATGAGCAACATCATCACTTTTTTCTCTGGCTCCATACAACAGCCGTACTGATGCACGTGGCCTGTGACCGGACAACGGACATCATGGGGAAACGAGCTCCGAATGTTGTTTTGCAACACGAAGCCTCCAATGGAATGGACGCAGGTGGAGCCCGAAAACAATGGCTTGTGCGGGATGGAGTGACGCGTCCTGCTGTGGGTAGTTTCCGCTGCTGTCACAACGGTCGGCGGCCTCAATCGCGCCTCCGTGTCTGGACATGGCGCCCCCTCGTTCGCTTCGCTACGCCTCCGGCAAGCTCTCGACGCGCTCCCAGCTCAGCGCATGGCCTCACCCAGTGCAGCAGAGCTTTTCCATGTCTCCTCGCTGCCACGTTTGCAAAACCACCATCAAAAACCACTTACCAGGGCATGAGGGGATGATTTGCCTGGTTTTGGATAGTTGAGGGGATTAAAATCCCGGTTTTGGAAGTGAGGGGGTGAAGAAGGTGCACACACATTTCAAGAATCAAGTTTGACCATCAGTTTAACCAACAAAATGTGGGTTATGTGCGCCAACATTTTTATTTTCATTAGTATAATTTTGAAGTCACATAACTTATAGTGTTGGTCTAGTTGATGGTCATAGTTAAATCTTGAAATGTTGCTGGTATGTAGGGGTTATTGGTGACTCCACTGTGATTCTAGATCTAACATCTAGCTCAAGCTGACTTGCCCTGACAGATTGTATAGCTAGGCATGTATATATACCCTGATAGATTGTATAGCTAGGCAGACTTGCTGTACTGTCTTTATAAAATTGGGGTCCTATTTATTATTTTATGTAGTTCATACACAATATGTGTTATTCTGCTGAAGAAAAAGGGGAAAGAAAAGAAAATAAAAGAAGGGCAAAGAAGGCTCGAAACATGCCATGATAGTTGTTGCTTCAATTAAGTTCAACTTCAATTATAATGATTTTAGTTTTGTTTGAAATACCAAATTTGACCAACATATCAGAATTGCTTAGCTTGAAAAAAATGCAAAGAAAAGAAAACTTGTATATCAATGCCCAAAAATATCAAAGTTGTTGGGGTTTGAGTAAAAAAAGAAATTAAACTAGTTAAATAGGAAATCCTATCATGTTTTTTGAAGTAACATATATTTTTTAAAAGACATACATTTCATTGGTTCTTACTTAGCTCTAGGAAATCCTTGGTTACAAGTGTTCCTTTGGCATGGACATTTTGATGATAGGGACACTTTGGTGTGCTTGAGGCAACAGGCAAATATTCCCCTGAAATTTGGAAGCTCTAGGTATTTACTGGTGTAGTTGGAGCATGCATCGTTGTTGGCTGATATAAGAAGATTCAGAAAAGGGACTGCCACGTAAATAAATACAACCATGTCCACATGTAAGATGCTCTGAAATTCCTTCATAACCCTAGCAAGTAATTGAAAGGATCTGAACTTTGCCAAGATGGGTAAAGCGTGTCAACTCTCCTGGTGGAGAGCCCGCATATTATATATTCATAGGATGGGGCTTATCCCATAAATGCATACACTTGATTGTTACAATTGTGCATAGCACGTTGAGAGTAAGAGAGATACACGGAGGTTTACAAGAGAGTTAAAGAAGAGAGTTACAGGCATAAACCGTGTACGTTTAATCTTGATCTTTAACTAGACATCCATAACATCCGCCATAAGATATCCATAACAGCCGCCATAATATATCTTTAACACCCTCCCTTAATCTGAACTTCCCAAGTTAAGATTACGCTTGAACTCCTCAAACGGTCGTGTGGCCAAGGCTTTTGTAAAACCATCTGCAACTTGATCCTTTGAATGAACAAACCGAATCTGCAACTCCTTATTAGCAACTCTTTCCCTCACAAAATGATAGTCAATCTCTATGTGTTTGGTTCTTGCATGAAAGATAGATTAGCAGATAGGTATGTAGCACCAAGATTGTCACACCAAAGACATGGGGTTGGTGTGTGACATATGCCAAGTTCCTTAAGCATGGACATGACCCATATAATCTCTGTTGTTGCATTTGCCAATGCTTTGTATTCCGCCTCAGTACTTGACCTGGAAACTGTGGCTTGTTTCTTTGCACACTATGAGATCAAATTAGGTCCAAAGAAGACTGCAAAACCACCTGTTGATCTTCTATCATCTATGCAACCTGCCCAGTCAGAGTCAGAAAACACACTAACAAGTGTGGATGATGACTTGCTAAAGGTTATGCCAATACTCAAAGTATTTTTCACATATCTCAGTATACGTTTGGCAGCAGTCCAATAGCTGTAGTTGGTGCATGCTGAAACTGACAAACCTTATTGACAACAAAGCAAATATCAGGCTTGGTGAGAGTCAAATACTGAAGTGCACCCACCAAACTTCTGTACTTAGTACCATCCTCTTGACTCAGGAGTTCTCCTTCAGCAAGAGATAGTTTTTCTGAAATGGACAATGGTGTTGGTGATGGTTTACAGCCCTGCAATCCAGCTCTATTCAAAAGATCAGTTGCATATTTTTCTTGGGAAAGATGAAGACCACCTTCCTTGTTTTTCTTGACTTCAATACCAAGGAAGTAATGCAGGTCACCTAGATCCTTGAGGGCAAATTCTGAATTCAAATCCTTTAACAATGCAGTTACTGCCTCATTTGATGAGCTTGTGACAATGATATCATCAACATATATAAGCACAAATATGGATGTTTTGAACTTGTTGTAAATAAATAGTGATGTGTCGGATTTAGAAGGAACATGACCAAGTGTTTGCAACTTTGAACTCAGATGTGAGTACCATGCTCTAGGGGTTTGCTTCAACCCATAGAGAGTTATCAAGCCTGCACACATGAAAAGGTTTATTCTTATCTTCAAACCCAGGAGGTTGCTTCATATACACTTCCTCTTCCAGAACACCATGAAGAAATGCATTCTGCACATCTAGCTGTCTGAGGCTCCAGCCTCTGGATACAACAATAGACAAAACAAGATGGATACTGGCAACCTTAACAATAGGACTGAAAGTATCCTCATAATCTATGCCATACCTTTGTTTGAATCCTTTAGCATCAAGTCTAGCCTTGTAACGATCTATTGTACCATCTGACTTTCTCTTTATCCTGAACACCCATTTCCAGTCAATTAAATTTTTACCTTGATGTGAAGGAACTAGGTGCCATGTCTTGTTTCTCTGAAGTGCTTGGAACTCTTCCTCCATAGCTTTTCTCCACTTGGGATCCACACTTGCTTCTTGAAAAGTACTAGGTTCTCCTGTTGAACATGCCAAGCCAAATTTAACTTTATAATTTACAGGTTGAATTACCCTTGTTCGAAGTCTTGTACGCGGCGGTGTAGTATGTTGCTGGATTGTTGTAGATGATCCAGGCGCAGAAAATCTCATAGACTGCTCCTGGATAGAGGATCCAGGCAATCCCGAGGTTGCTGCTGTGACATGTGCCGCTGCCGGATCTTCTCTGGCCATATATGTGGGTGAAGCTTCAGTGGATGGTGCAGAAAACCTAGGCGAGACAGTTGGATCAGGCTGGGATCCCGCGCCTGCTGCGGGCTGGCGCACCGTCCGCCTGACATAGACCCGTGGGTCCGGGCCAAACCGCGTGGTCGGCCGGTCCCCTGATGGCGACGCGTGCGTGGATGACGACCCCCTAGGTGAGGACGTGGCAGACGTAGACCCGTGGGTCCGGGCCAAACCGCGTGTCGGCTGGTCCCCTGATGGCGACGCGCGCGTGGATGACGGCCCCCCAGGTGAGGACGTGGCAGGCGGGGGTTGGCGAGCAGCTGCTCCTGGCGTGGATTCTGTGCTGTAGCGCTTCGATCCCGGAGTGGGTCGCGCCTGCGCTGATACCGCCGTTCCCGAGGCAGATTCGGGAGCAGCCCTGTCACGTAGCGGGGGACACATGAAATATGGACCATTTTGGCCATTTTCTTTACCATTTGACGCCAAATTGGTTTCTGTTGCTTCACCACTTGAGCCTGCTTCATCACAAATCTCATTTGCACGGTTAGAAGAGTTAGTCAAGTGGTCAGTACAATTGTCGTTCCCTTGATGAAAACCAGACAAATGAGGTGGTAGTAGAAGGATTTCTTGGCGAAGTAGGGCACCGGCGTTAGGATGTAGATGAGCAAAAGTGAAGACAGTTTCATCGAAGACCACATCATGAGAAATATATGCTCGACCTGTAGGAACATCAAGGCACTTGACACCTTTGTGTTGCGCACTATAACCCAAGAAAACACATTGTTTTGAGCGAAACATGAGTTTGCGAGTATTGTAGGGACGAAGGTTTGGCCAACAAGCGCATCCAAAGATACAAAGAGAGTTATAGTTTGGTCGAGTATGAAGGAGTCGTTGCATGGGTGTTTCATTGTTGATGACACGACTGGGTAGCATATTGATGAGATGAACTGCAGTAAGAAATGCCTCATCCCAAAATTTGAGAGGCATGAAGGTACCGGCTAGGAGAGCAAGTCCTACCTCAACTATATGCCTATGTTTGCGCTCGGCAGATCCGTTTTGTTGGTGGGCATGAGGGCATGAAACATGATGCAAAAGACCCAACTTTTGGAAAAACGAGTTTAACTTCTCGTATTCACCACCCCAATCAGATTGGACAGCAAGGATTTTAGTGTTAAATTGGCGTTCAACAAGTGCTTGAAAATTATGAAAAACTTGAAAAACGTCAGAACATTTTTTAAGTAGGTAGATCCAAGTGAATTTACTGTAGTCATCTATGAAACTAACATAGAAAGTATGTCTACCAATGGAAGGAGGAGCTGGACCCCATACATCAGAGAAAACAAGTTGCAATGGCTTGGTAGAAATACTAGTGGAAACAGGATATGGTAATTGATGAGCTTTCGCTTTCTGACAAGAATCACAAATAGTTTCAAGACTACGCTCACCAACACATGGGAGCTGATTATTTCGAACCACTTGTTGAACAATAACAAAAGAAGGATGTCCTAATCGCGCATGCCACCGTTCCGATGAAATTTTGATGACACCACACACTTGTTTATTGAACCTTCTAAACTGAGGAATCAAAGGGTAGAGCCCATGCACACATCTACCGCGGTAGAGAGTTTTCCTCCTGGCCTGATCACGAATCAAAAAGTAGGGGTGAAACTCGAGAAAAACTTTGTTATCTATGGCAATACGATGAACAAAAAGAAGATTTTTCTCAGTTTGTGGTACATGTAAGATATTTCTAAGATGAATATTCCGATGAGGGGTATTGACAATTGCATGACCAACATGATCTATCTTCATACCTTCACCGTTTGCGTTGTGGACTTGATCATGGCCATGGTACTTCTCGCTCATGGTCACCTTTTCAAGCTCATTGGTGATGTGATTTGTGGCTCCAGAGTCAACGTACCAATTGGTATCAACTCCATAAGATGTATCTGCAGCTGCTGCAACTTTCTTGCGTTGGGAATTGTTCTCGACATAGCGCCAATCACAATCCTTTGCAATGTGGTTTTTTCCCCCGCAAATTTGACATTTATTTTCATACTCATCATAACCTTGAAACGGACGACCCCTATTGTTGTTATAGGAGGGGCGCCGGTTATTGCAGTAGTAGTAGTAGTAGTTGTTGTTGTGGTAGTGGCTGCCGCCACCACCACCGCCGCCGCCACCGGTGTTGTAATTGCTGCTGTCGCCGGTGTTGTAGTTGTTGCCACTGTTGTTACCACCATAGCCACCGCCACGACCACCGCCCTTGCGGTAGCCCTTGGGAGGCCCACCACGGCCTCTGGCAATGAGATTGGCGAGATGATTCAAGGCACCCGCCCGTTCCTTGGAACATCTCGACTCGTTGGTCGAAATTTGAGACCATGCCGAAGAGATCATCCACGATCAGGGGCTCCACGCGGACATCCAGTGGCGAGATGAGGGGCTGATAATCTATATCCAGCCCCCCGATGATGAAGGAGAGAAGCTCCTCGTCCTTGACGGGTTTGCCAGCTGCAGCGAGCTCATCAGAGAGGGCTCGCATTTGACCGAAGTAAGTAGTTGCACTCTGTGAGCCTTTTTGGGCGTTTGAGAGGGCGATGCGGCAATTGTTGGCGCGGGAGAGGGATTGGGTGGCGAACATGTTAGCGAGTGCTGACCAGATCGCGTGGGATTTTTCTAGGGATGCAACCTGAACAAGAACTTCCTTAGAGAGGTTCCAGAGGAGATAGGCCACTATCTGTTGGTCCTGGATGAACCAGGGGTCGTAGGCGGGGTTGGAAACGATCTCTTCTTTCCCATCGGAGTTCTTGGTCATGATGGTCTTTGTGGGTTCATTGTGGATTGATCGATGTACCCATATAGCCCAAATTTCATGATTTGGAAACGAGCTTGGGCTTTCCAGAGGACATAGTTGGTTCGGTTGAGAGGCTCGGATGTGGTGTAATTGAGGCCAAGGGAAGAGACTTGGGTGGAGGAGGACATGGCGGCTCAAGGTGGAAGATGAAGGCTGTGGTGGTGAGGGGTTTGCTAGATGCGATGGAAGAAGGAGGCTCTGATACCATGTCAAGATGGATAAACCGTCTCAACTCTCCTGGTGGAGAGCCCGCATATTATATATTCATAGGATGGGGCTTATCCCATAAATACATACACTTGATTGTTACAATTGTGCATAACACGTTGAGAGTAAGAGAGATACATGGAGGTTTACAAGAGAGTTAAAGGCATCAACTTCTAATAAGCCGTGTATGTTTAATCTTGATCTTTAACTAGACATCCATAACATCCGCCATAAGATATCCATAACAGCCGCCATAAGATATCTTTAACAAACTTCACATGCTCCTAGGTTATGCCTAAGGTCATGTCGTGTGTGTCTGGCCCGACCCCCTCGCGCCGCCACCCAGGGCGACGCCAGGGGGACCAACTCTCGCCGCCAGACCCTCCAGGCAGAATCTTCGCCGCCACGCCGCCGACATCGCCGCGGTGGTGGTGGCGCCCGACGCCTAAAGGGCTAGGGCAGAAGGGAAGCGACGGGTCTCCTATCAGGTGGCTGGGGCGCCTCTTGCGGGGTGTCTTCGTGCGGCAGCCATGGCGGCGTCTGTCTTGGCGGTAGCCGGCGAACCTGTGGTCGGGCGAGGTCCTCCGGTGGGATTCTCCGCTATGCGATGGGCGGCGGCGGTGGCCGTGGATCTGGCGTCCCGGACAGATCCGTCATGGTTCGGCTACGGCCGACTGGTGGCGCGTGATGGGACCGGGATGGGGCGGCCGTTGGTCCTCAACCGGTTTTCCGACGACACCATACGCCCACATGGCGAAGTGTGCTCGGATCCAGTCAGCAGCGAGATCGTGGTGGCACTACTTCCGGTGGAAATCACGCCGACTTCGGTCATGGCGGATGCTGACGGCGTCTCCGACGCCCCCTGTTGAGGTATCGTCGTTGCAAACTGCGTCAACATGATCGGGATGTTCCCGGGAAAACCCTAGAGCTGGGTCTACCAGATCGGACGATGACGGCGCCTTCGGTGTCGTGCTCCCTCCTGAGGGCATCGTTTTGGAGCAGGAGCTGGCTGGAGGGGACGAGGAGGAGTGGTGTTTCATCTACCGCAAGGCCGTCGACGGATCCTGGCGGCATGGCGCTGAGGAGTTTCGGCGACGGCGCGTGTGGATGAATACGTGCAGGATGGTGGCGTTGTCTGGTGCCGTTATGGCATCGACGACAACTAGACCAGGCAATGTAGATGCAGCGATCTGATCAAGATGGACTGGTGGCGGTGGTCATGGCGGCCTCATACCCGGCAGGTGTCCTGGTTGTTGAGTGCGTCGGACTGGTGGGTGCCCCATACCCGGCAGGCGTCCTGGTTGAGACCTCAGGTCTTAGATGTTAGGTTTGGGTGCGAGGTCTGTTTGGTATTAGGCCCAGACTATCAGCATCCCTTCATCAACTGGATAGGAGTAGCGACTGATGTTGCCTAGACGGTGGCTTTAGTCTTAGTGGTGTATGACTTTGTAAGGTCTTGTGTGAATAATTAATAAAGTGGTTGCATGTATCGTCCAGATGCAGAGGCCGGGGTTCTCCTCCATTTCTAAAAAAAAATGTTGTGTGTCTTCTTTTGTGGCATGTAAACAGCAAGCTACCTTTTGTGCATTTTTTGTACTCCCTCTGTCCCATAATATAAGAGCGTTTTTAACACTACACTATTGTCAAAAACACTCTTATATTATGGGACGGAGGGAGTAGTTAATAGTACTTTTTTCTGCGAGTATTCACAATGGCTCATCCTTGTATCTGGATATCAGATCTCTGGTGAAGGAAGCAGAAACAGGCACCAATCCAGTCGATCGAATTGTAGCCCATTTGCTGTTTCATAGACCATGTTCGACGGTTGCAACACTTGCAAAGGAAGAAATCGCATCCTCGACTCTGATGTCACTTGAAGCTGGTGAATATGTTATTATCTATATCTCTAGACTACTAGCATGAGATCTACGTGTAGAACAAACAAACATGATGGCTTGAATATTGCAATATTTTGCAGATTCCAAGATGCCTGGGGCCACGCCTGGGCGACCATCAGGAGATCAACAGACTGCGCAGGAAATGGCAATTCAGCCTTCAGTGTAACGGATGTGTGTTCAGAGTTTACTCAAATGATAGTAAAATAGGAATTCTGTATTTGCATTTTGATACGCCCGTTTCCCCTGGATGGTTGGTCTTTCTCCATAGAGTACGCAGCTGGAGACCAACGTGACATCCGAATGGTACCCTATAGATAGCGGCCGCAGCGTCCCGCAGGTCTTTGTACTGTATTTTATAGCACGTTTGCCGTTTTCAGGCTTTTTGACCCCTTTGCATCAGATCCAGCAAGAATTGCATGCACTAGACCAATGTGGACTTGTCGAGATGAGAGTGAGACTGGAATCGTGTACAGAGCTCTAAGACAGCTGCTCTGTACTTATTTTTGGGGGTAAAATACGCCCGCGCTAAAGTTCACTTATGTCATTGTATTTTCGAAGGTGCAAGTTACGGTCATTTTGGTTGACGAAATTATTTCGTACTCTCTGTAAACAAATATAAGATGTTTTTCAAATCTGTATGTGAAACAAAAACGTCTTATATAAGATGTTTTTCAAATCTGTTTGTGAAACAAAAGCGTCTTATATATGTGCATAGAGGCAGTGCCAATTTGGTTGTATTAATTGAGGTGGCATGCATCCACCTGATTTGATCACTCACATACCAATCGGGCTGAATTTTGTTGAAGTTATTTTTTTTTCAGTTTTCCTTTTTTACGTAATGAAATTAATGTCCGTGTTGGTAAGTTTTTTTGAAGCCCAAACTGTAGAACAATTATTCTACGGTATTTTTATCAATATAAATATTTATGAAGTTTTACAAGACAAGAAAAAACAAAAAAGAGAAAACAAAGCCATTGACTCAACCTATTCCAGCCTTAGGAAACTCTAATGAAAAGAGTTGCTAACTACGCAAGACAATCAAAGATCTATCTAGCTCTTGAACTCTGTTGAGTACTTACTCTTGATCCTGTGTGTTAATAATAGAAGATCAGACTTAAGGAGGTATCTCCAAGAGGCAACACTTGGATATTCATGATTCAAAATCTAGAAGTTTCTTTGCATCCAAATGTGCCCACACTACAGGAATCAAACACTTTGCCGTCTGCCATGGCTGGCGGCAAAGGCATGCCTGGCGGACGGCAAAGGCCTTTGCTGTCAGCCAGCAGACGGCAATAGGTCCGACTGGATAGGCTACGGCGAAGTGCTCTTTGCCGTTCGCCAGCAAATGGCAAAAAGCCTGGACGGCACACGTGGCAGGTTAGTTCCGTTAGGGGGTTAATGGCGTGCTTTGCCGTCTGCTGGCAGACGATAAAGTCTTTTGCATCTTTGCCGTCTGCTGACAAAATGCCCATATAGGCCAGCCCAGATTGCTGCTACGTGGCATGCTATGCCGTTTGCTGGCAGACGGCAAAGAGGAAAAGGTCTTTGCCTTCTGCCAGTAGACGGCAAAGCAACCATATAGGCCAGCCCAGTGCCCCAGGTTGCACAGGTAGCTGCCACGTGGCAGCTTTGCCGTCCGCTGGCTGATGGCAAGGCTCTTTGCCGTTTGCCAGCAGACGACAAAGAGCCCGTATAGCCCCTGTTCTTTTCTTCTGTTTTTTCTTAAATTCATTCAATTTGACAGAATTTCATACACACGCACGCACGCGCGCGCACGCACGCGCACGCACACACATTTGAAAATAATTTCAACAAGCATATTAACAATAAGTTTTCATTGATCATATTCAACATACAAGTTTCCAACAACATATACAATGGTTTCCAAGAACATATCCATACATACATATCCAAAACAAGTTTCTCTTATCCAACATATCAACATATCCAAAAGGAATCATAAGGAGAAGAGTACACTCCATCAATGCAAGCTTCCTCATCTAAAGCAAATCTGCAAATTAGGAAAGATGAAAGTTAGAAGAAGAAGACTAGCTAGAAGAAAAAGAAGAAGAAAAATTTATCTTCTCTTTCTTTTTCTCCTCTCCTCTTCTTCATCATCTTCTTCTAACTAAGGAAGAAGACTAGCTAGAAGAAAAAAGAAGAAGAAGAAGAAGAATTTATCTTCCTTTTCTTTTTCTCCTCTCCTCTTCTTCATCTTCTTCTTCTAACTAAGGAAGAAGACTAGCTGGAAGAAAAAGAAGAAAAAGAAGAAGAAAAAGAAGAAGAAGAATTTATCTTCTCTTTCTTTTTCTCCTCTCCTCTTCTTTATCTTCTTCTTCTTCTAACTAATGAAGAAGACTAGCTAGAAGAAAAAGAAGAAGAAAAAAGAAGAATCTATCTTCTCTTTCTTTCGCTCTTATCCTCTTCTTTATCTTCTTCTTCTAACGAAGGTACAAAAAATGCCATTTTTTAGCTAAGCTAGGTAAAAATGCTAAGTGTGTAGGTCATTTTAGAGCTAAGCTAGGTAAATAGGTCATTTTGGAGCTAACCTAGGTAAAATGGATCATATTGGAGCTAATCTAGGTAAACTTGGTCATTTTGGAGCTAACCTAGCTAATTATGCCATTTTTGAGTTAACTAAGCATATTATGCCATTTTTGACATAAGTAAGCTAATTATAGGTCTTTATTGAGCTAACCCAGGTAACTAAGCATATTAGAGCTAATTTAGCATTTTACAGCTAACTTAGAGCTAACTTAGGTCATTTTGGAGCTAACTTAGGAAATATAGCTAAGTCTAGGTCTTACGGTCATCACGGAGGTGAAGGACCGGTCGGGTTTGCAGCAGTGCCAGATGAAGAAGGACCGGTCGGGGTTGGGGTTGCGCCAGTGCGAGTCGGAGAAGGATCGGTCGATGTTTGTCGGGAGGCATGCTGCACCAAAGATCATTAGCAATGTCTCGTTAGCATGATGCAATTGAAATGTGAAAACTAGTAACTGAGGACCATTCAAATGAAACTCACCTTGTCCGCTATAGCAATCTGGGGCATCGGCGAAGGGGTCTGACTGTTTTTCTCGTACACGGACTGCACATTTTGTTTTCACGAGTCAGTCATATTAGTTAGTAATGAAACAAACATTACGTGCATGATTTGGCTAATATGCAGGAGAAACTTACCATGAGGAGCTCATATAGGGCCCGGTGAGACGCGTCGTTCCGGTTCCTCTCCGCCTCCAACAGACTTGCCGTCCTCTCCTCCAGCTCGATCTCCCTCTGCTTGGCCAGCCTGTTTGCCTCCTCCAGAAGCTCCTGGGCCCTAGCCTCGATGGCGAGCTCCATTGGACGTGGTCGAGGCGGTATCTCTGGAAGGGACCTCGCGTGGCGCTTCTTGATCTCCGGGAGACTTCTAGAACAACGTATCAGTCCATTCCCAATGGCGACCGAGCCATGTTTCCTCCCCTCACCAGATAGCATCACGAGCTCTGGATCAAAAGGACTCTGGCTCGGGTTGAAGTCATCCCCTTTTGTCGCCTTCCCAAAGTCTCTATACCTCACGAGCTTGTTGTGGGAGGAGATGTTGGTGAAGCTCTCTGGATGATCGAGGTCATCCTCAGAGAATGCCTTGGCCTTCTTGAATGGGGCACTATGGGCTATGGCATAGAGGTCATACAGTGGTGGCACATCCTTCTTGTCGTGTTTCGCCTAAAAGAGAGGAACAACATATTAGTTAAGGGCTGAAGCTAGCATGAAGAATGAAATTGCATGAATCGTTAAGGGCTCAAACCATATACCCAGTGATCCCCGTACTCAAACAGGTTGGAGCTCCCTTGATGGTGTGACACACCTCGCATTTGGGCACGCTTATCCATGGCCTTGTTGTGTTCGGCTAGCCATTGGGGAGAGCACCACTCATCCACCAACGCCTCCCAACAGTCCATCATATCCGCACACCATCTCGGGGGCACCTAAGTTTGGCAAAGAGAAATTTCAGCGCTATGCCTACGAATGAAATCAAGGAAACTAAGTACAAGGCCTTAAGAATAGGTAATTACCTTCATGTACTTCTCCTTACTCAGATACTTGTGACGGCACTTCTTCTTGGCCCTCCTAATGTTAGTCGAGGCATAGTAGTCTCGAACAGCCTGCGCCCTAGCCTCGTTAAAGTAAGTTACAAGTAGGCGCTTGCACTCGGCCGAGAACCCTAGCCGCCTCGCCTCGTCTTCCTCGTAACACACAGAGAAGGTCTGCAATCGAACAAGACAATACTTATTAGTACAATCACTAGGTAATGTTAATTTTTAATTCTGTAAAGGAGAAATTACCCAAAACCGCCGCCTCACAATGTCGGCCACCGTCTCGCACAAGACACCGTCGACCATCTCCCTCGGTGGGGCCGGGGCAGCCACATACAGCTCCCAGCTCAGTGCTAGCTGTGGAACCTGGCCCTCACCGGGCAACATGATCCACCCCGGGAAGTGGTGCCGGCAAAGCACACCAAGGACCTGGTTGGGCCTGGGGACACCATCGGCGTGTATCCAACCCCTGTAGTATCACAAGGCCAACACATTAGATATTAATTTGAAGAAACATGAAGGACAAAGGTTAAAAAAGAGTAAGTGCACTTACTTCTTCCCGTTAGGCTGAATCAACCACCTCTGATCGCGGGTCACCGGCACGGCCGGGAGCTTCGTACCACCACACCGGTAAACCTTCTTGCCCTGCTCAACCAGCTCGCCCTCACTAAAACTATCGTGAGACTAGGTCTCCTCGCCATCAGCATTGCCACTAGTCTTCGGAGTCAAGTGGGACGAAGACTCTGGGGCCCTAGTCTCATGGAACAAAGGCTCGGCGACCCGAGGCTCGTCGGCTCGAGGCTCGTGGACCGGAGTCCGAGACGGCTCCAAGTCTGACGGGTCCACCTGAGAAGGAGCACTGCGGTGGTCCGGAGAATCAGCTGGGGGTGGCGGCGAGGAAGGCACAACAACCTTCCTACCTCTTTCGCCACCACGTCCACCTCTAGCTGCACCACTCTTCGTCTTCCCCCGACCTCTCCCGGCCAAAGAAGAAGCGCCCGCCGGTGTCTGCATGCTGTCTACCAGCGCTCTCCGAAGGCGCTAGGGTGGAATAACAACACCCCTCCCAGCACGCGTCGAGGAAGGAGGCTCGGAGCGCTCTGGACCCGCACCCACCATCTGCCAACACCTGCAATGACAAATAGTAAACAAAATTAGTACAACATAAACATAATAAAAAATTTGGTGGGTGAAAACAACACCTAAAAAAATTAACTAACTAATTAACTAACTAACTAAGTAATTAACCTAAAAAATAACTAACTAACTAATTAAACACTTTTTCTTAAGGCCGGAAATGGTCTTTCATAGGTTAATTTTTTTTTAGTGTTTCCAAAATATTTGAGAAAATTTAGGGAAGCTCATTGGACATATATTGTCCATATATAAGAGTTTCAACACACGGTCATGTTCAAAATATTGGTCAAATCCATCAAAAACCCTGTTCTGATATTTCAAGCTTTTGGAATATTTACATAGGAAATATTCTCTATAAATTCCAAGAAAATTCTTGCATGTAAAAAATGCCATATTTGTAAAAAATGTCTCACTTTTATGGGTTTAATCATCACCTCCCCTTTATGCAAAATTCTACCTTTCCTAGTTGCTACCTGTCCATGCCCATGGTCAAATAATTCTAGAAACCATTAGCCAACTATTGACAAATGATGACTAAACTTGCCTTTCCTTTTTCTTTTCTGATTTTCAAGAAACAAAAGAAAAGGGATGCATATGCATCCTAATCCTAATCATTTACATGGTTGTTTTCTAGGAGTAGTAATTAGTAAAACTAAAAATAGAACTGGTTAACATAACTAACCTAACTAACCAAGAAACTAACCTACAAACTAATTAACCTAACTAACCTAGAAACTAACCTAACTAACCTAGTCTAAAGATCAAAGCAAAAGTGTCCAGATAACAACAAAGATCTGCTTGTACTCTCTTCATAGAGAAATATTTTAAACCAAAAATTAACAAAAAAGATGAAGCAAATAAACAATTTATGAACATTTGTGTCCAGGTAACAGATATATCACCAAAAAAATACAGTCATAAAAAAGGTTGGATATGTTGTCGGACAGATCACTCAGAGTGATAATATAGATCTCATCAATGTATGAATCAGGCCACTACTTTTTAACATCACAAGTCATCACCGGGATTCATAGAAAACGATCTCCAATTAGGAAAGAAAAATCAACCAGAAACGTTACACAAATTCCTGAGTTCAAATAAGAATATTTAAAGAGTTCCATAACAAATGGTTGAGCCGTCAGACAAAGACAATGCTTTCTAGGCAAATGCATCTCCATCAGACTGCAGCGATGTCCGCTGCTCGGAGCCTAGTGTGTATCATCATCCATGACATCAGGACATATACAACCAAACAATAGCCAAGCAAATTTGAAGGAAGAGAATCAACGAACAATGGAAATAAAATCAGTGGACCAGGAACAACAAAAGATCAAATCAGTAGCCCTCAGGGATTATGCTTATGATCAAACAAGTAGCAGTAAGCAACTCAAGATCCACCAAAAGGATAGCCCATTTGAAAAATTCTAGCCCGATTAACATTTCGCCATAAAATTCAGTCTCCAAAATTACAGCATGGGCGCACAGTGACCAATCAGTCGCTAAAGATGGTATGATTAACAGGTTTTTCATCACCGGACAAACAGAAACACAAACTCAAACAAACAGGTCAACAAAACATGACTTAAATTACTACAGAAAACAAAATCTGACAAAAGAAGACATGAGAGGAAGGGCACTAACCTAGTCTAAAGATAACTAACCTAACTAACCTGTAAAATCAAACTAACCTAGAAAATCAAACTAACCTAGAAAATCAAACTAACCTAACTAACCTAATTAGTAGCAGTAGAAAAAAGAAACTAACAGTACTAACTAACCTAATTACTAGCAGTAGAAAAAAAAGAAAAAACAGGGGGAAGCTCACCGAAGTGGGTCGGCGGGGCACCGGGGTGTCGGGGCGGCTAGGGCGTCGGGACGACGGGGCGCCTGGTTGTCGAGGCGGCGGGCCACCGGGCCGGCGGGGGTGTAGGGGTGGCGTGGGCTGCGAGGGCGTCGGTGGCGGCGGCCGGCGTCGAGGTCGGGCGTGAGGCGCCGGGCGGCATGGCTGGGTGGCGTGGCGGCGAGGACGTCGGGGCGGCGGGGGGTCGGGGGCGCGGGCCGGTGGGGGTCGGGGTGGCGCCAGTGAGGTGAGGGAGAGAGAGGGGTGGGGCGCGGGGCCGACCATTTTTTAGTTAGGTTTAATTTCTTTGCCGTCTGCTAGGAGACAACAAATAGCATAGCTAGTGGGGTGGGGCGGGGGGGGGGGGGGGTGGAAACAACGGTTATGTTGCCACTTTATTTGCCGTCTGCTCATGGATCAGAAGAAGCTTTGCCGCCGCCAGCGTATTTACAAAGAAAGTGGCCGTTAGGTGGTTCTCACTAGTGGGCCACCCTCCCGCTTTGCCGTCCGCTAGCAGACGACAAAGCCTCTATGCCGTCTGCTAGCAGACGGCAAAGAGCTGGCTGACGGCAAACACGCTCTTTGTTGTCCGCTCTTTCTTTGCCGCCAACTTTGTGTATGCTGACGGCAAAGACCTTCTTTGCCATCAGCTAGCAGACGGCAAAGAGGTGGCTGACGGCAAAGATCCTGATTCCAGTAGTGCCACACCCATCATGATGATGTTCATCAGTACAAAGGGCAAAATTATAGGAAGGTAGATGAATATCTGTCCTATGCAAGAGGCTTCTTTTGTTGACTCTATCACGGAGAATCAACCAGAAGAAGATTTTGTATCTGGGCATGATATCACTTTTCCACATCTCTTAAAAAAATCCGACGAGCCTCTGGTTGCTACCTTAAGATTTTATACATTCTGATTGACGAGAACCTACTGATGCTCCAGGGGTATAGCCGCTTGTCAGGCCGATCATTTAATTGAATATTAAGCACAATAGTCCGAAATTGCTGAAACTGTTCAGATGGTCTAAGGCAGTATTTTCTTTTACCTCTTTGATGGAGAAACCAGTAAGCAAAGCAAAAGAATATAACTTAGGAAATTTATCCTTCAAAAGATCATCACTCCATCTGTCTTGCCATAGTATGATGGTGTTGGCTTTCCCTATAGTGCATTTGGCCACTGCTTTGAATCCTGCTATGAGTTTGGATATGCTTTTCCACCAACAAGAGACCACATATCTATTAGAGAGTGACTTACCTTCAAAGTATGTTTCCCTAATTAATTTAATCCATGGCAAATCTTCATAATTGAAAATTTCATGAAGGTGCTTCATCAACAAACACTTGTTATGAGTTGCAAGATCCAGCACCCCAAACCTCTTTGCTCTTTAGAAAGACAGACTTTTTCTAGACAATTAAAGAGTTCCCCTACCTCCCATCCCATATTTTATCCAAAACCAATGCCTGAGATATGTATTGAGCCAAGAAACCACTCCAATAGGGAGAGAGAGTGAGCTCATGAAGAAAGTTGGGAGACTTGAAAAAACTGGTTTTACTAGCACTAGTTTCTCTCCATATGGTAGCATATTTGAGCAACCAGTCAATCTTCTCTCCACTCTTTGCAAAATGGGCACAAAATCCTATCTCGGGTTTGGATAGAGACAATGGTAATCCTGTTGGGAAACGTTGCATGGAAGAATTTTTTTTTCCTATGCACACGCAAGATCTATCCATGGAGATGCATAGCAACGATAGGGGAGAGTGTGTCTACGTACCCTCATAGACCGTAAGCGGAAGTGTTTGACAACGCGGTTGATGTAGTCAAACTTCGCATTCCAAGCAATCGAGTACCGAACGTACGACACCTCCGCGCTCAGCACACGTTCAGCTCGATGACGTCCTCCGCCTTCTTGACCCAGCAAGACAACGAGGTAGTGGATGAGTTCAGGCAGTACGACGGCGTGGTGACGATGATGGTAAAGCTATCTCCGCAGGGCTTCGCCTAAGCACTACGAAAATATGACCGGGGTGTAAACGGTGGAGGGGGGCGCCGCACACGGCTAAGCAATTGTTCTAGGTGTGCTAGGCACCCCCTCCCACATATATATAGGTGTGTGTGGGGGGGGGGGGGAGTAGCCAGGAGGCGCCCCCTGCCATGTTTAGGTGCGGGGGAAAGGCAGGGGAGGGAGCCCCCCCTTTCCTTTCTCCCATGAGAAGGGGAAGGTAGGAGGGGCTAGCCCTCCCCTCTTTCCTTCCCTAGGGCCGGCCGGCCAGGGAGAGGGGCGCACCAGCCCCCTGTGGGCTGGTCTGTTCCCCCCTTGGCCCATTAGGCCCATACACCTACCGGGGGTGCCCGCAACCCCTTCCGGTGACCCGATGACTACCCGGTGCATCCCGAAACTCTTCTGGTGTCTGAATACCATCGTCCTATATATCAATCTTTACGTCTCGACCATTTCGAGACTCCTCGTCATGTCCGTGATCTCATCCGGGACTCCAAACAACATTCGGTCACCAAATCATATAACTCATATAACACTATATCGTCAACGAACGTTAAGTGTGTGGACCCTACGGGTTTGAGAACTATGTACACATGACCGAGACACCTCTCCGATCAATGACCAATAGGGGAACCTAGATGCCCACATTGGCTCCTACATATTCTACGAAGATCTTTATCGGTTGAACCTTATGACAACATACATAATTCCCTTTGTCCATCGGTATGTTACTTGCCCGAGATTCGATCGTGGGTATCTTCATACCTAGTTCAATATCGTTACATATTCACAAGGTATTCCTCCGGTATTCGGGAGTTGCATAATCTCATAATCAAAGGAATATGTAGTTGACATTGAGAAAGCAATAGCAATAAACTGAACGATCAATATGCTAAGCTAGCGGATTGGTCTTGTCCATCACATCATTCTCCTAATGATGTGATCCCGTTATCAAATGACAACACATGTCTATGGTTAGGAAACCTTAACCATCTTTGATCAACGAGCTAGTCTAGTAGAGGCTTACTAGGGACACAGTATTTGTTTATGTATTAGCACATGTATTTAAGTTTTCTATCAATACAATTCTAGCATGAATAATAAACCTTTATCATCAATAAAGAAATATAAAATAAAAACTTTATTATTGCCTCTAGGGCATATTTCCTTCAGTCTCCCACTTGCACTAGAGTCAATAATCTAGATTATATTGTAATGAATCTAACACTCATGGAGTCTTGGTGTTGATCATGTTTTGCTCCTAGAAGAGGCTTAGTCAACGGGTCTGCTACATTTAGATCCGTATGTATTTTGCAAACTTCTATGTCTCCATCCTTGACCATTTCACGAATGGGTTGAAGCGTCTCTTGATGTGTTTGGTTCTCTTGTGAAACCTGGATTCCTTCGCCAAGGCAATTGCTCCAGTGTTGTCACAAAAGATTTTCATTGGACCCAATGCACTGGTATTACACCCAGATCGGATATGAACTCCTTCATCTAGACTCCTTCATGTGTTGCTTCTGAAGAAGCTATGTCCTCCGCTTCACACATGTAGATCCCGCCACGACGCTCTGCCTGGAACTGCACCAACTGACAGCTCCACCATTCAATATAAAAACGTATCCAGTTTGTGACTTAGAGTCATCCGGATCAGTGTCGAAGCTAGCATCAACGTAACCATTTACGACGAGCTCTTCGCCACCTCCATAAACGGGAAACATATCCTTGGTCCTTTTCAGGTACTTCAGGATGTTCTTGACCGCTGTCTAGTGATCCACTCCTAGATTACTTTGGTACCTCCCTGCCAAACTTATGGCAACACACACATCAGGTCTGGTACATAGCATAACATACATGATAGAACCTATGGCTGAGGCACAGGGAATGACTTACATTTTCTCTCTATCTTCTGCAGTGGTCGGGCTTTGAGTCTGACTCAACTTCACACCTTGTAACACAAGCAAGAACCCTTTCTTTGAGTGATCCATTTTGAACTTCTTCAAAACTTTATCAAGGTATGTGCTTTGTGGAAGTCCTATTAAGCGTCTCGATCTATCTCTATAGATCTTGATGCCCAATATATAAGCAGCTCCAACGAGGTCTTTCATTGAAAAATTCTTATTCAAGTATCCTTTTATGCGATCCAGAAATTCTATATCATTTCCGATCAACAATATGTCATCCACATATAATATCAGAAATGCTACAGAGCTCCCACTCACTTTCTGGTAAATACAGGCTTCACCATAAGTCTGTATAAAACCATATGCTCTGATCACTTCATCAAAGCGTATATTCCAACTCTGAGATGCTTGCACCTATCCATAGATGGATCGTTGGAGCTTGCACACTTTGTTAGCACCTTTAGGACCGACAAAACCTTCCGGTTGCATCATATACAACTCTTCTTTTAAGAATTCCATTAAGGAATGCAGTTTTGACATCCATTTACCAGATTTCATAATTATAAAATGCGGCAATTGCTAACATGATTCGGACAGACTTAAGCATCGCTATGGGTGAGAAAGTCTCATCATAGTCAACTCCTTTAACTTGTCGAAAACCTTTCGCGACAAGTCGAGATTTCTAGATAGTAACATTACCATCAGCGTCAGTCTTCTTCTTGAAGATCCATTTATTCTCAATGGCTTGCCGATCATCGGGCAAGTCCACCAAAGTCCACACTTTGTTCTTGTAGCGACCTGACCTCAAACAGTCAAGTCTCGTGTTTAAGTGTCATCCTCGGATCAAGAATCTCGACACACACAATACTCGAAGGATTTATAACAGAGTAGCAATCATACACTTATTACATCGAATGTCTCAAAAGAGAACTTATTACAATGAATATGGCTTAAGGCCATCTATTACGATAACAGCGGAAGGCTTGGAAGATAAAGTGAGCCCATCAACTCCAACGGCATAGCTGAGCTGCACGGCAACGACCTAACGAACCTTACTGTCACGCCCAATATGCGACCCTATCCAAAAGGAACTCGAAGGTCCCACCAAGGATAGACCCGCATATTGAAACGCTTTTGCAAGGTGGATATCATTACATCAACATTACATAAAAGATGGGGATACATACAAAAGGCATACAATGCCACACGAATACAACAATACAACATACGAGATCAACATCCGACTATGGATGAAACATAAACAGAAACTCAAACGACATCCACCCTGCTAGCCCAGGCTGCCGACCTGGAACCTATCCCTTGATCGAAGAAGAAGCAGAAGAAGAACTCCAAAACAAGCAACATCGCTCTCACGTCATGATCATCGCATACCCTGTACTCAAGAATCGGTGGTGTAGTAATCATGAGCCACGAGGACTCAAAGAATCCCATTACCATGGGTATCAAGACTAGCAAAGCTTAATGGGAAAGGAAGGGGTAAAGTGGTGAGGTTGCAACGTGACTAAGCATATATGGTGGCTAACATACGCAAATGAGAGCGAGAAGAGAAACAAAGGAACGGTCGTCAACTAGTAATGATCAAGAAGTGATCCACGAACTCCTACTTACGCCAAGCATAACCCGTAAACCGTGTTCTCCTCTCGATCAACCACAAAAAGAGACACTCACGATTACGCACACGGTTGGTGTATTTTAGAAGAGTTTGCTTCAAGTTTACTACAACCGGACATTAACAAATTCCCATCTCGCCACATAACCACGGGCACGGCTTTCGAAAGTTCAAACCTGCAGGGTGTCCTAACTTAGCCCATGATAAGCTCTCGCGATCAATGAAGGATATTCCTTCTCCGGGAAGACCCGATCAGTCTCGGAATCCCGGTTTACAAGACATTTCGACAATGGTAAAACAAGACCAAGAAGACCGCCCGATGCGCCGACAATCCCGATAGGAGCTACACATATCTCGCTCGTGGCAACACCGGATGAGACAAAGGCTACGAGTAAAACCAAGCCTCGAAGTTTCCGGGTGGCCCCACAAAGTGTTTCGGTTTGAACCAAAGACTTAGAGAAGCACTGCCCCGGGGGGCTAAATAAAGATGACCCTCGAGAGAGCGACTCCCAAGGGAAAAATAGGTGGTGGTGAGGCAAATGGTAAAACCAAGGTTGGGCCTTCTTTGGAGGAGTTTTATTCAAAGCGAACTGTCAAGGGGGTCCCATAAATCACCCAACCGCGTTAGGGACGCAAAATCCGGGAACATAATACCGATATGACGGAAACTAGGGCGACAAGAGTGGAATAAAACACCAGGCATAAGGCCGAGCCTTCCACCCTTTACCAAGTATATAGATGCATTAATAATATAAGAGATATTGTGACACCTGCAACTAGCAACGCTATAAGAGGGGCTGAGCAAAAGCGGTAACATAGCCAAACAACGGTTTGCTAGGAAGGGTGACAAAGGTTAAAGGTTCATGGCAATTTGGGAGGCTTGAAAAGCAAGTGATAGGTAACGCAGCATAGCGATAGAACGAAGCAACTAGCATAGCAATGATAGTAATGAGATCCAAGGTGATGGTCATCTTGCCTGAAATCCCGCTAGGAAGAAGAACGAGTCCATGAAGAAGATGAAAGGGAGTAGTCGAACGAATCCTCACAACTCCGGAACGAAACCGAAGCTAACGAGAGAAGCAAACCGGAAAGAAGCAAACAACATGATAAATGCACAAGCATAAACATGGCATAATGCACAAACAAGTATGATGCATGTCCGGTTTAATGATTCATGGCATGACAAAGTGCAACAAACAATACTACAAATTAACTGGACGAAAGTAGCAGATTATGAAACTAGATAAATGCTCCAGTTAATTTGTAGTATTGTTTGTATTTAAAACATTTTAAATATGGATGAAAGTAGCAGATTATGAAACTAGATAAAATTCTAAGCATTTTTCATATTTAAAACATTTTAATATGATGCACGGTTAATGAGATATAAATGCATGAACATGAGGGTCTTTTCTGTAAAATAGTAAATCCTGGGATAATTGCTAAATTCGCAGAACATGAAAAAAATGTATGCGGGCTGAATCTCGAGTGGGCTTGGTTTCTCACCACGGCACTTGGGCCACTCGGTCTTTGGGTCAGGCGAGCAAGTTGGGCCGACCGGATGTGTGGAGGAGTCGGCCGACCGAGTCGGGTCCACGCCGGCGCCGGAGCGGTCAACGCAGTGTGGGATCGAGCTGGACTTGGCGTTGGTCGTCGTCCTCGCGTGCTCGCACGCAGAAGCAGGGGAACGACGCACGAGTGTGATGCAGAGGAGGCAGCAGACGACGGGGCGCGGGGAGATCGGCCGGATCCTACGAGGGGAAGGCCGGGACTGGCTTGAATGGGTTGGGAAGAGCCGGACTTGCCAGATCTCGCGAGGGTTGGAGCAAGGCGCGGCTGCAGGGGGCGATGAAGACCTTGGCTCGCCATGGCTCGAAGAAAGTCTTCACGCCACTTTTCTCCGGCGAAGCAGGGTAACGGGGCGACGACGGGGGTTACATGGGGGAAGCCGGAGGAGGTGGATCCGGCGCGGGTGGATCTTGAGCAAGGCTCGCATGGCGGCGTCGGCTTTGGCCTCTGCAAACCACAGAGGCAACGGAGAATTAGAACAATAGCGGACATATTAAAGAGGGAGAGAAGCACCAGGGAAAGAAGGAAAAGAGAAGGAGAGGTGCAGCCTGGTGGTGGAGCTGGTCCGACGATTGGACTCGGCGTGCACGAGGTGGTCGCCTCGATCCCGCCTGGATCGGGTCTTGGGGCTGCTGGGGAGAGCTCGGGAGGACGGGGCCGCTGGGAACGAGGAGGAGGCGCCTGACGCAGGCTCGATGGTTGGGCGTCGAGCACGGGCCGGAGGTCGAGAGGAGCCAGGCGGAGAAGCAACATCCATGGGAAACGGAGGAGACGCGGGGTTGGTGGGAGCAGAAGCAGAGAGGAGGTGGGTGGCGGCGGATCCGGGTGATGGGATGGAGTGCAAGATGGCGGCTGGGAGGGAATGATGGGACAAGCCCCTAGGATCTAGGGTTAGACTGATATTTATATCAGATGAATTTAGGTTAGGGGACACCTCATCCTTACGATCGTAATCGAACGGCTGATAAAAATAGGTTAGGTAGCATAAATAAGAAAACGGAGATGTTTTAGAGATGATTGGGGATGATCCGGACTCATCGGTAATGCTAGCCCGGTTCGGGTTCGGGTAAGTTTCGGACGCACGCGAGGGGTCTAAGAGAGGTCGGCGAAGACAAGGGTCTGACAAATGGTCAACAGAGACAAAGAGAGAATCGGCAACTACGAACGGCAACGAGTTTTATGAAAACATGCAGATGCAATGCGTATGATGCTACGAGATGAGATGCATGACATGAACAAAAATGCAAAACAAAAGATAAAAACCCAACCACGAAGGGAAATAATATATCACATCTCCGGAAAAGGCAAGAGTTGGAGTTACGAATATGGAAAGTTGCATCCGGGGCGTTACACTTACTCCTCGTCTGAAAAGTCTGCAACATAATATGTTGCAGCCTGAAAACGGGCCAGCACATGGAATATGCTGGCACTATAACACAGTAGAGCAAGAACAGAATAATGCTATCACTACATGCATATTTGGCTGGTGGAAAGCTCTATGGTTGTAGTTTTTGCGAAAAGCCAATTTTTCCCTACAACAAAGGAATAGATTTTAATTTAACTATCATGGTGGTTGAAACATTATTGAGAAGGTTCCTCCAACTCAATCCCAATTAAAGTAATTATCAACCCAACAATATTAATTTAAGAGTGATGAGATACTTGAGATACTCCAGGTACTAGATACTCAAGATTGTCCATAACCGGGGACACGACTAACCATGATTAGATTGTACACTCTGCAGAGGTATGCACACTTTTCCGCACAAGACTCGATCGCCTTCGTTGGATTTCTCGCACTACATGGTGTTTGAGAGACGGATGACCGAGACACAGTCTTTCAGAAACATTAACTCTCTACTCCGGGTAGACCATACCAAACCTACAAACCCACTACCTTCTGATCTACCTCTTCAAGAGCTTCACGTAACTTACTCAACTATGCTAGATCCCATAATAGCTTGTGGCTGCACACGGAAGTTTCTAGCATGAATCATCTCAGTTCCCTTTGAGCCTGGGTGGCGGTCCATAGGAAAATCACACGGAACCCCGGGATTTCCAAAAAAATACAGACAACACTGGGTTCTCCAGGTGCCTCAATCCACCCAGAGGTTTATTTAAGTTGCCACCTTAAGTTGAACCATTAATTAACTATCTCACATCTGTCATGGATTTCACTCACCCAAACCATGTCTACGAGCATAGCATAGCAATATAAGCAACGCGTAGAAGTAACTCCCAAGGGTTTGATATAACAGGGCAATAGGTTCTACCTCATCAACTACTTCCCAACCCACATGTTAATGACATCCTAATCATGCAATGTTTGAGGATTGAAACTAATGCATAAAAACTGGGTATGGAAAAGAGTATGATCAATGTGTTACTTGCCTTGTCGACGATCCATGAAACCTAGGGACTCGTAGTAGCACGCTTCGCACTCCGGGAATTCTATCACAAACAAACAATAGCATACATAAGCAATCAAGCAAAGATGCATGGGAAAAACTCAAATAAGAGAGATTGACCAGAAAGTTCAACTTAAGAACTCATGTTTGCAAAAAGAATCAAATCGAACGGAGCAACGAAACTCAAACGGCGAAAGAAACAAGATCCGTTTACTAATCTGAAGTAAAGTCAAATTTTACAGTATCAAAATCTTGTTCAAGTTGATTAAACAGAAAGATGGTCTCGAGACGAAGATCTAGGCGCTTGAATCGCCAGATTCCGATAAACGAGCGAAAAGATAAACTGAAACGAAAATGAGATCAGAAATCGTGATCGAAAATAATCGCGGAAAAATACGAGAAAAAGAAAACTGACGAACAGGCTAACGAACGAGCGTTCGTTCTCTGTAACTAACGAGCGAAAACCGTTCGTTAAACGAACGTACGGACGGGCGTCCACTAAATAGAAGAACCGGCGAACCGATAAAAAAACGAACTAGGGTTTTCTTAAAAAAACTGAATCGGTTTTGTTAAAAAAAACCGGCGGCGGCGAAACGGCGTGGTACCTCTCCGGCGAGGCTCCGGCGGGGCGGCGGGGCGACGGCGGCGGCGACGCGATTCTGATGGCGGGGCTCTTGGCGGGCTGGTGGTGGTGGGGGCTCGGGGAGGGGGGAGTATATAAGGGGGGGGGGATTGGAGGAGGGGGCAAGTCGGCGGCGAAGAGTCCGGCTCGGACTCTGTCCAGTCGGCGACAATGACAAGCAGTCTCCATGCGGGAGACGGCGGGGGAAGATGGGCCCGGCCGGCTGAGTTTGACCCGATCGGCGCCAAGTTTTTTTAAAACAATTCACCAATGTAAAATAAATCCTAGAAAATAAAATAAAAATCTAAAAATGCCAAAACAAAATTTCACCGTCTAAATAAAATATTTAGAACGAGATGAACATTTTCTTGGCCCTAAAATGCAATTTTGAAAACATGCAATTTTTCTGATGCAAAAAAATCCAAATAAAAATCAAATAAATGATTTTAACATTTTTCCTCCAATATTTCAATTATTTTGGAGAAGTCATATTATCTCCTCTCATAAATTTTTAATATGAAATATTTTTGGAGAGAAAAATAATTAAAACCCAAATCCTCGTTTCAATATTTGATAAAAATCAAATATGAAAACTGGGAAATCCCCAACTCTCTCCGAGGGTCCTTGAGTTGCTTAGGATTTCGAGGATTGCGAAACGAAAATGGAAGAAGAGTATGATATGCATGAATGATCTATGTATAACATTCCAAATTGAAAATTTGGGATGTTACAAACCTACCCCCCTTAAGATGAATCTCGCCCTCGAGATTCGGGTTGGCTAGAAAATAGGTGTGGGTGGTCTTTGCGAAGTTCATCCTCTCGCTCCTGTGTGGCTTCATCCTCGGTATGGTGACTCCACTGAACTTTGCAAAACTTGATAACCTTGCTGCGGGTGACTCGGCTGGCAAATTCAAGAATCCTGACTGGCTTCTCCTCATAGGTCAAATCACTGTCCAACTGAATCGCCTCCAAGGGTACTGTATCTCTTAACGGTATATCGGCCATCTCAGCATGACACTTCTTCAACTGTGAAACATGAAACACATCATGTACTCCTGACAGTCCTTCAGGTAACTCCAACTTGTAGGCTACTTCTCCCATCCATTCCAAAATACGATATGGTCCTACAAATCTTGGAGCTAACTTTCCCTTAAATCCAAAACATTTCACTCCTAGCAAGGGTGATACTCGCAGATATGCTCTATCTCCAATTTCATAGGTTACCTCCTTGCGTTTTGAGTCTGCATAACTCTTCTGCCTGGACTGAGCTATCTTCAGTCTATCCCGAATCAACTTAACTTTCTCTTCAGACTCCTTGATCAAGTCTGGTCCAAACAACTGCAGGTCTCCTACTTCATCCCACATCAACGGTGTCCTGCATCTTCGTCCATACAAGGCTTCGAACGGTGCCATTTTCAAACTGGCCTGATAACTATTGTTGTATGAGAACTCTGCGTAAGGCAAATTGTAATCCCAACTAGATCCATAATCTAGCGCACAGGCTCTCAACATATCTTCTAGAATCTGGTTGACTCTCTCGGTCTGTCCATCCGTCTGCGGGTGAAATGCTGTACTGAACTCCAATCTCGTTCCCAAAGTCTAGTGTAGCTGATGCCAAAACTTTGAGGTAAACTGTGTTCCTCTATCTGATACGATGGTCCTCGGAACTCCATGCAGACATACGATCCTGGGCATATATATCTTGGCCAACTTCACACCTGTATAAGTGGTCTTTACTGGGATAAAGTGTGCCACTTTGGTCAAGAGGTCAACTACTACCCATATGGAATCATATCCTTATTTGGTTCTGGGTAATCCGGTGATAAAATCCATGCCAAGCTTATCCCACTTCCATTCGGGTATCGTCATAGGTTGTAACAATCCTGCTGGCTTTTGATGTTCTGCCTTCACTCTCTGGCATACATCACATACGGCTACATACTTGGCGATATCCTTCTTCATACCGGTCCACCAGAAACGTTCCTTCACATCCAAATACATCTTGGTGTTCCCGGGGTGTATCGAGTATGGTGAGCCATGAGCCTCCTAAAGTATTAACTTCCTGATCTCTGGGTTATTGGGCACATAAACTCGGTCCTCAAACCATAAGGTATCGTGCTCATCCTCACGAAAACCTTTGGCCTTTCCTTTGCTCATTTTCTCCTTTATCTCTGCAATCTCTTTGTCATCCTTCTGAGCTTCTCGAATTTTTTCCCAACAATGTTGACTAAACCTCCATTGTTGCAACAAAACCTCTAGGAACAATCTCCAATCGAAGTTCCCTGATATCCTCTGCTAACTCCTTTGGTAATCCCGTAGTTGCTAGGATATTAGCATAACTCTTCCGGCTCAAGGCGTCTGCTACGACATTGGCCTTACCAGGATGGTAGTGCAGCTTCATGTCATAATCCTTTATAAGCTCCAACCATCTCCTCTGCCTAAGGTTCAGCTCCTTCTATGTGAAAATGTACTTCAAACTCTTATGATCCGTGTACACATCACAACAATTTCCAATAAGGTAATGTCTCCAAGTCTTCAACGCATGCTCTACGGCTGCTAGCTCCAAATCATGCGTGGCATAATTCAACTCGTGAGGTTTTAGTTGTCGTGAGGCATACGAAACAACTCTTCCGTCCTGCATAAGCACACTTCCAAGTCCTAAGCGAGAGGCGTCACAATACACTTGGAAATCCTTATGTATATCTGGCAGTGTCAGCACTGGGGCTGTAGTCAAACGTTTCTTCAACTCCTGGAAACTTGCCTCGCAATCTTCCGTCCATTTAAACTTAGTATCCTTCTTCAATAGTTCAGTCATTGGCTTCGCAATCTTGGAAAAATTCTCAATGAATCTTCGATAGTATCCTGCGAGTCCAAGAAAACTGCGGATCTCGCTAACTGAAGTGGGTGCCAACCATTCAGTGACTGACTGAACCTTGCTGGGGTCTACTGCTATACCTTCTCCTGATATAACATGTCCAAGGAATCCGACTTCCTTCAACCAAAACTCGCATTTGCTGAACTTGGCATACAACTCATGCTCCTTGAGTTTCTCGAGAACCAAACACAAATGCTCCTTGTGCTCCTCTTCATTCTTCGAGTATACCATTATATCATCAATAAACACCAGAACAAACTTATCCAAATACTCCATGAATACTTTGTTCATCATGCTCATGAAATAGGAAGGGGCGTTAGTCAGTCCAAACGATATGACCGTATACTCATATAACCCGTACCGCGTGGTGAATGCTGTCTTTGGTATATCTTCCTCTCGAATCTTCAACTGATGGTATCCCGATCGCAGATCGATCTTCGGAAACACCTTAGCTCCTTGCAGCTGATCAAACAGATCATTGAGATCGGCAGTGGGTACTTGTTCTTAATCGTCACTTCATTCAAGGCCCGATAATCAACATCCATTCTTAGGGATTTATCCTTCTTCTCAACCAAAAGCACTGGGGCTCCCCAAGGTGATGAACTCCTTCGAATGTAACCTTTCTCCAATAACTCCTTGATCTGTTTCTTAATCTCCTCAAGATCATTCGCGGGCATCCGATAGGGTCTCTTGGATATTGGCCCTGTACCTGGCAGTAGCTCTATCAAAAACTCGATGTCTCGATCCGGTGGCATGCCTGGTAACTCCTCTGGAAAAACATCCGGGTAATCCTTCACTATGTGCACTTCCTCTGAACAACTCCCGTGAGGGTATTCACTTGGCTCCTCCTAGGCACATGCCTAGATACATACTTAATCCTTTTCCCCTCCGGGTTGGTGAGATAAATCGACTTACTAGCACAGTCAATACTTCCTCCATACTTTGACATCCAGTCCATACCTAATATCACATCCAATCCTTGTGACTCCAAGATAATTAGGTCGGACGGAAAAACATGGGTGCCAATGGTTAAGGGTATCTGGTCGCACCATCGGCTAGCCATATATTCTACTCCAGGTGAACTCACTAAGAGAGGGGTCCTAAGGGTTTGGGTCGGTAGTTTAAACTTATCCACGAATCCCCTTGATATGTATGAATGCAATGCATCAGTATCAAAAAGAATAAGAGCGGTAAATGACTTAACCAGAAACTTACAAATACCGCGTCTGGCTGCTCTTCAACCTCCTCCACGTTAACGTGGTTCACTTGTCCTTTGTTGAATGGATTGGGCTTATTCCCAGCGCTCCCATTTCCGTTTCCATTTGTCCCTTCAGGGCACTCCGTGGCATAGTGTCCAGTCTCCCCGCACTTAAAGCAAGTAACGTGACTTAGATCTCTTTTGGCGGGTGTGGCTGGATTGGGGCGGTTCTGATGGTTGTTAGTTCTGTTTCCATTCCCATTCTTAGAACCATTGTGGTTATGCGATCCTCCTCCGGCGTGGTTATGACCTCCATGGTTATGAACAAGTCCTCCCGAGTTCGGGGTTAGGCGAAGCTTCTGCTGAGCTCCTGAATTATACCTCCCTTGTCCATACTTCCTCTTACGGCTCTCAATCTGCTGCTGCTTCCCTTCAATCATAAGATCCTTATCTACCAACTCCTGGTAGTTGTTTAAGGTTGCTACCATCAACTGCATACTCATCTCATCATTCAGCCCTTCCATAAACTTCTCACCTTCGCATGCATCCGTGGCCACATCATCGTGGGCATAGCGAGATAACTTGCTAAACTCATCCACGCATCGAGCCACAAGACGGTTCCCCTGGCGTAACTTGCGAAACTCACGCTTCTTCATATTCATGGCTCCAGTTGAGACATGGGCTGTACGGAAAGCTTGCTGAAACTGGTCCCAAGTGACATTGGCTATGTGGAGAAAGTGGCCGTATAATTCTCCCGCCATGAGGCTGCTGGTCCATCCAATTGATGTGCGACAAAGCGCACCTTCTCAGCATCTGTGCAACCTGCGATGGTCAACTCCCTTCCAATACGGCGTAGCCAATCATCAGCAACTATAGGCTCGGTGCTACTGGAAAACACCGGCGGTTGTAACCTTAGAAAACAGGTTAGATTGTCAACTGGCGGCGGGTTGTTGTTGTTGTTGTTGCCTTGGTTCTGAACTAGCAATTGCATCAAGGTATTCTCGCTTTGGATCAATCGAGTGAGCTCGGCGGAAGGCAAATCCGGTGTCACGTCTCGGAGACATCTGATGGGTTTAGATGGAAGAGATCAGAATAGAAAAGGGGTCTAATGAGAAAGCACTACCCATATGCACATGAGACAAACACAAACATTTCACTCAATCAATCAAGCAAGGACATACAAGCGGTCTAGAACTATCGAAAAAAGTGCTCAACTACTACTATATACATGGGGGAATACTACTAATATTTGGTGGTCATCTAGAAATTTTGATCGGTGGAAGACTCCATGATGTCTGCTCCAGCTTCGTCTTCAAAGTCATCATCACTAGGATCGGAGTCGGTGTTGTCGATGATGATGTAGTTGTCCGGGCAAGTGGAATCGTCGTCTTCTCCTCCCGGTGCTGGATCTCCCATGAATACTCCGATCTTCTTTACCAGGTCGTCATTCTTCTCCAGTAGCATTTTAATTTCCTCCTCATATCCATCGCGTGTAAACTTAAGTCTTCTTCCAGCTCGATGATCCTGGCCTTCGCCTTCTTCAAATCGATCATATTTGCGCACATCTGGTTCTCCTGACGTCGAATGTGCTGGTTTAACTCCTGGATGAAAGCTGTAATGGATCAGTCCTTCTTGGTGCTGATCACCTCCCATTGCTCGTCTCGGCGCCCGCATATCTGGTAGATAGTGTCCTTAAGATCCTTGTTGTAAACTTCTCCAATGCGTCCCATGGTAATGTGGGCTGCCATGCTCTTGCCTAGACTCCAGGTGGGTGCTTCGAAAGAAAATTCTATGGGTTTAGAGGTTGGCGAGAACGTCCCTCCTGGAACTTGTACTTGAATCATCCAGCGCTCCTCTTCTGGTAAGGTGGCATTGTACGTCCCGGTGAAGCTTGGTATTCCAATGTTCAAGTACCTAGTGACTTCCTTCAAGTGGCGTCCAAAAGTTGTGTCTTCATCCGGTTGCGCAAACTTGTTCTTCATCTCCGCCATCCTAAAGAGTAGAAAATGGAGAGGAGTCAGAAATGAGTAGAGAAGAGTGACCTAGGGTTTTATCTTAGTGGTCGTGTCCTACACTCAGCGTGTGCTCGATACCATCTTGTAGCGACTGACCTCAAATCAGTAAAAGTCTCGTGTTTCAAAGGTGCCATCTACGGATCGGTAATGCTTTGACACACATTACTCAAGGATTTATAACAGAGTAGCAATCATACACTTATTACATCGAATGTCTCAAAAGAGAACTTATTACAATGAATATGGCTTAAGGCCATCTATTACGATAACAGCGGAAGGCTTGGAAGATAAAGTGAGTCCATCAACTCCAACGGCATAGTTGAGCTACACGGCAACGACCTAACGAACCTTACTCCTCGTCTAAAAAGTCTGCAACATAATATGTTGCAGCCCAAAAACGGGTCAGCACATGGAATATGCTGGCAATGTAACACAGTAGAGCAAGAACAGAATAATGCTATCACTACATGCATATTTGGCTGGTGGAAAGCTCTATGGTTATAGTTTTCTTGAAAAGCCAATTTTCCTACAACAAAGGAATAGATTTTAATTTAACTATCATGGTGGTTGAAACATTATTGAGAAGGTTCCTCCAACTCAATCCTAATTAAAGTAATTATCAACCCAACAATATTAATTTAAGAGTGATGAGATACTTAAGATACTCCAGGTACTAGATACTCAAGATTGTCCATAACCGGGGACACGGCTAACCATGATTAGATTTTACACTCTGCAGAGGTTTGCGCACTTCTCCCCGCAAGACTCGATCGCCTCGTTGGATTTCTCGCACTACATGGTGTTTGAGAGACGGATGACCGAGACACAGTCTTTCAGAAACATTAACTCTCTACTCCGGGTAGACCATACCAAACCTACAGACCCACTACCTGCTGATCTACCTCTTCAAGAGCTTCACGTAACTTACTCAACTATGCTAGAGCCCATAATAGCTTGTGGCTGCACACAGAAGTTTCTAGCATGAATCATCTCCCTTTGAGCCTGGGTGGTGGTCCATAGGAAAATCACACGGAACCCCGGGATTTCCAAAAAAATACAGACAACACTGGGTTCTCTAGGTGCCTCAATCCACCCAGAGGTTTATTTAAGTTGCCACCTTAAGTTGAACCATTAATTAGCAATCTCACATCTGTCATGGATTTCACTCACCCAAACCACGTCTACGAGCATAGCATAGCAATATAAGAAACGCGTAGAAGTAACTCCCAAGGGTTTGATATAACAGGGCAATAGTGTCACGCCCAAGATGCGACCCTATCCTAAAGGAACTCGAAGGTCCTACCAAGGATAGAAGCGCATCTTGAAGACGCTTTTGCAAGGTGGATATCATTACATCAACAATACATAATAGATGTGGATACATACAAGGCATACAAATGCCGCAAGAATACAACAAAACATCATATACAAGATCAACATCCGACTACGGATGAAACATAAACATAAACTCAAACGACACCCACCCTGCTAGACCAGGCTGCCGACCAGGAATCTATCCCTCAATCGAAGAAGAAGTAGAAGAAGAACTCCAAACAAGTAAACATCGCTCTCACGTCATGATCATTGCATAACCTGTACCTGCAACTGTTGGTGTAGTAATCTGTGAGCCACGAGGACTCAGCAATCCCATAACCATGGGTATCAAGACTAGCAAAGCTTAATGGGTAAGGAAGGGGCAAAATGGTGAGGTTGCAGCAGCGACTAAGCATGTATGGTGGCTAACTTACGCAAATAAGAGCGAGAAGAGGAGCTTAGCAAGCGGTCGTCAACTAGTAATGATCAAGAAGTGATCCTGAACTCCTACTTACGTCAAACATAACAAACACCGTGTTCTCCTATCGAACAACCCCGAAAAGAGACAATCACGGTTACGAACACGGTTGGTGTATTTTAGAAGAGTTTACTTCAAGTTTACTACAAACGGACATTAACAAATTCCCATCTGCCACATAACCGCGGGCACGGCTTTCGAAAGTTCAAACCCTGTAGGGGTGTCCCAACTTTGCCCATCACAAGCTCTCACAGTCAACGAAGGATATTCCTTCTCCCGAGAAGACCCGATCAGACTTGGAATCCCGGTTACAAGACATTTCAACAATGGTAAAACAAGTCCAGCAAGACCGCCCGATGTGCCGACAATCCCGATAGGAGCTGCACATATCTCGTTCTCAGGGCAACACCGGATGAGACAGGCTACGAGTAAAACCAGGCCTCGAGTTTCCCCGTGGTGGCCCTGCAGGCGGCTCGGTTCAGGCCAACACTTAGAGAAGCACTGGCCCTGGGGGGCTAAATAAAGATGACCCTCGAGAGCGTGACTCCCAAGGGAAAAGTAGGTGGTGGTGAGACAAATGGTAAAACCAAGGTTGGGCCTTGCTGGAGGAGTTTTATTCAAAGCGAACTGTCAAGGGGGTCCCATAAATCACCCAACCGTGTTAGGGACGCAAAATCTGGGAACATAATACCGATATGACGGAAACTAGGGCGGCAAGAGTGGAACAAAACACTGTGCATAAGGCCGAGCCTTCCACCCTTTAGCAAGTATATAGATGCATTAATAATATAAGAGATATTGTGATATCCCAACATAAACATAATCCAACATGGAGAAATCTTCATCTTCACCTGCAACTAGCAATGCTATAAGAGGGGGCTGAGCAAAAGCGGTAACATAGCCAAATAACGGTTTGCTAGGAAGGGTGACAAAGGTTAGAGGTTCATGGCAATTTGGGAGGCTTGATAAGCAAGTGGTAGGTAACGCGACATAGCGATAGAACGAAGCAACTAGCATAGCAATGATAGTAGTGAGATCCAAGGTGACGGTCATCTTGCCTGAAATCCGGCAAGGAAGAAGAACGAGTCCATGAAGAAGATGAAGCCACGAAGACGAACCAAGCGTAGACGAACGAATCCTCATGATCACAACAAAACGGGAACTATCGAGAAGAAGCACACAACATGGTAAACACACCACACAAGAACAAGGCATGATGCTCAACCAAGTATGATGCATGACAAGGCTACAAGAAGCTACTCATGGCAAGAGATGATGCATACAAGAGCAACACATCAAAGCAAGTTTAAATGAGTCCGGAAAGAACATAGAACAATTCCGGTAAGTCCTCATATGCAAATTTCGAAATTGGTCCAGATCTGAATAAACCTTATGTTCAAGTTGTTATACAGCAAGTTAAGATGCACCACGATGATCTACACGAAATTCTAGTCAAGTTACATATAAAGATCATTAGGTTCGGAGCTACGTCCTAGAAGATATGAACAAAACAAGATTAGTTTATGAGCATCAATATTAAAATAAGACTTTTTACCAGCGTTTTGTGCACACAATTGGTCTAGTTCAGTGTGTGCACCATAGGTCTAATTAATCCCATCCAAAATCCAGCGTTCATACGCTGTGCTATCTCTGTCAAATTATCAACAAAGTTTATGACATGCTTCAAGTCCTTCCGGCGAAATTTGGTACGTTTAGGAACATACAGATCGTTCACTATGCATCCAACATATCCTGCTTAAAAGGTGGAAAAGTATTATTTATTCAGAACATGGCAGAAGAACATATAATGCGCATAAATTGGTAAATAGAATTTGTTACTGCCTAGGAACGGAATCAGAATATGAAATCACAATTGGTTGCTTAAATAGTGATCAATTAGTTAGAACAAATACCCCGATTTTGCTAAGTAATATGACAGCATGGAGAAAGTTGAAAGAACACTAACCTCGATCAGACTTTGATCGGCTGATGACGTTGGGGAAGTAAACATCCATGTTAATTAGACCAAGCTGTGGTGCACGCACTAGAATTTTATTGCCAGCTTTCAGTTCATAACACTTAGACATTTTTCTCCAAAGGTCCGCATTAAAATAGGAGTGACCATCTTTATCAAGTTTTACGCTAACCGTCATTGTAAATCCATGTTGGGTTGTCAATATGACATCTTGGGAGTCATCAACAAAGTAAAGCCCAAGGTTTTTTTCTACTCCTGTTCTTGCAAAGCAAGGGATGTACTGCTTGAAATGAAAATTAAGATCGTAAATTAGATATATTTAAATAACAGACCAAGATGCAAATATGGGAGTAACTGATAGAATAGATCAGTATATAGATGAAAGCAAAGTACAAAAATATAGAACTAAAAATAGATAATGTAACAAAGATTTGATGCAAATATATAGATAATGTAGCAACATATGGTATATGTTCACAAATTTAGGCCATGCTGACCATGGTAGGTTGAGATTGAACATACTGAGCGCTCCCTAAAGTCATCCGGAATGGTGAGATAAAACTTCGTTTCTGACTGGCCACGACCACAATTTCCCGATTTGTGCTCATACTTGGACACATGAATGAACACCCACGAATTAGCTAGAACAAAAATGATTCCACGGTCATTTCCGCCGGTTGATTAACAGCGTGGACGGACTGCGATAAGAATTGAGTGAATATTTTTCTAAGTTGATTACCTTCTCCATGAGAAAAATCCCCGGCCCAATCCTGCAGAAAACCCCAGTCGACCAGAGTCTAGAATGTCGGTGCAGATAGGTGGCGGAAAGTGGTAGGGGTGAAATCCCGTGCCATTTGGAGCGCGACCTACGCCCGCCGCCAACAACCGTCGACCTTAGGGTGCAGAGTTGTGGAGTAGTCCGTGGCGAGTGAGTGGGGACAAAGTGGGTGAGGCTTTTCCTTTTTCCTTTTGCATGTGTGAGTGAACACACACGGTTCACAGAGGCGACGGAGAGTAAATCACCGAGATTGAATGGGAATCCAAATTTCCTTTGTCCTTCATCCATTAGTTTTTTTCTACGACGAACATAAACCCTGCTAATCACCGTGTTCAAATTTGACACTTTTCCGGGTTCATTTACAATATTTAGGGGATTATGTGCATTTTGTAGGCATTAATGCACATAATTGAAATTCAAACAATTGGTGTTTGAAAAGGTGCACAAGAACGGTCCGGAAAAACCATACTCGTGGTATTTAGTATTTTCTCAAGCCTTTTACAAGGAATGGGCAAAGATTTCAATGGAATGCATGGCAATAGTCAACCACAAACGCGTCATTTATTGGGTTATGAACTATAGAACATGAAATACGTGCATAATAATTCAAATTCGAACAACCGGTGCATGAAAAGGTGCACAAGAACGGTCTGGAAAACCATGCTCGTGTTATTTAGTACATTCTCATGCCTTTTACAAGGAATGGGCATATATTTCAAGGAAATGTGTGGCAATAGTCAACATAAATGCGTCATTTACTGGGTTAAAAACTATACAAAAAATGAAACACATGGTTGGAAAACATGACGCCTGGCGTGGTGCCAAGGCATGGCCTCATCGTGCCCTAGTAAAAATTGGAGAATGTTTTCCTTATGTCGTGATGCATGCATTTCATAAATCGAACCATCACCGAGGAAGTTTCATGGTTTCTAGGGGGAAATCACCAAGATTGAAGGGGGATCGAAATTTCCTTTGTCCTTTGTCTACGCGTTTTTTCTATGGTGAACATACAACCTGCAAATCACCGTGTTCAAATTTGGCACTTTTCTGGGTTCATTTGCCATATTTAGGGGATTATGTGCATTTCCTAGGCATTAATGCACATAATTCAAGTTCAAACAATCGGTGCATGAAAGGGTGCACAAGAACGGCCTGGAAAACCATGCTCGTGCCATTTAGTAAATTCTCATGCCTTTTACAAGGAATGGACAGATATTTCGATGAAATGTGTGGCAATAGTCAACCACAAATGTTTGTTTGTTGGGTTTTCAACTATAGAAAAAATGAAATAAATGTTTGAAAAACATGATGCCTGGCATGGTGCCATGGTATGACCTCACTGTCGGTGTCAAAACCGGCGGATCTCGGGTAGGGGGTCCCGAACTGTGCGTCTAAGGCGGATGCTAACAGGAGGCGGGGGACACAATGTTTACCCAGGTTCGGGCCCTCTCGATGGAGGTAATACCCTACTTCCTTCTTTATTGATCTTGATGATATGAGTATTACAAGAGTTGATCTACCACGAGATCGTAGAGGCTAAACCCTAGAAGCTAGCCTATGATTATGATTGTTGTTGTCCTACGGACTAAACCCTTCGGTTTATATAAACACCGGAGGGGGCTAGGGTTACACAGGGTCGGTTACAAGGGAGGAGATCTACATATCCGAATTGCAAAGCTTGCCTTCCACGCCAAGGAGAGTCCCGCCCGGACACGGGACGAAGTCTTCAATCTTGTATCTTCATAATCCAACAGTCCGACCAATGGATATAGTCCTGCTGTCCGAGGACCCCCTAATCCAGGACTCCCTCAGTAGCCCCTGAACCAGGCTTTAATGACGATGAGTTCGGCGCGCAGATTTGTCTTCGGCATTGCAAGGCGGGTTCTTCTCCAAATTCCGAATACCTATCGAGTAGTGTTCGACTTCCCATGAATGTTGCACTCCTTGGCTTCTGCGCCAATGGCTATCCTCCACGTGTTGAGCGAATGCGAGAAATCTGGGCATTTTTACACTTGCCACCCTAACCATGTGAGTAAATCGTCTATTTAAAGAGACGGGGATCCTCAGATCCAGATCACACCATCCTCCCACAGCGAGCATCCATCGGAGCGCGCCCGGAAAAGTCCATCCCATCATGGCCGGCCATCGCAGCTCCTCCTCTCGCTCCCGTAGCCCTAAGCCAAGCAATTGGAAGAAGTGTTCCATCCCCCACAGCCAATTAGTAGAGTTACAGACCCAGGGGTTTCTCCCTCCAGCGTATATGGTCCCCGTTCGAGCCGGACTCGCCACTTACAACGGCGGGGAGCAAGCGGAGAGCTTTCCCAACCCATCCATGGGGGAGCGGGTATGCCTTATCCCTTACTTATTAAGGGGCTTGGATTTCCAATCCATTCATTCCTCCGCGGGCTCCTGGAGTTCTACGGCCTCCAGCTGCATAACTTTACTCCCGCCTCCATATTACACATCACTGGCTACGTCACCCTTTGCGAGCTGTTTTTGGGCTGCGAAGCTCATTTCGAGCTATGGAAGAGGCTATTTTGCCTCGTACCCCGTACACAGGAGGGGTCAATATATCAAGTGGGCGGAGCCGAGATATGGCGCATCGCCGGGAACGGATACCTGTCCGGTACTCCAAAGAATACATCCGAAGACTGGCCTTCAGAGTGGTTTTATATGGAGGACGTCCCCCTTCCGGACCCTATTCAGATGGGCCTTCTTGAGTTCAATAACGCCCCTTTGAAGAAACGCTGCAGCTGGCGCCCTCGGAGCCCCCAGGAGGAAGATAACAGAGAGGTCCTTTACCTGATGGGCCAGAAAAAAACGCTGGCCAAATCAGGATTGACAATAATCGAGGTTATGTCAATATGTATAATGCGGGGGGTGCAGCCACTTCAATATCGGGGACAACCCATGTGGCACTTCAATGGAGAATACGATGCCACCCGCTGCGGTCGTAAGGGACCAGACTCCGTCGCTGCTCTAGCGAAAATACTATCCGATTTATATAAAGGAGAGGAAGAGGAGTTCATCCGCATTAAGCTACGGGATGGATTCTCTATGTACAACCCCCCAAACTGGGTGAGCTGCTACTTTTTACTCCGAACCTTCCCGCATTCTTCGTCATAAGTATTTACCTTGCTATTTCATAGCAGGAACTGCAAAAAGCTGTGAGGGAGGTCCACAGCCCGTCTCCGCAACCAGAGGACCCTGACCGGGCCCTCGACCCCGGACTCGAAGAAGATCCGGACACATTTGTGGAGCTCATCGAAAGGACGTTCTATCAATTAAACTGCGATGGTGCCTTGGTGGCCATCATAGCCGATTATCCTGGACTGCTCCCTGCATCGCATGTAAGTAAAACCGGAGTCCCAACTTCCGAGAAGGATCCCTTTTTTGCACTTTACCTACCGCACACATATGGTGTCTTACAGGGAAGGCCCTCGGGACGCCATGCCGAACCCGCAGTGACTCACCAACAAGGGCACCGAAACCGGGTAGGCTTAAAAGGAAGGCGGTCAGGACTGAGACGCCGTCGCAGAGGTATGAAAAAGAAACCCGCTCCGTGGTTGTCGTCTTTTAAAATGTCATAACGTCCATGGTTCCTGGCAGGAAAAACGCTCGCCAGACCATATCCGAAGAGCCTGCTGGCCAAGCCTCCACCAGCCGAGCTCCAGAGCCGGACTTAGAGGCAGACACTAATGTGGGGCCAACACTGGATGTTCCTCCTACAGAGGATGCGGATAGGCTGTCCGCTATGAATTCCGAAGTGGAGAGTGCCATGAATCACAGGCATCGCTGAGCCGTACTCCGCGACCCTTGTTTCTGTCAAGAGGCGTTCGATGCCTTCAACTCAGGAGACGCGTACATCCGAGCTGCTCAAAAGGGTCTTGCTAGAGCCATGGACCAGTATGTAAAGGATATACGGGTAAGAAAATCTAATAATTATGTATATCAGTAGCCCCTGAGACTTGAAACAGTTGGCACAACTGATTTAAGGATTATTGTTTGCGAGGTTCTTACGGAGAAGAATACCCGATTGTCTCAAGAGCTGGAGGAGTGCAAAGCCCGATTACGGGTCATGGTTGCCGCAATGAAGGAGTCCGAGAAGGCCCCATCTGGTAACACTTGTTTCTATCGAAAAGAATGACATGTACCAGTTAGTATTCGGCACACATGCAAATCTAACAATAGAGCAGATGATCCCGGAGTGAATCCGGAGGTCGTGCGAGGGGATGAGCAACATGCTCAACGACAGCTAAAGGCCGGCGAAACGCGTGCTTACGCAGAGTTAAGCGGAGAAAAATGATCTCCAAGATGCCAATACCCGGCTGGGCGTTGAACTGAAAGATGTTCGGGCCCATCTTGCTGACTCCGTAAAGGAGAATAAGAGGCTTCGACGTGGCATTTTTAGTAAGTGCTTGAACGAACTTTTATAGAGCTCGGCGAAGAAACCGGCTAACAGAGTTATATCTATAGGTATGCTGACGGGTCGTCCCGCAGAGGAGATGCCCGAGTCTGCGGGTGATCTTCTGCCAGAGCTCTCTGGCTGCATGAACAAGTTCGGCGGTGATGCAGGCATTGCCCAAGCCTTGTGGCCATCCGCCTCCTGCCGGGAGGCATGGGGAGCTTGTAGAGATGCTCAAGGGAGCGCGGCACTTCCGATTATGGAAGATATCACCTACCGACAAGGTGCAAGGGAAGCTCGGGCCATGGTGAAGACGCGATATACCAAGGTGACCCGAACCACATGGCCGAGGTCGGACTGTGGGGTCCGATGGGGAAAGAGATCCCCGTCGGTTTGGTGTATGACCAGGTGAAATTAGCCGCAAAGTATTCCCAACAGGATTGTAGGCTAGACAGCCTGTTGGATGGTATAGAAGAAGAATTTAGTCAGTCTAAATGACTGTGTACTTCAAATGACATATATTATCCCTAGCCGGATTGTAAATCATTTGTCATGGCGGACCTTTTCGCTTTGACCCCCGGACCTGACAGTCCGGAGTGTATCCGAATACCCGCTCAGTTATGTAAAAACCAGGGTACGCGTGGAAACCAGGCGTAGGGGTCATAAGTGCTTGAACACACAAGTACCCAACTAGCTATGTTATTTACATGGATAGTAAGAAACATCTTCTAGGGAGAATAGTTCCGTTAAGGGTTCCTTTCCCTGGGTACGCATGCATTAATGTGCATGTCCGAATCATGAAAAGAGATGCAGGATATAAACATCTGGGGGCATGTATTACAATAAATAAAAGTCATCTTTTGTTCACCGACCGAATATTCACTTAAGAACGCTAGCTTTCGGCTTCACCTAGTCTGAGGTACACATTCGGCTGACCAAAGAACAATCGCAGAGGTGCTCCCCTTAGGCCCTAGCCGAATTAACGGGAACGTAGGGCATAAACACAAAAGCCAGGCAACCCAGCTTGGCCAAAACTTAAGTCATATCGATGCATATAATGGCGAAGAAAAGGTACATGTGGGAAAGTAACACATGTGCGGGGGGCATAGAGCCCAGAACATAGTTATATTAAGCTTCTGTATAAGAAGCCCCCAGGTATAATGAGCACGCCTAGCGCGTCGACATTGTGTAGTCCAGACACATTTTAACCCTTTAAGGCCGTGAAGAAAAAGGGAAGAAAGAAAGAAAGAAAAGACAAATAATGGATATATAAAAAATTGACGGAGGTAAGGAGACGAACACAGAGTCCGGCACTAGGCGTAGAACCTTCGGAGTCTGGCTGCGTTCCATGGGTTTGGCTCGAGTCGATTGTCCGATGCATCCCGCAGACGGTACACTCCACCGGTTAGAACTTTGTCAATAATGAAGGGACCTTCCCATTTGGGCTTGAGCTTGTTCTTTTTCTTCTTCGGTAGGTGTAGAACGAGTTCGCCAATGTTATAAGTTTTGGCCCGTACTTCTCTGCTTTGATACCGTCGAGCCTGTTGCTGATAGAATGCGGAGCGGGCTTTTGCCACGTCACGCTCCTCCTCCAGGGCGTCCAAACCGTCCTGCCGATCAAGCTCGGCTTCTTTCTCTTCGTACATGCGCACTCGAGGTGAGTGATGAATGATGTCGTAGGGCAGTACCACCTCTGCGCCGTACACCATAAAAAACGGTGTGTATCCGGTAGTGCGATTCGGAGTGGTCCGCAGCCCCCATAGTACGGAGTCGAGATCCTCGACCCAGTGCGTATCTGGTTCCTTCAAGGATCGCACTAATCTGGGTTTAATGCCGCTCATGATAAGACCATTTGCTCACTCGACTTGACCGTTAGTTTGCAGGTGATAGACAGAGGCATAATCGAGCTTAATGCCCATGTTGCTGCACCAAGTTTTTACCTCGTCGGCTGTAAAGTTTGAGCCATTATCGGTGATGATGCTGTGGGGGACGCCGTAACGGTGTACAACCCCGGATAAGAAGTCTATCACTGGTCCGGACTTGGCCGTTTTAACTGGTTTGGCTTCTATCCATTTGGTGAATTTATCCACCATGAGCAATAGGTATTTTTTCTTATGGCTTCCCCCTTTAAGGGGTCCGACCATATCAAGCCCCCAGACCACAAAGGGCCAACTAATGGGGATTGTTTGGAGAGTGGTAGGTGGCATATGGCTTTGGTTTGCAAAAAGCTGGCAACTGACGCAACGTTGAACGAGGTCCCGTGCGTCTACTCGAGCCGTCGGCCAGTAAAAACCTGTACGGAAGGCCTTGCTTACAAGGGCCCGAGCTGCGGCGTGGTGGCTACCAAGTCCAGCATGAATTTTTGCCAAAAGTTGCCATCCTTCCTCTTCGGAGATGCACCTTTGAAGTACTCTGGTAGCGCTTTTCTTATAAAGCTCTCCCTCGTGGACCTTGTAGGCTTTAGACCGCCACACAATGCAATGTGCCTCATTTGGGTCATCAGGGAGTTCTTGCCTAGTTAGGTAAGCCAAGAAGGGTCCTGTCCATGGGGCGATGACAGCCATAATCATGTGGGCCAAAGGTATTATCTCGGTGGCAGAGCCTCCGATTACGTCAGAGTGTTCGGGGTCTGGTGTAGTGGCCGGATCCAGACTGTTTTTGCCGGTCTCCCCTTCCCACACCACGGATGGCTTAAACAGCCTTTCCAAGAAGATATTAGGTGGGACAGGGTCGCGCTTAGCGCCGATGCGGGCGAGGATATCCGCCGCTTGATTGTTTCTTGGACCACATGGTGGAATTCAAGGCCCTCGAACCGAGCTGACATTTTGAGGACGGCGTTGCGGTAAGCCGCCATTTTTGGGTCCTTGGCGTCGAAGTCCTCATTTATTTGAGATATTGCGAGGTTCGAATCCCCACGCAACTCTAGGCATTGAATGCCCATGGAGACTGCCATCCAGAGACCATGCAACAGGGCCTCATATTCTGCTGCATTGTTGGAGTCTGTGTATAATATCTGGAGTACGTATTGGACTGTATCTCTGGTGGGGGATGTCAGGATGACGCCTGCCCCCAGACCAGCCAGCATCTTAGAGCCGTCAAAGTGCATGATCCAATTGGAGTACGCGCCATACTCTTCAGGGAGTTCGGCTTCCGTCCATTCGGCGACGAAATCAGCCAGTACTTGTGACTTAATGGCTCACCGTGGTTTATATGTTATGTCGAACGGGAGGAGCTCGATAGCCCATTTTGCAGTCCGGCCCATGGCATCGCGGTTATTTCTTATGTCGTTGAGTGGTAGTTCGGAGGCCACCGTAATTGAACACTCTTGAACGTAGTGTCGTAGTTTCCGGGATGCCATGAAGACCGCATATGCTATCTTTTGATAATGTGGGTACCGTGATTTGCATGGAGTGAGGACGGTGGATACGTAGTATACCGGCTTTTGAAGCGGGAACTTATGTTCGTCCGTCTCTCGTTCGACGACGAGCACCGCGCTTACAACTTGGTGTGTTGCCGCTATATATAAGAGCATTGGTTCACCGACATTTGGCGCGGCCAAGATTGGGTTGGTGGCCAGGACGACTTTTATTTCTTCCAATCCGGCCGTGGCCGCATCCGTCCACTCGAAGTGTTCGATGCGTCGAAGAAGGCGATAAAGAGGTAGTGCCTTTTCTCCTAATCAGACGCTCTTCATAAATCGAACCATCACCGAGGAAGTTCCATGCTTTCGAGAAGGAAATTACCAAGATTGAAGGGGAATCCAAATTTCCTTCCTAGTTTGTCATTCAGTTTTTTTCCAATGATCAACATACCACCTCAAATGCAACGTGTTCAAATTTGACATTTTTCCGGGCTCATTTACCATATTTATGGGATTATGTGCATTAGGCATTAATGCACATAATTCAAATTCGAACAACCGGTGCATGAAAAGGTGCACAAGAACGGTCTGGAAAACCATGCTCGTGTTATTTAGTACATTCTCATGCCTTTTACAAGGAATGGGCATATATTTCAAGGAAATGTGTGGCAATAGTCAACATAAATGCGTCGTTTACTGGGTTAAAAACTATACAAAAAATGAAACACATGGTTGGAAAACATGACGCCTGGCGTGGTGCCAAGGCATGGCCTCATCGTGCCCTAGTAAAAATTGGAGAATGTTTTCCTTATGTCGTGATGCATGCATTTCATAAATCGAACCATCACCGAGGAAGTTTCATGGTTTCTAGGGGGGAATCACCAAGATTGAAGGGGGATCCAAATTTCCTTTGTCCTTTGTCCACGAGTTTTTTTTCTACAATGAACATAAACCCTGCAAATCACCGTGTTCAAATTTGGCACTTTTTCGAGTGCATTTACCATATTTAGGGGATTATGTGCATTTCCTAGGCATTAACGCACATAATTCAAGTTCAAACAATCGGTGCATGAAAGGGTGCACAAGAACGGCCTGGAAAACCATGCTCGTGCCATTTAGTAAATTCCCATGCCTTTTAATGGACAGATATTTCGATGAAATGTGTGGCAATAGTCAACCACAAACATTTCTTTATTGGGTTTTGAACTATAGAAAAAATGAAATAAATGCTTGAAAAACATGACGCCTGGCATGGTGTGCCATGCTATGACCTAACCATGCCCTGGTAAAAATTTGAGAAGGTTTGGCTTATGTCGTCATGCACGCCCTTCATAAATCGAACCATCGCCAAAGAAGTTCCATGCTTTCGAGAGGGAAATCACCAAGATCGAAGGGGAATCCAAATTTTCTTCGTTCTTTGCCCTGGAGTTTTTCTCTACGACGAACATACACCCTGCAAGTCACCATGTTCAAATTTGACATTTTTCCGAGCTCATTTACCATATTTAGGGGATTATGTGCATTTTCTAGGCATTTAGCGCATATAAATATCCAGCTACAGCTGCACAGGTGTGATGTGAGGGACGTGGATTGCCGTTCGATCGCGGTGCATCCTATTGTGCACACGCGCGATCCGCGTGGCTGGGGTTCTGGCCAATCATAACGCAACACACAATAGGCTTAGCGCACACTGTTTCCGGAAGCGACGGAGATGAACCGTGTGCGATAACGAACGAGCAAAATTGTAAGGGAAGCCAAATTACTGTTGTCGTTTGTCGTTGAGCTCTTGAATACCACCGCACTGTACGGTTGCCCGGCTCCTCCGTCCCCGAGATCTCTCCAGGCGTCGTCCATGGCAGCGCGGCGCACAGTAACTAGTAAGGAAGCGACGACATCCTGCCACGCCGCGTTCCCGCACACATGGTAAGGAAGTGATGGCATCTCGCCGCGCCGATTTCATCGCCGGCGGCGGCCATACAATTACATGGGCGGACTTTGAGGCTGACATGGCCGAATGGGTGGTGGATCTTGAGGCAGCCAAATCCGCACAGAAGGAGGAGAAAAGGCAGAAAGCTGTCAAGAAAAGAGAGTCCCTCCGCCGCAACAAAGAAGAGGCTGCACGCCGTGGTGAGGAGAGCTTGGCGGAGATTGAAGCATGGTGGGCTGCTGCCTACAAGGCCGGGAAGGAGGACGCCGACGTCTGGCCAGCATGCCACGATGGCAGCATGTGAGAAGTAGTTTAAGTTTGTAGTATTAGAGCAAATTACCAGTAGTACTTTAAGTTTGTAGTATTAACATACAATGTCGGTAAGAGCATCCTTTGAGGGCTTTGAGCGTTGATTAACATGTGTGCCCGTGTGCGTTTTTTTGTGTTAATCATTAGAAGATCACAAAACACACGGTTTCTATGTCGTACCCGTGTGCGTTTTTTGCGTTAATGATCCATAAGTCAGTTACCTGTGCGATGTTTCGTGATAAACCGGGCGTACCATTGATCGAAAAATATAAACTACACGTGTACATTTGTTTGGAGACGGGATCTGCCAATTTTCTGTTTTCTCGCACACGACTATTTTATGCGCTTCGTTTGCGTTGTGTGTTTCCCCCACCCAAGTTTCAAGTTTCGCAGCGAAATTTTCGTGCGCGATTTCAGAATTTATTCCTCCAACCACATCCCCACCCTCAGTATCCCCCCACGCCTCCGCCTACCGGCATCTCAAACCGCCGCCGCTGCAACCACAACTTCAACCACATCTACGTTCTGCTCGGATCCAGTCAGGTAACCCACCGATCTCTATCACGACCCTTGCCTAATTTCTTGAATGGCGCCTGGGGAACATCCTCGTGCCTCCAAATCCCCATCGCCAGGAGCTGATGGCGGTCCATGGCACGATGGCCGTTGTGCGTGTTGACCCAGAGGAACACCCTGCCTCCGCCGCCGTCGACATGGTGCAGGCTCTGGCCCAGATGAAGTGCCCCAGCGACTACCCCCAGGACTTAACATGTAAGATTTGACCAGCTAAATCTTACCAATACCACTTTCAACGGCTATGGTTTGTATGGTTGATGTATTAAGCATGTTCAAGCCTTGTTTATTTTAGTACTGCACACTGTGTGATGTTCAAATATTACCGTGTCCAGCTCAATTTCACCAATAGCAGCAACAAACTTACAATACATGACTTAGGATATCACTAGAGATGCTGCCCATTTGCTATTTTTAGTGGATGCTAACCCTATTGTACTTAACATGCCTGTCCATGTACTTACGCAGGGTCATAACGGCCAATGCTGTTGTTTGCCGTCGAGGTTAGCTGCATCCCATGTCTTACAGTATTTCACATTATTTGTGCAATTGCAGTTTACTTCTACCATTTACTGGTTGCCTGTAGGTACACATGTCAGTTAACATTGGCTTTCCATGTACTTACACATGGCTACAATGGGCGATGCTGTTGTTTGCCGTCGAGGTTAGCTGCATCCCATGTCTTAGACACCATCTATTCCTAAATATAAGTATTTTTAAAGATTCCAATATAGACTACATAAGGAGAAAAATGAGTGAATCTAGATTCTAATCTAAACTATATCTATAATTCTATATACATTCGTCTGTAGTTCATATTGAAATTTAAAAAAAGATACTTGTACTTAGGAACATAGGTAGTCGTATTTTACATGTGCAATCTTAGTTTAGCTTCTAACATTTACTTGTTGCTTGTAGGTACATATATGAGTGGTACTAATCCACCCTTCGATCCCTTTTGCGTATGGGGCAATGAGATATTCATGAACAAGCGTCAAGTGAGGAAACTAAGAAAGATTGTTAGGCGAAAGAAGCGGGTGATTGGAATTAAGCTCTTTATTTACACTTTGTCCAAGACAACAGTGAACTTTAGGATGGTAAGTAATGTGTTGCCTTTTCCCCTTGCCCACAACAAGTTACTCTATTAGACCTCGGTATCTGATATTTTTCTCTTTTTAGTGGTTTCCGAAGCTATTTACTGATGATTACCCTGCAAACTACATGACCGGAGTGGAGGCAACTAAGGTTAAAGTATATAATTCATGCTACCATGATAATGCTCTAGAAGTCTTCCTGAAGGCGGTGAAGGATGAGCGGGCGATTGTCACAAGGGTTTGGACAAAAGTGGTTCGTGCCTATGGCATGCAGGAAGGCACATTATGGGCATTCCGCTTCTTATGTTCAGTAATTACAGGATTAGACAACAATTAACTATGATGAACCACAATATTTAAAGGCGGTAAAGGTGAAGAGACAAGTGTAAATCATTTTGACTGCCGATGGTGTTGAAGAAGCGGAATGCCCATAATGTGCCTTCGTGCATGCCATAGTAAAAGCGCTTGTGATGGATAGCCAATGCCACAAGCGCTTTTACTATGATGAAAACTGTGTGGCATTGCCGTCAAGGTTAGCTGCATCCCATGTCTTACAGTATTTCACATCATTTGTGCAATTGCAGTTTAACTTCTACCATTTACTGCTTGCCTGTAGGTACACATGTCAGTGGCGCTGATCCATGGTTCGACCCGGAGGAACAGCTTGCCTCTGTCGCCGCTGACTTTGGGCGGGCTCTGACCAAGATGAAGTGCCCCCGCAACTACCTCTCAGGACTTACCAAGTATGTACTCACCAGTTTAATCTTACCAATACCAGTTGCAATTAAGGGCTATGTTTTGTATGGTCGATGTATTAAGCATGTTGTAGTAAACATGCCTAACGTGTTTTAGCTATTTTCCCTACCTTTTTATAGACAACTGGGCCATTATCTGCTCTGGCAACACCTGCCTTGTGATGTTTAACTCTGCCAATTGCATTTTTATCAGTATCGGTTTCAATGGTCATTAAGCCTGTTGCAATTAACAATTGTATCTATTTTTAAACAATTGTATTTCAATGGCTACAAACTTACAAAACATGAATTAGGATGTTGTTAAGCCTGTTGCAATTAACAGTTGTATCCATTTTTAAATCCGTCCCTTTGCTACCGTGCTACTCTCTCACAACGAAGATATCGCTACAGATGCTGCCGTTTTATTACCATTTGCCATTTTTGGTGGATGTTAACCCTGTTGTAGTTAACATTGGCTTTCCATGTACTTACACATGGCTACAATGGGCGATGCTGTTGTTTGCCGTCGAGGTTAGCTGCATCCCATGTCTTATACACCATCTATTCCTAAATATAAGTATTTTTAAAGATTCCAATATAGACTACATAAGAAGAAAAATGAGTGAATCTAGATTCTAATCTAAACTATATCTATAATTCTATATACATTCGTGTGTAGTTCATATTGAAATCTAAAAAAAGATACTTGTACTTAGGAACATAGGTAGTTGTATTTTACATGTGCAATCTCAGTTTAGCTTCTAACATTTACTTGTTGCTTGTAGGTACATATATGAGTGGTACTAATCCACCCTTCGATCCCTTTTGCGTATGGGCCAATGAGATATTCATGAACAAGCGTCAAGTGAGGAAACTAAGAAAGATTGTTAGGCGAAAGAAGCGAGTGATTGGAATTAAGCTCTTTATTTACACTTTGTCCAAGACAACAGTGAACTTTAGGATGGTAAGTAATGTGTTGCCTTTTCCCCTTGCCCACAACAAGTTACTCTATTAGACCTCGATTCGATATTTTTCTCTTTTCGGTGGTTTCCGAAGCTATTTCTTGATGATTACCTTGCAAACTACATGACCGGAGTGGAGGCAACTAAGGTTAAAGTATATAATTCATGCTACCATGATAATGCTCTAGAAGTCTTCCTTAAGGCGGTGAAGGATGAGCGGGCGATTGTCACAAGAGTTTGGACAAAAGTGGTTCGTGCCTATGGCATGCAGGAAGGCACATTATGGGCATTCCGCTTCTTCAACACCATCGGCAGTTGATTTACACTTGTTTCTTCACCTTTACCGCCTTTAAATATTGTGGTTCATCATAGTTAATTGCTGTCTAATCCTGTAATTACTGAACATATGTTGTTGGATAGTAAAAGCGCTTGTGATGGATAGCCCAATGCCACACAGTGCACATCATAGTAAAAGCGCTTGTGATGGATAGCCCAATGCCACACAGTTTTCTTCATCGAATCGTGTGTGATGTAGTTGATAAAAGCAAACAGTTAACCATGGTAGAACGTGTGTGATCGTTACACCTTTCACACATGAGCTATACATAAAACTGTGTGGGATGTACATATGAACATAAACGTTTTCCCTGGATTGACTGTGTGGGATGTACGTAAGAACGGAAACATATTCCTTGGATCGACTGTGTGTGATATACATACGAACGGAAATGTTTTTCTGGGATTCACCGTGTGGGATGTACATACGAACGGAAATGATTGGGTTTCGATGCCTCTCCCGATCGCACACGAGCTAATTTTGCCCCAGCCTGTGTCCCAAGAGGGCCGATCCCCGACGATTTCTGGGTTATGTGGGAAGGACCCCTCTATCACCCACACTCACTTGGCGATGGTTCCAAATGCCGTTGCAGAAAGGGGTTAAAAACCGTTTGTATAGCACCTCGCTGTACCAGTGCTACGGGTTCGAGAACTATGTATACATGTCTGAGACACCTCTGCGGTTAATAACCAATGGCGGAACCTGGATGCTCATATTGGTTGTCACATATTCTACGAAGATCTTTATCAGTCGTATCGTAATGTCAACATACGTTATTCCCTTTGTCATCGGTATGTTACTTGCCCGAGATTCGATCATCGGTATCTTCATACATAGTTCAATCTTGTTACTGCCAAGTCTCTTTACTCGTTCCGTAATACATCATCCCGCAACTAACTCATTAGTCACATTGCTTGCAAGGCTTCTTATGATGTGTATTACTGAGAGGGCCCAGAGATACCTCTCCGATACTCGGAGTGACAAATCCTAATCTCGATCTATGCCAACCCAACAAACACCATCGAAGATACCTGTAGAGCATCTTTATAATCACCCAGTTACGTTGTGACGTTTGATAGAACATAAGGTATTCTTCCGGTATCCGGGAGTTGCATAATCTCATAGTCAAAGGAATATGTATATGATATGAAGAAAGCTATAGCAATAAAAGTGAACGATCAACATGCTATGCTAATGGATGGGTCATCATGTCCATCACATCATTCTCCTAATGATGTGATCTCGTTCATCAAATGACAACACATGTCAATGGTTAGGAAACTTAACCATCTTTGATTAACAAACTAGTCTAGTAGAGGCTTACTAGGGACACGGTGTTTTGTCTATGTATTCACACATGTATTAAGTTCCCGGTTAATACAATTCTAGCATGAATTATAAACATTTATCATGATATAAGGAAATATAAATAACAACTTTATTATTGCCTCTAGGGCATATTTCCTTCAGTCTCCCACTTGCACTAGTGTCAGTAATCTAGTTCACATCGCCATGTGATTTAACACCAATAGTTCACATCTTTATGTGATTAACACCCATAGTTCACATGGCCATGTGACCAACACTCAAGGGGTTTACTAGAGTCAATAATCTAGTTCACATTGCTATGTGATTAACACCCAAAGAGTACTAAGGTGTGATCATGTTTTGCTTGTGAGAGAAGTTTATCAACGGGTCTGTCACATTCAGATCCGTATGTATTTTGCAAATTTCTATGTCTACAATGCTCTGCTTGAGTTACTCTAGATAATTGCTCCCACTTTCAATATGTATCCAAATTGAGACTCAGAGTCATCCGGATCAGTGTCAAAGCTTGCATCAACGTAACCCTTTACGACGATCTCTTTGTCACCTCCATAACCGAGAAAAATTTCCTTAGTCCTCTTTAGGTACCTAACGATAATTTTGACCGCTGTCCAGTGATCTACTCCTGGATCACTATTGTACCCTCTTTCCAAATTCATGGCAAGGTACACAATAGGTCTGGTATACAGCATGGCATACTTTATAGAACCTATGGCTGAGGCATAGGGAATGACTTCCATTCTCTCTCTATCTTCTGCCGTGGTCGGGTTTTGAGTCTTACTCAACTCCATACCTTACAACTCAGGCAAGAACTCCTTCTTTGATTGATCCATTTTGAACTCCTTCAAAATCTTATCAAGGTATGTACTCATCGAAAGTCTTATCAAGCATCGTGATCTATCTCTATAGATCTTGATATCCAATATGTAAGCAGCTTCACCGAGGTCTTTCTTTGAAAAACTCCTTTCAAACACTCCTTTATGCTTTCCATAAAATTCTACACCATTTCCAATCAACAATATGTCATTCACATATACTTATCAGAAAGGTTGTAATGCTTCCACTCACTTTCTTGTAAATACAAGCTTCACGCAAGTCTGTATAAAACTATATGCTTTGATCAACTCATCAAAGCGTATATTCCAACTCCGAGATGCTTGCACCAGTCCATAGATGGATCGCTGGAGCTTGCACACTTTGTTAGCACCTTTAGGATTGACAAAACCTTCTGGTTGCATCATATACAACTTTTAATAAATCCATTAAGGAATGTAGTTTTGTCATCCATTTACCAGATTTCATAAAATGCGGTAATTGCTAACATGATTCAGACAGGCTTTTAGCATCGATATGAGTGAGAAGATCTCATCATAGTCAACACCTTGAACTTGTAAAAAAAACTTTTTTCGACAAGTCGAGCTTTGTAGATAGTAACACTACCATCAACGTCCGTATTCCTCCCGAAGATCCATTTATTATCAATGACTTGGGGCAAGTCCACCAAAGTCCACACTTTGTTCTCATACATGGATCCTATCTCGGATTTCATGGCCTCAAGCCATTTATCGGAATCTGGGCTCATCATCGCTTCTTCATAATTCGTAGGTTCGCGTTGGTCTAATAACATATCTTCCATAATAGGATTACCGTACCACTCTTGTGCGGAACATGCTCTATTCAACCTACGAGGTCCAGTAGTAATTTGATCTAAAGTTTCATGATCATCATCATTAGCTTCCTCTCTAGGTTGTGTAGGCATCACGGGAACGAATTTATCTGATGTGCTACTTTCCTCCCACTCACTTCTTTGCGAGAAACTCCTTCTCTAGAAATGTTCCATTCTTGGCAGAAAGATCTTGCCTTCGGATCTGTGGTAGAAGGTGTACCCAATTGTTTCCTTAGGGTATCCTATGAAGACGCACTTCTCCGATTTGGGTTCGAGCTTATCAGGCTGAAGCCTTTTGACATAAGTGTCGCAACCCCAAACTTTAAGAAATGATAGCTTACGTTTCTTGCCAAACAATAGTTCATACGATGTCGTCTCAACGGATTTAGATAGTTCCCTATTTAATGTGAATGCGACTGTCTCTAATGCATAACCCCAAAACGATAGTGGTAAATTGGTAAGAGATATCATAGATCACACCATATCTAATAAAGTACGGTTACGACGTTCAGACACACCATTACACTGTGGTGTTCCAGGTGGCGTGAGTTGTGAAACAATTCCACACTGTTTTAAATGAAGGCCAAACTCATAACTCAAATATTCGCCTCCGCGATCAGATCGTAGAAACCTTATTTTCTTGTTATGATGATTCTCCACTTCACTCTGAAATTCTTTGAACTCTTCCAATGTTTCAGACTTGTGTTTCATCAAGTAGATATACCCATATCTACTCAAATCATCTGTGAAGGTTAGAAAATAACGATACCCGCCGCGTGGCTCAACACTCATCGAACCACATACATCGGTATGTATTATTTCCAGTAAGTCATTAGCTCTCTCCATTGTTCAACGGAACAGAGTTTTAGTCATCTTGCCCATCCGGAATGGTTCGCAAGTATCAAATGAGTCATAATCAAGTGATTCCAAAAGTCCATCCGCATGGAGTTTCTTCATGCGCTTTACACCAATCTGACCTAAATGGCAGTGCGACAAGTATGTTGCACTATAATTATCAATTTTGCATCTTTTGGTATCAATATTATGAATATGTGTATCACTACGATAGAGATTCAACAAGAATAGACTGCTCATCAAGGGTGCATGACCATAAAAGATAGTACTCATATAAATAGAACAACCCTTATTATCTGATTTAAATGAATAACCATCTCGCAATAAACAAGATCTAGATATAATGTTCATGCTCAACGCTGGCACCAAATAACAGTTATTCAGGTCTAAAACTAATCCCGAAGGTAGATGTAGAGGTAGCGTGCCGACCGCGATCACATCAACCTTGGAACCGTTCCCGACGTGCATCGTCACCTCGTCCTTAACTAATCTTCGTTTATTCCGCAACTCCCGTTTCGAGTTACACATATGAGCAATTGAACCAATATCAAACCCAGGCACTGCTACGAGCATTAGTAAGGTACACATCAATAACATGTACATCAAATATACCTTTGTTCACTTTGCCATCCTTCTTATCCGCCAAGTATTTTGGGCAGTTCCGCTTCTAGTGACCAATCCCTTTGCAGTACAAGCACTCAGTTTCAGGCTTGGGTCCAGCTTTGGGTTTCTTCCCGGGAGTGGCGACTTGCTTGCCATTCTTATTGAAGTTATCTTTGTTTCCCTTGCCCTTTTTCTTGAAACTAGTGGTTTTGTTAACTGTCGGTGTCAAAACCGGCGGATCTCGGGTAGGGGGTCCCGAACTGTGCGTCTAGGCGGATGGTAACAGGAGACAGGGGACACGATATTTTTACCCAGGTTCGGGCCCTCTCAATGGAGGTAAAACCCTATTCCTGCTTGATTGATCTTGATGATATGAGTAATACAAGAGTTGATCTACCACGAGATCGAAGAGGCTAAACCCTAGAAGCTAGCCTATGGTATGATTGTTCTTGGTCCTACGGACTAAACCCTCCGGTTTATATAGACACCGGAGGGGGCTAGGGTTACACAGAGTCGGTTACAAAGAAGGAAATCTACATATCCGTATTGCCAAGCTTGCCTTCCACGCCAAGGAGAGTCCCATCCGGACCCGGGACGAAGTCTTCAATCTTGTATCTTCATAGTCCAACAGTCCGGCCAAAAGATATAGTCCGGCTGTCCGGATTGTTGGGGAACGTAGTAATTTCAAAAAAAATTCTACGCACACGCAGGATCATGGTGATGCATAGCAACGAGAGGGGAGAGTGTTGTCCACGTACCCTCGTAGACCGGAAGCGGAAGCGTTAGCACAATGTGGTTGATGTAGTCGTACGTCTTCACGATCCAACCGATCAAGTACCGAACGTACGTCACCTCCGAGTTCAGCACACGTTCAGCCCGATGACGTCCCTCGAACTCTGATCCAGCCGAGTGTTGAAGGAGAGTTTCGTCAGCACGACAGCGTGGTGACGATGATGATGTTCTACCGACGCAGGGCTTCGCCTAAGCACCGCTACAGTATTATCGAGGTGGACTATGATGGAGGGGGGCACCGCACACGGCAAAGAGATCAATGATCAATTGTTCTGTATATGGGGTGCCGCCCTGCCCCCGTATATAAAGGAGCAAGGGGGAGGCGGCCGGCCTAGGAGGAGGGCGCGCCAAGGGGGGAGTCCTACTCCCACCGGGAGTAGGACTCCTCCTTTCCTTGTGGGAGTAGGAGAAGGGAAGGGAGAAGGAGAAGGAAGGAAGGGGGCGCCCCCCTCCCTAGTCCAATTCGGACGAGACCATGGGGAGGGGTGCGGCCACCTTTAGAGGCCTTTCTCTCCTTTCCCGTATGGCCCATTAAGGCCCAATACGAATTCCCGTAACTCTCCGGTACTCCGAAAAATACCCAAATCACTCGGAACCTTTCCGAAGTCCAAATATAGTCGTCCAATATATCGATCTTTACGTCTCGACCATTTCGAGACTGCTCGTCATGTCCCCGATCTCATCCGGGACTCCGAACTCCTTCAGTACGTAAAAACTCATAAAATCATAATATAACTGTCATCGAAACCTTAAGCGTGCAGACCCTACAGGTTCAAGAACTATGTAGACATGACCGAGACATGTCTCCGGTCAATAACCAATAGCGGAACCTGGATGCTCATATTGGCTCCTACATATTCTACGAAGATCTTTATCGGTCAGACCGCATAACAACATACGTTGTTCCCTTTGTCATCGGTATGTTACTTGCCCGAGATTCGATCATCAGTATCTCAATACCTAGTTCAATCTCGTTACCGGCAAGTCTCTTTACTCGTTCTGTAATACATCATCCCGCAACTAACTCATTAGTTACAATGCTTGCAAGGCTTGAGTGATGTGCATTATCGAGAGGGCCCAGAGATACCTCTCCGACAATCAGAGTGACATATCCTAATTTCGAAATATGCCAACCCAACATGTACCTTCAGAGACACCTGTAGAGCACCTTTATAATCACCCAGTTATGTTGTGACGTTCGGTAGCACACAAAGTGTTCCTCCGGTAAACGTGAGTTGCATAACCTCATAGTCATTGGAACATGTATAAGTCATGAAGAAAGCAATAACAATATACTAAACGATCAAGTGCTAAGCTAACGGAATGGGTCAAGTCAATCACATCATTCTCCTAATGATGTGATCCCGTTAATCAAATGACAACTCATGTCTATGGTTAGGAAACATAACCATATTTGATCAACGAGCTAGTCAAGTAGAGGCATACTAGTGACACTGCTTTGTCTATGTATTCACACATGTATTATGTTTCCGGTTAATACAATTCTAGCATGAATAATAAACATTTATCATGAAATAAGGAAATAAATAATAACTTTATTATTGCCTCTAGGGCATATTTCCTTGATCTCCCACTTGCACTAGAGTCAATAATCTAGTTCACATCGCCATGTGATTTAACACCAATATTCATATCTGTATATGATTAACATCCATAGTTCACATCGTCATGTGACCAACACCCAAAGGGTTTACTAGAGTCAATAATCTAGTTCACATCGCTATGTGATTAAAACGCAAAGAGTACTAAGGTGTGATCATGTTTTGTTCGTGGGAGAAGTTTAGTCAACGGGTCTGTCACATTCAGAGCCGTACGTATTTTGCAAAATATTCTATGTCTACAATGCTCTGCACGGAGCTACTCTAGCTAATTGCCCCCACTTTCAATATGTATCCAGATTAAGACTTAGAGTCATCTGGATCAGTGTCAAAACTTGCATCGACGTAACCCTTTACAACGAACCTCTTGTCACCTCCATAATCGAGAAACATATCCTTATTCCACTAAGGATAATTTTGACCAATGTCCAGTGATCTACTCTTAGATCACTATTGCACTCCCTTGCCAAACCAGGGCAGAGTATACAATAGGTCTGGTCCATAGCATGTCATACTTTTATAGAACCTATGACTGAGGCATAGGGAATGACTTTCATTCTCTTTCTATTTTCTGCTGTGGTCGGGATTTGAGTCTTACTCAATTTCACACCTTTGCAGCACAGACAAGAACTATTCCTTTGACTGTTCCATTTTGAACTACTTCAAAATCTTATCAAGGTATGTACTCATTGAAAATCTTATCAAGCGTCTTGATCTATCTCAATAGATCTTGATGCTCAATATGTAAGTAGCTTTACTGAGGTCTTTCTTTTAAAGAACTCCTTTCAAACACTTCTTTATGCTTTCCAGAAAAATTCTACATCATTTCTGATCAACAATATGTCACTCACATATACTTATCAGAAAGGCTGTAGTGCTCCCACTCACTTTATTGTAAATACATGCTTCACTTCAAGTCCGTAAAAAACTATATGCTTTGATCAACTTATCAAAGTGTATATTCCAACTCCGAGATGCTTGTACCAGTCCATAGATGGATTGCTGGAGCTTGCACATTTTGTTTGCACCTTTAGGATTGTCAAAACCTTCTGGTTGCATCATATACAACTCTTCTTCTAGAAAACCATTAAGGAATGCAGTTTTGACATCCATTTGCCAGATTTCATAAAATGCGGCAATTTGCTACCATGATTCGGACAGACTTAGGCCCCCTTCGAAAGTGATCCGGCTCCGTGCTTCTCTGGAAGCTGGCGAGGAGCTGGCCGAATGCGTCGGATCCATGGAGCCAGCTTCAGAAGCGGTGGCCTCGCGACGTGCAAATCCGTGGAGCGAGGGAAGTCCAGCTTCACGAAATATAGAAGTAGGAGTTCGTTCAAATTACATCCCGCTGCCACATGAAGTGCGCCGAACCGTTTTCCTCTTTGTTCGCAGCCCAGCCTGGTAGGCCCGACCACAGCGACTAGCGCAGCTCCTCTCCTATGCCTGCCGAACGCTGCTGGCTTCGCTGGGAAGCTGGCTTGCGCTGCTCCATAGAGAAGCTGGCCCCGTCGGGAAGCTGGAGCACTTCCGAACGGGGCCTTAAGCATCACTACGAGTGAGGAAATCTCATCGTAGTCAACACCTTTAACTTGTCGAAAACCTTTTTGCGACAAGTCGAGCTTTGTAGATAGTAACACTACTATCAACGTCCGTCTTCCTCTTGAAGATCCATTTATTTTCTATGGCTTGCCGATCATCGGGCAAGTCCACCAAAGTACACACTTTGTTCTCATACATGGATCCTATCTCAGATTTCATGGCCTCAAGCCATTTCACAGAATCTTGGGCTCATCATTGCTTCCTCATAGTTCATAGGTTTATCATGGTCTAGTAACATGACTTCCAGAACAGGATTACCGTACCACTCTGGTGCGGACCGTACTCTGGAAGACCTACGAGGTTCTGTAATAACTTGATTTGAAGTTTCATGATCATCATCGTTAGCTTCCTCACTAATTGGTGTAGGAATCACTGGAACTGATTTCAGCAATGAACTATTTTCCAATTCAGGAGAAGGTACTATTACCTTATCAAGTTCTACTTTTCTCCCACTCACTTCTTTCGAGAGAAACTCCTTCTCTAGAAAGGATCCATCTTAGCAACGAATATCTTGCTTTCGGATCTGTGATAGAAGGTGTACCCAATAGTTTCCTTTGGGTATTCTATGAAGACGCACTTCTCCGATTTGGGTTCGAGCTTATCAGGTTGAAACTTTTTCACATAAGCATCGCAGCCCCAAACTTTAAGAAACGACAACTTTGGTTTCTTGCCAAACCACATTTCATAAGGCGTCGTCTCAAACGGATTTTGATGGTGCCCTATTTAAAGTGAATGCAACTGTCTTTAATGCATAGCCCCAAAACTATAGTGGTAAATCGGTAAGATACATCATAGATCGCACCATATCCAATAAAGTGCGGTTATGACGTTCAGACACACCATCACGCTGTGGTGTTCCATGTGGCGTGAGCCACAAAACTATTCCACATTGTTTTATATGAAGGCCAAACTCGTAACTCAAATATTTTCCTCCACGATCAGATCGTAGAAACTTTATTTTCTTGTTACGATGATTCTCCACTTCACTCTGAAATTCTTTGAACTTTTCAAATGTTTCAGACTTGTGTTTCATTAAGTAGATATACCCATATATGCTCAAATCATACGTGAAGGTCGAAAATAACGATACTTGCCACGAGCATCAACACTCATTGGATCGCATACATCGGTATGTATTATTTCCAATAAGTCAGTAGCTCATTCCATTGTTCCGGAGAACGGAGTTTTAGTCATCTTGCCCATAAGGCACGGTTCGCAAGCATCAAATGATTCATAACCAAGTGATTCCGAAAAATCCATCTTTATGGAGTTTCTTCACGCGCTTTACACCGATATGACCCAAACGACAGTGCCATAAATAAGTTGCACTATCATTATTAACTTTGCATCTTTTGGCATCAATATTTATGAATATGTGTATCACTACGATCGAGATCCAACAAACTATTTTCATTGGGTGTATGACCATTGAAGGTTTTATTCATGTAAGCAGAATAACAATTATTCTCTGACTTTAAATGAATAACCGTATTGTAATAAACATGATCAAATCATATCATGCTCAACGCAAACACCAAATAACATTTATTTAGGTTTAACACTAATCCCGAAAGTATAGGGAGTGTGCGATGATGATCATATCAATCTTGGAACTACTTCCAACACTCATCGTCCCTTCCCCTTCAACTAGTCTCTGTTTATTCTATAACTCCTGTTTTGAGTTACTAATTTTTAGCAACCGAACAAATATCAAATACTCAGGGGCTACTATAAACACTAGTAAGGTACACATCAATAACCTGTATATCAAATATACCCTTGTTCACTTTGCCATCCTTCTTATTCACCAAATATTCAGGGCATTTCTGCTTCTAGTGACCATTTCCTTTGTAGTGTAAGCACTTAGTTTCAGGCAGTGGTCCAGCTTTGGGCTTCTCCGCGGGAGTGACAACTTGCTTGTCATTCTACTTGAAGTTCCCTTTCTTTCCCTTTGCCCTTTTCTTAAAACTAGTGGTCTTGTCAATCATCAACACTTGATGCTCTTTCTTGATTTCTACCTTCGTCGATTTCAATATCACGAAGAGCTCGGGAATCGTTTTCGTCATCCCTTGCCTACTATAGTTCATCACAAAGTTCCAGTAACTTGGTGATGGTGACTAGAGAACTCTGTCAATCACTATCTTATCTGGAAGATTAACTCCCACTTGATTCAAGCGATTGTAGTACCCAGACAATCTGAGCACATGCTCACTACTTTGAGAAATTCTCCTCCATGTTTTAGCTATAGAACTTGTTGGGGACTTCATATCTCTCAACTCGGGTATTTGCTTGAAATATTAACTTCAACTCCTGGAACATCTCATATGGTCCATGACGCGTTCAAAACGTCTTTGAAGTCCCGATTCTAAGCCGTTAAGCATGGTGCACTAAACTATCAAGTAGTCATCATATTGAGCTAGCAAAACATTCATAACGGCTACATCTGCTCCTGCAATAGGTCCGTCACCTAGCGGTGTATCAAGGACATAATTCTTCTGTGCAGGAATGAGGACAAACCTCAGATCACGGATCCAATCCGCATCATTCCTACTAACATTTTTCAACACAATTTTCTCTAGGAACATATCAAAATAAACGTATGAAAGCAACAACGCGAGCTATTGATCTAGAACATAATTTGCAAAATACTACCAGGACTAAGTTCATGATAAATTTAAGTTCAATTAATCATATTACTTAAGAACTCCCACTTAGAAAGACATCCCTCTAATCCTCTAAGTGATCACGTGATCCAAATCAACTAAACCATAACCGATCATCACGTGAAATGGAGTAGCTTTCAATGGTGAACATCATTATGTTGATCATATCTACTATATGATTCATGCTCGACCTTTCGGTCTCAGTGTTCCGAGGCCATATCTGCATATGCTAGGCTCGTCAAGTTTAACTTGAGTATTCTACGTGTGCAAAACTGGCTTGCACCCGTTGTAGATGGACGCAGAGCTTACCACACCCGATCATCACGTGGTGTCTGGGCACGATGAACTTTGGCAACGGTGCATACTCGGGGAGAACACTTTTATCTTGAAATTTAGTGAGAGATCATCTTATAATGCTACCGTCAATCGAAGCAAGATAAGATGCATAAAAGATAAACATCACATGCAATCAATATAAGTGATATGATATGGCCAGCATCATCTTGTGCTTGTGATCTTCATCTCTGAAGCACCGTCATGATCACCATCGTCACCGGCGCGACACCTTGATCTCCATTGTAGCATCATTGTCGTCTCGCCAATCTTATGCTTCTACGACTATCGCTACCGCTTAGTGATAAAGTAAATCATTACAGGGCGATTGCATTGCATACAATAAAGCGAAAACCATATGGCTCCTGCCGATTGCGATAACTTCGGTTACAAAACATGATCATCTCATACAATAAAATTTAGCATCACGTCTTGACCATATCACATCACAACATGCCCTGCAAAAACAAGTTAGACATCCTCTACTTTGTTGTTGCAAGTTTTACGTGGCTACTACGGGCTTAGCAAGAACCGTTCTTACCTACGCATCAAAACCACAACGATAGTTTGTCAAGTTGGTGCTGTTTTAACCTTCGCAAGGACTGGGCGTAGCCACACTTCAGTTCAACTAAAGTGAGAGAGAGAGGACACCCGCCGGTCACCTTTAAGCAACGAAAGTGCTCGTGGCGGTGAAACCAGTCTCGTGTAAGCGTCTGGCGTAATGTCGGTCCGGGCCGCTTCATCTCACAATACCACTGAACCAAAGTATGACATGCTTTGGTAAGCAAGATGGCTTATATTGCCCACAACTCACTTGTGTTCTACTCGTGCATATGACATCTACGCATAAAACCAGGCTCGGATGCCACTGTTGGGGAACGTAGTAATTTCAAAAATTTCCCTACGCACACGCAAGATCATTGTGATGCATAGCAACGAGAGGGGAGAGTGTTGTCCACGTACCCTCGTAGACCGAAAGCGGAAGCGTTAGCACAACGCGGTTGATGTAGTTGTACGTCTTCACGATCCAACCGATCAAGTACCGAACGTACGGCACCTCCGAGTTCAGCACACGTTCAGCCCGATGACGTCCCTCGAACTCCGATCCAGCCGAGTGTTGAAGGAGAGTTTTGTCAGCACGACAGCGTGGTGACGATGATGATGTTCTACCGATGCAAGGCTTCGCCTAAGCACCGCTACAGTATTATCGAGGTGGACTATGGTGGAGGGGGGCAACGCACACGACTAAGAGATCAATGATCAATTGTTGTGTCTATGGGGTGCCCCCTGCCCCCGTATATAAAGGAGCAAGGGGGGAGGCGGCCGGGCTAGGAGGAGGGTGCGCTAAGGGGGGAGTCCTACTCCCACCGGGAGTAGGACTCCTCCTTTCCTTGTGGGAGTAGGAGAAGGGAAGGGAGAAGGAGAAGGAAGGAAGGGGGCGCCCCCCTCCCTAGTCCAATTCGGACCAGACCATGGGGAGGGGTGCGGCCACCTTCAGAGGCCTTTCTCTCCTTTCCCGTATGGTCCATTAAGGCCCAATACGAATTCCCGTAACTTTCTGGTACTCCGAAAAATACCCGAATCACTCGGAACCTTTCCGAAGTACGAATATAGTCGTCCAATATATCGATCTTTACGTCTCGACCATTTCGAGACTCCTCGTCATGTCCCCGGTCTCATCCGGGACTCCAAACTCCTTCGGTATATCAAAACTCATAAACTCATAATGTAACTGTCTTCGAAACCTTAAGCATGCGGACCCTACGGGTTCGAGAACTATGTAGACACGACCGAGACACGTCTCCGGTCAATAACCAATAGCGGAACTTGGATGCTCATATTGGCTCCTACATATTCTACGAAGATCTTTATCGGTCAGACCGCATAACAACATCACGTTGTTCCCTTTGTCATCGGTATGTTACTTGCCCGAGATTCGATCGTCGGTATCTCAATACCTAGTTCAATCTCGTTACCGGCAAGTCTCTTTACTCGTTCTGTAATACATCATCCCGCAACTAACTCATTAGTTACAATGCTTGCAAGGCTTGAGTGATGTGCATTACCGAGAGGGCCCAAAGATACCTCTCCGACAATCGGAGTGACAAATCCTAATCTCGAAATACTCCAACCCTACATGTACCTTCGGAGACACCTGTAGAGCACCTTTATAATCACCCAGTTACATTGTGACGTTTGGTAGCACACAAAGTGTTCCTCCGGTAAACATGAGTTGCATAATCTCATAGTCATAGGAACATGTATAAGTCATGAAGAAAGCAATAGCAATATACTAAATGATCAAGTGCTAAGCTAACGGAATGGGTCAAGTCAATCACATCATTCTCCTAATGATGTGATCCCGTTAATCAAATGACAACTCATGTCTATGGTTAGGAAACATAACCATCTTTGATCAACGAGCTAGTCAAGTAGAGGCATACTAGTGACACTCTGTTTGTCTATGTATTCACACATGTATTATGTTTCCGGTTAATACAATTCTAGCATGAATAATATACATTTATCATGAAACAAGGAAATAGATAATAACTTTCTTATTGCCTCTAGGGCATATTTCGTTCACGGATACCCCCTAATCCAGGACTCCCTCAGTAGCCCCTGAACCAGGCTTCAATGACGATGAGTCCGGCGCACAGATTGTCTTCGGCATTGCAAGGCGGGTTCCTCCTTCGAATACTTCATAGAAGATTTTGAACACGAGGATCGTGTCCGGCTCTGCAAAACAAGTTCCACATACCACCGTGGAGAGAATAATATTTCCACAAATGTAATCTGCTGACGTACCCCGTAGTGTGACATCACACCACAGCCAGGTCTTTATTCGAATCGTTTTTCATAACCAATCTCGGCGTGTTTCGTGAGGCAGTTTCCTTGGCACCTCTTGTCGAAGCAGAGATCGTGTCCCCTTTATTACGGGATTCTCATCAACACGGACATGGGTAACCCAATCGTGCCCGTTGGTTTGACCCCTCATTGGAGCTAAGTCCCAAACGGTCACGAGGAGGGCACTTGGTATTCAATCTCTTTATAAAGAGACCAAGGCCTATTCTTTTCTCTCGATCTCAATCGAATCTACCTCCCGCCTCGAGTTCCAACACCCAAAGCTCTGGTTTAGGCGCTTCGGACCTCCGATTATGTCCGGATCCAACCTTCAAGGTTGGTGGATGCCTTCCACCGTCATGGAGGAAGACATAATAAAGCTAAGGGAGGCTAGGTACCTGACCGGCGAAATCCCGCATAGGCTGCCTGCTCAAGGGCAGGTTATTCCCACTCCCAAGCCCGGTGAGAGCGTCGTGTTCGTATCTCACTTCCTCCGAGGGCTAGGCTTCACGCCAGATCCCTTCATGAGGGGGCTTATGTTCTATTATGGGCTGGACTTCCACGATTTAGCTCCGGAGTCTATCCTCCACATATCATCGTTCATCGTCGTGTGTGAAGCTTTCCTCCGTATTACCCCTCACTTCGGACATTGGCTCAAGACCTTCAAAGTGGAGCCGAAGATGATCGAGGGGCGGCACGCAAAGTGCGAAAGCGCCGTAATAAGCAAAAACACCGACGCCCCATGGCCCGAGGGCTCTTTCCAAGAGGTTCCAAGTTTATGGCAACAAGAGTGGTTTTATATCACAGCTCCCAGGGGTACCAAGTGGGTGGCCCCACCTGTCTTTCGCTCGGGTTCCCCGCCACGACTAACGTCATGGGTCAACAAGGGGCTGGACTGGGGGCCAGTAAAGGATGTGCCCACATTGCAGAGCCGCATCCGAGATCTCCTTGAGAGAGACTTCAGTCTGGTCATGGTGATGCAAGTCATGTTAATTCGCCGAGTCCTGCCCTGCAAACGTCGTCCCCTCCGCATGTGGGAGTGCAACCCGGAGGGACCGCGAGCTATCCAACACTTCCTCGGCATGACGCCCGAGGAGATGTGCAAATTGTTCTTCGGACCACAAGTAATGTGTCCGGACACCCCTGAGGACGCAGGTCTGAGCTGCAATCGCCTGGATACCCAAGTAAGTAGCCCTGCATCCAAACACACTGTCCGTTGATTTATCCAACGTCGCCCTTAAAAAGAGCCGCTCTTTGTCCAGGATTGGATAGCAAAGGAAAAGTTGATCAGGTGTCCGGCCCCCCTCCCTGAGACCTCACCGGATCCCGTGCTAACCAGGATGCTGGAGATCGCGCCTTATCAAGCGCCCTCAGGAGAAGATAAAGGGGGGAACAAGGAGGCTAGCGCCTCCGCGAAGGAGGTTAGCCGGGGAGGAGGGACTGAAACTTCCTCTCCCTAGGGAAGGAAGAGGACCGCCTCCGAGGACCCAGAGACAATGGTCTCCAAACGGGGGAAGAAATCTTCGCCGGAGGGTCCTGCCCCGGGGGATACCCCGGCCGCACTATGCCCTCAAGGGGATCAGCCCTCCACCGAGCTGTAAGTAAAAGGGTACTTTAATAATGAAAATATCATGCTTCACTTCTGAGGAAAATAACCGAAGCCTTTATTTTGCAGTTAGGATCTTAGCCCTTCTCAGCAGAGCTCGTCTTTAGGGGATCTTCTTCTAGAGATGATGGAGAGCGAAATGCCTCCCCCTGCAATACCGTCTCATGAGGCGGGCGACCCCGAGGTGTCGTCGCGTAGGGTTTCTCCTGATCCGGCAAGGCCAGAAGGTAATCGTATGGCCACCCGAAGTCCTCAGTATCCGGCTCTTGAAGAGAGCAATCGAAAGAGTCCGGCACCGTCTGGTGTGCGGTCGGACATACTGAGGGATCTGTTAGAGCAAGCGGCTATCTCAGAAGAGCACACATGTTGATGGGTACGGTGATTGAAAGGATCTCGTCGCCGAAAGCGGGTTGCATGAAGCCTTTACGAGTCTACTGACGGGTTTTGAGGTACGCGAAATGATGTAGATTTTTGACAGTGCCGCACATTTTTAGATGCGCCCTGTGGAGATAGTAGCCCCTGAGACTCTGGGTGCTGTCGAAGACGACGGCGCACAGAGGATCATAGTCCCAGGAATAACCCTGTCGCCTTAATATGCAGGTGGCGAAGTGTCCGTGTGGCGGTAGCCGGTGATGAGTTTGCCGAGTTAAAGCGGCGGCAACAGCGTGGCAGATACCGACATCGTACTTGTCAACAAGCGGCTTGACGAGGCACAGGGTATGTGATTCCTTCGGTAACACATGGTAAGAGGAGCATGATGCCAGTATCTATAACATGTGTGTGAATGCAGATGGAGCTGCGGCCGTGGAGAAACTTCGGGCGGAACTTGCCCGAGCCAAAGAACAAGACAGGAAAAGCGATGCGGCTGCCCTAAAGGCGACCGAGGAGCTGAAAGCCGAACAGGCTGCTCACTGCCAAAGCAGGGGAGAAATAGCCAGGATGGCTGTGGAATTGAAGAATGCCGCTGACCGTTACAAGCTTCTTGAAAAGGAAGGTCAAGCGAAGAGGACAAACCTGGAGAAGGCCACGATGGCGGCCAAAGACACCCGCTCTGCGATGAGAGCTATGAAGGAGGAGCTGCGTCAAGCCGGAGATATCACGGCTGGGAAGCCCTTCATGCTGCGGATGAAGTTCGGAGATCCTAAGTATGCTCCTTTGGACCGGCTGTGGAGTTCTGCGGACGCATATCTGGATTTAGCGGCGAGTGCTGCCGATGCGGCCGAATACTTCCGAGATCAAAAAGATCGCGAAGTGGAAAAGCTGTTCTGGTCACAATTTAACGTTCCAGAGCGTCCGCTTACATTGACTGATCGATTGGCCGAATGGGCCGAGCTGAATAGATTGTCCGGACTCGCCATGAGGTCTGTTGTGGATCATCTGTGGCCGGGAAGGCCAAAGCCGAACAGTTATTTTAGTTTGGTGCAGCAGTTCCTTGGTGCAGTGCCGCATATCAACGCGATGAAGAGGTCGGCGTGCGTAGAGGGTGCGCGGATGGCCCTTGCCCGTGTGAAGACATACTGGGCGGAGATGGAGGCCACCGCCATTGCAGCCCAAGATTCGGACGAGAGCCGAGTACCTGCCGAGCACTACTTTTGAGAAGTTCTTGAGGGCGCTCGTTCAATAGAAGCGCAGTGCTCGAAGAATATTATGTTTTAAGGACATGTATTCCCATTGAAAAACAATGTTTTGCTGAATTGTAAAGGCTATTTTATACTTGTGCCTGAAAGAATTATAATACCTCCTGTGCGGCCGTCTATGTGTGTGTGTGTGTGTGTGTGTCTATATATATATATATATATATATTATATATATATATATATATATATATATATATATATATAACCTAAAAGATGGCGGTCGGCGGCTTCAGCCCCCCCGCAGATAATGCGGGGGGGCTCGCAGAAGACGCATGTTCACACTTGATCCAACGTCTTGGTCCATTAAGGAGGTGATAGCGCAGCAAACCAGGCAATTGGACTATAATGCTTTAACACTTTCACTTAGCCAGAGGAGTTTGATAGTGGGGCTACTATATAGCCCCTGGTGGCTCCATGCTTATCCGAATTCGGGGCACGTACATGCCTGGCCGGGAAACGACCCTTCGTTAAGGCGAAGGAATCCCGAAGATTCCGCTAGGTCATCGAGTGGTTGACCAGTCTCACGCTATATCATGACAGTCAGTTTTCGGCTTTCTCTACTGAGGTGCTCGTCTGGATGAACCAGGGCACAATCACAGTAGTTCTCCTGGTGCCGCCTTAGCCGATAGAGCGGAACATAAGGCAGCAAAACACAGGAGCCGGGCAAACCCAACATTTGACCAAAGACATGATTCGGAGCTGATGCATATAAGGCCAAACTCGCGACGCCGAACACTCCCTAAGGTATTCGGTCTTTATGATGTAAACCGGGCTGAACAGTGCCCTTTGTAATAAGCCCCTGGTGTCCAGGTACGTGCAATATTCTGACGTGGCCACATGCCAATACGTCAGCATCCTTCTCAGTTGTACTGAGAATCCGGGGGATGTGTATCAACAAGAGACAGTAAAAAAGGTTTACGCAGGGTCTTAATCTAAAAAGAATCCTTGGAACGGGTCCCTGCTGCACGTCTGCGCCTGTGTCTCCGTTGTGCCGTATCCTGGACGGGTGTAGCACGACGGTCATCTGTAAAAGAGAGGAACTTAGCTGAAAATTTGTCGTGTAAAAGGAAGGTTATACTAAATAAACCATATACAGTTCAAGATGAGTAAAGTTGAGCCTAATTGTCACTTGTTTACACGCATTGAGCCCCTTGTATTGTTATAGGGGTATAGCCATCAAACCTGTATCAATTATATATAGCTACACTAGACTCGTCTAGCCGTGTCCGTGGTCTTAACGACCTGTCAGATGGTCTAGTTGGTGAGGCCGTCTAGCGTCTGCCAAGGCGGCCGCACGGTCTTCCGCGCGCAAGGAGCGCTCAATATTTCCATTTACTGTAATGATGCCACGTGGGCCGGACATTTTAAGCATAAGAGAAGCGTAATGCGGTATTGCGTTGAAGCGAGCGAAAGCTTCGCGTCCGAGTAGTGCTTGATATCCACTTTGGAACAGAGCGATGTGGAAGGTTAACTTTTCGCTTAGGAAGTTATCGGGAAAGCCGAATATAACCTCTAGTAGCAGGGAGCCCGTGCAATGGGCTTCTGGGCCTGGCGTTGCTTCTTTAAAGGTAGTATTGCTATGGCTAATTTTTGTTGGGTCTATCCCCATTTTGCGGACTGTGTCCTGATATATCAGGTTTAAACTACTGCCGCCGTCCATCAGGACTCGTGTAAAGTGGTATCCGTCAATTATTGGGTCTAACACCAAGGCAACCCATCACGCATGCGGATCTTGGCGAGTAATCCCGATGGTCGAAGGTGATCGGCTGGGATGACCAGTGGCAGAACTCCGAGGTAACGGGCCCTGGGGCATGTGTCTCTAGGAGCGCCGCTTTGTTTCTCCCCTTCGTCACGTGTAACACGTTTACTGTTTTGACTTCTGGTGGGAATTTCTTCTGTTCCCCAGTGCTTTGTTTGCGAGGCTCGTCCTCGTCTTCACTTGGTGTATCCAGCCCCTTGTGTTCGGCGTTGAGTTTGCCGGACTGCTTGAAGACCCAACATTCTCTATGGGTGTGATTTGCAGGTTTATCGGGGGTGCTGTGGATCTGACATAGTTTGTCCAGAATCTTATTTAGGCTGGATAGTTCGTCTCTGTTGCCTTTGGGGGGCGGCTTTTGCTAACTTGGCTGAGAGCTTCTGAATCCGGCGTTTACCGCCGTGCTCTTCGGGTTGTCTTCTTTATTCTGGCGCTTGTTTTTGCTGCGTCGTGGCTTCCCGTTTCCGTCCCTGACTTCGAATGTACTTGGGTCGCTGGTGCTGCATTGGGCTAACCAGCTGTCCTCGCCAGCATAAAAAGCGGGTCATGAGGCCTTTAATGCAGCAATTGTTCTCGGCTTTTCTTGGCGAGGTGTATGCAGCGACCATTCGTCTCGAACGCTGTGTTTGAAAGCTGCTAAGGCTTCGGCGTTCGTACAGTCGACTATTTGGTTCTTTTTAGTGAGGAACCTGTTCCAAAGCTTTCAGGCTGACTCTCCGGGCTGTTGAGTTATATGACTTAAATCGTCTGCATCCGGTGGTCGGACATAGGTCCCTCGAAAATTTGCCCGAAAAGCGTCCTCGAGCTCTTCCCAACTTCCAATGGTGTTTTCGGGGAGGTTTTTAAGCCAGTGCCGGGCTGGCCCTTTGAGCTTGAGGGGTAAGTACTTGATGGCATGGAGATCGTCTCCTCGAGCCATGTGGATATGGAGGATGTAGTCCTCAACCTGCACCCAGTGGTCGTTCCGTCGTACGCCTCTATGTTTACGGGTTTGAATCCCTCTGGAAATTCATGGTCCAGCACCTCATCGGTGAAACATAGGGGGTGTGCGGCACCCCTGTATTTGGGTGTACCGTGGTGTTCGGATGTTTGTTGTGTTGCATTGCGTGCTGGAGCGCGCTTTCTTGGCCCGTAGATGGATCTGGTTGGGCCGTCCTTTTGATGCGAGTCCTCACGTGGATCGCATACTGGCTTGTGTGCGGTGTCGTTTGCCGCTCTATGTTGGCCACGAGGTCGTCTATCCGACCGGATGGCTGTTTTGTTTTTTGATTGCGGGGGCTCTAAGGCCTCATCATCGAATTCAGGTAGTAGTTTTCGCTTAGGGTAGCTCTTTGTGTGGCGACTGCCGCCATAATTTTCTGTGGTGTTGAGTACTTTACTCCATCTAATTCTGAGTGTATCTTGTGCAGCCTTGAGCTTTTGCTTCTGCTTTTTCAGACTTCGTGCAGTGGCGACAAGCCTTTGATGGAGATTCTTCTGCTGCAGGAGCTTGTCCGGTGTGATATCATCCGGACTGTTATCTTCACCAGAGACGGGTTGTTCGGTTTGATACTCCGTGTTGCCTTGGTTGGACGGTGGTTCAATGCCGTGTTCGTCGTCCGCTGGCTCACCCTGCTCTATCGCTGGGTCTGTATGATCGCTGTTTCTGCCGAGGCGGGATCTGGAGCGGCGCTTACGCTGCCGCCTTGACTGCTTCTCGAGGGAACGATCTTTCGCTGCGTCCTTCCATGCCCCGTCGTCGTTTTCTTTGGGTGTGTCCACCATGTATACATCATATTGTGAAGTGGGCGTCCAGTGCCTTGTGGGCAGTGGCTCCTGTTCGTCTCCTACATCGTCGTCCATACCGTCGATGTCTTCGGAGTCAAAGTCGAGCATGTCGGTCAATTCGTCGACAGTGGCTACTAAGTGGGTGGTGGGTGGGCGGCGATTTTCTTCGTCATCCGCATCCCAATCCTGCCGAACATAGTTCGGCCCGGGCTCTCCTGACAAGGAGAGAGACCTTAATGAGTTCAGTATGTTGCCGAAGGGCGAGTGCTGAAAGATATCCGCAGAGGTGAACTCCATGATCGGCGCCCAGTTGGATTCGATAAGCACGGGCGCAGGGGGTTCGGAGTCCGTGGCCGGGGAAGAATCCGGCAGTTTGGCGTCACGGCTCTCGGGAAGGGTAAGGTCGATACTCGGCTCGATCACCGCTGAGAGTGCGGCCTCCGTGGCAGGGTCTATCCACCCGTCCAAGGATGGCACAATTGGCTCCGAATTGAGTGTCGGAGCGGTCGCCGGTGCGATCTCCCGAACACTGTCCGATAGTAGAGCTAAATCATGCTCACCGTGACCGTGCGGCGCACTCGGCAAGGGCTCGAATCCATCAGAGATCAAGTCTCCGCGGATGTCGGTCGTGTAGTTTAAGCTTTCAAACCTGACCTGGTGGCCAGGGGCGTAACTCTCGATCTACTCCAGATGGCCAAGCGAGTTGGCCCGCAGTGCGAAGCCGCCGAATACAAAGACCTGTACGGGGAGAAGAGTCTCACCCTGGACCGCACCGCCATCGATGATCGAAGGAGCCATCAAGCCTGACGATGACAACACAGAGGAACTCTCAATGAAAGCACCAATGTCAGTGTCAAAACCGGCGAATCTTGGGTAGGGGGTCCCGAACTATGCGTCTAGGCAGATGGTAACAGGAGACAGGGGACATGATGTTTTTACCCAGGTTCGGGCCCTCTCAATGGAGGTAAAACCCTACTCCTTCTTGATTGATCTTGATGATATGAGTATTACAAGAGTTGATCTACCACGAGATCGAAGAGGCTAAACCCTAGAAGCTAGCCTATGGTATGATTGTTCTTGGTCCTACGGACTAAACCCTCCGGTTTATATAGACACCGGAGGGGGCTAGGGTTACTGTAGTCGGTTACAAGGAAGGAGATCTACATATCCGTATTGCCAAGCTTGCCTTCCACGCCAAGGAGAGTCCCATCCGGACACGGGACGAAGTCTTCAATCTTGTATCTTCATAGTCCAACAGTCCGGCCAAAAAATATAGTCCGGCTATCCGGATACCCCCTAATCCAGGACTCCCTCATTAACCATCAACACTTGATGCTCCTTCTTGATTTCTACCTCCGTGGCCTTAAGCATTGCAAAGAGCTCAGGAATCATTTTATTCATCCCTTGCATATTATAGTTCATCACGAAGCCTTTGTAGCTTGGTGGCAGTGATTGAAGAACTCTATCAATAACACTATCAACTGTAAGTTCAACTCCTAGTTGAGTCAAGTGGCTATGATACCTAGACATTTTGAGTATGTGTTTGATAACCCACAAGTATAGGGGATCGCAACAGCTTTCGAGGGTAGAGTATTCAAACCAAATTTATAGATTTGACAAAAGGGGAGCCTAAGAATATTTGAATGTATTAGCAGCTGAGTTGTCAATTCAATCACACCTGGAGATTAATTATCTGCAGCAAAGTGATCAGTAGCAAGGTAATAGGATAGTTTTGATAGTAGTGACAGCAGCAACAGTAACGGGAACAGTGATAACAGTAGTTTGGTATGAAGTGCAACAGTAGCAGCAGCAGTAGTAACTTAGCAAGAACAATATAGGATAAATTCGTAGGCATTGGATCGGTGACTTGTTGGATGATATTCATCATGTGACAGTTATAACCTTGGGCAATACGACACTAGCTCCAGTTCATCAATATAATGTAGGCATGTATTCTGTAAATAGTCATACGTGCTTTATTAAAAGAACTTGCATGACATCTTTTGTCTTACCCTCCCGTGACAGCGGGGTCCATATTAGAAACTAAGGGATATTAAGGCCTCCTTTTAATAGAGAACCGGAACAAAGCATTAACACATAGTGAATACATGAACTCCTCAAACTACGGTCATCACCGGAGTGGGCCCGGTTGTTGTCACTCCGGGGTTGCCGGATCATAACACGTAGTAGGTGACTATAACTTGCAAGATCGGATCTAAAACATGGATATAATGATGAATTCATAAACGGTTCAGATCTGAGTTCATGGCACCCGGGCCCAAAGTGACAAGCATTAAGCATAGCAAAGTCATAGCAACATCAATCTAAGAACATAGTGGATACTAGGGATCAAGCCCTAACAAAACTAACTCGATTACATGATGAATCTCATCCAACTCCTCGCCGACCAGCGAGCCTACGAAGGAATTATTCACTCCCGGTGGGGAGCATCATGGAATTGGCGATGGAGATGGGTTGGTGATGACGAAGAACGAAGACCCCCCTCTCTGGAGCCCCAAATGGACTCCAGATCTGCCCTCCCGAGGAAGAACAGGGCTCGGCGGCGGCTCTGTCTTGTGGAACGTGATAATTCTTTCTCCCTCATTTTTTCTAGAAATATGTGATTTTATAGTATCAGGGGGTCATCGGTAGGCGACCAGGTGGGTACAACCCACAGCACGCTTAGGAGAGAGAAGCGCGCATACAGTTGGTTGTGCCCAACGGGGGCCCTGAAAGGATCGAGAAGAGGTGTCTAGGGGGGTGATTAGACACTAAGTACCAAAAGTTGCAGTTTTTAATTTCTTTAAGTTGAAGTGGAGTTTTGGCACAAGTTTAACAAACACAATACATATCAATCAAGCATGCAAAGAGTATATGAGCAGCAGAAAGTAAAGCATGCACCTTGCAAGAATGGAAAGGGAAGGGTTTGGAGGATTCAAACGCAATAGGAGACACAAATGTTTTTGTCGTGGTTCCGATAGGTGGTGCTATCGTACATCCAAGTTGATGGATACTTCAACCCACGAAGGGTAACGGTTGCGCGAGTCCACGGAGGGCTCCACCCACGAAGGGTCCACAAAGAAGCAACCTTGTCTATCCCACCATGGCCGTCGCCCACGAAGGACTTGCCTCACTAGCGGTAGATCTTCACAAAGTAGGCGATCTCCTTACCCTTACAAACTCCTTGGTTCAACTCCACAATCTTGTAGGAGGCTCCCAAGTGACACCTAGCCAATCTAGGAGACACCACTCTCCAAGAAGTAACAAATGGTGTGTTGATGATGAACTCCTTGCTCTTGTGCTTCAAATGATAGTCTCCCCAACACTCAACTCTCTCTCACAGGATATGGATTTGGTGGAAAGAAGATTTGAGTGGAAAGCAACTTGGGGAAGGCTAGAGATCAAGATTCATATGGTAGGAATGTAATATCTTGGCCTCAACACTAGTGTAGGTGGTTCTCTCTCAGAAAAGTCAAGTTGGAAGTGTAGGTTCATTCTGATGGCTCTCTCCACGAATGAAGAGGAGGTGGAGGGGTATATATAGCCTCCACACAAAATCTAACCATTACACACAACTTGCCAATCTCGATGGGACCGAATTGATAAACTCGGTTGGACCGATTCAGCAAATCTAGTGACTGTTAGGATTTTCGGTGGGACCGACATGCAACTCGGTAGGACCGATATGATTAGGGTTAGGGCATAACGTAATCTCGGTGAGAACGATTACACAAACTCGGTAAGACCGATTTTGGTAACAAGATAACCAGAGAGTTGGTCAGGTAAACTCGGTGGGACCGATTCGCTCATTTCGGTGAGACCGAAATGTTACGAAAAGGAAACAGAGAGTTTACATTGCAATCTCGGTAGGACCGATTCACATAGGCTTCGGTGAGACCGATTTTGGTAATAGATCCATACTGAGAGATTGCAATCCCATCTCGGTGAGACCGAGATCCCTATCGGTGAGACCGATTTGCCTAGGGTTTGTGGCGATTGGCTATGACATCTGAACTCGGTGGCGCCGGATAGAAAGAATCGGTGGGGCCGAGTTTCACTTTTGGTTTAGGTCATATGTGGATGTGAGAAAGTAGTTGAGGGATTTGGAGCATATTACTAAGCACTTTGAGCAAGAGCCTCATTAAGCAACACCTCATCCCTCCTTGATAGTATTGGCTTTTCCTATAGACTCAATGTGATGTTGGATCACTAAAATAGAAAATGTAGAGTCTTTAGCTTGGAGCTTGAGCCAATCCTTTGTCCTTAGCATCTTGAAGGGGTTCCACATCCTCTAGTCCATGCCACTTCATTGTTGAACTTATCTAAAACATACTAGGTAAAAGTGTTAGTCCAACAAGAGATATGTTGACATTAATTACCAAAACCACCTAGGGAGCACTTGTGCTTTCAGCCCCTCTCTGGTGGGTCTTGGCTCCAGAAATTCTTATTATTGATATAAAAAATCCTCGCCAAGTTTTGTTCCATTCCGAGAAGTTTTATTTCTGCACAAAAACAACACCATGGTTGTTATGCTGAAAACAACGTCAGTTCGGGGTTAGTTTCATTCAAATCATGCAAATTAGAGTTCAAAACAAGAGGAAAAGCGTGAGAAAAAGTAGATATGTTGGAGACGTATCAGTGTTCACCGACAGAATTGTTCTCCTCCATCTTGCAGCCATAGAACTTTTTGGAGACTTCATATCTCTCAACCAGGGCATTTGCTTGAAATATTAACCTCAACTCTTGGAACATCTTATATGCTCCATGATATTCAAAATGTCTTTGAAGTCCCGGTTCTAAGCCATAAAGCATGGCACATTGAACTACAGAGTAATCATCAGATCAAGCTTACCAGACGTTCATAACATCACCTTCAGCTCCTGTAGTAGGCCTTTCACCTAGCGGTGCATCAAGGACATAATTCTTCCGTGCAGTAATGAGGATAATCCTCAAGTTACAGACCCAGTCCGTGTAGTTGCTACCATCATCTTTCAACTTAGCTTTATCTAGGAACACATTAAAATTCAAGGGAACGGTAGCTCGGGCCATTGATCTACAACATAGATATGCAAAACTATAAGACTAAGTTCATGAAAAATTAAGTTCAGTTAATCAAAGTACTAATGAACTCCCACTTAAATAAACATCCCTCAAGTCATCTAAGTGATACATGATCCAAATCAACTAACCCATGTCCGATCGTCACGTGAGATGGGGTAGTCATCAATGGTGAACATCTCTATGTTGATCATATCTACTATATGACTCACGTTTGACCTTTCGGTCTTCAGTGTTCCAAGACCATGTGTGTACATGCTAGGCTCGTCAAGTTTAACCCAAGTATTCTTCATGTGCAAAATTGTCTTACACCCATTGTATGTGAACATAGATTCTATCACACCCAATCATCACGTGGTGCTTCGAAACGATGAACTTTGGCAATGGTGCATACTCTGGGAGAACACTTCTATCTTGAAATTTAGTGAAGGAATCATTGTCGGTGTCAAAATCGGCGGATCTCGGGTAGGGCGTCCCGAACTGTTCGTCTAAGGCCGATGGTTGCAGGAGACGGGGGACACGATGTTTAGCCAGGTTCGGGCCCTCTCTATGGAGGTAATACCCTACTTCCTGCTTGTTTGATCTTGATGAATATGAGTATTACAAGAGTTGATCTACCACGAGATCGTAATGGCTAAACCCTAGAAGCCTAGCCTGTTATGTCTATGGTAATGAGTATATCCTTTCTGGACTACACCCTCCGGTTTATATAGACACCAGGGGATCTAGGGTTACATAGAGTCGGTTACATAGGAAGGAATCTTCATAGTTGATTGCCAAGCTTGCCTCCCACGCCAAGGAGAGTCCTATCCGGACATGGGTACAGTCTTCGGCCTTCATGTCTTCACAGCCCATCAGTCCGGCCCATGGGTAACGGGCTGGACGTCCGAGGACCCCTTAGTCAAGGACTCCCTCAGTAGCCCCTGAACCTGGCTTCAATGACGAGGAGTCTGAAGCGCAGATTGTCTTTGGCATTGCAAGGCGGGTTCCTTTCTATCCGTACTCCAAGATAGTCTTCGGATGCGATGATAGTATCCGGACCTGTATACACAACTACAGAGGACATAATATTTCATGAGTCCAATCCACTGACAACTTTTTGGTAATATGACACCATGCCTGCTCGGCCATTGTTCTCGAACTGTTAGCTAGCCCGTCGCCCCATGTCTCGAGACACGGTTTCATTGGCATGTCTTATCCAAGCGGAGATCGTGTCTCCCCCTTTTTTAAGGGATTCTTATCAACCCGGACGTGGGTAACCCAACCGTCGCTTGGGTACAACTCCTTGGGAATAGGCAAGCTTTGAGGCCCATGAGGAGACGCTTGATATTCGTGGCCTTTATATAGGGGTACAGACCCATCTTTTTGTTTCACGCTTGCTTCTTCCTCAACCCTTGCAACCCCGAGTTCCAACACCCGGGTTTCAGTCGCCACAAGTTCCAATCATGTCCGGATCCAGCCGTCAAGGCCAGTGGGTGGCTTCTTCCATCATGGAGGGAGATATTGCGAAGCTTCGGGCGACGAGGTATCTGACGGCAGAAATCCTTCATCGGCTTCCTGCCAAGGGGCAGGACATTCCCACCCCCAGATCCGGCGAGAGGGTCATGTTCATGTCCCACTTCCTCCGCGGGTTAGGGTTTGCACTTAATCCCTTCATCTGAGGGCTCATGTTCTATTATGGGCTAGATTTTCACGATCTGGCCCCGGACTCTATTCTTCTTATCTCGGTGTTTATCGTCACATGCGAAGCCTTCCTCCGAACTCCTCCGCACTTTGGCCTGTGGCTCAAGACCTTCAATGTGAAGCCGCAAGTGATAGAGGGGGAGCAGGCAGAGTGCGGTGGTGCCATAGTGAGCAAGCTTGCTAGTGTTGTTTGGCTGAAAGGATCCTTTGCCAAATACTTATGGCAGCAGGGGTGGTTCTATATCACCGAGCCTCGTGGCTCCAAGTGGGCAGCTGCGCCCGTATTTCGATCCAGCCCCCCCAATTCAGCTTGCATCGTGGATTAATAAGGGGTTGGACTGGGGATCAACGGATGAGGTGCGGACTTTGCAAAGTCGCATTCGAAGCCTCATTGAGAGGGACATTAATATCGTCAACGTTGTTCAAGTAATGCTAGTCCATCGGACCCTGCCGTGCCAGCGTGTCGGTGTACAAACCTAGGGGCACATTTTTGTACCCCTTTACCTGTGCACGGGCAGTCGGAGCCGCGCCCACGGCCACCCCAAGTAGAGCAGAGGAGGTGAGCCAAGGAAAGACCGAAGCCCAAGACGAAGCAAAGCAACGATGAGGACCAAGGCCACAAAGATCAGATGGACGAAGCAGGTTTCCCCGGCAGGGACCCTTGCCGGGGGGTAGCCTCAGCGGCCCCGGCAAGAACCTTGCCGGGGCAGCTCGCCCACGCCAGCCGAGCGATCCACCCTCGAGCCCACCAACACTCAACACATGCGTTGGGACAGGGCTCGGGAGGCACCTCTGTGGTGGCATGCAGATCATTGTGAAGACAAAGAATAGTCAAGATCAAATGAGGATAGGAAGGCAGCCATCCTCACCGAAGGAATCCACAAGACCCCCGGCAAGATCCTTGCCAGGGACGCCTGCACACCGCGGCAACACCCTTGCTGGGCCACCCGGCAAGGCCCTCGCCAAGCGCACCAGCGGGGCCACCGCCAGGCCCGCACCAGCCAAGTCTCCGCCGCCGTTCGCATGCAGCTGCCGACCCAACCAGCTGGGCAGGCACCTGCGTGGCAACATGCAGCCCTTCGTGGAGGCTCCACCACCGCGCCACCTCGGCCTGCACGCCTACATGGCACCGCATGCATCGCTGGCGAGCGGCGTGTCGGCTGGAGGAGCGGCGATGGGCCAGGGACGGGCCTCGCCCCGTCCCGATAAAGTGAGAGGACACCTAAGCGATGCATTAAATGCACCTTGTCCTGTAATATGAGGGATAACCTCGTGCCACTGTAGACCTTTCCACCTCCTGTGTGCCACTGTGGCAGCTCCTTTTTCCTATAAAAGGAGGCCCAAGGCGACCAGGAGAAGGATCCGGCTTTTTGGAGCTCGTTACACTCCGTAGCTAGTTCAAGAACACAGAATACAACCACCAAAGCAAGAGTAGGGTTTTATGCATCCTCGCGGCCCGAACCTAGATAAACGAACCGCGTGCTCTTTGTTAGACCCGCTCTTCTCTCAACCCCGCGCCCCGCAACCGCAGGAGGGATTCTTGTGATCCCATAGGTGTCGTTTCCCACTGACATCTTTGGCGCGCCAGGTAGGTGGCGCAATTGTGAGAGTCGGTTTTAGCAGTTAAGTGAGCGTTTTTTCATTGCGATGGCTCTAAGAGAAGCAGGAGAGGGGGTAGAAAGATCGACGCCGGCATGACTACAAGCAAAAGCTAAGTCACACCGAACCCTGACTACTTTCTTCCCTTTTTATATGAGGTTATCGTCCTCGGAGATCTGGCCTATGTGTGGGAAACCTGCACGCAAAGGGCCCCCGCACGCGATTGGCAACGCCTTTGTTCTGTTTCGAGTCCGCTCAACAGCTCAAAGCCTGCCGCGTCGAGAGTGGTGGCGTAGCCTTCCGCACCTGGCAACACTCCTGACTCTGACTCGAGTCAAACTCAACAGTTCGGGTGGCCGCGCTCAGGGCGGCAAGGTCGTTTGCCCGGCAGCACACACTCCCGGCAGGCCAATGGGGATCCGTCCCCACGACGCCGCCCTGGGTTTGCGCACCGACAAGCCTACCCGATTACGTAGGGTGGACATACAAGGAAAAATCAAACAGGAAAATAACATGCATGATACTAAAAAGTGCTGCAGAGTTATGTTATATTAAATTGTTGTTGCGGTTCTAACTAGAGATAGCAATTGTGTTGGTTGTGAACCCGCAGCGGCGATAAGAAAATGGGGCGCCTAATCCCGACGCTGGCCCTCCACCCTCAGAATTCCGCCGACTCAGCTGATGATGGGCTCAATGCGCTCCTTGAGCGGCGCAAGGTCGGTCCCCTCCGACAAGCTCTCCAGCACAGTGTCGAAGTCGAGGTCGGGGTACCAGTGCGCGACCTTGGTGAGAACCTTGGTCATGGCGCCCTAACAAAGCATCCGTGACTCATCGGCCAGTGAGGCCGCCCGGCTGGCGTGGAGCCGCTCCAGAGCACCGACGACCTTCTCAAAGAACATGGTCAGGCTGCAATTGGCGCTCACGCTCCGCTCCGGGACATACCTCACATCCGGCATTCCCATGATGGCGAGCTGCGCGACGGCCTGGTTGGCGACGGTGGCGAGGCGATCGAGCCAACGGTTCTCGCCCTCCACGTGCTCCGCAAAGTTGAGGCCCTCGTTCTTCCGCAACAGCTTCTTGCCCTCCAGCTCCTTGGCCAGGGTTTCCTCTCGGGTTGTAGCCTCCGACAGCACCTTCTCGAGACCCTCCAGCTTCAGCTTGAGGTCTTTGATGGAGTTGTTGGCCTCGAGAGCTCCCAGCCTTCTTGGCGACGACCGCGCCCTGCGCTTCTGTCAGGGCACTGTTGAGCGTGTCCTTTTCCCGGGACAGCTTCATGGCCTGCTCCTTCAGCCTGTCGCGCTTTGCCTCGAGCTCCTCCACCTTGCCGGCGTGAACCTGGGCCTGGGCATTGAGTGCCTCCTTGTGCCTCTGCTCCAGCTCACCGGTCCGCTGCAAGACAAGCTTCTCCACCTCTGCATTCTTGCCGCGAAGTGTGGCGGCGAGCTTCTCCTCGCATGCGGCAAGTTCCTCCTCCTGGGAGTTCAGCGTGACCTCGCGCTGGGTTCGAACGGCCTCGGAGGCCTCGGCCGAGTTCTTCGCCGCCTCCTGAGATTTCTCAACGTCGGCAAGCTTCATGGTAAGCTCCACGTCGTGCCTGGCCTGCTCATCCTGAGCCGCCTTGAGCTCCTTGTGGGCCTCGCGGAACCAGTCCCGTGCTTTGGCGACGCGCTCCTGGAGGTCCGCCTCCGCCTTCTCCACCACCGGCGTCCTGGACTTCACCTTGTCCAGGCGGGCGCGGTGGAGCGCCTAGAGCTTCCGGAAGCTGGCGCCCATGTCCTGGAGGAGCCGCTCCTCCCGCGAGCCGTCACCACCAACGATTGGCTCGTCGACGACTCCAAGCCCGGCAGCGGCAAGTACCTCATCGCGAACACCTCTCCCTCGACGGGTGCCCTGGTGCTCGACACGCCTGGGAGGTGAACAAACAAGTCGTCGCTCACCCTCAGGTACTTGCCGGAGCCAGAAGCAGCAGAGGAGGAAGGTTGGTCGCCAGCCTCCTCCTCCTCCTCGGCAGCGGCCCCGCTGACCTCCCCGGAAGGCCCCTTGCCGTTCTCCTCAGCGGCGGCCTTGCCGGCCTCCCCGGCGGGCCCCTTGGCGGCGGCCTCGACAGCGTCCTTGGTGGCCTCCCCAGCGGTGTCCTTGGCGGCCTCCCCAGCGGCGGCCTTGCCGGCCTCCCCGGCGGGCCCCTTGGTGGCATCCTTGGTCACCCCCTTGCCCTTGGTGGATTTTGGCGCCATGGTGGCTGAAGGAGGAGGGAGGAGCGAAGGGCGGCAGAAGCACAACGGCGGCAAGCGGAAACAAAGCTTGGAGAAGAGGAGGGAGACAGGCGGAGGTTTCCGAGATTGGAGTTGCGCGAAGGGTAAAAGGAACAGTGCGCCCACGGTTATCCCTTTTTATGGGGAAGCCGCGGGTCGCGCCGCCCATTTACTGCGATGTGACGCATGCGTGTGAAAACCGCCCCACGCATGCCGCCCACGTCACACACGCCCCTCCACGATGCGCCGCGCGCGCGGGTCGTGGGAAGCGCAGCACGCGAAAAATCTTACCGCGGTAAAAACCGCCCCGCCTGCCCGCGCACCGTTTTGTGCCTGACCCAACAACGTGTCGCACTCATGTGTGGCCCATGCCCGGGGGCTCCTGTTGGTGTACAAAACTAGGGGCACATTTTTGTACCCCTTTACCTGTGCACGAGCAGTCGGAGCCGCGCCCACGGCCACACCAAGCAGAGCGGAGGAGGTGAGCCAAGGTAAGACCGAAGCCCAAGACGAAGCAAAGCAACGGCGAGGAACAAGGCCACAAAGATCAGATGGACGAAGCAGGTTTCCCCGACAGGGACCCTTGCCGGGGGCAGCCTCAGCGGCCCCGGCAAGAACCTTGCCGGGGCAGCTCGCCCACGCCAGCCGAGCGAGCTACCCTCGAGCCCACCAACACTCAACACATGCGTTGGGACAGGGCCCGGGAGGCACCTCTGTGGTGGCATGCAGATCTTTGTGAAGACAAAGAATAGTCAAGATCAAATGAGGATAGGAAGGCAGCCATCCTCATCGAAGGAATCCACAAGACCCCCGGCAAGATCCTTGCCGGTGACGCCGCAGGCATAAGCGCACGGGGCCACCGCCAGGCCCGCTGACCAAGTCTCCGCCGTTCGCATGCAGCTGCCGACCCAACCAGCTGGGCAGGCACCTGCATGGCAACATGCAGGCCTTCGTTGAGGCTCCACCACCGCGCCACCTCAGCTGCCTGCCTGCCTACATGGCACCGCATGCATCACTGTCCAGGGCGCGTGTCGAAGCTTGGAGGAGCGGCGACGGACGGGACGGGCCTCGCCCCCATCCCTGATAAAGTGAGAGGACACCTAAGCGATGCATTAAATGCACCTTGTCACATGTCTGAGGGATAACCTCGTGCATCAGAGACCTTTCCACCTCCACATGTGCCATTGTGGCAGCCCTTTTTCCTATAAAAGGAGGCCCGAGGCGACCAGGAGAAGGATTCGGCTTTTTGGAGCTCGTTACACTCCGTAGCTAGTTCAAGAACACAGAATACAGCCACCAAAGCAGGAGTAGGGTTTTACGCATCCTCGCGGCCCGAACCTAGATAAACGAACCGCGTGCTCTCTGTTAGACCCGCTCTTCTCTCAACCCCGCGCCCCGCAACCACAGGAGGGATTCTTGTGATCCTATAGGTGTCATTTCCCACCGACACAGCGACGGCCTCTCTGCCTGTGGGAGTTCAACCCAGAAGGGCCGCGGACTCTTCAACACTTCTTCGGCACTACGCACGAAGGAATGTGGAGATTGTTTTTCGGGAAATGAAAGCAATGGCTGGACACCACCAAAGATATCGGCCTAGACAGTTACCATCCGGATACACTGGTAAGTACCCATTCGCCAAACACCTCATAATCAGATACCCAGTGTTAAGACACTGACCGAATCATCCTTTTTCAGGGCTGGATAAAGAAAGTGGAACGGATTAGGTGTCCGGCCCCCGTTCCCGAAGACTCAGCTAATCCTGTGTTAACAAGGATACTGGCCTCGGCACCACACCCGGCGCCGGCAAGGGAGGGTAAAGAGGAGAGTGAGAAGACTTGAGATGACCTTTGTTCCGGAGGTAAGTCGGATACTGAGTCCGGCGAAATCGACCTTTGCTTGCCTGAAGACAGAGGCGAAATAGGACCAAGTATCCCTTCTCCGAGCAGGAGGAAAAGTGCCGCCTCTTAAGGTTGGGAGGGGCGGTCTCCCAAGAGGGGCAAGATGCCACCGTCGAGCAGCTTGGGTTTGGAAAGCGATGCCGTTGAACAGCTCCAACAAGGGGACAAGCCCTTGGCCAAACCGTAAGTGAATCCAGAGTACTTTGATAGAGTCCCGCTTCTTTGCTGTTACCGAGGATATACGTAACGCGTTCGTGCATTTTTACAGGTCGGCACAGAGTTTTTCTGGGCAATCCTCTTCTTCCAAAGGTCTCCTCCCAGAGATGATGGAGAGCGAGACGCCTCCCCCAACCTCCTCGCCCAATAAGGTGGACGACTCTGAAGTGTCATCACGGAGGGTTCTTCTTGATCAACAAGCTACACAGGGGATAAAAGAGGCAGTACCCGAAGGTGGATCTCCGACCGTCCCGGATTCTGGGGCTGATAATAAAGGCCCCGGACTGTCGGCTCGCCCAAGCGGTGGTTACAGAGACGGATGAACAGATTCCTTCAAAGGATGGTTGTGCTCCTAGTGCAGCTTCCGGAGACTCGGAGGCTCCGGATATATTGCGGGACATGTTGCGAAAAGCATCTGTGTCGGAGGAACATCGTACCTTGATGGGTACAGTGGTTGAGAAGATTTTGTCCGCAAAGAGCGGATTGAATGAAGCCTTCATGAGCCTGCTAAAAGGCTTCGAGGTTTGTGATATAATGTGTTCAGCTATGTTTTATTTGCAAAGATGCGCCTGTGTATAGGTAGTAGCCCCTGAGACTCGGGTTGGCTTCCACTAGGAAGCAAACGGAGGATCGAAAAGGATCATTTGAGGACTAACCTGATGAACTTGAACACAAGCCGCTTCCCCCTTGGCCACTTCCCGGACTATGGAAATTGCCGAGCTGCAGCGGAAGCTTGATCTGGCAGGGGATGATGTTGCGTTAATCAATATGCGTCTTGACGAGTCGCAAGGTATGTATTCGGGGCAATCCCCATACGTTTTTGTGGTATAAGCATGATGCTGAAATTTAGATGCATGGCTGCAGATGGTGCTGCCCCTGTTGAAGTTTTTCGAGCGGAGCTGGCCCGGGCCAAGGAGCAGGCCCGATGTAGCATTGCTGCTCCCGAAAAGGCATCGGCCAAGTTAAAAGCCGAACAAGCTGCACAGCGCCAAGACGAGGAGAATATATCCACAATGGCGCTCGAACTGGAAAATGCTATTGACCGCTGTGAATTTCTGGAGAAGAGAATAAAGCCTTAGCGACTGAACTAGACAAGGCCTTACAAGAGGCGAGAGAAGCGCGGTCGGAATCCAGAACAACCCGTGAGGAGATCCGGCAAGCTAGGGAGATTACGGCTGTTAGGCCCTTTCTGCTTCAAACTAAGTTCGGTGATCCGAACTATGCTCAGCTTAACCAAGTGTGGAGTTCTCCGGACGAGTTCTTAGACTTGCCGAAGAGTTCTTCCGATGCGGCGCAGTATTACCAAGCGTGAGATGGGTATGCAATGGAGAAGCTTTTCTGGTCACAGTTTGGCGCATCAAAGCGCCCTCTGTTGCTGAATGAACAGATGTCCCAATGGGCCGAGCTTTATAGGATATCCAGCGCTGCCATGAAGAACATCATAATCCGGTTGTGGCCAAGCGAGCCTGTTCCGAATAGCTACTTCGGTTTCGTGCAAAGGCTTGTTGACGCGGTGCCGCGTATCGACGAGGTGAAGCGGTTGACATGCATTGAGGGTGCACGGATGGCTTTTGCCTGAGTCAAGACATTTTGGGGGAAGATGAAGGCCATCGATGTTGCGGCGAAGAGTCCACCCAAGGGCAAGGACCGTCCTGAACCGGAGCATTATTTTGAAAACGTCCTAGAGGCCGCCCGCTTGATAGAGGGTCGATTTCGAAAGACATAATGTTCCAGTGAGGTGTATGAGAATTGTAAAAGACAATTTTATAGTTAATCTATTTTAATGTTTTGCTCGAAAGCTTGTATTCCTCCTGTGCGGCCGTTTTAATATAATCTGAAAGTTTTGCAGTCGTCGGCTTCAGCCCCCTCGTAGGAAGTACGCGGGTATTCGTAAAAGCATTTAATCACTCTTTATCCAACGTCTTGGTCCATGAAGGAGGTGATAATGCGGCGAACCAGGCAATCAGACTATAGGGCGTTAACACTTTCACTTAGCCATAGGAGTTTTATGGCGGGGCTACGAAATAGCCCCTGGGATGTATGCGACGTATTATAATATGGTGCCTTACATATTTGATCTGAAAAAGATTCTTCATGTGACACGGAGAATCGCTAAAGATTCCAAGAAGTTGTCAAGTGGTTGACCAGCTCTCGCCGCATCATGACAGTCAGTTTTCGCCTTTCTCTACTGAGGTACTTGACCAGATGAACCGGAAGCACAATCGCAGTAGTTCTCCCTTTACTACCCTAGCCGATGGAGCGGAACGTGGGGTAGCAAGCATAGGAGCAGACAACCCAACTATTGACCCAAGATAATGATTCGAGCTGATGCATATAAGGCCAAACTTGCGGCCTTGAAGCACGCTATAGAGTTGTTCGAACTTTTGTTGGCAACTCATTTGTTCCCGTACCGAGCCCCTGGCGGGTTATGCCAAGGTATATCTGTGAAATAACCATGGGAGCCATATTCATTGGTGAAACAACACGGATGATTAATTCGGATACTGTTTTACTGGGACCTGAGTGATATGTCGATGATTACTTTATATAAATATAAAGACCACAACCCCGGCTATTTGACATGCTCTGGGTTGAAGGCGGAGGAAGAGGCATAGTACAGGCTCAAAATAAAGAGTGTGGTCTACAAAAAAGTTATTTTGGACCTCCTGTCGCACATCTGCGCCGCCTGTCCTCGGCGAGGGGAATCCTTGATGGAAGTAACCCCCTAGGTGAGTGCACGGATCCGAACTCTGATAGAGTCAGTTTTAGATGTTTGTCCTGTTCGTCACCTATTTTTAAGAGATAGTGAAGGAAGAAATAAAAAGAAATGGATAAATGCTTATAGGTAGACATTTAGCAGTAGAGTTGGTTAGATACCCCACGCTACTGCTATTTAGCAGTAGCGCCAAGGCTGACACCAGCTAAGCGCCGCGTTAGCGGTAGCGCTGTATTTCACGGCCAGCGCTACTGCTAATGGGCCACGCTCTCGGCCCCCTGTTGCAGCTTTAGCTATAGCACTGGGCCTCCTCCCCCACGCTGCCGCTAGGCCGACCTCTGCTTCCTCTCCCTTGCCGGCCCGCGCGTGCACCCCTCTCCCCTCGCTCACACTCACACGCTCACACCAGATCGAATCCCTCCCCCGATCCGGCTGCCGACCCCGCATCCTACTCCGGCCGCCCTCCCCCGATCCGGCCGCCGCCACCGCGTCCTACTCCGGCCGCCCTCCCCCGCACGGGCCCCTCTTCCTCCATCGGCCGCGCCCTTCCCAGGCCCCCTCCTCCTGCCCCCAGCGCCCGGCCATCCTCCCCGTCGCCCCCATGGCCGACCCTCCTCCACCGAGAGGTACTCCTCCCTCCTTCCTCCTCCTCCTCCCTCCCTAGTTATAGTTATTAGAGAGTAGTTAATTATTTTGAATCCTAGTTAAAAAATGTAGGTTCTTAGAATAATGTAGGTGTTTTAGTTGAATTTGTAGGTGTTTTAGTTAAATTTGTAGGTGTTTTAGTTAAAAATGTAGGTTTTTAGAATAATGTAGGTGTTCTTAGAATAATGTTGAATTTGTTTTAAGTGTATTAAAAAGAGTTTTAGGTGTTTTAGTTGTTTTAGGTGTAGTTAACAGAATTTTAGGTGTTTTAGTTGTTTTAGGTGTAGTTAACAGAATTCTATGTATTTTTTTAGTTAAAGAAATTGTTGTTATTTTTTTTAGTTAAAACAATTTTTCCTGTTATATGCAAATTTGCAGTGGACATGTCATATTTTGAACATGTCACATTTTGGACATGTCATATTTTTCCGAGTGGCCTATGTTATGCTAGAAATGTCAATTCGTTTACGTTCTGGCAAATTTCAGTATTTCGATATGTCCTGTTTTTAGCAAAGGTCATGCCAAATTTTGCTAAGTGTTTATTAATTTTGTTTTCATAATTAAGCATTTTGTTCTCGACGTCGACGATGCCTATCCGCATCCTCGCTGCCGACTTCGGGCGGAGGACTCCTGGTTGAGCCGAGGGGCCATGTCCGGGACTGAGCTCCACCGAGCTGGTACTGGGTTGTGCTACCTTCTGGTGAGCGCAGCTTAGTGAGGAGCCAACCCGTCGTCGACCCGGAGCTTCTTTGGTGGTGGTGACGTGGGCCTGCATCGGTCGAGAGGCTTGAGTCCCCCGCGCAGGTGGTACAACATCATATCACGGAGGAGAACGCACACGTCCAGCGCTACTTGGTTGCGTTAGAGAATGGCCGGTTCTCCAATACCTGGCATATTCTTTGGGGATCTCACCGGAGCTATTGATCCGGTGATGGTTCCTTCTCTTTGGGTGTCCACCGCGGCCCACTGAACCTAGAGGAGCTATTATTTGAGATGTATTAGTGATATTATATGATGATCTTTGCTACAAACTACTATATATATATTTGATGATGGATTATTAATTACCTATTAGTTATTTGCTTATTGAATTCAAAAGATGAGCGCGGTTTGTGCTACAAACTACTATATATGTATTCATGATGGATTATATGATGAACTTTGCTACAAACTACTACAAACTACAAATTTTAGGTGTTTTAGTTGTTATATGACGATCTTTGCTACAAACTACTATATATGTATTCGATGATGGATTATTAATTACCCATTAGGAAATGTCTGACGATGAAAGGGAATTCGCTATGTGCGAGTACTGCGAAAATGAGCGCGGTCTGTGCGACGGGCCTCACTTGGTAGAAGGTCGGCGCTTCAGCATCAAGCTCCAAGAGACCTTCGATGTTGAAACGGTACACAACGACGACAAGTGTTTTTTGTTATTTTTTGCACGATTTCTCTACTTCTTCAACGTGTAATTTCCGTCTTTTACAATTCGACTAGCTTATCCCATGCCATGCAAGAGGCTATGTCTTGGAGAAGATGGGTTTTCAAGATCATGAAAGAATGGAGACAAAGATAACTCAACTAAGGACCCATCATGGTTATGATTTTCTTTGTAAATCTATACAATTCTGTGAATTCATCCAATTTTGGTTGCCTGAATTGGGAAGCCCTTTGCAATGCGTATGATTTTCATGAGGGTATGCTTCTCACCTTTGATCTTGGTGATCCTGACATCGACGAAAATGATATGACCATTTGGGTCCTTGTTGACACGCTTCTTGTTCTACCGCTGTGTGAGTTTCTTAAACATATTTACTAAGTAATTTATATTGTTTATTTCAAAATATTTGACAGCTTATTTTCATTCTTAAAAAAATGTACGGAAAATGGTAGACAGAACCTACTACTACAATGATGAAGCACAATTAACTTACAAGGAGCAAGTCTTACCGCATTTTTTACTGATATTGAGAATTACAATAGCTATTATCAAACTCCTCCACATTATGGTCAATATGTGCCACTAGTGAACGTGTTGAACTACGGTAACATCAATGGAGATATCATGGTAAGATTTTCTACTATTACGACATCCGTGCATCTTTTTCATAAATTCTTCTAAAACTAAACTATATTGCTAACTACAAAGTTATTACTATGTTTTTGAACAGAAAATCCCGATGGATTGTGTGCCTCATCTGATGTTGGCGAGAGGTCGCGTTAATTTTATGAGCTTACGGCCACCACGGCCAGGTCAGCCGCAGTATCCACATCACTCCTGTCCATACCAGATTTCTAAAAGCGAGGAAGCCATGATAATACATGATTTCAACAAATGTTTGAACCATCGTAGAGAGCTACTTGGAAGCAACATTGTGCATAGGCTAAGACTTGGAGACAGGATGATCTCCGTTCTTTATTATGGAGAGTCATTTTTCCTTAATGCAGCGTCAATGCCTATCTTGTTTTATGATATTTTACCTAAGAGAGGGTAGAGTAGGTCCTATGAGAGGAGTAGGTCGTAGCTAGAATGTGTTATTATGTGCTACGATGTGTTAGAGTTGTTGATGATGATGAGGAGCTGTGTTTATGACTAGTGACCAACTTGTTATATGATGTCTCATTGACGAACATTGTTTGATGGTGATGACAAGTGGTAATTTATATGCTATTTAAACAGACTAGTTCATGATGAGTTGTTATTGTATAAAAGATATATCGGTTTAAACATGTACAGCGCCAAAATGCTAAAAAAGCATAAATGTTAGCAGTAGTGTGGGCCTGAAAACGCACTACTAGTACTTGAAGTTACCAGTAGCGCTGGCCTAAAAGCAGCTCTTGCTACAAAACAACTATAAGCGCCCGTAGCGAAGGCTGGTGCCCGCGCTACTGGTAGCTCAAAAACCAGCGCTATTGGTAAGCATTTTCCTAGTAGTGAAGCATCCCTTCTCCGAGCAGGAGGAAAAGGGCCGCTTCCGAAGGTTGGGAGGGGCGGTCTCCCAAGAGGGGTAAGATGCCACCGTCGAGCAGCTTGGGTTTGGAAAGCGACGCCATTGAACAGCTCCAACAAGGGGACAAGCCCTTGGCCAAACTGTAAGTGAATCCGGAGTACTTTGATAGAGTCCCGCTTCTTTGCCGTTACCGAGGATATACGTAACGCGTTCGTGCATTTTTACAGGTCGGCACAGAGTTTTTCTGGGCAATCCTCTTCTTCCAGAGGTCTCCTCCCAGAGATGATGGAGAGCGAGACGCCTCCCCCAACCTCCTCGCCCAATAAGGTGGACGACTCTGAAGTGTCATCACGGAGGGTTCTTCTTGATCAACAAGCTACACAGGGGATAAAAGAGGCAGTACCCGAAGGTGGATCTCCGACCGTCCCGGATTCTGGGGCTGATAATAAAGGCCCCGGACTGTCTGGCTCGCAGCCGACGGTGGTTCTGGAGACGGATGAACAGATTCCTTCAAAGGATGGTTGTGCTCCTAGTGCAGCTTCCGGAGACTCGGAGGCTCCGGATATATTGCAGGACATGTTGCGAAAAGCATCTGTGTCGGTGATGGGAACAGTGGTTGAGAAGATTTTGTCCGCAAAGAGCAGATTGAATGAAGCCTTCATGAGCCTGCTAAAAGGCTTCGAGGTTTGTGATATAATGTGTTCAGCTATGTTTTATTTGCAAAGATGCGCCTGTGTATAGGTAGTAGCCCCTGAGACTCGGGTTGGCTTCCACTAGGAAGCAAACGGAGGATCGAAAAGGATCATTTGAGGACTAACCTGATGAACATGAACACATGCCGCTTCCCCCTTGGCCACTTCCCGGACTATGGAAATTGCCGAGCTGCAGCGGAAGTTTGATGTGGCAGGGGATGATCTTGCGTTAATCAATATGCGTCTTGAAGAGTCGCAAGGTATGTATTCGGGGCAATCCCCATACATTTTTGTGGTATAAGCATGATGCTGAAATTTAGATGCATGGCTGCAGATGGTGCTGCCGCTGTTGAATTTCTTAGAGCGGAGCAGGCCCGGGCCAAGGAGCAGGCCCGGTGTAGCAATGCTGCTGCCGAAAAGGCATCGGCTGAGTTAAAAGCCGAACAAGCTGCATGGCGCCAAGACGAGAAGAAGATATCCACGATGGAGCTCGAACTGGAAAATGCTACTAGCCGCTTTGAATTTCTGGAGAAGGAGAATAAAGCCTTAACGGCTGAACTAGACAAGGCCTTACAAGAGGTGAGAGAAGCGCGGTCGGAATCCAGAGCAGCCCGTGAGGAGATCCGGCAAGCTAGGGACATTGCGGCTGGTAAGCCCTTTCTGCTGCAAACTAAGTTCGGTGATCCGAACTATGCTTAGCTTAACCAAGTGTGGAGTTCTCCGGACGAGTCCTTAGATTTGCCGAAGAGTTCTTCCGATGCAGCGCAGTATTACCAAGCACGAGATGGGTATGCAACGGAGAAGCTTTTCTGGTCACAGTTTGGCGCATCAAAGTGCCCTCTGTTGCTGAATGAACAGATGTCCCAATGGGCGGAGCTTTATAGGATATCCAGCGCTGCCATAAAGAACATCATAATCCAGTTGTGGCCAACCGAGCCTGTTCCGAAAAGCTACTTCGGTTTGGTGCAAAGGCTTGTTAACGCGGTGCCGCGTATCGACGCTGTGAAGCGGTCGACGTGCATTGAGGATGCATGGATGGCTTTTGCCCGAGTTAAGACATTCTGGGGGAAGATGAAGGCCATCGACGTTGCGGCGAAGAGTCCACCCAAGGGCAAGGACCGTCCTGAACTGGAGAATTATTTTGAATACGTCCTAGAGGCCGCCCGCTTGATAGAGGGTCAGTGCTCGAAAGACATAATGTTCCAGTGAGGTGTATGAGAATTGTAAAAGACAATTTTATAGTTAATCTATTTTAATGTTTTGCTCGAAAGCTTGTATTCCTCCTGTGCGGCCGTTTTAATATAATCTGAAAGTTTTCCAGTCGTTGGCTTCAGCCCCCTCGTAGGAAGTATGGGGGTGTTCGTAAAAAAATTTAATCACTCTTTATCCAACGTCTTGTTCCATGAAGGAGGTGATAATGCGGCGAACCAGGCAATCGGACTATAGGGCGTTAACACTTTCACTTAGCCATAAAAGTTTTATGGTGGGGCTACGAAATAGGCCCTGGTATGTATGCGACGTATTATAATATGGTGCCTTACATATTTGATATGAAAAAGATCCTTCGTGTGACACGGAGAATCGCTAAAGATTCCAAGAAGTCGTCAAGTGGTTGACCAGCTCTCGCCGCATCATGACAGTCAGTTTTCGGCTTTCTCTACTGAGGTACTTGACCAGATGAACCGGAAGCACAATCGCAGTAGTTCTCCCTTTACTACCCTAGCCGATGGAGCGGAACATAGGGTAGCAAGCATAGGAGCCGGGCAACCCAACTATTGACCCAAGTTAATGATTTAGAGCTGATGCATATAAGGCCAAACTTGCGATGTCGAAGTACGCTATAGAGCTGTTCGAACTTTTGTTGGCAACTCATTTGTTCCCGTACCGAGCCCCTGGCGGGTTATGCCAAGGTATATCTGTGAAATAACCATGGGAGCCATATTCATTGGCGAAACAACACGGATGATTAATTCGGATACTGTTTTACTGGGACCTTAGTGATATGCCGATGATTACTTTATATAAATATAAAGATCACAACCCCGACTATTTGACATGCTCTGGGTTGAAGGCGGAGGAAGAGGCATAGTACAGGCTCGAAATAAAGAGTGTGGTCTACAAAAAGTTATTTTGGACCTCCTGTCGCACATCTGCGCCGCCTGTCCTCGGCGAGGGGAATCATTGATGGAAGTAACCCCCTAGGTGAGTGCACGGGTCCGAACTCCGATTGAGTCAGTTTTAGATGTTTGTCCTATTCGTCACCTGTTTTTAATAGATAGTGAAGGAAGAAATAAAAAGAAAATGGATAAAAAAAATTACGGGGATGCTTGCAGGCATGTCCGTAGTGTGCTTCCACCAATGCCCATGGTATCTTGAGTGCGTAGTGATGTATGCGCGACACAAATTTTGCAGGTGTACGAGGTGGGCGGCGGAAGCCGGACTGCTATTTTCGCTCCGGGAGTAGTTGATCCTCGGGTGGAAATTGCTTCTGACCCCCGGTATTTCGTTGGTGAACCTCTCCGTCGTCCCTGTCGCCTGGCGGCCTCCTCCCCTTGTGTTCGGCGTTGAGCTTGCCGGCCTGCTTAAAGACCCAGCAGTTTCTGTTAGTATGATTAGCTGGTTTATCGGGGTGGCCGTGAATCTGGCAGGGTCGGTCCAATATCTTGTCTAGGTTGGATGGTTCGTCTCAGTTCGCCTTGAATGGCTTTTTTCGTTGACCGGGCTTGGGATTGCTGAATCCGGCGTTGACCGCTGTGTCGCATGATCTTTCATTATCATTGCGACTGTTGTATTTGCTTCGTCGTGCCTTGCCGTTGCCGTCTCGAATTTCGGAAGTGCCCGGGTCGCTGGCGCTGTTGCTTCTATGAGCGAGCTAGCTGTCTTCTCCCACGCAAAAGCGGGTCATCAGAGCGGTTAGGGCTGTCATGCATTTAGGTCCTTCTTGACCGAGGTGGCGTGCAAGCCATTCGTCTCAGACACTGTCAGAAAGCCGCAAGGGCTTCTGCGTCCGGACAGTCGACGATTTGGTTCTTTTTGACTAAGGACCGAGTCCAGAGCTTCCTGGCTGACTCTCCGGGCTGCTGGACAATGTGACTTAGGTCATCGGCATCTGGTGTCCGGACATATGTTCCTCGGAAGTTGTCGAGGAAGGCCTCTTCCAAGTCCTCCTAGCTGCCTATGGAATTTTCAGGCAGGCTGTTTAACCAGTGCCGAGCTGGCCCTTTTAGCTTTAGTGGGAGATATTTAATGGCGTGGAGGTCATCTCCACGGGCCATATGGATGTGCAGAATAAAATCCTCGATCCATACTGAGGGATCGGTTGTTCCGTCGTATGATTCAATATTGATGGGCTTGAATCCCTCGGGGAATTCATGGTCCATTACTTCATCTATGAAGCAGAGAGGATGTGCGGCACCTCTATGTTGGGCCACATTGCGACGTAACTCCAAAGGAGTCCATCTGCTATTTTTGGCTCGGGCGTGGCTGGGTTTGTCACGTCCGGATAGGTAGCCATCGTCGCGTGTCCGGGAGTGCCCTCGCGGTCCGTATATTGATTTTGCGTGTCCTGCTCTGCTGTCCAAGTCTGGTCGAAGGTCGTCTGGACAGCCGTGAGCTGCGTTATTGTTGCCTTTACAGCGAGGTGGGGCGGTCTGGTGTTCGGCTTGAGTTGCCTCTTTATCCGGACAGAGTTGTCGATGACCTGCCGCGTTGTGTGCTGATGGTATGGGCTCCAACGCCTCGTCATCAAACTGATGTAGCAATCTATGCTTCGGGTAGCTTTTGGCTAGGCCACCAAGGCTGTATTCTTCGGCAGCCAGGACTTTGGTCCATCTATCGTTGAGTAGGTCTTGGTCAGCTTGGAGCTGCTGCTGCTACTTTTTCAGCCTCCTTGTAGTAGCTATTAGCTTGCGCTTGAAGCGCTCCTGCTCGAGGGACTCTTCAGGTATGATGAAGTCTTCGTCGCCGATGCTCACCTCATCTTCGAAGAGCAGAAGGTAGTTGTCGTCCTATGAATTGTCACTGGGCAGGGCCTGTTCATCGGGGCTGGCTTGCCCGTTTTCCTGTTCCTCCTGTTCGGATTTTGCTCCAACAGGGTCTTCATTGTTTTTGGCGTCGTCCGGGGTACTACTTTCTCCGGTGCCAGCGTTGCTGCGATGTGACTTAGAGTGGCGTTTAGGGCGCCGGTACTTACACCGTGTCTCAGGAGGTTTATTCTCAACTGGGTCTTCTTTGTCATCATCGCTAGCTTTTTTTAGGTGTATCAACCATGTACACGTCGTACGAAGAGGTGGCCGTTCCATGTCCCGTGAATGGCGGGTCTTGGCCTTGCTCCTTATTGGCATCGTCGTCTATACCGTCGATGTCTTCGAAGCCATAATCAAGCATGTTGGTTAAGTCCTCGACAGTGGCTATGAAGTGGGTGGCGGGTGGGAAGCGATATTCTCCATTATTAGCCTCTAGCTCGAACTGGACATGGTTCGGCTGTGAGTCCCCCGCCAAGGCCAGGGTTTTTAATGAATTTAGACAGTCGCCCAAGGGCGCGTGCTGGAAGATATTTGCGGCGCTGAACTCGAAGATCGATAACCGACCCAGCTCTGCGCCTGCAGGCGTGCGTGGTTCGGAACTTATAGCCGAAGACAAGTCTGGAATTCCGTTGACGCAGACATCGCAAGGTGCTGAGTCCGTGCGCGGCTCCAACGTCGCAGATTCTGCGGTTTCGGATGGCGCAATCTGCACCAGATCTAAGGCCCAGTTCTTTTGAGTTGTGCTGTGGAAATAAGCTCATGTGGAAATAAGCTCAAGATAAGCTGCTGTGGAAATAAGCTCTAGATAATAAGCTAGCCAGTTCTTTTCAGTGCTAGTTTTTTCAGCTTCTATGTGATATGATCAGTGAAAAGTCTGTAATGCCCTTGGACTATACTGTTGTTCAGATCAAACGATATTGCGCTATATTTTTTAGCATTGTTTCCCATATGAACATAAATTTGACTGTAAAACACCACAACATGTTATAATCAAACATAAGGATGATCATTTTGTCGCATACGAATGCCATACATGCATCACTGTCTCATGTAGTACGAGTTCTTGAAATAAGTACTGAATAAAAAAGACCTTGGTGGCTCACGGCCAGGAGGAGGGCAGGGGGAAAGGGGGTCGCCGACCGCCAGAGATGGGGGCCGTTTGCCGGAGAGGGGCCCTGGGCGGACCTGGCCAGGCGCTGCTCCTGGACAAAGGGGACGGAGGGGATGCGGCCGAGGGAGGGGTCGCGCCCGTGGGAGTTGGGGGGTGGAAGATGCAGCCCTATCCACATGCCATCTCGCTGGCCTCGTCGAGGTCCAGAGGATTGGAGAACCAGCGGCGACGGCGGCGGCGGTGACTGGAGGAACCCTAGGCGGAGCGGAGAACAGAGCAGGGAGGAGTCGAGCGGGGAGGGATCGAGCGCCGCTGTTTTTTTTATGTTGGTGGTTCTGTGTGGGACTGGGGGTGGCAATATTGATGTAATACGATCAAACTAGAGGGGCACGTCCCTATACCCTTTCATTTTTAAGTCAGAAGCTGCGGGAAGCTGCGGGAAGCCACCCAACCCCAGCTTTTTCTCATTGTGAAGGAGGAGGAGGTAGAAATAAGCTCAACTGGCTTCTCTAAAATGAGTTATTTTCAGCTTATAGCTTTTTTTGACAATAATCTGAGATAAGCTGCAAAAGAACTGGCCCTAAGGCTGTAGCAATTATAGGAACCATCTCCTGGATATGGTCCGATGATAAATTTAAGTCGTGTTCATCGGAGCGAGGGGGAGCGATCGCCGTGGTCTCAAATCCATTAAATATCAAGTCTCCACGGATATCCGCAATGTAGTTCAAGCTTCCAAAACTGACCTGGTGGCCAGGGGCGTAGCTATCGATCTGCTCCAGGTGGCCAAGCGAGTTGGCCCACAGTACAAAGCCGCCGAATACGAAAATCTGTCCGGAGAGGAAGGTTTCTCCTTGGACAACGTCACTATAGACGATCGAAGGGGCCATCGAACCTTTCGTCGACGGAACAGTGGAACTCTCAATGAAAGCACCAATGTCGGTGTCAAAACCGGCGGATCTAGGGTAGGGGGTCCCGAACTGTGCGTCTAAGGTCGATGGTTGCAGGAGACGGGGGACACGATGTTTACCCAGGTTCGGGCCCTCTCTATGGAGGTAATACCCTACTTCCTGCTTGATTGATCTTGATGAATATGAGTGTTACAAGAGTTGATCTACCACGAGATCGTAATGGCTAAACCCTAGAAGCCTAGCCTGTTATGTCTATGGTAATGAGTATGTCCTTTCCGGACTACACCCTCTGGTTTATAAAGACACGGGGGGGATCTAGGGTTACATAGAGTCGGTTACATAGGAAGGAATCTTCATAGTTGATCGCCAAGCTTGTCTCCCACGCCAAGGAGAGTCCTACCCGGAGACGGGTACCGTCTTCGGCCTTCATGTCTTCACAACCCATCAGTCCGGCCCATGGATAACGGGCCGGACATCCGAGGACCCCTTAGTCCAGGACTCCCTCAATCATCTTATAATGCTATCGCCATTCTAAGCAAAATAAGATGCATAAAAGATAAACATCACATGCAATCAAAATATGTGACATGATATGGCCATCATCATCTTGTTCTTTTGATCTCCATCTCTAAAGCATCGTCATGACCTCCATCGTCACCGACTTGATACCTTGATCTCCATCGTAGCGTCGTTGCGTCGAGGTCGTCACGCCAACTATTGCTTCTACAACTATCGCTAATGCATAGTGATAAAGTAAAGCAATTACATGGCGCTTGCACTTCATACAATAAAGAGACAACCCTAGGGCTCCTGCTGGTTGTCGATATTACAAAACATGATCTTCTCATACATCAACATATATCACATCATATCTTGACCATATCATATCATAACATGCCCTGCAAACAAGTTAGACGTCCTCTACTTTGTTATTTCAAGTTTTACGTGGCTGCTACGGGCTTCTAGCAAGAATCGTTCTTAACTACGCAAAAACCACAACATCGATTCATCAAGTTTGCTGTTTTAACCTTCTTCAAGGACCGGCCATAGTCAAATTCGATTCAACCAAAGTAGGAGAAACAGACACCCGCTAGCCACCTTTTATGCAAAACTAGTTGCATGTCAGTCGGTCGAACCGGTCTCATGTGCCTGGACATGTAAGTTTAGTCCGGGCTGCTTCATCCCACAATACCACCGAATCAAAATAAGACGTTAGTGGTAAGCAGTATGACTATCACCGCCCACAACTCTTTGTGCTCTACTCATGCATATCATCTACGCATAGACCTAGCTCAGATGCCACTTTTGGGAAATGTTGCATGGAAAACTAAAAAAATTCTACGCACACACAAGATCTATCCATGGAGATGCATAGCAACGATAGGGGAGAGTGTGCCTACCTACCCTCGTAGACTGTAAGCGGAAGGGTTTGAAAACACAGTTGATGTAGTCAAACTTCTTCGCATTCCAACCGATCGAGTACCAAACGTACGACACCTCCGCGTTCAGCACACGTTCAGCTCAGTGACATCCTTTGCCTTCTTGATCCAGCAAGACAGCGAGGTAGTGGATGAGTTCCGGTAGCACGCTGGCGTGGTGAAGGTGATGGTGAAGCTATGTCTACAGGGCTTCGCCTAAGCACTACGAAAATATGACCGGGGGTGTAAACGGTGGAGAGGGCACCGCACACGGCTTAGCAATTGTTCTGGGTGTGCTAGGCACCTCCCCACACACACACACATATATATATATATATATATATATATATATAGGTGTTGGGGGAGGAGGGAGCAGCCAGGAGTGTTGGGAAACGTAGCATGCAATTTCAAAAAAATTCCTACGCTCACGCAAGATATATCTAGGAGATGCATACCAATGAGAGGGGGAGAGTGTGTCCATGTACCCTCGTAGACCGAAAGCGGAAGCGTTTGACAACACGGTTGATGTAGTCGAACTTCTTCTCATTCCGATCGATCAAGCACCGAACGTACGGTACCTCCGAGTTCTGCACATGTTCATCTCGATGACGTCCCTCGAACTCTTGATCCAGCAAAGTGTTGAGGGAGAGTTTCGTCAGCACGACGGTGTGGTGACAGTGATGATGAAGTGATCTGCGCAGGGCTTCGCGTAAGGAGTACGACAATATGACCGGAGGCGTAAACTATGGAGGGGGGCGCCGCACATGGCTAGGAATCAATGTTGTGTGTTCTAGTGGCGCCCCCCCTCACACACACACACACACACACACACACAAACACACACACACACACACACACACACACACACACATAAACACTATTCTGATCACGGGATCAGAATAATATTCTGATCACAACCCGAACTGCCTGAGTAACGCGTCTGACCTTCCCCGAGTACTAGGTTGAACTTCAGCTAAAAGGTGTCCAAATGGGGCTTGCGATATATCGTTGGAAAGCTATGGACACCAGTATCATGACCCAAGTTAAATTTTTGGCAAAATGTAAGCCGTTTAAGAGCAGTATTGAAAACCTTTTTTTCTTCATACAAAAAATGTGAATCATATTTTTGATCGCATTTCTAAACCGTTTATCGGAATGAGGTAAATAATATGGCGTTGAAAAGCTGCTGCAAAACCGCTCCTTCCACATGTTGAAAGTTTTCTCTAATTGCCTATGAATAAAGAGTAATTTGGAAAATCATAGAATTTCGCAAACCGAACAACCGAGTTTGTATTTTCAATGTAATTTCTAAACGGCTAATCCAATTGAGGCAAATGATTTGTCGTTGGAAAGCTTATTAAAATGCGCTACTATTTGATGTTTAAAGTTTTTTCTAATTTTGGACGGTTTAAAAGTAATTTAGAAAACGGGCCAAGTTCCACCGAGTTCGTATTTTTGAGCTAATTTTTTAATCGTAAGTACGAATGCAGCAAATGATATGGCGTTGGAAAGCTTGAGGAAATGCGAAACGTTTTTGTATGTATTGTTTCTCCTAATTCCTGACGGTTTTAAGTTAAATTCGAAAATGGCCGAAAATGTATTTTTACCGTAATTTCTACAAACTTTATCACAATTGGGCAAATAATATACCATTGGAAAGCTACGGAAAATGCGAAACTTTTTCATGTTGATGGTTTTCTCTGATTCTTAGCCGTTTCAAGTAATTTCGAAAACGGCGGGATCATTCGTTCTGCCTCTATCGCGAAACAGATTCTTCGAAAATGCACCGCGTGAATAACCTGAACTTCTCGGCATGTCTACCTGAACTTCAGTCTATTTTCGACGTGCTTTTTTTGCTCGCAGATCTCCATCCACTACTCGTAGTTCTCCATCCACTCCCCGGAATTCAACGAGTGATATACCGATGGAAAGCTGCTATAAACACGCAACTTTCCCGTGTTGATTATTTTTCATACTCGCGATGGTTTTAAAAGTTTTTCATATGAAATTCATTTACTATAGTAGTTGAACTTCCTGTTGTTTTCACGTTGAACTTCTGTGATGTATTTTCGTTTGTAATTTCATATCCATTCGTCAGTGTTACACAAATGATATTCCTTTTGTACAAACCTCTCTCACAATAATTCTTTTAACTTTCTCTGTCGGAGGACTTGAACTTATAGCAACAAAACTTTTAGCCTTTGCTTTTTCATTCCTTTTTTAATACAAAATGCACACCGTGTAATACATGAACTTCTGGCAGTTATCAATCTGAACTTCTCTCGGTCACGTGAATATATATGAGTCTTTTTATGATTTTTTAATCTGATTTTCTTAATCTTTTTTATGAATTTTGAAGCGCTCTATTTTTAAAAGTTGAACTTCTTGTTATTTTATTTTTGAACTTCTTGTTTCCATTCTTAATAATGAGGAAAATCTGAGTTTTTCTATAATCATCGAACTTCTCCATCTTTTTAATATGGACTTCCTGGTTTTATTTCTTAATCGTTTTTTATGAAATTTTGAAGTGCTCTATTTTTAAAAGTTGACCTTCTTGTTATTTTTTTGAACTTCTTATTTCCACTCTTTAATAACGAGGAAAATCTGAGTTTTCTATAGTCATCGAACTTCTCCATCTTTTTAATATGGACTTCCTGGTTTTATTTTCTTAATCTTTATAATTTGAATTTTAGTTTCTTTTTGAAATCAAATTGCTCCCAAATAGTAACTGAACTTCCCTATGGATTGAGAGAATTATTTTAAAATACAAAAAAACATTTTTTTGTTTTTGAACATGGAAATACAAGGTGAACATATCTCGCAAGAATTTTTGAACTTCCCCGGACAGAGCACGTGAACTTCTTGCAACAAACCTTTTAGGCTTTTAGTTTTGTATTCTTTTATTCTCTTCTGAAACGCATTCCGTGTATTAGTTGAACTTCCAGCTGTTTTCACCTTGAACTTCTGTCACGTTTTTCTGTTCGTAATTCGCCACCTATACATCGGAGTTGAACAAATAATATACCTTTGCAAACCTGCTGAAAAGACATAACTTTTTCTAATACGGTTAAGCTTTTGTTCCGAACAACATGCACCATTTTGTTTTAACTTTTTTTGGAATAAGAATATTTATACACCTCGGAAAGTTGTTGAATATGAGAAACTTTTAATGTAGAGCATTTTTGTTTTAAATTTGTAATTGATTGAGAGAATTATTTTAATTCACCAAAAAAATAATTTTTGCGCGGTTTTGCACATGTAAATACATGGTGAACCTCTCTCACAAGTATTTTTGAACTTCCCCTGGCCAAGCACTTGAACTTCCGCACCAATTTTTTAGAGTTTACCTTTTATTTCTTTTTTTTCTCATATGAAACACACACCATGTAGCACGTGAACTTCAGGCTGTTATCACTTTGAATCGCTCTCTGCTTTTTTTAGCCCCAAGTCCTAAAACACTCTTGAAAATTGAGCATATAAATCCTAGGGTTTTTATCTCTGAACTTCTCTGTTTTTTTAGTTTGAACTTCTTAGTTTTATTCTTATAAAAGGAAAAATATATTTTTAAGTAAAAATCATACAACCTTTTAAAATTGAACTTAATACGTTAATTTTGCATGGAAACAAAGAAGAATTTGAGTATGTTGTGTACATCAAACTATTTTGTTTTTTAATATGAAATTATTGATTATCTTCTTTAAATAGAATTTCTCCAAAATAATTAAAATGCAAAAAGTGACGCTACCCTTTAGCAAAAAAAATCAGAATTTTTATAGACATCAAACCGCTACAATTTTTCAATTTTTGAACCTCTTTGTGTATTTTTATAAATGGGAAAAATAGGAGTTTCTGTAATAAATGACGAACTTATTCGTTATTTCAAACTGAACTTCTTGGGTTATTCACTATTAACGGGAAAAATATGAGTTTTTGTAATAAATATTGAACTGCTCCATTTTTTTGAAATTGAATTTCTTGGTTTATTAGTAACGAGGAAAATCTGGATTTTCATATAAACTGAACTATTCTACTTTTTTTAAAAATTGAACTTCTTCTTTTTTTCAATCTGGACTTCTTTGCTATTATCATTTGTAATAGAAAATAAAAAACAATGAATTTTTAACTACTCTATTTTAAAAAAAATTAGCTTCCTACATGATAAAACATGCACATAACTTTTATATATATCGAACTTCTTTTGTGGATTTACATTTTTTTCGCTGGTAGATGAAACGATCTTTTTTGTCACATATTTTTTGAACTTCTGCGGTTTTTTTGTTTGAACTTCTATCTTTTTGTACGCAAGAAGAAAAAATAACTACCCATTGCACGAAGACACGCACAACCATTTTTTGCATGCATGAACGCAAGTGTGCTCTGAACTCGATCATGTATGTCATGCAAAAAATTACAGCAAATTAAAATGCACACATAATAATTGAAACACTGATGGCAACATCTTTTTGCAATGTTTAATATTTGGATCCATGAACATAAAATTTGAACTTCCTAATTTACTCCATGAACACAAAAAACAAATACTACAAAACTAATATGGAAAATAAACATGACAAAACTAGTTTTTTTCAATTCAGTGTACCGCGCACACACGTGGACAACACATCCACAATTTCTTTTGGCTGACATCATATGAAAGTGTTTGTTTAATAACTGATTTTTTCACAAATGGCCAGTAAATCCGGCGTATAGCTTAGTAGAACTTCACCGATGCCGGCACATAGCCCTTGTACATGGCGTAGTTCCTGTTTCCCTGCATTGAACTTCTTCAGCTGACACAACAAAGCGTCCACACATAGTTTTGTACCACTACATGATAGGAGGGGAGCTTCTGACATGCCTCAACTAAGAAGCACCAGCTGGGTTCTTCATATCCTGGGGAGAGTAATTCTCAGGTGTCAAATGCGACAATTTACATGAGTTGATGGAGAGAGGATTTGAGCTATCGGTGGCATAACCTTCATATCCGTAGAACAAACAAATCTTAAGCATAAGCAATAGGCTGTTATCAAGAAACAAAAAACATGCTAGAGGTTGACAAAAAGAGGCGCCATGGTTGCAGCCGAAGCCGGTGTAGGTGGTTAGCCGCGCCGGTGACGCGCTGGAGGAAGGGAGTGTTGTCGTCGACAGCGGGCGATGAGGAAGTGAGCAGCTGCAGTGCATGCGGGCCTGACTGGCTTCCATACATTATGCATTGTTGCTACCCAAAATCAGAAATATCTGAAACATGGATGGGATGGGATGGAAGAAGTGCTACGCTGACCGTCACCTTCTGTTGTGGACTTCTGTTCGCGATGGCCTCGACCTCCCTGACGCTACGGGGCTGGACTGTGATGGTGTTGGGTCACCGTCAGGGCAATTGGGACTTGGACGGTGCGTCTCTGCACACTTCCACCTCTGAATGCTGTGCAGCTAAGGATTTCATCAAGAGACATATTTAACAAAATGAAAGTATGAATCAGAAGAAACTAAGAAAACTATACAAACTGTAGGACATACATGGAATGTTGTGTATCTAAACTGATCTGGGCATGCATTGGAGCTTCGCGCATATTTACGGGTTTTATTAAAATGACACCTAATTTTTTTTCTGAACTATTTCTTTTGTACCAACTATATTTGAACTATTGTTTTTTATATTACTAAACTGCTGTATGTATATGAGTTATATGTGCTAAAAGTTGCTGTTGTTGTACTGATGATATCTTTCTCTTGTTAATAAACTAAACTGTTTGTAATATGGGCAGTATAACTGATGAAAATTCAGTAGAGCGTGCTATTGCATATGAGTTTTTTCTAAGAACAGAAAAAGTATGGAATCAACAATACATAAAAGGAGCAACATTTTTCATCACCTAATTCTACTAAAGGCACGTAGAGAGCAGATATTGTAGTCTTTTTGAAAATGTTAGCTTCAGGAGGAGAATCCACTGGCCGAGGTGAGAAGGAGAAGCACCTTACCCCCTTGTTGATGCATGATAGTGTGGGAAGCACGGTGCAGGTGAGTGCTACCTGGAGGAAGCTCAGATGGGTGGAGCTGGACGACTGTAGGGAGGGGGAGGGAGTGCTGACCGACATGCCAAGCGGCTAGGTAGAAGCCCCGACGGCGATGAATAGAAGCCAGCCACGCCAGCGGGTCAACTCCTCTGTGCGATGCAGTTCGATCATCCTGAGCGAGGCAGGAGGGAGTTAGAGCAAGGCCCTCCGACGGCGGCCCAAACGCAGGTGTGCGAGCGAGGTTCTGCTCCCGACTCTGTGAAGCCCTCCGCTGGATCCACAGCCTACGGCGTCGGCGATGGGTGGCCGGCGGCGGGAGGCGCGTGGGAACCGGGGGGGGGGTGTAGGTGCGTCGGGGCCGGGGTGGGAGGCAGCGAAGGCGCGTCCTGGCAGGGATGGGCCATGGCGGAGGTGCGTCCGGGTCGGTGTAGGTGACGGCGGGAAGCGCGCCGGGGCCGAGGGGCCGGCGGTGGGAGGCGCGCCGGAGCCGAGGAGGCGGCGGAGGGAGGTTGGTCGGGGAGGTTGCGGGGAAGGTCAGCGCGGGGAGAGGATAAGGTGGGCGCCGATGGAACGTTGTTTTTTTCTTTTTGAGAAGTTCGGGTGGGCTGCCTTTCCAAATCCAGGAACATCCCATCGCCCCTCTATAGGACACACTGTGATCAGAATAACTATTCTGATCCCAGGATCAGAATAGTGCTATCCCAGGATCAGAATAGGGTAACGCTATTCTAAGCGTGAGTGTAGAATAGCTTATTCTACACCCCCTAGTAACGCTATATACAAAATCTAGTAAAACGATGTACAAAATGTAGTAATTCGGAAAATATTTTTTTTATCACCAAGTTTGTAATTTATTACATTTTTACGAAAATTACTACATTTTACATAGTGTGTTACTATATTCTGTATGTACCGTTACTGAGGTGTAGAATAAGCTATTCTACACTCACGCTTAGTTTAGCGTTACTATATCTATATATATATATATATATATATATATATATATATATATATATATATATATATATGATGCTATTCATCACCCAGGGTGCAGAATAACTTATTCTTCACCCGAGGTAATCTTACGATCATTTCATAATTAAATTACGTTTCGAATTCAAATAGTTACATTCATATTCATTTACTACGTAATATTTGACATAAGAAAATAAAAATATAGGTCATAAGACAAGAAAATTTGCAGTTTATGTGTATTTTACACTATGTTTTTACGTTTGTAATTTTACATAACATAAAATATTTTTCTGACGATTATATATTTTCTTACCGTCTCTTTTTATGTCGAAAATAAGACAAAACTTACGAAACATAAAATTACGGTGTATTGATGGTAAAATAGAGGGTGAAGAATAACTATTCCTCACCTGTGGTGACGAATAGACAATCCCTATATATATATATATATATATATATATATATATATATATATATATATATATATATATATATATATATATATATAGGTTGGAGGGAGGAGAGGCAGCCAAGGGGGCGCCCCACGTAGGAGGAATCCTACTTGGGCGCCTCCCAATTCGGCCTCCCCCCTTCCATATTCATTCGGAGGGGGAATGAAGGAGGAGGGAGGAGAGAAGGAAGGGGGAGGCCGAATCCCTCCCCTTACTTTCCCTCTTCTCCTATTTCATTCCCCCTTATTTTGGCCTACATGGGGCGCACCAGCCCCTAGGGGCTGGTCTGTCCCCTTCTTGGCCCATTAGGCCCATGTAGCTGCCGGGGGGATGCCCGGAACCCCTTCCGGTGACCCGATATATACCCGGTACCTCCAGAACACTTCCGGTGTCGGAATTGTAACATCCCAAAATTCTAACTTTTGGAATGTTATAAACACATAGATAGATTTGATTGATTGCTTGATTGATTGACTGAAAGTGAGTGAATTCGAAACTTTTTGAAAGTTAAATGAGAGGGAATAAAAGGACTTTCCCAAACTTTCATTTTTGCTTTTATGATCTTCGAATTCAAATTCTTTTCATCACGAAACCACGAGAGAAGATGACATGACTTCTTCCATTTATTTAAATGACAAGGGGTGTTGAAAATATTTGAATTTCATTTGGAAAATATTTCCAATTCTGAAACTTTATGCAACTCAATGATTTTCACGAGAGAAGATAAAGTGACTTCTTCAAAATATATGAAATATGAGTTGGGAGTTTCAAAGAATTAAAATTCAAAGTTCTTTGAATTTATTTTCAATTTGGAGTTATTTGAGTTTTATTCAAATTATTTTTCTCCAAAAATAAAATATATGGAAAATAGGGTAACATGATTCCCTACATCAGAAAATTGGAGAGAAATTAATTTGAAGTCATTTTGGTATTTTTAAAATGATTTTGGTTGGATTTTATTAGACCAGAAGCACTCTTTGCTTTATTTAAATTTGTGTGTATTTTATTTGAAGCTAGAATAATGTTCATCTTGTAGGAAATCTTTTTCTGAAAATTTTGATATATTATATGCCCATATAATATTTTCATTTAATTTGTTTTATTATTTCATTTGTCTGGAAAATGTTTATTAAAAATAACTTTACCTCGCCCGGGGTCGGCCCAGCCTCCCTGTGCCGTGCCACGGCCCAGCCCTCGCCGTCTCACCGTCGTCCCCGACCGAGACATCTCCCGAGTCCGCCCGCCACGACATCGCCGCTGTTCGCCGCCCGGCCTCCTCCGGCCCCCTCCCGCACGCCACCTCCTCGCCCCCCATAAAAGGCGCCGCCCCGGCCCCGTTCCTCCCCTCTCTCTCCCTCTCCCGCATCTCGCCGGAACCGCCACCGCCGCATCTCACCGCCGCCGGGAAGCCGCAGCCGCCGCCACTCTCGTCGCCGTCGCCCTCCGCCGACACCGCCACCGTACCCGCCGCCCCTCCCCTTGCTCTCCGCCGTCCTCTGCGACCGCCGGAGCAGCGCCGCCCCATCTCGCCGGAGTTCGCGCCGCCCTCGCCGGAGTTAACCGCCGCCGCCGCCGGTTTAATCTACCGAACCGGTATAAACCTCCCCCGGTCCGGTTTATTTCTTTAGTTTTCCTTCGGTTTTTCTTTTAAAAGTCGGTTTTATATTTTAGTTAGGTTAGTTAGTGGACGTTCGCTAGTTATGATCTGTAGCGAACGGTTTTTCATCGCATATGCTTCTGTAGCGAGCGTTCGCTCGATAGGGTTTTTCTTTTTCTTTTTAATTTCTGCCAGGGACCCATCTATGATTAAAAGTTTTACAGATTAGTCCATGTACTTCAAACGACCACATCTTTTTACTCGTTAGTCCAAATTCAACGAAACCAACGCTCACGTCTTTGTTATGATCCCCTCTATCCAGTAATCCAACTCAAACATGTTTTTGAAAATTTAAATTTTGAATTAGACCAGATTTGAATTTGAACTTCGTTTGACCATAACTTGAGTTTCGTAACTCCGATTTAGTTGATTCTTTTTGCAAATCGAAGCTCTTGACCTAAACTTTCCGATAAGGCCAAATTCACATAATTTTGGTACTGTTAGACATTGTTTTACGTTGCAAGAGTTATTTGCTTGGTTTTGATGTTTTCCGAATCGTCTTCTTTGATCTTTCCGATCTTTTGGAGTGATTGCTTATGTGTGGTTACTATTGCTTGATTACGATAGATTGACCGGAGTGTGACGAGTAGATCTATCAAGAGTTTTGAGTGCATATCATCTTCATCAACTTTGCAGGCAAGTAACACTTTGATCATACTTTCTCATACCCAGTTTTTATGCATTAGATCAATCCTCGAACACTTGCATGATTAGGATCCAATTAAATTGTGGGATGGGAAGTAGTTGAGGTAGTACCTATTACCTGTTTTACTTATGAAACCTTGGGAGTTACTTCTACGTTTGCTTATTTGCCATGCTATGCTAGTAGACGTGGATTGGGTGAGTGTATCCATGACAGATGTGAGATTGTTAAATTAATGGTTTATTTAAGGTGGCAACTTAAACACACATCTGGGTGGACTGAGGCACACAGGGTATCCGATGATTGCCTGTTTTTTTGGGACCGCCACCCAGGCTCAAAGGGATCATGAGATTATTCAAACTAGTAACTTCCGTGTGCAGCCACAAGCCATTATGGGCTCGGCATAGTTGAGTAAGTCGTGCGAACTCTTATAGTGGTGGACTAGCAGATGTAGGGGATGTAGGTGTACCGGTCTACCCGTCGTAAGGTGCTAGCGCTCGAAGACTATGTCTCGGTCATCCGTCTCTCAAACACCATGTAGTGCGAGAAACCAAGCGGAGGCGATTGAGTCTTATGGGGAAAAGTGCTAAACCTCTACTGAGTGTATAAACTAATCATGATTAGCCGTGTCCCCGGTTATGGACATCTTGAGTATCTAGTACTTGAATATCATGTGAATCTCAACATGTTACTCTAATTAATATTGTTGGGTTTTTAATGAGTACTTTTAATTGGGATTGAGGATCTTTGTCAACCATTCTCAATGTTTAACAACCACCATGATAGTTGAACAAATTTATTCCTTTGCAAGAGGGAAAAAGCGGCTTTATGCAAAAGCTGTAACCGTAGAGCTTTTCCACCAGCCACATATGCATGTAGTACATGCTTATTCCTTCATTACTCTCTATGTGTTACATTGCCCGGCATATTCCATGTGCTTTGACCCGTTTTCGGGCTGCAACTTTCATGTTGCGAGACTTTTAGAACGACAGTAAGGTGCTTTAGGTCGTGGTTCTATACTCAGTGATGCCGCTGGAGTTGATGGACTCACTTATCTTCCAAGTCTTCCGCTGTTATCGTTATTAGATGGCCTTAAGCCATATTGTCGGGGAGGCTGATCGTACCCACGAACACCTATGGGGCCGGCGGACCAGGCCCCTTGTGGTTCGGAGGGGGGTGGAGATCGCACGAAGAGCGGATCGAGGCGAGGCACACGAGCAGTTTACCCAACTTCGGAGCTCTCCGGAGAGATAAAACTCCTACTGCTGCTTGCTTGATGTATTGTGTTCTTGCTAGGGAGCAATGCAAGCTACAAAACCTAGCGTGGGTGTCTCTGGTCTCGAGTGGGTCGAATGAACCGAACGAGCCGAACCCCCTCTACGTTGCGCATGGGCCTCCTTTTATATGCTCAAGGGGTCTCTGACAGGTGGCAACATAGATGAAGGTACAAATGTAAAAACAGGAGTTGGTACACCTACTCGAACAGTGTACAGTGCAAAATACCTAACTCTGACGGCAAGGGATAAAAGCAATAAATGCCCGTCAGTGTAGCCCGAACAGTGCAACAGAGGCCGTCAGGTGCGCCTCCGCTCGCCACGATGGCAAGCTTGTCAGCGCCGCTTATCGCTGCTCTTCGCTGGCTGCACAGCCGCTCGACACGCGCGCATGGAACGGTCCCATGGCGACACGTCGCTGGATGAGCTGGAGCGGAGGCGAAGAGAAGTTGCATGCCGCGGCAAGCGCCTTGCCGCGGCCGAATCCTTGTCGCGCTCGGAGGCTTGTCGAGCTCCGAGCCTTCCCGGCAAGCTCCTCTTGCCGGGACCTTGTCTTCTGCGTGCACAGGTGGCCTTCCCGACAAGCTCCTCTTGTCGGGGCCTTGTCTTCTTAATCAAATACTTTGTTCTTGAATGGCTCCAAAGGAGCCACGGGGATCTTGGCGGTGATTTAGGCAAACCTCGCCACGGGCGCCATAATCGTCTCAGACGAGCACGGGTACTAGGGTACCCCTACTCTAGTACACCAACAGGAGCCCCGGGCTGGGCCGTCTGCAGTGCCGAAGCGCTTGTCGGGCCAGGCCCAAAACTGTCTGCAGACGCGCCTTGACCACGCCGCAACTTCGCCCGGGCCCACCACGACCCCCACTAACGGCACGCACCGGACGTGGCGTCGTCTGCGAGAGATCGTGGGCGCGGTCGTGGGGGTTCTTTATTAGTATAAGCGAACGTCCGCCCCCTCCTCCCTTTATAAGCGGAGGAAAGCAGAGGCAGGCCGACCACCCCTGCCATTGCTGTCTTGTCAAGAAACCACCGCCGCTCCCCTCTTCTTCTCCGGTGCGAAGAGAGCAGCGCCCCGCCCCCTTTCGCCGCAAGCACACTCACCGCCGTCGGCCTCCTCCGCCCCCCCTCGCCATGGCTCCGAAAGCCGATAAGGAGAAGGGCGTCAAGTCGGCCGAGGCGCAGCGGCTCGCGGCGTTGCGCAAGGAGCGAGCCATCTTCCCCCCGCAGCTCGGCGCAAGGGAGCTGCGGGACGTCTTCTACCTCTTACGGTCGGCGGAGACTCGTGCGCATCCGCGCACGAGGGTGCTCCGCCTCCGCCTCCGATTTGGCCCCAACAGGTACCCTTTCTTCGCCCTTTTCTTCTATTGCGGGCTTTTCCGCCCTTTTCCGAAGTTCTTTTGCGACATAATGAACACCTTTAGCCTCCGCCTCCTTGATTTCACCCCAACGCCATCTTGACCATGGCAGTTTTCGCATTTGTGCGAAAACTTTGTCGGAGTCCACCCGAACGTGGCACTCTTCCGCCATTTCTTTGTTCCCAGCCGAGAGAGGAGAGAGCCACTTGCGGGAGGGATAGCACAGGTCTCTAGGATCGGCAAGAAAGAGGCCTACCTAGAGGGAGAGTTAGGAACAAGTGGGAGGAGTGGAGAGCCAACTGGTCTTTGGGTCGTGAGGAGAATCCGCAGCCCTTCACCGCCAGGCGCCAAACCCCAATAGTCTGTGGCAGGGATTGGAGTAACTTGGCGCGGAGGATGCGGCTGAAGATAGCCGTGACCAATCCCGCACCTCGGGCTTGCCGGGTTGACCGTGAGGCGCAGCTTGGCACGGGACTTCCTTCGCCGCCAGACGCTTCCCTTGTAGGAAAGGAGGAGGCCTGCTTGGGAGTTCCAAAATGCGGCGGACATCATGAGGCTGCGCCCGGGCCTGAATTGGAACTTTACCGTCTTGGAGCTGGACTCGATACTGCTCGAGCTGTTCAAGAACGACCCTGACCATCCAGAGTGGTTTAGGTTGCCGCGGGGGGTCGTCCCTTTGTGCAACAACTTCGGCGCTCGACCGCATCCGGCGCCATGATGCCTTGTCGACTCCCGGGATCATCCCAACTGGCAGGAGCCCCCGACGAGGTCGTGCAGCAATTCTTCGACGATTTGCAAGAAGTGCCGATCCGCCCGACGAGCGAAGAGGCTCACCCGCGACACCACCGACCAGGAGATGGCGCGGATCGCCACCAGGGTGGAGGAGGCGGCAGCCGCCGCCGCCGCTGGAGCCTTCGTGTTCACCGTGGAGGAGGCGGACGCGGCGAAGGCGGCAAGCCTTGCCGAGCGAGGGGAGGTCGCCGGCGAAGACGAGCTTGTCGAGCCCGAGGCCGGGTCGAGTGGACCCGCCGAGGGCGCTTCTTCCCCACCGCCAAGCGACTTGCCGCTGGTGAGCCCCGGCTCCGCCGAGGAGGCGTCTCCGCAAGGAGGAGACGAGCCGGGCGACACGCCCACAAGAAGCAGCGCATGACGCGCTCCACCGCGGCAAGCGAGGTTGCCGCGGGAGCACCCCACACGGCCGCGACAACCGGGGCGGGATCTTCTCAGCCACGACGCCCGCCAAGCGGCCAAGGAGCCCACTCCCCGCCTCGTCGCACCGGAGGCGAGCCGGAGTTTGACTTCTTGGCCAGCTCCGAGGAAGAAGGCGAAGAGTAAGCCCTTGAGATTTGTGCTTGTATTTCTTCAATTTTATTGCTCCATCTTGAATCTGATTTGCTTGCTCGGACTTTTTCCTTTTCGTGACGCCGGCCCAAGAGAGCGGCGAAGAGGGCCAAGATCCCGACGGTCGTCGTTGAGGATGATTCTCCGTGGCGACGGGGACGCGTCTGAGACCGCCTTTGCCGGACCCGCAACCCTTCCTCAGAGCAGCCCCAAGACAGCCCCCAGTAAGTGAGCAGTTTTCTTCTTACTATTAGGCGTGCGGGGTGCTCCTTCTTTGTTGATATCATTTGTGTGCTTGTGTAGGAGCAGAGCAGCCTCATCAGGAGGGCTCGAAAGCCGCCTCCGAGATCCTGCCCGCTGCCACTACGCCGCCAAGGGAGAACTCCCCGGCAAGGGAGCACCCTCCGACAAGGGAGGCCACCCCGACAAGGGAGGCCACTCCGGCAAGGGAGGCTACCCCGGCAAGGGACGGCGCCAGTGACCTTCCAGTGGTCGAGGCCATGGCTGCGGACCCCGTTGCAGGTAATTCCCTTACGCGAAAATCTCCCTTGGGTTTGCTTTCTTTTGTTTCTCTTTTTGAACATCTGCTTGTGCCCTTTCTTCATCTCGACGCAGAGCCGATGGAGGTCGAGGCCGCCGGGCGAGGAGGAAACGCAGCGGCAACACCGACGGGCCGCCACGAGGAAGAAGTGGTCGTCGTCGTGGAAGAAGAGGCCGCTGCCCACGAGCCTGCTTTGGCGAGGAGGCCACCGAGGCTGCCGACGGAGGCCGGCGAGGGGTCGGGCATCAGATCGACTTGGCCCCGAGGCCGCATGAGCGAAGCGCTACACCGACAGCCGACTTCGCTGCTGCCAAGGCCAGGCTCGAGGAGCCCCAGCCAAGGTTTCACCGAAGGCGGCGGCGTCTTCATCAAGCTCCCCTTGGAGCCGAGCTCAGGCGCCCGGTCGAGGGCGAGACCTTCGACGCGAGCTACTCGCCTCCATTGGCTGACGCTGGTGGACGCGCCAAGCAGCAGCGTGGCGAAGTTTGAGGAGGAGCTTCTTGAGGAAGTTCTTGTCGCTCTACCGCACCCGGCCAAGTTAGAGACCGGGAAGCCCTTGTCGCGAGGCGGGAGGCGGACATGGAGAAGCGCCGAGGAGCTCCGGGCGCCAACAAAGAAGCCCTCCGCGACGCGTGGCGGAAGCGCTGGGGCAACTTCATGAGAAGAGCGCACGGCCTTCATCCTTGAGAAGGCCTTGGTGAGGAGGAAGGCGGTGGCTGCCGAGAAGCTCGGCTTGCAGGAAGCGAGTTAGGCGCAGCGGAAGGTCAACCTGGACAGCCACGAAGAAGACCTTGCTGCGAGGAGTCGCATGGGCGCTCAGAAGCGAAGGACGCTGCCGCAGCCGCCGAGGCCGCCAAGGAAGAGCTGAAGGCGAAGGTGGCACGGTGGAGGCCACCCTCAAGAAGAGCGTGAAGAGCTTGCCGTGCTCAAGCGTGAGCGCGAGAAGGATGCCTACACCCTTGGCGAGCTGCAGAGCCGTCTCGTTGATAGGGCCAAGGAGCTCGACGCCGCCAAGGATTCCAAGGCGGATCTTGAGCTGAAGCTGACCACTCTGACGCAGACGTTGGATGGCGCCAGAGAGCGGGAGGTGGGCTTATTGGAGGCGATCAAGGCCAAGGAGGACCTGCTGGCGAATGCTGCCTCCGTCCAGAACACCTTGAGGGAGAGCGTGGAGCACTGGACCGAAGGTCTTGTGGACACCGCCGCCGCCATCCACAACGAGCTGATGGAGCTGGGGATGGCGGACCTTGCGTACTCCTCGACGAGCATCTCCAACCCAGCGCCAAGCTCGACTTATTCGTCAAAGGCGTGGCGGCGGGCCTCCAGCGACTCGAGAAGAGGTCCCGAAGCAGCTGGCGAGGAATCACGCTAGGTGCTGCGAGGAGCCCTCGAGAAGGTGTTGATCAAGGTGGCCTTCCATAATCCGGGCCTCAACCTTAACGGCGTCCTCCGATCCTTGCCGCCAGACGCCAATGTGGAGGAGCTCAAAGCCCTTGTCGCACCCATTGTGGACAAGGTGAACAAGATCAGGCGGATTGAGGGCGACCGCGTAGATTAGGCCGCCACCTTTATCTTTCCCTTGTCGCTGCTGATTATGTTTAGAACATTTTGTTAGATCAGCGACAAGTTATTTTGTAATATACTCTATCTTAGGCGATCAATGCAATGTTATTTCTTCTACTTGATTCCTTCCTTTATGCGTTTACGCCTTACGCATTTGGGGGACTTGTCGGTGCGGGCACTTTTGAAAGGCCGAAAAGTGCTTGAACGTCGGACTTCTTTGGCGATGCCGCCTCCGACAAGTAACCTCGTCGCGACTAGCCGCAGCTCACTTAAGTTGTTGAGCGGACTCGAAACAAAGTAAGGGCGCGACTAGCCCGTGAGTTGGTTCCTCTGCGCATGTGTTCTCCATACAAAGTACTATCGTTCGAGGAAGATAACTTAAAAATTTAAAAATTGATTGCTCAAACTTTGGCAACTTAGCTTTTCTGCCTCTTGCTTCCCGATAAGGTGAAACTTCCTCGAGAAAAATTGATTGCTCAAACTTTGGCAACTTAGCTTTTCTGTCTCTTGCTTCCCGATAAGGTGAAACTTCCTCGAGCGGTGCCTGGTCCGTAATATTATCTCCTCCTTCCCCCCTGGTTAACTTGTGCGCGAGGGAGCCTTCCTTTCTTTGAGAAAAGAAAAAGAAGAGGAAATAACGTTATGGAGCCCAGTGGCTCGATTCTGCTTACCGGGTGTGGTTGCTGCACAAAGTGTTAGCTAAAACATGCAATAAAATGATGAAAGCATGAATTTGACAAGTTGTGCGCAACACATGAGCTTTACTGATGCACGGGGTCTGCGCCCGGCTTTGTACAAAGGATTACATGCAACAGCGGCAAGACTTGTACAAAAGGTGGTTGCCGGAACGAACCGCGCCCTATGGGTAAAACTTACGAAGATGCTCAATGTTCCAGGAGTTGCTCACGGAATGCCATCTTCGGTCTCAAAGCGGACAACGCCAGGCCTAGTGACTTCGTTTCACCCGATAAGGGCCTTCCCACTTTGGCGTCAACTTGTTTGAATTCTTGGCGGACTGAACGCAGCGAAGAACAAGGTCGCCTTCCTCGAGACTTCGGCATTAACCTGCGGCTATGGTAGCGACGCAGAGCTTGCTGGTAGCGAGCAGCTCGCCAATGGCCTGAAGGCGATCCTCCTCAAGGAGCAGTAGCGTCATCTTGTCGCAGCTGCTCTTGCTCAAACTCATCATAAGCGAGTACTCGAGGCGATCCGTATACGAGTTCCGTGGGGAGAACTGCCTCTGCTCCATAGACTAGAGCAAAAGGTGGCTGGCCGGTGGCTCGATTTAGCGTCGACCTGATCGACCAAAGAACCACCGGCAGCTCCTCGATCCAGTTTCTTCCGCACTTGTGCAGCCTGTCGAAAGTTCTGGTCTTGAGTTCGCGCAGCACTTCAAAGATTTGCCCTCTACCTTGACCGTTACTTCTCGGGTGAGCAACGGAAGCGAAGCAGACCTTGGCGCCAAGGTCTTGGACGTACTGCATGAAGGTGCGACTCGTGAATTGTGTGCCGTTGTCGGTGATGATCCTATTAGGGATTCCGAAACGGCAAACAATCGACCTGAAGAACTTGACTGCTGACTGTGCCGTCACCTTCCTCACTGCTTCCACTTCTGGCCACTTTGTGAACTTGTCGATGGCGACGTACAAGTACTCAAAGCCCCCGACAGCTTCGGGGAAGGGGCCGAGGATGTCGAGCCCCGGACCGAAAATGGCGGGATAAAGGGATCGTCTAGAGAGCTTGAGCTGGCTGGTGTATCTGTTTGGAATGGAACGGCATGCTTCACACTTGGCTACTTGTGCGATTGCATCCCGGAGGGCTGTCGGCGGAAGAAACCTTGCCGGAAAGCTTTGCGGCAAGTGCTCTTGGCGCCAATGTGGTGACCACATATGCCTCCGTGTATCTCTGCCAATAGCTTCATCCATCTTCACAGGAATACACTTCAATTTCACACCGTTGAGTCTTCTTACATGCGGTATCTTTGTCGACAAACTGGTACATACTTGACTGCCGGGCTACTCTTTCCGCTTCCTCTTGCTCTTCGGGAAGTTCTCTGTCAAGGAAATGGACAATCTGCTGCGCCCATCTTTGGAGCTTGTGGCTCGACAACAAGGACTAAAGGCATATCTGTTGCTACGGGAACATCAGCTTCCACGGCAAGAACCTGCTGACCCTGCCGGAGCTTGATGCTCCCGACAAGCTTGCCGGAGCAAGACTTGTCGGGAGCGTCTCGCTTCAACGAAACAAACCACAGGGCTGTCGGAGCAGACTGCTCCTCGGCCTTTGTTGGTGTTGATCTTGGGGACCTTTGCGACGACGGCCGGAAGCTCTGTCGGAAAGTAGTCACCAGAGGCCAACTTCCTCTTCTTGCTTTGTACAGTTGATGGTGTTACGGTTGGCTGTGTTAGCTTGAGCACGAAAATCCCTGGTTCCACAGGCAACTTAAGTGCGGCGCACTTCGACAGGGCGTCAGCAATATCATTCTGAGCTCTTGGAACATGTTCCATTTGCAGGCCGTCAAAGTGCTCTTCCAGCTTCCTCACTTCATCAACGTGAGGCTTCCATCAACGGACTCTGGTAATCTTTGTTCACTTGGCGGACGACAAGTTGTGAGTCTCCACGACAATAAGCTTTTTGATCCCAAGGTCCACGGCGATCCACGAGACCAGCAAGCAAACCTTCATACTCAGCGGTATTGTTTGTCGCTTGCTCCTTGGGAAAGTGCATCCGGACGACGTACTTGAGGTGCTCTCCGGTGGAGTGCGATAAGCGGCACGCACCGGCGCCTGCTGCAGCGAGAAGGCACCATCAAAGTACATCAGCCACTCTTTACTTGCTTCTTTGACGGGAATGCTCGTCTCAGGAATCTCTTCATCCGGTGTTGGCGTCCATTACGCTATGAATTACATAGCGCTACGCTTTGGATAGTTGATGTGCTTTCAAACTTGAGACCAAAGCTTGACAGCTCCAGTGCCCACTCGACAATCACTGCACTGCCGCCACGGATTCTGCAGTATCCTCTTGATGAAGCGAGTGACAAGCTGTGATCTCATGTGCTTGGAAGTAATGGCGCAGCTTTCTCGAGGCCATGAGGAGGCCGAAAAGCAATTTTGCACACGAGTACCTTGACCTAGCCCCCTGCTGTGAGGGAATCGACAAAGTAGACCGGGCGCTGCACCATCCTTTACATGTCTGTTCATGTGTCTGGCTGGATTCATCCTTGTCGGGACCAGAGCTTGTCGTGAAGCCCCACCTTGTCATTTGGATGTGCTTGCCGTGGTTGCTGGCTCGTCATCCGCCTCCCTCTCCGCTACATTAACGCAGCACTAACCACTTGATTGGTTGCCGCTATATATAGCAGCAACTTCTCTTGTGGCTTAGGTGCGACAAGTGTTGGAGTGGAGGACAGGTATCTCTTCAAGTCCTGCAGCGCAGCCTCCGCTTCGGGAGTCCATTTCATTGGACCTGGCTTTTTCAAAATCTTGAAAAACGGCAGGGCGCGCTCAGCAGACCTAGATATAAACCTGCTGAGAGCAGCCACGCAACCGGCAAGCCTTCGTACATCCTTGACGCGCTTTGGTGCTTCAATCTGCTCAATGGCCTTGATCTTGTCGGGATTAGCTTCGATCCCTCACTGAGACCACGAAGAACCGAGAAGCTTGCGGAAGGAACTCCAAACACGCACTTCTCGGGGTTGAGCTTAAGGTTGATCTTGTGCAGATTTGCAAAGGTCTCGCCCAAATCTTGAACCAGAGTTGCTTTGTCCTTGCTTTTGACCACTATGTCATCCATGTAGGCTTCTACATTTACGTGCATTTGCGGCTCAAAAGCGTCATGGACTACCCTTGCAAATGTTGAACCAGCATTCTTCAAACCGAAAGGCATCCGTATGAAACGGTATGTGCCACATGGTGTGATGAATGCGGTCTTCTCTTCATCTTCTTCAACCATGAAGATCTGATGGTATCTCGAGTATGCATCAAGAAACGAAAGCAAATCACATCCAGCCGTGGAGTCAACAATCTGGTCAATGCGGCGGCAAGGAAATGGATCTTTGGGACAAGCTTTATTAACATCCGTGAAGTCAATACAAAGTCTCCATTTCCCATTTGCTTGGCGACTACAGGATTGGCCAACCACGTGGGATGGAGCACTCCTCGACGAGGCCTTTGCTTCCGGTTCTTGATCTCTTCTGCTATGAATTCTTGGCGCCCACCGCTTGCTTCTCGACTTTTTGCTTGACGGGCCGCGATGAGGACAAACGGCCAGCGGTGCTCAATCACTTTCACAGGAACACCGGGGATATCGACGGTTGCCATGCAAACACGTCGACATTCGCCCGCAGAGGAAAGCAGCGCGCCTTCCTATTTAGGGTCGAGAGAGGCACCGATGGTGAAGGTACCACCAGTGCCGTCCTCCTTGGCGTAGCACCTTCTTGGTCTTCGATTGGAGCCACCATCTTCTTGCACTTGCCGGTGGAGCTCGATGGTGCGTCCTCGACGGTAGCGCAGCACTCCGAAGAGGTGCGCTTGCGGAGTGAGCATCGAGCCCTTGCCGGACTTGGACATGGTCTTCTTCCCGGAGCTTCAGCGGCAAGTGTCACGGCAATCCGTCGCGGCTGCGCATCCCGGTAGATCTTGTCGGCACAGATAAGGGCATCTTTCTTGTCGCCGTGGACAGAGATGACGCTTATCGGGCTGGCATCTTGAGTAGATTGTAAGCGTAGTGAGAGGCTGCCATGAACTTGGCGAGTCTTTGGGCGGCCAAGTATCCCATTGTAAGGCAATGGGAAATCGGCAACGTCGAATGTAACCCTCTCGATCCTGAAGTTCAGCTCGCTGCCAAATGTGACCGACAACGTAATCTTCCCTTCGCTTGCTCCTTCCCGGATTGATTCCTTGGAAGGTACCGGTCTCTTCGAGCTTCATTGTCGAGAATTTGAAGCTTACGGAGCACCGCGGAGGAGATCAGATTCAAGCCGGCCCGCCGTCAACTAATATTTTGTGACCTTGAGGTTGCGGATGGTTGGAGAGACCAACATCGGCAAGCACCCGACCGCGATTATGCGATCAGGGTGGTCCTCAATATCAAAAATGATAGGCGTCTTGGACCACTTGAGAGGCTTGCGTGACTCTACGGATGGTTCCGCTGCATTGACCTCCGCATCCATTGCTTGAGTTGGCGGTGGGAGGTATGCGAGAAGCACCTCCGTCAACGCAAAGGACCTCTCTGGCTTTCTGAGACTCCTGCTCATCGGCGTCGTCGTCTTCCATATCTTCGTCGTCGTCCTCATCTTCATCCTTGTCGCGGCCGCGGGGAGGTCGATCTCCTTGTCGCTGCTTGGCCTTGCCGCGACGTCCTCCCCGGCCGGGACGTTTCTTGCTTGCTCCCCCAGCACCTTCCTGGGCCTTCTCCTTGTCGCGCCGCTCGTACTCAGCTCTCTGCTGTTCGACAAGCTGCTCGACCTTCTTGCAGCTCTAGAGGTCGTGGCCCTTGGTGCGGTGGATCTTGAAGATCTTGCTTGCCGCCTGTCACGCTTGTCGGCGGCCGCCACCGGCCGGTGGTTGGCGTCACGGCAACCTCCTTGCCGGAGCCACCAGCCTTGGCGTTCTTGTCGCCACCTCCATTGCCGGACTGCTCATTGCTAGCACTTCTCCGGCTTTCTTCTTCCTGTTGCCTCGCCACGGCCCTTCTTTCTTGGGCGGTGTCCTCCTTGTCGAGATCCATACGCATTCTCTCACAGGAGTCTCCTCCCTTCCTCGGTAGCGTGCACACTTGTCGGCCAAGGCGTACAACTCACCGACGTCCTTGACTTTGCACATCGCCATCTCCTCCTTCATCCTGCGGTTCCGCACATTACGATGAAATGCGCCGATCACCGGCGGGGTGGACATCTGGGATGTTGTAGTGCACACGGCTGAATCTCTGAATGAACTTGCGAGGGACTCTCCTTCCTTACAGGCGAGCAAGTGAAGGTCACTCTCTTGGCCATGAGGTTTGTGGCCACCGTGAAGGCGCCAACAAACCGATGGCACAGATCTTCCCAAGAGGATATGGAGCTGTCCGGCAAGTGCATGAGCCAAGATCGGACGTTGGGCTTGAGCACGGCGGGAAGTAGTTGGCGAGGATCTTGTCGTCCCGTCCCCGCAGCCTGCACCGCGATGGTGTAGATGCTAAGGAACTCCGACGGATGCGCCCTGCCATCATACTTCTCCGCACGTCTAGTTTGAAGTTTTTGGTGGGCCCTTTGGACTTGCCACAGCTCACGAGTGAACGCAGGGCAACCTATCACAGACGGCAAGTAAGTCGCTTGGCTCCTCGGCGCGCATGTCAACAGAAGGCCCAGCGCGCTTGTCGGATCGACGTCGCGCTTCTCTTCGGTGCTCGATGCGAGTTCGGCGTCCTCTTGTTGTCGCTCATGAAGAACTTGGCACTGATCGCGGCGAGTTCGTGGATCCGACGACGCAGTGGAGTCGCTGTCGAGGTGGATCCGGTGAGTCGGCTATCTTGGCCTTCTTGGCGGAGAGTGCACGGTGGTTGCACCTCCGACAGTCTCGTCGCCACCGGCTCGTGCCTTGTCGTCTCGCCGCGGCAATGATGGCGTTGGTTGTCGCGGAGCGTCGCCGTTGGCAAAGCCGATGAGGCTCTGGATAGTGGCCCTCCACTCGTCGACCTTGTCGGCCGTTGGAGGGTAGTCGAGGAGTAGCTGAGCTCTCGCGGAAGCCTGCTGGAGTAGTGGGTGGCATTGGAGAGCGGTGCGAGGCGGGACACGCCGGACTTCTAACTACGTGAGAAGGAGCAGCACCCCGTCCAGGAGACCGTATCTCACTCGTGCCAGCATGTTGGCGCGCATGCTGGTCTTGAGGGTCTCGATCCAACGAACGTATGGCATTGTGAACGCCATGACGCTGTTGGTCCCGCGTCTCCTGAGATGGGCGCGGGGGATGCACGGACGCTGAGGTTTGCGGGGCCTTGTCCTTGGACTTGGCAATGTTGCGAACACCTTCGCCGGCGCCCGTTCCTCCGCCAGCGTCTGCCCCACCACCCGTTTGCTGCGGCGAGGGTGGGTACGACGCGGACGGCTCTGCTGCCGCCGAAGCCTTCTTCTTCGGTGGCGTCTTTGAGGAAGATGTTGATGACGCTGCTCGTGTGAACGCCGGATCAGATTCACACGGCCTCGACGCCCCCTACCTGGCGCGCCAAAGATGTCGGGGAGGCTGATCGTACCCACGGACACCTATGGGGCCGGCGGACCAGGCCCCTTGTGGTTCGGAGGGGGGGCGGAGATCGCATGAAGAGCGGATCGAGGCGAGGCACACGAGCAGTTTACCCAACCGGAGCTCTCCGGAGATAAAACTCCTACTGCTGCTTGCTTGATGTATTGTGTTCTTGCTAGGGAGCAATGCAAGCTACAAACCCTAAGCGTGGGTGTCTACGGTCTCGAGTGGGTCGAATGAACCGAGCAGGCGAACCCCTCTACGCTATGCGCATGTGCCTCCTTTAATATGCTCAAGGGTCTCCGACAGTGGCAACATAGATGAGGGTACAAATGTAAAAACAAGAGTTGGTACACCTACTCGAGCGATTGTCTGATGCAAAATACCTAACTCGACGGCGGCAGGGACAAAAGCAATAAATGCCCGTCGGTGTCGCCAACAAAGGCAACAGAGGCCGTCAGGTGCGCCTCCGCTCGCCACGATGGAAGCTTGTCAGCGCCGCTTATCGCTGCTCTTCGCTAGCTGCACAGCCGCTCGACACGCGCGCATGGAACGGTCCCATGGCGACACGTCGCTGGATGAGCTGGAGCGGAGGCGAAGAGAAGTTGCATGCATGCAAGCGCCTTTGCCATGCCGAATCCTTGTCGCGCTCGGAGGCTTGTCGAGCTCCGAGCCTTCCCGGCAAGCTCCTCTTGCCGGGACCTTGTCTTCTGCGTGCCTGGAGTGGCCTTCCCGACAATGTCCTCTTGTCGGGGCCTTGTCTTCTTAATCAAATACTTTCTTCTTGAATGGCTCCAAAGGAGCCACGGGGGATCTTGGCGGTGACGAGGCAAACCCTGCCGCGGGGCGCTACAACTATCCGTGCACGAGTACGGGGTACTAGGGTACCCCTACTCTAGTACACCGACACATATTTATTGTAATAAGTCCTCTTTTGGGGCAACGATGTAATAAGTGTGTGATTGCTACTCTGTTATAAATCCTTGAAATCTTGTGTGGCGTCGGCATTCGATCCAGGATGACGCCTGAGCACAGAGACTTGATCCATTCGGGTCGGGTCGCTACAGAAATACTATCATCCTATATATGAATCTTTACCTCTAAACCATTTCAAGACTCCTCGTCATGTCCGTGATCTCATCCGGGACTCCAAACTACATTCCATCACTAAATCACATAAGTCATATAATACAAAATTTTCATCGAATGTTAAGCGTGCGGACCCTACGGGTTCGAGAACTATGTTGACATGACCGAGACACCTCTCCGGTCAATCACCAATAGCGGAACCTGGATGCTCATATTGGTTCCCACATATTCTACGAAGATCTTTATTGGTCATACCGTAAGTACAACATACGTTACTCCCTTTGTCATCGGTATGTTACTTGCCCGCGATTCGATCGTCGGTATCTTCATACCTATTTCAATCTCGTTACCGCCAAGTCTCTTTACTCATTCCGTAATACATCATCCCGCAACTACCTCATTAGTCACATTGCTGCAAGGCTTCTTATGATGTGTATTACCGAGAGGGCCCAGAGATACCTCTCCGATACTCGGAGTGACAAACCCTAATCTCGATCTATGCCAACCCAACAAACACCTTCGGAGATACCTGTAGAGCATATTTATAATCACCCAGTTATGTTGTGACGTTTGATAGCACACAAGGTATTCCTCCAGTATCCGGGAGTTTCATAATCTCATAGTCAAAGGAATATGTATATGACATGAAGAAAGCTATAGCAATAAAACTGAACAGTCAAGATGCTAAGCTAACGGATGGGTCATGTCCATCACATCATTCTCCTAATTATGTGATCCCGTTCATCAAATGACAACACATGTCTATGGTTAGGAAACTTAACCATCTTTGATTAACGAGCTAGTCTACTAGAGGCTTACTAGGGACACGGTGTTTTGTCTATGTATTCAGACATGTATCAAGTTTCCAGTTAATACAATTTTAGCATGAATAATAAACATTTATCATGATATAAGGAAATATAAATAACAACTTTATTATTGCCTCTAGGGCATATTTCCTTGAAGGAGGCACCCCCAAATAGGACGAATCCTACTTGGGGTCTCCTCCCAAGTGGCGCCCCCTACCATGTTTAGGTTCAGGGGAAAGGCAGGGGAGGGAGGCGCCCCCCTTTCCTTTCTCCCATGAGAAGGGGAAGGCAGGAGGGGCTAGCCCTCCCCCTTTCCTTCCCTAGGGCTTGCCGGCCAGGGAGAGGGGCGTACCAGCCCCCTGTGGGTAGGTTTGTCCCTCCCTTGGCCCATTAGGCCCATACACCTACCGGGGTGCCCGGAACCCCTTCCGTTGACCCGTTGAGTACCCGGTGCATCCCGAAACTCTTTTGGTGTCCGAATACCATTGTACTATATATAAATCTTTACCTCTCGACGATTTCGAGACTCCTCGTCATGTCCATGATCTCATCCGAGACTCCGAACAACATTCGGTCACCAAATCATATAACTCATATAACACTATATCATCAACGAACGTTAAATGTGCGGACCCTACGGATTCGAGAACTATGTAGACGTGTACGATACACCTCTCTGGTCAATAACCAATAGCGGAACCTGGATGCCCATATCATCTCCTACATATTCTACGAAGATCTTTATCAGTCAAACCTTATGACAACATACGTAATTACCTTTGTCCATCGATATGTTACTTGCCCGAGATTCGATTGTCGGTATCTTCATACCTAGTTTAATATCATTACCGACAAGTCTCTTTACTCATTCCGTAATACATCATCTTCAAATAACTAATTAGTCATTTTGCTTGCAAGGCTTCTTATGATGTGTATTACCGAGAGGGCCCAGAGATACCTCTCCGATACTCAGAGTGACAAATCCTGATCTCGATCTATGCAAACTCAAAAAACACCTTCGGAGATTTATGTAGAGCATCTTTATGATCACCCAGTTATGTTGTGACGTTTCATAGCACACAAGGTATTCCTCTGGTATCTGGGAGTTGCATAATCTCATAGTCGAAGGAATATGTATTTGACATTGAGAAAACAATAACAATAAACTGAATGATCAATATGCTAAGCTAACGGATGGGTCTTGTCCATCACATCATTCTCCTAATGATGTGATCCCATTATAAAATGACAACACATGTTTATGGTTAGGAAACCTTAACCATCTTTGATCAATGAGCTAGTCTAGTAGAGGCTTACTAGGGACACGGTATTTGTTTATGTATTCACACATGCATTTAAGTTTTCGATCAATACAACTCTAGCATGAATAATAAACCTTTATCATGAATAAGAAAATTTTAAATAACAACTTTATTATTGCCTCCAGGGCATATTTTCTTCAAATCCCAGATATGTGGAAGGCATGGAACCAACAGAGCAACCCAAAATAGAAGCATGTTCAAGCATTTTTGTGTGAGGGGTGTTGATGGGAACTATGATGGACTTGTCATAGTTAACTCCCAACCAGTATAAGCAGAGAAATGCATAATAATTTTTGATCTGAATAAACTAAGTCACAAAAGTGAACATCAGAATGATAGTTTTCATCAGCTTGTTGAATGACAAGAAAATCAAAATAAGAGTTTTTGTTAACTAGAGCTTCAATCAGTCTATTTTGCATAGTCTCATTAAGAAAAAATTGTAGCAAATCAATAGCTATAACAAAAGTTAAAGGAGAAAGAGGATCGCCCCAGTCTCACTCCTCTTTTGCAAAGAAATTGCTGCCCTAGGATTCCATTCAGGAAAACTGAAGAAAACCCAGTGGAGTAAATCATGTCAATCCAAAGCATCCATCTTGGCCTAAAACCTCTGCCAGCAAGTTTCTCCTTGATGGTATGATGCATGTCAAAAGCCTTTTCAAAATCCATCTTTAAGATCACAATCTCCTTGTTGGGCTGATGACATTCATGTATAAATTCATAAGCCCATGCAAATTGTCTTGGATATACATATTCCTCAAGAAGCCATATTGATTTGTGTGCACTAGTTGCAAAATAACTCTTTGTAATCTATTGGTAAGTAGCTGTGTGATGGGGCAACTGAGCAGCGATATTGGCCTGAATCACAAGCGCTCACAGGGGTATCTTCCTTTGGAATGAGAGTGATAAATGAGGAGTTGATGTTTTTAGTGTTAGTATGACCATGGAAGAAATTTTCAGTAAGTCTAGGAAATAAGACGCAGTAATATCCCAGTAACATTTAATAGAATCAGTGTTGAAGGCCATCTAGCCGAGGGGCTTTATCTGAAGGCAACTCTTTAATAACAACATATATTTCTTCTTCGAAAAAGGCACCTCCAAATTTATGAGAGATCATCTCTGTGAAGAATCAAGGAGTCCAAATTGAGTAAATTAAAAGTAGTCATAGAGGAATGCAATCTTTGCTTGAAAGCTCTGAAGATAATTACAACTTTTAGCTTGATGGTCTTTCAATTCCTACCCTTGCTCATCTTGTAGAATAGCGATGACTTGTAGTTGCACATGGCTGTTGCAATTCGTGACAAGTCTCGAACCCATGGGGAGTGAATAGGAAGATACTACCTACCCCAGAACTATGTTTTTATCAACATAGCTACGTTCAGTCCCAAAGCATAGTTTGGAAATAGTCTATTCAATCGGTTGCTACGAAATCGATAATAAAAGGTTTTCTTTAACAAGACTACAAACTAGGACATAAAGTAAAAGGGGTTGTAACTATATGATTGAATAGAGGGAAAGGAGATTTCTAGGCTTTAGGTATCACTAGTACGCAATATTACCCCCAAGGATCTCACGGATGCATCTATCTACTCTGTGTACGTGAAGTCTCACAAGATCATATGAAAGGATGTCTCCCAAAATAGCATTACTATAACACAAAGAGAGTAAATACTAGATGATGCCACAAAGACTAATATTGCATACTAGATCATACCTCAAACTAGAATCAAATCAATAACTCAAACCTAGATAAATATATACACAAAGATGAATGCATCATTGATGTCATCAACATATTGAATCTTACAAATTATAGGAGAAAGGAGGGAGATGGTGATGCTGGACGGCGCGCATGGCCTAGGGACCTGCTTATGTGCTATACAGATCTTTGTCTAGATCATGGCCGACAATACCTAACCATGATGCAAGATTGAGCACTGTCCAGAGCGTTGGCATGCTCACTACGGTCGCAAGTATGGACGATTGTGACCACACCACTACATCATTTGATGTGAAGATGTACTCAGAGGGGCCGACCATGCATTAAATGAAGGAGGTGGGCTAACAACCATAGCCTACGACAACCTACGTATTGGTGGCCATCGTGATGACAGCCCGCAAGGCAGTTTGCATCTACCTGCACGATAAGGCTCTGCACCCATCAAGTGGATGGAAGTGACAACTCAGGGCACCCCTTTCACTAAATAACAATGCCGCTTTGTTGTCTCATGGGCATGTGGGGTCACGGAGGACAGTAGTACTCGAGTGCTTGGGTGCGTGCTCATGTCAGGCGACCAATTGACTAACAGCGCCCCCAAGTCAAAGATTAGGTAAGTGACTAATTATGTCCGACTTCACTGTATCTCATTTTTGTGAGAGGACCGCGGCCGTAGGGAAGACAAGTCTTTTTGTAACAAGAGATAACATAAGTAATAGAGGAGAGAAGAGAGGGTTCTTGGGTCAGTACACTTTGATCACTTAGCAATCCCCAAACACTCCTCAAACAACGCAAACACTTGTAATATTTAGCATATCTACAACCAAAAAATTAGGAGAACTATTTGAAGGATGTTTCTCGTGAGTGATATAAGTTATCCTCAAAGGGAACATACCCATCTAAGATCAGGATGTTAAGCTACACAATCATAGGACGCTTCTGTGTGCCTGGCATAAAAGGACAGGCCAACCACAACCCTACATAAGCACGAGACAGGTAGGCAGCAGAGAGGGGAACCAATTACAGGGAAACACATTGTGAACTGAGTACATCACTAGATGGCCAATGGGCGGGATAGCCAGTTGTGGCCCAGTCAAACAGACCTTAACACAATTGCACACGTCGGCAATGCAAAGCAACGGCAATGGGCGACGAGGTTTAGCCGGTTGGAAAGTGCTGGCAGGTGGGCACTGAACTTATGACGTGTCAATTTTGTATGAGCCCTCAATTCTAAACCTAGTGTATCCCATGTAGTGCTCTTCACCCCACTCATCAAGCACTGGCTAATTTTTTCTGGCCCCACACATCGGTGATCCCATTGGTTGCTCAGACCGTTCCTGCGGCCCTTGTTGTTCTATGTTGCTGGGCAAGTTGCCGGCTGGATTGTTGGCCTCGCCCTCTGTATGCCGTGTTGTCTACTAGAGAGGCACTTTCCCGAATTTCTACACAGAAGTGTTAAATTCTATTGGAATCAAGGGATAGGCAAACAATCAACCCCGTGAGCAGCAAAACAAATAACCAAGCTATGTCGTGCGGACACTCACAAGGAAAAATTACTTGAGCGGACACAACGACGGATAGAGGCCATGTAACCAAGCGTGTAGGAGAGTAGAAAGAGCCTATCATACGAGAGGTGGTAATGGACTCGTCCATCCCCGAACGAAATGAACAATCCACAGAAAATGATGCCGCCCCTATCAGGCATCATTGAAGGTCAAGCATGGAGTAAGGTGTTGGAAATATTCCATAGAGGCAATAATAAAATGGTTATTATCAAATTTCCTTGTTCATGATAAATGTTTATCATTCATGCTAGAATTGTATTGGCCGGAAACTTAAATACATGTGTGGATACATAAACAACACATTGTCGCTAGTGATTCTCTACTAGGCTAGCTCGTTGATCAAAGATGGTTAAGGTTTCCTAACCATAAACATGAGTTGTCATTTGATAAAGGGACCACATCATTAGGAGAATGATGTGATGGACAGACCCGACCATAAGCTTAGCATCAGATTGTGTGACTTAGTTATTTGCCATAGCTTTCTTCATGTCAAGTACCAGTTTCTTAGGCCATGAGATCATGCCACTACCAGATACCGGAGGAATATTTTGTGTGCTATCAAACATCACTTTTTAACTGGGTGATCATAAAGGTGCTCTACAGGTATCTCCGAAGGTATTTGTTGGGTTGCATGGATCGAGACTAGGATTTGTCACTCCGTGTGATGGAGAGATATCTCACGACCCTCTCGGCAATACAACATCACAAGAAGCTGGCAAAGCAAGTGACGAATGAGTTTAGTCACAGGAATACTGTATTACGAAATGAGTAAAGATATTTGCTGGTAACGAGATTGAACTAGGTATGGAGATATCGATGATCGAATCTCGGGCAAGTAACATATTGCTAGACAAAGGGAATTGTATACAGGATTAACTGAATCCTCGACATTGTGGTTCAAATGATAAAGATCTTCGTTGAATATGTGGGAATCAATATGGGCATCCAGGTTTCGCTAATTATTATTGATCGGAGAAGAGTCTTGGTCATGTCTGCATGTTCCTGAACCCGTAGGGTTGCACACTTAACCTTTAGTAGCGCTAGGGTAGCATCGAGATATTATTTCGAAGTCCCAGATGGGATCTGGGACATCACGAGGAGCTCCAGAATGGTTCGGGGATAAATATTCATAAATGGAAAGTTGTTATCGGGGTTCCAAAAAAAGTTCGGCTTTTTCCAGTGTTCTGCCAGGAAGCTTCCAGAAGGTTCCGGAGGGTTCCAGAAGTCCACGAAGGGTTCCACCACATCCCTTAGGCCATCATCGATTGTAGGGGGGTGTCCTGGCCTTATTTGTCCAGGTGCACCAGCCACTACATGGCCCATGCGTCTGGGGAGGCAAACCTTAGGGGTGGAGGCACCTCCACCTGGCTTGGAGGGCACTCCACCCCCTAGCCGCCGCCCCCTCTCCTTGGGGGAGGGGACAAGGGCTGGGCCGCCCTCTTGCTCCCCTATATAAAGAGGGGAGGGGCGTATGGGGCTGGCTACACAAAACCCTTGTCTCGTCTCCCTCCCGTTACTCCTCCATGTTCTGTCAGCGCTTGGCGAAGCCCTATTGGTGTTCCGCTGCCACCACCACCACCATGTTGTCGTTCTGGTTTCGATCTCATCTTACACTTCTCCCTTGCTTGCTGGATAAATAAGGAGAACACGTAACTGAGCCGAATGTGTGCTAAACTTGGAGGCACCGCACATGCGGTGCTTGGATCAGATTGGATCGCGACGCGAGTATGACTACGTCAACCATGATATTTATATCATCAACACTTTAGGTCTACAAGGGTACATAGACACATACTCCCCTCTGGTTGCTAGCATCTCCATAGATAGATCTTTGGGTGTTTTGTAGGATTTTTTTTGTTTCCCATGAACGTTCCCCATCAGTGGCATCATGAGCTAGGTCTATGTGTAGATGGTATGCATGAGTAGAACACAAATTGGTTATGGGCATTGATGTTCATATTTCTTACCTTCCTTCTCTTATTTGGATTTGGCGGTATTGTGGGATGAAGCGACACGTACTAACATTACTTGCCCACGCACAAGAGACCGGTTCCATGATTGACATGTAACTTATATTACATAAAGTGGCTGGCGGGTGTTTGTCTTTCCTTCTTTAGTCGAATTTGATTTGACATTGGTGGTCCTTGTTGTAGGGTCAAAAGTATGTATAGAGGGGGAGTGATTAGACTACTTGGCTGAATAAAAATCTATCCTTTTCCAAATTTTAGTTATCGACATATTTTAGCAATTTGCACAAGTCAAGCAATCAACCTACACATGCAATTCTAAGAGTATAGCAGCGGAAAGTAAAACATTGCATATGAAGGTAAAGGGAAGGGTTTGGAGAAGGCAAACACAATGGAGACATGGAGTTTTTTAGCGTGGTTCCGATAGGTGGTGCTATCGTATGTCCACGTTGATGGAGACTTCAACCCACGAAGGATAACGGCTGCGCGAGTCGATGCAGGGCTCCACCCATGAAGGGTCTACGAAGAAGCAACCTTGTCAATGCCACCATGGCCATCGCCCATGAAGGACTTGCCTCACTCGGGTAGATCTTCACGAAGTAGGCGATTTCCTTGCCCTTACAAACTTCTTGGTTCAACTCCACATCTTGACGAAGGCTCCCAAGTGACACCTAACCAATCTAGGAGACACCACTCTCCAAAAGGTAATAGATGGTGTCTTGATGATGAACTCCTTGCTCTTGTGCTTAAAATGATAGTATCCCCAACACTCAACTCTCTCTCTCTCTCTCTCTCAGATTTGGCTATGGTGGAAGATGATTTGAGTGGAAAGCAACTTGGGGAAGGCTAGAAATCAAGGTTCAAATGGTAGGAATGGAATATCTTGATCTCAACACATGAGTAGGTGGTTCTCTCTCAGAAAGTGTATGGTGGAAGTGTAGGCACATTGCGATGGCTCTCTCACAAATGGAGTGGAGGGGTATATATATCCTTGATAACCCACAAGTATAGGGGATCGCAACAATTTTTGAGGGTAGAGTATTCAACCCAAATTTATTGATTCGACACAAGGGGAGCCAAAGAATATTCTCAAGTATTAGCAGCTGAGTTGTCAATTCAACCACACCTGAAAGACTTAATATCTGCAAGAAAGTATCTAGTAGCAAAGTAGTATGGAAGTAACGGTAATGGTGGCAAAAGTAGCAGTAGCAGTTTTTGTAGTAATCATAACAGTGGCAACAGAAAAGTAACTAAACAAAGATCAATATGTGAAAAGCTCGTAGGCAATGGATCAGTGATGGATAATTTTGCGGATGCACGATTCCTCATGCAATGATTATAACATAGGGTGACATGAGAACTAGCTCCAGTTCATCAATGTAATGTAGGCATGTATTCCGAATATAGTCATACGTGCTTATGGAAAAGAACTTGCATGACATCTTTTGTCCTACGCTCCCGTGGCAGCGGCCTCCTTTTAATAGAGTACTGGACCAAAGCATTAACACTTAGTGAATACATGAACTCCTCAAACTACGGTCATCACTGGGAGTGGTCCAGATTATTGTCACTTCGGGGTTGCCGGATCATAACACATAGTAGGTGACTATTGACTTGCAAGATAGGATCAAGAACTCACATATATTCATGAAAACATAATAGGTTCAGATCTGAAATCATGGAACTCGGGCCCTAGTGACAAGAATTAAGCATAGCAAAGTCATAACAACATCAATCTCGGAACATAATGGATACTAGGGATCAAACCTTAACAAAACTAACCAGTACATGGTAAATCTCATCCAACCCATCACCGTCCAGCAAGACTACGATGGGATTACTCACACACGGCGGTGAGCATCATGAAATTGGTGATGGAGGGTGGTTGATGATGACGATGGCGATGGATTCCCCTCTTTGGAGCCCCGAACGGACTCCAGATCAGCCCTCCCGACGAAGATTAGGGCTTGGCGGCGGCTCTGTATCGTAAAGTGCGATGAATCCTTCTCTTTGTTTTTTCTCCCTGGACGTGAATATATGGAGTTGGGGTTGAGGTCGGTGGAGTCCAAGGGGGCCCACGAGGCAGGTGGGCGCGCCCCAGGGGGTGGGCGCGCCCTGCACCCTCGTGGACAGGGTGTGGGCCCCCTGATGCTGATTCTTTTGCTAGTATTTTTTATTATTTCAAAAACGTGTCTCCGTGGATTTTCACGTCATTCTGAGAACTTTTATTTCTGCACAAAAATAACACCATGGCAATTCTGCTGAAAACAGCGTCAGTCCGGGTTAGTTCCATTCAAATCATGCAAGTTAGAGTCCAAAACAAGGACAAAAGTGTTTGGAAAAGTAGATACGTTGGAGACGTATCAACTCCCCCAAGCCTAAACCTTTGCTTGTCCTCAAGCAATTCAGTTGACAAACTGAAAGTGATAAAGAAAAACTTTTACAGACTCTGTTTGATCTTGTTGTTGCAAATATGTAAAGCCAGCATTCAAGTTTTCAGCAAAGGTTATGAACTAACCATATTCACAATAACATTTAGGTCTCATGTTTACTCATATCAATGGCATAATCGACTAGCGAGCAATAATAATAAATCTTAGATGATAACACTTCCTCAAAACAATCATAACATGAAATAAGAGGAAGGTATCTCGCTTGCCCTTTCTGAGACCGCAAAACATAAATGCAGAGCACCTCTGAAGATCAAGGACTGAGTAGACATTGTAATTCATGGTAAAAGAGATCCAGTCACAGTCATACTCAATGTAAATTAATAGTAATGCATGCAAATGACAGCGGTGCTCTTTAACTGATGCTTTTTAATAAGAGGATGATGACTCAACATAAAAGTAAATAGATAGGCCCTTTGCAGAGGGAAGCAGGGATTTGCAGAGGTGCTAGAGCTCGAGTTTTGAAACAGAGATAAATAATATTTTGAGTGGCATACTTTCATTGTCAACATAACAACCAAGAGATCTCGATATCTTCCATGCTACACACATTATAGGCGGTTCCCAAACAGAATGGTAAATTTTATACTCCCCCACCACCAACGAGCATCAATCCATGGCTTGCCCGAAACAATGGTGCCTCCAACTAACAACAATCCTGGTGGAGTTTTGTTTGCAATTAATTTGATTTGAACAAGGGACTGGGCATCCCGGTTACGAGCCATTTTCTCGTGAGTGATGAGCGGAGTCCACTCATCGTGAGAATAACCCACCTAGCATGGAAGATATAGACAACCCTAGTTGGTACATGAGCTATTCGAGCATACAAAACATAATTTCATTTGAAGGTTTAGAGTTTGACACATACAAATTTACTTGGAACGACAGGTAAATACCGCATATAGGAAGGTATGGTGGACTCATATTGAATAACTTTGGGGTTTATGGAAGTGGATGCACAAGAAGTATTCCCGCTTAGTACAAGTGAAGGCTAGAAAGAGACTGGGAAACGACCAACTAGAGAGCGACAACAGTCATGAACATGCATTAAGATTAATCAACAATGAGTGCAAGCATGAGTAGGATATAAATCAACATGAACATAAATATCGTGGAGGCTGTGTTGATCTTGTTTCAACTACATGCGTGAACATGTGCCAAATCAAGCCACTCGAACCGTTCAAAGGAGGATACCACCCTATCGTGCCACATCACAACTATTTTAGTAGCATGTTGGCATGCAAGGCAAACCATTATAAACTCCTAGCTAATTAAGCATGGCATGAGCAACTGTAATCTCTAATTATCATCACAAACATTTACATTCATAATAGGCTGAATCAAGAACGATGAACTAATCATATTTACAAAAACAAGATATGTCGAGTTCATACCAGCTTCTCTCATCTCAATCAGTCCATCATATATCGTCATTATTGCCTTTCACTCGCATGACCGAACGGTGTGGATAATAATAATAGTGCACGTGCATTGGACTAAGCTGGAATCTGCAAGCATTTAATACAAGGGATAAGACAAGGTAATATGGGCTCTTGGTTAAATCAACAATAATGTATATGAGAGCCACTCAACATTTTCATCATGGTCTTCTCCTGTCGACCCCAAAGAAAAGAAATAAAACTACTTACACGGGAAAGCTCCCAACAAGCAAAAGAAGAACGAGAAATCCTTTTGGGTTTTCTTTTAATTACTACTACATGCATGGGAAGTAAACTAGCTAAAAGCTATAACTATTTTTTGGGTTTTTCTTAAGGTTTTTCAAACACACAAGAAGAAGGCTTAGAAAAGAAAATAAACTACATGGATAGTACAATGAAAAGTATGAGCACCGACAACTAGAATGAGTGTGTAAACATGAATGTAATGTCGGTGAGAAATACGTACTCCCCCAAGCTTAGGCTTTTGGCCTAAGTTGGTCTATGCCCACGGATCGAAGCTACTCCCTCCGGTGTACTGAGGAGGGTCCTCAGGGTGCCACTGGTTGGCGATCTCCTCCGGATCCCACTGATAAACAGACTGTCGATAGGGGTCAAGTGGTGGCTCAGGCTCCAGGACTTGTGTCAGCCTCCAGTATGAATAAATGGCCTCGGGCAAGATGAGGTACGTGCCTGAAAGTATGTTAAACAACGAGGGTGCAGGCAATATAATAGTCTCACAGTGAGTTTTATCAAATATCAAATTATACTTAAGCATCTTCTTCTTATTTCTAACAATAAAGTCATGTGCACCATACTCTTATAATCTAGAAAAACAGGGGGCAAAAACTTTTCCTCTTTCTCATAATGCCTAATAGGTATCTCAAAGTGTGCAGCAAGGCGTGAAGCAAAGATGCCTCCGAAGATGGGGCCCTTTGTATGGTTCAGACTTAATCGTTTAGCAACAATAGCACCTAAGCTAAAATTTGTATCACGAAACAAAGCATGGTGCAAAATGACAAGATCAGGAGCACTAAGATTTCCACTGTTCCCGCGACCAATTAAGCATCTACTAGCAAATATCGCAAAGTAACATAGAACAGGAAAATGTATACTTGTAATTCTTGCATCAGAAACTTTCCTCGTTTCCCCTACAACAATTCTATCAATAAATTCCCCCACATCACTACGGTGTGGTTCCTCGATGGTGCCCACAAAGGGTATCTTGCAGACCCGACAAAAATCATGGAGTGACATCTCCTTAACCTCATCATATAAATGAAACTCCACTGAAGGGGGTGATTTCTTAGCATGGTAATAAAATTTTTGCACGAAAATATTAGTGAGTTGGAGATACTGTACGCGCTGGTCATGGAGGAAGTCGGTGAGGCCTGCATTCTCAACCAAGTAATAAAAATCATCACAAATTCCGGCGGCTCTCGAGAATGCATCACAAGGCCATTCGCACGGCAGAACCTCCGTAGTGCGAGGAAGATTGTATTTGGGCTTTTTGTTCTCCTTATTCTGCTTATCTTTCGAGCTTCGGCTCGAAGAGCCCCTCAACAATCTCTTTATCATTTTCTTACTCTGAAAAATTTCTGAAATTTTTAGTGACTCAAAATAAAAGTGTACAAAACTAAACAACATTGATAGCAATTACTCCCATAAGTGCCTAGAGACTATATCATCCATTAGAACTACTTGGGACCATATAAATTTTACATGCAAGCTTAAGAACAGGGTCACCTTAGCAGCAAAAATTTGCAATAAATAAAGCACTAGAACAAAAACTAATTGGACCATAGGAGGAGTCACATACTGAAGAACGATCTCCCCAAACAGTTTTGTGAATGGAGCTTTGAGCAAGGAGATCGAAAATGGCAGCAAGAAGAGCTAGAACACGGGTTTGAGCTATGGGAGTATTTTTTCTAGAGGAAGACGAAGTGAGTGGGTGCTGGAATAAGTGGAGGGGGTCAACATGGGGCCCATGAGGTAGGGGCGGCGCCCCAGGGGGTGGGCACGCCCTGTGCCCTCGTGGCCAAATGGTGGGGCCCCTGGTGTGTTCTCAGTGCCAGATATTCTTAAATATTCTACAAAAAATCATATTTCATTTTCAGGACATTTGGAAAACTTTTATTTTCACGGTATTTTTATTGAAAGGATAATTCAGAAAACAGACAGAAAATACTATTTTGCTTTATTTAATCTAAATAACAGAAAGTAAAAAGAGGGTACAGAGAGTTGTGCTTTCTAACTTCATCCATCTCATGCTCATCAAAAGGAATCGACTAACAAGGTTGATCAAGTCTTGTTAACAAACTCTTTCTGAATAACATGAAACCGATGAATTTTTGAATAACACTAGGTTACCTCAACGTGGATATGCACGCCCCCAACAATAAGAATATCATATTTATTCTGGACAGTAGGAAGACAGAATTCAAAACCTCCAATAGTAATCATTGAAAATTTTACAATAGAATTGATATTGTGGATTTGAGGTTGTTTCCTCAGAAAGTGTACCGTATGCTCATTACCATTAACATGAAAAGTGACATTGCCTTTGTTGCAAACAATAACAGCCCCTGCAGTATTCAAAAAGGGTCTATCAAGCATAATCGACATACTATTGTCCTCGGGAATATCAAGAATAACAAAGTCCGTTAAAATAGTAACGTTTGCAACCACAACAGGCACATCCTCACAGATACGGACACGTATAGCAGTTGATTTATCGGCCATTTGCAAAGATATTTCAGTAGGTGTCAACTTATTCAAATCAAGTCTACGATATAAAGAGAGAGGCATAACACTAACGCCGGCTCCAAGATCACATAAAGCATTTTTAACATAGTTTTTTTAATGGAGCATGATATAGTTGGTACCCCTGGATCTCCTAGTTTCTTTGGTATTCCACCTTTAAAAGTATAATTGGCAAGCATGGTGGAAATTTCAGCTTCCGGTATCTTTCTCTTATTTGTAACAATATCTTTCATATACTTAGCATAAGGATTCATTTTAACCATATCAGTCAAGCATACATAAAAGATAGGTCTAATCATTTCAGCAAAGCACTCAAAATCCTCATCATCCTTTTTCTTGGATGGTTTAGGAGGAAAAGGCATGGGTTTCTGAACCCATGGTTCTCTTTCTTTACCGTGCTTCCTAGCAACGAAGTCTCTCTTATCATAACGTTGATTCTTTGATTATGGGTTATCAAGATCAATAGCAGGTTCAATCTCTACATCATTATTATTGCTAGGTTGAGCATCAATATGAACATCATCATTAACATTATCACTAGGTTCATGTTCATTGCAGTTGTGTTTGACATCAGAAATCGAAATATCATTGGGATTCTCAGGTGTGCCAACAACAGGTTCACTAGAAGCATGCAAAGTCCTATCATTTTTCTTTTTCTTCTTCTTAGAAGGACTAGGTGCATCAACATTAGTTCTCTAAGAATCTTGCTCAACTCTCTTAGGGTGGCCCTCGGGATCTGAGAGGTTCTGAGTCATTTTACCCCTCTAGTCATAACTCTAACAACATTATCATTTTTCTTATTATTTAATTCATTGAGCAAATCATCTTGAGCTTTAAGCACTTGTTCTACCTGAGTGGTAACCATAGAAGCATGTTTACTAATAAGTTTAAGGTCATCTTTAACTCTAGACATATAATCACTCAAGTGTTCAATCATATAAGCATTACGTTTTAATTGTCTACCAACATAAGCATTGAAGTTTTCTTGTTTATAAATAAAATTATCAAACTCATCCAAGCATTGACTAGCAGACTTATTACGAGGAATATCACCTTCATCAAATCTATAGAGAGAATTTACCTTTACTACCTGTGTCGGGTTATTACGACCATGCATTTCTTCAATAGGTGGTAAATTCTTAACATCTTCAGCTTTAATACCCTTTTCTTTAATAGATTTCCTTGCCTCTTGCATATCTCCAGGACTGAGAAATAGAATACCCCTTTTCTTCGGAGTTGGCTTAGGAGTTGGTTCAGGAAGTGTCCAATCATTATCATGAATCAATATATTATTCAATAGCAATTCAGCTTGCTCAACAGTTCTTTCCTGAAAACACAACCAGCACAACTATGTAGGAAGTCCCTAGAAGCATCGCTTAGTCCATTATAGAAGATATCAATTATTTCATTTTTCTTAAGAGGATGATCAGGCAAAGCATTAAGTAACTGGCAAAGCCTCCCCCAAGCTTGTGGGAGACTCTCTTCTTTAGTTTGCACAAAGTTAAATATTTCCTGTAAGGCAGCTTGTTTCTTATGAGCAGGAAAATATTTCTCAGAGAAGTAATAAATCATATCCCGGGGACTACGCACACATCCAGGAGCAAGAGAATTAAACCATGTTTTAGCATCACCCTTTAATGAGAACGAAAATAACTTAAGGATATAGTAGTAACGAATTTTTTCCTCATGAGGGAATGGGGTGGCTATATCATTAAATTTAGTAAGATGTGCCACAACAGTTTCAGATTCATAGCCATAAAAAGGATCAGATTCAACCAAACTAATTAACTCAGGATCAACAGAGAAATCATAATCCTTATCAGAAATACAGATAGGTGAAGTAGCAAAAGAAGGGTCATATTTCATTCTAGCATTCAAAGACTTTTCTTTCAGCTTAGCTAACAGTTTCTTAAGATCATATCTATCTTTGCAAGGAAAAAGGTCTCTAGCAGTTTCTTCGTCCATTACATAACCCTTAGGTACATCAGGCAATTCATATCTAGGGGGAGAATCTTCACCAATCCTTTCAAGAGTAGCCCGGAGGGCCAGTATGTATCAGTTCGTCGATGACACACTATACACAAGAAGGCCCAATGGTGTGAAATTGAAGTGCTTTTGCCGGGAGGAAGGAAATGAACTGCTGGTAGAAATACACAAAGGCATGTATGGCTCTCACATTGGATCAAGGGCTTTGGTTGGGAAAGCATTCCGGCAATGATTCTATTGGCCCACAGGCCTCCAAGATGCAGTCGAGCTAGTCACCAAATGTGAAGCCCGCCAGTTCCATTCCAAGAATATCCATCTGCCTGCCTAGGCTCTTCAGACAATCCCTTTGTCATGGCCGTTTCCAGTCTGGGGGCTCGATATCCTCGGCCCTTTCCCCCGTGCTAATGCGGCTTTGAATTCTTGTTTGTTGCAATCGACAAGTTTACAAAGTGGCCAAAAGTAGAAGCCATGAGAAAGGTGACTACTCAGTCAGCTATCAAGTTCTTGAAAGGAGCGGTGAGCCGCTTCAGAGTCCCTGCCCGGATCATCGCTGACAACGGCACCCAATTCACGAGCCACGCCTTCATGTAATATGTTCATGCCCTCGGAAGCAAGATCTCATTTGCCTCTATTGCACATCCCAGGAGGAATGGGCAACCTAAGAGGGCGAAAGCTGAAGTGTTGCAAGGACTCAACACAATAACATTTGATAAGCTGCAGAAGTGTGGCAGGCGATGGATCGACGAGCTGCCGGTGGTTCTTTGGTCCCTCAGAACGACACCAAATCAAGCTACCGGGAAGACCCCCTTCTCCCTAGTCTATGGGGCAGAAGCAGTTATCCCCACGGAACTCATTTATGGGTCATCTCGAGTGCTTGCCTATGATGAAGTAGCACAGGAACATCACCTGCGTGATGACGTTGTGCTTTTCGAGGAGAACCGTCTTCGGGCTGCTACGCGTGCTCCACGCTACCAGCAAGCCATGGTTGCTATCACAGCCACAGGGTTCACACCTGGTGCTTTGAGGAAGGCGACCTTGCCCTTAGGTGCGTTCAGTCCACCAAGGGTGCAAACAAGTTGACGCCTACGTGGGAAGGCCCTTACCGGGTAGTATGAGTCACCAGACCTGGTGCTGTCCGTATGGAGACCAGAGATGGCATTCAGTTGCAAAACTCATGGAATATTGAGCATCTCCACAAGTTCTACTCATAAGGTGCGGCTGTCGGGCCCTGCCCAGCAGCCACCCTTTTGTACAAGCTTTTCCTCAGTTGCATGTAACCCCTTGTACAAAGCCGGGCGCAGACCCTGAGCAACAGAGAAATAAATGAAGCGCTCGCGGGCCCCCCGACAAATTGCATGCATGCATAAGCATATCATGAGCATTGCATGTTCAGGTAGATAAGATCGCATCTGGCGTCATTTTCATCTGCATACACTGCAGGCTCCTTTCGTGGACTTAGACCCAAAGAGGAGATGAGAAGACGTGCCTACATTGTGATCCCCGGCAAGCCAAACAGATAAGTTCCTTCTCTTATCCATACGTGTTCTGTAAGTAGGGACTTTTGCATAAGAAAACCTCGCTGCCTTTGAAACTTAGGTGTTCCCATCCCTTGACTGGAATGCTGCTTCAGTCAGGATGGTCGCAGTGGCCTTTGGCGAAAAAGTTCTGGCGAGGGGCTTGTCCTTCTTAATGATTTGTGCCCAGTAGGCCTAACCCCGCGACAACAAATTGAGGGTACCGACAGGATAGCCTGCCGGGGAAAACTTGTTTTCTTAAAAGTATAGAGGCATCCCACCTCTGAATGGACATATTACAAAGCTTTTCCTCAGTTGTATGTAACCCCTTGTACAAAGCCGGGCGCAGACCCTGAGCAACAGAGAAATAAATGAAGCGCTCGGGGGCCCCCCGACAAATTGCATGCATGCATAAGCATATCATGAGCATTGCATGTTCAGGTAGATAAGATCGCATCTGGCATAATTTTCATCTGCATACACTGCAGGCTCCTGTCGTGGACTTAGTCCCAAAGAGGAGATGAGAAGACGAGCCTACATTGCGATCCCCGACAAGCCAAACGGATAAGTTCCTTCTCTTATCCATACGTGTTCTGTAAGTAGGGACTTTTGCATAAGAAAACCTCGCTGCCTTTGAAACTTAGGTGTTCCCATCCCTTGACTGGAATGCTGCTTGATCGGGGATGGTCGATTAACCTTTGGCGAAAAAAGTTACGGCGAGGGCTTGTCCTTCTTAATGATTTGTGCCCAGTAGGCCTAACCCCGCGACAACAAATTGAGGGTACCGACAGGATAGCCTGCCGGGGAAAACTTGTTTTCTTAAAAGTATAGAGGCATCCCACCTCTGAATGGACATATTACATGCACGAGTCCACGACAAGGTTTATCTTTTTCATTAATATGCTGATCAACAAGTACAGACCTTACAGAGCACAAACATGGATTAAAGAGATTACATAGTTTGAACTAAAATTTGGCAAGTGCCTACAGATTTAAGATTGAAAAAAGATAAGTGCCCCACAATCCCCCTTTGTCATGGGAAACCACGACCACCTATGGGACCAGAGGGCCCCTTGCTGGTTCTATAGGGGGACGTTGCATTGTGATGACCCACAAGTATAGGGGATCTATCGTAGTCCTTTCGATAAGTAAGAGTGTCGAACCCAACGAGGAGCAGAAGGAAATGATAAGCGGTTTTCAGCAAGGTATTCTCTGCAAGTATTGAAATAAGTGGTAACAGATAGTTTTGTGATAAGATAAATTGTAACGAGCAACAAGTAACAAAAGTAAATAAGGTGCAGCAAGGTGGCCCAATCCTTTTTGTAGCAAAGGACAAGACGGAACAAACTCTTATAATAGGAAAAACTCTCCCGGAGGACACATGGGAATATCGTCAAGCTAGTTTTCATCACGCTCATATGATCCGCGTTCGGTACTTTGATAATTTGATATGTGGGTGGACCGGTGCTTGGGTGCTGTTCTTACTTGAACAAGCATCCCACTTATGATTAACCTATATTGCAAGCATCCACAACTACAACAAAAGTATTAAGGTAAACCTAACCATAGCATGAAACATATGGATCCAAATTAGCCCCTTACGAAGCAACGCATAAACTAGGGTTCAAGCTTACATCACTCTAGCAACCCATCATCTACTTATTACTTCCCAATGCCTTCCTCTAGGCCCAAATAATGGTGAAGTGTTATGTAGTCGACGTTCACATAACACCACTAGAGGTTAGACAACATACATCTCATCAAAATATCGAACCAATACCAAATTCACATGACTACTAATAGCAAGACTTCTCCCGTGTCCTCAGGAACAAACGTAAATACTCACAAAGCATATTAATGTTCATAATTAGAGGGGTAATGATATGAATAAAGGATCTGAACATATGATCTGCCACCAAGTAAACCAACTAGCATCAACTACAAGGAGTAATCAACACTACTAGCAACCTACTAGCACCAATCCCGGACATAGAGACAAGAATTGGATACAAGAGATGAACTAGGGTTTGGAGATGAGATGGTGCTGGTGAAGATGTTGATGGAGATTGCCCTCTCCCGATGAGAGGAGCGTTGGTGATGATGATGGCGATGATTTCCCCCTCCCGGAGGGAAGTGTCCCCGGCAGAACAGCTCTGCCGGAGCCCTAGATTGGTTCCGCCAAGGTTCCGCCTCGTGGCGGCGGAGTTTCGTCCCGAAAGGTTGCTTATGATTTTTCCCATCGAAAGACTTCATATAGGAGAAGATGGACGTCGGAGAGCCACCGGGGGCCCACGAGGTAGGGGGAGCGCCCAGGGGGAGGGGGCGCGCCCCCACCCTCGTGAGCGGGTGTGGGCCTGGCCTTCATCTTTGGCGACGATTTTTCTTTATTTATTTTAAGGTATTCCGTGGAGTTTCAGGACTTTTGGAGTTGCGCAGAATAGGCCTTCAATATTTGCTCCTTTTCCATCCCTGAATTCCAGCTGTCGGCATTCTCCCTCTTCATGTAAACCTTATAAAATAAGAGAGAATAGCCATAAGTATTGTGACATAACGTGAAATAACAGCCCATAATGCGATAAATATCGATATAAAAGCATGATGCAAAATGGACGTATCAACTCCCCCAAGCTTAGACCTCGCTTGTCCTCAAGCGAAAAGCCGATAACAATAAATATGTCCTCATGTTTAGAGGTAGAGGCGTCGGTAAAATAAAATAAAATACGGACATGAAGGCATCATGATTATTCTCATAACAGCAACATATATTGATTTGTCATATGATGACTTATGTTCAAGTGATGATCTTTTCACAAAGCCAAAGTATGAATCAGAAACCTTATTGAGCGCCAACAAATTATACCCCCAGTCATTAAAGCAATTGCAATTTATCATAACATCGGAAAGAGTCTATGTCAGAGCTCAAAAGCAAGTCCACATACTCAACTATCACTTAGTCCTTCATAATTGCTAGCACTCACGCAATACTTGTGGTTATGGAGTTTTAATCGGACACAGAGAAAGATAGGGGCTTATAGTTTTGCCCCACAACCTTTTACCTCAAGGGTAATGTCAACAATAATAATTCATGCTCCCCCACATCCAATTAGATATATATACCATGTTCTTTCCAACATGCTGGGCTTGCCAAAGGATAAAAATAAAAAAGGGAAAGGTGAAGATCACCGTGACTCTTGCATAAGGTAGAGGGTAATAATAAAAGATAGGCCCTTCGCAGAGGGAAGCAGAGGTTGCCATGCGCTTTTGTGGTTGGATGCACAAAATCTTAATGCAAAAGAACGTCACTTTATATTGCCCCTTGTATGTGAACCTTTATTATGCAGTCCGTCGCTTTTATTGGGTCTACAACAAGTTCGTACAAAGCTTATTTCTCTGCACTAATAAGTCATGCATATTTAGAGAGCAATTTCTATTGCTTGCACCGATGAAAACTTACTCGAAGGATCTTACTCAATCCATAGGTAGATATGGTGGACTCTCATGGCTAAACTGGTTTAAGGGTATTTGGAAGCACAAGTAGTATCTCTACTTGGTGCTGAGAATTTGGCTAGCATGAGGGGAAAGGCAAGCTCAACATGTTAGAGGAACCATGACAACATACTTTATCTCAGATATAAGAAAACATAACTCACTATGTTGTCTTCCTTGTCCAACATCAACTCTTTAGCATGTCATATTTTAATGAGTGCTCCTAATCATAAAAGATCTCAATGATAATATATCTATATGTGAAGCCTCTCTCTCCTTATTACTTCCTATTAATTGCAACGATGACCAAAGCTATATTTGCCAACTCCCAACAACTTTTAATCATCATACTCTTTCTATGTGAAGTCATTACTTTCAATAAGATCAATATGAACTCTTTGTTTATTTTTATTCTTTTCTTTTATTCACTCAAGATCATGGCAAAATAATCAAGCCCTTGACTCAACACTAATCTTTATTATATATAGCTCACGGACGCGATTGCATAGAGGGATCATAAAGCAAAACTTCAAAACTAGATCATGCCATGACTTTATTCTACTATATCAAGATACTACTAATAGGATCGAACTACAAAAAACGGTAAAGATAGGAGTTGTGATGGTGATACGATACCGGGGCACCTCCCCCAAGCTTGGCAGTTGCCAAGGGGAGTGCCCATACCCATGTGATTATGTCTCCTTCTTTGTTGCTGGCGGTGGAGGTGTTGTTGATGATGCAAGCTTGTCGTACACCTTCCATGGCATAGGCTCACCCTCATAGAAGGATGATCGAGTCTTCGGAATCCTCAAATCTGCAACGGAAACAACTCGAAACGAAAACAGAGGGTATTTGCGTGATACGGTCGTCAAAACCTTCGGGAGAATATATAATGAATTTTTACAGACCAAAATACGTATCGTGCAAGAAAACGGAGTCCAGAGGGCACTCGAGGTGCTCACGAGGTAGGGGGGCGCGCCCTCCACCCTCGTGGAGGCCTCGTGTCCTCCATGGACTGCTACTTATTTTTCTATTTTTCTAAATATTCCAAAACGGAGAAATATTGCCTTAGAATTTGTTTTGGAGTCGGTTTACTTACCGTAACACATACCTATTCCTTTTCGGAGTCTGGGACGTTCTGGAAAGTGTCCCTTATCTATTCCTCCGGGGTTATGGTTTCAATAATATTAGTTTCAACATTTATAGGATTACCTGAGATATAGTGTTTGATCCTTTGACCGTTTACCACCTTCGGATTTGTGCCTTCGAAGTTCTTGATTTTTATGGCACCGGAACGGTAGACCTCCTCGATAACGTAGGGACCTTCCCATTTAGAGAGAAGTTTTCCTGCAAAAAATCTTAAACGAGAGTTGTATAGCAATACATAATCACCTACATTAAACTCATGCTTTTGTATCCTTTTGTCATGCCATCTTTTAACTTTTTCTTTAAACAACTTGGCATTTTCATAGGCTTGGGTTCTCCATTCATCAAGTGAGATAATATCAAATAACCTCTTCTCACTGGCAAGTTTGAAATCATAGTTGAGCTCTTTAGTAGCCCAATATGCCTTATGTTCTAATTCGAGAGGTAAGTGACATGCTTTTCCATAAACCATTTTATACGGAGACATACCCATAGGATTCTTATATGCAGTTCTATAGGCCCATAATGCATCATCAAGTTTCTTGGACCAATTCTTTCTAGACCTATTAACAGTATTTTGCAAAATTAATTTGAGCTCCCTATTACTCAATTCTACTTGACCACTAGACTGCGGGTGATATGGAGATGCAATTCTATGATTAACATCATATTTAGCAAGCATTTTACGGAAAGCACCATGAATAAAGTGTGAACCACCATCAGTCATTAAATATCTAGGGACTCCAAACCTCGGAAAAAAAACTTCCTTACGCATTTTAATAGAAGTGTTATGATCAGCACTACTAGTTGGAATAGCTTCTACCCACTTAGTAACGTAATCAACAGCAACTAAAATATGTGTGTATCCATTAGAGGCAGGAAAAGGTCCCATATAATCAAATCCCCAAACATCAAGTGGTTCAATAACAAGTGAATAATTCATAGGCATTTCTTGACGTCTACTAATATTACCAATTCTTTGACATTCATCACAAGACAAAACAAACTTACAGGCATCCTTGAAGAGAGTAGGCCAATAAAACCAGATTGCAATACCTTATGTGCAGTTCTATCTCCAGCGTGGTGTCCTCCATAAGCTTCGGAGTGACACTTGCGTAGGATCATTCTGTTCATGCTCAGGTACACAACGTCTAATAACACCATCTACTCCTTATTTATAAAGATGTGGGTCATCCCAAAAGTAATGTCGCAAATCATAAAAGAAATTTTTCTTTTGTTGGTATGTGAAGCTAGGTGGTATAAATTTAGCAACAATATAATTAGCATAATCAGTGTACCATGGAGTGCTACAAGAAGTGCTTACGACATTTAATTGTTCATCAGGAAAGCTATCATCAATAGGTAGTGGGTCATCAAGAACATTCTCTAACCTAGATAAGTTGTCTGCAATGGGGTTCTCAGCTCCTTTTCTATCAACAATATGCAAATCAAATTCTTGCAGCAAGACAACCCATCTAATAAGTCTAGGCTTAGCATCTTTCTTTTCCATAAGATATTTAATAGCGACATGATCAGTGTGAATAGTTACTTTAGAATCAACAATATAGGGTCTGAATTTATCACAAGCAAATACAACTGCTAGAAGTTCCTTTTCGGTAGTAGCATAATTTCTTTGAGCATTGTCTAGAGTCTTACTATCATAATGGATAACATTTAATTTCTTATCAACTATTTGCCTGGAACAGCACCTCTGACATAATCACTAGCATCACACATAATTTCAAAGGGTAAATTCCAATCAGGTGGCTGAACAATAGGTGCAGAGACTAATGCTTTCTTAAGTATTTCAAATGCTTCTACACAATCATCATCAAAGACAAATGGCACATCTTTTTGTAACAAATTAGTCAGAGGCCGAGAAATTTTTTAGAAGTCCTTAATGAACCTCCTATAAAACCCGGCGTGACCAAGGAAACTTCTTATACCTTTGATGTCCTTGGGACATGGCATCTTTTCAATAGCATCAACCTTGGCTTTATCAACTTCAACACCTCTTTCAGAAACTTTGTGTCCCAAGACAATACCTTCATTAACCATAAAGTGGCACTTTTCCCAATTCAAGACAAGATTAGTTTCTTCACATCTCGCAAAACTTCGATCAAGATTGCTCAAGCAATCATCAAAAGAGGAACCATAGACGGAAAAGTCGTCCACGAAAACCTCACAAATCTTTTCACAGAAGTCAGAGAATATAGCCATCATGCATCTTTGAAAGGTAGCAGGTGCATTACATAAACCAAAAGGCATACGTCTATAAGCAAAATACCAAAAGGGCATGTAAAAGTAGTCTTTGATTGATCTTTAGCCGACACAGGTATTTGAGAGAAACCAGAATAACCATCTAGAAAGCAATAATGTGTATGTTTGCATAATCTTTCTAGCATTTGATCAATAAAAGGTAAGGGGTAATGATCTTTCTTAGTAGCTTTATTTAATTTGTGGAAATCAATTACCATCCTATAACATGTGATAATTCTTTGCGGAATTAATTCATCTTTATCATTAGGTACAACAGTAATACCTCCCTTCTTAGGGACACAATGGACATGACTTACCCTTGACTATCGACAGCGAGATAAATTATACCTGCCTCCGTGAGCTTGAGTATTTCTTTTCTTACCACTTCTTTCATTTTAGGATTCAAGCGTCGTTGAGGATCACAAACTGGTTTGGCATCCGCTTCCAAATTTATTTTATCTTTGACATAGAGTGGGACTAATGCCCTTAAGATCATCAAGAGTATATCCAATAGCGGCACGATGCTTCTTCAGAGTTTTCAATAATCTTTCTTCTTCATGCTCTGAAAGGTTAGCACTAATAATAATAGGATATATTTTCTTTTCATCGAGATAAGCATATTTAAGATTATCAGGCAACGGTTTAAGCTCAAATACGGGATCACCCTTGGGTGGAGGAGGATCCCCTAGGATTTCAACAGGCAACTTGTGTTTCAGAATAGGTTCTTGTTTAAACAATACTTCATCTATTACTCTTCTTTCATTCATAAACATATCATTTTCATGGTCTAGCAAATAGTGTTCCAAAGGATCACTAGGAGGTACGGCAATAGAAGGAAGACCAATAATTTCATCCTTACTAGGAAATTCTTCTTCACGATGTTGTTTACTAAATTTGGAGAAATTAAACTCATGAACCATATCATCCAAGCCAATAGTAACAACACTCTTTTCGCAATCTATCTTAGCATTAACAGTATTCAAGAAGGGTCTACCAAATATGATGGGACAAAAGCTATCTTGCGGAGAAGTAAGAACAAGAAAATCAGCAGGATATAGTTTTCCCACACAAGACATCAACATCTCTAACAATCCCAATTGGTGAAATAGTATCTCTATTGGCAAGTTTAATTGTGACACCAATACCTTCTAACTCAGCAGGTGCAATTTCATTCTTAATTTCTTCGTATAAAGTATGTGGTATAACACTAGCACTCGCACCCATATCACATAAACCATGGTAACAATGATCTCCTATTTTAACAGAAATAACAGGCATGCCTACCACATGTCTATTTTTATCTTTAGCACAGGGTTTAGCAATTCTAGCAGTTTCACCTTCGAACTGAATAACATGCCCATCAATATTACCAGACAAGAGATCTTTAACAATTGCAATATTGGGTACTACTTTAACTTTCTCAGGAGGTACATAAGTTCTAATATTGCTTTTACGAACAACAGTTGAAGCTTTAGCATGATCCTTTACTCTAACAGGGAAAGGTGGTTTCTCAACATAAGAGGTAGGAACAATAGGATCATTATAAGTGATAGTCTTTTCTTCAACTTTAATAGGTGCATCTACTTTTTACTTCTATGGGAGGATGATATTTAAACCACTTCTCCTTAGGGAGATCAACATAAGTAGCAAAATATTCACGTAAAGAAGCTACTATCTCAGAGTCAAGTCCATATTTAGTGCTAAACTTACGGAAAATATCGGTATCCATAAAAGATTTAACACAATCAAACTTAGGTGTCATACGACTCCTTACCTTCGTCGAGGTCCCAATCTTCAGAGTTGCGTTTAACTCTATCCAATAAATTCCATCTGAATTCCATAGTCTTCATCATAAAAGAGCCAAAGACAAGAAGTATCGAGCATGGTGCGATTGTTATCGAAAAGCCGAGCATAAAAATTCTGAAGAATTGTTTCTCTTGAGAGGTCATGATTGGGGAATGAATATAACATTGATTTAAGCCTCCCCCAAGCTTGAGCGATGCTTTCTCCTTCGCGAGGCCAAAGAATTATATATATAATTGCGATCATGATGAACAAGATGCATAGGGTAATACTTTTGATGAAATTCCAATTTCACTCTTTTATAGTTCCATGATCTCGTATCACATAGCCTATACCATGTCAATGCGTCTTCCTTCAAAGATAAAGGAAAAACCTTCTTCTTAACAACATCATCGGGTATACCTGCAAGCTTAAATAGTCCACAAATATCATTCACATAGCAAAGATGCTCGTCAGGATGCTTTGTTCCATCTCCTGTAAAAGTATTAGCCAACAGTTTTTCCATGATACCCGAAGGAAATTCAAAAGGAGTTTCATTTTCAATAGGTTGAGGAGAAACTCTTTGCTCTACTGGAAGGGGTGAAGATACCCTGAACAAGCCCCTCATAGAATTACTTTCCATAGTAACAAGTGACAGAAAATTTCAGCACACTATGTAAATTTTTCCTTACCAAATTCCACCTACCAAAGGTGCTACACTCCCCGGCAACGGCACCAGAAAAGAGTCTTGATGACCCACAAGTATAGGGGATCTATCGTAGTCCTTTCGATAAGTAAGAGTGTCTAACCCAACGAGGAGCAGAAGGAAATGATAAGCGGTTTTCAGCAAGGTATTCTCTGCAAGTACTAAAATAAGTGGTAACAGATAGTTTTGTGATAAGATAAATTGTAACGAGCAACAAGTAACAAAAGTAAATAAGGTGCAGGAAGGTGGCCCAATCCTTTTTGTAGCAAAGGACAAGCCGGAACAAACTCTTATAATAGGAAAAGCACTCCCGAGGACACATGGGAATATCGTCAAGCTAGTTTTCATCACGCTCATATGATTTGCGTTCGGTACTTTGATAATTTGATATGTGGGTGGACCGGTTCTTGGGTGCTGTTCTTACTTGAACAAGCATCCCACTTATGATTAACCTCTATTGCAAGCATCATAACTACAACAAAAGTATTAAGGTAAACCTAACCATAGCATGAAACATATGGATCCAAATCAGCCCTTACAAAGCAACGCATAAACTAGGGTTCAAGCTTACATCACTCTAGCAATCCATCATCTACTTATTACTTCCCAATGCCTTCCTCTAGGCCCAAATAATGGTGAAGTGTTATGTAGTCGACGTTCACATAACACCACTAGAGGTTAGACAACATACATCTCATCAAAATATCGAACGAATACCAAATTCACATGACTACTAATAGCAAGACTTCTCCCGTGTCCTCAGGAACAAACGTAACTACTCACAAAGAATATTCATGTTCATAATCAGAGGGCTAATGATATGCATAAAGGATCTGAACATACGGTCTTCCACCAAGTAAACCAACTAGCATCAACTACAAGGAGTAATCAACACTACTAGCAACCTACTAGCACCAATCCCGGACTTAGAGACAAGAATTGGATACAAGAGATGAACTTGGGTTTGGAGATGAGATGGTGCTGGTGAAGATGTTGATGGAGATTGCCCTCTCCTGATGAGAGGAGCGTTGGTGATGATGATGGCGATGATTTCCCCCTCCCGGGAGGGAAGTGTCCCCGGCAGAACAGCTCTGCCGGAGCCCTAGATTAGTTCCGCCAAGGTTCCGCCTCGTGGCGGCGGAGTTTCGTCCCGAAAGGTTGCTTATGATTTTTTTCCCATCGAAAGATTTCATATAGGAGAAGATGGACGTCGGAGAGCCACTAGGGGGCCCACGAGGTAGGGGGCGCGCCCAGGGGGAGGGGGCGCGCCCCCCACCCTCGTGAGCAGGGTGTGGGCCCCCTGGCCTTCATCTTTGGTGACGATTTTTCTTTATTAATTTTAAGTTATTCCGTGGAGTTTCAGGACTTTTGGAGTTGCGCAAAATAGGCCTTCAATATTTGCTCCTTTTCAAGCCCAGAATTCCAGCTGCCCGCATTCTCCTTCTTCATGTAAACCTTGTAAAATAAGAGAGAATAGCCATAAGTATTGTGACATAACGTGAAATAACAACCCATAATGCGATAAATATCGATATAAAAGCATGATGCAAAATGGACGTATCACGTTGCACGAAGAGCAGACGAGCGTGGGGCGGCACGACAGAGATCACACATGCAATTTTACCCAGGATCGGGCCGTCACGAGGCGTAAAACCCTACTCCTGCCTTGGTGGGTTGATGGTGGAAGAGTGGTGGTGGGGCGTAGTACACTTGCCTGGCACGGGCGACAGTGGCTACACCCGTATGGGTGTATGTGTTGTCCAACCTTCTAGCCCTTTCTATGGTTGCCATGGGCCTCCTTTTATAGATTAAGGGGTTACCATGATGGCAAATTAGTCATTATGCATTGATATGATAGAAAACAGTGCTATCATACCTAACTCTGCAGGCTGACATGGTGCATTAAATGCACCGCTTAACGTCACGTCATTGGTCGCCCAGCACGCCTTGCGGGGCTATTTTGCCCGCTTCACACCTACTCGCTTGACACGTCGCAAGAAGGGTGTCGTTCTTAGGCATCTTCCATAGAGAAAAGCCGCCATGGGGCGAATGGCTGCCACTGAGTCGCTTTGAGGCTTGACTGACGACGCGGCTCGTGGTGGAGTAGTTGGATGAGGTGGTTCTGCCCTCGTGAGTCCCGGCAAGCCCTGCCGGGACGTCTTGGGCATCTTATTGCGAGGACGACCCCACCCCTGTTGAGCTTGTCTGCCCGGGAAGTGAGGATCTTCCCCTGTTGGTATCTTGTTTCTCTGGTTTGACTTTGGTCCTCTTGGTCTTCCTATCGGTCCTTCAAAGCTCTTGGTCTCTCGAACTCTGACTTGGGTAGGTGCCTCAATCCTGTTCCCATGCCTGTGCACAGTCTAGGCAACAGACTGTCGGTGGGAACGACACCTATGGGATCACAAGAATCCCTACTACGGGCGCGGGGCGCGGGGCGCGGGGCCGTGAAAAGAGCGGATCAAACAGATAGGACACGGTTTCCTTATCCAGGTTCGGGCCGCGAGGATGCTAAAACCCTACTCCTGCTTTGGTGGTTTGTTTATCTGTGTTCTTGAACTAGCAATGGGGCATGAGGAGCTCCAAAAAGCCGAATCCTCCTCCTGGTCGCCTTGGGCCTCCTTTTATAGGGAAAGGGGTTGCCACAGTGGCACACGGGAGGTGGAAAGGGTACAGTGATGCAAGTTTATCCCTCACATTACATGACAAGGCGCTTTTAATGCGTCTTGCTTAGGTGTCCTTGCTTTATCGGGGACGGGGGAGAGCCCTATCTCGTCCGTTGCCGCTTCCTTTTGTGCCGACACGCGCCCTGGCCTGCGGTGCCCGCGGTGCCATGTAGGCAGGCAGGCAGCTGAGGTGGCGCAGTGGTGGGTCTCCACGAAGATCCGCTTGCCACCACGCAGGTGCCTGTCCAACTGGTTGGGTCGGCAGCTGCATGCGAACGGTGGTGGAGGTTTGATTGGTGTGGGCCTGATGGTGGCCCTACGGGTGTTCTTGGCAAGGGCCTCGCCGTAGCCCCGGCAAGGGTCTTGCCGGGGCCCCGGCAAGGGTCTTCCCGTGGCGCTCTTGTCATCCCGGCAAGGCTCTTGCCGGGGCCTTGTGGTCCTCCTTGGCTGGGATCCCGCCAAGGGTCGTTATCTTCTATAGTGTGTATCTCGATCTTGAATGTCTTCACAAAGATCTGCATGCCACCATGGGGATGTCTCGAATCGTTGCCCCATGGGGGCAGTGGACTCAAGGGTGATTCGCTCCGTAGGTGTGGGGCGAGCTGCCACGGCAAGGGTCTTGCCGGGTTTGCTAAAACCGCCTCCCGACAAGGATCTTGCCGGGGGAGTCCGCTTCGTCCCCTTTGCTCTTTGTGGTCTTGGTCTTGGCGTCTTCTGCTCCTCTCGAGCTTCGGCCTTACCTTGGCTCACCTCCCTTGCCTTGCTCAGTGCGGTGGTGCCCGCGGCTCAGACTGCTCATGCACAGTTATAGGGGTACAAAAAGTGTACCCCTCTTTTTGTACATCGACAGGAGCCCCCGGGCCTGGGCCACACGTAAGCGCAATCGCGTCGTTGGGCTAGGCCTAAAAACGGTCTTGTGAGGCAGGGTGGTGGTTTTACCGCGGTATGTCTCTTCTCGCACTGCGCTTCCCATGCCTCCCGCGCGTGGCTCGGCGTGGGGAGGCGTGCATGACGTGGGCGGCATGCGTGGGGCTGAGCTCTGGGCGCATGCGTCACGTCGTAGTAAAGGGGGCGGTTCGCGCCTTCCACATAAACGGAGGGAGGCGTGGAGGCACGGACCATTTACTGAACGGGGCCGAGGCGTGGTCTTCAAGGCGTCCATTACCCATGATCACGGGGTGGGGAGAGGTCGCCTCACCCGTCGCCTTGGTCCCGCACGCCTGCCACGTGGTTCTCATGCGCTTGGGGTGGCGAACGGTGGAGGCGGGAAACCGGGCCGTCGCGGGCTGGGGCAGCGGGCTGGTCCCAATTCCCTGCGCCTTCCGCGTCTTGATTGGCTGGCGGGCGGCCGAGCCCCACCCCGTTCCTTTATAATGAGGGGGAGGGGGGGATGGCGTCCCGCATTCTTCCATATCCTCCTTCCTTCAGCTTCTGCCCCCCTCCATCCGCCATGGAGAGAGGGAATCCTGGCCCTTCAACGGTGGCGGTAAGGGTCGCCGCTCGACAACGCGTCCTTCCTTCTCCTGCACCTGCGGTGGCAGAGCCAGCCGCGAGGGGAAGGGGGAGGGGGCGAGGCCGTGGGCGAGACCGAGGCGCTCGGGGAAGAGGAGGGGAGGCGGCGCTTGTCTCGCCTCACTTGATCGTTCCTCCCCCCATGGAGGGCCATGTTGGGGATGACCCTTGCGAGTTCTTCATGAGGCTGCGCCGGCCGCCTTGCCGTCGCCTTCGTCTCCCGACTCCATTCGCGTGGGAGATGCAGCTGGATCCGCCGGAGTCATTGCGGTTGCACATGAGGGGCTGTCGGATCAGCGGTACGCGAGTTCGCGTCGACTTCCCAGCCCCTCACGTGATGTATCTTCGTCGGGGATGGAAGACGTCCGCTCATATCCACCGCTTGACGGAGGGGCTCACTCTCCATTTTAAGCTGATGGAGGGCGGCCTCCTCTCCATGAAGGTCTTCGGTCTCTTCGGGACCCGAGCAAGGTGCTGCGTGGAGAGCTCTTCTGATAGCGAAGACCCCTCCTCGGGCGGGAGTGGCGAGGAGGACAGCGGCAGCGACGACGAGGGTAGCAGGCGGCAGGATGACGGGTCTGACTAGGTGTCGGGCGCCCGCTCCGTGCGGCACCGGCGACCCCATCATCCGTGTTGCGGATCCTCGAACTTCGGGTCGTCTCCTTGGGCGGCTGGCGTTGGGAGGCTGCGGAAGAGGAAGAGGGCGGCGGCAAGGCCGTCAAACCGAGTACGTGGCACCGATGCCTTCAGCAGCGTCTTGACGTCCTTGCCGCCTCGTCTTGAAGCTACGCTTCGGCACCGCCATCACCATCCAGCCTTCGGACGGCCACCGAGATGTTCTCTTGGTGTCTCCTGCTCCTCTAGGCGCCCCTTCTGCTCTTTTCGCTTCCTTGACCTACCTCCTGAGGAGAGGGACAAGAAAGGGGTTACGGGCACCTTATCTCTTTTTAGCTTGTAAGCCTTTGGGCCTTGGCTGAATTTAAAACTTGTAATCCCATCATTCATGTTTTTCATTCCCCATGGGTTGTACCTGAGTGGAATGTTTTTAGTGAAAAAGGGATGCTTGTCGGGTCATTTGTTTGCGGGTAGAACCCACGACAAGTAGTAAATCCTTGATATCCCTAAGATAAACATTTCCTTGCCCGGCAACAGGCCCTATCGTCTTCCCACTTCGCTCGACCTTTCTCATGCTTTTGGTGGAGGCAGGGCTGAGGTGGGTTCAGGCTCCTCGTTTCATCCTTTTGCTGCCGCGACTACGACCAAACCTGGCCCCAGGAACGAGCCCTAGGACCTAGAGTTTTAGGGGAGCACGGTAGCTTTGGGAAAAAAACGAGGTTTCACATACCTCAGTCCATAAGGGAATGCATTATAAGGGATGAAGAACTTATCTGAAGCTGTAGTCCCCGGCGACTCTGGTTTGCCGTGGGTGAATCTTTGCACTTGCAGCCCCCGGCAATACTGGCTTGCCGGGGTCTAGATGTCGGTCTGTCCCTCTTCTCTTTTTCGTCCTCAAGTGATCCAGCAAGGATATCTGTGAGTCCTGCGAACCAAAGAAGACAAAAGAACGGCAAAGAGATGCACACTCGACCTCTAAGCTAGGAGTTAGTCACCGCTAAGCACTATCAACCCTAACCAAGGACGAGACTCGACCTAGCATGCATGCTATAACTTAGGGCGCCAGCGCTTCATTTATTTATGCTCGTGGTCTGCGCTGGCTTTGTACAAAGGGTTACATGCATCATCGGCAATGCTTGTACAAAAGGTGGCTTGTCGGGGGCCCGGAACGCCGCGCCCCACGGGTAAAACTTGCGAAGATGCTCAATGTTCCAGAGTTACTCACCGAACGACATCTTCGGTCTCGAGCGGACTGCGCCGGGCACAGTGACTTCGTATTACCCGATAAGGGCCTTCCCACTTTGGCGTCAACTTGTTGGAATTCTTGGCGATTGAACACGCCCGAAGGACAAGGTCGCCTTCCTCAAGGCTTCGGGCATGAACCTTGCGGCTATGGTAGCGGCGCAAGGCTTCTTTGCCGGTAGCGTCTTGCTCTCACCGCCCGAAGACGATCTTCCTCAAGGAGCATTGCGTCATCTTGGCACAGTTGCTCTTGCTCAAGCTCGTCATAAGCGAGCACTCGAGGTGACCCGTATATGAGTTCAGTGGGGAGAATGCTTCTGCCCCGTATACTAGGGCAAAAGGTGTCTTGTGCAGCCTGTCAAAGGTCTTGGTCCTTAAGCCTCGCAGTACTTCAGCATTTGCCCTCTCAGCTTGACCATTGCTTCGCGGGTGAGCAACGGAAGCTTAAATGCAGACTTTCTTTGCCGAGGTCTTGGGTATATTGCATGAAGGTGCGGCTTGTGAACTCTGTGTCGTTGTCGGTGATAACCCTGTTGGGTACGCCAAAACGGCACACTAGTCCCTTGAAGAACTTGACGGCTGACTGAGCTGTGACCTCCTCACTGCCTCCACCTCCGGCCACTTTGTGAACTTGTCGATTGCAATGTACAAGTACTCAAAGCCCCCGACAGCGCGGCGGAAAGGGCCCAGTATGTCGAGCCCCCAGACCGAGAAGGGCCATGAGAGAGGAATGGTTTGAAGGGCTTGAGCTAGCTGATGAAGCTTCTTTGAATGGAACTAACACGATTCACACCTGGTGACTAGTGTCGTCACATCCTGGAGGGCGGTGGGCCAGAAGAAGCCTTGCCGAAAAGCCTTGTCGGCAAGGGCCCTTGACCCAATGTGGGATCCACATATGCCTCCGTGTATCTCCGCCAACAGCTCCAGTCCTTCCTCTCGAGGGATACACTTCAATTTCACACCGTTCGGACTCTTTCTGTACAGGACGTCATCGACGAACTGGTACATGGTAGAGCGACGGGCTACTTTTTCCGCTTCTTCCTGCTCCTCAGGAAGTTCCCCTGTTTGGAGGAATCGGATGGTATGATGTGCCCACGCTGGAGCACAGGGGCTCGGCGGCAGGACTAAAGGCATTTCCTCCGCTATAGGAGCGGCTGTCTCGACGGCAAGAGCTTGACGCTCCGCCGGAGCAGCCGCCCCGTGGCGGGTTTCGATATCCCGCAACATCCTTGCCGGGCGGCTCCGGGAGCTTCGGCGGGAAAGTACTTGCCGGGCCCTGATTTCCTCCTCTTATTCTCGCTCTGTTGATGGATCAACGGATGGCTGAGTTAGCTGAAGCACAAAGGTACCTGGTTCCACAGGTAGCTTGAGGGCAGCGTTTTGACAGTGTCGGCGATATCGTTCTCCACTCGGGAAACGTGTTCAGCCTGTATACAGTCGAAACACTCTTCCAGCTTTCTCACTTCATCGACGTAGGCCTTCATCAACAGGCTCTGGTAATCCTTGTTGACTTGCTTGACGACAAGCTGCGAGTCTCCCCTGACGATGAGTTTCTTGATTCCGAGGTCCGCCGCGATCCTAATACCGGCAAGCAGCCATTCGTACTCTGCCGTATTGTTTGTTGACACCTCCCTGGGGAAGTGCATCTGGATCACGTACTTGAGGTGCTCTCCGGTGGGCGCGACAAGCAGTACGCCAGCCCCGGCGCCTTGTAAGGAGAAAGCTCCATCAAAGTACATGATCCAATCACAACTTGCCTCCTTGCCGGGGAGAGCGGTCTCTTGGACTTCTTCGTCAGGCATTGCGGTCCATTCTGCAATGAACTCCGCTAGGACTCGGCTCTGAATCGTCGAACTACTTTCAAACTTGAGGCCAAAGCTGGACAGCTCCAGTGCCCATTCCACAATTCTTCCCGTTGAATCTGGATTGTGCAATATCCGTTCTGCGAGAGGGAGGCGAGTGACGACAGTGATCTCGTGTGCTCGGAAGTAGTGACGCAGCTTCCTCGAGGCCATAAGAAGGCCGAAGAAGCAGTTTCTGCACGCCGGAGTACCTTGATCTAGCCCTCTGCGGGAGGAACTAACAAAGTAGACCGGTGCTGCATCATTTTCTTCTTCGGAGGCACTTCAACCGGCTGTGTCGCTGCGTGGCATTGGTGGTGTCGGGCTCTGCCGCTGCCATTACCTCGTCGTCAACCTCTCTGCGCCACTAGTGCGTGGCGACCACCTGGTCCGTTGTCGCCAGTATAGCAGCAACGGCTCATGTGGCCTAGGGCGCAACTAGTATTGGCGCCGAGGAGAGGTACTTCTTCAAACCTTGCAATGCTGCTGCTTCAAGGCGTCCACTCCATCGGGCCCGCCTTTTTCGGGATCTTGAGAAAGGGAAGGCGCTCGCAGCATTTTGAAATGAACCTGCCCATGGCGGCGGCGCAACCGACAAGCCGACGCACATCCTTGATTCGCTTGGTGCTTCAATATGCTCTATAGCTTTGATTTTGTACGGATTGGCCTCTATCCCACGCTATGACACCAAGAACCCGAGAAGCTTGCGGACGGGACGCCAAAGACACACTTCTCGTGGTTGACTTGAGATTGATCTTGCGCAGGTTGCAAATGTTTCTTGCAAATCTGGTATGAGGGTTGCCCTGTCCTTGGTTTTGACCACTATGTCATCCATATAAGCTTCCATATTTCTATGGAGCTGGGGTTCAAAACCAATCTGGACCGCCCTTGCAAGCGTCGAACCCGGCACTCTTCAACCCGAAAGGCATCCGCATGAAACAATACGTACCGCATGGGGTGATGAATGCTGTTTTCTCTTCGTCTTCTCTTGCCATGAAGATCTGGTGGTAGCCGGAGTAGGCGTTGAGGAATGACAACAGATCACACCCAGCCGTGGAGTCAACAATCTGGTCGATGCGCGGCAATGGGAAGGGGTCTTTAGGGCAAGCCTTATTGATATCTGTGTAATCAATACACAGCCTCCTCTTCCCATTTGCCTTGCGCTTCACGACGGATTGGCCAACCACGTTGGATGGAGCACTCCTCTTACCAAACCTACTCCTTCCGGTTTCGGATCTCTTCGTGATGAACTCTTGTCGTTCCAAAGCTTGCATTCGACCTTTCCGCTGACGGGCCGCGCATGAGGGCAGACAAGAAGGTGGTGCTCAATCACCTCCACGGGAACACCGGGATGCTCGGAAGCTTTCCATGCAAACACATCGACATTCGCCCAGCAGGAAGGTGACGGCGCCAGATTCCTATTTGTCGTCAAGGGTGGAGCTTATGGTAAAAGCTCCTCCGTGCGTGCCCTCATTGACAGAGACCTTCTTGGTTCCGGCGGTATGGCCTCGGGCTTCTTGTTTCCGCCGGTGGAGCTCTGGCACGCCCTCGACGGCAGCGCTTACACTCAAGAGGTGCTCGTGCCGGAGTGGGTGTTCGAGGTCTCACCGGTCTTCTTCTTCTTCTTCCCTCCCGGGGTCCCAGCGGCAGGAGCAAGTGCCCTAGTGGCGGCAGATGCTGCAACTGCTTGCTGGTATAGTTGGTCAGTGCAAATCAGCGCATCTTTCTTATCGGAGGGGATTGTGATGATCGTCACAGGTCCTGGCATCTTCAGGGTGTTGTAGGCGTAGTGTGACGCCGCCATGAACTTGACCAGCGCTGGGCGGCCAAGGATCCCGTTGTCGGCGTTCTGGGAACGGGGGTCCCCAGACTTGCCTGCCTGCGGCCTGCGGCGTGGCTCAAAGGAGGCCCAGGACGGCACATCTTCATCAACACAAGCTCAAGACCCTCGCGAGGGGCCAAGCCTCGCGGGGAGGACGACCAAGAGCTTCCTCAGGCGCGGCCTCGTCAGGCTGGCTCACGAGGAGGCGGAGAACTCAAGGCGGGGTACCTCGCGAGGTGCCCGTGATGCAAGCCTTGACGACCAAGGGCGCCCGAGGCGCCAGCCACAAGTAGCGTCCTCTTTCCTCTTTGGTGCAAAGGGGAAAAGCGCAGCAAGAGCATCAAGCAAAGGCATCTGTTTCGGTGCACCAAGACCAAGACCAGCCCCAACGGCTGGAATGCAGTCATCGTGGAGCCCAAGCAGGCATCATCACCAGAGCCTTTGGCAGGCGAGGACCAACTTTAGTCAGGATAAGTGTACCCGCTGTTCCCCTTCAAAATGGTCAATTGTTGGCGCCCTTCCCGCTCAATATTTGGGAAGAGGCCCAGGGCCTTCGCCTATAAATAGGGGTAGCCACACTCAGAGAGAGGGGACAGAGGACGATCGGAGCGAGCATTCGGAATCCAGAGAGAGAGAAACCCGTTCCTCTAGCTAGAGCGACGGGGCACCACTTAGCAGTTCATCACACCCACCAAGAATGCACCTCGAGGCTGTTCTTCCCTCAGACTGCTCTTCGTCAGCCCCGAAGCAATCCACACACCACAAACTAGAGTAGGGTATTACACCACAACGGTGGCCCGAACTAGTATAAATCTTGCGTCTCTTGTGTTGTTCTTGTTAGTAGTTTTAGGTCCTCGCGATTCGGGCGAGGTACGAGGCGGTGGAGGGTTGGATCTCCGCCGCACTTAGTTCGAACCTTAAGGGTCTGCCGGAACCCGTGATCCGACATTTGGCGCGCCCGAGTAAAGTGCGCGGAATCTGCCTTCGTCGCCTCGTTCTTCCCGACCACCGCCACCATGTTCGACGCTCGTCGGGCTCGCGCCGAAGCGCCGAGCCGCCCTCGCTTCCATCGCCGCCAGACGGCTCCGTCGGCGGCGGACGTCCTCGTCGTTCCTCGTCCACGGTTGTCAACGCCGCCACCGGCCCGGCGGGAACAAGCAACAAGCGCCGCCCCAGCACCCGTCCATGAGGCGGGATGGCCGCCTGCCACGCCTTTCGCTCACCCCGCTGGTTCGCTTCGTCGCGCGCTTCGCTGCCATGGAGGCCCGAGCTGCACTCGCCGGGCTAACGAGCTCTGCGCATCTTGCCCGTCGGCAGCGTCTACGAAGAATGGCTCGACCGCGTCGCCGAGCTCGTCCGCGCTGTGGGAGGCGACCCCGCGCCGTCCGTTTCGCTGCACCGCATCCCGCTCCGCGCGGGCGATGAAGCTCCCGGGGCGCCTCAGCCGCCTCCTCCTCAAGACAGCGCCCTGGCCCCAAGGCACGCGGCCCCTGGGCGGAACCCGCTCCTCCAGGCGCCGGTGCGGCAAGAGCAGAGCTGCCAAGAGGTTCCTCGCCCACAAGAAGCTGCCCGAGCGCTCCCCGCTCCAGCACGTCAAGACCCTGTGCTGCCCCCAGCCGCGGCGCAGGGAGGCCTGCAAGACCAAGCTCTCTGCCGTCCGAGGCCCCCCGCGGCCACGGCGGGCTGCCGCGCCTTCACCACCGAGCTGCGCGGCGTCGGTTGGCCTGCCAAGTTCAAGCCAGACCTGCCCCCACGCTACGACGGCACGACAGACCCTACGGAGTTCCTCCAGATCTACGAGCTGGGCATCAAGGCTGCCAACAGAGATGAAAAGGTCATGGCGAACTGGTTTCCCATGGCGCTCAAGGACGGAGCCCGCACTGCTCTCCTGACCGCCCTGTGCACAATCTCTTCTCGGGCCGAGATGCGCACCCGCTTCATCGCCAACTTCCAAGGTACTCGCGACCGCCACCCGCCGTGAGCGACATGCGCCGAATCAAGCAGCAGCCAGGGGAAACCCTGCAAAAGTACATCCAGCGCTTCAACAACGCGCGCCTCAAGATCCCCATGGTGACGGAGGAGGCCATCATCTCTGCCTTCTTCGACGGCGTGCGTGACGTCAAGATGAAGGAGGAGCTGGCGATGCATGAGGATCTGTGCACCTCCCTGGAGCTGTTCAACTTGGCGACCAAGTGCGCCAGGGCTGAGGAGGGCGCCTCTCCCTCCTCGAGCTGCCCGCCATGGATCCCAAGAGAAGAAGTCCAAGGCCAAGGACGTAAAGCGCAAGGGGGCTGCTGCCGTACTGGGCCGAACCAGACACCAAGCGGGCAGAGATCAGCCCGAGTCTTCCAAGGGCAGCCGGTACTGCGTGTACCACGACCTCCACACCCACAACACCAATGAATGTCAAGAGCTCCGGGCTGTGCGTGAAGGAAGGGTCGGCAGACGCCCTGAGCGCAGCGACCGGGGCTACGGCCGAGGAGGAAGAAGAAATGCAGGACGCTGGGAAGACCGCGGCCCGCACCAAGGGTGGCGCGACCAACCTCGCGAGGACCGCTGGCAAGACCCACCTCGCGAGGGGGGCTGGAGGGATCAGCCTCGTGAGGATCGCCCGCAAGGGAACGAAGGCCACCCTCCGCAGCCGCCGCCACCAAGGAGAATCGAAGACCGTCATCAGGACGAGGGCTGGGGCTTCCGAGGCTGAGCGATCGCCGCATCTGGCAGAGCCCAAGCCCCAGCCTCTCACCGCATCTTTGAGCAGTTCGCCCGTGAAGTGAATGCAGTCCTCCCCAAGCTCGAGTCCACGCGCCCTCTCAGGTGGTCAGCGTGCGCCATCACGTTCAGCTCAGCGGATCAGCTCAAGTGCGCAGCCACAGCCAGAGTTCTCTAAATGCTTTGCTCCCCAATCATCAAGAACGTCTTGGTCACCAAGACCCTCATCGACGGCGGAGCAGGCTCAACGCCCCGTCCGTGGAGACCTTCAACAATCTTCAAGTGCCCTACCAGCTTCAGCCAACCAAGCCCTTCTCCGGAGTCACAGACGGCTCCACGGTCCCGATCGGGCAGGTCCGCCTTCCTGTCACCTTCGGGGCCCGCGATAACTACCACACCGAGCTCATCGACTTCGACGTCGCCCACATTCGCCTGCCGTACAACGCCATCCTCGGGTACCCATGACCCACCATGGCTACAACATCCTCAAGATGCCAGGAAGCGGCGGGGTCATCACGGTGCCCTGTGAAGAGAGAGATGCAGTGTGCTCCTTGGAGCGAGCTTTCCAGGCCGCATCGCTGGAAGACCTGCACTACGGCAGGATGCCTCCCCAGGCAGCACCCAAGAAGAAGAAGACATCGACCGGCCCGGCTCATCAAGAGACAGGCCCCTCAGGGCCCGTGCCAGGCCAGGGGGAGCCTCCTTCCATCGCATAGGAAAGCGCGTCGGGCGCCCTCCTCAGGCAGGGCTCGGGGGCTCTCCCCTGGAGGGCCACCGACCTCGCCAAGGTCTCGAGGAAGGCGCTTGGGCACCACGTGGAGGCGTGTTTCGAAGTACGTTTCCCGCAAGAAGGAGCAAGACCAGGAGGACAGAACCCCCGAGAGTTCATCAGCAAGGCCATTCAGGAGTTACAAGAGTCAAGGGTCATGAGGGGCAGCCGCCGCCACTCAGCGATGGCCCCCATCCAGTGAGGATGGTGGGCTGCGCGTCAAGGCCGACGCACCAGGGCTCAACCGAGCCAAGCATCTCAAGAGCGCCTGGCCCTCGTGAGTGGGACGTTGCGAGGGCCCGCCCCACAGTCATGTACGCATGCCTTATGGCCTGCCAAACGCGGCTGCTGCACACCAACATCTCATGAGGACCATCCTGGAGGCTCAAGAGATCAGGCACGCCGCAGCCTCGGGCGGAGATGGAGATGGCCCGTGAGGGGCCGCCCGGCGCCTCCGGAGCCTCCCGAGGCCCCTGAGCCTGGGGGCTCGTGAGGATCGGCTCCCGCAGCCCATCGAGTCTACTACATCAATGGCCCTTCATCCCCAACATCACCAGGTGACATCTTTAAGTTTTATTTCCGGCTGGGAGCGCCTTCAGGGCCGCATTATTCCCAGGCCGCGTGGGTCCGTCCCTGCGGCATGTATCCCTTTTATTTCATGTCCTTAGCTTACCTTGTTGGGCGCCCCTCGGGCTGCATCATCCCCAAGCCGCTCGGGCCAGTCCCAGCGGCATGTATCTTTCATGCGTTTTCCTTAGGATTATGCTCCACCATGCTTGTTATTTGGTGCCTTCTCCTGGGTGGCGAAATCTTGCACGTTAAAGGGGGGGTGCCTGAGCATCGCGACTCAGGGCTCCTACCGGCTCTCCGGCCCTCACCCTTTGGTCTTGTCCATGGCATCGCGACCTGGCTTGCCAGCGACGGTAGAGACCTGCCCGAGAGCCGGGACCCGAGGACGTAGAGTTGTTGCCTCCGACCCATCTTGCGCGTTAAAGGGGGGATGCCTGAGCATCGCGACTCAGGGCTCCTACCGGCTCTCCGGCCCTCACCCTCTGGTCTTGTCCATGGCATCGCGACCTGGCATGCCAGCGACGGTAGAGACCAGCCCGAGAGTCGGGACCCGAGGACGTAGAGTTTCGTCATCCAACCCAGCTTGCACGTTAAAGGGGGGTGCCTGAGCATCGCGACTCAGGGCTCCTACCGACTCTCCGGCCCTCACCCTCTGGTCTTGTCCATGGCATCGCGACCTGGCTTACCAGCGACGGTAGAGACCAGCCCGAGAGCCGGGACCCGAGGACGAGAGTTGTGTCGTCTAATCCAGCTTATGCGGCGTTAAAGGGGGTGCTGAGCATCGCGACTCGTGGCTCCTACTGCTCTCCGCCCTCACCCTCTGGTCTTGTCCATGGCATCGCGACCTGGCTTGCCAGCGATGGTAGAGACCAGCCCGAGAGCCGGGACCCGAAGACGTAGAGCACCGGTAGATAAGGCCCACTCGAAGATAAGGCCCAGAGCCAGGCGCAACCCGCCTTGAGGTAGGGCCTCGTGAGTCCCGCGCTGGCTCACGAGTGCCCCGGCGCACCTCGCGAGGCCTCTCGCGCCACTCCAAAGCAACTAACGGCGGGACTAACAATCGCCCCGGCGAGCTCTTGTTCCCTTTGTGGTAACCCTGCAGGGCCCCTCCGAGGAGCACGGAACGACCACGCCACGCAATCTTTCGCCAGCCAGGGCACGGACCTAGCGCCGTGCCAGGAAGCATCGCCCTAACCCTCGAGATAAGTCGCCCTCCGGACACACTAGTCATCGCAACACCATCCCCACACTCAATGAAACTCCGTGTTAGCAACGTCGCTCCCCTTTCTCACCGAATGATGGCTGCTTGAGCGCCAAGGGGGACCCCCTGAGCATCACGACTCAGAGGCTCTTACCGGACCTCGGGCCGCTCTCCTCCTGGCCTTGACCACGGCATCGCGACCTGGCATACCAGCGACGGCTGACGCCGCCTTGGGACTGGGACACAGCCGACCTGAGCACCAAGCCCTCATGAGGTCACGAAAGGAAGGATCGAGCAAGAACGGAATGAGCATCCCGCATCGCCTCATAACAAGGATCGTATTGACAAACGAAGCTACAAATATCTTACAAGCCCCGCGGGGTACATTCTTGGCTCCTTGCAGGAACAAAAGACGCGAATCCTAAGGAGTCCTATCTACAGGGACCACCACGGCAGACGCCATCATCAATAGTGGGCCACCCGGTCCGGAGCCGACCCCATCCAGGTCAGGGGCGACGACGACCTGACGAGCTCGCCCTGCTCCGGGAGCGGCGCAGGATCGGGGGCTCATAGCTGTCGTTGCTCGTCTCTGGCATCGCGAAGAGCTCGGCGGAGTCGCTGGATCCCCCGGCGCCTTCGTCGCCTGGGAAGCTGCCAAGGGAGCAGGCGGTTGGCCTCTGTCTCACCACAGTAGAACCCCGACCACCTCTCCCGGGGCAGCACTCCAGCCGGCGACCCTCCGCTCGAAGAGCTTGAAGGACATCACCGAAGCACCATCGTACTCCAGGTGGATCGTGAGGGTGCCCCTCGTCCTGCAGACCCGGGCGATCTCGCTCCACCCACGAGTCTTGAAGACCTCGCCCGGGGCAACTACTGCAACCTCTGCCCCGATCGCGAGGGGGCCGCAATGGCGTGGCCGCAGCCCAGTCCCAGGGCTCCTCTCACGGACGACAGAGGCGAAGAAAGAAGGAAGGCGGATCCAAGACTTAGGGGGCGCGGCGACGCGGAGCACGAATTCCCGGCAGGAGCCCTCGGCGTGGACTCCAGGGGGGAAGACGCACACCTTCGTGACCCGCCGGCGTCGTCGACGGCGCCGCTCATGGCGCCCAGTGTCACCTCCTTCAGGGCCACCAATCTGCGCGTACAAGGGAAGAGGAAACCCTGGTGGCGGTTGCACGCACCAGGGCACGGGCGCCTCCTCGCGCACGCTCCTGCCCTGACACCAGAGAGCAGGCCGCTTCTTTGGGGGAAGCGCGTCAGGATCCTCTTGAGGAGCCTTTCCCTTCTCTTCCCTGGAGAACCGGCGGATCGGAGCCATGGCAACAAGAAGAGATGAGGAAAAGGAGAAGCAGAAGGATAGACTGGAAGAGCGCACGCCGTTCCGTACTTATAGCCGGGCGGAGGCCAACCGTCGGCCTCCACGATCACCGATCATCATGCCCAACTCTGCATGCAAGGACTGTCGAATCCGGGTGGTTACCAAGGCATCGTGGGGATGCAAAGGCGCCCACGCCCAATCAACCGCCACGCTGGCGCCCAAGGCCACAGTGCTTTTAGGGCCCTGGCAACGCCGCACTTGCCCTTTCGCGTCTCTGCACGGCCAAGTCCGGGTGCATCGTGGCCCCGGGGGCTACTGTCGGCGTTCTGGGAACGGGGGTCCCCAGACTTGCCTACCTGCGGCCTACGGCGTGGCTCAAAGGAGGACCAGGACGGCACATCTTCATCAACACAAGCTCAAGACCCTCGCGAGGGGCCAAGCCTCGCGGGGCGGACGACCAAGAGCTTCCTCAGGCACGGCCTCGTCAGTGGCAGCTCACGAGGAGGCGGAGAACTCAAGGCGGGTACCTCGCGAGGTGCCCATGACGCAAGCCATGACGACCAAGGGCGCCCGATCGAGGCGCCGACCGCGCAACATCCTTCTTTCCTCTTTGGTGCAAAGGGGGCAAGCGCAGGCAAGAGCATCAAGCAAAGGCATCCGTTTCGGTGCAACAAGACCAAGACCAGCCCCAACGGCTGGAATGCAGTCATCGTGGAGCCCAAGCAGGCGTCATCACCAGAGCCTTTGGCAGGCGAGGACCAACTTTAGTCAGGATAAGTGTACCCGTTGTTCCCCTTCAAAATGGCTAATTGTTGGCGCCCTTCCCGCTCAATATTTGGGAAGAGGCCCAGGGCCTTCGCCTATAAATAGGGGAAGCCACACTCAGAGAGAGGGGACAGAGGACGATCAGATCGAGCATCCGGAATCCAGAGAGAGAGAGAGAAACCCGTTCCTCTAGCTAGAGCGACGGGGCACCACTTAGCAGTTCATCACACCCACCAAGAAATGACCCTCGCGAGGCTGTTCTTCCCTGTACTATTCTTCGTCAGCCCCAGAGGCAATCCACACACCACAAACTAGAGTAGGATATTACACCACAACGGTGGCCCGAACTAGTATAAATCTTGCGTCTCTTGTGTTGTTCTTGTTAGTAGTTTAGGTCCCTGCGATTCGGCGAGGTACGAGGCGGTGGAGGGTTGGATCTCCGCGTGCACCCCAGAGTTCGAACCTTAAGGGTCTGCCGGAACCCGTGATCCGACACCCGTTGTAGGGCAAGGGGATCTTGGCAACATCAAACACGATCCTCTCCGTCCTGTAGTTCAGGTCGCTTCCAAAAGTCATGGGCAGCGTGACCTTTCCCTTGGGTTGGCTTCTTCCCGGGTTGACCCACGAACGCGTGCTGCCTCTTCGAGGTCAACATCAGGAATCTGCAGTTTCTCGATCACGGCAAGCGAGATCAAGTTCAGACCGGCCCCGCCATCGACTAGCATCTTCGTCACCTTGAGGTTGCGTATTGTTGGTGAAACCAACAATGTCAAGCACCCGACCGCAGTAGTGCGATCAGGGTGATCCTCAGTGTCAAAAATGATAGGTATGCTGGACCACTTCAGTGGCCTTTGGGAATCATACGACGGCTCTGCCGCTGTAATCTCTCGCGCCTAATCGCTTAAGCCGGCGGTGAGAAGTATGCGCCGAGGCGCCGCTGGCCGACGCACATGGCCTCTGTAGCTTCTCTGAAACTCTTGGTCGCCGGATTACTCGTCCTCTTCGTGATAAATCGCGTCTTACGGCTTTTACATCCACGGCAGGCGATGAATCTCTGTTATTTATCCTGCCGCGATGGCCCGCTTGGCCGTCACGCTTCTTGCCGGACCCCTCGGCACCGTCTGGGCCCTTCTCCTTGTCCCCCCTCTCATACTCAGCCCTCCGCTTCTCGGCGAGAGCTCAACCTGTCGGGCAGTCTTGGAGAGCATGGCCTTTGGTGCGATGGATATTGCAAGATCGCTGTCGGAGTTTCTGGCTTCTCGGCAGCCGCCAAGGCCGGCGAAGCGACACATCCAGCAACTTCCTTGCCGGGTCATCCGCCTTGGTTTTCTTGGTGGAGCCCGGCGTCATCAGATCCTCGACGGCAAGCACGGCTTTACCTTTGCGCTTCTGTTGCGGCGCGGCCTTTCTTCGCCGGGCGGCAATATCCTCATCCGAGGAGTCGGTTTCCACGCGGCATCTTCGCCGGGTACTTCCTTCCCTCTTCAGCTCGGGCACATCTGTCGGCAAGAACATAGAGTTCTGCTACATCTTTCACCTTGTTCATTGCCGCTCTTGGCGCATCTTGGGTTACGCACGCGTTACGATGGAACGCAGCGATGATGGCGGCATGGTGAACATCAGGGATATTGTATCGTATCCGGCTGAACCTCTCAGATATACTTGCGGAGACTCTCGCCTCCCTTCTGGGGAATGACGTGCAGGTCGCTTGCTTGGCCATGGGCTTGGTGGCCTCCAGTAAAGGCACCCACGAACTCATGGCACAAATCCGACCAGGAGGAAATAGAGTCTATCGGCAAGTGCATCAACCATGACATGGCATTGGGTTTATGAGCCAACGGAAAGTAATTCGCAAGCAACTTATCGTCGCGGGCTCCGGCAGCTTGCATCATGATGGTGTAGATGCTGAGGAACTCGGACGGGTGGGTCTTGCCGCTGTACTTTTCGCCCACGTCGGGTTTGAAGGTGCGGTGAGTGGGCCAGTGGAACTACCGCAGCTCATGGGTAAAAGCCGGACAGCCTACCTCGTAAGGTAGGCCTCCAGGGCTCTCCGGTGCCGGGTGGCGCACAGCAAGCCCTGCTCGCTTGTCTGATTGGTGGCGTGCTCCGTGCCGGCGCTCGATAGTGGTTCGAGCGTCTTCATGTTCTCGTTCCCGAAGATCTTGGCGCTGGTCACAGCGGGCCCGCGGGTCGGATGATGCTATGGAGATTTCGTCACCCGTAAGGTCGCGATGGGCTGGCATCCATGGTACCGGGCGAGGAGGAGGCGAGTGCACCATGGTCGCGGCGCCGCCGGCTTTCCTGCCACTGGTGCGTGGGACTCCGTCGGAGCGTCGACCTGGGGGCTCCACCGGACTCGGTTCGTCTTTGTTGGCCACCGCAATAAGGCTTCGGATAGTGGCTCTCCATTCGTCGAGTTTCCCCGTAGTGGGAGGAAAATCGAGGAGCAACTGCGCGCGCGCCAGGGCTTCTGCTGGCGTTGGTGGCCGTGAAACCTGCATGGATCGCGACGCGACTTGACCATGTCAGAAGGAGCTCTATCACGACCCCGTGGTCGCATGCCATCTTCACCAGCGCCTTGGCGAGCGTGCAGGTCTTCTAAATCCCGGGATTGGCGCTCGGGGCTCGTTCCGCGGCGACGCCTGGGGTCCTCGGTGTGATTACGCCGTTCGTTGCGCGCCGCTTGAGAGCAGCACGCCGTCGGTGCCGGCGTGGGAGTCTTGGAAGCCCTCGCGTCGCCTTCGGGCGGGGTGGCAGCGATCTTGGAAGGCCCCGCGCCACCCGCGGAGGGCCTGGCTCCGTCTTTGGATTTGGCGGCGTGCGGCCAATTACCAGGTGCACGAACATCGCCGCCTCCCACACTTCGGCTGCTGGGACAATGTTGGTGTTCGTGAACGGCGCCCCAGGTCCTTTCTGCGACCGGTCCGCTGCTCGCCCGCGTCGGGACGGGATGTCCGGCTTTCGACGGGCCAACCGCCACCGTCATCTTCTTCTTGGGCGCCATGACGATGAAGAAGCGTCAAACTAACTGCTAGAGCCGATTCTCACAACTGCGCCGCCCTACCTGGCGCGCCAAAGATGTCGGTGGGAACGACACCTATGGGATCACAAGAATCCCTACTACGGTCATGGGCGGGGCCGTGAGAAGAAGCGGATCAAATAGATAGCACACGGTTTCCTTATCGAGGTTCGGACGCGAGGATGCGTAAAACCCTACTCCTGCTTTGGTGGTTTGTTTATCTGTGTTCTTGAACTAGCAATGGGGCGTGAGGAGCTCCAAAGCGAATCCTCCTCCTGGTCGCCTTTGGGCCTCCTTTTATAGGGAAAGGGGTTGCCACAGTGGCACACAGGGAGGTGGAAAGGGGCTCTGATGATGCGAGTTTATCCTCGCATTACATGACAAGGCGCTTTTAATGCGTCTTGCTTAGGTTTCCTGCTTTATCGAGGGGACGGGAGAGCCTGTCTTGTCCGCCGCCGCTCCCTTCGTGTCGACACGTGCCACTGCCAGCGGTGCTCAGCGGTGCCATGTAGGCAGGCAGCTGAGGTGGCGCGATGGTGGGTCTCCACGAAGATCCGCTTGCCGCCACGCAGTGCCCGCCCAACTGGTTGGGTCGGCAGCTGCATGCGAACGGTGGTGGAGGTTTGATTGGTGTGGGCGTGATGGTGGCCCTACGGGTGTTCTTGGCAAGGGCCTCGCCGTAGCCCCGGCAAGGGCCTTGCCGGGGCCCAGGCAAGGGTCTTGCCGTGGCGCCTGCTGTCATCCCCGGTAAGGCTCTTGCCGGGGGCCTTGTGGTCCTCCTTGGCTGGGATCCCGCCAAGTGTCGTTATCTTCTATAGTGTGTATCTGATCTTGAATGTCTTCACAAAGATCTGCATGGCACCATGGGGATGTCTCCCGAATCCTTGCCCCATGGGGGCAGTGGACTCAAGGGTGACTTGCTTCGTAGGTGTGGGGCGAGCTGCCACGGCAAGGGTCTTGCCGTGTTTGCTAAAACCGCCTCCCGGCAAGGATCTTGCCGTGGGAGTCCGCTTCGTCCCCTTTGCTCTTTGTGGTCTTGGTCTTGGCGTCATTCTGTTCCTCTCGAGCTTCGGCCTTACCTTGGCTCTCCTCCCTTGCCTTGCTCAGTGCGGTGGTGCCCGCGGCTCAGACTGCCCGTGCACAGTTATAGGGGTACAAAAAGTGTACCCCTCTTTTTGTACACCGACACAGACCCAGGGTTTGTTGCACCGACAGAAGCCCCCGGGCTTGCCTCGAACGCGGTGCCGGGCGTCGTCGGGTTAGGGCCTAATAAGTGCACAGGCGGGGGTGCTGAAGAGGCTCGCCTCTTGAGGTCTTCTTTGCTTCTTCATTAATCTTGGGTCCAGGCCAGTTTGCGGTTTCCCCGCGCGTCGTATAAAGCCAATAGTGGTGGGGCCGCCATTGTAATGCCCCGTGAATGAGTTTAATGCATGGGGTAGAAACTGGCAATTCACCCTTCCCACCATGCCCTTATCCTTAGCCACGTATGCGGCATGCATCACGCGGGGTAGGTAACGGAGGTGCGTGGCGCGAGAGAGCATCAAGGAAAGGGCCCGATCTTCTTGAATTGGCGGAGGAGGACGGTGGCCGCTCATTGAGGGAGCGGCTCCCCTTCCCGTCCCGCCTATAAAAGGAGAGGCGTGTAGAGAGGGCGGAGTCATTCATCCTTGCGCTCCCCTTCCTCTGCTCTCTGCATCTTGCTGGTTATGACGAAGAGAAGAGCCTGGGGCCAGGCCCTGGGCTCCATTCCGAGGCTTATATCACTGAATGTTGGTGCTTGGGAAGTGAGCCTGGTCCATGATGTGAGGAATTTGTTGGCGTCTTCGGGGCTCGCCCGGGAGGCAGGGCTGGAGACCATAGGTAATCCCAGCACTGCCCCTCCCGAAGGTCTTGGGCCTGATGGCGACAAGAGGCGTGCCTTCCTGCCCGCCGAGGTGGGGAGCGGTGCACCTCTAGCCCCCTGGCCGTCTTGGTCGCTCACCGTCTCCCTAGAGAAGGTGCCGGACTGCGAGGCCGATGCTCCCCAGGGATGGTGTTGACAAATATGAAGCCAGGGGTGAAGGAGAAGGCGGGAAGCAGGCCGTCCAATTGGAGTACGATAGCATTGAAGCGTTTTTCTCGTACTGGCGACCTGCTGCCCATCTGTCTGGCTCTTCCCCCCTTTTCTCGGTGCCGTCATCACCATTTTCCCAGCTGCCGGGGAAAGGCTTGCCCCTCTGGTGCTTCTGCTTCCTCCAGTGGCCTTCCAGCTGGGCCTCGACGCCTTCACCTACCGGAGCTTGTGCTAGAGTTTTCCGTCTGGTCCTGGAAGTGGTGACCAGGGGGCCGCTATGGTGCTCCTTCGGCCCTCCTCCCTCACAGACTCGCCACTCCCGATCTTGTCAGGCTGCGTTCGGCAGGCCCTGATGGGACCGGAGTGGCGTTGTGCCGGCGTGTGTCCCGCCCTCTTCTGTTCCCACCGAACTACCTAGGACAAGAGGGACAGGGAGAGGAGTTTACGGAGCACTTATCTTTTTTAATCTTAAATCTATAGGCATTTGCCAAATTTTAATTCAAATAATGTAATCTCTCGAGTCCATGTTTGTGTTCTATAATGCTTGTACTTGCATTATCACCATATTAATGAAAAACATGAACCTTGCCGGGAACCCATGCATGTATATGTCCATGCAGAGGTGGGATGCCTCCTTAGTGTAAATAAACGAGTTTCCCCCGGCAGGCTACCCTGCCGGCGCCCTATTAATTGTCGGAGAACTGTATCTACCGGGCAATATATAAAGGGACCTGTCGGCCTTCTGGGAACGGGGGTCCCCAGACTTGCCTGTCTGCGGCCCACGGTGTGGCCAAGCAGCAGGCCGTACGGCCCATCTTCGTCAACCAGGCACCCAAGACCCCCGCGAGGGTCCAAGCCTTGCGAGGCTGACGATGCAAGACCTCCTCTGGAGTGGCCTAGCTAGGCAGGCTCACGAGGAGCGGAGATATCAAGGCGGGGCAAACCTCACGAGGCTCTCGTGACGTGAGCCATGACGAACGGTGCCAGGCGGGCGCCGGTGCGCGCAACATCCTTATTTCCTCTTTGGTGCTAAGGAGGCCAGCGCAGGCGAAGAGTACCGAGGCATCAGGCAAAGGTTGCCATATTGGTGCAAAGACACCAAGACCAGGAGGACGGCAAGGCGGAGGTCATCATGGAGCCCAAGACGGCGTCACCCCAGAGCTTTTCGCAGGCGAAGACCGCTTTTGTCAGGATAGCTTGTACTAGCTGTCCCCCTTCAAATTTGCCCGTTGTTGTTCGCTCCCTTCCCGCTCAATATTTGGGAAGAGGACCAGGGCCTCTATAAATAGGACTAGCCACCATAGTAGGAGGCAAGAGAAAACTGAGCCTGATCGGACAGTGCATCGAATCCTCACACCACAAGTTCATACGCACAAGAGCACCTCAACCTCAGGAGGTTGTTCTTCCCTTGTACTGTTCATCATCAGCCCGTGAGGCAATCCACCACCACCACACTGGAGTAGGGTATTACACCACAACGGTGGCCTGAACCGGTATAAACCCCGTGTCTTTCTATGTTGCGAGTTCGTCGAGTTCGTCCGCAAGATCTTAGCAAGCCAGAGCGTAGATCGGTAGGAGGGAAAGACTTCGCGCGCACCCCACATCCGACATTTGGCGCGCCAGGTAGGGGTGCGCCATAGTTTCCCTTCTGTTGATTTATTGCTCCGTCGCTCCGTCGCTTCCATGGCGGATGCTCGCTGTGCTCGAGTTGAGCGTAGGGCTGCCCTCTCCGCCCGCGTCGCTCAGACGGCTCCCGTAGGCGGGCCACTTCGTCGCTCTCCGTCTCATGCCGCCAACTCTGCCACCGGCCCGGCGGGGAACAAGCAGCAGGCGTCCTTGCTGCATCCTTCAGTGTGGCAGGACGGCTGCAATGCTACTCCATCACTCACCCCTGCTGGTTCTTCGTCTCACGCGCACTGCGCTCCCATGGAGGCACGAGCCGCGCTCATCGCGGCGAACGAGCTCCTGCGTTACCGCCCCGTGGATGACCTCTATGAGGAGTGGCTCGACCGCGTCGCCGAGCTCGTCCGTGCCGCAGGGGGCTCTCCAGCGCCGTCCCACTCTCTGCCTCCCCCTCAACCAGCCACGGGCGACGGGTCTCATGGAATGCCTCCGCCGCCTCAACCCCAAGACGGTGCCTTGGCACCAAGGCGCGCGCCTGCGCGGCGTGATCCACCGCGCCCGGCGCCCGCGCGTGAAGAAAGAAGCTGCCAAGAAATACCGAAGCCGCAAGAAGCTGCACCAGCGCTCCCCGCGCCACCTCGTCAAGACCGCGTGCCGCCTGCGGTGGCGCAGCGCGGACCTCGCCAAGACCAAGCTCCGCCTCAGAAGCGGGCCCCAGCGACCACGGCCGGCTGCCACGCCTTCACCCCCGAACTGCGTAGCCTCGCCTAGCCAGGCAAGTTCAAGCCAGACCTGCCTCCTCGCTACGACAGCACCGCCGACCCCGCGGAGTTCCTGCAGCTCTATGAGCTGAGCATCGAAGCGGCCAACGGCGACGAGGAAGTCATGGCGAACTCGTTTCCAATGGCTCTCAAGGATGGGGCCCGCTCCTGGCTCCTGAACATGCAGCACGGCTCGATCTCCTCCTAGGACGAGATGCGCGACCGCTTCGTCGTCAACTTCCAGGGCACTCGCGACCGCCCACCGGCCGCGGGCGATCTACGCCGCATCAAGCAGCAGCCAGGAGAAACCCTCCAGAAGTACATCCAACGCTTCAACAACACCCGCCTCAAGATCCCCAAGGTCACGGACGAAGCCATCATCTCCGCGTTCTCAGACGGCGTCCGTGACGTCAAGATGAAGGAAGAGCTGGCTATCCACGAGGAGCTTTGCACATCTCAGGAGCTATTCAACCTGGCGACCAAGTGCGCAAGAGCTAAGGAGGGGCGCCTCTCTCTCCTTGAGTTGCCAGCTGCAGGAGTGGAGGAGAAGAAGGCCAAGGCCAAGGACGTGAAGCGCAAAGAGGCAGTAGTGCTTGCAGTGGAGCCCGACACCAAGCGAGGCAGAGATCAGCCTGAGTCATCCAAGAACGGCCGACCGTTCTGTGCCTTCCACAACCTGAACACCCACAACACCAGCGACTGCCAAGAGCTCAGAGCCATACGGGAAGGCCGTTACGGTCGACATCGCGAGCGCAACGACCGGGGCTACGGCCGCGGAGGAGGACGCGGAGGCGGACGCTGGGACGACCGTGGCTCGCACCAGGAGTGACGCGACTGGCCTCGTGAGGACCGCTGGCAGGACCAACCTCGCGAGGGCGCCTGGAGGGACCCGCCTCCCGAGGATCGCCCCAGGGCAATGCCGGTCTTCCCCCGTTGCCGCCACCAAGAAGGAACGACGACCACCACCAAGACGAGGGGCTGGGGGCTTCCAGGAGCCGCGTGCGATCGCTTGCATCTTGGGTGGAGCACAGGCCCCAGCCTCTCAGCGCATCTTCAAACAGTTCGCTCGCGAGGTGAACACGGCGCTACCCAAGCTCGAGGGCACGCGCCCGCTGAGGTGGTCCCAATGCGCCATCACCTTCAACTCGGCAGACTAGCTCAAGTGCGCAGCCACCGCTGGCGCACTCCCTATGCTGTGCTCCCTAGTCATCAGCAATGTGCAAGTCACCAAGACTCTCATCGACGGCAGCGCAGGGCTCAACGTCCTATCCGTCGACACGTTCGACAACCTCCAAGTGCCCTATGAGCTGCTCCAGCCAACCAAGCATTTCTCAGGAGTGACTGATGGTTCCACCACACTGATAGGGCAAGTCTGCCTGCCTATCACCTTCGGGGAGCGCAAGAACTACCGCACCGAGCTCATCGACTTCGACGTCGCGCACATCCGCCTGCCGTACAATGCCATCCTCGGGTATCCAGCCCTGGCCAAGTTCATGGCAGTCATTCACCACGGCTACAACATTCTCAAGATGCCAGGAAGCAGGGGAATCATCACGGTCCCATGTGAAGAGAGGGATGCGGTGTGCTCCCTTGAGCGCGCCTTCCAAGCCACAACAATCGACAACCCTGACAGCAGAAGTGAAGGCCCTCCGGAGACCATCCCCAAGAAGAAGCTGCCGCACCGTGTAGGACTCCAAGAAGATGGTGTCGCGTCAGGAGCCTCGTCAGGATCAGCGCCCGCTCCAAGGGCGCCTCCCTCCACCGCATAGGAAGGCGTGCCCGGTGCCCTCCTCAGGCAGGGCTCGGGGGCTCTCTCCTGGAGAGCCTTAGATCTTGCCAACCTCACGAGGGAGGCGCTTGGGCACCACTTGGAAGCGTGCCTCACGGCACACCTTCCTCAGGAGAGCACAGGGCAAGGAGTGCCCACCACCCAGGAGTTCATCAACAAGAACACCTAGGAATGGCAAGAAGCAAGAGCCATGCGCGGCCACAGCCGCTCACAAGGCGCAGCTCCCCATCCAGGCGAGGATGCAGGGCTGCGTGTCTGCATCGACGTCCCAGGGCTCAATAGGGCCGCATCTCAGGAACGCTTCTGGCCATCACGTGTGGGCCGCTGTGAGGGCCCACCACATAGCTACGTTCGCATGCCCTTCGGCTTGCCGAGCGTGGCGTCGGCCTATCAGCGCAACATGCGGCAGGTCCTGGCGGCTCAGGAGGCCAGGTTCCACGCCGTTCTGGAGGAGATGGAGACGGTCTTCAGGGAACCTCCTGAGCCCCCAGAGCCTCCCGAGGCTCAGGGTCCCGGTGGCTCATGAGGAGCCATTCCTTCAACGCGTGGCCCGGTTGCACCAACTCTACTTCGTCTACGTAACCAGGTGACATCTTCCAAGTTCGTTTAAGCTGGGAGCGCCCCTCAGGCTGCATTATTCCCAGGCCGCACGGGTCCGTCCCTGTGGTATGTATCCCTTTTGCTTAAGTCTTTAGCTTACCATGCTGGGGACGCCCCTCGAGCTGCATCATCCCTAAGCCGCTCGGACCAGACCCAGTGGCATGTATCTTCCTGCATTTATCCAAGTCGATCTGCTTAACCTACCGACGGTTATCTCCTGCTCGGTTGCCGCCCGCAGTGGGTCTGTTTATCCCATGCAATCCGCTTGCACGTTAAAAGGGGGGCTCCTGAGCATCGCGACTCAGGAGCTCTTATTGGCTCTCCAGCCCTCACCCCCTTGCCTTGACCACGACATCGCGACCTGGCATACCAGCGGCGGCTGAGCTCACTCGAGGGCCGGGGCCTGAGGACGTAGAGTGCTTACATCGAACCGCCCTGCAGGAACACACAGTCACCAAGACTCAAGACCAGGCGCAACCCGCCTTGAGGTAGGGCCTCGTGAGTCCCGCGTTGGCTCACGAGTGCCCAGATACACCTCGCAGCCCTGCCGTGCAAGCCACGTGTCAGGGCGGGGCTGTACACGCCCCGGGGGCTCCTCCCGGAGGGGTCCCCATCCCACGCCCAAGTGGAAGCACCATGCTCCGCGCTGGCTGACGACACTGCCGAGGAGCGGCTATGCCCGTGCACAAGCGGAAGCACTATGCTCTGCGCTGGTGATAAACAACTGAGGGTGACCCCACGGTCGTGCCAACCTCAGGGAGCCCAGAGCTCAGCGCCCAGCCTTACCGCAATGCCTCCCCTCGAGAAAGCCGCGCATGGGGGCTGGGCACGGGGGCTACGCTCGGGTCACGCCCAAGCGCACGCCACCTAACCAGGTCCCTCGGACCTGGGCATCGCACGCCCCTCCCGAGGCCTCGGCGAGGGCAGGTATGGGAATTGTTTGCATGTCAAGGGGGACTACTGAGCATCGCGACTCAGGAGCCTAAATGGTCACGTAGCCCCTCACTCCTTGGTCCGTCCTGGTCTCCGGTCGGCCCAATGGCGGTTGAGGTATGCGCGGGGCCGGGCTCTGCCGACGTAGAACATTAATCTCTCCCCTATCCCTATATGCTGTTTGCGCGTCAAGGGGGACTCCTGAGCATCGCGACTCAGGAGCCTAACTGGTCACGTAGCCCCTCACTCCTTGGTCGTCCTGGTCTCCGGTCGGCCCAATGGCGGTTGTGGTATGCGCGGGGCCGGGCTCTGCTAACACAGAACGCAAAGCAAATAGGAAGGAAGTCACAAAACCTCGAAGCAAATATTACAAGCACATTGTTTTCACAATACCAAATGAAAAGTCTAAACGCCTCCATGAGGCCTGATACATGTCGCAGGAACGGAACGAGAGGAATGGCCGCAGGTCACCTCTAGACGTCGCCATCGCCCGCGGAAGGTGCTCCCTCATGAGCAATCTTGTCTTCACCTTCACCACTAGCTGCAAGGTCGACGACGCCAGATAGAGGGGCGGAGGCAGCCGGAACCTCCTCGGCAAAGGCCCCCACGATCCTGCATGGTCAGCGGCGGCAACCTGCATCTTGATCTTCACTCTGAGGCTCAAGCAACTCGTCAAGGCAGGCATTGGGGTCGCGAAGGTGCAGGTGGCTAAAGACGCGAGTCAACGTGGCTGAGGACAGGACGCGAGCTTCTTCCTCCGCCATGGGACCGGGACCATCAACAACCTCCTCAAGCGCCTTCACCATGAGAGGAAGCAGCTGGGCGGGGCCGCCCTCATCGGTGTCCAGAGGCTTCTCCAGGCCGTGCTCGTAGAGCGTCTTCAGCGCCTTGCAAGACCTCTCCTCGAGATCGGCAAAGGCCACGCGGTCTTCTGCCAGGACTCGCGCCTTGGCATCAAGATCGGCCTCCCTCATCCCCATCTTCCGCTCCAACTCTTCCAATCGGTTGCGCTCGGCAGCCTGCTTCTTCCCCAGCTCCGCTAGCTCAGCATCACGATTCTTGACGGCTTCCTCCCGGGCTTTCGTCTCCTCCTCCTTCGCTTGGCGTCAGCGCACCTCTTCGGCGTGCTTGTCGTGCAGGCTCTGCAGCTCGCCTCCAGCACTTGGCAGTGGTCACGGGCGGCCTTGGCATCCTTTAGCGCCGCCTCACGATCGGCCGAAGCGTTGGCGGCTCCTTGCTTCTCCTTCTTGGAAGCCGCAGCAGCCTGGCCCAGCACCGCGCGGACTGCCAGATCGGAGTGAAGCCAGCCAGAGGCCAGCTCCAGACGCCCGGCACTAGGCGCAGGTCCATGCTCAGGACATCCGCCTGCAGCTGGATTATCTCCGCAAGGGCACGCTCCAAGACGGCGGCAGGAGCAGAAGGACCAGGAAGTGGAGATGCAGCAGTAGGAGGAAGCGACATCATCACCAGGGCTTGGGAGACCGCGGGTTCCCGAGCAGTCGGGACCTTGTCAGCCGCGCCAAGTACCGGCACCTCCGGAGCCAGCGGAGCCATGGGGGCTGATTCCACGCGGTGATGCCCCTCTTGGCCTCGCGAGGAAGATCGGGCTGGGGACATGCGAGCGCTATTGCCTCCTTTCTCCGCGGGAGGCACGGCCGCTGCGTCTTCCTTCCTCTTCTTCGCCAAAGATGACGGCCTGATCAACCAAGGGCAAGTATCAGGAAGCGACGAGTACAAGCGAGGACAAAGCAAAGCCTAAGACGCTTACCGATCCACTGCGACATATTCCACTGACCGCTTGAGAGGCTTGAAGCCTGACAACTTCAGGACCTGAGGGGCAGGCGTTCGGACACCAGTGGTGCCGGGCGGAGTGGAGGCAGAGCCGGATCCAGCCCCAGGAGGTATCAGAGCGGAGGCGGCACCTCGGGCCACTAGCGACGACCTACCCTTTGTCGGGATGAGGGGTTGCTCTCTCTCCCCTTGGAAGGCGACGGCCTCGACATCATCAGGAAGGGCGCGGAGAATCTCGGCCTTGCTCAGGGGGGAAGTCTCCCCCACTTCTTCCAGAGTCTTCTCTGAGTCCTCCTCCTCTCCTCCCTTGCTGCGGGAATCACGAGAAGACACCTCCACCGGCTTCTGTGCCAAAGGAGCTCTGGGAAGTGTTAGCGGCACCAACCCGCGCGCATCAAAAGTTGGCCTGGAGGCGACGAATTCCTCCAGATCCCTGCGCTGGAACAAGGGAACGAAAGCACTAGGCGGATACTCCTGGTTGTCCCCGACTATGAGGCGCATGACGGTGTCTAATTCATCACCAGGCAGGTCCCCCGACCTCAGGCGGGTCTTGTTCTCCTCTTCGGAAAGCTCCCAGAGGGAGCGCGCGCGCCCCTGGAGTGGGGAAACCCACAGCATCAAGAACTCCCTCAGGAGCATCGCCCCCGTCACCTTGTCCGCCCTTGCGTTACCCAGCCTCAGGTCGGTCATCATATGCCCCAACACCAAGGATGCATGCTCGTCGACAAGCTCCGCCTTGGGCCGCCCCCCGTTGGGAGGAGGCACCGCTGTGGGCAACGCCAGACGCGGGTCGACGCGCTGGGCATCCATCATGACCCATTTGGATCGGATGTTGTCAGCCCTCTTCCCGGTGCTCGAGATCGAGTTGGCCTTACCGCAGGCAACGAAATTAGCGCATCCGGTGATGTGCTCACCGCTGACGCGGAGGAAGAAGAAATGGCGAAGGAGCGCCACGGACGACATAACGCCCAGGTATGCCTCACAGTAGTAGGCGAAGATGGACAGGAGGAGGACATAATTGGGATGGAGATGCAACTCCTGCAGCCCGTAGTGGTCGAGGACTTCATAAAAGAAATCAGAGAAGGGAGGAACCAACCCGACGGCGACGCTGCTCGAGAAGAAGGGGAAGAAGGTGCTCCCGTCAGGCTCTTGCTCGTCGGACGCGAGCCGAAGCTGCGTTTTCCCCCACTCGTTGCTCTCACCCGATGTCAGCAGGCGTACGGAGGCGAGGCTCTTCTCCGTAAAGGTGGGCGCTTTGAGGGCCGGCTCATACCAAGCCGGTGCCGAGGAAGACTTGACCTTGCGCGGCGCCATGGGTGGCAGAAGCAGAGCAAGGGTGGAGCAGATCTGGAGATAGCGGTGGCGAAGAGCGAGAAAGGGGATCTGGAGCGAGGCAAGGAAGAAGCAATGAAGGAAAGAACTGCCTACGCCAGACTTTGTCAGGGCAAGCAGTTGCCGAGGCAGCATGGGGAAGCGGAGACGCCCACGTCCAATCAACTGCCACGCGTCGACCGAGGAGCGCGAGGCTTTTGGGGCCCAGCGGTGCTCGAACTTGACCCTTGGCTTCGCCGTGAAGCCAAGCCGAGCACACCTTGGGCCGGGGCTACTGTCGGTGTTCAGGAACGGGGTACCCAGACTTTCCTGCCGCTGCCACGGCGTGGCAAGCAGCAGTCAGCACGGCCCATCTTCGTCAACTAGGCACCCAAGACCCTCGCGAGGGTCCAAGCCTCGCGAGGCGGATGACGCAAGACCTCCTCTGGAGTGGCCTAGCTAGGCAGGCTCACGAGGAGCAGAGATATCACTCACGAGGCTCTCGTGATGTGAGCCATGAACAACGGTGCCAGGCGGGTGCCAGGTGGGCGCCGGTGCGTGCAGCGTCCTTATTTCCTCTTTGGTGCTAAGGAGGCCAGCGCAGGCGAAGAGTACCGAGGCATCAGGCAAAGGTTGCCATATTGGTGCAACGACACCAAGACCAGGAGGACGGCAAGGCGGAGGTCATCGTGGAGCCCAAGACGGGGTCACCCTAGAGCTTTTCGCAGGCGAAGACCGCTTTTGTCAGGATAGCTTGTACTAGCTGTCCCCCTTCAAATTTGCCCGCTGTTGTTGGCTCCCTTCCCGCTCGATATTTGGGAAGAGGACCAGGGCCTCTATAAATAGGACTAGCCACCACAGTAGGAGGCAAGAGAAAACTGAGCCTGATCGGACAGTGCATCGAATCCTCACACCACAAGTTCATACGCACAAGAGCACCTCAACCTCAGGAGGCTGTTCTTCCCTTGTACTGTTCATCATCAGCCCGTGAGGCAATCCACCACCACCACACTGGAGTAGGGTATTAAACCACAACGGTGGCTCGAACCAGTATAAACCCCGTGTCTTCTGTGTTGCAAGTTCGTCGAGTTCGTCCGCAAAATCTTAGCAAGCTAGAGCGTAGATCGGTAGGAGGGAAAGGCTTCACGCGCACCCCAGAGTTCGAACCTTAAGGGTTTGCCGGAACCCCACATCCGACAGGACCAGCCCCCCGCCAACTTCTTTTTACCAAAGGCCACGGTGACCATCCTGACTGAAGCAACGTTCGAGTCAAGGATGGGAGCACCTAAGTCTCAAAAGAGTGGCGATGTTTTTTCTCATGCACAAGTTATATCTTACAGAACACTAATGGACAAGAGGTAGAACTTATCTGTTCGGCTTGATGGAGATCGCAATGTTGGTCCATCTTCCCAACTCCTTGTGGAGGCCAAGTTCATGGCAGGAACCTGCAACTTCATGCAGATGGGAATGATGCAAGATGCGATCCTACCTATATGCATATGCAGATGCTTATGAAATGCTTATGTAGTGCTCTTGGAATGCTTATGCATGCATGCAACTTGGTCGGGGGGCCCCCAACGCTTTGTTTATTTCTCTCTTGCTCAGGGTCATCGCCCTGGCTTTGTACAAGGGGTTACATGCAGCTGAGGCCAGGCTTGTACAAAAGGGTGGCTGCTGGACAGGGCCCGACAGCCATGCCTTACGGGTATAAATTGCGGAGATGCTCAATATTCCATGAGTTTTACAATTGAATGCCATCTCCGGTCTCCAGACAGACTGCGCCAGGTCTGGTGACTCGTACACCCGGTAAGGGCCTTCCCAGTTTGGTGTCAGCTTGTTTGTACCCTTGGAGGACTGAACGCGCCTAAGGACAAGGTCGCCTTCCTCAAAACACCGGGCATGAACCCTGTGGCTATGATAGCGATGCATGGCTTGCTGATAGCGTGCAGCACGCGTAGCAGCCCGAAGACGGTTCTCCTCGACTAGCACAACATCGTCATGCCGGTGCTGATCTTGCGCTACTTCATCGTAGACAAGCACTCGAGGCGACCCGTAAATGAGTTCCATGGGGATAACTGCTTCTGACCGTTGACCCGAGAGAAGGAAGTCTGCACGGTAGCTTGATTTGGTGTCGTTCTGAGGGACCCGAGAACTACTGGCAGCTCATCGATCCACCGCCTGTCGTGCTTCTACAGCGTATCAAAGGTTTTTGTCTTGAGTCCTCGCAGCACTTCAGCGTTCGCCCTCTCAGCTTGTCCATTGCTTCTGGGATGTGCAACAGAGGCAAATGAGATCTTGCATCCAAGGGCATGAACATATTGCATGAAGGCGCAGCTCGTGAACTGGGTGCCGCTGTCAGTAATGATCCTTGCCGGGACTCCAAAATGGCATACCAATACTTTCAAGAACTTGATAGCTGACTGAGCGGTCACCTTGATCACGGTAGTCACTGCCGACCACTTTGTAAACCTGTCAATGGCAACGAACAAGAATTCAAAGCCCCGATTGCTCAGGGGAAGTTGTCGGATTACGGGTTCCGCTGACCCATGAGAGTTTTGAACTCTAGGGTGCACGAAGAACACTCTCTCCCCTGCTCGCTCGCTCAATGATCCCACGCCCTAGATTGACAAACCCAACGGACAAGAGACACAAAGATTTTTCCTGGTTCGGGCCACCTTGCGGTGTAATACCCTACTCCAGCTTTGTGGTGGATTGCCTCGAGGGGCTGAGGATGAACTAGTACAATGGATGAACAGCCTCAAGAGGTGAGGTGTTCTTGGGATCAATGAGCTGGTGAGGGTGGAATGGCTCCGATTCGAATCTCTCCCCTACTATGGTGGTGGCTAAGTCCTATTTATAGAGGCCCTAGTCCTCTTCCCAAATGTAGGCGGGAAAGGATCCCACAAAAGCCAAATTTCAGGGGAGATAACTAGTACAAGCTATCTTGACAAAAGTAGTCTTCGCCTGCCAAAGGCTCTGGTGGTGACGTTGCGGTGGGCTCCACAATGACCTCTATCTTGTCGTCCTGCTGGTCTTGGTCTTGTTGCACCGATAAGGAAACCTTTGCCTGATTCCATGGGACCCTGTGCCTGCGCTTGCCTCCTTAGCACCGAAGAGGAAACTGGTACACTGCGCCCGCTGGTGCCCGCCTGGCCTTGGTCGTCATGGCTGACGTCATGTGAACCTCGCGAGGTACACCTTGCATAGATATCTCTGCTCCTCGGGAGCTAGCCTAGTGAGGCTGCCCCCAGGGAGATCTTGGTGTCACCCTCCTCGTGAGGCTTAGCCCCTCGCGAGGGTCTTGAGTTGTTGTTGCTGAAGCTGGGCCGTACCGGGCCGTCGATGGGGCCGCGCCACGGGCCCTAGGCAGGCAAGTCTGGGTACCCCCGTTCCCAGGACGCCAACAGTAGCCCCCGGGCCCAAGGCGCGCTCGGACTTGGCTTTGAAGCGAAGTCAAGGGGCAAGTGCGGAGCGCCATGGGCCCCAACGTCCTGCGGCCTTGCCAGATGCGTGGAGATTGGTGGTACGTGGGTGCCTCCACTCCCCCACGCAGCCTTGATATCCGTCAGGCTAGGGGGCCACCGTTGTTAACACAGCTCCGCCTCCATTGCTGGTAGCGTGCCCCCATAGCTCCTCCGTCTTCCAGAAAACAGCGGTTTCCTCCCCTGGCCTGACCCGGCACTGATCCCCTCGTCGCCATGGCGCCGAGCCAGAAGAAGAAGGGGAAGGGGAAAACCCGCACCTCAGCAGATGCGCCGCCGGTCTTCGAGCCCACTGTTGAGCGGTCGGTGGTGGTCAATAGGGAGGGGCTGGACAAGGTTCGCCGAGCGCTCGCCGCCGATTCCAATGAATGGAGGGCGACGGTGGCTTGGCCTGGTTCTTGCTCCTTGGTCGATATGGCGGCGACTGAGATCCCCATTCATCTTCACGCCCTCTTGGCTGGCCTGGTTCCCCCTTTCTCCGAGTTCTTCAACGCCGTGCTCTCGGATTACCAAGTCCATGCGCTGCACCTGGATCCCCAATCCATCATCCTCCTTGTCGTCTTTGCCTTTGTCTGCGAGGCCATGGTGGGCATTGCCCCCTCCGTGGCCTTGTTTCGTCAGTTCTTCTCGCTTCATCAGACCGACGCACGCCAGTCCTCGGGGTGCATGTCCTTTCAGGCCGTAGCGGCCACGGCTGGCTCGGGGATCGACTTCGAGCTCTCGCCAGTTTTAGGTGGATTCCGGAAGCGGTGGGTGTTCATGGATGTTGGCGTGCTCAGCCCTCTGCTCTTGCTCCCACGGGCACCGGCCGTTCCTAGCTCCGGTTGGGGGCATGCGAAGCTCGTCGACCGGCGGCTCGCCCATGTCTGGCGTCGGCTGGCCAGGTTGAAGGACCTTGGGGTGACGGCGCCTATGGTGGTGAAGGAGTTCATCCAGTGTCGCATTGCTCCGCTCCAGCATCACTCTCGACCGATGTGGAGCTTCTCCGGCAGCAAGGACCCCATCAGGCTTCACGTGCCCGCGATTCCCCCCGAGGCGCTTTAGACGGTGCTTCAGCTCTTTATGGGCGAGCCGACGCCAGCCGACCTGCCAGGGGAGGGTTGCCTCTTATACTGCTGCTCGAACAAGGTAGAGTTCGTGAGGCAGATGCCCCCTTTCAACGAATGGGGACTGCGCCCGGTCGGCCTTGAGGGGCCCCATGAGAACCCCGTCCTCGTGGTTCCTCTGCTTGCCGTCACCTCGGCGCTCACCCCGGAAGTGGGTGCAGGGGGTCGAGCGCCGTCGAACACCAGAGAGGTGGCTGCTGAAGAAGAGACGTTGGTCGTGGCTCCCGAGGTGGCAACCTCCGGGGCTCGGGCGAACTGTCCTGAAGCGGCGGCCAGAGGGCCCATGCGTTCCGAGGCTCTTGGGGTGGGAGACCCCGAGGCTCGGGCAAGCTGTCCTGAAGCGGCAGCCGGAGGGTTGACGTGGCCCGACGCTCCTGAGGTCGTACTCTTAGGAGCCCAGCCAACTGCCCCAGGCGATCGCTATCGCGCCCAGGGCTTCGGCCAGCTTCACCTAAACTTTGGAGCACTCCGCAAGAGGAAGGGGTCTCCAAGCTGCAATGGTGACGCCTACTGGCCGTTGAAGCAGAGGAAGTACATAGCCATAGTCGAGTTAGTACCTCATCTGCGTGATTCCCTGAGTGCTGCATCCCCTCCTGGCCACAATTCTTCAGGGTCCCTTCGGCTGGAGCGGAGAAATCTCCTGAGAAGCAACCTCCGCAAGTTCCGGGCTCACCACTGGCATTGAGCACTCCTTGTCGGACTGCTGTGCGTGGCACGAGGCATGTTGAAGAGGCAGACATGCCGACCGGGTGTCTTGACCCTTCGTTCTTGTCGTCCCTCCTTCACGATCCTGTCTGGGGTGCTGAAGGCGTGCCGAGGGATCCTCCAATGGTCTTGGTCATCGCCCATAGCTGGGCCTCAGCCCTGGCCTCGTCTTGAAGCTACGAGGCCTCGCCCCGTAGCGCCTCTGCCGAGGACCAAAAGGCGGCGGGGGAGGCGCCAGCCTCCAGCCCCCTGCTAGGAGCTGGCAAGCCACCTCAAGCTTCCCCGACGATTCCCGGCACGGAGGATGGACTTGGCCACGCGTTTGAGCTTGCGCGCGAGCGCGATGCTGTCCGCCACAAGCTCTCCCGTGAGGCGATGGGTGCGCTGAGACGGCTCGGGGAAGAGCTTGTCGATGTTGACGCCCGCCTTGAGACAGAGGGCCTTCGGCTGGCGGATGAATGGCGTCAATTGAAGGTGGCCATCAACCTCGGGCGTCTTTAGCACGAGCGCGCCACTGCGAAGGCCGAGGCGTCCCTTGCGACCTCACGTGATGCTAGCGCCCGGGCCTTGGAGGAGGCTAGACAGGCTGATTGCCGCCGTGAGGTCGCCGAGGAGCGCCAACGGGAGCTCTAGGCCCTGAATGCTACCCTCGAGAAGCAGGTTGAGGCGCGCACGGCCGTCTTGGCATCAATGAGGGGGGAGCCTTCCGAACAGAAGGATATCCTAAAGCGTGAGGAGGCGCTGATGTTGGAGGCCTCGGGGCGCAGCCTCGAGCTTGAGCAGCCGAAGGCGAGGGAGTGCCACGTGGCCATGGCTGAGGATGCCATCACCGCACATGAAGCCAAGATCCAGGAGGAGGTTGACCAGAGGGCAGCGAAGGCTCGTGTAGATCTGGCCAATGAGTATGACCTGAAGTTGAAGTACTTGGAGGCCGAAGCCGAGGGCAGGACTACCGCCCTCAGGACAAGGCTAGACGAGGCGGAGCAGCGCGAGAGGGCCGCTGCGGCTGCCCAGACCTCTGCCCAGGCTGACTTGGCCTTTGCGAATGCTGACTTGCTCTGGCTCCAACAGAAGATTGATGATGCCGTGTCCCTCGTGAAGCAGAACAGGGAGGATGCATGTCGTCGGCAGACGCTGTAGTGCGAGCACGCAGCCATGCTCCAGGCCCTCAGGGTGAGTGCCAGCCGAGCACTGGGCATCATCTGCGAGGAGAGCATCCCTCATCCCTGCGTGGAAGATTACGCCAGCCACCTCCGCTTCTTTACTGAAATCATGACGCACCTGGAGGACCAAGCTGTGAGGGCTCATGAGCTTGTCGAGGAGAGGAGTCGAGGCCTCCTAGGGTGCGCGTTCTCACGCATCTTCAGTCATCTTCAGAACCTCGACCCCTACTTCGACTTTGATGCTGCCATAGCCCCAGTGCCCGGGGCTATCAGGGACAACCTATCGCACTGGGTGGGCAATCACGTGGATGGTTTGGTCAGGGCGTTCGCCACCGAGGACGACGCGGTGGTGGTCGCAGCGGACGAAGATGGCGCGATCGACGACGGCGAAGACGGCACTAGTGACAACACTGGCAGCGCGTGCGAGAGCGACCAGGGCGACGCTGTGAGCAACACATCCAGTTAAGCCCGCATTTCTTCGCTTGAACCTACACGCAAAGACTTGGACACGGCCCCGCGGGGGCGTGAGAGCATTTTGGAGGGGGAGCCCCTCAAGTAATGTAAATTAATGTTCTATCTTTTAAGCCGGACCTGAAACGCGCTTTTGCAAGCTTGTGAGCCCCTGAGCAGGGTTGTTGCTGTGACTTACCTCGATCCCAGCAGGCCTTGAGCGGGTTTTGAGGTTGCTGATGTGCCTTTCTCCTGAGGGGATCCCTTTAGGGGTGCACGAGGATTTAGGTCTCCCGAGGAGCCTGCTGATCCACCCAAGAGAGCCTCGCAAGGAGCGAATGCCGGACTACGGCAGGGTGCGTGCACGGTGGTCCTGCGGCGATTGTAATCTTGATCCTGGGGGGGGGGGTGATACGTCTCCAACGTATCTATAATTTTTGATTGCTCCATGCTATATTATCTACTGTTTTGGACCATATTGGGTTTTATTTTCCACTTTTATATTACTCTTGGGACTAACCTATTAACCGGAGGCCCAGTCCAGAATTGCTGTTTTTTGCGTATTTCAGTGTTTCGAAGAAACGAAATATCAAACGAAGTCTAAACGGAATGAAACCTTCGGGAACGTGATTTCCCAACAAATATGATCCAGGAGACTTGGACCCTCCGTCAAGAAAGGAGGGAAGCGGTCACGAGGGTGGAGGGCGCGCCCCCTGCCTCGTGGGCCCTCCGAAGCTACACTGACGTACTCCTTCCTCCTATATATACCTACGTACCCCCAAACAATCAGATACGGAGCCAAAAACCTAATTCCACCACCGCAACCTTATGTACCCACGAGATCCCATCTTGGGGCCTGTGCTGGAGCTCCGTCGGAAGGGGAATCCACCACGGAGGGCTTCTACATCATCACCATAGCCCCTCCAATGAAGTGTGAGTAGTTTACCTCAGACCTTAGGGTCCATAGTTAGTAGCTAGATGGCTTCTTCTCTCTTTATGGATCTCAATACAATGTTCTTACCCTCTCTCGTGGAGATCTATTCGATGTAATCTTATTTTTGTGGTGTGTTTGTTGAGACCGATGAATTGTGGGTTTATGATCAAGTTTATCTATGAAGAATATTTGAATCTTCTCTGAATTCTTTTATGTATGATTGGTTATCTTTGCAAGTCTCTTCGAATTATCAGTTTGGTTTGGCCTACTAGATTGGTTTTTCTTTCAATGGGAGAAGTGCTTAGCTTTGGGTTCAATCTTGCGGTGTCCTTACCCAAAGGATGAGGGGGCAGCAAGGCACGATTGAATTGTTGCCATCGAGGATAACAAGATGGGGTATTTATCATATTGCATGAATTTATCCCTCTACATCATGTCATCTTGCTTAAGGCGTTACTCTGTTTTCTTGAACTTAATACTCTAGATGCATTCTGGATAGCGGTCGATGAGTGGAGTAATAGTAGTAGATGCAGGCAGGAGTCGGTCTACTTGTCTCGGACGTGATTCCTATATACATGATCATACCTAGATATTCTCATAACTATGCTCAATTCTGTCAATTGCTGAACAGTAATTTGTTCACCCACCGTAGAATACTTATGCTCTTGAGAGAAGCCACTAGTGAAATCTATGCCCCCCGGGTCTATTCTCATCATATCAATCTTCTATCACTTTATTATTTCTTAGCTTTTTACTTTGCCTTTTATTTTACTTTGCATCTCTATACCAAAAATACCAAAAATATTATCTATCATCTCTATCAGATCTCACTCTCGTAAGTGACCGTGAAGGGATTGGCAACCCCTAATCGCGTTGGTTGCATTGAGATATTTGTTTTGTGTAGGTACGAGGGACTCACACGTAGCCTCCTACTGGATTGATACCTTGGTTCTCAAAAACTTAGGGAAATACTTACTCTACTCTGATGCATCACCCTTTCCTCTTCAAGGAAATCCAACACAGTGCTCAAGAGGTAGCAGGAAGATTTCTGGCGCCGTTGCCGGGGAGGTCTACGCAAAAATCAACATACCAAGTACCCATCACAATTCCTTATCTCTCGCATTACATTATTTTCCATTCGCCTCTCGTTTTCCTCTCCCCCACTTCACCCTTGCCGATTTATTCGCCCTCTCTTTTCCGTTTGCCTTTTCTCGCTCGCCTTTTTGTTTGCTCGTGTGTTGGATTGCTTGTTTGTCGCGATGGCTCAAGATAATACCAAATTGTGTGACTTTACCAATACCAACAATAATGATTTCCTTAGCACTCAGATTGCTCCTCTTACCAATATTGAATCTTGTGAAATCAATACTGCTTTGTTGAATCTTGTTATGAAAGATCTATTCGCCTGCCTTCCTAGTGAAGATGACGCTACTCATCTAAATAGCTTCGTTGATTTATGTGATATGCAAAAGAAGAAAGATGTCGATAATGATATTGTTAAATTGAAGTTATTTCCTTTTTCGCTTAGAGATCGTGCTAAAGCTTGGTTTTCGTCTTTGCCTAAAAATAGTATTGATTCTTGGAACAAGTGCAAAGATGCTTTTATCTCTAAGTATTTTCCTCCGCTAAGATCATCTCTCATAGAAACGATATTATGAATTTTAAGCAACTTGATCATGAACATGTTGCACAAGCTTGGGAGAGAATGAAATTAATGATACGTAATTGTCCTACTCATGGTTTGAATTTGTGGACGATTATACAAAAAATTTATGCCGGATTGAAATTTGCTTCTAGAAATCTTTTAGATTCAGCCGTGGGAGGCACTTTTATGGAAATCACTTTAGGATATGCTACTAAAATCCTAGATAATATTATGGTTAATTATTCTCAATGGCACACTGAAAGATCTACTAATAAAAAAGTGCATGCGATAGAAGAAATTAATGTTTTGAGTGGAAAGATGGATGAACTTATGAAATTATTTGCTACTAAGAGTGTTTCTTCCGATCCTAATGATATGCCTTTGTCTACTTTGATTGAGAATAATAATGAAACTATGGATGTGAATTTTGTTGGTAGGAATAATTTTGGTAACAACGCCAGATGGAGGGAATTTTAATCCTAGGCCTTATCCTAGTAATCCTTCTAATAATTATGGAAATTCCTACAACAACTCTTATGGAAATTTTAATAAGATGCCCTCTGAATTTGAGAATAGTGTTAAAGAGTTTATTAATTCACAAAAGGATTTCAATGCTTTGCTTGAAGAGAAATTACTTAAAGTTGATGAATTGGCTAGGAAGGTTGATATAATTTCTCTTGATGTTGATTCTTTAAAGCTTAGATCTATTCCTCCTAAGCATGATATCAATGAGTCTCTCAAAGCCATGAGAATTTCCATTGACGAGTGCAAGGAAAGAACCGCTTAGGATGCGTGCTTTCTGAAAGATGCCTTTATTAAAGCGTGTTCTTCTAATTCCTATGAAAATCAAGATGAAGATCTAAAAGTTATTGATGTGTCCCCTATTAAATCTTTGTTTTGCAATATGAATCTTGATGAAACTTAATATGATCCACCTTTACCTAGAAGGCGTTCCAAAAATTCGGAGTTTTTCGATCTTGATGATGAAATTGATAAAAGTGGGATTGAAAGAATAAAACCCTAGATGTTGCTAAACCCACTATATTGGATTTCAAGGAATTTAATTATGAAAGTTGCTCTTTAATTGATTGTATTTACTTGTTGCAATCCGTGCTAAATTCTCCTCATGCTTATAGTCAAAATAAAGCCTTTACCAAACATATCGTTGATGCCTTGATGCAATCTTATGAAGAAAAACTTGAGTTGGAAATTTCTATCCCTAGAAAACTTTATGATGAGTGGGAACCAACTATTAAAATTAAGATTAAGGATCATGAATTTTATGCTTTGTGTGATTTGGGTGCTAGTGTCTCCACTATTCCCAAAACTTTGTGTGATTTGCTAGATTTCCGTGATTTTGTTGATTGCTCTCTAAACTTGCACCTTGCGCATTCCACTATTAAGAAACCTATGGGAAGAATTAATGATGTTCTTATTGTTGCAAATATGAATTATGTGCCCATAGATTTTATCGTTCTTGATATAGATTGCAATCCTTCTTGCCCTATTATTCTTGGTAGACCTTTCCTTAGAACGATTGGTGCAATTATTGATATAAAGGAAGGGAATATTAGATTTCAATTTCCATTAAAGAAGGGCATGGAACACTTCCCTAGAAAGAAAATAAAATTACCATATGAATCTATCATGAGAGCCACTTATGGATTGCCTACCAAAGATGGCAATACCTATATCTATCCTTGCTTTATGCCTAACTAGGGGCGTTAAACGATAGCGCTTGTTGGGAGGCAACCCAATTTTATTTTAGTTTTTTGCTTTTGTTTCTGTTTATGAATAAATAATCCATCTACCTTCTGTTTAGATGTGGTTTTATCTTTTAATTAGTGTTTGTGCCAAGTTAAACCTATAGGATCTTCTTGGATGATAGTTATTTGATCTTGCTGTAATTTCCAGAAACTTTCTATTCACGAAAACAATTATTAAAAATCACCAGAACGTGATAAAATAGTGATTCCAATTTCTGCTGATCAATAAACAAATTACCTAGGTCTTCCTATTTTGGCTGATTTTTGGAGTTCGATAAGTTTGCGTTAGTTACAGATTACTACAGACTGTTCTGTTTTTGACAGATTCTGTTTTTCGTGTGTTGTTTGCTTATTTTGATGAATCTATGGCTAGTAAAATAGTTTATAAACCATAGAGAAGTTGTAATAAAGTAGGTTTAACACCAGTATAAATAAAGAATGAGTTCATTACAGTACCTTGAAGTGGTCTTTTGTTTTCTTTCGCTAACGGAGCTCACGAGATTTCTGTTGAGTTTTGTGTTGTGAAGTTTTCAAGTTTTGCGTGAAATCTTTTGATGGATTATGGAACAAGGAGTGGAAAGAGCCTAAGCTTGGGGATGCCCATGGCACCCCCAAGATAATCCAAGGACACCAAAAAGTCAAAGCTTGGGGATGCCCCAGAAGGCATCCCCTCTTTCGTCTATTTCCATCGGTAACTTTACTTGGAGCTATATTTTAATTCACCACATGATATGTGTTTCGCTTGGAGCGTCTTGTATGATTTGATTCTTTGCTTTTTAGTTTACCAAAATTATCCTTGCTGTACACACCTTTTGAGAGAGCCATACACGAATTGGAATTTGATAGAATACTCTATGTGCTTCACTTATATCTTTTGAGCTATATAGTTTTGCTCTAGTGCTTCACTTATATCTTTTAGAGCATGGTGGTGGATTTGTTTTATAGAAACTATTGATCTCTCATGCTTCACTTATATTATTTTGAGAGTATTAAATAGCATGGTAATTTGCTTAACAATAATAATATTCTTGGTATTCAAGATTTGTAAAACTTTCTTTTGAGTGCGTTGAATACTAAGAAAAGTTTGATGCTTGATAATTGTTTTGAGATATGGAGGTGATAATATCAAAGTCGTGCTAGTTGAGTAGTTGTCAATTTGAGAAATGCTTGTTTTGAAGTTTGCAAGTCCCGTAGCATGCACGTATGGTAAACGTTATGTAACAAATTTGAAACATGAGGTGTTATTTGATTGTCCTCCTTATGAGTGGCGGTCGGGGACGGGAGATGGCCTTTTCCTACCAATCTATCCCCCTAGGAGCACGCGCGTAGTGCTTTGGTTTTTGATGGCTTGTAGATTTTTGCAATAAGTATGTGAGTTCTTTATGACTAATTTTGAGTCCATGGATTATACGCACTCTCACTGTAACATCCCAAAATTCTAAATTTTGGAATGTTATATATAATAAATAACTATGCTTGTTGTCTGATTGTTGGTTTGACTGAATGAGTGAAACTGAGTGAAATTTGAAAACTTTTGAAAGTTGAATGAGAGGGAATGAAATGACTTTCCCAAAACTTTCTCCTTTGCCTTTTTGGATCTCAATGAATTCAAATTCATTCCAACACCAAAGCCTAGAGTGAAGATGACATGACTTCTTCCATTTTGAAATGAATAGGGTTTTGGAAAAGATTTGAATTTCATTAGGGAAGATTTCAAATTCAAAGCTTTAAGCAACTCAATGATTTTCATGAGGGAAGATAAAATGACTTCTTCAATCATATGAAATATGAGTTGGAAGTTAAAAAGTATCAAGTTGAAAGTCATTTGAAAGTGCTTGAAACCCTCTTTCAAATTTTGAATTTTAAATTTGAATTCAAACTTTGGCATGTGGGAAACATTTCAAAAAAAAACTAAGCCTGATAAATACTTGATCAAAAGTATGAGAGGAGCAAACATGACACTCCAAAAATATCAGAGGAAACAATGCCAAAAGTTTTGGAACTCAAATCTGAATTTTATTTGAATTTGAAAAAAATGGATTTTTATAAAGTTTGGATTTTGCCTTTGGAAAAATGTTCAAATGAAAGGGAATATTCCCTGATCATTTTGGTATATATATACCCTATATAAAATATTTATAGATATTGTTTTATTTCTGTTTTAGCTTTATTTAAAAAATAAAGAAAAACCCCGGCGCCGGCCAACCACCCAGGCCTAGTCAGCGCCGCACCCCCCTTGGCCCAGCCCGGCCAGCGCCCAGCCCGGGCCGAGCCGAGCCAGCCGAGCCGGCCCAGCTCGCCGCTCGCCGAATCCCTTGGCCTCGGCCACCCGCTCGCCTCGCCCCTCCCTCTCTCTCTCTGACCCGTGGGCCCCGCCCCATCTTCTTCCCCTCGCCCATAGCGCAGCTCATGGGAGATCGCCGGATCGAAGGATCCGGATCCCGATCGCCCGATCCCCAAGCGAGGACGACCCCTGGCTATAAAGTCGGAGCCCCGCACCCATTCCCCTAGCCTCGCGGAGCCCTCTCCCTCTCTCTCCCGAGCACGCCGGATACCCGAGCTCACACCGCCATTGTCGCCGCCGTGACGCCCTACCCTCCCCGACCACCCCGACCCCACCGAACCACTCCCGTGCTCCCCGCATCCTCCCGACGACTCATGGGACCTCCCGGCCTTCAAGCCCCGACGCACTCGCCCGCCCGCCGGCCGTCATGGACTCCGATGCGTCGTCGAAAACATCCCCCCCGTCCGATCCTAAATAAGCGGCTAGGATTAGAACGCCCGAAGGGGTAAGTTTTTATTAGAAAACCGGCCGGTTCTTTCCGGTTTAGTATTAGTTAGGTTTTTATTTTCTAGGCCCGGTCCGTTTAGTTTAACCCTAGGCCCCTTTTAGACTAAATTACGCTCAGGGCACAGTATAGGCCCATTAGGCCTTTTTCTTTTATTTTGATTTTCTGTTTTAGCAGAATAGTTTACATTTTGAAAAATTGATATCTTTTATTCTGTTTATTATTTTTAGGTGATTCTTTTTTGTTGGATTGCACATTTTATGTAGTTTCTGTAGAATATATATTTAGCTATGTTAAAAATAATTAAAATGCTTTAATTTAGTCTTAGTCAGAATAGTAAATCTGCTATAACTTAAGTTAGAAAAATTATTTTGCATGATTCTTTTGTCCCAACTTTGTTTTGACATTGCCTAACCGTAGGAATTAATTTGGGTATTTTAGGATTAATAAAAAATTGGTTTTAATCAGAATCATGTTATTCTTAATTAATTAACTAGCTGCTATTTTCTTATTATTTTAATTAGTAAATAAATTTATTTTTAACATGTGATTGATTATTCTAGGATAGTTTCTGTCACTTTATAGGATGAACTTTTATTTATAATAAATAAAAGTTTTATTTTATTTTTCTTAATAGAAATTGGATTAGGCCTAATAGGAGTTTCATAATAGATTTCTTTTTGCTCCTAGTTGCTTAATGCATCCTTTTCTGTTAAGTTAACATAAAACCATGATTAGGTTATGTTAAGAAATTTTTATTATATAAAACTATTTTTGTTATTGTTTGAAGTAGGGAAAACTTTGAGTGGCCTTTCTTTGAGTTTTTCTTTTGGATTTGGTTTTGGTTGTTTTGTTGTGTTATGTTACTTTTGTTATGTTGTGTTATGTGATCCTATTGCTATGTGCTTATTATAGTTATTGTTTGCCTCGGTAGAATTTCCTGAGTGCGAAGATTGCTACTCTGAAACCCTAGTTTTTCAAGATCGTCAACCGTGCAAGTTCACTTTGACCATTGCTTTCATACCTATGTTTTTATTGCATTTAGTGGCATCCTTGCAACCACACCTCGAGTGTTATTGAATCCTTGTAGTTGAGTAGTATGCATGAGGTAGGAACCCATCACCTGTTACCAAGCCCGGACGTTTTATTTAAATGCTACGCTATAGTAGACGGGGTTTGGTATGAGTGTTCGGGAGTGGTGTGAGAAAGGAGGACTCTCGTCAATGACGCATAACTCCATGATGGCATCTGCAAGGACTGCATCTTCAAGGCCTCAAGACTTCAAGACTCGAGACAAGAATTCAATACACACTCATTGGGTGAAGGGCGGTTGATGGGCACCTGGAGAACCCGGTGGTTGGCCGGGATGCATGGAGAAGCGCCATGACATCTTGCGGAAAGCTTCACCCAGACTCAAAGAGACGGAAGAATACTTCATGACCGGAAGCTTACCTGTGCAACCGCAAGTCATTATGGGCTCTGGCTTGGTTGACCTTAGTGGTGACTCTGGCTGGGACGGTGCTAGCAGATGTAGAACTACGGTAGGATTGGATGGGCACCGGACAGTGGTCAGAGGAACTCTTTGGAAGACCATGTTTCGGTCATCTTGTTCTCAAACACCCTGTAGTGCGAGAACGTAAAGAGAGGGATCGAATCTTGCGGGTAAAGTGTACAAACCTCTGCAGAGGGTTTTAAACCTAATCGATTAGCCGTGTCCCCGGTTACGGACAATTTGAGCATCTGGACTTGGATCTATCTCGGAACTCTCAACACCGGATTGATAACTTAATTGTGGGCAACATATGATGATTTTGGGCTATGAGACATCGGTTGGCGGAACCATGTCATGATAGAAAACTCCATAGTACAGAATTCATTTATTCCTTTGATGTAGGGAAAATAAAATCAGCTTTTACATAAACAAAACTCGAATCTGAGCCACAAAGACAAATTGCATATAGTATAGTTTTACCATTTGTTTTCTCATGTTGTGATCTTGCCGGTACATTCACGGCTGCAACGTGTCATGTTGCAGATATTTCCTCGACGAGTAAGAGTTACGATACAGGGTTACGGTCTACACTCAACCTGCCGATGGCGTTGATGGGACTCCACACCCGTTTGATTGTTTCAATGAGTATTATGAGGTATATATCATTTTACGTTATTTATACATGTGATTGCACTTTGATATATACATTGATGTACTGTGTGCAAAGATACTGATCCGTGGATGGCATGTACAGATACGTAGGCTTGACCGTCGAGGTCGGGCCGCCACAGAGATGGTATCGAGCACATGTTGACTGTAGGACGTGACCCTAGAAACCGGAAAGCCCTTGGACAGGAAATTTCTAAAACTTTATTTTCAAAAGACTCTTACTTCTCATCTTTTCTGATTTTATCAAATAGACCCTCTCACCTCAAATAGTTAGAATATACCCTTTTCCCTTTTGATCACATGAAGAATCAAGCTGAAGCCGCTCCAAGAAGGACAAGATATCGGATAACTGATGGCCTCTTCGAGTAAAGAGGATTTGACCATGCATTAGAAGAGTTGAAGCTACACCAGTTGAAGACTCAGACGACTTGAAGAATCAGAAGAATTATTTGACCGTTAGAGGACCAAATCCATGTTATACACCTACGTTAGATGCGATGAATTGTGAGCTGTCATTTGTTTGATGTTTTCCGACAGCCACAAAGTAAAACCCGTTTCTTCAAAAACTATTGTTTGTATTGTGTGTATCCCTCCCCACCTCTCTCATATCTCATCCCAAAACTTTTGGACCCCATAGATGATGATTGAAGTTGGACTGATATTCTCTGGACCGAAAACCCGGTAGGAGGCGAGCTATGGATTCGTAACATGGAGAATAACCCGGGAGCAATTTGGTTTCAAGGAAGAATGAAGTATCGACGCTCTTGATTACCTTGAAGGAAGTGCTGCAACATGGTGGCAGATGCATCAAGCTATACAGGGATGGAATGGAGCAAAGACTTGGGAGGAATTCAAGAAGACCCTGATGAGATCACGTCTTATCCGGAAGCAGAATGATACACCAAGAAGAAAACCTTGTGCCTCCAAGTTTGCGGAGAAATAGGACACACCCAGAAGGTTACGCAAAAACCTGAGAATGGTGAAGTAACGATAGATGTTTTGTTTGGCTTGCAGAAACCATGGAATTACTCGAACCCAGTTCGAGAACAAGAGAAATTCTGCAATGCTTGTGAGTATGCCCAAGTGTTAGAATACGTGATTCGATATTTACGTATGTGGTAATTATTCAAGTACGGGATTGATTGGCCCACATACCGAAGACTTCAATCATGAACTATCATATGTTGATGGAAAATCGAGAGCCTTGAAAACCTTAGAAGAGTGTCGACACGATAAGCCATAAAACCATAGAATGGTAGGACGATGGAACCCTTACAGGTGCAACCGTTGCCAAGCGTAGGTTATACGGTGAGGTTCAACCGGACCCGTTTTTCTGCAGGAGAAAACCATAAATTGTAGACCACCATGAGTGTTCGATAGTTGTTTAGAATGGACACAGACCCATCAGCTAAGAAGATCCAGTCTGGACGAACTTCAACTTTGACGAACCGACCCAAGCTTTTGAGGAAAACTCTATGCTTCCGGCGGAAGAGCTTTAATGAAGGAGCTATTGTAAGATATGTGATGAGTAATTCATTGTCAGCCCTCCTTAGGAAATATCTGAGTTTATTGGAACCATGACCTTTTTTTTTTAAGTTTTGTAGCACCCACGACCTTTCTCGACCAAGACATTTGCTAGAAGACCCCAACCCCTAACCTTTTCTTGTTAGCCTCTTGAATCTCGAGGACGAGATTCATTTTAAGTGTAGTAGGTTTGTAACATCCCAAAATTCTAAATTTTGGAATGTTATATATAATAAATAACTATGCTTGTTGTGCGATTGTTGGTTTGGTGAATGAGTGAAACTGAGTGAAATTTGAAAACTTTTGAAAGTTGAATGAGAGGGAATGAAATGACTTTCCCAAAACTTTCTCCTTTGCCTTTTTGGATCTCAATGAATTCAAATTCATTCCAACACCAAAGCCTAGAGTGAAGATGACATGACTTCTTCCATTTTGAAATGAATAGGGTTTTGGAAAAGATTTGAATTTCATTAGGGAAGATTTCAAATTCAAAGCTTTAAGCAACTCAATGATTTTCATGAGGGAAGATAAATGACTTCTTCAAACAAATGAAATATGAGTTGGAATTTAAAAAGTATCAAGTTGAAAGTCATTTGAAACTGCATGAAACCCAATTTCAAATTTTGAAATTTAAATTTTAATTAAAACTTTGGCATGTGGGAAACATTTCAAAAAAAAACTAAGCACGATAAATACTTGATCAAAAGTATGAGAGGAGCAAACATGACACTCCAAAAATATCAGAGGAAACAATGCCAAAAGTTTTGGAACTCAAATCTGAATTTTATTTGAATTTGAAAAAATGGATTTTTATAAAGTTTGGATTTTGCCTTTGGAAAAATGTTCAAATTATAGGGAATATTCCTGATCATTTTGGTATATATATACCCTATATAAAATATTTATAGATATTGTTTTATTTCTGTTTTAGCTTTATTTAAAAAATAAAGAAAAACCCCCGGCGCCAGCCGAGCCACCCAGGCCCAGCACCGCGCCCCACCCTTTGGCCCAGTGGCGCCCGGCCCACTGGCCAGTAGAGCCGAGCCGGCCCGGCTCACCCTCGCCGCTCGCCGAATCCCCTTGGCCTCGGCCACCCGCTCGCCTCGCCCCTCCTCTCTCTCTCGACCCGTGGGCCCCGCCCATCTTCTTCCCCCTCGCCCATAGCGCCTTCATGGGAGATCGCGGATCCCGGCGATCCGGGATCCCCGATCGCCCGATCCCCAGGCGAGGGCGACCCCTGGCTATAAAAGCCGAGCCCCGCACCCATTCCCCTAGCCTCATGGAGCCCCTCTCCCTCTCTCTCCCGAGCACGCCGGAGACCCGAGCTCTCCCCGCCGCCAAAGTCACCGCCGTCGACGCCCTACCCCTCCCCGACCAACCCCGACCCCACCGAACCACTCCCCGTGCTCCCCCGCATCCTCCCGACGACTCATGGGACCTCCCGGCCTTCGAAGCCCCAGCGCACTCCGCCGCCGCCGCCCGCCGTCGCCGGACTCAGACGTCGTCGGAAAATATCCAAGTCCGATCCTAAATAAGCGGCTAGGATTAGAACGCATAGAAGGTAAGTTTTTATTAGAAAACCGGCCGGTTCTTTCCGGTTTAGTATTAGTTAGGTTTTTATTTTCTAGGCCCGGTCCGTTTAGTTTAACCCTAGGCCCCTTTTAGACTAAATTACGCTCAGGGCACAGTATAGGCCCATTAGGCCTTTTTCTTTTATTTTGATTTTCTGTTTTAGCAGAATAGTTTCTGTTTTGAAAAATTGATATCTTTTATTGTGTTTATTATTTTTAGGTGATTCTTTTTTTGTTGGATTGCACATTTTATGTAGTTTCTGTAGAATATATATTTAGCTATGTTAAAAATAATTAAAAATGCTTTAATTTAGTTTTAGTCAGAATAGTAAATCTGCTATAACTTGAGTTAGAAAAATTATTTTTGCATGATTCTTTTGTCCCAACTTTGTTTTGACATTGCCTAACCGTAGGAATTAATTTGGGTATTTTAGGATTAATAAAAAATTGGTTTTAATCAGAATCATGTTATTCTTAATTAATTAACTAGCTGCTATTTTCTTATTATTTTAATTAGTAAATAAATTTATTTTTAACATGTGATTGATTATTCTAGGATAGTTTCTGTCACTTTATAGGATGAACTTTTATTTATAATAAATAAAAGTTTTATTTTATTTTTCTTAATAGAAATTGGATTAGGCCTAATAGGAGTTTCATAATAGAGTTCTTTTTGCTCCTAGTTGCTTAATGCATCCTTTTACGTTAAGTTAACATAAAACCATGATTAGGTTATGTTAAGAAATTTTTATTATATAAAACTATTTTTGTTATTGTTTGAAGTAGGGAAAACTTTGAGTGGCCTTTCTTTGAGTTTTTCTTTTGGATTTGGTTTTGGTTGTTTTGTTGTGTTATGTTACTTTTGTTATGTTGTGTTATGTGATCCTATTGCTATGTGCTTATTATAGTTATTGTTTGCCTCGGTAGAATTTAGAGTGCGAAGATTGCTACTCTGAAACCCTAGTTTTTGAAGATCGTCAACCAGGCAAGTTCACTTTGACCATTGCTTTCATACCTATGTTTTTATTGCATTTAGTGGCATCCTTGCAACCACACCTCAGAGTGTTATTGAATCCTTGTAGTTGAGTAGTATGCATGAGGTAGGAACCCATCACCCTGTTACCAAGCCCGGACGTTTTATTTAAATGCTACGCTATAGTAGACGGGGTTTGGTATGAGTGTTCGGGAGTGGTGTGAGAAAGGAGGACTCTCGTCAATGACGACAACTCCATGATGGCATCTGCAAGGACTGCATCTTCAAGGCCTCAAGACTTCAAGACTCGAGACAAGAATTCAATACACACTCTTTGGGTGAAGGACGGTTGTGGGCACCTGAGAACCCAGTGGTTGGCGGGATGCATGGAGAAGCGCCATGACATCTTGCGGAAAGCTTCACCCAGACTCAAAGAGACGGAAGAATACTTCATGACCGGAAGCTTACCTGTGCAACCGCAAGTCATTATGGGCTCGCTTGGTTGACCTTAGTGGTGACTCTGGCTGGGGCGGTGCTAGCAGATGTAGAACTACGGTAGGATTGGATGGGCACCGGACGGTGGTCGAGGAACTCTTTGGAAGACCATGTTTGGTCATCTTGTTCTCAAACACCACAGTAGTGCGAGAACGTAAAGAGAGGGATCGAATCTTGCGGGTAAAGTGTACAAACCTCTGCAGAGGGTTTTAAACCTAATCGATTAGCCGTGTCCCCGGTTACGGACAATTTGAGCATCTGGACTTGGATCTATCTCAGAACTCTCAACACCGGATTGATAACTTAATTGTGGGCAACATATGATGATTTTGGGCTATGAGACATCGGTTGGCGGAACCATGTCATGATAGAAAACTCCATAGTACAGACTTCATTTATTCCTTTGATGTAGGGAAAATAAAATCAGCTTTTACGCATAAACAAAACTCAGATCTGAGCCACAAAGCCAAATTGCATATAGTATAGTTTTACCATCTGTTTATTCATGTTGTGATCTTGCCGGTACATTCAATGTCTTGACCTACACGGCTGCAACGCATCATGTTGCGTATATTTCCTCGACAGTAAGAGTTACGACATGTGGTTACGGTCTACACTCAACCTGCCGATGGCGTTGATGGGACTCCACACCCGTTTGATTGTTTCCGCTGAGTATTATGAGGTATATATCATTTTACGTTATTTATACATGTGATTGCACTTTGATATATACATTGATGTACTGTGTGTGCAAAGATATCTTGATCTGAGGATGGCATGAGATACGAGGCTTGACCGTCTGAGGTCGGGTCGCTACACTCACCCTTCCATCGTTACTAGCCTCTTCGGTACCGTGCATTGCCCTTTCTCACATTGAGAGTTGGTGCAAACTTCGCCGGTGCATCCAAACCCCGTGATATGATATGCTCTTTCACACATAAACCTCCTTATATATTCCTCAAAACAGCCACCATACCTACTTATTATGGCATTTCCATAGCCATTCCGAGATATATTGCCATGCAACTTTCCACCATACCGTTCATCATGGCACATTCATCATTGTCATATTTCTTAGCATGATCATGTAGTTGACATAGTATTCGTGGCAAAGCCACCGTTCATAATTCTTTCATACATGTCACTCTTGGTTCATTTAATATCCCGGTACACCGCTGGAGGCATTCATATAGAGTCATACTTTGTTCTAGTATCGAGTTGTAATCATTGAGTTGTAAATAAATAGAGGTGTGATGATCATCATTTTCTAGAGCATTGTCCCAAGTGAGGAATAAAAAAAGAGAAAGGCCATTAAAAAAGGGGAAAGGCCCTAAAAAAAGAAAAGGCCATAAAAAAAGGAGAAAGGCCATATATAAAAAAATGAGAGAAAAATAGAGAAGGGACAATGCTACTATCTTTTTCCACACTTGTGCTTCAAAGTAGCACCATAATCTTCATGATAGAGAGTCTCTTGTTTTGTCATTTTCATATACTAGTGGGAATTTTTCATTATAGAACTTGGCTTTTATATTCCAACGATGGGCTTCCTCAAATGCCCTAGGTCTTCATGAGCAAGCAAGTTGGATGCACACCCACTTAGTTTCTTTTGTTGAGCTTTCATACATTTATAGCTCTAGTGCATCCATTGCATGGCAATCCCTACTCCTTGCATTAACATCAATCGATGGGCATCTCCATAGCCTATTGATTAGCCTCGTTGATGTGAGATCTTCTCCTTTTTTGTCTTCTCCACATAACCCCCATCATCATATTCTATTCCACCCATAGTGCTATATCCATGGCTCGCGCTCATGTATTGCGTGAAGGTTTATAAGTTTGAGATTAGTAAAGTATGAAACAATTTCTTAGCTTGTCATCGGGGTTGTGCATGGTGAGAGCATTCTTGTGTGATGAAAATGGAGCATGACTAAACTATATGATTTTGTAGGGATGAACTTTCTTTGGCCATGTTATTTTGAGAGGACATAATTGCTTAGTTAGTGTGCTTGAAGTATTGTTACTTTTATGTCAATATGAACTTTTATCTTGAATCTTTCGGATATGAATATTCATACCACAATTAAGAAGAATTAAATTGAAATTATGCCAAGTAGCATTCCACATCAAAAATTCTGTTTTTATCGTTTACCTACTCGAGGACGAGCATGAATTAAGCTTGGGGATGCCTGATACGTCTCCAATGTATCTATAATTTTTGATTGCTCCATGCTATATTATCTACTGTTTTGGACCATATTGGGCTTTATTTTCCACTTTTATATTACTCTTGGGACTAACCTATTAACCGGAGGCCCAACACAAAATTGCTGTTTTTTTGCCTATTTTAGTGTTTCGAAGAAACGGAATATCAAACGGAGTCCAAACGGAATGAAACCTTCGGGAACGTGATTTTCTCAACAAATATGATCCAGGAGACTTGGACCTTCCGTCAAGAAAGGAGGGAGGCGGTCACGAGAATGGAGGGTGCGCGCCCCCCTAGGGCGCGCCCCCTGCCTCGTGGGCCCCCCGAAGCTCCACCGACGTACTGCTTCCTCCTATATATACCTATGTACCCCCAAACGATCAGATACGGAGCCAAAAACCTAATTCCACCGCCGCAACCTTCTGTACCCACGAGATCCCATCATGGGGCCTGTTCCGAATCTCCGCCGGAAGGGGAATCCACCACGAGGGGCTTCTACATCATCACCATTACAAGAGAGTAGAGGGGGAGAAACATCATAAGATCCAACTATAATAGCAAAGCTCGCGATACATCAAGATCGTGCCAAATCAAGAACACGAGAGAGAGAGATCAAACACATAGCTACTGGTACATACCCTCGGCCCGAGGGTGAACTACTCCCTCCTCGTCATGGAGAGTGCCGGGATGATGAAGATGGCCACGGTGAGGGTTCTCCACTCTGGCAGGTCTTGGAACAGGTCCCGAGAGGTTTTTGGTGGCTACAGAGGCTTGCGGCGGCGGAACTCCTGATCTATTCTGTTCCCCGATCGTTTTAGGGTATATGGATATATAGGCAGAAGAAATACGTCAGGGGAGCCACGAGGGGGCCACGAGGGTGGAGGGCGCCCCCCTGCCTCGTGCCTCCCTCGTTTCTTTCCTTACGTGCACTCCAAGTCTATCGGGTTGCTTTCTTTCCAAAAATAACTTCTCCAGAAGGTTTCATTCCGTTTTGACTCCGTTTGATATTCCTTTTCTTCGAAACACTGAAACAAGGGAAAAAAGCGAGGCCTGCACAGCTCTGGGTCAATAGGTTAGTCCCAAAAGTAATATAAAAGTGCATAATAAAGCCCATAAACATCCAAAATAGATAAAATAATAGCATGAATACTTCATAAATTATGGATACGTTGGAGACGTATCAGCATCCCCAAGCTTAATTCCTGCTCGTCCTCGAGTAGGTAAATGATAAAAGAAAGAATTTATGAAGTGTGAATGCTAGCAGGTGCACAAGTTTGATCAATGATAATTTCAATCACCTTTTCTAGCATCATTATATGTCATAATAGTAGTCAACTCATAGAACTTTTCATGATCAAGTAACAAAACTATTCACATGTTAAAGTATAGATCATAAACTTTCTTGAAAACTGACAAACCTTGTTATTAGTCATCAAACAATTACAATTCATCTTATTTTCAGGAAGAGTCTATGTCAGAGCTTTGATTCAGCAAACTTCACATACTCAACTATCATTTAGTCTTCCATGATTGCTACCACTCAAAGCATATTTTTAGAACAAATAGTATTCATCGAACACAGAGAAAGATAGGGGCTTAATGTTTCGCCTCCCAACCTTTTACCTCAAGGGTAATGTCAACAGTAATAATTCATGATCAAATATATTTGAATGGCCATATATGCTTAGATCATTCCATCATATGATGCTTGCCAACTAAAGAGTAGGTTGGAATGAGAAGGAATACTACTGACTCTTGCATAAAAGTAAAAGATAGGCCCTTCGCAGAGGAAAGCAGGGATTTGCAGAGGTGCCACAGCTCGAAGCAAAAACAGAGATGCAAATAATTTTGAGAGGTATGCTTTCATTGTCAACATAACGACCAAGAGTTCCCAATATCTTCCATACTACATACATTATAGGCGGTTCCCAAACACAAAGGTAAAGATTTTTACTCCCCCTCCACCAACAATCATCAATCCATGGCTTGCCCGAAACAAGGGGTGCCTCCAACTAACATCAAACCTGGGGGAGTTTTGTTTGCAATTATTTTTGATTTGATTTTGATCTTTTGATCATGGGACTGGGCATCCCAGTTACCAACCATTTTCTCGTGAATGATGAGTGGAGTCCACTCATCATGAGAATAACCCAGCTAGCATGGAAGATACTGCTAACCCGTAGTCGCTACATGAGCGATTCGGGCAGATAAAACAGATTATTATTTGAAGGTTTAGAGTTTGGCACATGCAAATTTACTTGGAACGACAGGTACATACCGCATATAGGTAGATATGGTGGACACTCATGGAAGAAACTTGGTTCAAGGATTTTGGATGCACAAGTAGTATTCCCGCTTAGTACAAATATTTTGGCTAGCAAAGGATTCTAAATAGCAAGCACCACATGTTAGAGGATCCAAAACAATATAACTTATACAAATATACGCAAGCATAACTCATTATGTTGTCTTCCTTGTCCAACTTCAACTAATTTGCTCAGGTTTGAAAATAATTAATGGGGATCACAATCATAGAAGATGTCCAAGATAGTATATTTATATGTGAAATCTCTCTTCCTTCAATATTCTTTCATGAATTGTTCAAGTGACCAATACAATGTTTGCTAACCTTCAATAAATTTACCACCTCTAATTCTTATGTGTGAAGGCACTACTCCCCATGGGATAAGCATATGAAACATATATAATTTCAGATTTATGACATTCAAATCATTCAACCATTTACTCATAGGATATAAGTGAAGCACACGAGTAAATGACAAACTACTCCAAAAAGATATAAGTGAAGATCAATGAATAGTTAAATAATTATGTAGCTATGTGAAGACTCTCTCTCATTTAATAATTTCATATCTTGGTATTTTATTCAAGTAGCAAGCAAAGCTAAAGAAAATAAAATGACGCTCCAAGCAAAACACATATCATGTGGTGAATAAAAATATAGCTCCAAGTAAAGTTACCGATGAACGAAGACGAAAGAGGGGATGCCATCCAGGTCATCCCCAAGCTTAGGCTCTTGGTTGTCCTTGAATATTAACTTGGGGTGCCTTGGGCATCCCCAAGCTTAGGCTCTTGCCACTCCTTATTCCGTAGTCCATCGAATTTTTACCCAAAACTTGAAAACTTCAAAACACAAAACTTAACAGAAAATCTCGTGAGCTCCGTTAGCGAAAGAAAACAAAAAACCACTTCAAGGTACTGTAATGAACTCATTATTTATTTATATTGGTGTTAAACCTACTGTATTCCAAATTCTCTGTGGTTTATAAACTATTTTACTAGCCATAGAATCATCAAAATAAGCAAACAACACACGAAAAACAGAATCTGTCAAAAACAGAACAGTCTGTAGTAATCTGTATCAAACGTATACTTCTGTAACTCCAAAAATTCTAAAATAAATTTGTGGTCCTGAGTAATTTGTCTAGTAATCATATGAAAAAATAATCAACTAAATATCACTCTCCAATAAAAATTGGAAGCAAATCTCGTGAGCGCTAAAGTTTCTGTTTTTTACAACATGATCATAAAGACTTCACCCAAGTCTTCCCAAAGGTCTACTTGGCACAAACACTAATTAAAACACAAAACCACATCTAAATAGAAGCTAGATGGATTGATTATTACTAAACAGAACCAAAAATAAAGAAACTAAAATAAAATTGGGTTGCCTCCCAACAAGCGCTAACGTTTACGCCCCTAGCTAGGCATGATGATTTCAATGATGCTCACATAAAAGATAAGAATTGAAACATAAAGAGAGCATCATGAATAATATGACTAGCACATTTAAGTCTAACCAACTTACTATGCATAGGGATTTTGTGATCAAACAATTTATGGGAACAATAATCAACTAGCATAGGAAGGCAAAACAAGCATAACTTCAAAACTTTAACCACATAGAGAGGAAACTTGATATTATTGCAATTCCTACAAGCATATATTCCTCCCTCATAATAATTTTCAGTAGCATCATGAATGAATTCAACAATATAACCAGCACCTAAAGCATTCTTTTCATGATCTACAAGCATAGAAAATTTACTACTATCCACACAAGCAAAATTCTTCTCATTTGGAATAGTGGGAGTATCATAAGAGACTTGAATACTATAAATTGTTTCCACATTAAAAGAGTAATGTTCAGAAAAAGGGTAATAGTAGTCATGACAATTTTTATAAATATAATCATCCCTACTTTTTGTAGCATAAGTTTCATCACAATAATCATCATAAGTAGCAACTTTGTTCTCATCATAATCGATTGAAACCTCTTCCGAAATGGTGGATACATCACTAAATAAAGTCATGACCTCTCTGTCGGTGTCAAAACCGGCGGATCTCGCGTAGGGGGCCCCGAACTGTGCGTCTAGGCGGATGGTAACAGGAGACAAGGGACACGATGTTTTTACCCAGGTTCGGGCCCTCTCGATGGAGGTAATACCCTACTCCTGCTTGATTAATATTGATGATATGGGTAGTACAAGAGTAGATCTACCACGAGATCAGAGAGGCTAAACCCTAGAAGCTAGCCTATGGTATGATTGTTGTTTTTCTATCGACTAGCCTGGCCTCGGTTTATATAATGCACCAGAGGCCTAGGATAACAAGAGTCCTAGCCGAATACGCCGGTGGGGGAGGAGTCCTTGTCTTGATCGCCATGTCTTGTGGAATCTTCCTTGTATGCGGCAACTGTCCGGACTGGCCCATGAGTATACGACCATGGGGATCCTCAGCCCAATCCAACTGATCGGGAGACGACGTGGTGAGTACCCCCTAGTCCAGGACACCGTCAGTAGCCCCCTGAACCGGTCTTCAAGTTGGGGACGCTCCTTGATTCTTCCGAACTGTTCTTCATCTTCGGTCGTCGGTCTTGAAAACTGGTTCAACAAATCTTCTCATCTTCGATCTTGAGGATCACCTAAGTGCATACAAAGAGTTTACACGTTGGGTATCCGAGGAGCCCCTTTAAGTTTACGGCCTTTATCAATGCCTTGTCATCTTTATGCCACGCCTCGGGTTTGAAGTTATTCCCGGGAGGCAGTGTCCTCTTGCGTCCGAGCTCTAACGCCGGACTGCATTCGAGGTATCTTTTGCAGCCGAGCACCAACGCCGGACTGCTTCCCAGCTCTATCGCCGGACTATGTATCCGAGCTCCAACGCCGGACGGTATCCGAGGTGTTGTAAATCACCTTGCTTCAAAGAAGTTTAGCCTAGCTTAATGCCGGAAATGCCCTCTATGGAGCCAGCCACTAGCGTCCGAGCTTTATGTCGGACTGCTTCCGAGGTGGTGCACCACCCCGAATGCGGGCCGATTTTTGTCAATATTTTTTATTGGTGCAATTTATTCTCTGCCGAGATACATAGCCTATAGCCCACTAGGTGTGTATCGGTCTAAAACCCGAGATGCACCTGAAGGATGACGTAAGACCGCTGATCCCAGTAGCTGCTGAGACTCAGGTTGATTTGCAAGATCGGCCTGAGGATCAAGTCCTAGCTCGGCAGAATACTTCGGGACACAAAAAGTGGCGTGCTCAGTCCTCGAGACTCGGGTTGGGTGCGGCCGACCAACCTGAGGATCAAAATCTCCTCGGAAACTGTATTGCACTTAAAATTATGCGCATTGGACAGCAATGCAAAGAGCCCCCGAGACACCGGTCGGGTGGCAACACGGATCGAGGATTGATGTGCCTTTAATATTTGTAAATAATAAGCCCGAAGCCCAGTAGCCCCGAGCCTTAATGCGGGCACGGGTGGCCGAATTAAGGATCGATATCCATAGTAAAATCACAAATTATGTGTAATGACTCAATGTATCCAAGTACTTTATGTCATTAATGCTCGGATCCGCATTGTACAAAACTTTGTTGACCGACCATCGGCTTCAACTTTATAAAGCCTTTATGGGGGCAAAGATTTACGACAAACAAGGCAATCTGGCCATACGGTTTTATAAACAAAGGTACGCAGAGAGATATGTTATATTACTATTTAACAGAAGAAATGTCTTCCAAAGAAAATAGTCCCGCTATCGGTTCCTTTCTTTGGGTTGTCATGCTAAGCATGATCATGAAACCTCAGCTCCAATATAAGAGCAAAATATTGAGGATTTAGTTTGGGAGGCCAGTTACTAGCCCCCGGTAGTGTTCGTGACGATCGAGGTCAAGCCGGAAACACTTCGCCAATTTTATGAATGGCCCGTCATTTAATATAGTCATCGGATCGCTGACCAGTTTACACCTATTGTGACGATCGGTTTCGGCTTTCTCCACTGAGGTGCTTGACCATGAGAGCTGGAAGCACAATCGCGATGGTTCTCCTTTGCACACCTAGCCGAACAAAGCGGGCGTAGGAGGCAAGCGGAGCCGCAACCCAACTATTGACCGAAGACACAATTCAAAATTGATGCATATATAGCAATATCCGAGAATGTTTTTGCCGAATCTCTAAAGGTGTCCGGTGTTGCACTTCGAGACTTGTGCTGAAAACACACAAATAATTTAAAAGTTCCATGGGCTCGAAAAGCCAAAAAAAAGTCAGTAAAAACATGACGTCCGAACAAGATCAAGTGTTCGGTGCCAATCCGAAAATTGAACTTTAGAAAAAAAAGTGCTTCTGCCGTGCTTTAACATGACACATCCTATCTCAAGACTTCAAGCGGGTCAGCCTACGGCTTTAGTCTCCCATCCCGAAGGCGGAGTACTTCTCATTAGGCCAGTTTAGAAAACTAAACTCTAGCGGTTTTGAGAGAGAAATTAGGCTCCCCGGCTAGTGACCGCACACTTGTGTCGAGAAAAGGAGTGATAAATAATAATAATAACTCTGCAACGACTAAGAAGAAAAACACTTATGATAAAACGGCTCAAATAAACATAAGAGCCCCCAAGTAACTTGGGTAAAAGAATGATTGTATGTACCGAAGTACTTATATCATATCTATGTTCAACCGAACTTTAAACGCGTCTTAACCAACCGTCGGCTTTGTTATGTACTCCATCTGTCGAGAATATCGACGGTGTTTCCAATAACCAGGTAATCAGGTCATAAGGCTGTAACAGACAAAGCGCGCTCAGGGAACTTATGCTATATTACTAATAAAGTGTAAGAAGCATCTTCGAAGAAAATAGTACCCCCACCGGTACCTTTCGTTGGTTCTCATTGTTAATATGAGACTTGTGCAATAGATTTTTTGTACTCATGAGTACCGTTGTGTACCGACCATGATTGAAAACAATAAGAGCGCTTAGCTTTTGGCTTCACCAGTCACGAGGTCGAGCTCGGAGGACCCGGTCGTGACAATCGCAGAGGTGCTCCCTTTACTCCCCAATTTGAACAATCGGGAGCGTAGGGTAAGCACAGAGCCGTGCAACCCAGCTTGCAAATCGCTTAAGTCAATATGGTGCATATTGTGGCGTAATACACGAACAAGGAACGAAGCCGTACAAGTATAATTATATGCAAGAGGAAAAGCTTCATGAAGGAAGCCCCAAATGAATTGGGTATATGAATTTATGCGTCACAAACAAAGTTTGGACAAGAAAATTTTTTACAAGAAAAATTTTCTGAAAAAGTATAATGCTTGGTCGAACCGAACACAAGTTAGAAATTAAAGCTTTGAGCATGAAAGCTACTTAGCTGGTTAATATGTTCGGTATTGATGACGCGGTCCGAGCTTGATACGGGACAAGGTTCCATCCCCCAAGCCAGTCCCGAGGTGGCGGGCGGAGAGCTCGGCACTTGAAGTGGTGACATAGCACGGTCAATGCAGACCTGTAGAGAGTGACACGAAGTCCCGGACCATTTTCCTGTGCACAAAAAATGGCGCAAACCGGAGATAATAGTAATAATGATAATTTAAAAAAATTGTTGCATAATAAATAATTTATGCAAAGTGAGTAATAAAATAAATATGGCCTGGCGCCGAAGTCGATGTCGATGCAGGTCGTCGGCGTAATGCAATAAAGGCGTGGCAAAGCCTGGATTCACAGGTCGGTCCGAGTTCCGGATGCGGCGTCACGGACTATGTCTGAGCCCGACCGAACCCTCATCCGACCTCGATAATGCGGCCACCATTTGATAGACCTGTGTACATATGATGGACAAACCAGAGTAATAATTCCTTGAGAAAAAAAAACCCAAATAAGCAAAAAGAAATACTAGGATTAATAGCACCTGGTTTATTTGTTGTAGCAATCCGAAGGAAGGTGATTCCCAAAATTGGGACTCGATCCGCGCACCCATTGCCTGGTCAGCTAGTGATGCCGAAGTGTCCGGAGTAGGTTGATGAAGAGATGGCGAAGCCCCCGGTCCAGCCGAGATGTCGAAGTAGGTCAGCGTGATGGACACCAGCTTGAAGAAGTAATAGTGCGGCCCTGCCGATGCAGGTCGTGACGTGGTCGATGACGGCTTGATGAAGCGACCGTGCGGCGATGCCGGTATGCCCGCTCCCTGTAATCCGTGGGGCGGCGATGTTGGTGATGATTTATCCTTCGCGATGCCGGACTCTTGTTCGGCTTGCCGAGATGATGATCCGAAAAAGTTGAGCTCGGCTCAACAAAGTGACGATGTCTAAGCGCAGGTCGGCGGTAGGTGGAGCAATATTGCGGACTGGTTTGACACCAGCATGATGTTGAAGATCATGTTCAAAAGATCTTAAAGTTAGTGGGATGTGTTCGGAAACAAAACACAATACCCCATACAAAACTTCTTCAAAAAGGATGTCTGAAATCCCGTTCATAAAAAAGACGAACTCGGGTCGAATTCGTTTTCGCGCAGAAAACAGATCCGGAAAGTGATGCACTAATCGGAAGGTTCCCGGAGTTTGGACGGTCGGATCGAGCTGAAATTTTGAGGGATGGTAGATATAGGAATTACGCAGCCGATCAACGGTTGGATCTTCCAAAGGAAGTCCGAGCTAGAAGCTGGACACCACGCCCTAAACTCGTCCGGATTCTCGTCCAGATTCAATGCAGCTCCGGTATACCGGAGATTGCCAGAGATTCCTCCATCGGAATTCGACGAAATTTTACAGGGTTGTTGTAGACTCAATTCCGCACAATTCTACCGAAGCAATCGTTAAAACGATGCTTGAGGAGGCGGTGGCGGCGGACACAAGTCCGCTGTCCGAAAAAAAAGATCTGATGCCCGAGGGTAATGTTGACGTTGAGCCCCGGGCTCCTCGGATGATTCCTCCATGATCTTGATAGAGATCGGAGTTGATGTTGATGAAGGCCCTCATCCGAACATGACGATCGGAGGTAGGGCGCAGTCCTTGGTCGAACCAAGGTGACCCGGTCGGCTGGTGACGAAGATGAAAGTCGCGATTGACTGTGAGCGAGCCATCGACCTTTTAGCGAACACACAGCGGAGCTCTCAATGAAAGCACCAATGTCGGTGTCAAAACCGGCGGATCTCGGGTAGGGGGTCCCAAACTGTGCGTCTAGGCGGATGGTAACAGGAGACAAGGGACACGCTGTTTTTACCCAGGTTCGGGCCCTCTCGATGGAGGTAATACCCTACTCCTGCTTGATTAATATTGATGATATGGGTAGTACAAGAGTAGATCTACCACGAGATCAGAGAGGCTAAACCCTAGAAGCTAGCCTATGGTATGATTGTTGTTTTTTCTATCGACTACCCTGGCCTCGGTTTATATAATGCACCAGAGGCCTAGGATAACAAGAGTCCTAGCCGAATACGCTGGTGGGGGAGGAGTCCTTGTCTTGATCGCCAAGTCTTGTGGAATCTTCCTTGTATGCGGCAACTGTCCGGACTGGCCCATGAGTATACGGCCATGGGGATCCTCGGCCCAATCCAACTGATCGGGAGACGACGTGGTGAATACCCCCTAGTCCAGGACACCTTCACTCTCCAAATCCACTTTCATAAGATTCAACCTCCTCCAAAATAGTGGGATCATAACTTCCTAAAGTTGACACTCTTCCAAACCCACTTTCATCAATATAATCATCATAAGTAGAAGGCATGCTATCATCATTATAAATTTTCATATCAAAACTTGGGAGACTAAAAATATCATCTTCATTAAACGTAGCATCCCCAAGCTTGGGACAAACATTAATTGCAGAAAATATATTCTCAAAAACATCATCTTCATCAAACATAGCATCCCCAAGCTTGGGCCTTTTCATATCATAAGCATAATAACTCTCATCATTAATAGTATGGATAGCCCTAATAGTATAGCAATTATCATATTCTTCCAAGCAAGTGTCAAAAAGATTTTCAAGATCATAAGAAGCATCATTATCTTCCCAATCATAATCATCACAACAAGCAATAGGCATAATGAGATCATCATCAAGTGCATCATCTTCCACAATTATTTTTGATTCATTTTCATGAGGCACAACAATAATAGGAGCAACATTATTTGGGAGGGATACCTTTTTACCTGTCTTCCTTTTTCTTTTCTTCTTCTTCACCACATCATGTGTGGGTTCAATCCTCTTTTTGGAGCTCCTTATTAATGAAATTGGTTGAATAGAAGGCTCCTCCTTGTTACTTGATTCATCATAAGAAATAATAGGAGGATATTGGGAAGTCTCTTCCCTTTCATTAGTATTCTCTTCATCTTCTATTTGTTTTCTTTTCTTTATGTAATTGGCAATATAAGGATTTCCAATGCAATTCACCGCAAATACATATAAATTTCCTCTAGATCAAAATGAAGAACTCTATCAAGGGCAAATTTTGGAATATCCTTAGTTATACGTTTCATTTCTTCATGTCCTTAGTTATGATGTGCAAGGGAAATCAAGTCATCACAATTTTTGGACACGATACGATCATGAAACAATTTGCATTGGGTACTGAAATGATCATGTTCATTGCAAAGTTCACAAGTATGGCTAAGAAAATTTAAATTTTCAGCACAAACATCTAGCCTTTCTTGCAACCATTTAGTTTCTAAATGCTTATGCCTCTTGCAATATCTATCTTCCCTATTTGCTGTGTACTTGCAAACCCAATGTACTCCACAAAAATTGACATGTTTATAGGAGACATTTTTATCATAACTAGTGCAGTCATCATTAGTACTATGGATATTCAAGGAGTTCATACTAACAACATTGCAATCATGCTCATCATTCAAATATTTAGTGCCAAACATTCTAATGCATTCTTCTTCTAACACTTTGGCACAATTTTCCTTTCCATCATACTCACGAAAGATATAAAAAAGATGAAGCGTATGAGGCAAACTCAATTCCATTTTTTGTGATTTTCTTTTATAGACTAACTAGTGATAAAACAAGAAACAAAAAGATTCGATTGCAGGATCTAAAGATATACCTTCAAGCACTCACCTCCCCGGCAACGGCGCCAGAAAATGCTTGATGTCTACTACGCAACCTTCTCCTTGTAGACGTTGTTGGGCCTCAAAGTGCAGAGGTTTGTAGGACAGTAGCAAATTTCCCTCAAGTGGATGACCTAAGGTTTATCAATCCGTGGGAGGCGTAGGATGAAGATGGTCTCTCTCAAACAACCCCGCAACCAAATAACAAAGAGTCTCTTGTGTCCCCAACACACCCAATACAATGGTAAATTGTATAGGTGCACCAGTTCGCAAAGAGATGGTGATACAAGTGCAATATGGATGGTAGATATAGGTTTTTGTAATCTGAAAATATAGAAACAGCAAGGTAACTAATGATAAAAAGTGAGCGTAAACGGTATTGCAATGCTAGGAAACAAGACCTAGGGTTCATACTTTCACTAGTGCAAGTTCTCTCAACAATAATAACATAATTGGATCATATAACTATCCCTCAACATGCAACAAAGAGTCACTCCAAAGTCACTAATAGCGGAGAACAAACGAAGAGATTATGGTAGGGTACGAAACCACCTCAAAGTTATTCTTTCCAATCAATCCGTTGGGCTATTCCTATAAGTGTCACAAACAGCCCTAGAGTTCGTACTAGAATAACACCTTAAGACACAAATCAACCAAAACCCTAATGTCACCTAGATACTCCAATGTCACCTCAAGTACCCGTGGGTATGATTATACGATATGCATCACACAATCTCAGATTCATCTATTCAACCAACACATAGAACCTCAAAGAGTGCCCCAAAGTTTCTACCGGAGAATCAAGACGAAAACGTGTGCCAACCCCTATGCATAGGTTCTTGGGCGGAGCCCATAAAGTGGATCACTAAAACATACATCAAGTGAATCAATAGAATAACCCATTGTCACCATAGTTATCCCACGCAAGACATACATCAAGTGTTCTCAAATCATTAAAGACTCAATCCAATAAGATAACTTCAAAGGGGAAACTCAATCCATTACAAGAGAGTAGAGGGGGAGAAACATCGTAAGATCCAACTATAATAGCAAAGCTCGCGATACATCAAGATTGTGCCAAATCAAGAACACGAGAGAGAGAGAGGGGGAGAGAGAGAGAGAGAGAGATCAAACACATAGCTATTGGTACATACCCTCAGCTCCGAGGGTGAACTACTCCCTCCTCGTCATGGAGAGTGTCGGGATGATGAAGATGGCCACTGGTGAGGGTTCTCCCCTCCGGCAGGGTGCCGGAACAGGGTCCCAAGAGGTTTTTGGTGGCTACAGAGGCTTGCGGTGGCGGAACTCCAGATCTATTCTGTTCCCCGATCGTTTTAGGGTATATGGATATATATATATAGGCGGAAGAAATACGTCAGGGGAGCCACGAGGGGCCCACGAGGGTGGAGGGCGCGCCTAGGGGGGTGGGCGCGCCCCCAGCCTCATGCCTCCCTTGTTTCTTTCCTGGCGTGCACTCCAAGTCTATCGGGTTGCTTTCTTTCCAAAAATAACTTCTCCATAAGGTTTCATTCCGTTTCGACTCCGTTTGATATTCCTTTTCTTGGCTCTTGAAACAAGGGAAAAACAGAAGGCGGCACTTTGGGCTCGGGTCAATAGGTTAGTCCCAAAAGTAATATAAAAGTTCATAATAAAGCCCATAAACATCCAAAATAGATAATATAATAGCATGAATACTTCATAAATTATAGATACGTTGGAGACGTATCAGCCCCCAGTGCACCACTCCCGCCGGGGGCGGGGCCACCGCCCTAGGGTCTCTGACTGCTACCGCGGTCTGGTTCACCTGCAGCCCATGGTTAGCGTAAGCCTGCTCCCGAGATATTGGCCATACCCCGCCGTCGTCGTCACTGAAGGGGTCGGCGAAGCCCCCGGGCGACTCATGGAAGACCCCAGCCTCGGGCGTTTCGCTCACCCATCCTGGCTCAGACAACGAGTTGGGGCCTTCCCCTGGCATGTACTCCAGGTTCACCATGCGGGGCACATAGGCGTCCGCGGTCGCCCCGCCGGAGCCATCACCTGGGTGCCCCGCGTGGCCTCGCGGTGGACCGCCAGCGCTTGTCCCTCCCGATGGCGGCGATGTTGTGGCAGGACGGGTTGCGTCGTGGTCCATGTTGGTGGTGTCGGGTCCCCCTAGCGCTCCGAGGGGCGCGCGAGCTCACTGGGGTCTCGCGCGCGCTTCTGCCACAGCCTGAGGCGTGGCAAGGAGCAGAAAGGCACCGTACCTCTGCAGGCAGCGTCCAGCAGCTCGGCGACGCGCTCCAGCAGCGCTTCGCGGCCGCTCTCTGCCAACCTGCATCGCAGCAGCTCCCGCACCACGATGAGTGCGGCTCGCATGTTCGTGTGCTCCCACCGAGTGTGCGGTGCCGTTGCCGCAACATAGCCTGAAGACCGCATGGTGGCACGCGTGCGTCGTGGCGCGAGGGCGGAGGGCGCCAGTCCATGCCGCCCGCATCCAGCGGCGTTGGCCGGTGCACGGGCCGCCTAGAGCGCGGATTTGAGGTCTTCTCGAGCGGATGGGCCACCCGCGCGGGCCAGACAGCTAGTGGTCGTCATGAGTCCTCGGATTGTCAGCCATCGGAGCCGCAGGGTGACGGCGGGTCAATCGATGGAAGAGAGGTTTTGGCGCACCCCTACCTGGCGCGCCAAATGTCAGATTACGGGTTCCGCAGACCCTTGAGAGGTTCGAACTGCGGGGTGCGCACGAAGAACACTCTCTCCCCAGCTCGCTCGCTCAATGATCCCACGGCCTAGCTCGACGAACCCAAGGGACAAGAGACACAGAGATTTGTCTTGGTTCGGGCCACCTTGCGGTGTAATACCCTACTCCAGCTTTTTGGTGGATTGCCCCGAGGGGCCGAGGATGAACTAGTACAGTGGATGAACATCCTCGGGAGGTGAGGTGTTCTTGGGCTCGATGAGCTGGTGAGGGTGGAATGGCTCCGATCCAGATCTCTCCCCTACTATGGTGGTGGTTAAGTCCTATTTATAGAGGCCCTGGTACTCTTCCCAAATGTAGGCGGGAAAGGATCCCACAACAGCCAAATTTGAAGGGAGACAACTAGTACAAGCTATCCTGACAAAAGTAGTCTTCGCCTGCCAAAGGCTCTGGTGGTGGCACTGCGATGGGCTCCACGATGACCTCCGTCCTGCTGGTCTTGGTCTTGTTGCACCGATAAGGAAACCTTTGCCTGATTCCTCGGGACCCCGCGCGTGCGCTTGCCTCCTTAGCACCAAAGAGGAAACTGGTACACTACGCCCGCTGGCGCCCGCCTGGCCTTGGTCATCATGGCTCACGTCATGTGAACCTCGCGAGGTGCACCTTGCATAGATATCTCCACTCCTCAGGAGCTAGCCTGGTGAGGCTACCCCCAGGGAGGTCTTGGTGTTGCCCTCCTCACGAGGCTTAGCCCCTCGCGAGGGTCTTGAGTTGTTGTTGCTAAAGCTGGGTCATACCGGGCCGTCGATGAGGCCGCGCCACGGGCCAAAGGCAGGCAAGTCTGGGTACGCCCGTTCCCAGGACGCCCACAGAAGTAGCCGAGGATATCGAGCCCCCAGACTGAAGATGACCATGATAAAGGGATTGTCTAAAGGGCTTGGGCAGGCAGGTAGATGTTCTTGGAATGGAACTAACAGGCTTCACACTTGGTGACTAGCTCGACCGCATCTTGGAGGGCTGTGGGCCAATAGAATCCTTGCCGGAATGCTTTCCCAACCAGTGCCATTGATCCAATGTGGGAGCCACACATGCCTTTGTGTATCTCAGCCAGCAGTTCCTTTCCTTCTTTCCAGCAGATGCACTTCAATTTCACACCGTTGGGCCTCCTTCTGTATAGAGTGTCATGGACAAACTAATACATACTGGCCCTCCGGGCTTCTCTTTCCGCTTCATCTTGGTCGCCGGGAAGCTCTTCGGTTTGGAGGAAGTGGACTATGTGCCTTGCATAAGTTGGAGCCTGGGGCTTGGCAACAAGGACCAGCGGCACCTCCTCTACTGAGGGGGCACACTCGTTCACGGGGACCACGGGCCCGACTGGATGGTGCGATCCGGCAGGTGGCGAGGAGTTGTTTCCGGCAGGGTCTCTGCCAGGAGCGGACGGTTCTACCGGGAGAGGCTTACCAGAGTCCAATTTCCTCCTTTTTCGGGCCATTGTTGCTGGGGATACGGAGGGCTGAGTAAGATGGAGAACTAAAGTCCCTGGTTCCACAGGAAGCTTCTGCGCAGCACACTTTGACAGATGATTAGCTATGCTGTTTTCCACATGGTGTACGTGCTCTGTTTGCAATCTGTCAAAGCGTTCCTCCAATCTCCTCACTTCCTCGAAGTATGCCTCCATCATTGGGCTTTGGTAATCCTTGTGGACTCCTCTCACCGCAAGCTATGAATCTCCTCAAATGACCAGCTTCTTAATTCCCAATTCTGCGGCAATCCTGAGCCCGGTAAGGAGCCCTTCATACTCTGTTGTATTGTAGGTTGCCTCTTCCCGGGCAAAATGCATCTGGACGACATACTTCAAGTGCTCCCTGGAGGGGGCGACAAGAAACACGCCAGCCCCTGCACCTTGTAGGGAAAAAGCACCATCAAATACATAATCCATTCTTGGGATGATTCCTTGCCGTGGATAGCTGTCTCTGTCACTTACTCATCAGGGATTGGCGTCCATTCTGCAATAAACTCTGCCAATGCCCTGCTCTAGATTGTTGATGTGCTCTCAAACTTCAAACCAAAACTGGATAACTCCAAAGCCCACTCCACTATTTTGCCGGTAGCCTTAGGGTTTCGGAGTATCCTTTGCAATTGGAAGCGAATAACAACCGTGATCTCATGGGCTTGGAAGTAGTGGCGCAGTTTCCTTGAGGCCATGATGAGACCAAAGATCAACTTTTGCATGCTAGAGTACCTCGATCTAGCCCCCTATAGTAAGGAGACGATGAAGTACACTAGGCGCTGCACCACTTCCTTCCTTGCCGTGTCCTTGGGGTTTCTCTCGCTGCCGTGCTCATTACTGTCTTGGTCCTTATCTGACTCTGCCGGTCCTTCTTCACTCTCTGCTTCGTCCACTCCCCGCTGCGCCACCAAGGCTGCACTAACCACTTGGTTGGTTGCCGCTAAGTATAGCAGCAATGACTCTTGTGGTTTGGGAGCAACTAGGGTAGGCACATAGGACAAGTAGGTATTCAACTCTTGCAAAGCTTTATCTACTTTCAGAGTCCACTTCATGGGCCCTGCCATCTTCAAAATTTTGAAGAACGGTAGGGCGCACTTGGCAGACTTGGAGATGAATCTGCTAAGCGCGGCAACACATCCTGTCAGACGCCTCATGTCCTTGACGGTCCTTGGTGCTTGGATCAGCTTGATAGCTTTAATCTTGTCAGCGTTGGCTTCGATCCCCCAATGGGACACAAAGAACCCAAGCCGCTTGCCGGAGGGAACGCCAAACACACACTTCTCTAGGTTGAGCTTCAAGTTGATCTTGCGCAGGTTAGCAAATGTCTCCTCCAAATCCTGAACAAGGGTGGCTCTATCCTTGGTCTTAACCACAGTATCATCCATATAAGCTTCAATGTTTCTGTGCAACTGTGGCTTGAAACCAATCTGGACTGCCCTTGCAAAAGTGGACCCGACACTCTTTAATCCGAGCGGCATGCGGGAAAAACAGTACGTACCACATGGAGTGATGAACAAGGTCTTCTCTTTGTCTTCCTTGGACATGAAGATCTGGTGATACCGAGAATATGCATCCAGAAAAGAGAGCAAATCACAGCCTGAAGTGGAATCCACAATCTGATTGATGCGGCAAGGGAAATGGGTCCTTCGTGCAAGCTTTGTTGAGATCTGTGAAATCTATGCAAAGCCTCCACTTCCTGTTAGCCTTCCGGACTACCACTGGATTTGCCAACTATGTGGGATGTAACACTCCTCTGACCAAACTAGCTGCTTCAAGTTTCTTGATCTCTTCCGCAATAAAGTGCTGCCTCTCCAAGGCCTCCTTCCAGACTTTCTGCTTGACAGGTTGGGTGTGTGGGCGGACAGCAAGGTGGTGCTCGATTACCTCCCTGTGAAAACCGGGGATATCAGATAGTTGCCAGGCAAACACCTCGATATTCACCCGCAGGAAGGCAATGAACGCGCTTTCCTATTTGTCATCAACGGTGGCGCTGATCGTGAAAGTACCATCAATGCCAGCCATCCCTGCAGGGACCTTTTTCACTTGGGGTGCAGTGGCCTTGGATCTCTTACTGTTGGAGCTCTCCGGCAAGTCATCAACAGGTGATAGTGCACTCCGAAGAGGTACGCTTCCCGGATTCCTTGCCAGCATCCCTGCTACCCTTCTTCTTATCCCTGTCCTCCTTGGCGGGAACTGCTGCTGCCGTTGCCTCTGCCGCGACTGCGTCCCGGTACATCTTGTCCATGCAAATGATTTCATCCTTCTCATCTGATAGGATGGTAATGACCCCCACATGCCCAGGCATCTTCAAGGTGTTATAGGCATAGTAGGATGCCGCCATGAATTTAGCCAGGGCTGGGCGACCAAGGATCCCATTGTACGATAGGGGGAGTTCAACCACATCAAACACAATCTTATCAGTCCGGTAGTTCAGCTCTCCCCCAAATGTTACCGGCAGCGTGATCTTTCCCTTAGGATGGCTCCTGCCGGGATTAACTCCTTCAAACGTGCCGATAACCTCTAGCTCTTCCTATGCTATCTGAAGCTTGCTGATAACTGCTGGGGAGATCAGATTCAACCCGGCCCCGCCGTCCACCAACAGTTTTGTGACCTTGAGGTTGCGAATTGTTGGAGAGACCAACAACGACAAACACCCTACCGCAGTGGTACGGTTAGGATGATCCTCTCCGTCAAAGATGATGGGCGTGCGCGACCATTTGAGTGGCTTCCGGGCCTCTGGTGCTGGTTCCACGACATTGACTTCTCGTGCCCACCGCTTGAGCTAGCGGTGAGAGGTGTGCAAATATGCACCACCGTCAATGCATTGGGCGTTAGTGGCCTTCTGAAACTCCTGCTCACTGGTTTCCTCTTAATCCCCCATCACTCTCATCACCACAGGTTTCCTTCTCTCATCCTCTGGCGCATTTTCCTTGGTTCCTGAAGGGTTTGCTAGGGCGATTTGCTTCACCCCACGGCCCTTGTAAGTGACTAAGTGGCTGCTTCTTGCTGCATGGTAGCCACTTCCTATGAAAAACACCTCAAAATGACACCCGTCCTGAGACGTGTCAACAAGCAGGAGCGAAGCTGGCAAAACCTTGCCGGGCACGCTGTGACGTGACACTAACCGACACATTTAATGTGCTCTGTCCGCCTACAGATTTAGGTATGATAGCACTGTTTGATATCTAATCTATACGTAATGACTGATTTGCCACTATGGTGACCCCTTGACCTATAAAAGGAGGCCCATGGAAACCATAGAGAGGATTCGGACCCTTGCATATTCATACGCGCGTAGCCGCTCTCGCCCCGAGGCAACCCTTCCGGGCAAGAGTGCCGCGTTCTCCACCATAATCCACCATCAATCCACCAAAGCAGGAGTAGGGTTTTACGCCTCATGGCGGCCCGAACCTGGGTAAAACTGCCCGTGTGATCTCTGACGTGTTGTGTTACGCTTCTCCGCTCTTTGTGCGACGTGCCCATCCCCCTGTCGAACCACAAAGGGGCTCATGGCCCCATAGGTGGTTGTGGTTTCCCATGACAATGTGCATCTACCGATGTATAAAGGAGTGATGCACAGTCTGTTTGCAACAAACAATCAAGGAGCATATTTGTGTTGGTCCCATTTTTGTTATCTTTAGACAGCTTTCCCTATGTGAGGGCAACAAATCTAGTCCTGCTCAAACTCTACAACCTTTTCCCCCACCCATAGAAAGACCAGTTCCTTACATATGTGTGTACTGCATTTGTCATTGTTTTCCCTTTTCAACCAACATAGTGTTGGATAGCCTGTCTGTACTACTTTCCCCCCTTCCTTTCCTCTTTGAACCATGTCCTAGATTCATGCTATACAACTTTCCTCACTACTTTCCTATTTGATCCAACACATAGATTCGAGTGCAGAAGCAAAAAAATTCCACATGCAGCTAGAGCAATGCCAGTGGATTAAGTAAATTATACCTTAAGGTTCTCGAGGTGTGGCTCGATGGGCGGCCAGAGGCCGATCTACCCACACTATGTATGGCGGAGAGGAAGAAGGGCTCGGAGGCCCTCCCGCGCCGCCGCTGGGTGAAAGAGAACAGTGGCGCCGTCAGTGGATTCCCTCACCGACGACGACATCGTTAAGCCTCCTTGCCTTCCCCGGCGGACGGGATCCTGCCGGTTCTTTGACCAGCAGTGAGGGAAGAGAGAGAGTGAGAGGCCAACACAGTCTTGTTTAGATCTGGATAGGGTGAGAGAGTGTGTAGAGAGCAACTACAAGCGTTGTGGCTCCAACGTGTATATATATAGTGCGGAGAGAGTGTGAAGAGAGCAAACCCTACAAAACAAGTGCCGAGGCTACATCGTTTATAGTTGGAGTGGTTTTCTTTTTCTCTCCATAAAAATCATTTTAAATTGTGCATGAAATGGAACTCTTTATTTACTGTAGTAGTGAAGAAAAATACTAGGGCAATGCTAATACACAGAGAAAATTTAACGTTTGAAGGAGTCAACTCGCAATTAACGCTCCACGCCTCCCGGTCGCACTTACTATCGTTCACGTGTGGTACACGACCCTACGAAGTGAACAACAACTAAACCACACATGGTCAAAATATCGGAAAGGTGGGCTGCACCATCCTCCAAATTTAAATATTTTGGGCACTTCTATTCGGCCTAAGTTAGTGTGCCACGGTATGTACTAAGGGTTAAATTGGGTGGTAAGAAACTAGGGCGTATTGAGAGTAATTACCATGTCGTTTATTTGTAGGGTCACTTGCAAACTGTCAAACTCTATTCTCCCCTTATTTAATGGATGAGGCAAATCTTTTGCCTCCGTTTCAAACAAAATATATATCGAGAAATTCAGTTTTAATTATTTTATATGTACATTTTGCTCTCCTCCAATAATTTTGGGCACTTGTATTCGGCCTAAGTCAGTGTGCCACCGTATCTCGTACGGTACTACCTCAGTCCAGGTTTTTATGCTATGTCATATATTTTTTGTCAAAGTTTGACCAATTTTTTTCACTAGTCGCAACTTTCCGGTTTACAGGCCATAGATTTGAAATCTCATCTACCAAGGCAGATTATGAGTGGAGAAATGTAGTACTCCTTCTCATAGTTCCCAAATTACTCAAATACTTTAATCTGCATTAATTACAATATATTCATGGACGGCCACTAAATGAGTAGGAAAGGTTACATGCACTGGTTGGTTTCCTTTAATCCTTGCATGTATCAATTTAATGATCCTTGGAATGTGAACATGTGGTGGATAGAAGTTAAAATAAGACTGTTACGAAGAAAATGAGATGAGCTCAATAGACGAAGAAAAATTCAGAACCAACGTAATTAATACGGCCACCGGCGATATGCACACATTTATTTTCCAGCACTTTTGTTTATTTCATCAATGACATTTTGATATAGGGAAGTACATTCAACAATTCTTTGCTAGGAGAGCAAGTCCAAAGAAAACAAGAACCACAATTAGACATTTTAAAAGAATCCAATTTCCATAACTGCTCCCACTAATTGTATTAATATCTTCTTTATGTCTTCATTGTTTATCTGTGGCTTCTCGAGCTTGCACACATCTTTCTTCTTTGATCGTAAAAAACTAGACGTTGCTTCACATCTAATATCATCTCTAGTCTCATCTCTAGACTCTATTCTAGCAAGGAGTGCATGAGCAAATCTACCAAATTTTGTGCTATCAATAGATTGATGTATTTTCTTTCCAAAACCAGAACTTGCGTCCATCCTACACACAAATTTGAGTATAAGCTGCCGAACATGCACCGAATAAGGGAGAACAACCGAATCAAAAGAAGTACTACGCACCTTATCTTTTACGCACTTGATGAACACCCATCTGGGATGTTGTGGTGTGGTCGAAATAGGGTGCAGGACCCGCCGCGGGCAACCATCGCATTTTATGAGCGGCAATGGTGAACCAACTAGCCCCTGGGTCAAGGCCGAGCTCGGACGGTGGCCGGCCCTGTCTTTACTGGTGATCCGCCGATGGGATAGATCCGAGCGGTTAGAGGCGGATTCAGTACCTGCACGCGACGTGGAGGCATTGCCATTATTGTGTGACCTGGTACCCGGACAATCCATGGCAAGGCACAGTCGCAGGCAGCCGGAATGCTACAAATTCGGTAGCCGCGTGCGTCAAATCCCGCGTATGCAGATATATCGTTTGATCACCGATGTCAAGATGAGAGAGGCAGAGATCCGGTCATTGTGCTGTGGTCGGCTGGGCTATAGTGGGAGGCGACGAATGTGTCTCCGACGGACATGCGTGTACCTCTTCTTTTCTTGTACGTACTCCATTTATCTCACTTCCCGTGGCTTCACATTCCCACGATATTCCTATTCTATCATCCTATGTGTGCGTGTGTGTGTGTTTTAACAATGTGTGTGTGTTAGAGAGAGCGACACGTCGACCTACTCCTACAGAGAGATGGTGTGTAGTACTACGATTTAGCCGCGAGAGTCGGTGCATCCTCTCATTTCCGGGCGTCCTGTTGGGACAGCTGCCACACCCGCTCCTGACCAGCCTAGCCCACCCGAAGCCCCTACATCGCCCGTGCGCGCTTCCTGCCTGAAACGGTCAGCACTGCTCCAGAATAGGTGTCGCATTCATGCCCAGGTAGAGAGAACGCAACCTCTCACTGGCGCATGCGTTGAAGGGAGAAGTGGATTCAATGAAGAGTGATGGTTACTTCATCCGTCCAACTTATTGCCGGGTCTATGTGATTTGACGGCTCATTGGTCATTATTACTGAGATGGTACGACCATGGTAATTCTTAGTTGTACTATACACTTTAGTTTGGTGCATGACACATGCACCGGATGCTGGATGTTCCATGTTTCGGTGAAAGGAGGTAGAGCGTCTCCACTCTTTACAATTTTCTCCACTCTTACAGCGAATGAGTGAGAAATCAGTGAAAACATGGCAGCTTGGTGATTACATGGCCGACCTCACACTATCACCCATATTTTTTGGACACTGCGCGACACCTAACTCTTTAGTACACAGTACTGTAATTTCTCAGCGAGATAAAATTGTACAATTCTATGAAGCTTTCAACTTCTATTTCATGTATCTTGTGTCCAAGGTTGCCCTGTTGCAACATTCCATCAAATACAAAGGAGACTAACATGCATGCTGTTGCATCTCAATGACTCACAGATCATAGCCATTATGTACTCCCTCTGTTCCAAAATAAGTGTCAAAGTTGTACTAAAGTTGACACTTATTTTGGAACAAAGGTAGCTAAAAAAGGATCCATGCAGTCCCTAGGACTTGGACCCTAAACCCTAACCAATCTTTAATTTGCTGGTGACGTCGAACCTTTGGAAGAAATGAAGTTTGCAACCCTTTGACCATTGGATCCACTACAAAAAAATACACTTCCGTGATGATACGTGTTTGTCACATTAGGTCGCTTTTTTTGTCATGCATGTACATGCATGACAAATTTATGACAGAATCAAGATAGTCATACCTGTCTTTGTCGTAGAAGTGTTCCATGACATTACCAAAATTATCATCACGGAAGTGTCCACTTCCATGACAATAAATCGCAGCGTCACGGAAGTGCTTTTCGTCAAGGGTGACCGACACATGGCATCCACCGTAGCGAACGCCGTTAAGCTATCGGGTCGGGTTTTGGATCCGATAACCCGTTAACAGACCCGACCAATGGGGATTTTCCACGTGTAAAATCATCATTGGCTAGAGGAAACTGCGATGTCGGCTCATCGTTGGGACGGATGTCATCCACTCCTTTGGGCGATGAAGGCGCCTATGATACGTCGACCGTGGCACGGCCCAACGATGGCCCATTCACGTGAAAAGGCCGGCCCGTTTGACTTGGTCAAGTGGCGAGCCGCCCATGGAAAGCTTGTTAACGGCCTGTTCGCATATAGCCCATTTACTGACCCGCTAACCCAAGGCCCGTTCGCCCTATCCAAATTAGGCCCGATGGCGTCATACGGGCGTCCAATATGATTCGACCCGTTTTCACTTTTGGCCCATGTATAGCCCATGGCGTCTTCGGCCCATACGATGCCCTTTGTAACTCTTGGCCCATTAGCGGCCCGTCTTTGGCTGGCCCGTAATGAGCGGTGTATTACTTTACACCCATTAACGGCCCGTGGTGAAACTGGCCCGTAATGAGCGGTGTATCACTTTATACCCATTAACGGCTGTTATTCCGTTGGGCGTTTCAGCCAAGTTAACTTTCGGCCTATACGAGGGCCCATTTATTCTTAGGCTCATTTGCGGCATTCGGTTACTTACGGCCCGTTCTGTCATTTTACGCTTGTGGGCCAAATTCAGCCCGTCGTTCTGATCGGCCCGTTTGTGGACCGTTAATGCATTGGGCCATTTTCATAGCATCACCAAATCGGCCTATTAAAGGCCCGTTATGGTCGACCCATAAAGCGTCGATTTCTATTAAAGGCCCGTCTACGGCCCATTAAAGGCCCGTACAAGACCCATAAATGAGCCGGCGGCCCATGGATCCTACGAGACATACAAGGCCCATGGATCCTACGAGACGTAGAAGGCCCATGGATCCTACGAGACGTAGAAGGCCCATGGATCCTACGAGACGTAGAAGGCCCATGGACCCGACGGCCCGTGAAGGGCCATGGTCGGGCGAATTGGCCCCCGTTTGAACGATATAGCATATTCAAAGAATTATCCTACTCAATATTATCACCTCTAAAAAGCCTACACTATTACAACAAAGAGATCAAGGCATAGAAAGGTAGAATAATCCTACACTATACAATAAAGAAATTACAGCCCGATTATACCCACTTTGGGCATTATGCTTGACACGGTGATTATAAAGCATACACAAACAACAAATTACATACCTTTGGGCAAATACAGCTCATACATCATGGACGCGCATCAACTTAACTCCATTTGAACTATAATCTCTTGAGAAAATAGGATTGGCGGATTCGGATAGCACAAATTTCAGTCTGCAAAATCTCCAATTCCTTCATGGTTACCTCGGTGTCTTGTTTCATTTTGACTCTTGCATCTAATACCTGCATGTCCAGTCTCAACTTGTTGATTATCGTTGACAATCATGTACACGTTGTCCGCCACCTCTAGTTGATGCTCGAGAACATCGGCACATTCCAATTCCAATCCATAATCATTCGGTAACGGCCATGCCGCACTTTTCTCATGAGATGTTTGTGTTGATGTCACTTCATCCTGAAATGTTTCTGTAAGTACACATGACTAGGGCAAAAATATAGTTACAATAGTGAAGCGAACAAGACACTATTTTGTACTACATGGCAAAACAGGACTAACAATAATGTTACATGTCACTTTCAAAAAAAATGTTACACGTCATGAAGCATAAGCAGGTAATATTTTAATAATTATAAAAAAGATAGTCTATGCAGCCTGCATACAGAAACCCCTCTTAGCTCACCAGAGGAGCATGATGTTGGGGCCCAATCGAAAACACAGACAAGTTACAAATTTAGACAGCACGTTGCGTATAAGTAAGCAAGCAGTTGGCCATTCTGTGCCTCAATTAAAGTCTTAGGGAGCTTAATGAACATAAGAGGGTTTCATACAAACATACTACAGCAGGCAAAACTACGCAATCATTAGCGTAGTATAAACTAGATTGTGAGCCTCATGCAATAATAGTTGGTTAATAGACTTCAAAGCTTCACGCACACTTGACGAGAGTAATTAAATGGTAAGGCCTTTAATTATGTCAACTAATAGTGATACAAGTACCGAACATCGAGGCATGATTATTTGGGCATCTCATTAGCGAGGAGAAATAAAGCAGTTGAAAAGAGAAAATTAACTATGCCTGAAACAAACAAGGAATTGAACTGTTGAGTTGCATACAGTGACTTACCTTAGCAAGTTGAAGAGGCTCAGCGCAGCTCCTACTTCTCTTGCAAGGCTCCTTCCTAACATCTTGTACTTTGTAATCCTCAATCTTATCTTCATTGCACCCCCTCTGCAAGGTGACACAAACTAGTTACTCGTCTCCTTGGAAGATAAATATGCATACTTTCCAGTTTGTGAACACAAAAGGATGAGATTATAACAAAACAACACCACATAATGAAACATGCCGCATCTCTTGCACTTGCACACAATGAAATGAGCATTTACTATGTCTGCACTATGTAAAAACTAGGCATACCTTCGAACTGGATCTCCAGGTACTCTTGAAACCTACTATAGTGTACAGCCAAACCTTTATGTCACCTATGAGTTAGACAAGGCCCCACTACAGCAGCCCTTAGTGTTTAAATCGTTGACAAGGTCTATTAGAGTGTTAGGTCAATAACAGCAAGTAATCAAAGCAAACAGTCCTGGTATGGCTGGCTGATGCAAACAAGCAATTGAACAGATGTGTGAGTAAATCTTACATATCAAGAAAACAAGCAAAGAAGGAGGCTTAAAGACCATCACTTGACTGACCAGATTTAAGGGGCATTTAAACATCATGTGCAACGTATGAACTAACATAAACATTGCATATTACAGATTCTACAATGGAATGCACATGTATTAGGTTATGCCATGTATGATGATGCCTAAATGTACAGATAGTAGGGAGGCGTGATTCATCATTGCACGCACAATTGAATTGCAGGTTAAGGGCCAGTTCGATTCCGCCTTTTCAGGGCATATTGTCAAAATAAGCCATAAATGATGTAAAGAAGTCATTTTTGAGTTATGGGCTTGGGCTTAACTAATTTAAGCTTTGGAAGGGGTGTTTGGGTAGAACCTCACTAAAAATTGAAGGAAGGGAATAGTGAAATGACTCTGTTATGCGCCTATATTACACTCAAAATGCAAGCTACGGCGCCCGTGTCACACGACCCTCAAGTAAAAACAAACACGCAAGCATTCATTGCCCTGCCCGCTTGCATCTCCTCTCCCCTTTCCCTCTACCTCGATCCTCTGCCTGCAGCACTAGGGTTCATCCAGCGAGCCGTCGCCACTGGTCCCATCTGGCCTTGTCCTCGACGATGCTGTGTCCAACTAGGCTACATGGACGGCGGCTAGGGGCAAATCTCCCTGGCTTTTCCTCCCTTTGGCGCCGCCCCTCATTGTCATGGTCTCCAGCAGCTGATCCACTGTGGTTCGTCCAACGCACTACTCCGGTGGTATTTGCACAACTATGGTGATGCCACCTTTGCGGCGAAGGCACTGTAGCGACCCGACCGAATGGATCAAGTCTACGTGCTCGGGTGCCATCCTGGATCGATAATCTTGACACCACGATGCCGAAGGATTTATAACAGAGTAGCAATCACACACTTATTACAACGTTGTCCAAAAGAGGACTTATTACAAATAAATATGGCTTAAGGCCATCTAATAACGGTAACAGCGGAAGACTTGGAAGATAAGTGAGTCCTTCAACTCCATCGGCATCACTAAGTATAGAACCACGACCTAAACACCTTACTGCATTAAATGCGAAAAGTTCTGCAACATGAACGTTGCAGCCCGAAAGCAATTGACACATGGAATATGCTAGCAATGTAACACATAGAGAGTAATGAAGGAATAAGCCTATACTACATGCATATATGGCTGGTGGTAAAGCTCTCTGATTCTGGTTTTGCATAAAGATAGTTTTTCCCTACTGCAAAGGAATAAATTTATTTAACTATCATGGTGGTTGTGAAACATTGAGAATGGTTGACAGCATCCTCAATCCCAATTAAAAATACTCATTAAAACCCAATAACATTAATTAGATTAACATGTTGAGATTCACATGATATTCAAGTACTAGATACTCAAGATGTCCATAACGGGGGACACGGCTAATCATGATTAGTTTATACACTCTGCAGAGGTTTGCGCACTTTTCCCCACAAGACTCGATCGCCTCCGTTTGGTTTCTCGCACTACATGGTGTTTGAGAGCGGATGGCCGAGACACAGTCTTCGGAAGCGCTAGCACCTTTCGATGTGTGGACGGTACACCTACATCCCCTACATCTGCTAGTCCACCACTATAAGAGTTCGCATGACTTACTCAACTATGCCAGAGCCCATAATGGCTTGTGGCTGCTACGGAAGTTTCTAGTTTGAATAATCTTATGATCCCTTTGAGCACGGGTGGCGGTCCGAAGAAAAAACAGGCAAGTCTGATAGAAACCAGTGCCTCAATCCACCCGGATGTGTGTTTAAGTTGCCACCTTAAATAAACCATTAAATTAACAATCTCACATCATCATGGATATTCACTCACCCAATCCACGTCTACTAGCATAGCATGGCATAATAAGCAAACGTAGAAGTAACTCCCAAGGTTTCATAAGTAAAACAGGTAATAGGTACTACCTCAATCTACTAACAGAAAAAAAAGTTACGGGGCTTTCAAGATCTAGAGGCAAAAACATTCAAAAAATTTCAAACTTACTAGTGTCGCACCATGGATGTGGTGCGCCACTAGTAATAGAAAAAAAATTGGTTTTGAATTTTTTTTGAATTGTTTTTCAAAAAATGATACATAATATGACCGGGAAGTTTGAAATATTTTTCAAAATTTCATCATAGTCCTGAACATGAACAAAGTCCTAGACATCAACAAGGTATAATAGGATTGATATGCTAGATATATCAACAAGTGCGTGTGAAGTGAGCTGTTGTTGGGGTTGGATAGAACTCTGAAGTTAAGCGTGCTTGAGCTGGAGTAGTGTGAGGATGGGTGACCTTTCGGGAAGTTTGACCAGGGAGTGCGATTTGACCTGAGTTTAAGCATATTGACCCGAGATTAAGCCATAGTGACCTGAGATTAAGAAAAAAACGAAAAAAAATTTGGAAAAAAAATATAAAAAAAATTCTGAAAAAAAAATTGAAAAAAAATGTTATTAATGGCGCACTTCTATGTGGTGCGCCATTAGTATACCCGATACTAATGGCGCACCGTGGGCTATACTAATGACGCACCGTGGGCTATACTAATGGCGCACTGTGGTGCGCCATTAGTAAAAAATACTAGTGGCATGATAGTAATGGCGCACCGGTAGTGCACCATTAGTGGGCAAAACCGGTGCGCCGTTAGTAGGCCTTTTCCTAGTAGTGAAAGTGCTCTCTCTTGGTTCTGTGTTGTAGAAGTCCAAAGTCTTCCTTGAATCTCCTAAGCCAGGAGTTGATGGAAGGGTCCACCCTTCTAAAATGCTTGTTATTTCTCTCCTTCCATAAGCTCCAGGCTGCCACGAGGAAGATGTCAAGGAATAGAGGGCCGTTCCAGGTGTCTTTGGTTGTTTGGAGAAGCTGTAGACGACAGTGAAATGTCGGCCAAACGATCCCAAGTTTATCCCAGCAGGCTTGACTAAATGGACACGTAAAGATCATGTCATCCACCGTTTCTTCATCCGGGCCCCCACAAAGTAGGCAACTGTGGTCATCCCCGATGTCATAGTGGCGCCGTTTCAGCATGTTACGTGTGTTGAGCGTGTCATGGAAAAGACTATTGAAAATGGGGTGGGTTTGGGCATCTCATAAGAGATACTGATAGTAGTCGCTTGACCTGAACTCCGTTTTGCCCCAAATATAGTGCCAAACATCATTAACGGATGTGGTCGGGCTCATGTGCAAGGAGAGCAATTGGATATCGCGCACCTCTGACAAAGCTTGCAGCGAGAGCGGTAAACACTTTTGTTACCGTTACCACCACTATCATATAACTTTGCTACTAAACACTTTGCTGCAGATACTAAGTTTCCAGGTGTGGTTGAATTGTCAACTCAGCTGCTAATACTTGAGAATATTCTTTGGCTCCCCTTGTGTCAAATCAACAAATTTGGGTTGAATACTCTACCCTCGAAAACTGTTGCGATCCCCTATACTTGTGGGTTATCAGGGGACGTCGTGCCGTGGGTTGGAGCGGCGTCGTGGGAATCACGTGTGGGTGTGGCAGTGGTAGAAACAAGAAACGTGATGGTCGTCGTGGTTCAACTTCCATGGACAAGCTGTCATGTCTGCTGACACATGTATATCAAAACTAGAGTGTTTATATTTCAAGCACGTGAACAAGTATTATTCTACTACTTTGGATCCATTGCAGCGCATGGGCCAGCACATTAGTAGTAGTAGTGTCCATCTCTATCTCTAGAGGCCTTCCCTCGTTCATCCTTTTCTCTCACAAGATAAACTACTCATACAAATGCATCTTGATGTTCCGTGGAACGCACGAGGATGTTTCCTTGGGGGTTTGCATTCTAAAGACTACTTCCGTGTCCATTTCCTAATTCTCCCCCTGCCCACTGTTTCACAGGTTAGGCTCGATGCAAGTGGAGATTGGCTTGCATATGTACGGGAGGGTACCACCATCAATTTACACAACATTTACAACGGTGACACCGTTCTCGTAGAACCTTTATCCAACATTGGGATCAGCCATGCAACGGGCCACCGCATGAATTGGTACGATGGAACCACGGTGAGATTGAATAAGATGGCATGAACCTTGCACATGGCGGTCAAAGGGGACCATGCTGTCTGCGGCCGATTTGTTGCCGTACTAGTAGGAAGATGTTGTGCTCCTTTCTAACCGCATCTTCGCGGTGACAAACCAGGGGACTTATTTTGTACGGGACACATCCTACGATATACTCCCTCTCTCCCAGTTTATTTTTTTTGAATATTTTCATTCTATAAGTTTCAAATTCAAATTTAGAGCTCCCAATCACATGTTGAGATTACGATGTCCATTAAATCGTTGCGTGCATGTATAGTAAAGAAACAAATCTCGAGTTTGGCACGAGTTCATGCTACGGGAGCACCACAAGCCCTGGCGCAGGAGTTACATTTCCCTCTCAGGGCCGTCGGAATGAGCTTCATATACTACACCTACCTTTGTGTCAATAACATGTGGACCCGATGGGTGACTGGTCCACATGTAATGCTCCGTAAGCGGAGGCGATGGGGCCAAGAGGGGTGAGCCATGGTCGGGGACGTGTGGTTTCATGGGTTCGAGCGGCGTCGTGGGAATTGCGGGTGGCTGTGGTAGAAACTTGATGCTCGCCGCATTTTAGGTGGCCCACATGTCATGCACACAAAGGCAGAGGGGCGGTGCGGCCGAGAGAGGTGAGGCGCACGTCGGTGGGCGTGGTGCCATGGGTTGGAGAGGCGTCGTGGGAATCGCGAGATGAAACGTGATGGTTGCCGTAGTTGAACTTCCATGGACAAGCTGTCATGTCTACGGACACATGCACCTTTGCATCTTGATCCTTTGGAAGGAGTAGCGAGAAAGCTATATATGCGGATAAATAGTTCCTTATAGTCAAGCGAACCCATGCTACTACTCTGTTCCAAAGACATGCACACCATCGAAATAGTCCATCTATATCAATATACAGGAGAGGGAATAATTTTTTTACAAGAGAGGAAATAGTTCATCCATCCATAATGCCCTCCTGCTTTGGTGCGACCTCTTCTTCTTCTTCTTCTTCTTCTTCTTCTTCTTCTTCTTCTTCTTCTTCTTCTTCTTCTTCTTCTTCTTCTTCTTCTTCTTCTTCTTCTTCTTCTTCTTCTTCTTCTTCTTCTTCTTCTTCTTCTTCTTCTTCTTCTTCTTCTTCTTCTTCTTCTTCTTCTTCTTCTTCTTCTTCTTCTTCTTCTTCTTCTTCTTCTTCTTCTTCTTCTTCTTCTTCTTCTTCTTCTTCTTCTTCTTCTTCTTCTTCTTCTTCTTCTTCTTCTTCTTCTTCTTCTTCTTCTTCTTCTTCTTCTTCTTCTTCTTCTTCTTCTTCTTCTTCTTCTTCTTCTTCTTCTTCTTCTTCTTCTTCTTCTTCTTCTTCTTCTTCTTCTTCTTCTTCTTCTTCTTCTTCTTCTTCTTCTTCTTCTTCTTCTTCTTCTTCTTCTTCTTCTTCTTCTTCTTCTTCTTCTTCTTCTTCTTCTTCTTCTTCTTCTTCTTCTTCTTCTTCTTCTTCTTCTTCTTCTTCTTCTTCTTCTTCTTCTTCTTCTTCTTCTTCTTCTTCTTCTTCTTCTTCTTCTTCTTCTTCTTCTTCTTCTTCTTCTTCTTCTTCTTCTTCTTCTTCTTCTTCTTCTTCTTCTTCTTCTTCTTCTTCTTCTTCTTCTTCTTCTTCTTCTTCTTCTTCTTCTTCTTCTTCTTCTTCTTCTTCTTCTTCTTCTTCTTCTTCTTCTTCTTCTTCTTCTTCTTCTTCTTCTTCTTCTTCTTCTTCTTCTTCTTCTTCTTCTTCTTCTTCTTCTTCTTCTTCTTCTTCTTCTTCTTCTTCTTCTTCTTCTTCTTCTTCTTCTTCTTCTTCTTCTTCTTCTTCTTCTTCTTCTTCTTCTTCTTCTTCTTCTTCTTCTTCTTCTTCTTCTTCTTCTTCTTCTTCTTCTTCTTCTTCTTCTTCTTCTTCTTCTTCTTCTTCTTCTTCTTCTTCTTCTTCTTCTTCTTCTTCTTCTTCTTCTTCTTCTTCTTCTTCTTCTTCTTCTTCTTCTTCTTAGTCTTCTTCTTCTTCTTCTTCTTCTTCTTCGTCTTCTTCTTCTTCTTCTTCTTCTTCTTCTTCTTCTTATTCTTCTTCTTCTTCTGCTTCCTCTTCTTCTTCTCATTCTCTGTGGGAGACGGCTTCGCAACAAGCTCTTTGGACCTTGCAGCTATCTCCAAACTCACACGGGCATCGAGGGCAGCATATGTTATCCGCTTGTACGTCAAGGGATAATTCTCCCATCCAGACGACCTTAATGCCACTGTCTCGTCCTTATACGAAGATTTGTACCGAGCACAAAATTTGCTTTCGTCGAATAGGGATGGTGTTTGTTTATCACAAACTTCTATAGGAATTTTGATTACGGTTTTGTAGGTCGTGATGCTTTTCAAATCAAGGTTATGCGGCTCCAGCTCTGTTTGTCCCCTTCAATGGCTGCCCAGAAGCAGTATCGTCCTCCCGAGACAAGAAATCGTGAAGCTCACATGGTATGGAGGCGAGTGTATGATGTGGTAAACCAAAACATCATCTTGAGGCACAAGCGAAGGACAATGACACGCTGGATCTTCCTAGGGGCACGCGCTCCGTGTACTCTGCGTCGAGACCGATGACCCTCGTCTCTACCTTTTTGAGGGAGTTGGATACATTGTTGATCCTTGCCGAACAACCCTTGGGTGGACGGTGGCGGTGGCAGCTATGTGCATCGAGCCTTGACGAGGATATGTTGGGCGCTAAAACACGCATCTCGATCTCTATCGCCATTTGGAACCCGGCTGGAGCGGAGGGCTATGGTTTGGAGAATTAGGATTAGATGGCTAGTCTAACTGAAGTAGTAGATGATTATTTAAGGAGGTTAAAACAATGTGAGCAGGTGGGGTTTGGATGCAAATGAAGGCGAAGGGGAGGTGAAGAAGCCAAGGAGAATCGGTTCCCGATGGAGAAGTAAATGGGAGAAGTGGCGTGCAGACGATTGATTAGGCGGCTAGGTAGACTAAGCGAAAAGGCTATGCGGGTAGGCTGATGAGTCGTACTGTTAGGTGTGCGTGCCCATCCTTCCTGATAGGTGGGACCTATGCAAACAGATAAAAAATGTGTCGTAGTTTTTTTTTGAGCGCGTGAGTGGGAGACACAACATTCTGTGGTTAAGGAATACTCCCTCCGTTGAGTATAAGTCACCTTATGAAAATCAGGTTTTCCCAAAACCTTTAGGCGTGGAGCATTAGTTTCCTTCTCGATCCCCTCCCAGCCTCGTTAGCCAGTGTTCTCTTCCTCTGCTGCCGCATTCTACCTTTCCATTTTTCCTCTTCTCAAGTGTGAAACGATCTGCATGCCGTCCTTGATGCACTAGAACGACCACTGCATGCATCGCGACAGAGCGTTGATTGGGCATGAACCAGAATTTGGTTCTGCTCGCAATATGGATGATACCTGAACGATGAAGGGAACATGCATGCTAGCATGGGAGACCTATTTACGCTATACAATACTGGAGTACTCATGTACCTACTAGTAGTAGTAGTAGTAGTACAACTGTGGTACACTTGATGGTCAAAATACTATTCATCCGATCCTCACAGTGAAGTGACAACACCCTGCGCCTGACACTAGTCCAGGCGGCGTGTTCGGGTTACCAAAGTCAGCCTCACCCTGTGCACAGTGCATTCTGTCACTATCTCCCTCTCCGCTCCCATAGCACCACTCCATCTCCATCTCCTTCTCCGTCTCCATCTCACTGTGCCCCCGTGTACCGTCGCCTCACTCGCCTCCCCCAGTACCACTATTCCCTCGCTAGCCGCTCCAGCACCGACATCCTTCTCCCCCATAAACCAAGCCCCCGTCCAACCTCCACCGTGGCGAGCGAACGCGCGGCATCCATATGAGCATGATTGGAGCAAACTCCCCAGTGACATCCACGACCTCTGATGTTCGTGTATGGATATGTTGAGCGCCTGCGGCTGGCTGCATGCTTTCGAGGACATGCACACGGCCATCCTCGAGCGAGGCCTAAGCTTTTCAAGACACCACCTTGCTGCTATCTGGTCTTGCGAGATTGGCTCACCATGATACGGAGGCGTGCATGATGCCCCTCGACTTCAATCTGATCTCCATTAGTCTAAACTTCTTTGCAGGTATGTAGTGGGTCGCCGTACATAATTTCCCTCGACATCGATCCGATCACCATCGCCCGAAACTGTGACACTCCAAAAATTTTAATTTGGTTTTTATCAAACTCTTTATTTGATTTGAAGGAAAGCTATTTAAAATCTTTCTAAAAAGACCCTCCTTCTCAAAAAAATTCTCCTATGACAAATATTATATTTTGAGTCTTCCTCAACCTTGGTGTTTGATATTGAAGACTTTCCTTTTGATGTTAAATCATCACAATTAATTTTTGGAAATTATTTTTATTAAAAAGAAATCCTATGGGTTTTTGGAATTATTCCTTTTATTGCAACCATCCATTTTTACCATACCTCATGTTAAAATTTCTCCCAAAACCCCTCCCTCCACTTTGGGTCAAGCCAAATATTCAATTCCAACAAGCTCAACCCAATTTTGGTTTTTATTCCATTTATTTTTGTCGGTGTACTAGAGTAGGGGTACCCTAGTATCCCGAACTTGTGCCTGAGGCGAGTTGCAGCCCTCCATGGCCGGGGCTTAGGGTGACCGCCAAGGTCCTCCGTGATTCCTTTGGAGCCATTCAAGAACAAAGTATTTAAGCCAAGGAGACAAGGCCCGGCAAGAGGAGCTTGCGGAAGGCCTGAAGGCACCTAGAAGACAAGGCCCCGACAAGAGGAGCTTGCCGGGAAGGCCACCAAGGCACCTAGGAGACAAGGCCCGGCAAGAGGAGCTTGACGGGAAGGCCCGATGGCGACAAGCTTCCGGGTAGCGACAAGACAACAACCGCGGCAAAGGCGCTTGCATGGCAGACCACCTCTCTGTACCTCGCTCCAGCACATCCACTAACGTGTCGCCATACAGGACCTTTCCGGTAGCGTGGCGAGAGGCTGTGCAGCCCCGGTGATCGAGTGTGGCAAGCGTCGTGACAAGATTGCCATCATGGCAGCGGTGGCGCCTGACGGTCCCTGTTTGCCTTTGTTAGAGGCGGCGTGAGCGGGCATTTAATGCCTTTGTCCCCTGCCGTCAGGGTTAGGTATGATACAACGTACCTTTGTACAAGTAGGTGTACCAACCACTACTTTTCCATTTGTACCCTTGTCTCGTTGCCACCTGCCGGAGACCCTTGAGCATATAAAAGGAGGCCCATGCGCAATGTAGAAAGGTCGGTCAGTTCCCCCACGCTCGATGCGGTGAGCAGCTCGTGTGCCTTGTAGCACCCAAAGCGCTCGAGCAAGAACACAATACACCCATACATGCAGCGGTAGGAGTATTATCTCTCCGGAGAGCTCCGAAGCTGGGTAAACCTCTCGCGTGCCGCCTCGATCTGCTCTTCGTGCGACCTCCGCTCCCGCTGAACCGAAAGGGCTCGGTCCGCCCGGTCCCATAGTTGTTCATGGGCGAGATCAGCCTGCCCGACATCTTTGGCGCGCCCGGTGAAGGCGTCGAGGTTATGTGAACCTGATCCGGCGTCCACGCGAGCTAGATCTTCATCATCTTCATCGACATGCCACCGAAGAAGAAGAAGGCTTGGCGGCGAAGCCCGTCCGCGTCGAACCCACCGCCACCGGAGCAAGAAGGTGGTGGGGTAGACGCCGGCGGAAGAATGGACGGCGACGGGGGCGCTCATGGTGCTGCCAAGTCCAAGGACAAGGCTGCGCAGACCTCGGCGTCCGTACATGCACCGCGCCCGTCCCAGGAGGCGCGAGACCGACAGCGTCATGGTATACACAATGCCATACACTCGTTGGACCGAGATCGAGCTGGTGGATCTCGACATGCTCAAGACCAACATGCACGCCAACATCTTTGGCGCGGCGAAGCTGCAGTCGCTGGGCGGGATCTGCTCCTTCTAACATTGTTAGAAGTCGAGCATATCCACTCCTCGCGCCGTTCGCCATCGCCACCCACCACTCCAGCGAAGCTTTGGCGAGCTCAGCTGCTCTTGGATTACCCTCCGACAGCCGACAAGGTCGATGAATGGAGGCCACCATTCAGTAGTCTCATCGGCTTCGCTTAACGCGCGATGTTCCGCGGCAACCGAAAGTGCATCTACGCCATGGCGGGACTGCCAAACATGAGCCGGGCGGCAGAGACAGCGGGGTGCAACCACCATGCACTCTCCGCCCGAAGGCCAAGATCGCCGACTTCGCGGATCCACCTCGACAGCGACTCCACGCGTCGCCGGATCCACGAGCTCGTCGCGATCAGCGCCAAGTTCTTCACGAACGAGCAGCGGCAAGAAGACGCTCGAACTCGCATCGAGCGCCGAAGAGAAGCGCGGCGTCAATCCGACAAGCACGCTGGGCCCTCTGTTGACATGCATGCGCCAGAGGAACCAGGCGACTTGCCGTACGCGGTAGGTTGTCCTGTGTTCACTCGTGAGCTGCGGCAAGTCCAAATCGATGGCCCAAAGAAGAAAAACTTCAAGCCAGATGTACGGAGAAGTATGACGGCAAGACGCATCCATCGGAGTTCCTCGGCATCTACACCATCGCGGTGCAGGCTGCGGGGCGACGACAAGATCCTTGCCAACTACTTCCGCTAGTGCTCAAGCCCAATGTCGAGATCTGGCTCATGCACTTGCGGACAACTCCATATCCTCTTGGGCAGATCTATGCCATCAGTTTGTCGGCGCCTTTACGGTGACCACAAGCCCCATGGCCAAGAAAGCGACCTTCATCTGGTCGCCCGGAAGGAAGGAGAGCCCTGCGCAAGTACATTCAGAGATTCAGCCGCGTCTGGCACAACATCTCAGATGTCCACCTGCGCGGTGATCAGCGCGTTCCATCGAGCGTGCGGAACCGCGAGATGCGGGAGGAGATGGCGATGTGCAAGATCGAGACGTCGATGAGCTATATGCCTGGCCGACAAGTGTGCACGTGCTAAGGAAGGAGGAGACTCCCGGAGAGAATCTTGAAGCGGGAGGATCGATAGTGAGGAGACCGCCCGGCAAAGAAGAGCGGTGGCGGGGCAACATGAAAAAGAAAGGCGGAGATGTGCTGGTTGTTGAGCACTCCGACAGCGGAGGTGGCGCCAAGAAAGCCAATTTGGTAGCTCCGGCAAGGAGGTTGCCGCTGGCACCAATTGCCGATCTGTGGCGGTCGCCGACAAGCGGTGACGGCTCCAACAAGCGATCTTGCAAGATCCACCGCACCAAGGGCCATGACCTCGAGCTGCAAGAAGGTCGAGCAGCTTGTCGAGCGACGAAGGCTGAATCTGAGCGACACGACAAGGAGAAAGCCCGGGAAGGTCTTTGGAGGAGTTAGCAAGAAAGCGTCCGGCGAGGAGGGCGCAGCGGCAAGGCCAAACAGCGGCAAGGAGACAGACCTCCAGCGGCGCGACAAGGATGACGGCAGCGGCGACAATGAAGACATGGATGGTGGCGAGACCGATGAGCGGGAGTTCGAGAAAGCCACGAGAGGTCCTGTGCGTTGGCGGTGGTGCTTCTGCGCATACTTCACACCGCCAACTCAAGCGGTGGATGCGGAAGTCAATGCGGCGAGAACCATCCATCGAGTCACGCAAGCCTCTGAAATGGTCCAACGCCAATCATCTTTGATATTGAGGACCACCACGATCGGCGTAAGCTGCGGTCGGTGCTTGCCGATGTTGGTTTCACCAACTATCCGCAACCTCAAGGTCACTAAGATGTTAGTTGGCCAGCGGGGCGGCTTGAATCTGATCTCCTCTGCGGTGCTCGAAACTCCGGATCCACGATGGCGAGCTCGAAGAGACCGGCACTTTCCAAGGAATCAATCCGGAAGGAGCAAGCGAAGGGAAAGATCACGTGGCGGTGACATTTGGCGTGAAGTTGAACTTCGAGGGTGAGAGGGTCACCTTTGGCGTTCTTGACTTTCCATTGCCTTACAATGGGATACTTGGCCGTCCAAAGACTTTCGCCAAATTCATGGCGGCCTCTCACTATGCCTACAACATCTTTGAAGATGCGGGCCCGATAAGTGTCATCTACATCCTGGCGACAAGAAGGATGCTCTTATCTGCACCGACAAGATCTCTTTGGGAAGCAACTTGCAGCAGATTGCAAGCCACTTGCGGCTGAAGCTCCGGGGAAAGAAGAAGACCAAGTCCGGCAAGAGCTCGATGCCCACTCCGGCAAGCGCACCTCCTCGGTGCTGCGCTACCGTCGAGGACGCACCATCGAGCTCCACCGGCAAGTGTAAGAAAGGCGATGGCAGTTCCACGGAGACCAAGAAGGTGTCCGCCAAGGAGGGCGGCACTGGTGGTACCTTCACCATCGGTGCCTCTCTCGATCCTAAATAGGAAGCGGCGCTCGTTGCTTTCCTGGGCGAAACGTCGGCGTGTTTGCATGGCAACCGTCGACATCCCGGTGTTCCCGGAAAGTAATTGAGCACCATCTTGCCGTTTGTCCTCATGCACGGCCCGTCAGCGAGAAAGTCGAGAAGCGAGCGGTGGGCGCCAAGAGTTCATCGCAGAAGAAATCAAGAAATTGGAAGCGGCCGGGCCTTGTCGGAGGAGTGCTCCATCCTCGTGGTTGGCCAATCCTGTAGTTGTATCGCAAGGCTAACGGGAAATGGAGGCTTTGTATCGACTTTCTTGATGTCAATAAAGTTTGTCCCAAAGACCCATTTCCCTTGCCGCGCATCGACCAGATTGTTGACTCCACGGCGGATGTGATTTGCTTTCATTTACGGATGCATACTCGAGGATATCATCAGATCTTCATGGCGAGAAGAGGATGAGGAGAAGACCGCATTCATCACCCCATGTGGCACATCTTTGTTTTATGCGGATGCCCTTTGGGTTAAAGAATGCTGGTTTAACATTTGCAAGAGTAGTTCATGACGCTTTTGAACCGCAAATGCACAGAAATGTGGAAGCCTACATGGATGACATAGTGGTCAAAAGCAAGGACAAAGAGACTCTGATCCAAGATTTGGACGAAACCTTTGCAAATCTGCGCGAGATCAACCTCAAGCTCAACCCTGAGAAGTGTGTGTTTGGAGTCCCTTCCGGCAAGCTTCTCGGGTTATTCGTGTCTCAGCGGGGAATTGAAGCCAATCCCGACAAGATCAAGGCCATTGAGTAGATTGAAGCACCAAAGCGCGTCAAGGATGTACGAAGACTTGCGGTTGTGTAGCTGCTCTCAGCAGGTTTATCTCTAGGTTCTGAGGCGGCCTGCCATTTTCAAAATCTTGAAAAAGGCAGGTCCGATGAGATGGACTCGAAGCGGAGGCTGCGGCTGCGAGACTTGAAGAGATACATCCTCCACTCCAACGCTTGTCGCACCTAGGCCACAAGAGAAGTTGCTGCTGTATATAGCGGCAACCAATCAAGTGGTTAGTGCTGCGTTAGTAGCGGAGAGGGAGGCGGATGATGAGCTAGCAACCATGGCGGTGCATCCGGCGACAAGCGAGGGCTTCACCGGCAAGCTCTGGTCACGACAAGGATGGATCTGCGCAGATACATGAGAAGATCACGAGAAAATAATGGTGCGGCGCTTGATTTACTTTGTCGACTCCCATACGCAAGGGGCTAGGTCAAGGTACTACGGTGTGCGAAATTGCTTCGGCCTCCTCATGGCCTCGAGAAAGCTATGCCATTACTTTCAGGCACATGAGATCCACAGTTGTCACTCGTTTCCATTGAAGAGGATCTTGCAAAATCCGGAGAGCAGGCGGGATTGTCGAGTGGGCCTTTGGGCTGTCAAGCTTTGGCCTCAAGTTTGAAAGCACTTCAACTATCCAAAGCGAGCATTGGCGGAGTTCATAGCAGAATGGGCGCCAACACAAGATGAAGAAATTCGAACTTGAGCATTCCGTCAAGGAAGCAAGCAAAGAGTGGCTGATGTACTTTGATGGTGCCTTCTCGGCTGCAAAGCGCCCGGTCTTGGCGTGCTACTTGTTGCACCCACGGAGAGCACCTCAAGTATGTAGTCCAGATGCACTTTCCCAAGGAGCAAGCAACAAACAATACTTGAGTATGAAGGTTTGCTTGCGGTCTCGAGATCATGATGAGACCTTGGGATCAAGAAGCTCATTGTCGGGGTGACTCACGACATTGTTATCCGCCAAGTGAACAAGAATTATCCGAGTCCGTTGATGGAAGCTTATGTTGATGAAGTGAGAAAGCTAGAAGAGCACTTTGACGGCCCTCTGAGATGGAATATATTCCAAGAGCTCGAGCGACATTGCTTGATGGCCTGTCGAAGTGCGCCGCAATTAAGTTACACAATGGAACCGAGGATTTTCGTGCTCAAGCTGACTCAACCGTCATAACGCCATCAAGCTGGACAGAGAAAGAAGAGGAAGTTGATCTACGGGACTACTTTCCGCAGAGCTTCGAAGCCGCCGCCAAGAAGGTCCCCAAGATCGACACCAACTTGATCTTTGAGAGCAGTCTACTCCGACAAGCCCTGTGGTTTGTTCGTTGAAGCGAGCGCTCCCGACAAGTTTTGCTCCGGCAAGCTTGCCGGGAACGTCAAGCTCCGGCTGAGCCGCGAGGTTCTCGCCGTAGAAGCGGATGTTCCCGGCAGCGAATGTGCCTTTAGTCCTCGTTGTCGAGCCGCAAGCTCCGGCATGGGCACAAAGAGATTGTCCATTTCCTTGAGACGGAGAACTTCCGAAGAGCAAGAAGAAGCGGAAAGAGTAGCCCGACAGTCAAGTATGTACCGGTTTGTCGACAAAGACTGCTGTATAGAAGAAGACTCAACGGTGTGAAATTGAAGTGTATTCACCGGGAAGACGGACAAAAGCTGTTGGCGAGAGACACATGGAGGCATATGTGGTCACCACATTGGCGCCGAGCACTTGCCGACAAAGCGTTCCGGCAAGGTTTCTTTTGGCCGACAGCCCTCCAGGATGCAACTACACAAGTAACCAAGTGTGAAGCGTGCCAGTTCGATTCCAAGCAGATACACCAGCCAGCTCAAGCTCTACAGACGATCCCTTTATCCTCGCCATTTTGATGCGGGGCTCGACATCCTCGGCCCCTTTCCCGAGTTGTCGGGGCTTTGAGTACTTATGCGTTGCAATCAACAAGTTCACAAAGTGGCGGAAGTGGAAGCGATGAGGAAGGTGACAGCCTGATCAGCAGTCAAGTTCTTGGTCGATTGTTTGTCGTTTGGAATCCCTAATAGGATCATCACCGACAACGGCATGCAATTCACGAGCCGCACCTTCATGCGGTCGTCCAAGATCTTGGCGCCAAAGGTCTGCCGCTTACATTGCTCATCCGAGAAGCAACGGTCAGCGGAGACGGCAAATCTTGAAGTCTTGCAGCGGGCTCAAGACCAGAACTTTCGACCAGGCTGCACAAGTGCGGAAGAAAGCTGGATTGAGGAGCTGCGGTGGTTCTTTGGTCGATCAGGGCGACGCCAAATCGAGCCAGCGGCGGACACCTTCGCTCTAGTCTATGGAGCAGAGGCAGTTCTCCCCACGGAACTCGTATACGGATCGCCTCGAGTGCTCGCTTATGATGAGCTTGAGCAAGAGCAGCTGCGACAAGATGACGCGCTGCTCCTTGAGGAGGATCGTCTTCAGGCTGCTGTACAAGCTGCTCGGTACCAGCAAGCTTTGCGCCGCTACCATAGCCGCAAAGTTAATGCCAGAAGTCTCGAGGAAGGCGACCTTGTTCTTGGTAGCGTTCGATCCGCCAAGAATTCCAACAAGTTGGCCTTGAAGTGGGAAGGCCCTTACCGGGTGAAACGAGTCACTAGGCACAGCGCTGTCATGCCTTTGAGACCGAAGATGGCATTCCGGTGAGCAACTCCTGGAACATTGAGCATCTTCGTAAGTTTTACCCGTAGAAGCGCGGTTGCGGAACCTATTTCGGCAACCACCTTTTGTACAAGTCTTGCATTTGTTGCATGTAATCCTTTGTACAAAGCCGGTATGAGACCCGTGCATAAGTAAAGCTAGCGTGCTTCGCACACCTTGTCAATTTCATGCTTCTTACTTCTATTTTGCATGCGTTATCTGACACTTTGTGCAGCACCTATCCCCGGTAAGCAATAACAAGCCACAAGGCTCCATATCTTTATTTTCTCTTCTTTCTCTTTCTAAAAAGGAAGATTCCCTCGCACACAAGTTTGCCGGGGGGAAAGGAGAAGATAATGGTGTGGACCAAGCGTCGCTCAAGGAAGTCTAGCCTTACCGGGAAGCAAACGACAGAAAAGCTAAGTTGCTAAAGCTTGAGCAATCAGTTTTAAAAATTTTAAGTTATTTTCCTCGAACAACCGTACTTTGTATGGAAAACCTGTGCACAGAGGAACCAACTCGTAGCTAGTTGCGCCCTTACTTTGTTTCGAGTCCGCTCAACAACTTAAGTGAGCTGCGAGTAGTTGCGACAAGGTTACTTGTCGGAAGCGGCACCGCCGACAGGCTCTTGACGTCCGCACTCGGCCTTTCATGGCTCAGGTGCTACCGACAAGTTCCCTAAAAGCGTAGGGAAAAAACATACAAAGGAAGGAATCAAGTAAAGGAAATAACATAGCAATTGGTACCCAAAATAGAGCTATATTACAAGATAGCTTGCCGCAGCTCTAATGGATTGTTCTTATGACATGACCAGCAGCGGCAAGAGAAAGAGAAAAGCAGGCGGCCTAATCTACGCGATCGCCCTCAACCCTCTTGATTCCGCTCACCCTGTCCCACGATGGGTGCGACAAGGTCTTGAGCGCCTCCACATCAGCATCCAGTGGCAGGGACTTGAGGACGTTGGTGAGGTTGAGGCCTGGATTGCGGAAGGCCACCTTCATCAACACCTTTTGGAGAGCTCCCGCGCAGATCTGGCGCGACTCCTCGGCCAGCTGTTTTGGGACTTCTTCCCGGAGTCGCTGGAGGGCCGTCACCACGCCTTGAAGAACAAGCTGAGCTTGGCGCTGGGTTGGAGATGCTCGTCGGAGGAATATCCAAGATCCACCATCCCGGCTCCATCGGCTCCTGTTGATGGCTGCAGCGATCTCCACGAGACCCTCGGTCCAGTGCTCCACATTCTCCCTCAAGGCATTACAGGCGGCGGCAACACTGCGCCAGCGCCTCGTCGGCCTTGATCTTCTCCTTCAAGGCCACCTCCTGCTCCTTGGCGCCGTCCAGCGTCTGAGTCAAAGTAGTTAGCTTCAACTCAAGATCCGCATTGGAGTCCTTGGCGGCGCTGAGCTCTTTGCTCCTCTCGGCGAGATGGCCCTGCAGCTCGCCAAGAGTGTAGGCGTCCTTCTCGCGCTCGTGCTTGAGTGCAGCAAGCTCCTCGCCGCTCTCCTTGAGGCTGGCCTCCAACTGCGCCACCTTCGTGTCCAGCTCCTTCTTGGCGGCCTCGGCAGCTGCGGCAGCATCCTTTGCTTCCTTGAGAGCCCCACCAAATGTTTGCTCGCGCATGGCAAGATCCTCCTCGTGGCTGTCAAGGTTAACCTTCCGCTGCGCCAACTCGCCTTCCTGCGCAGACAGCTTCTTGACGGCAAGCCGCTGTTCCTCCTTAGCTTCAGCCTTCTCGAGGAGGAAGGCCTTGCGCTCCTCGGCGAGTTGCTCCCGCTCCTCTGCCAAGGACCGGAGATCTTCCTGGTTGCGGCCCCGGAGCTCCTCTGCGCGCTTCTCGATGTCTGCTCCCGCCTTCGCGACAAGTGCTTCCCGGGATTCCAGCATGGCTTGTCGGGCGCGGTAGAGCGACAACAGCTTCCGCAGCAGCTGCTCCTCGGGCTCGCCACCTTCTTTGCTGCTTGGCGCGTCGACCAGCGTCGATCCGGCCGGAGGCGAGCAGCTCTTCATCGAAAGTCTCTCCTTCGCCGGCGCCACAGGCTCGACTCCCATGGGAGCTTGATGAAAACGCCATCGCCCGGCCTTGAGATAGGCGTCGGGCTGGGGCTCTTGAGCCCGGCGCTGCCGCAGCGGAGAGGATCGGCGGTCGGCGTGGCGCTGGCGCTCCTGCGGCCTCGAAGTGCGTTAGTGCGATCGTGGACCCTCGCCCGGCTTCTGCGGCGGCAGCTTTGGCGGCCTCTTCGCCGACGGGCCCGTCAGCGCTGGCTTCTTCTTCCATGGCGGCGGCTTCATCAGTGTTGCCGCGCACGTCCTCCTCGCCGGCGACCTCGGTCTCCATTGGCTCTGTGGCGGATGGATGAAGAAAGTCAAGCAAATATTCAAAGACAAAATCAGAAGAAGAAGAACACAAGGGAAGTATTCAGGCAAGAAGATTACCTGTGCCAGGGTCTGCGGTCATGGTCTCCGCCGCCAAGGGATGTTGGTGCCGTCCCTTGCGGAGAACTGCCCCTTGCCGGAGAAATCTCCCTTGCGGAGAACGGCTCCTTGCCGGGGAATCCTCCCTTGGCGGCATAGTCGAAGCAGAAGGAGGCTGCTCTGCTCCTACACAAATCAACAGTCAGATATCAGCAAAGAAAGAGCACCCATGCACGCCGAACAGCAAGAATTAGACCATATACTTACGCTGGGGGCTGCGCTGGGGGCTGCTTTGAAGAAGAGTTGCCGCATCCGGCAAGTTAGTCTCGGACGTGCCTTCTGCTGTCGCAGTGGGTTCGTCCTTGACGACAATCACCGGGTTCTTGGCTCTCTTCGACATTCTCTGGGCCAGCGTCCTGAAAAGGAATGGGTTCAGAGTAAAGCAAATCAGATACAAGACAAAGCAACAAATCGAAGAATTACAAGTACGGCAAGGAATCTTACTCTTCTTCTTCTTCGTCCGGAGCTGAGCGGGAGAGGTCAAATTCTGGCCCGCCTCGAGACGACGAGGCGGAGGAGTGGGCTCCCTTGGACGCTTGGCGGGGGCGGAACCGGTGGTCTGCGAGGGCCCCGCTCCAGTTGCCGCAGCGGCGTGAGGTGCTCCCGCGACAACAGTGCTTGCCGCGGTGGAGCGCGTTGCGCGGCGCTGCGGCTGTTGGCCCGTCTGGCGCCCCGCTACGTCTCCGGCCTTGCGAAGACGCCTTCTTGGTGGAGCTGGGGGCTCTGCTCGCGGCAAGCTGCTTGGAGGTGGGGAGGATGCGCCCTCGACGGGCTCGCTCGACTCGGCTTCGGGCTCGACAAGCTCTTCCTCGCCGGCAAACTCCTTTCGCTCGACAAGGCTTGCCGCCTCTGCTGCCTCTGCCTCCTCCACGGTGAAGCCAAACTCGCCCGCAGCGTGGCGGCGCCGCCTCTTCCGGCACGAGTGGCGTGCGCGCATCTCGTCATCGATAGTGTCACGGGTGAGGCCCCTACATTCGTCGGGCGGACCGGCATTTCTACCAGATTGTCAAAGAACTGCATACGGCGTCATCTGCCGGCTCTTGCCAAGTTGGGACAATTCCATGTGAGTCGCCGCAGCGGCATCATTACCTGCGGATGCGGTCAGCGCGGAATTGTTGCCTGATGGAGCAGCGCCCCTCGGCAACCTAAACATCTCTGGATGATCAGGATCGGGCTTGAACAGCTCTAAGAGCATCGCGTCAAGCTCCAAGACAGTGAAGTTGAAGTTGAGGCATGGGCGCAGCCTCATGATATCTGCCGCGTTCTGAAACTCCCAGGCAGGTCTCCTCCTCTCCGCAAAGAAGCGTCTGTGGCGAAGAAAGTCTGCGCCAGGTGCCTACGGTGAGTCCCGCAAGTGCGAGGCGAAGGATTCGGTGATTGCGATCTTGACCTTGCGTCTTCGGGCAGATTGCTCCAATCGTTGCCGTGCACTCTTTGGGGTTTGGTATTTGGGCGGTAAATGGCTGCGAGTTCTCCTCGACCATCCAGCCCCAATCTGCCCTCCATTCCTCCCATTTGCTATGGAGCTCTCCCTCCAGATATGCTTCCTTCTTGCCGACCCTGGAGATCCAAGCGATTCCTCCGGCAAGAGGCTCTCCTCTCTCGACTCGGGGTAAAAAGAAGTGGCGGAAAAGGGCTACATTTGGGTGGACTCCGACAAAATTTTCGCAGAGATGTGCGAAAACTGCCATGGTCAGAACGGCATTGGGGGTGAAATCAAGGAGGCGGAACCCGTAGGTGTTCATGATGTCCCAGAAGAATTCAGAGAAAGGCGGGCGAGCCCTTGAGAAGAAGAGCGTGAAGAAGGGATACCCGGTCGGGGCCAGTTCGAAGCGGCAGCGGGAGTACCTTCGATGCGCGGATGCGCTCGCGTCTCCGTCGACGGAAGAGGTAGTAGTTCTCCCTCGGCTCCCCGCGGCGGTGAGGGGAAAATGGCCCGCTCCTTCGCGGCGCCAAGCGCTGCGCCTCGGCCGACTTCACGGCCTTCCCCTTGTCGACTTCGGGCCCATGGCGAGGCGGTGGAGGAGGTCGGCGGCGTTGATGATCTTTGAGTGGCGATGGGGGCGGGCGCCGCTCTCTTGACCTTGAGAAGAAGGGGGAGCAGCGGTGGTTTTCTCGAGATTGGACAGCTACTGGCAAGGTGAGCGACCTGCCCCTGTTTCCCCTGCTTATAAAGAGGGAGGGGGCGGACGTTCCGTTATTCCGAATAAAGAAACCCCCATGATCTCGCCCACGATCTCTCACACGACGCCACGTTCGATGCGTGCCGTTCGTGGAGGGCGTGGTGGGTCCGAGGAGAGTTATGGTGTGACCCAGGCCGCCTGTGCCGGTGCCCTGTTTTGGGCCTGGCCCAACAGCGCTCGGCACCGTGTGTGGCCCAGGCCCGGGGGCTCCTGTCGGTGTACTAGAGTAGGGGTACCCTAGTATCCCGAACTTGTGCCGCAGGCGATTGCAGCCCTCATGGCAGGGCTTACCGGGTGACCGCCAAGGTCCTCCGTGATTCCTTTGGAGCCATCCAAGAACAAAGTATTCAAGCCAAGGAGACAAGGCCCCGGTAAGAGGAGCTTGCCGGGAAAGCCACCCAAGGCACCTAGAAGACAAGGCCCCGACAAGAGGAGCTTGCCGGGAAGGCCACCCAAGGCACCTAGGAGACAAGGCCCCGGCAAGAGGAGCTTGCCGGGAAGGCCCGATGGCGACAAGCTTCCGGTGGCGACAAGACAACAATCATGGCAAAGGCGCTTGCGTGAGACCCTCTCTGTACCTACGCTCCAGCACATCCACTAACGTGTCGCCACAGGACCTTTCGGTAGCAGCGTGGCGAGAGGCTGTGCAGCCCGGCCGGTGAGGTGGCAAGTGTCGCTGACAAGATTGCCATCGTGGCAAGCGGTGGCGCCCCTGACGGTCCCTGTTTGCACTTTTAGGGCGACGTAGACGGGCATTTAATGCCCTTGTCCCCTGCCGTCAGGGTTAGGTATGATACAACGTACCTTTGTACAAGTAGGTGTACCAACCACTACTTTTCCATTTGTACCCTTGTCTACGTTGCCACCTGTCGGAGACCCCTTGAGCATATAAAAGGAGGCCCATGCGCAATGTAGAAAGGGTCGGTCAGTTCCCCCCACGCTCGGTCTGGTGAGCAGCTCGTGTGTACTGTAGCACCCAAGCGCTCCCGAGCAAGAACACAATACACCCATACATGCAGCAGTAGGAGTATTATCTCTCCGGAGAGCTCCGAAGCTGGGTAAACCTCTCGCGTGCTTCGCCTCGGTCTGCTCTTCGTGCGACCTCCGCTCCCCGCCGAACCGAAAGGGGCTCGGTCCGCCGGTCCCATAGGTGTTCGTGGGCCAGATCAGCCTGCCCCGACAATTTTATCCCCAAAACTATTTCTGCCATTATTTTTGGACCTAGGTGGTTTACAAAGGAAGTACCAAATTTACTTTGAGTTTTGATCCCAACCCAACTCCTCTGACTAGTCCTTAGCATCCCCAACCTAGATCCATCAAGATCCACTCTTCCACAGTTCAAAATTTTCAAGTTTTACTCACTGCAAGTTTGGACCAGATTTGTCAAATTTGGTGAAATTCATTATTTTTCTTCTCCAAAAATTCTGAGAAAAATCAGGCAGCCCCAGATGCATTGAGAGATCACCTCACCAAAGATCAGCTCCAGATAAATTTCCCACATGCCAAAATCATTTCATCGAGCACCTGGCATGCAATGTTGCTGTCCTGTCTCAGAAAATTCAGAGTTTCAGTGTCTGAAGTTCATTCGACAGTGTTGTTTGTCAGAACCCGTCGACAATCTCGCCAGTGGCCTCCTTGGATCGATGCTCACTGCTCCCCCTCCTTATCCAGAGCGCCGCTAGGTCGCTTGGCTGGGTGCGGGCGTCGGTGGCGACGTGGCTCGCCAGCTCCGGCATCTTCTGCGGTGGCAGAGCCACCCGTGGCGACCAACAGCGGCCGACCCTACTTTCAGCGCCGACCAGCGCCGCCCGAGCCACCCGAGGCCTCCGCGTGGCCACCCCCTCCTCTATGCACGCTACGGCACCGTCGCCGTGGCCTGGCAAGCACAGGGCATGCTCTCTGCCGCCGGCGGGCCCGCGAAGCGCTGTTCCGTCGAAACCGCGGAGCAGGCCAAATCCAACCGAAGTTAGCATTTGATTATAACCAGAGGACCATCATGTTGATGCCCAGCCACCTAAACCATCCGTCCAGCCACTGCCTCGCTGCAATCGCCGCCGGAGTTATCCCGTTCACTCCACCTCACTCGAACTACGCTCGACCCCTAGGAGATCACGAGGAGGCCTTCTCCTCCGTCTTCGGCCGCCCCGATCCACTTCGGGCTCCGGCATGATTCGCTCCGGTGAGGACACTCCCACCTCCCAAACCCTGCCCGTAGCCTACAAGGGCACTCAATCACCTGACCCGCACCTCAATTTGGCTTGTGCAGCCTTCCCCGACGAGATCCACCATCACCCGAGCCGTCGTCCGCCGGAGTTAGGGTCGCCGTTGACGTGGTGCTCGCTGACGACCACCTCCACCACCCACAGACGCGGGAGAGCACACTGAGTCCATAGGTAACCTCCGCTCCTCCTGACTCGCCGTGGATCATCGCTGGCGACCACCGCAAGCTTCGGGCGCCGGCGCGCTCTGTTCCTCTCTCAAATTTTTAAACCTGATGAGTGGGACCCCCTCGTCAGCCTCTCTTTTATATTCGAACCGTTTTTCTTGAAAGCGCATTCGGGCAAATATGCTTTCTAACTGAAATGTTTTTCTGTCTTTTTCTGTTCTGCCCCTGGAAACTTTCTGTTTCATTACAGACAAGTCCCTGGACTAAAACTTAAATAACTTTTAAACAAAGTGATTTTTGATTGATTCTTTTTCTGTCATCTTTATTTTTCTGTTTAGTGTTTTATCATGTTTATTTGAAAAATATTTGGGACACTTTTTGTGCACACACTGTATTTACGTTAGTACGTATTTTGTTTATACCGTAGATACCGGAGGAGGTGACGGAACCGCAAACTTCACCGAGCTAGACTCCGACTACTCCGAACCAGGCAAGCATGTTTGAACCTTTGATATGATGAGGGTATTGCATGTTTGCTTAAGTAGTTGCTTCATGGCATGTTTATATGAACATCCACAAATGTTATATTGCATGCAAAGCTATTGCGAGTGAGCTTCGAAACTCGATGTGTTATTCGATGTGAGTTTACATGATCATGTGGTGACATGATAGGTGGTAAGATGGTATTGTTGTAGCATGCCAGTCTTATGCCCAACCATTTAACTCCAGTGTCAACGTGAGTCAAGTCACGTTACCATCCGTTCCTTTTCTTGTACTACCACATGTTTTCTACAAAGAATATGGTTTAGTAAGTTGCAAACCTCTTTCCTGTTACACACCAAACAGAGGGACCGGGATGAGGGTTCCATGGCCCTGGATTAAAGCCCGTCATCCGGTCAGGAGCATGGGTGTTTCCGGTTGGGACTGAGAGGGGGGCACCCCTTAGAGCGTGCGAGATAAATTTGATCCCATGCTATTCGAGGTTGTGACCTCCCCGTCTTAGAGTTTTTCTTGAATGTTGCCTAGGATGATTCCTGGCAGCGGGATGTGGAATTGGGTGTGTACTGGTTAGATGTGTTTCTTCTAAAATACCGTAAACGGAACTAGTTCCTTGTGACTACTGAAATCCGTTGGCTGTGGTTAAATAGTACGAACTCTGCAGAGTCAAACTCTTTCAAGTAACCGTATCTATGGTCAAGGTCTGTGTTCAACTTGTCTTTGTCAGTCTCAGTGTCAGTCGCCTTGACAAATCTCCGGTGAACAAACATGAGTGGTAAATCCGGCTTAATGATTACTCCCGTGGACGGACTAACCCGTTTATTATTATGAACTTAGTATTTTCCTTTGAATGGTCTATACTGCTTGAATGCGACAATGAAATATAAGCCCTTTATGTGACGTCGCTCAGACGTCCGACTGTGGCATTTATGTTATTTTACTTTCGATATAAGCCCTTTATGTGACGTCGCTCAGACGTCCATTTATCAACACTCTTGTTATTTACTTTCGATATAAGCCCTTTATGTGATGTCGCTCGACGCGATACGGTAGCACTCTTGTTATTTACTTTCGATATAAGCCCTTTATGTGATGTCGCTCAGACGTCCATCGTAGCACTCTTGTTATTTACTTTCGATATAAGCCCTTTATGTGATGTCGCTCAGACGTCCGACTGTGGCACTCTTGTTATTTACTTTCGATATAAGCCCTTTACGTGATGTCGCTCAGACGTCCGACTGTGGCACACACCGTCATTTACTTTTCAATATAAGCCCTTTATGAGGTGTCGCCTAGACGCCCGACTACGGCATGTGAATTTTATTTTTACCCTTCGAGGCGTCGCTTCAGACACCCGATCGGTTTTCAGTTATTTTGTTGGGATTTCGGGAGGACTACCGCCTGACTTCCCTTTTTTCTGAAATATGCCTTGCAAATTTATTATCTGAGTGTGTATTGCTAAACTGCTCATGTGCATCATGCTTGCATTTGTTATATCTTATGTCCGAACTGTCTTGCGAGTACATTCAAAGTACTCACCTGGCTTGTTGATTTGGCCAGATGTTGACGAAGGCGATCTTATGGATGAAGAGTTCGATAGCGAGTCCGACACCTAGAGGAGTCCCACTCAGTCCCGTGCGATCTTGGAATTTTTCACTTGTACCATATCCGCTTCTGCTACCCGAATAAAATCATCGAGCCTCACTTCGACGCTCGATGAGCCGCAAGAGTAGGAGTCATGTCACCCACTTCACTGTGACATATCCACCACCACTTTTATTATGAGTCAGTAGTATGCCACCACACCCTTGTGTCATATCCTCCCTTATGTATAATATTGTCGTGCTTGTAATAAATTGTTGAGCAACCTCAGCTCGACCCTGTAATATATTTAGTAATTCTGGACTTCTGTATCAAGATTTTGTCTACCAGTAAGGAGGATTCTCCTATACTGGAAATAAAAGGGTCGGTTTTCTCAATAAGTATTTTATTGAAAAACCGGTCGTGACAAACTTGGTACCAGAGCCAGGCTGACTGTAGGAAGCCACTAGGTGCGATCGCTAATCGGTTATTAGCGTGTTAGTGCGACTTTAGCATTTTTGCAAAATGTAGCAATTTTCTGTTAGTCATCATAAATTTATGATCTGACTATTCGGAATTTTTGTCTACTTTTGTAGATGGCTAGCAGCGACTGTGAGTCACAGGTGTTCGCCAATGTACCTGAGGGGTTTATCAAGCTCCTCACCTACATCGTCAAGATCGCGATTGGGCCATCGGTTCGTCCAGTGTTCACACTCTACCAAAGACAAGATCAGCGACGGTCATCCATGCACCAGGCCGTGGTGCAATTCAAGGGAGGGCGTTCAGAGTCACGCCAATTCTGATTTGTTGGCAAGGCCATGCCTACGGAGAGGCATGCCATGCAGATGGCTGCCCGGGAGGCGATAGCTCATCTCCGGGACATTCTTCCTTCGATGAAGACTCGTCGCTACCGCTATCTTCCATGCCACGTGCCATACACTTGTCACTATGCATTCGCTTGCCCTAGGGGAGAGCGAGATGAGGCTATTGAGATGCTTGTTGAATACCTCTAGGCTCTTGAGGCAACTTTTGATAACCTTGTGGACGACCTTGTGGCTGCTCGTATGGATTCAGTCCATGGCTGTGCCGCCAACAGGAGGGAACTTCTCCACACCGCACCACCACTGACCTTCGTCTCGTCCTCTGCATCCTATTCACCTGCCATCCTCGCCGCCGCTCGTCGCCTGCCTACCACTGAGGAGTTTGACCAAGTCATCGCGCCCACCCCAGCCGTGTTGCACCACCTATTGCGCCCACTCCAGTCCGTGCTGCACCAGCTATTGCGCCCACTCCAGTCCGTGTTGCACCACCTATCGCGCCCGCTCTAGCTCCTCAATGTAGCACTTCGCGCTTGGAGCCTATTAGTGAGGAGGAGGTTGAGTCCCCAGCATCACTGGGCCTCACGCTCGGCAGGCCAAGGGAAATCCTTACCATCTCCGACTGAGTGCGCCTAGCAGCCTTGCGATGTATCAGCTTGTATGATATGTTTATATGTATATAGGTTGTGAGAAGTAGTTTGTGTGCACATCATGTAGGAACTGGGAAAAGTACACTAGCCTAAATAACATGTCAGGATTGTGTGCGCACATCCTGAGTGATGTATTGTATAATTACCGCTTGCATGTAAGATATGTACTGAGCAGTCCTTCTCCATGCGCAATCAAATATTTCCTTGAAAAATCTTGGAGTGTTTAAATTTTTCCGCCTTTGCGTATTTATTTACTTTTGCGACTCAATTTCTTTTTCTTATGAGTTTTACAAAATATATCCCCAGAGTGGAAAATGTCTCGTCCTTGGACTCATTCCATGCCAAATCCGCCAGAAGAGAATTATGGCACCCAAACAAGCAACAATTTCACACAGGGGCAGTCAAGTCAACATGGCAGTGAAACAGCTTTTTCTCAAGTGTGTCGCCTTTATGAGCAAAGCCAGCAACAGCACCAAGAAATGATGAACCATGTCATCAATATGGGAAATCACCGTGGACCGTATCAGCAGCAATCCAAATTGTCAGAGCTACAAAAGACGCGTCCCCCAACGTTCTCGCACACTGACAAACTTCTTGAGGCCGATGATTGGCTTCGAGACATTGAAAGGAAATTGATTATTGCACAATATTCAGACAGTGAGAAGGTGCTATATGCACCTCACTACCTCCTTTGGAGCATTTGCATCATGGTGGGAAAATTTCCTACACATGCACCCCAATGAAAATAATATCACCTGGGAAGAATTTAAAGAAGGTTTTTGTGGGGCGCATATCCCCAGAAGCATTATGAAGATCAAGAAAAGGGAGTTTGATGACCTCAAGCAGAGAGGCATGATGGTGACCGAGTACAACAGTCAGTTTACTCAACTATCTCGTTATGCCAACGAAGAGCACATGACTGAAAATAAAAAGATGGAAAAATTTCTGGACGGTCTTGCACCAGCGCAAGAGGGACCAAACTACTCAAGCTCGCAACAATCAGAACAAGACTGATTTTCAGAAAAGTGGAGCAAACAAGTCCACAACCAATGTCCCATGCTCGATCAAGAATTTTCATGCAAGGGACAAGGATTTTACATACCGCCCAGGTGTTACTTGCTACGCTTGTGGAGAGGAAGGGCACTATGCCAAACAGTGCCCAAAGCCAAGGAACTCAGCTCCCAAGCCGAACAACGGTGGGACTAATTCAGCACCCAAGCGTAACAACTTCAACCCCAATAATAATCACAAGAAGGGTCACCTGAACCATGTGACCAAGGAAGAAGCACAGAATGCCCCGGATATCGTACTCGGTACGTTCCCTATCAACACAATACCTGCCACGGTTTTGTTTGACTCTGGAGCTTCTCACTCGTTCATTTCAAAGAAATTTGCTTTGCAAAATGATTTTTCGATGCTTCCCTTGGAAAAATCCATGATCATCAAGTCCCCCGGGATTAAGAAAATTACTCAGAGTTACTGCCAAGGTGTGGTTGTTGAGCTTGAGGGATTAAAGTTTCTTGCAAACCTTATTGTATTGGAAAATAAGGGACTGGATGTCATCCTAGGAATGGACTGGTTAACCACCAACAAGGGATTTATTGACTGCTTCAACCGGACGGTAATTCTTACCCATCATCACGGGAAGACAATAAAAATTTCAGCTCAAGAAAGACAAATACCACGGCAACCAAGACTGAACAAGGTGGACGTTTCAGAGTTAAGCAAAGTTCCAGTAGTATGTGAGTTCCCCGACGTATTTCCCGAAGAACTACCAGGCATGCCACCAGACCGGGATATAGAATTCAGCATTGAACTAGCACCTGGAACCACCCCCATTTACAAGAAACCATCTGAGAATGGCACCCTCGAGTTGGTGGAATTAAAGAAGCAAATAAAAGAATTCTTGGACAAAGGATTTATCTGAGCCAGCTCCTCACCTTGGGGTTCACGGTTTTATTTGCCAAGAAAAAGGATGGGACAACGAGATTGTGTATAGACTATCAAGCACTCAACATGGTCACAATCAAGAACAAATATCCGATGCCGCGGATAAATGATTTATTTGACCAGCTCGCTCAAGCCAAGGTTTTCTCAAAAATTGACTTAAGGTCGGGATACCATCAATTAAAAGTACGGACATAAGATATCCCCAAGACAGCCTTCACCTCCAGATACGGGCTGTATGAGTTTACTGATAATGCCGTTTGGGTGACCAAGCGCCCCGCATATTTTTTCCACCTCATGAACAAAGTGTTTATGAAATTTATGGACAAATTTGTTGTGGTGTTCATCGATGATATTCTGGTCAAGACACCAGAAGAGCATGCTGAACATCTCAGAATTGTACTGGGAGAATTAAGGAAACATCAATTGTACGCCAAGTTCAGCAAATGTGAATTTTGGTTAAGACAAGTTGGTTTTCTAGGCCATGTGTTAAGACAAGAAGGTGTTGCCGTAGACCCAGAAAAAGTCAAGGTCATGCTTGGCTGGAAACCACCAGCCAGCGTAACGGATGTAAGAAGTTTCTTGGGAATGGCAGGATATTACCGAAGGTTCATTGAAGGGTTCTCCACCATAGCAAAGCCAATGACGCAGTTGCTCAAGAAGGACAAGAAATTTGTTTGGACAGAAGCTTGCGAGAAAAGTTTCCAAGAACTCAAAAGAAAATTAACAACAGCACCAGTATTGGTTGTGCCAGACATACACAAAAGTTTTGAGGTGTATTGTGACGCATCCCGGAAGGGCCTCGGATGCGTATTAATGCAAGAAGGCAAGGTAGTCGCGTATGTCTCCAGGCAACTACGCAAGCATGAAGAAAATTATCCTACTCATGACTTGGAATTGGCAGCGGTCATTCATGCACTCAAAGAGTGGAGGCACTTTTTACTCGGAAATCGTTGTGAAATATACACGGACCATAAAAGCCTCAAGTATATTTTCACACAACCAGAACTCAACTTACGACAACGACGCTGGTTGGAATTAGTGAAAGATTATGATGTTGGTATTCACTACCATCCAGGAAAGGCGAATATAGTGGCAGATGCTCTTAGTCGAAACCCGATTCGAACAGCGGCGGTCTGCCAAACTTGAGACCTGAATTCCAGCAAGAGTTCGCCAAACTCAACATGGTGATGGTCGCTGAGGGCGATGTTTCAAATTTGGAAATACAGCCGACCTTAATGGAACAAATTAAGGAGGCTCAACATGGACACCCAGCATCGAAGGCATAAAAAGAAAAGTGAGTTTGGGCAAGGCCTCGGAATTTTGTCATATACGATAAGGGAATACTATGGTATGGAGATAGACTTTGCGTACCAAATATAGAAGACCTCAAACAACAAATTCTAGCCGAAGGCCACACCGCTCCATATTCTATCCACCCGGGAGGAACCAAAATGTATAAAGACATTCAGGAAAATTTTTGGTGTACGGTATGAAGAGAGATATAGCCACCTTCATTGCATGTTGTGATTCGTGTCAGCGCATTAAGGCCGAGCATCAAAAACCAGCAGGGTTATTACAGCCAAATAGGATACCTGAGTGGAAATGGGATGAGATTGGGATGGACTTTATTTTTGGACTACCTCGGTCACAACACGGAAATGATGCCATATGGGTCATCACAGACAGTTTAACCAAGGTGGCACATTTCATTCCCGTAAAGACAACCTACACCACTCAGAAGCTTGCTAAGCTTTATCTCTCCCGCATAGTTTGCCTGCATGGAGTCCCAAAGACTATAATATCTGACAGAGGCACTCAATTCGTCTCTAGATTTTGGGATCAATTACAGCAAGCTCACGGGAACTCAAGCGGCATTCAAGTACAACATACCATCCCAGGTGATGGACAAACTGAGCAGCGTAAACCAAGTTCTAGAGGACATGCTGAGAGCATATGTTCTCACCTATGGAACCAGTTGGGAAGAAAGCTTTCCATATGCCGAGTTTGCATACAACAACAGTTACCAAGCCAGCCTACAAATGGCACCTTTCGAAGCCTTATGCAGGCGGAGATGTAAATACCCTAAATTGGTCGAGACCGGAGGCGATCGTATCTTGGCCCGGACATGCTCAAGGAAGCTGAGGAAAAGTTAAGCTAATGGGGACCAACTCAAAGACAGCTCAAAGCCGACGGAAGAGTTATTACGATCGAAAACATCGGGAGTCGGTTTTGAACCGGTGAGTATGTGTACCTCCGAGTATCTCCTATGAGGGGCCTGCGGCGATTCAAAGTTAAAGGAAAGCTAGCACCAAGATTTATCGGACCTTACGTGTAGTTACGAAGAGGCACGATAGCCTACCAACTAGACCTACCGAAGAGCATCGGGGCGTCCACGATGTGTTCCACGTCTCTGGCGAGGAAATGTGTGAGCAACCCAGAAAAGCAGGTATCTCATGAGGACATTGACGTACAGCCAGATCTCACCTACAGGGAACGCCCAATAAAAATATTAGAAGAGTCTGAAAGGAGAACCCGTCAGAAAGCAATTAAGTTTTTCAAAGTACAGTTGAGCAATCACACCGAAGATGAGGCAACATGGGAAAGAGAAGATTTTCTTCGGGCAGAACACCCACACCTATTTGAGGATCAGCTGAAATCTCGGGGACAAGATTTTTCCTAAGGGGGTAGGTGTTGTGACACTCCAAAAAAATTAATTTGGTTTTTATCAAACTCTTTATTTGATTTGATGGAGGCTATTTAAAATCTTTCTAAAAAGACCCTCCTTCTCAAAAAAATTCTCCTATGACAAATATTCTATTTTGAGTCTTCCTCAACCTTGGTGTTTGATATTGAAGACTTCCCTTTTGATGTTAACTCATCACAATTAATTTTTGGAAATTATTTTTATTAAAAAGAAATCCTATGGGTTTTTCGGATTATTCATTTTATTGCAACCATCCATTTTTACCATACCTCATGTTAAAATTTCTCCCAAAACCCCTGCCTACACTTTGGGTCAAGCCAAACATTCAATTCCAACAAGCTCAACCCAATTTTGATTTTTATTCCATTTATTTTATCCCCAAAACTATTTCTGCCATTATTTTTGGACCTAGGTGGTTTACAAAGGAAGTACCAAATTTACTTTGAGTTTTGATCCCAAACCAACTCCTCTGACTAGTCCTTAGCATCCCCAACCTAGATCCATCAAGATCCACTCTTCCACAGTTCAAAATTTTCAAGTTTTACTCACTGCAAGTTTGGACCAGATTTGTCAAATTTGGTGAAATTCAATATTTTTCTTCTCCAAAAATTCTGAGAAAAATCAGGCAGCCCCCAGATGCATTGAGAGATCACCTCACCAAAGATCAGCTCCAGATAAATTCCCCACATGCCAAAATCATTTCATCGAGCACCTGGCATGCAATGTTGCTGTTCAGTCTCAGAAAATTCAGAGTTTCAGTGTCTGAAGTTCAGTCGACAGTGTCGTTTGTCAGAACCCGTCGACAATCTCGCCAGTGGCCTCCTTGGATCGATGCTCACTGCTCCCCCTCCTTATCTAGAGCGCCGCTAGGTCGCTTGGCCGGGCGCGGGGCCGGTGGCGACGTGGCTCGCCAGCTCCAGCATCTTCTGCGGTGGCAGAGCCGCCCGTGGGGACCAACAGTGGCCGACCCTCCTTTCGGCGCCGACCAGCGCCGCCCGAGCCACCCGAGGCCTCCACGTGGCCACCCCCTCCTCTGTGCATGCTGCGGCACCGTCGCCGTAGCCTGGCAAGCACAGGGCAGACTCTCTGCCGCCGAAGGGCCCGCGAAGCGCCGTTCCGCCAAAACCGCGGAGCAGGCCAAATCCAACCAAAGTTAGCATTTGATTGTAACCAGAGGACCATCATGTTAATGCCCAGCCACCTAAACCATCCGTCCGGCCACTGCCTCACCGTAATCGCCGCCGGAGTTATCCCGTTCACGGAAACCGCCTCGGGCCGGCTATAAGTTGCCACCCCGAGCTCGCCTTCGACCAGCACCGCTCACTCCACCTCACCTGAACTACGCTCGACCCCTAAGAGGACCCCGAGGAGGCCTTCTCCTCCGTCTCCGACCGCCCCGGTCCGCTTCGGGCTCCGGCACGATTCGCTCCGGTGAGGACACCCCACCTCCCAAACCCTGCCCGTAGCCTACTAGGGCACTCAATCACCTAACCCGCGCCTCAGTTTGGCTTGTGCAGCCTTCCCCGATGAGATCCACCATCACCCCAGCCGCCGTCCGCCGGAGTTAGGGCCACCATCGACGTGGTGCTCACCGACGACCACCTCCACCACCCACAGACGCGGGAGAGCACACTGATTCCGTAGGTAACCTCCGCTCCTCCTGACTCACCGTGGATCGTCGCCGGCGACCACGGCAAGCTTCGGGTGCCGGCGCGCTCTGTTCCTCTCTCAAATTTTTAAACCTGACGAGTGGGACCCCCTAGTCAGCCTCTCTTTTATATTCGAACCGTTTTTCTGTAAAGCGCATTCGGGAAAATACGCTTTCTAACTGAAACGTTTTTCTGTCTTTTTTGTTCATACTGGAAACTTTACATTTCATTCTGAGACAAGTCCACGAGTAAAACTTTAATAACTTTTAAACAGAAAGTGATTTTTGATTGATTCTTTTTTTGTCAGGTTTATTTTTCTGTTTAGTTTTTTATCATATTTATTTGAAAAATATTTGGGACAATTTTTGTGCACACACGGTATTTACGTTAGTACGTATTTTCTTTATACCGTAGATACCGGAGGAGGTGACGGAACCGCGAACTTCACCGAGCTAGACTCCGACTACTCCGAACCAGGCAAGCATGTTTGAACCTTTGATATGATGAGTGTTTTGCATGTTTGCTTAAGTAGTTGCTTCATGGCATGTTTATATGAACATCCGTAAATGTTATATTGCATGCAAAGCTATTGCGAGTGAGATTCGAAACTCGATGTGTTATTCGATGTGAGTTTACATGATCATGTGGTGACATGATAGGTGGTAAGATGGTATTGTTGTAGCATGCCAGTCTTATGCCCAACCATTTAACTCCAGTGTCAACGTGAATCAAGTCACGTTACCATTCGTTCCTTTTCTTGTACTACCACATGTTTTCTACAAAGAATATGGTTTAGTAAGTTGCAAACCTCTTTCCTGGTACACACCAAACAGAGGGACCGGGATGAGGGTTCCATGGCCCTGGATTAAAGCCCGTCATCCGGTCAGGGAGCATGGGTGTTTCCGGTTAGGACCGAGAGGGGGGCACCCCTTATTGTGAGATAAATTTGATCCCATGCTATTCGAGGTTGTGACCTCCCGTCTTAGAGTTTTTCTTGAGCGTTGCCTAGGATGATTCCTGGCAGCGGGATGTGGAATTGGGTGTGTACTGGTTAGATGTGTTTCTTCTAAAATACCGTAAACGAAACTAGTCCCTTGTGACTACTGAAATCCGTTGGCTGTGGTTAAATAGTACGAACTCTGCAGAGTCAAACTCTTTCAAGTAACCGTATCTATGGTCAAGATCTGTGTTCAACTTGTCTTTGTCAGTCTCAGTGTCAGTCTCCTTGACAAATCTCCGGTGAACAAACATGAGTGGTAAATCCGGCTTAATGATTACTCCCGTGGATGGACTAACCCGTTTATTATTATGAACTGAGTATTTTCCTTGGAATGGTCTATACTGCTTGAATGCGACAATGAAATATAAGCCCTTTATGTGACGTCGCTCAGACGTCCGACTGTGGCATTTATGTTATTTACTTTTGATATAAGCCCTTTATGTGACGTCGCTCGGGCCTTGTATGTAACACTCTTGTTATTTACTTTCGATATAAGCCCTTTATATGATATCGCTTTCAGACGTCCGATTGTGGCACTCTTGTTATTTACTTTCAATATAAGCCCTTTATGTGATGTCGCTCGGGCGTCCGGTAACTCTTGTTATTTACGTTCGATATAAGCCCTTTATGTGATGTCGCTCAGACATCGGACTGTGGCACTCTTGTTATTTACTTTCGATATAAGCCCTTTACGTGATGTCGCTCAGATGTCCGACTGTGGCACGCACCGTCATTTACATTTCAATATAAGCCCTTTATGAGGTGTCCCTTAGACGCCCGACTGCGGCATGTGAATTTTATTTTTACCCTTCGAGGCGTCGCTTCAGACATCCGATCAGTTTTCAGTTATTTTGTTGGGATTTCGGGAGGACTACCGTCTGACTTCCCTTTTTTCTTAAATATGCCTTGCAAATTTATTATCTGAGTGTGTATTGCTAAACTGCTCATGTGCACCATGCTTGCATTTCTTATATATTATGTCTGAACTGTCTTGCGTGTACATTCAAAGTACTCACCTGGCTTGTTGATTTGGCCAGATGTTGACGAAAGCGATCTTATGGATGAAGAGTTCGATAGCGAGTCCGACGCCTAGAGGAGTCACAGTCAGTCCTGTGCGATCTTGGAATTTGTCACTTGTACCATATCCGCTTCCGCTACCCGAATAAAATCATCGAGCCTCACTTCGACGCTCAATGAGCCGCAAGAGTAGGAGTCATGTCACCCACTTCACTGTGACATATCCACCACCACTTTTATTACGAGTCGGTAGTATGCCACCACACCCTTGTGTCATATCCGCCCTTATGTATAATATTGGCGTGCTTGTAATAAATTGTTGAGCAACCTCAGCTCAACCCTGTAATATATTTAGTACTTCTGGACTTCTGTATCAAGATTTTATCTACCAGTAAGGAGGATTCTCCTATACTGGAAATAAAAAGGTCGGTTTTCTCAATAATTATTTTATTCAAAAACCGGTCGTGACAGAAACTTCTTGGCAGGTATGTACTGGGTCGGCATGAACTCCTACTGGATTGTTGCCTTCAGAGAAGACGGTAAAAAGTTGGTGCTCGTGAACTTCCAGACCTCCCATGAGATTATCCTTCCGCCGTTGGATTATATAGAGTATTGCCATAGTGGTCAAAGTCATCTAGATTACTACGTCAATTGGACGGACCTTGTTTTGCAGAGGATTGCAATCTACCAAGTGCCCACACGACATGAGAATTATGCAGACTTCAAGCTAATTGCCTTGTTCGATTGTGGACTCGCCTATCTTTACGCCGGTGCCTTCTTTAGCTGGAGACAACTCGGCTCACGGTGGATCATCGTCAAAGCTGATACACACTTCTGTGATGCTATTGAACACAATGGCATCATCTATGCGATCCACAAAGAAGATGGCACCACGTATTGCTGGGACGGCGCGTGTAAGTTGTTTCCTCTCATCTTAATGATGACGCCATGACACTGTTTGAACTTTTTTTGATGATTGGCATATCTTTGTTTGAGCAGAATTTGAGTAGAACTATGGCAATGTATTAGAGACGCCGTAAATCAGCTATATTTGGAATGAGTTAATTCATGCGATTGTGACCATGTCATTACAACCAATTTGTACCCTGAATAATCAAACGGTTAGGAATATATGGATATTATCCTTATTTTACGATAATCTATATACTACTACTAAATATGAGTGTGTATCAATGGCCATGTTAGTTTCCTCATTTTCATGATGTAGAAACATGCACGACACTGTTGGTTTCATCTAACCATACATTAGGGAAGTAAATGTGCATATGCAGAACTCTATATTTGGAAGTAGTGAAATCCTGCAATGCTTACCATGTGTACATACTTATATTCGCCCTTCAGCAATCAATGGCTAGAATAATATCCTCACAAAAGTTTTGCCCACAGAACACGAGTATATAACAATGCATGGTCTGTTAGTTACCTTGAAGAATTTGTTTGTTAGGACAGAACATGATTACATAACATGCATAACATGGTAGTTTCCTGTGAAGAATCGATTGCGAGATAACATGAGTATAACCATGCATAGCACTTCTATATTTTCGAACCCAGTATACATTTCCCTGTATTTTTCTCCCAGTTCCAACAGGGAGATATCAATGCTGTTACTTGCATTATCCTACTCATACTCTGAACAATGCTGATCTTACATTAACAACGCCTGTCCTTTTTGATATGATGTAGTGTCCCTACGATTCGCCCTTTGTAATCACACCACCTTTGCCAAAAGCAGGGAAGCACAACTGGTTCCTCGCTCGATCGGGCAATGACAAAAGACTGATGATCATTTGGACACATGAGCCGGAAAAGTTATATTGCAAAAACCCCACTGTATACAAGCACCGTGTAATACGTGAGTATCCGTACAGTGGCTGTTACGTCTATGAGCAGGATACCAACTTGTTGGGGCCTTCAGGATTTTTTAGTTGGAGGCGGGTAAACAGCCTTGGTTCACACTCTTTGTTTCTCGGACTCAATTATCCAATTAACCAAGAGATCACCGTTGCCAAGGACCTTGATGGCAGAGAGACTCTGTTTGCTATGGAAAACTGTGTCTACACGGCGAGGCCTAGGACTTCGGGAGCAAACTCCCCTGATTGTCAACGATACAGCCTGCAGCCAAAAGAAGGTGAGAATGACAAAGGCATCTTCATTAACTTTGATCCTTGGATGTCTCAATTACGACAGGGAGTGATGTGGTTCGAGCCTTGAGGTTGATAGGTAACTGGGTTGTTGCATCGAAAGGGTGGAGTACTTGTGTCTCCAGATCACTGGTCGCTGAAGCGGGGCTGCAAATTATGATGGTGTTGGATCATCTCTTTGGATGACTTTGTTGTCTTTGCTGCTGGTTCTGGATGGGTAGTTCTTTCTTTTGTTATGCATATTCCTTGTCATTTGGTCATCCTCGTCTATGTCACTCTTACTATGTAATAGTTGCTTACATTTAGAATGTCATTCTAAATACGGATCACGAGAGTCTGGCGCTATGAGATGGGTGCGTTTTGGTGGTGTAGCAAGACTTCTTATGAACTATCATGTCTTCTTTGTTTATGTCGATAGTAGTCACTAGTCGGTGTTTGAATGTTGTATATATCATTGTTTGAACTGTTTATTGTCTCGAACTCTTTGGTGGGCTAAATGAGGGCATCACCATTCTCCGGTGTTCGAGTATATCTCCTTTTTCAAGTTATATAATTTGAGCTCGGTGTCTTTTCGATGATGTACACTTGTTTGGGCGGTGAGGTATCGTTGAATATGGGCCGAGTAGTAGCATAATGCCAAACAGGTCAATTATGACTCTCGGGCCGGGCTCTCAAAAGATCACGGAAAAAAGGCCGGGCTCTCCAAAAAAAGAATAAGGACTCTTAGGCCGACATGTGGGCGCCATACGGTGTTTTCGTGCGCTTAGCAGCGCCGAGAGCATATTGGTGCGTGCTCGAAATTCATGCTACCTTTTCATCCCCAGTCTCCCGCCCCTCCCCCACCTCTGGAATCTCGATTCCTACTCCAGTTCCCCCAAATCCCCCTCCTGTACTCCCTATACTCAAGCGCACTATCATGTCGCCGGTCAACGCGGATCTCGGGCGGAGATCCCGAGGTCAAATCTGCCTTGGTCACTTTGCGTCTTTGTAGCTCAACAGTGGCATGGCGGCGCTTGAGCGACCAGTTTGCGGCAAAGTCTTGATGGTAACCATCAACAGCGACCGGCCTCTCGTCTCGCCGGATGACCTTGTCAAAGCTCTTGGCATTGCGCACGACATCCAAATAAGTGACTTGCTCGTCGAAGTCTGTCCGCCACCGGCTGATTTCTTTGTCAGGTTCCGGAAAACTTTCGACTACAGTTGTGTGTTCGAATCTTCCCGGCGTTTGTTCTGCGATGGCGCGCTGGTGTGCTTTGATCGGTGGCACCCAGGATGGGGCTCGGTGCCCTCTAAGCTTGAGTTTTTAACAAAGCTTACCTTCCACGGCATGCCTCGACGTGCTTGGAACAGCGAGTCCATGAACGAGCTTATCAACGACCTTGGAGGTGAGCTCGTAAGTATATTTGTTCCTCCAGACAGCTGGGCTCACGGCGGTTATGGCATGGATGAAGAAGCCGTCCACTATACTAGAAGGTGATTGGTGTTGAGATACGGTGCAGGAACCGGGGTTGTACTTCGCCACCAAGGCCGCGCGGACCACGTTAGGGATGTACATGTCGAGTGTTCGTGCATGTCGAAGAAGTGGTCAATCCATCAATCAATCTTGCCGCCGCCGCTGGTGCTGTGGTCCGTCGGCGGCGTCCATTACTGAGTCAACGTCCGGACTTCCCGTGTTGCTCGGAACGATGGATGGCACAGGGCCTACTCCATCACGCGGCGGAGGCCACTACTTCTTTGGGAGAAGAGGCAGGGCTAGCTGCCTGGATGTGCTCTAATTTGAGGTAACAACTGAATCTTGTCAGATACTAGTTAAATCCGAGCTATGGGTGTGAAGCACTGATATGCGATACATTTGATTGTGACCTGTTCTAATTTTGTACACGAACTTTTTTAGAAAGGGCTGAACGTCAACTTAATGTGCTAGGAGAACTTCTTGTGTTATGCATGCATTTTTCTTTGCACAACATTCAAGATATTTCCCCGTCATTTATAAAGACGATGAACTGTTATGTACGACTTCATTGGTTTCAACATAGCCCATCCCGTAGCGATCCACTACTTCCATCCTGATTGTGCCGCCTGCGTGAAATTTTTTTATGCAAGTTCAGCGTGCTATGATGTTCTATATGATTGTGTCAACTATATAAGTTTTTATTGAGCATCAGCAATGCATATGGCTGAAAGATGTATTTACGAGCATCGGCCGATGGGTCTCTCTCTCTCTATCTCTCTCTCTCACACACACACACACGCACAAGTGGGACCCGTTGAATTATTTATTTGCTCGTGACAACTTTTAATTAGGTTCCACTGTAATCTAACTTTTTTCTTAAGTTATTAATTGAGCTCAGTGACTTCAAAAAGTTGTACAGAAGCCTTGTTTGGGCCTTTCTGGCGTCGCTGAATGTGGACTGAGTAACCATGTTAGGTTGTACTGTACTACACTGGCCTTTTTTTTGCTATTTTTTTAAATAATACATCTTTTTATTAATTTTAATAAATATTACGCTGGGTAAATTTTTCTCAAAAATAATACACCGTCGGCCCAGCAGAGCCAGGCCTAATCGGCCCACAACAGGCCGATTGATTCGATCGACCTCTGGTGGCCCAGCCTCGCCGCCCACCTTGTGGGCTGATTAGTCCTGTCGGCCCACTGTGGGCCGACTGGAGCTAATTGGCTCGCTGTGGGCTAATTGTTTTTGCAAAAGTGTTAATCATGTATTTAAAAAATATGTGTATTGTGACCTCCTCCGCTCGCTGTGGGCCCACTGTTGACTAAAAAATATGTTTTAAAAAGTGTTAATCATGTATTTAAACATTGTTAAATGTGTGTATAAAAAATGTTCCTTATCTATACAAAAATTTTAAAAGTGTGAATAAAAAATAGCTTTTTTTCAACATCAGCAATGCAACTGGGCCGACAGTTGTACACCGCCCGGCTGGGCTGCAAACTTTCCTAGGAGGTATGCATTAGGCTTAACAAGAAAATGGACTTTAAGGAATAATAAATGGGATGTAATTATAATAATTGGACAGTTACTATGCACCAAACACGTAATTAGTTCGAAAAATATATTATTTTTGGAATTTGATAATTTTAATTTCATTACTCGTTGCGCGCGCAATATTTCATTGGATTTTAACGTAATACAACTTTATTTTGAAATTATATTTAACCTGACTAGAAATTTCGGATAAAAATATTTCGGATCCCATCAAAATGTGGGAAATGTTTTTGAATTCTGTTTTGAGCGGTTGTTTGAAATTATTAATCGTTGTCCTAGCTAGAAGTTGGGTTGTACTTTTAACAAACTGTAAATGGGTTGTAGTAAATTCCATTAGAATTAAAAAATGGGCTGTACATTCTTACAAATCGCAAATGGGCTATATGTTCTCTACCAAATCCGAGCTGTGGGCCTACTAAGTTGACGCGTACCAAGGGCTTTGTGAACTTAGTCAATATAAACGATTCTAGCTGTAGTGATCGTACGATGTCCATCCAACGGCTGTAGTGCTTCTTCAACCTCTGGTCTTCTTGCTCCAGCCGCCCAAAGCAGCGCCGGTTGTGTCGCGTGCTCCTGCCTCCCGTGGCGGGCTGTGATGCCGTGGAGGCCTCACGGCCCCGTACTACTCCCACCGCTGGCCAGGCCATCCCTCTACCAACCCACACCCCCTGTTATTCTGCGGCGACGGCAGCCTCACACCACAGCCGAACCAGTGAACCCTCGTACTCCTCTCCGCGTGGGCTTCCACTGCTGCGTATTCCCCGGCTCCGCGTCGTCCCCTTCCTAGGCCTCGCCGTCGTCCAGACCACCGCCCTGGTGCTCTCGGCGCGGCGTGGTCAACGTGGTCAACGACCGACTTCCATCGGAAGAGTACTGTACATGGAGAGGCTGACAGCTGGGTCCACGGCAGCCGCAAGGAAGTGCCTCCTTATTACGCGCAAAATAATTATTCCTGCACCTAACTGCGGGGACCCACCGGACGGGCCACCGTATTTCGTGAAAAAAATGATTCGCCCCCTGACTGCTGGGACCCACGAGCTACATCTTCGGACGCAAGGAAGTGCGTCCGAAAAAAACGATTCGCCCCCTGACTGCTGGGACCGACCAGCCCCCCGACTGCTGGGACCCACCAGCCACACCTTTGCACGCAAGGAAGTGCGTCCGGGCAAAAAAACAAAACGATTCACCCCCTGACTGCTGGGACCCAGCAGCTACATCTTCGCAGGCAAGGAAGTGCCTGACAGTCGGGACCCACCTGGTCGAAGCGTATGTAGCTTTGTCATTCTGGTCGCGAACGTGTACGTACATATATACTGGTCGATGTAGAGGCGCGCACATGTCGTAGTAGAGGCGCGCACGTAGCATGTACTGCGTCGCATTACAGCGGCGGTGCAAGAAAGTAAATCTGACCACGTATGTGTACATCTGGGCGGGGTCTCAAACGCCTACTCGGCGCACGTCGACCGGGGCTCGTGTACATGGCTGGTCGGAACGGAGAAACAAAGTCGTCTGCCGTGTTCATGGGGAGGCAGCGGAATGCGTCGTGTTCATCGGGAGGGCTTGGGCGGAACAGGCGATGGAAACAAGGCCTAAGCGTGCCGTAGAACGTAGGAAAGCGGCCTTGTGTTCGACCGCCACGTCAAACGGGATCCTGTTCATCGGGAGAAGTGCGGCGGACCGCAAAGCGGAGGAAACCGACCTCCTACGGTCAGCAGGGGTCCAGTTGATCGGGAGGTGTGGCGTACCGCAAAAGCGGAGGAAACGGACTTGTGTTGGGCGCTACGGTCGGCAGGGGTCCTGTTCGCCGGGAGGGTGTGGCGTGCCGCAAAATGGGACTCCACGGATCTTGTTCATCTCCACCGTCGACCCCTCTAGCCTCCACGAGCTCTTGTTCATCCACCGTCGACCTCCTCCGGCCTCCACCGCGATTGTTCATCCACGGGCTCCTGTTCATCCAGCCTCCACCGCTGCGCTACTCCACCGACTCTTGTTCAACCAGCCCTCTCCACGGGCTCTGTTCAACCACCCTCCACAGACTCTTGTTCATCCTGCCCTCCACCGCTCTCTGTTCATCCAGCCCTCCACGGGTGGTCCTGTTCATCCAGCCCTCCACGGGTCCTGTTCATCCAGCCCGACCAGCTCGTCGATTGGGGTCTTGTTCATCCAGAGGCAACACCACGGGTCCTGTTCATCCACCCCACCGAACTGTTCATCCAACCCCCCCCCGCAACACTCCTTTGTTCATCCAGAGGCAGCATCGATCGGCTTGATTAGCATCGATAGCGAAGAATCGCTCGATCGGGTTCGATTAACAGCCATCGATCGCTCGGGTTCGATAACGCGTAACTGCGGTCTGTCGCCGGGCTTAGTTAGAGCCCAACGCCTCGCTTCGGGTTCGATTACAATAACGCCTACGCACCTGCAGCAGCGTATGTGTACAAGAGAAAGCAGCGCATCGCTTCGGCCCCGACCTCCCACCGTAACCGGGAACTCCCCAAAATTTTCCTCGCCCTCGCTTCTACCACGGTTTTTTCTGTCATGGACGGCCCAAAGAATGTCATGCAGCTGCATCTCCGGCCTGCCCAGTGACTTAAAAGCCCATTTTCTCATCATGATTTTTGTCATAGAAGTAGGAGCCCACCACATCTATGATGATACCGGGTTTTGTCACAATTATCGTCATAGAAGTGTCATATGTATGACAGAAAAAAAAATTCGTTCGGCCCAAAATGTCACGGGTGTGTCTTTTTTTTTGTTGTGATCATTTTGCGTAGTTTTACTAAAATCGAGCTGAGCATCCCTGTGGCAAAGAAATCGAAGAAGTGTGATAAGAATAAGACTAGTAGGACTAGTTGATGAGGCATAAACTCATCACAAATACAGTAGAAGCCAATAGAGGTACGTGCGGGGCAAAGAAGTAGAGAAATATCCACATGGAGCGATGTGGGAAGCTGGGGCAGTGGTGCAAGCTGGCTGTAAAGGAAGTTGTACCTAAGGGATGTCAGGATGTAGCTAGAGGAGGGCGGCTGGAGGCGGCAACTGCCCACGTCGCGGCAGTGAGCTAGGGACGAAGGCAACCACACTGGCTTTGAGATAGAGAACGGCGGGGACCCCTGACAGGGACGTGCCGACTGCGGGTTTTCACCGTCGGCGACGGTGACCACATCTACACAAAGCATCCACCCCTTCCCCCGGCGGATGTGATCCACCCGGATCTATGACTAGAGATGTGGCCACAGTCGTTTTGTGCGAGAGAGTGTGAAGAGAGCAACCCCAACAAGCAACCATGTAGGCTCCTGGCTATGTATATAGTGGAGCGATTTCTTTTTCTCTCCATATGAACCTATTTATATTGCGTACGTGCCACTGAAAAAAACGCTACTCTACCACTCGGTTATTATATGGGCAAAGAGTATAGGCAGTAATAATGACTAATGAGCCGTCAAATCACGAGGCCCACCTTTCTCTATGTTTGACCAAGGAAGCATCCATCATTTCACTCCTTGTTGAATATCCATCCGCTGCTACCCCGGCAAATAAATAAAAATCTGTTGTGACCTTTGCAGTATGGTTAATAATATAGCCATGTCAATCACGACATAGAAATATCATTCGCTGATATAGTAGGGCTGGCTCTAAGGCTGGTGATTTTTTTCTTTGTATCTTTCTCTTTTTGTCTCATTTACTCATTTTACATAGGAGCACGTGTAGAGGATGGCTATTCCTTTCGATGGGACTTCTTCATGGGGTTTAAGACTAAGCAGCTCTGAATATTATTCTTGCTGCCCACCACTCTAAATTGTGCCATCTATGATACTCACATTGAAACAATGAGGTCCACTAGGTCTAGCACGTCCTGTAAGAAGATATTGTCACGCAAAACATACATTCTTGTTGCCTTCTTCCTCATACAGTACGTACTACTAGTAGTACTACTACTCGTTCTATGATACTTCTCCGTCGTATCTACTTTCGATAACGCTTTTGCTCTTGTTTTGGACTCTAATATGCATGATTTGAATGAAACTAACACGTACTGACGTTGTTTTCAGCAGAGCAACCATGGTGTTGTTTTTGGGCAGAAATAGAAGTTCTCGGAATGGAACAAAACTTTTTGGAGAATTAATTTGCAATAAAAGAAAAATACTAGAGCCAAGAACCACCGGAGGGCCCCCCTGGTTCAGCACAACCTACCAGGGCGCGCCACCCCCTCCAGGTGCGCCCAGGTGGGTTGTGCCCACCTGGTGGCTACGTAGATGCTAATTCCAACTCCTTAAATACCTATTTTTGGAGAAAAAATCAGAGAGGAAGTTTCATCGCGTTTCACGATACGAAGCCGCTGTCACATCCTATTCTTCATCGGGAGGCCAAATCCGGAGTCCGTTCAGACTTCCGGAGAGGGTGATCTTTGATCTTTGTCATCACCAACCCTTCTTCATCGCCAATTCCATGGTGCTCCCCACCGGGAGTGAGTAATTCCTTCGTAGGCTCACTGGTCTGTGAGGAGTTGGACGAGATTCATCATGTAATCGAGTTAGTTTTGTTAGGGCTTGACTCTATTATCCATTATGTTCTGAGATTGATGTTGTTACGACTTTTCCATGCTCATTGCTTGTCACTGTGGGCTCGGGTGCCATGATTTCTGATCTGAATTGTTTATGTGTTCACCATTATATCTATGTTCTAGATCCGATCTTGCAAGTCATATTCACCTATTACGTGTTATGATCCGTAAACCCCGGGGTGACAATAACGGGGATACTTTCTGGTGATGACCGTAGTTTGAGGAGTTCATGTATTCACTATGTGTTAATGCTTTGTTTCGGTTCTCTACTAAAAGGAGGCCTTAATATCCCTTAGTTTCCTTATGGACCCCGCTACCATGGGAGGGTAGGACAAAATATGTCATACAAGTCCTTTCCATAAGCACGTATGACTATTTACAAAATACATGCCTACACTATATTTATGAACTGGAGCTAGTTTTGTATCACCCTAGGTTATGACTGGTATATGATGAATATCATCCAATGAATCAACGGATCCAATGCCTACGAATTTTCCTCATATTGTTCTTGCTAAGTTAATACTACTATTGTTACTGTTCCACTTGCTACAAAATCATTGCTATCACTGTTACCGTTACTATTGCTGTCACCACTACTATCAAAACTATCATACTACTTTGCTACTGATGACTTTGATGCAGATATTTAATCTCCAGGTATGGTTGAATTGACAACTCAGCTGCTAATACTTGCAAGTATTCTTTGGCTCCCCCTGTGTCTAATCTATAACTTTGGGTTGAATACTCTACCCTCGAAAACTATTGCAGTCCTCTATACTTGTGGGTTATCAAGACCTTTTTCTGGCGCCGTTGCCGGCGAGCATAGCTATATTTGTTGAGTCACTTGGGATTATTATCTATTTATCACTATGAGTAATCTGAAGGATACCAAGACTAAGATATTTCTCTCTAAGATGAGGGGAGGTAAGGAATTGCCATCTAGCTCTGCACTTGATTCACCTTCTATTTTGAGTAGACTTACAAGACCACCACATGCTATAATCATGATATATCGCAAGTTATTGATGATGCTACTTCTGCTATGAATGATAATCATGATGATGCTAGTACCTTGCTTGATGATGATGTGCCTTTAGGTGAATTTCTTGATGAACAACTTGCTAGAGCTAAATATATGCATAATGCTAAAACTGATGAAGTGCTCGAAACTGAAAATCTTGAAATACCTATTAGACCTAGCTCTCCTAGATATGAATTGCCCAAGATAACAGAAAGATATGTTATGGATGGGGAGATAGCTAGAGACTTTCTTGCTTGCAATGATAGGGACGATCTTAAGAAATTAATATGCAAACTAAAAGAAAAATCTTTGTATGCTAGAATGAAATGTGATCCTAAGTTTGCTACTTCACCTATCTTTGTTACTGATAAGGATTATGAATTCTTTGTCGACCTAGAGTTCATTACTTTGGTTGAATCTGATCCCTTCCATGGCTATGAAACCGAAATTGTTGTGGCACACCTTACTAAATTAAATGACATAACCACCCTGCTCATGATGAGAAAATTCGCTAGTATTATATTCTCAATTGACCCCGTTCTCAATAAAGGGTGATGCTAAGATATGGTACAATACTCTTGGTCCTGGTTGTGTGTGTTGTCCCTAGGATATGATTTATTACTTCTCTGAAAAATATTTTCCTGCTCATAAGAAACAAGCTGCTTTACAGGAAATATTTAAATTTGTGCTAATTGAATAAGAGAGTCTCCCACACGCTTGGGGAGGCTTCTCCAATTGCTTAATGCTTTGCTAATCACCCTCTTAAGAAAAATGGAATACTTGATATCTTCTATAATGGACTAACCGATGCTTCTAGGGACTCCCTAGATAGTTGTGTTGGTTGTGTTTTCAGGCAACGAACTGTTGAACAAGATGAGGAATTATTGAATAAAGTATTGAAAATTTATGATGATTGGAGTCTTCCTGAATCACCATCTAAATCCACTCCAAAGAAGAGGGGTATTTTATATCTCAGTCCTGAAGATATGCAAGAGGAAACGAAATGTATGAAGGAAAAAGGTATTAAAGCTGACGATGTCAAAATTTTACCTCCTATCGAAGAAATACATGGACTTGACACACAACCACCACAGGCAGTAGATGTAAACTCTTTAATGAAATTTGATTAAAGTGACATCCCTTACAATAAACATCCTAGTCAATGCCTTTATGGGTTTGATAACTACATTAGAAAACAAGATCATTTCAATGCAAATGTTAGGAAACAATTGAAATACAATTCTGGTAAGATTGCTCGCTTGAATAACTTGTTATTTATAATCACTAATGACGTTAGAGGTGTAGGAAAATGTCGGCGTTCTGGGAACGGGGGTCCCCAGACTTGCCTGCCTGCGGCCCACGGCGTGGCTCTGCAAGCGGGCCCATATGGCCCATCTTCACCAACAAGCATTCAAGCCCCTCGCGAGGGGCCAAGCCTTGGGAGGTGGACGACACAAGACCTCCTCAGGAGCAGCCTCACCAGGTTGGCTCGCGAGGGGAGGAGAGATCAAGGCAAGGCAAACCTCGCGAGATTCTTGTGACGTGAGCCATGATGACCAAGACCAGGCGGGCGCTAGGCGGGCGCCAGTGCATGCAGTGTCCTTGTTTCCTCTTTGGTGCTAAAGGGGCAAGCACAGGCGCGGAGTACCGAGGCGTCAAGCAAAGGTTTCCATATCAGTGCAACAAGACCAAGACCAGCAGGACGGCAAGATGGAGGTCACCATGGAGCCCAAGGCGGCATCACCACCAGAGCCTTTTGCAGGCGAAGACTACTTTTGTCAGGATAAGCTGTACTAGCTATCCTCTTTCAAATTGGCCGTTGTTGGCTCCCTTCCCGCTCAATATTTGGGGAGAGGACAAGGGCCTCTATAAATAGGACTAGCCACCACAGTAGGAAGGAAACGAAGCCTCAGGCATCTGATCTTGAGCCAATCTCACCCACACATTTAGCACAAGAACACCTCAACCTCAGGAGGCTGTTCTTCCCCTTGTAACTGTTCATCCTCAGCCCAAGAGGCAATCCACCACCACCACAAAGGAGTAGGGTATTACACCACAATGGTGGCCCGAACCAGTATAAATCTTGTGTTCTTTGTGTTGCGAGTTCGTCGAGTTAGCCCTTGAGATCTTAGCAAAGCTAGGACATAGATCGGTAGGGGGAAATCTTCATGTGCACCCCAGAGTTCGAACCTTAAGGGTTTTGCCGGAACCCGAGATCCGACAGTTGGCGCGCCAGGTAGGGGTGCGCCGAAGCTTCCTTTCTGTCACTCTGCGTCCCGTCGGTTCATCATTTCCATGGCGGACGCACGTCGCGCTCGCGCTGAGCGCCGGGCTGCCCTCGCCGCCTGTGTCGCTCCCGTCGGTGGGCCACCCCGTCGTTCTCTGTCGCCTGCCGCCAATGCCGCCACCGGCCCTACAGGGAACGAGCAGCAAGCATCCTCGCTGCACCCCTCGGTGCGGCGGGGCGGCCGCACTGCCACTCCATCGCTGACTCCCGCTGATTCATCGTCTCACGCTCGTCGCACACCCGTGGACGCGCAGGCCACTCTGTGCATGGCACGCGAGCTCCTGCGTTGCCGCCCCGTCGACGACCTCTACAAGGACTGGCTCGACCGCATCACCGAGCTTGTCAGCGCCACAGGGGGCTCTCATGCGCCGTCCCTCTCGCTGCGTCGCCCTCCACCAGCTGCGGGCAGCGTGGCCCATGGAGCGCCTCCACCACCTCTGCCCCAAGACGACGCCCTGACGCCAAGGCGTGCGGCCCCACGGTGCGACCTGCCGCATCCGGTGCCTGCGCAAGAAGAGAGAAGCTTCCAAGAAGTCCCTCGACCGCAAGAGAATGCTCCACCGATTTTGGCACTGCCGCGTTAGGATCGCTTTCCGCGGCAGGGCCCCGCGCCGCTTGCCGTGGCGGCGCGTGGGCGACAAGACCAAGCTCCACCTCCAAGACAGGCACCGGTGACCACGACCGGCTGCCGCGCCTTCACCCCCGAGCTGTGTAGCGTCGCCTGGCCGGGCAAGTTCAAGCCGGACCTACCTCCGCGCTATGACGGCACCCCCTACCCCGCGGAGTTCCTGCAGCACTACAAGCTGAGCATCGAGGCGGCCAACGGCAACGGCAAAGTCATGGCGAACTGGTTCCCCATGGCTCTCAAAGATGGTGCCCACTCCTGGCTCCTCAACCTGCCTCCAAGCTCGATCTCCTCCTGGGACGAGATGCGCAACCGCTTCGTCGCCAACTTCCAGGGCACTCGCGACCGCCCTCCGGCCGCGGGTGACCTACGCCGCGTCAAGCAACAACCAGGAGAGACCCTCCAGAAGTACATCCAGCGCTTCAACAACATTCGCCTCAAGATCCCCAAGGTGACGGACGAGGCCATCATCTCCGCGTTCTCTGATGGCGTACGTGACGTCAAGATGAAGGAGGAGATTGCCATCCACGAAGAGCTATGCACGTCCCTGGAGCTGTTTAACCTGGCGACCAAGTGCGCAAGAGCTGAGGAGGGGCGCCTCTCCCTCCTCGAGCTCCCGGCTGCGGACCCGGAGGAGAAGAAAGCCAAGGCCAAGGACGTGAAGCGCAAGGGAGCAGCCGTGCTCGCGGCGGAGCCGGACACCAAGCGCGGCAGAGACCAGCCTGAGTCATCCAAGAGCAGCCGACCGTTCTGCGCCTTCCATAACCTGCATAGTCACAACACCAGCGACTGTCAAGAGCTCAGAGCCATTCGAGAAGGACGCTTCAGTCGATGACCCGAGTGCAACGACCGGGGTTACGGCCGAGGAGGAGGACATGGTGGCGGACGCTGGGATGACCGTGGCCCGTGCCAGGAGTGGCGCGACCGGCCTCGCAAGAACCGCTGGCAGGATCAGCCTCGCGAGGGTTCCTGGAGGGACCAGCCTCATGAGGATCGTCTTCAGGGCAACGCCAGTCTTCCTCCACTACCGCCACCACCAAGAAGGAATGACGACCACCATCAAGACGAGGGGGATGGGGGCTTCCAGGAGCCACGTGCTATCGCCTGCATCTTGGCGGAGCTCAGGCCCGCTCAGCAGATCAGCTCAAGTGCCCGCTCAGATGGTCCAAGTGCGCCATCATGTTCAGCTCAGCAGATCAGCTCAAGTGCTCAGCTACCGCTGGCACCCTCCCGATGCTTTGTTCCCTAGTCATCAGCAACGTGCAAGTCACCAAGACCCTCATCGACGGCGGCGCAAGGCTCAACGTCCTGTCCGTCGATACGTTCGACAACCTCCAAGTGCCATATGACCAGCTTCAGCCCACTAAGCCTTTCTCAGGAGTGACTGGCGGCTCCACTACCCTGATCGGGCAGGTCCGCCTCCTTGTCACCTTCAGAGAACGCAACAATTACCGCACCGAGCTCATCGACTTCGACATCGCGCACATCCAACTGCCGTACAATGCCATCATCGGGTATCCAGCCCTGTCCAAGTTCGTGGCGGTGACCCATCACGGCTACAATGTCCTCAAGATGACAGGAAGCGGCGGGATCATCACAGTCCCGTGCGAAGAAAGAGACGCGCTGTGCTCCTTCGAGCGTCCCTTCCAAGCTGTAGCAATCGACGACCCCGACAGCAAGGGCGAGTGCCCTCCCGAGGCCACCCCCAAGAAGAAGAAGCAGCTACGCCGTGCAGGACCTCAGGAGGGTGGTCCCGCGAGCGGAACCTCGTCAGGATCAGCGCCCGCGCCTGGAGCGCCTCCCTCCATCGCATAGGAAGGCGTGCTCGGTGCCCTTCTCGGGCAGGGCTCGGGGGCTCTCTTCTAGAGGGCCTCAGACCTTGCCAACATCATGAGGGAGGCGCTCGGGCACAACTTGGAGGCGTGCTTCACGACACGTTTACCTCAAGAGAACACATGGCGAGGAGCGCCCATCGCTCAGGAGTTCATCACCAGGACCACTCAAGAACTTCAAGACGCAAGGGACATCCGCGGCGACTGCCGCTCACCAGGCGCAGCTCCCCATCCAAGTGAGGATGCCGAGCTGCGCGTCTGCATTGATGTCCCAGGGCTCAACATGGCCGCATCTCAGGATCTCTTCTGGCCTTCGCGCGTGGGACGCTGCGAGGATCCGCCGCACAGCTACGTTCGCATGCCCTTCAGCCTGCCGAGCGTGGCGTCCGCCTATTAGCGCAACTTGCAGCGCGTCCTTGCAACTCAGGAGGCCAAGCACCATGACGTCCTGACAGAGGTGGAGACGGTCCTCAAGGAACCGCCTGGACCCCCAGAGCCTCCCGAGGCTCAAGGCCCCGGTGGCTCATGAGGAGCGACCCCTTCACTGCGTACTTCCCCGCGTACCTTCAGCTGCTCCAACATCCCTTCATCAACAGAACCAGGTGACATTTTCCAAGTTTATTTAGCTGGGAGCGCCCCCCCGGGCTGTATCATTCCCAGGCCACATGGGTCCGTCCCTGTGGCATGCATCCCTTTTTCATGCCTTTAACTTACCTTGCTGGGGGCGCCCCTCGGGCTGCATCATCCCCAAGCCGATCGGGCCTGAACCAGTGGCATGTATCCTTCCTGCATTTAACTTAGCTAGCTTGCTTTCCCTACTTAATCTATCTATGACTATCACCTGTTTGACTCTCACCTCCCACGGGGGCTACTCATGCTGGCACGGCGCTTGTGCACGGGTCAGTCCCTGCAACATCGACAAATCTGAGCGGTCGAGCTCTGGCTCGCGGCACGCCCCGCGCACGTCACCTCACCAGACCCTCAGCGCCTTCGTCTCCTCGCGAAGCAACCATCAGCGGACCGGCAACCATAATGGCAAACTGTGTTTCTCCTTGTGCTGGCTTGCAGGAATCTCATGAGAATGACAGCAGGCGGCACCGCGAGCTCCCTCTTCTCCCATGCAATCGGCTTGCGCGTTAAAAGGGGGGGCTCCTGAGCATCGCGACTCAGGAGCTCCTACTGGCTCTCCAGCCCTCACCCCCTGGCCTTGACCACGGCACGCGACCTGGCATACCAGCGGCGGCTGAGCTCGCTCGAGGGTCGGGACCTGAGGACGCAGAGCATGAAGGAGAGGGTGGAGAAGAGGGGCAGGCTCGCATGGACCTGACCTAGCTACGCATGAACATGGAGCATCGCGAGGAATCGACCTCGGACCGCCAAGATAAGTCTCGCGCTCAGATTGGCTAATCATTGGAGCCTAGGGGTCACGCTCGCCGCATCCCTGTTGCGGCAATGTCGCCTCCCTTTCTTACCTTACCACGACTGCTTGAGCGCTAAAGGGGACCTCCTGAGCATCAGGCCTCAGGAGCTCGTACTGGACCTCGGGCCACTCACCTCCTGGTCTTGACCACGGCACACGACCTGGCATACCAGCGACAGCTGAAGCCTGCCTGGGGACCGGGACCTATCAGCATAGAGGACCAAGTCGCCGCGAGGGCGGAAAGGGGAGACCGAGCTGAAGCAGGACTTGCGCTCGCAAATTTTCATAACAAGGATGATGTCAACAAAAGACATTACAGACCCTTTACATACCCCCACGTGGTACTCCTTGATTCCTCGCAGGGAACAAAAGACAAGAACTTCGGGAATCCTAACTACACGCTCCCGCGGCCGACGCCATCATCAACAGTGGGCCACGGGAGGCCGGCGCCAACCCCATCCAAATTAGCGACGGCGGTGGTTGGACGCTGCAGCTTTGCTCTGGGCACGGCGAGAGCTCGGGGGCACATAGCTGTCGTCGCTCGTCTCCGGAGTCTCGTAGAGCTCAGGAGGACCGCTGGACTCTCGAGAGTCGCCGCTGGTGGAGGAGCCGCGGGCCGGGTGCACATCGTCCTGGCGCTCCCCTCTAGGGAAGCACTCCAAGCGGCGGCCCTCTGCATCGAAGACCTTGAAGGACAGCGTGGAGGCGCCATCATAATCGAAGTGGATCGCAAGAGCGCCCTACGTGCGGCAAACTCAGACGACCTCACCCTAGCTGCGGGTCATGAAGATCTTGTCGGAGGAGACCACTTCAACCTCTGCTCCGGTCGCCGGATCGTCGCAGTCAGCATGCTGCAACCAGAGCTCGAGGGATCCACTCGACAGCATCACATCGGAGAAGAACCGCGGGAAGCGGATCCAAGTGCTTGGAGGCATCGCTGCCCACAACATGAGTTCACGAGAGGAGTCCGCAGTGTGGATTCTAGGGGCGACGGCGCATGTTGCCATGGTGCGGCGGCCGTGGTCGCGGCGCGGGCGGCACCGCTCATCGTTCCTTCCTCCTGAGCCCTCGGCTTGGGCGTACAAGAGCAGCGGATACCCTGGAGGCAGCCGTTCGCACCAGGACCTCGTCACCTCCGCCCTCACGACAATGTCGTGGCAGTGGACTGGCCTCTTCTTCGGCGGAAGCGGCCCTGGCTCATCGCCGGGAGCCTTTCCTTTCTCCTCGATGGAGAATCTTCGGATCGGCGCCATTGGAATTGCTACTAGCAGTGGAGCAACAAGGAAGAAGCAAGCGGAACGTGAAGAGATGGGCGACGGGGGCTATGCCCCCTCCCCATTTATAGAAAGAGAAGGCCAACCAGCGCCCCCATGATCATAGGTAATGATGGTTTTCCCTTGCATGTCGCAGGGACTTGTCAAGTCGGGTAGTTGCCGAGGCAGCATGGGGAAGCGGAGACGCCCACGTCCAATCAACCGCCACGCGTCGACCAATGCCGTAGGCTATTGGAGCCCGTGGCACTCTGCACTTGACCTTTGGCTTTCCCTTGAAGCCAAGCCCGAGCGCGCCTTGGGCCTGGGGGCACTGTCGGCGTTCTGGGAACGATGGTCCCCAGACTTGCCTGCCTGCGGCCCACGGCGTGGCTCTGCATGCAGGACCGTACGACCCATCTTCACCAATAAGCATTCAAGACCCTCGCGAGGGGCCAAGCCTCGTGAGGCGGACGACACAAGACCTCCTCAGGAGCGGCCTCACCAGGTTGGCTCGTGAGGGGCGGAGAGATCAAGGCAAGGCAAACCTCATGAGGTTCTCGTGACGTGAGCCATGACGACCAAGACCAGGCGGGCGCCAGCGCGCGCAGTGTCCTTGTTTCCTCTTTGGTGCTAAAGGGGAAAGCGCAGGCGCGGAGTACCGAGGCGTCAAGCAAAGGTTTCCATATCAGTGCAACGAGACCAAGACCAGCACGACGGCAGGACGGAGGTCACCATGGAGCCCAAGGCGGCGTCACCACCAGAGCCTTTTGCAGGCGAAGACTACTTTTGTCAGGATAAGCTATACTAGCCGTCCTTCAAATTGGCCGTTGTTGGCTCCCTTCCCGCTCAATATTTGGGGAGAGGACCAAGGCCTCTATAAATAGGACTAGCCACCACAGTAGGAAGGAAACGAAGCCTCAGGCATCTGATCTTGAGCCAATCCTCACCCACATACAGAGCACAAGAACACCTCAACCTCAGGAGGCTGTTCTTCCCCTTGTAACTGTTCATCCTCAGCCCGAGAGGCAATCCACCACCACCACACTGGAGTAGGGTATTACACCACAACGGTGGCCCAAACCAGTATAAATCTTGTGTTCTTTGTGTTGCGAGTTCGTCGAGTTAGCCCTTGAGATCTTAGCAAAGCTAGGACGTGGATCGATAGGGGGAAATCTTTGTGCGCACCCCAGAGTTCGAACCTTAAGGGTTTTGCCGGAACCCGAGATCCGACAGAAAACACGCCTCTATGGTTCATACTCAGTTAGAACAAGTTGCCAAATCTCAAAAAGAATTTCTTGATGAAATGAACAATAATATAAATGATCAGGTTGTTAGAGTATTGACTAGAGGAGGTAGAATGACTCAGGAACCACTTTATTATGAGGGACATCCTACAAGAATTGAACAAGACTCTCAAATAACTAACACTGATGCACATAGTCCTTCTAAAAAGAAAAGGACAAAGAAAAATTATAGGACTTTGCATACTATAGTGAACCTGAAGTAGGAAAACCTCCTGATAATAATAATGATGTTTCTATTTCTGATGCTCAAACTCACTCTGGTAATGAACATTCATCTATTGACAATGAAAAATATAATGCTGATGTTCATGAAGACACTCAACTAGACAAAGATAAAGGACCAGATAATGATGTATAAATAGAACCAGCTGTTGCCAGAAGACATGGAAGAGAAAGAGAACCATGGATTTAAAAACCCATGCCATTTCCACCTAAATCAACCAGGAAAAAATATGATGAAGAATTTGAATGCTTTGCTAATATGATGCAGGAATACCAACTATATCTTGCTCTATCAAAAGAAATCATGTCAAAACTACTTTGTGTGATTTAGGAGTTGGTGTTAGTGTAATGCCTTTCTCTTTATATAAAGCCTTGACTTGAATAAACTCACACCTACTAAAATATTTTTGCAAACGGCTGACAAATCAACTGCCATACCTATCGGTATTTCTGAGGATGTGCATGTTGTTGTTGCAAATGTTACTATCTTAACAGACTTTGTTATACTTGAGATGCCCGAGGACGACAACATGTCGATTATCCTTGGTAAACCCTTTTTTAATACTGCAGGGGCTGTTATTGATTGAAATAAAAGCAATGTCACTTTTCATATCAATGGTAATGAGCATACGGTGCACTTTCCAAAGAAACAATTCCAAGTGAATGGTATTAATGTTATTGAAAAATCTCCGACACTCACTATTGGAAGTTTTCAACTACCTCTACCTCTACCTACTTATTGTTGGGGACATGCATATCCCTGTTGAGGTAACTTAGTGTTTTACGAAAGTTCTTTGGTTTAATGCTAATCGAAGGTGGTTGTTAATAAAAGTTGATCAACCTTATTAATGGATCATTTTTTAGAGGTATGAAGTTGATGAATTTTGTAGGCACTACCTTATGTCGTTACCTTTTGTTCTCTGTTTTTCTTAGTTAACTAAAATAAAATGCCATGTTTAATCCAGTTTTCTGGATTTTCCGTGCAATAAAAAATGATCCAAAAATAAAAGTTCTCAGAAGGCCCTGAAAATTTAATACGATTATTTTCTGAATATTTCTGAATTTTTGATGCAAATAACATCAGAGGGGGGAAGGTGCACCAGGTGAGCACAACCCACCTGGGCACGCTAGCAGCCCCAGGCGTGACCCTGGTGGGTTCTGGTCCCCACGTGGCCCCCCTCACTTATCTGTTTAGCCCATGTCATCTCCTACCTCTAGAAAAAAGTCACCATTGCTCTCTTGCTCTCTCTCTCTCTCATGTTCTTGCTCTCAAACCCGCGGATTTCAATCTGTTTGATCGAAGATCCGTTTCCAAAAATGTTTTGGGCAATTGCTACTTGGTATGTGACTCCTCTATTGTTCCAATTAGTTTTTGCTTTAGTGGTATGTATTTTGAATAATTAGCTACTCTTGGTGCTGGTGTAGATGAACTTGCATGTTGAATTCTTAGAGTCCTAAGTAGTTTGAATGCTTAGTGTAGCCTCTATGCACCTTATGGGTAGTTGCTATCAATCTTGTGAAGTTTTGTTGACAAAAAAATTTGGACTAAAAATTTCAGAATTTTATTTATACGAATAAGATGGGTTTCTTTAGGAGTTCTTCGAGGAGGATGTCTACCGAAGCATCATCCAGTAGTTGCTCGATGCGTCGGTCTTATGTTGAACCAAGCGCAAGCGAAATGCGGGATGCGGCTATCAAATCATGTTTATGGCCATGTAACGATTTTTTTGACTATGTACTGCAAGGCAACAGCCTCACAGCTCTTTATTAATACTCAAGAGAAAAACATTGTACAAAACACTAAGGACAGAAAGAAAAGGTATACTTACAAGAAAGCCTATGAGAGGGAAGCTATCCAAGAGAGAAGATTATATCTATATTTACATTTAATCCTATGAGCTAACAAGGAAATATCATGTACAAAGTTTATCCTCCAAGCTCTGAAGCTAGGTTTTTCATTTCTGAAAATCTTTCCATTCCTCTGGGTCCAAATATTCCAAGTGGCAGTAAAGACCACTTCAGAGAAGAAAGGGAAACCAAAATCCCTCCTGGCAGCCGAGGCCATCATATAAGTAGTCTGGTTTGGGTGGGAGATCCAAGAAATACCAAGATAACTCCATACACGTTGGCTGAAGTTGCAAGCAAAGAAGCGACGCACATGATCCTCATGGCTAGACATATGGCACAAAACACAAGTGTCATCTTGTACATTCCAATGCATGCGTTGCATCATATCCTTGGTTTTAAGAGTGCATGAGCATTTCCATCAGCAGAAGCCATCCAAGCAAAAACCTTGATCTTAAGAGTGCATGAGCATTTCCAGATCCACTTAAATATAGGATCAACCACCAGATGACAAAAGTTAAACTCATAATAAATCCTTGATTGAAAATCCCCAGATTTTGATGGCAATTTCCATATGTCCTTACCCTCAGGATCAAGGCTGATTAGGGGTAATAAAGATTGAAGCTGATGGAACCCCTGATAGGCCTCAGATGACATGGGAAGGTGGAGATTGTCAATCTCTGACGATAGATCAAAGAAATCCCTAACCGTGATAAAGTCATCAATAACAAAAGAATGAAGACGTGGGAATCTTTCCTTCAATGAGATAGTTCCGTCATAAATTTTCCATTTATCCAACCAAAAGACCACAGTGTCACCTGCATGTACCTGTGGAACAACTAGCTGAAATTTTTTATCATAAAGACAAAGCACATATCTCCACCAAAAATAGCCACAACTCTGAGACATTTCTGGGGCCGACGCTCCATAGTAAGTATCCCAAATTAGATTAACCCAAGGTATATCCAACTTGTTGAAGAATTTAAACAAATGCTTCATTAATAGAGCCTCATTCTAAAATCCTAGGTGAGTGACTCCAAGTCCTCCAAACTTATTGGGTCTACAAACCAGATCCTAAGCGGCCAGTGATTAACATGGGGTATCAGTGTTACCTCTCCAAAGACACTGGTGCATGATCCGCTCAATTTGCTTAAGAATGCCTTGAGGAAGGGATAACGAGCACAAAAAATATATAGGCATGGATGTGAGCACAAATTGCAAGAGCTGGAGTCGGCTACCTTGATTTAATAAGCATGAAGATGCTGACAAACGCCTCTTGATGCGTTCCACGAGTGGCATTAGGTCATAGATTATTGGCCGAGAAGTTCCCATCGGCAAACCAAGGTAGGTGAAAGGCATAGAGCCAACTTCACATCCAAGCAAACCAGCAATTCTTGCTCCCTCCTCATCAGACCTGTTCATGGGAATGAAGGAAGACTTACTGAAGTTAACATGCAATCCCGTGGATAGAGCAAACGTGTCCAGCATTTCTTTGAGAGCAATGATCTGGCTATCAACCGTAGGCAAGAAAATGAGTGTATCGTCGTCATATTGCACGATCGGATAATCATTGGAGTATGTTGGGATAGTCATTGTGAGAATGTTTCTAGTCCACATCTCATTTACCACTGACTGAAGAAGATCAACTACAATTACGAGGAGTAGATGAGATAATGGATCACCTTGTCGAACACCAGTGCGACACATAAAATGCTGGCCTGGAACTCCATTAAGCAATACCAAAGATTAGCCAGAAGAGAGCAGGCTATGGACCCAGCCAGTCCACTGGCTATCAAAGCCCTTACATTGCAACATTCTAAGGATAATATCATGCTCTATTGTGTCAAAGGCCTTGGTGAAATCTAGCTTGAGCAGGATGATGGGACGCTTGGAAGCTTTACATTGATGTATGTACTCAAAGCACCATGCAAGGCAATCTTGAATAGAGCGGCACCGAAGAAATCCATACAAATTTTTGTGGATGCACTAGAGGATCACATGTTGCAATCAATTAGCTAGCAGCTTCATTAAGAATTTCAAACATGTGTTGGTCAATGATATTGGCCTAATATCACCAACCACTTCAGGGCTTAACTTCTTGGGAACGAGGGCAATTAGGGATGTTTTGAGGAATTCCAAATTACAATTTCCGTCATATAAATCCTTAACTAACTGCATAAAATCAGCCTTCAAAATGTGCCAACATTTCTACAAAAAAAAGTCCAGTAAAGCCATCTGGACTAGGAGCACGATCGATGGGCATGTGCTTGATTACATCCTCCACCTCAGCATCAGTGAAAGGCCGAGATAATTCTTCAAGCCCATCAACCTGAGAGATGAGGGAATCCAAGTCGAAGCCCATTTGGATGCCTTTGGCACGACCCATTCGCTGTTTAAACTCGGCCCAGAACATTCCCGCCAATTGTTGATGATCAGTGATCACATATCTAGAAGCATTTCTGATCGAGGAGATAGTGTTTTTCCTATACCTCTCTATTGCCATCACATGAAAAAATTAGGTGTTCACCTCACCAATTTTAATAGACCTGATTGTGCAACTTTGGTTCCTATAAATGAACTGCAAATGTAGAACTTCCTCAAGATGAAGCTTTACAATTCTTCTGAAATTAGTGTCAGGCCAACTTAAGGGCCGTAGCTCCTCTAACTCATCTAGGTATAAAATAACCTTGTTACAATCTACAATGAGGGTTTTAACCTTGGAAAGATTCAAATGGCACCTTTTGAGAGCATATCATAGAGCTTTAAATTTGGCCGAAACAGTGGAAGCAATATTTGATTTTCTCATTGGTCTGTTCCAACTTCAGAAACACACTCGATAAAACAAGGTAGATTAACCCAGTAATTTTTAAATCGAAACACCCAAGCTTTCGGTATGCAGGTGGCTACTGTTACTACACATGGCACATGATCCGATGCAGTGCGTGCAAGAGGCATGAACAAGTGTTAGGATGATCTGTGGTCCAAGAACAGAAGTAAAAAATCAATCAATTTGTTCAAGCAAAGGATTTGTCTGCATATTAGACCAAGTGTACTGATGGCCCTTGATTGGCAGTTCAACAAGACCAAGATGACCAATGATTTCATTAAACAAAAAATGTCATCAACATTGCCACCAGGTAAGTTACGATTATCAAGTGATCTCATGAAGTTAAAATCACCAAGAAGCAACCATCTGTCCTCAAAGTTAATATCACAAATTCATCTCTGGCTGGCCCCTGGCATGGCCCATAGACAGCTAGTAAGGACCAAACTTTAGACGTATGCTTGGAGCATAATTGCACAATAATACCATAGGGTTTTGCCTCAATGAGGCATCCACCAAAGAAAGAAGACTTCCAAATAATCACAGTACCAGCAGAAGCACCATTCGACGGTACATAGACAAAATTATCAAAACGGCGAGGAAAATTTTTTCTAAGGAATCTTTGATCAATATGCATGCATTTGGTTTCTTGGAGACAAATACTAGAGCAACCACTTTCATCAATCTTTTGCTTGACTGCAAGCTGACGTGCTTCAGAATTAAGACCACGCATGTTCCAACACAGAACCTTCCAATCCCCAAAACCATTATGATTCATTACAAACCAAAAGAAAGACTAGCAAAAGTAGATCACGTAGTGACCTACACACACCAGATACATATAGCAATACCATAAGGTTCAACACATAAAAGCATAAGTAAAGATAAATGGCAATTTGGAAGGGACGCCATGGGCCCAAATTCTGAAAGTGATTACTGATCATCAGAGCTCCTACTGCTGCTTGATTGGGATGGATCAGCTACAAGCTTCTCCACTGTGATCTTCTCGGAGCAATGCGCAGTCGAGCCTCAATACACTGCATCACCAATAGTGCTGGGTCGTGGCACATCAGGGCCATCAGAAGTCTGCTTAGAAGATTTGGTCTTGCACTTCTTTGTGGCATGTGGCAACTTGTTAGTACCGGCAACCTTATTCTGCATCTTATGATAACCATCCTTCAGAGCACTAAGACGGGCACTGCGGTGCACTTCAGTGTCAACCAGAGGCGTAACCACTTTGCGTTCACGCTTCTTAGTCACCTTAGAAATAGCAGTGAACTCAAAAGATTCAGTTATAGGCTCAGAGATCTCATTAAAGCACAATGCTCGGGCCACAGGCCGCTTGACTGGTGAGAAATGATGAACAAAGGTGTTGCAACTGTGAGACATAGGCTTCAGGGAAAGCTTGAATTCAGGCTCATGGAAGCTAATCTCCCATCATCGCTTGGAAAAGAGAATCGGTCCCATGGCAGGCAGGAAAACAGACTTGGGTATCTCTGAAACCCACATAAATGGCATCATCCTCTGAAAGCTGCGCTGCCATTGCATGACAGGGGGAAGAACTGGGCCAAAGACTGTCAGAACCTGCCCAATATGCAGAGGAGGTTGCACAGGAGCCATTGGGGGCTGATAGATCACTACATCAGCAATTTGCTCATCATTATTAACAGATGCATCAGAGACTTGCAGAATAACTGATTCCTGCGACTGATTTTCTTCAACTTGCTCATGTTGCTCATTAACCTGATTATTGGGTGCTATGTCATCATTAGGTTGATCATGCGCAGGCGGCGGCACATTGTTCCAACCAAGCTCAGGAAACTCAGGCATAACCTAGTTGTGATTATCAAACTGCATATACCCCCGGAGTGTATGAGGATTGCCTTTGAACGACATAGGATCCTCATCAGCTGGCAGAACATTAGCAAAATCTGCTGACAAAATATAGATTGGAGCAATCCAAGAGATCCTTGCCCCACCAAAATCAGCATACTCACAATAAACCACATCACGCGACACTAAAGATGGCGCCGGGAAAGAAACATATGCCAGGGTGCGGACTACCATTGGATCATCTTGATGCCATTAGTGAAAGCGACCAAACGTACAAATCGCATCAGCAATATACTGCGTGCACCTGTAATCCAGGAGTATACCAACTATCATAACCCATCCGTGACAAATACCTTGTGTTACTCTGTAGTTGATACCCTCGTCATGCGGAACAAAGCGAACAAATCTATCATTGCCCAGATCAAATGGGGGGTGATCCACAAGTGCTTGCCTAGCAACTGGACTAGGAAACCGAAAAAGTTCGACCCTTCAATCCAAGGTTGAGCATCAATAACAACCCACCCAAGAGTGTTAACAACAAAATCACTGACCATGTTGCGGTAGATGAGGTTTTCTTTAGGCATAGGAGCCAGTTCGATGATGGCGATGGCGTAATCCTCATGTTGCCGATCAGGCGCCACCGTCGGAGAGAAGAAAGTGTGTGGGAGATGCAAAGAACTGTCGTCGATGATGTCGAAGCCCGTGGAGCAAACTCCAGAGGATCCAGAGCAAAGTTGGCCATTGCCGTCGTCGGAGTTCCAGCGGCTGGTGTAGTTGGATCTGCAGTGGCGTGAGGGAGGGGCGGGGTGGGCGGTGGTGGCGAGGTGGGCGGCAGAGGCGTAATGGGTGGTGGCTCAATGGGAAATGGCGGAAGCGATGGGGTGGCAGGCGTGATGGAATAGGGCAGAGATCCAACTGGACAAGCTGGGAGGGAAACTGAGGCATCGGGCGAGGATATCTCCGCTGACTGGCACGGAGAAGTAGGATTGACTCACAGGACCCACTTGTAAGTCAGAGAAGGCGGAGAGTCAGAGCAACCCTTGGCTTTGTGGCCTAGCCGATAGCATCTACGACAACGAATCTGCTTCATGCACAAGCTGGTGTGGTGCAACATAGATAAACAGTTTTGACACTTCCAAACATTGAACACAATATCATTAATGATATCATTAACCCTAGCAGAATCAACCAGAGAATTTGGCAATTGATTACCCTTAACCGCCTGAGGTGATTTCTCAATTGGGGAAACAGAAATATCCAATGGGGCCTCTGAAGATCGCAGTTGGGACAAAGGTTGGGTCGTAGCTAATCCATGATGGGCCGGCAAACCTGGTGGAATGCAACCAATTTCCACGACATCTTGCATCACATGCAAATCCTTTCCAATCAAGATAGATGCAGTTTCGGTTATCACGCCGGTATTTTTGGCCGGGACGTTGATTGTTCTGAAAGAGATGGGTGGCGTCGCCACCGTCCACTGGAGGTTGGTCGCCGCCGGCGACGGAAGGATAACTTTTTCACGTGGATTCACGACATAACCTGCCTCTGAGACTGTATCAACACATAGCTGCATAGCTGGGTATCGATAAACCTTACATGCTGGGTAGTGTTGAAACGTGGCAAAAGAAAGCTTTTTCCCAATGATGAACCCGAACGAACTAAAGATTTTGAAGGAGGCTTGTGGATAGCAAGCAAACCAAGAGTACCACGCTTTTTAGAGGGACTAACTAGAATCCACTCAGCATCACACTCTTTTTCCAGATCTCAAACTCACGCTTCCAATTAGGGCCACCATTCCCCCACAAATGAAAATATCATTTGAAATGCGGGCATGCAAACGATCGCAGCTACAGAATATAGAGTCCAACTTGTTTGCAAGAGATAGTAAATGAAAATACCTTGTCCTTGATGTGTTGAACCGACATATCAATTGTAGATCCACCAATTGCTGATTCCAAGGCAGCCGCCACTGGATCTTCATTATGGCGGAAATCATGCCTACTGAATGACACAATCATAATGAAATGACCCGTGTCATCCGTGGGATGGACAGATCTACAAGAATATTTGAAAACCTTATCCGAAAAGTTGAAGCCCACCGAGAAATCCAATCCCAACATTGGTCCACCAGAAGAACCCATGTGAGATGGGTATAGATGTGTAGATCAGAAGACGCCGGAGTAGATGAGTGGAAGAGATCCAAGTTTCACTGGTCAGATGTGAAGATCTCCGGAGAGCCTAGGTCGTGGGTGGGAGGGGAGCCCCCATGTAACGATTTCATGGTCAGCGCGTGTATTAAGGAAGAATTTGAGAAGTATCTTCACAACGCCGAGCTCGGCCCCTACATTGAAGATAAGTGCAACCAACATCTCAACCTCATAGGGAATTTTACTAAGAAATTTAAATATTTTCGTCGTGAGTCTAGAGTTTCATTTAACCTGTATGATCATCCTTATACCATGCTCTAGAGATGTTTTCTAATATCTGCAAAATTCCATTTTGGGGTTCACTAGACGAGCCACCAAGAGCTGAATATGAGACATTCTTGACTAGTCTTTGTTACAGTGAGGATAGAGGAGTGACACAAGGTAGAATAAAAAGTATTCATTTCCCATCAATTCAATACTTTGCACTCTTTAATGGAAAATGCATCATGGGCAAGCAAGATTGTAGCACACCATGTGCTCCTGACTTGAGCCTTATACACACTGCCTTGACCAGAATTAGAAGTTATAATCTTCGAGCAATTGTTGCATGTAGGCTGCAACATAACGCTGGTAGTGGTTATTTCTATGGTGGGATTTATGCTTCTCGTTTAGCTAAAGAGGTTGGTGTTACACCTCTTCCTTGTGACCCCATCTTATCTACTCAGTACTTAGACTTTGAGGCCATGAAGCGCCATAAGTTCCTTAAGGGCAAAAACACTGATTATACTTATAAATTGAGGTTCAATAAAGAAACCATTGTAAATGTTGCGTTGCCTGCACCTGCTCTTTTTGATTATGACAGCAAAAGAAGATATTGTGTTCTTGAGATCGAGGCCCACTCGTACAAGGCGGAGATCGAGGCAGCTCGGTGGGCTGAGGTGGTTGCACCAACAGCCTCTGTGAGCTACCACTCTGACTACTATGCAGGCTGTGTATGGGGATTAGCTAGGCCAAAAGCCTAAGCTGGGGGGAGTACGTTTTTCCATCCACATTGCATTCATGTTCACACATTTCATTCCTGTCATCAGTATTCACACTTTTCCATTATATCTATGTTCTAGATCCGCTCTTGCAAGTCATATTCACCTATTACATGTTATGATCCATAAACCCCGGGGTGACAATAACCGGGATACTTTCCAGTGATGACCGTAGTTTGAGGAGTTCATGTATTCACTATTTGTTAATGCTTTGTTCTGGTTGTCTATTAAAATGAGACCTTAATATCCCTTAGTTTCCTTATGGACCCCGCTACCATGGGAGGGTAGGACAAAAGATGTCATACAAGTTCTTTCCATAAGCACGTATGATTATTTACGGAATACATGCCTACATTATATTTATGAACTGGAGCTAGATTTGTATCGCCCTAGATTATGACTGTTATGTGATGAATATCATCCAATGAATCCAGCGATCCAATGCCTACGAATTTTCCTCATATTGTTCTTGCTAAGTTACTATTGCTGTTGTTACTGTTACACTTGCTACAAAATCATTGCTATCACTTTTACCGTTACTATTGCTGTCACCACTACTATCAAAACTATCACTACTTTGCTACTGATCACTTTGCTGCAGATATTTAATCTCCAGGTGTGGTTGAATTGACAACTCAGCTTCTAATAATTGCAAATATTCTTTGGCTCCCCTTGTGTCGAATCTATAAGTTTGGTTTGAATACTCTACCCTCGAAAACTATTGCGATCCCCTATACTTGTGGGTTATCAAGACCTTTTTCTGGCGCTGTTGCCGGGGAGCATAGTTATATTTGTTGAGTCACTTGGGATTATTATCTATTTATCACTATGAAGAATCTGAAGGATACCAAGACTAAGATATTTCCCTCTAAGATGAGGGGAGGTAAGGAACTGCCATCTAGCTCTGCACTTGATTCACCTTCTCTTTTGAGTAGACTTGCACCACCACCACATGCTATTAATCATGATATGTCGCAAGTTATTGATGATGCTAATCCTGCTATGAATGATACTCATGATGATGCTAGTACCTTGCTTGATGATGATGTGCCTTTAGGTGAATTTCTTGATGAAAAACTTGCTATAGCTAAAGATATGGATAATGCCGAAACTGATGAAATTATTGAAACTGGTGAAGTGCTCGAAACTGAAAATCTTGAAACACCTATTAGACCTAGCTCTCCTAGGTATGAATTTCCCAAGATAACTGAAGGGTATGTTATGGATGGGGAGATAGCTAGAGACTTTCTTGCTTGCAATGGTAGGGATGATCTTAAGAAATTACTATGCAAACTAAAAGCAAAATCTTTGAATGCTAGAATGAAATGTGATCCTAAGTTTGCTACTTCACCTATCTTTGTTACTGATAAGGATTATGAATTCTCTATCGACCCAGAGTTAATTACTTTGGTTGAATCTGATCCTTTCCATGGTTATGAAACCGAAACTGTTGTGGCACACCTTTCTAAATTAAATGACATAGCCACCCTATTTGCTCATGATGTTAAAATTTGCTACTATTATATTCTCAATTGATCATGTTCTCATTAAAGGGTGATGCTAAGAAATGGTACAATACTCTTGCTCCTGGTTGTGTGTGTTGTCCCCAGGGTAGATTTATTACTTCTCTGAAAAATATTTTCCTAGTCATAAGAAACAAGCTGCTTTACAAGAAATATTTAACTTTGTGCAATTTTAAGAAGAGAGTCTCCACAAGCTTGGGGGAGGCTTCTCCAATTGCTTAATGCTTTGCTGATCACCCTCTTAAGAAAAATGAAATACTTGATATCTTCTATAGTGGACTAACCGATTCTCCTAGGGACTTCCTAGATAGTTGTGTTGGTTGTGTTTCCAGGGAGAACTGTTGAACAAGCTGAGTATTTATTGAATAACATATTGAAAAATTATGGTGATTGGAGTCTTCCTGAATCACCACCTAAACCCACTCCAACGAAGAGAGGTATCTTATATCTAAGTCTTGAAGATATGCAAGAGGCAAAGAAATGTACGAAGGAAAAATGTATTAATGCTGAAGATGTCAAAAATTTACCTCCTATTGAAGAAATAAATGGACTTAGCACACCACCACCACAGGTGGTAGAGGTAAAATCTCTAATGAAATTTGATGAAAGTGACATCCCTTACAATAAACATCATAGTCAATGCCTTTATGAGTTTGATAAATACATTAGAAAACAAGATCATTTCAATGCAAATGTTATTAAACAATTGAAATACAATTCTGATATGATTGCTCGCTTGAGTAACTTGTTATTTGGAATCACTAATGTTGTTAGAGGTGTAGGAAAACACACCTCTATGGTTCATACTCAGTTAGAACAATTGCCAAATCTCAAAAAGAATTGGTTAATGAAATGAACAATAATATAAATGATCATGTTTTTAGAGTAATGACTATAGGACGTAGAATGACTCAGGAACCACTTTATCCTGAGGGACATCCTAAAATAATTGAACAAGACTCTCAAAGAACTATGTCGGTGTACAAAAGTAGGGGCCTTTCTGTACCCCTTTACTTGTGCACGGGCAGTCGTAGCCACGTATGTGGCCATGCTTGGCGGGGCAGAGGAAGGGAAGGAACAAGACTGCCAAGGCAGCATTCAAGCTAGAGGCGTGAAGAGCAAAGGGGCAAGATGGATTCCCCCCAGCAAGATCCTTGCCGGGGGCGGCCTACATAGCCCCGGCAAGATCCTTGCCGGGGCAACTTGCCCAACATCAGTGAGGCCGCTACCTTTGATCCTGAGAATCCTCACACCACGACAACATCAAGACCAAGGCTCGGGGGCGCCTGCGTGGTGGCATGCAGATCTTTGTCAACATCAGAGGCCTGCAAGTCTAAAGAGAAGAACCAGAAGATGAAGAACCCCCGGCAAGATCCTTGCCGGGGACGGACGAAGACCCCCGGCAAGGTCCTTGTCGGGGACGGTCGAAGACCCCCGACAAGGCCCTTGCCTGGGACGCCTACGAGGCCCCGACAAGACCCTTGACGGGGGCATCTGCAGGGCCACGGCCAGGCCCACACCTACCAAGGCTCTGCTGCCCCACGACCATTCCAACACGGCAACTAGCCCACCAACTAGGCAAGCACCTGCGTGGTAGCGTGCGGCTTCTAGGCCAACTAAGGAAGCACCTGCGTGGCGGCATGCAGATCTTCGTGAAGACCCTGTCACTGCACCAGCGCAGCAGCCAGCCAGCCAGCATGGCACTACATGCATCGTCAGCTTGGACGTGCGTCGGAGCCATGCAAGGCGGTGATGGACGGGACGAGCTTCGTTGTCGTCCCTGATAAAGCAACAGGGCACGTAGGCAGCGCATTAAATGCATTTGTCCTACAGTGTCAGGCGATAAACTTTTACACTGTAGATACTTTCCACCTCCTGCGTGCCACTGTGGCGAACCCTTTGACATATAAAAGGAGGCCTGAGGTATATTGTGGGAGGATTCGAACTTTTTGGACTAGGCATGCATGGCAGCTAGTTCAAGAGCTCAAGAACACCAAATATACACAGACAAGCAGGACTAGGGTATTATGCATCGTTTGCATCGCTAACCTGGGTAAAAATCCCCTCGTGTTGATTGCTAGACCTGCTCTTTGCGCAGCTCCACGCCTCGCCAACCGTAGAAGGGATTCCCCGGGATCCCATAGGTGTCGTTTCCCCGACATATTTGGCGCGCCAGGTAGGGGGCGTGAGGTTGTGAAAATCTGGTCTAGAAGTTAGCGCATCGACTTCTTCATAACCATGGCTACCAAGAAGAAGGGAATCACGGCGATCGGTTCGTCCGGAGCCAAACCGCCCGTACCAGCGCGGGCGGGCGACGGGGCGGCCATGGGTGGCAGCGGAGACGCGTCCCACGAGCCTCCACGACACCCTGGCGATCGGAGCCAGGCGAGCAGCGTCATTCGAGCCCAAGACGACGAACCGTACGCCGCTGGGTCCAAGGGCAGGGCCGTGCTTCCCACGGGCGGCGCGACAACCTCCAGGACGCCCAGCCGACGTCCGCGCCGCAGTCTTCCCGGGTCGCGTGCGACGAGCAATGCTGCGAGGCCGGTGCCCCCGGGGACCGTGGCGGGAAGAGCCCTTTGCGTCACTCGTGTGATGCACCGGCCAGCATGCGCGTCTAGACGCTGGCGGGAACGTCGCACGACCGCGACACCGTGATAGAGCTCCTTCTAACGTGGTTTGAAGTCAGAGCGCCTCACGGTCCATGTAGCTTTCGCCGCAACCCACGCCAGCAGAAGTGTTGGAACGCCTGCAACTGATCCTGGACTTTCCTCCTACCGCGGAGAAGCTCAACGAGTGGAGATCCACCATTCGGAACCTCATCATCTTCACCAGTAAAGATGAATCGCGACTAGTGGGACCCTCGTGCCGGAGCTCTATAGAGCTGGTGCACGCTGATGGTGGGAGGATCGGAGGTGCCGCGGCCACGGTGCACTCTCCTCCCCCACGGCAGCAACAGCGGCCGCCGGCTCTTCGGGGCGACGCATGTGACAACGTTTCCACAACATCGTCCGAGCCGCGAGCCCACTGCGACCAATGTAAAGTTCTTCGGGAGCAAGCCCAGGAAGATGCTCGGACCACTATCGAGCGGCGGCGGGAAGCGCGCTATCAGTCAGATAGGCGTGCGGGGCCCACTATGGACCGCCCAGCGCCGGGGGGTTCCGGTGACCTACCTTACAAGGTGGGTTGTCCAGCCTTTACCCGTGAACTGCGGCAGTTCCAACGGCCCTCCCACCGCGCGTTCAAGCCTGATGTTGGGGAAAAGTACAATGGCAAGACTCAACCGTCGGAGTTCCTCAGCATCTACACCATCGCGACGACCAGGTGCTTGCCAACTACTTTCCGTTGGCACTTAAGCCCAACGTCATGTCATGGTTGATGCACCTGCCAGTGGATTCCATTTCTTCTTGGTCGGATCTGTGCCACGAGTTTGTTGGCGCCTTTACCGGGGGCCACCAAGCTCCTGGCTAGGCAAGTGATTTGCATGTCATCCCTCAGAAGGACGGTGAACCTATGCGCAAGTATATACAAAGGTTCAGTCATGTGCAGTACAACATCCCAGATGTTCATCCCGCCGCCGTCATCAGTGCATTTCATCAGAATGTGCGCAACCGCAAGATGCGTGAAGAGCTAGCAATGAACAAGGTCAAGGATGTGGCCGAGCTTTATGTTTTGGCTGATAGATGTACTCGGGCTGAAGAGGGGAGGAAGTACCCCGGCGAAGATGCCGGCGCGGAATCCGACTCCACAGATTAAGATGCCGTTGCCCCGGAAAAGAAGGCCCGACACCGCAATAGGAAGCATAAGGACAAGACCGTGCTTGCCGTCGAGGGATCCGGAGACCCCGGCGCCGCCAAGAAGGCCAAGGCTGATGACCCCGGCAAAGAAGTTGCCGGGTGCGCCGCCTGCCGGGCCTTGGCGGCTACTGACAAGCCAGGGGGCTCCGACAAGCAGTACTGCAAGATCCATCGCACCAAGGGCCATGACCTCCAGAATTGCCGACAGGTTGAGCTGCTTCCAGAGAAGCAGAAAGCTGAGTATGAGAGGCGCGATAAGGAGGGAGATGATGATCATGATGAGGATGACGAGTCCGGCGAGTACGAGTTCCAGAAAGCTACGGAGGCCATGTGCATCAACGGTGGCGCCTCGTTGCACACCTATCACCGCCGACTAAAGAAGTGGGTGCGTGAGGTCACTGTGGCGGAGCCATCATTCAATGCCTAGAAGCCACTGAAGTGGTCCAGCACACCTATCATTTTTGACACCGAGGATCACCCTGATCGCACAACTGCGGTCAGGTGTTTGCCATTGTTGGTTTCACCAACAATACACAACCTCAAGGTGACAAAAGTGCTAGTTGACGGTGGGTCCGGTCTGAACTTGATCTCGCCCGCTGTGATCGAGAGGCTGCAAATCCCCAATGGAGATCTCGAGGAGACGGGTATGTTTCAAGGGGTCAACCCGGGGAGGAGTCAACCGAAAGGTAAAATCATGTTGCTCGTGACATTTGGGGGCGAGCTGAACTATAGGATGGAGAATATCATTTTTGATGTCGCCAAGATCCCCTTGCCCTACAATGGGATCCTTGGCCGCCCAGCCCTGGCCAAGTTCATGGCGACGTCACATTACGACTATAACACCTTGAAGATGCCCAGGCCACCGAGCATCATCACCGTCCCCTCCGACAAGAAAGACGCGCTCATCTACGCCGACCAACTATACCGGGAGGCAGTTGCAGCGACTGCCGCCAAGGCACTTGCTCCTGCCGCTGAAGGCCCGAGAGGGAAGAAGACCGACAAGACCTCTGCCTCTGCCAGCAAGGCTCCTTCTGGTGAGATCTCTTCCGGCAAGACTTCATTCACCCACTCCGGCAAGTGCGCCTCTTCGGAGTGCTGCACTCCCGTCGAGGACGTGCTAGAGAGCTCCACCGGCAAGACCAAGAAATCCAGGGCAGCACCGCCAGAGACCAAGAAGGTGACCGTCAGGAAGGATGGTACGGGTGGAGCTTTTACCATAAGCTCCACCCTTGACAGCAAATAGGAAAGCACGCTCATCGCCTTCCTACGGGCGAATGTCGACGTGTTTGTATGGAAGGCATCCGACATCCCCGGCGTTCCCAGGGAAGTGATTGAGCAAAACATTGCTGTCTGTCCCCATGCACAGCCCGTCAAGCAGAAGCTCAGGAAGCAAGCTTTGGAGTGACAAGAGTTCATCATCGAGGAGATCAGGAAGTCGGAGGCGGCAGGCTTGCTCAGAGGAGTGCTCCACCCCACGTGGTTGGCCCATCCAGTAGTAGTGCGGAAGGCAAATGGGAAATGGAGGCTATGTATTAACTATACAGATATCAATAAAGCCCGTCCAAAAAATCCTTTCCATCTGCCACGCATTGACCAGATTGTGTAGTCCACTGCCGGGTGCGACCTGCTATCGTTCCTCGACGCCTACTGAGGATACCACCAGATCTTCATGATGAAGGAAGATGAAGAAAAGACTGCGTTCATCACCCCATGTGGTACGTAGATGCCTTTCGGGTTGAAAAGCGCTGGTTCGACATTTGCCCGAGCAGTCCAAATTGGTTTTGAGCCTCAGCTACATAGAAATATGGAAGCTTATATGGATGACATAGTGGTCAAAACCAAGGACAAGGCAACGCTCATACAAGACCTAGAAGAAACATTTGCAAACCTGCGCAAGATCAACCTCAAGCTCAACCTAGAGAAGTGCGTGTTCAGCGTCCCATCCGTCAAACTTCTTGGGTTCTTTGTGTCTCAATGAGGAATCGAAGTGAATCCTGACAAAATCAAAGCGATTGAGCAGATTGAGGCGCCAAGATGGGTCAAAGACGTCCGTAGGCTCGCCGGCTGCGTTGCTGCTCTAAGTAGGTTCATCTCCAAATCTGCTGAGGGCGCCCTCCCCTTTTTCAAAGTTCTTAAAAAGGCGGGTCCAGTGAAATGGACTTCGGAGGCAGAGGCAGAGCTGCAAGATTTGAAGAGGTACCTCACCTCCACGCCAATACTAGTCGCGCCTAAACCACAAGAGTCGTTGCTACTATACTTAGCGGCAACGAATCAAGTGGTCAGTGCTGCGCTGGTGGCACAGAGAGAACTTGAGGAAGAAGCAGCGGTAGCGGTGGAGCCGTCGGATGACGGGCCGGGGCTCTCCCCGGCAGGGCCTGACGCCGGCAAGGCGAAGCCACCGGCAAAGCCTGGTACCGACGAGACAAAGTCTGCGCAAGTTGGCGAAGTCGAACGGAAGAAGAAGGTGATGCAGCACCCGGTTTATTTTGTCAGTTCCCTCTTGCAGGGGGCTAGATCAAGATATTCTGGTATACAGAAGCTACTTTTCGGCCACCTCATGGCCTCGAGAAAGCTGCATCACTATTTCCAAGTGCATGAGATGACCTTTGTCACCCGCCTCACGTTGCAACGAATCTTGCACAACCCGGATGCAACCTGCAGGAGTGTGGAGTGGGCATTGGAACTGTCAAGCTTTGACCTCAAGTTTGAAAGTACTTCAACAATCAAGAGCCAAGCCTTGGCAGAGTTCATAGCAGAATGGATGTCAACGCCCGACGAAGAGATTCAAGAGACCACCCTTCCCGGCAAGGAGACGAGCCGTGATTCGATTATGTACTTCGATGGGGCTTTCTCACTACAAGGTGCTGGTGCCGGCGTTCTACTCATCACACCCACCGGAGAGCGCCTCAAGTACGTAGTCCAGATGCACTTTCCCTGGGAAAAATCAACAAACAACACTGCAGAATACGAGGGATTGCTTGCCGGTCTCAGGATCGCGACAGACCTCAGAATCAGGAAGCTCATCATCAGGGGTGATTCACAGCTTGTCGTCAAGCAAGTTAACAAGGATTACCAGAGCCCGTTGATGGAGGCCTATGTAGACGAAGTGAGGAAGTTGGAGGAGCGTTTTGACGGTCTACAAGCAGAGCATGTTCCCCGAGTGGAGAACAACATTGCCGACGACTTGTCAAAACGTGCTACCCTCAAGTTGCCTATGGAACCAGGTACCTTTGTGCTTAAATTAACCCAGCCATCCGTTGAGCCATCAGCAAGACATAACAAACGAAGGAAGGTAGGCCACGGCGAGTACTTTCACGCTGAGGTCCCAGAAGCCGCCGGCAAGGACGTTGCTGGGTGCCCCAAGCTTGTCAGGGAGCAGCAACCTCCGGTAGGGCCCCAAGCCCTGACCATAGAGGCAGTTGCCCTTACGGCCGAAGATGATCCTTTAGTCCTTGCACTCGAGCACCAGGCTCCGGCATAGGCACAACGCACCGTCCGTTTCATCCATACATGGGAGCTTCCTGAGGAACAGGAAGAGGCAGAGAAAGTAGCCCGTCGGTCCAGCATGTACTAGTTTGTGGATGATGCCCTATACAGAAGGAGATCGAACGGCATGAACTTGAAGTGCATTCCTCGGGAGGACAGACTGAAGCTGTTTTCAGATATACATGGAGGCATGTGTGGCTCCCACATAGGGTCAAGGGACCTTGCCGGCAAAGCGTTCCGATAAGGTTTCTTTTGGCCCACCGCTCTCCAGGATGCAACTGCACTAGTAGCCAGATGTGAAGCGTGCCAGTTCCATTCAAAGAAGCTTCATCAACCAGCCCAAGCTCTTCAGACAATCCCTCTTTCCTGGCCATTTTTGGTCTGGGGGCTCGACATATTTGGCCCCTTTCCCCGTGCTATCGGGGGCTTTGAGTACTTTGTACGTCATGACCAACAAGTTCACAAAGTGGCCGAAAGTGGAACTGGTGAGAAAGGTGACAGCATAATCTGCCATCAAGTTCTTCAAGGGGCTAGTTTGCCGTTTTCGTGTGCCAAATAGAGTAATCACTGACAATGGCACGCAGTTCACGAGCCGCACCTTCATGCAGTACATCCAAGACCTCGGCGGCAAGGTTTGTTTTTCTTCTGTTGCCCATCCCAGGAATAACGGCCAGGCTGAGAGGGCGAATGCAAAAGTGTTGCGAGGCCTCAAGACCAGAACTTTCGACAAGCTACACAAGTGTGGAAGGCGCTAGATTGATGAGTTGCCACTGGTTCTTTGGTCAATCAGGATGACACCAAATCGAGCCATTGGCTAGACACCCTTTGCCCTAGTATACGGGGTAGAAGCAGTTCTCCCCACGAAACTCATATACGGGTCACCTCGAGTCACTACAAAAAAAATACACTTCTGTGATGATACATGTTTGTCACACTAGGTCACGTTTTCTGTCATGCAAATACATCCATGATGATTTTATAACAGAATCAAGATAGGCATACCTGTGTTGTCGTAGAAGTGTTCCATGACATTACCAAAATTATCATCACGGAAGTGTCCACTTCCATGATGATAAATCACGCGTCATAGAAGTGCTTTCGTCAAGGATGACCGACACATGGCATCCATCATAACAAGTCGCCGTTAAGCTATCGAGTCCGGTTTTGGATCCGGTAACCCGTTAACAGCCCGGACCAATGGGTATTTTCCACGTGTAAAATTCTCATTGGCCAGAGGAAACACGTGTTGGCTCACCATTGGGATAGATGTCATCCACTCATTGGACAGGAGGCGCCTATGATACGTCGACACGTGGCACGGCCCAACGAAAGCCCATTCCGGTGAAAAGGCCGGCCCATTTGACTTGGTCAAAAGGTAACGGGCCGGCCCACGGAAAGCGTGTTAACGGCCTGTTCGTATATAGCCCATTTACGGCCCGCTAACTACCGGCCCGTTACGGCGTATCGGAATTAAGCCCAGTAGCTTCATCTGGGCTGTCCAATATGATTCCAGCCTGTTGTAACTTCCGGCCCATGTATGGCCCATGATGTCTTTCGACCCATATGAGGCCCTTTGTAACTCTCGGCCAATTAAAGGCCCGAGATGAAACTGTCCCATAATGAATAGTGTATCGCTTTATACCCATTAACGGCCCATTATTCCGTCGGCCGTTTCCAGCCCGTGTTAACTTTCGGCCTTCTAAGGGCCCATTTATTCTTGGGCTCATTTCTAGAATTCGGTTAGATACGGTCTGTTACTGGCCTGCTCCGTTTGTGGGCCAAATACAGCCCGCGGTTACATTCGACCCGTTTGGGGCCCGTTAACTTGTTGGGCTGTTTTCATAGCGTTATCAAATACAGACTATTAATGGCCCGTTATGGTCCACTAATAGTACGACCCGTGTTTGAAGAAATGATTATACGCCCCGTAGAAGCCTCATGGATCCTACGGCCCGTAGAAGACCAATGGATCCTACGGCCCGTAGAAGGCCCATGGATCATACGACCCATAGAAAGCCCATGGATCCTACGACCCGTAGAAGACCCATGGATCCTACGGCCCGTAGAAGTCCCACGGATCCTACGGCCCGCAAGAGGCCCATGGTTACAACAGTCCGTGTGTTGCCATGATTATTGTGGCCTAGTTACCAAAAATAGGTTATTGTGGCCACTAGAAAAATGTGGAAAAAGAACTGAATGACTACAAGCAAACAACTAAACAAGACAATAAGGAAATAAATAAGCAAGCAACTAATGCTAGCCCATTACAGGTATTACACATATTACATCCACTCGGCATCAACGTTTGCCACCAGTGCAAATATAGGGAACAAAGCAGCATATTACATACACTGGCCATCAAAATTGGCCACCAGTGCAAATAAACGCGGCAGCAAAACAAGTCCATAACTGAAACAACTTCAGAAGTGCTCAAGAAACGGTATCCTGGGTATCCACCATGCTGGAAATAAGCTTAGCAAGCTTATTAGCTTTGTCCTATTTGGCGCTAAAATCGTCCAACGCTTGCTGTTGCACCAGAAACTATGCATCGGAATGCTCCAGGGACTTCCGCAGTCCTTGCGCTTCTTGTTGCAGCACAGCTGGTCGATGTCTTTCAGCTTGTAGTTGAGACTCAAGAAACCGAACTGATTCAGACAGTGAGTTTGAATAGCTTGTGCAAGCGGTAGTGGCGATAATCTCGAGCGATAAACCAAGACAGTACTTTGGGGTTGCCTCACAGTCTTCAAGATAGTTTTCCTTAGCTGTTTTATCAGCTTCGTTGGAGACCAACAAGGATGTCTCACAATCCTGAACGTTATCTGCATTACTTCCTTTATCATTGCTTAATAAGGCACTCTTCCCCAATATTCTGTCAGCATTCTAAAAGAAGAAACAAGCAGACACATAACAGGTTTAGCATGTACTAGTATATGAAACTCATTTCGGTGAACCAGTTCATTAGTAAGGTGGACAAGATTAAACTACCAAGTCTTCTATTGCCAAGTAATACATTATAAAAGCATCAAGCAGACATATATCTATGTCCTATGGTCAATACATTGTCTTGCCAAATCAAAATAGAGACACGGTTCAAAGCATATCAGTTCAAGATAAAGCAGCACTGAAAGAATACAAAGCGTGGGAAACTAGATGACACAACAAGATTTCAGATGGGTACCACGGGTCTACATGTACAACAACACTATTGGCCCTGTTATATGATGCTAGTAATGTGCATGATATGAAAAGTCAACTGTATACACAATTCAAATTGAAATCAACAGAGCTATTTATAAGAGCAAACCTGTTAAAGAAACATGCGTAAACATACCTGTCATGCCATTGGAGTTTCCATTGGATTGTTCAATTTAAAAATAAGTTTGTATGAGAAAATACAGTGATACAAGAGCAAAACAGTATGCACAATAGCAATGGAATCTTAAATGAGAACAGTTGTTCTTCAGGTTTAAGCACTTGTTCTACATGAACAAAGTACAGTAAGACACAAGCATATAGTACTTAACATAAAATGAGCTCATAGACCTTACCACATTCTTGGTTCGGGACCAGTAAAGAACAAGGCGTTCCCAGTCATCGTCCAGTAAATGTGTCTCAGGAGAACGTAAGGGAATTTGATGAGTTTCTTTGCCAGTGAAGTACGTTTTCTTCAGGTAATTCCGATATTGCCACTAAGCATTCTTGAAGATAGCAGAGGTATTAGCACAGGTTACCTCGTCCTGAATTTCCAAATCAGTCCTTCTCTATAGAGAAAAATGGGAAAAATTGCTGTATTATAACCATCATGGAGGTAGAATGTATGGGACAAAGCAAAGTAATTGCCATGAATAACATTACTTACACATAACTTGTAACATCCCAAATTTTCAATTTGGAATGTTATACATAGGTCATTAATGCATATCATATTTTATTGCATTTTCGTTCCGTAATCCTCGAGATCCTAAGCAACTCAAGGACCCACGGAGAGAGTTGGGGATTTCCCGGTTTTCATATTTGATTTTTATCAAATAATGAAACGAGGATTTTTGATTTCAATTATTTTTCTCTCCGAAAAATATTTCATATTAAAATATATGAGAGGAGATAACATGACTTCTCCAAAATAATTGAAATATTGGAGGAAAAATATTAAAATCATTTATTTGATTTTGTTTGGATTTTATTTGCATTAGAAAAATTGCACATTTTCAAAATAGCATTTTAGGGCCAAGAAAATGTTCATCTCGTTCTAAATATTTTATTTAGACGGTGAAAATTTATTTCGTCATTTGTAGTTTTTTATTTTATTTTATAGGATTTATTTTCTGTCCGGCGGAATTATTTAAGAAAAAACTTCGGTAGCTTTCATTTGGGCGAAGCCAGTGGCCCAACCCAGCGCCACCGTCTTCCCGTCCGTCAGGCCTTGGCCGGACTCGGAGGAGTCCGAGTCGCCGCCGCCGCCGCGACACCCTCCCCAAGTCGGAGCCGCCGACTCCTCCCTTTTAAAACCCACCCCGGGCCCCCCTGGAGCCCCAAGTCGCCGCCGCCGCAACCCTCGACCCGCCGCTCGCGTAGCTGTTGTCCCTTGCCGCCCCCACTGCCCATAAGCCCGCCGCCCGCCGAGCCCGCCTCGCCGGAGCTGCCTCGCCGGAGAGGTAACGCGCCGATCCGTCGCCGCCGGTTTTTTTTGAAAACCGATTTGGTTTTTTTTAGAAAAACCCTAGTTCGTTTTTTTATATTGGTTCGCCGGTTTTTCCCAGTTCTGCTACTTAGCGGACGTTCGTCCGTACGTTCATTTTAACGAACAATTTTCACCCGTTAGTTACAGCTAACAAACGCCTGTTCGTTAGTCTGTTCGTCAGTTTTCTTTTTATCGGATTTTTCCGCTGATCCGATTTTTGTTTCAGTTTATCTTTTCGCTCGTTTATCGGAATCAGGTGATTCAGGCGCCTAGATCTTCTTCTCGAGACCCTCTTTCTGTTTAATCAACTTAAACAAGATTTTGTTACTGTAAAATTTGACTTTAGTTCAAATTAGTAAACGGATCTTGTTTCTTTCGCCGTTTGAGTTTCGTTGCTCCGTTCGATTTGATTCTTTTTGCAAACCGGAGTTCTTAAGTTGAACTTTCTGGTCAATCTCTCTTATTTGAGTTTTCCCCGTGCATCTCTGCTTGTCGCTTATGTATGCTATTGTTTGTTTGCGATAGAATTCCTGGAGTGTGAAGCGTGCTACTTCGAGTCCCTAGGTTTCGCGGATCGTCAACAAGGCAAGTAACACATTGATCATACTTTTCCATACCCAGTTTTTATGCATTAGTTTCAATCCTCAAAACATTGCATGATTAGGATGTCATTAACATGTGGGATGGGAAGTAGTTGTTGAGGTAGAACCTATTTCCCTGTTATATTCAAACCCTTGGGAGTTACTTCTACGCTTTGCTTATATTGTTGTGCTATGCTCGTAGACGTGGTTTGGGTGAGTGAAATCCATGACAGATGTGAGATTGTTAATTAATGGTTCAACTTAAGGTGGCAACTTAAATAAACATCTGGGTGGATTGAGGCACCTGGAGAACCCTGTGTTGCCTGTATTTTTTGGAAATCCCGGGGTTCCGTGTGATTTTCCTATGGACCGCCACCCAGGCTCAAAGGGAACTGAGATGATTCATGCTAGAAACTTCCGTGTGCAGCCACAAGCTATTATGGGCTCTAGCATAGTTGAGTAAGTTACGTGAAGCTCTTGAAGAGGTAGATCAGCAGGTAGTGGGTTTGTAGGTTTGGTATGGTCTGCCCGGAGTAAAGAGTTAATGTTTCTGAAAGACTGTGTCTCGGTCATCCGTTTCTCAAACACCATGTAGTGCGAGAAATCCAATGGAGGCGATCGAGTCTTGTGGGAAAAAGTGCGCAAACCTCTGCAGTGTACAATCTAATCATGGTTAGCCGTGTCCCCGGTTATGGACAATCTTGAGTATCTAGTACTTGGAGTATCTTAAGTATCTCATCACTCTTAATTAATATTGTTGGGTTGTTAATTACTTTAATTGGGATTGAGTTGGAGGAACCTTCTCAATGATGTTTCAACCACCATGATAGTTAAATTAAAATCTATTCCTTTGTTGTAGGGAAAAATTGGCTTTGCGCAAAAACTATAACCATAGAGCTTTCCACCAGCCAAATATGCATGTAGTGATAGCATTATTCCGTTCTTGCTCTACTGTGCTATATATTGCCAGCATATTCCATGTGCTGACCCGTTTTCGGGCTACAACGTATTATCTTGCAGACTTTTCAGACGAGGAGTAAGGTTCGTTAGGTCGTTGCCGTGTAGCTCAGCTATGCCGTTGGAGTTGATGGACTCACTTTATCTTCCAAGCCTTCCGATGTTATCGTATTAGATGGCCTTAAGCCATATTTATTGTAATAAGTTCTCTTTTGAGACATTTGATGTAATAAGTGTGTGATTGCTACTCTGTTATAAATCCTTCGAGTACTGTGTGTGTCAGCATTACCGATCCAGGGATGACACTGAAGCACAGAGACTTGACCGTTTGAGGTCGGGTCGCTACAAGATGGTATCAGAGCACACGCTGAGTGTAGGACACGACCACTAAGATAAAACCCTAGGTCACTCTTCTCTACTCATTTCTGACAACTCTCCATTTTCTACTCTTTAGGATGGCGGAGATGAAGAACAAGTTTGCGCAACCGGATGAAGACACCCCTTTTGGATGCCACATGATGGAAGTCAGTAGGTACTTGAACATTGGAATACCAATTTTCACCGAGATGTACAACGCCACCTTACCAGAAGAGGAGCACTGGATGATTCAAGTACAAGTTCCAGGAAGGACGTTCTCGCCAACCTCTAAACCCATAGAATTTTCTTTCGAAGCACCCACCTGGAGTCTAGGCAAGAGCATGGCAGCCCACATTACCATGGGACGCATTGGAGAAGTCTACAACAAGGATCTTAAGGACACTATCTACCAGATTTGTGGGCGCCGAGACGAGCAATGGGAAGTGATCAGCACCAAGAAGGATAGATCCATTGCAGCTTTCATCCAGGAGCTAAACCAGCACATTCAACGTCAGGAGAACCAGATGTGCACAGCCATGATGGATTTGAAGAAGGCGAAGACTAGGATCATCGAACTGGAGGAAGAACTCAAGTTTACACGCGATGGTTATGAGGAGGAAATTAAGACGCTACTGGAGAAGAATGACGACCTGGTTAAGAAGATCAGAGTATTCATGGGAGATCCAGCACCGGGAGGAGAAGACGACGATTCCACTTGCCCGGACAACTACATCATCATCGACGACACCGACTCTGACCCTAGTGATGATGACTTTGAAGACAAAGCTGGAGCAGATATCATGGAGTCTTCCACCGATCAAAATTTCTAGATGACCACCACATATTAGTAGTATTCCCCCATGTATTTAGTAGTAGTTGAGCACTTTTGTGATAGTTCTAGACCGCTTGTATGCCCTTGCTTGATTGATTGAGTGAAATGATTGTGTTTGTCTGATGTGCATATGGGTAGTGCTTTCTCATTAGACCCCTTTTCTATTCTGATCTCTTCCATCTAAACCCATCAGATGCCTCCGGGACGTGACACCGGTTTTGCCTTCCCGCCGGAGCTCACTCAGTTGATCCAGCAGCAGAACACCTTGATGCAATTGCTAGTTCAGAACCAGGGCAACAACAACAACAACCCGCCGCTAGTTGACAACCTAGCCCATTTTCTAAGGTTACAGCAGCCAGTGTTTTCCAGTAGCACCGAGCCTATAGTTGCTGATGATTGGCTACGCCGTATTGGAAGGGAGTTGACCACCGCAGGTTGCACATATGCTGAGAAGGTGCGCTTTGACGCACATCAATTGGATGGACCAGCAGCCTCATGGTGGGAGAATTACACGGCCACTTTCCCCATAGCCAATGTCACTTGGGACCAGTTTCAGCAATCTTTCCGCACAACCCATGTCTCAACTGGAGCTATGAATATGAAGAAGCGCGAGTTTTGCAACTTACGCCAGGGGAACCGTACTGTGGCTCAGTACGTGGATGAGTTTAGCAAGTTATCTCACTATGCCCCTGACGATGTGGCCACAGATGCCGCGAAGCAGGAGAAGTTTATGGAAGGGCTGAATGATGAGATGAGCATGCAGTTGATGGTAGCAACCTTCAACAACTACCAGGAGTTGGTAGATAAGGCTCTTATGATTGAAGGGAAGCAGCAGCAGATTGAGAGCCGTAAGAGGAAGTATGGACAAGGGAGGTATAACTCAGGAGCTCAGCAGAAGCCTCGCCTAACCCCGAACTCGGGAGGACTTGTTCATAACCATGGAGGTCATAACCACACCGGAGGAGGATTACATAACCACAATGGTTCTAAGAATGGGGATGGGAACGGAGCCAACAACAATCAGAACCTCTCCAATGTCACATCCCTAGCTTCTGGTGTTGCCTAGTGTTTGCATCTTGCTTGCATCATGTTTAACTTTCAAGGAAACTTGAATTGAGGAAATTTGAAAGCCTCAAAATTTTAATTGAAAGAAGGGAAAATAACCCTGGAAAATGCATCCAACGTTTCCAAAATGCTCTTCAATGATGTTTAATATTTTTGGCAAGGGTTTTCGTCCAAACAAAAAATATGGAACATTTTTGAGGAATTATTTTGGCCATTTGGATTTAAATCAATAAATATTTGAGTTGGATTAAATTCTTCTATAAAAGAACTGGAAATCAAACAATTCTAAAAAAACCTGTGAGTGGCTTTGAATATATTGCACCAAGCCACATAAATATTTTCAGAAGCTACTAAATGATTTGGGCTGTGAATCAAATCAAAACAGAATTGAAATATTAGAAAACAAAAACAAAAATGTGAAAAAGGAGAAAGGAACCTACCTAGCCCACTTACCTGTTGCCGGTCCAGCTGCGCAGCCCAGCCCACCTGGCCTTCTGCCAGTCATCTCCTAGCTCCTGCCAGGAGGACGACGTCGTGTCGCCTGCGCACGCACTTGAGGTATCCACCTCCTGCTTCGTGCTGGCGGCCTCCCCTTCGAGCCGGTCCGCGCCTGGAGACGCCCAGCACCCCCTCGCCCACTGCCCCACCTCTCTGGCCTCTCCCCACCGCTCTGGCTCTCTCTTCCGCAGCCGCCCGAAGACACCCGCAGCGGGCAGCTCATCGCCGCCGTGCCCAGTGGCCTCCCCTCGCCTCCCCACTTGTCTGGAAGCTCCGTACTCGTCGCGTACATCGTCTCCGTCAACGCACACGACTCCGGGAGCCCTGCAGTAATGCCATCGTCGTCGTCTTCACCGACGGGCACCGAAGATCGCCAGCTCCGGTTCACCGTCTCCAAGCCGTCCCCGAGCTTGCTGAGCTACTCATCGACCTCCCCGTGAGCTCCTCCGCTTTTCCCCTCTCTTCCCCGCGTCATTTTTGCCTCGTAGCCGCCGCCGCCATTGAGGCCGAAGCTCACCTCCGCCCGAGCTCATCGCCAGCGCGGCTCCGGTGACCTTCGGGTCCCGTGCGTGTATCCGTTGAGTTCGTGAACACCCGTGGGTTCGGCAAGTGCAAGCCGTTGCTTGATTTGACGGCTGTGGCCCCGTTTCCGTCACCGTCCGAGCTCCGGTCACCGTGGTTGTCGCCGTCGCCGTAGTTTCCGGCCTCCCCGCACCCAACCACCTGCACCACTGGATGCGGCACACATCCAGCTCTCTATAGAGCCAAGCCGCATGCCCAGCCGACACCCGTAGAGTGATTCCGGCGCGCCTCCGCCGCGCTGGATGGTCGCCGCCGGCCATACTCCGGCGAAGCTGACGTGGCACGTCATTAGCGGCTAATCACCCGCTAATACCGCCACTAACTAACCCCCTAGTTCACTTATGGACGGGCCCCACAGACATAATTAACCTGGATTAGTTTACGACTAAGATTAGATTAACTCGGTGGGCCATGGCTGTCGGGTTTGACACCTTGATCGACTTTGACCTGGCCCCACTGGTCAGCCTCTGTTCCTGCCATGTTACACTGACACGCGGGACCCAAGCGTCAGGTTTGACCCGGGGCAGCCCTGTTGACCTGCTGACGTCACAGTGACGTAGTGCTGACGCCATAACTCATTTTCTGGATTAATTTTAATTCAGGAAATTTCAGAAAATATCCCAAACTTCTAAAATTCATAGAAATTCAACTGTAGCTCCAAATGAAACAAGTTATATATGAAAAATGATCAGAAAAATCCAATCTACCCATCTGCACTGGTTTCATGCATGATAAAACAACTTAAACCTGCTGTTTATATCAAAACATGATAAGGCACTATTTAATTAATAATTTGAATTTGGGGTTGAACATTTGGTTCAAAATGACCCAAACACATCTGGTTCTAGTTGCATTAGCCCAACACACTCATTTTTCCATGTCATGATCATGCATCATATTGTGCATTGCATTGATTGTGTTTCCTTCTTGTTTGCCGGTATTTTTTCCCTCTCGATAGACGTGGTTCCGACGATGAGATCGACGACACCGATGAAGAGCTATACTATCTTCAGAAGTGCCAGGCAAGCAAAACCCCCTTGTTCATTCCGATACAATCCCACTCTCTCGCTCCTGCTCTCTTTTACTGCATTAGGACAACAATGGTTCAACTGTTACATGCTGCGGTAGTTGAACCCCGTTCCTCTGCATGACCTGTCATTGCCACAGTAAATAGATGAAACCCACTAGCATGAGTAGGAGTTGTTTGAGCCCTGATGTGCCTACTCATTCATGCTTGTTTGTCATGCCTGCTATTGCTTAGAGTTGTGTCAGTGCGATTCACGGGGATGAATTGGAGGTGTGTGAACATGTCCTCTTGTGTGATAGCTAAGTGTGTGAACACGATTTGGTAAAGGTAGCAGTGAGAGGCCATGTAGGAGTACATGGTGGGTTGTCTCCTGCAGCCGATCCCTCGAGGCCGAGTTACGTGTTTGCGATCCATGAGCGATTCACGACCACGCATTGGAATGCTTAAGTGCCCCTCTCGACTTATTAATCAACTTGATCTCTGTCCGGGAGTTGCAACTAGTTTACGTGTATGCGTAGGTAGTGTTAGTAGTCTACCAAGTGGCACCCGATGCATGTGGGCTTGGGACAGACTAGGCACCGTGTACGGTGTACCAAGCGTAGATCCACCCGTCGAGGTGGGCTTGGGAACCCTGCTCACATCGTTTGGGGCCGTTAGCGACACCCGGCGGATCTCCTTGCGGATGGAACCCGAATAGGCGATAAACCTGGACTAGAGACTTGTGTGGTTAGTCGGTCGTGGCCGACACCCTCATTGGGCTTCGCTTGAAGGTTGCCGAGTACATGTCGTGTAAACGGCGATAAGTGGTGAGAGCATGTGTGAAGAAGTACACCCTGCAGGGTTAACATTATCTATTCGAATAGCCGTGTCATGAAAAGGACTTCTGGGTTGCCTGTACAGTTCATAGACAAGCGAAAGTGGATACTCTAAAATGCGCAAGATAAGCGTGAGTGCTAAGGATGGTGTTCTCGTAGGGAGACGGGAGCGAGTCCATAGAGGTGTATTGATATGGTGAATATGTGGACTCATGTGCGCCACCTCAAAAGAGTTACTTGCAGTTGTAGTTCAGGTTAGCCACTGAGTCAAAGCTGGCTTGCTGCAGTTAAACTCCACCACCCCCTTTATTGATACCGATGCATATGTAGATAGTTCTAATGCAAAGTCTTGCTGGGTACATTTGTACTCATGTTTGCTTAATTTATGTTTTTGCAGAGAGACTTCAGTCTCGCTAGTAGTTCCGCATGGACTTTGATGTTTAGCTTGTTACCTCAGCTATGATCTTGTGCCCTCGGCAGGGTCTTGTAGATAGTCAGGCTTCTCAGCCTTTTTCATTTGTAGTTGTCTGTACTCAGACATGTTAAGCTTCCGCATGTGTTTGACTTGTATGCTCACGAATCTTTGGGTCGAGAGAACCATGTTTGTAATATCTCGCTCCTCGGAGCCTAATGAATAAATACTTGAGTCATAGCATTATGTTGTTTTGCCATGTTGTATTTACACATATCGAGCATATTGTGTGTATGATTGAAATGCTTGGTATGTGTGGGATCCGACAACCTAGTTGTTTATCCTTGGTAGCCTCTCTTATGGGGAAATGTAGTCTTGTGCTTCCATGAGCCATAGTAGTCCGCTTCTGCCCAGTTCACGGAGTCCTGCTAGCCCAAAGACTCTTGCTCTAGAACACTTGATCGGCCGGCATGTGATTCACTTCGTTCCTGTATACGTCCTTTCGGGAAATGCCATGCGGTGACATCCGAGTCCTGCCTAGCTGCTACAGCCGGGTTCCCGAGTCCTGTTAGCCAGTGCTACAGCCCAGATTCGCCGCAGCTGGCGACCGACATGCTCGATGTTGATTCATGTATGCCTGTCCCTATAAGTTAGTGCCACTTTGGGTTCCACGACTAGTCATGTCGGCCCGGGTTCTCTGTCATATGGATGCTAGCGACACTATCATATACGTGTGCCAAAAGGCATAAGCGGTCCCGAGCCATGGTAAGGCGACACCCGTGGGAATACCGTGCATGAGGCCGCAAAGTGATATGAGGTGTTACCGGCTAGATTGATGTGATTTGGAATCGGGGTCCTGACATCCAATCCAGCCACACCCGCCAAAAGAGACCTATGTTACATTACTTGCTTTAAGTGCGGGAAGACTGGACACTATGCCACAGAGTGCCCTGAAGGGAAGAATGGAAACGGAAATGGGAGCGCTGGGAAGAAGCCCAATCCATTCAACAAAGGACAAGTGAACCACGTTAATGTGGAGGAGGTTGAAGAGCAGCCAAATGCGGTTATAGGTAAGTTTTTGGTTAAGTCATTTACCGCTCTTGTTCTTTTTGATACTGGTGCATCGCATTCATACATATCTAGGGGATTCGTGGATAAGTTTAAACTACCAACCCAAACCCTTAGGACCCTTCGTTTAGTGAGTTCACCTGGAGTAGAGTATATGGCTAGCCGATGGTGCGACCAGATACCCCTAACCATTGGCACACATGTTTTTTCGTCCATATCTTGGAGTCACAAGGATTGGATGTGATATTAGGTATGGACTGGATGCCAAAGTATGGAGGAAGCATTGACTGTGCTAGTAAGTCGATTTATCTCACCACCCCGGAGGGAAAAAGGATTAAGTATGTATCTAGGCATGTGCCTAGAAGGAGCCAAGTGAATACCCTCACGAGAGTTGTTCAGGAGGAAGTGCCTGTAGAGAAGGATTACCCGGATGTTTTTCCAGAGGAGTTACCAGGCATGCCACCGGATAGAGACATCGAGTTTTTGATAGAGCTATTGCCAGGTACAGGGCCAATATACAAGAGACCGTATCGGATGCCCGCGAATGATCTGGAGGAGATTAAGAAACAGATCAAGGAGTTATTGGAGAAGTGTTACATTCAACGGAGTTCATCACCTTGGGGAGCCCAAGTGCTTTTGGTTGAGAAGAAGGATAAGTCCCTAAGGATGGTTGTTGATTATCGGGCATTGAATGAAGTGACGATTAAGAACAAGTACCCACTGCCGATGATCAATGATTTGTTTGATCAGCTGCAAGGAGCTAAGGTGTTTTCGAAGATCGATCTACGCTCGGGATACCATCAGTTGAAGATTCGAGAGAAGGATATACCAAAGACAACATTTACCACGCGGTACAGATTATATGAGTATACGGCCATGTCGTTTGGACTGAGTAACGCCCCTACCTATTTCATGAGCATGGTGAACAAAGTATTCATGAAATATTTGGACAAGTTTGTTGTGGTGTTTATTGATGATATAATGGTATATTAGAAGAATGAAGAGGAGCAAAAGGAGCATTTGCGATTAGTTCTCGAGAAACTCAGGGAACACCAGTTGTATGCCAAGTTCAGCAAATGCGAGTTTTGGTTGAAGGAAGTCGGATTCCTTGGACATGTTATATCAGGAGAAGGTATAGCGATGAGACCCCAGCAAGGTTCGATCGATGTGAATGGTTGGCACCCACTTCAGTTAGCGAGATCCGTAGTTTTCTTGGACTCGCAGGATACTACCGGAGATTCATTGAGAATTTTTCCAAGATTGCGAAACCAATGACGGAATTATTGAAGAAGGATACAAAGTTTAAATGGACGGAAGACTTCAAGGCAAGTTTCCAGGAGTTGAAGAAACATTTGACTACAGCCCCAGTGTTGACCCTACCAGATATACGTAAGGATTTCCAAGTGTATTGTGATGCCTCTCGCTTAGGACTTGGAAGTGTGCTTATGCAGGACGGAAGAGTTGTTTCGTATGCCTCGCGACAACTAAAACCTCATGAGTTGAATTATGCCACGCATGATTTGGAGCTAGCAGCCGTAGTGTATGCATTGAAGACTTGGATACATTACCTTATTGGAAACCGTTGTGATGTGTTCACGGATCATAAGAGTTTGAAGTACATCTTCACACAGAAGGAGATGAACCTTAGGCAGAGGAGATGGTTAGAGCTTATAAAGGATTATGACAGGAAGCTGCACTATCATCCAGGAAAGGCCAATGTCATAGCAGATGCATTGAGCCGGAAAAGTTATGCTAATATCCTAGAGAGTACAGATTGCCAAATGAGTTAGCAGAGGATATCATGGAACTTCGACTAGAGATTGTTCCTAGAGGTTTTGTTGCAACAATGGAGGTTCAGTCGACATTGTTGGGTAAGATTCGGGAAGCTCGGAAGGATGAAAAAGAGATTCCCGAGATAAAGGAGAAGATGAGCAAAGGAAAGGCCAAAGGTTTTCGTGAGGATGAGCACGATACCTTATGGTTTGAGGACCGGATATACGTGCCCAATGACCCAGAGATCGGGAATTTAATACTTCAGGAGGCTCATGACTCACCATACTCGATACACCCCGGAAACACCAAGATGTATTTGAATTTGAAGGAACGTTTCTTGTGGACGGGTATGAAGAAGGATATTGCCGAGTATGTAGCCGTATGTGATGTATGTCAGAGAGTGAAGGCAGAACATCAAAAGCCAGCAGGATTGTTACAGCCTATACCGATAACCGAATGGAAGTGGGATAAACTTGGCATGAATTTTATCACCGGATTGCCCAGGACCAAATCAGGATATGATTCTATATGGGTAGTAGTTGATCGCTTGACCAAAGTGGCTCACTTTATCCCAGTGAAAACCACTTATACAAGTGCGAAGTTGGCCAAGATATATATGTCCAGGATCGTATGTTTGCATGGAGTTCCGAGGACCATCGTATCGAATAGAGGAACACAGTTTACCTCAAAGTTTTGGCATCGGCTACACGGACTTTGGGAGCGAGATGAGTTCGATCTGACGTTTCACTGCAGATGGATGGACGGACCGAGAGTCAACCAGATTCTGGAGGACATGTTGAGAGCCTGTGCGCTAGATTATGGATCTAGTTGGGATGACAATTTGCCTTACGCAGAGTTCTCATACAACAATAGCTACCAAGCCAGTTTGAAGATGGCACCGTTCGAAGCCCTGTATGGACGAAGGTGCAGAACGCCGTTGATGTGGGATGAAGTAGGAGACCGACAGTTGTTTGGACCAGACCTGATCAAGGAGTCTGAAGAGAAGGTTAAGCTGATTCGTGATAGACTGAAGATAGCTCAGTCCAGGCAGAAGAGTTATGCAGACTCAAAGCGCAAGGAGGTAACCCATGAAATTGGAGACATAGCATATCTGCGAGTATCACCATTGCGAGGAGTGAAACGTTTTGGAGTTAAGGGAAAGTTAGCCACGAGATTTGTAGGACCGTATCGTATTTTGGAACGTGTGGGAGAAGTTGCCTACAAGTTGGAGTTACCGGCAGGACTGTCAGGAGTTCATGATGTGTTCCACGTTTCGTAGTTGAAGAAGTGTCATGCTGAGATGGCCGATATACCGTTAAGAGATATAGTACCCTTGGAGGCGATTCAGTTGGACAGTGATTTGACTTATGAGGAAAAGCCAGTTAAGATTCTTGAGTTTGCCAGCCGAGTCACCCGCATGACAAGGTTATCAAGTTTTGCAAAGTTCGGTGGAGCCACCATACCGAGGATGAAGCCACACAGGAGCGAGAGGATGATCTTCGCAAAAACCACCCACACCTATTTTCTAGCCATCCCGAATCTCGAGGGCGAGATTCATCTTAAGGGGGGTAGGTTTGTAACATCCCAAATTTTCAATTTGGAATGTTATACATAGGTCATTCAGGCATATCATATTTTATTGCATTTTCGTTCCGCAATCCTCGAGATCCTAAGCAACTCAAGGACCCTCGGAGAGAGTTGGGGATTTCCTAGTTTTCATATTAGATTTTTATCAAATAATGAAACGAGGATTTTTGATTTTAATTATTTTTCTCTCTGAAAAATATTTCATATTAAAATATATGAGAGGAGATAACATGACTTCTCCAAAATAATTGAAATATTGGAGGAAAAATATTAAAATCATTTATTTGATTTTATTTGGATTTTATTTGCATTAGAAAAATTGCACGTTTTCAAAATAGCATTTTAGGGCCAAGAAAATGTTCATCTCGTTCTAAATATTTTATTTAGACGGTGAAAATTTATTTCGGCATTTTAAGTTTTTTATTTTATTTTCTAGGATTTATTTTCTGTTCGGTGGAATTATTAAAAAAAAACTTCCAGTACTTGGTGGGCGAAGCCCATGAGCCAGCCGGCCCAACCCAGCCACCGCCTTCCCGTCCCGTGTTGTCGCTGACTCGGAGGAGTCGAGCCGCCACCGCCACGACCCCTCCCAAGTCGGAGCCGCCGCCTCGCCTTTAAAACCCACGCGGGGCCCCACAGAGCCCCAAATCGCCGCCCGCCGCAACCCTCGCCAGCCCGCCGCTGCCGCCGCTCGCCGCCACCCTGCACCGAAGTCGCCCGCCGCCCGAGCCCCGGCTCGCCGGAGCTGCCTCGCCGGAGAGGTAACGCGCCGATCCGCCGCCGCCGGTTTTTTAAAACCGATTCGGTTTTTTTAGAAAAACCCTAGTTCGTTTTTTTAGATCGGTTCACCGGTTTTTCCCGGTTCTGCTACTTAGCGGACGTTCGTCCTTACGTTTGTTTTAACGAACGATTTTCGCCCGTTAGTTACAGATAACGAACGCTCGTTCGTTAGTCTGTTCGTCAGTTTTCTTTTTATCGGATTTTTCCATGATTATTCTCGATCGTGATTTCTGATCCGATTTTCGTTTCAGTTTATCTTTTCGCTCGTTTATCGAATCAGGCGATTCAAGCGCCTAGATCTTCGTCTCGGGACCCTCTTTCTGTTTAATCAACTTAAACAAGATTTTGGTACTGTAAAATTTGACTTTAGTTCAGATTAGTAAGCGGATCTTGTTTCTTTCGCCGTTTGAGTTTCGTTGCTCCGTTCGATTTGATTCTTTTTGCAAACTGGAGTTCTTAAGTTGAACTTTCTGGTCAATCTCTCTTATTTGAGTTTTGCCCGTGCATCTGTGCTTGTTGCTTATGTATGCTATTGTTTGTTTGCGATAGAATTTTTCGGCGTTCTGGGAACGGGGATCCCCAGACTTGCCTGCCTGCGGCCTACGGCGTGGCTCAAGTGGGGGCCCAGCGCGGCCCATCTTCATCAGCACAAACTCAAGACCCTCGCGAGGGGCCAAGCCTCGCGGGGCAGACGACATGAAGGTTCCTCAGGTGCAGCCTCCGCAGGCAGGCTCGCGAGGAGGCGGAGAGATCAATGCAGGGGCACCTCGCTAGGAGGCCGTGACGCAAGCCATGACGATCGAGACCCGGTAGGCGCCCGGCCTCTTGATGTCCTTGTTTCCCCTTTGGTGCAAAGGGAGCAAGCACAGGCCAAGGCATCGGGCAAAGGTTACCATTCGGTGCAACAAGACCAAGACCAGCAGAGGCGGCGGGGCGGAGGTCACCGTGGAGCCCAAGGCAGGCGTCATCACCGGTGCTTTTGGCAGCGAAGACCACCTTTGGTCAGGATAACTTGTACTAGATGTTCCCCTTCAAAATGGCCAATTGTTGGCGCCCTTCCCGCTCATTATTTGGGGAGAGGCCCAGGGCCTCTATAAATAGGGCCAACCACCACAGAGTAGAGGGACGAAAACCGGATCGATCTAGGCGTCTAGCTAGAGAACTAGAGGAAGAGGGGAAGAGATCCAGACCAAGTAGAACACTCCGCACCAGCTCAAGAACACCTCTCGCGAGGTTGTTCTTCCCCAGTACTGTTCATCATCAGCCCCTGAGGCAATCCACCACACCACACACTGGAGTAGGGTCTTACACCTAGCGGTGGCGAACCACTATAAATCTCATGTCCCTTGTGTTGTTCATCATTTCCAGCTTAGATCGCACGAGGAGATCGGACGTAGATCGGTAGGGGTGAGATCTCCGCGTGCACCCCAGAGTTCGAACCTTAAGGGTCTGCCGGAACCCGAAATCTGACATTTGGCGCGCCAGGTAGGGGTGCGCCGGAATCTTTCTTCCGTTGTTCGCGTGTGATCTTCCGTCGTGTCCATGGCCGATGCACTTCGGGCTCGCGCCGAGCGCCGGGCTGCTCTTGCCACCCGCGTTGCCCAGACGACGCCCGTCGGCGGACGCCCTCGTCGTTCCCTGTCGCCTACCACCAACGCCGCCAGCGGCCCGGCGGGGAACGAGCAGCAAGCCTCATCTCAGCACCCTTCGGTGCGGCGGGATAGCCGCACCGCCACCCCGTCGCTGACTCCAGCTGGTTCGTCGTCCCACGCCCGTCGCGCCCCCACGGACGTGCACGCCGCGCTGCTCCTGGCAAGAGAGCTCCTGCACTACCGCCCCGTCGACGACCTCTACGAGGACTGGCTCGCCCGCATCACCGAGCTCGTCAGCGCCGCAGGGGGCTCCCCCTTGCCGTCCCTCTCGCTGCCTCGCCCTCCATTCCGCGCAGGGGGCGAGGATCAGGAGGCGCCTCCACCACCTCCTCCCCAAGAAGGCGTCCTGGCTCCAAGGCGCACAGCCCCAGGGCGAGACCCTCCGCGTCCGGCGCCAGCGCAGCAAGATGGGAGCTGCCAGGAGATCCCTCGTCCCCAAGAAGGTGCTCGTGTGCTCCCAGCGCCGACGCGCCAAGATCGCGTCCCTGCGCCTCCACGACAAGACCCCGCGCTGCTCCAAGCGGCGGCGCGTGGAAATCCCCAGGAGCAAGCCCAGCATCAGCAAAGGGCGCCGGTGGCCACGGCAGGCTACCGCGCCTTCACTCCCAAGCTACGCGGCGTCACATGGCCATTCAAGTTCAAGCCTGATCTGCCCCCTCGCTACGATGGCACGGCGGACCCCGCGGAATTCCTGCAGCTCTACGAGCTGGGCATCGAAGCCGCCAACGGAGACGAAAAGGTCATGGCGAACTAGTTTCCCATGGGGCTCAAGGACGGCGCGTGCACCTGGCTCCTGAACCTGGCTCCTAGCACGATCTCCTCCTGGGGCGAGATGCGCACTCGCTTCATCGCCAACTTCCAGGGCATTCGCGACCGGCCCCCGGCCGTGAGCGACCTGCGCCACATCAAGCAACAGCCAGGGGAAACCTTGCGGAAGTACATCCAGCGCTTCAACAATGATCGCCTCAAGATCCCCAGGGTGACTGAGGAAGTCATCATCTCAGCTTTCTCCGATGGTGTGCGTGACACCAAGATGAAGGAGGAGCTAGCAATCCATGAAGACCTCTGTACATCCCTGGAGCTGTTCAACTTGGCGACCAAGTGCGCTAGGGCTGAGGAAGGGCGCGTCTCCCTCCTCGTGCTCCCGGCAGCCGACCTAGAAGAGAAGAAGCTCAAGGCCAAGGATGTGAAGCGCAAGGGGCTGCCGTGCTTGCAGCAGAACCAGACACCAAGCAAGGCAGGGACCAACCTGAGTCATCCAAGGGCAGCCGATACTGCGTGTACCACGACCTGCACACCCACAACACCAACGAATGTCAAGAGCTCAGGGCCGTGCGAGATGGGCGAATCGGCCGACGCCCCGAGCACAACGACAGGGGCTATGGCCACGAGGAGGAGGAAGAGGTGGCGGACGATGGGAAGACCGTGGCCCTCGCCAGGGGTGGCGTGACCGACCTCGCGAGGACCGCTGGCAGGACTAGCCTTGCAAGGGAGGCTGGAGGGGTCAGCCTCGTGAGGATCACCCACATGGCAACGCAGGCCTTCCTCCTCTGCCGCCACTTCCAAGGAGGAACGAAGACCAACATCAAGACGAGGGGGCTGGGGGCTTCCAGGAGCCACGCGCAATCGATGGCATCTTGGGTGGCGCCCAAGCCCCAGCCTCATAGCGCATCTTCAAGCAGTTTTCTTGCGAGGTGAATGCAGTCCTCCCCAAGCTTGAGGCCACGCGCCCTCTCAGGTGGTCTACATGCGCTATCATGTTCAGCTCAGCGGATCAGCTCAAGTGCGCGGCAACGGCCGCAGTCCTCCCGATGCTTTGCTCCCCAGTAATCAGCAATGTGCAGCTCACCAGGACCCTCATTGATGGCAGAGCAGGGCTCAACGTCCTGTCCGTCGAGATGTTTGACAATCTCCAAGTGCAGTACGATCAGCTTCAGCCGACCAAGCCTTTCTCAGGAGTCACTGATGGTTCTACTGTTCCGATATGGCAGGTTCACCTTCCAGTCACCTTCGGGCAGCACAACAACTACCGCACCAAGCTCATCAACTTCGACGTCACCCACATTCGCCTGCCGTACAACGCCATCCTCGGGTACCCAGCCCTAGCCAAGTTCGTGGCAGTGACTCACCATGGTTACAATGTCCTCAAGATGCCGGGAAGCGGTGGAGTCATCACCATACCCTGTGAAGAAAGGGACGCAGTGTGTTCACTTGAGCATGCGTTCCAAGCCGTAGCAGTCGAAGACCCAGATCACGGGAGCGGAAGACTTCTCGAGGCGACCCTGAAGAAGAAGGCTTCGCCTGGTCCAAGCCACAAGGAAGCAGGCACCTCCGGAGGCGTTGCGTCGGGATTTGCGCCCAATCAGGGAGCGCCACCCTCTCTCGCATAGGAAGGCGCGCCCGTCGCCCTCCTTAGGCACGGCTTGGGAGCTCTTTCTTGGAGAGCCACCGACTTTGCCAAGGTCGCGAGGGAGGCGCTCGGGCACCACTTGGAGGGGTGCTTTCAGGCACGTTTCCCTCAGGAAGGTACAAGGCAAGGAAGACCAAACCCCCAGGAGTTCATCACAAGAAACACCCAGGAGCTACAGGAGTCAAGAGTCATGCGCGGCAGCCGCCGCTTGCCCGCCGTGGCCCCACATCCAGGCGAGGATGGTGGGCTGCGCGTCTGCATCGACGTACCAGGGCTCAACCGAGCCGCGTCTCAGGAGCGCCTCTGGCCTTCGCATGTTGGGCGCTGCGAGGGACCTCCTCACAGCTACGTTCGCATGCCTTTCGGCCTACCGAACGCGGTCACCGCTCATCAGCGCCTGCCAAGGAGCGTTCTGGGGGCTCAGGAGGTCAGGCATCGTGTGGCCCTGGAAGAGGTGGAGATGGCCCCCGAAGACCTACCCGTGCCCCCGGAGCCTCCCGAGGCTCCAGGGCCTGGGGGCTCGTGAGGACCGACGTCTCCACCGTGCATCGCCCGCTTCTTCAGCATCACTTCATCTTCAACGGCACCAGGTGACATCTTTCAAAGTTCCATTTTTAGCTGGGAGCGCCCACAGGGCTGCATCATTCCCAGGCCGCGTGGATCTGTCCCCGCGGCATGTATCTGTTTTGCTTATGCTCTTTAACTACCTTGTTGGGGGCGCCCCTCGGGCTGCATCATCCCCAAGCTGCTCGGGCCTGGCCCAGCGGCGTTTCCCGCATCTACTTAAGATGAATTTTCTCTTTCGCGCTTAATCTGGTTCCCATGATTGTCACCTGCTGCTTATCGCGGACTTCTCCACTCTCATGCAAAGTGCTTGCACGTTAAAAGGGGGGGTACCTGAGCATCGCGACTCATGGGCTCCTACTGGCTCTCCAGCCCTCACCCCCTGGCCTTGACCCACGGCATCGCGACCTGTCATACCAGCGGCGGCTGAGCTCGCTCGAGGGTCGGGACCTGAGGACGTAGAGCATTTGCATTCTAAGCACCCTGCATGAACACACCATTGACAAAGGCCCAGAGCCTCGCGCAACCCGCCTCGGGGTAGGGCCTCGTGAGTCCCGCGCTGGCTCACGAGTGCCTAGATACACCTCTCCTAGCCCTACCGTGCAGCCACGCATGCAGGCGGGCTGCCTGCGCCCAGGGGCTCCTCCCGAGGTGAGCCCCTCACGTGCAGTGGAAGCACCATGCTCCGTCTTGGCTGGCGACCTTTGCTAAGGAGCGGCTATGCCCGTACACATACGGAAGCGCTATGCTCCGCGATAAACAACTGAGGGCGGCCCACGGCCGTACCAACCTCAGGGAGCCCAGAGCTCAGTGTCCGGCACCGTCGCAATGCCTCCCCTCGGGAGCGCCGTGCGAGGGGGCTGGACACGGGGGCTACGCACGGGCCTTGCCCGAGCGCACGCCACCCAGCTTGGTCCCTCGGACCTGGTCATCACGCGCCACTCCCGAGTGGAGCCAAGGTATGAAAACCCATTTGAGCGTCAAGGGGGACTCCTGAGCATCGCGACTCAGGAGCCTAACTGGTCACGTAGCCCTTCACTCCTTAGTCCCGTCCTGGTTTCCGGTCGGGGCTAACGGCGGTTGAGGTATGCGCGGGGCCGGGCCCTGCCGACGCAGAACGGCCAATCCACTCCTTGCTCCCTCCTTCCCTACTTGTTGCTCGCGCGTCAAGGGGGACTCCTGAGCATCGCGACTCAGGAGCCTAACTTGCCACGTAGCCCCTCACTCCTTAGTCCCATCCTGGTTTCCGGTCGGGGATAACGGCGGTTGAGGTATGCGCGGGGCCGGGCCCTGCCGATGTAGAGCGCAGACAAATAGGAGGGATAAATGCAAATTCCAGAAAATTCAAAGCAAATATTACAAGCCATGGATTGTTTCATGACACGAAACACAAGTTTAAACGCCTCCGTGAGTCATGGTGCATGTTGCAGGAATAAAAACATGATAGAAGTCGCGAAGGGATCACTCTCTTGTGGCACCGTCGCCTGTGGTGGAGTCACGCTGGGCGGCTCCGCCTCCTGAGGCCGCGGAGCTAGCGGCACCGCGCCCGGGCAAGATGCTGAAAGAGCGGAACTTCCCCAGCAAAGCCTCGGCTCGGCCTTTCACGGACTCGGCAGCAGCGGCAGCACGGTCACCGCTCATGGGTTCCAGCAGGCTGTCGAAGTCGACGTCGGGGTCATGCTAGTAGACGTGGCTGAGGACATGCGTCGGCGCCGCAGAAGACAGGGTACGCGCCTCGGCCTCAACCGTGGGTCCAAGGCCGTCTGCGGCATCTTCAAGCGCACCGACCAGGAAGGGGAGTAGCTTGGCGGGGCCGTCCTCCGCACCAGCCAATGGCTCCTCCAAGCCGATCTCGTAAAGCGTCTTCAACGTGGCGCGAGCCTTCTTCTCCAGCTTCGCGAAGGCCACCCGATCTTCCGCCAGGACCTACGCCTTGGCGTCTAGCTCAGTCCTCTCCGCCTTCAGCGACCGCTCCAGCGTCTCCAATCGGCCGTGGCGGTCATCAGGCTTGGCATCCCGGTCCTTGACGGCAGCCTCCCGAGCCTTCATCTCCTCCTCCTTCTCCTGGCAGCCGCGCACCTCCTTGGCGAGCTCGTCGCGCAGGCCTTGCAGCTCGGCCTCCAGCGCATTGTAGCGGCCCTGGGCAGTCGCAGCGTCGCGAGCGGCCTTGGCTTGGTTGGCGGCCTGTTTCTCCCCATCGGAGGACGACACGGCTCGGCCTGGCTTTCCGGATGGAGGCGGCAGAACGAGCCCAGCCGAAGCCAGCTCACGCCCGGCCACTGGCGAGGTCCGCGCTGAAAGATCCTCCCGTAGCTGGCTTAGCTCGTTGGCGACCTGGTCCAGGACGGCGGTAGAGGGAGCAGAAAAGACGCGAACTAGTGGAGCGGGCGGAGAGGACGACACCTTGATCACGGCTTGGCAGGAAGGAACCCCCTGGGCCTTGGATGCCCCAGCTGCAGCATCGAGCGCAGTCGACTCCAGGGTTAGCGGGGCCACGGGGGCTGACTCCTCGCCGAGGTGTCCCAGTCGGCCGCGCAAAGATGACCGTGCAGGGGTGGCGCGAGCCTCGCCGTCTTCTTCCCCAGCGGATGAAGGCGCCGCCCCAGCAGATGGATTCGCCCCAAGCAGGCGCCGCCCCGGCAGGTGTAAATCTCGTGTCCCTTGTGTTTTTCATCATTTCTAGCTTAGATCGCACGAGGAGATCAGACGTAGATCGGTAGGGGAGAGATCTCCGCGCACAGCCCAGGGTTCGAACCTTAAGGGTCTGCCGGAACCCGAAATCCGACAGAATTCCCGGAGTGCGAAGCGTGCTACTTCAAGTCCCTAGGTTTCACGGATCGTCAGCAAGGCAAGTAACACATTGATCATACTTTTCGATACCCAGTTTTTATGCATTAGTTTCAATCCTCAAAACATTGCATGATTAGGATGTCATTAACATGTGGGATGGGAAGTAGTTGTTGAGGTAGAACCTATTGCCCATTTATATTCAAACCCTTGGGAGTTACTTCTACGATTTGCTTATATTGTTGTGCTATGCTCGTAGAAGTGGTTTGGGTGAGTGAAATCCATGACAGATGTGAGATTGTTAATTAATGGTTCAACTTAAGGTGGCAACTTAAATAAACATCTGGGTAGATTGAGGCACCTGGAGAACCCAGTGTTGCCTGTATTTTTTGGAAATCCTGGGGTTCCGTGTGATTTTCCTATGGACCGCCACCCAGGCTTAAAGGGAACTGAGATGATTCATGCTAGAAACTTCCGTGTGCAGCCACAAGCTATATTGGTCTCTAGCATAGTTGAGTAAGTTACGTGAAGCTCTTGAAGAGGTAGATCAGCAGGTAGTGGGTTTGTAGGTTTGGTATGGTCTGCCCGGAGTAAAGAGTTAATGTTTCTTAAAGACTGTGTCTCAGTCATCCGTTTATCAAACACCATGTAGTGCGAGAAATCCAACGGAGGCGATCGAGTCTTGTGGGGAAAAGTGCGCAAACCTCTGCAGAGTGTACAATCTAATCATGGTTAGTCGTGTCCCCGGTTATGGACAATCTTGAGTATCTAGTCCTTGGAGTATCTTAAGTATCTCATCACTCTTAATTAATATTGGTGGGTTGTTAATTACTTTAATTGGGATTGAGTTGGAGGAACCTTCTCAATGATGTTTCAACCACCATGATAGTTAAATTAAAATCTATTCCTCTGTTGTAGGGAAAAATTGGCTTTTCACAAAACTATAACCATAGAGCTTTCCACCAGCCAAATATGCATGTAGTGATATCATTATTCTGTTCTTTCACTACTGTGTTATATTGCCAGCATATTCCATGTGCTGACCCGTTTTCGGGCTGCAATGTATTATGTTGCAGACTTTTCAGACGAGGAGTAAGGTTCGTTAGGTCGTTGCCGTGCAGCTCAGCTATGCCTTTGGAGTTGATGGACTCACTTTATCTTCCAAGCCTTCTGCTGTTATCGTATTAGATGGCCTTAAGCCATATTTATTGTAATAAGTTCTCTTTTGAGACATTCGATGTAATAAGTGTGTGATTGCTACTCTGTTATAAATCCTTCGACTATTGTGTGTGTCAGCATTACCGATCCAGGGATGACACTGAAGCACAGAGACTTGACCGTTTGAGGTCGGGTCGCTACATAACTCCTCGACAAACACCTGCAACTGGCATTTTCCTTCATCTTCAGTATAATATTTCCATGGTGGGAAGACACGCACATAGGATTTAACAACATCAAATGCGATAGATGCTAAACTATGAATGACTGGTTGTGCTTCCTCCACATGAATAGGTGTACTAACTGGTGGAGTTGGTGTTCCCCGTGGTAGTACTGGCGCTTTAGGCACTGGAGCTGCCTTACTAACTGCTCTTGTTTGGGAGCTCTATGGTGGAGATGGTGTTGTGTTAGCAGGAACTGGGTTACTATCTGCTGGGGTTGGGGTTAGATTGGGTGAAGCTGGTTCTCTGTCCATCGTAGTAGGGGTAAAATCTGCGAGAGTCTGGGTTATGTGTGGTAGGGCTTGTTCTGGTGCATGTACAACCGGGGTGCTATCTCCACCAAGAGGTAGCACTGTTTTATTTCAAGACCGTGTTTTTACTCCGCTATATACTGCCATCACCCGCTCCAATTCAAATGGCTGATAAACAGGAAACATTGTTGAATGTACGGACATCGTATGAGAGACAAATGCAATAGATAGTGTGGAAAAAAGAGGGCATTAAATAGTTGACATGTATATTGTTTAACTAAAATGGATAGCATGACATAATTTCACATAGATGATGTCTATCAAAACTGGATAGCATAGCATAACATAATTCAAAGATATGATGACTAACTAAACAGGATCGCATGACATAATTCACATACATGTTATCTAAGTAACCAGGATTGCATGATTTAATTCACATATGTGATTTATATGCTAAGCGGAGGGCATTCGCATATATGATGTCTGAATTAAGAACATGATTTTGAATATTGTGTATATGATGTCTAAACTATGCAATGTAAGACACCATATGCATGATATGAGCAGTAGAACCGTGCCAAGTTGGAGCATACACCTCGGTGGGGGAATAGGACTGGTCATCTGTCTCCGAATCCATCTCTGAGGAGCTATCGGGACCCAGCAAGAGATCTGCTTCGATAGGTAGCACTGTCTGCTCTGAAGGCCTTGTTTTCACTCCAGATTTTTCCATCACCCACTCAAATGGCTGATTCACAGGAAGAGTAGTTTAATGGACAAACATTGTCGACAAATGGAGATTTAATGAACAAATGGATGGTCTAGATATCATTCAAATATATTATGCCTGGTTAAATAGGATGGCATTGCACATTTCACATATATTATGGCTGGCTAAAAGACATGAGACTGCATAATTCCCATATATGATATTGAAACTAAACAGGTGGCGTTACAGAACATGTCTAAACTAAGCAGATGACACATCTGTTGTCGAAAGTAGGCACTGCAAGGAAACATATGCATGATATGACTAACAGCATCATGCCAAGTTAGAGAAAACACCTTGGGGGGTAAATAGGAGTGGTCAGATGCGTCTAAATCTGCCTCAGAACAGATATCTTCCTCTGGATTACAATCTGGAGAGGGGGGGGGGGAGGGTTTGCCATTGAACCCACCATGGAGCGATGTCTGCATGACATTGTATTGCCGCGCAAAACTGTTCTCTTCTTCTCTACATGTTCAACATGACTGTGTACAATACCTGACATGCATACAGAAAAATATAGCGACATTATGTAAGGAGAGCATGCAGAAATCTAGAGTAATGGTAACAACCAGTGGATGGATCCAAAAATAATGATACTAGGCTGATGATTGCTTTAATTTAATAAAAAACATGATGATTGCTTTACTATTTGTTTCCCGCCCAAGATGAACAACATAGGCATACCCTAGGTGAACCAGATATTAGACAGAGATACTATTCATTGCTGCCTTGATATGTGCCCCACAACTAATTTAGAACTCAAGTTTGAACATCAATTTGGACCTGACTTGGAGTCTAAGAGGTGAACATGACAATAAAGTAGCAGGTAATATTAAGCAATGCATAACATAAGCAGAAACAAAAGAGTGCGACCTCTCTTGTGGACCCGTGTACTCCTCAGGTTCATCTGTTGAGTCGATGATGGTGATGCCATTGTGGAGGGTGCCGGCGGCAAGGAAGGAGATCTGAGGCGGTGAAAGACGGTCAGGAGTCATGATGTCTGGTTTGGTGGATGCTTTTGTTGATGGAGCAGCTCAGGTGAGGTTGACGACGTCGCGACAGGAGCGGGACAAACCACACAAAGTTTTCTTCGACACCTACCTGTAACTAAAGTAATTTTGTAAGGGCTCATTTGTCTTGCATGATTCTAAAAACGCAGGGATAGGTGGAAAAACACCGGAATAGGGTAGGAATGCACATGGGAAATAGAGCATTTGTGAACACATGATTTCTGTCAACTTGGGTGTTTGGTTCAGAGGAATTGGAGGAGCAGAGGAATGCAAAGAAAATGGCCAAAATAAAGTGAAACCATATGAAAGTGTGTAGAATTAGAATGTTATTCTGCCACTAATGCTCTTGGTCTTGTTTTCGTGCGTATGATTTTGAAAAGTAGGTCCAGGTGGATGTTTTGCCGCATTCCTTTCAACAAAATGCATGAATAATCCATGAATAATTCAACAGTAACATTCAGATTCCATAGTAAATTTCAGTTTTGACAACCGCCCCACCGCCTGCAAGCAGCACCCCACCCAGAACCCTAAGATAGATAGTGGGGTACCTCTCCGGCGAGCCCCCCTCCTCGCTGCGAGTGGTTCTTCCTTAACTCCGGCGAGACCTCGCACCCCCTAAAAATCGACTGACCCAAAAGTCAATTCAGTCGACTGAAGTGTAGCTAAATCAGAGCAGAGCGGCAGCACAAGCGAGGGGGAGAGGAGCAGCAGCAGTGTGAGCGAGGGAGCGAGAGCCGGAGCAGCAGCAGCAGCGCAAGCGAGTGAGCGAGAGCCGGAGCAGCAGCAGCGCGAGCGACCGAGCGAGAGCCGGAGCAGCAGCAGCAGATCCGGCTGGTATGGACACCACTGCCGAAGGGGCCTCGCACTGGGGGAGAGCCTCCGTGAGATGTCGCCCGTGGTGCCGGCTTCGAGGTAACTTCTCCATGGGGGTGCGAGATGGAGCACCGTCGGCGCCGGGAGGTCGAGTTCAGGAGAAGGTGCGATGCGATGAGTGTACAACCTCTTTGGTGGCGCCGAGTGGGCCTCGGCTTTGTCCGAGGAGTCGGTGAGGATGCTGCAGTTCTGCTGGAGCAGGTTAAGGTGGCGCTATGGGGATGGAGCAGCCGCGATAGACGAGGCGATCGTCGGAGCAGCTCCTTGGAGGTGGAGGATGGGGCGGCTGAACCGGCGGGACGACGGGATGGACGACGGATCCTCATCCGGGGAGGTTGATGGGGGACGTCGAAATGTTGCAGTGGACGACGTCGTCGGGGAAGAGGCTCCTGCTGGGCAGTGATGAGGTGGCGGACGGAGGAGGGTGGGGTTTCGCGGACGGAGCGGAGAGGTTATGGTGGCCAGATTTCGAGTGGCGAAAAGGAGGCGATGGGAGGAGGGAGAACCATGACTTAGGGACGCGCTTGTCCAAAATGTAGGGTATTTTACAAAAGTACTCCCACTGAGTTGAACTAGCGGCCCTTTCGGCTCAGGGTTAGAAGGGGGATTTCACGTGTCGGGATTTGGCAGCTGGAGGGAATTTTTGCGCGCGTTGTAATTTTGGGATAGCAAGGCGTGGGTTGTGAAGGCGCCAGTTTTGGGAGCACGATATCTGAATTTTCGGGATATAACAAGGCACAGGTTGAATTTTAGGGACAAGCCTAATGTGTAATATTGTACTTGTACATACCAAATCAATTCGCACTTCCCTCAACGAAAAAAACAAAAAAATAAAAACTATTCACACCACACAAAGAGAGAGTCTTGTCCAGTTTTACTATACAAATGCTATTCAAAGCTACTCCCTCCTTCCATCTATATAGGGCCTAATGCGTTTTCTGAGGCTAACTTTGACCAAATATTAGAGCAATAATATATGAAATGCAACTTACACAAAGCACACCGTTAAATTTGTATGTGAAAGGAGCTTTCAATGATATAATTTTCACATTGTGCATGTCATGTACTATTAATCTTGTCAATAGTCAAATGCAGACTTAAAAATGCATTAGGCCCTATATAGATGGAAGGAGGGAGTATGAATCCATGTTATGTCCAATTAATTTTTTTCACTGGCTTTATAATGCATGTAACCTACTCATGCCAACATTTTAGTGCATTCCAAATGTCTATACTACCGCTGCAATTCGAACTGAATTTGAATTCGTTTCTCTATTTCAATAAGAATCTACAATCATGATTGTTGCCAACTTCAACCATCATTCGTGTATTACCTTAACAACACACCACATGATTACTATAGAGATAGATATGAACTATGTGTACTATATGAACTTGAATTCAATTTTTTGAATACACTTGATGTTGATTCCAAATAATAGTACATTTGATGTACTAACTAGATATTCATAATCTAAACCATGTTCAATACAAACACTGTGTTTATCACACAAAGTATAGTGCCCCGTCCCCTACATTATGACAAGTATTTAGCCCTGAGCTGCAAAATCCACACATTAGCCCAAATTATAATCAATGTTCTACATTATGATATCTTCTTCAAGTATCTGTATCCACTTTTTTATAATGAATTATGATATATGTTCGTCTTTAACACCTTCACGATCCTCTTCTCTTTGTAGCTAGCTAGTGCTAATTTTCTATCGTGCATGCACACGCACGCCCCCCTCTCACCCTCCCTCAGCGTCCCCTCCATCGCGCATGTTCGTTATTTCTCTTAAGGTCGTTCACCCGCGGTGAGTGTAGGCCCCTCGGCTCCTTCTTTTCGGCACACCGGTCGATATACCAATCTAGCCAAGTGTGCCTACCACAAACACATACTTCCCCTCTTCTCTTCTCACCATCCATGCCCCCTATGTCCAATATGGTTCCACGCAGGTGCACACTCCCGTCCCTCTTTGCATCGATCTCATACTCGTACACTCCTCCCCCCTCGACATGGTAGGCCTCTCGCACCACCTCCTAGCTGCACCCTCTCCCCCTGTCTGTCTCTCCGGTCCTTATTTGCTTCCAACACATGCATGCATGTATACGTACCGATCTCCCTACATATAGCCAAGTCGACTATAATTCGTTTTCCCCATGCACTGATAGACTTACCTCACTTGTTATGTCTCTCGCTTTCTCGGACACACGACAGTTGATCTTCCAATGTAGTTACGTATGCTTACCACAACCATATCGTCTCCCCTCACCATCCTTGCATACCTCCCGACCTGTCTCTCACACGCACGTGCATTGACAGACAGACATCCCCGGCCCTCTCTTATTGATATTGCACTCGTACCCTCCGTTTGTCTAGCAGGCCTCTCCCACCATTTTTGAGACACCAACTGCACCACCAACCCTCCGACACTCTACCTTTGTCTTTCTCCCAACCTTATTCCTATGCTACACATATCCATGGATGCTGATCGATCTCCCTCTATACATAGCTAGGTCTCTCTCCTTCTCCACACATATACTAGTCGATCTACCTCTCTATAGTTAGGTCTCTGCCCCTCGCCCCCCTCCCCCACACACCGATAGTCGAACGTTGTTGGAAGGTATCCATGCCACAGAGAAAAACTGCACCTTTGCCCTCTCAAATCCCAGTAGGCCAGCCGCCCTGTATCTTTGACGTGGGAAAACACAAATTCGATGGCACTCTTTATCGATCGCGCAGCCACACACTTCATCCCTGCTTTCAATTCTATCGATATCTCACGCCGATGATCCCTCCACTCTCTTCTCGTGGATCGCTCCCTCTATATATGATATATCCATGACTCTGTTTCACACACATTGCGTATGTTAATTTTTTTTGTTTGAGATATCATCGACACATTGTCTCGGTTTCGCACAAACCATCTCTCTCACACCCACCCACATACGTACCTGCACCTAAAAAAGAGGTGCACGCAGGACACATGTACTCACATCTCGTTCCCGGCCACACCCGCGTGGGTACACGGTGGAGTTCGTTTCTGTACGAAAAGGCATCCCATGTGATAATTTGACGCGTGTAGCGGTTGTTTACTCGAAGGATGGTCGGGTACCACGCCTAGACGGAACAAAGTTCGACTTGACGCATTAGTATTAAATAAAGTTATATATTCCTCCTCAATGGCACGTAGTACCGAATATAAACGATTGCCGTGGGGAAAATGGAAAAATCCCCTCCACTATATACACGGAGCCTTCCTGCCGGGGTTTGTCTCTCGTCACACCATCTCACACAAGGCGACGGTGGCCTCTCTCTCTCACCATTTGTCAGTGATCCGGCCGCATCCCGCCTGCCGGCGGAAAGGGAGGATGTGCATTGTTTCTCCATTCGACGGTGTTGAGGCAGCACGTCCCGATCTGCGGTACCCACTGTTCTCTCTGACCAAGCTCCAGCATGGTAGGGCCTTCGCCACTTGCTCACTGCGACAGTATGGGTAGATCCCGGCCGCCGACGCCCTCCTAGTAACATCCCGACGACCCTCAGGTACAGCTTCCTCCGACCTTGCTCCACTGCCCATCTTCCCACGTTGCTGCATGTGGATCTTCTTTAGTTGTTTGCTTAAAACGTATCTCGGTCGGTGTACTTTCCATCTTGCAATCTCGTCCTCAAACCATTTTTGATAAACCACCATGCTTCTATCTTTCCCTTATTGCATGGAATATGCTTATTTTTTGTCGGCGTATGTGTCTTCAACTCGTGTTATTGGCCAGTAATTGTCTCCTTTCTACCTCTTTTTTGCAAACAGGGCTATCCATTTCACCTCGATGCTATTGCGACCTTTTGGTGAACTGCACAAATCACTTTTTTTCTTAAGAGTGTTTTGTGCAGTTCGTAAAATGTCACACGGCAACGCTTTTACATTTCGTGGGACTGCAGAAAGGGAGATTGGTTTTGCTATCCTCCTCATCCAACTCCGTGCCTAATCTTCTCCAACAAGTAGTTAGTCCTAAAGAGAGATGGCAGAGGTGATCGGCTTCTATTTGTGTGTGTACGTCAAAAAATAATGAGAGGTCGCATCTGCCTTGACCCCCTTGGCCGTGGACCTTGACGGTGTACATCACCTTGTCTCCAGATCTAAGATGCCACGTGTATCAGATGAATGACTCCAAGCTCAACCACCGTGATGCAAGAGCTGCGAGCCGAGGAACACTGTTGGAGACACCCCCCCCCCCCATAATTTTCCTCGTCATCATCTGAGTCCTAGAAGATCTCACCCACATCATCATTAGGCATGCGGCCGCCTTCATAGACAACGTGCACAAAAGGAGTAGAGGCGACTGGGGATGCACCACGTCGTGGGCACTACATACGTGCTTGTGTGCGTGAAGCGTGTGTGCTTTTCCACCGGTGCTAGCTCTAAGGCCGAGGCTGCGGTCGTCTTTGTGTCCGGCTAGTCGTTGAGCAACGACGGCAAATAGGTGCTGCAAGAGATGCGTAGGTGCCGTTGTGTGCGAGCTTCGCCGTAGGACGACGAACCAGACGTCACCGTAGATGGCGCACACCTCCATGCAGTCGAATGTGTGCGCATGCATGTGTTATTCACGTGCATTCTGCGGCCGAGTGTGTGTGCATGCATGTGTTGTGTACGTGCGTTCTGTGCTCCATGCTGTGTGCGTTTGTGCATGAGTTGGATCGGCATGAGTCAGTGCGTCGGCGTGTGTACATGTGTGGCTGCATGTGTCCTATACATGTGTGGCTTCTTGCGTGGTTATCAATATAAACTAATAAAATATCTTCAACTTAGCATCTTGATGTATCGTCTCTAGTGTTTAGCAAAGAGTTCATGTTCTTTTATTTGTTTATAGGTGGGCAGGCAGCAAAAAACAGGGGAAAACGCGCAAGATTCCTTGCAAACGCTCCACCGCGAGGTTCCTTCCTCCTTCTCGGCCGTCGGGAATCTATGTTCTTCCACTCTTTTTTTACGTGAGCTTTGTTCATCCTTTTGCCAACACGCGAGACATCTAGCATCAAGGTGCACGTGTCATGCAAGAAAATGGAGATAATCAGATAAGCAGTACTCAACGACGGAGCACGGGATGGTGGCCATGACATGGTCAGCCCTTTTTGGAGAGAGTACGTACTAAATAACTTTGATGTGTCCCGTCAACTCGCAGAATGACGAGAAGCTTGCTTACTATGCCTTCTCCCTCGCCAACGCATGCGCGGTGGCTCGCAACACGAGGAGAAACTTTTTCTTACAAGTGGTGGACGTGCAGCAGTTCATTTGTTGCCAGATTGCCAGAAGTACTACTATAGTACCACCATTATTATTCGACTTCCGGAAGAGGCAAATAGCCAAGCGCAAGGTCACCTACTAACCTTAGGCTAGCCTGTAAGTGCATCTAGTGCCCCTTAGTGATTTTGGTGTATTGAAGACTTATAGGTTAAGGGACTAATGCATTTGTAAGTGTACATAGGTCTATAAGTCTATGAGGAGTTTTATATTTACAGAGAAAGTCGGACCCTACAAACGAATGTCTTCGACTGAAGACTTTGGATTTCTGAAGACTTTCTGAAGACTTTGAAAGTGAAGAAATTGGTGTGACCGTGAAGACTTGATATTCATACGAGGAACATGAAGTGTGAAGACTTTTGTTTTCGTAGTTTCATTTTCTCTTTCTTGATTCATAGGAAACATCGTACTATTAAAGGGGGTCAAGGAAAAACTAAGGAAAAGTTTCCAAGTGATGCTCATCTCAAAATCCTACACCTACCAATCCCTTCGAGTGAAGCCCTTGGAAATCTCATACAGTACAGTCAATTTCTTCAGTGACAGAGACGAAATTCTTCTAGTCTCTGAGAAATTTGTTCTAACTGAGGAGTTAGGAATTGGCCTATGCGGATTGCCTACAAGTGAGGAACATGATATCCCTAAGGAATTTGAGCCTCAAATTTCCAACCGTTGCTGTGCTACGCTCCAGCTGTCCCAAAATATCTACCCACCTAACGGTCATATCATTGAAGGGCATTTATGTCTTATCATGGCTGCTCCGAGAGAAACTGACACTTGTGATTGAGAGCATCCCATCCTCCGAGGGCCTTGAGAAAAAATCATCAAGTGAGGAAAACCCAGACCCAAACGCCTACAAACCCAAGTGATTGAGCATCACTAAAGAAATTGTTCCTGTGTGGATCCGACGCTTGTTACCTTTGAAGACTGTGCATCTTCTAGACGGTTAGGCGTCATGGTCTAGAGCATCCAAGAGGAAATTGTGGATCACCGAGTGACCGAGTTTGTGAAGGTTTGGAAGTCACCTGAAGACTTACCACGAGTGATTGGGCGAGGCCTGTGTGACCTTAGCTCAAGGAGAATACGGTGAGGACTGTGTGTCCTCAGGTTTAAATACCTAGCCGCTTCAACCAGATGTACAACTGTCACAACAGTTGGAACTGGTCTACCAAATCATTGTTTTCATCGAGCTAACTGGTTCTATTTCCTCAACCCTTCCATTTCCTCATTACTGTGTTGTGTGCTTGTTCATATCTGTTGAAGACTTTGACTGAAGACTTTCTCAATTTCCTCAGTTCCATTTCTTCAGTCTGGTTGTTTTCATCATGTTTTATCCTGTTCTTACGCTTCCTGTACTCTGTGTCTGTTTTCATTTCGTTATGATGTCCATGTTTATGTTATGTCATGTATGCATCTGAGTACTTATTCCACTACAAGTAGTTCTTCGCTCAGGTATTTCCTCACCCTGAAATTCCTCAGTGAAGAATTCATAAAAATCACCTATTCACCCCCTCTAGTCGACTTAACACACTTTCAACTGGTATCAGAGCAAGGTACTCCCTTGTTCTGTGTGATTTTGGTTTAACCGCCTAGAGTTTTAGTTATGGCAACCGTAGGTATGATCAAGGTCTCTGCTGGGTGTCCTACCTTCGATGGGACGGACTACCCCTACTGGAAGAATAAGATGTGAATGCATCTTGAGGCAATTGATAACGATCTCTGGTATGTTGTGGAGAATGGTGTCCCCTCTGTCGCTCCTACCATCAACGCTGCTGACGTGAAGAGATTCAAGCAACTCGACTCTCAAGCGAAGAAAATCATATGTGGCCATCTGAGCAAAGGGCAGTATGGTAGAGTGAGTGCTTTAGAAACTGCTAAGCTTATCTGGGATAGGTTCTCCAAGGTCAATGAAGGAGTCTCAACACAGCGTGACTCTCGAGTTGACGTTCTTTGCAATCTCTTCAACCGCTTCAAAAGACTCGAAAATGAAAATGTTCAACAAACCTTTGATCGCCTCACTGACATATCAAATGAGCTTCAAGCACTTGGTGCCACTGACATCACCGACCATGAGGTGGTGAAGAAATTGCTGAGATCGCTTGATTCCTCATTAGACACTCTGGCACTGATGATACAAGAACGTGGAGATTACAAGTCACTTGATCCCGCTGATATCCTCGAGAGGCTAAACACTCATGAGTTTCAACTTGCTGAAAAGAGAGATCTCCATGGACCGAGCTATGGTAGATCACGCGCTCTGAAAGCCAAGGCGATGTCACGAATCACGAAGGTGAAGATTACGGTAGCAGCCTTGGTTATCTGAAGAACTGAGCCAGAGCTAGCAATGCTCATGAAGAAATTCGAAGTTCTTAAGGAGTGGTAAACAGCAAAATCCTCAAGAGTGATGATTCCTCATCCCGTGACTACAAGAAGAGACTGCCACAAGTGCAAGAAACCTGGTCACTACATTCAAGACTGTCCTCAGTGGGAAAAGGAATCAAAGAAGAAGAAATACAAGGATTACAGTTCTGATGACTCAAAGAAGAAGAAGAAGTCTTCGAAGTCTTCATCATCAAAATCCTCGAAGTCTTCATCACACAAGAAGAGCAGCTCTAAGAAGGCTCGGGCATTCATTGGCAAGGAGATGGACTCTGAAGCTGAACCTGAGGAACATGAGGAAGAAGAGGCATCTGAGGAATCAAAGTCTGGTGTGGCGAGCCTAGCCCTCGCTACTGCGTTCGTCAGGAAGTCCATCTTCAACTCTGAGGAGAATGACTTCTGCAACAAGGCTGACGATGGCGATAATGACTATGCTCCCACCTATTGCTTCATGGCAAAGGGTGCCAAAGTACTCAAATATCCCTCCTCCGAATCAAGTGAGGATGAATCTGATGAAAACCTCAAGCCTAGCTACTCTAAACTTGCTAAGATTGCTGTGAAACAACAAAAGGCTTTTGAAAAGGTTCAAAATATGCTAGATAAAAGTGATGATATGTTGGGTGAAGAAATGGATCACACTAAAACCTTGACTGAAAATCTTCAGAGACTTCAGTCTAAGTTTGACAACCTTCAAAATCATCATAACACTGTCTTATCTGATCATGAGAAGCTTTCTTATGAATTTCTTAAAGAAAGCAAGATCTTGAAAAGCTAAGGGTGAGTTATGAAGATCTTCAGAAGGAGCGTGATTCATTACTAGCTCAAAAATCAGCGCAGCTCAGGAAGAATTTATTCCTCCATGTTTGAAGTGCATTGAGCGTGAATCTACTAATTCTTCACCTGAAAGTTCAAATGCTTCTATTGCTGCAAATTCTTCACCTGTCTCTGCTATCACTAATTACTCATCTGAGGATATTGCTAGTATCACTGACAATGCAGGGCTGAAGGAATTGTATATGACAGGTGTCGGTGTACAAAAATAGGGGCACGTTTTTGTACCCCTTCACCTGTGCACGGGCAGTCAGAGCCGCGCCCATGGCCACACCAAGCAGAACAAGGGAGGTGAGCCAAGGTAAGACCAAAGCCCAAGACTATCAAAGCAACGCCAAGGCCAAGACCACGAAGAGCAGAGGGAAGAAGCAGGTTCCCCCGGCAAGACCCTTGCCGGGCAGCCTTAGCGGCCCCAGCAAGACCCTTGTCGGGACGGCTCACCCCACACCAATAGAGCGAGCCACCCTTGAGCCCACGGCCCCCAGCACCATCATCCACGTGGGGCCAGGGCTCGGGAGGCACCTCCGTGGTGGCATGCAGATCTTTGTGAAGACATATTCAAGATCAGAGGAGGATTAGAAGACGACGATCCTCGGCAAGATCCTTGCCGAGGAAGGCTACAAGACCCCTTGCAAGACCTTTGCCGGGGACGACAGCGCGCCACGGCGAGACCCTTGACCCTTGCCGGGCCACCCGGCAAGGCCCTCGCCAAAGACGCCGGCGAGGCCACCGCCAAGCCCACGTCAACCAAGCTTCCACCACCGTTCACATGCAGCTGCCAGCCCAACCAGCTGGGCGGGCACCTGCGTGGCAACATGCAGCTCCCAGGCCAACTCATCGAGCGCCTGCATGGCGGCATGCAGATCTTCATGAAGGCTCCACCATCGCGCCAACTCAGATGCCTGCCTGCCTACATCGCGCCACACGCATCCCTGGCCGAGGCGCGTGTCAAAGCGAGGAGGAGCGGCAACGGAAGGGACGGGCCTCGCCCCCGTCCCCGATAAAGCAGAGGGACACCGAAGCTACGCATTAAATGCGTCTTGTCCTGTAATATGAGCGATAAGCTTAGGGCATTGTACGCCTTTCTACCTCCTGTGTGTCACTGTGGCAGCCCCTTTCAGCTATAAAAGGAGGCCCATGGCATACTGGAGAAGGATTCGGCTCTTTCGAACCGTGCACTGTCCATAGCTAGTTCGAGAGCTCAAGAACTCTCAGAAATACACCCACCAAAGCAGGAATAGGGTTTTACGCATCCTCGCGGCCCGAACCTGGGTATACGATCTTTGTGCTGTCTACTAGCCCTGCTCTCCTTGCAACCCTGCGCCCCAGCAACCGTAGTAGGGATTCTTGTGATCCCATAGGTGTCGTTCCACACCGACATCTTTGGCGCGCCAGGTAGGGGGCGCAATTGTGAGAATCTGGTCTAGTAGTTAGCCTAGCAGTTCTTCATCGCTTTCGGTTTCGGAGAAGAAGGCGGCTGGAGGAACGACGCTGGCTCGGCAACAGAAAAGCTAAGTCATTTAGAGCCTTGGATTATTTCCTTTTACACTTAAGGTTATCATCCTCGGAGATCTTCCCTATGTATGGGAAACCTGCATAAAGGGCCCCCATAATTGGCAACACCCTTGTTCTGTTTCGAGTCCGCTCAACAGCTCGAAGCGGCCGCGTCGAGAGTGGCGGGGTAGCCTTCCACACCTGGCAATGCTCCTGATTCTGACTCGAGTCAAACTCGACAGTTCGGGCGGCCGCGCTAAGGGCGGTAAGGTGCTTTTCCCGGCAGCAAGCACACCCGGCAGGCCAATGGGGTTCCGTCCCCACGACGCCGCCCTGGGTTTATGCGCCGGCAAGCCTACCCAGTTACGTAAGGTGGACATACAAGGAAAAATCAAACATGAAAATAACATGCATGATACTAAAAAGTGCTGCAGAGTTATGTTACATCAAATTGTTGCTGCAGTTCTAACTAGAGATAGCAATTGTCTTGGTTGTGAACCTGCAGCGGCAATAAGAAAACGGGGAGCCTAATCCCGGCGCTGGCCCTCCAACCTCTGAATTCCGCTGACTCGGCTGATGATGGGCTCGATGCGCTCCCTGAGCGGCGCAAGGTCGGTCCCCTCCGGCAAGCTCTCCAGCGCGGCGTCGAAGTCGAGGTCGGGGTACCAGTGCGCCACCTTGGTGAGAACCTTGGTCATGGCACCCTGGCAAAACCTCCGAGACTCGTTGGCCAGTGAGACCGCCCGGTTGGCGTGGAGCCACTCCAGAGCGCTGACGACCTTCTCAAAGAACATGGCCAGGTTGCAGTTGGCGCTCATGCTCCCGCTCCGGGACATACCTCGTGTCCGGCATCCCCATGATGGCCAGCTGTGCGGCGGCCTGGTTGGCGACGGTGGCGAGGCGATCGAGCCAACGGTTCTCGCCCGCCACGTGATCCGCGAAGTTGAGGCCCTCGTTCTTCTGCAACAGCTTCTCGGCCTCCAGCTCCTCGTCCAGGGTCCCCTCTCGGGTTGTGGCCTCCGACAACACCTTCTCGAGACCCTCCAGCTTCAGTTTGAGGTCTTTGATGGAGTTGTTGGCCTCGGAGAGCTCCCCAGCTTTGCTGACGACCGCGCCCTGCGCCTCTGTTAGGGCACTGTTGAGCGTGTCCTTCTCCTGGGACATCTTCAGGGCCTGCTCCTTCAGCCGGTCATGCTCTGCCTCCAGCTCCTCCACCTTGCCGGCGTGAACCTGAGCCTGGGCATTGAGTGCCTCTTCGTGCCTCTGCTGCAGCTCACTGGTCCACTGCAAGACAAGCTTCTCCACCTCTACATCCTTTCCACGAAGCATGGCGGCAAGCTTCTCCTCGCGCGCAGCGAGGTCCTCCACCTGGGAGTTCAGCGCGGCCTCGCGCTGGGTCCGTGCGGCTTCGGTGGCCGCGGCGAAGTTCTTCGCCGCCTCCTGAGCTTTCTCGACGTCAGCGAGCTTCATGGTGAGCTCCACGTCACCCTTGGCCTGCTCACCCTGGGCCGCCTTGAGCTCCTTGTGGGCCTCGCGGAACTAGTCCTGTGCCTCGGCAACGCACTTCTGGAGGTCCGCCTCCGCCTTCTCCACCACCGCCGTCCTGGACTTAGCCTTGTCCAGCGGGCGGGTGGGCGCCTGGAAACTTCCGGGAAGGCTGGCGCCCATGGCGTGGAGGAGCCACTCTTCCTGCGAACCGTCGCCGCCAACGATCAGCTCATCGACGACTTCAAGCCCGGCAGCGGCAAGCACCTCACCGTCGAACACCTCTCCCTCAACGGGTGTCCTGGTGCTCGACGCGCCAGGAAGGTGGACGAACAAGTAGTCACTCACCCTCAGGTACTTGCCGGAGCCGGAAGCAGCAAAGGAGGAAGACTGGTCACCAGCCTCCTCCTCCTCCTCCTCTGCAGCGGCCCCGCTGGCTTCCCCGGCAGGCCCCTTATCGGCCTCCTCAGCGGCAGCCTTGTCGGCCTCCCCGGTAGGCCCCTCGGCGGCGTCCTCGGCGTCCTCCTCGGCGGCGATCTTCTCGGCGTCCTCCTCGGCGGCGATCTTCTCGGTGTCCTCCTCGGTGGCCTTGGCGACGCCCTCGATGACGGCGTCAACGTCTTCTGGGTCCACCGAGGAGGAATCTAGGCGCCGAAGAAGGGGTGAGGCAAGGCCAGGACCAAAAGTCAGAAAGGGAAAGAACAGGGACGAACGGCGGATGACTTACCCGGCTGGGGAACGAAAGTTCCCTCCCCGCCAACATTTGGCGTCGAGGCAAATCTGTCGGCGCCCAAGTTCTCCTCCTCCTCCATGTGCGTGGGCCCGGTGCCTAGCGCCCTTTCCGGGGATGCCCCTCGGGGCGGCGTGGTCGATGGGGTCGGCGTGTTGGGAGCGGCCCTCTGTGGCTCCTCCTGCTGCTGCTCTCCTCTTGCATGCCTGGCAGGGTCAGCACCAAAGTGTCGTGCCCCTGACACATGTCGACGAGAGAAGAGTGATGAACTTACGCTGGGGGCTGTGCGGGGGGCTGCTGTCCGGGCTGCTCAACACCACCAGAGACGCCCTCGAAGTACCAGCCGGGGGCTGGCCAGCCGCCGAGACCTTAGCCCTCTTCGCTCTCTTGGCTAGCGTCTCCCCGTCCCTGTAAAGATGAAAACAAATCAAGGCAAGCAACGCAGATTGAGGAGGCAGAGATAACGAAAAGGAACCCAGATACTTACTCGTCGTCCGCCTCCTCCTCTGTTGTCTTCCTCTTCCTCCTCGGGCTGAGGGATCCATAATAAAAAGTAACCTCCGTATCAACATTTGACGGAGGAGGAGAAGGAGGTGGTGTCTGGACACGCGCGGATGAAGAAGCGGCGGCTGTCTTCTTCTTCACTGCGACCTTCGCCGGCTTCTTTGCCGTCGCGGCCCTCGTGTGGCGCCCGGACCTCTCCAAGGTCAGCTGTGGCCGCGCAGCCCTGCTGGGCCGGACCGGCTCGCCGGAACTGGCCCGCTGCAGGACTCGCCCCCTCCCCGTAGGTGGCGTCGGGTCTGCGGTCTCGGCCTCCTCCTCCGATGACTCGCCGGTCACATCTTAAACAAAAGGAGCCTCGGTGCCGGCGCTGCTGGTTCCCCCGGCGGCCGTCGCCCACCGGGCGAGCTCCTTCTCCTCCGCGGCCGTCGCGGACTTTTCCTCCACACCGCCGGCAATGCCGGCCTCCCTGGCAAGTGCCTCCCTTGCCCTGGTGGCGATGTAGTCTAGCTCCGCCTGGGTGGTGTCCTGGACAAGCAGTCGCTCTGCGTCGGCGTTGACATACACCTCATGAAGGGTGTCAAAGAACTGTTGCACTTCGGCATCCTCCAGCTCCTTCCAGCTCGGGACGGGGTCGCGCGCGTTGCAGTCCGGCATCATGGCGATGATCTCGGACCGACGCGAGCTGTTGCACAACGGGACCACCCCCGTCGGCAGCTTGAACAGAGGCCCCTTGAGGACCTTGCCGGCCTTCGCGGCGGCCCTCGCAACCTTGCCAGTTCGCTCGACCTCGCCGTCGCGGCCCACGTCGAGCTGGAAGATCCGCTGGCAGAAATGGGCGTGCGCCATCACTGTGAAGTTGTGGTCGAGGCCGGGGCGGAGCCGCATGATGTCGGCGGGGTTCGTGAAGAGCCAGGCTGGCCTACCCTTGATATGTAGAGGAGCGATCCGGCGACGGATGAAGTCCGCCCCGATCATCTCAAGGGTGAGCCCGGCCTGGGTAAGCCGGAGATTCCTGGTGGTGGCGACCGTGAGCTTTCCGTCATCGGCATCGACGTCGCTCCAATCGCTTCCGCGAACCGGCGGCGCCCGGCGAACTTTGCAGAACACCGGCGGGTCCTTCTCCTCGATCCAGCACCACCGGCCCTGCCATTCTTCCCACCTCTCCTTCATGGCGCCGTCCGGGTATGCTCCCTTTGATTTTGGGATCCAGGCGATGCACCCCGAGATGGCACCTCCCGTTTGGATCTGAGGGAAGAAGTAATGGCGGAAGAGCGCCGTGTTGGGGTGCACCTCGGCAAAGCCTTCGCAGAGGTGCGCGAAAAGGGCCATGCACGCCACTACATTCGGAGTAAAATCCAGGAGGTAGAAGCCGAAGGTGTGCATGATGTCGCTGAAGAAATCGGAGAAGGGAGGACAGAGCCCGCAAGAAAAATAATCAACAAAGAAGGGGTACCGATTTGGGGCAGCCTCGGCGCAGTTGGCGGGGATGACACGCGTGGCCGGATGCCCCGAATTCTCTCCCCCCGTCTGCACTCCCCATAAGGGCCTGAAGGAGTCCCGAAGTTCGAACACGTCGACCGTCGAGGGGAAGAAGGCAGACTGCGTCCGCTGCACCGCCAGCGCACTTTTCGGCGGCTCCGGCATCCTTAGCCACTCCCTTCCCTTGGTGGATTTTGGCGCCATGACGGCTGAGGGAGGAGGGAGGGATGGAGGGTGGCGGAGGCACAACGGTGGCAAGCGGGGACGAAGCTTGAAGAAGAAGAGGGAAGCAGGCGGAGGTCTCCGAGATTGGGGTTGCGCGGAGGGTAAAAGGAACAGTGCGCCCACGGTTATCCCTTTTTAAGTGGAAGCCGCGGGGCGCGCTGCCCATTTACTGCGATGTGGAAACCGCCCCACGCATGCTGCCCACGTCACTCACACCCCTCCACGCTGCGCCGCATGCGCGGGTCGTGGGAAGCAGAGCGCGCGAAAAGTCTTACCGCGGCAAAAACCGCCCCGCCTTCCCGTGCACCATTTTGGGCCTGACCCAACAACATGTCGCGCTTATGTGTGGCCCAGGCCTGGTGGCTCCTGTCGGTGTTCAAAAATAGGGGCATGTTTTTGTACCCCTTCACCTATGCACGGGCAGTCAGAGCCGCGCCCACGGCCACACCAAGCAGAAGAAGGGAGGTGATCCAAGGTAAGACCGAAGCCCAAGACGATCAAAGCAACGCCAAGGCCAAGACCACGAAGAGCAGAGGGACGAAGCAGGTTCCCTCGGCAAGACCCTTGCCGGGCGGCTCGGCCCAAAGAAGACCCCTTGTCGGGCGGCTCAGCGGCCTGCAAGACCCTTGCCGGACGGCTCGCCCACACTGTGAGCGAGCCACCCTTGAGCCCACGGCCCCCAGCGCCATCATCCACGTGGGGCCAGGGCTCGGGAGTCACCTCCGTGGTGGCATGCAGATCTTTGTGAAGACATATTCAAGATCAGAGGAGGATTAGAAGACGACGATCCTCGGCAAGATCCTTGCCGGGGAAGGCTACCGGACCCCTGCAAGACCTTTGCCGGGGATGACAGCGTGCCACGGCGAGACCCTTGCCGGGCCACCCGGCAAGGCCCTCGCCAAAGGCGCCGGCGAGGCCACCGCCAAGCCCATGTCAACCAAGCATCCACCGCCGTTCACATGCAGCTGCCAGCCCAACCAGCTGGGTGGGCACCTGCGTGGCAACATGCAGCTCCCAGGACAACTCATCGAGAGCCTGCGTGGCGGCATGCAGATCTTCGGGAAGGCTCCACCACCATGCCAACTCAGCTGCCTGCCTGCCTACATGGCACCGCACGCATCCCTGGACGAGGCGCATGTCGAAGAGAGGAGGAGCGGCGACGGACAGGACGGGCCTCGCCCTCGTCCCTGATAAAGCAGAGGGACACCTAAGCTACGCATTAAATGCGGCTTGTCATGTCTGAGCGATGAGCTCAGGCATCAGACGCCTTTCCACCTCCTGTGTGTCACTGTGGCAGCCCCTTTCAGCTATAAAAGGAGGCCCATGGCATACTGGAGAAGGCTTCGGCTCTTTCGAACCGTTCACTGGCCACAGCTAGTTCGAGAGCTCAAGAACTCTCAGAAATACACCCACCAAAGCAGGACTAGGGTTTTACGCATCCTCGCGGCCCCAACTTGGGTAAACGATCTTTGTGTTGTCTACTAGCCCTGCTCTCCTCGCAACCCTGCGCCCTGGCAACCGTAGTAGGGATTCTTGTGATCCCATAGGTGTCGTTCCACATAGACAACAGGCATGTACAAAAGCCTCAAAGGGCATCAGGCTCTTTGTGATGTGCTTAAAAAGCATATCCTCAACAGGAACCCTAGGAAAGAGGGTATTGCCTTTGAGAGGAAACTCAATGCTGATGGAACATACTGGAAGCCTGAGCAGTATCCCAAAACCTCATGGTTGCTGCAAAGGGACCTCCAGTAGATCCATCTACTTTATCTGGCTTTACATGTGACTCTCCTCATTCTTCTGATGAGTCATTTGTCTCCAATTATAAGCTGTTCAAAAATCGGAATGGTAAGTATTTGCTAGATATGTTGGCACTAACTGCAGGAACGGTTCCCCTATGAAAAAAATCCGGGTTCCCAAAAGGTACCTTGATAGTCTTCAGGTGAATGTCATCATGACACCACATGTGAAGAATAGGAACCCTAGATCAAAATCTTCATATGGACCAAATTCTTCATATGGATCCAAGTCCTCATACGGACCGATTTCCTCACGTGGATCAAATTCCTCAAAAGGATCAAAATCCTCATATGAACAGCATCGTGCTAACACTTCTGTTTTGCAGGGAAGATCTAAGGGCTATGAATATGAACATTATTCTTCTAACCATTATGTTCATAAGACCTCAAAGAATTTCTCTGCTTATTCATATGCTTACCCTAACTCCTCTTATGTGAAACGAAGTGGACTGGCTTCTATGCCACCGTTCTCTTATGGAGCCTGCAGAATGATGAACTCTTTGCCACCCCTTCAGATGTGGGTGGTGAAGAAAAATAACTAATCTCTTGTGCAGGGTCAGGTCTCCACACGTACTTAAACGTCTGAAGAATTTGCTGGATTCCTGAAGATGCTTGAAAGGACGCAAGCTAATCATGAAGAAATGAATTTTCATTTCTCACGTCCTCATACTACTTTATCTGTTCTATTGCTTGATGAAATTGATCTGATGAAATTGATGTCATATTCTTCACTGATGAAGTATATGAGTTCGTAAGCTGCACTAATTCACCTGCAGGATGATCAACCCAAAGCCACTGAGTGGGTCCTCGATAGTGGATGTACAAATCACATGACTGGTGACAAGAATCTATTGATGGATGCTCCCTTATCTCCATCACATCTGAAGCATATCACCTAAGATGACAAAGGAAAAAGCAAGGTATTGGGTCTAGGTAAGGTTGCGATCTCAAAGGATCGGCACATGGACAAAGTCATGCTTGTTGAGTCCTTAGGATTCAACCTCATGTCAGTCTCAATGCTTTGTGATCTTGATATGGTTGTTATCTTTGGCAAGTATCGTTGTGTTGTGATCATGGAAGCTGACCATTCCAAAGTCTTCAAAGGCTTTAGGAGAGGAGATCTGTATATTGTTGATTTTTCCACAGGACCACAACCAGCTATATGTCTACTTGCAAAAGCTTCAGAAGGCTGGCTATGGCATCGACGACTTGGTCATGCTGGCATGAGAAACTTGCACACGCTCGTGAAGAAGAAGCATGTCATTGGCATTGAGAATGTCAAATTCCTCAAGGATCACTTGTGCGGAGCCTATGAAGCTAGAAAGATGACCAAGGCCAAGCATCCAGCAAAGACTATCATGACAACCACTCAACCATTTGAATTGCTTCAGATGAATCTCTTTGGTCCTAACCATTGTTCTGCATTAACTAATGAAGCATCTCTATATGGCTTTGTTATTGTTGATGATTACTCTCGTTACACATGGGTACATATCGTCACTTACAAACGTGAAGTGCAGGAAGTCTTCGAACGATTTTCCTCGAGGGCTTTAACAAACTTTGGTGTGAAGATCAAGCACATCAGAAGTGACAATGGAACTGAGTTCAAGAATACTGGTCTTGATGAGTATCATGATGAACTTGGTATTACTCATGAGTTATTCGCTCCTTATACTCCTCAGCAGAATGGCATCGTGGAGCGCAAGAATAGGACTCTTGTTGAGATGGTTCGCACTATGCTTGATGAATACAAGACACCTCGTCATTTCTGGATTGAGGCAATTGACACTGCGTGCCACATCATCAACAGGGTATATCTTCACAAATTCTTCAAGAAGGCTGCATATGAACTCCTCACTGACAAGAAACCCAATGTGAGTTATTTCAAAGTCTTCAGTGCTAAATGTTGGATTAGAGATCCTCATCACAATTCTAAATTTGCACTAAAATCACATGAATGTTTTATGCTTGGTTACAGAAAGGACTCGCACACCTACAAAGTCTTCAACAACGTTCACCACAAGGTTGTTGAAACTGTAGATGTGCGGTTCGATGAAACTAATGGATCGCAAAGAGAGCACCTACCTCCTGTGCTAGATGAATAGTCTTCTGAGGAAACCATCAAGTTGAAGGCTACTGAGGATGTCATTCCCACTGAAGAATCTGCTGAAGAAGTTATTCCAGAACATGAAGAACATCATGCTGGTGAACCTGAGGAAAATGGCTCTGAAGAAAATGTTGATCCAATTCCTCGTCGCCAACCCACTCATCCTCGAGTTGCAAACAGAGTGCAGATTGAGAAAATCATCAGCGACATCAATGCACCAGGTCCTCTCACACGCTCAAAAGCTTCACATTTATCTAACTTTTGTGGGCACTTTGCTTTCGTCTCTATCACAGAGCCCACTAAGGTAGATGAAGCATTTCTGGAGCCTGAGTGGATTTAAGCTATGCAAGAAGAATTACATCAGTTCGAGCTCAACAATGTCTGGGAACTTGTCAAGTGACCAGACCCTCGCAAGCACAATATCATTGGCACAAAGTGGATCTACCGCAACAAGCAAGATGAAAATGGCCTTGTGGTGAGGAATAAGGCACGGCTTGTCGCTCAAGGCTACAGACAGGTTGAAGGAATTGATTTCGATGAAACTTTTGCACCTGTTGCTAGACTTGAGGCTATTCGCATATTACTAGCTTATGCTAACCATCATAATATCATCTTATATAAAATGGATGTGAAAAGTGCATTCCTCAATGGTAAGCTTGAGGAAGAAGTATATGTTCCTCAACCACTAGGTTTTGAAGATCCAAAGCATCCTGATAAAGTCTTCAGACTCAATAAGGCCCTCTATGGCCTCAAGCAGGCCCCTCGGGCGTGGTATGATACTTTGAAGGAATTCCTCATGAAGAAAGGCTTCAAACCTGGTTCACTTGACCCAACTCATTTCACCAAAACCTATGATGACGTATTATTCGTGTGCCAAATATATGTTGATGATATTATTTTCGGCTGTACTAACCAACGTTACAATGATGAATTTGCCTACATGATGAGGGAATAATATCAAATGTCTATGATGGGAGAATTGAAATTCTTATTAGGTCTTCAGATACGTCAACAACGCAATAGCATATTCATATCTCAGGAGAAATACCTCAAAGATGTATGGAGGAAATTCGGCATGCAAGATTGTAAAGGCGTCAAAATCCCTATGCCCACAAATGGCCATCTATGCACTAATGAAAATGGTATTTACTTCGATCAAAAGGTATACCGCTCCATGATTGGTTCTTTAATGTATTTATGTGCATCTAGGCCGGATATTATGCTTAGTGTTTGTATGTGTGCCCGCTTTCAAGATACACCGAAGGAATCACACCATAAGGCTGTGAAGCATATTCTTCGATATCTAGCTCACACTCCAACACTTGGATTACGGTATCCCAAGGGCTCGGCTTTTGATCTCATTGGATATTCAGACTCTGATGATGCTGGTGATCGTGTGGACTGCAAGTCAACATCAGGCACATGTCATTTCCTCGGACGATCCTTGGTATGTTGGTCCTTGAAAACAGAACTGCGTGTCACTGTCTACTGCTGAAGCTGAGTACATTGCTACTGGATCGTGCTGTGCTCAATTGCTATGGATGAAGCAAACCCTCAAGGACTACGGCGTCAACATGAAGAATGTGCCTCTCTACTGTGAAATTGAGAGTGCCATCAAGATTGCTCATAACCCAGTTCAGCACTCGAAGACAAAGCACATTCACATTTGTCATCATTTTCTTCATGATCATGTGTTGAAGGGCGACATCTCCATCGAGCACGTGAAGACTGAAGAACAGCTAGCTGATATCTTCACAAAGCACTTGGATGAGAAGAGATTTAGCAAATTGCGGCGTGAGCTAAATATCTTAGAGTTCGTATATCCTTTGAAAAGGACACACATCCTAATACTTATGCTAAATTGATGATTTAGATGTGCAACACACGAAGTAACGTTCTTCTTCAATCAATGAAGACTAACACTCTAAGTGTGAAGAAATTAACGAAGAATTTGATTCTCAGAACCCTACGACAATTGTACGCAGCGTCTGAAATCATGATTCTTATACGGTGGGTTACGCCACCAACAAAAGTTGAAAATCTTCAATTTGAGTTTTTCTTCATTTATGAAATTCCTTAGTTGTTCAATTTCTTTAACTTTGCAATTTCTTCACTGTTTCCATCGTTTTTCTTCATTGGCTATATAAATATATGAGTTTATGTCCTCTACAGCATTCACTTATTGCTATTTCTTCAAGTTGCTTTTTCTGCTAAGTGAATGTGATCGGACCTTTCCCCCTCTATGCTAAACTCAACCCAGTCTGTTCACAAATTCTTCATGTGCGTTCTAATTGAAACCCGTTCAAAATCTTCACTGTGTCCTTGACAGTTGAAGAATTTGCGAACGAAACCTTAAAATATTCTAATCTGAATTTTTGGCTTTTGCCACTCAAATCGTTCCGCATTCCACGATATGATTATCTATTCACCCACGATCTCCACCTCACAGTACGTGGGTGACACATGTCACATGAATGAGAAGGTTCAGGGGCACGTTCATCCATTTTCCTCGGGCGAGTGGTTTTTCACCTCCGCTATAAATACCCCTAACCCTCCTCAGACTATTTTTACTCCGCTCGACCTCACTCCCTCGCTCGAGCTCTCAAAACCTAGCGCCGCCGCTACTTCCATCGTCGCGGGTTAGGAAGAGCTTCACTGCCTCGACCTCGTCGCTGTCGTACTCGCGCCGACCGCGGATTTCTTCACTCTGCCGCCGCCGTAGATGTCTTCCTCTGCCAAGTTAGGGCATGGAAGATCTGAACCGATGAGCTTCAAATCTACTAGTCTCAGTTTGTCGTGTTCTTTGTCAAGGGTAATTAAAAGTCACTATTACTGCCCTTGTTGATTCATATGTTTTCTACAAATTCTTCAAAAGGTGTTTATTCTTCAATCTTCACACTCTAAACACCTCGCACAAACATCTGTTCTTGATCTGTTTCCCTAAGCAACATTTTTCTTCAAGATTCCTCAATTGTGTGGATTTCCAATCCATACAACTCTGGAACCTAAGTCAAACAACGCTTAGTGAAATTCCTCAAGACACATCTGGGCAAATTCCTCAAACTTGTTCATTTTGCAAAAATCTTCTAAGAACGCATATGACCTCTCCAAATTCTTCGCGCCTATACTCTGTTCGTAGGTACACATGTCCGCTGCTGAATCACTAGGTTCTCATCAACTTAAGTCATTTGCAGCGTTCCTCGAAGAAAAGTTGCATACCTCTTCAAAGAACTCAATAGTTCAAAATCCTCAGCTGAAGAAAATGGCAGATGGCAAGAAACCTCAGAAGGGAGGAAAGAAATTGGAAGTCAACAATGCTTTTGAGATTCCTGATGACATCTGTGCGGGGTACTGCGCTCCTCCACATGAAATGAAGAATGAGCGCAAAGTGCGCATTCAGAGGATAGAGAGGAGATGGGCCAGAGATTGGAGGGAGTACAGATATGTAACTCCCAAGTATATGAAGAAATTCGCAGTACACCCTCCATGCTCAAGACCTCCCTTGGCACCTGGACAAGTTGCTGATCCCTCAAGCATCAAACGAGGTGAGGATTTCCCTAAGGAATGGGCCAAGCGTCAAGCTAAACTGGCCAAAATGGCAAAAGAGGCTGTGAAGAAATTCAATGAAGATTCTACTGCTGCCACTGCTGAGGCCTCTGCTAGCAAGCCTAAGAAGGCCATGGCCAAGAAGCCCGCTCACAAGCCTAGTGCTTCTGCTTCAATGCCCTCACGGCCCAGTTCTGCAAAGCCCTCACAACAAACTCCTCATGCTGCTCCAGATCCTCCAAAACCCTCAGCTCCTCCGACAAAGTCCTCAGCGCCTGTGTATCTCGCCTCGTGTCAAAGGACCATAGGCAAATCCATTGCCTCAGGAGCCCGTGCAAGTTCTTCAGCTCCTCCAAATTCCTCAACGGGCTCTACTTTGCTAAAGACCAAGGCCACTGCTGGATGAGGCACTAGACCAAGTCCTCAAAAGAAGCAGGTTGCCTTTCAAGTACCGTCTGATGAAGACGAAGCTGATGGTGAGGAACTTGCCAAAATCATCAGAGATAGACAACAGAGGGCCGCTAGAGCCAAAGGAAGTGAAGTTCCTCTCTTACTAGATCCAAAGTTGATCCTTGAGTACATTGATCTCTGGCACAAGGACACCAACACACCTGTACCAGACTTGAAGCTGACTCCTGGCCAAAGCAGTCACATGCTGACCGCCTTCATTAGTGAAGAAAAATGGAAATTCAAGAAGGCCAGGCAGTTGAAGAAAGCGCAGTACAAAAAGGAGTGCTTGCTGAAGATGAATGTTTTCAAAATGACAACTGATTAACTTGTAGCTCTGCAATCTGAGATCAAGAATCTCAGTGATGAATTTGATCGCTACTGGGCTGACTGGCTTGGAGCCGAAGTCAGGTTTGTGAAGTTAACTAAAAAATTCACTTCAAAAGCTGAATCTCCTCAGGGTAAAGCATCTACTCAGCCGACTGAAGAACATGCCAACACCGCTGATGAAAATCAGGCTGCTGATGAAACTGCTAGTACCAGGGGTGATGACTGTATTCCAGCCGCTGATGACATTGCCAGGGCAACCACTAGTGTTGCGCCTGAAGAACAAGCCAGGCCAGCTGAGGCATCAACCGCTGTGCCTAAAGAATCTGAACCAACCAGGAAAACTGAAACAGTTGTGCCTGAGGTAACTGAACCGATTTCCTCTACTCCTCCTGCACCAACACCAAGTCCAGTTCTTCCTTCTGCATCAGAAGCGAAGAAAACCAAAATTGCGGAGTGAGCAGTAGTGAAGAAGAGGAAAGAATCTACTTCATCTCAGTCTTCAGCACCAAAGAAGATGAAGACATTGACAAGCTCTTTTGAGAATCCCATTGATGTTGTTATTTTCTCCAGTATGCCATCAAAGGAACTCATTTCTTTTGGTGAAGATTATGAGATCCCAAGCGGATCGGATGAAGACGTTCCTTCTGCTGCTTCTTCAGAGCAGTTGGACGAAGAAATTGAAGCGGATAATATCCCTTCACTCCCCAATCCTCTCATCGCCTATGCCCCAGTTCATAGCTGAAGAGGCACGCGTTGAACAATTAAGTGAAGAAGATGAAGACGTGGACATTCGGAGCACCACACCTGTGATGAATGATGACGTTTGGGAAAGTCAGCACCCCAACCCTCCTTTGTTCACGCCACTGCAACAAATCCCTCAGTCCCCAGTGTGCACTGAATTTATAATGGGCTCTGAAGAACCTCGCATCACTCCGTCCATTCCTGAAGAAATTCCAGCCATTAGTGCTGATGAAAAAATGTTGCTGAAGAAATGAATACCCAGGCTGCAACTGAAGCTGAAACTGAAATTTCTCAGCCTGTGGTGCCTGAGAATGTGATTCCTAAGGCTGTGATCCCTTTGACTGATACTCCTTAGCCCAAGCCGAAGAATCCCTTCTCTAAGAAGCAAAACTTCAAGGATGATGACTTCTTCCAAGAGCATGTGTTCTTCACAGATTACAACCCATATGACTCTGCTCGTCTTAGAAGGAAGCGTTTCTGGACTTCCAGCCAAGCAAACTTCTATTCTTCACTGCTTTTTTATAAGGACAAAGTCCTCGACCATGAGCATATTCCTCACGTGGACATGGAATCACTGCCTTGCTTCACGCCAGTCCTCACTGTTCTTCACGATGCTGGACTGCTCAACTTTTGCACTGATATATGTGATTGGAATGAAGAACTAATTCTTCAGTTTTATGTGACGCTGCACATCATAGGAAATGCTGAAGATGTGAACTCTTGGGTGTTGGAATGGATGACAGAAAATACTCACTTCAAAGCACCGACCTCTGAATTACTTCATGCCCTGCCTGTCAGTCCTCCCCTTGAAGGTGCTCGTTGTATATATCATGAACCTGAACTCACTGACCACTATATGCAAGTGTTGATGAATCCGTTGAAGCCCGGTCAAATCCCAAGGACCAAATTCAAGGAATTGATGTATGTGCCACGGACTGTCTATCGCATCTGGACCAAGACTTTGAGTCCAATCAAGGGCCACGACTCTAATGAAGAAGAGGCCGTTGGTATCATGAAGAATCTGCTATTCTACATTATTCATGGCGTTCCTGTCAACTACCATGATTTCTTCATGAGGACTCTGGCCAATGTTGCATTGTCCCCTTTTGAATTGAAGCCTTACGCTCCCTGGATTATGAGATTCCTCAGGTTAAGGTCTTCAATCAATTACAAGGCTAGCACTCTCAACCATGGCAGCTACTTGCCCCCATTAAAGTCCTCAAGCGGAAATTTTCCTCAGCTGATGAAAAGGGCAAGGCTACTGCTATTATTGATGAAGGCATTCATCCATTGGATGGTCAGTTCTGCAAAGCTGCATCTTACTCCACCAATGATGACTCTGCCACTCATGACTCTGCCGCCAGTGCCTTGAAGAAAAATCCTCAAGGCACAGCTTCAAGGGTGATGACTGACCGTGAGCTTATCCTTAGTCTTCAAAAGAAGGTCGATCGTAACCACAAATGGGTTAAGCGTTAGTTTGGTTCTATTCTTCACAATATGACTGCTACACACAATGCAGTGAAGAAAAACCATTACTACCTCCATGAAGTCTTCGGTCGCACCTGGGCTGTTCTGTCATATATTTATGGTGAAGAAGATCTGAAGCAAATGGGTCTCAAGCAAGACTTTGACTGGTCTCAACCACCAGCGAAGAAATTCAAGAAAGTCAAAGTTCCTTCCTTGGTGGCCAGCTCATATTCTTCATCGCACGACACTGATGAGCATGAAGATTTGGATGACACTGCGGCAGGCCCTACTTCAACAACTGACCCCAACAACGCTGGCGCTCCTCCATCGACTTCATGATGATATTCTTCAGGGGTGTTAGTCCTCACTTTTTGTCCCTTTTGGTCATTCGATGACAAAGGGGGAGAAATTTGAGTTAGTCTTCAAGCGGGTCTCTATATATGGGCGTTTTTTTGCTAAGTTACAACTCTCGTTCTTTTGAAGACTTTGTTGGATCGAGTTGCAAATTTAAACCCGATGGTGGTCTGATACTTTTCCTATGTTCTTCTGCATGCTATTTCCTCATATATGTTAATGCACACATGCTGAATTACATCAGCCACCATATTTCATCATGCATTTCAAATTCTTCATATCATATGTTAAATGCATGTATGAATTACAAGATATAGGGGGAGATCTCCATGATTCTACTCTTCAAATGTGCATTGCCTCAAAAGCAAATTCCTCACTATGCACATCTTGAGGGGATTTCTTCTATATCTTGCAATCAAATTCCTCAATATCAGTATTTACACTTCATATGTTTATCCCTGTTGAAAACTTAACCTATATTGTCATCAATCACCAAAAAGGGGGAGATTGTAAGTGCATCTAGTGCCCCTTAGTGATTTTGGTGTATTGAAGACTTATAGGTTAAGGGACTAATGCGTTTGTAAGTGTACATATGTCTATTAGTCTATGAGGAGTTTGATATTTACAGAGAAAGTCGACCCCTAAAAATGAATGTCTTCGACTGAAGACTTTGGATTTCTGAAGACTTTCTGAAAACTTTGAAAGTGAAAAAATGGTGTGACTGTGAAGACTTGATATTCATACAAGGAACATGAAGCGTGAAGACTTTTGTTTTTGTAGTTTAATTTTCTATTTCTTGAGTCATAGGAAACACCGTACTGTTAAAGGGGGTCGAGCAAAAACTAAGGAAAAGTTTCCAAGTGATGCTCATCTCAAAATCCTACACCTACCAATCCCCTCGAGTGAAGCCATTGGTAATCTCATACAGTTCAGTCAATTTCTTCAGTGACAGAGACGAAGTTCTCCTGGTCTCTAAGAAATTTGTTCTGACTGGGGAGTTAGGAATTCGCCAGTGCAGATTGCCTACAAGTGAGGAACATGATAGCCCTGAGGAATTTGAGCCTCAAATTTCTGACCGTTGCTCTGCTACGCGCCAGCTGTCCCAAAATATCTACCCACCTAACAGTCATATCATAGAAGGGCATTTATGTCTTATCATGTCGGGCTGCTCCCTAGGCTATAAATAGCCACCCCTACAACCACTAGCTGGTTGGCTGCTCCAAGAGAAACTGACACTTTTCATTGAGAGCATCCCATCCTCCGAGGACTTTGAGCGAAAATCATCAAGTGAGGAAAAACCAAACCCAAACACCTACAAACCCAAGTGATTGAGCATCACGGAAGAAATTGTTCCTGTGTGGATCCGACGCTTGTTACCTTTGAAGATTGTGCATCTTACAGATGGTTAGGCGTCATGGTCTAGAGCATCCAAGAGGAAATTGTGGATCGCCGAGTGACCGAGTTTGTGAAGGTTTGGGAGTCACCTGAAGACTTACCACAAGTGATTGGGCGAGGTCCGTGTGACCTTAGCTCAAGGAGAATACGGTGAGGACTATGTGTCCGGGACTGTGTGTCCTTAGGTTTAAATACCTAGCCGCTCCAACCAGACGTATAACTATCACAGCAGCTGGAACTGGTCTACCGAATCATTGTTTTTACCGAGCTAACTGGTTATATTTCCTCAACCCTTCCATTTCTTAATTACTGTGTTGTGTGCTTGTTCATATCTGTTTGAAGACTTTGACTAAATACTTTCTCAATTTCCTCAGTTCCATTTCTTCAGTCTGGTTGTCTTCATCCTGTTTTATCATGTGCTTACGCTTCCTGTACTCTGTGTGTGTTTTCATTTCATCATGATGTCCATGTTTATGTTATTTCATGTATGCATCTGAGTACTTATTCCATTACAAGTAGTTCTTCACTCAGGAATTTCCTCACCCAGAAATTCCTCAGTGAAGAATTCATAAAAATCGCCTATTCACCCCCCTCTAGTCGACTTAACGCACTTTCATAGCCATAGTTGGAGTAACATAACTAGGAGTACCTCCTTTTTTATTCAATAACCAACCACACGCGAATATTGGACGGTAGCAGCACGACAACTGAATCAAAAATTGAAACCTTCCCGCCCTGCGCCAGCTGAGCCCGCCGCTCCACATTGATGGCAAGTCAGGGTAACGCGACCTCTCACTGCTTCCGCTGTTGAAGCAGCGCGACGACCGAGGGCACCGCCCGCTGCACGCCCGGCATTTCATACTACGCATACTTTGTGAGACAAAAGGTGGGGCCATTATTAATGATATAGTATTATACTAAAGGGACTAACTATTGTAAGGGTGCTACGATTAGGTTGGTTCTAGATGATGTGTCAACTTCTTATAGCCGGATGTTGGCTATACTATTAACCATGCTCTAAGTGTGGTGTGAGTCAGAAAATTTATTAAGTCATTAATTAATAATTAACGGACGCCTTAATTACTCAGCCGTTTTTGATTCTTTTGGATAGTGGGGATATTATTGACTTGGACGTTGGTTTTGGGCCAAAGGCCTACTATTATACTTGGTCTTACTCGCATGACCGACCTGACAGGCTCTACCCTAGCCGCCACTATATCATATGGTTTCGCACTGTTCCAAATCTTAGCGCCGCCACACAATTCTTCTCCATCCCTCCTTCCGGCGTGCACCGCGAGAAAGGACAGGTGTCCTATGAACCCCGCCTTTCGTGATCCTGTACGTGAGAGGGGCGATTAGGTTTTTGGGGAGCACACTCCTGTGACTGCTGCCAGCGATGACTTCCTCAATGGCATCCTTCTTCCCCGACCTCGGTAACCTCTTCATCAACGGCATGAGTGACAACATCAACCACAGCGGTTCTGCTCCCGCTGTACAGTATGTGATTTTGTCCTCCTGGTTTAGTCCGCATCATTACTTTGATCTTTGCAATTGTGGTCATGATCTATTTACTGTTGATTCGGATTACATCTCATAGTAAATTGCTCATATATTCAACAACCCAATCCAAAAACCTGATTATAGGCAGTTTACTCCGAGTGGTTTTGCTGCGCTTTTGAAGCCGCCTACTTTTAAGGGGGTGCAATATAAAAGGTGGCACACAAGAGCAGTATATTGGTTTTAGATCATGTACTGCTATGACGCCACTAAGGGTATGCCTAAGGGCGATCTTAATCCTACACAGCAGGAAGCTTTTGACAACATGGATACCCTCTTCATAGCCGCCCTGATGAGTGTTCTTGACGATTCCATTGTGGATTCATATATGTCGTTTGACAGCGGCAAAGACATGTGGGCTGCGCGCGAGGCCACGTTTGGGGCCTCAGGCGCTGACAACGAGTTGTACGTGATGGAGCAATTTGGTGACTACAAGATGACTGATAAGCGCTCTGTTGTTCAGCAGACTCATGAGATACAGTCACTCGCTTAGGAACTTGAGTTCTTCAAGTCTGTGTTGCCAGAAAAATTTGTTGCTGGGACCATCATTTCCAAGCTTCCACCTTCGTAAAATGATTTTGCTACTTCTCTGGAAAACAAGAGACATGAGTTTTCCGTTTCAGATCTCATTAGCACTCTTCATTTTGAAGAGAAGGCAAGAGAAAAAGACACATGTGCTCGGGTCGCCGAGGGAGCTTCTAGTGCCCACATGGTACACGAGAAGAACCTCCAGCCCAACTAGCCCCAAAACAACAAGGCAAAATCTCAGGGGAAAGGCTAGTTTGATGCAAAGAACAAGCCGTCACATTCGACCAACTTCAAGAAGAATTAAAATAACGGGAAGGGATAGAAACCTCAATTTTGGTAGCACCGCACAAAATTTATATGGCTGCATCTACCTGCTGCCAGCTAACCTCATGGTGCTCTAGGTATTCTTACATTCGTAACTAGGTACAATGATCACCGCAAGATGAAATAAGCGTATTCGTACATTGACTTGCTGATTGCAGTGCGGAACGATCCTGTCATATGTGTAGTAGCAAACAAGCAGTGCAGCCGAAGGTGGAAATCAACCAAGGACTTATGAAATTATATATAATCTCCCTCAGGTAGGTCAGTATCCCCTTCGTCTAGATGATCATGTTTTGTCATGCCTAGCTATTGATATGTGCTACTGTTTTGCACCACCGTTTAAGTATGGCTATTGTTTTCCTATCTTTTCAGATTCATGATGAAGATTATTTCAGGGGAACTGCACAATATGGACTCATGTTGAGTCATTTTTATTTCCTCATTTGTTTGCTGCAAATGTGCCAGCATCAATTGCAAGATGAGGCAGCTAGCTAGCTGTGGAGTTGCCAACATGCTTGCTACCTCTTGAGCACTGTGTTGGTTTACCCTTGAAGAGGAAAGGGTGATGCAGCAAAGTAGTGCAAGTATTTCCCTCAGTTTTTGAGAACCAAGGTATCAATCGAGTAGGAGGCCACACGCAAGTCCCTCGTACCTACACAAACAAATAAGAACCTTGCAACTAACGCGATAAAGGGGTTGTCAATCCCTCCACGGCCAGTTGCAAAAGTGAGATCTGATAGAGATGATAAGATAACATTTTTGGTATTTCTATGATAAAGATTAAAAGTAAAGATTGCAAAGTAAAAATAGATTGGAAACTTATACGATGGAAAATAGACCCGGGGGCCATAAGTTTCACTAGTGGCTTCTCTCAAGATAGCATAAGTATTACGGTGGGTGAACAAATTAGTGTCGAACAATTGATAGAAAAGTGCATCATTATGAGAATATCAAGGCATGATCATGTATATAGGCATCACGTCCGCGACAAGTAGACCGAAACGATTATGCATCTACTACTATTACTCCACACATCGATCGCTATCCAGCATGCATCTAGAGTATTAAGTTCATAAGAACAGAGTAACGCATTAGCCAAGATGACATGATGTAGAGGGATAAACTCAAGGAATATGATATAAACCCCATCTTTTTATCCTCGACGGCAACAATACAATATGTGTCGTTTCCCCTTACATCGGGATCGAGCAACGCAAGATTGAACCCAAAGCTAAGCACTTCTCCCATTGCAAGAAAGATCAATCTAGTAGGCCAAACCAAACTGATAATTCGAAGAGATTTGCAAAGATAACACATTATACATAAAAGAATTCAGAGGAGATTCAAATATTGTTCATAGATAATCTTGATCATAAACCCACAATTCATCGGATCTCGACAAACACACCGCAAAAAGAGTTACATCGAATAGATCTCTGTCGGTGTCAAAACCGGCGGATCTCGGGTAGGGGGTCCCGAGCTGTGCGTCTAGGCAGATGGTAACAGGAGACAAGGGACACGATGTTTTTACCCAGGTTCGGGCCCTCTCGATGGAGGTAATACCCTACTCCTGCTTGATTAATATTGATGATATGGGTAGTACAAGAGTAGATCTACCACGACATAAAGGAGGCTAAACCCTAGCATATGGTATGATTGTTGTTCGTCCTACGGACTAAAACCCTCCGGTTTATATAGACACCGGATAGGTTAGGGTTACACAGAGTCGGTTACAATGGTAGTAGATCTACATATCCTTATCGCCAAGCTTGCCTTCCACGCCAAGGAAAGTCCCATCCGGACACGGGACGAAGTCTTCAATCTTGTATCTTCATAATCTTGGAGTCCGGCCGTGAGGATAGTCCGGCTATCTTGACACCCCCTAGTCCAGGACTCCCTCAGTAGCCCCCGAACCAGGCTTCAATGACGATGAGTCCGGCGCGTTGATTTTCTTCGGCATTGCAAGGCGGGTTCTTCTCCAAATCCCATATACTTGTCGAATAGTGTCCGGCTTCTGATAAATGCTGCGCTCCTTGGCTTCTACGCCCAATAATGGCCATCTTCCACGTGTTTGAATGAATGCGAAAAGCCAGGGTATTTTTACACTTACCCCCCTAGCTGCGTGAACGAGCTGCCTATAAAAGGGGCGAGGATCTAGATCTGAGTCACACCATCCCCCCTTCGCGAGCTTTCATCGGAGCGCCTCTGACCAAAGCCCATTCCATCATGGATAGTCGACGCGGCTCCTCCTCTCACGCTCCCAGCTCTCAGCCTGGAAATTAGGAGAAATGCTCAGTCCCGCATAGCGAGCTAGTTATACTCCAAACCAAGGGATTCCTTCCCCCGGCCTTCTTGGTTCCGGTTCGAGCCGGACTTGCCACCTACAAGGGCGGAAAGCAAGCGGAGAGTGTCCCTGATCCCTCTAAAGGAGAGCGGGTATGCTTCTTCTCTTATATAGTAAGAGGACTCGGATTTCCAATCCATCCGTTTCTCCGAGGGCTCTTGGAGTTCTACGGCCTCCAGTTGCACCACCTTACGCCTGCCTCCATTTTGCACATCGCGGGCTTCGTGGCCCTTTGCGAACTGTTCCTGGGCGTCGAGGCTCATTTCGGGTGTGGAAGAGATTATTCTGCCTAGTACCCCGTTCTTATGAGGGGTCAATATATCAAGTGGGCGGAGCCGAGCTATGGCGCATCGCTGGGACGGATACCTATCCGAACCCGAAGAAGGCGTCCAAGACCGGGCCTTGAATGGTTTTACATGGAGGACGTCCCGCTGCGGATCCTGTTCGGATTGGCCTTCGAGTTTAGCAATGCTCCTCTGAAGAAGCGCCTAAGTCGGGCGCCCTCGTGAGCCCCCGGAGGGAAAATGACCGGGATGTCCTCTATTTGATGAGCCGAATAAGGTTACTGGCTCATGCCGGATTGACCATGATTGGAGTCTTGGCAATCTGCATTATGAGAGGAGTGCAGCCGCTCCAATATAGGGGTCACCCCATGTGGGACTTCAACGGGGAGGACGATGCCACCCACCATGGCCGCAAAGGGCCGAGATCGGTCATCGAGCTGGTGAAGATCTTGTCTGCCATGTATAAAGGGGAGGAGGAGGATTTCCTCGCGCCAATCCATCGAAGGAGTTTTCTTCGAATAATCCTCGAAGCTGGGTAAGCAAACATCTTTGTGACCTGTCCGATCCATGTTCCCGTGGTTAAATATCTCATTTCATGGTTTCTGCGCAGGAACTGCGCCGGGCCGTGGAGAAGATACACAGCCCGCCCCCACAACCCGAGGATCCGTAACGGTCCCTTGATCCGACCTCCGAAGAGGATCCGGATATAAAGGTGGAGTTGATCGACGGGGTATTCCACCAACTTAGCATCGAGAATGCTTTGGTTGCCATTACGGACGATTACCCCAGAATACTTCTAGCCTCACAGGTAACTGAGACCAAAATCCCAATATTCTGATAATGACCCATCTGTGCTTATTTCTCGATCACCGTATACCAATGGTGTTTCGCAGGGGGTACCTTCAAGGCAGGAAGCCAAGCCCGCGGCGGCTGGCCAACAAGGGACAGTACAGCCCCGCAGGCTAAAAAGGAGTGCGGTCCGGATCGAAACTCCGCCGCAACGGTATGGCGTGTCACCATGTTCCTAGGATTGATTCCTGGAAGGCGTACTAACGCTGACGCTCTTTTCAGGAAAAAGAGCGCTCGCCACACTGAGTCCAGAGAGGTTGTCAATCGAACCTCCGCCGGACAGGCTCCAAAGCCGGGTCCAGAAGCGGAGGCGAACACGAGGCGTACGTCGGATGCTCCTCCGACAGAGGATGCCGACAGATTGTCCGCCACCAACTCCGAGGTGGAGAGCGCCTTGAATCACAGGCGCCACGGACAGTTCTTCGTGGACGCATGTTTCTCCCAAGAGGCCTTGAATGCCTTTAATTCGGAGATGCGCACCTCCGTGCCGCTCAAGATGGTCTAGCCAGAGCCACGGAGCGGTATGTAAAGGACATACGGGTAAGGAAATTTGTGATTATATATGCCAAGAGCCCCGAGACTTAAAATAGTTAGAATAACTGATTTAAGGATCATCTGTTATGCAGGATCTTACAAAAAAAACCCGACTGTCCCAGGAGCTTGAAGATTGCAAGGCCCAACTTGAGGCCACACTAGCCGCTACAGGGGGAGCCACAGAGACCCCCTCTGGTAATATACGCTTCAAAATATAAATAGTTTATGAAGTGCGTCGGGTGTGTAAATCTGACAAAAACATTGCAGATGGCGCCGGACTAGATCCGGACAAGCAACAGCTCTTGCGCCAGCTAAAGGCAGCGAGCATGCTTACGAGGGTGCGGCGGGAGAAAAATAACCTCCAAGATGCCAACACCAAGCTGGTTGAGGAACTAAAGGATGTTCGTGCCCGGTTGTCCGACTCCGTAAGGAGAATCGGCGGCTTGTCGCGGCATTTTCGATAAGTGCTTGAGCAAACTTTGAAAGAGTTCGGCGAGGAAGGCGACTAACATAAACATGTATGTAGGTTTGCTCACAGGTCGTCCTGAGGAGGAGATGCCCAGTTCTTCGGGTGATCTTCTTCCTGAATTGCGTCAGCTGCACGAACGAGTCCGGCAGGTGATGAAAGGCGTTGGCCAGGCCTTGTGGCCATCTGTCTCCATGCCCGAAGGCATTGGGGAGCTGGCAGAGCGACTTCAAGGAGCACGGCGGTGCTTCCGGCTATGGAAGATATCGGCTGCCGTCAAAGGCGCCGAGGAGGCTGGGCCATGGTAAAGACGCGGTACACGGTTGTTGACCCAAACCACATGGCCGAGGTCGGACCTGTGGGGCTGATGGGATGGAGATCCTGTAAGCTTAGTGTACGGCCAAGTGGAATTGGCCGCCAAGTATTCCCAAGCAAGATTGTAAATTAGATAGCCTATTAGATGGCATTGAGGAGGAATACAATGAGTCGAGTTGACTATGTAAAAATATGACATGAAAAAATGTCTTCTAGCCGGATTGTAGATCGTTTGTCATAGCAGACCTTTTCGCCCGACCTCGGGACCCAATAGTGCGAGGTGTGTCCGAATACCTTCGTGGTTATATAAGAACCAGGGTATGCATGGAGACAAGGCGTAGGGGTCATTGTTGCTGTATCAGACAAGTGCCCAACTAGTTATGTTATATTACATGGGTAGTAAGAAACATCTTCCAGGGAGAATAGTTCTGTTAAGGGTTCCTTTTGCTGGGATGCATGCCTAAAGTGCATGTCAAAAGCTGCTATGAAAGCAGAAAATCATCTGGGGGCAGATGGGTAAATAGTTAGAAATCATCTTTTAGTTCACCGACCGAATATTCCCTTAAGAACGCTAGCTTTCGGCTTCACCCAGTCTGAGGTACACATCCGGCTGACCCGGCAGTAACAATCGTAGAGGTGCTCCCTTTACCACCTAGCTGAACAATCGGGAACGAGGGGTAAGCACAGAGCCGAGCAACCCAGCTTGGCCAAAACTTAAGTCATATCGATGCATATAATGGTGAATAAAAGGTACATGTGGAAGTTTAACGCATGTGTTGGGCATGAAGCCCGTATAGATAAGCTTACATTAAAGAAGCCCCGGTATAATGAGCGACAGTAGCGTCAAGTATGTCTTGAAAAAAGCGCAAACGAGCCTCTAGAGGCTTCAAGAAGAAGGAGGAGGAAGGAGAGAAATAAAAGACAGCAAAATAGAAAATGTGGACGGAGGAAGGAGACGAACTTGGAGTCCGGCGCTTAGGCGTAGAATCTTCGTGAGCGGGCTGCGTTCCATGGGTTCGGCTCGAGTCGGTTATCCGATGCGTTTAGCAGACGGTATGCTCCGCCGGTCGGGACCTGGTCGATGATGAAGGGACCTTCCCATTTGGGCTTGAGTTTGTCCTTTTTCTTGTCCGCAGCGTAGAACTAGTTCGCCCGACGTTATAAGCTTTGGCCCGCATTTCCTCGCTTTGATATCTTCGAGCCTGCTTTGTTGATAGAATGCGGAGCGAGCTTTTGCCATGTCGCTCCTCCTCCAATGCGTCCAAACTGTCACGCCGATCGAGCTCGGCTTCTCTTTCTTCATACATGCGCACGCGAGGTGAGTCATGTATTATGTCGTAGGGCAAGATCGCCTCTGCACCGTACACCATAAAGAATGGTGTGAATCCGTAGTACGATTCGGCGTGGTCCGCAGCCCCAGTCTGAGTCGAGCTCCTCAACCCGGTCGTGTTAGATTCCTTGAGGGACCGCACGAGTGCGGGTTTAATGCCGCTCATGATTAGACCATTTGCTCGTTCGACTTGGCCGTTGGTTTGAGGGTGATAGGCGAGGCGTAATCGAGCTTGATGCCCATGTTTTTGCACCATAATTTGACCTCATCGGCCGTGAAGTTGGTGCCGTTATCGATGATGATCTTGTGGGGACACCGTAACGGTGCACTACCCGATATGAAGTCTATCACCGGTCCGGATTCGCCGTTTTAACGAGCTTGGCCTCTATCCATTTGGTGAATTTATTCACCATGACCAATAGGTATTTTTGCTTGTGGGTTCCTCCCTTAAGGGGTCCAACCATGTCAAGCCCCGGACATGAAAGGCGGTGATGGGTATAGTTTTGAGGCGGTGGGTGGCATGTGGCTTTGGTTAGCAAAAGCTGGCAACCGACGCATCGGTGGACTAAATCCTGCGCATCTGCCCGGGCCGTCGGCCAATAAAATCCTGTACGGAAGGCCTTGCCTACAAGGGCCCGGGCTGCAGCGTGGTGCCCACCCAATCCGGCATGAATTTCAGCCAGGAGGTTTCGCCCTTCCTCTTCGGAGATACACCTTTGAAGGACTCATGTAGTGCTTTTTTATAAAGCTCTCCCTCATGGACTTTGTAGGCTTTAGATCGTCATACTATGCAGCGAGCCTCATTTTGGTCTTCGAGGAGTTCCTGCCTAGTTAGGTAGGCTAGGAATGGTTCCGATCCGCAGGCGATAACCGCCATTATTTCGTGGGCGGAGGGTGTTATCTCGGTGGCAGAGCCTCCGATTGTGTCAAAGTGTTCGGCGTCAGGCAGTGCGGTTGGGTCCGGATTGTTATTTCTGGACTCCCCTTCCCATAGTACGGATGGCTTGAACAGCCGTTCCAGGAAGAGGTTGGGCGGGGCGGCATCGCGTTTTGCACCGATGCGTGCCAATACGTCCGCCGCCTGGTTGTTATCCCGGGCTATATGATGAAATTCGAGCCCTTTGAACCGTGCTGACATTTTTAGGACCGCATTGCGGTATGCTGCCATTTTCGGATCTTTGGCATCAAAGTCTCCGTTTATTTGAGATATTGCGAGGTTTGAATCGCACCTCTAGGCGTTTAATGCCCATGGAGATCGCCATCCGGAGGCCCCGCAGAAGGGCCTCGTATTAAACTGCGTTGTTGGAGTACGTATACATTATCTGAAGGGCGTATTGGACTGTGTCCCCGGTTGGGGACGTCGAGATGACACCAGCCCCGTGCCGGCCAACATTTTGGAGCCGTCAAAGTGCATGATCCAATTGGAGTATCGCGCCGTACTCTTTAGGGAGTTCGCTTGATCCATTCGGCCATGAAGTCGGCCAAAACCTGCGACTTAATAGCTCGTCGTGGCTTATAAGTTATGTCGAATGGAAGGAGCTCTACGGCCCATTTAGCAATCCGGCCCGTCGCGTCGCGGTTGTTTATAATGTTGTTAAGAGGTACTTCGGAGGCTACCGTTATCAAACACTCTTGAAAGTAGTGTCGCAACTTCCGGGATGCCATGAACACCGCGTAGGCTATCTTTTGATAGTGTGGGTACCGGGACTTGCATGGAGTTAGGACAGTGGACACATAGTAAACCGGTTTTTGAAGGGGGAACCGGTGTCCGTCCGTTTCTCGTTCGACAATGAGCACCACGCTGACAACTTGATGTGTTGCGGCGATATATAATAGCATTGGTTCGCCCACATTGGGTGCGGCCAGGACCGGATTTGTTGCCAAAATGGCCTTTATTTCTTCGAGTCCGGCCATGGCGGCATCCGTCCACTCGAAGTGTTCGGTGCGCCGGAGGAGGCGGTAAAGGGGTAACGCCTTTTCTCCCAAGCGGAAATAAAGCGGCTTAGAGCCTCTAGGCATCCCGTCAATTTTTGTATTTGTTTGAGGTCTTTTGTAATATCCAATTGTGACAGAGCTCGGATCTTGGCTGTGTTTGCTTCAATTCCTCTACCTGACACAATGGAGCCTAGGAGCTTTCCTACCGAACGCCAAGACGCATTTTCCGGATTGATCTTGATGTCATATTTTCGAAGATTGTCGAATGTGAGCCTCAAGTCGTCTACTAGAGTTTCGACATGCTTGGTTTTGACGACCACGTCATTTACATATGCTTCCACTGTTTTGCCGATCTGGTTTGCCAGACATGTCTGAATCATGCGTTGATATGTTGCGTCGGTGTTTTTTAGCCCGAAGGGCATTGTATTGAAGCAGAACGGGCCGTATGGAGTGATGAATGATGTTGCAGCTTGGTCTGGCTCCGCCATCTTGATTTGGTGGTAGCCGGAGTACGCGTCGAGGAAGTACAATGAGTCGTGTCCTGCTGTGACGTCGATAATTTGATCAATTCGAGGGAGGGGAAGGGATCCTTTGGGCAAGCCTTATTAATGTCTTTAAAATCAACACATAGGCGCCAGGATTTATCCTTCTTTGGTACCATCACCAGGTTTGCTAGCCAGTCCGGATGTTTTATATCTCACGATGAATCCGGCTTCCAAAAGTTTGGCTAGCTCCTCTCCCACGGCTGTCTCTTGGGTTCGAAAAAGCAATCAAGAGCCTGTTTGGTAGCTTGAATCCTTTTAGGATATTTAGGCTCTGCTCGGCCAACCGACGTGGGATTCCTGGCATGTCTGAAGGGTGCCAGGCAAAGATGTCCCAGTTTTCTCGTAGAAATTCTCGTAGTGCAGCGTCTACATCTGGGTTTAATTGTGCCCCAATGGAGGCCGTCTTTGTAGGATCTGTTGGGTGGACTTGGAATTTGACTATTTCATCCGCTGGTTTAAAAGAGGTGGACTTGGATCTTTTATCAAGTATCACATCATCCCTGTTCACCGTGGAGCGCATCGCGGTGAGTTCCTCGGCCGCTAGGGCTTCAGATAGTGCCTCGAGGGCTAGTGCGGCTGTCTTGTTTTCGGCGCGGAGTGCTATGTTCGGATCACTAGCGAGAGTGATGATTCCGTTAGGTCCGGGCATTTTAAGCTTCATGTACCCATAATGGGGTATTGCTTGAAAAATTGTGAATGCCTCTCGCCCTAATAAAGCGTGATATCCGCTGTTGAACGGGGCCACTTGAAATGTGACCTCCTCGGACCTGTAATTGTCCGGCGAAATAACACTACGTCGGTGTGATTTTTCCTGTGCGGCATGCTTCCCGGCTAGGGATTATTCCTCTAAAGGTTGTGCTGCTTCGCTCAATGCGGTTCCAGCCTATTTCCATTTTTCGTAGGGTTTCCTCATAGATGAGGTTTAGTCCGCTGCCGCCGTCCATGAGTACCTTTGTTAGGCGAAAGTCGTCCACTATTGGACTGAGGACCAATGCGGCTGGTGCTCGGGCTGTTCGGAATTTAGGTTCATCACTGGCATTAAAGGTAATAGCCGTGTCACTCCATGGATTTATTGTTGCTACTTGGTACACTTCGGCAAGGCTATTGGAGTGATTGTTTTCGCATGTTATTTGATGCGAAAGTCTCAGACTATTAACACCGTCACGGTGTTCTTTGGGCTGGGATTACGAAGCTAGAAGCTCTTCGCCACTTTTGGCCACCTGCCGTAGTATCCAACATGCTCGAAGGCTATGAATTGGAGTGGCGCCCTCTGTGCTATGAATTTTGCAGGGTCCGTTTAGCCAACCCTCCAGTATGGTTCCGTACCCTTTAGAGGGTTTTGGTTTTTTGGTGTTTAACCCAGGTGCTTGGTAATGATGCACCCTTTTACTCCGGACTAGGGGTGTATTCGGGGCCGGATTATCCCAAAATTTACTTTCGGTTTTCAGCGCTCTCCATCTCACAGTACTTTTGTACTTTGGTCACCTATTCAGCATAGCGTGTTATTTCGAGACGACTTATGGCGTTTAGGTTTCCCTTGTCCGTGCAATTATTGCAAAAATTGGGATTGCGTCCTCCTCTCGGCAGTCCTTTATCCTGTCCATAACCGGGAGGAATCGCCCGATAATGATGTCTTGTCTCAGTGGGCTCTTGCCGAATTCGGGATAGATCGCTAATGTTTGGGTGGGCGGGTGGAACTGGATCTGGAACCCCGTCCAATTTAAGACTTAGGGGCCGGGAAGTTTCCGAACTTGGAAGTTTGGATTTTTGAATGCTATCCAATGAATCCATCCCGTCGCCTGACTTTAGGTTCAGGGCTTGATCGACATCCGTCCCTCTGCGGGAATCCGGCATGGAGGGATCAGGGATCCGGACGTAACTAGTCCTTAAGATAGAAGAAGAATCGCCGCATTGCTCCTCTACCACAGCAACATGATGGGTAGCCTGGGGAGAGTTGATCTCTCTTAGATCGGTTTTAGGCCCAATCCGGTCGTAGTCTGTGGCGACTCCCAGGGCGGCGATGCGATCCAAGAGCTCGATTACAGAGGAGAGCTCGATCGGATCTAACTGTTCGGCAAGTTCCGAGTTAACGTGGAGATTGGTTTCGATGACTCGAGAAGTCATGACGGCGCGGTGGCCGAACTGGCGGTCATAAGAAAACCACCCAGCCAAAGAGTCTGACCAGTGGCCAAGGCTCCTTTGGCGATAGTATCGTCTTTAAAGACGGGATGAGGCATCCTTCCTGACGGCAACGACACAGAGGAACTCTCAATGAAAGCACCAATGTCGGTGTCAAAACCGGCGGATCTCGGGTATGGGGTCCCGAACTGACCGTCTACGCGGATGGTAATAGGAGACAAGGGACACGATGTTTTTACCCAGGTTCGGGACCTCTCGATGGAGGTAATACCCTACTCCTGCTTGATTAATATTGATGATATGGGTAGTACAAGAGTAGATCTACCATGAGATCAAGGAGGCTAAACCCTAGAAGCTAGCCTATGGTATGATTGTTGTTCGTCCCCACGGACTAAAACCCTCCGGTTTATATATACACCGGATAGGTTAGGGTTACACAGAGTCGGTTACAATGGTAGGAGATCTACATATCAGTATCGCCAAGCTTGCCTTCCACGCCAAGGAAAGTCCCATCCGGACACGGGACGAAATCTTCAATCTTGTATCTTCATAATCTTGGAGCCCGTCCGTGACGATAGTCCGGCTATCCGGACACCCCCTAGTCCAGGACTCCCTCAATCTCCAAGAAAATCGAGGAGAACTTTGTATTGAGATCCAAAGAGAGAGAACAAGCCATCTAGCTAATAACTAAGGACCTGAAGGTCTGTGGTAAACTACTCACACATCATTGGAGAGGCTATGGTGTTGATGTAGAAGCCCTCCGTGATCCATTCCCCATCCGGTGGAGCGCCGGAAAAGGCCCCAAGATGGGATCTCATGGGTACAATAGGTTGCGGTGGTGGAAATAGGGTTTCGTGGTGCTGTTGGTTGGTTTCAGGGTATATGGGTATATATATAGGAGGAAGAAGTAGGTCGGTGTAATTGCGAGGGGCCCACGAGGGCCGGGGTGCGCCCAGGGGGGCAGGCGCGCCTCCCTGCCTCGTGGCCTCCTCGTTGATTTCTTGACATCTACTCCAAGTCCCTTGGATCACGTTTGTTCCAAAAATAACTCTCCCAAATGTTTCATTCCGTTTGGACTCCGTTTGATATTCCTTTTCTGCCAAGCACTGAAATAGGCAAAAACCAACAATTTGCACTGGGCCTTGGGTTAGTAGGTTTGTCCCAAAAATAATATAAAAGTGCTTAGTATAGCCCATTAAACATCCAAAACAGGTAATATAATAGCAGGGAACAATCAAAAATTATAGATACGTTGGAGACGTATCAAGCATCCCCAAGCTTAATTCCTGCTCGTCCTCGAGTAGGTAAATGATAAAAACATAATTTTTGATGTGGAATGCTACCTAGCATATTTCTCAATGTAATTTTTTTATTGTGGCATGAATGTTCAGATCGGAATGATTCAAGACAAAAGTTTAATATTGACATAAAAATAATAATACTTCAAGCATAGTAACAAAGCAATCATGTCTTCTCAAAATAACATGGCCAAAGAAAGTTATCCCTACAAAATCATATAGTCTGGCTATGCTCTATTTTCATCACACAAAGTATTTAATCATGCACAACCCCGATTACAAGACAAGCAATTGTTTCATACTTTTGATGTTCTCAAACTTTTTCAATCTTCACGCAGTACATGAGCGTGAGCCATGGATATAGCACTATATGTGGAATAGAATGGTGGTTGTGGAGAAGACAAAAAGGAGAAGATAGTCTCACATCAACTAGGCGTATCAATGAGCTATGGAGATGCCCATCAATAGATATCAATGTGAGTGAGTCGGGATTGCCATGCAATGGATGCACTAGAGCTGTAAGTGTATGAAAGCTCAACAAAAGAAACTAAGTGGGTGTGCATCCAACTCGCTTGCTCAGGAAGACCTAGGGCATTTTGAGGAAGCCATCATTGGAATATACAAGCCAGGTTCTATAATGTAAAATTCCCACTAGTATATGAAAGTGACAACATAGGAGACTCTCTATCATGAAGATCATGGTGCTACTTTGAAGCACAAGTGTGGAAAAAGGATAGTAACATTGTCCCTTCTCTCTTTTTCTCACATTTTTTTATTTGGGCCGTCTTTTTTTTGTCCTCTTTTCTTTCTCTTTTTTTTTTCTTTTCGTCCGGAGTCTCATCCCGACTTGTGGGGGAATCATAGTCTCCATCATCCTTTCATCACTTGGGACAATGCTCTAATAATGATGATCATCACAATTTTATTTACTTACAACTCAAAGATTACAACTCAATACTTAGAACAAAATATGACTCTATGTGAATGCCTCCGGTGGTGTACCGGGATATGCAATGAATCAAGAGTGACATGTATGAAAGAATTATAAAGGTGGCTTTGCCACAAATACGATGTCAACTACATGATCATGCAAAGCAATATGACAATGATGGAGCGTGTCATAACAAACGGAACGGTGGTAAGTTGCATGGCAATATATCTCGGAATGGCTATGGAAATGCCATAATAGGTAGGTATGGTGGCTGTTTTGAGGAAGGTATATGGTGGGTGTATCATACCAGCGAAAGAGAGACGTATTAGAGAGGCTAGTAATGGTGGAAAGGTGAGAGTGCGTATAATCCATGGACTCAACATTAGTCATAAAGAACTCACATACTTATTGCAAAAATCTATTAGTTATCGAAACGAAGTACTACGCGCATGCTCCTAGGGGGATAGATTGGTAGGAAAAGACCACCGCTCGTCCCCGACCGCCACTTATAAGGAAGACAATCAATAAATAAATCATGCTCCGGCTTCATCACATAACGGTTCACCATACGTGCATGCTACGGGAATCACAAACTTTAGAACAAGTATTTCTCAAATTCACAACTACTCAACTAGTATGACTCTAATATCACCATCTTCATATCTAAAAACAATCATCAAGTATCAAACTTCTCTTAGTAGTCAATGCACTTATATGAAAGTTTTTATTATATCCATCTTGGATGCCTATCATATTAGGACTAAATTTATAGCGAAAGCAAACTACCATTCTGTTCTAAAAGACTCTCAGAATAATATAAGTGAAGCATGAGAGATCAATAATTTCTATAAAATAAAATCACCAACGTGCTCTAAAAGATATAAGTGAAGCGCTCGAGCAAATTTGTTTAGCTCAAAAGATATAAGTGAAGCACATAGAGTATTCTAATAAATTCCGATTAATGTGTGTCTCTCCCAAAAGGTGTGTACATCAAGGATGATTGTGGTGAACTAAAAAGCAAAGACTCAAATCATACAAGACGCTCCAAGCAAAACACATATCATGTGGTGAATAAAAATATAGCTCCAAGTAAAGTTACCGATGGACGAAGACAAAAGAGGGGATGCTTTCCGGGGCATCCCCAAGCTTAGGCTTTGGTTGTCCTTGAATTTTACCTTGGGGTGCCTTGGGCATCCCCAAGCTTAGGCTCTTGCCACTCCTTGTTCCATAATCCATCAAATCTTTACCCAAAACTTGAAAACTTCACAACACAAAACTTAACAGAAAATCTTATGAGCTCCGTTAGCGAAAGAAAACAAAACACCACTTCAAGGTACTGTGATGAACTCATTATTTATTTATATTTGTGTTAAACCTACTGTATTCCAACTTCTCTATGGTTCATAACCTCTGATACTATCCATAGATTCATCAAAATAAGCAAACAACTCACGAAAAACAGAATCTGTCAAAAACAGAACAGTCTGTAGTAATCTGTATCAAACTCATACTTCTGGAACTCCAAAAATTCTAAAATAAATTGCTGGACGTGAGTAATGTATCTATTAATAATCTTCAAAAGGAATCAACTAAATATCACTCTCCAGTAAAAAGTTGTACCTAATCTCATGAGCGCAAAAGTTTCTGTATTTTTACAGCAAGATCAAAAAGACTTCACCCATGTCTTCCCAAAGGTTCTACTTGGCACAAACACTAATTAAAACATGAAAACACATCTAACAAGAGGCTAGATGAATTATTTATTACTAAACAGAACCAAAAATCAAGAAATAAAAATAAAATTGGGTTGCCTCCCAACAATCGCCATCGTTTAACGCCCCAAGCTAGGCATAAAGGCAAGGATAGATCTAGGTATTGTCATCTTTGGTAGGTAATTCTTCAATAGAACACTTATAACCCTTAGGAGTTTCCTTATTTTTATTAATGATCAAACTCCTAGGCAAGAAATCAAGAAAATCATTTGTAGCAAAAGGTTCCTTAATGATAGCGAGAAAGTTGGGGTGAACACTTATGGATTTGAGATCTGCATTTCCCTTACTAGAAGTTTCACCCTTATTTTTAGGAACATATATCAATTTGGCAAATTTAGCATTAGCAGTTTTTGGAGTATTTTTCACGGAAGAAAAGGCAGACCCTAAGTTGGTAATAATATCCTCAATTTTATCAATTCTTGTGGAATCTTGATCTATCTTTTCGTTAACTATGGGTTCCTTTTCTTTAAAAAATTTAAGAGAAACTCCCACCTTAGATCTGTATTGGATAATTTGGTTGTGGATATTTATATCCAAATTTTCAATAATTCTACAGTGGCAACCTTATTTTCAATAATTTCCAGCCTTTGCATCACATGTTCCAAAGTTAAAGTAGTTCCATTAACCAAAAGAGGTGGTGGGCCAAACAAATCTAACATAGCATTATAAGAATCAAAAGTATGGCTACCCAAGAAATTCCCTCCGATAATGGTATCAAGAATATATCTATTCTAAGGGGTGATGCCTACATAAAAATTGCGAAGAAGAACAGAATTAGATTGCTTCCTGGTAGATCTATTTTGAGCACTGCAAATTCTGTACCAAGCATCTTTTAGATTTTCTCCCTCCCTTTGTTTAAAATTAAGAACTTCATTCCCGGGAGACAAAGGAGTAGATATAGGACTAGCCATGACGGCAAACGGGACACAAGAAGCAAGCGAAAAGAGATGAACAGGAAAAGAGGGCGAATAAAACGGCAAGGGTGAAGTGGGGGAGAGGAAAACGAGAGGCAAATGGCAAATAATGTAATGCGAGGGATAAGAGTTTGTGATGGGTACTTGGTATGTCTTGACTTGTGCGTAGACTCCCCGGCAACGTTGCCAGAAATCCTTCTTGCTACCACTTGAGCACTGCGTTGGTTTTACCTTCAAGAGGAAAGGGTGATGCAGCAAAGTGGCGTAAGTATTTCCCTTAGTTTTTGAGAACCAAGGTATCAATCCAGTAGGAGGCCACACGCAAGTCCCTCGTACCTACACAAACAAATAAGAACCTTGCAACCAACGCGATAAATGGGTTGTCAATCCCTTCACGGCCACTTGCAAAAGTGAGATCTAATAGAGATGATAAGATAATATTTTTGGTATTTTTATGATAAAGATTAAAAGTAAAGATTGCAAAGTAAAAATAGATTGGAAACTTATATGATGGAAAACAGACCCAGGGGCCATAGTCTTCACTAGTGGCTTCTCTCAAGATAGCATAAGTATTACGGTGGGTGAACCAATTACTGTCGAGCAATTGATAGAAAAGTGCATAATTATGAGAATATCTAGGCATGATCATGTATATAGGCGTCACGTCGGCGACAAGTAGATCGAAATGATTCTACATCTACTACTATTACTCCACACTTCGACCGCTATCCAGCATGCATCTAGAGTATTAAGTTCATAAGAACAGAGTAATGCATTAGGCAAGATGACATGATGTAGAGGGATAAACTCAAGCAATATGATATAAACCCCATCTTTTTATCCTCGATGGCAACAATACAATACGTGTCGTTTCCCGTTCTATCACTGGGATTGAGCAACACAAGATTGAACCCAAAGCTAAGCACTTCTCCCATTGCAAGAAAGATCAATCTAGTAGGCCAAACCAAACTGATAATTCGGAGAGACTTGCAAAGATAACACATCATACGTAAAAGAATTCAGAGGAGATTCAAATATTGTTCATAGATAATCTTGATCATAAACCCACAATTCATTGGATCTCGACAAACACACCGCAAAAAGAGTTACATCGAATAGATCTCCAAGAAAATCGAGGAGAACTTTGTATTGACATCCAAAGAGAGAGAAGAAGCCATCTAGCTAATAACTATGGACCCGAAGGTCTGTGGTAAACTACTCACACATCATCGAGAGGCTATGGTGTTGATGTAGAAGCCCTCCGTGATCGATTCCCCCTCCAGCGGAGCGCCGAAAAAGGCCCCAAGATGGGATCTCATGGGTACAGAAGGTTGCAGCGGTGGAAATAGGGTTTCGTGGTGCTCCTGGTTGGTTTTGGGGTATATGGGTATATATAGGAGGAAGAAGTATGTCGGTGGAGCTGCAAGGGGCCCATGAGGGTGGGGGCACGCCCAGGGGGTAGGCGTGCCTCCCTGCCTCATGGCCTCCTCGTTGATTTCTTGACGTCTACTCCAAGTCCCCCGGATCACGTATGTTCCAAAAATAACTCTCCCGAAGGTTTCATTCCGTTTGGACTCCGTTTGATATTCCTTTTCTGAAAACCTTTGAAATAGGCAAAAAAACAGCAATTTGCGCTGGGCCTTGGGTTAGTAGGTTAGTCCCAAAAATAATATAGAAGTGCTTAGTAAAGCCCATTAAACATCCAAAACAGATAATATCATAGCATGGAACAATCAAAAATTATAGATACATTGGAGATGTATCAATGCTCAAAGTGCTCGCAACATTGAGAAGAAACAAGCATGCCAAGGAAATTAATGCGTGCACAGGGAGGCCCTTTGCTTAGAGAGGCATCGACCGATTTTCTTTATTTACACACCTTCTCACAACTTTGTATTGGTTATAGTATGGTGAATCATTGAGATGCATAAACATGCTAAACTTTTGTTCTTTTGATTGTTAGTATGCATACCGTATCTTCTCAGGCTTAGTTTAATGTAAATATTGACTAGCCTGTGAACCTTCACAATCTAGTAAGTATATTGTAGGCCTGTTATTTGACACCTCACTTTGCCGCACTACGCGACCAGTGTGAGTGTTCGCATCAATCTTGCATCCTCTAATTTGGTGGATGCCAAGTTGAAAAAAGGTTACCGATGAGTAGCCATAAAATTTGGAGGCGTCTCTCTTTTTCTTTTGAATGGGCAATAAGCTGGAGAGTGTCTCGGGCTGCCTCTAGCACAAGGCCCTCCTGTACGAAACACGGGCAGCCGACTGGGCCGATACAAAAGCCTATCCATCTTAAAGCCCATTTATTTTTGTTTTTTGTGAGGACAAGCCCATATTTCTTGAAGAGGGGGCGATCCCAGGAAAACCCTCCTTCCTCCTCGCTTCCACTTATGCTTCCGTATCGCCCCAATTCCCCCCACTCCCCATCTTCCTCACTCTTCCAGAAAACTCCCGCTCACCTTCTTCCTCACTCGTACAGAAAATGCCTGCTCCTCTTCTTCCACTCCTACAAAAAACCTCAGCCCTCCTTCCCCACTCGCACTGCCACTAGGCTCGTCTCTGGCTACTCTGCTCAAACCCGTGAGCTCGGCGCGACGCCCACAAGGAAAATGGAGTCGGCTGGCCCCAGCGCCAAGAAGATGAGGCTCCCGCCAGCGGCGAGGCCGGTTGTAGATCCCGCACCCGGCATCACGGGGAGAAGCGGCAAGCCCCCCCCCCCCCCACCCAGATCTGAGGAACCGGTAGAATCTCCATTGGACCGCATCAGTGATCTCCCGGACGTGATCCTTGAGGAGACCATTTTGCTTCTCTCCACCAAGGATTGTTGTCGCACACAAGTCCTCTCAACTCGGTGGTGCCCTCTATGGCGCACCGCGCCCCTCAATCTCGACTGTTGTTAGATATCTGTCCTTCCTGAATTTGATCTCCTCAGAGCCATCGTCTCCTCTGACCAGCAGGGCCCCGTTGAACACCTCTGCATGCTGACACGCTACCTGCTGTCCATACCCGGCACGGTGGACACTTGGCTGACATCCCCTAAATTCGGAAAACTCCAGCAGTTTGAGTTCTACCATTACCACGAAAGGTTCATACCACGAACACACTAAGAATTCGTGTGCACACCACTGTTGTCCATCTCGCGGTTTTCCTCCTCTCTCCACACCGCCACCTTCGCCCGGTGCCATCTACCAGATGATCTGGTACAAATGCTTCGACTCCCACTCCTAAATAAACTTTCGCTTGTGGTGGTTTATCTGTCGGAGGCCTCACTGCACAGCATCATCCACTCTAGTTGCCCTGACCTGGAGCGCTTGCTGATTGTTTTGGGAATAGAAATCATTATATGTTGTCTCCAAATAAAGTCGCCTCGCCTTAAAAGCATTGGAATTTGTTTTGAATGACAGCAGCTCATCATCGAAGATGCCCCTTCACTTCAAAGGTTGCTCCTTTATCATTGTTATAAACCTTCGCAAATAACTATCATTTCTACGCCCAAACTGGAGACCTTGGGTCTAATTAGTGGTCTAACTAGTGCTCCATTTGATGATCACAACAAGTTGGTGTTTGGCTCCACACTTTTTCAGGTACCGTATATTATCATCTACACATTTGTAATCATAAGATGCATTTTTCATTTGTGCGCATAAGTTTTATATCATCGTGGAGTACACTTTGGGTACTAATATTATGTTATATGCTCAATGAAGAGTTCTTCCATGGATAGCCTATCAATGTTGCTGGATTCTATCAGGATCTTATATATCGGAATGTATAGTTACGATCTGAACATAATTATTGTCTTGTTGCGATGCTTTCGGTCTCTGGAGAATTTATATATAAAGGTGATGATTTCATGCACATTGAAAGACCATATATATTGTACTAGAATTAACCATTCAGCTGTTGCCCTTTCGACATACTCTTTTTTTAGACCTTAACTGTTTTCAAATCTTCATGTCTACTTAGTTACTATAACCACATGGAGAAAAACGTATAACCAATCGGTGGCGTAATAAGCACTAGGATTTTCTCAGTTCTCATGACATTCGTTTGAGGACAATAACGATGGAAGGATATGCATCCAACCAGGCGAATAGAAGCTTTGTCACATTCTTCCTATTGAATGCGAGGTTACTATTGTCCTTGAGGCTTAAGTTTTACCGCAAGAGATTTCTCACGGATGGACACGTTGAACAACAAAAAAAGAAGTTTCAGGTGGACAAATGGGCTTCTAAACGTGCTCGGCTTCTATTTACAACAAGTTGTAGTCATCATGCAATATATTTTTTTGCACATGATGTTGATTTTATGGATCAGACCGATCCATTTGTTTGTGACTACGAAAAAGAGTGGTTGGGTTAGATGTTACTGCCATGTTCAACCTGGGTTTTGTCTAAAAATTTGATGAACAATTAATCCTTTGGCTTTTTGTACCGTTTGTAAGCTTGAGTTGCATGTTGTTGCCCTCGTACTTCCCTCCACCTGCCACTACAGTGCCGCATCTTCCATGACTGTTGTTCGTTCCCGTCCGAGGCCTCGCCGTCGTTCTCCGCCTTGTTTCGCTCGCTATGCCCACCGCCGTCTGGTGTTGTTGACATGGTCAACAACCAAGAGGAATCAGGAGATGACTGTATGTGGAGAGGCTGACAGTAGGGACCCACTAGGGTCATTGCATTACGCAAGCAGGTGCCTCATTATTACAAGCCAAAAAAATACTTCCTCCTAATTATTTGACAACTAGGTCCGACGCCATTGTCAATGTAGTCAATAAACGAGAAAATTACACAACGAGCAGATAACACCAGGGACCCAGCAGCTCACCCAGTTGTTTTTTTAGTTTCAGAGATGGAGCTCAACTACACGTTCTGCGGGGGCTGTGGCCCGGCTAGCCCATGCTTACGCTTTTATTTAAGCAGATGACGAGCCCAGTTGATATCTTTTTTATTTCTGAAAATGGCTAGCCCAGTTCTTTTTTTTAGAATACCGAAACATAAGCCTACTTGCCTTTCTTAGCCCTGCTGGGCAGCAAATCTTTCAAGACGAGGAGGGAGGGATGTAAGTAGTAAGAAATGGGCTTCCCCAGAAAATGGGCTATAAGTTGTAAGAAATGGGATGTAAATTTTGAAACCAAAGCCAACCGGCAATTACATTAAAATATCATTTTTCTGGATTTCTCTACTCTCTACTCTTATAAAAACAAAAGCCAACTGGCAATTACATTAAAATGTTGTCTTTTCTCCCACAAGATAAACTACTCATACAAATGCATCTTCATGTTCCATGCAACGCACGGGCATCTTGCTAGTTAAGATTTTAAATTTCATTCATTTTTTTGCAGAGAATTGTTTTTTTAATTTTATTTTGATATAATTTTTTAAAAAGTATTTTTAATGCGGCTCGAAATTTCGTGGTTAAAAGATTTCGGACCCCACCAAAATATGCAAAATTTCGTTGAATGTTTTAGCAGTGCCAGAATATATGGTCTGTAATGCTAATAAAAAGAATATGGGCTTCAAATATCCTTATGAATTAGCAAATGGGCTCTAAATTATTGAAAATAATGGCTAATGGGTTGTATGTTGTTTTCCACAGATTTGGAGGCAGACTTCTGGGCCTACTAGGTTAACGATGACGTTGTCCTAATTTTTTTTGACGCGTACGCAAGGCTTTGTCAACTTAGTCAACACAGAGCAGTGACTGTTGGATGTCCATCCAATGGTCGCCGTGCTTCTTCAATCTCTGATCTTCCTGCTCCAGCCGCCCAAACCAGCGCCGGCGGGACTGCCTGTTCCCTCCTCCCGTGGCTGGTTGTGCTGCAGCCAGGCCATCCCTCCACCCACCCGCACATCCTGTTATTTTACGGCGACGTCAGCCTCACCCTGCAGCCGACCAGTCAACGCTCGTACACCCCTCAGCGTGGGCATCCGCTGTGGTAGCTTTGCCGGCTCTGGTTCGTTCCCTTCCTGGGCATCGCCCTCGTCCATCGCGTTTGTGCTCTCGGTGCGGCGAGGTCAACATGGTCAACAAACATCGGCCATCGGAAGAGGCTGATAGTAGGGGTCAACACAGGAAATGCCTCCTTATTGCGCACAAAATAATGGTTCCTCCACCTGACAGCTGGGACCCATCGGAAGGGCCTCCGTATTTCTTGGAAAAAAATGTCCCCCCTGCTGTCATCTTGGACCCACCAACTATATCTTCGCACACAAGGAAGTGCCTCCTTATTACGCACAAAAAATGAATACTCCCCCTGCTAGCTGGGACCCACCATTGTGGGAGGCTGACTTGTGGGCCTACTATGATGATGAGGACGGAGGACTTTGTCAACTTATTCAATATGAACGGTTCTAGCTCCAGTGACCGTACAATGTCCATCCAATGGTCGTAGTGCTTCTTCGACCTATGGTCTTCTTGCTCCAGCCGCCCAAAGAAGCGCCGGTCGTGCTGCCTGCTCCTGCCTCCCGTATCCGGCTGTGCTGCCATCGCTGGCCACTCACCCACACCTCCTGTTATTCCCTGGCGATGACAGCCTCACACCGCAGCTGAAGCAGTCAACCCACGTACTCCCCTCCACCTGGGCATCCACTGTCGCGTCTTCATCGGCTCCGCGTCGTCCCATTCCTAGGCCGCGCCATTGTCCACCGCCCTATTGCTCTCGGTGTGGTGTGGTCAACGTGGTCAATGAACGACTTCGATCGGAAGAGTACTGTACGTGGAGAGGCTGACAGTTGGGTCCACGGCAGCAGCAAGGAAGTGCCTCCTTATTACGTGCAAAATAATGATTCCTCCACCTGACAGCAGGGACCCACCGGACGGGCCACCGTATTTCACAAAAAAACGGTTTCCCCCCTGACTGCTGGGACCTACCAGCTACATCTACACACACAAGAAAATGCCTGACAGTCGGGACCCACCTGGTCGAAGCGTACGTAGTATTGTCATTCTGGTCGCGAACGTGTACGTACATACGATCGATCTGTCTGCAGGCTGCAGCGATGAACCGTGGACGTGTAAGGAAGGGCATGTCATAGTAGAGGTGCGCACGTAGCATGTACACATACGTACAGCATCCCGGGTGTAAGAAAGTAAATACGGCCATGTACGTACATACGGGCGGGGTCTCGAACGCCTACTCGTGCATATGTACGACTAGGGCTCATGCACATGGCTGGATCGGAACGGAGAAACTGCGTCGTCGTCGTGTTCATGGGGAGGCAACGGAGTGCGTCGTGTTCATCGGGAGGCAACGGAACGTGTGTTGTTCATCGGGAGCCAACCGGCTTGGACGGAATAGCTGGTGGAAACAAGGCCTGGCATACCGCGGAACGGAGGAAACGGCCTTGTGTTCGACCGGCCATGGTCGAAACGGGATCCTGTTCATTGGGAGGGGTCTGGCGTACCGCAAAACGGAGGAAACGGACATCCTACGGTCGAAACGGGGTCCTATTGATTGGGAGGGGTGTGGCGTACCGCAAAATGGAGGAAACGAACTTGTGTTGGAGCGCTACGGTCGAAACGGGGGTCTTGTTCATCGGGAGGGGTGTGGCTTACCGCAAAACGGGACTCCACGGGATATTGTTCATCTCCACCATCGACTGCCTCCACGGGCTACTGTTCATCCACCGTCGACTGCCTCCACGGGCTCCTGTTCATCCACTATCGACCTCCTCCAGCCTCCACCTGCGACTGTTCATCTACAGGCTCCTGTTCATCCAGCCTCCACCGGCTACTATTCACCCACCCCTCTCCATGGGGTCTTATTCAACCACCCCTCCACGGGGGTACTGTTCATCCAGCCCTCCACCGGCTACTGTTCATCTAGCCCTCCACGGGGTCCTATTCATCTAGCCCTCCACGGGGTCCTGTTCATCCACCGGCTCGATCGATCGGGGTCCTGTTCATCCAGCGGAACGGCCTCTACTACCATGTGGTCCTGTTCATCCAACCCCCCACCGAGAACTGTTCATCCAAACCCCCCAACAACGCTCACTGTTCATCAAGGGAAGGAGGCAGCAGTGTTTGATCGGCTTCAGTTAGCAGCAGTAGCAAAGGAATAGCTCGATCGGGTTCAGTTAAAAGCCATCAATCGATCACTCGGGTTCAGTAACGCGTAGCCTGCAGTGCAATCGCTCGGGCACAGCAGGCGAATGCCTCACTCGGGTTCAGTTAGAGCCCAACGCCACGCACCCACGCGCCTACGTGTATGAGAGAAACGAGTATCGCCCAGCCCCCGACCACCCACCGAACCGGGAACTCCCTGATATTTTCCTCGCCCTCGCTTCTACCAAGGTTTTCTCCGTCATGCACGGCCCAAAGAATGTCATGCAGCTGCGTCTCCAGCCCGCCCAGGATGAAAAGCTCATTTTCTGTCATGATTTTTTGTCATAGAAGTAGGAGGCCACCACATCTATGATGATACCGGGTCTTGTCATAATTATCGTCATAGAAGTGTCATAAGCATGACAGAAAAATCGTCCGGCCCAAAATTTCACGGATGTGTCTTTTTTTGTAGTGAGTGCTCGCTTATGATGAGCTTGAGCAAGAGCAATTGCACCAAGATGATGCGACGCTTCTTGAGGAAGATCGTCTTCAGGCCGCTGTGCAAGCCTTGCGCCGCTATCATAGCTGCAAGGTTCACGCCCGAAGCCTTGAGGAAGGCGACCTTGTTCTTCAGCGAATCCAATCCGCCAGGAGTTCAAACAAGTTTACGCCAAAGTGGGAAGGCCCTTATCGGGTAATACTAGTCACCAGGCCCGGCGCAGTCCGCCTGGAGACCGAAGATGGCATTACGGTGAGCAATTCCTGGAACATCGAACATCTTCGCAAGTTTTACCCATGAGGCGCGGTTATCGTCCCCCCCGGCAAACCACCTTTTTGTACAAAGCCTAGCCAGCGAGGCATGTACTCCTTTTTACAAAGCCAGGCGCAGACCCTGAGCGACAGATAAATAAACGAAGCGCTGGCACGCTAAGGAATAGCATGCATGTTAGGTTGAGTCTCCCTCTGGTAGGGTTGATAGTGCTTAGCGGCAAGTAACCCCTAGCATAGAGGTCGAGTGTGTGTCTTTGTGTCCCTTCCAGTCCCATTTGGTTCACAGGCGGCCCAGGCGCTTCAGTGGAACTTTTTGGAGGAAAGGAGATGAGTTGTCACCCCGACCCCGGCAAGCCATTGCTGCGAGGGGCAGAAAATTCAGATAAGTCTTTTTCCCGGCCTCATACTTCTGTATGAAACCTAAACGTATGAAGCCTCGCTTAGTCCCATGCCGCCATGCTCCCTCTTTCCTATATCCAAATCCCATTTGGACTGGAATTTGGTTGTAGTTGCAGTGGAAGGGAGACAAACGAAGGGCCCAATCCTACTTTGCCCCTACCCTCGCCAAGGGCTTGAGTGTAGTCGTTGTATAAGGCGAGAGGACGGCAAGGCATGTTGCCGGGCAACGTTGTTTATTCAAAAAACGAGGACTCGTTCCTTGGTGTGAGCCTCGCTCACGCACAAAAGAACCTAGCAAACACCTTTTTCATTAATACGTTGATTAAACAAGTACAATTCATACATGATGTAAACATGAGCAAGGGATTACAAAGTCTAAATTCGACAAGTGCCCGCAGGCTTAAGATCTAAAAAAAGATAAGATGCCCGTAAACCCTTTCTTGTCCCTCTCCTCAGGAAGCGGATCAAGATAGCAGGAGGGCAAAAGGAGTGGCTAGGCGAGGTACGAGCAGTAGAAGACACCAAGAGAATGTCCCGGTGGCCGCCTAGAGGAGGGCTCGTGATGACGATGCCGGGGGAGGAGCCGAAAAATGAGGCAGCGGGCCGGCAATACGAGACGAAGGCACCGAGCCCATCGTACTCCGACTTGATGGCCCGCCACCCGCCTTCTTCGGCTTCTCCCGCCTTCCAGCGCCAGCCGCCAGAAGTGACAGCCCCGAGAAGTTCAAGGAGCTGGCTCGAGGAGCCACCGCCAAGAACTACCCCCCCCCCCGGGGCAAATCGCTCTGCCGGGGAGAGGGCCAGGTGTAGATGGTGGTGTTGCCGGCGTCGCCTAGGGACGGGGCATCCGACGTCTAGTCGGACCCGTCGCTGTCGTCGTCCCCACTGGTCTCCTCCTCGTCGCTACCGCTCGAGGAGGAGTTTTCCTCATCAATCGAGCTCTCCGCGCAGCACCCTAGCCGGATTCCTGAGTGCCCAAAAACCTTGATGGAGAGAAGATTGGCCTCCACCAATTTAAAGCGGAGGACGTGCCCCTTCATCAGGCAGTGGGTGCGTGCGAAGGTTTTCCAACCACGATGAAGAAGCATAACATGAGGGACGGGGAACTCTACGTTCGCCCACATGTCTCCATTGCAACACCCCTTCATGCGAAGCCTCAACCTCGATGGCTGGTCGACCTCCAACACCCTCGTGAACGCCTCGGGAAGACAGAGGTAGCTACGCGTCGGTTCCCACAGCTGCGAGTTGAACTACAGCGCAGTGTCCCATACATGGCCGCTCGACGAAGCAGGAGGAGATGGTGGCGGAGACGGTGAAGTCGCAGGTGTCCCCCTTCCTCGCCCACCTCTGCCTTGAGCACCTCGCCGACCGCGACCCCGTCTGGCGCCTCCACCTAGGGCGTTTGGCTCTTCCTTAACTGTCGTGGCTCTCTGGCGAGAGGAAGATCTGGTCGCCTCCGCAGAAGGACGGCCGCAGCCGCGCCCTCTCGGCATGGTGGTGGATGGAGAATGGAGGCGACACGAGAAGATGCCTCTCTTCCTTCTCCTGGTCCCCCGTTTCATAGCCAAGTAGGGAAGGCTGAAGACCGGCTCTACACCTCTGAAGAGCCCTTTCATGTCCGGCTCATTAAGTTGGCAACGAGCGAGGTCGTCGACCGCCCTCCCCGCACCAGTCAAAGGTGCATGGGTATCGGCCATGGCATGCCTTCTCGTATCCCACGCGCCCGTCACCTACCCCGCGCCATGCATGCTGCGTACGTGGCGAAAAAGATGGGTGTCGGTGTCAAAACCGGCGGATCTAGGGTAGGGGGTCCCGAACTGTGCGTCTAGGCGGATGGTAACAGGAGACAAGGGACACGATGTTTTTACCCAGGTTCGGGCCCTCTCGATGGAGGTAATACCCTACTCCCGCTTGATTAATATTGATGATATGGGTAGTACAAGAGTAGATCTACCACGAGATCAGAGAGGCTAAACCCTAGAAGCTAGCCTATGGTATGATTGTTGTTCGTCCTACGGACTAAAACCCTCCGGTTTATATAGACACCGGATGGGTTAGGGTTACACAGAGTCGGTTACAATGGTAGGAGATCTACATCCACGCCAAGGAAAGTCCCATCCGGATATGGGGCAAAGTCTTCAATCTTGTATCTTCATAGTCTTGGAGTCCGTCCGCGATGATAGTTCGGCTATCCGGACACCCCCTAGTCCAGGACTCCCTCAGAAGCCCCTGAACCAGGCTTCAATGACGACGAGTCCGGCGCGCATATTGTCTTCGGCATTGCAATGCGGGTTCCTCCTCCAAATACTTCATAGAAGGTTTTGAACACAAGGATAGTGTCCGGCTCTGCAAAACAAGTTCCACATACCACCGTAGAGAGAATAATTTGTGCATAGATCTGCTGACGTATTTCGCGGCATGCCATCACACCACGGCCAAGCTTTTATACGAATCGTTTTTTACTGTTCCACCTTAGCGCGTTTAGCAAGGCGGTTTCCTTGGCACGTCTTTATCAAGGCGTAGATCGCGCCCCCTTATTCCGGAATTCTCATCAAATATGGACGTGGGTAACCCAACCGTGCCCGTTGGCGCGCCTCCTCTACCGAAGGCGAGTCCTAATCGATCACGGGGAGGGCTCTTGGTATTCAACCTCTTTATAATGAGACGAAGGCCCTCTTCTTTTTTACACCCTCCATCGAGTTCGCCTCGCGCTTCGAGTTCTAACACCCAAAGCTCCAGATTTAGGCGCTTCGGACCTTCGACGTTGTCCGGCTCCGACCTGCTTGGCCGATGGATGTCTTCTTCCGTCACAGAAGAAGATGTGCTAAAGCTACGAGACGCCGGGTATCTAACCGGCGAGATTTCGCATAGGTTGCCTGCTCCAGGGCAGGTCATTCCCACTCCCGAGCCCGGCGAGAGCGTGGTGTTCGTGTCACACTTCCTTCGGGGTTTAGGCTTCCCGATGGATCCCTTTGTGCGGGGGCTCATGTTTTATTATGGGCTGGATTTCCATGACTTGAATCCGGAGTCCATCCTCCATATCTCGTCATTCATTGTCGTATTTGAGGCCTTCCTCCATATTACCCCTCACTTCAGATTGTGGCTCAAGACCTTCAAGGTGGAGTCGAAGATGATCGAGGGGCAACAAGCAGAGTGCGGAGGGGCGGTCATAAGCAAGTGTGCTGATGCTCCGTGGCCCGAGGGCTCTTTTCAAGAGGAGCTTGGTTTGTGGCAACGGGAGTGGTTTTATATTAGCGCTCCAGGGGCACCAAATGGGTGGCGCTTCCGCCTTCCGCTCAGGTCCACCACAGCGGCTGGCGTCATGGGTCAACAAGGGGCTCGACTGGGGGCCGTCCAAGGACGTTACTCTGTTGCAGGGCCGTATTCGAGACCTCCAAGAAAGAGAGATCAATCTAGTCGCAGTGGTGCAAGTTATGTTGATTCGGCGCCTTCGCCTCAAAGCGTCGCCCCTCCGTCGTGGGAATTTAATCCGGAGGGACCACGAGCTCTCCAACATTTTATGGGTACGACCCCCGTGGAGATGTATAAACTGTTCTTCGGATCACAAGAGAAGTGTCTGGACCTGACTGAGGACGCAGGACTAAGCTGCAATCGCCCAGATACTCGAGTAACTAGTCTTGTACCCGGACAGGCTGTCCGTTCATTTATCGTAAACTTGGCCTTAAAGGAGCTGTTTCTTGAACATGAGTGGATAGCGAAGGCAAAGTTGATAAGGTGTCCGGCTCCCCTCCCAGAGACCACGCCGGATCCCATGCTGACCAAGATGTTGAAGGCCGCGCCTCTTAAAGAAGGCGAAGGGGGGAGCAGGGAAGCAACTGCCTCCATGAAGGAGGCTTCTGAGGAAGGAGGGATCAAAAGTCCCACCCTCCAAGGAGAGAAGAGGACCCTTCGGAAGATCCGGAGGTCAAGGCCTCAAAGAGGGGAAAGAAATCTTCGTCAGAGAGTCCGGCGTTGGGAAGTATCCCAGCCGCATTATTTCCCCAAGGGGATCAGCCCTCCAGCGAGCCATAAGTAAAAAAGAAGGGGTCTTGCAAATAAGGAACATCCCTGTATTTATTTCTGAAGATAACCGAAATTGTACCTTGTAGTTCGGATCTCAGCCCTTCTCAGCAGAGCTCGTCTCGGGGATCTTCTTACGGAGATGATGGAGAGCAAACGCCTCCACCGCCGCACCCTCATGGGAGGCGGACGACCTGAGGTGTCGTCGTGGAGGGTTTCCCAAGTCCGGCGGGCCGGAAGGTCCAGCGCCAATCGGGCGTGCTTGGTCGGAGGAGCTGAAGGATCTGCTCGGGCGAGCGGTTATCTCGTAAGATCACCGTGCTCTAATGGGTACGGTGATTGAAAGAATTGCATCCACGAGAGCGGATTGCATGAAGCCGCCAAGTTTACCGACGGGGTTTGAGGTACGCATAAAATGATGTGCCTTCGGCGCTTATGCATATAGAATGCGCCTGTATAGATAGTAGCCCCGAGACTCGGTATGTTGTCAAAATTGACAGCGTGCCGAGGATCATAATCTCAACTATAACATATCGCCGCTCCTAAATAGGGGCGGGCGTCCGTGGCCAGCCGGATCGATGAATATGCCGAACTAAAGCGGCAACTTGACGAGGTGGATGCGGACATCATATTTGGTCAATAAACGGTTTGACGAGTCACAAGGTATCACGACTTCTCGCGGACACTGGTAAGGAGCTTAGCGCCCGTGCCTTACTATTGTATGCTTAATGCAGGTGGTGCCGCTGCTGTGGAGGAGCTGCGGGCGGAACTCGCCCGAGCTAAAGAGCAAGCCAGAAATAGTAATGCGGCCGCTTTAAGGGTGACCGAAGAGCTAAAAGCCGAACGGGCTGCTCACTGCCGAAGCAAAGAGGAAATGGCATATATGGCCATAAAGTTGAAGAATACTACCGACCGTTGCGAGGTTCTTGAAAAGGAATGTCAAGCAGAGCAAGAGGGCCTGAAAAAGGCCACCGCCGAATCCAAGGATGCCCGTTCTGCTTTGAGAGCTGCCAAGGAGGAGCTGAGTCGGGCTGGGGCTATTGCGGCTGGAAAACCGTTTCTGCTGCGGAGGAAATATATGGATCCGAAGTATGCTCAGTTGGACAAGTTGTGGAGTTCGGAGGATGCTTATCTGGACTTAGCGGCGAGCGCTGCGGACGCGATTGAGCACTTCCGAGGCCAGAAGGGGCACAGAAGGGAAGAGCTATATTGGTCGCAATTCCATAGTCCGGAGCGTCCTCTTCCGTTGACCGATCGTTTGGCCGAATGGGCCGAGCTGAATCGATTATCCGGACTTGCCATGAAGCATGTCATGACTCATTTGTGGCGGCGGACCCGGTAGAAGAGTTATTTTGGTTTAGTGCAGCAGTTCCTTGGTGCGGTACCGCGTATCGATGCAATGAAGCGGTCGGCGTGTATTGAGGGAGCACGGATGGCTCTGGCCCGTGTCAAGACATACTGGGCGGAGATGAAGGCCATTGACGTTGCATCCCAAGATTCGGATGAAGCCGAGTACTGCCGAGCACTACTTTGAAGAAGTCCTGCCAGGCACTCGTTTAATAGAGACGCAGTGCTCGAAGGATATTATGTTTAAATGACATGTATGATTTGTGAAAACAATGTTTCAATATAATATAAGAGCTTTTTATACTTGTGCGTTCAAGTATTAAACTACTCCTTGTGCGGCCGTTGATGTATATGTATATATAACCTGAAAGATGGCAGTCCTTGGCTTCAGCCCCCACGCACATAGTGCGGGGGTGTTTGCAAAGAAGGCGCTTTTTCACACTTAATCCAATGTCTTGGTCCTATTAAGGAGGTGGTAGCGTAGCAAACTAGGCAACCGGACTATAATCCTTTATCACTTTCACTTAGCCATAGGAGTTCGAGGATAGGGCTACTATATAGCCCACAGGGGCACCGCACTCTCCCGAATTCGGGTGCGTATGTGCTGACCAAAAACGGTCGCTTCGTTAATGTGGAGGAATTCTAAATATTCCATTGAGTCATCCGATGGTTGACCAGTCTACGCTATATCATGACGGTCAGTTTTCGGCTTTCTCTCTTGAGGTGCTCGCCTACCGAACCGGGCACAATCGCAGAGTTCTCCACAGTGCCGCATTAGCCGATAGAACGGAACATAAGGCAGCAAAACACAGGAGCCGGGCAAACCCAACATTTGACCAAAGACATGATTCGGAGCTGATGCATATAAGGCCTAACTCGAGACGCCGAACACTCCCTAAGGTATTCGGTCTTTATAAAAACGGGCAGAATAATGCCCTAATCCCCTGGTGTCCAGGTACACGCAAAAATTCTATTGCGGCCAATGACAAAACGCCAGCCTCCTCCTCGGTTATAGTAGGAAACCGGGGGATGTATATCAACAAGAGACAGTAAAAAAGGTTTACGCAAGGTCTTAATCTGAAAAGAATCCTTGCAACGGGTCCCTACTGCACGTCTGCGCCTGTGTCTCCGTTGTGTCGTATCCTGGACGGGTGTAGCACGTTGTTCATCTGTAAAAGAGACGAACTTAGTTGAAAAGAAAAAAGATCGTATAAAAATGTACTTTATATTAAATAATCAGAGTACGGTTCGAAAAGTGAATAAATTTGAGCTTTATTGTCTCTTGTTGTACATGCGTGCAGCCCCTTGTACGGGGTATGCCGCTAGTAGGCGCCGGACTCGTCTAGCCGTGTCCGGGGTTCAATTACCTACTCAGGTGCTTTGGTTAGCGGAGCCGGATTGGTGTGGGGCTGTCAAGGCAGCCTCGCATTCTTCCGTGCTTTCGAGTAACACTTAATACTCCTTTTAATGAGATGATGCCGTGGACCGGGCATTTTAAGTGTAAGAGATGCATAATGCGGTATTGTGTTAAAGCGGGCGAAAGCTTCGCGTCCCAATAGTGCTTGATGGCTACTTTTAAATGGGGCGACATGGAAGACTAACTTTTCGTGACAGAAGTTGTCGGATGAACCGAACACAACTTCTAGCAGTAGGGAGCCCGTACAATGGGTATATGGGCCTGGCATTACCCCTTTAAAGGAGGTGTTGCTATGGCGAATTTTGGTTGGGTCTATCCCCATCCTGCGGATTGTGTCCTGATATATCAGGTTTATGTCACTGCCGCCATCCATGAGGACTTGTGTAAATTGGAATCCATCGATTATAGGATCCAATATCAAGGCAGTCCATCCTGCGTTCTGGATACTTTCGGAGTAGTCCTGATGGTCAAAGGCGATTGGTTTTGACAACCAGTGTTGGTACTCCGCTAGGGTAGTATGTGCGGCGTGCATCTTAATGGGCGCCGCTCTGTTTTTCCCTTTTATCACGTGAAGTGAGTTTACTGTTTTAACCTCTTGTGGGAAATTCTTTTGTTTTCCGGTGCTCTGCTTGTGGGGTTCTACATCATCCTCGCTTGGTCTGTCGAGCCCCTTGTGTTCGGCGTTGAGTCTGCCGGACTGCTTGAAGACCCAACAATCTCTGTGGGTATGGTTTGCAGGCTTCCCGGGTGTACTGTGGATTTGACATATCTTGTCCAAGATTTTGTTTAAGTTGGATAGCTCATCGCTATTGTCCTTAAGGGGCAGTTTATATTGTTCTTCGTGAGCTTTTGAATCCGGCGTTGACCGCCGCTCTTTGGACCGTTCCCTTTAGTCCGGCGCTGGTCCTTGTTGCGCGTGGTTTCCATTTCCATCCTCGACTTGGATGTACTTGGGTCGCTGGTGCTGCATCTTGCTAGCCAGCTGCCCTCTCCGCGCAAAAAGCGGGTCATGAGGCTTGTTAATGCGGCCATTGTTCTTGGCTTTTCTTGGCCGAGGTGTCTGGCGAGCCATTCGTCTCGGACGTTGTGTTTGAAGGCTGCTAAGGCTTGGCGTCCGGACAATCGACTATTTGGTTCTTTTAGTAAGGAACATGTTCCAATTTCCGGGATGACTCTCCGGGCTGTTGAGTTATGTGACTTAGATAAATGCGCATCCGGAGGGCGGACATAGGTCCCCGAAAATTTGCGAAACGCATCCTCGAGCTCTTCCCGGCTTCCAATGGTATTTTCGGAAGGCTTTTAAGCCAATGCCGAGCTGGCCCTTTGAGTTTGAGGGTAAGTATTTTATTGCGTGGAGATCATCTGCTCTAGCCATGTGTATGTGGAGGATGTAATCCTCAATCCAGACTCCAGGGTCTGTTGTTCCGTCGTATGCCTCTATGTTTACGGGTTTGAATCCCGCTGGAAATTCATGATCCAGCATCTCATCGGTGAAACATAGGGGATGTGCGGCGCCCCTGTATTTGGGTGTGCCGTGATGTTCGGATATTTGACGTGTTGCATTGCTTTGAAGAGCTTGCTTTCTCGGCCCATAGATGGACCTAACTGGGCCATCCTTTTGATGTGAATCCTTATGCGGATCGCGTACCAGCTTGTGTGCGACGCCATTTTCCACTCTCTTTTTGCCGTGGGGTCGTCCATCCGACCGGGTGGCCTTCTTGTTTTTTGATTGTGGGGGCTCTAAGGCCTCTTCGTCGAATTCGGGCAGTAGCTTTCTTTTTGGGTAGCTCTTTGTTCGGCATCGTCGCCGTATTTGTCTTCGGTGTTGAATACTTTGCTCCATCGATTACGAGTGCATCTTCCGCTGTTTTGAGCTTCCGCTTCGCTTTTTCAGGCTACGCGATGGCGACGAGCCTTTTGTGGAGGTTATTCTGCTCCAACAATTTGTCCGGCGTGAGATCGTCCCGGACTGTTATCTTCGCCGGGACGGGTTGTTTATCCAAGTTGTCATGTTCGGACGGTTGCTCGATGGAATGTTAAATGCGTCAATCGGTTCGCCCTGCTCTATGGCTGGGTCTTTGTTGAGGCGGGACTTGGTGCGACGTTTATGTTGCCGTTTTGACTGCCGAGGGATTTATCCTTCAGAAGCGCCCCGTTGTTCCTCGTCGTCACTTCCTTTAGGTGTATCCACCATGTATATATCATGGGATGAGGTGGTTGTCCAGCATCCTATAGGTGCTGGTTCATGGTTGTCTCCTACATCGTCGTCCATACCGTCGATGTCTTCGGAGTCGAAATCGAGCACGTCGTGTAAGCTTTCGATGGTGGCTACAAAGTGGGTGGTGGGTGGCCGTTGGATTTCTTCGTCGTCCGCATCCCAACCTTCCTGACTGTAGTCCAGCCAGGGATCTCCGGATAAAGAGAGAGAGACTTTAGTGAATTCAGGATGTCGCCAAAGGGTGAGTGCTGAAAGATATCCGCGGCAGTGAACTCCATGACCGGCGCCCAATCGTATTCGATTAGCAGGGGCGCGAAGGGTTCGGAGTCCGGAGAGGAGTCCGGCACCTTGGAGTCACGGTCTTCGCAAAGGACAGGGATGGAGTTCGGCTCAATCGCCGTAGAGATTTCAGCCCCCGAGGTGGTGTCCATCCAACCATCCTCGATCAGCGAGATCGGCTCCGAATCAATGTTCGGAGCGGACACTAGTGCTTGACCTCCGTGACACCGCTCGCGGCAGAGTTAGATCATGCCCATCGAGACAGTGCGGCGCGCTTGGCTATGGCTCGAATCCGTCGAAGATCAAGTCTCCGCGGATGTCGGACGTATATTCAAGCTTCCAAATCTGACCTGATGGCTAGGGGTGTGGCTTTTGATCTGCTCCAGATGGCCAAGTGAATTGGCCCGCAGTGCAAAGCCGCCGAATACGAAGATCTGTCCGGGGAGAAAAGTCTCACCCTGGACCGCGTCGTTGTTGATGATCGAAGGAGCCATCGGGCCTATAGGTGACGACACGAGGAAATCTCAATGAAAGCACCAATGTCGGTGTCAAACCGGCGGATCTCGGTAGGGGGTCCCGAACTATGCGTCTAGGCGGATGGTAACAGGAGACAAGGGACACGATGTTTTACCCAGGTTCGGGCCCTCTCGATGGAGGTAATACCCTACTCCTGCTTGATTAATATTGATGATATGGGTAGTACAGGAGTAGATCTACCACGAGATCGTAGAGGCTAAACCCCAGAAGCTAGCCTATGGTATGATTGTTGTTCGTCCTATGGACTAAAACCCTCCGGTTTATATAGACACCGGATAGGTTAGGGTTACACAGAGTCGGTTACAATGGTAGGAGAGCTACATATCCGTATCGCCAAGCTTGCCTTCCACGCCAAGGAAAGTCCCATCCGGATACGGGACGAAGTCTTCAATCTTGTATCTTCATAGTCTTGGAGTCCGGCCACGATGATAGTTCGGCTATCCGGACACCCCCTAGTCCAGGACTCCCTCAATGGTCGTGGTGGGAAACGTGGAACGGTGGTTCCAAGATTGGGAAAGGCGAGAAGGGTAAATGAGCAGCGGCCCTGTAGTTTCCTCTTTTTTATGGGGAAGACGTGGGCCGCCTCTTTACTATTCACCGCAAGATGACGCAAGCATGCTGCAACCGTCCCACGCATGACCCCCACGTCACGCACTCAACGCGGGTCGTGGGGAAGCGCTACTAGCGAAAGAATTACTGCGGTAAAAACTTTGCCACGCGTGCTCGCACACCATTCTGGGCCTAGCCAAATAATGCTTCACGCTTATGTGTGGCCCAGGCCCGAGGGCTCCTGTCAGTGTACAAAAGTAGGGGCCTTTCTATACCCCTTTACTTGTGCATGGGCAATCGTAGCCGCACCTGTGGCCATGATTGGCGGGGCAGAGTAAGGGGAGGAACAAGACCGCCAAGGCACCATTCAAGCTAGAGGCGTGAATAGCAAAGGGGCAAGATGGATTTCCCCCAACAAGGTCCTTGCTGGGGGCATCCTACATAGCCCCGGCAAGAGCCTTGCCGGGGCAACTTTCCCAACACCAGCGAGGCCACTACGTTTGAGCCTGAGAATCCTAACACCATCAACAACATCAGGACCAAAGCTCGGGGGTGCCTGCATGGTGGCATGCATGCAGATCTTTGTCAAGATCAAAGGCCTGCAAGTCTAAAGAGAAGAACCAGAAGATGAAGACCCACCCTGCAAGATCCTTGTCGGGGACGGCCGAAGACCACCGGCAAGGCCATTGCCGGGGATGCCTACGAGACCCCGGCAAGACCCTTGCCGGAGGCATCTGCATGGCCACGGCCAGGCCCACACCTACCAAGGCTCCACTGCCCCACGGCCGTTCCAACGCGGCAACCAGCCCGCCAACTAGGCGAGCACCTGCGTGGTAGCGTGCGGCTTCTAGGCCAACTAAGCAAGCAACTTCGTGGTGGCATGCAGATCTTCGTGAAGACCCTGTCACCGCACCAGCGCAATAGCCAGCCAGCCAGCATGGCACTGCATGCCTTGTCAGCTTGGACGCGCGTCGGAGCCAGGCGAGGCGGCGATGGACGGGACGAGCTTCGTTGCCGTCCCCGATAAAGCAAGAGGGCACGTAGGTGGCGCATTAAATGTGTTTGTCCTACAGTGTCAGGCGATAAACTTGTACATTGTACATACTTTCCACCTCCTCTGTGCCACTGTGGCGACCCCTTTGACATATAAAAGGAGGCCCGAGGCGTACTGTGGGAGGATTCGGACTTTTTGAACTGGGCATGCGCGGCAGCAAGTTTAAGAGCTCAAGAACACCAAATATACACAGACAAGCAGGACTAGGGTATTACACATCGTTTGCGGCACGAACCTAGGTAAAATATCCTCGCGTTAATCGCTAGACCTGCTCTTTGCGCAGCTCCACGCCCTACCAACCGTAGAAGGGATTCCCCGGGATCCCATAGGTGTCATTTCCCTGATGAACTAACACTGATGCACCTAGTCCTTGTAAGAAGAAAAGGACAAAGAAAAATGATAGGACTTTGCATACTCTAGTGAACCTGAAGTACAAAAACCTCCTGATAATAATAATGGTGTTTCTATTTCTTATGCTGAAACTCAATCTGGTAATGTACATTCATCTATTGATAAGGAAAAAGATAATGATGATGTTCATGAAGACACTCAACTAGACAAAGATAAAGAACCAGATAATGATGTTGAAATAGAACCAGGTGTTGATCTTGATAACCCACAACCTAAAAATAAAAGATATGATAAAATAGACTTTGTTGCTCGAAGACATGGAAGAGAAAGAGAACCATGGGTTCAAAAATCCATTCCCTTTCCACCTAAATCAACCAAGAAAAAAAATGATGAAGAATTTGAACGCTTTGGTGAAATGATTAGACCAGTCTTTTTGCGCACTTGCTTGACTGATATTTTATAGATGGCCCCTTATGCAGAATACATGAAACACATTATCACTAATAAAAGGAAAATACCTAAAGCTTAAATCTCCACCATGCTTGCTAACTATTCTTTTAAGGATGGGGTACCTAAAAACCTTGGAGATCCAGGAATACCAACTATACCTTGCTCCATCAAAAGAAATTATGTCAAAACTGCTTTGTGTAGGAGCTGGTGTTAGTGTTATGCCTTTCTATTTATATAAAATACTTAACTTGAATAAACTCACACCTACTGAAATATCTTTGCAAATGGCTGACAAATCAACTGCCATACCTATTGGTATTTGTGAGGATGTGCCTGTTGTTGTTGCAAATTTTACTATCTTAACAGACTTTGTTATACTTGAGATGCCCGAGGACGACAACATGTCGATTATCCTTGGTAGACCCTTTTTTAATACTGCAGTGGCTGTTATTGATTGCAATAAAAGCAAGGTCACTTTTCGTATCAATGGTAATGAGCATACGGTGCACTTTCCGAAGAAACAATTCCAAGTGAATGGTATTAATGTTATTGAAAAATCTCCAACACTCACTATTGGAAGTTTTCAACTACTTCTACCTACTGCCAAAAGAAATATGATATACTTTTTGTTGGGGACATGCATATCCCCATTGAGGTAACTTAGTGTTTTACGAAAGTTCTTCGGCTTCATGCTAATCGAAGGTGGTTGTGAATAAGACTTGATCAACCTTATTAATGGATCCTTTTTGAGAGGTATGAAGTTGATGAATTTAGTAGGCACTACCTTATGTCCTTACCTTTTGTTCTCTATTTTTCTAGTTCAATAAAATAAAATTCCATGTTTATCCTGTTTTCTAGATTTTCCGTGCAATAAAAAAATGACCCAAAACTAAAAGTTCTCATAATGCCCTGAAAATTTATTACGATTTTTTGGAATATTTCTGAATTTTTTATGCAAATAACATGAGAGGGGGTTGCACCAGGTGGGCACAACCCACCTGGGCGCCCTAGCAGGCCCAAGCGTGCTCTGGTGGATTATGGTCCCCACATGGGCCCCCTCACTTATCTGTTTAGCCCATGTCATCTCCTACCTCTAGAAAAAAATCATCATTGCTCTCTCTCTCTCGTGTTCTTGCTCTCAAACCCATGAATTTTGATCTCTTTGCTCGAAGATCCATTTCCAAAACTGTTTTGGGGAATGCTACTTGGTATGTGACTCCTCCATTCCTCCAATTAGTTTTTGCTTTAGTGGTTTGTATTTTGAATAATTAGCTACTCTCGGTGCCACTGTAGATAAGCTTTCATGTTGAATTCTTAGAGTTCTAAGTAGATTGAATTCTTAGTATAGCCTCTATGCATCCTTATGAGTAGTTGCTATCAATCTTGTGAAGTTTTGTTGAAAAAAATTGTGGACTAAAAATTTCAGAATTTAATTTATAGGAATAAGATGAGTTTCTTTAGGAGTTCTTTGAGGAGGAGGTCTACGGAAGCATCATCCAGTAGTGGCTCGATGCGTTGGTCTTATGTTGAACAAGCGCAAGCGAAATGCGGGATGCGGCTATCAAATCATGTTTATGGCCATGTAATGATTTCATGGTGAGCGCGGGTACTAAGGAAGAATTTGAGAAGTATCTTCACAATGCCGAGCTCGGCCCCTACATTGAAGATAAGTGCACCCAACATCTCAACCTCACAGGAACTTCTACTAAGAAATTTAGATATTTTCCTCATGAGTCTAGAGTTTCGTTTGACCTGTATGATCATCCTTATACCATGCCTCTAGAGATGTTTTCTAATATCTGCAAAATTCCATTTTGGGGTTTGCTAGACAAGCCACCAAGAGCTGAATATGAGACATTCTTGAGTAGTCTTTGTTACGGTGAGGATAGAGGAGTGACACAAGGTAGAATAAAAGTATTCATTTTCCATCAATTCAATACTTTGCACTCTTTAATGGAAAATGCATCGTGGGCAAGCAATATTGTAGCACACCATGTGCTCCTGACTTGAGCCTTATACACACTGCCCTGACCGGAATTAAAAGTTATAATCTTGGAGCGATTGTTGTACGTAGGCTGCAACATAGCGCCGGTAGTGGTTATTTCTATGGTGGGATTTATGCTTCTCATTTAGCTAAAGAGGTCAGTGTTACGCCTCTTCCTTATGACCCCATATTACCTACTCAGTACTTAGACTTTGAGGCCATGAAGCACCATTATGCATGTGGCGTTGCCTGCGCCTGCTCTTTTTGATTATGATAGCAAAAGAAGATATTATGTTCTTTAGAGCGAGGCCCGCTCGTACAAGGCGGAAATCAAGGCAGCTCGGCGGGCTGAGGTGGTTGGACCAAGAGCCTCCGTGAGCTTCCACTCTGACTACTATGCAGGCTACGTATGGTGATTATAAAGCTAGGCCAAAAGCCTAAGCTGGGGGGAGTACGTATTTCCATCGACATTACATTCATGTTCACACATTTCATTCCAGCCGTCGGTGTTCACAGTTTTTCATTGTATTATCCATGCTAAATTCATTTTCTTCCTTTCTTCTTGTGTGTCTGAAAAACTTTGAGAAAACCCAAAAATATTTCATGCTTCTTTTCAGTTTTTCTTTCTAGTTTAATTAGTTGTAGTATTAAAAAGAAAACCCAAAAAGATTTCTTGATTCTTCATTTGCTTGTTGGGAGCTTTCCTGTGTAAATAGTTTTTCAGGTTTTTGTTTTTCTATCTTCAATTTGCTTTCTTCAAGAAAAACTAAAAACACCTAAAATATTTCAGTGTGTTTCTCTGAAATTCTTTTCTGTTTATAGAGTCAAGGAGAAGACCACGATTAAAATGTTGAGTGGGTTTCATATGCATTATTGTTGATATATTTGATCTAATAAAGAGCCCAAATTGCTTTGTCTTTTCCTTTTGAATAAAATGTTTGTAGATTCCAGCTTAGTCCACGACACCCTTTGCCGTTGACTTAACACGGCAGATGCCCTAGCAAAAGGACTTAGGTGTGGAGCCATCTCAACTAGGTTAGCTTGAAGGGGTTGAACGGGACAAAGGAAACAAAGAGTTTACCCAGCCCCTCTCAATGAGGTAAAAGCCTACTCCTTCTTTAGGTTGTATTGCTTGGGTATCGATTACCAGGGAAAGAATACGCTTGACCTAGCTCTCAATTGATTGTTACTTGAGTTAACCCGCCGCAGGTTCACCCTTTTATATACAGGTCGATGCCCGGCGGCTTACAAAGTCCCGACCGTCTCACACAAACGTGACCGCCTCAGTTTCTACTAAGCTTGCCTTACAATACAAGTTAAACATATGGCGGCTAATCCCTTTGGGCCTCAAGTCGCCTCTGGGTCTTTGGGCCTTCAATAAGCCTGCTTCGTGAACCATCGTCTTCATATGTTCTTGGACCTTACTAGGCTTCTTCATCTTTAAACCGCCAGTGGCATAACCCGTCCCCTCCTGGGCGGGTCATACCTAGTAGTTATATCCCCAACATTAGGCCCCAGGTTGATTTGAACTTGTTCACATCAATCTTCACTTACTTGACTTAGCGGAATCTTCCATCATCAATTCCTCATGAGCTTGCTATAACCCGCCATGACGTCAGTAACCCGCCATGACATCAGGCGCATTGACTGCACACAAAGCCTAGGATATCTTTAATAGATCCTTATCTTTAATGATCCTCCGAAAATTGAGGCGTCTTTGTAGCCACATAATCATTTTTCGGCCACCTCGATTCCCGTGCATGCCATCTATTCACTTCCATATAAATAGGGACAGGGGGTCCTCCCTTTCACTTTTACCTTGCCCCTTGCCTTCATCTTTCTCCTTGCGATGCCTCAGCAGACCCGAGCTCCGCCGCTGTCGTCTTCCTCCAGCATCCTCAACTCTGGCCACTGCATCCACTTGAACAGACCAGAAACCTGCGGCGCGCCTCCGCTATTCATCAGCATCAGTAAGTATTCCTTTTTCCCCATAACAGATCTGCATTAGGGTTCTGCCATTTGTCATTGTTCTTCGTTGTTCTTCATTACTCTCCTTAGAATGTGTAGTTGGATTTGAACATAACACTGGAGTTGTACGGTAGCAGTTGTAGCACCTCTTTTCAATCGCAGAAAACTCCTTCTCTGTACGAGATCTCATTAGAGCATATGAGTTCTTCTACTGCCATCACCTTAGGTTTAGAATTTTATTTTCTTTTCTGCACTGCTGTAGATCCAAAATTATAGAACTAATCTGTGGAACCTGTTTGTCCATCACTTAGCAAAATTTCACTTAGAGATCTATCGCACTACAAACGTGCATGCGACTTATATGATAAACCGTAACCCGCCATATAGCATTAGTCCCCTTGTTAAGCCGCCAGTATATGTTCACAATCTGTATAACCCGGCATTATCTTTCGGTTTAACCATGCTGATCTTTATAGCACTTCTTCTGCCTATGAACTAACCTTGCATAACGTACTTACTTCTTGATCACTGGCCGGCTTAATATCATAATCTTAATCCAGCCATTTTTCTTTTTAGGCTTTCATCAACAAAATGACCAAATCTGTTACCTCATGCAACTGGGTTGCCTCCCGGGTTACCGAGCAGACACTGAATGAGCATGTTTAGGTGGGCGTCTTAGCCGCAAAGAACGTTATCCACTAGAGAGTCCCAGGAACGGAGACCACCCCTGGCCCAAAAGAAGGCGGAGTTGTAGTTTTTACTGATCATATTCTCCGGGGGTTCACTCCACACGGCTCGAAATTCCTTCGTGATGTCCTGCAGTTCTTCCAACTCCACCCGCAAGATTCAGGCCCAACTCTGTTTCAAAAATCTGCAACTTCCAAGTCTTTTGTGAAGTGTATCTTCAACAGGAGCCCAGTGTCGAATTGTTTAGGGAATTCTACTACCTGAACCGCCAGACCGAGTTCATGGACGGGCCCAGCTTAGAACGAGGGGGCATTTCAATTCAGAGGCATAAAGAAGCCACGTTTCCTGCTGCTGCACCCCCATCCATCCTAAGGACTGGAACCGGATTTGGTTCTATTGCAAAGACACCTCTCCAGAAGGCGAAAATCCCCTGCCGGGTTACCATGAAAGCCGGCTTAGCAATAGACATCCACTCCCAGAGCGGATCAATACAAAAGAACGGGCCAAATATATGCCCATATTTTCAAATATTGGAGCTTTGATGGCCAATGGTATGACTGGAGTCGATCTGGTTCATTGCTGGGTCGCATGGAGGATATTTCCCTTAAGCCGCCGATCCGGCTTAATGTGTGAGTATACTGGTGATGTCAAAGATCCATTGTGTTACTCTCCAATTTGTCTAGATGATAAACAGATCAACGATCTGACCAAAACTCTGCTCAACGAGAGCTTGGAAACTTGCAGTAAAGTGGGGCTAAACCCCTTCTGCACCCTCAACAAGCCGCCAGCAGTAAGCATTTTCAAGCAGCGTTCACTAACACATTATTTGTCAGTCTGTCTTCTCATTATTACTTGATCTTTCTGCAGGCTGATTCCCCCTTCTGGAACAAGAAGCTTCATGATAAATTAGCTAAGAAGACTAGGAACAAGATCAAGGCGAACAAGAAACCTGCCAAGAAGAAGGCAGATGCAATTGATCCATTCACTCTGCATGCTGAGTCAGAGGTAGAACTTGACTCCCTTGGCTCTTTCTTTGTTCATCTTATTGACACTGATTACTATCAGCATGACGCGGAGGCTAGCCATGTAGATGGTGAAGAGGTAACTATCCTTTCCTCCAACTCAGAACCTCTGCCAAGACAGAAAGTTCGTCATGCGATCCAGAAAGTAAGGTTTTCTCACCCTTTAGCTTACTTGGATCCCAACTTTATTTTGAAGAAACAACAACATGAAGTTCGCCGCAGAACCCGAAATAGTGGCAGTGGGATTCTCTCCTCCGGTTTACCCAACACACCGGCTCCTCGCAAGCGCCGAGCAGAGGTTTCAAATATTTACGACTTAGCTTTTCCAAAGGTGGGCCTTATTCGACAACCCCTTAACCCTTCTGATTCAAACTATCAGGGAACTTCTCACTCTCCTTCCGGCGACTCAACTGGAACTCAGATTCCTCTTTCCAAGACTGTACCCGGGTAAGAGCATCAAGCTTGTTTGCTTAAACACTTCCTCAATTGATATATTAATCCCGTCATGTGTCTCATTTTTCAGTGCTATAGCCAAGCCCAGCAAGAAACTGAAGGTGAATAAACTGGCTGAACATCCCAAGGTTGCTGACCCATAGAAGCAGACAATATCTGAGTCTTTGCATCAAACCTATGAAGCAGCCCTTGATGATCCGCCACGAGAAGAGCACCATGTCGCCATGGACGCCATGGATGTTAATCCAGGTCATGCTAAGCCACCCAGTCCCGCTCAGCCGGCTCAAGAAACTGAAGATGTAATAGTTACTGGGATGGCTGACACAGCACCAAGCAATCCCACCGTCTTATCCAAGCATGGCGCCAAAGAAGAATTCTCATCTGCTCACAAAGGCAAGTGGAAACTAGATCTGGAGAGCTATGATCAATTCAATGCCCATGAGATTCACGCAGGTCATCTGAACCGCCTTCACACCAGCCGTGACTTTGAAGCCGGCCTGGTTAACCTCATGAAGGAGCGCATTCAGGTAACCATTAACAAAACCTTCTCATATAAGTATATCTCTATCAGTCGCCAAGTCTATGAATATAAAAACTTGAATATGTTGTAGACTTAATATCCTTGTTGATCTTGTAGCTATGCCATAGCAATGTGTAACTACTAAATCGGAATGAGTAGTCCCAAAGTGTCGGCTTAAACTGGAAGATTAACCCGGGACTTTCAATTAGTAGCACTAAAATTTCATTATGTAGCCCCCAAGGGCCGGCTTAAGCTGCATAGCAAAGCTGGGACTTACCACCATATGCATGAACAAATCCACGTATGTAGCCCTCAAGGGTCGGCTTAAGCTGCATAGCTAAGCCGGGACTTATCACCATATGTATGAACAAATCCACGTATGTAGCTCCCTTGATATGACTATAGTTGAAGAAACGTAGCCGGGTCATGAAAGATTTGCCTTAAAAGAGCAATGTGCATTAGCCCCCAAGTGCCAATGAAAATACTTGTGTTATGCTTGGGACTTCAACTGAAACGATGAAAACACCGCTTGAATCTCTCTGTCTCGCAGGCTGAATTAAACATGAAAGAATCCCAAGTGGTTGATCTGCGGCAGAACATCCAAACTCAGCAATCCGAAACTTCCAAGGCCAAATCAGAACTGAAGACCACTTTGGAAAATATTGAGAAGCTGAAAAAGGATTTCGGTGCTGAAAGAACAAGCTGGGACACTGAGAAGGCAGCTCTGTTAAAAAGAGCGGAAGATGCTAAGGCTGCTCTTAAGCCGGTGACTGATGAGTTATCCGGCTTGAAGCATCAAATCACTAACATGACATCTGCCATCTTTGGTAAGTAATATTGTAGTTCAATCTTTCACTACCAATGAATAACAATCCTTAGCCGTTTTATCAATATCGTTGCTAATGCAGGCTCCAGAATTTCCAACCTTGGCTCAGATATGTGCATGAAGCTTAAAGCTGCATACACCCTTGTGGAGCAATTGTATACAGGTGCTCAACGAGCTATAGCTGCCGTCTCTCCTACCAAACAACCACCTTCCATTATCAAAGAAACATTGGAAAAGCTATTAGTTGTCCCCCAACGGGTTGAAGAGCTAAAACGGCCAGCTGCTAGAACGGGTGCCATCACCGCCCTGAGCCGGGCCAAGGCATGGCAGGCAGAGCTTGACCTGGAGGAACTAGCCACTTATCGTCCCAGCCTAAAAGAAGACGGGTCTCCCTTTAGTGCAGAGGAATTCACCAAAATTGTAAGGGAAATGCGTCCTTTAGCAAGCAAGCTGGCAGAGGAGACCGATCTCTCCAAATACTCCCCGACTTTACTGTTGAAAACGCCAAAGTAAAAGCGCAGGTTTATCCAGTCATGGATCTTATTCCGCTAACACGTAAGCATACTTTTTCCCCTGATATTGATCCATCCATGCTCATAGATGATGAGGCTGTATTCAGAGCCATAACCGGCGTCAACTGGACATCACCTGAAGCTTCAACCCAGCAAGACCAAGGTAGCTGAACTACAAGGCGGCTCTAGGACTGCCACATAAAATTCGTGCACAGAAAGACACTTATTCTTTTGGGCCGTATGATGCCTTGTAATAGGCTAGCTGAAAACAATGATCTGCCATGCCATCGTGCATGTATATGTTCATAACACTTTAAACCGCCGATCTTGGTGTTGGAAGATCTACGGTTTTTGCCCATAATATTATCAATCATGCAGGTTATATTATCATATTCCCTGCACACAAGCAGATAACATGTGCCCTGGCGGTTTACCCCAGGGCAGGTCATGATGTCCCATCTAAAATTTACTGGTGACTGTATAGTCCAGAACCAGACGGGTTATCAAAACCGCGCATATTCATACAACAAGTAAATAACATACTTGTGATATTTGTTCATACTGCCGGCTTATAGCGCCATATGCAGCAAGGGTAATAGGCTAAAAACTTAGAGCGTAGAACTCCAAGTGCACAATCAACGTGTACTGGCGACTTATCGTCCAAAACCAGACCGGGTTATCAAACCTCCAGATACGCTCAAATATGAGCCATAAGGCTACATGGCCTGAATCATTTTAAATCATATGTCAATATGGTACAAGAATATGAACCCAAACAATGTTCAAAGAAAATAACAAACCAGAAAAAACAAGGCTTTCATAGGCTGCCAAACCTCAATATCAAGTGTTGTTCATGGGCCGCACGGCCACTGAGTTAATCCTTTATTCAAACCTGTAAGCCGGGCCTCACATGACCAACCGCCATTTTAACTTTGACAAGTTCAGGGTCTTTGTAAGATTGACTGTCAAGAGTACGGCGGGTCATTCCAGGATTACCTTGTCAGAGTGGCAGACATACAATGCAGGATAACCCAGAATTTTTGGTGAATACACCTGGCATCCAAGCCGATCAAAAGGGTAAATATAGCTATGTTCCTTGAACAGGAAGCCCCCAAGTGACCTATAATAAGCCGTCAAGGCAGGTTACCTATGTTCGAACTGCACATTGTAGCAAGTTCTCTTTGGAAACATTTTAACTTGGGCAGAAAGCCCCCAAGTCATTTGCAACAAGGCGTATAAGCCAGATCAAAGGGTAGTCATAGCTATGCTCAATGAGCAAGAATCCTCCATGTAATTTGTAACAAGGCGCGCAAGCCGAATCAAGAGCGTAGTCACAGCTATGCTCAATGAGCAGGAAGCCCCCAAGTGATCTTATGAATTGACAATAAAGACTCGGATACTCAGAAAAGAAACGACAGAGGCCCTGAACTATCAGGGATGCCGGCTTTATTATACTTGATCATAATATGTGCACAGATGAAAATATATACAACATAAGAGCCAGTGGCTCAAGTGTAATAAGGCCGAAGATGAGCAATGTTCCAAGGCCGGTGGGTCTCCTCCTCCGATGTGTGTGAGTCCTTGTGGTCTCGAATATCAATGAGGTAGTATGACCCGTTGTTCAAGTTTTTGCTGACCACAAAAGGCCCTTCCCAAGGTGGGGATAATTTGCACATATCTGTCTGATCCTGGATGAGCCGAAGCACCAAGTCACCTTCTTGAAAGGTCCGAGTTTTAACCCGACGACTGTGATAACGATGCAGATCTTGCTGATAAATCACCGAACGAGCCACCGCAAGGTCGCGCTCCTCATCCAGGAGGTCAAGATCATCCTGACATGCTATTTCATTATCAGCTTCAACATAAGCCGCCACATGGGGCGAGTCGTGACGGATGTCACTGGGAAGAACTGCCTCTGGTCCGTAAACCATGAAGAAAGGTGTATAACCTGTGGATCTGTTGGGGGTGGTATTGATACTCCAAAGCACATAGTGTAACTCCTCAACCCAAGAACCCGGCGTCCTCTGCAAAGGGACCATAAGCCAGGTCTTTATGCCTCTCAAAATTTCTTGATTGGCCCTTTCGGCTTGACCATTGGACTGGGGGTGAGCAACTGATGAGACATCAAGACAAATATGTTCTCGTTGACAGAATTCTTTCATAGCACCTTTGGATAGATTAGTACCATTATCAGTTATGATGCTATGAGGATAGCCAAAATGAAAAATCACCTTTTTAAGGAATTGAACTGCCGTTGCCGCATCACACTTGTTGACCGGCTCTGCCTCAACCCATTTTGTAAATTTGTCAACTGCCACCAATAGGTGGGTCTTTTTGTCCTTGGATCTCTTGAAAGGCCCAACCATATCCAGCCCCCAGACCGCAAACGGCCAAGTGATTGGAATCATCCTCACTTCTTGAGCCGGCACATGAGCTCGTCTGGAAAATTTCTGACAACCGTCGCACTTGCTAACCAGATCCTCCGCATCAGCATGAGACGTTAGCCAATAAAACCCATGACGAAAAGCCTTAGCTACAAGAGAATTAGAGTCGGCGTGATGGCCACAATCTCCTTCATGAATCTCCCTTAGAATTTCACGCCCTTCTTCAGGAGAGATACATCGCTGAAACACCCCGGTGACACTGCATCAGTGTAATTCGCCATTGACAATAGTCATTGACTTAGACCTCCGGGTTATTTTCCTGGCTAAAGTTTCATCCTCAGGTAACTCACCTCGGGTCATATAAGCCAAATAGGGAACTGTCCAAACAGCAATAGCATGAAGAGCCGCCACCAGCTGTGCCTCCGGGTCAGGGATAGCAAGAACCTCTTCCGTAGGAAATTTAACTGAAGGGTTATTCAGAATATCAAGAAAATATTAGGTGGTACCGGGTTACGCTGAGACCCCAGCCGGCTTAAAGCATCAGCCGCCTCATTCTTCCTGCGATCAACATGTTCCACTTGATAACCCCTGAAATGACCAGCAATAGCATCAACCGCCCGATGATAAGCCACCATGAGCGGGACTTTGGAATCCCAAGTTCCTGAGACTTGCTAAGCCACCATATCCGAGTCACTAAAACACATGACCCAGCTTAAATTCATCTCTTTCACCATCCGAAGACCATGGAGAAAGGCCTCATATTCAGTTGCATTGTTAGTACAAGGGAACATAAACCTTAAGACATAACAAAACTTATCACCTCATGGGGTAGTCAAAATAACTCCATCCCCCAAGCCTTCCAACTGCCTGGATCCATCAAAATGAATAGTCCAATACGTATTATCAGGCTTCTCCTCAGGCATCTGCAACTCAGTCCAGTCATTGATGAAATCCACAAGCGCTTGAGACTTGATAGCTGTCCGAGGCATATGTTTCAAACCATGGGTTCCAAGCTCAATGGCCCACTTGGCCACCCGGCCTGTGGCTTCTCTGTTTTGAATAATATCCCTAGGGGAGAAGAACTGACCATAGTGATGGGATGACCAAGGAAATACTGCTTCAACTTAAGACTAGCCATGAACACTCCATAAACCAGCTTCTGCCAATATGGGTACCTCTGCTTGGATTCAATGAGTACCTCACTGACATAGTAAACCAGCCTTTGAACCGGATATTCCTTGCCTGACTCCTTCCTTTCCACCACAACTGCAACGCTGACAGCTCTGCTATTAGTAGCCACATATAAAAGCAAGGGCTCTTTGTCAATAGGAGCTGCAAGAACCGGTGGCTTAGCCAACTGCTTTTTAAGCGCCTCGAACGCTTGGTTAGCAGCATCACTCCAGACAAAGTGATATGTTTTCTTCATCATCTAGTATAAAGGGATAGCCTTCTCTCCCATGCGTCTTATAAACCGGCTCAAAGCCGCAATACGACCCGCCAAAGACTGAACATCATTGATACATGCCGGCTTTGCCAAAGAAGTGATAGCCTTGATTTTCTCCGGGTTAGCTTCAATACCTCTCTCAGAGACACACAAAAAACCCGAAGAGCTTGCCCGTTGGCACATCAAAGACACATTTGGCCAGGTTAAGAATCATTTTGTAGACTAGGAGGTTGTCAATGGTCTCTTTCAAATAATCTAAGAATGTCTGTTTCTCCCTGGATTTCACAACTATGTCATCCACATAAGCATGAACATTGCGTTCACTTTGGTTGTGGAGGCAATTCTAAACACAACGCTGATAAGTCGCCAGCACTCTTGAGCCCATAAGGCATAGACACATAGTAGAAGGCTCCAATGGGAGTGATGAAAGATGTCTTCTCTTGGTCCTTACCTGCCATCTTGATATGATGATAACTAGAATAAGCATCCAAAAAACTCAAACGCTCACAACCCGCCATAGCATCAATAATCTGATCAATACGGGGGAGAGCAAAAGGATCAGCCGGACATGCCTTGTTAAGGTCTTTGTAATCCACACACATGCGCCAAGTGCCACTTTTCTTAAGTACCAGCACCGGGTTAGCCAACCATTCAAGATGAAAAACTGACAAACCCGGCCCCAAGAGCTAGGCCACTTCTTCACCAATGGCCTTGCGCCTCTCTTCATTAAAACAATGAAGAAATTGCTTGACCGGCTTAAACTTTGGATCAACATTAAGAGTGTGCTCAGCGAGTTCCCTCGGTACACCTGACCTGTCTAAAGGCTTCCATGCAAAGATGTCCCGGTTCTCACGGATGAACTCGACGAGCGCGCTTTCCTTTTCGGATCCATATTAGCACTGATAGTGAACTATTTGGATGAGTTGCCAGGCACAAAATCAACTTGTTTAGTGTCATCTGCCGACTTAAACTTCAACAGGGGATCATGCTCTGTGGTTGGCTTCTTCAGGGGGGTCATATCCACCGGATCAACATTATCTTTGTAGAACTTCAACTCCTCCATTGCACAAACAGACTCAGCATAGGCAACATCGCTCTCTTCACACTCCAAAGCTACCTTCCTGTTGCCATGCACCGTGATGGTACCTTTACGACCCGTCATTTTAAGCTGTAGATAAACATAACAAGGCCGTGCCATAAATTTAGCGTAAGTCGGTCGTCCAAACAGGGTGTGATAAGGGCTCTTGATCTTGACCACCTCAAAGGTCAATGTTTCCGCTCTGTAATCATGCTCATCGCCAAAAGCCACTTCCAAGGCTATCTTACCCACTAGATACGATGACTTACCAGGCACCACTCCATGAAAAACAGTAGAAGACGACATAAGATCTTTGTCAGTCAAATTCATACAACAAAAAGTATCATAGTAAAGGATATTGATATTGCTGCATCCATCCATAAGCACCTTTGTAAACTTGTATCCTCCCACTTGAGGAGAAACCACTAAAGCCAATTGACCCGGATTGTCAACCCGGGGCGGGCGATCCTCGTGGCTCCATACGATAGGCTGTTCTGACCACCACAAGTAGCGAGGGACCGCCGGCTCAACCACGTTCACTGCTCGCTTATGACTCTTCTGATGTCGTTTGCACAAACTCGTGGTAAACACATGATATTGACCACTATTCAGCTGCATTGAATTACTCTGATTACCAGTCTGCTGCTGTTGATTACCTTGATTAGGTTGCTAATTGAAACCGCCTTGATTGCCTTGGCCATTAAAACCAGAGTTTGAGCCGCCACCGCCAAAGCCAGGCCCGTGAGAGCCGGATCCTGACCCGCCATACGGGCCATGATTGTTCTGGAAAAAACAAAAATTTCTATACTCCCTCATAATGAAGCAATCTTTCCATAAATGACTGGCCAACTTCTCTTGCGAACCGTGCTTTGGGCAAGGCTGATTCATTATCGCCTCAAGGTTGAACTTTGGCTCGCCAAACCGGGGCGTTGATGATTTCCCCTTATGTAGCTAAGTGTTACTCTGTGTGTTGGTATTGGCCACAAAATCTGAACCATCATTAGCCTGCTTGCGGTTACCATTACTACCTTGACTCGCCGTATTATGCTGCTGTCCCTGTGCATTGCTATTCTTCCTCCCCTTGCGAGCCTTCTCCTCATTAGACTCAGGGTCCTTAGTATTATCATAGTCGGCGTATTTCAAAAGAGCCGCGATGAGCTCTCCCATATCATTGCAGTGGCGCTTAAGCCGCCCCAGATTCTGTTTGAGGGGAAGGAACCAACAAATTTTCTCCAAAATTAGGACGGCTGAGCCGGTGTTGATGCTATCCGATGAGTGGAAAATAGCCGAAATCCGGCGCACCCAATGGGCTGTTGACTCACCCTAATCCTGGATACAAGTGTTTAAATCAAGAATTGATAGAGGCAGCTTGCATGTGTCCTTGAAATTCTGAATAAAGCATGTCTTCAATTCAGCCCATGATCTGATGGAGTCAGTGGGCAGCCCCCAGGTGCGAGCCGGCCCATCCAACATCATGGTGAAATACTTAGCGCACACAACGTCATTGACATCCAACATCTCCATGGGTAGCTCATAGCTCTCAATCCAAGCCTCTCGGGGCTAATCCACTGTGTAATTAGCCACCTTGCGGGGCCCTTAAAATCCTTGGGCAGACGCTCATTACGTAAAGTCGGCACTAAGCACGGCACACCAAGGGTTCTAGAGGTCATGTCTGCCTCCACAGACACCGATGGGTAAAGCGGAGATTGCTGATGAGCCGCCAACTGAGCCGCCAGCTCAGCCTCCCGACGTGCCCTGCCCTGATCCACCAAAGCCTGAGAATTGTTATCAGCACGCGGTGGGTCATGCCTACGGGGTTGGTTACGGTGCCGCTCACTGCTTGAAACCGCTAGCGACTCAATATGCCTGCTATAACTTCGGCTTTGATGAGGGGTTGAATGAATCCGATCACGACTGTACGAGTAAGCCTTGAGCCACCGTTGTCTGAAGATGCTCTCCGGCCCTCTGTATCTCCATTGTTGTTGGAGACTCTCTTTCAACAAGGAGAGCCACCAATCGCATAGCCGTGGCAATCATATTGTCCAGAGGGTTTGAATAATGACCGGCGACATTGGTACTTGCTGAGGCAGGGTCAAATTCAAACGAGGCGGGTTTAAAACACGTGGTTGAACCATCACTCCGGTCACGGGCACCTCAACAACCCGGTTTACAATGGGCGGGTCACTGGTTCCTACCCTGGGTGTATTGGAAAGGTACCTTGCGTGAAACTCTGTGGGTATACGGGTCTGGTACCTTCTCCTCATAATAGCATTTGAAGCGTTCTGGTCCAAGTTGAGCCGGAACGACTCTGCCTGAATCCGTTGTGATTCAGCGCCTAGAGCGGCTCGTTCTGTCACCATCCTAGCATTCTCAGCATTAAACTCCTCCTTGGCTTGAGCTATCTCATCTCACAACTTAGTGATATCCACCTTATGTTGTTCTTGATTTTTTGGTGTTACCTGAGTCAGCAGCTACGCAGAGCCGCTCGCTCCGGCCGTCGCCTCGGCCGTTGAACCGGAAGTCATAGTCGCAGCAGTTGTCGAATTGAGCATCGGTTGTGTGCCGACCATGAAGATCGCAACCCTGTTCGGTGGCTCGTAGGGGTCCAGAATACTGTCACCATCAGAACAGCCCCAAGCCCACCATTTTGCAATTGATATATGGAATTGGTCTCGTCGGTTGAGGATCATCATCATAATAGATGGTTGTCTCTCCACCAGACACAGATCCTTCCTGAAGATCCACTCCGTGAGTAAAACCCACAAAAGCGTGCTTCACAGCGGCCTGAACCTTGGTGCAGGTGTCCGTCTCAGGCTCCGACTCGCCGATCTTGCTGATGAAGACATGGATTCCGCCAAAGGGGACCCGGTACCCGTACTTGATTGAGCCGCCTTGCCGCTGCGGCTTTTAGTCATCCGGTCGACAGCGTATCCTTTGATCCCTGCAAACTTGCCCTTCAAGAACTCGAAACCACCGTGCGCTGGCCCCACGGTGGGAGCCAATTGTCGTTGACGTAGCACGGCAGATGCCCTAGCAAAAGGACTTAGGTGTGGATCCATCACAACTAGGTTAGCTTGAAGGGGTTAAACGGGACAAAGGACACAGAGAGTTTACCCAGGGTCGGTCGCTCTCAATGAGGTAAAAGCCTACTCCTGCTTCAGGTTGTATTGCTTGGGTTTCGATTACCAGGGAGCGAATACGCTTGACCTAGCTCTCAATTGATCGTTACTTGAGTTAACCCGCCGCTGGATCACCCCTTTATATACAGGTCGATGCCCGGCGGCTTACAAAGTCCCGGCCGGCTCACACAAACATGACCGGCTCGGTTTCTACTAAGCTTGCCTTACATTACGAGTTAAACATATGGCAGCTCATCCCTTTGGGCCTCAAGTCACCTCTGGGTCTTTGGGCCTTCAATAAGCCTGCTTCGTGAACCACCATCTTCATATCTTCTTGGACCTTACTTGGCTTCTTCATCTTTAAACCGCCAGTTGCATGACCCGTCCCCTCTTGGGATGGTCATACCTAGTAGTTATATCCCCAACACTCTTGCACTATTATTATTTTCATATCATGTGGTCGTGCAAGTGAAAGGCAATAATGACGATATTTGATGAACAGGTTCTGGCAGAGAGAAACGGGTATGAACTTAACTTGTTCTGTTTTTGTAAATATGTTTAACTAAGTATCCATGATTCAACATATTATGATCTAACATGTTTGCGATGACAATTAGAGATTATAGTTTCTCACGCCATGCTTAATTAGCTAGGAGTGGATAATGATTATCGTGGATGTCGACATTGCGTTAAAATGATTGTGATGTAGTATGATGATATGGTATCATCCTCTCAATGTTTCAAGTAACTTGACTTGGCACATGTTCATGCATAGTTGAATCAAAACCAACATAGCCTCTAAGATATTTATGTTCATGGTGTTCATATCCTACTCATGCTAGTATCCAATGTTCATTATGCATAATGCATATTCATGACCCTTTTCACTGTCTAGCTGGCTGCTTCCCAACCTATTTGCTAGTCTTCGCCTGTACTAAGTGGGAATACTGCTTGTGCATCAAAACCCTTAAACCAAAGTTATTCCAGATGAGTCCACCATATCTACCTATATGCGGTATTACCCTGCAGTTCTAAGTAAATTTGCATGTGCCACCTCTAAAAACATCAAATAAACATCTATTTTTGTGTGCCTGGATTATTCATAGAGCGACAGGGGGTAGTCAGTGTCTTCCATACTAAGCGGGTTATTCTCGTTATGAGTGTATATTAACTCGTCCTTGCACGAGAGGGGCGGTAATAGGTATTCACAGTCCCGAATTAAAAAATTGCAAATAATTAAACAGAACTCCCCCAGGATTGCTGTTGGTATCTACGGTACTTGTGGATTTGGCTAGCCATGGAGTGTGTTTATTGGTGGAGGGGGAGTAAACCTTTACCTTTTTCGCTTGGGAACCGCCACTAATGTGTTTAGCATGGAAGATATTGATAACTTTCGGTCGTGACGTAAACAGGAAGGGTGCATTTCCTGAAATTTCATTTACCTCTATTTTAAAACTTTGAGCTCTGGCACCGCTGCAAATCCCTACTTCACACTGCGATGGGACTATCTATTTAATTATATGTTGAGTCGTCACCTTCTCAAATAAGCGCCAGATCTGAGAGCACTATTGTCATCCTCATGCATTGTGTATAGTTAATGTTGGATGCATCATGACTAGATCTTTTCTACCATGAATTACAATGTTTAGTCATTGCTTGAACTTTGGAGGTGCTCTGCATTTATGTTTCGCGGTCTCAGAAAGGGCTAGCGAGATACCACTGTTGTCATATTATATCATGATTGTTTTGACAAAGTGTTGGCATTTTAGATATCTTATTATTGCTTGCTAGCTGATTATGCCATTGATATGAGTTAATATAATTTTTAAGAGTTATTGCTGACATGGTTAGTCATGATCTTTGCTGAAAACCTGGGTGCTACTTAAGCTTATTTATGTAAACAAGAACAAAAGAGTTTGTAAAAGTTTTTATTTTTCACTTTCAGTTTGTCAATTGAATTGCGTGAGGACAAGCAAAGGTTTAAGCTTGGGGGAGTTGATACGTCTCCATCATATCTACTTTTCCTAACGCTTTTGCTCATGTTTTGGACTCTAATTTGCATGTTTTGAATGAAACTAACCTAGACTGGCGTTGTTTTCAACATCACTACCATGGTGTTGTTTTTGTGTAGAAATAAAAGTTCTCGGAATGGAACGAAACTTTTTGGATAATTATTTTGCAATAGAAGAAAAATACTGGAGCCAAGAACCACCGGAGGGAGCCCCCTAGTTGAACACAACCCGCCAGGGCGCGCCACCCCCTCCAGGCGCGCCCAGGTGGGTTGTGCCCACCTTGTGGCCCCGCAAACCCTAATTCTAACTCCTTAAATACCTATTTTCGGAGAAAAAATTTAGATAGGAAGTTTCATCGCATTTCACGATACGGAGCCGCCACCACCTCCTGTTCTTCATCGGGAGGCCAGATCTGGAGTCCGTTCAGGGCTCCGGAGAGGGGGATCTTCGATCTTCGTCACCACCAACCCTCCTTCATCACCAATTCTATGATGCTCCCCACCGGGAGTGAGTAATTCCTTCGTAGGCTCGCTTGTCGGTGAGGTGTTGGAGGAGATTCATCCCTATTATCCACTATGTTCTTAGATTGATGTTCTTATGACTTTGTGATGCTTAATGCTTGTCACTTTGGGCACGGGTGCCATGATTTTAGATCTGTACCGTTTATGTTTTCACCATTATATCTATGTTCCAGATCTGATCTTGCAAGTCATGTTCACATATTGCGTGTTATGATCCGTAAACCCCGGGGTGACAATAGCTGGGATACTTTCCGGTGATGACCGTAGTTCGAGGAGTTCTTGTATTCACTATGTGTTAATGCTTTGTTCTGATTATCTATTAAAAGGAGGCCTTAATATCCCTTAGTTTCCTTATGGACCCCGCTGCCACGGGAGGGTAGGACAAAAGATGTCATATAAGTTCTTTCCATAAGCACGCATGGCTATTTACGGAATAAATGCCTACATTATATTTATGAACTGGAGCTAGTTTTGTACCGCCCTTGGTTATGACTGTTATATCATGAATATCATGCAATGAATCCACCAATCCAATGCCTACAAATTTTCCTCATATTGTTCTTGCTAAGTTACTACTGCTGCTGTTACTGTTACACTTGCTACAAATCATTGATATCACTGTTACCGTTACTATTGCTATCACCAATATTATCAAAACTATCGTACTACTTTGCTATTGATCACTTTGCTATAGATATTTAATCTCAAGGTGTGGTTGAATTAACAAATCAGCTGCTAATACTTGCATATATTCTTTGCTCCCCTTGTGTTGAATCTATAAATTTGGGTTGAATACTCTACTCTCGAAAACTGTTGCGATCCCCTATACTTGTGGGTTATCAGTCTCCTATAAACCTTGCGCTGGGCATCTGAAAAATATTAACCTTGCGCTTGGCTCTTCGCCTCTTCGGGAAGTCGAGCAATGATGGTACTACAAAATATGGTTCTGGCTATCTGAGACCGAATGAATTGCTACACGTCCACCACGTGGGCGAGGGGCAAGGGGCGAGGGAGAGTTCATACTACTACGTCCGTTTCAATATGGACTACATACGGAGCAAAATGAGTGAATCTACACTCTAAAATACGTCTATATACATCAATATTTGTTGTATGTACTAGTAGTTCATATTGAAATATGCTAAAAGACATATATTTCAAACAATATGATAGTCTCTCTAACCAAGGTAGGGACGAGGAGTATACGTCTAACAGAGGGAGTAGTAAAATTTTCTCCTCGTCCTGCGAACCACCGCAGGCGTAGGCGTAGTAAGCAAGCTTCTCCTCGTCCTGCGACTCTGCAAGCCACCGCGCCCGTGGGCGGGGGAGAGGGCGTACTAAGCAAGCTTCTCCTTGTTCTGTGAGTTGACGGGACACATCAAAAGTAGTACAAAGCATCTCCAGTGTATAGAGCCTTGCCTCTAAGGTAGGCTCCACATGGTTTGCCTCTTATCAAATAAAAAAAACCACAATGTATAGAGACTCTAACCAGCCTCTATGGTAGGCCCTAGCAGAAATTTAAAAAGTATTGATTAGCACCACATTTATCCAATCAGTAATATTTCTCTTGTACTTTCTTATGTTTCCTAAGGCTGACAAGTGGGACCAGATGGATTATTAAATTCTTATAGGCAGCCTCTAAGGTTAGATGCAATGCTAGCCAATTTTTTCTTAGAGGCAGTTCGGCAATGTATAGAGGCCTGCCTCTAAAAGGAGAGAGAGGGCTTAGAGGCAACAAAAAGCATACATTGTGGATGCCCTAAGGGTCTACTTTTCGGTCTATATGACTCAATTTGAAATATCCCTAACCATAATAGATGCTGAGTAGTGGAATAAATTTGTTGCTTCCATAGTTTGCAAAAGTATTGAGCATGTGAGATGGTGAACGGAGGGAGTACGATACTGTCGGATTTCAGGTTCCGGCAGACCCTTGAGGTTCGAACACTGGGGTGCGCGCGGGGATCTTTCCCCTACCAGCTCACGCGTTGATGGTTTCCGAGGGATCTAACCTAGGAACGATGAACAACACAAGAGACACAAGGTTTATACTGGTTCGGGCCACCGTGGTGGTGTAATACCCTACTCCAGTCTGTTGTGTGGTGGATTACCTCAGGGGCTGATGATGAACAGTACAAAGGGAGAAAAGCCTCGCGAGGGGCTGTTCTTGAGCTGGTGCGATGAACTGCTTGGGTGAGTTCAGTCGCCTCTCTCTCTGGTTTATTTGTCGACCCCCCAGATGCCTCTACTCTGTGGTGGCTAGTCCTATTTATAGAGGGAGGCCCTGGGCCTCTTCCCAAATAATGAGCGGGAAGGGCGCCAACAATTGGCCATTTTGAAGGGGAACATCTAGTACACTTATCCTGACTAAAGTTGGTCTTCGGCTGCCAAAGGCTCTGACGATGACGCCGCCCTGGGCTCCACGATGACCTCCATCCTGCCGTTCTACTGGTCTTGGTCTTGTTGCACCAAAGCGGTAACCTTTGCCTGATGCCTTGGCCTGTGCTTGCCCCCTTTGCACCCAAAGGGAAACAAGCACACTGCGCAGGCCGGCGCCTGCCTGGCGCCCGCCTGACCCTCGATCGTCATGGCTTGCATCACGGATCACCCTCGTGAGGTACCCTGCCTTGATCTCTCCGCCTCCTTGCGAGCCTGCCTAAGGAGGCTGCTCCTGAAGAGGCTCCCTGTCGTCCGCCCCGCGAGGCTTGGCCCCTCGCGAGAGTCTTGAGCTTGAGCTGATGAAGCTGGGCCACGCTGGGCCCCCACTTGAGCCACGCCACAGGCCGCACGCAGGCAAGTCTGGGGACCCCGTTCCCAAAACGCCGGCAGGGCCCAAGGCGTGCCCAGACTTGACTTAGCAAAGAAGCGAAGGGGCAAGTGCGAAGCGCCGTGGGTCCCAACAGCCTGTGGCCTTGGGCGCCGCGTGGCGATTGATTGGTCGTGGGCGTCTCCGCTCCCCCACGATGCATCGGCAACTGCACGACATGACAAGTCCCTGCATGCAAAAACGGGTCATGATTACCTGTGATCGTGTAGGCCGACGGTTGGCCTCCTCCGGCTATAAGTACGGAACGGCGCAAGCCATTCCCGTTCATCGTCCTCTACTACTCCTCCTCTTCTTCGCCATTGCTCCGTCTCACGCTGATGGCACCCATCCGACGGTTTTCTACAGAAGAGAAGGAAAAGGCCCCCCGAGAGGGTCCTGACCCGCTTCCGCCGAAGAAGCGGCTAGTCCTCTGCCGCCGAGACGAGGGTGCGCGGTAGGAGATATCAAGGCCCTGGTACGAGCGACCGCCGCCGGGGTTCCCGCTACCCTTGTACGCCCGCATCGAGGGCCCTGGAGGAGTAGACGCCGAGCGCCACGGACGACGCCGCCGTCGACGCCGGCGGGTCATGGCGGTCCGCGTCGTTCCTCCTGGAGTCCATGCTGAGGGCTCCTCCCGAGAGCTTGTGCTTCACGCCGCCATGCCTCCTCAATCTTGGATTCGCCTTCCTCCCTCCTTCGCCTTCGAGATCCCGCCGAGGGGCTCTCTTGAGCTCTGGTTGCAGCACGCTGGCTGCAGCACCCCTGCGACCGGAGCGGAGGTTGCGGTCGTCGCTCCGGGCAAGGTCTACATGACCCGAGGCTGGGGCGAGATCGCCCGGGTCTGCCGGACAAGGGGCGCCCTCATGATCCACTTAGAATACGACGGCGCCTCCTTGATGTTCTTCAAGGTATTCAACGCGGATGGACGCCGGCTGGAATGCTGCCCCGAGGAGGGCGGTCGGGGAATCGTCGCGGCGAGGACTAGGCCCACCAATCCCCCCCCCCCCCCGGCAGCTCTTCGGGCAGCAGCGAAGGGGCTGCAGGGTCCAGCTCCTCCGCCGAGCTTCTGGCGACTCCGGAGACGGGCGACGATAGCTACAAGCCCCCGAGCTCGTGCCGCGCTCGGAGCCGGGCGGGCGCTTCAGGCTACCGGCGTCGGTAATCTGGATGGGGTTGACGCCGGCGCCTGGCGGCCCACTGTTGACGATGGTGTCTCTCGCGGAGGCACGTGTAGTCGGCGTCCCTTAGGATCAGCACCTTTTATTTCCTGCAAAGAACCGAAGTAGCACCCCGCGGGGGTATGTAAGGCGCTGGCCGTGTTTTGTGAGCATTATGTCCTTATGATGAATCAGTGCGAGATGCTTGTTCTGTCTCGGCTCAATCCCCCCTTTCGTTCCTCACGAGGGCTTGGTGCTCTGCGCCGACAGGTCCCGGTCCCCAGGTAGGCTTCAGTCGTCGCTGGTATGCCAGGTCGTGATGCCGTGGTCAAGGCCAGGAGGTGAGCGGCCCGAGGTCCAGTAAGAGACCCTTAGTTGCGATGCTCAGGAGGTCCCCTTTAGCGCTCAAGCAGCCTCCGCTGGGCAAGAAAGGTAGGCAGCTTTGCCGTGGCAGAGCAGCAGTAGGCGGGGGGTTTTAGTGCTGAGGCGGAACAGTTGTTGCGTGACTTATCTTGCGGGTTTGGAACAGCGTTTGATCAGGTGCCGTGTCTGCGTGACGGCAACTGAGGTGCTGCTGGGTTGGGTCCTCGCGAGCTTCCCCCTTCTCCCCCGTGCTTCCCTTAGTGCTCTATGTCCTCAGGTCCCGGCCCTCGAGCGAGCTCAGCCGCCGCTGGTATGACAGGTCGCGATGCCGTGGGTCAAGGCCAGGGGGTGAGGGCTGGAGAGCCAGTAAGAGCCCATGAGTCGCGATGCTCAAGTACCCCCCTTTTAACGCGCAAGCGGATCGCACCGGAGGGGAGGAGAGATTGCTCGTGATGCCACTAGCGTTACTCCTGGAGCAGGTCCTGCGTACCAATCATGAGGGGGAAACAAGATTCGTCGTTACGGTTGCCAGCCAACCATTGGTCGCTCCGAGGGAGTGAGCGGGGGCACTGAGGGCTTGGTGAGGTGGCGCCTTGCGGGGCTACCGCGGCCAGAGCTCAGCCACTCAGATTTATCGGTGTTGCAGGGACGGACCTGTGCGCAAGTGTCATGCCTGAGTGAGCGGCTCCAAAGGTGGGTGTCAATCCAGCAGGCGATTGGGTCAAGCATGTTATGTATGAATGAGCAAATCCATTTAGATAGGTGCGGAGAAAACTCACGCCACTGGGTCTGGCCCGAGCAGCTTGGGGATAATGCAGCCTGAGGGGCGCCCCCAACAAGGTAAGTAAAGAACATAAGCAGAACGGATTCATGCTGCAGGGACGAACCCACGCGGCCTGGGAATGATGCAGCCCGAGGAGCGCTGCCAGCTGAAAACGGAACTTGGAAAGGTGTCACCTGATATGGTCGGAGACGGCGGGATGTTGAGGTAGCGGATGACGCGTGATGAGGAAGCCGGCCCTCACGAGCCCTCCGGACCTTGAGCCACGGGAGGCTCGGGGGGTTCGTCGAGAGCCACCTCCATCTCTGCCAGGAGCGTGCGGTGCTTGACCTCCTGAGCTTCTAGAGCACCCCTCAGCAGGCGCTGATGGGCGGCAACCGCGTTTGGCAAGCCGAAAGGCATGCAAACGTAGCTATGAGGAGGCCCCTCACAACGCCCCACGCGCAAGGGCCAGAGGCGCTCCTGAGACGCGACCCGGTTGAGCCCTGGTATGTCGATGCAGATCCGTAGCTCGGCATCCTCGCCTAGATGCGGGGCCACGGCGGGCAGGCGGCGACAGCCGCGCATGACTCTTGACTCCTCTAGCTCCTGGGGTGTTCCTCGCGATGAACTCCTAAGGGTTTGGCCCTCCTTGTCTCATACCTTCCTGAGGAAAACGTGCCTTGAAGGATGCCTCCAAGTGGTGCCCGAGCGCCTCCCTCGTGACCTCGGCTAGGTCAGTGGCTCGCCATGAAAGAGCCCCCAAGCCTCGCCTGAGGAGGGCGCCGGGCGCGCCTTCCTATGCGATAGAGGGTGGCGCCCCTTGAACGGGCGCGGGTCCTGATGCCACGCCTCTGGAGGTGCCTCCCTCGCGAGGGCCTGGACCAGGCGAAGCCTTCTTCTTCTTAGGGATCGCCTCGGGAAGTCTCCCGCTCCTGTGATCTGGGTCTTCGATTGCTGCGGCTTGGAAGGCGCGCTCAAGAGAGCACACCGCATCCCTTTCCTCACAAGGCACTGTGATGACTCCTCCGCTTCCTGACATCTTGAGGACATTGTAGCCATGGTGAGTCACTGCCATGAACTTGGCCAAAGCTGGGTACCCGAGGATGGCATTGTATGGCAGGCGAATGTGGGCGACGTCGAAGTCGATGAGCTCGGTGCGGTAGTTGTTGCGCCGTCCGAAGGTGACGGGAAGACGAACTTGCCCTATCGGAACATTTGAACCAGTAGTGACTCCCGAGAAAGGCTTGGTTGGCTGAAGCTGATCGTATGGCACTTGGAGATCATTGAATGTCTCGACAGACAGGACGTTGAGCCCTGCTCCGCCGTAGATGAGGGTCCTGGTGACTTGCACGTTGCTGATGACTAGTGAGCAAAGCATGGGGAGGACTCCGGCCGTTGCTGTGCACTTGAGCTGATCCGCTGAGCTGAATGTGATAACGCACGATGACCACCTGAGAGGGCGTGTGGCCTCATGCCTGGGGAGGAGTGCATTCACCTCGTGAGCAAACTGCTTGAAGGTGCGCTGAGAGGCTGGGGCATGAGCGCCACCCAGGATGCAAGCGATCGCGCACGGCTCCTGGAAGCCCCCAGCCCCCTCGTCCTGATGATTGTCTTCATACCTCCTTGGCGGCTGTGGCAAAGGTCAGAGCCCCGCGTTACCCTGAGGGCGAACCTCAGGAGGCTGGTCCCTCCAACCTCCCTCGCGAGGCTGGTCCTGCCAGCGGTCCTCGCGAGGTCTGTCATGCCATCCTTGGCGAGGGCCACGGTCTTCCCAGCGTCCTGTGCCTCTTCCTCCTCCTCGGCCGTAGCCCCGATCGTTGCGCTCGGGGCGTCGGCCAATGCGCCCTTCTCGCACGGCCCTGAGCTCTTGGCATTCGTTGGTATTGTGGGTGTGGAGGTCGTGGTACACGCAGTACCGGCTGCTCTTGGATGACTCGGGCTGATCTCTGCCTCGCTTGGTGTCTGGTTCCACCGCCAGCACGACATCCCCCTTGCGCTTCATGTTCTTGGCCTTGGGCTTCTTCTCTTCTGGATCGGCAGCCGGAAGCTCGAGGAGGGAGAGGCGCCCTTCCTCAGCCCTGGCGCACTTGGTTGCCAAGTTGAACAACTCCAGGGATGTGCACAGGTCTTCATAAATTGCTAGTTCCTCCTTCATCTTGACGTCATGCACGCCATCGGAGAAGGCTGAGATGATGGCTTCCTCGGTCACCTTGGGAATCTTGAGGCGGGCATTGTTGAAGCGCTGGATGTACTTCTGCAGGGTCTCTCCCGGCTGTTGCTTGATGCAGCGCATGTTGCTCACAGCCGGAGGCCGGTCGCGAGTGCCTTGGAAGTTGGCGATGAAACGGGTCCGCATCTCGTCCCATGAGGAGATCGTGCCGGGAGCCAGGTTCGGGCTCCGTCCTTGAGCGCCATGGGGAACCAATTTGCCATGACCTTTTCGTCCCCGTTGGCGGCTTTGATCCCCAGCTCATAGAGCTGAAGGAACTCTGCGGGGTCGGCAGTGCCGTCGTAGCGAGGAGGCAGGTCTGGCTTGAGCTTGCCGGGCCATGCGACGCTGCGTAGCTCAGCGGTGAAGGCGCGGCAGCCTGCAGTGGCCACCAGGGTCCACTGCTGACGCAGAGCTTGTTCTTGTGGATTCTCGCGCACCACTGCCTGGAGCAGCGCGGGGTCTTGACGCGGTGGCGCTGGAGCATGGTCGCGGCGCTCTGGTCCTGGGAGCATGCGAGCACCTTCTTGGGGACGAGGGATCTCCTGGCAGCTCCTTTCTTGTTGCGCGGGCGCCGGACACGGAGGGTCTCGGCCCGGGGCCACGCACCTTGGAGCCGGGGCGCCTTCTTGGGGAGGAGGTGGCCGGGGCACCTCCGGCTCCTTGCCTCCCGCATGGGGTGAAGGGCGAGGCAGCGAGAGGGATGGCGGGGGGGAGCCCCCTGCGGCGCGGACGAGCTCGGCGACGCGGTCGAGCCACTCCTCGTAGACATCGTCGATAGGGCGGTAGCGCACCAGCTCGTTCCCCGCGATGAGCGCGGCTCGAGCCTCCATGGGAGAGCGGTGTGCGTGGGATGAAGAACCAGCAGGGGTCAGCGACGGGGTGGCGGTGCGTCCATCGCGCCGCACCGAAGGATGCAGGGATGAGGCCTGCTGCTCGTTCCCCTCCGGGCCGGTGGCGGTGTTGGCAGCAGGCGACGGGGAACGACGTGGGCGTCCGCCGAGGGCGCCGTCTGGGCGACGCTGGTGGCGAGAGAAGCCCGGCGCTTGGCGCGAGCTCAGCGAGCGTCAGCCATGGGCACGACGGAAGATCACACGCGACCAGCGGAAGAGAGATTCCGGCGCACCCCTACCTGGCGCGCCAAATGTCGGATTTCGGGTTCCGGCAGACCCTTGAGGTTCGAACACTGGGGTGCGCGCGGAGATCTTTCCCCTACCAGCTCACGCGTTGATGGTTTGCGAGGGATCTAACCTAGGAACGATGAACAACACAAGAGACACAAGGTTTATACTGGTTCGGGCCACCGTGGTGGTGTAATACCCTACTCCAGTGTGTGGTGTGGTGGATTGCCTCAGGGGCTGATGATGAACAGTACAAAGGGAGAACAGCCTCGCGAGGGGCTGTTCTTGAGCTGGTGCGATGAACTGCTTGGGTGAGTTCAGTCGCCTCTCTCTCTGGTTTATTTGTCGACCTCCTAGATGCCTCTACTATGTGGTGGCTAGTCCTATTTATAGAGGGAGGCCCTGGGCCTCTTCCCAAATAATGAGCGGGAAGGGCGCCAACAATTGGCCATTTTGAAGGGGAACATCTAGTACACTTATCCTGACTAAAGTTGGTCTTCGGCTGCCAAAGGCTTTGACAATGACGCCGCCCTGGGCTCCATGATGACCTCCATCCTGCCGTTCTGCTGGTCTTGGTCTGGTTGCACCGAAGCGGTAACCTGTGCCTGATGCCTTGGCCTGTGCTTGCCCCCTTTGCACCGAGAGGGAAACAAGGACACTGCGCAGGCCGGCGCCCGCCTGGCACCCGCCTGGCCCTCGATCATCATGGCTTGCGTCACGGGGCACCCTCGTGAGGTACCCTGCCTTGATCTCTCTACCTCCTCGCGAGCCTGCCTGAGGAGGCTGCTCCTAAAGAGGCTCCATGTCGTCCGCCCCGCGAGGCTTGGCCCCTCGCGAGGGTCCTGAGCTTGAGCTGATGAAGCTGGGCCACACTGGGCCCCCACTTGAGACACGCCGCAGGCCGCAGGCAGGCAAGTCTGGGGACCCCCGTTCCCAGAACACCGACAGATACCATTATTACTGAAGTTCTTTTCGAAGGGTTGTATTAGTCCCTCCCATTCACAAGTTCACATTTCAAGCTTCAATAAAACGTTGCATGGAAGGATTAAGAGAAAACTCAGCAATGCATGTACTCGCTCAATCCATATAGGGTCTAAAATGCATTTTGGAGGCTAACTTTGACCACATGTTAGAGCAATAATATGACACGCAACTTACATAAATCATACCATAAAATTCATACGTGGTCATTGTACCGCTAACATATGAATGCGTTGCAATTAGCACGTACATGATACAGTAGTAAACACTCACTATCTGGTAGAACTAGTTCATTCGTTGGTTTAGGTTTGGAATTGAGGCCCATAAACCAGAAGGGAGGGAATATTATTTTCTGGAACAATCCCCATACGGCCGTACTTGATGTTTCGGAGAAGGGTTCTATGCCTTGCTGCAATAGCACCGTCCAGTCTTCATGTGGTGATTTTCTTGGAAAATTATTATGAGAGGATTCTACGATGTGTGAAATGATGTGTTCTTCACACGTTCAGCTTACTATTGAAAAGGTGTGTCTTTGAAACTTGACTGCTCATTAGTTGTATTCCTTGCGGTTTTGCACTCATAATTTGGTGCATGGTACATGGACCCAGATGCTGGATGTCCCACATGTCGAGGAAAGGAAGTTCCGTGCTCGTAGAATGATTTCTCGTAATGCTATCAACCTTTTAGCATTTGTTTATATATACTGTGCTAGTAAATGTAGTTTCTCAACGAGATAAAATTATATTACTACAGTGCTTCGAAGCTTTCAGCTTTTCTTTCCTGTGTCTTGCCTTGAAGGTTTTCTTGTTACAACATTCCAACAAATACAAAGGAAACTAACATGCATGCTAATGCATATCAATGATTCACATACCAGACCCAATATTTACTTCACAACTTAAGACAAAGTTGTGAGAAGGTGTACAAACACTACTGCAGGATGGTCCAAACGCGACACTACAATCAGAGACCCTTCGACGAAACTGTGTGTGATGCCATAATCGCAAATGGTGGTGTAAAAAGACGTCAAAAAAGTTGCAAAACGTTTGCGATGACCTATGCATCAAACACGGTTCAGAATTTAGATGCATGTGCGATGGAGGGCATATGCTTAAGCTCAATTAACTATTTGGGATGAGGAGGAACAAAAGAAACGGGCAGCCAGTTGAAGGCGTGTGCGATATACAGCATACGGTTCACTGGGATGGAATTTGTGTGATTAGGCAACACAATGGAAACGGTTCAACTGAACAAGATGTGTGTGATACGCGGCAAACAGGCCCGTAGTCGGAAATGTGTCCGAAGACCAATAATAACACAAAAGATTGCTGCTAATAAGCCGTGTGATTTGCTCTATCTATAATAGAATAACATCTATATATATAACTGAAATAAACATCCAGTTACATAAGTCAATATACAGATCATTCGAACACACCTCAATAAACAATTGCATGCATTCTAAATTAGGAGAAATGATCGTCTAGTCATCTACTTCTTGTGACGCTCCCGCCACTGCTATGTGTCTCGATCCCTTGTCTAGGTCAGGAAGAAGACAGTTCCTCATGTCAATGATCCGCTTGTACATCTCGTAGCTTGTGTACGCGTCCATGGCCGCGTACTTGACATGTTGTTCATCCAGTCTCTCATGCCACACACTGTGCCAAGCGTTCTTGTCCTTATTACTCTCTTCCTTCATCTTCGCGTAGTAGGGGTCGATGATGGCCGAGGCGAGGTCAACCAGGGAGTTCAGTTTGTTTTTGTCGCTACCCCAGACCTTGTAGTGGCGATGGATGTTGACAAGATTCGGGCATTTCAAGCCCGAAACCTTGAGCGCTTTTAGATCATTGGTGGCGTCCACCGCAGTGAAACTGTAGTCGGAGCTGTTGATAAACCTAGAGAAACGCTCGCAAGGCGTTGTGGCCAGGTGGTAGTGGTAGAGGAGGACGTCGTGTCGCATGCACAACTGGGTGACGACAACCTTCTCATCATGCCCTACACGACCCATGGTGTACTCGAGGTCGAAGCCGACCACTTGGTACTTGTCCTCGGCAAGGAATTGCTCCATAGTTTGGATGGAGCTCTCCACCGAGACCATATCGTTCGTGTAGACCACTGAGAGAGCCTTTCCCCTACACATGGGTGTCCAAGACGTGTTGCGTGGTGAACTGCAAGCCGTTGTCATCATCGGCCGATGGGAGGGCCATTTGAACCGTTGGATGTCCTCTCTGTATGTGTCCTCGTGGGTGTACTTATTGTGTCGTGTGAGACGAGAGATGAAGGTAAATGGCCGCAGGAATAAAAGGGGGCCGGGCGGCGTGGATTCTCGGCGTGTCCGCATGGCAGTTTTTGCAGTGGGTAACTTCACCGTCGCGTCGCGCCCGGCGCAACCGCATGCACACGGACGTGCGTGATCGTGCGTCGGCCCCAAACACTGGCAGCACGTGTGGAGGGACGAGGGCCGAGCACCTGGAGGACGCATAAAGCAGCGTCTTGGCGGGGATCGCGAAAGCAGCGGCGTCGCTGCCCTGAACCACAAGGAACCACAGGCGTAAAGCAGTTGAACACGCAGGAAATGGTCGCCTAGAAGCCGGCCGATAGTTGCGTCGCTGTGTAGAGAGCGGCCGTGTGCTACCACCTCCGTTTAGTCCATAGTATCCTTTATATTCTGTGTCATACTTTGCCCTCAAATTTAACCAACAAAATGTTAATGCATGTTATAAAAATTATATAATTGGAAACTATGTTCAAATACAAATCCAACTATATAATCTTTGGCGACATGCATTCGTATTTTATTAGTTAAATCATATATATAAAGCACGACGGTGATATAGTAGGTAATTAAATCGCAAACGTTTTTTATTAACCGTATGTGTGTGGCCTTTCGTCCTCCTCTCGCACGTCTTGTCACCCCGCTGCTGCAGACAGCTTACAACGCAAGCTTGCGCAGCGTGCGGGGGCCAAACGGTGAAAGTGCAACGATCCCTGTGTGGTTTTGGTAATTCCTAACAACATATAGTTCATTAAGCTAATGCTATTTCAAGATTAATATTTCAAGAAAGCTCAGTGATTGGCATGGCATGGATGAGAAAAGTGGACCCCTCAAAATGCTAAGGACAAAAGGATTGGCTCAAGCTCAAAGCTCAAGACTCTACATTTTCTATTTTAGTGATCCAAGATCACATTGAGTCTATAGGAAAAGCCAATACTATCAAGGAGGGATGAGCTGTTGCTTAATGAGGCTCTTGCTCAAAATGCTTAGTGATATGCTCCAAAGCCCTCAACTACTTTCTCACATCCACATATGACCTAAACCAAAAGTCAAACTCGGCCCCACCGATTCTTTCTATCCGGCGCCACCGAGTTCAGATGTCATAGCCACTGCCACAAACCCTAGGCAAATCAGTCTCGCCAATAGGGATCTCGGTCTCACCGAGATGGGGTTGTAATCTCTCTATTTCCCTTCGTAACGTTTCTGTCCCACCGAGATGAGCGATCGGTCCCACCGAGATTGCAATGTAAACTCTCTGTTTCCTTTTTGTAACATTTCGGTCTCACCGAAATGAGTGAATCGGTCCCATCGAGTTTACCTGCCAACTCTCTGGTTAGCTTATTACCAAAATTGGTCTCACCGAGATTATGTTATGCCCTAACCCTAACCATATCGGTCGTACTGAGTTGCATGTCGGTCCCACCGAAAATCCTAACGGTCACTAGATTTGCTGAATTGGTCCGACCGAGTTTACTAATTTGGTCCCACCAAGTTTGGCAAGTTGTGTGTAATGGATAGATTTTGTGTGGAGGCTATAAATACCCCTCCACCTCCTCTTCATTCGTGGAGAGAGCCATCAGAACAAACCTACACTTCCAACCAATTTTTTCTGAGAGAGAACCACCTACACTTGTGTTGAGGCCAAGATATTCCATTCCTACCATATGAATCTTGATCTCTAGCCTTCCCCAAGTTGCTTTCCACTCAAATCTTCCTTCCACCAAATCCAAATCCTGTGAGAGAGAGTTGAGTGTTGGGGAGACTATCATTTGAAGCACAAGAGCAAGGAGTTCATCATCAACACACCATTTGTTACTTCTTGGAGAGTGGTGTCTCCTAGATTGGCTAGGTGTCACTTGGGAGCCTCCGACAAAGATTGTGGAGTTGAACCAAGGAGTTTGTAAGGGCAAGGAGATCGCCTACTTCGTGAAGATATACCGCTAGTGAGGCAAGTCCTTCGTGGGCGATGGCCATGGTGGGATAGACAAGGTTGCTTCTTCGTGGACCCTTCGTGGGTGGAGGTGGACTCGCGCAACCGTTACCCTTCGTGGGTTGAAGTCTCCATCAACGTGGATGTACGATAGCACCACCTATCGGAACCACGAAAAAAACATCTGTGTCTCCAACTGCGTTTGAATCCTCCAAACCCTTCCCTTTACATTCTTGCAAGTTGCATGCTTTACTTTCCGCTGCTCATATACTCTTTGCTTGCTTGCTTGAATTGTCTTAAGATTGCTTGACTTGTTCTAAGTTGCTAAAATCTGCCAAGAACTAAAATTGGGAAAAGGCTAGATTTTTAATTGGTCAAGTAGTCTAATCACCCCCCCTCTAGACATACTTTCGATCCTACAAACGGTGGAGCCAATGAATCATCGATGAGCCCGTTCCCTCGCAACCTCGCAAGTTCCCGCGTAAGCTTCCAGCCCGAGTCGGTGAAATGCCCCAAAATCCCAATGCTTACCGGCCTACTATAAAAACCCTCACGGCTGGCGAGTCCTGCATTGCATTTTCCCCTCCTTCCCTGTAGCTTATCTTGTCTGCTTCTCCCACAATCGCCAATGGCACCGTTCCATCATTGTCGCTCAGCCACTCCGCCGTCATCAGAGGACAGATCCAGCTGGGAGGCTACACCGTGGCGGCGACGCAGTCCCCAGCGTAGTGTAGTGCACGTGGCTTCCCTGTTGGGTGTGCGCGGAACACCCACTACACGCTCCACTGCCGGTGCTCGTCGGCAATTGTTGCCGACCGCCGTTGCCGCCACACCACCATCGAAAGCCAGGGCCATCGCTCGCTCCGTCACTGTGGCCCGAAGGCGGGAGGTGGCCGTCATGGCCACCACCCCACTGCCGGCCACCGTGGCCATCACCCGCTCCTCCACCGCGGCCCGAAGGCGGGAGGTGGTGGTCGCGGCCGCCACCCCGTCATCGGCCGCCGTGGCCGCCAGCCCGCCGTCGACCACCGGGGTCATCACCCGCTCCACCACCGCTGCTCGAAGGTAGGAGGCGGTGGTGGATGCCCGCACGTGCTTCAGCGACCTTGCACGCTACACCGAGTTCCTGCGGGAGGAGGACGAGCTCCTCGTCGAGCATGCAAAGAGCCTTAACACCGCTGTGGCCGCGGCAAACGCCACCTCAGAAGCGAGGAATCAGGAGATCTACGAGGAGAACCACCGCTTCAAGAGGGGTTGGCTGGAGCGGCAGAGGGCGTTCGAGGTGAGTGTCGCTGAAGATGCAACAGCGGCAGGCACTGTATTGCGGTTGCCCAGCTCGTCGGTAGGCTCCTCCTCCTCCGCCTTTTAGTGAGCGCACTCGGCAGAGGAGAGGCAGCCGAAACTAGTACAAAGCCCCTCCGCAGTAGTAGTAGTATTTAGGGGCTATTTTGTCCAGTTCATCTGACTATAGATGTGGTAGAACTATACAACGTACTTAAAATTAGCTAGTATATATAGTTGAACTAGCTATTTCAGTACGTGGTTGGCAACAATTGGGGACAAGTTTAGTCGGTTCAGCTGTCGATTTGAACTATTTGTATAAATTAAGAACGACTGCTTAATCTATGAATGAAATCTATGCTTAATTACTAAATTTTAGTTGCAAAAATTAGATAGTGCTAGTGATTTTTAGCTGCATATTTTGATAAATGGCAGTGTTACAAGGATTGGCAAATATTACCAAATTGTTTGTACGTGGTTGCACACGGGTAATCCAAAACAACCGTTTGCGTTGAAGGGATGCACAAATCATGTGTTGCTCTCACTTTGCATACGGGTGTTCTATCTAAAACGTTTGCGATCAAGAGCTGCAGAAATCCTGCTAGGCACATTTTCTCTTGGCTTCCTTGGGAATCTGTTGGTTTGCATACGGGTGTTCTAACTAAAACATTTGTGATGGGTGCTTTATACTAAAAAACCGAATTAAATTGTGGCTTGGGTGCCATTAATGGAGAGGATGCAAGCAAGGCGGGCGGCCATGGAAGTCAAAGGCTCGCTTGCAGTGAGCCTGCGCATTCGAGGACAGCTTGCACGCCTCTCGTCAGCCTGCACACCGGACGGCGCTCGCACGCCTCCCGTTCAATCAAGGTTAAGCAGCTGTATGCACGGCACCTCCTACAGCCATTAAAACCAAGACACGTGGCGTCATGTGAATGATTAATAGAACGCACACGGTTTGAATTATACAAACGTTTGAGACATTAAAGTGGCAGCTATCTTTTAAAATGCCTTCGTTGGCTGTCATTATTCAAGTGTGCCTTCTCTCAAAATGGACACGAAAGATACCACAGCATGTCGGGTGCCATTCCATGATAGAATGCCAAGTTTCATGAATTTCAGACGAGTTTTGGATCTACTAGAATTTAAAAATAAAGTACTCAACGTTTTTCCGGCAATCAACGGTGCCCTGGTGTTTGAAATTCATTCCCATTTCTTGCATGGGACCTAAGCATGCACCCAAGGACACAGATTTGATTTTCAACCAATTTATATGCACTGGAGCATGTGCATGTAGTTCAAATTTGAATTATGCACATAAATGCATTGAAAACATAGTTAATGCATAAAAATGCCCAAACGAACCCCAAAAAACACAAAAATTGACACAACACTCCTGTTCTTCTATGTTGACACGAGAAAAAAATTGAAAGCATTAAGAGGCAATGGATATCGTTTCGTCCCCAAAGGTGGGACGTTCCCTACCGAAACCATCATGATTATTGTGAGAAGCTCTGGTTTGTGAGAAGCATATACCCAAACCTTCCCCTAATGGGACCAAATTTGTACCACGACATGTTGATGCCGCTCCATGATAGCATGCCAAGTTTCATGAATTTCAGACGAGTTTTGGATTTACTAGAATTTAAAAATCAGGCATTGATACGTCTCCAATGTATCTATAATTTTTGATTGCTCCATGCTATATTATCTACTGTTTTGGACCATATTGGGCTTTATTTCCAACTTTTATATTACTTGTCGGACTAACCTATTAACCGGAGGCCCAGCCCAGATTCTTTGTTTTTGCCTATTTGGATTGTTTCAAGAAAGCGGAATATCAAACGGAGTCCAAACGGAATGAAACCTTCGGGAACGTGATTTTCTCAACAAATATGATCCAGGAGACTTGGACCCTCCGTCAAGAAAGGAGGTAGGCGACCACGAGGGTGGAGGGCGTGCCCCCTGCCTCGTGGGCCCCCCTTTGCTCCACCGACGTACTCCTTCCTCCTATATATACCTACGCACTTCAAACGATCGACACGGAGCCAAAAACCTAATTCCACCACTGCAACCTTCTGTACCCACGAGATCCCATCTTGGGGCCTATTCCGGAGCTCCGCTGGAAGGGGAATCCACCACGGAGGGCTCTTCATCATCACCATAGCCCTTCCGATGAAGTGTGAGTAGTTTACCTCAGACCTTCGGGTCCACAGTTAGTAGCTAGATGGCTTCTTCTCTCTTTTTGGATCTCAATACAATGTTCTCCCCCTCTCTCGTGGAGATCTATTCGATGTAATCTTCTTTTTGTGGTGTGTTTGTTGAGACCGATGAATTGTGGGTTTATGATCAAGATTATCTATGAACAATATTTGAATCTTCTCTGAATTCTTTTATGTATGATTGGTTATCTTTGCAAGTCTCTTCGAATTATCAGTTTGGTTTGGCATACTAGATTGGTTTTTCTTGCAATGGGAGAAGTGCTTAGCTTTAGGTTCAATCTTCTTTGTGTCCTTTCCCAAAGGATGAGGGGCAGCAAGGCACGTATTGTATGGTTGCCATCGAGGATAACAAGATGGGGTTTTTATCATATTGCATGAATTTATCCCTCTACATCATGTCATCTGGCTTAAGGTGTTACTCTGTTTTCATTAACTTAATACTCTAGATGCATGCTGGATAGCGGTCGATGACTGGAGTAATAGTAGTAGATGCAGGCAGGAGTCAGTCTACTTGTCTCAGACGTGATGCCTATGTACATGATCATACCTAGATATTCTCATAACTATGCTCAGTTCTGCCAATTGCTCAACAGTAATTTCTTCACCCACCGTAGAATACTTATGCTCTTGAGAGAAGCCACTAGTGAAACCTATGGCCCCCGAGTCTATTCTCATCATATCAATCTTCCATCACTTTATTATTGCTTTGCTTTTTACTTTGCCTTTTATTTTACCTTGCATCTTTATATCAAAAATACCAAAATTATTATATATCATCTCTATCAGATCTCACTCTCGTAAGTGACCGTGAAGGGATTGACAACCCCTATTCGCGTTCGTTGCGAGGAGTTATTTGCTTTGTGTAGGTACGAGGGACTCGCGCGTAGCCTCCTCTTTGGATTGATACCTTGGTTCTCAAAAACTGAGGGAAATACTTACGCTACTTTGCTGCATCATCCTCTCCTCTTTGGGGAAATCCAACACAGTGCTCAAGAGGTAGCAAGAAGAATTTCTGGTGCCGTTGCCGGGGAGTCTACGCAAAAGTCAACATACCAAGTACCCATCACAATCCCTTATCTCTCGCATTACATTATTTGCCATTTGCCTCTGGTTTTCATCTCCCCCACTTCAACCTTGCCGTTTTATTTGCCCTCTCTTTTTCATTCGCCTTCTTCCCTTATGTATCTTTGTTTGTGTTTCCTTGTGCCCTCTATATGCTTGCATCTTCGCTTGCTGAAAATCTATTGATATGGATCCACTTAAAGTGTTCTACTTGGATCATCTTTGATCCTTATGCGCTCGTGCTGAAACACCAACTAGCCTAGTTGATGGGAAATCTTTAGATGAGCATGCTCATTTTGTGCGTCATGGTTTGTCTGGAAAAGGGAAGATTTGGTATCATATAAATAGTTTGCTATGCTATTCTTGGAATCTTTGTGAAATTTGTGATTTTACTTGTTGCTCTAAGAGCCCTAAAAAACACCTTCCCTACCTATGCGAGTTTAACGATAATGAAATCTTATCTTCTTATGCAAAGGGTGTTTATAGTTACTATGATATCGAACAAATTGAAGAATTTGTCATTTTTAAGGGTGCTCATGAAGTTCCTTCTTTGATTGAAAAGTATGATTTTACTCTCAACAAATCTGAAAATTCTGTCATACTTAATTATTGCAATGAAAACTTTGCTCATAATGTCTATGTCCAAGAATTTATTTAAAGAATGACCGTTGCTTTGGAAGGAAATAATGATATGCATGAATATATGGATAATGATGATTCCGATGATCTGGTTGAAATATCCCTTGATGAACATGATGCTTGCTATTCTGGTGGCCATGGTGCCAATATTTATGAAGATGAATTTGCTATAGTTCCTTATGTTAAACATGAGATCGTTGCTATTGCACCCATATTTGATAGTTCTTTCGATGAAAAGCATGATTGCAATGATTTTACTATAAACTCTCTTGATGTCAAACCCTAAGCTTGGGGATGCTAGTTTGTCTATGTCTACTACTTGTTGCAATGATCATGATTGGGGTGATTCTTCTTATGATCTTGAAAATTTATTTTAGCCCCATGATGAATATAAGATTGATATAGTGTTTGCAATAATATTGAAAGTGGGTTTGGAAGAGTGTCAACTTTAGATCCCACATATTTGGATAACATTCAATCTTATGAATTTTTTGATAAAAGTGGGCTTGGAGAAATCATGACTTTACTTAATGATAATCCCACTATTTTGGAAGAGTGTCAACTTCGCATGCATGTGGATCATGTTGAGAATATGTTATGTGATAGCTATATTGTTGAATTTTCTTATGATCCTACATGTAATTATTATGAGAGAGGAAAATATGGTTATAGAAATTTTCATGTTACTAAATTACCTCTCGTTATGTTGAGATTGCTATTGTTCCTTTCCGCTTCTTTGCATATGCTAGTTTTTGCTTGCTACGATTTGTTTGCCTATAATATGCCTATGCATAGGAAGTATGTTATACTTAAGTGTGTTTGTCACATATTTTATTATGCTCTCTCTGTGCCTCAATTCTTGTCTTTCTTGTGAGCATCATTGAAATCTCAATGCCTAGCTAAAAAGGCTTTAAAGAAAAGCGCTTGTTGGGAGACAACCCAATATATTTACTTTCTGTCGTTGAACAAATAATCCATCTACCTTCTGTTTAGATGTGGTTTTATGTTTTAATTAGTATTTCTGCCAAGTTAAACCTATAGGATCTTTTTGGATGATAGTTATTTGATCTTGCTGTAATTTTGAGAAACTTTTTGTTCACGAAAACAATTGTTAAAAATCATCAGAACGTGATAAAATAGTGATTCCAATTGCTGCTGATCAATAAACAAATTTCCTAGGTCGTCGTATTTTGGCTGATCATTTGGAGTTCCATAAATTTGCGTTAGTTACAGATTACTACAGACTGTTCTGTTTTTGACAGATTCTGTTTTTCGTGTGTTGTTTGCTTATTTTGATGAATCTATGGCTAGTAGAATAGTTTATAAACCATAGAGAAGTTGTAATACAGTAGGTTTAACACCAATATAATTAAATAATGAGTTCATTAAAGTACCTTGAAGTGGTTTTTTGTTTTCTTTCGCTAACGGAGCTCACGAGATTTCTGTTGAGTTTTGTGTTGTGAAGTTTTCAAGTTTTGGGTGAAATCTTTTGATGGATTATGGAACAAGGAGTGGCAAGAGCCTAAGCTTGGGGATTCCCATGGCACCCCCAAGATAATCTAAGGAAACCAAAAAGTCAAAGCTTGGGGATGCCCCGGAAGGCATCCCCTCTTTCGTCTACTTCCATCGGTAACTTTACTTGGAGCTATATTTTTATTCACCACATGATATGTGTTTTGCTTGGAGCGTCTTGTATGATTTGATACTTTGTTTTTTTAGTTTACCACAATCATCCTTGCTTTACACACCTTTTGAGAGAGCCATACATGAATTGGAATTTGTTAGAATACTCTATGTGCTTAACTTATATCTTTTGAGCTATATAGTTTTGCTCTAGTGCTTCACTTATATCTATTAGAGCACGGTGGTGGATTTGTTTTAAAGAAACTATTGATCTCTCATGCTTCACTTAGATTATTTTGAGAGTCTTAAATAGCATGGTAATTTGCTTAATAATCTTAATATGCTAGGTATACAAAAATAGTAAAACTTTCTTAGGAGTTTGTTGAATACTAAGAGAAGTTTGATGCTTGATAATTGTTTTGAGATATGGAGGTAATAATATCAAAGTCGTCCTTGAGTGGTTGTGAATTTTAAGAACGCTTGTGTTGAAGTTTGCAAGTCCCATAGCATGCACGTATGGTAAACGTTATGTAACAAATTTGAAACATGAGGTGTTTTTTGATTGTCTTCCTTCTGAGTGGCGGTCGGGGACGAGCGATGGTCTTTTCCTACCAATCTATCCCCCTAGGAGCATGCGCGTAGTGCTTTGGTTTTTGATGGCTTGTAGATTTTTGCAATAAGTATGTGAGTTCTGTATGACTAATGTTGAGTCCATGGATTATACACACTCTCACCCTTCCATCATTGCTAGCCTCTTCGGTACCGTGCATTGCCCTTTCTCACATTGAGAGTTGGTGCAAACTTTGCCGGTGCATCCAAACCCCGTGATATGATACGCTCTTTCACACATAAACCTACTTATATCTTCCTCAAAACAGCCACCATACCTACCTATTATGGCATTTCCATATCCATTCCGAGATATATTGCCACGCAACTTTCCACCATTCGATTTATCATGACACATTCATCATTGTCATATTGCTAGCATGATCATGTAGTTGACATGGTATTTGTGGCAAAGCCACCTTTCATAATTCTTTCATACATGTCACTCTTGATTCGTTGCATATCCCGATAAACCGCCGGAGGCATTCATATAGAGTCATACTTTGTTCTAGTATCGAGTTGTAATCATCGAGTTGTAAATAAATAGAAGTGTGATGATCATCATTTTCTAGAGCATTATCCCATGTGAGGTCAAAAAAATGAGAGAAAAAGAGAGAAGGGACAATGTTACTATCCTTTGCCACACTTGTGCTTCAAAGTATCACCATAATCTTCATGATAGAGAGTCTCTTGTTTTGTCATTTTCATATACTAGTGGGAAATTTTCATTATAGAACTTGGCTTAGGTCTCCTCAAGTGCCCTAGGTCTTCGTGAGCAAGCAAGTTGGATGCACGCCCACTTAGTTTCTTTTGTTGAGCTTTCATACATTTATAGCTCTAGTGCATCCGTTACATGGCAATCCCTACTCCTTTCATTAACATCAATCGATGGGCATCTCCATAGCCCATTGATTAGCCTCGTTGATGTGAGATCTTCTCCTTTTTTGTCTTCTCCACATAACCCCCATCATCATATTCTATTCCACCCATAGTGTTATGTCCATGGCTCGCGCTCATATATTGTGTGAAAGTTTATAGGTTTGAGATTATTCAAGTATGAAACAATTGCTTGGCTTGTCATCGGGGTTGTGCATGATGAGAGCATTTTTGTGTGACGAAAATGGAGCATGACTAAACTATATGATTTTGTAGGGATGAACTTTCTTTGGCCATGTTAGTTTGAGAGGACATAATTGCTTAGTTAGTATGCTTGAAGTATTATTATTTTATGTCAATATGAACTTTTGTCTTGAATCTTTCGGATATGAATATTCATACCACAATTAAGAAGAATTACATTGAAATTATGCCAAGTAGCACTCCGCATCAAAAATTTCTTTTTTATCATTTACCTACTCGAGGACGAGCAGGAATTAAGCTTAGGGATGCCTGATATGTCTCCAACGTATCTATAATTTTTGATTGCTCCATGCTATATTATCTACTATTTTGGACCATATTGAAATTTATTTTCCACTTTTATATTACTTTTGGGACTAACCTATTAACCGGAGGCCCAGCCCAGATTTGCTGTTTTTTTTGCCTATTTCAGTGTTTCGAAGAAACGGAATATCAAACGGAGTCCAAACGGAATGAAACCTTCGGGAACGTGATTTTCTCAACAAATATGATCCAGGAGACTTGGACCCTCCGTAAAGAAATGATGGAGGCGGCCACGAAGGTGGAGGGCGCCCCCCCTAGGGCGTGCCCCCTGCCTCGTGGGCCCCCTTTGCTCCACCAACGTACTCCTTCCTCCTATATATACCTACGTACCCCCAAACGATCAGATACGGAGCCAAAAACCTAATTTCACCGTCGTAACCTTCTGTACCCACGAGGTCCCATCTTGGGGCCTATTCCGGAGCTCCGCCGGAAGGGGAATCCACCATGGAGGGATTCTACATCATCACCATAGCCCCTCCGATGAAGTGTGAGTAGTTTACCTCAGACCTTCGGGTCCATAGTTAGTAGCTAGATGGCTTCTTCTCTCTTTTTGGATCTCAATACAATGTTCTCCCCCTCTCGTGGAGATCTATTCGATGTAATCTTCTTTTTGTGGTGTGTTTGTTGAGACCGATGAATTGTGGGTTTATGATCAAGATTATCTATGAACAATATTTGAATCTTCTCTGAATTCTTTTATGTATGATTGGTTATCTTTGCAAGTCTCTTCGAATTATCAGTTTGGTTTGGCCTACTAGATTGGTTTTTCTTGCAATGGGAGAAGTGCTTAGCTTTAGGTTCAATCTTGCGGTGTCCTTTCCCTGTGACAGTAGGGGCAGCAAGGCATGTATTGTATTGTTGCCATCGAGGATAACAAGATGGGGTTTTTATCATATTGCATGAATTTATCCCTATACATCATGTCATCTTGCTTAAGGTGTTACTCTGTTGTCATTAACTTAATACTCTAGATGCATGCTGGATAGCGGTCGATGACTGGAGTAATAGTAGTAGATGCAGGCAGGAGTCGGTCTACTTGGCTTGGACGTGATGCCTATATACATGATCATACCTAGATATTCTCATAACTATGCTCAGTTCTGTCAATTTCTCAACAGTAATTTATTCACCCACCGTAGAATACTTATGCTCTTGAGAGAAGCCACTAGTGAAACCTATGGCCCCCGGGTCTATTCTCATCATATCAATCTTCCATCACTTTATTATTGCTTTGCTTTTTTACTTTGCCTTTTATTTTACCTTGCATCATTATATCAAAAATACCAAAAATATTATCTATCATCTCTATCATATCTCACTCTCATAAGGGACCGTGAAGGGATTGACAACCCCTATTCGTGTTGGTTGCGAGGAGTTATTTGCTTTGTGTAGGTACGAGGGACTCGCACGTAGCCTCCTACTGGATTGATACCTTGGTTCTCAAAAACTGAGGGAAATACTTACACTACTTTCCTGCATCATCCTCTCCTCTTCGGGGAAATCCAACGCAGTGCTCAAGAGGTAGCAGGCATCTCAATGTTTTGCAGGCAATCAACGGTGCCCTAGTGTTTGAAATTCATTCCCATTTCTTGAATAGGACATAAGCATGCACCCAAGGACACATATTTATATGCACTGGAGCATGTGCATGTAGTTCAAATTTGAATTATGCCCATAAATGCATTGAAAACTCAGTTAATGCATAAAAATGTCAAAACGAACCCCGAAAAATCACAAAAATTGACACAACACTCCCGTTGTCCTATGTTGACACGAGAAAAAATTTGGAAGCAATAAGAGGCAATGTATATCGTTTCATCCCCAAAGGTGGGACGTTCCCTACCGAAACCATCATGCTTGTTGTGAGAAGCTCTGGGTTGTGAGAAGCATATACCTAAACCTGCCCCAAATGGGACAAAACTTTTACAACAGCATGTTGATGCCGCTCCATCATAGCATGCCAAGTTTCATGAATTTCAGACGAGTTTTGGATTTACTAGAATTTAAAAACTAGGCATCTCAATGTTTTGCCGGCAATCAACGGTGCCCTGGTGTTTGAAATTCATTCCCATTTCTTGCATGGGACCTAAGCATGCACCCAAGGACACAGTTTTGATTTTTCAACCAATTTATATACACTGGAGCATGTGCGTGTAGTTCAAAATTGAATTATGCACATAAATGCATTGAAAAGCCAGTTAATGCCTAAAAAAGTCCAAACGAACCCAAAAAAGTCACAAAATTTGAAACAACACTCCTGTTGTTCTATGTTGACACGAGAAAAATTTTGGAACCAATAAGAGGGATTGGATATCGTTTCGTCCCCAAAGGTGGGACGTTCCCTACCGAAACCATCATGCTTGTTGTGAGAACGGGTCTAGCAATTCAAACACCTTCTAGCAATTCAAACTTGACCCCATTATGTAATTCAAATCCAGATGAAAAATGAAGTAGATCGCACACAGTTTATTATCACCAACCGTGCGAGATGCAGCACAAAATATCCTGGAGCACCGTCGGTGGATAGTACGTCTATGGCTTACGCGAGAAGGTGTGTCAGCTACAGTCCACAGCCGGAGTCTCAAGCACACTAGCTCGCTCCCCAAATATCATTTCACTGTTCAATCCTCGCCGGTGAAAGATGGGCACGTGGACCCATGTCCCGAGGGCAACTTCGGCGGCCCACTCCGGCGAGAGCGCGTTCGCAGCCGCCATGCACGTGCTAACAAGGTGCATGAGCGCGGCCGCAATCTGCGACCGGGCGGCCAAGGCAGCCCAAACGACCACTATTGCTTCTCAGGTGGCGGCAACAACATCTGCCTCGGGGATAGCAACTAGCGAGAGCGGCACAACAGTTGTCTCTTCCACAGCGGCGGCCTTAGCTCTGATGGAGGCCGTCCACGACCATGTCGAGGCCGCCACGCCCAGCTCCTGGCGGTCATCGCACAAATCGAACGAAGCTTCTCCGACAATGGTCGACAAACCACGGCCGAAGAGGTGGCAATCGCCGAGAGCGTTCGAGCAGCCGTCCGTTCCTCCGCCGCATACCTTGCACGACGGAGCCCGTCCAAGCCCAGATCGCGTCCGCCCACGCCCAGCTTGTGGTGGCCTTTTCCAAAAAGATGGCGGACGTGGATGGCAAGATGCTTGCCGAGTATGGTGTGATGGATGCCATGGAGCCCATTCCCCAGGAGATCGTCGGGCGCGAGCTGGACATGGAGGCGGCGGCGGAGATCGTCGAGCACCAGCCGTAGTAGTACTCTTTGTTTTGTTTAATTAAGAGCGCCGGTCTTTAGAGTAATGTTTAGGTCAGCTAGCTCTGTTTAATTGCTGAACTTGCTCAATTAAGAAGTGTGGGTGTGCTGTAGTCTCCTTTGTGTGCCCAAATTATGCAATGACGTGGATGACCACTATAACCATGAAAATTCGAACCAAAACTTTTGACATTCAAACTCATCACACACGGGTTAAGTTATCTGAATCATTTGTGATGTCCACATATCGTACACAGTTCTGAATAAGGGACCGTGGTCGATGACACTTATGCTGCAGTTTTTGGTGAAGCGATTTCAAATTTCCGGCTTCCGCGGAAATATCTACCTCCCCGCCCCCTCCCCCTTACCAAAAGCCATATTTCCCGTCTTCCCGCCTTCCTTTCCAAGCTGAAACCTTCACTCCTTGATTGCAATGTCGCCTCCTCGTCGGCGACCCTCCTTCACACTGCTCGGCCTCGTCTATCCAGGAAGGTAATCCACATCCGACCCCCATCCTCGTCCTCCTTCCACATCCTACATGCCCTGACCGTCGGTGCGAGCGCGACACCTTCCACCCAAATCACCGACCCCTCCACCAAATAAGCACCGCCCTAAGCCATGGTGCACGCAGTATAGCCAGGATCTCAAGGAGCATTTGGCAGCGGAGAAGCAAATTGCGGCCGCACGCGCGGATGAGGTCGCGATGGCTGCCATTCGTGCCGACCCCCAGATCATGGAGGAGCATCTTGCCATTTACTAGCTACGCCGCTTAAGAATGCTTGGTTTACGAGTTGCGTGTGCTGCTCCTACCTTTCCTTCACAAATTCTAGTGAATTGTGCTATGTAATTTTACCATGCAGTCTGTTACTCTAGTGTATATGTTCTATATGTCGTGCAGTCTAGTGCTCACTTATTAACTGTTTTGTTAATTAGTTGTCATCTTCAGTTAACTATTTGGTTCAATTATGCAAATGAGATGTTCAATTCTTCAGGATGCAATTTTGTATTGTCCTCCATGTGAGAAATAAATCGAATTTATCTTTACAAAATACACAAGAAACAAATACAATTGCTATATTTCCAAGTTGTCAAGCATGCTTTGTTTGGTTATACATTGTGCAATGTGGTGCTCAATTAACGTTTGGTTCATTTGTGTTGTGGTGTTTAATTAACTGTTTGGTTCAATTCTGCAATGCGGTGTTCAATAGTTGTGGGTGCATTCTGTTATTGTATACCATGTGAGGGATAAATTGAATTTGGCTATAGTAAATACATGAGAAACAAATACAATTGCTACAATTGGACGTAGTTAACTGTCTGATCTTCTATTAGGAGTATGTTATATTGTGCAATGTGGTGCTCAGTTAATGTTTGGTTCATTTGTTGTGGTGTTTAGTTAACTACTTGGTTCAATTCTGCAATGCAATGTCCAATTGTCATGGGTAGAATTTTGTATTGTTGTGCATGTGAGGAATAAATCGAATTTGGATGCACTTAATACATGAGAAACATATACAAGTGCTATATTTCCTAGTTCTTAATCATGCTTGGTTTGGATAAATGGATTTTCCGTGTGACTTGAATTAATCTGATGAATCTGCAATGTGCTTATTTTTCATCAACATATTTTACTGATAGCATGCGAACCCTTACTTAACCTGATGACTAACTACCTTATATGTGTTGCAGGGAAATAATGGAAAGCACTGAGGTTTTACGAGGTTAGCACGTGCATGGTCCGTTCTCTAAAAGCACATTATTGTGCAATTGCAGGAACCATTCTAATATTTTGGTTTTTAACAATTTGGTTTTGCACATGTAGGTCCTTGTGCCGAGGTTTTGACCCACTGTTCGACCCTTTTTGCATATGGGGAAATGAGTTGTCCATGAATATCAATCAAATCAAGAAACTCAAAAAGATTGTTAGGATAAAGAAATTAGCGACAAAAACAACAAGATCTTTGTCTGCACAATGAAGAAGACATCAGTTCACTACAAGATGGTACTAACTATTATACCTTGCCTTTTTTTATTCCTCTTTCCCATTTCTAGTATAGAGTAGATATTTGTGCACATCCTTGTTTTCAGGCCTTTCCAAAGTAGTTCACTGATGATTACCTCTCAAACCACCTCTATGGCCAGCAGGCGAGGAAGGTTTTCATACAACACCCACGGTTCAATATTGAAGAGTTCCTGAGGAGGACGAAGGACGGATGGTCAATCATCCACAGGCACTGGCCTAAAGTTGCAAAGACCTTAAACATGAATGAAGGCTCAATATTCGCCTTCTGCTTCAGCAGTTTTCCAAGATGTGATGCATCTGTCTATATACCGTCGATGATGCAAATTTCGAAAGGTTCTACATGTTGCATGTGGAACTTGGTGCTGGTGCAGTTGTGTAATGGGGTAGGTGAGTGCTGAAGCTATATCATGTTGTACTCTGATGTATTTCAATTATGAAATTCTGCTTCCTTAATATGGAATGAAATATATTGTCTAATTAATATGAATGTCAATTAGATTAATAAATGGATTATTAATAATAGGGCAATATGCCTGCTAATGGCGGATTAGCCTGCTAACTGGGTTTTGCTATTGCAAACGGTTATTGAAAAAATACCATGGGCGATGACGTCAGGCAATGCACATAGTTTCTGGGAATAAACCGTGTTGGATCAATGAACAACCACACACGACTTTCTCTTGAAAATGGTCTGCGTTAGGCCACCTTGCGCAAATGTTTACCACATAAAAATTGTGTGTGATGGACAACCTTTGCCACACAGTTTCTTCTACGAACCGTGTGTGATACATTCAATAACACAAACGACTTAACGGAAAAAATTGTGTGTGATGTACCTGTGAACGGATACGTTTTCCTTGGAGCGACTGTGTGCACTACCAGGGAAAACCTTATACACAGAATCTTAGCAGCAGCGCGGCTCAAAAAGGAGCGCTGCTGCTAATTAGTAGTAGCGTGGGTGTGGGAAACTCGCTACTGACAATTTTTAGCAGTAGCGCGCTTGGTGTAAACCGCGCTGCTACAAATATCGACCGGCAGTGTCCACCAAACTCCATTAAGCAGCAGCGGTGCCGCTGAAAGCCGCCATCGCTATGGATGTAGTAGTAGCGCGCTTTTTCCGAGGTCGCTGCTGCTAAATTTCATATTGGCACACTTTTGGTCCCGGTTAGCAGAGGCGCCTTACCGAAAGCGCCATTGCTATTTCCTTAGCAGCAACAAGCATCTTATGTCTCGCCATCGCTAATCCGCACAAACCCACCACATTTTCCCCACCGTCCCTCCCCTCCCCTCCTCTCTTCCCTTTCCCCTACCTCCCACATGCTCCCACTCACTCTTCTTCTTCCTCAATACTTCTCCCCATTACTCTCCCTCTTCTATCTACCTTTCTCTCTCTTCATTACTCCTACCTAACTACACCACCTCCATTAATGCATCTCCTTTCTCTTTTCCTTCCCCTCCACTAGTTGAAGTTGTCTCCTCCCAAATTAGGTAGCTAGGTAGATGTAGCATTTATTTAAGTGACCTATTTGCCCCCTAACTAGATCTATCTTTGTCAAGAAGAGCTTTGTGCACTTTTGATCTCCCTACAACATCATCTCCACCGTGTGCACGATCTCGAGATAGAGGTGATTAAAATTTCATGCTTTTGCAAAATGGAAATATGTTTATGAGTGTGTGATCTGTTTATGGAAATTGTCTGTGTGGCATGAGTTGACCCCAAATTGTGCTTTTGAGTTGCCTATGTTTTGCCGAAATGTCGATTTATTTCCGTTTCTGCGAATTCCGGGCAAACTCTAGATCTATATATGTCCTATTTTGAAGGAAGGTCATGCCGAATTTTTGTATGACTTTGATGCATGCACGCATTTTTATAATCAATTTGTTTATTATTACCGTGCAGAGTTGACGATGGTTAGTGGAACGATGGTGGACAGGTGGTTGCGGTCGGCGGTGCAGGACATGAAGGAAAATAACCGGACAGAGGTTTTATGTCCGTGTCAAAAATGCAAAGGAATAGTTTGGCTCGACCCCCATGACGATCGTCGTGTCGAAGCGCACCTGCTCATGACTGGTTTCATGGATGGCTATACTCGGTGGATAATTGAAGATGAGGATGACGATGTTGAGGATGCCGACGGGGCATGTAATGATGACACGGGGCAAGACGAAGAGATGATCGATAATGGCGGCGGGGAAGAGGCCGGACATGGCGGTGGAGAAGGGCCGGACATGGCGTAGGAGAAGGGGCCGAACATGGCGGCGGAGAGAATGACATGGACTCCACACAGCAGAGTTCGTCGGTACTAAGTTCAATCGTGCGGGACCCTCATGTTCAAGCATTGTTTCGCAAGGAGACGAGTACTGAGAGAGCTGCTTCTGGAGAGGAGGCTAAGCTGGAGCAACTGGTGGTAGACTCGAACACTCCATTGTATGATGGTTGCAATCCTGAGGTGACCCGCTTGAGTTTCACGCTCCAACTCCTGAAGACGAAAGCTAAAAACAAATGGACCGACACTAGCCTCGATGAGCATCTCAAGTACCTAAAGGATGTTCTTCCCGCGGGTAATCTATGTCCTACTAGTGTTGATGAGGCCAAGAAGATCGTGTGCCCTCTTGATCTTCCACACGTTAGATACCATGCATGCATCAACGATTGCATAATTTATCGGAAGGAGCACGCGGAAAAAACAAGCTGTCCGGTGTGCAATGCTTATCGATAAAAGAAGGCCGGGAAGAAATGTCCCCAGAAAGTTGTATGGTACTTACCGATCACTCACCATCTCCAGAGGTATTTTGTAGATCCCAAGGAAGCAAAGCTAATGCGCTGGCACGCAGAGAGGAAGAAGCCCGATGATGGAGATGATCCGAAGCTGAGACACATGAAGGATGGAAGCCAGTGGAGAGCGTTGAACACCTTCTATCGATATTTTGAATGTGATGCAAGGAACATCGTGCTCGGCGCGTGTACCGATGGCATGAATCCGTTTGGCAACCAGAGCACCAACCATAGCACATGGCCCGTGTTTGTATGGATGTACAACCTCCCCCCTGGCTGTGCATGAAATCAAAGTACATTCACATGAGCATGCTTATTCAAGGGCCGAAACAACCAAGAAATAATATTAATTTTTATCTGGGGCTACTTCAAGAGGAGTTAGACACGTTATGGAAAACACCGGCCAAGACATGGGACGCCAGCAAAGGCGAGTATTTCAATATGAGAGCCGCGCTGATCACAACAGTGCACGACTATCTCGGTTATGGATATGTGGCAGGCTAGGTGTGCCATGGATGTTGCAGATGCACGCGGTGCATGGATGATACGACGTCTCAGCAGCTAACGTCAAGGAAAGATGGCGGGTCTGGGAAAATCGTGTACATGGGGCATCGAAGATGGCTCGAACAGGATGACCCGTGGAGAAACCGTAGAGATCTATTCAATGGTCACGCTGAGCATCGAGGACCTCCACGTAAGTGGAGCGGTTCCGAAATCGATGAGCTGTTGAAAAACTGGAAGGAGTGCCCCGCACCGGGAAAGACGATGAGAAAGGTGCCAAAGCTGCTGCTGAAGGTATGGAAGACGAGGTCTGTGTTCTGGGACTTGGAGTACTGGCACAAACTCGATACACCTCATTGCCTTGATCAAATGCATATCTGTACGAATGTCCTTGAGAGCTTGCTCGCAACGCTGATGAACATGCCGGATAAGACCAAGGATGGGCCGAAGGCAAGAAAAGACTTGCAATATTTGAAAATCAGGGAAGATCTGCACATGCCGCCCCGTAAAATGTCAGACGAGACAGAGACGGAGACAGAGGCATGGGAGAAGAAGGGCAAGAAAATAAAGAAAGAGGATTATTGCCCCCCTTCCTGCTTCACCTTAAGTCAGCCGAGATCGATCAATTCTTTAAGTGCCTTACCGAGTCAAAGTTAGTTCCAGTTACTGTGGCAAGATAAGCAGATATCTAGACACGGACAAGAAAAGGTTCAGCGGGATGAAGTCCCATGACTGTCATGTGATGATGAAGCAGATACTACCTGTTGCCCTTAGAAGGATAAGGGACAAGCACGTCCTTGACACGCTTATTGGTCTCTGCAACTTTTTCGACGTCATCTCTCGAAAGTCGATCAGTGTGAAGCAGCTCCGAAGGCTACAGGAAGATATCGTTGTGATACTGAATGAGCTTGAGATGTACTTCCCGCCTGCAGACTTTTGACGTGATGGTACATCTGTGTGTCCATATTGTGGATGACATAATAGACCTGGGGCCGTCATTCGTGCACAACATGATGCTGTTTGAGAGGATGAATGGGATCATCAAAGGATTCGTTCGTAACATGTCCCGTCCGGATGGAAGCATCGTCGGGGCTATTTGACACAAGAGTGCATCTCTTTCTGTGAGAATTTTCTATATGGCGCAGACCAGCCACCTGGTGTTAGTGTTGGTTTGCCCATTAACAAGCACGACGGGAGGCTCGAAGGAGAAGGTCACTGCAATGGTCGCAGGGAACTGCACGTGGCATACTCAGATCGACGCAGCGACTTTGACAAAGCAAACTTGGTAGTGCTACAACATCTAGACGAGGTAGATCCTTTCGTGGCACTGCACAAAGAAATTATCGCAAAGAAGTATCGTGACCGGGGGGTATGCAAGACGGACGCTAAAGTTACTAGAGAGCACAACTCCACTTTCCTGCATTGGCTCAAAGAGCATATTATTGCTAATCCCCCGGAGGAGGGCTCTAAGGACGGATTGCTCATATACGCCTTAGCACATGGCCCTCGCCCAACCTTGTAACCTATCGGGCATATGATATCAACGGATACACGTTCTACACGGAGGCCAAAGATATGGACGGTGATGATCAGAACTCGTGGCTGACGATGGAATGCATGACCGGCAATGACAACGGCAAGAATCGAACGATTTTATGGAAGGGTCGTGGAGATCTGGGAGCTTGACTACTCTGGACTGCACAACACGGTGATGTTCCGTGTCAGATGGGCTAAGAATGTCGAAAGAGAAAACCGGATTTTCACTACCATGACTATACCCGACGCCAAGAGCGCTACCGTGAACGCTATCGCAAAAAATGAGCCATGGGTACACGCTAAGCACGTGACACAATGCTTCTTCATAACCGACCCATGCAATCCCAGTCGTGTTGTCATGAGGATAGGCAAAAGGAACATCATTGGAATGGATGGAGTCGCCAACGAGGAAGACTATGATCAGTACGGCAACCCAATGAGGGAAGATGACGATGATGATGAAGTATACGTCAAAAGAAGAATCAATACTACATTACCTAAGAAAAATCATACTCCATGGAAAAGGCGAAGTCACAATGAGGGGCTCAATTATTCTTCGACGAACAAGAAGGGAAAGAAGCTGACTCAAAAATGAAAACGTCGGTATTTGAGCAACCGTATTTTATCTCTCAAATGCTGTAATATATATATATATATATATATATATATATATATATATATATATATATATATATGTTCCTATTTTGTATGCACACTTAGCCATTATTATGCATGGGTCCAATGATGTAATATATATGTTCCTATTTTGCATACATATTTAACCATCAAATGATGCAATATATATCGCCTTCCCTTCGTTCACCGCTCTCGGAAATAAAAGTGGGAGAAAATAAAGGAAAAGAAAAAGGAAAACTGGCGTAGCGAAGGTAGTAGCAGCTGCTTTGGTCTAAACCGCTACCATCGAAGGTAGTAGCAGCTGCTTTTGTCTAAACACGCCATCGCTACGTCCACTTAACCCAAAATTCTCACTCTCCTGCTTCATCCCGCATCTTTTCCCCCAAATCCCCACTCTCTCTTCCCTGTCAGCTGCTTTGACCACCCGGCGCTCGCCCTCGACCCGGCGCTGCCTCGACCCGGCGCTCGCCCCGACCCGTCGGCCCTCGCCTCCCTCCTCTGCTTCCTCCCCTCCCAACCTCGGTCGTCGTCGGGCCTCCCTCCTCGCCCCTGCACCCTTTGTAAACCCCTGCCCCCCTCTCTCTCTCTGCTAGCTAGGGTTCTTCGGTTAATTTACTTAGGTTTTAGTTAGGCAGTATGTTAATTAGGTTATCTATTTAGTTATGGATTTAGCTAGGTTTCAAAATAGGACAGAAATTTAGGGCTAAGCAATTGTAGTTAAAAGAAAAGGCAGCATTTAAGCAATTGTCCAAATCAACATCCCTTGTTAAAACAAATTTAGGTAGGCTGAATTTATATGCATATTTGAACTGGACATGTGATATGTGGATATGTCATGTTTTGGACATGTCATGTTTGGAATTTGAACATGCCATTTGGACATGTGATGTTTTGGTTCAATTTTGGTAAATGATCCGAGTGGCCTATGTTACGCCGGAATGTTGATTCATTTCCGTTCCGGTGAATTTCAGGCGCTCGATATGTCCATTTTTTAGCAAAGGTCATGCTGAAAATTGCCGTGAATAAAGGCATGATTTGTGCTACATAGTTGGCATATCGAGTGCTGGCACATAGATTTCTTTTTTATGTCATTTCTCATTTATTCATACTTTTAGAAATAAATAAGGACACTTAATCATAGGAAACATGTCGAACAACGAAGAAACTGGGCCTTGACCAAGATGCGCATTTAGATGGATTATGTGGGTGAACAAGAGTACCTCGACTATTTGACTGCTAAGCAAGGTTTGCAGGTCGGCCTCGATGAACGTACTGCGCCGACATCGACACCGACGGCGCCGGCACCGATGGCGGCGCCGAGACTGGTGGGGAAGGTACCGGCGGGGAAGATACCGGCGGGGAAGATACCGGCGGGGAAGGTACCGGCGCCGATGCCGCTACCGAAAAGAGGAAGCATAAGAAGCAAAGGATACGAAAACCTAACAAACTAGGGATTGGACGACTTGTGATCACAAAGATGGCACCTGGCAAGTTTGAGCCGTTAGAGCCGGAAGAACCTCGCAAGTGCTATGGGAACCAAGTAGGATGCATCTTACGGGAATGCGCGAGCATCAACGACAATGACTTAAGGAGTAAATAACATTTGACGCAGTTGCTCCTAACGAAGTTGCACAAGAGATTCAAGTTCCCCGACCGGGATGATAACATAGAACAACCGTGGGATGATCCGAAGATGAAAAACATTAGCAATCACGCCGTGGGCATGTTCATCAATGATTTGGCCTCCTGGAAAGGGAGGGTGAAACGAGCAATTGAGGCTGAGGAACCCCTATCCAAGATTCTGGAGGAAAATCCGACACTTACGGAAGAGGAGTTCGAAAAGTTCAAGGACACTTGCGATACCGAGGCAGCCAAGTCTAAGGCTGCGAAATTCAAGAGCCTTCAGGAAAGGAACACGGGGAAGCATCGCCTCGGAAGCCGTGGCTACCTCGGTAAAAGGCCCATATGGGATAAGGAGGACGAGGAACGTGAAGCCGCAGGTCTCCCAGACCCCTTCGTGAAGTTCACCAACCCCTTGGAGCATGACTTTATCAGGGCCCGCTACAAGTGGGACAAGGAGAAAAAGGTTTTTTACACGGACCATATCACGAGGAAATTGATTAGACTACTGGAGAAGCAACACAAGCTTGTAGCCGAAAGCCCTACTTCTCCGATGAGGCCCACGTGGGACACCCCTCTCAACCGGGCCTTGAACGAACTTAAGGGACTCCCTTTGGGCCAGCGGCCGCAATATGGTCGTGTGCACGGCGCTACAGACGACGCCACGTGGAAGGTGTTTTACAACGAGGGCCCGGAGGCCAAGAAGCAGAAAAAGAAGTTTAGTCAGGTGGACATCGGCCTTGAAGGTGAAGCTTATGGTCGAGAAAAAGCAGCCGAGGATGCAAAAAAGCAGCCGAGGACAAATATGAGTTTCTACAAAGAAAATCAATGCATGAATCGTCACTGCAGAAATAATTTTGCTACTAACTTGGTTCCAGTTATCATCAACTGGATGAAGGAAAATCTAGACAAGACGGTACATGATTTCCCGTTGCCCAGGTTCGTCGGGAGCAACTCCATGAACAACAACACCACCGCACCATCACTTGCTCACGCAACCGGGCCTCCTCTCGCAGCCGCTCCCGCTCATAGCAGCCCGTCCTCAGTCTCTGGCGCGCTAGGTGGGCCTTTGTCTTTGGTTGAGCTCGACGTCGTCACGGTAATTACATGTTGCACCAACATATATATATATATATATATATATATATATATAATTCCATTTTTGTTGCCTTTCGGATGTTTTACGCCACAGACATATGTGTTTGCAGGCGAAAGAAACCCCGTGCACCATACTCTACTTGATCAAAGGCCAGAAGGTGGACGTGGGAAAGGGGATGATAATGGACCCCTTGCAACCCATGTTCCACAACCAGCCGATCCCCGCTGGGCACTTCAGGGTTAGCTTGTCGAGTGTGAAATCGGGGCACGAGGATTTGCCTCCTCCAATACAGCATGTGGGAGCGGACGATGAGACCCCGCCGCGGATTGGAAGCTCCAAGGGTTGGGTGCTGCTATGGCTGAAGAATCTTATTCGTCTGGAGTCGGCCGAGTGCACACCAATAACCACACATCAACAAGCATGTGCGGAGACCACCACCCCACCTACGCAATTACCAGCTCCTGTAGTGCCGGGTGAGAGCGGCGGACGACATGATGAAGGGGGTGCAATAGTACTGGCTGATGTAATTTGTCCTGTAGAACAGAGAATGGATGATGAGATAGAGATCGACCCTATGGATTTCCTCAATACAAACACGTATGACTATGACATAGATATGATGAGTCAACCATATGACGAATCGGGCTATCAGCTTGCTAATGAGGATATGGATGATATGCCCGGGCAGGAAGGTCGAAAGGTGGATTGCAAAAAGTCTCTCTTCATGAAATCCTCACAGGACACGCCTGAAGATGCCGCCTCAACACAGGCTCAACTAGTCGGGCGCGAGGGTCGTACAGTACTTAGCCCGGGAACACTGGGGCAGGTGTTAAGGAAGGGTGTGGAAGGTGTGCCCAAGAAAAAGGAGAGGAAGAGATCGGGGAAGATAGCTGCCTCCAAACAAGCCAGAGCACATAGCAGCCAGACGATGCATTCTGAAGAGCGTGTACCCGTGAAAGGTGCGGCCATTTTCCATCTCACGGGCGAGCCGATGCTACCGCCGAAACCGCTGGAGGCACTATCAGGGGATCTCAGGAGACTACACGACCATGTGTTGTCGACTGAGAAAAGCCTACTAGCCTCAAAGGATCCAGGATATCCGACATACGCGGCTCGTGTGCCTGAGGGGAAGTGCTACATCGAGACACGACCCGCAGAGGTGTTCTTCCTGTGGTTTGACCATATCTTTGAGATGTTTCTGACAAGGCGGCTCGATTTTACAATCATCCGCCTTTTTGCGCTACATATGAGCTCGGTCATGAAGAGTGAAGAAGTCGCGCAAATCTGTGTGGCGGATCCATACTACATGCACGAGTCTTTCTTGAGTCTCGGCGACTTTGAGCGTGAAACTGCTAGTGAGTACCTCCAAAACTTCATGGTACCGAATAAGGACCGGGAAATTTTCCTCGTGCCTTATCATCCAAAGTAAGTCAGTTCCGGACAACCCTTTCATACATTTCAATCATTCCTTCTCTCTCTATAGGGAATAATTTGAGGTGTCTTTTCCCCGCAGCAACGAAGCGCTACCGTCCTTATCGTTCTTTACACCGCAAGTCTCCCACGCCGTATTTTGACCCTTCCAGAGACTACGAGAAAAAGACTACACCCACATAATGAATATTCTAGATGATGCTCTCCAAGGCTTCAAAGATTAGAGGTGGCCACATGCAGATTAGGAAACAAAGGAACAAGAAGATGGGTTTCGCGCATAAAACTAACTTCTCCTACATCCATGTCCCAAAACCAAGCAAGAAGGATGGATTCTACATCGTCCATCTCATGATTCAGTTCAACACGGATCACCAAAAGCTTCGCATGAGAAGCAGAAATGATGATCATATCCAAAAGTGGCTAGAATCTCATCCAAAGGGACATTGCGACTATCATCATGAAAGAAGTCGTCGATGAGAAGGGGATGTTCCACCACGGCCCTATATCGCGAGCTGACGTCCGAACTCGCATAGGCATGCAACGTCTAGACCTCACGCCATTCAAGAAGCTAGGGTCCATCCTCGATGATATGGAAGGATGGAACTTCTAGTGATTTATGATGCCGATGATGATGATATGTGTCAGTTGAACTTGTATACTTTTTGTAGCGATGAAACTTTGTGATGTCCACGGTCCCTGCCGAACTTGCGTAACGCTACTTTGTTAGTTTGCGTATGATGACCTACGTACCTCTAGTTAATTAGTTTGCATACTGTATGTTGCATCTAGTGGCTAATCCTTTCTTTTTTGATGTTGCTCTAGTATATTTTTTGCATATATATGATTGTACATCCTCTTCATGAACATGCATCTCTAACAGGTACCTAGTTTCTTGATGGCGAGATGGAAGTGCTATGTCATGTACAAAGGGAAGGTTCCGGGGTGTACAACGAGTGGCATGAGTGTCAGCGCAAGTGAATGGGTTCTCGCGCCACCAGTAAAGGCTTCAAAAGCAGACAAGAAGGAGAAGCTAGTTACTTGAGGTTCACACTAAGCGCGAGAGAGGACTCAGAATCGCCACCTCATGTCTTGCATAGTTCAGCTCTCACTCATAGTGATAGCTCTTCTCGCGTATACCTTTATTTAGATGGATGACGTTGTAGTTGCAAGTATTCGAGACTTGCATGTATCGCTATTTTCGAGATGATGACAAGATACCACTTTGTGTTGGATGATGATTATGATGAGACTATTTGTATGTATATGCTATGATTACATTTGTGGTCTCGCAGGCATATGTATGTGTATCATGATGACATTTGTATGTGCTAAAGATTCTTCTATAAAGCATGTTCAAATACAAAACAAATATGCCGAAAAAAACAAAAAACTACTAAAATTAGGAGTAGCGAGTGGATCAAAAAACACTTGTGTAGCAGTAGCGCTGGTGAGCACGCGCTACTGCTACGTGTTAGCTGTAGCGCCTTATTAGTAGCACCAGTCCCCGCGCTACTGACACACCTAAAACCCGCGCTGCTGCTAGCCTTTTCCCTAGTAGTGGTGGGATGTACATACGAAGGAAACGTTTAGCGGGGATTGACTATGTGGGATGTACTTGCGTCTGGAAACAATTTCGCCTGTATAATTGTATTTTTTAGCTCTACTGTACATATTTCCGTATTTGAGCGCTCGCCGGTCGCACACGACCTCATTTTGCCGAGCATGTGTGCCAGGAGGGCATATCCCCGACAGTTTCTGGATCGTGTGGGAAGGACCCCCTTATCGCCCACACTCACTTGGCGACGGTTCCAAATGCCATCATGGAAAGGGGTTAAAAACCATTTGTTTATGACCGACGCGCACCAGTGAAATAAAGAAAAAATGATCGGTCAGGTCCCTAAGCATGCTTTCGTTTCCTGGCCATGGTGGACATGTTGGTAGCCATTTTCATGTGACGCGTTGATGCCCGCCAAGACATGTAATAGTTGGATGCATGCACCATCCCATCATTTTGTGCAGTTGCACTAAAATGGAGCCGTGCATCCCTGTTGACAAGGATATTGAATAAGTGTGATTGCAATAATAGTGGCACTGTTGATGAAACATGGAACGTACGCCAGCCGAGCTACAGTGCGTTTTAGGCAAATAACTAGAGAAGATCCACATGCAGCAACATGTGAAGATGGGCGGTGGAGCAAGGCCGGTTCCAGAGGAAGCTATACCTGAGGGCCATCAGGATGTAACTAGGAGGGCGGCGGTGGGCGGGATCTGCCCATATTGTGGCAATGAGCAAGGCGAAAAGGCACTATCGTGTCGGAGCTTGCTTAGAGAGAATGGTTGGTATAGCAGATCGGGACGCGTCGGCAGTGGGTTTCCTGTGTCGACGCCGGTGACCAGAGCAACGTTGCACATTGTCCCTTTCCACCGGCGGACTAGATCCGGTCGGATCAGGGACCAGCGGTGAGAGAGAGAGAGAGAGAGAGAGAGAGAGTGGCCACTGCCATCTTGTGTGAGAGAGTAGAAGAGACCGACCCTAGAAAGTAAGCATTGAGCATCTTGCCTATATTATATAGTATAGTATTGTCGAGCGATTTTATTTTTATCTCCATAACAATTGGTTTATATTCTGTACATGCGCCATTGAGGAATAAAATCTTTTCTAAACTAAGACGTCAAGTTGCAATTTGTTTGTTCACCCATGGTACACGATCCTCCATCAAGTGGACAACCAGTACACGTGTCAAATTACCATGTGGGCTTCCTTTTCATACAGAAATGAGCTCCACCGTGTACCAGGGCGGGCGTGGTTGGGAAAGAGACATGAGTACGTGGGCCGTGCGCGCACCTCTTCTCTTCGTGCATGTCCCCCTCCTATGTGGGTGTGTGAGAGAGAGATACAAACCTAGAGAGATGGCATGTGTGTTCATGAGTGTTTTTTTATTGGGGGGGGGTGATTTCGTGAGTGTATTTATGGGAATATGTGTCGATGATATCTCAAACAAAAATGTGACCCATGCAATGTGTGTGAAATAGAGGCCTTTCTATATCATATATAGAGGGGGCAAATCACGAGAAGAGAGGGAGGGGTCATAGATATCGATAGAGTCGAAGAGAGGATCAAGTGTGTGGGTGCGAGATTGATGAAGAGAGCCATCAAAATTGTGTGTGTGCACGACAAAGATATAGGGTGACTGACCTACCGGAACATCAGAGGGGAGAGGGCAAGTTTGTGTGTGGCAGGGAGACATGACTAGAGCGCTCGATGTATCGGTGTGTGTGGGGGGGGGAGGCAAAGACCTAACTAGAGAAGTAGATCGACTCGTATATGTGTTGAGAAAGAGAGACCTAGCTATGTCTTGAGGGAGATCGGTCGACATCCATACAAAAGTGAAGGACGGGAAAAAGGTTGTAAGAGAGAGAGAGAGAGAGGTAGAGTGCCGGAGGGGTGGTGGAGTTGCTTCTCGGAGATGGTGGGAGAGACCTACTAGAGAAACTGAGGGTACAACTGCAATATCAAGAAGAGAGGGGATGTGTTTCTATGTGTGCATGTGCATGATAGATGTGTCAGGAGACATGCATGGATGATCAAGGGGGACCATATGTGATTGGTAAGCAGACCTAATTAGATTGGTAGATCAATTGTTGTGTATCGGAGGAAGGGAGAGACATAACTAATTAGGTAGATTGATCGGCGCATGGGGGAACGAGTTATAAACGACCTAGCTAGCTATATGTATAGTGGGAGATCGGTCGGTGTACATCCATTTTTTAGAAGAAAATAAGGCCTAGAGAGACGGATAGAGAGAGAGAGAGGGATGGAGCTAGGAGGTGGTGTGAGAGGCCTGCTAGATAGGGGGAGTGTGCGATTGTGAGATCGATGAAAACAGGGCCGAGAGTTTAGAGGTGTGTGGGACCGTATGAGAGACATGAGGCATGGACAGAGAAAGGAGGAGATGGAAAGTGTGTGTGTGTATGTGGTAGACAGACATCGCTAGAGAGGTTTTCCGATCGGTGTGTGTTGGAAAGATGGAGTTGTGGAGACCGTGGGAGAACGACCTAAAGAAGATAAATGAATGTGCGCGATACATAGAATGCTGAGGGAGGGGGATTTCACGCCCAATATGCGATCCTATCCGAGAGGAACTCGAAGGTCCCACCAAGGATAGAGCCGCATATTGAAACGCTTTTGCAAGGTGGATATCATTACATCGTACCATTACATAATAGTTGGGGATACATACAAGGCATACAATTGCCACAGGAATACATCAAACATCACACATAAGAACAACATCTGACTACGGATGAAACACAAACAGAAACTCAAATGACATCCACCCTGCTAGCCCAGGAAGCCAACCAGGAACCTATCCCAAGATCGATGACGAAGAAGAAGAACTCCAAAACAAGTAAACATCGCTCTCACATCATGATCATCACATTACCTGTACCTGCAACTTTGGTTGTAGTAATCTGTGAGGCACGAGGACTCAGCAATCCCATTACGATGGGTATCAAGACTAGCAAAGCTTAATGGGTATGGAAAGGATAAGTGGTGAGGTTGCAGCAACACTAAGCATTATATGGTGGCTAACTTACGAGTACAAGAATAAGATGAGAAACTACGATGCGGTCATAAACTATGAATGATCAAAAAGTGATCCTAAACTACTTACGTCCAAACATAACCCCACCGTGTTCTCTTCTCGACTCACTCGAAAAGAGACTGTCATGGTTACGCACGTGGTTGGTGTATTTTATTTCGGGTCTGGTGTCAAGTTATCTACAACCGGATATTAAAATTCCCATCTGCCACATAACCGCGGGCACGGCTATCGAAAGTTTAAACCCTGCAGGGGTGTCCCAACTTAGCCCATGACAAGATCACAATCCTCGGAGACAATCCTCCATCGCGGGACCCTCCGATCAGACTTGGAATCCCGGTGCATAAGACATCTCGACAATGGTAAAACAAGTCCAGCAAGACCTCCCACCGTGCCGACACCCTGATAGTAGCCGCGCATATCTCGTCTCAGGCCACGTCCGGATGGGACATCCTACGAGTAAAACCAGATCCTCGAGTTTCCTCGTGGTGGCCCTGCAGCTTACCCGTTTGGAACCAACACCAACAGCACTGGCCCCCCTGTTTATGTAGAAAGAATCCTCGGGTTCATGCCACCTATGCTAATTAATTATTTAGTTCAATATTATTATGGCAAATGTTAAAACCAATGTTGGGCCTTGCTGGAAGAGTTTTATTCAAAGCGAACTGTGAAGAGGGGCCCATAAATCATCACCGTGTTAGGGACGCAAAATCAAGGAACACAACACCGGTATGACGGAAACTAGGGCGGCAAGAGTGGAACAAAACACCAGGCAAAAGGCCGAGCCTTCCACCCTTTACCAAGTATATAGATGCATTAATTAAATAAGAGATATTGTGGTATCCCATGATATCCATGTCCCAACATGGAACAACCTGCAACTAGCAACGTTATAAGAGGGGCTGAGCAAGGCAGTAACATAGCCAAACAACGGTTTGCTAGGATGGTGGAAAAGGTTAGAGGCTATTGCTACCTCTTGAGCACTGCGTTGGATTTCCTTGAAGAGGAAAGGGTGATGCAGCAGAGTAGAGTAAGTATTTCCCTTAGTTTTTGAGAACCAAGGTATCAATCCAGTAGGAGGCTACGCGCGAGTCCCTCGTACCTACACAAAACAAATTGCTCAACGCAACCAACACGATTAGGGGTTGTCAATCCCTTCACGGTCACTTACGAGAGTGAGATCTGATAGAGATGATAGATAATATTTTTGGTATTTTTGGTATAAAGATGCAAAGTAAAAAGTAAAGTAAAAAGCAAAGAAATAATAAAGTGATGGAGATTGATATGATGAGAATAGACCCGGGGCCATAGATTTCACTAGTGGCTTCTCTCAAGAGCATACGTATTCTGCGGTGGGTGAACAAATTACTGTTGAGCAATTGACCAAATTGAGCATAGTTATGAGAATATCTAGGTATGATCATGTATATAGGCATCACGTCCAAGACAAGTAGACCGACTCCTGCCTACATCTACTACTATTACTCCACTCATCGACCGCTATCCAGCATGCATCTAGAGTATTAAGTTCAAGAGAACAGAGTAACGCCTTAAGCAAGATGACATGATGTAGAGGGATAAATTCACGCAATATGATAAAAAAAACCATCTTGTTATCCTCTATGGCAACAATACAATACGTGCCTTGCTGCCCCTACTGTCACTGGGAAAGAACACCGCAAGATTGAACCCAAAGCTAAGCACTTCTCCCATTGCAAGAAAAACCAATCTAGTAGGCGAACCAAACTGATAATTCAAAGAGACTTGCAAAGATAACCAATCATACATAAAAGAATTCAGAGAAGATTCAAATATTGCTCATAGATAATCTTGATCATAAACCCACAATTCATCGGTCTCAACAAACACACCGCAAAAAGAAGATTACATCGAATAGATCTCCACGAGAGAGGGGAGAACATTGTATTGAGATCCAAAAAGAGAGAAGAAGCCATCTAGCTACTAACTATGGACCCGAAGGTCTGAGGTAAACTACTCACACTTCATCGGAGGGGCTATGATGATGATGTAGAAGCCCTCCATGGTGGATTCCCCTTCCAGCGGAGCTCCGGAACAGGCCCCAAGATGGGATCTCGTGGATACAGAAGGTTGCGGTGGTGGAATTAGGCTTTTGGCTCCGTATCTGATCGTTTGGGGATACGTAGGTATATATAGGAGGAAGGAGTACGTCGGTGGAGCTTCGGGGGGACCACGAGGCAGGGGGTGCACCCTAGGGGGGGCGCTCCCTCCACCCTCGTGACCGGCTCGTGGCTTTCTTGATGAAGGGTCCAAGTCTCCTGGATCATATTTGTTGAGAAAATCACGTTCCCGAAGGTTTCATTCCGTTTGGACTCCGTTTGATATTCTGTTTCTTCAAAACACTGAAATAGGCAAAAAACAGCAATGCAGGTTGGGCCTCCGGTTAATAGGTTAGTCCCAAAATTTATATAAAAGTGTAAAATAAAGCACAATATGGTCCAAAAAAGTAGATAATATATCATGGAGCAATCAAAAATTATAGATACGTTGGAGATGTATCGGGCATCCCCAAGCTTAATTCCTGCTCGTCCTCGAGTAGCTAAATGATAAAAGAGAATTTTTGATGCGAGTGCCACTTGGCATAATTTCAATGTAATTCTTCTTAATTGTGGTATGAATATTCAGATCCGAAAGATTCAAGACAAAAGTTCATATTGACATAAAAATAATAATACTTCAAGCATACTAACAAAGCAATTATGTCTTCTCAAAATAACATGGCCAAAGAAAGTTATCCCTACAAAATCATATAGTCTGGCTATGCTCTATCTTCACCACACAAAGTATTTAAATCATGCACAACCCCGATGACAAGCCAAGCAATTGTTTCATACTTTTAATATTTTCAAAACTTTTTCAATCTTCACGCAATACATGAGCGTGAGCCATGGATATAGCACTATATGTGGAATAGAATGGTGGTTGTGGAGAAGACAAAAAGAGGGGAAGATAGTCTCACATCAACTAGCGTATCAACGGGCTATGGAGATGCCCATTAATAGATATCAATGTGAGTGAGTAGGGATTGCCAAGCAACAGATGCACTAGAGCTATAAGTATATGAAAGCTCAACAAAAGAAACTAAGTGGGTGTGCATCCAACTCGCTTGCTCGCGAAGACCTTGGGCATTTTGAGGAAGCCCATCATTGGAATATACAAGCCAAGTTCTATAATGAAAAATTCCCACTAGTATATGAAAGTGACACAATGAGAGACTCTCTATCATGAAGATCATGGTGCTACTTTGAAGCACAAGTGTGGTAAAAGCATAGTAACATTGTCCCTTCTCTCTTTTTCTCTCATTTTTTTATTTGGGCCTTTCTCTTTTTTTATGGCCACTTTTTTATTTCATTTTATTTTTCGTCCGGAGTCTCATCCCGACTTGTGGGGGAATCATAGTCTCCATCATCCTTTCCTCACTTGGTACAATGCTCTAAAAATGATGATCATCACACTTTTATTTTTTTCTTACAACTCAACATTTACAACTCAATACTTAGAACAAAATATGAATCTATGTGAATGGCTCCGGCGGTGTACCGGGATATGCAATGAATCAAGAGTGACATGTATGAAAGAATTATGAACGGTGGCTTTGCCACAAATACGATGTCTCCTACATGATCATGCTAGCAATATGACAATAATGGAGCGTGTCATAATAAACAGAACGGTGGAAAGTTGCATGGCAATATATCTCGGAATGGCTATGGAAATGCCATGATAGGTAGGTATGGTGGCTGTTTTGAGGAAGGTATTTGGTGGGTGTATGATACCGGCGAAAAGTGCGCGGTATTAGAGAGGCTAGCAGTGGTGGAAGGATGGGAAAAGTGCGTATAATTCATGGACTCAATATTAGTCATAAATAACTCATATACTTATTGCAAAAATCTAGAATTTATCAAAGCAAAGTATTACGCGCATGCTCCTAGGGGGATAGATTGGTAGGAAAAGACCATCGTCATTCCCCGACCGCCACTCATAAGGAAGACAATCAATAAATAAATCATGCTCCGACTTCATCACATAACGGTTCACCATAATGCATGCTACGGGAATCACAAACTTTAACACAAGTATTCCTCAAATTCACAACTACTCAACTAGCATGACTCTAATATCACCATCTTCATATCTCAAAACAATTATCAAGCTTCAAACTTTTCTTAGTATTCAACGCACTCAAAAGAAAGTTTTACAAATCTTGAATACCAAGCATATTATTTTTAAGCAAATTACCATGCTATTTAAAACTCTCAAAATAATCTAAGTGAAGCATGAGAAATCAATAGTTTCTATAAGACAAATCCACCACCATGCTCTAAAAGATATAAGTGAAGCACTAGAGCAAAACTATATAGCTCAAAAGGTATAAGTGAAGCACATAGAGTATTCTATCAAATTCCAATTCATGTATGGCTCTCTCAAAAGGTGTGTACAGCAAGGATGATTGTGGTAAACTAAAAGGTAAAGACTCAAATCATACAAGACGCTCCAAGCAAAACACATATCATGTGGTGAATAAAAATATAGCTCCAAGTAAAGTTACCGATGGAAGTAGACGAAAGAGGGGATGCCTTCCGGGGCATCCCCAAGCTTTGACTTTTTGGTGTCCTTGGATTATCTTGTTTGTGCCATGGGCATCCCCAAGCTTAGGCTCTTGCCACTCCTTGTTACATAATCCATCAAAATATTTCACCCAAAACTTGAAAACTTCACAACACAAAACTCAACAGAAATCTCGTGAGCTCCGTTAGCGAAAGAAAACAAAAGACCACTTAAAGGTACTGTAATGAACTCATTATTTATTTATATTGGTGTTAAAACTACTGTATTCCAACTTCTCTATGGTTTATAAACTCTTTTACTAGCCATAGATTCATCAAGACAAGCAAACAACACGCGAAAAACAAAATCTGTCAAAAACAGAACATTCTGTAGTAATCTGTAACTAACTCAAACTTATGGAACTCCAAAAAATCAGAAAAAATAGGAAGACCTATGCAATTGTTTTATTGGTCAGCAGCAATTGGAATCACTATTTTATCATGTTCTGGTGATTTTCAATAATTGTTTTCGTGAACAGAAAGTTCTGGAAATTACAGCAAGATCAAATAACTATCATCCAAGAAGATCCTATAGGTTTAACTTGGCACAAACACTAATTAAAAGATAAAACCACATCTAAACAGAAGTTAGATGGATTATTTATTCCTAAACAGTAACAAAATAAAAAAAAACTAAAAATAAAATTGGGTTGCCTCCCAACAAGCGCTATCGTTTAACGCCCCTAGCTAGGCATAACGCAAGGATAGATCTAGGTATTGCCATCTTTGGTAGGCAATCCATAAGTGGCTCTCATGATAAATTAATATGGTAATTTTATTTTCTTCCTAGGGAAGTGTTACATGCCCTTCTTTAGTGGAAATTGGAATCTAATATTCCCTTCCTTCATATCAATAATTGCACCAATCGTTCTAAGGAAAGGTCTACCAAGAATAATAGGGCAAGAAGGATTGCAATCTATATCAAGAACGATAAAATCTACGGGCACATAAGTCCTATTTGCAACAATAATAACATCATTAATTCTTCCCATAGGTTTCTTAATAGTGGAATCCATAAGGTGCAAGTTTAGGAGCAATAATCAAAATGACGGAAATCTAGCAAATCACACAAAGTTTTGGGAATAGTGGAAACACTAACACCCAAATCACATAAAGCATAAAATTCATGATCCTTAATCTTAATTTTAATAGTTGGTTCCCACTCATCATAAAGTTTTCTAGGGACAGAAACTTCCATCTCAAGTTTTTCTTCATAAGATTGCATCAAAGCATCAACGATATGTTTAGTAAACGCTTTATTTTGACTATAAGCATGAGGAGAACTTAGCACGGATTGGAACAAGGAAATACAATCAATTAAAGAACAACTTTCATATTTAAATTCCTTGAAATACAATATAGTGGGTTTAGCAACATCTAGGGTTTTATTCTTTTCAATCCCAATTTTATCAATTTCATCATCAAGATCTAAATACTCCGAATTTTTGGAATGCCTTCTAGGTAAAGGTGGATCATATTCAGTTTCATCAAGATTCATATTTCAAAACAAAGATTTAATAGGGGACACATCAATAACTTTTAGATCTTCATCTTGATTTTGATAGGAATTGGAAGAACACACTTTAATAAAGGCATCTTTCGTAGCACGCATCCTAGCGGTTCTTTCCTTGCACTCATCAATGGAAATTCTCATGGCTTTGAGAGACTCATTGATATCATGCTTAGGAGGAATAGATCTAAGCTTTAAAGAATCAAGATCAAGAGAAATTCTATCAACGTTCCTAGCCAATTCATCAACTTTAAGTAATTTCTCTTCAAGCAAAGCATTGAAATTCTTTTGCAAATTCATAAACTCTTTAACACTATTCTCAAATTAAGAGGGCATCTTATTAAAATTTCCATAAGAGTTGTTGTAGGAATTTCCATAATTATTAGAAGGATTACTAGGATAAGTCCTAGGATTAAAATTCCCTCTATACGCGTTGTTACCAAAATTCCTACCAACAAAATTCACATCCATAGATTCATTATTATTCTCAATCAAAGTAGACAAAGGCATATCGTTAGGATCAGAAGAAACACTCTTAGTAGCAAATAGTTTCATAAGTTCATCCATCTTTCCACTCAAAACATTGATTTCTTCTATCGCATGCACTTTTTTATTAGTAGATCTTTCAGTGTGCCATTGAGAATAATTAACCATAATATTATCTAGGAGTTTAGTAGCATCTCCTAAAGTGATTTCCATAAAAGTGCCTCCCGCGGCCGAATCTAAAAGATTTCTAGAAGCAAAATTCAATCCGGCATAAATTTTTTGTATAATCATCCACAAATTCAAACCATGAGTAGGGCAATTATGTATCATTAATTTCATTCTCTCCCAAGCTTGTGCAACATGTTCATGATCAAGTTTCTTAAAATTCATAATATCTTTTCTAAGAGAGATGATCTTAGCGGGAGGAAAATGCTTAGAGATAAAAGCATTTTTGCACTTGTTCCAAGAATCAATACTATTTTTAGGCAAAGACGAAAACCAAGCTTTAGCATGATATCTAAGTGAAAAAGGAAATAGCTTCAATTTAACAATATCATTATCGACATCTTTCTTCTTTTGCATATCACATAAATCAACGAAACTATTTAGATGAGTAGCAGCATCTTCACTAGGAAGGCCGGCGAATTGATCTTTCATAACAAGATTCAACAAAGCAGTATTGATTTCCCAAGATTCAGTATTGGTAAGAGGAGCAATCGGAGTGCTAAGGAAATCATTATTGTTGGTATTGGTAAAGTCACACAATTTGGTATTATCTTGAGCCATCGCGACAAACAAGCAATCCAACACACGAGCAAACAAAAAGGCGATCGAGAAAAAGGCAAACGAAAAAGAGAGGGCAAATAAAATGGCAAGGGTGAAGTGGGGGAGAGGAAAACGAGAGGTAAATGGCAAATAATGTAATGCGAGAGATAAGGGATTGTGATGGGTACTTGGTATGTTGACTTTTGCGTAGGCCTCCCTGACAACGGCGCCAGAAATCTTTCTGCTACCTCTTGAGCACTGCGTTGGATTTCCTTGAAGAGGAAAGGGTGATGCAGCAGAGTAGAGTAAGTATTTCCCTCAGTTTTTGAGAACCAAGGTATCAATCCAGTAGCAGGCTATGCGCGAGTCCCTCGTACCTACACAAAACAAATAGCTCAACGCAACCAACGCGATTAGGGGCTGTCAATCCCTTCACGGTCACTTACGAGAGTGAGATCTGATAGAGATGATAGATAATATTTTTGGTATAAAGATGCAAAGTAAAAAGTAAAAGGTAAAGTCAAAAAGCAAAGAAATAATAAAGTGATGGAGATTGATATGATGAGAATAGACCGGGGGCCATAGATTTCATTAGTGGCTTCTCTCAAAAGCATAAGTATTCTACGGTGGGTGAACAAATTACTGTTGAGCAATTGACAGAATTGAGCATAGTTATGAGAATATCTAGGTATGATCATGTATATAGGCATCACGTCCAAGACAAGTAGACCGACTCATGCCTGCACCTACTACTATTACTCCACTCATCGACCGCTATCCAGCATGCATCTAGAGTATTAAGTTGAAGAGAACAGAGTAACGCCTTAAGCAAGATGACATGATGTAGAGGGATAAATTCATGCAATATGATAAAACCCCATCTTGTTATCCTCGATGGAAACAATACAATACGTGCCTTGCTGCCCCTATCATCCTTTGGGAAAGGACACCGCAAGATTGAACCCAAAGCTAAGCACTTCTCCCATTGCAAGAAAAACCAATCTAGTAGGCCAAACCAAACTGATAATTCGAAGAGACTTGCAAAGATAACCAATCATACATAAAAGAATTCAGAGAAGATTCAAATATTGCTCATAGATAATCTTGACCATAAACCCACAATTCATCAGTCTCAACAAACACACCGCAAAAAGAAGATTACATCGATTAGATCTCCAGGAGAGAGGGGGAGAACATTGTATTGAGATCCAAAAAGAGAGAAGAAGCCATCTAGCTACTAACTATGGACCCGAAGGTCTGAGGTAAACTACTCACACTTCATCGGAGGGGCTATGATGATGATGTAGAAGCCCTCCGTGGTGGATTCCCCTTCCGGCAGAGCTCCGGAACAGGCCCCAAGATGGGATCTCATGGGTACAGAAGGTTGCGGCGGTGGAATTAGGTTTTTGGCTCCGTATCTGATCGTTTGGGGGTACGTAGGTATATATAGGAGGAAGGAGGACGTCGGTGGAGCTTCGGGGGGCCCACGAGGCAGGGGGGCGCCTCCACCCTCGTGACCGCCTCGTGGCTTTCTTGGCGGAGGGTCCAAGTCTCCTGGATCATATTTGTTGAGAAAATCACGTTCCCAAAGGTTTCATTCCATCTGGACTCCGTTTGATATTCCGTTTCTTCGAAGCACTGAAATAGGCAAAAAAAACAGCAATTCTGGGCTGGGCCTCCGGTTAATAGGTTAGTCCCAAAAGTAATATAAAAGTGGAAAATAAAGCCCAATATGGTCCAAAATAGTAGATAATATATCATGGAGCAATAAAAAATTATAGATACGTTGGAGACGTATCAGCTATCTTGGCATATTGGGAGGCTTGATAAACAAGTGGTAGGTAGCGCGACATAATGATAGAATCAAGACAACTAGCATAGCAATGATAGTAGTGAGATCCAAGGAGACGGTCATCTTGCCTGAAATCCCGCTAGGAAGAAGAACGAGTCCATGAAGAAGACAAACGGGCGTAGTCGAATGAATCCTCATGATCGCAACGAAACAGGAACTATCAAGAAGGAGCACAACCGGAAAGAAGCAAACAACATGGTAAACACACAACACATAAACATGACATGATGCTCAACCAAGCATAATGCATGACTAGGCTACTTGATGCTACTCATGGCAAGAGATGATGCATACAAGAACAACACATCAAAGCAAGTTTAAATGAGGACGAAAACAACAGATAACACTTCCGTGAACTCCCCATATGCAAATTTCGAAATTGGTTGTCGGTGGGAACGACACCTATGGGATCACTGGGATCCCTTCTACGGTTGGAGGGCGTGGGGTTGTGGAAAGAGCAGGTCTAGAAGCCAGCATGAGGATCATTTACCCAGGTTCGGGCCGCGAGGATGCGTAATACCCCACTCCTGCTTTGGTGTATATTTGAGTGTTCTTGAGCTCTTGAACTAGCTACGGTGTGTGCATTGTCCAAAAGATCCAAATGCCCCCTCAGTACGCCTCAGGCCTCCTTTTATAGAAAAAAGGGGTCGCCACAGTGGCCCACAGGAGGGGGAAAGGTATGTACAGAGTACAAGCTTATCGCCTGTCATTACACAACAAAGTGCATTAAATGCGCTACTTAGGTGTCCACTTGCTTTATCGGGGGCGGTAACAAGGCATGTCCCGTCCGTCGCCGGTCCGCCTTGCTCCGACACGCGTCCAGGCCAACGAGGCATGCAGCGCCATGTAGGTTGGCAGGCTGCTGAGCTAGCGTGGTGGTAGGGTCTTCACGAAGATCTGCATGCCACCACGCAGGTGCTTGACTAGTTTGATTAGTGGCCACGTACTGCCACGTGGGTACTTGCTTGCGTATATTCCCGGCAAGGGTCTTGCCGGGGCCTTATGAGCCCCCTCGGCAAGATTCTTGTCGGGGCCTTATGAGCCCCCTCGGCAAGATTCTTGCCGGGCCTTGCGGGTGTCTTCGGCAAAGAGCCTTGCCGGGGCCTCGTGGGCATCCTCGGCAAGGAGCCTTGCAGTTGTTTTGTCTTCTGGTTCTCATCTAGGATTTGTAGGCTCTCCGTCTTCACAAAGATCTGCATGCCACCATGCAGGCACTTCCCGAGCCTTGGTTCCAACACTGTCGATGGTGTCGGAACTCTCAGGCTCAAGGGTGGCTGCGATGTTGGCGTTGGGCGAGCTGCCCCGGCAAGAGCCGTAGGCCGCCCCTGCAAGGGTCTTTCCCGGGGAAAGCCCATCTAATCACTCTGTCTTCTGCGCCCTTGGTTGGAGCGCTGCTCTGGTAGCCTTGCACTTCTGCTTCCCTCCTCTGCCCTGCTAAGTGTGGTCGCAGGCGTGGCTCTGACTGCCCGTGCACAAGTAAAGGGGTACAAAGGAGAGCCCCTACTTTCGTACACCGACAGGAGCCCCTGGCCTGGGCCACACATAAGCGCAACGCGTTGTTGGGCTAGGCCCAGAATGGTGCGCGGGCACGCGGGGCTGAGTTTTTACCTCAGTAACTCCCTTGCCAGTTGCGATTCCCCACAACCCATATTGAACGCGTGTCGTGGGGGTCGTGTGCGAAGTGACCGTAGCATGCTTGCATCACTCCGCGGTTTCAATACTAAAGAGGCGGTCCGCGTTCTCCTCACAAAAATAGAGGAAGCGGCAGAGGCGCGACTCATGGCACCCGCGCCCTATGATCACGGGGCACGAAACAGCTGCTCCACTTGCCATCTGACTCCTGGCTCGCCCTCCATGTGTCCTTCGTGCGTCGGGGAGGGCAAGCGGCGGACACAGAAGGCATGGGTTTTAATGCTGGGGTGGGGGCCCGGGAATCGCTAATTGGGGTAGTGGGTCGGTCCTGTCTCCTCGCGCCTCCAGCGGTTGGATTGGCTGATTGGGGCGGTCGCGCCAGGGATCGTTCGACCTCGTCCCTCTATATAAGAGGAGAGGGAGAGCGTCTTCTCGCACCCATCTTCTCTCAGTATGATCCCTTTCCTTCCCTTCGTCATGGCGATAGGGCGTGGTTGTGGCCGTGCCCTGGGGAGGCGACCAGTTCTTCCTCCCGCTAGAGGGTGGCGACGGTCAAAGAAGAGCCGGATGCCGAAGGTGAAGACCACGCTAGAGGCAGAGGCGCCATCCGGGGCCGCGGTCGGAGAGGTGGTCGAGGCAGAGGCGGGCGTGGACGGGGGACACCGCGTCGTCGCCATCTCCTCCTGCCTCGTCGAGCGGTCATGTCGGGGATTCGGCGCTGGAATTTATCCTGCAACTGCGCGGGCCGCCTTCGTCTTCCTGAAGCATTTGCGAGGGTGCTAGAGATCAACCGGCCACCGAGGCGAAGGCTTCACATCAAGGGGTGTTGCCATGGCGACATGCGGGTGAACACAGGGTTCCCCGCCCCTCATGTGATGCTTCTTCATCGGGGCTGGAAAACCTGCGCACATGCCCATTGCTTGATGGATGGACACGTTCTCTACTTCAAGCTACTGGAGAGCGACCTGCTCTCCGTCAAGGTCTTCGGGCACTCGGGACACAGGCTAGGGTGCTGTGCGGAGAGCTCGACCGATGGAGAAAGCTCCTCTTCAGGCGAGAGCGATGAGGAGGACAGCGACAACGACGATGAGGGTAGCGGGCGAGAGGATGACGGGTCCGACTAGGCATCAGACACACCATCCCTGGGCGATGCCGGCAACACCATCATCTACATCGCCAGCTCCTTGAACTTCTCGGGGTCGCCTCCTTGGGCGGTTGGCGTGGAAAGGCCGGGGAAGATGAAGAAGGCGGGTGGCGGGCCGTCAAGTCGGAGTACGTGGGCACCGACGCCTTCATCGCGTATTGCCGGCCCGCTGCCTCATCTTTCGGCTCTTCTCCCGGCACCATCATCACCAGCTCTCTTTTGGACGGTCGCCGGGATGTTCTTTTGGTGTCTTCTGCTGCTCGTACCTCGCCTAGGCACTCCTTTTGCCCTTCTGCCTTCTTGTTCAATTTCCTGAGGAGAGGGACAAGAAAGGGATTACAGGCACCTAATCTCTGTTAGTTTTTAAGCCTACGGGCCTTAGTAAGATTTAAACCTTGTAAGCCCCTTGCTCATGTATGCATTCTGTATGAATTGTACTTGTTAACAATGCATTAATGAAGAGAAGGGTGTTTGCCGGGTTTCTTTTGCGCGTGGGCGAGGCCCACACCAAGGAGCGAATCCTTGTTATCTTAAGATAAACATCATAGCCCAGCAACAGACCTTGCCGTTCTCCTTCTCTATGGCTCGACTACACTCACGACCTTGGCGGAGGTTGGGTCAAAGTAGGATTAGGCACTTCGCTCGTTCCCTTCCCAGCGCACTACGACCAAGTTCCAGCCCAAAGTAAGGTTTTTGGACATGGAAAAAGGGAGCAAGATGGTATAAGAGTGAGCAAAGTCTCGTACGTTCAAGTTTCATACAGAAGTAGGGAGTGGGGGATGAAAGACTTATCAGATTTTGAAGCTCCCGGAAATCTTGGCTTGCCGTGGTCGGGTATTTGGGTCTCCTGCCCCCGGCAACCTTGGCTTGCCGGGGTCGGGGCGCCGGCCTATTCTATTTCCTCCAAATAGCTCAGCAGAAATGTCCATGCACCCTGTGAACCAAAAAGGACGGGAAGGAACAGAAAGACGCACACTCAACCTCTATGCTAGGGGTTAGTCGCCGCTAAGCACTATCAACCCTAACCGAGAGAGAGACACAACCTAGCATGCTTGGTAAAACTTAGGGCGCCAACGCTTCATTTATTTATGCTCAGGGTTTGCGCCTGGCTTTGTACAAAGGGTTACATGCCTTGCTGGCAAGGCTTGTAAAAAATGGTGGTCTGCCGGGGGGACCGGCAACCGCGCCTTACGGGTAAAACTTGCAAAGATGTTCGATGTTCCTGGAATTGCTTACTGAAATACCATCTTCGGTCTCCCGGCGGACTGTGCCGGGCCTGGTGACTCATATTACCTGATAAGGGCCTTCCCACTTTGGCGTCAACTTGTTGGAATTCTTGACCGACTAAACGTGCCGAAGAACAAGGTCGCCTTCCTCAAAGCTTCGGGCATGAACCTTGCGGCTATGGTAGCGGCGCAAGGCTTCTTTGGTAGCGTCTTTGCCGCCTGACCGCTGAAGACGATCTTCCTCAAGGAGCGTTGCGTCATCTTGCCGCAATTTCTCTTGCTCAAGCTCATCATAAGCGAGCACTCGGGGTGACCTGTATGTGAGTTTCGTGGGGAGAACTGCTTCTGCCCCGTAAACGAGGGAGAAGGGTGTCTGGCCGGTGGCTCGATTTGGTGTCGTTATGTTTGACCAAAGAACTGCCGACAATTCATCAATCCAGCGCCTTTCGCACTTATGTAGCCTATCAAAAGTCCTTGCCCGGAGGCCTCACAATACTTCAGCATTTGCCCTCTCCGCCTGGCCGTTGCTCCGAGGATGCGCAACAGAAGCAAAACAGACCTTGCTGCCGAGGTCTTGAATGTATTGCATGAAGGTGCGGCTTGTGAACTGCGTGCCGTTGTCGGTGATGACTCTTTTTGGTACACCAAAACAGCAGACTAGCCCCTTGAAGAACTTGACGGCTGATAGTGTTGTCACCTTTCTCACTGCTTCTACCTCTGGCCACTTTGTGAACTTGTCGATTGCAACATAGAAGTACTCAAAGCCCCCGACAGCATGGGGGAAGGGGCCCAGTATGTCGAGCCCCCAGACCGAGAATGGCCAGGAAAGAGGGATTGTTTGGAGAGATTGAGCTGGTTTATGAAGCTTCTTTGAATGGAACTAACACGCTTCACACTTGGTTACTAGTGCCGTTGCATCCTGGAGGGTAGTGGGCCAGAAGAAACCTTGCCAGAATGCCTTGCCGGCAAGGGCCCTCGACCCTATGTGGGAGCCACATATGCCTCCGTGTATCTCTGCCAACAGCAACAGTCCTTCCTCCCGGGGAATGCACTTCAATTTCACACCGTTTGGTCTTTTTCTGTACAGAATGTCGTCGACGAACTGATACATGGCAGACCGACGGGCTACTTTCTCCGCTTCTTCCTACTCCACAGGGAGTTCCCCTGTTTGGAGAAAGCGAAGGGTATTATGTGCCCATGCCGGAGCCTGAGGCTCGGCAGCAAGGACTAAAGGCATCTCCTCTACCGTGGGGGCGGTTGTCTCCACGGCCAGGGCTTGACGCCCTGCCGGAGTCTGTTATCCCATGGCAGGCTCAGCGTCCCTAACAACATTTCTGCCGACGGCTCCTGGGAGCTCGGCGGGAAAGTACTTGCCGGGACCTGACTTCCTCCGCTTGTTCCACTCCGTCGATGGTTCAATGGATGGTTGAGTTAGTCAAAGAACAAAGGTACCTGGTTCCACAGGCAGTTTGAGGGCAGCGCGTTTCACAAGTAGTCGGTGATGTCGTTCTCCATTCGGGGAACAAGCTCCGCTTGTATACCATTGAAACGCTCCTCCAGCTTCCTCACTTCATCTATGTAGGCCTCCATCAACGGGCTCTGGTAATCCTTGTTAACTTGCTTAAAGACAAGCTGTGAATCACCCCTGACGATGAGCTTCTTGATTCCGAGGTCTGCCATTATCCCGAGACCGGCATGCAACCCCTCGTATTTGGCAATGTTCTTTGTTGACATCTCCGTGGGAAAGTGCATCTGGACTACATACTTGAGGTGCTCTCCGCTTGGTGCGACGAGCAGCACACCAGCACCGGCGCCTTGCAGCGAGAAAGCCCCGTCAAAGTACATAATCCAGTCGCAACTTGTTTCCTTGCCGGGGAGAGTGGTCTCCTGGATCTCTTCGTCAGGCGTTGAGGTCCATTCTACAATGAACTCCGCCAAGACTTAACTCTGGATTTTTAAAGTGCTTTCAAACTTCAAACCAAAGCTCGGCAGTTCCATGGCCCATTCCACAATATTCCCGGTTGCGTCTGGGTTATGTAATATCCATTGCAACGGGAGGCGGGTGACGGCGGTGATCTCGTGTGCTTGGAAGTAATGACGCAGCTTCCTCGAGGCCATAAGGAGGCCAAAGAGCAATTTCTGCACACCGGAGTACCTTGATCTAGCCCCCTGCAAGAGGGAGCTGACAAAGTAGACCGGGTGCTGCATCATCTTCTTCTTCTGCACTACTCCATTTGGTTGCGTCGCTTCTACTCCGGTGGTGTCAGATTCTATCGGGCGCTCTGCCTTGCCACTGGTCAGCCCTGCCGTTGCTATCACTTCTGCATTGACCTCCCTCTGCGTCACTAGCGCAACACTGACCACTTGATTTGTTGCCGCTAGATATAGCAGCAAGGGCTCTTGTGTTTTAGGCGCAACCAGTATTGGCATAGAGGAGAGGTATTTCTTCAAATCTTGCAGCGCTGCTTCGGCCACTGGGTCCATTCCATTGGGCCCTCCTTTTTCAACATTTTGAAAAAGGGAAGGGCGCGTTCAGCAGACTTGGAGATGAATCTGCTCATGGCGGTAACACAACCAGCAAGCCGACGCACATCCTTGATCCGCCTAGGCGCCTCAATCTACTCAATGGCCTTGATCTTGTCTGGATTCGCCTCGATCCCATGATGTGACACAACGAACCTGAGAAGTTTGCCGGACAGAATGCCGAAGACACACTTCTCAGGGTTCAGCTTGAGGTTGATCTTGCGCAAATTTGTGAACGTCTCTTCTAAGTCTTCTATGAGTGTTGCCTTGTCCTTGGTTTTGACCACTATGTCATCCATATAAGCTTCCATATTTCTATGTAGCTGAGGTTCAAAACCAATTTGGACTGCTCTTGCAAATGTTGAGCCAGCGCTCTTCAACCCGAGAGGCATTCGTATAAAACAATACGTACCACATGGGGGTGATGAACGCGGTCTTTTCTTCGTCTTCTCTTGCCATGAAGATCTAGTGGTATCCTGAGTAGGCATCAAGGAATGACAGAAGGTCACACCCGGCAGTGGAGTCTATAATCTAGTAAAAGCGCGACAAAGGGAAAGGATCTTTTGGACAAGCCTTATTGATCTCCATGTAATCAATACACAGCCTCCATTTCCCATTTGCCTTGCGCACCACTACCTGATTGGCCAACCACGTTGGGTGGAGCACTCCTCTGACCAAGCCTGCCGCTTCCAACTTCCTGATCTCCTCTGTGATGAACTCTTGCCACTCCAAGGCTTGCTTCCTGACCTTTTGCTTGACGGGTCGCGCATGAGGACAGACAACAAGATGGTGCTCAATCACCTCCCTAGGAACACCGGGGATGTCGGATGCTTGCCATGCAAACACATCGATATTCGCCCATAGGAAGGTGATAGCGCGCTTTCCTATTTGTTGTCAAGGGTGGAGCTTATGGTGAAAGCCCCTCCCGTGCCATCCTCCTTGACGGACACCTTCTTGGTCTCTGGCGGTGCAGCCCTGGATTTCTTGCTCTTACTGGTGGAGCTCTCTGGCATGTCCTCAACGGGGGCACAACACTTCAAAGAGGTGCGCTTGCCGGAGTGGGTGCGAGAGGTCTTGCCGGTCTTCTTCCCTCCCGGGGCTTCGGTGGCAGGAGCAAGTGCCTTGGCGGCAGTCGCTGCAACTGCTTCCCGGTAGAGTTGGTCGGTGCAGATCAGTGCGTCTTTCTTGTCGGAGGGGATGGTGATGATGGTCATCAGCCCAGGCATCTTCAGCATGCTGTAGCCGTAATGTGAGGCCGCCATAAACTTGGCTAGTGCTGGGCGGCCGAGGATCCCGTTGTAGGGCAAGGGGGTCTTGGCAACGTAAAAAACAATCCTCTCTGTCCTATAGTTCAGCTCGCCTCCAAATGTAACGGGCAGCGTGACTTTACCTTTCGGCTGACTTCTTCCTGGATTGACCCCTTGAAACGTGCCCGTCTCTTCGAGGTCTCCGTCAGGAATCTGCAGCCTTTTGATCACAGCAGGTGAGATCAAGTTCAGACCGGCCGTGCCGTCTACTAGCATTTTTGTCACCTTGAGGTTGCATATTGTTGGTGAAACCAACAACGGCAAACACCCGACCGCAGTTCTGCGATCAGGGTGATCCTCGGTGTAAAAATGATAGGCGTGCTAGACCACTTCAGTGGATTTTGAGCACCGAATGATGGTTCCGCCGCCGTGATCTCATGCGCCCACTGCTTGAGCTGGCGATGAGAGGTGTGCAGTGAAGCGCCACCGTCGACGCACATAGCCTTTGTAGCTTTCTGGAACTCATGCTCGCCGGACTTGTCGTCCTCGTCGTGATCGTCGTCTTCCTGCTTTTTGTCGCGGCCCCGAGTGGGCCTTTCTTGTTGATTATCTTTGTCGCGGCGACCAACTTGGCCGCCATGCTTCTTGCCGGATCCTTCAGCACCATCCTGGCCCTTCTCCTTGTCCCGCCTTTCATATTCTGCTTTCTGCTTCTCTGCGAGTTGCTCGACTTGTCGGCAGTTCTGGAGGTCATAGCCCTTGGTGCGATGGATCTTGCAGTACTGCTTGTCGGAGCCTCCTGGCTTGTCAGCAGCCGCCAAGGCCCGACAGGCGGCGCACCCGGCAACCTCCTTGCCGGAGTCGTCAGCCTTGGTCTTCTTGGCAGCGCCGGCATCGTCGGATCCCTCAACGGCAAGCACGGCCTTGCCCTTGCGCTTCCTGTTGCGATGTTGGCCCTTCTTCGTCAGGGCAGCGGCATCTCCGTCTGTGGAGTCGGTTTCCGCACCGGCGTGTTCACCGGGGTACTTCCTCCCCTCTTCAGCTCAAGCACATCTATCGGCCAGAACATAAAGTTCGGCCACATCCTTGACCTTGTTCATCTCCAGCTCTTCACGCATCTTACGGTCACGCACATTCTGATGGAATGTGCTGATGACAGCAGCGAGATGAACATCCGGGATGTTGTATTGCACTCGACTGAATCTCTGTATGTACTTGCGAAGATTTTCGCCTTCTTTCTAGGGGATGACATGCAAATCACTTGCCTGGCCATGAGCTTGGTGGCCTCCCGTAAAGGCGCCAACAAACTCATGGCACAGATCCGACTAAGAACAAATGGAATCCGCTGGCAAGTGCATCAAACACGACATGACGTTGGGTTTAAGTGCCAAGGGGAAGTAATTGGCAAGCACCTTGTCGTCAAGAGCTCCGGCCGCCTGCATCGCGATATAGTAGATGCTGAGGAACTCCGACGGGAGGGTCTTGCCGTTGTACTTGTCACCGACATCAGGCTTGAACGTGCGGTGAGTGGGCAACCGGAACCGCCGCAGCTCATGGGGAAAAGCTGGGGAACCCACCTCGTAAGTTAGGCCACCAGAGCCTCCCTATGTTGGGTGGTCCATAGCGGGCCCCGCCCGCCTATCTAACTGGTGGCGCGCTTCGCGCCGTCGCTCAATGGTGGTTCGAGCATCTTCATGGGTTCGCTCCCGAAGAACTTGGCATTGATCGCGGTGGGTCCGTGGATCGGACGATGATATGGAAACGTTATCACAAGTGTCGTCCCGATGGACCGGCACCCGCGGTAGCTGGCGTGGAGGAGGAGAGTGCACCGTGGCTGTAGCACCCCCGGTCCTTCCACCACTGGGATGCGGCGGCTCGACAGAGCGTCGGCCTGAGGACCCCGCTGGCCATGGCTCATCCTTGTTGGCGATGCCGACGAGGCTCCGGATAGTGGCTCTCCACTCGTCGAGCTTTTCCGCAGCAGGAGGGAAGTCGAGGAGCAACTACGCGCGCGCCAAAGCTTCTGCTGGCGTGGGTGGCGGCAAAAGTTGCGTGGACCATGATGCGCTCTGACTTATAACTATGTTAGAAGGAGCTCTATCCCGACCTTGCGGCTGCACGCCATTTTCGCCAGCGCCTCGGCGTGCATGCTGGTCTGGCTCGTCCCGTGACTTGTGCAGAGGACTCTTCCCGCGGCGGCGACCGGGGTCACTGGTGTGGTGGCGCTGCTCGTCGTGCACGACCTGGGAAGAGCGTGTTGCGGGCGCCGGCGTGGGCGTCCTGGAAGTCATCGCGCCACCTGTAGGTGGCACGACGCCGCTCTTGGAGGGCCCCGCGCCACCTGCAGGGGGCATGGCTCCATTTTTAGATTTTGCGGCGTGCGGCCCACCGTCTCGTGCATGAACGAGGCCGCTCGCCAGGCTCTGGCTGCCAGAGCGTCGTGGGTGCTCGCGAGCCGCGCCTTGGCTCCCACCGAGAACCGCTCCGTCGCCCGCCCGCCCTGGTACGGGCGGTTTGGCTCCAAATGAACCGATCACCGTGATCGTCTTCTTCTTAGGAGCCATAGCAATGGAGAACTGCTACACTAACTGCTAGGCCGGATTTTCACAACAACGCGCCCGCTACCTGGCGCGCCAGAGATGTCGGTGAGAACGACACCTATGGGATCACTGGGATCCCTTCTATGGTTGGCGAACGTGGGGTTGTGCAAAGAGCGGGTCTAGAAGCCAGCACGAGGATCGTTTACCCAGGTTCGAGCCGCGAGGATGCGTAATACGCTACTCCTGCTTTGGTGTATATTTGAGTGTTCTTGAGCTCTTGAACTAGCTACGGTGTGTGCGTCGTCCAAAAGATCCGAATCCCCCCTCAGTACGCCTCGAGACTCCTTTTATAGAAAAAAGGGGTCGCCACAGTGGCACACAGGAGGTGGAAAGGTATGTACAGAGTACAAGCTTATCGCCTGTCATTACAGGACAAAGCACATTAAATGCGCTACTTAGGTGTCCACTTGCTTTATCGGGGGCGGTAATGAGGCCCGTCCCGTCCGTTGCCGCTCTGCCTTGCTCCGACACGCGTCCAGGCCAACGAGGCATGAAGCGCCATGTAGGCTGGCAGGCTGCTAAGCTGGCGTGGTGGTAGGGTCTTCACGAAGATCCGCGTGCCACCACGCAGGTGCTTGACTAGTTGGATTAGTGGCCACGTACTGCCACTTGGGTACTTGCTTTAGTCGGTGGGTCGGCCGCTGAGCTGGGGCGTCAAGGCCTTGCCGTGGTCTTGCGTATTTCCCAGCAAGGGTATTGCCGGGGCCTTATGAGCCCCGTCGGCAAGAGTCTTGCTGGGGCCTTGCGGGTGTCTTCGGCAAAGAGCCTTGCCGGGGCCTCGTGGGCATCCTCGGCAAGGAGCCTTGCGGTTGTTTTGTCTTCTGTTCTCATCTAGGATTTGTAGGCTCTCTATCTTCACAAAGATCTGCATGCCACCATGCAGGCACTTCCCGAGCCTTTGTTCCAACGCTGTCGATGGTGTCGGAACTCTCAGGCTCAAGGGTCGCTGCGATGTTGGCGTTAGGCGAGCTGCCCCGACAAGGATCTTGTCGGGGCTGTATAGGTCGCCCCGGCAAGGGTCTTGCCGGGGGAAAGCCCATCAAATCGCTCAGTCTTCTGCGCCCTTGGTTGGAGCGCTTATCTCATAGCCTTGCACTTCTGCTTTCCTCCTCTACCCTGCTAAGTGTGGTCGCATGCGTGGCTCTGACTGCCCGTGCACAAGTAAAGGGGTACAAAGGAGAGCCCCTACTTTCGTACACCGACATTGGTACTGTTCTGAACAAAACATTAAGTTAAAGATGTTAAACTGCAAGTTAAAGTGCACCATGATGATCTACGCGGTTTTCTAGTCATGTTACATATAAAGTTCATTTACATTAAGTTAAAGTGCACCATGATTTCGAATTTTTTTCCTGTCATGCTTATGACACTTCTACGATGATAATTGTGACAAAACCTGGTATCATCATAGATGTGGTTGGTTCCAACTTCTATGACAAAAAATCATGACAGAAGATCGGCTTTTCGTCCTGGGCGGGCCAGAGACGCGGCTACATGACATTCTTTTGGCCATCCATGCCGGAAAAAATCGTGGTAGAAGCGAGGGCGAGGAAATTTTCGGGGAGTTCCCGTTTACGGTGGGTGGTCGGGGCCGATCGAGCGATGCACGGAGGGATTGTGCGTTTATCTCATACACATACGTGCGTGTGTGCGAGGCGTTGGACTCTAACTGAACTTGAGTGAGGCTTTCGCTTACTGAACCTGAGCGATTGCACTGGCTACACATTACTGAACCCGAGCGATCGATCGATCCCTGGCTGTTAACTAAACCTGATCGAGCGATTCCTTCGCTACTGCTGCTAACTGAAGCCGATTGAACCTACTGCCTCTTGATGAACAGTGAGTTGTTGGGGCTTGGATGAACAGTTCCCGGTGGGGGTTGGATGAACAGGACCTCATGATTGTAGAGGTCGTTGTTGCTGGATGAACAGGACCTCGATCAAGAGGAGGCCGCCACACCCCCGAGCTAGTTGGGGGTGGATGAACAGGACCTTGTGAAGGGCTGGTTGAACAGTACCTGTTGGAGGCTGGATGAACAGGACCCGTGGTGCATAGTAGCTGGTGGAGGCTGGTGAAAGTCGACGGTGGATGAACAGTAGCAGGTGGAGGCTGGAGGAAGTCGACGGTGGATGAACAGTAGCCCATGGAGGCTGGAGCGAGGCAGTAGACAGTGGATGAACAGTAGCCCGTGGAGTCCCGCTTTGCGGTACGCCACACCCCTACCGATGAACAGGACCCCGTTTCGATCGTAGGCGCTCCAGCACAAGTACGTTTCCTTCGTTTTGCGGTACGCCACACCCCTCCCAATCAACAACACCCCGTTTCGACCGTAGGAGCTTGAACACAAGTCCGTTTCCTCCGTTTTGCGGTACGCCAGACCCTTCCCGATGAATAGGGCCCTGTTTCGACCGTACGTGGTCGAACAGAAGGCCGTTTCCTCTATTTTACGGTACGCCAGACCCCATTCCGGCTGTTCCGTCCAAGCTAGTTGGCTCCCGTTGAACACAACCCATTCCGACCCAGTTTGTTGCCTCCCGATGAACAATACACATTCCGACCCAGTCACTTGGATCCTGGTGAACACAACGTTGTTTCCTCCGTTGCGACCCAGCCGGTTAGCTGCCGATGATCAGGACAACATCGCTGCCATCCGTTGCCTCTCCATGTACACGAGCCCTAGTCGTCCGTATGCGCGACTACACGTTTCGAGACCCCGATCGTATGTACGTACGTGGCTGTATTTTTTGGCGTGTGGCTGTATGTACATGTACATGGTTTAGACGGGACAACCTAAACTGCTACGTGGGGGGTCTCTACTATGACATGTGCCGCTACTTACTCGGCCACGGTTCATCGTTGCAGAGCGACCGATCGACCGGTATGTACGTACACGTTCACGACAAGGCAGACAACACTATGTACGCTTCGACCAGGTGGGTCCCAGCTGTCAGGGAGGATAAGGACGCACTTCCTTGTGTGCGAAGACATAGCTGTTGGGTCCCAGCTATCAGGGGGAGGAATCCTTTATTTTTTCCCAATAAGGACGCACTTCCTTGTGTGCGAAGATATAGCTGGTGGTCCCAGCTGCCGGGGGGAGAAAACATTATTTTTAGGGTAAAAAGGATGCAGTTGCATGCATGCGTCCATTGGCGTGGTGCGTCCCCACTATTAGCCTCTCACGTTGATACGTCTCCAACGTATCTATAATTTTTGATTGTTCCATGCTCTTATATTATCTGTTTTGGATGTTTATATGCATTAACAGGCTATTTTATATTATTTTTGGTACTAACCTATTAACCTAGAGCCTAGTGCCAGTTCCTGTTTTTCCTTGTTTTTGAGTTTCGCAGAAAAGGAATATCAAACGGAGTCCAAACGAAATAAAACTTTCGCGATGATTTTTCTTGGACCTGAAGACAACCAGGAGACTTATAGATGAAGTCAGAAGAGCCACGAGGGAGCCACAAGGATTGAGGGCATGCCCTTGTGGGCCCCTCGTGACTCCACTGACCTATTTCTTTCACCTATATATTCCCATATATCCCCAAACGAACAGAGGGAGCCACGAAAACACTTTTCCGCCACCACAACCTTCTATACCCGTGAGAGCCCAACTAGGGGCCTTTTCTAGCGTCCTGCAGGAGGGGGATTCGATCACAGAGGGCTTCTACATCAACACCATGGCCCTTCTGATGAAGTGTGAGTAATTTGCCACAGACCTACGGGTCCATCGCTAGTAGCTAGATGGCTTCTTCTCTCTCTTTGATTCTCAATACCTTGTTCTCCTTGATGTTCTTGGAGATCTATTCGATGTATTACTTATTTCCAGTGTGTTTGCCGAGATCCGATGAATTGTGGATTTATGATCAGCTTATCTATGAATATTATTTGAATCTTCTCTGAATTCTTATATGCATGATTTGATATCTTTGTAATTCTCTTCGAACTATCGACTTGGTTTGGCCAACTAGATTGGTTTTTCTTGCAATGGGAGAAGTGCTTAGCTTTGCGTTCAATCTTGCGGTGTCCTTTCCCTGTGACAGTAGGGGCAGCAAGGCACGTATTGTATTGTTGCCATCGAGGATAAAAAGATGGGGTTTTCATCATATTGCTTGAGTTAATTCCTCTACATCATGTCATCTTGCTTAATGCGTTACTCTTTTTTTTATGAACTTAATACTCTCGATGCATGCTGGAGAGTGGTCGATGTGTGGAGTAATAGTAGTAGATGAAGAATTGTTTCGGTCTACTAGACACGGACGTGATGCCTATATTCATGATCATTGCCTTAGATATCTTCATAACTTTGCGCTTTTCTATCAATTGCTCGGCAGTAATTTGTTCACCCACCGTGATATTTTCTATCTTGAGAGAAGCCTCTAGTGAAACCTATGGCCCCTGGGTCTATTTTCCATCATATAAGTTTCCGATCTACAATTTTAGTTTCCGATTTAATTCCTTTGCAATCTTTTACTTTCCGATCTATAGACCAAAAATACCAAAAGTATTTACTTTACCGTTTTATCTATCTCTATGAGATCTCACCTTTGCCAGTTACCGTCAAGGGATTGACAACCCCTTTATCGCGTTGGGTGCAAGTTGTTTGATTGTTTGTGCAGGTATTCAGTGACTTGTGCGTTGTCTCCTACTGGATTGATACCTTGGTTGTCAAACTGAGTGAAATAGTTACTCTACTTTGCTGCATCACCCTTTCCTCTTCAAGGGAAAAACCAACGCAAGCTCAAGAGGTACCAGGAAGAATTTTTGGCGCGGCTGCGGGGGAGATCTACGATAAGTCAAGACATACCAAGTACCCATCATAAACTCTCATCTCTTGCATTACATTATTCACCATTCGCCTCTCGTTTTCCCATCCCCCACTTCTAAAACGATCTTCCAAAAGATTTGCCTTTTGTTCGCCCCTCTTCGTTCATCTTCTTCATTTTCCTTATGTGTGCTCGTGCGTTTGACCACTTGCCTTGCTCCTATGGCTAGTCGATCATTGTTAGCACTACCGATAAGAAAGTTCTCAATTTTAAATAAAGGGAGGGAGAAAATTTAAAAGATGCTTGGTATAGAATTTGCAATGCTCAAAATAGATCTATAGGAAATGAATCTACTGCCGTTCTTCTTCACAATTTTTATGTGGGCGTTACTCCTTGGAATAGATATGTTCTAGACACCATTACCGGAGGGATTTTTGGGTTGCAATTCTTTTGATTCTTACAATGCCATGATAGATTTGTTAGGGCCACCACCTCTTTTGATCAATGGAACTGTTTTAACTTTGGAGCATGTAATGAAAAGGCTTGATATTATTGAGAATAATGTTGCCACCGTTTAATATGAGAATACCTAGATATATTCGTGTTTTATGGCTAGCTAAGGGCGTTAAACAATAGTGCTTGTTGGGAGGCAACCCAATTTTATTTTTTGTTTTTGCTTTTTAGGTTCTATTTTGCAATAAATTATTCATCTAGCCTCCGGTTAGATTGTTGGAAATATGCCCTAGAGGCAATAATAAATTAGTTATTATTATTATATTTCCTTGTTCATGATAATCGTTTATTATCCATGCTATAATTGTATTGATAGGAAACTTAGATACATGTGTGGATAAATAGACAACACCATGTCCCTAGTAAGAATCTAGTTGACTAGCTCGTTGATCAATAGATGGTTATGGTTTCCTAACCATGGACATTGGATGTCGTTGACAACGGGATCACATCATTAGGATAATGATGTGATGGACAAAACCCAATTCTAAGCCTAGCAAAAGATCGTGTAGTTCGTATGCTAAAGCTTTTCTAATGTCAAGTATCATTTCCTTAGACCATGAGATTGTGCAACTCCCGGATACCGTAGGAATGCTTTGGGTGTACCAAACGTCACAACGTAACTGGGTGTCTATAAAGGTGCACTACGGGTATCTCTGAAAGTGTCTGTTGGGTTGGCACGAATCGAGACTGGGATTTGTCACTCTGTGTAACGGGGAGGTATCTCTGGGCCCACTCGGTAGGACATCATCATAATGTGCACAATGTGACCAAGGAGTTGATCACGGGATGATGTGTTATGGAACGAGTAAAGAGACTTGCCGGTAACGAGATTGAACAAGGTATCGGGATACCGACGATCGAATCTCGGGCAAGTATCATACCAGTAGACAAAGTGAATTGTATACGGGATTGATTGAATCCTTGACATCGTGGTTCATCCGATGAGATCATCGTGGAACATGTGGGAGCCAACATGGGTATCTAGATCCCGCTGTTGATTATTGACCAGAGAGATGTCTCGGTCATGTCTGCATGATCCCCGAGCACGTAGGGTCTACACACTTAAGGTTCGATGACGCTAGGGTTATAGGAAAGGTATGTACGAGGTTACCGAATGTTGTTCGGAGTCCCGGATGAGATCCCGGACGTCACGAGGAGTTCCGGAATGGTCCGGAGTGAACATTGATATATTGGACGAAGGGTTTTGGAGTCCGGAAGTGTTCCGGAGGTACCGGGTGATGACCAGCGTGACCGAAAGGTATTTCGGGAGCCCCGGCAAGTGTTGGGGGGCTTCATGGGCCAAGGGAAGGGGGCAAACCAGCCCAATAAGGGGTTGTGCGCCCCCCTCACCTAATCCCACGTGACCAGGGGGTTTGGGGCGCCCCATCTAGGGTTCCCACCTCCTGGCTTGGGGGCCAAGTCACCCAAGGGGGAGATCCCATCTGCCAAGGCCGCCGCCCCCCCTAGGGGAAACCCTAGGGCGCCTCCCCTCCCCCTTGCCCCTATATATAGTGGAGGTTTTGGGGCTGCACAATACACGAGTCTCTCTCTCCCAAGGCGCAGCCCTACCTCTCTCCCTCCTCATCTCTCGTAGTGCTTGGCGAAGCCCTGCTGGAGTACCGCGCTCCTCCACCACCACCATGCCGTCGTGCTGCTGCTGGATGGAGTCTTCCCCAACCTCTACCTCTCTCCTTGCTGGATCAAGGCATGGGAGACGTCACCGGGCTGCACGTGTGTTGAAGGCGGAGGCGCCGTTGTTTGGTGCTTAGATCGGAATCGACCGTGATCTGAATCTCCATGAGTACGACTACCTCATCCGCGTTCTTGCAACGCTTCCGCTTAGCGATCTACAAGGGTATGTAGATGCACTCCCCTTCCCCTCGTTGCTAGATTACTCCATAGAATGATCTTGGTGATGCGTAGAAAATTTTAAATTTCTTCTACGATCCCCAACAGTGTCATCATGAGCTAGGTCTATGCGTAGTTTCTATGCACGAGTAGAACACAAGTTGTTGTGGGCGTCGATTTTGTCAATTTACTTGCCGTTACTAGTCTTATCTTGATTCAGCGGCATCGTGGGATGAAGCGGCCCGGGCACCTTACACGTACTCTTACGTGAGACAGGTTCCACCGACTGACATGCACTAGTTGCATAAGGTGGCTAGCGGGTGTCTGTCTCTCCCACTTTAGTCGGATCGGATTCGATGAAAAGGGTCCTTATGAAGGGTAAATAGAAATTGGCATATCACGTTGTGGTTTTGGCGTAGGTAAGAAACGTTCTTGCTAAGAAACCTATAGCAGCCACGTAAAATTTGCAACAACAATTAGAGGACGTCTAACTTGTTTTTGCAGCATATGCCGTGTGATGTGATATGGCCAAAAGGATGTGATGAATGATATATGTGATGTATGATATTGATCATGTTCTTGTAATAGGAATCACGACTTGCATGTCGATGAGTATGACAACGGGCAGGAGCCATGGGAGTTGTCTTAATTTATTTATGACCTGCGTGTCAACATAAACGTCATGTAATTACTTTACTTTATTGCTAACCGTTAGCCATAGTAGTAGAAGTAATAGTTGGCGAGACAACTTCATGAAGACGCGACGATGGATATCATGATGATGGAGATCATTGTGTCATGCCGGTGACGATGATGATCATGGCGCCCCAAAGATGGAGATCAAATGGAGCAAAATGATATTGGCCATATCATGTCACTTTTTGATTGCATGTGATGTTTATCATGTTTTTACATCTTATTTGCTTAAGAACGACGGTAGCTTAAATAAGATGATCCCTCACAATAATTTCAAGAATTGTGTTCCCCTAACTGTGCACCATTGCTAAGGTCCGTTGTTCCGAAGCACCACGTGATGAACATGTGTGATAGGTTCTAACGTTCGCATACAACGGGTGTAACCAAGATTTACACACGCAATGCACTTAGGTTGACTTGACGAGCCTAGCATGTACAGACATGGCCTCGGAACATGGAAGACCGAAAGGTCGAACATGAGTCGTATAGAAGATACGATCAACATGAAGATGTTCACCGATGATGACTAGTCTGTCTCACGTGATGATCGAACACGGCCTAGTTGACTCGGATCATGTATCACTTAGATGACTAGAGGGATGTCTATCTGAGTGGGAGTTCATTATATAATTTGATTAGATGAACTTATTTATCATGAACAATAGTCTAAGTTGTCTTTGCAAAAAAGGTTGTAGATCAATAGCTCGCGTTTTAGCTCCCTGTTTCAATACGTTCCTAGAGAAAGATTAAGTTGAAAGACATTGTAAGCAATGATGCGGACTAGGTCCGTTGCCTGAGGAGTGTCCTCACTGCTACACAGAAGGCTTATATCTTTGATGCACCGCTCGGTGTGCCAACCCCTCCAGCGTCGTCTGCGGATGTTATGAACATCTGACAGATACGTCCCGATGACTACTTGATAGTTAAGTGCACCATACTTTACGGCTTAAAATCGGGATTCCAATGACGTTTTGAACGCCATAGAACATATGAGATGTTCCAAGAGCTAAAATTCGGATTTCAGGCTCATGCCCGTGTTGAGAGGTATGAGACCTCTGACAAGTTCTTTGCCTACAAGATGGAGGAGAATAGCTCAGCTAGTGAGCATGTGCTCAGAATGCCTGGGTGCTACAATCACTTGAATCAAGTGGGAGTTAAACTTCCAAATAAGATAGTGATTGATAGAGTTCTCTAGTCACTATCACTAAGCTACTAGATCTTCGTGATGAACTATGACATGCAAGGGATGGAGATGATCCCGGAGCTGTTCGCAGTGCTTAAGACCGCAAAAAGTAGAAATCAAGAAGGAGCATCAAGTGTTGATGGTTTAACAAGACCACTGGTTTCAAGAAGGGCAAGGGCTAGAAGGGAAACTTCATGAATGGCAAACCAGTTGCCGCTCCAGTGAAGGAACCCAAGGTTGAACCCAAACCCGAGACTAAGTGCTTCTATTGTAAGGGGAACGGTCACTGGTAGCGGAACTACCCCAAATGCATGGTAGATAAGAAGGTTGGCAACTTCAACAAAGTATATACGTGTTATTAATGTGTACCTTACTAGTACTCCGGTAGCACCCGGGTATTGGATACCGTTCGATTGCTATTATTGGTGACTTGAAGCAAAAGCTACGGACTAAACGGAGACTAGCTAAGGGCGAGGTGACGATGTGTGTTGGAAGTGTTTCCAAAGTTGATGAGATCACCATCGACGCTCCATCCGCCTTCGGATTAGTATTGAACCTAGATAAATTTTATCAGTGTCTACGTTGAGCATGAATATGATTAGATCATGTTCATTGCAATACGGTTATTCATTTAAGTTAGAGAATAATGGTTATTCTGTTTACATGAATAATACCTTTCATGGTCATGCACCCTATGTGAATGGTTCATTGAATCCCGGTCGTGGTAATACACATGTTCACGCCAAAAGATGTAGAGTTAATAATGATAGTACCACTTTCTTGTGGCACTGCCGCTTAGGTCATATTGGCGTAAGATGCATGAAGAAACTCCATGTCGATGGATGTTTGGAGTCACTTGATTTTGAATCGCTTGACACATGCGAGCCATGCCTCATGGGCAGGATGACTAAGACCCCGTTTTCAGGTACAATGAAACGGGCAAGTGACTTGTTGGAAATCGTACATGCTGCTGTGTGTGATCCAATAAGAATTGAGGCGTGCGATGGACATCGCTATTTTCTCATCTTGAATGACGATTTGAGTAGATATGGGTATATTTACTTAATGAAGCACAAGTCTGAAACGTTTGAAAAGTTCAAGCAATTTCATAGTCAAGTTAAGAACCATCATAACAAGAAGATCAAATTCCTACGATCTGATCGATGGAGAGTTTCTGAGTTATGAGTTTGGCAATCACTTAACACATTGTGAAATTGTTTGACAGTTGACACCACCTGGAACACCACAACCTAATGGCGTGTCCGGATGTCGTAATCAAACCTTATGAGATATGGTGCGATCTATGATGTCTCTTACCGATCTACCGCTATCATTTTAAGGTTATGCGTTAGAGACATCTGCATTCAGTTTAGACAGGGCACCATCTAAGTCCGTTGAGACGACGTCGTATGAACATTGGTTTGGCAAGAAACCAAAGTTGTCGTTTCTTAATATTTGGTGCTGCGATGCTTAAGGCTTCAGCCGAAAAAGCTCGAACCCAAAGCGGACAAATACATCTTCATAGGATACCCAAAGGTAATAGTTGGGTATACCTTCTATCTCAGATCCGAGGGCAAAGTGTTTGTCACTAAGAACGGGTCCTTTCTCGAGAAGGAGTTTCTCTCAAAAGAATTGAGTGGGAGGAAGATAGAACTTGATGAGGTTGTTGAACCTCTACTTCAACCGGAAAGTGGTGCAACACAGAAAGATGTTTCTGTGGCGCCTACGTCGGTTGAAGAGGAAGTTAATGATAGTGATCATGAAGCTTCAGATCAAGTTGCTATCGAACCTCATAGGTCGACAAGGATATGTACTACTCCTTAGTGGTACGGTGATCCTATCTTAGATATCATGTTGGATAACAATGAACCTGCAAGCTATGGAGAAGCGATGGTGGGCCCATATTCTGACAAATGGTTAGAAGCCATGAAATACGAGATAGGATCCATGTATCAGAACAAAGCATGGAGTTTGGTGGACTTGCCCGATGATCGGCAAGCCATTGAGATAAATGGATCTTTAAGAAGAAGACGAACATGGACGGTAATGTTACCGTCTATGAAGCTCGATGAGGGAGTCCTGGATTAGCGGGTGTCCGGATGGCCGGACTATGACCTTTGGCCGGACTCCTGGACTATGAAGATACAAGATTGAAGACTTCGTCCCGTGTCCGGATGGGACTTTCCTTGGCGTGGAAGGCAAGCTTGGCGATACGGATATGTAGATCTCCTCCCATTGTAACCGACTCTATGTAACCCTAACCCTCTCAAGTGTCTATATAAACCGGAGGGTTTTAGTCTGTAGGACGAACAACAATCATACCATAGGCTAGCTTCTAGGGTTTAGCCTCTCTGATCTCGTGATAGATCTACTTTTGTACTACCCATATCATCAATATTGATCAAGCAGGAGTAGGGTTTTACCTCCATCGAGAGGGCCCGAACCTGGGTAAAAACATTGTGTCACTTGTCACCTGTTACCATCCGCCTAGACGAACAGTTCGGGAGCCCCTACCCGAGATCCGCCCATTTTGACACCGACATTGGTGCTTTCATTGAGAGTTCCTCTGTGCCATCATCTTTAGGCCCGATGGCTCCTCCGATCATCAACAACGATGCGGTCTAGGGTGAGACTTTTCTCCCGGACAGATCTTCATATTCGACGGCTTTGCATTGCGGGCCAATTCGCTTGGCCATCTGGAGCAGATCGAAAGCTATGCCCTGCCATCGTGTCAGATTTGAAGTTTGAACTACACGGCCGACGTCCGTGGAGACTTGATCTTCGACGGGTTCGAGCCACAGCCAAGCGCGCCGCACTGTCACGATGGGCATGATCTAGCTCTGCCGCCGAACAATGTCCTGGAGGCCGCACCAGTGTCCGCTCCGACCCTTAGCTTGGAGCCGACTGCGCCAATCGAGGATGGGTGGCTGGACACCGCCTCGGGGGCTGCAATCTCCACGGCGATCGAGCCGAACACCATACCTTTCCTTTGTGAAGCTCGTGACTCCAAGGTGCCGGACTCCGAACCTTCCGCGCCCCTGCCAATCGAAACCGATTGGGCGCCGATCATGGAGTTCACCGCCATGACATCTTTTCAAAGACTTCGCCCTTCGGCGACATTCTGAATTCACTAAAGTCTCTCTCTTTACCAGGAGAGCCCTGGCCGGACTATGGTCAGCAAGGTTGGGATGCGGACGACGAAGAAATTCAAAGCCCACCCACAACCCACTTCGTAGCCACTGTCGATGATTTAACCGACATGCTCGACTTCGACTCCGAAGACATCGACGGTATGGACGACGATGCAGGAGACGAACAAGAACCAGCGCCTATAGGGCACTGGAAGGCCACCTCGTCGTATGACATATACATGGTGGACACCCCAAAAGAAGGAAATGGCGGTGGAACAACGGAGGATGACCCCTCCAAGAAACAGCCTAAGCGCCGGCGTCATCGGCGCCGCTCTAAATCCCGCCACAGCAAAAATGGCGATTCCGGCACGGGAGATAATAACACCCCGGACAGTGCCGAAGACAACCCCCTCCAGCAGGATTCAGCACAGGAGGATGGAGAAGCCAGCCCTCATGAGAAAGCGGCAGACAGAGAGGTAGTGGATGATAACTACATGCCTCCCTCCGAAGAGGAGGCAAGCCTCGACAACGACGAATTTGTCGTGCCCGAGGATCCCATCGAACAAGAGTGTTTCAAACGCAGGCTTATGGCCACGGCGAGCATCCTCAAGAAAAAGCAGCAACAGCTTAGAGCTGACCAAGACCTGCTAGCCAACAGATGGACTGATGTCCTTGCGGCCGAAGAGTACGAACTCGAACGCCCCTCCAAGAGCTACCCAAAACGCAGGCTGCTACCCCAATTAGAGGAGCAAGCAACTAGACCTACATCACCAGCGCATGATGCGGCCGACCGGCCACCTCGTGGCCGCGACAGAGAGGCCTCTCGGCCCTCCACTCAAGCCGCACCCCGGCGTCGCTCAAAGAATACCAAGGCACGGGGAAATGCGCCAGACCTGCGAGATATATTGGAGGATAGGGCAAGGCAAACAAGATCGATCTATGGATCGCGTGGGCGCCCCACGACACGTGACGATAACCGTCCATGCCAGACATGATAAATCCGGTGGGCGAACACGATGAGACAAAGCTCATTTGAGCTACGTTGTGACATAGCCCAATACAGAGGCGCCAAGACACCCACTATGCTTCATGTGAAGTAATGGATCATCAAATCCCGAGGGTTTCAAACCCGTAAACATCGAATCATACGATGGCACAACAGACCCTGCGGTATGGATCGAGGACTATCTCCTTCATATCCACATGGCCCGCGGTGATGATCTAGACGCCATCAAATACCTCCCTGTCGGTGTCAAAACCGGCGGATCTCGGGTAGGGGGTCCCGAACTGTGCGTCTAGGCGGATGGTAACTGGAGACAAGGGACACGATGTTTTTACCCAGATTTGGGCCCTCTCGATGGAGGTAATACCCTACTCCTGCTTGATTAATATTGATGATATGGGTAGTACAAGAGTAGATCTACCACGAGATCAAGGAGGCTAAACCCTAGAAGCTAGCCTATGGTCTGATTGTTGTTTGGTCCTACGGACTAAAACCCTTCGGTTTATATAGACACCGGATAGGTTAGGGTTACATAGAGTCGGTTACAATGGTAGGAGATCTACATATCCGTATCGCCAAGCTTGCCTTCCACGCCAAGGAAAGTCCCCTCCGGACACGGACGAAGTCTTCAATCTTGTATCTTCATAGTCCAGAGTCCGGCCAACGGTAAGAGTTCGGCTATCCGGACACCCCCTAATCCGGGACTCCCTCAGTAGCCCCCGAACCAGGCCTCAATGACGATGAGTCCGGCGCGTTGATTGTCTTCGGCATTGCGAGGCGGGTTCTTATCCGAATTCCATATGCTTGTCGAATAGTGTCCGGCTTCTGATAAATGCTGTGCTCCTCGGCTTCTACGCCCAATAATGGCCATCTTCCATGTGTTTGAATGAATGCGAACAGCCAGGGTATTTTTACAATTACACCCTAGTCCGCGCAAATGAGCCGCCTATAAAAGGGCAAGGATCTAGATCTGATTCACACCATCCCTCCTTTGAAGCTTTCATCAGGCGCCTCGACCAAAGCCCATTCCATCATGGACGGTCGTGGCTCCTCTTCTCGCGCTCCCAGCCCTCAGCCAGGAAATTGGGAGAGATGCTCTGTCCCGCATAGCGAGCTACTTATACTCCAAGCCAAGGGATTTCTCCCCCCAGCCTTCATGGTTCCGGTTCGAGCCGGACTTGCCACCTACAAGGGCGGAAAGCAAGCGGAGAGCGTCCCCGATCCCTCTAAAGGAGAGCGGGTATGCTTCTTCTCTTATCTAGTAAGAGGCCTCGGATTTCCCAATCATCCGTTTCTCCGGGGGCTCTTGGAGTTCTACGGCCTCCAATTGCACCACCTTACTCCTGCCTCCATCCTGCACATCGCGGGCTTCGTGGCCCTTTGCGAACTATTCTTGGGCGTCGAGGCTCATTTCAGACTGTGGAAGAGAATATTCTGCCTAGTACCCCGTTCTCATGAGGGGTCAATATATCAAGTGGGCGGAGCCGAGCTATGGCGCATCGCCAGGACCGGATACCTATCTGGAACCCCAAAAGAAGGCATCCGAAGACTGGCCTTCGGTATGGTTTTATATGGAGGACGTCCCGCTGCCGGATCCTGTTCGGATCGGCCTTCCGGAGTTCAGCAATGCTCCTCTGAAGAAGCGCCTAAGCTGGCGCCCTCGGAGCCCCCGGAGAGAAGATGACCGGGATGTCCGTTATTTGATGAGCCAAATAAGGTTACTGGCTCATGCCGGATTGACCATGACAGGAGTCATGGCAATCTGTATTATGAGGAGTGCAGCGCTCCAATACAGGGCCACCCCATGTGGGACTTCAACGGGAGGACGATGCCACCCGTCATGGTCAAGAAGGGCTGTGGATCGTTCACCGAACTGGTGAAGATCTTGTCTGCCATGTACAAAGGAGAGGAGGAGGATTTCCTCCATGTCAAACCACTGAAGGAGTTTTCTTCGAATAATCCTCGAAGCTGGGTAAGAAAACATCTTTGTGACCTGTCCGATCCATGTTCCCGTAGTTAAATATCTCATTTCATGGTTTTTGCGCAGGAACTGCGCCGGACTGTGGAGAAGATACACAGCCCGCCCCCACAACCCGAGGATCCGGAGCGGTCCCTCGATCCGACCTCCGAAGAGGATCCGGATATAACGGTGGAGTTGATCGACGGGGTGTTCTACCAACTTAGCATCGACAACGCTTTGGTAGCCATTACGGCCGATTACCCCGAAATACTTCCAGCCCACAGTAATCTGAGACCAAGATCCCAAAACCACGATAATGACCCATCCGTGCTTATTTTTTATCACCGTATACCAATGGTGTTTCATGTGGGGTTCCTTCGAGGCGGGAAGCCGAACTGCGGCTTGGCCAACAAGGGCAGCGCAGCCTACGAGTTAAAAAGAAGTGTGGTCCGGATCGAAACTCCGCCATAGCGGTGTAGCGTGTCACCATACTCCCGGATTGACTCACGGAAGGCGATTAACGCTGATGCTCTTTTCAGGAAAAAGAGCGCTCGCCGGACTGAGTCCGGAGAGATTGCCAATCGAACCTTCACCGGCCAAGCTTCCAAGCCGGGTCCGGAGGCTGAGGCGAGCACGAGATGTGCGTCGGATGCTCCTCCGACAGAGGATGCCGACAAGTTGTCCGCCACCAACTCCGAGGTGGAGAGCATCTTGAATCACATGCGTCGCCGGACAGTTCTTCGTGACGCATGTTTCTCCCAAGAGGCCTTGAATGCCTTTGATTCGGGAGATGCGCACCTCCGTGCCGCTCAAGATGGTCTAGCCAGAGCCACGGAGGCGATATGTAAAGGACATACGGGTAAGAAAATCAGCGATTATATATGCCAAGAGCCCCGAGACTTAAAATAGTTAGAATAACTGATTTAAGGATCATTTGTTATCTTGAGGATCTAATGAGAAAAGAATACCCGACTGTCCCAGGAGCTTGAAGAGTGCAAGGCCCAACTTGAGGCCGCACTAGCCGCCATAAGGGAGCTCTGAGGCCCCTCCGGTAATATATGCTTTAAAAATAAATAGTTTATAAAGTGCGGCGGTGTGTAAATCTGACCAAAACATTGCAGATGGCGCCGGACTAGATCCGGACAAGCAACAGCTCTTACGCCAGTTAAAGGCTGGCGAGAGCGTGCTTACGAGGGTGCGGCAGGAGAAGAATAACCTCCAAGACGCCAACACCAATCTGGGTGAGGAACTAAAGGACGTTCGTGCCCAGTTGTCTGACTCCATAAAGGAGAATCATCGGCTTCGTCGCGGCATTTTCAGTAAGTGCTTGAGCGAACTTTGAAAAGAGTTCGGCGAGGAAGGCTACTAACATAAACATGTTTCTAGGTTTGCTCACAGGTCGTCCTGAGGAGGAGATGCCCAGTTCTTCGGGTGATCTTCTTCCCGAATTGCGTCAGCTGCACGAACGAGTCCGGCAGGTGATGAAAGGCATCGGCCAAGCCTTGTGGCCATCTATCTCCCTGCCCGAAGGCATTGGGGAGCTGGCGGAGCAGCTTCAAGGAGCACGGTGGCGCTTTCGGCTATGGAAGATATCGGCCTGCCGTCAAGGCGCCAGGAGGCCTGGCCATGGTGAAGACGCGGTACACGGAAGGCTGACCCAAACCACATGGTCGAGGTCGGACCTGTGGGGCGGATGGGATGGAGATCCTGTAAGCTTAGTGTACGGCCAAGTAGAATTGGCCGCCAAGTATTCCCAAAGAAGATTGTAAATTAGATAGCCTATTAGATGGCATTGAGGAGGAATACAATGAGTCGAATTGACTATGTAAAAATATGACATGAAAAAATGTCTTCTAGCCGGATTGTAGATCGCTTTGTCGAAGCGGACCTTTTAAGCCGACCTCCGCACTAATAGTCCTGAGTGTGTCCGAATACCTTCGTGGTTATATAAGAACCGTGGTATGCATGGAGACAAGGCATAGGGGTCATTGTTGCTGTATCAGACAAGTGCCCAACTAGTTATGTTATATTACATGGGTAGTAAGAAACATCTTCCAAGGAGAATAGTTCCGTTAAGGGTTCCTTTCGCTGGGATGCATGCCCTAAAATGCATGTCGAAGCTGCTATGAAAGCAGAAAATCATCTGGGGGCAGATGGGTAAATAGTTAAAAATCATCTTTCAGTTCACCCACCGAATATTCCCTTAAGAACACTAGCTTTCGGCTTCACCCAGTCTGAGGTACACATCCGCTGACCCGCAAGAGTAATCGCAGAGGTGCTCCCTTTACCACCTAGCCGAACAATCGGGAACGTAGGGGTAAGCACAGGAGCCAGGCAACCTAGCTTGGCCAAAACTTAAGTCATATCGATGCATATAATGGTGAATAAAAGGAAAATGCGGAAGTTTAACACATGTGATGGGCATGAAGCCCGTATAAATAAACTTCTGTTAAAGAAGCCCCCAGGTATAATGAGCGCGGACAGCGCGTCAAGTGTGTGCGGAAAAATCGCAAACAAGCCTCTAGAGGCTACAACAAGAAGAAGAGGGTAGGAGAGAAATAAAAGACAGCAAAAAGAAAAAATAAAGAATGCGGACGGAGGAAGGAGACGAACTTGGAGTCCGGCACTTAGGCGTAGAATCTTCGTAGACGGGCTGCGTTCCATGGGTTCGGCTCGAGTCGGTTATCCGATGCATTTCGCAGAAGGTATGCTCCGCCGGTCAGGACCTGGTCGATGATGAAGGGACCTTCCCATTTGGGCTTGAGTTTGTCCTTTTTCTTGTCCGTCAGGCGTAGAACTAGTTCGCCAACGTTATAAGCTTTGGCCCGTACTTCCCTGCTTTGATATCTTCGAGCCTGCTGTTGATAGAATCCGGAACGAGCTTTTGCCACGTCGCGCTCCTCCTCCAATGTGTCCAAATTGTCCTGCCGATCGAGCTTGGCTTCTCTTTCTTCATACATGCGTACGCGAGGTGAGCCATGTATTATGTCGCAGGGCAAGACTGCCTCTGTGCCGTACACCATGAAGAATGGTGTCCGGTAGTACGATTCGGCGTGGTCCGCAGCCCCCAGAGTACGGAGTCGAGCTCCTCGACCCAGTGCGTGTTAGATTCCTTGAGGGACCGCACTAGTCTGGGTTTAATGCCGCTCATGATTAGACCGTTTGACCGTTCGGCTTGGCTGTTGGTTTGAGGGTGATAGACTGAGGCATAATCGAGCTTGATGCCCATGTTTTTGCACCATGATTTGACCTCATCGACCGTGAAGTTGGTGCCATTGTCAGTGATGATACTGTGGGGGACAACATGTGATTGCACTACCCCTGATATGAAGTCTATCACTGGTCCGGATTCGGCCGTTTTAACTGGTTTGGCCTCTATCCATTTGGTGAATTTATCCACCATGACCAATAGGTATTTTTGCTTGTGTGTTCCTCCCTTGAGGGGTCCAACCATGTCAAGCCCCCAGACCGCAAACGGCCAGGTGATGGGTATAGTTTTAAGGGCGGTGGGTGGCATGTGGCTTTGGTTAGCAAAAATCTGGCAACCGACGCATCATTGGACTTAAGTCCCCAAGATCTGCCCGGGCCGTCGGCCAATAAAATCCTGTACGGAAGGCCTTGCCTACAAGGGCCCGGGCAGCGGCGTGGTGCCCACCCAGTCCGGCATGAATTTCAGCCAGGAGGTTTCGCCCTTCCTCTTCGGAGATACACCTTTGAGGGACTCCGGTAGTGCTTTTCTTATAAAGCTCTCCCTCATGGACTTTATAGGCTTTAGAGCGCCCGTACTATGCAGCGAGCCTCATTTTGGTCTTCGGGGAGTCCCTGCCTAGTTAGGTAGGCTAGGAATGGTTCCATCACGGGCGATAACCGCCATTATTTCGTGAGCAGAGGGTGTTATCTCGGGGCGGAGCCTCGGTTGTGTCGAGTGTTGGCGTCAGTGGTGCGGTTGGGTCGGATTGTTATTGCGGACTCCTTCCCATAGTACGGATGGCTTGAACAGCCGTTCCAAAAGATATTGGGTGGGGCGGCATCACATTTTGCACCGATGCGTGCCAATATATCCGCCGCCGGTTGTTATCCGGGCTATATGATGAAATTCGAGCCCTTGAACTGCGTCTTGACATTTTAGGACCGCATTGTGGTATGCTGCCATTTTCGGATCTTTGGCGTCAAAGTCTCCGTTTATTTGAGATATTGCGAGGTTTGAATCCTCGCGCACCTCTAGGCGTTGAATGCCCATGGAGATCGCCATCCGGAGGCCGTGCGAAAGGTCCTCGTATTCGGCTGCGTTGTTGGAGTCCGTATACATTATCTGAAGGACGATTGGACTGTGTCCCGGTTGGGGACGTCAGACGACACCAGCCCAGTGCCAGCCAACATTTTGGAGCCGTCAAAGTGCATGATCCAATTGGAGTATGCGCCGTACTCTTTAGGGAGTTCGGCTTGATCCATTCGGCCACGAAGTCGGCCAAAACCTGCGACTTAATAGCTCGTCGTGGCTTATAAGTTATGTCGAATGGGAGGAGCTCTATGGCCCATTTAGCAATCCGGCCCGTCGCGTCGCGGTTGTTTATAATGTCATTAAGAGGTACTTCGGAGGCTACCGTTATCGAACACTCTTGAAAGTAGTGTCGCAGCTTCCGGGATGCCATGAACACTGCGTATGCTATCTTTTGATAGTGTGGGTACCGGGACTTGCATGGAGTTAGGACAGTGGACACATAATAAACCGGTTTTTGAATAGGGAACCGGTGTCCGTCCGTTTCTCGTTCGACAACGAGCACCGCGCTGACAACTTGATGTGTTGCGGCGATGTATAATAGCATTGGCTCGCCCAAGTTGGGCGCGGCCAGGACCGGATTTGTTGCCAAAATGGCCTTTATTTCTTCGAGTCCGGCCGTGGCATCAAATCCACTCGAAGTGTTGGTGCGGCGGAGGAGGCGGTAAAGAGGTAATGCCTTTTCTCCTAAATGGGAGATAAAGCGGCTTAGAGCCGCTACGCATCCCGTCAATTTTTGTATTTGTTTGAGGTCTTTTGGAATATCCAATTGTGACAAAGCTCGAATCTTGGCTGGGTTTGCTTCAATTTCTCTACGGACACAATGAAGCCAGGGAGCTTTCCTACTGGAACGCCAAGACGCATTTTTCCGGATTGAGCTTGATGTCATATTTTCAAGATTGTCGAATGTGAGCCTCAAGTCGTCTACTAGAGTTTCGACGTGCTTGGTTTTGACGACCACGTCATCTACATATGCTTCCACCGTTTTGCCAATCTGGTTTGCGGACATGTATACGAATCATGCTTGATATGTTGCGCGGCGTTTTTGAGCCCAAAGGGCATTGTGTTGAAGCGAGCGGGCCGTATGGAGTGATGAATGCTGTTGCAGCTTGGTCTGGCTCCGCCATCTTGATTTGTTGGTAGCCGGAGTACGCGTCGAGGAAGCACAATGAGTCGTGTCCTGCTGTAGCGTCAATGATTTGATCAATTCGAGGGAGGGGGAAGAGATCCTTTGGGCAAGCCTTATTAAGGTCTTTGAAATCAACACATAGGCGCCAGGATTTATCCTTCTTTGGTACCATCACCAGGTTCGCTAGCCAGACCGAATGTTTTATATCTCTGATGAATCCGGCCTCCAAAAGTTTGGCTAGCTCCTCTCCCATGGCCTGTCTCTTGTGTTCGGAAAAGCGCCGAAGAGCCTGTTTGACTGGATTGAATCCTTTTAGGATATTTAGGCTGTGCTCGGCCAGCTGACGTGGGATTCCTGGCATGTCTGAAGGGTGCCAGGCAAAGATGTCCCAGTTTTCTTGTAGAAATTCTCGTAGTGCGGCGTCTACATCAGGGTTTAATTGTGCCCCAATGGAGGCCGTCTTTACAATGTCCGTTGGGTGGACTTGGAATTTGACTATTTCATCCGCTGGTTTAAAATAGGTGGACTTGGATCTTTTATCAAGTATCACATCGTCCACATTCACCATGGAGCGCATCGCGGTGAGTTCCTCGGCCGCTAGGGCTTCGGATAGTGCCTCGAGGGCTAGTGCGGCTGTCTTATTTTCGGTAGCGAGTGCTATGTTCGGATCACTAGCGAGAGTGATGATTCCGTTGGGACCGGGAATTTTAAGCTTCATGTACCCATAATGGGGTATAGCTTGAAAAATAGTGAATGCCTCTCGTCCTAATAAAGCATGATATCCGCTGTTGAACGGGGCCACTTGAAATGTGACCTCCTCGGACCTGTAATTGTCTGGCGAGCCGAACACTACGTCCAGCGTGATTTTTCCTATGCAGCATGCTTCCCGGCTGGGGATTATTCCTCTAAAGGTTGTGCTGCTTCGCTCAATGCGGTTCCAGTCTATTTCCATTTTTCGGAGGGTTTCCTCATAGATGAGGTTTAGTCCGCTGCCGCCATCCATGAGTACCTTAGTAAGGCGAAAGTCGTCTACTATCGGGCTGAGGACCAATGCGGCTAGTGCCCGGGCAGTTCGGGATTTAGGTTCGTCACTGGCATTGAAGGTAATAGCCGTGTCACTCCATGGATTTATTGTTGCTACTTGGTAGACTTCGGCAAGGTTGCGGAGTTGTCATTTTCTCCTGGTATTTGATGCGAAAGTCTCAAAGACTGTTAACACCATACTGGTGTTGCTGGGCTGGGATTATGAAGCTAGAAGCTCTTCGCCACTTTTGGCCACCTGCCGTAGTATCCAACATGCTCGAAGGCTATGAGTTGGAGTGGCGCCCTCTGTGCTATGAATTTTGCAGGGTCCGTTTAGCCAACCCTCCAGTACGGTTCCATACCCTTTAGGGGATTTTGGTTTTTTGGTATTCAACCCAGGTGCTTGATAATGATGCACCCTTTTGTTCCGGACTAGGGATGTACTCGGGGCCGGATTATCCCAAAATTTACTTTCGGTTTTCCAGGCGCTCTCCATCGACAAGATACTTTTGTACGATGGTCACCAAGTCAGCAAAGCGTGTAATTTCGCAACGACTTATGGCGTTTAGGATTCCCTTGTCCGTGAAATTATTGCAGAATATTGGTATTGCGTCCTCCTCTCGGCAGTCCTTTATCTTGTTCATAACCAGGAGGAATCTGGCCCAGTAATGATGTACTATTTCGGCGGGCTCTTGCCGAATTCGAGAGAGATCGCTAATGTTTGGGTGGGCGGGTGGCACTAAATCCGGAACCCCGTCCAATTTAGGACTCAAGGGCCGGGAAGTTTCCGAACTCGGAAGTTTGGATTTTTGAGTGCTATCCAATGAGTCCTACCCGCCGCCTGACTTTAAGTTCAGGGCTTGATCGACATCCGTCCCTCCGCAGGAATCCGACATGGAGGGATCGGGAATCCAGATGTAGCTAGTCCTTAAGATAGGAGAAGAGTCGCCGCATTGCTCCTCTATCACAACAACATGATGGGTAGCCTGGGGAGAGTCGATCTCTCTCAGATCGGTTTTAGGCCCGATCGGTCGTGTCTATGGCGACTCGAGTATGCGATGCGATCCAAGAGATCGTTCTGAGGAGAGCTCGATCGGATCTAACTGTTCGGCAAGTTCGAACTAACATGGAGATTGGTTTCGATGACTCGAGAGGTCATCGTCGGTGGCAATGGCGAACTAGCGGTCATGAGAAAACCGCCTAGCCGAAGAGTCTGACCAGTGGCCAAGGCTTCTTTGGTGATGGTATCGTCTTTAAAGACGAGACGAGGCATCCTACCTGACGGCGACAGCACAGAGGAACTCTCAATGAAAGCACCAATGTCGGTGTCAAAACCGGCGGATCTCGGGTCGGGGTCCCGAATCGTATGCGTCTAGGTGGATGGTAACAGGAGACAAGGGACACGATGTTTTTACCCAGGTTCGGGCCCTCTCGATGGAGGTAATACCCTACTCCTGCTTGATTAATATTGATGATATGGGTAGTACAAGAGTAGATCTACCACGAGATCAAGGAGGCTAAACCATAGAAGCTAGCCTATGGTATGATTGTTGTTCGTCCTACGGACTAAAACCCTCCGGTTTATATAGCCACCGGATAGGTTAGGGTTACATGAGTCGGTTACAATGGTAGGAGATCTACATATCCGTATCGCCAAGCTTGCCTTCCACGCCAAGGAAAGTCCCATCCGGACACGGGACGAAGTCTTCAATCTTGTATCTTCATAGTCCAGGAGTCTGGCCAACGGTAAGAGTTCGGCTATCCGGACACCCCCTAATCCGGGACTCCCTCACTCCCACTAAAGCTTAAAGGACCAGCTCGCGGGGCGGACGACAGGAAGCTTCCTCAGACGTGGCCTCGTCAGGATGGCTCGCGAGGAGGCGGAGAGATCAAGGCGGGGTACCTCACGAGGTGCCCATGACGCAAGCCATGGAAACCAAGGGCGCCAGGCGGGCGCCAGCCCGTGCAGTGTCCTCATGTCCTATTTGGTGCAAAGGAGGCAAGCGCAGGTGAGAGCATCAAGCAAAGGCAACCGCTTCGGTGCAACAAGACCAAGACCAACACAACGGCAGGAAGGAAGTCATCGTGGAGCCCAAGCCGGCGTCACCGCCAGAGCCTTTGACAGGCGAGGACCAACTTTAGTCAGGATAAGTGTACCAGATGTTCCCCTTCAAAATGGCCAATTGTTGGCGCCCTTCCCGCTCAATATTTGGGAAGAGGCCCATGGCCTCTGCCTATAAATAGGACTAGCCACCCACAGGGTAGAAAACCGGGGAGAAAAGAGGATCTGGGATCCAGAACCAAGAACACAGCTAGAGATCGAGCAATAGAGAGAGAGAGAGAGAGCGACCGAACTCCCCCTAGCAGTTCGTTGCACCGGCCAAGAACAGACCCTCGCGAGGCTGTTCTTCCTTGTATTGTTCATCATCAGCCCCTGAGGCAATCCACCACACCACACACTGGAGTAGGGTATTACACCACAATGGTGGACCGAACCAGTATAAACCTTGTGTCTCTTGTGTTGCTCTTTGCGTAGTTTTGATCTTTGCGAGGCGACGAGGTGCAGGTAGGTAGGGGGTGAGATCTCCGCATGCACCCCAGAGTTCGAACCTAGAGGGTCTGCCGGAACCCGAAATCCGACATCCCTCATAATACATCTCGAGCTTGCGATGCTCCTTGCCCGGCAGTGGTCCGTCCGTCACAAGCTTCTCAGCGTCCATCTTGCCCCAATGCACTTTAGTATGGGCAAGGGCCCTACGGGCACCTTCGATGCATACAGAGCGCTTGATAACTTCAAGCCTTGGACAGGAATCCACCAGCCGATTTACCAGACCGAAGTAGCTCCCATGCATGGCTTCCCCAGGCCACAGACGGACTAAGAGACCCTTCACGGCCTGTTCGGCCACCTTATGGAGCTCGACCAGCTGCTTCATCTGGTCGCTCAAGGGCACCGGGTGTCCGGCCTCGATATCTTGAGACGAACACCTTCTCCGTCGAGCTTCCCTCTTCGCTCGGTAGAATGCGGCAGCGTCGGACACACTCGGGAAAGATCTGCGAATGCTCTGGAGAGCTCGGACTCGGGTAAGTAACAAGTAATTCACTTTCGTGTGCTTGCTTTGCATAAAGAATGCCTTACCCGCCGCTATCTTCTTCATCGCCTCAATTTCCTGGAGGGCTTTTTGGGCTTCGGCTTTGGCAGATTTGGCGCTCTCAAGCACCGAGGCGAGCTCGGACTCTCGAGTCTTTGAGTCACACTCCAAACTCTCGTGTTTTTCCACGTGAGCCTGGAGCTCTTGCTGCACCGCCGCAACCCGCGCCTCCTGCTTCTCTCGCTCGGTGCGCTCCACGGCCGCATTATTTTCGGCCTTTGACGGCGCTTCCTTCAGGGTTGCCACCTCAGCTGTGGCCCCTGCATACCCACGTTGATCCTGTCATTTTTTGCAACCACATTTTTTTTATATACTTACATAAGGTATTACTTACCTTCCTTGTCCTCGAGCTGCTTCTTGGCAAGGCCGAGCTCATACTCGGACCGCTCGAGGCTCTGCTTCAATGCATTAACCTTCGCAGTCAGTGCGGCAGAGGTCAGCAACACAACCTGCATTCCCATATTGACATACTTATGTTAGACTCCTGCGTATATCTTTTTGATCCTCGGTTCAGCTTTTCTTTCCGAACACCAAACTGAGCATCAGGGGCTACTGTCTATGCGGTAATATTTTCACATATCTTAAATACATACCTCAAAGCCTGTTAGAAGGATGGCACAGGCTTCGGTCAGCCCGCTCTTGGCGGACAGAACCTTCTGGATCACTGCACTCATAATAGTGCGGTGCTCCTCGTCGATGGAGGCGCCGTTAAGCACCTCCAGCAGATTATCCGGTGCCTTCGGTTGGATGGAGGTCACCGGCGTCGTAGGCTTGCCCTTCTTAGTAGGGGGCCGCCTGCCGGATGCCGGAACTGTTGGAGGTTCCGGTGCGGTGTCCGGCCTAGGGCCGGACTTAGAGCCCTTTGGGGTTTTATCCCCTTTTCGCATGGAGTCCAGGAGGTCGCCTTGCGGCGCCTCGAGACCACCTCCTCTGGCTTGGCCCCTTTTGGGACGCCACCTCGGCGTCATCCGGCGAGGAGAGGAGAGGCGGTCGGAAGTGAAGTGTTGTTCACATCCGGCGAACTCAGGAACCGCTTCGACGAAGCGTCGAGCCCGGCCTTGGGCGGACTGCATGATTATATCCGACGTCAGAAGGTACTGTGCAATAAAGGAACGCCGTGAGTTATTCTGGTATCCGGATACTTACGATTTTGCCAGGGGCTTGGCCCTGGATGGCCACTCCTCTTCACCGTCGTCGGCGCTGGTGGAGTAGTCCGGAGGAAGGGTCCTTCCCTTCTTGGACCCTCCAGCCCACCCCCCCCCCCTAGTTGGGGCGGCCTTCCTTTTTAATCCTCCCCCCGCTGGAAGGGGAGAGGCTTCTTCTTCCTCCTCCTCGTCTTCGGAGGAGGAGTGCACCTCGGAGTCATCGGACGATGAATCCGGCACCACCGGGCGCCGGGAACTCTTTCGAGTCCCCGTGGCCTCCTTCTTGGCCTTCTTCTCCGGCACCATGTAAGGTGTCGGGACCAGCAGCCCCGTCAGGCGGACGTTTGCTGGATCTTCGGCCAAAGGAGCCGGACAGTCGATCTATCCGGTCTTGTTCTACCATTCCTGTATAAGGAACGGGAGCTTAGATCCCGCATATAGTTAAACTATGAAAAACAAGTATCCCGTAAAGGGTAAAATAAGCTTACTACGCTGGCTTGTCGTTTCGCGTGGAATCCGTGATCCTTGGTGATGCGAGGGGGAACCTCGGCGCCCTTGAATAGCACCTTCCAGGCATCCTCGTGCGTTGTGTCAAAGAGCCTGGTCAGAGTTTGGTGCTGGGCCGGGTTGAACTCCCATAAGTTAAAGGCCCGTCGTTGACACGGGAGGATCCGGCTGATGAGGATGACCTGGACTACGTTGACGAGCTTAACCTGTTTGTTCACCAGGTCTTGGATGCAGGATTGGAGTCCGGTCCGCTCTTCCGAATTAGCCCACAACAGGCCCGTCTCTTTCCAGGAGGTGAGCCTTGTAGGGAAGCCATATCGGAATTCGGGGGCCGTTGCCCATTTAGGGTCACGTGGCTCGGTGATGTAGAACCACCCCGATTGCCACCCCTTTACTGTCTCCACGAAGGAGCCCTCGAGCCATGTAACGTTGGGCATCTTGCCCACCATGGCGCCTCTACTTCGCTTGTTGGCCGCCCACTACCTTCGGCTTGACATTGAAGGTCTTCAGCCATAAGCAGAAGTGGGGCTTGATGCGAAGGAAAGCCTAGCACACGACGATAAATGCCGAGATGTTGAGGATGAAGTTCGGGGCCAGATCGTGGATATCCAGGCCGTAGTAGAACATGAGCCCCCGGACAAATGGGTGAAGTGGAAAACCTAGTCCACGGAGGAAGTGGGTAAGGAACACCACCCTCTCATGGGGCCTGGGGGTGGGGATGAGCTGCCCCTTGTCTGGGAGCTGGTGCGTGATGTCGTTAGACAAGTATCCGGCCTCCCTCAACTTCTTGATGTGTCCCTCCGTGACGGAGGAGACCATCCACTTGCCTCCCGCTACGGACATTACTGGAAAAGGTTGAGGTGGGATGTGCAGACTTGGGCGCTGGAGCTCGAGTGCACGAAAATGGATAAGCAAAGGAGGAAGAAGGCGTAGATGGAAAAGGTGGATCCTTGTCCCCTTATATGGGCGGACTAAACTATGTGCCTCCACCAGCTTGGTAAAACTCGCTTATCTCCCAAGCACCGTAAACTAATGGCACGGTTGGGTTACCCACGTCCGTATTGATGAGAATCCCGGAATAAGGGGACATGATCTCTGCTCCAACAAGACATGCCAAGGAAACCGCCTCGCTAAGTGCACTGAGGTGGGACAGTAAAAACGATTCGAATAAAGGCTTGGCCATGGTGTGATGACACGCTGCGGAATACGTCAGCAAATTGGATTTGTGTAAATATTATTCTCTCTACGGTGGTATGTGGAAATTATTTTGCAGAGCCGGACACTATCCTTGTGTTCAAAATCTTCTATGAAGTATTCGGAGGAGGAACCCGCCTTGCAATGCCGAAGACAAACTACGCGCCGGACTCGTCGTCATTGAAGCCTGGTTCGGGGACTCTTGAGGAGTCCTGGATTAGGGGTGTCCGGATGGCGGACTATGACCTTTGGCCGGACTCCTGGACTATGAAGATACAAGATTGAAGACTTCGTCCCGTGTCCGGATGGGACTTTCCTTGGCGTGGAAGGCAATCTTGGCGATACGGATATGTAAATCTCCTCCCATTGTAACTGACTCTATGTAACCCTATCCGGTGTCTATATAAACCCGAGGGTTTTAGTCCGTAGGACGAGCAACAATCATACCATAGGCTAGCTTCTAGGGTTTAGCCTCTCTGATCTCGTGGTAGATCTACTTTTGTACTACCCATATCATCAATATTAATCAAGCAGGAGTAGGGTTTTACCTCCATCGAGAGGGCCCGAACCTGGGTAAAACCATCGTGTCCCTTGTCTCCTGTTACCATCCGCCTAGACGCACAGTTCGGGACCCCCTACCCGAGATCCGCCGGTTTTGACACCGACACTCGACTTGTGGCAAAGAGTATTTTCACAAGTTCAAGGAGTTGACTACGATGAGATTTTCTCACCTGTAGCGATGTTTAAGTCCGTCGGAATCATGTTGGCATTAGCTGTATTTTTTGGTTATGAAATCTGATAGATGGATGTCAAAACAAGTTTTCTTACCAGTTTTCGTAAGAAAAAGTTGTATGTGATACAATAAAAGTTTTTGTCGATCCTAAGGATGCTAAAAGGTATCTTTGGCTCAATGATCCTTCTATGGACTAGAGCAAGCATCTCGAGTCGGAATATATGCTTTGATGGAGTGATCAAAGCTTTTAGGTTTATACAATGTTTGCTAGAAACTTGTATTTACAAGAAAGTGAGTGGGAGCACTACAACATTTACGATAAGTATATGTGGATGACATATTGTTGATCCGAAATAATGTAGTATTTCTGGAAAGCATAAACGGTTGTTTGAAGGGTGATTTTCAAAGGAAGACCTGGATAAAGCTGCTTACATATTGGGCATCAAGATCTATAGAGATAGATCAAGACGCTTGATGATACTTTCAAAGAACACACACCTTGACATGATTTTGAAGGAGTTCAAAATAGATCAGTCAAAGAAGGGATTCTTACCTGAGTTGTAAGGTGTGAAGTTGAGTAAGACTCAAAGCTTGACCATGGCAGAAGAAAGAGGAAGGATGAAGGCCGTCCCCTATGCTTTTGTCATAGGCTCTATACGGTATGCCATGCTGAGTACCGCACCTGATTTGTGCCTTGCCACATGTCTGGCAAGAGGATACAAAGGCGATCCAGGAGTGGATAACTGGACAGTGGTCAAAATTATCCTTAGAGGAACAAGGAAATATTTCTCGGTTATGGAGGTGATAAAGAGTTCGACGTTAAGAGTTACGTCGATGCAAGCTTTAACACCTATCCAGATGACTACGAGTAGAAAAACTGGATATGTATAATGGAGCGACCATTTGGAATAGCTCCAAGTGGAACGTGGTAGCAGCATCTACGATATGACATAAAGTTTTGTGAAGTACATGCGGATCTGATTGTTGCAGACCCGTTGACTATAACATCTCTCACAAGCATAACATGATCAAACCCAGAACTCATTGAGTGTTAATCACATGGTAATGTGAACTAGATTATTGACTCTAGTAAACTCTTTGGGTGTTAGTCACATGGCGATGTGACCTTGAGTGTTAATCACATAGCAATGTGAACTGGATTATTGACTCTAGTGCAAGTGGGAGACTGTTGGAAATATGCCTTAGAGGCAATAATAAATTATTTATTATTATTATATTTCCTTGTTCATGATAATCGTTTATTATCCATGCTAGAATTGTATTGATAGGAAACTCAGATACATGTGTGGATACATAGACAACACCATGTCCCTAGTAAGCCTCTAGTTGACTAGCTCGTTGATCAATAGATGGTTACGGTTTCACGACCATGGACATTGGATGTCGTTGATAACGGGATCACATCATTAGGAGAATGATGTGATGGACAAGACCCAATCCTAAGCCTAGCACAAGATCGTCTAGTTCGTATGCTAAAGCTTTTCTAATGTCAAGTATAATTTCCTTAGACCATGAGATTGTGCAACTCCCGGATACCGTAGGAATGCTTTGGGTGTACCAAACGTCACAATGTAACTGGATGGCTATAAAGGTGCACTACGGGTATCTCCGAAAGTGTCTGTTGGTTTGGCATGAATCGAGACTAGGATTTGTCACTCCATGTAACGGAGAGGTATCTCTGGGCCCACTCGGTAGGACATCATCATAATGTGCACAATGTGACCAAGGATTTGATCACGGGATGATGTGTTACGGAACAAGTAAAGAGACTTGCCGGTAACGAGATTGAACAAGGTATCGGGATACCGACGATCGAATCTTGGGCAAATATCATACCAGTATACAAAGGGAATTGTATACGGGATTGATTGAATCCTTGACATCGTGGTTCATCCGATGAGATCATCGTGGAACATGTGGGAGCCAACATGGGTATCCAGATCCCGCTGTTTTTTATTGACCAGAGAGATGTCTCGGTCATGTCTGCATGATTCCCGAGCTCGTAGGTTCTACACACTTAAGGTTCGATGACGCTAGGGTTATAGGGAAGGTATGTACGCGGTTACCGAATGTTGTTCGGAGTCCCGGATGAGATTCCAGACATCACGAGGAGTTCCGGAATGGTCCGGAGGTGAAGATTGATATATTGGACGAAGGGTTTTGGAGTCCGGAAGTGTTCCGGAGGTACCGGGTGATGACCAGCATGACCGAAAGGTATTTCGGGAGTCCCGGCAAGTGTTGGGGCTTCATGGGCCAAGGGAAGGGCAAACCAGCGCACTAAGGGGCTGTGCGCCCCCTCACCTAATCCCACGTGACCAGGGGTTTGGGGCGCCCATCTAGGGTTCCCACCTCACGGCTTGGGGCCAAGTCACCCAAGGGGAGATCCCATCTGCCACAGCCGCCGCCCCCTAGGGGAAACGCTAGGGCGCCTCCCCTCCACCTTGCCCCTATATATAGTGGAGGTTTTGGGGCTGCCCAACACACGAGTCTCTCTCTCCCAAGGCGCAGCCCTACCTCTCTCCCTCCTCGTCTATCATAGTGCTTGGTGAAGCCTGCCGAGTACCGCTCCTCCACCACCACCACGCCGTCGTGCTGCTGCTGGACGGAGTCTTCCCCAACCATTTCCTCTCTCCTTGCTGGATCAAGGCATGTGAGACGTCACCGGGCTGCATGTGTGTTGAACGCGGAGGCGCCATTGTTCGGTGCTTAGATCAGAATCGACCGTGATATGAATCGCCACGAGTACGACTACCTCATCCGCGTTCTTGCAACGCTTCCGCTTAGCGATCTACAAGGGTATGTAGATGCACTCCCCTTCCCCTCGTTGCTAGATTACTCCATAGATTGATCTTGGTGATGCGTAGAAAATTTTAAATTTCTGCTACGATCCCCAACATAGATGTGGTTTTGTGTTTTAATTAGTGTTTGTGCTAGGTAAGACCTTTGGGATAGCTTACAGTAATAGTTGATTTGATCTTGCTGAAAAATAGAAATTTTTGAGCTTAGGAAAAAAATTCTCATTTTCAACAGAAGAGTGATAAAATACTGATTCTTTTTGAAGAAGATTAATAAACAAATTTCTTAGGTTTTCCTAATGTTTCAGAATTTTTAGAGTTACACAAGTATTCGAAATATCCAGATTGCTACAGACTGTTCTGTTTTTGACAGATTCTGTTTTCTATGTGTTGTTTGCTTATTTTGATGAATCTATGGCTAGTATCGGGGGGTATGAACCATGGAAAAGTTGGAATACAGTAGATATTACAACAATATAAATAAAGAATGAGTTCACAACAGTACCAAACATGGTGATTTATTTTCTTATACGAACGGAGCTTATGAGATTTTCTGTTGAGTTTTGTATTGTGAAGTTTTCATGTTTGGGGTAAGGATTTGATGGTCTATGGAATAAGGAGTGGCAAGAGCCTAAGCTTGGGGATGCCCTAGGCACCCCAAGGTAATATTCAAGGACAACCAAGAGCCTAAGCTTGGGGATGCCCCAGAAGGCATCCTCTCTTTCGTCTTCGTCTATCGGAAACTTTACTTGAGGCTATATTGTTATTCACCACATGATATGTGTTTTGCTTGGAGCGTCTTGTATGATTTGAGTCTTTGCTTTTTAGTTTGCCAAAATCATCCTTGCTATACACACGTTTTGAGAGAGATACACACGAATCATGATTTATTAGAATACTCTATGTGCTTCACTTATATCTTTTGAGCTAGGCAATATTGCTCTAGTGCTTCACTTATATCTTTTTAGAGCACGGCGGTGGTTTTATTTTATAGAAATTGATGAACTCTCATGCTTCACTTATATAATTTTGAGAGTCTCTAAACAGCATGGTAATTTGCTTTGGTTATAAATTTAGTCCTAATATGATAGGAATCCAAGAGGGATATAATAAAAACTTTCATATAAAGTGTAATGAATACTATGAGAAGTTTGATTCCTTATGATTCTTTTGAGATATGAAGATGGTGATATTTGAGTCCTGCTAGTGAGTAATTGTGAATTTGAGAAATACTTGTATTAAAGTTTGTGATTCCAGTAGCATGCACGTATGGTGAACCGTTAAGTGATGAAATCGGAGCATGATTTATTTATTGATTGTCTTCCTTATGAGTGGCGGTTGGGGACGAGCGATGATCTTTTCCTACCAATCTATCCCCCTAGGAGCATGTGCGTAGTACTTTGTTTCGATAACTAATAGATTTTTGCAATAAGTATGTGAGTTCTTTATGACTAATGTTGAGTCCATAGATTATACGCACTCTCACCCTTCCACCATTGCTAGCCTCTCTAGTGCCACACAACTTTCGCAGGTGCCATAAACCCACCATATACCTTCCTCAAAACAGCCACCATGCCTACCTATTATGGCATTTCCATAGCTATTCTGAGATATATTGCCATGCAACTTTCCACCGTTCCGTTTATTATGACACGCTCCATCATCATCATATTGCTTTGCATGATCATCTAGTTGACATTGTATTTGTGGCAAAGCCACCGTTCATAATTCTTTCATACATGTCACTCTTGATTCATTGCACATCCCGATACACTGCCGTAGGCATTCATATAGTGTCATAGTTTGTTCTAAGTACCAAGTTGTAAGTAAATAAAAGTGTGATGATCTTCATTATTAGAGCATTGTCCCATGTGAGGAAAGGATGATGGAGACTATGATTCCCCCACAATTCGGGATGAGACTCCAGATGAAAAAAAGAGGCCAAAAAATGAGAGAAGGCCCAAATAAAAAATGAGTGAAAAGAGAGACGGGGCAATGCTACTACCCTTTTACCACACTTGTGCTTCAAAGTAGCACCATGAACTTCATGATAGAGGGTCTCCTATATTGTCACTTTCATATACTAGTGGGAATTTTCATTATACAACTTGGCTTGTATATTCCAATGATGGGCTTCCTCAAATTTCCCTAGGTCTTCGTGAGCAAGCAAGTTGGATGCACACCCAGTTAGTTTCTTTTTGAGCTTTCATAAACTTATAGCTCTAGTGCATCCGTTGCATGGCAATCCCTACTCACTCACATTGATATCTATTGATGGGCATCTCCATAGCCCATTGGTACGTCTAGTTGACGTGAGACTATCTCCTTCTTTTTGTCTTATCCACAACCACCGTCTATTCCACCTATACTGCTATATCCATGGCTCACGCTCATGTATTGCGTGAAAGTTGAAAAAGTTTGAGAACATCAAAAGTATGAAACAATTGCTTGGCTTGTCATGGGGGTTGTGCATGATTTAAATATTTTGTGTGATGAAGATGGAGTATAGCCAGATTATATGATTTTGTAGGGATAAGCTTTCTTTAGCCATGTTATTTTGAGAAGACGTAATTGTCTTGTTAGTATGCTTGAAGTATTATTGTTTTTATGTCAATATTAAACTTTTGTTTTGAATCATATGGATCTGAACATTCATGCCACAATAAAGAAATTACATGGATAAATATGTTAGGTAGCATTCCACTCCAAACATTATGTTTTTATCATTTACCTACTCGAGGACGAGCAGGAATTAAGCTTGGGGATGCCTGATACGTCTCCAACGTATCTATAATTTATGATAGTTCCATGCTATTATATTATCTGTTTTGGATGTTTTATATGCATTAAAATGCTATTTTATATTGTTTTTGGGACTAACCTATTAACCTAGAGCCCAGTGCCGGTTCCTGTTTCTCCTTGTTTTTGAGTTTCGCAGAAAAGGAATATCAAACAGAGTCCAAACGGAATAAAACTTTTGCGATGATTTTTTCTTGGACCCGAAGACAACCAGGAGAGTAAGAGATGAAGTCAGAAGAGCCATGAGGCGACCACAAGGACGGAGGGTGTGCCCGAGGGGTAGGGGGTGCCCCCACCCTTGTGGGCCCCTCGTGACTCCACCGGCCTATTTCTTTCACCTATATATTCCCATAAATCCCCAAACCAACAGAGGGAGCCACGAAAACACTTTTCCACCGCCGCAACTTTCTGTACCGGTGAGATCCCATCAAGGGGCCTTTTCCGATGTCCTGTCGGAGGGGGATTCGTTCACAGAGGGCTTCTACATCAACACCATTGCCCTTCCGATGAAGCGTGAGTAGTTTGACACAGACCTACGGGTCTATAGCTAGTAGCTAGATGGCTTATTCTCTCACTCTCTTTGATTCTCAATACCATGTTCTCCTCGATGTTCTTGGAGATCTATTCGATGTAACACTTTTTTGTGGTGTGTTTGCCAAGATCCGATCAATTGTGGATTTGTGATCAACTTATCCATGAATATTATTTGAATCTTCTCTAAATTCTTATATGAATGATTTGATATCTTTGTAATTCTCTTCGAACTATTGATTTGGTTTGGCCAACTACATTGGCTTTTCTTGCAATGCGAGAAGTGCTTAGCTTTGGGTTCAATCTTGCGGTGTCCTTTCCCAGTGACAGCACGGGTAGCAAGGTACATATTGTATTGTTGCCATCGAGGATAAAAAGATGGGGTTTCATCATATTGCTTGATTTAATTCCTCTACATCATGTCATCTTGCTTAATGCGTTACTCCGTTCTTTATGAACTTAATACTCTAGATGCATGCTGGATAGCGGTCGATGTGTGGAGTAATAGTAGTAGATGCAAAATTGTTTCAGTCTACTTGACATGGACGTGTTGCCTATATTCATCATCATTGCCTTAGATATCGTCATAACTTTGCGCTTTTCTATCAATTACTTGGTAGTAATTTGATCACCCACCATGATATTTTCTATCTTGAGAGAAGCCTCTAGTGAAACCTATGGCCCTCGGGTCTATTGTCCATCATATAAGTTTCCGATCTACAATTTCAGTTTCCGATTTACTTCCTTTGAAATCTTTACTTTCCAATCTATAAACCAAAAATACCAAAAATATTTACTTTACCATTTATCTATCTCTATTAGATCTCACCTTTGCAAGTCACCGTGAAGCGATTGACAACCCCTTTATCGCGTTGAGTGCAAGTGGTTTGATTGTTTGTGCAGGTTTTCGGTGACTTGTGCTTTATCTCCTACTGGATTGATACCTTGATTCTCAAACTGAGGGAAATACTTAGTCTAGTTTGCTGCATCACCCTTTCCTCTTCAAGGGAAAAACCGATGCAAGCTCAAGAAGTAGCACACATACAGTCATCTTCCAATGACTCTCGTTTGTTGACCACGTGGACCACACCGTGCCGAGCGCATCAAGGACTTTGGACGACGGCGAGGCCCCAGACTGGAACGACCAGGAGATGGGGAAGATGCAGCAGTGGAGTTGCAGATGGAGAGGAGTTGAAAACTTGATTGGTTCTGGTGCACGTAGCACTGCCGCCCACGGGAGACAGGAGCAAGAACAGAGGTTGAAGAAGCAGCACAGCTGTTGGATTGACATCCAACGGTCCAGGTGCTAGAATCATATGTTAATTAAGTTGACAAAGCCCTGTGTACGCGTCAACTTAGTACGTCCACAAGTTAGCCACCAAGTTTGCCAGGTCCCAGTTGTCATCGTGAGGAATATTTTTTCGCATAACAAGGAGGCACTTCCATCCGTGCGAAGATACAGTCGGTGGGTCCCAGCTGTCAGGGGAGGAAACATTTTTCATCTTAATAAGGAGGAACTTTCCTTGCGTGCGACCATGGACCTCGTGGGTCCCAGCTGTCACGCTCTCCACATACAGTCCTTTTCCGATGACTCATTTGTTGACAACGCCGCGCCGAGCGCAGCAAGACAGTGGACGAGGCGAGGCCCTGGACGGGAACAAACCGAAGATGGGAAGACGCGGCAGTGGAGTCGTAGATTGATAGGAGTACAAGGGTTATAACTAGTTCTGGTGCGGCGTGGGGCTGCATTCGATGGAGAATAACAGGAGGTCTGGAGTGGTGGAGGGATAGCCTGGCCGGCGGTGGGGTAGCGCTTCGCAGCGATGCGTGCTAAGCAGAGCTGCTAGCAGCTGGAGGCTGGAGCAGGCGGTCCCAGCAACGCTGGAGGAAGAAGACGAGATATTGAAGGTGCATGCCGGCCGTTGGATATAAGTCCAATGGTTGTGGATGTCAGAATCTTGTTGACCAAGTTGACAACACCTTGCGTAGGCTTCAACCTATTGGCCCACATGACAGCTTGCAATAATGTGGCATATATTTAACCCATGTTTTCTAGAATTTACAGTCCATTTGCTGGGCTGGGTGAACAAAGAATTTCGCGTCAATGCTGCCCATTTAATATTTTCTAAGAAATGCCAACCCATTTGCACTTTCTTGAAATACATGAATTAGCTGGGCTTGTTCCATATTTAATGTTAGGTTAGAGGGAGCAATTAGTATCAAAAAAATAAACCAGAGCTACACATTTTATTATATATAAACTTAACAAATTAGCGAGTTATTGCTCAAAAGAATAATGAGCGCGTTATTATTACACTGGTCCTTAAAATCTTCGCAAGCATTTGTACGCAATTACCAGGATTTTCCTTGCCAACTTCTGTTAAACATTTACTTTTATAAGTTAATAAGACGTGGGATGTTTTCATAATGTATATACAAGTCTCTATTAAATATACGATAATAGTAATAATATAAACATATATAATGTGGTTAGAAGGGAATACATAAATTGGACACTGCATTATTATTCTTATATATAGATAAATAGAACAGAGATCTGCATTTTATAAAAAAAATACATTGGTCTGCTGATGTTTAAGAAAAACTAAAACCTACGCTGGGAGGCCCATAGGCCGGTACGTACATGATGGACCTCAAAAAATAAGTTGAAACCACTATCTCGGTATGTCGTGGGCCTAGCTGATACTTGTTCGCCCTCTGAAAAAAATGATACCAACTAGTTCCCCAAAATGCCTTTCCCGCAACAAAAAAAGATCCTCGATACCCTAAAAAAAGCTCCTCGATGACAGTCATTGTTTGAAATTTATTTCGTTTATTGACTAGGTTGACAATCTCGTGGGACCCAACATCGTTGTACAATTAGGAGGAAGTTGTTTTCCCAATGAGGCACTTGCTTGCGTATGGCTTGGACCTGGTGGGTGCTCACTGTCAGCCTCTCAGCGTACAGTCCTCTCCGGATTCCTCTCGTTTGTTGAGCATGTTGACAACGGCATACGACGGCGCCACGGCAAGTGCACACGGACGGGAAAGAACCGGAGCCGGGGAAGATGCCCTCATTCTTTCGAACATACCACACTAGCTCGGTGGCTGCAACCCTCTCACCCAAAAGTTGTACTGCCAGGGTTTGATTCCAACTAGTGTAGTTGAAACATATCTAACACTTGCCAAAATTTCGTCCCTAGTTTACGCAGTTTTTCACACACTCAACATTGTCTTGACATTTTGAAAATAGGATTAATTTTTGACTTTGCATCATATGAAGATGTGCTATACATGAATGTTGATCAACATGATGTTAACTTGTTGTTAGTTCCATTTTTTACCATGAACAAAATTTCCAACATTCTGTTATCCATGTTTGAAAAGTGCATGTTGATTTAAATGCTCTGCCTCTGAAACATGTCGTTTCTTATCTGAAAATCACTTGGACAAGCAGCCATTACCAGTGTTGGATTCGACACCGCGCTTCTTCAATCCCCCGGTAGTGCGAGGGGGAAACAAACTTTTGTCCAGTGCTGCCGGTTGGGGAATGGAGCGAATTGGATTAAAGAGGGGGCCGGCGGCGTGACTGAAGAAGCACATCAGACGCAATTTTTTCAGTGGATGGCTCTCGATGGCGTTTCTTTTACTTGCCTTTTCACCATACAACTTTTATTTTTAGCCTCCCAGACCGGTGTTGGACCAGCAGCCCATTTGCTGGGCGGGCCAACCTACAGGAAGCGGTACTTGATTTTCGTCAAGGCCCAAAAACAACGCAGTTCTATGTTTATTTTGAGGCCGAAAACATTACGACAGGGGTTGAGCGGGGGAGGGGGGAAGACAGAGCAAAAAGATAAAAAAGAGCTGATGTGCCATTGTTACCCTAACAAGCAGGTGCAATTCTTCTTGGGAAGAAGTTGTGCCGTTGACACTCACATGTCACAATCCCACGGTATACATTCTAACAAGTTCACACACAAGTACAATAGAAAAGGTAAACATTCGTGTCAAACTCAGGTTCACAGGATACGTTCATATTCATAGCCAACATTTACAATCAACAACTCTAAAGATTCATATATACACAAGTTCAACATGTCTATGCATCCAAATGATTGATAGATCACAAGACAATATTCATAGATAATTCACAAAAAGATCCAGATATACACTTGTTCAATATGTTTATGCATCCAAATGATTGAGATCATAGCCAATATCATCAACGGAAAAACTTTAATTACCTAGGGTACAGACTAGTAAAATGGTGTTCACTCGGTGGTACTTCTTGCTAAAATTAATGCTTGTACGAGTAAACTTTAGAGTACATAAGAGGCAGCACAGACAATCTGAACTTTGCTTGTAGGTTTATACTCAAGATAGTGTCCTCGATGCCGAGGGAGGTTTGAGCAACTTGGCCAATACTGTCATCCAACTAGTTGACTGGCTCATCTTGGTCCTGTAGCTCGCCAAAATTCTATATTGCAAACAAGAAAGGAGGCGGTCGATAAAATGAACCACCCAAATGTTTTTTGCAGTTCAACTGAAATGGAGCATCCCTGGCATGCAGACTGATTAAGTGCCAGATGAACATCCACGTTAACAAACTTTTCTAGAATCTTTAAACTCCATGCAATACAGTTTACTACCATATGTGCCGATAACCGAAAGGCACAAGTTGGGAACAAAGACTAGACTGTGTTTTTCTGGGCTATGCGCCAAGCAATATTGCTGGCGTTCACTCTGGCACTTCTTCTTGTCAAGATTGACATTTGTCTGAGTGAGCTATGGAGTACATAGCGGCAGCATAAGTATCTGTCCATCTGATCTTTTTGTGCACTTCTACTGAAATCGCCGAATGTAATGATTTTCCTACGAGTTCAGGCTCCAAGTTACTCCTTTATGAAATCGGCAAACAGTAGCACAATACCAAATTACTAATACATATGACAAGCACAATAATCAGGATAAAGACCAGTACCAACCTGTGTGAGGTAGCATATCAATTACTATTTCTTTTGACTGGAAGCCGAGATAAGCGGCTGGCAGGAAAGGAAGGATGCAGTCGAGGCAATGAAGCACCCAAAGTTTTTGTGCAGTTCCACCAAAATCGAGCATCCTTGTTGGCACATATATTTAGAGAGTGAGATTACTGTAATAGTGGTACTACTTGATGAAACATACACTAACAAATGGAAGCACCCCCATTATCTTAATGGGCAAAGTTAGCAACATAGTAGTCTTGCTTAAAGACAGGTATTAGTTTATTTAAACTGTTCCAATTAGCTCAACACTCCAAGCATTCCCATGTATCATAGGTTGCAAAACTTTAATGCGCAAAGATAAAGGAGTTTCTCATGACAGTAGCAACACAGTAGCACGATACAAATAGAGATGACAACAAACTAATATGGATGAAGGCCTTAGGACGGTACCAACCTGAGCAAAAAAACTTATTCAAGTAGTCCAGGAAGAGATGATAAAGCACTCACTGGAATCACTCAATAATATATATTTTTGTGCACTTCAAATGTATGGTTGACATCACTCTTGTTTACCAGTGGTGAGATTATATCGAAAGATTGTCAAGAACTTCCAGCAGATTTAAAGCACTGGCTGGGATACGGTTCATCGTATTCTCTTGTGCACTTCCACTAAAATGAATGGTTAGCACAACATGATCCCTGTTTTCACAAGTAGGAACAAGGTGAAACCTTCATTAGCTTAGTTAGAAAGGATAGAAAGACATTAGCATATTACTTTAACAGTAGCATAAAATTCATGATGGACAATACGCAAAACATTGCCTCAATGAACCAATGGCAATAAATTGACATGCAAAACAGTAGCATTATTATGTCATGACACTACCAAGATTCCCTCCACAGACACACATACACACGTACATGATTCAACATAGGTGCTACTAAAGATTTGTTTAACCCCGATAGGAAAATTAGGCAACAATAATTTAGTACTACTTAAGTACTCCTAATTAATTAAGTGACCTTGCAGGAGAGATAGTAGAAGTGGAAGGGCTCCTGGAGGATCGTCTCACATGTAAGGGAGACAATGCCGGAGCCCTTGAATGGACTCGACTGAGGCCTCCGCTTCAGAAAGATCACCTTGGCACCGTTGATCATGCAGAGCTGGGTCACACATGCATCCAGAGTCTAGTTAATTAGTATGATGTGTCATCAAGCCAAGTACTACTCTGCTGCATTTCTCTATCTATCTCTATCTCTACTCTTAAAAAACAGAGTTGGTGATGATGGTGTACCTGCCATCCGGCAATATAGGCCGACCGATTTATATCTGACGGATAGGAAGGAAACTATGGTAATTTTACAAAAAGATACCCACACCCCTCTCCACATTTGCAAATAAGGCCTTCCATCGTTCATCCTTTTCTCTCATAAGATAAACTACTCATACAAATGCATCTTGATGTTACATGCAATGCACGGGCATCTTGCTAGTCTTCCAAGTAAATTAAGACTAGTAGCAACACATCAATACAATACCACTAGCAAGATGTCATGATAACTTAGGATGGTACCATTGTGTGATCTTCTTCATTTCCTCCTCCTTCTTCTTCTTCTTCTTCTTATTCTTCTTCGTCTTCCTCTTTCTCCTCACCAGTTGGTGAAACCAAGTACATGATTGGCCTTCTATTTCAGAATTGGTTTTGTCAGAGAGGGAGTACAAGTGTACTAGTAAACAATAACATTATTTTCTCATGGAAGTTGCAAAATAGAGGTGAACACATGCATTAAATATCATTCTTACCTAAAGGAAGGTTATGGTGCCAATATGGAGGATGAAGATTGGAACACAGATCTCCCTTTGTGCAGTTCCACCGAAATGAACCAACAGTTCCATTCTGACATTCCAGTTAAACAACACAAAAGCCACTTCTTTTAAGAAGTGTTTTGTGCAGTGCACCAAAAGGTCGCAATAGCAACAAGGTGAAATGAATTTCCCTGTTTGCACAAAAAGCTACAGAGGACACATTCAGAGTCTCAAACAAATACTAGCAAAAAAATTAGTTAAACGTTTCACGGCTTATAACGGTGGCATGGCTTCATTTTACCAGGGGCATTAGATTAAGAACAGCTAAATATTTGCTATAAGGGCATGGGAGAGTGGGTGCACCAGTAGTCTAGCACCATGTAGCCCCGAGAAAACAAACATCCAAGAAACATATCTAGGTTGGTCCCATTTTTGTTCACTCTAGCCACCTACTCCTATGTGGGGATAGCAAATCTAGTCCTGGTCATACCATTGTGTATAGCGTTTCCCCTATATTTCCCTTTTCGACCAAGAGACCGGTTGGATGACCAGTCTGTACTACTCTCACCCCCTTTCTTTCATGTTTGTACCAAGTCCGATGTACATACTAAATCCCCCCCTTTATTTCTTGTTTCAACCAGGTACAAGATTCGACTCCATGAAGTAGCTTTACCTCTAACAATAAAAAAAAATAGGTGACGTTGGACCATCCGATCGAGATGGGGAAGTAGAGCTAGGCCAGTTTTGAAGGAAGATACACCTGAAGGTTGTCGGGGTGTGGATAGGTGGGCGGCGGGAGGCCGGATCCGCCCACACCAGGGTAGCGACGAATGGATCGGAGGACCTCTCACGCCGGCGCTCGGCCGGAGATAATGGTGCAGCCGAAAGTCGGTCTCCTCCCTCACTGTCGACGACGGCCTAAATGCTGCCCCTCCTCCCCTTCACTGACGGAGGGGGATACATCGGGATTTGTAACCAGCGGTGAGGATAGAAAGACATTGTTACCACCGCTATCTTGTTTAGATTTGGAGAGGATGAGAGTGTGTGAATAGCGCAACCCTAGCAAACAAGTGCGGAGGCTCCTGCCTATATATATACGTATAGTGGGGTAGTTTTCTTTTTTCACTCCATCAAAACAATTGTTTAAAATTGTGTACGTGCCAGGTCACCATTTTTTTGAGTTGTTGATTGTTTTTTGAGATAGCTACCCGCTTATTCCAAGTGGTGTTATAGTGTGCCAGGTCTCACTTTGTATCGTTCAAGTCTGGTACTAGACCCTCCATTAAGTGAACAACCACTGCCTCATAAAAATTGTGAACAAGCCCACAACTAAAATTATCGGAAACGTGGGCTGCACCAACATGCATTATTATTTATATTTTCTATGTGGGAGTATCCTCAAAACAAAATGTGAGAGTACAATCTTTATTGGGACCCTTTGTAATTTGTGCTAAATTTTGACCAAAGATTTAACTGACAAAATGTTAGTTCATGTTAACAAAAAATATATCCTTGGATTCGTATTTGAACATAGTTTTCAATGATGTAATTTTTTGTGACATGCATGAACATTTGGTTAGTCAAATTTGTAGTCAAAATTTGGCACAGATTATCATAGGGACCAATAAGCCAGGACGGAGCTCGTCATCTGTCGTCGAAACTACTATATGACTATCCGCTCTATTACATGCGGGACATCAAGCATCCGGGCCTGCGTGCCATCCACCAAATCACAGCGAGGTGCTACAGTCGGGACTCACCAATCACCCCTGTGTGGTCTTCATGACCCGTCATATCACAAAACCCACACCTTTACCAACAGTGGTAAAGTGGCGTCGAATTTGGACTGGACGAAGCAACCATCATTTCATTGGAACACTCATTGAAGCACTTTCTCCCATTTGTTGAAGAAAACCTCACTCCAGGCTACTCACTTATGCCATTTTTCTTCTGTAACGACGAAGGAAAGGTGGACGAATCAGTGATGCTACTATATTTTCATTCCAAGAATCTTCTTTTTATGAAGCACCGACCGATTCTCACAGCCTATTCTTTTCTCATTTTCATTGCGACTGTGGTTTCCTTTCGATTGGTTTTTGTTTCTTAGTTTATTGATGGATCCTGGAGCACTAGGAAAAGAGTTGCCGGCGGACAACCCAGTCGAGATAGAGATCTCCATGAAGCGAGCACCAACCAATGAGTTGGCCATATTGGCGGTCCAACCAGAGATGAAGAACTCCAAGAAACAAGCACTGGACAAAGAGTTGATGAAGTTGGTGGACGAACTCCTCAAAGAAAGCTGGAAGAACAGCAAGGGCCCCACCGTTCCTACCCCGGAAACTCTAATGGCCACCTATGTACATCAGACTATCGATTCTGATGTCGTGGTCCATCCTGTGGACAACGCACCACATATCATTTTTTATGTCGCAGTCCGTCCTGTGGACATCACCCCGGATATCGATTCCGATGCCGCTGTCCGTCCTGTGGCCATCACCCCAGAGACTGATTCCGATGTCGTGGTCCATCCTGTGGACATCGCCCCCGAGATTGATTCCCATGCCACTGTCCGTGCTGTGGTCATTGCTCGAGAGATTGATGACAAGAAATAGTTGGTCGTGCTAATCCTTCAAGGTAGTTTACATTATGTTTAATTACCAGAACAATTTGTGTTATCAAACCATCTTAGGGCTAGTGCACTGTCTTGTGTGTGTGGTACTTGCTACTTTTGTTTGATATTTAATCATGCGAACCCTCTCCGAGTTAAGGAAACAGGTGTATCCTCACCAGCTTTTGATGTAATATATGGCATGCTTAGATGTAAGTTTGAACTGTTTATCATATCAGCAGGGCTTGTTTGATGATTCTTGGTGTTAGTAGGCTAGCTACTGTGCGAGCTATATATATTAATTGCAAACACTCACCGAAGATAAACTTTGGGGCTGATGAGCTCGTGGTACGCTTATAGGTTTGATCTGTCGCTGACCGGCCAATAGGCCAAGCTCCTAAAATTGTAGGCTTAGCGATCGATTAGACTATAGTCCACAATTATACATTAATTCACATCAAACTCAAAGAGTTGGTTCACGGATACATTCACATTAATATCCAACAAAATTGACACGTACTTGTAACATGCGTGAATGTGTAATTTTTTTGTTGGAAGCGTGAATGTGTAGTGACGTCGTACTTTCAGAGTGGCGGTAGAGAGTGTGTACGTGTACTAGAGGGGTTGTGGGATGGAGAGATCTAGAGAGAGCGAAAGACCCTCCGGCCTCCTTTGTTTTATAGGAATTTTGTAGGAACTCTATAGAATAGGATTTGCAAAGGGAAAATTTCTTTGAAGCCCTTTGGTTTATAGGAATGGATTCCTATTCCTGTGTAGGATAGGAATCAATCCTTCATATTTTGGAGGAAAAAAATTAGCCTAGACTCTATGGAAAAATTCCTATCCTATGCACCAAATAACATCTCTTTCTCTATACAAATCGAGATGCATGTCATCTCACTTCCTATGATTTTCCTATTCCTGTAAAATTCCTATCCTATGAACCAAAGGAGGCCTCCATTTCTTTCTACTCCTAATAGTTAGATTGCCAAAGGATATTTTTTGAGAACACAAAATCATAGCAGTACAAAGACGTACAAATCCAAGGCGGTCTAGTTTGGCCTAGTGGGTTTCAATGATGTGGCGTGCTACAGTCTCGTCCAGTCTTCGCGTGTGGTAGAAGTATTGCGGGTATAGTAAGTTTTATTGAAGAAGCGAAATTCAATGAAATCATGATGGTTCCTTTGTCCAACTAACTTAAAGTGGGAAAGGTTGGGCATGCGCTACGACCGGGGTGGACCAGGATAATTTGTGCATGGCAAGTGGACCAGGATGGTCGACGTCCCCAATGTCGGTGAACGGAAGTATTCTTTCCGATATCGAGGACGAGCAAGGAGTATTCATTGTTTATTTTTTATGGAAGCTATTGTCTCCACCGTTACGATGGATGAGTGTGAAACACGGCAGCCCAATGAACTTGGCATGTGCACAACTCCCTCCTTCCTCATGTATCATAGTGTCGACTATAAGGTTGGCTATAAGGCTACAACTTTTTCTCGTTTCCTCTCTATCTATTTCCTCTCAAATGTTTTTACCATCTTTTTTAGACACAATTGTTTTTTTATACCTCTTGTTTCTGAGAATTTGTTTTTTATACCTAGGAGTATGTGTAGAGACGGGCTCTTGTAGAGCCCACTCCTTGACTTTGTCAATGCCTCTCTCCTTTACATAAGTGGGCTTGTAGCCCAGTATTGTACTTGCTATGAATGCGGGCAGCTGGCGTCTAAGGGGGGAGAACCCGCTGGAGGGGGGAGGGATTTTCTGGTGGGTGATGTCTACTATGCAACTTTATTCTTGTAGACACGTGTTGGGCCTCCAAGCGCAGATTTTTGTAGGATAGTAGCAATTTTCCCTCAAGTGGATGACCTAAGGTTTATCAATCCGTGAGAGGTGTAGGCTGAAGATGGTCTCTCTCAAACGACCCTGCAACCAAATACGAGAAATATCTTGTGTCCCCAACACACCCAATACAATGGCAAATTGTATAGGTGCACTAGTTCGGCGAGGAGATGGTGATAAAAGTGTAATATTGATGGTAGAAATATATTTTTATAATTTGATTAAATAAAAACAGCAAGGTACAAATAGTAAACGGGCACAAAAACACTGTTGCAATGCTTGAAAATGAGGCCTAGGGTCCGTACTTTCGCTAGCGCAATCTGTCAACAGTGCTAATATAATTGGATCATATAACCGTCCCTCAAAGTGCGATGAAGAAATCACTCCAAAGTTCCTATCTAGCAGAGAACATAAGACGGAATTGTTTGTAGGGTACGAAATCACCTCAAAGCTATTCTTTCCGATCAATCTATCCTAGAGTTCGTACTAAAATAACACAAAGCTATTCTTTCCTATCGATCTAAGCAAGGGTTCATACTAAAATAAAACCAAAGAAAATTCAGATTTGTAATATTCAATCCAACAGAGAGAACTTCAAAGAGTACCCCAAGATTTCTACTGGAGAAACAAAGACAAGAACGTCATCAACCCCTATGCATAATTACCCAAATGTCACCTCGGGAATCCATGAGTTGAATAAAACATTTATCAAATGAATCAATATGATACCCCATTGTCACCACGAGTATTCATATGCAAGACATAAATCAAGTGCTCTCAAATCCATAAAAGTATTCAATCCAATAAAACAAAATGTCAAAGGGAAAACTCAATTCACAACAAGATAGAGAGGAGAAAACACCATATGATCCAACTATATTAACAAAGCCCGCGATACATCAAGATCGTGACATCTCAAGAACACGAGAGAGATAGATTAAACACATAGCTACTGGTACAAACCCTCAGCCCTGAGGGTGGACTACTCCCTCCTCATCGTGGTGGCCGCCAGGATGATGAAGATGGCCACCGGTGATGATTTCCCCCTCCTGCAGGGTGCCGGAACGGGGTCTAGATTGGTTTTCGGTGGCTACAGAGCCTTGCAGCGGCGGAACTTCTGATCTAGGTTAACCACCGAGGGTTTCTCGGATTTTTGGGAATTTATAGGGTAAAGAGGGGGTGCAGGACGCCACCGAGGTGGGCACAACCCACCTGGGCGCGCTTGGGCCCCCAGGCGCGTCCTGGTGGGTTGTGCCCCCCTCGGGGCACCCCCAGGTGCTTCTCTGGCCCATCCTGAGTGTTATGGTCCATAAAAAATCTCAAAAAGTTTCGCGGTGTTTGGACTCTGTTTGATATTGATTTCCTGCGATGTAAAAAACAAGCAAAAAACAACAACTGGCACTTGGCACTATGTCGATAGGTTAGTACCAAAAAATGATATAAAATGATATGGAATGACTATGAAATGGTTATAAAACATCCAAGAATGATAATATAACAACATGGAACAATAAAAAATTATAGATACATTGGAGATGTATCAGGATCCCCAAGCTTAATTCATGCTCGTCCTCGAGTAGGTAAATGATAAAAACAGAATTTTTGATGTGGAATGCTGCCTAACATGTCATCTCATATTCTTTTCTTTGTAGCATGGACATTTGGACTTTTATATGGTTCAAAGCAATAGTCTAGTTTTGAAATGAGACTTAAATACTCAAACATATCAACAAGCAACCATGTCGTTCAAAATATCAATGCTAGAATAAGTTATCCCTAGCCCATCATGCTCAATCATTGACCCATTCATGAAACACACTCGCATATTAGCTATACCCAATGCTCAAATGCGATCATAGTGCCTCCTAGTTGGTGCTTTATAAGAGAAGATGGAGACCCAAATTAAAAATAAAAATTGCATAAAGTAAAAGAAAGGCCCTTCGCAGAGGGAAGTAGGGATTTGTAGAGGTGCCAGAGCTCAAAGCAAAAATTGAGAGATAAAAACATTATGAGAGGCATACTTTTGCCACCAACAAAAACGACTTAGAGCTCCCAATACTTTCCAGGCTAGATATATCATAGGCGGTTCCCAAACAGAAAATAAAGTTTATTCCTTTTTCCACCATACTTTCACTTTCCACGGCTAACCGTATCCATGGGTGCCCTCCATACCAACACTTTCCAAGGAATTTATTATTTGACAACATAAAGTAAATTAATTTTTTCATTTCGGGACAGGGCATCCCTAATACCTTTGCCTTACTCTCGTGCAATGACAAGTGAATAAACACTCATCGCGAGAATAACACATCTAGCATGGAAAATATTGGCCACCCCTCACCGCCTCGCGAGCGGTACGAGCACACAAAAGAGAAATTTATTTAGAAAATTAGAGATGGCACATACAAATTTGCTTAGAACGGCAAAAGAATACCGCATATAGGTAGGTATAGTGGACTCATGTGTCAAGATTGGTTTAAAGGATTTTGGACGCACAAGTAGTGATCATACTTAGTGCAAAATGAAGGATAGCAAAAGATTGAGAAGCGACCAACCAAGAAATGAATAATCTCATAAGCGAGCATTGAACATAATTTACACCGAATAATGCACCACAAGTAGGATGTAATTTCATTGCATAACTATTGACTTTCGTGCTTGCATAGGGAATCACAAACCTTAACACCAATATTCTTACTAAAGCATAATTACTCATCAACATGACTCACATATCACATCATCATATATCAAAACTATTATGAGGAATCAATTTTATTTTGTCCAATGATCTTCATGAAAGTTTCTATTATATCCTCCTTGGATATCTATCACTTTGGGACTAATTTTCATGTGTTGCTTTTGATAAGCTCAAACAAATATAAGTGAAGATCATGAGCATAATATTTCTTTCTCTCAAATTAATTTCAGTGAAGCAAGAGAGAATTTCTTCAAAAAATACTAAAGCACACCGTGCTCAAAAAGATATAAGTGAAGCACTAGAGCAATTCCACATAAAAGAGCTTCGTTGACGGGATGTGAGTGCCGCTTACCTAGCCTCCCTGGCAACTATTTGAGGACTCTATTTTATAAAAAAAACAGATCTAAGTATTTTATTAAAACAGCAAGCAAAACCAAAATAAAAATGACATTATAAGAATAGCACACATCATGTGAAGAAGCAAAAACTTAGGCTAAACCGAGACTAACCGATAATTGTTGATGAAGAAAGGTGGGATGCCTACCGGGGCATCCCCAAGCTTAGATGCTTGAGACTTCTTCAAAATATTATCTTGGGGTGCCTTGGTCATCCCCAAGCTTGAGCTTTTGTGTCTCCTTAATTCCTCTCATATCATGGTTTCCCTAAATCTTAAAAACTTCATCCACACAAAACTCAACAAGAACTCGTGAGATAAGTTAGTATAAACCAATGCAAGAACTTTATCATTCTCTACTGTAGCAAATCACTAAAATTATTATTCAACATTGCATACTAAATTCCTCTGCATATTTAATACTCCTATCCTCAAATAGAATCATTAAACAAGCAAACATATGCAAACAATGCAAACATAACAGCAATCTGCCAAAACAGTACGGTCTGTAAAGAATGCAATATTCATAATACTTCCCTAAATTCTGAAATAATTATCACACTTTAGAAAATTTATTAGAGCTTACTTTGCAAAAAGTTTCAGCATTTTATCACTTTCTTACTTTTCTACGGAATTTTTGCAACATCGATAAACTTTTTGTTTCGAAACTGCAACTCATATACTTGCAAGATAGGCATGGCAAAGGCTATACTTGACATTTTTATTGAAATGGAAGATGCAAAAAATTATTGTAAATAACAGCAAGCAAATACTAATAAAATAAAATGATGCTCCAAGAAAAACTCATATCATGTGACGAATGAAAATATAGCTTCAAGTAGTTACCGATATTGTTGGAGACGAAAGAGGGGATGCCTTCCGGGGCATCCCCAAGCTTAGTTGCTTGGATCTTCCTTGAGTGTTACCTTGGGGGTGCCTTGGGCATCCCCAAGCTTAGGGTCTTGTCACTCCTTATTCTCCTCATATCGACATCTCACCCAAAACTTGAAAACTTCTGTCATAACCCTAGATCAGTCCTTGTTTGTCTTGCCTGATCATCATGTCATCATGTATAAATTCAAATGAATTTGAATTGGGGATGTTCAAACCCTAGCATTAAATGGAATTCAAATAGGTTCAACCTAAAAATATTTTCAATGCTTCATAAATGTTCATCGTTTTTGTCTTGGTCCAGAACCTCTGCCAAAAATGGTGCACACTTTTCTAGGACACACTGGGTTATTGAATTAAATCATACAATATTTGTTCTTGCTATAAATAATTTTAAATGACCAAATAATCTTGAAGGTAAATGAGGGCTGTTGGAAATAATCCAAACAGTGCCCACAAATATTTTCAAGATTTTTGAAAATGCTCTGGCATTTTTAATAAAGCCAAAACAACTGCACAAAATAGAAATGAGAGAAAAATAGAAAAGAGAGAGTGAGAAAACGCCAGGGGCCACTTACCTGGACTAGGCCAGCCCAACTGGCGACTTGCCAGTCATCTCCCTCCTCCCGCAAGAACGACGAGAGGCGCGTGCTCGGCCTGCACGACCAAGCGCCCCGCCACCTCCTGCTTTCCGTCGCTGCCCTAACGCGCCCGGACGACACCACGACACCCCTGGCTCCCTTTCTCTCATCTCCCTCACTCGTTGCTCTCTCTCCCCTCCTCTGTCTCTCATGCGCAGCCGCACGAACACACCATCGCGCCGCTCGCCATTGCTGCGCCCAGAGCCATCGCCTCGCCTCGCCATCGTGTTCCAGAGCTTCACTGTAGTCGCCTATGTCGCCCCAATCAAGCCCCGCGAGATCGGACACCCTACATCGCCGGCTGCCACGTCATCTTCCGCCTCGGGCGCCTGAGATCGTCGTCGTCGGTTTGCTTCGCTCGAGCTGTCCCTGAGCCCGCTGAGACCTCTACCGGCCTAGCTGTGAGCTCCCCTGCCTCTCCCCGTAGCTCCCATGCTCGTTTGGCCACCGTAGCCATCGTTCCCATCCTAGCCGAGAACCACCGCCGCCACGAGCTCGATTCCGGCGAGCTCTCCCCACCCCAGGTCCTCCCGCTTGCACCACTCGATGCGGACAGGTCTCCCAGCCCGTAGATGGCCTCGGCTGTCCATCTGGACATCGGAGGGCCAAACCCGAGCCCTCTGTCGCGTCTGTTGTCGCCGGCAGTTAGCCGCCGGTGAGTTTGACCTTGCTGACTAGGGGTTGACCTCCCCCTCGATCACTGACATGCAGGGCCAGCCCGCCTAATTAACCTAGGTTAGCTTAAGTTAAAATGCTAATTAACCCAGTTAGTTAGGTTAGTCACTGACAAACGGGACCCACTGGTCAGTTTCACCTGGGCTGACCTGTTGACTTGCTGACGTCATCCTGACGCAGTTAACAATTTTTTGGATTTAATATAAACCAGGAAATTCCAGGAAATGTTTAAAAATTAAAAAATTCAAAGAAATTCAACCATAACTCCAAATTAAATAATTTCTATATAAAAATTATCAGAAAAATCCAATCTATCCATTTATGCTACTTTCATGCATGAAAAACCAACTTATACCTGCTGTATAAGTGAAAACATTCAAATAGCATTTTAAATGCTTAAATTGGAGTTTACATTTGAACCTTTGGTTCAAATGGACTCCCTTGCACCTTTTGCTAGCTGCGTTAGCTCAAATCACAGCATGTTGCCATGTCATGATCATGCATCATATTGTTACATTGAATTGATTGTGTTCCTGTCGGTGTACAAAACTAGGGGCACATTTTTGTACCCCTTTACCTGTGCACGGGCAGTCGGAGCCACGCCCACGGCCACACCAAGCAGAGCGGAGGAGGTGAGCCAAGGTAAGACCGAAGCCCAAGACGAGGCAAAGCAACGACAAGGACCAGGGCCACAAAGATCAGATGGGCAAAGCAGGTTTCCCCGGCTAGGATCCTTGGGGCAGAAGTTTTAGCGGCCCCGGCAAGACCCTTGCCGGGGCAGCTCGCCCACGCTAGCCGAGCGAGCCACCCTCGAGCCCACCAACACTCAACACATGTATTGGGTCAGGGCTCGGGAGGCACCTCTGTGGTGGCATGCAGATCTTTGTGAAGGCAAAGAATAGTCAATATCAAGTCAGGATAAGAAGGCAGCCAACCTCGCTGAAGGAACCCACAAGACCCCCGGCAAGATCCTTGCCGGGGATGCCTACGCACCACAGCAAGACCCTTGCCGGGCCACCCTGCAAGGCCCTCGCCAAGCGCGCCAGCAGGGCCACCATCAGGCCCGCACCAGCCAAGTCTCCACCGCCGTTTGCATGCAGCTGCCAACCAAACCAGCTGGGCAGGCACCTCCATGGCTACATGCAGCCCTTCATGGAGGCTCCACCACCGCGCCACCTCAGCTGCCTGCCTGCCTACATGGAACCGCATGCACCGCTGGCCAGGGCGTGTGTCGAAGCCTGGAGGAGCGGCGATGGACGGGACGGGCCTCGCCCCTGTCCCCGATAAAGTAAGAGGACACCTAAGCGATGCATTAAATGCACCTTGTCCTGTAATACGAGGGATAACCTCGTGCCACTATAGACCTTTCCACCTCCTGTGTGCCACTATGGCAGCCCCTTTCACCTATAAAAGGAGGCCCGAGGCGACCAGGAGAAGGATTCGGCTTTTTGGAGCTCGTTACACCCCGTAGCTAGCTCAAGAACACATAATACATCCACCAAATCAGGAGTAGGGTTTTACGCATCCTCGCGGCCTGAACCTAGATAAACGAATCGTGTGCTTCTCTGTTAGACCCGCTCTTCTCTCAACCCCGCGCCCCGCAACCGTAGTAGGGATTCTTGTGATCCCATAGGTGTCATTTCCCACCGACATCTTTGGCGCGCCAGGTAGGGGGCGCATTTGTGAGAATCTGGTCTGGTAGTTAGCCTAGCGATTCTTCGTCGCCATGGCCCCTAAGAAGAAGACGGCCACGGCGATCGGCTCGTTGGGGGCCGAACAGCCCGTGCCGGTGCGGACGAGCAGCGGACCGGTCGCGGACAGGACTCGGGCCGCAGCCCGCGAGCACCAACACCACCCGGCCGGTCGAACTGGCGGCGGCGTGTTGTGCACCAGACGACCGGCTGCATGCCGCCAGACCCAAGGACGGAGCTGGGCCCCCCGCAGGTGGCGCGGGGCCCTCCGGGGGTGTCGTTGTGCCGACTCCGGGCGGCGCGGCGACCTCCAGGACACATACACCGGCGACCATCGTGCGTTCTTCCCATGGTGTGCGCGCCGAGCAGCTTCACCACGTTGGTGACCCTGGGCACTGCCGCGGGAAGAGCCCTGTGCGTCATCGGCAAGACGAAGGAGTTCAACACGCTCGTCGAAGCGGTGGTGAAAATGGCTCGCAGCCGCTGGGTCTCGATGGAGCTCCTTCTGACTTGGTTAGAAGTCGAAGCGCGCCGTGATCCACTCAGCTGTCACCGCCACCCACGCCAGCGGAAGCCTTGGCGCGCGCACAGGTGCTCCTCGACTTCCCTCCTGCTGCGGAGAAGCTCGATGAGTGGAGGGCCACTATCTGGAGCCTCGTCGCCGTCGCGAACAAAGATGATCCACGACCGGCGGGGCCCTCGGCTCGGCGCTCCACCGAACCACCGCATGCTGGCGCTGGGAGGACCGGGGGAGCTGCAGCCACGGTGCACTCTCCTCCTCCTCGCCAGCCGCCGCGGGCGTCGGCCCGTCACGACGACACTGGTGATAACATCTCCATAGCGTCATCTGATCCACAGACCCTCCGCGACCAGCGCCAGGTTCTTCGGGAGCGAGCTCACGAAGACGCTCGAACCACCGTCGAGCGCCGGCGCGAAACGTGCCGCCAGTCGGACAAGCGGGCGGGACATGCTACGGACCAACCAGCACCGGGGGAGCCCGACGGCCTACCTTACGAGGTGGGCTGCCCGGCTTTTACCCGTGAGCTGAGGCAGTTCCAGTGGCCGTCCCACCGCATGTTCAAGCCCGACGTCGGCGAGAAGTACACCGACAAGACCCATCCGTCTGAGTTCCTCATCATCTACACCATCGCGATGCAGGCCGCTGGGGCTTGCGACGACAAGGTGCTTGCCAACTACTTCCCGCTGGCGCTCAAACCCAATGTAATGTCTTGGTTGATGCACTTGTCGGCGGACTCCATCTCTTCCTGGTCAGATCTGTGCCATGAGTTCGTTGGCGCCTTCACGAGGCCACCAAGCTCATGGCCGTGCGATGATCTGCATATCATTCCCCAGAAGGAAGGGGAGACCCTGCGCAAGTACATCCAGAGATTCAGCCGGGTGCAGTACAACATCCCCGACGTTCATCCCGCCGCTGTGATTAGCGCGTTCCATCAGAACGTGCGCAATCGCAAGATGCGCGAGGAGCTGGCGATGACCAAGGTTAAGGATGTGGCCGAGCTCTACGTTCTGGCCAATAGGTGCGCCCGAGCTAAAGAGGGAATAAAGTACCCCGGCAAAGACGCTGATGCAGAAACCGACTCTACCGATTAGGACGCCGCCGCCCCGACGAAGAAGGGCCGGCGTCGCAACAAGAAACGCAAGGGCAAGGCTGTGCTTGCCGTTGAGGGATCTGACGACACCGGTGCCGGCAAGAAGGTCAAGGCAGACACCCCCGGCAAGGAGATTGCCGGGTGCGCCGCCTGCCGGGCCTTGGCGGCCACCGACAAGCTAGGAAGCTCCGGCAAGCAATACTGCAAGATCCACCGCACAAAGGGCCACGATCTCCAGAACTGCCGACAAGTCGAGCTGCTTGTTGAGAAGCAAAAGGCTGAGTACGAAAGGCGGGACAAGGAGAAGGACCAAGATGGTCTTTGAGGGTCCGGCGAAGCGTGGCGGCCAAGGAGGCCGCCCGGCAAGGACAATCAGCAAGAGAGGCCGCCGGGCCGCGACAAGAAACAAGAAGGCAGCGATCACGACGAGGACGACGAGTCCGGTGAGCAAGGGTTTCGAAGGCTATGGAGGCCATAAAGGCCGATGGCGGTGCCTCGCTGCATACCTCTCGCCGCCCGGCTCAAGCGATGGAGCACGAGAGGTCACAGCAATGGAGCCGTCGTTCGACGCCCAGAAGCCCCTAAAGTGGTCCAGCACGCCCCTCATCTTTGACGCCGAGGACCACCCTGATCGCACTACTGCGGTTGGGTGTTTGCCGTTGTTGGTTTCGCCAACAATACACAACCTCAGGGTGAACAAGATGTTGGTTGACGGCGGGGCCGGCCTGAACCTGATCTTGCCTGTCGTGATCAAAAGGTTACAAATCCCTGATGGAGACCTCAAGGAAACGGGCACGTTCTAAGGGGTCAATCCGGGGAGGAGCCAGCCGAAGGGAAAGGTCACGCTGCCCGTGACCTTTGGAGGAGAATTGAACTACAGAACGGAGAAGATCGTCTTCGACGTAGCCGAGATCCCTTGCCCTACAACGGGATCCTCGCCGCCCGACACTGGCCAAGTTCATGGCGGTGTCACACTACGCCTACAACATGCTGAAGATGCCTGGGCCATTGACCATCATCTTCGTCCCCTCCGACAAGAAGGACGCGCTGATCTGCACCGACCAGCTCTACCGGGAAGCAGTTGCAGCAGCTTCCGTCAAGGCACCTGCTCCTACCACCGAGGGCCCGGGAGGAAAGAAGGAGCCCGGAAAGACCTCTCGCACCCACTCCGGCAAGCGCACCTCCTCGGAGTGCTGTGCTACCGTTGAGGACGTGCCAGAGAGCTCTACCGACAAGGGCAAGAGATCCAGAGCCAAGCTGCCGCAGACCAAGAAGGTGCCCCTCGCGGAGGACGGCAAGGGAGGGGCCTTCACTATAGGCTCCGCCCTCGACAGCAAATAGGAAGGCGAGCTCGTCACCTTCCTGCGGCAAATGTCAATGTGTTTGCATGGCAAGCGTTTGACATCCCTGGAGTTCCCAGGGAGGTGATTGAGCACCACCTAGCTGTCTGCCCCCACGCGCGGCCCGTCAAGCAGAAGGTCAGAAAGCAGGCTCTGGAGAGGCAGGAGTTCATCATATAGGAAATCAGGAAGCTAGAAGCGGCAGGTTTTGTGAGAGGGGTGCTCCATCCGACATGGTTGGCCAATACAGTAGTGGTGCGCAAGGCGAATGGGAAGTGGAGGCTGTGTATTGATTACACAGACATCAAAAAGGCTTGTCCTAAAGACCCCTTCCCATTGCCGCGCATCGACCAGATTGTTGACTCCACGGCCGAGTGTGATCTGTTATCATTCCTCGATGCCTACTCATGCTACCACCAAATCTTCATGACAAGAGAAGATGAAGAGAAGACAGCATTCATCACCCTATGTGGTACGTATTGCTTTTTACGGATGCCTTTCGGGTTGAAGAGTGTTGGCTCAACGTTTGCAAGAGCGGTCCAAATTGGTTTTGAACCTCAGCTCCATAGAAATATGGAAGCCTACATGGATGACATAGTGGTCAAAACCAAGGACAGGCCGACTCTTGTGCAAGATCTAGAAGAGACGTTTGCCAAGCTGCACAAGATCAACCTCAAGTTGAACCGTGAGAAGTGCGTCTTCGGCGTCCCGTCCGGCACGCTTCTCGGGTTCTTCGTGTCATAGCGCGGGATCGAGGCAAACCTAGACAAGATCAAGGCCATTGAGCTGATCGAGGCGCCCAAGCGGATCAAGGATGTGCTTCCGCTCACCGGCTGTGTTGCCGCCATGAGCCGGTTCATCTCCAAGTCCGCCGAGCGCGCCCTTCCCTTTTTCAAGATCTTGAAAAAGGTGGGCCCAATGGAGTGGACCCCAGAAGCCGAGGACGCGTTACAGGACCTGAAGAAATACCTTTCCTCCACGCCAATACTGGTTGCGCCTAAACCATAAGAGCCATTGCTGCTGTATCGGGCGGCGACGAATCAAGTGGTCAGCGCCGCACTAGTGGCACAGAGGGAGGTCGACGAGGAGGCAGCAATGGCGGCAGGACCAGCGGAGGGCGAGCCGAAGATTCCCCTGGCAGGGCCCGGTGCGGACGAGGCGCGGCCCCCGGCAAAGTCTGGTGCGACCAAGGCGATGCCCGCACGGTCGAGTGAAGTGGTGCCCAAGAAGAAGGTGATGCAGCACCCAGTTTACTTTGTCAGCTCCCTCTTGCAGGGGGCTAGGTCAAGGTATTCCGGTGTGCAGAAATTCCTCTTCGGCCTCCTTATGGCCTCGAGGAAGCTGCATCACTACTTCCAGGCCCACGAGATCACTGTCGTCACCCGCCTCTCGTTGCAACGGATACTGCACAACCCAAACGCAACCGGAAGGATTGTGGAATGGGCCATGGAGCTGTCAAGCTTCGGCTTAAAGTTTGAGAGTACCTCGACAATTCAGAGCAGAGTCCTGGCGGAGTTCATCCCGGAATGGACCTCGACACCTGACGAAGAAATCCAGGAGACGACTCTCCCCGGCAAGGAGGCAGACTGCAACTGGGTCATGTACTTTGATGGAGCCTTCTCGCTACAAGGCGCCGGTGTCGGTGTACTGCTCATCGCACCCACCGAAGAGCACCTCAAGTACATGATCCAGATGCACTTCCCCAGGGAGATGTCCACCAACAACACCGCCGAGTACGAGGGATTGCTTGCCGGTCTTAGGATTGCGGCAGACCTCGGGGTCAAGAAGCTCATCGTCAGGGGTGACTCGCAGCTCGTTGTCAGGCAAGTCAACAAAGATTATTAGAGCCCACTGATGGAAGCATACGTAGATGAGGTGAGGAAGCTGGAGGAACACTTTGACGGTATCCAGGTGGAGCACGTCCCCCGAGCGGAGAACGACGTCACCGATTACCTGTCGAAGCGTGCCGCATTCAAGCTACCTGTGGAACCAGGTACCTGTCGGATTTCGGGTTCCAGCAGACCCTCTACGTTCGAACTCTGGGGTGCGCGCGGAGATCTCGCCTCCTACCTACCTGCAGCTCGTTGCCTCGCTGGGATCTAAACTACCAAAGGAACAACACAAGAGATGCAAGGTTTATACTGGTTCGGGCCACCATTGTGGTGTAACACCCTACTCCAGTGTGTGGTGTGATGGATTGCCTCAGGGGCTAATGAAGAACAATACAAGGAAGAACAGCCTCACGAGGGTGAGGTGTTCTTGTGGCTAGGCTCTCGATCGGAGTGGATCAAGCCAAGACGAGGCGAGATGTCTGGATCTCTTCCCCCCCATACCCTGTGGGTGGCTAGTCCTATTTATAGGCAAATGCCCTGGGCCTCTTCCCAAATATTGAGCGGGAAGGGCGCCAACAATTGGCCATTTTGAAGGGGAACATCTAGTACACTTATCCTGACTAAAGTTGGTCCTCGCTTTGTCAAAGGCTCGGTGGTGACGCCTTGGCTTGGGCTCCACGATGACTTCCTTCCTGCCGTTCTGACGGTCTTGGTCTTGTTGCAATCAAAGCGGGTGCCTTTGCTTGATACTCTACTGCGCTTGCCCCTTTGCACCAAAGAGGAAATGAGGACAACTTGGCTGGCGCACCTTGGCGCCTTTGGTCGTCATGGCTTGCATCATGGGCACCTTGTGAGGTACTCCACCTTGATCTCTCCGCCTCCTCGCGAGCCACTGACGAGGCCGTTCTCGAGGAAGCTTCCTGTAAATGCCCGCCTCATGAGGCTTGGCCCCTCGCGAGGGTCTTGAGCTTGTGCTAATGAAGATGGGCCGTCCGGGCCACCCCTTGAGCCACGCCCGCAGTCAGCAGGCGAGCAAGTCTGGTACCCCGTTCCCGAACGCATGACAGTAGCCCCCGGGCCCAAGCCGTGCCTGGAATTGGCTGAGCAGAGAAGCGAAGGGGCAAGTGCGAAGCGCCGCGATCCCTAACAACCTGCGGCCTTGGGTGCCGCGTGGCGGTTGATTGGACGTGGGCGCCCCTGCTTCCCCACGACGCCTCGGCAACTGCACGAATTGACAAGTCCCTGCATGCAAAGCGGGTCATGATTACCTGTGATCGTGGAGGTCGCCGGTTGGCCTTCCCCGACTATAAGTACGGAACGGCGCGTGCCCTTCCAGTCCATCTCTTCTTGCTTATCCTTCTTCTCCGTCCTTGCTCCACTTTGCGGCAATGGCTCCGATCGGGCGGTTCTCCGTGGAAGAGAAGGGAAAGGCTCCCCGAGAGGGTCCCGACCCGCTTCCGCCGAAGAAACGGCTAGCCCTATGCCGTCGAGACGAGGGCGCCCGGCAGGAGGTGTCGAGGCCTTGGTGCGAGTGGCCACCGCCAGGGTTCCCGCTTCCCTTGTACGCCCACCTTGAGGGCCCTGAAGGAGTTGACGCCGAGCGCCATGAATGACGCCGCCGCCGGTGTCGACGGGTCACGGGTGTGCGTTGTCCCTCCCGGAGTCCATGCCGAGGGCTCCTCCCGAGAGTTTGTGCTCCACGCCGCCATGCCTCCTCAGTCTTGGATCCGCCTTCCTCCCTCCTTCGGCTTCGTGATGCCGCAGGGGATATTTGAAACTCTGGTTGCAAAGACGGCTGCAACACCCTCGCGACCGAAGCGGAGGTCGCGGTCGTCGCTCTGGGCAAGGTCTTCATGACTCCAGGCTGGGGCGAGGTCACCCAAGTCTGCAGGACGAGGGGCGCCCTCGCGATCCACCTGGAGTACGACGGTGCTTCCATGATGCTCTTCAAGGTCTTCGAAGCGGAAGGACGCCGGCTGGAATGATGCCCTGGGAGAGGCGGTCGGGGCCCGGCCGTGGCGAGGACCAGGCTCGCCGATCGCTCCCTCAGCAGCTCCTCAGGCGGCAGAGGCGTCGGTGGATCCAGCGACTCCGCCGAGCTCTTCACGACTCCGGAGACGAGCGACGACAGTGTAACATCCCAAAATTCTAAATTTTGGAATGTTATAATAAATAAATAGTTTTGATTGATTGATTGTTTGTTGTGTGATTGATTGAGTGAAATTGAGTGGAATTTGAAACTTTTTTTGAAAGTTTAATGAGAGGGAATGAAATGACTTTCCCCGACTTTCACTTAGCCTTTTGATATCCACGAATTCAAATTCAATTCAAACACAAAACCCTAGAGAGAAAATGATATGACTTCTTCCATTTAAATAAATGAAAAGGGTTTTGAAAAGATTTTAATTCCGTTTGGAAATATTTCAAATTCAGAAACTTTATGCAACTCAATGATTTTCATGAGGGAAGATAAAATGACTTCTTCAGATTACATGAAATATGAGTTGGAAGTTAAAAAGAATCAAACTGAAAGTCATTTGGAAGTATTTTAAAATCCCCTTTCAATTTGGAATTATTTGGATTTTATTCAAATTATTTTTCTCCTAAAAATAAATAAATGGGAATAAGGGTAAAATGATTCCCTTCAATGGAAAATTAGGAGAAAATAATTTTGAAATCATTTTGGTGTTTTAAAAATGATTTTTGTTGGGTTTTATTGCAACAGCAACACTATTGGAGTTTTGTAAAAATTTGAGGATTTTATTTGAACTTGAAAAAGAGTTCATGTTGTAGGAAATCTTTTTCTGAAAATTGTGATATATTATATGTCTATATAATATTATTTATTTATTTATTTGTGTTTGTTTTATTGTCTATGTTTTATATAAAAAAAAGGCCGAAGCCACCGAGGCCCATCACTCCCTCTCTCTCCCTTCCCTCACCTGCGGCCCACTGGCCCAGCTCGGCGCACCCGCACCGAATCCCTTCGGATCGGCCGCCCGCTCCTCTCTCGCTCGCCCCTGTGACGCTGACCGCCGGGCCCCACTGCTCGCTCGCTACATCGCCTGCGCCCTTCTTCCTCCTCCCGCAAGTCACGCTACTTTGCTGACAACGCCGCGCCGCCGAATCCCGGATTCTACGGGATCCTCTCCCCGACTCACCCCCTCCTCCAAGAATCGCCCCTCCTATATATGCTCTCCCCCTCGACCCGTTCCCCTCCTTTCCCCTCGCCGAAACCCTTTGCCTCGCCCGTAATCGGTTTAGCCGGTCGGTTTTTGTTTTACTAGCACGTGTGGTTTTGTTAAGTATCGGCCGAGCGCAGTTTAGTTACCAAACGCTCACCTGTTTAGCCCAGTAGCAGTAGGCCACGTAGCAGTGGCCGATCTGTAGCGCTTCTGTTTTTTTTGTTTTGTTTTCTGTTTTAATTTACAGAAATAGTTCCTGTTTTAGATTGCTAATATCTTTTAGGTTTCAAGTCCAAATTGAGTGATTCTTTTTGCATTAGATTCAAAATTTCTCGAAGTTTCTGTTAGAACAATTGGATTTCAGATTTGAGTAGTTTAAATTTGAGTTTGATGAAATTTGTTCAAATCACTAATTTGGCCGTATCTTGAGTTTTATAAAATATTTTTGATTAATTCTTTTTGCTACGGTTTTTTTATTGTTTTGCCTATCCAGTAGCATATATTGATTTATTTTTAGTTTATTTTAAATTAGTTTTATTGCAGAAACAGTAATGTTTTGTGTATGTAGTTGTTGTAGTCATATAATTAGTGTTTTTAATTATTTTCTTGTTAATTCTTTTTGTAACATTTTACATGTTGTTATATGTTTCTGTTATACTACAGTAGATAAATTTTGGTAGTTATTTATTAGTGTTTAGCTACTGGTTTTGTGTTTGCTTGTTTAGTTCATAGTGATAGTTGATAACAATAGTTTTATTAGTTTTAAAAGTAATTCTTTTTGACATTTCAATTTATGTTGTGATTGATTCTGTTATTTAGAAGTAAATTAGTTTTCATAATTATTTTTGTATTTTTTATTATTGTCTTAGTGTTTTGTTAGTTGTTATAGTTTTCTAGTGTTAACTAGATAGTTATAGTAGTTTTTATATTAGTTCTTTTGCTAGTTATTAAGTTAGTAAATTATTTTACTGTTGTTGCATTAGAATTATGTTCTCTTTGCTGTAGAAAAATTATTAGAGTAATTTAGTGTTGCTACGAGAGTATTGACTATTATTGTGTGAGTTGGTTTCTTTTCCTTGAAGTTTTCTTTGGAATTTTATTTGGTTTTATTTGATTTCATTATGGATTTATTTATTGCTTTTTAATGGTTATTTTGATTGCTGTTATTGGTTGCTAGAATGATTGCTTATATGCATGCAATGTTTGACTTGTATAGATTTTTCTTGAGTGACAAATAGTTCTACAAGTAATTTTCTGAGAGCGTTATAATCTTCATCAAGTAATTACCAGGAAAGTTCACTTTGACCATGCTTTCATACCTATGTTTTTATTCCATTTAGTGGCATCTTTGTAACAACTCTCCAAAGAGTGATATTGAATCCTTGTAGTTGAGTAGTATGCATGAGGTAGGAACCCATCACCTGTTACCAAGCCCGGACGTTATTTATTTTAATGCTACGCTATAGTAGACGAGGTTGGTATGAGTGCTCGGGAGTGGTGTGAGAATGGAGGATCTACGTCAATGGCGACAACTCCATGATGGAATCTGCAAGGACTGCATCTTCAAGGCCTCAAGACTTCAAGACTCGAGACAAGAATTCAATACACACTCTTGGGTGAAGGATGGTTGACGGGCACCTGGAGAAACCAAAGGATGGCCGGGATGCATGGAGAAGCGCCATGACATCTTGCGGAAAGCTTCACCCAGACTCAAAGAGACGGAAGAATACTTCATGCCCAGAAGCTTACCTGTGCAACCGCAAGTCACTATGGGCTCTGGCTTGGTTGACCTTAGTTGTGACTTTGGCTAGGACGGTGCTAGCAGATGTAGAACTACGGTAGGATTGCATGAGCACCGGGCAGTGGTCAGAGGAACTCTTCGGAAGACCATGTTTCGGTCATCTTGTTCTCAAACACCCTGAAGTGCAAGAATGTAAAGAGAGGGATCGAATCTTGCGGGTAAAGTGTACAAACCTCTGTAGAGGGTTAAAACCTAATCGATTAGCCGTGTCCCCGGTTACGGACAACTTGAGCCTCTGGACTTGGATCTATCTCGGAACTCTCAACACTGGACTGATAACTTAATTGTGGGCAACATATGATGATTTTGGGCTATGAGACATCGGTTGGCGGAACCATGTCATGATAGAAAACTCCATAGTACAGACTTCATTTATCCCTTTGATATAGGGAAAATAAAACCAGCTTTTATGCAAACAAAACTCAGACCCAGAGCCACAAAGCCATATTGCATATAGTATAGTTTTATCATCTGTTTTCTCATGTTGTGATCTTGCCGGTACATTCAATGTCTTGACCTACACGGCTGCATCGTATCATGTTGCAGATATTTTTCTTCCGACTAGTAAGAGTACGGTTCTAGGTTACGGTCTACACTCAACCTGCCGATGGCGTTGATGGGACTCCACACCTGATTACTTGTTTCACCGAGACTTATGAGGTATATATCAAGATTACGTTATTTATACATGTGATTGCACTTTGATATATACATTGATGTACTGTGTGTGCCTTGACATCTTGATCCAAGGATGGCACGAATACATAGAGGCTTGACCGTCTGAGGTCGGGTCGCTACAGATATGGTATCAGAGCACATGTTGACTGTAGAACGTGACCCTAGAAATCGGAAAGCCCCTAGGAGAGGAAATTTCTAAAACCTTATTTTCAAAAACACTCTTACTTCCCTTTTTTTTATTTTATCAAGTAGTTCCTCTGACCTCAAATAGTCAGAATATACACCTTTCCCTTTTGACCACACGGAAGATCAACTGAAGTCACTCCAAGAATTAAAGATATCAGACAACTGATGGCCATTTCAGAGTAAAGAGGATTTCACCATGCGTTGGAAGAATTGCAGCTGCAACAATTGAAGACTCCGAAGACTAGAAGAATTTGAAGAATCTGAAGAATTATTTGACCTTTAGAAGACCAAACCCCTGTTACACACTTACGTTAGATGCGACGATTTGTGAGCTGTCATTTGTTTGATATTTTCCGACAGCCACAAAGTAAAACCCGTTTCTTCAAAAACTATTGTTTGTATTGTGTGTATATCCCTCCCCACCTCTCTCATATCTCATCCCAAAACTTTTGGACCCCATAGATGATGAATGAAGTTGACTGATATTCTACGGACCGAAAACCCAGCCGGAGGCAGAGCTATGGATTCAGAACATGGAGAATCACTTCGGGAGCAATTTGGTTTCAAGGAAGAATGAAGTATCTTACGCTCTTCAGTACTTTGAAGGAAGTGCTGCAACATGGAGGCAGATGCATCAAGCTATACAAGGATGGAATGGAGCAAATACTTGGTAAGAATTCAAGAAGACTCTAACAAGATCTCGTCTTATCCGGAAGCACCATGATACACAAAGAAATAAACCTTGTGCCTGCAAGATTTGCGGAGAAATAGGACACACCCAGGAGGAACACAAGGATGGATGCCCTCATTGTGAGGAGAAACACCTGTGAGGAATGCCCAACTAGTCGGGTGACTTGTTTCTTGTGTGAAGGAACCACCCACTACGACTTCGGTGTCACATTTACCCCATGGTGCAACAAACTATTCAGGGAGCAGGAAGAAGGAATGAAAGAAGCCCTCCGAGAAGTTATGAAAGAACCTGTGATGAAGGAATGTGTTGAAGACCACGATGGAGAAGGCCTCAACAGATTTTACTCCAATGCCTGCTATTCATGTGGAGAAGAAGGACATTTTTCACAGTATTGCACCAAGGAAAGAAAAGAGTATCTGGGATACTTCTCGACGGAAGCAATAGAGTTTCATCCACAGGAAATAGAAGGTTTGATCAGAACGAAGAAACCTGGAAGAGAAAACAAAGACACCCTCGAACAACCCAATTTACGCAAGGAGGGACAAGAGTCATATTACCTGTTTTGAATGTAAGGACGTCGGGCATTATGCCAATCATTGTCTCGAAAGGAAGCAAAGAACTCAAGGAGCAGGCACCATCTCCAAGAAGCCCAAAGACTTATCGAAATTTATTTGTTTTCATTGCAAGGAAGCAGGACATTATGCTACTAAATGTCCCGACAAGATGAAAGCTGGAGTTGAGTAGTTGGAATTTTGATATTGGAAACAAGAGTAGTAGAAAGCAATTTCATTTTCATGAGTTCAATGAGTTGAGTTATGTAATGGGTGCTCGAGTTTGTAATGGATTCATGAAATCAATAAAGTTAAAGTGTCCTAATTCCATATGTTGAATTGTATGAGTTGTTACGCTATGAACACGAGATGTTGACCATTTTCGAGGATATGAGAAATATGGTTTTATGGGTAAAATTGTGCATTTCACCTTAAGGGTGGCAGTACCCTATGAGAACATTTAATTTATGGAAAGGGAAATGTGTCCCAAAGATTGGAGTTTGGATAAAATAAGTATGAGTTGTATTCTAATATTTTGGTTACCTCAGGAGTATGAAGGAATGAAGTAATATTGGATTTAAATGAGATGTAATGTTGAAATATGGAACAATTGTAACTCCAATGATGAGTTAAAGCTATGCAAGTATTGAAGTGGGCCCACAACCCATAGGCCCAGGAATTAATAAGGATCAAGTACTCCCTGGAGGAAGAAATTCTGGAAGAAGCTGTGATTTCACAAGAAACGCGTTTCATAGGAGATTACGTAAAACCTAAGAGTTGTGAAGAACGATAGATGTTTTGTTCAGCTTACAGAATCAATGGATTTACTCGAACCCAGTTCGAGGACGAGAGAAATTTTGCAAAGCTTGTGAGGATGCCCGAGTGTTAGAAATACGAGATTCGCTAAACCTTATACAAGGTAATGATCTGGGTGCGGAATGGATTGATCACCATACCGACTTACTCATATCATTCGCTCTTGCTATTTGGAATGGTAAATCTGAGAGACTTACCCATAGTAAAGTGACGACGCTTGTTGAAGCCTTGCTTAAGCCTTAGAATGGTATGATGATAAACCCATGTACATGGCAGTTGTTGCCAATCGTAGATTATACGGTGAGAATGAAGCCAAGGCCCTTTTTTTGCAGAAACCATTAATGGTAGACCACCATGAGTATTTCGATAGTTGTCTAGAATGGACACAAACCTATCAGCTAAGAAGATCCAGTCTCGGACAAACTTCAACTTTGACGAACCAACCCAAGATTTTGAGGAAAACGCTATGCTTCTGACAGAAGATCGTTAATGAAGGAGCTATTGTAAGATATGTGAAGAGACATATATTGTCGGCACTCCAGAGGAAGTATCTGAGTTTATTGGAACCGTAACATTGTTTTTAAGTGTGGTAGCACCCCTGACCTTTCCGACCAAAACATTTGCTAGAAGACCCCCAACCCCTAACCCTTTCTTGCTAGCCTTTTCGAATCTCGAGGACGAGATTCATTTTAAGTGTGAAAGGTTTGTAACATCCCAAAATTCTAAATTTTGGAATGTTATAATAAATAAATAGTTTTGATTGATTGATTGTTTGTTGTGTGATTGATTGAGTGAAATTGAGTGGAATTTGAAACTTTTTTTGAAAGTTTAATGAGAGGGAATGAAATGACTTTCCCCGACTTCCACTTTGCCTTTTGATAACCACGAATTCAAATTCAATTCAAACACAAAACCCTAGAGAGAAAATGATATGACTTCTTCCATTTAAATAAATGAAAAGGGTTTTGAAAAGATTTTAATTCCGTTTGGAAATATTTCAAATTCAGAAACTTTATGCAACTCAATGATTTTCATGAGGGAAGATAAAATGACTTCTTCAGATTACATGAAATATGAGTTGGAAGTTAAAAAGAATCAAACTGAAAGTCATTTGGAAGTATTTTAAAATCCCTTTCAATTTGGAATTATTTGGATTTTATTCAAATTATTTTTCTCCTAAAAATAAATAAATGGGAATAAGGGTAAAATGATTCCCTTCAACGGAAAATTAGGAGAAAATAATTTTGAAATCATTTTGGTGTTTTAAAAATGATTTTTGTTGGGTTTTATTGCAACAGCAACACTATTGGAGTTTTGTAAAAATTTGAGGATTTTATTTGAACTTGAAAAGAGTTCATGTTGTAGGAAATCTTTTTCGAAAATTGTGATATATTATATGTCTATATAATATTATTTATTTATTTATTTGTGTTTGTTTTATTGTCTATGTTTTATAAAAAAAGGCCAAGCCACCGAGGCCCATCACTCCTCTCTCTCCCTTCCTCACCGGCCCATGGCCCATTTCGGCGACCAAGACAGAATCCTTCGGATCGGCACCTGCTTCTCTCGCCGCCTCTGTGATGCTGACCGCCGGCCCCACTGCCGCTCGCTACATCGCCCGCACCCTTCTTCCTCCTCCCGCAAGTCACGCGCTCGCCTGCAGCAACGCCCGCGCCGCCGAATCCCGGATTCTACGGGATCCTCTCCCCGACTCACCCCTCCTCCACGAATCGCCCCCCCCCTATATATGCTCTCCCCTCGACCCGTCCCTCCTTTCCCTCATGAAACCCTTTGCCTCGCCGTAATCTCTCATGGGAGCCGAGCACCGCCGCCCGCACCATTGATGCCCTAGAGCCCGCCTCCGACCTCCCCGAGACCTGCCGCCACCACCATCGTGATCCCTCCATCGACTACACTTTCCCAACAACTCGCATGAGCCCGAAACCCACCGGGCGCCGCCGCCACTGGCCGACGCTTGAACGCCACCGCCGCCTCGACCTCGCCACGACCATCTTGACCACCTCCACCGACGCCACGACCATCGCTGGACTCGCCGCCGCCCACTTCATCTCCCTGGCCACCCCACCGACGCCGAAGATCACCGGAGCGCCGCCACCATCGTCGTCCGACGCGCTCGCCGTCGACCACCACCGCGGTGAGCTCCCTCTCCCTCCTCGTCCGTTCGATCTAGATTATACGGTCGTGATTTGATTGGATCGAATAGTTAGGTTTTTTTACTAGGTCGGTTTAGCTTCGGTTTATTTATGGTTTAGATCTAATCGGTTTAGTCGGTCGGTTTTTGTTTTACTAGCACGTGTGGTTTTGTTAAGTATCGGCCGAGCGCAGTTTAGTTACCAAACGCTCACCTGTTTAGCCCAGTAGCAGTAGGCCACGTAGCAGTGGCCGATCTGTAGCGCTTCTGTTTTTTTTTGTTTTTTTTGTTTTAATTTACAGAAATAGTTCATGTTTTAGATTGCTAATATCTTTTAGGTTTCAAGTCCAAATTGAGTGATTCTTTTTGCATTAGATTCAAAATTTCTCGAAGTTTCTGTTAGAACAATTGGATTTCAGATTTGAGTAGTTTAAATTTGAGTTTGATGAAATTTGTTCAAATCACTAATTTGGGCGTATCTTGAGTTTTATTAAATATTTTTGTTTAATTCTTTTTGCTACGTTTTTGTTTTTTTTTTTCCTATACAGTATCATACATTGATTTATTTTTAGTTTATTTTAAATTAGGTTTATTGAAGAAACATTATTGTTTTGTGTATGTAGTTGTTGTAGTCATATAATTTGTGTTTTTAATTATTATCTTGTTAATTCTTTTTGTAACTTTGTACATGTTGTTATATGTTTCTGTTATATTACAGTAGATAAATTTTGGTAGTTATTTATTAGTGTTTAGCTACTGGTTTTGTGTTTGCTTGTTTAGTTCATAGTGATAGTTGATAAAAATAGTTTTTTAGCTTTAAAAGTAATTCTTTTTGACATTTCAATTTATATTGTGATTGATTCTGTTATTTAGAAGTAAATTAGTTTTCATAATTATTTTAGTATTGTTTATTATTGTCTTAGTGTTATGTTAGTTGTTATAGTTTTCTAGTGTTAACTAGATAGTTATAGTAGTTTTATATTAGTTATTTTGCTAGTTATTAAGTTAGTAAATTATTTTCTATTGTTGCATTAGAATTACGTTCTCTTTGCTGTAGAAAAATGATTAGAGTAATTTAGTGTTGCTACGAGAGTATTGACTATTATTGTGTGAGTTGGTTTCTTTTCCTTGAAGTTTTCTTTGGAATTTTATTTGGTTTTATTTGATTTCATTATGGATTTATTTATTGCTTTTTAATGGTTATTTTGATTGCTGTTATTGGTTGCTAGAATGATTGCTTATATGCATGCAATGTTTGACTTGTATAGATTTTTCTTCGGAGTGACAAATAGTTCTACAAGTAATTTTCTGAGAGCGTTATAATCTTCATCAAGTAATTACCAGGAAAGTTCACTTTGACCATGCTTTCATACCTATGTTTTTATTCCATTTAGTGGCATCTTTGTAACAACTCTCCAGTAGTGATATTGAATCCTTGTAGTTGAGTAGTATGCATGAGGTAGGAACCCATCACCCTGTTACCAAGCCCGGGACGTTATTTATTTTAATGCTACGCTATAGTAGACGAGGTTGGTATGAGTGCTCGGAGTGGTGTGAGAATGGAGGATCTACGTCAATGACGACAACTCCATGATGGAATCTGCAAGGACTGCATCTTCAAGGCCTCAAGACTTCAAGACTCGAGACAAGAATTCAATACACACTACTGGGTGAAGGATGGTTGACGGGCACTCTGGAGAAACCAGTGGATGGCCGGGATGCATGGAGAAGCGCCATGACATCTTGCGGAAAGCTTCACCCAAACTCAAAGATACGGAAGAATACTTCATGCCCGGAAGCTTACCTGTGCAACCGCAAGTCACTATGGGCTCTGGCTTGGTTGACCTTAGTTGTGACTTTGGCTGGGACGGTGCTAGCAGATGTAGAACTACGGTAGGATTGGATGAGCACCGGACAGTGGTCAGAGGAACTCTTCGGAAGACCATGTTTCGGTCATCTTGTTCTCAAACACCCTGAAGTGCGAGAATGTAAAGAGAGGGATCGAATCTTGCGGGTAAAGTGTACAAACCTCTGCGGAGGGTTAAAACCTAATCGATTAGCCGTGTCCCCGGTTACGGACAACTTGAGCCTCTGGACTTGGATCTATCTCGGAACTCTCAACACTGGACTGATAACTTTGTGGGCAACATATGATGATTTTGGGCTATGAGACATCGGTTGGCGGAACCATGTCATGATAGAAAACTCCATAGTACAGACTTCATTTATCCCTTTGATATAGGGAAAATAAAACCAGCTTTTACGCAAACAAAACTCAGACCCAGAGCCACAAAGCCATATTGCATATAGTATAGTTTTATCATCTGTTTTCTCATGTTGTGATCTTGCCGGTACATTCAATGTACTGACCTACACGGCTGCAACGTATCATGTTGCAGATATTTTTCTTCCGGCAGTAAGAGTACTGCATGTGGTTACGGTCTACACTCAACCCGCCGATGGCGTTGATGGGACTCCACACCCGATTACTTGTTTCACCGAGACTTATGAGGTATATATCAGTATTACGTTATTTATACATGTGATTGCACTTTGATATATACATTGATGTACTGTGTGTGCCAGCATACTGATCCAGGGATGGCATGAATACACAGAGGCTTGACCGTCTGAGGTCGGGTCGCTACAAACAGCTACAAGCCCCCGAGCCTGCGCCGCTCTCGGAGCAGGGCGGGATCGGCAAGCTGCCGCCGCCACTGATCTGGATGAGGTTGGCGCCGGTGCCTGACGGCCCACTGTTGATGATGGCGTCTCTTATGGAGGCACGTGTAGTTAGCGTTCTTTTAGGATCTGCTTCCTCTTTTCCCTGCGAGGAATCAAAAAGCGCGCCCCGCGGGGGCTTGTGAGGTGCTTTTGGTTTTGTTTGTTAATATGATCCTTGCTGTGAAGTAGTGCGAGATGCTCATTCCGCCTTAGCTTAGTTCTTCCTTTCGAACCTCACGAGGGCTTGGCGCTCTGCGCCGACAGGTCCCGGTCCCAAGGCAGGCTTCAGCTGTCGCTGGTATGCCAGGTCGCGATGCCGTGGTCAAGGCCAGGAGGTGAGCGGCCTGGGGTCCAGTAAGAGCCCCTGAGTCGCGATGCTCAGGAGGTCCCCTTTAGCGCTCAAGCAGCCATCGTTCAGTGAGAAAGGAGCGCGACGTTGCTAACACGGGATTGCATTAGGTAGGATGTCGGTGCTACGATAGCCAGTGTTTCCAGAGGGTGACTTATCTCAGGAGTCAGGGACCGCTTCCTGGTGCGACGTTAGGTCCACGCATTGGCAGGCGAGGGGTTGCCTGGTGAGGTCCTCGCGTGCCTCTTCCCTCTCGCCTCTGCTCCCTTTTCTGCTCTGCGTCCTCGGGTCCCGGCCCTCGACCAGGTCTAAGCCGTCGCTGGTATGCCAGGTCGCGATGCCGTGGTCAAGGCCAGTGGGTGAGGGCTGGAGAGCCAGTAGGAGCCCGTGAGTCGCGATGCTCAGGTACCCCCCCCCTTTAACGTGCAAGCGGTTCACGCAGGCAAGAGTGAAAAAGACACCGTGAGGGCCTCGCCTGGTGCTGCGCCTTGAAGAGATCCTGCAGGCTCACCACAAGAAGAACAAAGGTCCGTTATGACAAGCGATGATCAGCTGTTGGTTGCTTTGGAGGGGTGACGAGGCACTGAAGGCCTGACGAGGTGGCGCCGTGCGGGGCTGCCGCGGCCAGAGCTCAGCCATTCAGGTTTGTCGGCGTTGCAAGGACGGACCCATGCGCAAGCGTCGTGCCTTTGGGGAGCAGCTCCATCAGTTGGTGTCAGTCAAGCGGGCAATTAGGTCAAGCACGTTAATTACGAAGGAGCAAGTTCATTTAGATAAGAGCAGGGAAGGCAGACGTCGCTGGGTCTGGCCCGAGCGACTTGGGGATGATGCAGCCCGAGGGGCGCCCCCAACAAGGTAAGCTAGGAACATGAAGTAAAAGGGATACACGCCACAGGGACGGACCCACGCGGCCTGGGAATGATGCAGCCCTGGGGGGCGCTCCCAGCTCGAAATGAAACTTGAAGGATGTCACCTGATAACGTTGAAGATGAAGGGATGCTAAAGTAGTGGACGTCGTGGGCTGCAGAAGCCGATCTTCACGAGCCCCCAGGCCCAGGAGCCTCGGGAGGCTCCGAAGGCGCTGGTGGCTCCTCGTGGACCATCTCCATCTCCGCCAGGACTGCGGAACGCCTGGCCTCTTGAGCGTCCATAATGCTCCCCATGAGGCACTAGCGCATGGCGGCCGCGTTCGGCACGCTGTAGGGCATGCGAACGTAGCTGTGGGGTGGACCTTCACAGTGCCCCGCGTGTGAGGGCCAGAAGCGCTCCTGAGAGGCGGATCGGTTGAGCCCTGGTATGTCGATGCAGACGCGCAGCCCACCATGCTCGCCTGGATGGGGAGCTACGGCGGGTAAGCGGCGGCTGCCACTCATGACTCTTGACTCCTGCAGCTCCTGAATGATCTGGCTGACAAACTCCTGAGGGTTTGGCCCTCCTTGCCTCGCTCCTTCCTAAGGGAAATGTGCTTTGAAACACGCCTCTAAGTGGTGCCCAAGCGCCTCCCTCGTGACCTTAGCAAGGTCGGTGGCTCTCCAGGAGAGAGCCCCCGAGCCTTGCTTGAGGAGGGCGCCGGGCGCGCCTTCCTATGTGGCAGAAGGAGGTGCCCCCTGAATAGGCACAGACCCTGAGGGGCATGCCTCCCGAGGGGTCGGGCCTGTCGATGTCTTCTTCTTCTTGGGAGCGGTCTCGGGGAGCCTCCCGCTCCTGCGATCTGGGTCTTCAAGTGACGCAGCTTGAAAAGCTCGCTCCAGGGAGCACACTGCGTCTCTTTCTTCACAAGGCACCGTGATGACTCCGCCACTCCCTGGCATCTTGAGGACGTTGTAGCCGTGATGAGTCACGGCCATGAACTTGGCCAGAGCTGGGTACCCGAGGATGGCATTGTATGGCAGGCGAATGTGGACGACGTCGAAGTCGATGAGCTCGGTGCGGTAGTTGTCGCGCGCCCCGAAGGTGACAGGGAGGCGGACCTGCCCAATCGGACCTGTGGAGCCATCGGTGACTCCGGAGAAAGGCTTGGTTGGCTGAAGCTCATTGTATGGCACTTGGAGATTGTTGAATGTCTCTACGGACAGGACATTGAGCCCTGCTCCGCCATCGATGAGGGTCCTGGTGACTTGCACGTTGCTGATGATTGGGGAACAAAGCATCGGGAGGACTCCAGCTGTGGCCGCGCACTTGAGCTGGTCCGCTGAGCTGAACGTGATGGCGCACGCTGACCACCTGAGAGGGCGCGTGGCCTTGATCTTGGGGAGTACTGCGTTCACTTCGCGGGCGAACTACTTGAAGATGCGTTGAGAGGCTGGGGCTTGAGCTCGGCCCAGGATGCAAGCGATCGCGCGCGGCTCCTGGAAGCCCCCAGCCCCCTCGTCCTGATGATGGTCCTCATTTCTCCTTGGCTGCGGCGGCAGAGGAGGGAGGCCTACGCTTCTTGCAGGCGATCCTCGCGAGGCTGATCCCTCCAGCCTCCCTCGCGAGGCTGATCCTGCCAGCGATCCTCGCGAGGTTGGTCACGCCACCTTGGCGAGGGCCACGGTCTTCCCAGCGTCCTGTGTTTCTTCCTCCTCCTCGGCCGTAGCCTCGATCATTGCGGTCGGGGCGTCGACCGATTCTCCCTTCTCGCACGGCTCGGAGCTCTTGACATTCGTTGGTGTTGTGGGTGTGGAGGTCGTGGTACACACAGTATCGTCTGCCCTTGGAAGACTCGGGCTGATCTACGCCTCGCTTGGTGTGCGGTTCGCCATGAGCACGGCAGCCCCTTGCGCTTCACGCCCTTGGCCTTGGGCTTCTTCTCTTACGGGTGCGGTGGCAGCTCGAGGAGGGAAAGGCGTCCTTCCTCAGCCCTGGCGCACTTGGTCGCCAAGTTGAACAGCTCCAAGGAAGTGCACAGATCTTCATGCATCGCCAGCTCCTCCTTCATCTTGACGTCGCGCACACCGTCGGAGAAGGCTGAGATGATAGCAACCTCGGTCACCTTGGGAATCTTGAGGCGTGCGTTGAAGAAGCGCTGGATGTACTTCTGCAGGGTCTCCCCTGGCTGCTGCTTGATACGGTGCATGTTGCTCAAGGCAGGAGACCAGTCACGAGTGCCTTGGAAGTTGGCGATGAAGCGGGTGCGCATCTTGTCCCAGGAGGAGATTGTGCCAGGAGCTGTGTTCGTGGAGCCAAAAGGGCCCGTGCTTTGAGTGCCATGGGAAACCAGTTCGCCATGACCTTCGCCCCTGCTGGCGGCTTCGATGCCTAGCTCAGAGAGCTGAAGGAACTCCGCAGGTCGGCCGTGCCGCCGTAGCGAGGAGGTAGGTCCAGCTTAAACTTGTCGGGCCACGCGACGCTGCGCAGCCTTCGATGGTGAAGGCGTCGACCGCTGTGGCCACGGGAGGCCTTTGGTGACGAAGAGCCTGGTCTTGCGGGTCCCCATGCGCCGCTGGCGCAGCAGCGGGGTCTTGGCGTGCTGGAGCAGGAGCGTGGTCATGACGAGACGGTGCGGGGAGCACTCGGGCAGCTTCTTGGGGGCGAGGGACCTCTTGACAGCTCTGCTCTTGCTGCGCTGGCGCCGGACGAAGTGGGTTCTGCCCAGGGGCCACGCGCCTTGGGGCCAAGGCACCTTCTTGAGGGGGAGGCGGCTGAGGCGCCCCTGGAGCTTCATCGCCCGCGCAGGGCGGGGCGCGGTGCGGCGAGAAGGACGCTGGGGAGCCTTTCGCGCGCGGTCGAGCCACTCTTCGTAGACGTCGTTGACAGGGCGCTATCACAGGAGCTCGTTTGCCGTGATGAGCGCAGCTCGAGCCTCCATGGGCGCGCGGAGCATGCGAGACGAAGAACCAGTTGGGGCGAGTGAAGGAGTAGCGGTACGGCCGTCTCGCCTCACGGACGGATGCTGGGACGATGCTTGCTGCTCGTTCCCCGCCGGGCCGGTGGCGGTGTTGTGGCGGTGACGAAGAGCAGTGGGGGCAGCCGACGGGGCCGTCTGGGCGGCAGGGAAGCGAGAGCGGCTCGGCGCTCGGGGCGGGCACGACGAGCGTCTGACATGGATGCGATGGTCGGCGAAGAACAGGGCGGCGGAAGACGAATTCCGGCGCACCCCTACTTGGCGCGCCAAATGTCGGATTTCGGGTTCCGGCAGACCCTCTAGGTTCAAACTCTGGTGTGCGCGTGGAGATCTAACCTCCTACCTACCTGCACCTCGTCGCCTCGCTGGGATCTAAACTACCAAAGGAACAACACAAGAGACGCAAGGTTTATACTGGTTCGGGCCACCATTGTGGTGTAACACCCTACTCCAGTGTGTGGTGTGATGGATTGCCTCAGGGGCTGATGAAGAACAATACAAGGAAGAACAACCTCGCGAGGGTGACGTGTTCTTGTGGCTAGGCTCTCGATCGGAGTGGATCAAGCCAAGATGAGGCGAGATGTCTGGATCTCTTCCCCCCCTACCCTATGGGTGGCAAGTGCTATTTATAGGCAAAGGCCCTGGGCCTCTTCCCAAATATTGAGCGGGAAGGACGCCAACAATTGGCCATTTTGAAGGGGAACATCTAGTACACTTATCCTGACTAAAGTTGGTCCTCGTCTGTCAAAGGCTCTGGTGGTGATGCCGGCTTGGGCTCCACGATGACTTCCTTCCTCCCGTTGCGACGGTCTTGGTCTTGTTGCACCGAAACGGGTGCCTTTGCTTGATACTCTCGCCTGCGCTTGCCCCCTTTGCACCAAAGAGGAAATGAGGACATGCGGCGGGCTGGCGCTCACCGGGCGCCCTTGGTCGTTATGGCTTGCGTCATGGGCACCTCGTGAGGTACCCCGCCTTGATCTCTCCGCCTCGCGAACCAGCCGACGAGGCCGTTCGAGGAAGCTTCTCGTCACTTCCCGCCTCATGAGGCTTGGCCCCTCGCGAGGGTCTTGAGCTTGTGCTAATGAAGATGGGCCATGCTGGGTCACCCCTTGAGCCACGCCGCAGGCCGCAGGCAGGCAAGTCTGGGTACCCCCATTCCCAGAACGCCGATAGTACCTTTTTGCTCCGGTTAACCTAACCATCCGTCCATCCATCAGCAGGGCAGAGCAAGCGAAGAAAATTAGGTCCCGGCAAGTACTTTCCTACCAAGCCCCCCGGGGCCACCGGCAAGGGTACTGCCGCGGACGCTGAGCCTGCCCAAGAGCAATTGACTCTAGCGGGGCATCAAGCCCTGGCTGTAGAGACAGTCGCTCCCATAGCGGAAGAGATGCCTTTAGTCCTAACCGTCGAGCCTCAGGCTCCAGCATGGGCACAGCATACCGTCCAATTCCTCCAGATAGGGGAGCTTCCTGAGGAGCAGGGAAGCGGAGAACGTAGCCCATCGGTCCGCCCTGTACCAGTTCGTCGATGACGTCCTGTACCGGAGAAGGCCGAACGGTGTGAAACTCAAGTGCATCCCTCGAGAGGAAGGATTGGAGCTGTTGGCAGAGATACATGGAGGCATATATGGCTCCCACATAGGGTCTAGGGCCCTTGCCGGGAAGGCGTTCCGGCAAGGTTTCCTCTGGCCCACCGCCCTCCAGGATGCGACGGCGCTAGTCACCAAGTGTGAAGCGTGCCAGTTCCATTCAAAGAAGCTTCATCAACCAGCTCAAGCCCTTCAAACAATCCCTCTCTCCTGGCCAGTCTCGGTCTGGGGGCTCGATATACTGGGCCCCTTCCCCCGCGCCGTCGGGGGCTTTAAGTACTTGTATGTTGCAATCTACAAGTTCACAAAGTGGCCAGAGGTGGAAGGAGTGAGAAAGGTGACTGCTCAGTCGGCTATCAAGTTATTCAAAGGACTGGTCTGCCGTTTTGGTGTGCCAAACAGATTCATCACCGACAACGGCACGCAGTTCACAAGCCACACCTTCATGCAATACATTCAAGACCTCGGCAACATGGTCTGTTTTATTTCCGTGGCACACCCACGGAGCAACGGCCAAGCGGAGAGGGCAAATGTTGAAGTGTTGCGAGGCCTGAGGACAAAGACTTTTGACAAGCTGCACAAGAGCGGAAGGCGCTGGATTGATGAACTGCCGGCGGTTCTTTGGTCGATCAGGATGACGCCAAATCGAGCTACCGCCGACACCTTTTGCTCCTCGTATACGGGGCAGAAGCAGTTCTCCCCATGGAACTCATATACGGGTCACCTCGAGTGCTCGCTTATGATGAGCTTGAGCAAGAGTCGTTGCGCCAAGATGACGCGACGCTCCTTGAGGAAGATCGTCTTCGGGCGGCTGTGAGAGCGGCACACTACCGAAGCCTTGCGCCGCTACCATAGCCGCAAGGTTCATGCCCAAGCTTTGAGGAAGGCAACCTTGTTCTTCGCTGCTCAATCGGCCAAGAATAACAACAAGTTGACGCCAAAGTGGGAAGGCCCTTATCGGGTAATACGAGTCACCAGGCCTGGCGCAGTCCGCCAGGAGACCGAGGATGCCGTACCAGTGAGCAACTCCTGGAACATCGAGCATCTTTGCAAGTTTTACCCGTAAGGCGCGGCTTGCCGGTCCTCCTGGCAAGCCACCTTTTGTACGAGCTTTGCCGCAAGGCATGTGACCCTTTGTACAACGCCAGGCGCAGACCCTGAGCGAGAATAAATGAAGCGCTGGCGCCCTAAGTTATAGCATGCATTCTAGGTCGAGTCTCGTCCTTGGTTAGGGTTGATAGTGCTTAGCGGCGGCTAACCCCTAGCTTAGAGGTCGAGTGCGCGTCTTTCTGTTCTTCTCTGTCTTCTTTTGGTTTGCAGGACACATAAATATCCTTGCCGAGCTGCTTTGGAAGAAAGGGGACGGACCGGCGCCCGGGCCCCGGCAAGCCAGTGTTGCCGGGGGCTACAAGGGCAAAGATCCACCCGCGGCAAGCCAAGGTTACCGGGGGCTGCAGATTCAGATAAGTTCTTTTTCCCTTATCATGCGTTTCGTTATGGACTGAGGTATGTGAAACCTCATTTTATCCTTAGGCTACTGTGCTCCCCTTGCTCCGGACCCCAGGACTCGTTTCCTGGGACCGAGTTTGGTCGTAGTCGTGGCAGCAAGGAAATGAAACGAGGAGCCTAAGCCCACCTCATCCCTGCATCCGCCAAGCACGTGAGATAGGTCAAGCAAAGTGGCGGGACGGCAAGGCTTGTTGCCGGGCGAGAAAACGTTTATCTTAAAGGTAACAAGGATTTACTCCTTGTCGTGGGTTTTACCTATGAACGAAAAGCCCGACAAACATCCCTTTTTTTTATTAAAAACATTCCGTACAGGTGCAGTTCATACGAAATGAAAAACATGAGCAAAGGGATTACAAGTTCTAAAGTTGACAAAGGACTGAAGGCTTACAAGACTAAAAAGAGATAAGATGCCCGTAATCCCTTTCTTGCCCCTCTCCTCAGGAGGCAGGTCAAGGAGGCGAAAAGGGCAAAAGGGGCGCCTAGGCGAGCTATGAGTGGCAGAAGACACTAAGAGAACATCTTGGTGGCCGTCCAAGGGCTGGATGGTGATGGCAGCGCTGGAGGAAGAGCTCGAAGACGAGGCGGCAGGACGTCAGTACGCATCGAAGGCGTCGGTGCCCGCGTACTCCGACTTGACGGCCTTGCCGCCCGCCCTCTTCCTCTTCCGCAGCCTCCCAACGCCAGCCGCCCAAGGAGACGACCCCGAGAAGTTCAAGGAGCCGGCAACACGGATGATGGGGTCGCCGGTGCCGCTCAGAGCGGCGCCCGACGCCTAGTCGGACCCGTCATCCTGCCGCCCGCTGGCCTCGTCGCCGCTGCCGCTGTCCTTCTCGCCACTCTCGCTCGAGGAAGGATCTTCATCATCAGAAGAGCTCTTCAAGCAGCACCTTACGCGATTCCCGAAGTGCCCGAAGATCTTGACGGATAGGAGGCCACCCTCCATTAGTTTGAAATGAAGAGTGAGCCCATCCGTCAAGCTGTGGAGGCGAGCGAAGGTTTTCCACCCTCGATGGAGATACATGACGTGAGGGGCGGGGAACTCGACGTCGGCCCATGTGCCGCTGATCCCGCAGCCCCTCATGTGCAACCGCAACGACTGCGGCGGATCCAGCTCCATCTCCCGCGCAAATGGAGTCAGAAGGCGAAGGCGACGGCACGGCGGCCGGCGCAGCCTGACGAAGAATTTGCAGGGGTTGTCCCCAGCATGGCCCTCCATCGGAGGAGGAGCTCCTGGCGGGGACGAGGCCGGCGCGCCACCCCGTCCTCCTCTTTCCCGAGCACTACGGCCTCGCCCACGGCCTCGCCCCCTCCCCCTTCCCCTCGCGGCCGGCTCTGCCACCGCGGGTGCAGGAGGAGGAGGAGGAGGGACGCGTTGTCAAGCGGCGACCCTCGCCGCCACCGTCTAAGGACCGGGATTCCTTTTCTCCATGGCGAATGGAAGGAAGGAGCAGAAGCAGAAGGAGGAACAAGATGGAAGAATGCGGGGTGCCATCCCCCTTCCCGCTCTTTATAAAGGAACGGGGTTGGGGCTCGGCCGCCCCGCTCGGCCAATCAAGATACGGGAGGCACAGGGAACCAAGACCGACCCGCTGCCCCAACCAGCGACGGCCCGGTTTCCCGCCTCCACCGTTCGCCACCCGCATGGAAGACGCATGGCAGACGCGCAGAACCGAGGGGACAAGTGAAGCGACCTCTCCCCACCCCGTGATCGTGGGGAGTGGACACCTTGCAGACCGCGCCTCGCCTCCATTCAGTAAATGAGCCGCGCCTCCACGCCTCCCTCCCTTTACAGGGAAGGCGCGAGCCGCCTCTTTACTGCGATCTGACGCATGCTTGCGGAAACCGCCCCACACATGCCGCCCACGTCACGCACACCCCTCCACGCCGCATCGCGCACGCGGGTCGTGGGAAGCGCAGCGCACGAAAAATCTTACCGCGATAAAAACTGCCCCGCTTGCCTGCGCACCGTTTTGGGCCTGACCCAACAACGTGTCACGCTTATGTGTGGCCCAGGCCCGGGGGCTCCTGTCGGTGTACAAAACTAGGGGCACATTTTTGTACCCCTTCACCTATGCACGGGTAGTTGGAGCCACGCCCACGGCCATACCAAGCAGAGCGGAGGAGGTGAGCCAAGGTAAGACCGAAGCCCAAGACGAGGCAAAGCGACGACAAGGACAAAGGCCACAAAGATCAGATGGGAAAAGCAGGTTCCCCCGGCAAGGATCCTTGCCGGGGCAGCCCCAGCGGCCCCGGCAAGACCCTTGCTGGGGCAGCTCGCCCACGCCAGCCGAGCGAGCCACCCTCGAGCCCACCAACACTCAACACATGTGTTGGGACAGGGCTCGGGAGGCACCTCTGTGGTGGCATGCAGATCTTTGTGAAGACAAAGAATAGTCAAGATTAAGTGAGGATAAGAAGGTAGCCATCCTCGCCGAAGGAACCCACAAGACCCCCGGCAAGATCCTTGCCGGGGACGCCTGCGCACCACGGCAAGACCCTTGCCGGGCCACCCGGTAAGGCCACCATCAGGCCCGCACCAGCCAAGTCTCCACCGCCGTTCGCATGCAGCTGCCGACCCAACCAACTAGGTAGGCACCTGCGTGGCTACATGCAGCCCTTCGTGGAGGCTCCACCATCGTGCCACCTCAGCTGCCTGCTTGCCTACATGGCACCGCATGCACCGCTGGCCAGGGCGCGTGTTGAAGCCTGGAGGAGCAGCGATGGACGGGACGGGCCTCGCCCCCGTCCCCGATAAAGTAAGAGGACACCTAAGTGATGCATTAAATGCACCTTGTCCTGTAATACGAGGGATAACCTCGTGCAACTGTAGACCTTTCCACCTCCTGTGTGCCACTGTGGCAGCCCCTTTCACCTATAAAAGGAGGCCCGAGGCGTCCAGGAGAAGGATTCGGCTTTTTGGAGCTCGTTACACCCCGTAGCTAGCTCAAGAACACATAATACATCCACCAAAGCAGGAGTAGGGTTTTACGCATCCTCGCGGCCCGAACCTGGATGAACGAACCGCGTGCTTCTCTGTTAGACCCGCTCTTCTCTCAACCCCGTGCCCCGCAACCGCAGTAGGGATTTTTGTGATCCCATAGGTGTCGTTTCCCACTGACAGTTCCCTCTTGTTTGCCAATGTTGTGCCCTCTCAGTGGACGTAATTCCGACGAGGAGTTCGGTGACACCAATGAAGAGTTTTACTATCTTCAGAAGTGCCAGGAAAGAAAACCCCTTTGAGCATTCCGATACAATCCCACTCTCTCACTCCTGCTCTCTTTTATTGCATTAGGACAACAACGATTCAACTATTACATGTTGCGGTAGTTGAACCCCTTTCCTCTGCATGACCTGTCTTTGACACAATGAATAGTTGAAACCCACTAGCATGAGTAGGAGTTGTTTGAGCCATGATGTGCCTACTCATTCATGCTTGCTTGTTATGACTGCTATGCGTAGAGTTGTGCCAGGTCTGATTCAGCTGGGATGAATTGGGATGGAGATGAACATGTCCTACTATTGAGAGCTAAGTGTGTGAACACGATTGGGTAAAGGTAGCGATGAGAGGCCATGTAGGAGTACATGGTGGGTTGTCTCCTTGAAACCGTCCTCAGGAACTTAGTTATGTGTTTGTGATCCAAGGCAGTTACTACCACGCATTGGAATGCTTAAGTGCCCTTCTCGACTTATTAATCACCTTGATCTCTGTCCAGGAGTTGCAACTAGTTTCTGGTGTTTGTAGGATATATGTTCGGGCCGTGCGTAGCGCTGACCCTAGGGGTGGGCTATATGCGGTAGAGACACGAGGCAAGATATACCGAGACACCCGTTTGGTGCCTCGGGAACCCTGCTCTCATCGTTTGGGGCCGTGAGTGGAACCCCAGCCGAATCTCCTTGCGGATAGAACCCGAATAGGCGATAGACTTGGACTAGAGACTCGTGTGGTTAGTCAGGTTGTGGCCGACACCCTCGCTAGGCTTCCGCTTGAAGATTGCCGAGATACATGACGTACACATGGCGGTAAGTGGCGAGAGCGTGTGTGAAGAAGTACACCCCTGCAGGGTTAACATGATCTATTCGAATAGCCGCGTCCGCGGCAATGGACTACTGGATTGCTTGTGCAGTACATAGAAAAGTGAAAGTGGATACTATAAAATGCACAAGATAAGCGTGAGTGCTATGGATGGCCTTCTCGTAGGGAGCCGAGAGTGGATCCATGGTGGTGTATTGTTATGGTGAATATGTGGACTCGTGTACGCCACCTAAAAAGAGTTGCCAGCAGTCGTAGTACATGATAGCCACTGAGTCAAAGTTGGCTTGCTGCACTTAAAGTCCACCACCCCCTTTGTTGATACTGGTGCATATGTAGCTAGTTCTGATGTAAGTCTTGCTGGGTACATTTGTACTCACGTTTGCTTAATTTATGTTTTTGCAGAGAGACTTCAGTCTCACTAGTAGTTCCGCATGGACTTCGACGTTTAGCTTGTCACCTCAACTACGATCTTGTACCCTTGGGAGGGTCTTGTAGATAGTCAGGCTTCTCCGCCTTTTTCATTTGTAGTTGTTTGTACTCAGACATGTTTATGCTTAAACCTGTGCTTGTGGCTTGTATGACTTGAATGTTGGGTCATGATACCCGTGTTTGTAATATCTAGCTCCTCGGAGCCTATTGAATAAATACTTTGAGTCATAGAGTTTTGTTGTGATGCCATGTTGTATTTAGACATATCGAGCATATTCTGTGTATGATTTTGAAATGCTTGGTATGTGTGGGATCCGACAACCTAGTTGTTTATTCTTGGTAGCCTCTCTTATGGAGAAATGTCTCCTAGTGCTTCCACTGAACCATGGTATCTTGCTACTGCTCCGAAACACTTATGCTAGCCGACATGTGTCCTTCTTCGTTCCCGTGTCTGTCCCTTCGGGGAAATGTCACGCGTTGTTCCTTTAAGACCATGTAGCTGGCTATGACTTGGGTTCATACGTTGATGATCGACACATTCTTTGCTGTGTCATGTATGCCTATCCCTGTAAGTTAGTGCCACTTTGGATTCATGACTAGTCATGTCGGCATGGATTCTCCGTCATATGGATGCTAGCGACACTATCATATACGTGGGCCAAAATGCGCAAACGGTCGCGGGCCAGGTAAGGTGGCACCCGTGGGGATACCGTGCGTGAGGCCGCAAAGTGATGGATGTGTTACATGCTAGATCGGTGTGACTTAGGATCGGGGTCCTGACAACTTCAATCACACAAAACTTAAGGAAACTTTGTGAGATAGGTTAGTATGATAAAGAGCAAACCATTTCACTTTTGGTACTGTCAAAGAAAAGATTCATAATTTTTCTCACGCAATACCTACTGTAGCATATCATTTCCACAATTTATATTGAGCAATATAAGCCATAGAAACTAGAAAACAAGCAAACTATGCATTGAAAACAGAATCTGTCAAAAAGAGAACAGTCTGTAGTAATCTGTACTCAAACCATACTTCTGCTACTCCAAAAATTATGAAAAAATTAGGACCACATGAGAAATTTGTATATTAAACTTATTCAAAAAGAATCAAATCAAAAGCACTCTTCTGTTAAAAATAATTATTATTTTTGTGAGCGCAAAAGTTTCTGTCTTTCAGCAAGATCAAATCAACTATCACCCAACATGATCCCAAAGGCTTTACTTGGCACTTTATTGAAACAAAAGCAATAAAATATTATTAATACAGTAGCATAATCATGTGAACACACAAAAACAGTAGGTAAAACTGTTGGGTTGTCTCCCAACAAGCGCTTTTCTTTAATGCCTTTTAGCTAGGCATGATGATTTCAATGATGCTCACATGAAAAATATGAATTGAAACACAAAGAGAGCATCATGAAGGATATGGCTAGCACATTTAAGTCTAACCCACTTCCTATGCATAGGGATTTTGTGAGCAAAAAACTTATGGGAACAAGAATCAACTAGCATAGGGAGACAAAACATGCATAACTTCAAAACTTTCAACGTAAAGAGAGAAAACTTGATATTATTTTAATTCCTACAATCATATGTTCCTCCCTCGTAATAATTTTCAGTAGCATCATAAAGAAATTCAACAATATAACCATCACATAAAGCATTCTTTTCATGATCCACAAGCATAGAAATGTTGTTACTCTCCACATAAGCAAATTTCTTCTCATCAATAGTAGTGGGAGCAAACTCAACAAAATAACTATAATGAGAGTGAAAATTAAAATCATGATGACGAGTTTCATGGTTATCATTATTCTTTATAGCATACATGTCATCACCATAATCATCATATATAGGAACTTTGCTGTCACAATCATTTGCAACGTCCTCCAAAATAGTGTATTCATCATTAAATAAAGTCACGACCTCTCCAAATCCACTTTCATCGATATAATCATCATAAATAGGAGGAATGGAATCATCATAATAAATTTCCTCATCAAAACTTGGGGACTAAAAGTATCATACTCATCAAATATAGCATCCCCAAGCTTATGGCTTTGCATATCATTAGCATCATGGATATTCAAAGAATTCATACTAACAACATTGCAATCATGCTCATCATTCAAATATTTTGTGCCAAACATTTAATTGACTTCTTCTTCTAACAATTGAGAACAATTTTCCGAACCATCATTTTCAAGAAAGATATTATAAAGATGATCAATAATATGATGCAACCTCAATTCCATTTTTATGTAGTTTTCTTTTATAAACCAAACTAGTGATAAAACAAGAAACTAAAAGATTCAATTGCAAGATCTAAAGATATACCTTCATGCACTCACCTCCAAGAACGGCGCCAGAAAATAGCTTGATGTCTACTACGCAACTTTATTCTTGTAGACATGTGTTGGGCCTCCAAGCGCAGAGTTTTGTAGGACGGTAGCAATTTTCCCTCAAGTGGATGACCTAAAGTTTATCAATCCGTGAGAGGTGTAGGATGAAGATGGTCTCTCTCAAATGACCCTGCAACCAAATACAAGAAATCTCTTGTGTCCCCAACACACCCAATACAATGGCAAATTGTATAGGTGCACTAGTTCGGCAAAGAGATGGTGATAAAAGTGTAATATTGATGGTAGAAATATATTTTTATAATCTGAATAAATAAAAACAGCAAGGTCGCAAATAGTAAACGGGCACCAAAACGGTAGTGCAATGCTTGAAAATGAGGCCTAGGGTCCGTACTTTCTCTAGTGCAATCTCTCAACAGTGCTAATATAATTGGATCATATAACCGTCCCTCAAAGTGCGGTGAAGAAATCAGTCCAAAGTTCCTATCTAGCGGAGAACATAAGACGGAATTGTTTGTAGGGTACGAAACCACCTCAGAGCTATTCTTTTCGATCAATCTATCCTAGAGTTCCTACTAAAATAACACAAAGCTATTCTTTTCGATTGATCTAAACAAGAGTTCATACTAAAATAACACCAAGCAAATTCAGATTTGTAATATTCAATCCAACAGAGAGAACTTCAAAGGGTACCCCAAGATTTCTACTGGAGAAACAAAGACAAGAACATGCATCAACCCCTATGCATAGATTACCCCAGTGTCACCTCGGGAATCCGTGAGTTAAATGCCAAAACATATATCAAGTGAATCAATATGATACCCCATTGTCACCATGAGTATTCATATGCAAGACATATATCAAGTGCTCTCAAATCCATAAAAGTATTCAATCTGATAAAACGAAATCTCAAAGGGAAAACTCAATTCACAACAAGATAGAGAGGAGAAAACACCATATGATCCGACTATATTAACAAAGCCCGCGATACATCAAGATCGTGACATTCAAGAACACGAGAGGGAGAGAGAGAGAGAGAGAGAGATTAAACACATCGCTACTGGTACAAACCCTCAGCCCCGAGGGTGGACTACTCCCTCCTCATCGTGGTGGCCGCCGGGATGATGAAGATGGCCACCGGTGATGATTTCCCCCTCTGGCAGGGTGCTGGAACATCGTCTAGATTGGCTTTCGATGGATATAGAGCCTTGCGGCGGCGGAATTTCTGATCTAGGTTAAGCCCCGAGTGTTTCTGGAATTTTTGGGAATTTATAGGGTAAAGAGGGGGTGCAGGAGGCCACCGAGGTGGGCACAACCCACATGGGCACACCTGGGCCCCTAGGCGCGCCTTGGTGGGTTGTGCCCCCCTCGGGGCACCCCCAGGTGCTTCTCTGGCCCATCCTGAGTGTTCTGGTCCATATAAAATCTCCAAAAAGTTTCGCGGTGTTTGGACTATGTTTGATATTGATTTCCTGTGATGTAAAAAACAAGCAAAAAACAGCAACTGGCACTTGGCACTATGTCAATAGGTTAGTACCAAAAAATGATATAAACTGACTATAAAACATCCAAGAATGATAATATAACAGCATGGAGCAATAAAAATTATAGATAGGTTGGAGACCTACTAGTGGGCCAGGGCGGTCACAAGCGGGCTTTGAAGCGGTTCGAATTCCTGCATGGCCCACCTCACATTATCACCATATTTCTTGGAGTCCATGCATAGTGGGCGGGCGATCTCTTCTCCCTCCCCCATTTCTCTCTTCTCAGCCGACGCCCGCCGAGTGTGTAGATTTCGGCTATCGACGATTTATTCAACTAGCGGGGTGACCCGCACATTTGCGTGGCTAGATTTTCATGTGTTGTTATATTTATATGGGTGTATATTTGGTGCTTTATATTTGAGATTTTCTTAGATTTTTTAGATATATATGGTACATCTATAGTTTTTAGATATAAACATTGTGAGTCTTTTTTTGCACGGCTTTTATTAATTCATGAAGTTGTTGGTACAGTCCTTATGTGATAGGAGAAGGCATAAGACATGACTCAATATGCTCCTTTGCTTGTCATGTAGAACATAGATTTCATAATAATATTTTTTATTTTTCAATTGGTTTCTTACCCAATGGTGTATTAGCATCAATATTTTTTGCCGAATTTTAGCCAACAATGTAAGCATTTTAAGTATTTATCTGTGAATAGTATTCCAGTGTAAGCATCGATTGTGTCTATCTAAAACTAGTTTTTTATTGGTCGTATAGAAGTCTAGTTCTTTTAGTGGTGCAATGTCATGCCTCCAGTTACTTCCTTGTATTTTCACTTTTTCACCTTACTCCAATTACCCACTTATTATCCCTGCATGGCAACATAATCCATTGTTTATTTACCAGTCATTGCTAAAATACTCTCTCAGTCCTTATAACGAATAGTTTGTTCATCAACTCATACTCCTGCACAGTGTGTCTATGTTTCTCAAAATGAATAGTTATACTTTTATTGTCATTTTTAGCGTAGGTACCCCAGGTACAGGACACTTTTTAACATGTTTAGGCTAGATTTTCCTGTCATTACTTGTGTATGGCCATGGTTCATTGGTATAATCATATGCAGCACTTATAGCCTCAAAATTTCACAAAATATGGAACATACATATGACCGGAATTGCAATTATATTATTTCCTAGGCTCATTATAACTTGCTGATTTCTTGGTATAGAAATGAATGAAAACTTTGGATCTTACAATACAATTAATATGAAAGGTCAATTATCATATTATGTATGTCTCTAGCTAAAACAAATTTCATATAGATGTTCTGACGTGGGTAAAATTGATATGAAGGCAGCCCACCCTGGAATTTTGGACCAGCCTATCTGATTCAATATGGGGGAGGAAAATAAAATAAAATAAAATAAAAGCCCAATAGCTATTCATGACCCTCTGCTCAGGCTGAGAAAAAATTCACGCAGCCAAGATTGCCTCTGGCCGCCGAGACACAATAGAGACCATAGTAGTGAGTTCTAGACCTGTTTGTTGCAGATGGATTGTCCGCTATTCTGAAGTCTAGGGTGCAGGCTGGCGATGTTGTTCCAGTTAAAATTTGTAGGAGAGCACCGGGTATATCACATTTGTTGTTTGCAGATGATACGCTTCTGTTTTTAAGGCTTCGAGGGATCAAGCTGAGCAGGTTAAAGCGTCACTGGATCTTTACAGCTCGGCTACGGGTCAAAGTCTAAACTATGACAAGTGCTCTATGTTCTTCGAGGAAGCTTGCCCGGTCCAGGTTCAAGAGCAAGTTAGGGATGCTCTACAGGTTACAAGCTTGGTCTTTGAGGAGAAATATTTGGGTCTACCCACACCTGAGGGTCGCATGTCCAAAGGGAAGTTTCAAAACCTCCAAACAAGCCTCACCAAAAGGCTAGTTCAGTGGGGGGATGGTTACCTAGCTCAGCCGGGTAGGGAGGTGCTCATAAAGTCAGTCGCCCAAGCTTTGCCCACTTTTATAATGGGAGTGTTTAAATTGCCGTTCTCAGTCTGTGATGACCTCACTAGGATGGCGAGGAATTTCTATTGGGGTTCGGAGAAGGGGAAGAGGAAGGTACATTGGAAGGGCTGGGATCATCTCATGCAACCGAAAAATAAGGGAGGTGTTAGCTTTCGGGATTTTTGTCTATTTAACCAAGCCCTCCTATCTCGTCAGGCTTGGAGGCTTATTACGCGACCAGATAGCCTTTGTGCCCGTTTTCTCAAATCTAAATACTACCCTGATGGAAAGATCGAAGATACGGTGTTCACTGGGAACGCTTCGTCCTCATGGCAGGCTATTAGTCACGGCTTGGGTCTATTGAAGAAAGGATTAATTTGGAGAGTGGGCAATGGAAGAAGCATTAGGGTATGGCGAGATAGTTGGATCCCACATCCTTTCTCCTATAAGCCTATCTCTAGACAGGGATTATGCCGCATCCGGTATGTCTCGGACCTACTAAATGATAATGGGTCTTGGAAGTTACAGACACTTAACCAGTATTTCGTCCAAGCAGATGTGGAGGAAATCTTAAAGATCAGAGCCTCCCCGAGGCGCGGAGAGGATGTGATTGCATGGGGTCCAGACAGGTCGGGTGTTTTCTCTGTTAAAAGTGCCTACCACTTAGCTTTCGATGAGACTCACAGGGCTAATGCCACATCTTCTAGCTCGGCGCCGTCGGGAGAGAGGAGCTGTTGGAAGTTTATATGGAATTGCGGAGCACCACCGACTGTTTCAAACTTTCAATGGAGAGTTGCAACTGATGGGTTGCCAACGTGGAAGAATAAACATAAGATAGGGCTTGAAACTACCAGTGTATGCCCAGTTTGTGGAATTGAGACCGAGGACAATTTTCATCCGTTTTTAAGATGCCAATTCGGTCGAGATCTCTATATGGAAATGGCAAAATCTGAATCTCCTAATCTACAAATGATAGCCAACTGTGGGAAGGAATGGCTATTGCAAGTCTTAGCTCCTAGGTCTGAGTTGGAGAGATGTATGATGTTGATGATTTTTTGGAGAAGCTGGTTCGTACGTAATGAAGTGGTCCACCACAAACCAACCCCGCCAATGGGTGTGTCTATCAGATTCCTGCGGAGCTACTTGGAGTCACTGATGGCGATTAAACATGATAATGGTGTTGATCCTGTTAAAGGTAAAGCTTATATTAACATGGACACGGGAGTGCAGCCGGTTATACAAGTGACTAAGGCACCTGGTTGGACCAAACCGAGACAAGGATGGACTAAACTGAACACTGATGGTGCCTTTGGTTCGAAAAAATGTCAAAGTGGGGTATGATATTGAGGGATTCTTCAGGGAAGATTATCTTCTCAGCGTGCAGAACTTTGTATTCATGCAGGGATGCGTTGGAGGCTGAGCTTTCTGCTTGTATGGAGGGCTTATCTTCTTCGATTCAACGCACGACACAGCCGATTGAAATTGAGATGGATTCTTCGGTTGCAGTATCCATGATCACATGTGGGAGCACGGATCGCTCGTTATATTCTTCCTTAGTGAATGAGATTAGGTTTTTATTAAATCTACATCAAACTTGTATTACTCACGTCGCTCGTTCGCAAAATAAAGCGAGCGACAAGCTAGCTGCTTTTGGTCGTATTAATAATAGGACTATGACCTGGTTAGGGTCAGGCCCTCCAGAAGTTTTGGAGATAGTTGCTGTCGATTGTAATGATACTTTAAATGAGTAATACAAGTGTTGAGTTTGCAAAAAAAAGTTAGTTCTAGACCCAGTCATCGACGCATCGAGCCAGCCGCTTGCTTCCTTCTGTGACCTCCGAATTTCTCCATCTCGCTCGCTCGTCGCTCGCCGTCCCCGCGTGTGTAGCCGATCATTGGGCTCCCAGGGCCACAGCCTGTCCGTCCCGTCCGCTCAGTGTTTGGGGCTCGACGGCGGCCGCGCCACCTAAACTGCGCAGTCGTGCCCCTGCAATCCGGCATTGTTGCCCAATCCGCACATCGGCGCTCGGCCGCAGCCATCCAGCAACCATCCATGTTGATTTGAGGTACCAGTTCAGCTCGTCCAGTACCCATTTGGCGATTACCAAGTTTTGATTCTAGGGTTTGCTTCTTCCGTGTACTACCCACTGTTCAGTACATAATTTGTGTTGAATTATGTTATTATGAATTTATAACTGATATTAAGTAAATTAGTTAGATTGTCTTCTAGGCAAAATTAAAACTTAATTGACAATTTTAGTATGTTTGTAAGACCATATTGATCTATTTTTGTGGTATTGGTTGTTAGTTAGAACGTTGACAATGTCATATTTGTTGTCAAATTTTTTAGGAGGACACCCTATTTTCAAATCCTAGATCTGCCATTGATCATAATCTCAACCTTTACATTCTGGAATTTGAAATGCCGATCTGCCTAAAATAGGTAACTTAATTAGATAAAGATGTTATATGAATATGTCCTATAGATACTCTTCTTAGACAACATGAACAACATCGATTATCCAACTGAAGTTAGCCGAAGCTAAATATAACCTTCGCAAGCATATGAAAGAATTGCTTCATTTGCCGCATACTGTGGAAAAGTAGAGTGGCGATCCAATTGATCACCAATGGGTGCACAAATAAGGAGTGTGGTTTCAGGCATTAAAAACTACAATGCAAATCAAAATTAGTAATTCAAATCTATCTGTAACAAAATGGAGCAAACTATACAAACGAGTCAAGCACATACTTATGTTAGCCACTTAAAGACAAATGTGGCGAGGTGAGAAACATTACTACTAATAAAATTTGGAAGACCCAGGCAAAGATCAGCTTCCATGTAATTAAAAGAAAACAAAAGTAGTTGCAGTCATGAATTAGTGATGCGGGACTGCATATCAGAACGGAAGTAACTGGCAAAAATAATTAGCTCACGTACTTAAAACATAGGTTAAGCTTGGCACTGCAGTAGATGAAATTTTGTAGATTAATAAGTGAATCAAAACATTGCAAGAACGACTGCAGAAAGAATCCATTATGTTCATAACATGTAGGTAATGTGAGAATAATATGGCAGGCTACAAACCATCTGAAAAAACCCTATGCACACTGTATTTCTACCTTATCCATAAGACCAATTTATTTATGTTAGAACCCACATATATCAGTACATTTCTCTGTTCGGTTGGAAGAGAAACTGAGATCCACCAAGAGAAATAGGAAATTGGTCGCACCTAAGATCCTAATTAATGATACAATGAATACAATCAGGTCAAAATAATATTATACCTTGTCATAGTTAATAATACAAAAATACTAATTTACAAATGCATAATTAGCAGATATGTTGTTAGCAAATGTTGTAGAGAAAATTTCTTGAGAGCCAATACACTACCTTGACTGGAAAAAGTAACCCAAAAATATAATTGTGTTGGATAAATGTAGGTTAAGCATAGAGAATGTTGCATAATACCTCATCACTTAAGGCTCATATTTGTCAGTTTGGTACGACAACTTCCCTGCAATTTAAATCTCATAATATACATGTATGATTTGCTACCTCACATGCACATTCACTATTGCAGGATGCTGCTAACGGGACACTACGATCAGAGACCCTTCGACGAAACTGTGTGCGATGCAATAATCACAAACGGTGGTGTAAAAAACCTGTCAAAAAAGGTGCAAAACATTTGCGATGACGGATGCATCAAACATGGTTCAGATTTTGGTTGAGTGTGCGATTCGGGGCATACGGTTCAATTAAATTAACTGTCTGCGGTGAGGAGGAACAAAAGAAATGGGCTGCCAGATGAAGGTGTGTGCAATATGCAGCATACGCTTCAATCGAATGAACTGTTTGTGATTAGGCAGCACAAAACAAACGGTCAGCTAGATCAAAGTGTGTGTGATATATGGCATGCGGTTCACTCGGATGAATTGCTTGCATTGAGACAAGAGCATAAACGGTTCAATATAACAAGATGTGTGTGATATGTGGCAAATAGGTCTGTAATCAGAAATGTGTGCGAAGACCGATAATAACACACACGATTGCTTCTAATAAGACGTATATGATATGCTCTGTCTACACAACATCTATTAGCCATTGGGGGACGGGCGGTCATCCGGATACGCCATAAGGATGCGAAGAGGCATCCTCTGTCAGCAAGGACTAGTTGTTCCACCAGTAGCTCATGTAAGAGAACTCTCAAGTTAAGTGTGCTCAGGCTGGAGCAGCCATCATATCTGTCAAATTAAATGATTGATATGACCCATCCCATGAGTTAATTTAACCTCGAGGTCCTTGTTTTTTTAACACATGTTAAAGAAGGTCTACCACATTACTTTTTGACAATGTGCGATAGGTGGCATACAGTTGATCCATCCGACCTGTTTGTGATGGAATAAGCCGTGTGTGTTGTGGGCAAACGCTTGCTAGTATTCAAGCATTTGCGATTGATGAATTCATCACCGACGGGTTCCCGAATGTGGTCCGTGTTCATCTGATCATCATCTACTTCTTGTGCTAGCTCGATGTTACTTCTATGCTAAGTTTCCATTAATTGATGGCATTTTATGAACACGCCACCGTTTCCCGCCATTTCCTCATATGTTTCCCGCCAGCCAGCGATATTGCGCATAAACCTAGGCGGCGCGCGATGCACGGAGGCGACAAGTGCAACCTATAGTACATCCACCTTTTCCAAGCATGCCAACCCACCAAAGCGCCGCCTTTGCCATTAACCTCATCGATGAGGAAAACGAGCAGGCGCCACGGCCCGTCGAGGCCAAGGCACTCCCCGCAATGCGATGCATGATGCCATGATGCGCGTCATCGCCAGGGTTGAACAGACCTTTGGCGCAAGGCGCTTGAGCGTCGTGGATCAAGATAGGCATGTCAACACCGATAGGCTGCAGCTCGTGATCGATGGCGTGCCGTAGAGCAAGCTAGGCACGTCCGCACCGATAGGCTGCGGCTCGCCGCACGGCAAGACCGTTGGAGCGCCACAGAGCGAGAGGCGTGGCGCGCCGCACAACAAGAGCGCATCCATCAGGGCTTGCCTTCTGTCGACACGGCGTCGCAGCTGGGTACACGTCCCGTCAGTACCCCCATTCCTCGCCAGGAGTGGGCAGAGGCCCTCTGTGTCATACTTGCACCAGAGGCCGGTCGCGCCGTACTTGCACCAGACGCCTGCCGCGCCATTTGCATGGGTCGCGCCGTTCGCCTTGTCCGCGGCCCGCTCGATGCCAACGCGCTGGTCGGTAGGCTCGACCGCCTCCTTGGCCCAGGTGTCCACCTGGGATCAATAGAGCAACATGTCTGTCGCATCCTCGAGCTGGTGATCTCTGATGAAATAGCCAACTTGGTGCTCGAGGTCGCGCTCTAGATGTACTGCGAGCATGTCGATCATTTGGACGAATGCCTGCACGAGTTCAGGCAGAGCCAAGAGCTACCGTATGCAAGGGCTGCTATTCATCGTCTCATGGACATGTTTTATCTTGTTGAGTCATTTCGACGCAGATAGCTACGTATTCACATCAATCATAGTATTCCTCTGTTTATTGCTTTGTTTCAATGTGTGTACTCTGTTTTCCGTTCTTATATGTTCTGTTTCAATGTGTGTATATACTCTTTCCATTCTGTATATGTGGATGATAACAGATAGATTCAAATTAGTATACAAAAAACAGATAGAAAATGTAATTCATAATATATATATATATATATATATATATATATATATATATATATATATATATATATATATATATATATATATATTAATTGTTCATTAGTGCATCACAGAATGTATATATAATATCATCACATATACGTGATGATACTTAACTACTAGGTACAATGCATAGAATTGAAAATGAACAATACTAAAACTAATAATCCCTCCACAGGACGGTATTCCAGCCCCTCACTTGCCAGGCTCACACAGTGCGTGGCGTCTTCTAGTCAGAGGCAATACTCCGCCTCCTCCGCCTCCTCCGCCTCCGCCTCCTCCGCCTCTCAGCGCTTGACGTACAGATCTGCCTCTTGCAGGCGGACGAGCGCAAATGATCTTGCCATTTCGTTGGGCGCCCACCGGAGCTCCTCGTCGGTGGCACGCTGGAGCTTATCGGCCCACCTCCATGCGCCGACGAGGGGTCAAGCGCCTTTGACCTTCCTCGTGAAGTATCCGTTTTTGTACACCTCCTCCGCATGACGACGTGCCCGCCGCCAAAGCTCTGCAGCCTCCTTTTTCCAGGCGGCATCACGGGCTTCACAGGCCGCCACCTGGCTTCGTCCTCCGCTATCTCCTTGAATGCCACTTGCCTGGCTTTCTCAGCAGCCGGCAGTGACTTCCACAGAGAAAGATTGTACTAGCCCCAAAACCAATCCAAAGTTGGAGGGTCCGGCGAAACATCGTCCGACGGCGTGTAGGGGTCCTCGTCGCTGCTATTCGAGTGAGCATCCTCAGGGGGCGATGACTCCTCGTCGGTGCGTGGGCAGACCGGCAGCGCCATGGCAGAGATTTGAGAGAGAGAGAGAGGGAGAGCGAGGGAAGGATGCATATGAGAATGCAGGCGGGACGACGTGAGCAAGGAGTATTTATTGGCGGTCGGAATCTAGATCGATGGGAACAGTACACACGCCGGTCGTCGGATTTTATGAGTACTATAGTTTGAATAACACACGATACCCGCAGCAAAATCCGTTGTGAACATAATAGCTGACGGTTTCCAATACAGAAGCGTGTCTGATTATTGATCCCCGTCACTCACCTACCAAACCTCGAGCTGCGAGATAGAGTGCCAATCGTGTGGGGCCGGATGTCTTTCAAGATCGTTACATTTTCGTTTTTCAACATCAGGTATTTACATCGTCTGATGATTTTTTAACTCGCACACAAGTACACAAAAATATGAGTTTTCAAACCATTATGGTTACCCGTTGCATGTAGATGTAGTTCAAATTTGAATTACGGTCATTAAATGGCTAGAAAAAAGTTTGAAGGCCGTAAGAGGAAACTATCTTCCGTTCGTCATCAAACATTCATTGTTCCCTCTCGGAACCGCGAACCTTCTAGTGAGTTGCTCCGGTTTGTGAGGGGGTGTGTCCAAACTTTCGTCAAACATGCCAATTTTGTTACCACGTCATCTTGGTGGCATGACATTACATCAAGCAAGGTTTCATGTTTTTCTGATCATTTTATAATTTTTTGGAATTAAAATGCCATGGCACTCCATACATACATATGCATGTGTCCATTTTGTGAGTCCAATATGTTTGAAAATTCCTTCTAATTTACTGCACATGGAATTAACTCGCACACAAGTACACAAATGTGATTCTCCAAACCATTATGGTTAGCCATTACATGTAGATGTAGTTCAAATTTCAATTACGGTCATTAAATGGCTAGAAAATCACTTAAATGTCTTTAAAAGGTCAAATGACCCCTGGAATTTTCCAAATTTTCACATGACAGTTGTATTAGTGCACGTTACATGTAGAAAAAAAATTGAAGGCCGTAAGAGGAAGCTATATATCTTCCATTCGTCATCAAACATGCATTCTTCCCTCTCGGAACAACGAGCCTTCTAGTGAGTTGCTCCGGTTTGTGAGGGGGGTGTGTCCAAACTTTCGTCCAACATGCCAATTTTTTTACCACATCATCTTGGTGGCATGGCATTCTGTCAAGAAAGGTTTCATGTTTTTCTGATCATTTTTTAATTTTTTGGAATTAAAATGCCATGGCACTCCATGATATGTCCATGCCGTGATACCAATATGTTTGAAAACTCCTTCTAATTAACCGTACATGGAATCAACTCGCACACAAGTACACAAATATGATTTTTCAAACTGTTATGGCTAGGCGTTGCATGTACATGTAGTTCAACTTTGAATTACGATCATTAAATGGCTAGAAAATCACTTAAATGTCTTTAAAAGGTCAAATGACCCCTGAATTTTCCAAATTTTCACATCACAATTGTAGTAGTGCACGTTAAACGTAGAAAATATTTGAAGGCCGTAAGAGGAAGCTATCTCCTGTTCGTCATCAAACATGCATTGCTCCCTCTCGGAACCACGAGCCTTCTAGTGAGTCGCTCCGTTTTGTGACGGGTGTGTGTCCAAACTTTCGTCAAACATGCCAATTTTCTTACCACATCATATTGGTGGCATGACATTACATCAAGCAGAGTTTTCATGTTTTTCTGATCATTTTTTAATTTTTTGGAATTGAAATGCCATGGCACTCCATGCATACATATGCATGTGTCCATGTCGTGACACCAATATGTTAGAAAATTCCTTCTAAGTTACTGCGCATGGAATTAACTCGCAGACAAGTACACAAATATGATTTTTCAAACCGTTATAGTTAGCCGTTGCATGTAGAAGTAGTTCAAATTTGAATTACAGTCATTAAATTGCTAGAAAATCACTTAAATGTCTTCAAAAGGTCAAATGACCCCTGAAATTTTCCAAATTTTCACACGATAGTTGTATTAGTGCACGTTACAGATAGAAATTTTTTGAAGGATGTAAGAGGAAGCTATCTCCCGTTCGTCATCAAACATACATTGTTCGCTCTCGGAACCACGACCCTTCTAGTGAGTTGCTCCGGTTTGTGAGGGATGTGTGTCCAAACTTTCATCACACATGCCAAATTTTTCACCACATCATCTTGATGGCATGACATTACATCAACCAAGGTTTCATGTGTTTCTGATTTTTTTTTATTTTTTGGAATTTAAATGCCATGGCACTCCATTCTTAATTATGTCATAGCCGTTAGACCAATATGTTTGAAAATTCCTTCCAATTTATTGCACATGGAATTAAATCGCACACAAGTACACAAAATATGACTTTTCAAACCGTTATGGTTAGTTATTGGATGTACATGTAGTTCAAATTTCAATTACGGTCATTAAATGGCTAGAAAATCACTTAAATGTCTTAAAAGGTCAAATGACCCCTGAAATTTTCCAAAATTTGATATGACAGTTGTATTAGTACTACAAATTTTCTCCTACATTTAAAACACCATCCGTTGCCACTTGACTCCAAATTCGTCTTTCACAACTAATAAAAAAATATCGACAACATCACACACTGTTGCTTCTAGGAGCCGTTTGCGATGAAAATATTTGGGTCTATTTAAGTCTTCCCCCTTAAGCTTCGCCGGCTCGTCTGCTCCAGTGTCGGCAACCCCCCGAATCCACGAATCCTGATCCCCATTCCCGCACCCCTTTCTTGCAAAGATGACGCCGTGGAAACGCTTCGTATAGGCCGTACGATGGCCGCGTCCCCCGAGCACCGCCGCCTGCACCGAGTACACGGCCGCCTACACCAAGAGTGCCGCCGCATCCGCTGGAGCGGCCTCTTCATCGAGAGGGCATCCGATACGGGGCAGCTGCAGCGATCGAGGCAGACGGTAGCAGTTCTGCGCCGACGACTGCAAACACCAAGAGCGCTCGAGCTGCCATCCGTGCCGCCGATGTCGCCCTGGCCCTGGTCGAGGCCATCCACTCCAAGATCAAGGATCCACACGCCAAGATATTCTAGGCCACCTCGGAATCCAGCATGCAACTCAAGTCCGAAAAGGCGGCGGTGGCCATGGAGCACCTGCTTCCTGATGAGGTCGTCGAGCGGGAGTTGGAGATGCAGGAGGCGGCGGAGATCGAGGAGCACTAGGAGGAGGAGTTGCGCGTGGCCGAGGTCGAGGTAGAGAAGAGTCTGTCCGTCGAGGATTCGGTGGTGGAGTACCAATGCAAGCTCTGGTGCAGCCACTACTACGAGTACTACGACCTTGACGGTGGCACCAAGGACGAGGACGCGGTCGACTTCAGCAGGGGGGACGTGGAGTTCACCAACGGCGGCATGTCGCCAGGACAAGTCATCGATGTACCATCTCACACCGGCGATGCATAGGCCGGCGCGGCGGCGGATTTGTTAAAATTATGCGTACTTAGGCTTTGTTTTTAATGCTGGTCTTTTGTTAGAGCAATGTTTAGCTCAACTGGCTCTGTTTAATCACTAAAATTAATCGATTCAGTAAGTGTGGTCTGTCTGCTATACACTCTTTTATGTGCCCAAATTAGCAAGTGATGTTAAATTATGCAATGATGTACCCGGGGAAATTTCCACCAAAATTTGAATTATCAAACTCATCCCATGCGCGTATAGCAGAAGAATCGTTTGCGATGCACACAATCGTTCAAAGTGAATGGTCCGGCGACACCGCGCGCAAAGTTTCCCTCCACATTTCCAAAATTTTGGCCTACCGCCAAAATATCTACCCCCGCCCCCTCCCCCCTTCCCCACCCCTTTTCTCCCCGACCACAAGTCACATTTCCCCTATTTCCTCCTTCCTTCCTTCCTTCCTAAGCTATAGCCGCTTCCTTGATCTCACCATCTCGCATCCTACCGCCGGGGTCGCCATGGCCTTCTTCAAAGACCTCTCCAGCGGTTCCTTCTTTGGCGACGACTCCTTCACCACCCGGGTATGCCTCTCTTCTCTCTCTCGGGATATGACTTGGAATGAATGATTTTTACCCGGCGGTCGATTTAGTTCATTTCTTCCTCTTGTAGCTACCTAGGACCATTAGTGGCAACAAATGGAGCGGGGTGGTTGAAGATCTATCTGCTCGTTGTCACCATCAATTTCCATGCGTGAAGCTAGTTGCGTTTGAATCTGTGGACACCGGGAGGAAGTTTCTGGCATGTGCAGAGAAGGTTAGACCATCTTCCGTTGTTACAAATCATTTGTTAGATGTGATTCAGACACTGTCATGGTCCCAACCCATTCATACCACACCTTCAACCAAATGCATCCTAAGACAGTGTCACAGTTTGTACCTAGTATCTAAAGTTGTTGCCATCTCACCAGCGGTGCCATTATAAAATTATTTGACGCTGCTTCAACAGTTTGTGCAGCCAACTTTGGTTCACACATCCGAGCAGCCAAGAAGTAAAATACGAAATCTTAATGGCACGAAGGAACTGCGCATCGGTGCAACTAGGTGCTCCAGAGTCCGGGACCCTAATTTTTTTCTGCTGCATCGGCTCGCCAGTGCAGGGCACCGGTGCAAGATGTAGCAACAGTTATCTTTGCACCAGTTTTGGCATACATAGTGGACGGGCTTAGTGCTATTAGTTCTATGTTACTAAATTTTTGCATGTACACACCGGTTAGTATCAATTTGCTGTCATCCAAACACTATCTCTATGCTGTTGTAGTTATATTTACCTTCCTCATAAAATGTTCAATTTGTTAAGTAAGAACTTGTAGCGTTGTTGTAGTTAATTATAGCTTCTGATGTTTCAGAATTTGGTTGTTGTCTCAGTAGCAATTAATTACTTTGAACATTGATCTTTTTTGAGAAGATATGTCATAATTAACATGTTTCTTCAGTTTTTCAAAATAAGCATTTGTGATTTTCTATGTTTCTATAAACCCATTTCCCCTACAATTGTTACTGATCTAGTTTTAAATATTATAGGATGATCTGAAGTGTTCTTACTTGGAGTGGATTGATCAAGAGTGGCCACTTTCTTTAAAGACGTGCCTAGCAAAGCTCTGGAGCATGTATGACGAAGAGAACAGAGGTAGGCTTAGAGAAAGTTTTGTCAATGCGGAAGAATATTTGAAGATGCGAGATAAAAAGAGGAAGGTGGAGAATGAGCTCAGTTTTTTAAATCGTACTTTGCTAAGATGGTATTGGCGAAAGAGGAGGCACTTGCCCAGTTGGCCAGTGCAAAATTGGTTCTTACTAAACTGAAAACAAAGGTGGATAAGACGAGCCTGGATGATCTCGATTAGGGAAATGAATATATTGTTCTAATATTGTTCTAATGAAGTTGAACTAGCTATATGCTGTACTATGTTGTTTCCATGTAGCTATCGTACTATGATATTAAAATATATTGATGTGCCTGATATGAAATTAGCAAACAGTTGTTCGATATGAAATGTGAATTTGTGTAATACAAGAATTATTAATTGTAAACTAATAAACCTGCTAAATGTGTGATGGAACTTTGCAAACGGTTCCAAATGCCGTCGCGGAAAGGGGTTAAAAACCGTTTGTATAGCACCGAGGCATACCAGTGATTTGATTGCATTTGCAATTATATTATTCACATATGCTCTTATCGGTAGAAAAATGTGGAATGATGATTTACCAACCATAGAAAGAAACATATTGCTACATTGTATATCAGAAAGAGGGAAAGAACCACAATAGGATAAATGCCAGTGTAAGGCGAACATGTAACATGAACATGGCCACTTAGAACAATGTTGCAGCTTTTAAGCATACTAAACTGATAAAGGGGATGCGAACCGAAGCTTCGTACATTTCCGTACATACCTTGAATCATTTTCAATAATCCTAAATTTGTGGCTAACTTGAGAATATGATGCATTCTATCTTAAGAACCAACCACTGACGAAACGAAAAATAAGCACCTAAAAATGCCTTAGACAACAATATCTTGTAGTAGTGTCGGCGTTCTAGGAACCGGGGTACCCAGACAAGCCTACCTGCAGCCCATGGCATGGCTCCATCAGCGGCCTGGTACGGCCGATCTTTAGCCTCGACAACACAAGACCCTCGCGAGGGGCCAAGCCTCGCGAGGCGGACGAGCCAAGAATTCCAAAGGGAGTGGCCTCCCTAGGCTGGCTCCCGAGGAGCGGAGATTCCTATGCAGGCGCCCAACTCGTGAGGTTAAGGTGACACAAGCCATGACGACCAAGGCCAGGCAGGTGCCAGCGGGCGCAGTACATCAGTTTTCCTGTTTGGTGCTAAAGAGGCAAGCGCAGGCGCGGCGTCTCGAGGAATCAGCCAAAGGTTTCCATTTCCATGCTACGAGACCAACACCTCAAGGAGGCTGGATGGAGATCATCGCCAAGACCACCACGACATCACGACCAGAGGCTTTGCAGGAGAAGACCATCTTTTGTCAGGATAGGATGTACTATTTGTCTCCCTTCAAAATTGGCCATTGTGGAATCCCTTCCCGCCTTCAATTTGGGGGAATAGGACCAAGGCCACTATAAATATAGCTTAGCCACCACCATAGAGGGGGACGGATCAATCGAGCCATCCAAACCCTCACCAGCTCACACAAACACAAGAATAGACCTCCTGAGGTTGTTCTTCCTCTGTAATAGTTCATCCTCAGCCCACCTCGAGGCTAATCAACCACAAAGCAGGAGTAGGGTCTTACACCACAAGGTGGCCCGAACCTGGGTACACTGCCGTGTCTCTTTCCTTTCCCATTCACCGAGCTAGGCCGTGAGATCGATGAGTTGGCAGACTGGGGAGATTGTGTTCTTCGCACATGCCCCAAAGTTTGAATCTTTATTGGGTCTGCGGAGCCCCGAATCCGACATTTGGCACGCCAGGTAGCAGCGTGTCTAAGTCTCTTCCCTGCCATCCGCTCCATCATTACCATGGCGGGAGATCCTCGAGCTCACACTGTGTACTGGGCCGCTCGGCCCGGCCGGGCAGAGCCTCCCGCCCAAAAGCTCTCCACTCCACGCTCCTCGCAGCCCACATGGCGGCAAGCGCCATCGGCCGTAGGCGGTATGGACCACCTCCGCCCGCTCCCACACTGTGCTGCAACCGCACCACCGCACAATCTTCAGGCTATGCCGCGACAACGGTACTAGACACCCGCCGGGAGCAGGCGAACACGCGAGTCAGGCTCATCTTGGCGCGGGAGCTACTACGATGCAGGCTGGCGGAAAGCGGCCATGACGCGCTGCTAGAGCAGGTTGCCGAGATGCTCGATGCTGCCTACGAGGGTGCATCGCCCTTCTGCACCTTGCCTATGTCACAAGCGCTGTCGGGGGCACACGACGGCCACTGCAACACCATCGTGTCCTTCTTTGGAGGGGGGCGGAGGACCCCGCGGCGCCAACCTGGCCCATGACGCGACCTACTCTACCCAGGATACATTACCTCCAGGCGTGGTGGGGCCAGGTGGCCCCTCCCGGGACTACGCCGAGATGCCACCCCACGGTCGTCGCGACCCGGCGCCAAGGATGGCAAGCAACAGCGCCGGGCGGCCGGACGCCGACTCGGGTACGGAGGTTTCAGGCACCCCTCTACCTCCACTGATGGGCTTGCTGTATGCCCCAAGAAGAAGCCCCTGCTTGTTCCCCTCGCCAGCCTGGGCATCGGGGCCACGCAAGGCCGAGGCTCTTCGCGAGCTACCCCAGAGCTTCACCGACATCCTCCACAGCAACAGCTATCGGGTACAACCAATATCTCAGGGGCACGATTATGCTAACCATGGACCGCAGGTGAACCAAGCCGTGGCAACGGCCGTGGACCTTAGGATGATGGCCCCACCGCAAGCGGACGGAATGCACTGGGAGCCGCACGGGGGAGCCCGGCGCTAGGGCCTCCCCCGCACCGCGTGGAGCAAGGCGCCGCCACGAGGACGGAGGTAGGTCCTCCACCGAGGAAGGCGCCGGCGAGCCCTTCCCCCCGGTGGAGAGCCTGCGATCACGGGGGCACCACCAGCGTACCCCCTTGCCCTTTGGTCTCGTCCTGGTTTTTGGACGCCCCAACGGTGCTCGGGGGAGGCGCCGGGCGGGGCCCTCGCCAGGCGCCGGGGATGCCCGTGAAGATCCTCTCCGCTCGTGACACTCTTACGTAATAATGTGTTGGGGTTGTACACGCCCCGGAGTCCCCTGAGTGTTGCCTTCGGGCCTCACGGGGGCTCCCACCCACGTCCAAGTGGAAGCACCATGCTTCACGCTGGCCGTCGACACTGTCCCCCAATGACTATGACCACGCCCAGTGGAAGCACATAGCTCCGCGCTGGTGAGAAGACTAGACTAGGTGCCGGACGCGGCTGTTCGTTTTCACTCTCTTTCTGTGACCCAATTTACCGTCCTTTGGAATGAGACTTGGAGTTTCGGCAATCGCTTCTTGCACTGCGCTCTCCGGCGGGCCTGCAGGCTCCCAAGGAGGCTTAAACCCTCGTGAGCCCCCGAAGGGCCCGCCTCGGGAGAGGAGTGCCTCTGCGATACAAGAACCCGCTCAAGACCACCAACACCAAAGATAAGTCACAACAACTACTTTAGTCGGGAGCCTTCTGGCTCACGACAGCACATTCCAGAATCTATCTCAAAAGCATATAATCATTTCTACATTATAAGGGAACCCCCCCCCCTCCTCCAAAAATGCTTTCACGCCCTGCAGGGCCGTATCCGAAAATTTTGGCATACAGGCCAGGACAGGAAGGGAAATGCAAGCCTAGCAAGACATGCTGTCGTTGGCACATCATCTTCATCATCACCATCCGCACCGCCCTCTTCCGCTGCAAGCACATCCACGCTGTTTTCGGGGGCGAACTCGACGACCAGGTCATCCAGATGGTCATTCACCCAGCTCGCCAGATCGCCTGGGTCACCCTGGGCAGGGGGGCTATCGCAGCATTGAAGTCAAAGTCGGGGTCAAGGCTAAGAAGGTAGCTTAAGACGCGTGAGAACGCGCCCAAGAAGTCCCCCGCTTCTCTCTTCAACAAGCTGGCGAGCCCTCATTGCCCGGTCTTCCAGACAGGTCACGACTTGAGTGAAGAAGTGGAGGTAGCCGGCATGATTGTCTTTGTGCGAGCGGGAGACGCTCTCTTCGCAGATGGTGTCTAAGGACCGTTTTGCCCTGGCCCTGAGGTCCTCAAGCATAAAGGAACGCTCGCACTGCATCATCCGACAGCGGCGTGATTCGTTTGTGGCCTTCTCAACAAGAGACGTGATGCCCACGACCTACTGCTGAAGTGAGGACAAGTCAGCTTGGGTGGAGGCCAGAGCCTCCTTGGCGGCCATCTCGCGCTGCTCTGCTGCGGCCAACTTTGCCCTAAGGGCGTCGGTCCTGCACTACAGCTCGACCTGCTCCTGCTAGAAGCGGGTCTCCTGGAGCCACGACTCTCGGTGGTGCTCGTCAGCAAGAGCCACACGGATCGTCGCCACCCTTTGGTCAATCTCCTGCTGGACCCTGGCTTCCCAAGCAGCATGGGCGTCCTCAGCCGCGGTTGGTTGGCGCTCCCTCACCTCCAGCCACTCGAGCTCCAGGCTGTGCTCCAAGATCTCAAGCGCCAATGCTTCCTCACGCGCCTGGATCTCCTTCTCGTCCGAGGGGGCCTCGCTCCGCAGTGCCGCCAGGGCGGCCCTCCGCGCCTGGACTTCCCGCTCAAGGGCGGTGTTTGTAGCTTGAAGCTCCCTCTCCCGCTCCTTGGCCGCCTCGCGGCGGAAGTCAGCGGCCCTGGCTTCCTCCATAGCGCGGGTGCAGGCCTGGGGAGAGGTTGCGAGGGATACTGCGGCCTCCGTACGGGCGCGCTCATGCTGCAGGTGCCCAAGATTGATGGCGACCTTCAGCTGGTGCCACTCGCGCGCCAGGCGGATGCCCTCTACCTCGAGGCAAGAGTCGACATCGACAAGTTCTCCTCCAAGCCGACCAGCATGCTCATTGCTTCCTGGAAAAGGTCATGGTGGACGGTGCTACGCCCGTGCACGATCTCCAGCACGCAGGCGAACCCTTCCTCCGCGCCGGGGGCTGCCGGAGAGGCGCGGAGCGACCCGCTTGTCTCCGGCAAGGGGCTGGCGGCCATTGCTCCCGCAGTTGTTTCCCGGGCCTCGGCAAAGGCATTGTGTGGCTTGACCCAGCCGCTCGAAGATGAAGCCAGCGCTGGGGCCGCCCAACCACCAGCGAGCACCAGTGGAGGAGCTCTCGGCACGCCCCCTGCGGACTAGAAGTGACAATGGAGGAAGGATACTGGGAGCATAGCCTCACGGCCTTCCAGCAACGCCTCCGCCTCGCGGGCCGGCTCCGTGCCTTGCGCGGGTGTTTGGCGCGAGGGGCTTGGCATTGCGAGTGGGCCAAGGGCCTCCAGAGGTCGCACCCCAGGAGGTTTTGCCGCCACAACCAAAGGGATCCTGAGAAGCTAGAGTCAGAAAAGGACGTGACATGTGAAGATCCACGAAGATAAGGTACATACTCATCCACGGCTACCCACTTCCTCTGTTTGAGGAGCCGGGGGGCGTCAGCACCGCAGCTCCAAAGCACTTTGCTCTTGCGAAGTTTCCCAAGGTCCAGACGAGGTGTGCCGAGAGTTGGTGCATTGCCCTTTGCGGCTGGGCTGCGGGCAGTCACCTCAGGAGCAGTCACCTTAGGAGCATTTTACGGAGCCTCGGGAGAAGACACCTCAGGGGCACCGGACGGCGCTTGCTCCCCGGCAGTCACCTCCGGAGCACCTGGCGTCACCTTCCCTCCAGCGGTCGCCTTAGGAGCACTCAACAACGCTTGCCCCCTGCAGCCACATCAAGGGGCGCGCCATAGGATCGGCAAGCCCAGGAGCCACCAAGATGGGATTATCGCGAGGCCCCTCGAGGCCCTCTGGGCACAGCCCCACATATCGAAGCAGGGCATCTGCTTCATGAAGCCCTCCCCGTTCATGTAGTTGTACAAGAGCACCTGTCTGCTGGGAGCGCAGCAGGTGTCGGGTCGCCCGTTAGGAGTTGGAGCACCGCCTGCATCGTCTTGGAGGGAAGCGAGGGCACCTGAAGCCACATGGGGTGTTTGGGGCCGATGAAGGCCCACATTGGGCGAGAGTGGTGCTGGAGCGGGGCGATGCGCTACCGGATGAACTCCCTCACCACCATCGGCACCGTCACCCCTGCCTCCTTCAGCTCGGCTAACCTGGACCAGACGCGGGCGAGCTGCCGGTCAACGAGCTTCACATGCCCCCAGTCGGAGCTCGGTCCTGACGGTGCCTGCTGGAGCTGGAGTAGGGTCTGTGCGTGGTGGCGTCCACATACACCCACTACTCCCGGAATCTCGTTACATCCGAGCGGAGGGTGAAGTCGATGCCGGAGTTAGCCGTCGCTGCCACCGCCTGGAACGACACGCATCCCAAGCATTGTCTGCTGTCGACCAGATGAAGCGAGAAGAAATGGCGGAACGGGGCCACGAACGGGACGACACCCATGATGGCCTCCACAGAAAGGCAAAAGTGGCGAGGAGCACGATGGACCCGGGGTCCAAATGCAGCGCATGGATCTGATAATGGGGAAAGCACGGCGTTGAAGAAATCAGAGAAAGGGGGGACCAAGCTAGCCAGGAGAGCGTGAAGGAGGATGGGGATCTCGGTAGCCTCCATATCAATCTGGGCCCGGGAGGCAGGCTAGACAGTCATCGCCTTCCACTCGTTGGAATCAGCGGCGAGGGCCGGCCGGACCTTGTCCAGCCCATCCTGGTTGATCACCGTCAACCGACCAAGCACGAGCTCCAACCCAGGTGGAGATTCAGTGGGCGTGCGAGCCTTCCCTTTCTTCTTCAACCTCGGAGCCATGGCGGCGGAAGTTGATGGGCGCTGCCACAGAATCTAGAGAGGAAAGGTACGAGCTCACGGAAAAGGGGCGAAGCGGAGGACAGGCGCAGCGGGCAATGGTGGCTGAGCGGCGCTTCTAATAGGCGACTATTAAGTCTGGCAGTTGTCGAGGCGACGTGGGGAAGTGGAGACACCCATGTCCCATCAAGCACCACGCGTCGACCGGGTCCGTAGGCAATTGGTGCCCGTGGCGCTTCGCCCTTGCCCTTTGGCTTCGCCTCGAAGCCAAGTCCAGGCATTCCTTGGGTCCGGGGGCTACTGTCGGCATTCTGGGAACCAGGGTACCCAGACTTGCTTGCCTGCGGCCCACGACATTGATCCATCAGCGGCCTGGTATGGCTCATCTTCAGCATGGACAACACAAGACCCTAGCGAGGGGCCAAGCCTCATGAGGCGGACGACGCCAAGACCTCCAGAGGGAGTGGCCTCCCTAGGCTGGCTCTCGAGGAGCGGAGATTCCTATGCAGGAAACTACCTCGTGAGGTTAAGGTGATGCAAGCCATGACGACCAAGGCTAGGCGGGCGCGAGCGGGCACAGTACATCAGTTTTCCTCTTTGGTTGAAAGCACAAGTGCTCCCTAGGTGGTTTTGGTAATTAATGACAACATATCTCTTGTTGGACTAACACTTTTATCTAGTATGTTTCAGATAAGTTCAACAATGGAGTGGCATGGACTAAAGGATGTGGGAACTCCTTCAAGATCCTAAGGACAAAGGATTGGCTCAAGCTTCAAGCTCAAGACTCTTCATTTTACATTTTAGTGATCCAAGATCACATTGAGTCTATAGGAAAAGCCAATACTATCAAGGAGGGATGAGGTGTTGCTTAATGAGCATCTTGCTTCATGTGCTTAGTGATATGCTCCAAATACCCTCAACTACTTTCCCACTTCCACACATTTGTCCTAAACCTAAAGTCAAACTCGGCCCCACTAATTCTTTCTATCCGGCGCCACCGAGTTTGGATGTCTTAGCCACTGCCACAAACCCTAGGCAAATCGGTCTCACCGATAGGGATCTCGGTCTCACCGAGATGGGATTGTAATCTCTCTGTGTATGTCCATTATCAAAATCGGTCTCACCAAGTTAGAGCAATCGGTACTACCGAGATTACATTGCAAACTCTCTGGTTAAGTTATTATCAAAATCGGTCCCACCGAGTTTAATAATCGGTCAAACCGAGTTTGCCTAACCAACTCTCTGGAAAGCTTATTACCAAAATTGGTCCCACCGAGTTGTGTAATCGGTCTTACCGAGATTACGTTATGCCCTAACCCTAACCGAATCGGTCCAACCGAGTTGCATTCCGGTCCCACCGAAAACCCTAACAGTCACATTATTTGCTAAATCGGTCTGACCGAGTTTAACGATTCGGTCCCACCGAGTTTGGTAGATTGTGTGTAATGGTTAGATTTTGTGTGGAGGCTATATATACCCCTCCACCTCCTCTTCATTCGTGGAGAGAGCCATCAGACTGAACCTACACTTCCAGCATCCTATTTCTGAGAGAGAACTACCTACTCATGTGTTGAGGCCAAGATGTTCAATTCCTACCATATGAATCTTGATCTCTAGCCTTCCCCAAGTGGCTTTCCACTCAAATCTTCTTTCCACCAGATCCAAAACCCATGAGAGAGAGTTGAGTGTTGGGGAGACTATCATTTGAAGCACAAGAGCAAGGTATTCATCATCAACGCACCATTTGTTACTTCTTGGAGAGTGGTGTCTCCTAGATTGGCTAGGTGTCACTTGGGAGCCTCCGACAAGATTGTGGAGTTGAACCAAGGAGTTTGTAAGGGCAAGGAGATCGCCTACTTCGTGAAGATCTACCGCTAGTGAGGCAAGTCCTTCGTGGGCGACGACCATGGTGGGCTAGACAAGGTTGTTTGTTCGTGGACCCTTCGTGGGTGGAGCCCTCCGTGGACTCGCGCAACCGTTACCCTTCGTGGGTTGAAGTCTCCATCAACATGGATGTACGATAGCACCACCTATCGGAACCACGCCAAAAACATCCGTGTCTCCAAATTGTGTTTGAATCCTCCAATCCCTTCCCTTTACATTCTTGCAAGCTGCATGCTTTATTTTCCGCTGCTCATATATTGTTTGCATGCTTGCTTGCTATATGTTGTGAATGTTAAACTTGTGCCTAAACTCCACTCAAACTTTAAAGAAACTTAAAAACTGCAACTTTGGTACTTCTTGTCTAATCACCCCCTCTAGACACCTCTTCTCAAGGTCCTACAAGTGGTATCGAGCATTGGTCTCCATTACCTTGGTTTAATCACCATTGGAGGAAGATGAATGAGTCTACTTTGGGGAGTCTTAGACATAGAGTGCCTATTCTTGATGGAGAGTATTTTCGTGAGTGGAAAAATGAGATGCTTGTTATTTTCAATAAATATCATTTTAACAAGTATATTTCTAGCCCTTGTGCACCTTATGTTGATCCTATGCATCCAACCTATGATGAGTCAATTGACATGGTTAGGAATCTTAGAACTGCCGAACTTATCATTAGAGGATTGCCTAGAAACTTGATTAGAATCTTGCCTACTTTTGAGTGTGCCTACACCATATGGAAATTTCATGAGGAACGATTTCCAGATTATTCTTTGAAAAATCTAGATGAAATTCTCCATAAGTCTATTGCTTTGAGCAAAATGAATACTAGTGATCATATGTTTGGTGATCGTCTATTTGAGCTTACAAACCTTATGCGTGCCAAAGGAAATGTTGGTATTATTACTGACATTATTTCCGAAGCTATAAGAATTCATAGACAAGATTATTGTCAAACTTATTCTAATGAATCACCCTCTCTAGGATTTGATCCACCACATGACGATGCTGAACATGGATACTATGATGAGGATGATGATAGTGACTTGATCTTAATGATGCAATGAGACATTTTTGGTCTTATGGCAAATCTTGAGGATATATGTCGGGGAGGAAAGGAATGGGTTCTTGATAGTGGATGTACCGATCACATGACCGGAGATAAAGACATGTTTCGTGAGCTTGCTGATAATGATAGTCCTCGAAAGTATGTCACTTTCGGTGAAAACTCAAAGGGTAAGGTGGTTGGCCTCGGTAAGGTGGCCATATCACATGATAGCTCCATACAAAATGTTATGCTCATTGAATCTCTTGGTTAGAACTTACTTTCAGTATCTAGACTTGCTGATTTCGGTTTCAATGTTCTATTCTTTGAAGTAGATTGCCAAGTGTTTCGTCGAGATAATCATAAAATGGTCTTTCTTGGTGTGCGTAGAGGTGATCTATACATTGTTGATTTCACTAAAAGGCTCAACCTAAAACTTGCTTCATTGCTAAATCCTCAAAAGGCTGGTTATGGCATAGACGATTAGGTCATGTTGGTATGCGAAACCTTGACAAGCTTATTAAGGGGAATCATATCCTTGGAGTTAATGATGTCATATTTGATAAGGATAGACTTTGCAGTGCTTGTGAAGCAGGTAAACAGGTTGGAGGAAGGCATCCCGTGAAGAACAAAATGACCATGAAGAGGCCACTCGAGCTACTTCACATGGATCTCTTTGGTCCCAACTCTTACAAGAGTCTCGGTGGAAATTTTTAGGTCTAGTTATAGTTGATGACTTTTCCAGATTTACGTGGGTGTTCTTTCTCGATGATAAATCGCAGGTCCAAAAGATCTTCAAAAACTTCGCTAGGAAGGCCCAAAACCAATTTGAAGTGAAGATCAAGAAGGTTCATAGCGACAACGGAACGGAGTTCAAGAACACAAATGTGGACACCTTTCTTGATGAATAAGGGATTTCACACGAGTTCTCGGCTACGTACACACCTCAAGAAGATGGAGTTGTTGAGAGGAAGAACCGGACGCTCATCGAAATGGCGAGAACGATGCTTGATGAGTACAAGATTTGAAGCACTTTTGGGCGAGAAGCGGTTGAGACAACTTGTCATGCAACAAATCGCTTGTATCTTCACAAGCTACTCGGCAAGACGGCATCTGAGCTACTCACCGTAACAAACCCCAAGTTGGATACTTTCGAGTATTTGGCTCAAAATGCTACATTCTTGATAAGCATCGTCGTTCTAAATTTGCTCCTAAGTCTCATGAAGGTTTCCTACTAGGTTATGGCTCAAACTCTCACACTTACAGTGTCTACAACAATTTCACCCGAAAGGTTGAAGAGACGGTAGATGTGAAGTTTGATGAATCTAACGGCTCGCAAGTAGAGCAATTGCCAATTGATGTAGGAGACAAAGATCCTCCGGAAGCAATCCAAGACTTGTCTATTGGCAAGGTCCATCCAACGGAGGTGAAGGAGAGTACCTCATCCGTCCAAGTGGAAGCTTCTACTTCACGACAAGGTGAACCAAGAGTTGATACGGAAGCATCCACAAGTGGGACACACCAAGATGAAGAAAACAAGGAAGTGCATCAAGATGAACGTCAACAACCTCCTTCTCCACCACGACAAGAGAACGACAACGCCAACAATGAAGAAGGCCAAGAAGAAGAACAAGATGAAGAACATGTTCAATGAAGACCCAAGCAAAAGCTTTCACGAGTTCGAGCAAGAATTGCTAAAGACCATCCCGTCGAGCAAATCTACAATGATATTCAAACCGGGAGAATCACTCGCTCTAAAACTCGTTTAGCTAACTTTTGTGAAAAATATTCTTTCATCTCTAGCATTGAACCTATGAAGGTCGAAGAAGCATTGGAAGATCCGGATTGGATAAATGCTATGCATGAAGAGCTACACAACTTTGAGAGAAACCAAGTTTGGACATTGGTTGAGAAGCCCGGAAAAACAACCACAACATCATCGGTACCAAATGGGTGTTTCGCAACAAGCAAGATGAAGATGGACAAGTAGTTCGCAACAAAGCACGTCTCGTCGCCCAAGGCTACACACAAGTCGAAGGTATGGACTATGGTGAGACTTACGCCCCCGTTGCTAGACTTGAGTCCATTTGCATCTTACTTGCCTATGCTAATCACCATGATATCACCTTGTACCAAATGGACATTAAAAGTGATTTTCTAAATGGTGAAATAGATGAGGAAGTTTATGTTAAACAACCTCCTGGCTTTGTTAATCCTAAGAAACCCAATCATGTTTACAAACTTCACAAAGCTCTTTATGGACTTAAACAAGCTCCTAGAGCATGGTATAAATGCTTGACCAAGTTCCTTATTGAAAAAGGCTTTGAAATTGGGAAAATTGATTCTACTCTTTTTACTAAAAGGGTTAATGGTGAACTCTTTGTGTGCCAAATTTATGTTGATGATATTATATTTGGTTCAACTAACCGTCATTTTAGTGAAAAGTTTGGGAAGCTAATGTCGGAGAAGTTTGAGATGTCTATGATGAGTGAACTCAAATTCTTTCTTGGTTTGCAAATCAAGCAAACTAAGGAAGGTACTTTTGTCTCGCAAACAAAGTACACCAAGGACTTATCCAAGAAGTTCAATATGCAAGAATGCAAAGGTATGACTACACCCATGCCTACTAGTGAACATCTTGACTTAACCAAAGATGGTGAACCGGTTGATCAAAAGGTTTATCGCTCTATGATTGGTTCATTGTTATATCTATGTGCTTCACGTCCCGATATTATGCTAAGTGTGTGCATGTGTGCACGATATCAAGCTGCCCCTAAAGAATGTCATCTTAAAGCCGTGAAAAGGATAGTGAGATACTTAATCCATACACCAAATTTTGGCATTTGGTATCCTAAGAGGGCCTATTTCGATCTTGTTGGCTATTCCGACTCAGACTATGCCGGAGACAAGGTTGATAGAAAGTCCACTTCGGGTACTTGTCAATTTCTTGGTAGATCTCTTGTGTCTTGGTCCTCCAAGAAACAAAACTCGGTATCCTTATCCACCGCCGAAGCTGAATATTGCCACCGGTTCATGTTGTGCTCAATTACTTTGGATGACCCAAACTCTTAAAGATTATGGGATATATGTGAGACATGTTCCATTGCTTTGTGATAATGAAAGTGCTATCAAAATTGGTCATAATCCTGTGCAACATTCTTGAACAAAGCCTATTGAAGTTCATCATCATTTCTTTCGAGATCATGTTGCTAAGGGTGACATTGATCTTAAGCATGTTCGCACCGAAAAGCAATTAGCGGATATATTCACCAAACCTCTTGATGAGAAAGTGTTTTGCAGGTTAAGATCAGAATTGAACATCATTGATGCTTCAAACTTGGAGTAGAAACTCCATTGGATACATGCAAGACATGAGCTTATGACTAATCCTTGATATTTCTCTTATGATGAAAAACTTATGTCTTGGATATATTTGTATCTTGCATGTTATCTAACCCATGTAGGTACTTGGTTGAATCAAATTCCATGAGGTTGAAACCTACTCATATCTTAAGCAATCTCTACATTACCAAGTCTCTACACAAGGTGGTTGAAGACAAGGAAGCACGAAACCATTCAAACATATCCTTTGACAAATTCTATGTTGAGTTTCATGATTGTCATTTTTGGATATACAAGTGCTCTTCCTTTTTTTTGACAGAAAGACTGTAAGGGGACCCCTTACACTATAATTGGTGCAACAAACCCAAATTGCAAGTACCATGCCTTGAACCTGGGTGGGTGGGAAGGCATCAGCCCCTTCCCACCACTAGGCTATGCCTTAGTCTGCAAGAACTAACCCATGTAGGTAGATGGACTCAAATTCCAAGTGGTGCTCCAAATTCTTGATGAGCTACATCAACCTTGAGCAACCCCCGCAAGTTCAACTACATGGACAACACCACCAACCAAGGTATGTTATTCCATCTTAGAGAAGCTTTACTCCGAGTCATGAGTTAAAGCAACTCGACAAGATGTGAATACATCAAGATGCTTAAACGAAAAATGGCAACCCCATTTTGAGCTTAAACGATGAGTATGGCCTATGATCAAGTGATCTCACTTGACACCTAAGTCAATATACTCTAACATAGGTGACTTTGTCGCCGACCATCTCTAGATGAAGTTCTCCTGTGTTCTTTTCTGAGTTTTTGCATTTGTCTCATGCATTTGTGTTTCCCCTTTCAAAAAAAATTCATCTAGATTTGTTTCTGTTTTCTCTGCATTTTCTGCATCTAATTCCTTGCACATCTTTCAGTAAATTCCTTGCAAATCTTTGTGAGATCTTACTAGTCTAGTGAGCTGAGGTGACGATGAACTCGGTTCAACCGATTTGTTGTTTTCGGTCCAACCAAATCCTTTCGGTGCAACCGAAGCCTACACCTCGGTGCCACCGATTTCACCACAGGAAAAACAGTTTGCCACTTATTCTGTGTTTCATCTGTTCCAGCTCCACTCAATGAATCTTGTCCTCTACAAGCATCACATTTTTTATCATTGCTTTATGTTGTGACTCAAGGATCATTCATGACAAATTCCAGAGGGGGAGAGAGAGATTACAACTTTATCAAGCCCTTCTTGGAAATTGATGTCAAAGGGGGAGAGAGAGATCACATCAAAGCTTATAATTTAGAGAGAGAGATCACATCAGAGAAGGAGAGAGAGATCCTTCAGGGGGAGAGAGAGATCTGCAGGGGGAGAGAATACTAGTAGAAAGTATTTCTCAAGGATCCCAGATGCTTGGTGTTCAAGAGGAGAGATGCCACATGTCTTCTTGAGGGGAAAGACATGTTCATATGTGCTTATTTGCATTGGCTTGCATTAGCTCTGTTCATTTATATCTTTCAGCTCTGATTTTCTATTCCCTATCTTCTCCCAATATCCCATGCTAGATTCAGGAGCAAGACATCTAAGGGAAAGAAATCATTCAAATTCATTGCATATCTTTACTCTTGGGGACATGTCTAATCCAATGTGGTACTCAGTACTCACTCTCTACATGTCATCCCAGTCTTGGTATTCTTGTGCTTTCTTCCGTTTGCTCTGGCTAGTAGATGCATCTGTGTTATCTAACCTTGTTTACGTAGGTTCATTCCATCCTAAGCCAACTCAAGACCATAAGGTAAGTATATGCATCACAATCATGTGTATGAGGAATTCTTGCTGATGTACATAATGTTTGCAAGAAGGACTCATGGGCATGAAGGTATTCTCTTTAATACTTTTGCTCGATGCATATAGCCAAGATACATGTAACACATAGCCTGCTCTATCATGGTTATGCTATCACATGCTTCTATATTTCATATTCACATGATTGCATACATGTAGGGGGAGCCTATGCTTGTTACATGTCTTTCCAAAGCTTTACTTGCTATTCTTTATATCTTTATCTAAAGCTTTGATGTATGTTGTCATCAATTACCAAAAAGGGGGATATTGAAAGCATAAGTGCTCCCTAGGTGGTTTTGGTAATTAATGACAACATATCTCTTGTTGGACTAACACTTTTATCTAGTATGTTTCAGATAAGTTCAACAATGGAGTGGCATGGACTAAAGGATGTGGGAACTCCTTCAAGATGCTAAGGACAAAGGATTGGCTCAAGCTTCAAGATCAAGACTCTTCACTTTACATTTTAGTGATCCAAGATCACATTGAGTCTATAGGAAAAGCCAATACTATCAAGGAGGGATGAGCTGTTGCTTAATGAGCCTCTTGCTTCAAGTGCTTAGTGATATGCTCCAAATACCCTCAACTACTTTCCCACTTCCACACATTTGTCCTAAACCTAAAGTCAAACTCGGCCCCACTGATTCTTTCTATCCGGCACCACCGAGTTTGGATGTCTTAGCCACTGCCACAAACCCTAGGCAAATCGGTCTCACCGATAGGGATCTCGGTCTCACCGAGATGGGATTGTAATCTCTCTGTATGTCCATTATCAAAATTGGTCTCACCGAGTTTGAGCAATCGGTACTACCGAGATTACAATGCAAACTCTCTGGTTAAGTTATTATCAAAATCGGTCCCACCGAGTTTGATAATCGGTCAAACCGAGTTTGCCTGACCAACTCTCTGGAAAGCTTATTACCAAAATCGGTCCCACTGAGTTTGTGTAATCGGTCTTACCGAGATTACGTTATGCCCTAACCCTAACCAAATCGGTCCCACCGAGTTGCATTCCGGTCCCACCAAAAACCCTAACGGTCACATTATTTGCTAAATCGGTCGACCGAGTTTAACGATTCGGTCCCACCGAGTTTGGTAGATTGTGTGTAACGGTTAGATTTTGTGTGGAGGCTATATATACCCCTCCACCTCCTCTTCATTCATGGAGAGAGCCATCAGACTGAACCTACACTTTCAGCATCCTATTTCTGAGAGAGAACTACCTACTCATGTGTTGAGGCCAAGATATTCCATTCCTACAATATGAATCTTGATCTCTAGCCTTCCCCAAGTTGCTTTCCACTCAAATCTTCTTTCCACCAGATCCAAAACCCATGAGAGAGAGAGTTGAGTGTTGGGGAGACTATCATTTGAAGCACAAGAGCAAGGAGTTCATCATCAACGCACCATTTGTTACTTCTTGGAGAGTGGTGTCTCCTAGATTGGCTAGGTGTCACTTGGGAGCCTCCGACAAGATTGTGGAGTTGAACCAAGGAGTTTGTAAGGGCAAGGAGATCGCCTACTTCGTGAAGATCTACCGCTAGTGAGGCAAGTCCTTCGTGGGCGACGACCATGGTGGGCTAGACAAGGTTGTTTGTTCGTGGACCCTTAGGTGGGTGGAGCCCTCCGTGGACTCAGCATGGCCGTTACCCTTCGTGGGTTGAAGTCTCCATCAACATGGATGTACGATAGCACCACCTATCGGAACCACGCCAAAAACATTCGTGTCTCCAAATTGCGTTTGAATCCTCCAATCCCTACCCTTTACATTCTTGCAAGTTGCATGCTTTATTTTTCGCTGCTCATATACTCTTTGCATGCTTGCTTGCTATACGTTGTGAATGTTAAACTTGTGCCTAAACTCCACTCAAACTTTAAAGAAACTTAAAAACTGCAACTTTGGTACTTAGTGTCTAATCACCCCCCCTCTAGACACCTCTTCTCAAGGTCCTACAAGTGGTATCAGAGCATTGGCCTCCATTGCCTTGGTTTAATCACCATTGGCGAAAGATGAATGAGTCTACTTTGGGGAGTCTTAGACATAGAGTGCCTATTCTTGATGGAGAGTTTTTTCATGACTGGAAAAATGAGATGCTTGTTATTTTCAATCAATATCATTTTAACAAGTACATTGCTAGCCCTTGTGCACCTTATGTTGATCCTGTGCATCCAACCCATGATGAGTCAATTGACATGGTTAGGAATCTTAGAACTGCCGAACTTATCATTAGAGGATTGCCTAGAAACTTGATTAGAATCTTGCCTACTTTTGAGTGTGCCTACACCATATGGAAATTTCTTGAGGAACGATTTCCAGATTATTCTTTGAAAAATCTAGATGAAATTCTCCATAAGTCTATTACTTTGAGCAAAATGAATACTAGTGATCCTATGTTTGGTGATCGTCTATTTGAGCTTACAAACCTTATGCGTGCCAAAGGAAATGTTGGTATTATTACTGACATTATTTCCGAAGCTATAAGAATTCATAGACAAGATTATTGTCAAACTTATTCTAATGAATCACCCTCTCTAGGATTTGATCCACCACATGGCGATCTTTGAACATGGATACTATGATGAGGATGATGATAGTGACTTCGATCTTGATGATGCAATGAGACATTTTGGTCTTATGGCAAATCTTGAGGATATATGTCGAGGAAAGGAATGGGTTCTTGATAGTGGATGTACCGATCACATGACCGGAGATAAAGACATGTTTCGTGAGCTTCTTGATAATGATAGTCCTCGAAAGTATGTCGGTTTGGTGACAACTCAAAGGGTAAGGTGGTTGGCCTCGGTAAGGTGGCCATATCACATGATAGCTCCATACAAAATGTTATGCTCATTGAATCTCTTGGTTACAACTTACTTACGATTATCTAGACTTGCTGATTTCGGTTTCAATGTTCTATTTATCAAGTAGATTGCCAAGTGTTTCGTCGAGATAATCATAAAATGGTATTTCTTGGTGTGCGTAGAGGTGATCTATACATTGTTGATTTCACTAAAAGGCTCAACCTAAAACTTGCTTCATTGCTAAATCCTCAAAAGGCTGGTTATGGCATAGACGATTAGGTCATGTTGGTATGCGAAACCTTGACAAGCTTATTAAGGGGAATCATATCCTTGGAGTTAATGATGTCATATTTGATAAGGATAGACTTTGCAGTGCTTGTCAAGCAGGTAAACAGGTTGGAGGAAGGCATCCCGTGAAGAACAAAATGACCACGAAGAGGCCACTCGAGCTACTTCACATGGATTTCTTTGGTCCCAACTCTTACAAGAGTCTCGGTGGAAATTCTTTTGGTCTAGTTATAGTTGATGACTTTTCCAGATTTACGTGGGTGTTCTTTCTCGATGATAAATCGCAGGTCCAAAAGATCTTCAAAAACTTCGCTAGGAAGGCCCAAAACCAATTTGAAGTGAAGATCAAGAAGGTTAAATGGCGACAACGGACGAGAGTTCAAGAACGCAAATGTGGACACCTTTCTTGACGAAGAAGGGATTTCACACGAGTTCTCGGCTACGTACACACCTCAACAAAATGGAGTTGTTGAGAGGAAGAACCGGACGCTCATCGAAATGGCGAGAACGATGCTTGATGAGTACAAGACGCCGATGCACTTTTGGGCAGAAGCGGTTGAGAAGCTTGTCATGCAACAAATCTCTTGTATCTTCACAAGCTACTCGGCAAGACGGCATACGAGCTACTCACCGGTAACAAACCCCAAGTTGGATACTTTCGAGTATTTGGCTCAAAGTGCTACATTCTTGATAAGCATCGTCGTTCTAAATTTGCTCCTAAGTCTCATGAAGGTTTCCTACTAGGTTATGGCTAAAACTCTCACACTTACCGTGTCTACAACAATTTCACCCGAAAGGTTGAAGAGATGGTAGATGTGAAGTTTGATGAATCTAACGGCTCGCAAGTAGAGCAATTGCCAATTGATGTAGGAGACAAAGATCCTCCAGAAGCAATCCAAGACTTGTCTATTGGCAAGGTCCGTCCAACGGTGGTGAAGGAGAGTACCTCGTCTGTCCAAGTGGAAGCTTCTACTTCACGACAAGGTGAACCAAGAGTTGATCTTTGAAGCATCCACAAGTGGGACACACCAAGATGAAGAAAACGAGGAAGTGCATCAAGATGAACGTCAACAACCTCCTTCTCCACCACGACAAGAGAACGACAACGCCAACAATGAAGAAGGCCAAGAAGAAGAACAAGATGAAGAACAAGATGAAGAAGATGTTCAACGAAGACCCAAGCAAAAGCTTTCACGAGTTCGAGCAAGAATTGCTAAAGACCATCCCATCGAGCAAATCTACAATGATATTCAAACTGGGAGAATCACTCGCTCTAAAACTCGTTTAGCTAACTTTTGTGAAAACTATTCTTTCATCTCTAGCATTGAACCTATGAAGGTCGAAGAAGCATTGGAAGATCCGGATTGGATAAATGCTATGCATGAAGAGCTACACAACTTTGAGAGAAACCAAGTTTGGACATTGGTTGAGAAGCCCGGCAACAACCACAACATCATCGGTACCAAATGGGTGTTTCGCAACAAGAAAGATGAATATGGACAAGTAGTTCGCAACAAAGCACGTCTCGTCGCCCAAGTCTACACACAAGTCGAAATGGTGAGACTTTCGCCCCCGTTGCTAGACTTGAGTCCATTTGCATCTTACTTGCCTATGCTAATCACCATGATATCACCTTGTACCAAATGGACATTAAAAGTGCTTTTTTAAATGGTGAAATAGAGGAGGAAATTTATGTTAAACAACCTCCCGGCTTTGTTAATCCTAAGAAACCCAATCATGTTTACAAACTTCACAAAGCTCTTTATGGACTTAAACAAGCTCCTAGAGCATGGTATAAATGCTTGACCAAGTTCCTTATTGAAAAAGGCTTTGAAATTGGGAAAATTGATTCTACTCTTTTTACTAAAAGGGTTAATGGTGAACTCTTTGTGTGCCAAATTTATGTTGATGATATTATATTTGGTTCAACTAACCGTCATTTTAGTGAAAAGTTTGGGAAGCTAATGTCGGAGAAGTTTGAGATGTCTATGATGAGTGAACTCAAATTCTTTCTTGGTTTGCAAATCAAGCAAACTAAGGAAGGTACTTTTGTCTATAAACAAAGTACACCAAGGACTTATCCAAGAAGTTCAATATGCAAGAATGCAAAGGTATGACTACACCCATGCCTACTAGTGAACATCTTGACTTAACCAAAGATGGTGACCCGGTTGATCAACTGGTTTATCGCTCTATGATTGGTTCATTGTTATATCTATGTGCTTCACGTCCCGATATTATGCTAAGTGTGTGCATGTGTGCACGATATCAAGCTGCCCCTAAAGAATGTCATCTTAAAGCCGTGAAAAGGATAGTGAGATACTTAATCCATACACCAAATTTTGGCATTTGGTATCCTAAGAGGGCCTCTTTCGATCTTGTTGGCTATTCCGACTCGGACTATGCCGGAGACAAGGTTGATAGAAAGTCCACTTCGGGTACTTGTCAATTTCTTGGTAGATCTCTTGTGTCTTGGTCCTCCAAGAAACACAACTCGGTATCCTTATCCACCGCCGAAGCTGAATATATTACCGCCGGTTCATGTTGTGCTCAATTACTTTGGATGACCGAAACTCTTAAAGATTATGGGATATATGTGAGACATGTTCCATTGCTTTGTGATAATGAAAGTGCTATCAAAATTGGTCATAATCATGTGCAACATTCTTGAACTAAGCATATTGAAGTTCATCATCATTTCATTCGAGATCATGTTGCTAAGGGTGACATTGATCTTAAGCATGTTCGCACCGAAAAGCAATTAGCGGATATATTCACCAAACCTCTTGATGAGAAAGTGTTTTGCAGGTTAAGAGGATAACTGAACATCATTGATGCTTCAAACTTGGAGTAGAAACTCCATTGGATACATGCAAGACATGAGCTTATGACTAATCCTTGATATTTCTCTTATGATGAAAAACTTATGTCTTGGATATATTTGTATCTTGCATGTTATCTAACCCATGTAGGTACTTGGTTGAATCAAATTCCATGAGGTTGAAACCTACTCATATCTTGAGCAATCTCTATATTACCAAGTCTCTACACAAGGTGGTTGAAGACAAGGAAGCACGAAACCATTCAAACATATCCTTTGACAAATTCTATGTTGAGTTTCATGATTGTCATTTTGGATATACAAGTGCTCTTCCTTGCAAGAACTAACCCATGTAGGTAGATGGACTCAAATTCCAAGGGGTGCTCCAAATTCTTGATGAGCTACATCAACCTTGAGCAACCCCATAAGTTCAACTACATGGACAACACCACCAACCAAGGTATGTTATTCCATCTTAGAGAAGCTTTACTCCGAGTCATGAGTTAAAGCAACTCGACAAGATGTGAATACATCAAGATGCTTAAGCGAAAAATGGCAACCCCATTTTGAGCTTAAGCGATGAGTATGGCCTATGATCAAGTGATCTCACTTGACTCCTAAGTCAATATACTCTAACATAGGTGACTTTGTCGCTGACCATCTCTAGATGAAGTTCTCCTGTGTTCTTTTCTGAGTTTTTGCATTTGTCTCATGCATTTGTGTTTCCCCTTTCAAAAAAAAAATTCATCTAGATTTCTTTCTGTTTTCTCTGCATTTTCTGCATCTAATTTGTCGCACATCTTTCAGTAAATTCCTTGCAAATCTTTGTGAGATCTTACTAGTCTAGTGAGCTGAGGTGACAAGTGTTTTCTCTGTGATGAACTCGGTTCAACCGATTTGTTGTTTTCGGTCCAACCAAATCCTTTCGGTGCAACCGAAGCCTACACCTCGGTGCCACCGATTTCACCACAGGAAAAACAGTTTGCCACCTATTCTGTGTTTTGTCTGTTCCAGCTCCACTCAATGAATCTTGTCCTCTACAAGCATCACATTTTTTATCATTGCTTTATGTTGTGACTCAAGGATCATTCACGACAAATTCCAGAGGGGGAGAGAGAGATTACAACTTTATCAAGCCCTTCTTGGAAATTGATGTCAAAGGGGGAGAGAGAGATCACATCAAAGCTTATCATTTAGAGAGAGATCACATCGAGAAGGAGAGAGAGATCCTTGAGGGGAGAGAGAGATCTCCAGGGGGAGAGAATACTAGTAGAAAGTATTTCTCAAGGATCCCAGATGCTTGGTGTTCAAGAGGAGAGATGCCACATGTCTTCTTGAGGGGAAAGACATGTTCATATGTGCTTATTTGCATTGGCTTGCATTAGCTCTGTTCATTTATATCTTTCAGCTCTGATTTTCTATTCCCTATCTTCTCCCAATATCCCATGCTAGATTCAGGGGAGCAAGACATCTAAGGGAAAGAAATCATTCAAATTCATTGCATATCTTTACTCTTGGGGACATGTCTAATCCAATGTGGTACTCAGTACTCACTCTCTACATGTCATCCCAGTCTTGGTATTCTTGTGGTTTCTTCCGTTTGCTCTGGCTAGTAGATGCATCTGTGTTATCTAACCTTGTTTACGCAGGTTCATTCCATCCTAAGCCAACTCAAGACCATAAGGTAAGTATATGCATCACAATCATGTGTATGAGGAATTCTAGCTGATGTACATACTGTTTGCAAGAAGGACTCATGGGCATGAAGGTATTCTCTTTAATACTTTTTGCTCACGATGCATATAGCCAAGATACATGTAACACATAGCCTGCTCTATCATGGTTATGCTATCACATGCTTCTATATTTCATATTCACATGATTGCATACATGTAGGGGAGCCTATGCTTGTTACATGTCTTTCCAAAGCTTTACTTGCTATTCTTTATATCTTTATCTAAAGCTTTGATGTATGTTGTCATCAATTACCAAAAGGGGAGATTGAAAGCACAAGTGCTCCCTAGGTGGTTTTGGTAATTAATGACAACATATCTCTTGTTGGACTAACACTTTTATCTAGTATGTTTCAGATAAGTTCAACAATGGAGTGGCATGGACTAAAGGATGTGGGAACTCCTTCAAGATGCTAAGGACAAAGGATTGGCTCAAGCTTCAAGCTCAAGACTCTTCACTTTACATTTTAGTGATCCAAGATCACATTGAGTCTATAGGAAAAGCCAATACTATCAAGGAGGGATGAGGTGTTGCTGAATGAGCCTCTTGCTTCAAGTGCTTAGTGATATGCTCCAAATACCCTCAACTACTTTCCCACTTCCACACATTTGTCCTAAACCTAAAGTCAAACTCGGCCTGTCGGTGTACTAGAGTAGGGGTACCCTAGTATCCCGAACTTGTGCACGGGCAGTTGCAGCCCTCCGCGGCAAGGCTTACCGGGTGACCGCCAAGATCCTCCGTGGTTCCTTTGGAGCCATTCAAGAACAAAGTATTTAAGCCAAGGAGACAAGGCCCCCGCAAGAGGTGCTTGCCGGGAAGGCCACCCAAGGCACATAGGAGACAAGACCCGACAAGAGGAGCTTGCGGGAAGGCCCGTGAGCGACAAGCTTCCGGGCGCGACAAGACAACAACCGCGGCAAAGGCGCTTGCATGCAGACCACCTCTCTGTACCTACGCTCCAGGCGCATCCACTAACGTGTCGCATACAGGACCTTTCGGTAGCGTGGCGGAAAGGCTGTGCAGCCAGCGGTGCGAGGTGGCAAGCGGCGCTGACAAGATTGCCATCGTGGCAAGCGGTGGCGCCCCTGACGGTCCCTGTTTGCACTGTTAGGGCGATGTAGACGGGCATTTAATGCCTTTGTCCCCTGCCGTCAGGGTTAGGTATGGTACACTGTACACTGTACAAGTAGGTGTACCAACCACTACTTTTCCATTTGTACCCTTGTCTACGTTGCCACCTGTCGGAGACCCCTTGAGCATATAAAAGGAGGCCCATGCGCAACGTAGAGGGGGTCGGTCAGTTCCACCATGCTCAGTCTCGTTAGTAGCTCGTGTGTGCTGTAGCACTCAGCGCTCCTGAGCAAGAATGCAATACACCTAGACATGCAGCAGTAGGAGTGTTATCTCTTCGGAGAGCTCCGAAGCTGGGTAAACCTCTCGTGTGCTTTGCCTCGATCTGCTCTTCGTGCGACCTCCGCTCCCCGCCGAACCGAAAGGGGCCCGGTCCGCCGGTCCCATAGGTGTTCGTGGGCCAGATCAGCCTGCCTCGACATCTTTGTCCGCTCAACAACTTAAGTGAGTTGCGACTAGTTGCGACAAGGTTACTTGTCGGAGGCGGCACCGCCAGCAGGCTGCTAACGCCCCGCACTCAGCGCTCGCGGCTCAGGTGCCCGCGCCGACAAGTTCCCTAAAAGCGTAGGGCAAAAATATACAAAGGAAAGAATCAAGTAAAGGAAATAACATAGCAATTGATACCCAAAATAGAGTTATATTACAAGATAGCTTGCCGCAGCTCTAATGGATTGTTCTTATGACATGACCAGCGGCAAGAGAAAGAGAAAGCAGGCGGCATAATCTACACGATCGCCCTCAACCCTCTTGATTCCGCTCACCCTGTCCAGAATGGGTGCGACAAGGGTCTTGAGCGCCTCCACATCAGCATCCGGCGGCAGGGACTTGAGGACGTTCGTGAGGTTGAGGCCTGGGTTGCGGAAGGCCACCTTCATCAGCACCTTTTGGAGAGCTCCCGCGCAGATCTAGCGCGACTCCTCGGCCAGCTGCTTTGGGACTTCTTCCCAGAGTCACTGGAGGGCCTTCACCACGCCCTTGAAGAACAAGCTAAGCTTGGCGCTGGGTTGGAGGTGCTCGTCGGAGGAATATCCAAGATCCACCATCCCGGCTCCATCGGCTCCTGTTGATGGCTGCAGCAACATCCACGAGACCCTCGGTCCAGTGCTCCACGTTCTCCCTCAACGCACTCTGGGCGGCAGCAGCACTCGCCAGCAGCCCCTCGTCGGCCTTGATCTTCTCCTTCAAGGCCACCTCCTGCTCCCTGGCGCCGTCCAGCGCCTAGGTCAAAGTAGTTAGCTTCAACTCAAGATCTGCATTGGAGTCCTTGGCGGTGCTAAGCTCCTTGCCCCTCTCGGCGAGATGGCCCTGCAGCTCGCCAAGAGTGTAGGCGTCCTTCTCGCGCTCGTGCTTGAGTGCAGCAAGCTCCTCGCCGCTCTCCTTGAAACTGGCCTCCAACTGCGCCACCTTCGTCTCCAGCTCCTTCTTGGCGGCCTCGGCAGCTGCGGCAGCATCCTTTGCTTCCTTGAGAGCCCCGCCAAATGTTTGCTCGCGCATGGCAAGATCCTCCTCGTGGCTGTCAAGGTTAACCTTCCGCTGCGCCAGCTCGCCTTCCTGCGCAGACAGCTTCTCGGCGGCAAGCCGCTGTTCCTCCTCAGCTTCAGCCTTCTCGAGGATGAAGGCCTTGCACTCCTCGGCGAGTTGCTCCCGCTCCTCTGCCAAGGACCGGAGAGCTTCCTGGTTGCGGCCCCGGAGCTCCTCCGCGCGCTTCTCGATGTCTGCTCCCGCCTTTGCGACAAGCGCCTCCCGGGATTCTCGTTTGGCTTGTCGAGGCGCGGTAGAGCGACAACAGCATCCGCGATAGCTGCTCCTCCTCGGGCTCGCCGCTCTTTGCTGCTGGCGCGTCGACTAGCGTCAGTCCAGCGGAGGCGAGCATCTCTTCATCGAAGGTTTCTCCTTCGGCCGGCGCCCTAGAGCTCGACTCCCATGGGAGATTGATGAAGACGCCATCGCCGGCCTTCAAATAGGCGCCGGGCTGGGGCTCTTGAACCAGCTGCAGCGGCCGGCGGAGGGATCGGCGGTCGGCGTAGCGCCTGGCGCTCCTGCGGCCTCAGGGCCGTCAGTGCGATCGCCGGACTCCTCGCCAGCTTTGGCGGAGGCAGCTTTGGCGGCCTCTTCGCTGGCGGGCTCGTCAGTGCCGGCTTCTTCTTCGATGGCGGCGGCGTCATTAGTGTTGCCGCGCACGTCCTCCTCGCCGGCGACCTCGTTCTCCATTGGCTCTGTGGAGGATGGATGAAGAAAAGTCAGGCGAATATTCAAAGACAAAATCAGAAGAAGAAGAACACAAGGGAAGTTTTCAGGCAAGAAGATTACCTGTGCCAGGGTCTGCGGTCATGGTCTCCGCCGCCAAGGGATCGCTGGTGCCGCCCCTTGCCGGAGAGCTGCCCTTCTTTGGAGAAATCTCCCTTGCGGAGAACACTCCTTGCCAGGGAATCCTCCCTTGGCGGGCGTGGTCGAAGCGAAGGAGGCTGCTCTGCTCCTACACAAATCAACAGTCAGATATTAGCAAAGAAAGAGCACCCATGCACGCCGAACAGCAAGAAGTAGACCATATACTTACGCTGGGGGCTGCTTTGAAGAAGAGTTGCCGCATCCGGCAAGATAGTCTCGGACGCGCCTCCTGCTGTCGCAGTGGGTTCGTCCTCGACGACGATCACCGGTGTCTTGGCTCTCTTCGACATTCTCTGGGCCAACATCCTGAAAAGGAATGGGATCAGAGTAAAGCAAATCAGATACAAGACAAATCAACAAATCAAAGAATTACAAGTACAGCAAGGACTCTTACTCTTCTTCTTCCTCGTCGGAGCTGAGCGCGGAGAGGTCAAATTCTGGCCCGCCTCTAGTACGACGAGGCGGAGGAGTGGGTTCCCTTGGACGCTTGGCGGGAGCGGAACCGGTGGTCTGCGAGGGCCCGCTCCGATTGCCTTGGCGGCGTGAGGTGCTCCCGCGACAACAGTGCTTGTCGTGGTGGAGCGCGTTGCGCGGCGCTGCGGCTGTTGGCCCGTCTGCCGCCCCGCTACGTCTCCAGCCTTGCGAAGACGCCTTCTTGGTGGAGCTGGGGGCTCCGCTCGCGGCAAGCTGCTTGGAGGTGGGGAGGATGCTCCCTCGGCGGGCTCGCTCGACTCAGCTTCGGGCTCAGCAAGCTCCTCCTCGCCGGCAAACTCCTTTCGCTCGACAAGGCTTGCTGCCTCTGCTGCCTCTGCCTCCTCCACGGTGAAGCCAAACTCGCCCGCGGCAGCGGCTGCTGCCGCCTCTTCCAGCCTGGTGGCGTCGCGGCTGCATCTCATCGTCGGTGGTGTCATGGTGAGGCCCCTCTGCTCATCGGGCGGACCGGCATTTCTACCAGATTGTCAAAGAAGCGCCGCGACGTCATCTGCGGCTCTTGCCAAGTTGGGACAATTCCATGTGAGTCGCCGCAGCGGCATCATTACGCGGATGCGGTCAAGCGCGGAATTGTTGCACAATGAACGGCAGCCCTTGGCAACCTAAACATCTCTGGATGATCAGGATCGGGCTTGAACAGCTCTAAGAGCATCGCGTCAAGCTCCAAGACGGTGAAGTTGAAGTTGAGGCCTGGATGCAGCCTCATGATATCTGCCGCGTTCTGAAACTCCTGAGCAGGTCTCCTCCTCTCCTGCACAAGGAAGCGTCTGGCGAAGAAAGTATGCGCCAACAGTGCCTACGGTGAGTCCGGCAAATCTGAGGCGAAGGATTCGGGTGACTGCGATCTTCAGCCTAGCGTCCTCTGGGGCCAGATTGCTCCAATCGTTGCCGCGCACTACTGGGGTTTGGCGTTGGGCAGTAAATGGCTGCGGGTTCTCCTCGACAATCCAGCACCAATCTGCCCTCCATTCCTCCCATTTGCTCACGGAGCTCTCTCCCTCGAGATAGGCTTCCTTCTTGCCGACCCTCGAGATCCAAGCAATCCCTCCCAAGAAGAGGCTCCCTCTCTCAACTCGGGGTAAAAAGAAGTGGCGGAAAAGGGCTACATTTGGGTGGACTCCGACAAAGTTTTCATGAGATGTGCGAAAACTGCCATGGTCGAAACGGCATTGGGTGTGAAATCAAGGAGGCGGAACCCGTAGGTGTTCATGATGTCCTGAAGAATTCAGAGAAAAGCGGGCAGAGCCCGCAGAGAAGAAGAGCGAAGAAGGGATACCCAGTCGGGGCCAATTCGAAGCAGCGGCGGGAGTACCGTCTTGCGCGGATGCTTCGCGTCTCCGTCGACGAGAAGAGGTAGTAGTTCTCCTCGGCTCTCATGGCGGTGAGGGGAAGATGGCCCGCTCCTTCCGTGGCGCCGCCAACGCTACGCCTCGGCCGACTTCACGGCCTTCCCTTGTCGACTTCGAGCCATGGCGAAGGTGGTGAGGAAGATCGTGGCGTTGATGATCTTTGGTGGCGATGATGAAGCGGGCGCTGCTCTCTTTTCAGCCTTGAAGAGAACGGGTGGAGCAGCGGTGGTTTTTCGAGATGGGACATCAACTGGCAAGGTAGGCGACGTGCCCCTGTTTCCCCTGCTTATAAAGAGGGAGGGGGCGGACGTTCCGATTTTCCGAATAAAGAAACCCCCACGATCTCGCCCACGATCTCTCACACGACGCCACGTTCGATGCGTGCCGTTCGTGGAGGGCGTGGTGGCTCCGGGGCGAGTAACGGCGTGACCCAGGCCGCGCGTGCCCGTGCCCTGTTTTGGGCCTGGCCCAACAGCGCTCGGCACCGTGTGTGTGGCCCAGGCCCGGGGGCTCCTGTCGGTGTACTAGAGTAGGGGTACCCTAGTATCCCGAACTTGTGCACGGGCAGTTGCAGCCCTCCGCGGCAAGGCTTACCGGGTGACCGCCAAGATCCTCCGTGTTTCCTTTGGAGCCATTCAAGAACAAATTATTTAAGCCAAGGAGACAAGGCCGCGGCAAGAGGAGCTTGCAGGGAAGGCCACCCAAGGCACATAGGAGACAAGGCCTGCAAGAGGAGCTTGTCGGGAAGGCCCGATGAGCGACAAGCTTCCGGGCGCGACAAGACAACAACGCGGCAAAGGCGCTTGCCGCAGACCACCTCTCTGTACCTACGCTCCAGCGCATCCACTAACGTGTCTCCACAGGACATTTCCGGTAGCGTGGCGAGAGAGGCTGTGCAGCCGGTGCGAGGTGGCAAGCGGCGACAAGATTGCCATCGTGGCAGCGGTGGCGCCCTGACGGTCCCTGTTTGCCTTTGTTAGGGCGGCGTGAGCGGGCATTTAATGCCTTTGTCCCTGCCGTCGGGGTTAGGTATGGTACATCGTACCTCGTGCAAGTAGGTGTACCAACCACTACTTTCCATTTGTACCCTTGTCTACGTTGCCACCTGCCGGAGACCCCTTGAGCATATAAAAGGAGGCCCATGCGCATAGCGTAGAGGGGTCGGTCGGTTCCACCACGCTCGGTCTCGTTAGCAGCTCGTGTGTCTTTGTAGCACTCAACGCTCCTGAGCAAGAACACAATACACCTAGACATGCAGCAGTAGGAGTGTTATCTCTTCGGACAGCTCCGAAGCTGGGTAAACCTCTCGTGTGCTTCGCCTCGATCTGCTCTTCGTGCGACCTCCGCTCCCCGCCAAACCGAAAGGGGCTCGGTCCGCCGGTCCCATAGGTGTTCGTGGGCCAGATCAGCCTGCCGCGACACGGCCCCACTGATTCTTTCTATCCGGCGCCACCGAGTTTGGGTGTCTTAGCCACTGCCACAAACCCTAGGCAAATCGGTCTCACCGATAGGGATCTTAGTCTCACCAAGATGGGATTGTAATCTCTCTGTGTATGTCCATTATCAAAATCGGTCTCACCGAGTTTGAGCAATCGGTACTACCGAGATTACAATGCAAACTCTCTGGTTAAGTTATTATCAAAATCGGTCCCACCGAGTTTGATAATCGGTCAAACCGAGTTTGCTGACCAACTCTCTGGAAAGCTTATTACCAAAATCGGTTCCACTTTGAGTTTGTGTAATCGGTCTTACCGAGATTACGTTATGCCCTAACCCTAACCGAATCGGTCCCACCGAGTTGCATTCGGTCCACCAAAAACCCTAACGGTCACATTATTTGCTAAATCGGTCGACCGAGTTTAACGATTCGGTCCCACCGAGTTTGGTAGATTATGTGTAGCAGTTAGATTTTGAGTGGAGGCTATATATACCCCTCCACCTCCTCTTCATTCGTGGAGAGAGCCATCGATTGAACCTACACTTCCAGGCATCCTATTTCTGAGAGAGAACTACCTACTCATGTGTTGAGGCCAAGATATTCCATTCCTACAATATGAATCTTGATCTCTAGCCTTCCCCAAGTTGCTTTCCACTCAAATCTTCTTTCCACCAGATCCAAAACCCATGAGAGAGAGTTGAGTGTTGGGGAGACTATCATTTGAAGCACAAGAGCAAGGAGTTCATCATCAACGCACCATTTGTTACTTCTTGGAGAGTGGTGTCTCCTAGATTGGCTAGGTGTCACTTGGGAGCCTCCGAGCAAGATTGTGGAGTTGAACCAAGGAGTTTGTAAGGGCAAGGAGATCGCCTACTTCGTGAAGATCTACCGCTAGTGAGGCAAGTCCTTCGTGGGCGGCGGCCATGGTGGGATAGACAAGGTTGCTTCTTCGTGGACCCTTCGTGGGTGGAGCCCTCCATGGACTCGGCATGGCTGTTACCCTTCATGGGTTGAAGTCTCCATCAACGTGGATGTACGATAGCACCACCTATCGGAACCACGCCGAAAACATCCGTGTGTCTCCAAATTGCGTTTGAATCCTCCAATCCCTTCCCTTTACATTCTTGCAAGTTGCATGCTTTATTTTCCGCTGCTCATATACTCTTTGCATGCTTGCTTGCTATATGTTGTGAATGTTAAACTTGTGCCTAAACTCCACTCAAACTTTAAAGAAACTTAAAAACTGCAACTTTGGTACTTAGTGTCTAATCACCCCCCCTCTAGACACCTCTTCTCAAGGTCCTACATTGGTGCTAAAGAGGCAAGCGCAGGCGTGGAGTCCCGAGGAATAAGCCAAAGGTTTCCATTTCCGTGTTACAAGACCAAGACAGCCGGGATGGCAGGACGGAGGTCATCGCCGAGCCCACCACGACGTCACGACCAGAGGCTTTGCAGGCGAAGACCACCTTTCGTCAGGATAAGATGTACTATTTGTCTCCATTCAAATTTGGCCGTTGTGGGATCCCTTCCCACCTTCATTTTGGGGGAAGAGGACCAAGGCAACTACAAATATAGCTTAGCCACGACCATAGAAGGGGACGGATCAATCGAGCCATCCAAACCCTCACCAGCTCACACCAACACAAGAACATACCTCCTGAGGTTGTTCTTCCTCTGTACTAGTTCATCCTCAGCCCACCTCGTGTCTATTTCGTTTCTCGTTCACCGAGCACTACAAAAAAATACACTTCCGTGATGATACGTGTTTGTCACAGTAGGTCACGTTTTCTGTCAAGCATGTACATCCATGACAATTTTATGACAAAATCAAGATAGTCATACCAGTTCTATCGTAGAAGTGTTCCATGGCATTACCAAAATTATCATCACGGAAGTGTCCACCTCCATGACGATAAATTGTGCATTATAAAAGTGCTATCGACAAGGGTGACCTATACGTGGCATCCATCGTAATGGGTCACCGTTAAGCTATTGGGTTCCGGTTTGGATCCGCTAACCCGTTAACAGCCCAGACCAATGGGGATTTTCCACGTGTAAAATTCTCATTGGCCAGAGGAACCACGTGTCGGCTCACCGTTGGGACAGATGTCATCTACTCATTGGACAAGAGGCGCCTATGATAGGTCGACACGTGGCATGGCCCAACAGTGGCCCAGTCCGGTGAAAAAGGCCGGCCCAGTAAGAATTAGTAGGTCGGCTGTCGGTGTCAAAACCGGCGGATCTCGGGTAGGGGGTCCCGAACTGTGCGTCTAGGCGGATGGTATCAGGAGACAAGGGACACGATGTTTTTACCCAGGTTCGGGCCCTCTCGATGGAGGTAAAGCCCTACTCCTACTTGATTAATATTGATGATATGGGTAGTACAAGAGTAGATCCACCACGAGATCAAGGAGGCTAAACCCTAGAAGCTAGCCTATGGTATGATTGTTGTTCGTGCTACGGACTAAAACCCTCCGGTTTATATAGACACCGGATAGGGTTAGGGTTACGCAGAGTTGGTTACAATGGTAGGAGATCTACATATCCGTATTGCCAAGCCTGCCTTCCATGCCAAGGAAAGTCCCATCTGGACATGGGACGAAGTCTTCAATCTTGTATCTTCATAGTCCAGGAGTCCAGCCAACGGTGATAGTTCGGCTATCCGGACACCCCCTAATCCAGGACTCCCTCAGTAGCCCCTGAACCAGGCTTCAATGACGACGAGTCCGACGCGCATATTGTTTTCGGCATTGCTAGGCGGGTTCCTCCTCCGAATACTTCATAGAAGATTTTGAACACAAGGATAGTGTCCGGCTCTGCAAAACAAGTTCCACATACTACCGTAGAGAGAATAACCTTTGCACAGATCTGCTGACGTATTCCGCGGCGTGACATCACACCACGCCGAGGCCTTTATACGAATCGTTTTCTTGTTCCACCTCAGCGCGTTTAGTGAGGCGGTTTCCTTGGCACGTCTTATTAGAGCGGAGATCGTGCCCCCTTATTCCGGGATTCTCATCAATACGGACGTGGGTAACCCAACCGCGTCATTGATTACGACGCTTGGGAGATAAGCGAGTTTTACCAGGCTGGCGGGGGACGCATAGTTTTGTCTGTCCATATAAGGGGATAAGGATCCACCTTTTCACCTACGCCTTCTTCCTCCCTTGCTCATCCATTTCCGCGCACTCGAGCTCCAGCGCCCAAGTCCGCACATCCCACCTCAACCTTCTCCAACTATGTCCGGAGCGGGAGGCAAGTGGATGGCCTCCTCCGTCACGGAGGGGCACATCAAAAAGCTGCGGAAGGCGGATACTTGTCCAGCGACATCGCGCACCGGCTACCCGACGAGGGCAGCTCATTCCACCCAGGGCCCCATGAGAGGGTGGTGTTCCTCACCACTTCCTCCGCGGACTAGGTTTTCCACTTCACCCATTTGTCCGGGGGCTCATGTTCTACTACGGCCTGGATTTCCACGATCTGGCCCCGAACTTCATCCTCAACATCTTGGCATTTATCGTCATGTGCGATGCCTTCCTCTGCATCCAGCCCCACTTCGGCTTATGGCTGAAGATCTTCAATGTCAAGCCGAAGGTAGTGGGCGGCCGCCAAGCGAAGTGCGGAGGCGCCATGGTTGGCAAGATGGCCAAAGTCCTATGGCTCGAGGACTCCTTTGTGGAGACCATAAAGGGATGGCAATCAGGGTGGTTCTACATCACCGAGCCGCGCGACTCTCAATGGGCGGTGGCCCCCGAATTCCGATCTGGCTTCCCCACACGGCTCACATGATGGAAAGAGGCGGGCCAGACGTGGGGGATTCGGATGAGCTGTCCGGACTCCAAACCTGCGTCAAAACCTGGTGGACAAGAATCTCGGGCTTGTCAACGTAATCCGGTGATGCTCATCCGCGGATTCTCCCATGCCAACAACGGGCCTTCAAATTGTGGGAGTTCGATCCGCGCAGCACCAAACTCCTGAAAAGGCTCTTGACACTACGTGCGAAGATGCGGAAGAGTCTTGTTCAAGGGCGCCAAGCTCCCACATCCGCTACCGAAGATCGCAGATTCAGCTTTCATGGCGTCAAGCCAGCGAGGTAAGTTATTTACCCTTTATGGGACTCTTTTTCATAGTTTGAGTTTATGCGGGATCTAAAACTCCCTAACCTTTGTGACAGACTAGCTGAAGACATCGGACAGATTAACTGTCCGGCCCCTACCCGGAAGACCTAGGCGGGCGCCCGTTTGGCCAGGGCTCGGCTCCGGCACCTCACGTGGTGCCGGAGAAGAAGGCCACGTGAACTCGAAGGAGCTCCCGGTGCCAGGTGCTGTCAGACTCATCGTCTGACGGTTCTGAGGCGGAATCCTCCTCTGAGGAAGAGGAGGAGGAAAAAGAAGCCTCTCCCCCAGCTGGGGGGGAGAGAAGAAAAGGAAGGCCGCCCTGACTAGGGAGGCCGGAGGGTCCAAGAAAGGAAGGACCCTTCCTCCGGACTTCTCCACCAATGCCGACAACGACGAGGAGGAGTGGCCAACAAGGGCCAAGCCCCTGGCGAGATCGTAAGTGTCCAGACTCCGGAATAGTTCATGACTTTTTATTTGTCGCAGTGTCTTCTAATGCTGAATATGACCATGTAGCCCGCCCAAGGATGAGCTTGCCGCTTCGTCGAGCGGCTCCCTGGGTTCGTCGGATGTGAATAGCACTTCACTTCCGACCGCCTCCTCTCCTCGTGTCACCGACGACACCACGGTGGAGTCCCAAAAGGGGCCCAGCCAGAGGAGGTGGTCTGGAGGCGCCGCAAGGCGACCTCCCGGACTCTGGCGCAAAGGCGAGACCCGAGAGGGCTCTAAGTCCGGCCCTATCTTGGGACTGTCTGAACCTTCAGTGGTTCCGGCACGGCAAGCGGCTCCTTCGTAAGAAGGGCGAGATCATGACGCCGGTGACCTCCGTCCATCCGGAGGCACCGGATAGCTCATCGGGAGGCGCTTAACGGCGCCTCCATCAACGAGGAGCACCGCACTACTATGAGTGTGGTGATCCAGAAAGTTCGATCCGCCAAGAGCGGGCCGATCAAGCTTGTACTCAGCCTTCTAACAGGCTTTGAGGTAAGTTTAGAGTATGTAAGAATATTACTGCATAGAGCGGTAGCCCTGATGCTTAGTTGATTGTTGGAAAGAAAAGCTGGACTAAGGATCTAAAAAGATATCTGAGGAGTCTAACATAAGTATGTCAATATGGGAATGCAGGTTGCGCTGCTGACCTCTGCCGCACTGACTGCGGAGGTCAATGCATTGAAGTAGAGCCTCGAGCGGTCCGAGAACGAGCTCGGCCTTACCAACAAGCAGCTCGAGGACAAGGAAGGTAAGTAATACCTTATTAAAGAAATACCTTATAGAAAGGATTTGGTTGCAAGAATGACAGGAATAACGTGGGTATTGTAGGGGCCACGAGCAGGTGGCGACCACTGAAGGAAGCGGTGTCATGACCCGAAAACAAAGCGGCCGTGGAGCGCACCGGCGAGAGAAGCAGGAGGCGCGGGTGGCGGAGGTGCGGCAAGAGCTCCAGTGCTCTCGTGGAAAAACACGAGAGTTTGGAGCGTGACTCGAAGACTCGAGAGTCCGAGCTTGCCTCGGCTCTTGAGAGTGCCAAAGCCGCTAAGGCCGAGGCCCAAAAAGCCCTCCAAGAAATTGAATCATTAAAGAAGTTAGCGGCGGGTAAGGCATTCTTTATGCAAAGCAAGCATGTGAAAGTGAATTACCTATTACTTACCCGAATCCGGAGCTCTCCAGGAGCATTCGCAGATCTGCCCCGTAGTGTGTCTGATGCTACCGCGTTCTACCGTGCCAAGGAGGGGAGCTCGACGGAAAAGGTGTTCTGGTCTCGGTATCTTTGAGGCGGACATCCAGTGCCACTGAGCAACCAGTGAAGCACTGGTCGAGCTCCACAAGGTTGCCGAACAGGCCATGAAGGGCCTCATAATTGGTGTGGCCATTGGAAGCCATGCACAGGAGCTACTTTGGGCTAGTCTGCGGTGGTGGTGGGCCTTTGTCCATGGATTGAAGTCATCAAGCGCTCCGTCTGCATTGAAGGTACCCGTCGTGCCCTTGCCCGTGCTAAGGTGCACTGGGGCAAGCTGGATGCGGAGAAGCTTGTGAAGGACGGGCCACCGAAGGGCAAGGAGCATCGCAAGCCCGAAATGTACTATGAGGGCATCATGAAGGGCGCCCGCCTTATAGCGGGTGAATGCTCCAAAGATTTAATTTTTGAATAAACTCGAATTTGTTATCCTGTACGCTGAAAACTTGTTCATATGTGCTAAGCAATGCTTGTGAATTTAAATATTACCTTCTGTGCGGCCGTTTATCAAATTTGAGAGATGGCAAGTCGTTGGCTTCACCCCCCATGCCACGAGTGCTGGGGTTATCGGGATAAACTTGAACGCTCTTGTTCCCATTCTTGGGTCCTTCGAGGGAGGTGCTCAACGCCACGAACAAGGCAACTGGACTATAGTGCTTGAACACTCTCACTTAGCCATAGAATTCTATAATTTTAAATTTCGGCGAAGCCCCTAGTATTCGGAAGACCGAGTTCGGGGCGCTATCCACGCCTTTGGCCGGACAATGCCGACTCCTCGCTCTAAGCGGCATAAGTCTTTAGGGACCCGAAAAAACCTCTCGAATAGCGACCGGCTCTCGCCCTATCATGACGGTCAGTTTTAGCTTTCTCCACTGAGGTGCTCAACCCAGCTCAACCGGGGCACAATAGCAGTGGTTCTCCCAGCGCTACCTTAGCCGATATAACGGAACGTAAGGTACCAAAACATGGGAGCCGAGCAAACCCAACTATTGACCCAAGACATGATTCAGAGCCGATGCATATAGTGCTATAAGTTCGGGGTGCCGCACTTGTGAAAGTGTTCGGACTTATCACACCATATATTTGGGGGACTTAAGCCCCTGGTGTATTGGCCGTACCAAGGTGTACGGGTGCAACATGTTATGAATGAACATATATATAGATAAAGAAAGTAGTGCAATAATAGGCAAAAGCTATGTATTGTTTATTCAAAAAGGTACTGCAATTAAAGCAGAATGATACAAATAGTGCGATAAGCAAGGGATGGGACTATTTGACATGTCCCCCTCCAGGGGTAAGCTGCGGGATGGTATGTAAAACAGGTATAATGCTCGTAGTAGAGACCACCTGGACACTCGACGTAGCACGCTTCCACAGCTGTTGCATCGTGAGTTCAGCAATTATAGTGCGGACGGGGCTTACGGAAAGCGTAGTCCTGAAAGTAAGAGAAAAGAAGAAAAAGAATGACACAATCGGAGCCCACAGTGCGGTTGAGCCGCGTGCAGGCGTGCCGTGGTCGTGCCCCTCCCCTTATGCCCATGGTATCTCCAGAGCGTAGTTATGTACAAGTAGTACTGGCTTCGCGATTTCGCGAGGGCTGGGGTGGGGGCCGGATTGCTACGCTTGCTCGAATCGTGCCAGGCGGTCTTTGTTGTAGGTTACTCCGGGCGCGCTTGACGGTGTCTGGACGTTTAATTGCCAGACTCGAGAATTGTTGTGAGAGGCTGCTTTGCACCTCCACCGCGAGGGCCGCCGTGTGCTCCTCCGTTCGGAGAGAGCGTTCGGTGTTTCCATTGACCGTGATTACTCCTCGAGGGCCTGGCATCTTGAGCTTGAGGTATGCGTAGCGCGGCACCGCATTGAACTTTGCAAATGCGGTTCGTCCAAGCGATCGCGTGATAGCCGCTGAACGGGACTATGTCGAAGATTAACTCCTCGCTCGGAAGTTATCCGGGATCCGAAGACCACTTGAGTGTGGCGAGCTGTATAGTTGGCCTCTACACCGGTATGACGCCTTTAAAGGTCGTCTTTGTGGGTTTAATCGTTGAGGGTCTATGCCCATTTTGTGCCTTTGTATCCTGATAGAGCAGGTTCAGGCTGCTACCGCCGTCCATCAGGACTCTAGTGAGGTTAAATCCGTCAATGATTGGGTCAAGAACCAATGCGGCGAATCCGCTGTGGCGGATGCTAGTGGGGTGGTCCCTTCGATCAAAGGTGATTGGGCAGGAGGACCATGGGTTGAACTTTGGGGCGACTGGCTCCATCGCATATACGTCCCTTAGCGCACGCTTCCGCTCCCTTTTGGGTATGTGGGTTGCGTATATCATGTTCATCGTCCGCACTTGTGGGGGGAAACCCTTCTTTCCTCTATTGTTCGGCGGCCGGGGCTCCTCCTCGCTGCCGCTATGCAGCCCCTTGTCATTGAGTTCCACATTTAACTTGCTGCTGTTTGAAGACCCAACAATCCCTGTTGGTGTGGTTGGCTGGTTTTTCGGGGGTGCCATGTATTTGGCACGAGCGATCGAGTATTCGGTCCAGATTGGACGGGCCCTGAGTATTTCTTTTGAATGGCTTCTTCCGCTGACCGGGTTTAGAGCCTCTGAATCCGGCGTTAACTGCCGTATCTTCAGCATTATCGCCGTTAATGCGGCACTTGTGCTTGTTGCGACGCGACCTGCCATTGCTGTCCTTGGTATCCGAACTACCAGGGTTTTTGGTCAAGTTGTTGCTACGAGCTAGCCAGCTGTCCTCTCCCGCGCAAAAGCGGGTCATGAGTGTTGTGAGGGCTGCCATGGATTTCAGCTTTTCCTGTCCTAGGTGCCGGGCAAGCCACTCGTCGCGGATGTTATGTTTGAAGGCTGCAAGGGCCTCTGCATCCGGACGATCCAACGATTTGATTTTTCTTGGTTAGGAACCGTGTCCAGAATTGTCTGGCCGATTCTTCTGGCTGCTGGATTATGTGGCTGAGGTCATCGGCGTCTGGTGGTCACACATATGTGCCCTGGAAGTTATCAAGAATGCGGCTTCCAGGTCCTCCCAACAACCAGTTGATTCTGCTGGCAAGCTGTTAAGCCAATGCCTAGCTGGTCCTTTAAGCTTGAGTGGGAGGTATTTGATGACGTGTAGATCATCACCGCGGGCCATGTGGATATGGAGGAGGTAGTCCTCGATCCAAACCGCAGGATCTGTTGTGCCATCATATGATTCGATGTTTACGGGTTTGAAACCCTCGGGGATTTGATGATCCATCACTTCGTCTGTGAAGCATAGTGGGTGTGCGGCGCCTCTGTATTGAGCTATATCATGACGCAACTCAAATGAGCTTTGTATACTGTGTTCGGCCCAGCCGGAATTATTGTCTCTGGCGTGACGGTTATCATCACGTATCGTGGGGCGCCCACGCGATCCGTAGATCAATCTTGTTTGCCTTGCCTTGTCCTCCAATATGTCTCGTAGGTCTGGTGCATTTCCCCATGCCTTGGTACTTTTCGAGCGGCGCCGGGGTGCGGCTTGAATGGAGGGTCTAGAGGCCTCTCTGTCGTGGCCACGGAGTGGCCGGTCAGCCGCATCATGCGCTGGTGATGTAGGTTTGGGTGCTGCTTCCTCTAATTGGGGTAGCAGCCTACGTTTTGGGTATCTCTTGGAGGGGCGTTCGAGTTCGTACTCTTCGGCTGCAAGGACTTCAGTCCATCTGTCAGCTAGCAGGTATTGGTCAGCTCTAAGCTGCCGCTGCTTTTTCTTGAGGCTGCTTGTCGTGGCCATAAGCCTGCGTTTGAAACGCTCCTGTTCGGCAGGGTCCTCAGGCACGACGAATTTGACGTCGTCGAGGCTTGCCTCATCTTCGGAGGGAGGCATATAATTATCATCCTCCACCTCCTTGCCTGCCTCTCTATCATGAGGGTTGGCTTCTCCCTCCTCCTGTGTTGAATCCTGCTGGAGGGGGTTGTCTTCGGCACTATCCGGGGTGTTATTATCTCCCGTGTCGGAATCACCGTCTTTGCTGTGGCGGGATTTAGAGCGGCACAGCTAACGCCGGCGCTTGGGCTGTTTCTTGGAGGGGTCATCCTCCGTTGTTCCATCGCCGTTCCATCTTTTGGGATGTCCACCATGTATACGTCGTATGACGAGGTGGCCTTCCAGTGCCCTGTAGGCGCTGGTTCTTGGTCGTCTCCAGCATCGTCGTCCATACCGTTGATGTCTTCGGAGTCGAAGTCGAGCATGTCGGTTAAATCATCGACAGTGGCTACAAAGTGGGTGGTGGGTGGGCGTTGAATTTCTTCGTCGTCCGCATCCCAACCTTCCTGACCGTAGTCCAGCCAGGGCTCTCCTGATAAAGAGAGAGACTTTAGTGAATTCAAGATGTTGCTAGAGGGCGAGTGCTGAAAGATGTCCGTGGCAGTGAACTCCATAACCGGCGCCCAATCAGATTCGATTGGCAGGGGCACGGAGGGTTCGGAGTCCAGAGAGGAGTCCGGCACCTTGGAGTCACGGTCTTCACAAAGGACAGGGATGGAGTTCGGCTCAATCGCCGTAGAGATCATAGCCCCTGAGGCGGTGTCCAACCACTCGTCCTCGATCGGCGGAGTCGGCTCCGAGCTAAGGGTCGGAGCGGACGCAATGCGACCTCCGTGGCACTGCTCGGCACAGAGCTAGATCGTGCCCATCGAGACAAAGGCGGGCGCTTGGCGGTGGCTCGAATCCGTCGAAGATCAAGTCTCCACGGATGTCGGCCGTGTAGTTCAAACTCCCAAATCTGACCTCGATGGCTGTGGGCGTAGCTTTCGACCTGCTCCAGGATGGCCAAGTGAATTGCCCGCAGCAAAGCCACCGAATACGAAGATCTGTCCGAGGAGAAAAGTCTCACCTGGACCTCGTCGTTGTTGATGATCGGAAGGAGCCATCGGGCCTAAAGATGACGCATACGAGGAACTCTCAATGAAAGCACCAATGTCGGTGTCAAAACCGGCGGATCTCGGTAGGGGGTCCCGAACTGTGCGTCTAGGCGGATGGTAACAGGAGACAAGGGACACGATGTTTTTACCCAGGTTCGGGCCCTCTCGATGGAGGTAAAACCCTACTCCTGCTTGATTAATATTGATGATATGGGTAGTACAAGAGTAGATATACCACGAGATCAAGGAGGCTAAACCCTAGAAGCTAGCCTATGGTATGATTGTTGTTTGTGCTACGGACTAAAACCCTCCGGTTTATATAGACATCGGATAGGGTTAGGGTTACACAGAGTCGGTTAGAATGGTAGGAGATCTACATATCCGTATCGCCAAGCCTGCCTTCCACGCCAAGGAAAGTCCCATCCGGACACGGGACGAAGTCTTCAATCTTGTATCTTCATAGTCCAGGAGTCCGGCCAACGGTGATAGTTCGGCTATCCGGACACCCCCTAATCCAGGACTCCCTCACCGGCCCATATAAGGCCTACTTCTGTCAGGTCCATTTAAGCCCATGGCCCATACGAGATGATGCAAGCAAAAAAGCAAACACTAGGCAGTACTAGCAGCTAGGGACGTGACATCTGCGCACCGGAAATTATGTCGAACACGGCTAGTTGTAAGCAGGCTAACTCTATAACCATGATGATAGTGACTGCAGATGGTGAGGCTGACTATGGTATGCCGAACACAGTGCCTATACTCAGGTGTCAACTCTGGCGCAGGGTCTTGTCACTTCACTGCATGGAGCAGCACGTACTAATTTGACCAACAGGTAGTACATTACTACTACATTGGTAGTACTACTAGTAGTACTAGCATCACCGTCTGGATTTAGTAGTACTACCACGGCCATCTAGATTTAGTATTTGACTAGCAATATCTAGTATTGCATGTCACAAAAAATGTACTACTCCCTCTGTAAATAAATACATGGTGTATTGTTTTATTCCTGCCGGTAGATGGCTCAAATCTGAAGTCCCGTGAATCAGACTACTATTGTACTCAACGAGCGCACAGCTTTGTAAGCTACCAACAAAAAATTGCAATCAAAGACTACTATTGTACTCCATACTGGTGCATTAGTCACGTTACGAAAACCAAATAGTAATCCCAAAACTTTTAGGCACGATGCATTAACTACCCACCTCATTCCCTGTTTTTTGTCACGAAAAAAGAAATCACCCAAATGAGATATGGGGTGTGTATGCATCCAATGACTTGAGACTACCCCCTTCGTCTAGTTTTATAAGTCATCTTAGAGCAAGTGAAAAAGAGGAGTGGGCTCTCATGCAAGAGCCTAGCTATATGCGGATTCCTTGGCCGATACAATAAATATGAAGAGAGAGAGAAGATGAGAAAAATTAGTACTCTTATAGCCAGCCTTATAGCTAACCTTATTGTATGAGTGGCTACAAGTGATGGCTCTATATGACATGGCAACATCATATAGCCAGCAGCTAGCTATACTATTAACCATGCTCTTAGGTTCTGCACCATGACCAAGACGAAGGGGAAAGCGAGAGAACTTAATGTCTTTTTGCTAATTAGTAGGATTACATGCAATGAACTAACCACTACATGTCATGTTTGGTAGTCTCAATTCATTGAAAGCATGCACGGCCAACATCTCTCATTGGTTGATATGTCACGAAATAAGAAACGAGGAGGGAGTTAATGTACCGTGCCTAAGTGTTTTAGGATTATTTGGTTTTCGTAAGGTGACTTACACAACATTTTTGGTTACATGCATTAACATTTTATTAGTTAAATCAAAGGTCAAAACTTGGCGCAAAATGCAAAGGGGACCAATAAACCAGTAAACATCAAAGTTCTCTCGTTTGGACCCATCTAGAGGTCCGGTGAGATAACTATACTACAACGACACGAAGGGGGGCGCAACTTCATTGACTTACTGCACCTGCCTTTGAGTGTATGACACATGGGCCCAACAGGTGGTTGGCCCACCTGTCATACAGCCAAAGGCAGGTGGAGTATAGGGCCAAGGAGTAGATGGCCAACACACACGTTAATGCAACGCAGTCTACACTTCTCATATAAAGGCTCCCCGCCAGTCTAATCTACGAAACCCTACGCACCTACACACCCTAACCAAGGGCAAGAGTGATCAATCCAATCGCAAGATCAGTTGACTAGAAGCTAGACCCATCGAGGCAATGAGCGCGAGCATCAGCCGGCTATGCCAGATAGTCCACAATGTCGGCCTGCGGCCCGGCACCAAGGAACGTCTCCAAGTCATGCTTGAGGCCGCCAGGGCGAGGGGCTCCTTGGACGACAACTTCGTCTCCTTGTTTGATGAGGTCCTCGTCGGCTTCCTCGACAAGTTCACCGTTGTCAAGAAGCTCACGGACCAACTTGACGTACACCTCCAGCCCATGCACCCAGGCTCTGCGATGCCCGCCAGCCTCAACGGCCTCTATGGTGACAACCTCTTCAACGCACAGGTGGCCCTGTGACTGCCCGCAGCCGCGTCGGAGAATGTCCACCTCGAGGTCGCGCTCACCACGCAGCGCTTGGCGTAGCAAGACACCGTCGACATAATCACCCACGTCTACATGCAAATCGTCCACAAGGACTACTACGTGCCAGAGGAGGACGATAGGTCGCTGGCCTTCTTGGACCGCAGGGCAACCTTGGACGACATTGTTCATAAGCACGTTGACTTCGCCGCCAACGCTGCTGCTCCTCACACGTCGGTTGGTGACCTGGTGCGCTAGGGTGTGAGGATGTCGTTGATGGATCCGTATGAATCTTTATCTTTCCGTCAAATCGATGTAGTAGTATATGGTACTACTAGTAATTATCTTACCTTCCGCATTAACTTCATAATTTCCGTATGTACTCCATGCATGAACCGTGCAAGAACCAAACTTCTCATTACTCTAGGGAAAATTGTTATTTCTATCTATCGGTCGTGCCATGGAGCAGAACCAAATTTTACAAGTTCCAAGTTCAAAAGGAAAAGCCTGCCATGTCCACGTCGCACCCCCAGACGGTTGGTCCGGCACGGCACTCAAGGGGGGATGCATGTTGTGTTGAATTTTCACTTACAAGTGGGACCGCAGTTGAGGAAACCAACTATCGGCAAACCCCCACCCCGCCCACCGCGCGATGGCTGAGAAAGCAGGAGGGAGAAGAGATGGATATTGCACGGACTCCTAGAAAATTGGTGTCGAATGGGACTCGTGTGGGTGATGTGTGCCGTACTGCTAGACGTGAATGCTAGTTATGGCCCATGCCACCCCACTATATTGAGCCTATATCGAGGTGCTGGTCACGTAGAACAAATTCCCTAGAGTCCGTGCTCAGCCCTCCTCTATGTCTCTTCTCAGCCAGCCAGCAGACGCGCGGAGCCCATCGTCTGTATGCTCACATGCGGTCCCACATGTCAGTGAAAACGCAAGAGGACCCACTGAACCTGCACATCTTTCACCTCGACGTGCTGGTGATGAAAAACAAAGCCAATAAATATCTTGGGTGGCTGCTTTTGGAGTTACCCAGGAGTAGTAAGATTCTTTTTACAGTTTAACCCAAGATGCACATCACGTGGCTTCAACTACCACTCCATTTTCTTGCATGACACGACCTGGATGCTGGATGTCCCACGTGTCGGCAGAAGAAGGAAGAACTTGACCAAACCTTCTCCACATTTAGACCGGAGGAGTAGGAAACACGGGAAGCCCCGTACCTACATCATACTACGTACAAGCCCACCTCACGCAGTCACGCTATCACCATATTTCTCGGCCTCCATGTGACACCTAGCTCTAGTTGATCTAACTAGAACTAACTATTGGTTGGCTCTATGTGATGTGGCAACTTCATACTACTATGGATACTAGCTATACTACTACGGCACTAACACTCCAAGAAGTGAGTTGAAAACCATTTATAAATTGAGTTTATGACATGCATATGCAAATATACCATTCATTACATACAACAAGTCATCAACACACAATGACAACGAGGATACATGCTGGATTATAGATTAGTTCCAACAAAACATTCTAGTAAATACTAAAGTTTTCATCACACAACAAATAACAAGCAATGAAATGAACTTCAACTCAACCACTCGTCGGCGTTGGAAACACTTGCTTTGAACCAGAAGTGATTCTCTAGGCAGGGCCAGCTACTATCAATTTCGAGACCAACGCAGGACTGATCATCCAGGCTGAAGCGGCCTATTTCATGACCCATATTGTGATAGCCATGGTAGGGAAGCATAGAAATGTCCGAGGTATAGATACAGTTGCTTTTCATAAATGGTAGTAACGTTGTGTGAACAGCAGCTGGATCGCCTTTCACCATCATTGGATAGTTTTGTCCAAGGAAGAGCGGAGTTTCCACCAAGAGTATCAATACTAAACTAGGGAGAAGGTGTTGGTGCTAGCACAGTAGTATCCATCCCGAATACCCTGCAACGGATGTTGGAATAGGTCCGGAGAGTGCTAATTATGGGAGACAACACCGCTTCCTTAGTAACATCGGTGCCACAGATATCTGAGACAAGAAGAGGTGATCCGTTGGAATAAGTTTCCAGGCGCCATTGAGTATATGGGTCCTCATGCTCGTGATCATCATCATCGTCATCTCCCCCTTGGTTATAAAAATTTTCAAGTATAGGTGGTGGAATGTTCACAACACCCACTCAGAGAAGCAACTGGTGCAAAATGGTGTGTAATTTCTCGTGCAAAATGCGATCTGGCCGCGTTGGCCCGAGGTGCCGCATTAGTTATCGACCTTTATTTTTTTAATGGCGTGCCGTTCAGTTTTGAAGCACGATTAACTGGTACTGTATGCAGAGAAAATATAAACTACTCTACCACTACTCCACCTCTAGTACTAGTAGTATAAAAAAGATATCTAGGCTGGAGCTTCAGTGCTTTCTTGCTAAGGGCTGCCCACTTGCTTCTCACACTATCACCCTCTCTCCGGATCTAAAAAAGATGGCCTCTCTCTCCCTCCTCACCGGTGGTCACAGATCCGATGGGAAAGAAAAGGACGTGCAGCGTTGACGCGCTCGTCGTCGGCGAGCGAGGTCACGCACTGACGACAAGGCCGTCCTCTCAGGCCTAGCACCCGCGCGGGATGGCCTCCGTCCCCAAGCTCGCTGCCATAGTGTGTGCTAAGGACGAAGACCACAAGCGAAGCCAATTCCCACAGACCCTCAGGCATGCTACCTCTTTTCGAACCAGACCCTTGTTCTATTGCCCCATCTGCCACATCGCTGCATGTGGATATTTTTCCACTCCACCATCTTCCCAATTTGCTATCCTCTGCTCTGCTAGTCAGTCAGACGAAAACCTTAATTTGCACTATTAAAGGAAACCCTACTTCATGCAGACTAATCCATGTCTGGATTGAATAAGGAAAGGAAGGGAGACTGTACTGTTCAAGAGAGTAGGCATCGAACCCGCATCTAGGTTGAAAAGGGGAAATCAGTAGCTAAGGAACGAGTCTCGTGTCTCTTGGTTGAAGAAGGGTAGAAAGGCATGACAACGCAATAGAGAATGACCAGGTCGATCGGTTTGTTGTCCTCACATAGGAAAAAGGTGGCTAAAGAGAACAAAAATGGGACGTAATCCACATATGCTGCCCGGATATTTGTTGCTCTAGGCAACCATACCTCCCTCACCAATCTATGCGTCCATTGGAGGTACATCGTACTGGTGCGCCCACTGTCCGAATGGACCTCCCATCCGCTTATTGCCACTTTTTTGCTGTTAGTATAATGCCAGCGGTCAAGTCAAGCAATGCTACTCCTAAAGTGATACCACATTTAACTAATGCCGCACTCAGCCTAATGCCACCGATAAATTTAAGCAATGCCATTTAATGTCACTGGATTGTTTCAGGGTTAGCTGTCGATTGTGGATGTATTAAACATTTTTCAGGTAAGGCATTCTAATGTTGTTGCACAACCAGTGTACGAACGATGAAACTTGTTACTACCTTCAGATGTTTGCACTGTTAATGCTTATAGATTACATACCTCACTTTCATGAGATAAGTCAATTTTTTTGTACAGTATCACCAAAATCCCAAGGCGCTGATGTCATTTTATTTTGATTAAACTGCACAAAAAATTATGAAAACAAGAGGAAAGGTCAAGAGTGGGAACCTCCTCCTCCGGCTGCTCTCTTGATTCGTTCGATCAACTTTTTATGTTTGATTGATTATCAAGATCGGGATAGCAATTTTTAGGTCCCCTCGATTTTGAAATGATATTTACCTTGAAGGTACATGGTTTGCAATTTTTTATACTATCATTAGTTAATAATGCTAGCTACCTTCGGACTTTTGTATTTGGTTTAATGCTCTTGCACAGCTAGTATACCAATGCTGAAACTTGTTACCATTACATTTTGTATTGTTAATTCTTATAGAAATCTTCTAGTGCTAGAGCTTATGGAAATCTATTCAGTAAAACCATTGTACTGTACCCTGTAATAAAATAACTACTCTAATGTTGCACTAGCCACTGGAGTAGTGTATATTTGTACTATTCGAATGGTGTTGCATTAGCGTATGGACATATATAAAGTGTGGCAAGCTTTCCCAGATATGTGCTGAAGAAAACTACTACCTATTTTTCTAAATACTAGACGTTTGGGTACTTTAAATTGCACTGCAAAAACGTCTTATATTAAGGAACAGAGGGTGTAGAGTTCACTCAAATTATCCCGGTAAAGCTAGTGACACCTTTGTTAAAATTAATGTTCATTATGTTATCGGAGGAGGACTGTATGTTTGTCTCTAATGCCCGTTGACTACATATCTGACATCGTGATGTAATGTTAAGTCATTTGCTTTTGTACAGTGTCACTAAATTGTCAAGGCGGTGATGGCATTTTATTTTAGTTAAACTGCACAAAATATGCTTAAAAGAAGAGGAAAGGTTAGGAATGGTTCAGTTTTTCAGAAAAAACTATGTATGCCTTCCTGACATCAGGCATTGTTGCCTTATTTATTCCTTCAAACAGGTGGTTAGAAAAAGTCTTGCTATCTTTTGCCATTAAGAATTGGAATGCTTATATTTGTGAGTCTATGCTTCAACTAGTGCCATCACACTTTCAATATCTATGCAGACAGGGATGCTCGATTTTAGTGGAACTGCACAAAAAGTCCAAATGGTTCAACATTAGGAGCATGTTTTCTTCCAAACCTTTATATCCAATTGGTGGCACTATGACCTGTTCATCACGAAAGTACATGTTTTGCTACTATCTTGCTACTCTTTTTGTACTGTCATTAGATAGTAATACTAGTGGTTTGCATGTGAATTTATTGGCAGGGTGGACCTACATTGGAGGTGCAGGACAGGATTCAATGATTGGATGCTCAATTTCGGTTGTATCGATTTCACCTCTTCCATCACTACGAACATGGATATCCTTGGTCTGATGAAGAATAGGCACTATATTTCTGCACTGAATAAGAAAATCAATTAAGTATGAAATTGTCCAGGGCAAAACATGACTATATCAAATTGTCCAGTGCAGAACATGACAGATGCTAAGCGGAAGAGACATGTTTAAACCGAAAATACAAGGTGGGGTATATGTTTACTAGCTGCTTGATATTTTTGTAGACGGAGATGTCTGCCCGTTGCTATTTGGCAAACAAACAAAGTGACCGCAATTTTGGTTGAACTGCACAAGAGAATAGTATAGTAACTGCATGCAGTAAAATTTGAAAATAGACACAGAAAGATTGGATAGTCACTTCATGGACTGCAGAAAAGTAGTACTGTACTATTTCTTGGCCAACACTAGGTTCTTCATTGCTTTGGTCTGATTATACAATGGGCATAATTTTGCCTAAGTTAAAGTTTGTATTTCAAAAATAGTCTCGCCGTGTGATCAAGAGAAGACCAAATCACATTACAGTGGATGTTCCTCCATCATGTGTGGTTCATTCTCATGGTTCCAGTTGTTGGTGAAACCACTTACGTTTGCAAGAGGAAATATAGACCTCACAAACAAATTTGTCTTTCACTCTGTACTGAATGTTGTCCAAGAGAAGCATCCATGTTAGTAGGAAGAATAGATGTTTTTTCTAGATCTTTGCTTTTGGAGCTACATATTTGTATATCATCTGTGAATCATTGATTTGCGTTAACATGTTGATCTTATGTATGGGAATTGTACTAGTTGGTTTTGAATTTGGGCTACTAATGTGAACATATTACAATGCCAGGCCTGTGAGTCTTGTGTGAACATTTCGAATGGATGGGCTCTTACTGTTGTGCACAGCATGATCCTTACTCCTGTGTTCTCAGTGTTTACAAGTTACTAACATCCGACCTACTCGATACTACACGTACACTATCCGACCTATTCGATCCTACACGAATAAATAGCGGATCACGCACGTACTACCTCCTTTCCGGTTTGTAGGGCTTAATTCAAAAATCTCACCAACCAAGGTAGATGATGAGTGGTGGAATCATTTTTGACAAGGGAGTACCTCATCTAGATGATTCAAGTGCACTCATTTGACCGTCATGCCGACGTGTGACCCAGCACGGATGGGACGCAGCACTGACGGGATGGGACGACACAGTCATAATATTCGTTTTCTAGTTTTCCATGGCAAGCTGGCGCGTGATACGTCTCCAACGTATCTATAATTTTTGATTGTTCCATGCTATTATATTATCTGTTTTGGATGTTTAATGGGCTTTAATATGCTCTTTTATATTATTGTTGGGACCAACCTATTAACCGAAGGCCCAGTGCCAATTTCTGTTTTTTGCCTATTTCAGTGTTTTGCAGAAAAGGAATACCAAACAGAATCCAAACGGAATGAAACCTTCGCGATGATCTTTCTTGGAACAAAAGCAATCCTGAAGATTTGGAGCTGAAGTCTGGAACTCCACAAGGTGGCCACGAGGCAGGAGGGCACGCCCGTGGGTGTAGGCGCGCCCCACCCTCGTGGGCCCCACGGAGCTCCACCGACGTACTTCTTTCGCCTATATATACTCTTATACCCTAAAACATCAGGGGGAGCCACAAAACCACTTTTCCACTACCGCAACCTTTTGTACCCGTGAGATCCCATCTTGGGGCCTTTTCCGGCGATCTGCCGGAGGGGGAATCGGTCACGGAGGGCTTCTACATCAACACCATAGCGTCTCCGATGATGTGTGAGTAGTTTACCATAGACCTTCGGGTCCATAGTTATTAGCTAGATGGCTTCTCTCTCTCTTTGGTTCTCAATACAAAGTTCTCCTCGATGTTCTTGGAGATCTATTCGATGTAATACTCTTTTGCGGTGTGTTTGTCGAGAACCGATGAATTGTGGATTTATGATCAAGTTTATCTATGAATAATATTTGGTTCTTCTCTGAATTCTTCTATGCATGATTTGATATCTTCGCAAGTCTCTTCGAATTATCAGTTTAGTTTGGCCTACTAGATTGATCTTTCTTGCAATGGCAGAAGTGCGTAGCTTTGGGTTCAATCTTGCGGTGTCCTTTCCCAGTGACAATAGGGGCAGCAAGGCACATATTGTATTGTTGCCATCAAGGAGAAAAGGATGGGGTTTATATCATATTGCTTGAGTTTATCCCTCTACATCATGTCATCTTGCATAATGCGTTATTCCGTCCTTATGAACTTAATACTCTAGATGCATGCTGGATAGCGGACGATGTGTGGAGTAATAGTAGTAGATGCAGAATCGTTTCGGTCTACTTGACACGGATGTGATGCCTATATTCATGATCATGCCTAGATATTCTCATAATTATGTGATTTTCTATCAATTGCTCAACAGTAATTTGTTCACCCACCGTAATATATGTTATCTTGAGAGAAGCCACTAGTGAAACCTATGGCCCCTGGGTCACTTTCTTATTATATTGCATCTCTTTTATTTACATCACATCTTTTACTATTTTGCCATCTTTACTTTTTCAATCTATACAACGAAAATACCAAAAATATTTATCTTACTATCTTTATCAGATCTCACTTTTGCGAGTGACCATGAAGGGATTGACAACCCCTTTATCGCGTTGGTTGCGAGGTTCTTGATTGTTTGTGCAGGTACTAGGTGACTTGCGTGTTATCTCCTACTGGATTGATACCTTGGTTCTCAAAAACTGAGGGAAATACTTACGCTACTTTGCTACATCACCCTTTCCTCTTCAAGGGAAAACCAAGGCATGCTCAAGAGGTAGCAGCACGGTAAGCCATGCCTGCTTATGCATTGTATTCCGATGACCGCGATGACCGTCGCGTTTCCTGCAGCACGCTGGCTCGCCTACCTTCCGCCTATAATGACTATTTCTCGGCCTTCTCCAGTGGCACTATCACCCAACTCGCCCTATCCTCATAAGCCCCCACCGGCCCGACGTCGCTCGTCACTTATCCATGCTCTCGCTACGTCCGCCATGCCCCCGCCCATCCGTGATAAGCGACACCGGCGGCGGTCACTGCTGAAACTAGTGTTCGGTTTTTCATCGGAAGGCAGACGGAGGGAGGAGGCATTCTATTGATCTTTAAATGCCAATGTGGAGTATGAGGAGTTGTTGGAGTGCGACCGCCTGGCGGAGGAGTAGCATATCGCTGATTTGCGCTGCCAGCGGGACATGGAGCAGCAGGGCATGACGCTCTGAGTCGCGAGTAGAGCGCCCACAACTGGGCCGACTACATGGAGGCCGGCGCCCGGAAAATAGCCCTGGAGGCTGTCGGGCACGCACGCGTTCGCGACGCTGAATTTTACTACCAGCTCGTCAAGTGGGTTTCCCGCTTAGAAGCCAGAGCTTCGGTGGACCACACCGGCATGGAAAGGGCCAACACGCGTGAGCAATGCGCCCTATTGCACCTCTGGCAAGTCCGAGGCAAGGCAGAGGACGCCGGTCCCGGCGTTTAGCGTGTACCACAGATGGCGGCCGGCATCGTCTAGTTAGCTAAGAGTAAGTTAGTACTTGTACACTACTAGAGTATTAGTGGGAGTAGATAGTTAACTTGGCAATCATGGTTGTCAACATGGAAGTTTACTACTCTATATCTCGATCAGACCTATTACTTTGCTCTGAAAGTTGAACTTTCCGTTTGAACGTATGGAATGGGCTGTTATTTTTGTAAATGGGTTGTATTTGTCTGGCACGGGTTTAGAGGCTGACTTGTGGGCCTACCAGGTTGATGCATGCACAATCAGGAGATGATTGTACATGGAGAGGATGATAGCAGGGACCCACCAAGTGCCTCCTTATTTCAAGCCAATAAAAAAATGGCTCCTCCTAATGGATTTCGGACATTTGTGTAACGCCCACGATGCGGCTATATCTCCCACGTGTCGATGCACGACTTAGAGGCATAACCGCATTGTGGTTTTGTCACAAGAAGGGTCATCTTCACACAATCCCATGTAATGAACAAGAAAGGGATAAATAGAGGGTTGGCTTATAATCGCCACTTCACACAAGGATCAGATAATTCATACATCATTCAGAGTACACACATAGTCTGACTACAGACAAATCCAAATGAAAAGAAGATAACCCCAAATGCTAGATCCCAGATGGTCCCAACTGGGCTCCACTACCGATCATCAGGAGACAAAACATAGCAACGACCAAGGTCTGTGTCGAACACCCACTTGAGTTCGATAGCATCACCTGCACTGGTATCATCTGCACCTGCAACTGTTTGGTAGTATCTGTGAGTCACGAGGACTCAGCAATCTAAAAACCCGTGAGATAAAGACTATTTAAGCTTATGGGTAGGATGTGGTAATGAGGTGGAGCTGCAGCAAGCGCTAAGCAAATACGGTCGCTAACATACGCAAATAAGAGTAAGATGAGAAGCTATGCAACGGTCTTCAAACTAGAAGCGATCAAGAAGTGATCCTGAAACTACTTACATTCAGACATAACCCAAACTGTGTTCACTTCCTGGACTCCGCCGAAAAGAGACCATCACGGCTACACACGTGGTTGATGCATTTTAATTAAGTCAAGTGTCCAGTTCTCTACAACTGGATACTAAAAAATTCCCATCTGCCACATAACCGCGGGCACGACTCTCGAAAGTTTATACCCTGCTGGGGTGTCCCAACTTAGCCGATCACAAGCTCTCACGATCAATGAAGGATATTCCTTCTCCCGGAAAGACCCGATCAGTCTTCGAATCCCGGTTACAAGACATTTCGACAATGGTAAAACAATTCTAGCAAGACAGCCCGAATGTGCCGACAAATCCCGATAGGAGTTGCACATATCTCGTTCTTAGGGCACACAGGATGAGACATCCTACGAGTAAAATCAGCCCTCAAGTTTCCCCGAGGTGGCCCCGCAGTCTACTCGGTTTGGACCAACACTCATAGGAGCATTGGCCCGGGGGTTAAAATAAAGATGACCCTTGGGTCTACAGAACCCAAGGGAAATTTATAGGTTGTTAGGAAAATGTAAAACCAAGGTTGGGCCTTGCTGGAGGAGTTTTATTCAAAGCAAATTGTCAAGGGGGTCCCATAACCCCAACCGCGCAAGGAACGCAAAATCAAGGAACATAACACCGGTATGACGGAAACTAAGGCATCAAGAGTGGAACAAAACACCACGCATAAGTCCGAGCCTTCCACCCTTTACCAAGTATATAGATGCATTAATTAAATAAGAGATGTTGTGATATCCCAACATGGAGCAATCTTCAACTTCACCTGCAACTAACAACGCTATAAGAGGGGCTGAGCAAAAGTGGTAACATAGCCAAACAATGGTTTGCTAGGAAGGTGGGTTAGAGGCTTGACATGACAATATGGGAGTCATGATAATCAACTGGTAGGTAGCGCGACATAGCGATAGAACGAATAACTAGCAAGCAAAGATAGAAGTGATAACAAGGGTAATGGTCATCTTGCCTGAAATCCCGCTAGGAAGAAGACCGAATCCATGAAGTAGACGAACCAACGTAGTCGAACAAATCCTCACAATCGCTACGTTAACAGAACTATCAAGGAGAAGTGCAACCGGAAAGAAGCAAACATCATGGTAATCAACCATCACATAAACATGGCATGATGCACAATCAAGTATGATGCATGTCCGGTTTAATGAGGCATGGCATGGCAAAGTGCACAAACAACACTACAAATCAAGTGGAGCTCAATATGCAATGAGTTGCATATTGACGAAACACCACATTCAAGTGATTTAGGTCGCTCTCGTTTATGTACCCAAGAATATTAAATGTTGGTTAACATGGCAAGAGGTGAAGCATAAGTAAACTAACTATTTAGGCAAGTTTAAATGAGGCTGGAACAACAAACATCAATTCCGGAAAATCTCCATATGTCCATTACAATTTAATGCAAACACAATTTTAAACATTTTAAATGTTGTTAACATGATGCGGATGACATATGCAAGTTTTAAGCAATTTTATGAAAATGTTGACATGAGCAAGATACGAGGCATTTGTCACCGTGGCGGAAAGAAAGGGTGTCATGGCGACGAATCCGAGAATGATGTCACGGCCACATATCGGTTCCAGTAGCTCATGGAGATACCGGTGGAAAAGGAAGTGTGCGGATGTGCGGAACATGCTAGAGATGGTGGGGTGCTCCCGACTACCGGGCTCCCACGGGTTAGTGCCATGGAAACGAGTGACAATTCGGACATGGTGCAAACTTATAGTGCATCTCATACAACACATGCATTTGGTCCACGGGAGGTCGTCTCGGCGTTATACCTTTGAAGCATGCATTTTTGGAACGGGTCCGGTTTGTACTGGAAGTACACGTTCTCGCGACGGTAGTTGAACTTTACGTATTTGAGGGCTCTGGATGCCGTGGTACTTGGCGAATCCGCGTAGTCGTACATGTTCAAGAAGAAACTTATGCGATGTCATGGAACTTGGCGCATCCAAAGGGTACTTGACTAGTCCGGTCTTGGCGTGCAACGAGGATCACAGATGCATGGGGTGCAAGTTGTGCCAAGGTGGAATTTGGTAGCGATCATGGAGGCCTCGGGGCTGCGTCTTGGCGGTTCCATGACAGTAGGGCCTCAAGGTTGCACAGCCAAGTCAAGTAGCGGCACGACACAGCATCAGGCAGAGCCATGGCAGCATGGAGCGTCCCAGATGGCGAGCTCGGGGTGCTCGGGGCCGTGCGGCAAGGCGACGAGGATGAGGCACGTCGGGGCAGCCGGGCGGAAGGTGCATAGGCAAGGATGAAGCAGAGAGGTGGCCGGGGTGCCTTGGCGCAATGGAGGCGGAGCAGAGGAGGGCAGTAGCGGCGCGCTTGCTGGACGGAGCAGGGGCAACAATATTATAGCTCCCTAATAATATTGGGAGTATATGTTCTAAAGAGAAATCACCATTGTGAATGTCCCTCGATTTAAATGGACCGAAGATCCATATGGTTTATTTAGTTGAGTTTTAAAAAGGGTTGCATGATGAGATGATGCAATGCAAATGATGCTATGAAGAATGCAACAAACCAAAACAAATCACACGACGAAACTCGGAAACCATGGAAGGCTTCTGGAGTGCCGGTCTCGGGGCGTCACAACTCTCCTCCACTTAAAAGAGATCTCGACCCGAGATCTAAGGATGGCACCGGGGAGAAATGGAAGAGGAAGAGGTAAAACAAAGTTGCTTCTTTGTCAAACGAGTGAAACCAATGAACCTTGAGAGGTTGAACAACTTGAAAGAAAGAATTTAACGGAAAAGAATGAGATTGAAAAGCTCCGTTAGAAAAGAAGGAACAAGGAACATTACAAGAACCTTGAAGGTTGCAAAGACATGAGTCAATAGTTCAATGGACAAGATAGAATTAGAAACCACTCTGATAGAAACGAGATAACCAAGGAATAAGAAAGAAATTATTTGGACAGCACTCCGGTTGACAAGAGGAGCAAAACTTGATAAGATGAAAAGAACTTGAAGAGATGACACAACACTCCGGTTAAAACAAGATAGACAAAGAGTATGAGCGAAAGAATTCGGACAACACTTCAGTTGAACACGGAAGGAATAGAACATGAACTAGTCAAAATGTGATGATACTTCAAAGAGAGCAACAACACCCTCCGGAATAAAAGAAAATAGAAGCTAGATCATTGGAAAGAAAAGAACGGAGAAGAAAAATGACAACTCTCCCAACTAAAATTGAAAGAGCATCTTTAGGAGAAAGGCTTGAACGGAGTTGTTGGAAAATCAAAAACAAAGATATGATTCCCGTGGGCTTATGTAACCATCTCAATAAATTGAGGCTAATTCTGCCACCAATGAAAACAACGATTGATTGAGATCAACGAAGACATGAAAACTTCTTCAGCGAGATGAGAAGGAGAAATTTGGATCATTGATGAGCACCACAATAGCAACATTCCTTAGGGAAGGCTTTAGGTGAAATATAACCCAAGATAACTCCAATGAAGAAACGATGGGTTTAAATATCTCATTCTTGATAACTTGAATCACGAAGGGAAATTGTCAAGAATGACATAACACCACCTCAAAAATAAGGTAGAAAGAATTGCACTTCGGAATGCAAGATGAAGAATACTTGGACTCCTCCAACAAGAATCTTGAAGAACACTTCGAGAATGGATTAAATCTTTGATGAGCCACCATGTAGAAACTCTTGAAGAACTCCGGTAGGAAAAGAAATGGTAGGAAGGAAGTGGACGTTGAAAATAACAAGATGATAAGCTTGTGATGATTTAGATGGAGCTTCGCGATGAAATAATTGAGAGCTTGGAACTCCGGAAAGAAAGATGAACAACATATAACTGAGAAATTGATACCACGGACAAACTCTAGTAGAAAGAATTAAACACTTGGAAGAAACAAGAACAATAATTATGTTATGCGTATCCTTCACCAATTTAAATTGATGATGAGCAACGGATTTGGCGTACTACTTATTCTCGTAGAAAGGATTAGAGAGATATAGCGCAACTTGGGAAGGTCTTCAACGAACCACCGGTATGATTGAAACAATGAATGAATTAATATGAGAACATAGCAAGAGGAATCTTGAACAAACCATCATAACAATTAAAAAAATGAACGAAGAAAAGATAGCGAAACACCGGGAAGAATTAGAAAACTAACGAAGATACTTGAGGGAATTTAGATACAAGAGAACGAAGAGATCATGAGATGACTAAAGAATACTTGCACGAATCACCGGAAGAATTGGATAATGTATGAAGAGACATCAATTTAGAATAATTTAAGAACGAAGCTGAAAACTGAGAACGAAGAAATCTTCTGAAAAGATGGCCTTTGGATGCTCAAGAAATGAAAACAACTCATGAAATGCTCCGGTTGGGTGAAAAGAATTCTCACAATCAAAAACAATTATGAGAGGATGGCATCAAAGCTTGAACTATGCATCTTCAAGAGAACGTAGCAAGATTTAAGAGAACATCTTCTTCAGTCTTCAGATGCAGAGGAAGACGGGGAGAAACACCACCATGACTTGTTGAGGTACTCTAGAATGAAGAGTAGAAAGGTTGAACCAGCGATGAAAAGAATTTGAAAGATCTTGGAGAAAGACATATGACTGATGATAATTCATTCTTACATCACACCTTGAAAAGAATTTGGGAATAACTCCGAAAAAGAATTAGAAGAGTCAGGTAAGATCCTGGGAAAAGACCTGTGGGTTAGGGCCCACTCAAAAGATACACTGTTGAACGATTTTCAACACTCCAGAATCCTTGAATAGTGAATGATTAAGAGGTCCACCCACATGAGAACGCATTTGAAACTAGGAAAGGAATATGATCAACAGTGAAATCTTGAATTTAGTCCACCGGAGAAGAAAAAAGAACGAGGAATGATAAACATGAAGCTCCTGAGCATGTTCACAAGGAAACACCGGATAAGAACATCGATTGAACAAAAATGAAGAGACTTCACATGAACCAAATGGATAGTTGATTTGATACCCTCTGAGAATTTGAAGAAACATGGTGGGAGGGCGGGAAAACAAAGGCAACTTGGGATGGATGGAACAACCACCGTTGAGAAAACTTAAAATTGATCTCACGGATGTTGAAAATGATCGGATCCACTTGAAGAGAAGCACATCGGTCAGAAAAGAATTGGCATGACCATCTCGATAAACAAGAAGGATTAGCATTCACATAGAAATATGAGAACACCACTTGGAAAAGGTATGGAATCAACACTTGACATTGAAGCAACACGGATACCACAACAAAAACAAAACAAGGATTTGACTCGCAGAATAAGCCGGAAACAAACATATGATAGATCCCATATCCTATCATGTGTCTGTTCGAAAGATATCCTACGTGATACTTGAATTCCCACTTATAAACTCCCGAAATTTTTTGGTTATGCAATTTGGTGTTGGGGATACAGGGGAAGCATAATATCTCACCCAAGCTAACAATCCCTACATCCAGCTATATCTATCCGTCAACACATAACCAAGAAAACTTCGGAAATCATGTACCTCAACCTTCGAAAAGCATCCGTTATACGAGCTATGGCAATACTCCCGAACTCCTGCCCCGGTACTGGGTGGCGTCGAGGTTATCTCACCAATAACTGCATAAAAGAGATTTTTTATGTCGGTGAAACTCAGGTATTCCAGAACTGCAATGATAAAATTTTGACGACAACACCTCGGAGCTCAACTCCCCGGGACACTGCCACAACCCCTAAATGTCAGGAGGCACCAAGAACAATGTTCTTGTCACAAGAATATCGGAACGATCCCAAGATACCCGTGTGATCCTAAAAAAATTTTCGTGAAATTTGAGGAGAGGAAAGTCAAAACATCTACGTGAGGAGACCTCACCAGAGCGACAAAGGGACTGAGGAGTAAAAATAATACTACTCTTTGATATATATATATATATATATATATATATATATATATATATATATTCCAAAGACTCAAAACATTTTTCTTCTAGACTCAACAACGTCAGCGATTCGAAACTTATCTGCAGGCGAGAGAAACCAGGGATCACTTATTCTTCAACTGCAATTTCAGTGTTAGGATCTGGAATTATCTGCAGATTGATTGGTCTGCTGGCACCTCCATGATCCAGCTGGTTACTCAGGCAAGGAGAAGTTTTGATAAGCCTTTCTTCTCTGAAGTGGTATTCATTGCTTACTGGAATATTTGGATCATCGGAAATGCCAAAGTGTTCAGAAATGAGAGGGCTAGTTTCAATAAATGGAGGTTTTATTTTAGGCATGATATTAGCCTAATGCAGCACAGAATAAAATCTGCTTACAAGGATGACTTACTTAAATGGATCTCTTTCCTCCCCCCTTAAGCTAGTTTTGTAAGACTCCCTTTTTTACCTTGTACTCTGGTTACTCCTTGTAATCAACTTGTTGTATTAGTTCTTATTTCAATAAAGCTTTGATCTGCTGTGGGGGTTTTGCCCCACAGTTCACAGTAAAAAAAAACATGAGCGATTCGATCAAGCAGGGGGCTCCTAAGTTGGGAATGGCTCTGATTACCAACTTGTAACGCCCATGATGCGGCTATATCTCCCACGTGTCGAGGCATAACTTAGAGGCATAACTGCATTGTGGTTTTGTCGCAAGAATGGTCATCTTCACACAATCCCATGTAATGAACAAGAAAGGGATAAATAGAGAGTTGGCTTACAATCGCCACTTGACACAATGATCAGATAATTCATACATCATTCAGAGTACACACATAGTCCGACTACGGACAAATCGAAATGAAAAGAAGATAACCCCAAATGCTAGATCCCCGATCGTCCCAACTAGGCTCCACTACTGATCATCAGGAAACGAAACATAGCAACGACCAAGTTCCTCATCGAACACCCAGTTGAGTTCGATAGCATCATCCCCCGATCGTCCCAACTGGGCTCCACTACTGATCATCAGGAAACGAAACATAGCAACGACCAAGTTCCTCGTCGAACACCCAGTTGAGTTCGATAGCATGACCTACACTGGTATCATTGGCACCTGCAACTGTTTGGTAGTATCTGTGAGTCACGAGGACTCAGCAATCTCAAAACCTGCGAGATCAAGACTATATAAGCTTATGGGTAGGATTTGGTAATGAGGTGGAGCTGCAGCAAGCGCTAATCAAATAGGGTGGCTAACATACGCAAATAAGAGTAAGATGAGAAGCTACGCAGTGGTCGTGAAACTAGAAGTGCTCAAGAAGTGATCCTGAAACTACTTACGTTCAGACATAACCCAAACCGTGTTCTCTTCCCGGGCTCCGCCGAAAAGAGACCATCACGGATACACACGCGGTTGATGCATTTTAATTAAGTCAAGTGTCAAGTTCTCTACAACCGAATATTAACAAATTCCAATCTGCCCCATAACCGCGGGCACGGCTCTCAAAAGCTTATACCCTGCAGGGGTGTCCCAACTTAGCCCATCACAAGCTCTCACGATCAACGAAGGATATTCCTTCTCCCGGAAAGACCCAATCAGTCTCGAAATCCCGGTTACAAGACATTTCGACAATGGTAAAACAAGTCTAGCAAGACCGCCCGAATGTGCCGACAAATCACGATAGGAGCTGCACATATCTCGTTCTCAAGGCACACCGGATGAGACATCCTATGAGTAAAACCAGCCCTCAAGTTTCCCCGAGGTGGCCCCGCAGTATACTCGGTTCGGACCAACACTCAGAGGAGCATTGGCCCGGGGGGGTTGAAATAAAGATGACCCTCAGGTCTGCAAAACCCAAGGGAAACTTATAGGTTGTTAGGCAAATCTTAAACCAAGGTTGGGCCTTGCTGGAGGAGTTATTCAAAGTGAACTATCCAGGGGTTCCCATAACCCCAACCGCATAAGGAACGCAAAATCAAGGAACATAACACCGGTATGACGGAAACTAAGGTGGCAAGAGTGTAACAAAACACCAGGCATAAGGCCGAGCCTTCCACCCTTTACCAAGTATATAGATGCATTAATTAAATAAGAGATATTGTGTATCCAAACATAAACATGTTCCAACATGGAGTAATCTTCAACTTCACCTACAACTAACAACACTATAAGAGGGGCTGAGCAAAAGCGGTAACATAGCCAAACAACAGTTTGCTAGGAAGGTGGGTTAGAGGCTTGACATAGCAATATGGGAGGCATGATAATCAAGTGGTAGGTAGCACAACATAGCGATAGAACAAACAACTAGCAAGCAAAGATAGAAGTGATATCGAGGGTAATGGTCATCTTGCCTAAAATCCCGCTAGGAAGAAGACCGAATCAATGAAGTAGACGAACAAACATAGTCGAACGAATCCTCACAATCGCTACGTTAACGGAACTATGAAGGAGAAGCGCAACCGGAAAGAAGAAAACATCATGGTAAACAACGATCACATAAACATGGCATGATGCACAATCAAGTATGATGCATGTCCGGTTTAATGAGGCATGGCATGGCAAAGTGCACAAAGAACACTACAAATTAAGTGGAGCACAATATGCATCGAGTTGCATATTGACGAAACACCACATTCAAGCGATTTAGTTCGCTCTCATTTATGTACCCAACAATATTAAATGTTGGTTAACATGGCAAGAGGTGATACATAAGTAAAGCAACCATTTACGCAAGTTTAAATCAGGCCCGAACAACAAACATCAATTCCGGAAAATCCCCATATGTCCATTAGCAATTTAATGCAAGCACAAATTTAAACATCTTAAATGTTGTTAACATGATGCGGATGACATATGCAAGTTTTAAGCAATTTTATGAAAACGTTGACATGAGCAAGATACGAGGCATTTGTCACTGTGGCAAAAAGAAAGGGTGTCATGGCGAAGAATCCGAAATTGATGCCACGCAACATATCGGTTCTGGTATCTCATGGAGATACCGGTGCAAAAGGAAGTGTGCGGATGTGCGGAACATGCTAGATATGGTGGGGTGCTCCCGACTATCGGTTTCCCAAGGGTTAGTGGCATGGAAACGAGTGACAATTCGAACACGGTACGAACATACGGTGCATCTCATACAACACATGCATTTGGTCCACGGGCGGTCGTCTCGGCGTTATACCTTCGAAGCATGCATTTTCGGAATGGGTCGAGTTCGTAGTGGAAGTAGACGTTCTCGCAATGGTAGTTGAACTTGACGTATCCGAGGGCTCCGGATGTCGTGGTACTTGGCGAATCTGTGTAGTCGTACACGTTCAAGAAGAAACTTATGCGACGTCGTGGAAATTGGCGCATCCAAAGGGTACTTGACGGGTCTGGTCTTGGCATGCCAACGAGGATTACAAATGCATGGGGTGCAAGTTGTGCCAAGGTGGAATTTGGCAGCGAGCATGGAGGCCTCGGGGCTGCGTCTTGGCGGTCCCATGACAGTAGGGCCTCAAGGTTACATAGCCAAGTCAAGCAGCGACACGACACAGCATCAGGCAGAGCCATCGCAGCATGAAGCAACCCAGATGGCGAGCTCGGGGTGCTCGGGGCCATGCGGCAAGGCAACGAGGATGAGGCACGTCGGGGCAGCCGGGCGGAAGTTGCATTGGCGAGGATGAAGTAGAGAGGTGGCCGGGGTGCCTTAGCGCAACGGAGGCGGAGCAGAGGAGGGCAGCGGCGGCGTGCTTGCTGGACGAAGCAGGGGAGGCAATATTATAGCTCCCTAATAATATTGGGAGTATATGTTCTAAAGAGAAATCACAATTGTGAATATCCCTTGATTTAAATGGACCGAAGATCCATATGGTTTTTTTAGTTGAGTTTTAAAAAGGGTTGCATGATGACATGATGCAATGCAAATGATGTTATGAAGAATGCAACAAACAAAAACAAATCATACGACGAAAGTCGGAAACCATTTAAGGCATCTAGAGCGCCAGTCTCGGGGCGTCACAATCTGGGTCCCATGTCATTGTCAACATAGTCAATAAACGAAAGACTTGCACAACGAGCGGCTGACACCAGGGACCCAGCAACTAGTCGAGTTATTTTTGTTTTGGGTTAATTTGATAAATGCCACTCCACAGCTGGTCATTCCGAGAAATGCCACTGCAATTTCCAAACATTGAAAAATGCCATTTCATGCCAATTCCAGTGGCATTTTTCGAATTCTAGAGTGGCGTTTTTCAAAGTTTACAAAAATTGAAGTGGCGTTTTTTCAAAGTTTGCAAAAATTGTAGTGGCATTTTTCAAAGTTTGGAAATTGTAGTGGCATTTTTATGAATCGCCATAATTGGAGTGGCATTTGTCTAATTTGTTTTTGAGACGGAAGGTGGTGTCAATTGGCCGCAAGGGGCACTACGCCTGTCTAGACAGCCTTCTCTTTTATGTTTGCCACAGACCAGCCTAGTAGCTTTTTTTCCTTCTGAAAATGGCTAGCCTAGTTTTTTTATGCTTTGTCAAGTAAGTCGCTTTGTCAGGCCTGTTGGGCTGCAAATCTTTCAAGACGATGAGAGCTTCATTCGAATGGCCCAGAAAATGGCCTCTTAGTAATGTGAAATGGGTTGTACATTTTTAAAACACATCAAACCAGCAATTAGTTTCTTTTTTTTCATTTTGAGATTTTAAATTCCATTGATTTTTATGCGTGGACAATTTGTTGTATTTTATATTGATATACATTTATTTTTAAAATCAGTTCGGACCGCACCGAAATATGCAAAATTTCGTATAATTTCTTAACAGAGGCCACAATAAGGGTTGTAATGCTAACAAAAAGAATATGGGCTCCAAAAAAAACATTAAGAATTAGCAAATGGGCTGTAAATTATTAGATATAATGGCAGATGGGTTGTATGTTGTTTTCCACAGATTTGAGGCTTTCCTAGAAAAGGTTGACGACAAGCAAAGGATCGTTGGATGTCCATCCAACGGCCGTCGTCTTCTTCAATCTCTGCTCTTCTGCTCCGGCCGCTCAAACAAGCGCCGGCAGGACTGCCGCTCCTCCTCATGCCGCAGGCTGTGCCAAGCAGCCTCACCGCACCAACATACTCCCATCGCTGGCCTAGCCATCCCTTTACTCACCCACACCTATTGTTATTCTCCGGCAACGGCAGATGAACCAGTAAACCCTCGTACTCCCCTCCGCGTAGGAAACAACTGTCGAGTCTTCCCTGGCTCCGTGTCATTCCCTTCCTAGGCCTCGCCGTCGTCCACCGTTGTGGTGCTCTCGGCGCGGCATGGTCAACGTGCTCAACGAACGACATCCATCGGAAGTGGACTATACGTGGAGAGGCTGACAGCTGGGTCCACGGCCGCACACAAGGAAATGCCTCCTTATTAAGCGCAAAATAATGATTCCTCCACCTGAGAGCTAGGACCCACCGGAAGGGCCTCTCTATTTCGTGAAAAAAATGTTCCCCCGCTGACAGGTCGGACCCACCAGCTATCTCTTCGCACACAAGGAAGTGCTTCCTTATTACGCACAAAAAAATGAATACTCCCCCTGCTAGCTGGGACCACCATTGTGGGAGGCTGACTTGTGGGCCTACCAAGATGACGGGGACGGAGGGCTTTGTCAACTTAGTGAATATGAACGATTCTAGCTCCAGTGACCGTACAATGTCCATCCAATGGCTGTAGTGCTTCTTCAACCTCTGGTCTTCTTGCTCTAGCTGCTCAAACCAGCGCCGATCGTGCCGCGTGCTCCTGCCTCCAGTGGCCGGTTGTGATGCCGCGGAGGCCTCACCACCCCGTACTAATCCCACCGTTAGCCAAGCCCTGCAGTGACGACAGCCTCACACCAAAGCCGAACCGGTGAACCGTCGTACTCCTCTCCGCGTGGGCATCCACTGCCGCGTCTTCCCTGGCTCCATGTCGTCCCCTTCCTAGGCCTCACCATTGTCCACTGCCTTGGTGCTCTCGGCGCGGCCTGGTCAATGTGGTCAAGGAACGACTTCCATCGGAAGAGTACTGTACGTGGAGAGGCTAACAGCTGGGTCCATGGCCGCAGCAAGGAAGTGTCTCCTTATTACACGGAAAATAATGATTCCTCCACCTGACAGCAGGGACCCACCAGACAGGCCACCATAATTCATGAAAAAACATTTCCCCTTGACTGCTGGGACCCACCAGCTACATCTTTGCACGCAAGGAAGTGCGTCCATATTACAAGGAAAAAATTATTCGCCCCCTGACTGCTGGGACCCACCAGCTACATCTTCGCATGCAAGGAAGTGCCTGATAGTCGGGACCCACCTGGTCGAAGCGTACGTAGCTTTGTCATTCTGGTCGCGAATGTGTATGTACATATTGGTCGATCGGTCTGTCTGCAGGCTGAAGTGATTAACCGTGGCCGTTTAAGGAAGGGCACATGTCGTAGTAGAGGCGCGCACGTAGCATGTACACGTACGTACAGCCAGGGTGCAAGAAAGTAAACATGGCCACGTACGTACATACGGGCGGGGTCTCGAACGCCTACTCACGCATACGTACGGCCAGTGCTCGTGTACATGACTGGGTCGGAACGGATAAACTGCATCATCTCGTGTTCATGGGGAGGCAACGAAATGTGTTGTTTCATCGGGACGCAATGGAATACATCGTGTTCATCGGGAGCCAACCGTCTTAGACGGACCAGCCAATCGAAACAAGGCCTGGCATACCGCAGAATGGAGGAAACGGCCTTGTGTTCGACCGGCCACGGTCAAAACAGGATCTTGTTCATCAGGAGGGGTCTGGCGTACCGCAAAACAGAGGAAACAGACTTCTCCTGGACCTCCTTCGGTCGAAATGGAGTCCTGTTGATCGGGAGGGGTGTGGCGTAACGCAAAACGGAGGAAACAGACTTGTGTTGGAGCGCTACGGTCAAAACGGAGGTCTTGTTCATCGGGAGGGATGTGGCGTATCGCAAAAAGGGACTCCACGGGGTACTGTTCATCTCCACCGTCGACCTCTTCTAGACTCCACAGGCTACTGTTCATCCACCGTAGACCTCCTCCAGCCTCCACCTGTGATTGTTCATCCACGGGCTCCTATTCTTCAAGCCTCCACCGCTCCTCCACCGGCTACTGTTCAGCCAGCCCTATCCATGGGGTCCTGTTCAACCACCCCTCCACGGGCTAATGTTCATCCAGCTCTCCACCGGCTACTGTTCAACCAGCCCTCCACGGGGTCCTGTTCATCCAGCACTCAACGGGGTCCTGTTCATCCACCCCCAATCGGCTCGATCGATCGGGGTCCTGTTCATCCAGCGGCAACAGCCTCTACTACCACGGGGCACTGTTCATCCACCCCCACCGGGAATTGTTCATCCAACCCCCCCCCCCCAACAACGCTCACTGGTCATCAAGAGGCAGCAGGGTCGATCGGCTTCAGTTAGTAGCAGTAGTGCAGGAATTGCTCGATCGGGTTCAGTTAACAGCCATCGATCGCTCAGGTTCAGTTAACAGCCATCGATCGCTCAGGTTCAGTAACGCGTAGCCTGAAGTGCAATCGCTTGGGTTCAGTAGGCGAACGCCTCGCTCGGGTTCAGTTAGAGCCCAACGCCTCGCACCCATGCGCATACGTGTACGAGATAAACGCGCAAACCTTCGTGCATCGCTCGGCCTCGACCACCCACCGTAACCGGGAACTCCCCGATATTTTTGTCGCCCTCGCTTCTACCATCGTTTTTCTGTCATGACAGAACAAAGAATGTCATGCAGCTGTGTCTCCGGCCCGCCCAGGATGAAAAGCCCATTTTCTGTCATGATTTTTTGTCATAGAAGTAGGACCCCACCACATCTATGATGATACCAGGTTTTGTCACAATAATCGTCATAGAAGTGTCATAAGCATGACAGAAAAAATTCATTCGGCCCAAAATGTCACGGATGTGTCTTTTTTTGTACTGGAGCTAGGCCGTAAGATCGACGAGTTGACAGACTGGGGAGATTGAGTTCTTCGCACGTGCCCCAAAGTTTGAATCTTTCTTGGGTCTGTTGTCGTGGTTCTAAGTCTAACAGTAGAATGGGGGTAGATGATGTAGAGGCAAGATCTTAGCTATGGAGGAGTTGTACACGCAAGTTTTACGAGTTCAGGCCCTTCTCGGAGGAAGTAACAGCCCTACGTCTTGGAGCCCGGAGGCGGTCGACTGGATTATATGCGTGTGAGTTACAGGGGGTGCGAACCCTTGTCCCAGAGGAGGGGGGTGGCTTATATAGAGTGCGCCAGGACCCCAGCTCCCCTCCGTTACACAGGGTTCAATGTACATTAAGAGGGGAGCGTTACTGGTAACGCCAGTAATAAAGATACATAATGACCATTAAAGCTATGACTTAATTCCCGACTATTGCGAAGCGGAGTGGCTCTAGATCTCTTAGTAGTCGAGTGACTGTCTACATGGTCGAGTCTCTTCAAGACTGTCGAGTGGAACATAGCTACATGGTCGAGTGGATGATGATTCTTCTTCGAATGCTTCTAGTCCTTTTAGAGATGTCCTTGGGGAGGGTATCTTGGACAAATCCATGACCCTACCCTAGGTACATAGCTTCATCATTAGCCCCCGAATGGATCAGGGTTTGAGTGAGGAAGGAGTTGAGAACACTTCCGACCCATTTTTCATGCTATGAGTATATCTTGTTCCGGATCAATGAACCGAGGTGACGACACCAACTTCTTTTTCAGTCGCCTTGATCCATTCATAGTTTTTGTCGAGTGAACTTTTACTGAAGAGCTCTGAGTGATGATGTGGAGGAGATCTTCCGTCTGACAAGTTGTTCTGCTGTCCACGGATTTCGCGGGATTCGAATTTCGGGAAGCGCGCAGGGCGGAGGAGGCCGCGGTAATCGGATGGGATAAGGCAGGGCCGCCTCAATCTCCATGCCGCCTTTTTCGCCACGTATCGCACGCGCGACTGTTGCGGGATTTGATAGGATCGCCCGGGCCTACAAGTCAGTCACTCGGAAGTAACCTCATATAAGGCGCTAGACCGGGGTTTTTGAACAATGCACTTTCATTCTTCCCCCTCCTCCTCAGATTTCTCCGCCGCGCCTGCTCTCGCCCCAGCGCCGCTGTTCCGTTCGCGTTTCGCCTGTGACGATGGGGAAAGAGAAGACGGTAGCTCTGGAGCGTGCGAAGAAGGCGACAGCGAAGGCGAAGGTTAGAGGTCCAGCTGGGGCAGATCTTCCTCAAGGGCCGGCCTGCCACAGGGCTGGATCCAAGGCGACTGGATCCGCTCGGCGACTCGTCAGGACGACATCGACGACTTGGTCGAGGGAGGACTGATCCCCCACGAATTGGCGCGGCATTCGGGGAACGAGACTGAGCCGCAACCTCGGGAGGGTGAGTGCATTCTCCTCGCCACTCACGTCGACCGTGGGTTTTCCTTGCCTCCCCACCCTTTATTTCGGGGCTTCTTGAATTTCTTTGGGGTGCAACTCCACCACTTTACCCCCAACACAATCGTGTACCTTGCTGCCTTCGTGTCTTTCTGCGAAAATTTCTTGGGCTGCCGACCCCATTGGGGCCTTTTCAAGCACATTTTCACGTGTCGCCCTCAGACGGTAAAAAAAGTCCAATCCGCGTGACGAGAGGACACATGTGATTTAGATGTGCGGGGGTCTTGGGATTCAGATGAGGGGCAAAAGTTCCTTTCCAGCCATGATCCTTTCCGATTCAGTCCGCGGATGGCAGTCGACTTGGTTCTACTGCAAAGACCAGCCGACTCCAGGGCAATCGACTGGACTTCCTCCTTTTTCCATGGCCCGAGTGGGGAAGCCCTCCCCTTTGAAGGTGATCCCAGAGGAGAAGGCGCAAGTTGAGGTGCTGGTCGACGAGTAGTTCAGCTTATCCATGATGGAGTGGCCGGTATGGATTTGTTGGAGGTCTTCCTCCAGCGACGCATCCAACCACTTCAAGCTCGAGACCATCCGATGTGGATGTATTCGGGCACTGATGACACCACTCAGACCCATCCGAAGGAGGTCGACGAGACCACATTGGAGGGGTGGCTGACGAGTATCACTGGAAACAAAGATAACCCCAGGGGAGCCAGGAGAATTCCTCCACTCGACCAATCTTACGAACAGGCAAGGTCTAATTCTGAACTTCTGATTGTAATCTTGATTCAACCGTGCAGTTGTTTATGCTTCGTCGACTGACTTTGTTCTGCTTGTTTTCTTCCAGGCCCTTACCGAAATGTACTCGATGCCCAACGGAGAGCAGGAGAAGAATCCGGAGGGGGAGGCAAGCGGAGGTGAAAGTGGCGAGTGGCATTCTGACGAAGAGGGGAACAAGGAGAGCGACGACTCGAGTGACGAAGAAGAAGTCGATTCGCCTCCTCACAGGGAGAGGCTATCCAAGCTCAACCAAGACCGGACGAGCGCCCGTGAAAAGGTGATCGCTCAAACTGGCCAGTCTTCAAAGCGTCCTCGGACGTCCTCTCCGGCGCCGACTGAGAAAGCCCCAAAGCAGTCCAAGGTTGTAGTGCAGAAGCCTCGGAAGGCGCTGCCGAAGATTAAGATTGACATCCCTGTTGCTTCTGCGTGAGTGTTTTTCTTTCGCATTCACTCGACGTTCTGTGCTGTTTATTTTTCCTTTGATTTGACCAGAAGAATCTTGAAATTGGCAGTGCTGCTACCTCTGGGACTTCAGCTTATAAGAACGAGGATGAGGAAATGGAAGATGCGGTCACCTCCAATCTGGGTATGATCTTCGTTATTCTGTCTTCTTTCTGTCGACTGAACTGTAATATGTCCAATCGGGCGATGTAATTTTGGCGACTGATCATTTTACAGCTCCCAACGCCATTGACCTCCCCGACGATGATGAGGACGAGCCAGAGAGGCCTTTGGGGAGGAGGAACAGGAAGACGTCCGCTGGCAAGACGCCTCAGTCGACGCCGGTGGCGGAACCGGTAGTTCAGGACGCCGGTGACGCCAATCGGACTTCTGTTTCCTTCGCCATACCGCTGTCGAGTGCTCTACCTTCTGCGTCAATTGCCCAAGCTCCTGCCGATCCACCTTCAGTTTTTGCCACCCATCACGTCCCAGAGGACGAAGTGAATGCTGCCAAAGAAGTTATACGCCAAGCGGGTATTATGATGGAGAAGATGAAGATGGTGCGGGATGCCAGCCAGGCTGCTTATGATGCTAGCTCGGCTCTCCAGAGCAATGTTCAGGTTAGCAGAATGTCCACTGACTCTCTTGGCTTGTTTTGTTTAGGATATGGTACCTGAAAACTCTCTTTCCAAGGATCTTTGCATCTGTACACGCACTGGGTGTTTCGATTTGTCACTAAACAAATTCTTACTTTCAGCTGAAATTTTTGTTGTCGTCGATTGAATTTTTGGACTAGTGGGGGCACGCTGAGTGCACCCACTAGGTGTAGTCCCCGAGACTATGGTGGACTGCGGGCAGTCGACTGTAGTCTAGAATTTTGAATTCCTTCACTCGGTCTGGTCGGGCCATGTCGAGTGTAAACTGAACCAGTGGGGGCACGCTAAGTGCACCCACTGGGTGTAGTCCCCGAGACCGTGGTCGACTGCTGGCAGTCGACAATGGTCTGAAGAACTTGTTTGTTGCTATCTTTTTTTGCACTCACGCTGGAAAGGTCTTGCCGAGTGTAAACTGAACCGGTGGGGGCACGCTAAGTGCACCCACTGGGTGTAGTCCCCGAGACTACTGTTGGATGTTTGATTCGACGGTAGTCTTAGAATTTGTTGTCTTTATCCTTTTACCTCTCTCAAGTAACCAATATTCTATCCAGTCGACTGACCCATTCCTTGATTGCAGAAATCTTGTGATCTTGGAGCTCGCTTTGCTGACTTGGAGAAACAGCAGATTCAACTCAACCTTGACCTGGAGTTGGCCAAGACAGAACTGCAGAAAGCCAAGGATGACGCCAATGGTAAGACAGATTTGTCGACTGGTTTGTCTTTTGATCTGGATTTCATTCTGCTCTTTCTGAACCAAGCATCATTTCTTTTCAGAAAAACTAAACCAGGCTCTGGCAAAAAAGGATCAAGATTTGGCTGCCGCATAGAAGAAGGCTGATACAAAACTGCTCTGGCTGAACAGAAGTTGGCTTCAGTCGGCAAATTGGAGGAAGAAAACGCCAAGATAAAATCTTCCCTGGGCGAAGCCAACAAGGAAGTAACCCGCTTGAAGAAGGACCAGGTCAATCTGAACGAGAAGATGGAAGGCATTGCTCGCAGGAGGGATGATCTGGAAAGTTATCTGAGGAGCCTTGCCAAGAAGATGTTCATCAAGCTTGAAGGTATATATTTTGTTCCGACTGGTTTATCTTCGTCGACTCGGCATACGACTATTGACTCACCTTCGGATTGTGCATGCAGAGTTTTGCCGAGACTTCGAGGAGGAGACCGGGCGAATTGAACCAAGCTTGGACCCCATCAACTCCCCCGTGAAAGATGAAGCTGTTATGAACTTGCTCCGACTGGAATCCCGCATCGACGGTGTTGTTGACTACCTTGCTCGACTGAAGGTCGCCACGTCGCGGATCGACACAACACTCTGGCCAAGGGCAATGCTCCAGAATGACCTCGAGTCTCTGATGACTCGACTTAACGAGATCCCCGGTCGAGTGCAGGAGTGGAAGAAGTCTTACGCCTGCAAGCGGTGCTGATGTGGCTCTGTCTTTGGTTCGTGTGCATTGCAAAGAAGCGCGAGAAGATAAGCTGGCAGTGATCAAGGTCGCCAACACCAAGAGGCATGATTTTTTATCCTTTATGGAGACTTTCATTACTGCCGCCACTCGGATTGCCGATGGCGTCGACCTGGACGAATTCGTCGAGCCTGCCAGCCCTCCTCCTGTGAAGTGAACAAACTTTTATGCTCCACTTTAAATTTGCCTCGGGATGCCGAGTGGTTTTTGTAACTGTTAAACTCTTTCGGGCTGAATGCCCGAGTACTTTGATCTGCGGTCTTGAACTTTTAGGGTTCATCTGAACCTGATTTATCTCAGGATATGCTTGCGATTGCTTTTGGAATTTGTTCTTCACTTGGACTAACTCTTGTGTTTGAGATGCGGACCTGAAGTGGAGACTTCAATTGACTTGCACCTCGTCGTCCTTGAGGACAAGGATGGAGCGCATGTTGTATTCGTGGCGTAGCTCCGAAGGAGAAGGTTGCAGTCGACCTGCACCTCATCGTCCTTGCGGATAGGGATGGAGCGCACATTGTATTTGTGGCATCGCTCCGAAGGAGAAGGTTGCAGTCGACCTGCACCTCGTCGTCCTTGTGGATAGGGATGGAGCGCACATTGTATTTGTGGCGTAACTCCGAAGGAGAAGGTTGCAGTCGACCTCGTCCTTGCACATAGGGATGGGGCGCACATTGTATTTGTGGCGTAGCTCCGAAGGAGAAGGTTGCAGTCGACCAAGACCTCCTGCCGTCCTTATGACAGGGATGTGTTTCAAACTTAGGCGAGTACAAGATTGCAGCTAAGCCCCCGAGTGGGAGGGCTGCTCACCACTCGGTAGGATTTTTTTAAAAAACTTAGGCGAGTACTGGACTGTAGCTAAGCCTCCGAGTGGGAGGATCGCTCACCACTCGGTAGGATTTTTCAAACTTAGGCGAGTACTGGACTGCAGCTAAGCCTCCGAGTGGGAGGATTGCTCACCACTTGGTAGGATTTTGTAAACTTAGGCGAGTACTGGACTGCAGCTAAGCCCCCGAGTGAGAGGATTGCTCACCACTCGGTAGGATTTTGTAAACTTAGGCGAGTACTGGACTGCAGCTAAGCCCCCGAGTGGGAGGCTTGCTCACCACTCGGTAGGATTTTTTTTAAACTTAGGCGAGTATTGGACTGCAGCTAAGCCCCCGAGTGGGAGGATTGATCATCACTCGGTAGGATTTTGTAACTTAGGCGAGTACTAGACTGCAGCTAAGCCCCCGAGTGAGAGGCTTGCTCATCACTCGGTAGGATTTTTCAAACTTAGGCGAGTACTGGACTACAGCTAAGCCTCCGAGTGGGAGGATTGCTCACCACTCGGTAGGATTTTGTAAACTTAGGCGAGTACTGGACTGCAGCTAAGCCCCGAGTGAAAGGATTGCTCACCACTCGGTAGGATTTTGTAAACTTAGGCGAGTACTGGACTGCAGCTAAGCCCCGAGTGGGAGGCTTGCTCACCACTCGGTAGGATTTTTTTTTTAAAACTTAGGCGAGTACTGGACTGCAGCTAAGCCCCCGAGTGGCAGGATTGCTCACCACTCGGTAGGATTTTGTAAACTTAGGCGAGTACTGGGCTGCAGCTAAGCCCCCGAGTGAGAGCCTTGCTCATCACTCGGTAGGATTTTTTTAAAACTTATGCGAGTACTGGACTGCAGCTAAGTCCCCGAGTGAGAGGCTTGCTCATCACTCGGTAGGATTTTTTTAAACTTACGCGAATACTGGACTGCAGCTAAGCCCCCGAGTGAGAGGCTTGCTCATCACTCGGTAGGATTTTGTAAACTTAGGCGAGTACTGGACTGCAGCTAAGCCCCCGAGTGAGAGGCTTGCTCATCACTCGGTAGGATTTTTTTTAAACTTAGGCGAGTACTGGACTGCAGCTAAGCCCCCGAGTGAGAGGCTTGCTCATCACTCGGTAGGATTTTTTTTAAAACTTAGGTAGCATCGATCAAGCTAAGCCCCGAGTGAGAGGCTTGCTCACTACTCGGTAGGATTTTCCAAACTTAGGCGAAACGGATTCGCAGCTAAGCCCCCGAGTGAGAGGCTTGCTCACCACTCGGTAGGATTTTTCAAACATAGGCGAAACGGATTCGTAGCTAAGTCACCCACTAGGGGATTTCAAACGCAAACAAAAGCAACAACAATTGTTTAGGAAGATTATAAAGCTCTTGTCTTTGATAAACAAACTACAAAGGTCTTTCTTATTACATCTCATCCGAGTGAGTACTTAAGTATAAAAGGGGCGGAGCAGCTCCACGTTCCAAGCTCGTGGCTCGTCTTTCTGATGCTCGACATTGTAAAGATGGTACGCTCCATTGTGGAGAACTCTGGTGACAATGAAGGGGCCTTCCCAAGCAGGGGCGAGCTGGTGTGCCATTTGCTCTTTCTGCTTCTCCATTCAACTGAGGGTGAGCGACTGAAGCATAGTCGACTCGTGTGCCTTGAGAAGCACGGAAGGCTCTAAACTCATCGGAATCGAAGTTCGACCCGTTGTCAGTGATGATGCTGTGCGGAACTCCATATCTGAATGTCAACTCTCTGATGAAACTGACAGCGATCTTGGCTTCAAGATTCTGGATAGGTTTAGCTTCAATCCATTTGGTAAACTTGTCGACTGCTACAAGCACATGAGTGAAGCCGCTCCTACCAGTTCTCAGTGGTCCAACCATATCCAATCCCCAAACAGCAAAGGGCCAGACGAGGGGAATGGTTTTCAGGGCTGACGCAGGCTTGTGAGACATATCAGAGTAAATCTGGCAGCCTTCACATCTGTCGACTATATCTTTCGCCATTTCATTTGCTCGTCACCAATAAAATCCGGCTCGGTATGCTTTAGCCACAATGGCCCGAGAGGACGCATGGTGACCACAGGTCCTCGAGTGGATGTCGTTGAGGATCATTCGACCTTCTTCTGGCGTTATGCATTTCTGACTGACCCAAGTCGCGCTTTCTCTGAACAGTTGTCCTCTTATCACAGTAAAGGCTTTGGATCGACGGACGATCTGTCGAGCCTCTTCTTCATCCTCTGGGAGTTCCTTCCTAAGGATGTACATGATGTATGGCACTGTCCAGTCGGGAGTGATGACCAGAACCTCCGTGATTCGGTCGACCACGGCTGGGACCTCGACTTCAGTCGGATCTGTGGTGCTCTTAGGCTGCAGGGGCTCTTCAATGAAAGGATCTTCCTGAACTGACGGTGTGTGAATGTGTTCCAAAAACACATTGCTGGGAATGGCTTCTCTCTTGGAACCTATCTTTGCCAAATCATCGGCAGCTTGATTTTTCAGTCGGTGTATATGATGGAGCTCTAACCCCTCGAACTTATTTTCCAACTTCCTCACCGCATTGCAGTAACCAGTCATGGCTGGGCTCTGACGTCCCACTCTTTCATCACTTCATTGACTACCAAATCTGAGCCGCCATAGACCATAAGGCGACGGACGCCGAGTGAGATGGCCATACGCAACCCATACAAGAGTGCTTCATATTCTGCTTCATTATTGGAGGAATCAAAGTGAATCTGGAGGACATATCCGAGCTTGTCTCCTCGGGGGGATACCAGTACCACCCCAGCACCAGAACCATTCAGCATCTTGGAACCATCAAAGAACATGGTCTAGTGCTCCGAGTGAACTTGAGTCGGCAGTTGCTGTTCGATCCACTCGGCGAGGAAATCTGCTAGTGCTTTGGACTTGATAGCTTTCTTTGCCTCAAAATTGATATCTAAGGGAAGAAGTTCAATCGCCCATTTTGCCACTCGACCAGTTGCGTCTCTGTTGTGCAGAATCTCTGACAATGGAGCGTCGCTGACGACTGTAATTGAATGGTTAGAGAAGCAATGTCTAACCTTCTTCGTGATCATATAAATCCCATAAACAAGCTTCCGATAATGTGGATATCTTTGCTTTGATGGAGTCAAAACTTCAGAAACATAATATACTGGGCGCTGAACTTTATAGGCTTTTCCTCTTCTTCCCGCTCGACCGTAAGTACAGTACTGACGACTTGTCCACTGGTTGAAATATAAAGAAGTGAAGGCTCTTTGCTGATTGGGGCAGCAAGCACCGGCTGGGTGGAAAGCAGAGCTTTTAGCTCTGCAAACGCTGCATCAGCTTCAGGAGTCCACTCGAACTTATCTGACTTCTTCATCAGTCGGTAGAGAGGTAGTGCCTTCTCACCAAGTTGAGAAATGAATCGACTTAGGGCCGCCAAACAACCAGTAAGCTTCTGGACATCATGCACACGCACAGGGCGTTTCATCCGGAGTATGGCACCAACTTTCTCCGAATTCACGTCGATCCCGTTCGGAAACGAGAAAACCGAGTAAATTTCTGCCTGGAACTCCGAATGTGCACTTTGATGGATTAAGCTTAATATCATACCTTCTGAGGTTGGCAAAGGTTTCAGCAAGGTTAGCCAGTAGGTCGGAACCTTTACGTGACTTGACCACAATGTCATCCATGTACGCTTCCACATTCCGACTGGTTTGAGTGAGTAAACACTTCTGAATCATCCGCATGAACGTGGCTCCAGCGTTCTTCAAGCCGAATGGCATGGTGACATAACAGAAGCACCCGAATGGGGTGATGAAAGCTGTTTTAATCTCATCGGGTCCATATAGACGGATCTAATGATACCCGAAATAAGCTTCCAAAAAGGACAAACGCTCACACCCCGCAGTCGAGTCGACTATTTAATCGATGCGAGGGAGAGGAAAGTGATCCTTCGGGCAGGCCCGATTTATACGCTTGAAGTCAATGCACATGCGAAGTGAGTCGTCCTTCTTAGGGACCATGACAACATTAGCTAACCACTCGGAGTGGTAAATCTCTCGAATAAACTCAGCTGCCAGAAGCCGAGCCACTTCTTCAACGATTGCATTTCTCTTCTGTACGGCGGACCGTCAAAGATGTTCTTCGACCGGTTTCACTTTTGGGTCGACTCGCAAACGATGCTCAGCCAGTCCCCTGGGAACACCTGGCATGTCAGAAGGTTTCCATGCAAAGATGTCCCAGTTCTCATAGAGGAACTGGGTGAGCGCTTCTTCCTATTTGGAGTCGAGTGTTGTTGAAATGTGAGTCGGAGCAGCATTGGGATCGGTCGGGTGAATATGAATCGGTTTCGTTTCACCGGACGACTGAAATGCTGAATCCGTGGCAGGCTTCTTAGCTCGCAACAAATCACTCGGATCTGCATTTTCCTGATATTCCTGCAATTCCACTACTGCCATCTGTGCATCGGCGATCTTCGAGCCCTTTTGGAAGCACTTTTCTGCCTTCTTTCGATTGCCAATGATAGTGATCACACCTTTAGGACCAGGCATCTTCAATTTGAGATACACGTAGCATGGTCGAGCCATAAAACGTGCATAAGCTGGCCTACCCAGAATAGCGTGACAAGCACTCTGGAAATCCACAACCTCAAATGTCAACTTTTCTTTGCGGTAATTCTGGGAATCACCGAAAACTACATCAAGGGCGATCTGGCCGAGTGACTCAGCCTTCTTGCCAGGAATGACTCCATGGAAACTCATATTGCTTTCACTGAGTCTAGACATCGGAATGCCCATTCCTTTCAACGTCTCTGCATACAGAATATTCAGGCCACCGCCACCATCCATCAGAACTTTAGTCAGTCAAGTGCCTTCGACGACTGGGTCGACCACCAATGCTTGCCTCCCAGGGGTGGCTTTGTGCATTGGCTGATCAGACTGGTCGAACGTAATGGCAGTCTGAGACCATTTCAGATAATTGGGTGTCGCCGGAGCGACCATGTTTACTTCTCTGTTGATGACTTTCAGTCGACTTTTGCTCTCAACATCAGCAAAAATCATCAAAGTGGAATTGACGTGAGGGTAACCATCATCACTTTCTTCTTTGTCTTCAACTTTGTCCGACTCTTTTTCCTTCTCTTTGGGTTGTTTCTCTCAGAACTGCTGGATTAGGAGCCGACACTGTCGAGTGGTATGCTTCGGGTAAATGATTTTACCCTCTTCATCTTTCTTTGTATGAATGTGGCATGGAAAATCCAGCACATCATTTCCATCTTGGTCTTTTATTTTCTTGGGGTTCCATGGCCCTTTGGGCTTCCCCTTGAATTTTCCCTGAGTCACGGCTAAGGTTTCTCCAGGAGCAGCTGGCTCGGCTTTGCGCTTCTGCTTCCGACTGGAGTTTCCTCCTCCGGTTTCATGGGCGACTGTTTTGTGTTTGCCACTCCGGAGCCGATCCTCCTCTTCACCATTAGCATACTTGGTGGCAATCTCCATCATTCGACTCAGAGACATGTCTCCGGTCCGACCGAACTTCAGATTCAACTCTCGATATTTGACGCCTTCTTTGAAGGCACAAACTGCTTGGTGATCAGACACATTCTCCACCGTGAGATGCAACGTGATCCATCTCTGGATATAATCCCTCAAAGTTTCATTTTTGGTTTCTGCACACAAGATTGCAACTCTGTTAGCCCTGCTGGCCGTTTGCATGTTCCTTTGAAGGTTCTAACAAACACTCGGGAAAGCTCTTCCCAACTGTAAATGTTGTTGGGTGCTAATTGATTCAGCCATGCTCTGGCCGAGCCCTCCAACATCAGAGGGAGGTGTTTCATATCCACATCATCATTGCCTCCACCAATCTGCACAGCCACTCGGTAGTCCTCAAGCCAAGTGTCAGGCTTGGACTCCCCAGTGAACTTACTGACTCCAGTCGCCAACCTGAAGTTGGGAGGAATCACTGCGGCCCTGATGGCTCTGCTGAAGCACTCTGGACCTGAGACATGTACTCTGCTGCTGGTTGGTAAATCTCTATCATGGCCTTCTCTGTGAGCTCTGTTTCTGTCGACCAAACCCTGAACGAGAATAGATCTCGCATCAAAGCCCGGCTCCCTGGGGTCGACTGGAATCCTTCGCCCACCACTGTGAGGGCGTCTGTCATCATGCTGCCGAGGCATGTATGACCCACTCCTTGGGGGAGGCGTGGGCACTCGACGACGATCATCATGATCGAGTCGGTGATCATACAGCTCACGGTTTCTGTACTGATCTCGCCAGTCTCCACGTCCCTCATGCCTCGGGGGCGATCTTGGGCTGTGAGCCGACCGGATCAGATCTCGCCATAACGGATCTGCTATGGATCTTATTCCGCGTTCGTGACACAGCTTGTATTTTGTTCTCCGCTGTTCGGAGTAAAGCTCGATGCATCAGGCCTCTGCCAGCTTCTGACTGGGAAGGCTGGATCGACTCTGCTATACGGGCCGCAGCTGTGAGATTCTGGATCGGAGTTTGATATACCTAAGTCAGAGGTGGAAAAAGTTGGCGTCGACTGGATTCTCGCAATCATTGTCAAGACGCCATCGAAAGTACACGCTGGAGGTTTTCCCGAAAAGGCGCCAGCCAAGTTGGCCAGGTGCGCGTCCTCCAAGGCCCGGGCCTTAGGGGTTTCTCCAACTATAGGAGTGTGAAGTGCATCCAGGTTCCGGCGGCGAAGTTCTTCCCTCTGCTGCGAAGAGAGGGGCTTGGGGAGGTACTCCTCATGATCACTTCCGCCGTCGCCACCGTCGGTGCGGGGGAAGCCGGGAGGACTGCGGGGTCCATTGACCATCAGGACCTCCGCCGCGGGATCACTGCTGTCGCACTCGGATGCAGTCTCTGTGGAGCCAGACGAACAGGCCGTAGAGAGTTTCGTCGGGCTCGATTGCCGCGACTTGGGGGGTGGCCGACTGGCGAGCCACCGCATGCCTCACCCACCGCTGAAGCCTTGATCGACCGGAACACTTGCGCCGGCGGGTGACAGGATGGGAGGATGCTACAAGAGCCGACCGATACTGGGTCGACGGCTGCCGCAGGAGGATGCCGCGGACGCACACACGAAAGTGCGTTGCCCCGCGGACGGGGAGTGCGTCGACGTCGAGTGGAGCCTTCTGAAGCCAAGCAGAGTCGTCGGCGACAAACACGAGCACGCCGAGATGGATCTCGCGGCCCTCAGCCAAACCTTCGCCTGAAACCATGCTGATGGGGATCGAAAAAATTGCAACTTCTCCAGCAAGTCGCTAAGACACCTGCCCCACGGTGGGCACCAACTGTCGTGGTTCTAAGTCTGGCAGTAGAATGGGGGGTAGATGATGTAGAGGCAAGATCTTAGCTATGGAGGAGTTGTACATGCAAGTTTTACGAGTTCAGGCCCTTCTCAGAGGAAGTAACAGCCCTACATCTCGGAGCCCGGAGGCGGTCGACTGGATTATATGCGCGTGAGTTAGAGGGGGTGCGAACCCTTGTCCCATAGGAGGGGGGTGGCTTATATAGAGTGCGCCAGGACCCCAGCTCCCCTCCGTTACACAGGGTTCAATGTACATTAAGAGGGGGGCGTTACTAGTAACGCCAGTAATAAAGATACATAATGACCATTAAAGCTATGACTTAATTCCCGACCGTTGCAAAGCGGAGTGGCTCTAGATCTCTTGGTAGTCGAGTGACTGTCTACATGGTCGAGTGTCTTCAAGACTGCCGAGTGGAACATAGCTACATGGTCGAGTGGATGATGATTCTTCTTCGAATGCTTCTGGTCCTTTTAGAGATGTCCTTGGGGAGGGTATCTTGGACAGATCCATGACCCTACCCTAGGTACATAGCTTCATCATCTGCGGAGCCCCGGATCCGACAAGTAGTTTCTATATACCCGAGCCATTTTGGCTTAGCCAACGATCTATGGTACCTCATCACATAAGCTTAGACTTATCAATACATTACTACAACTTAACTTCAATGTAAATCCTAGAGAATACATGTATTTCTTTCTACCTCATGTACGTGTATCCGTCTCAGATTCTATTATTCACTAGTGCTCTTGAACATGGTCACATAAAATGTTTGTAAGATATAAGGGAAATACTGAACCGGAAAAAAAGATGTCAGTCAGAGCTGCGTACATTTCCTTCCATACCTTGATTCAATCCTTTCTAATTTGAGGCTAGCACGTAAACATGATGCATGCTTCAATATTATCCATACATACAAATATAAGAAAGCTATGATATTCTCGCCACACAATTTATTTTCATCTATACCAAGACATTCCTTGAGCATCTGGCCATCTGGAAGGCAATCTAGAGATTGTAAAAAAATGCACCTTAAACATATGTATTAAGTATACAGTGAATATTTTGGGGAGGACCATGGATGTCTAGAGGATAAGTCTAAAATGTATTCGTTATGGTAGTTTAAGAAAACTGTATTACAAAAATCCAATGTGCATTGACATCTTAAAACATTGGTCAACTGGACAATTTACAGAACCTTCTAAAATCGTTGACCATGTGTGTGTTGCCATTACCTATAGCTATTGAAAACTCTTCACAATCGTACATGCTATATAATTGGCCAATCAAAAATTTGCTGATTTAGAAAATTATACCATGGTTCTTTGAGTTACTCATGTACTTGTTACCATGCTCATGTACATATAGAAATTATTAGCTCAAATCAGCATCATTTTAATATAAAAAAAAGAATCTTAGTGTAATGTACAACTGTTCAAAGAAATTAAATGGAACAATTATTAGAAAAAGTCCATGTCATATAAGTTGGTCAATCAAAAAGTTGCTGAATTGGCAACTTACCCAAGTTTACTCATAATTGTTGAGTTCCTCCTTCCGCTATGGAAAACATTGTTGAGTTCCTCCTATCAGTGCTACAATGGTCATGTATTATTAACTCAAATCAACATCAACTTGTTTGAAGCAGAATGACACATCTTTGCTATGATGAATATGTAAATAAATTATGTACAATTCCAGAAATGTTGTTTCCTTTCATACACAGTGGTGCATATATGTTGTAAAGATCCAGTAAATAGTTTTTTATCTTTGCAAATAAGATTAACCTTGATGTATAAATCCGATCAGAGTGGAGGTAGCTATGAAAGGTCATGCGGCACATCATTAGTCTAAGGCTCTAACCACTTCCATGGAGAATCTAACATCTCAACTACGCATATATGTTTGTTCCAGAAGCCACAAAATTGAGGTACACAGAAGATGAACAAACCTGAGAACTAATGATCCAAAGATGAGTCGGAGTTCGAGCATCACATAGTCGTCAACTATGGTTGCTTGTGGGCGGAGGTGTCTCAGACCTAAGTTATTGCCCCTGGACCATGATTACATGCATCCTCGGCTGGAGGCAGCAGTGCTGGGCGATATGCATGTCCAAGGCAAAGAAGTGGACAAAGGCTGAAGACGCAATCTATGCCTCCCTATCGTTGTGTCTTGCTCCTCAATATGTCACCTTAGTTATGGCTGATGTCGGTGTCAAAACCGGCGGATCTCGGGTAGGGGTCCCGAACTGTGCGTCTAGGCGGATGGTAACAGGAGACAAGGGACACGATGTTTTTACCCAGGTTCGGGCCCTCTCGATGGAGGTAAAACCCTACTCCTGCTTGATTGATCTTGATGATATGGGTATTACAAGAGTTGATCTACCACGAGACCAGAGAGGCTAAACCCTAGAAGCTAGCCTATGGTATGATTGTTGTTCTTCTGTCCTACGGACTAAAACCCTCCGTTTTATATAGACACCGGAGGGGGCTAGGGTTACACAGAGTCGGTTACAAGGAAGGAGATCTACATATCCGTATAGCCAAGCTTGCCTTCCACGCCAAGGAGAGTCCCATCCGGATACGGGACGAAGTCTTCAATCTTGTATCTTCATAGTCCAAGAGTCCGGCCAAAGGTTATAGTCCGGCTGTCCGAATACCCCCTAATCCAGGACTCCCTCAGTAGCCCCTGAACCAGGCTTCAATGACGATGAGTCCGGCGCGCAAATTGTCTTCGGCATTGCAAGGCGCGTTCCTCCTCCGAATACTTCATAGAAGATTCTGAACACGAGGATCGTGTCCGGCTCTGCAAAACAAGTTCCACATACCACCGTAGAGAGAATAATATTTCCACAAATCTAATCTGCTGACGTATCCCGTAGTGTGACATCACACCACAACTAAGCCTTTATTCAAATCGTTTTTTACTGCCAACCTCAGCGCGTTTTGCGAGGTGGTTTCCTTGGCATGTCTTGTCGAAGCAGAGATCGTGTCCCCTTATCATGGGATTCTCATCAATACGGACGTGGGTAACCCAACCGCGCCATTGATTATGGCGCTTAGGGGATAAGCGAGTTTTATTAGGCCGGTGGGGACGCACAGTTTCGTCCGCCCATATAAAGGGATAAGGATTCACCTTTTTCCACCCACGCCTTCTTCCTCCTTGCTCATCCATTCTTGCGCACTCAAGCTCCAACGCCCAAGTCCACATCTTCCTCCTCAACCTTCTCCAATCATGTCCGGAGCGGGAGGCAAGTGGATGGTCTCCTCCGTCACGAAGGGACACATCAAGAAGCTGAGGGGAGCCGGATACCTGTCCGAGGATATCGCACACCGGCTCCCAGATAAGGGGCAGCTCATCCCCACCCCTGTGCCCCATGAGAGGGTAGTATTCCTTACCCATTTCCTCCGCGGACTGGGATTTCCCCTCCTCCCATTCGTCCGGGGGCTCATGTTCTACTATGGCCTGGATTTTCACGATCTAGCCCCGAACTTCATCCTCAACATATCGGCGTCTATCGTCGTGTGTGAGGCCTTCCTCCGCATCAAGCCCCACTTCGCTTTATGGCTAAAGACCTTCAATGTCAAACCCAAGGTGGTGAACGGCCAGCAGGCGGAGTGCGGAGGCGCCATGGTGGGCAAAATGCCCAACGTCACATGGCTCGAGGGCTCCTTCGTGGAGACCATAAAGGGGTTGCAATAGGGGTGGTTCTACATCACCGAGCCGCGTGGCACCACATGGGCGGCGGCCCCCGAATTCCGATCCGGAATCCCCACGCGGCTCACCTCCTGGAAATAGAAGGGCCTGCCCTGGTGTAATCCGGTAGAGCTGACCGGACTCCAGACCTGTATCCAAAACATGGTAAACAAGAAGCTCAAGCTTGTCAACGTAGTCCAGGTCATGCTCATCCGCCGGATCCTCCCGTGCCAACAACGGGAGTTCAATTTGTGGGAGTTCGTCCCGGCCCAGCACCGGACTCTGAGCGAGCTCTTCGACACGATGCACGAGGACGCCTGGAAGGTGCTGTTTAAAAGTGCCGAGGTTCCCCCTCCCATCACCGAGGATCGCGGGCTCAGTGCGCAGCGCCAAGCCGGCGCGGTAAGTTCTTTTATTATTTACAGGGTATTTATTTTCCCCAGTTATAATCATGTGCGGGATCTAAGCTCCCATACCTTTGACAGGCATGGCTCGAGACGGCCGAACAGATTGACTATCCGGCTCCTCTGCCCGAAGACCCAGCAGACGCTCGCTTAGCGGAGATGCTGGTTCCGGCACCTTACGTGGTGCCGGAGAAGAAGGCCAAGAAGAAGGCCACGGGAACACGAAAGAGTTCCCGACGCCCGGTGGTATCGGACTCATCGTCCGATGACTCCGAGACGCACTCCTCCCACGAAGATGAGGAGGAGGAAAAATAAGCTTCTTCCCCTCCAGCGGGGGGAGAAAAGAAAAGGAAGGCCGCCCGAACCGGGGAGGCCGGAGGGTCCAAGAAGGGAAGGACTCTCCTTCCAGACCATTCCACCACCGCCGCCGACAGCGAAGACGAGTGGCCACCCAGGGCCAAGCCCCTGGTGAAGTCGTAAGTGTCCGGATGCCAGAGTAACTCATAGCGTTCCTTTATTGCACAACTTCTCCTAATGCCGAATACAATCATGCAGTCCGCCCCGAGACCACGTCGACGTATCGTCGAGCGGTTCCTTGGATTCGTCGGATGTGAATAGCTTTTCGCTTTCGATCGCCTCCTCTCCTCACCCTATGGACAATGTCGAGGTATTGTCTCAAGGGGTTCCAAACCAAGGGGAGGTAGTCCTGGGGGCGCCTCAAGGCGACAACCCGGACTCCAGGCGCAAAGGGAGCAAGGCTCCCAAGGGCTCCAAGTCCAGCCCTCAGCCGGTCATCACGCCGGAACCTCCAGGGGTTCCAGACTCCGTCAGGCGACCTTCTTCCAAGAGGGGCAAGCCGCCCGTGTCGGTGACCTCCGTCCATCCGGAGGCACCGGACAATTTGCTGGAAGTGCTTGGAGGCGCTTCCATCGACGAGGAGCACCGCACTACTATAAGTGCGGTGATCAAGAAGGTTCAGTCCGCCAAGAGTGGACAGACTGAAGCCTGTGCCAGCCTTTTAACAGGCTTTGAGGTAAGTATTTAACATATAGGAAAATATTACAGCATAGACAGTAGCCCCTGATGCTCTGTTTGGTGTTCACAAAGAAAAGCTGAATAGAGGATCTAATAATATCTGCAGGAGTCTAACACAAGTATATCTATATCAGATAGAAGCCGGCCGACCTCCGACGACCGATCGGCTGGAGGTCGCCATTGAAGCAAAACCTCGAGCGGTCCGAGAAAGAGCTCGGCCTTGCCAAGAAGCAGCTCGAGGAGGACAAAGGTAAGAAATACCTCGTCTATATATTTGTTTTTTTAAAGATGTGGTTGCAGAATGACAGGATCATCATCAATGTGCCAGGGGCCACGACCGAAGTGGCGGCCCTGAAGCAAGTGCTGTCCGAGGCCGAGAACAAAGCGGCCACGGAGCGCACCGAGCGGGAGAAGCACGAGGCGCGGTTGGGCGAAGTGCAGCAAGAGCTCCAGGCTCTCGTGAAGAAGCATGAGACCTTGGAGCTTGACTCGAATACGCGAGAGTCCGAGCTTGCATCGGCCCTTGAGAGCGCCAAGCATGCCAAGGCCGAAGCCCAAAAAGCCCTCCAGGAAATTGAGGTGATGAAGAAGATAGCGGCGGGTAAGGCATTCATTATGCAAAGCAAGCATGTGAAAGTAAATTACTTGTTACTTATCCGAGTCCGGAGCTCTCCAGGAGCATTCGCAGATTTACCCTGCAGCGTGTCAGATGCCGCAAAGCACCACCGAGCTGAGGAAGGGAGCTCGACGGAGAAGGTGTTCTGGTCTCAGTATGCTGAGGCCGAACACCAGGTGCCCTTAAGCGACCAGCTGAAGCAATTGGTCGAGCTCCATAAGGCAGCCGAACAGGCCATGAAGGGTGTCGGTGTCAAAACCGGCGGATCTCGGGTAGGGGGTCCCGAACTATGCGTCTAGGCGGATGGTAACAGGAGACAAGGGACACAATGTTTTTACCCAGGTTCGGGCCCCTCTCGATGGAGGTAATACCCTACTCCTGCTTGATTAATATTGATGATATGGGTAGTACAAGAGTAGATCTACCACGAGATCAAGGAGGCTAAACCCTAGAAGCTAGCCTATAGTATGATGGTTGTTTTTCCTACGGACTAAAACCCTCCGGTTTATATAGACACCGGATAGGTTAGGGTTACACAGAGTCGGTTACAATGGTAGGAGATCTACATATCCGTATCGCCAAGGAAAGTCCCATCCGGACATGGGACGAAGTCTTCAATCTTGTATCTTCATAGTCTTGGAGTCCGGCCGTGACGATAGCCCGGCTATCCGGACACCCCCTAGTCCGGGACTCCTCAAGAGCCTGAACCAGGCTTCAATGACGACGAGTCCGGCGCGCATATTGTCTTCGGCGTTGCAAGGCGGGTTCCTCCTCCGAATACTTCATAGAAGGTTTTGAACACAAGGATAGTGTCCGGCTCTGCAAAACAAGTTCCACATTCCACCGTAGAGAGAATAACTTTTGCACCGATCTGCTGACGTATTCCGCGGCGTGACATCACACCACGGCCAGGCCTTTATATAAATCGGTTTTTACCGTTTCAGCTTAGCGCGTTTAGCGAGGCGGTTTCCCTGGCACGCCTTATCAAAGCATAGATCGTGCCCCCCTTATTCCGGGATTCTCATCAATACGGACGTGGGTAACCAACCGTGCCCGTTGGCACGCCTCCTCTATCGAAGGCGAGTCCTAATCGACCACGGGGTGGGCTCTTGGTATTCAACCTCTTTATAACGAGACCAAGGCCCTCTTCTTTTTACACCCTCCATCGAGTTCGCCTCGGCCGAGTTCCAACACCCAAAGCTTGATTCAGCGCCGGACTTTCGACGATGTCCGGCTCCAACCAGCACGACCGATAGATGTCTTCCTCCGTCACAGAAGAAGGTGTGCTAAAGCTGCGAGACGCCAGGTATCTAACCGGCGAGATCTCGCGTAGGCTGCCTGCTCCAGGGCAGGTCATTCCCACTCCTGAGCCCGGCGAGAACGTGGTGTTCGTGTCTCACTTCCTTCGGGGTTTAGGCTTCCGACGGATCCCTTTGTGAGGGCTCATGTTTTATTATGGGCTTGATTTCCATGACTTGAATCTGAGTCCATCCTCCATATCTCGTCATTCATTGTCGTATGTGAGGCCTTCCTCCATATTACCCCCCACTTTGGATTGTGGCTCAAGACCTTCAAGGTGGAGCCAAAGATGATCGAGGGGCAACAAGCAGAGTGCGGAGGGGCGGTCATAAGCAAATGTGCTGATGCTCCGTGGCCCGAGGGCTCTTTTCAAGAGGAGCTTGGTTTGTGGCAACGGAAGTGGTTTTATATCACCGCTAGGGGGCACCAAATGGGTGGCGCTCCCTGCCTTCTGCTCAGGTCCACCACAGCGGCTGGTGTCATGGGTCAACAAGGGGCTCGACTGGGGGCCGTCCAAGGACATTCCCTTGCTGCAGGGCCGTATTCGAGACCTCCAGGAAAGAGAGATCAATCTGGTTGCAGTGGCGCAGGTTATGGTGATCCGGCATCTTCTGCCCTGCAAGCGTCGCCCCCTCCGCCTGTGGGAATTTAATCCGGAGGGACCATGAGCTCTCCAAAATTTTATGGCACGGCGCCCGTGGAGATGTATAAACTGTTCTTCGGATCACAAGAGAAGTGTCCGGACCTGACTGAGGATGCAGGACTAAGCTGCAATCGCCCAGATACTCAAGTAAGTAGTCCTGTAACCGGACAAGCTGTTCATTCATTCATCATATATATATGCCCTTTAAAGGAGCCGTTTCTTGAACAGGACTGGATAGCCAAGGCAAAGTTAATAAGGTGTCCGGCTCCCCTCCCGGAGACCATGTCGGATCCTATGCTGACCAAGATGTTGAAGGTCGCGCCTTTTGAAGAAGGCGAAGGGGGAGCGGGAAGCAACTGCCTCTCTGAAGGAGGCTATCAAGGAAGGAGGATTAAAAGTCCCGTCTTCGAGGAGAGAAGAGGACTGCCGGAAGATCCGGAGGTTAAGGCCTCAAAGAGGGAAGGGAATCTTCGTTGGAGAGTTCGGCGGGAAGTAACCCAGCCGCACTATTTCCCCAAGGATCAGCCCTCCAAATGAGCCGTAAGTAAAAGAAGGGTCTTGTAAATAAGGAACATCCCTGTATTTATTTATGAAGATAACCAAAATTGTACCTTGTAGTTCGGACCTCGGCCCTTCTCAGTGAGCTCGTCTTGAGGATCTTCTTAGGAGATGATGGAGAGCGAAACGCCTCCACCTGTCGCACCCTCATGTGAAGCGGACGACCCGGAGGTGTCGTCGCGGAGGGTTCCCCCATGTCCGGCGGGGCCGGAAGGTCCGGCGCCAAGTGGTGTGCGGTCGGAGGAGCTGAAGGATCTGCTCGGGCGAGCGGCTATCTCAGAAGATCACCGTGCTCTAATGGGTACGGTGATTGAAAGAATTGCATCCGAAGGAGAGCGGATTGCATGAAGCCATCAGAAGCTTACTGATGGGGTTTGAGGTACGCAAAAATGATGTACCTTCTGACAGTTATGCATATAAAATGCGCCATGTATAGATAGTAGCCCCTGAGACTCGGTATGTTGTCAAAATTGACAACGTGTCGAGGATCAAATTCTCAGTTATAACATATCGCCGCTCCTAAACAGGTGGCGGGGCGTCCGGTGGCCAGCCGGACCGATGAATATGCCGAGCTAAAGCGGCAACTTGACGAGGCGGATGCGGACATCGCGCTGGTCAATAAACGGTTTGACGAGTCACAAGGTATGCGACTTCTATGCGGACAACTAGTAAGGGAGCTTGACACCCATGTCTCACTATTTGTATGCTTAATGCAGATGGTGCCGCTGCTGTGGAGGAGCTACGGGCGGAGCTCTCACGAGCGAAAGAGCAAGCCAGAAATAGTAATGCGGCCGCTTTAAAGGCGGCAGAAGAGCTAGAAGCCGAACGGGCTGCTCACTGCCGAAGCAAAGAGGAAATGGCCGATATGGCCAAAAAGTTGAGGAATACTACCGATCGCTGCGAGGTTCTTGAAAAAGAATGTCAAACGGAACAAGAGGGCCTGAAAAAGGCCGCCGCTGAATCCAAGAATGCCCGATCGGCTTTGAGAGCTGCCAAGGAGGAGCTGAGTCGGCCGGGCAATTGCGGCTGGAAAACTGTTTCACTGCGGAGGAAATATCTGGATCCAAAGTATGCTCAGTTGGATAAGTTGTGGAGTTCGGAGGATGCTTATACGGACTTAGCGTGGCGCTAGCGGACGCAGTTGAGCACTTCCGGGGCGAGAAGGGCCTGAAGGAAGAGCTATATTGGTCGCAATTTCATAGTCCGGAGCGTCCTCTGCCGCTTACCGATCGGTTGGCCGAATGTGCCGGGCTGAATCGATTGTCCGGATTTTCCATGAAGCATGTCTTGACTCACTTGTGGCCGGGCGGACCCCAGCTGAAGAGCTATTTGGTTTAGTGTAGCAGTTCCTTGATGCGGTACCGCGTATCGACGTAATGAAGCGATCGGCGTGTATTGAGGGAGCGCGGATGGCTCTGGCCCGTGTCAAGACATACTGGGCCGAGATGAAGGCCACCGACGTTGCAACGCAAGATTCGGACAGAAGCCGAGTACCTGCCGAGCACTACTTTGAAGAAGTCCTGCCGGGCGCTCGGTTAATAGAGACGCGGTGCTCGAAGGATATTATGTTTAAATGACATGTATGATTTGTGAAAACAATGTTTCAATATAATATAAGAGCTTTTTATACTTGTGCGTTCAAGTAGTAAACTACTCCATGTGTGGCCGTTTATGTATATGTATATATAACCTGAAAGATGGCAGTCCTTGGCTTCAGCCCCCACGCACATGGTGCGGAGGTGTTTGCAAAGAAAGCGCTTTTTCACACTTAATCCAACTTCTTGGTCCTGTTAAGGAGGTGATAGCGTAGCAAACCAGGCAACCGGACTATAATGCTTTATCACTTTCACTTAGCCATAGAGTTCGAGGGTGGGGCTACTATATAGCCCCTAGGGGCACCGCACTCTCCCGAATTCGGGGTGCATATGTGCCTGACCGAAAACCGGTCCTTCGTTAATGCGGAGGAATCCTAAACATTCCAGTGAGTCATCGAGTGGTTGACCAGTCTCTCGCTATATCATGGCGATCAGGTTTCGTCTTTCTCTCTTGAGGTGCTCGCCCGGCGAACCGGGCACAATCGCAGATAGTTCTCCGGTGCCGCGTTAGCCGTGAAAAGCGGAACATAAGGCAGCAAAACACGGAGCCGGGCAACCCAACATTTGACCAAAGACATGATTCGGAGCTGATGCATATAAGGCCTAACTCGAGACGCGAATACTCCCTAAGGTATTCGGTCTTTATGAAAATGGGCAGAATAATGCCCTAAGCCCTCGTGTCAGTGCACGCCAAGAAAAAATTCAGTGCGGCCAATGCCAAAACGCCACCTCCTCCTCGGTTATAGTAAGGAACCGGGGGATGTATATCAACAAGAGACAGTAAAGAAGGTTTACGCAGGGTCTTAATCTGAAAAGAATCCTTGCAACGGGTCCCTACTGCACGTCTGCGCCTGTGTCTCCGTTGTGCCGTATCCTGGACGGTTGTAGCACGTTGTTCATCTGCAAAAGAGAGGAACTTAGTTTGAAAGAAAACGATCGTGCGAAAAAATGTACTTTACATTAAATAAACAGAGTATGATTTTGTAGAATTGAAGAAAATTGAGATTTATTGTCTCTTGTTATACATGCGTGCAGCCCCTTGTATGAGGGTATGCCGCTAGTAGGCGCCGGACTCGTCTAGCCGTGTTCGGGGTTTGAATGACCTATTCATTTTCTTTGACTAGCGGAGCCGGATAGGTATGGGGCTGTCAAGGCAGTCTCGCGTTCTTCGTGCTCGAGTAACACTTAATACTTCCGCTTAACGATATGATGCCGCGTGGACCGGGCATTTTAAGTGTTAGAGATGCATAATGCGGTATTGCGTTAAAGCGGGCGAAGCTTTCAAGGCCCCAAAGAGTGCTTGATGGCTACTTTTAAACGGGCGACATGGAAGATTAACCGTTCACGACGGAAGTTGTCGGATGACCCGAACACAACTTCTAGTAGTATGGAGCCTGTACACGGGGCCTATGGGCGTGGGATGACTCGTTTAAGGGAGGTGTTGCTACGATTTAATTTTGGTTGGGTTTATTCCCATCCTGCGGATTGTGTCCTGATATATCAGGTTTATGTCACTGCCGCCATCCATGAGGACTTGTGTAAATTGGAATCTGTCGATTATAGGATCCAATATCAAGGCAGTCCATCCTGCGTTCCGGATATTTTCGGAATAGTCCTGATGGTCGAAGGTGATTGGTTTTGACAACCAGTGTGCGGCGCGCCATTTAATGGGCGCCTCTCTATTTTTCCCTTTGATCACGTGAAGTGAGTTTACTGTTTTAACCTCTTGTGGGAAAGTCTTTTGTTTTTCGGGGCTCTGCTTGTGGTGCTCGTCGTCGTCTTCACTTGGTGTGTCGAGCCCCTTGTGTTCGGCGTTCAGTCTCACGGACTGTTTGAAGACCCAACAATTTACGTGGGTGTGGTTAGCGGGCCTCCCGAGTACTTGTGGATTTGACATATCTTGTCCAAGATTTTGTTGAAGTTGGATAGCTCATCGCTATTGTCCTTAAGTGGCAGTTTTTGTTGTTCTGCCGTGAGCTTTTGAATCCGGCGTTCGCGCGCTCTTTGGACTATTCCTTTTAATCCGCGCTGGTCCTTGTTGTACGCGTGGTTTCTATTTCCATCCCTGATTTCGGATGTACTTGGGTCATTGGTGCTGCATCTTGCTAGCCAGCTATCCTCTCCAGCAAAAGCGGGTCATGAGGCTTGTTAATGCGGCCATTGTTCTTGGCTTTTCTTGGCGAGGTGTCTGGCGAGCCATTCGTCTCGGACGTTGTGTTTGAAAGCTGCTAAGGCTTTGGCGTCCGGACAGTCGACTATTTGGTTCTTTTTAGTAAGGAACCTGTTCCAGAATTTCCGGGCTGACTCTCCGGGCTGTTGAGTTATGTGACTTAGATCGTCTGCATCCGGAGGGCGGACATAAGTCCCCTGAAAATTTGCCCGAAACGCATCCTCGAGCTCTTCCCAGCTTCCAATGGCATTTTCGGGAACGCTTTTGAGCCAATGCCGAGCTGGCCCTTTGAGTTTGAGGGGTAAGTATTTTATGGCGTGGAGATCATCTCCTCTAGCCATGTGTATGTGGAGGATGTAATCCTCAATCCAGACACCAGGGTATGTTGTTCCGTCGTATGCCTCTATGTTTACGGGTTTGAATCGGCTGGAAATTCATGATCCGCACCTCATCGGTGAAACATAGGGGTGTGCGCCCCTATATTTGGGTGTGCCGTGATCTTCGGAATTTTGGCGTGTTGCATTGCTTTGACGAGCCTGCTTTCTTGGCCCACAGATGGAACTAACTGGGCCATCCTTTTGATGTGAATCCTTATGCGGATCGCATATTGGCTTGTGTGCGGCGCCATTTGCCGCTCTCTTTTTGCCGTGGGGTCGTCCATCCGACCGGGTGGCCTTCTTATTTTTTAATTGTGGGGGCTCTAAGGCCTCCTCGTCAATTCGGCAGTAGCTTTCTTTTCGGTAGCTCTTTGTTCGGCGATCGTCGCCCGTGCATTTGTCTGCGGTGCTGAATACTTTGCTCCATCTGATCCTGAGTGCATCTTCCGCTGTTTTGAGCTTCCTCTTCTGCTTTTTCAGGCTACGCGCAGTGGCGAAGAGCCTTTTCTGGAGGTCGTTTTGCTCCAATAGTTTGTCCGGCGTCAGATTGTCCGGACTGTTGTCTTCGCCAGGGACAGATTGTTTATCTAAGTTGTCCTGTTCGGACGATTGCTCGATAGCTTATTCGTCATCCACCGGTTCGCCCTGCTCTATGGCTGGGTCTTTGTTGAGGCGGGACTTGGTCCGGCGTTTACGTTGCCGTTTTAACTGCTTTTCGAGGGATTTATCCTTCGTAGCGTCCCGTTGTTCCTCGTCTTCATTTCCTTTAGGTGTATCCACCATGTATACATCATGGGATGAGGTGGTTGTCCAGCATCCTATAGGTGTTGGTTCATTGTTGCCTCCTACATCGTCGTCCATACCGTCGATGTCTTCGGAGTCGAAATCGAGCACGTCGTGTAAGCTTTCGACGGTGGCTACGAAGTGGGTGGTGGGTGGGCGTTGAATTTCTTCGTCGTCCACATCCCAACCTTCCTGACCGTAGTCCGGCCAGGGCTCTCCGGATAAAGAGAGAGACTTTAGTGAATTCAGGATGTCGCCAAAGGGCGAGTCTTTGAAAGATGTCCGACCGTGAACTCCATGAACGGGCGCCCAATCGGATTCGATTGGCAGGGCGCAGAGGGTTGGAGTCCGGAAAGGAGTCCGCACCGGAGTCGAGGTCTTCGCCAGCGACAGGGATGGAGTTCGGCTCAATCGCCAGAGAGATTGTAGCCCCGAGGCGGTGTCCAACCACTCGTCCTCGATCGGGGAATCCGGCTCCGGATTAAGGTTACGGCAGATGTTGGTGCGGCCTCCGTGGCCTTTGTTAATTTGTAGAGAGCTAGATCATGCCCATCGAGACAGTCAGGCGCGGCTTGGCTGCGGCTCGAATCCGTCGAAGATCAAGTCTCCGCGGATATCGGCCGTATAGTTCAAACTTTCAAATCTGACCTGATGGCCAGGGGCGTAGCTTTCGATCTGCTCCAGATGGCCAAGCGAATTGGCCCGCAGTGCAAAGCCGCCGAATACGAAGATCTGTTCGGGGAGAAAAGTCTCACCCTGGACCGCGTCGTTGTTGATGATCGAAGGAGCCATCGGGCCTATCGGTGACGACACAGAGGAACTCTCAATGAAAGCACCAATGTCGGTGTCAAAACCGGCGGATCTCGGGTAGGGGGTCCCGAACGGTGCGTCTAGGCGGATGGTAACAGGAGACAAGGGACACGATGTTTTTACCAGGTTTGGGCCCTCTCGATGGAGGTAATACCCTACTCCCGCTTGATTAATATTGATGATATGGGTAGTACAAGAGTAGATCTACCACGAGATCAAGGAGGCTAAACCCTAGAAGCTAGCCTATGGTATGATTGTTGTTCTTCCTACGGACTAAAACCCTCCGGTTTATATAGACACCGGATAGGTTAGGATTACACAGAGTCGGTTACAATGGTAGGAGATCTACATATCCGTATCGCCAAGCTTGCCTTCCACGCCAAGGAAAGTCCCATCCGGCCACGGGACGAAGTCTTCAATCTTGTATCTTCATAGTCTTGGAGTCCGGCCGTGACGATAGTCCGGCTATCCGGACACCCCCTAGTCCGGGACTCCCTCAAAGGGCCTTATAATCCGGCTGTGGCCTGGAGAGGCCATGCCAGGGAGCTATTTCGGGCTGGTGAGGCGGCTTGTGGATGCCTATCCTTGGCTTGAGGTCATCAGGCGCTCCGTCTGCATCGAGGGTGCCCGCAGGGCGCTTGCCCGTGTTAAAGTACACTGGGGCAAGATGGACGCTGAGAAGCTGGTGAAGGAGGGACCGCCGCAGGGCAAGGAGCATCGCCACCCCGAGATGTATTATGAGGGTGTCTTGAAGGGTGCCCGCCTTATGGCGGATGAGTGTTCAAAAGATGTAATATTTGAGTGAACTTGCTCATGTGATCCTGTATTATGAAAACTTGTTCATATGCGCTATGCAACGTTTGTTTGAATTTATAATATTACCTTCTGTGTGGCTGTTTATCAAATCTGAGAGATGGCGAGTCGGTAAACACGCCCCCCATGCATGAGTCTTTGTGGTGTTTGGGGTAAATCTGAGCACTCTTTTTCCCATTCTTGGGGTCCTTCAAGGGAGGTGCTCAGCGCGACGAACAAGGCAATCGGACTATAATGCTTTATCACTCTCACTTAGCCAGAGAATTCTATAATTTTAAATTTTTGCGAAGCCCCTGGTATTCGGAAGGCCGAATTCGGGGCGCTATACACGCCTAGGCCGGACAAAGCCGGCTCCTCGCTCTAAGAGGCGTAAGTCTTTAGGGACTCGAAACCTCTCGAACAGCGACCAGCTCTCGCCTTATCATGACGGTCAGTTTTAGCTTTCTCTACTATGGTGCTTAGCCCAGCTGAACCGGGGCACAATCGCAGTAGTTCTCCTAGTGCTACCTTAGCCGATATAACAGAACGTAAGGTACCAAAACATGGGAGCCAGGCAAACCCAACTATTGACCCAAGACATGAGTCGGAGCTGATGCATATAATGCTATAAGTTCGGGGTGCCGCACTATCGAAAGTGTTCGAACTTCTCATGCCGTATTATGGGGTACGTAAGCCCCTGGCATATCGGCCGTACCAGAGTGTACGGGTGCTGAATGTCATAAATGAACGTATATATATAAAAAGAAAGAATAGATAATGCAGTAATAGACTAGAGCTATGCATTGTTTATTCAAAAAGATGCGTTGAAGCAGAATGATACAAGTAGTGCGATAAGCAAGAACATGACTATTTGACATGTCCCCTCCAAGGGCAAGCTGCGGAATGGTATTTAAAGCAGGTATTTCACTCGCTATAAGAGACCACCTGGGAGTTCCATAATGCGACGTAGCTTTCTGCCTCCTTGGTTGTTGTATCATGTGTCTGGGAATCATGCTGCCGGACGCAGTTTCCAGAGAGTAAAGTCCTGAAAGAGAGAAAAAATAACAAAGTAGGAAGCCCCTAGTGCGGTTGAGCCACATTTTGGGGCGTGCTGTAGTCGTGCCCCTCCCCCTATGCCCATGGTATTTTCAATGCATAAATATGTACGCGTGGCACGGGTTTCACCGTTTGGCTGGGGCTGGGGTAGGGGCCGCATTGCTATGCGAGCTCGGAACATGCTAGGTGGTCTTGTTGTAGATTACTCCGGGCGCGCTTGACGGCGTCCGGGCGTTTGATCGCCGGACTGGAGAATTGCCTTGAGAGGCTGCTTTGTGCTTCTGCTGCGAGGGCTGCAGTGTGCTCCTCCGTACGGAGAGAGCGCTCTGTGTTTCCATCGACTGTGATGACCCCCCGAGGTCCTGGCATCTTGAGCTTGAGGTATGCATAGTGTGGTACCGCATTGAATCTTGCAAATGCGGTTCGCTCGAGCAGTGCATGATAGCCGCTGCGGAACGGGACTATATCGAAGATTAATTCCTCGCTTTGGAAGTTATCCGGGGGTCCGAAGACCACTTCTAGTGTGACTGAGCCTGTGCAATGGGCGTCTACACCAGGTATGACGCCTTTAAAGGTTGTTTTTGTGGGTTTAATCCTTGAGGGATCTATACCATTTTGCGCACTGTGTCCTGATAAAGCAGGTTCAGGCTGCTACTGCCGTCCATAAGGACTCGAGTGAGGTGAAATCCGTCGATGATTGGGTCTAGGACCAATGCGGCGAATCCGCCATGGCGGATACTAGTGGGATGGTCCCTGCGATCGAAAGTGATCGGACAGGAGGACCGTGGGTTGAACTTTGGGGCGACTGGCTCCAACGCGTATACGTCCCTTAGCGCACGCTTCCGCTCCTTCTTGGGGATGTGGGTTGCCTATATCATATTCACCGTCCGCACTTGTGGGGGGAACCTCTTCTGTCCTCCGGTGTTCGGCGGTCGGGGCTCCTCCTCGTCATCGCTATGTAGCCCCTTGTCCTTGTTTTCGGAATTTAACTTGCCGGCCTGCTTGAACACCCAACAATCCTTGTTGGTGTGGTTGGCTGGCTTGTCGGGGGTGCCGTGAATTTGGCACGAGCGATCGAGTATACTGTCCAAACTGGACGGGCCCGGAGTACTTCTTTTGAATGGCTTTTTCCGCTGACCGGGCTTAGAGCCTCTGAATCCGGCATTGACTTCCGTATCCTCTGTATTGTCGCTGTTAATGCGGTGTTTGTGTTTGTTGCGACGTGACCTGCCATTGCTGTCCTTGGTATCCGAAGTACCAGGGTTCTTTGATATGTTATTGCTGCGAGCCAGCCAGCTGTCCTCTCCCGCGCAAAAGCGGGTCATGAGTGTCGTGAGGGCTGCCATAGATTTCGGCTTTTCCTGGCCAAGGTGCCGGGCGAGCCACTCGTCGCGGATGTTATGCTTAAAAGCTGCTAGGGCCTCTGCATCCGGACAGTCGACGATTTGATTTTTCTTGGTTAGGAACCGTGTCCAGAATTGCCTGGCCGATTCCTCTGGCTGCTGAATTATGTGGCTCAAGTCATCGGCATCTGGTGGTCGCACATAAGTACCACGAAGTTGTCGAGGAATGCGGCTTCCAGATCTTCCCTGACCAATGAATTCTGCTGGCAGGCTGTTGAGCCAATGCCGAGCTGGTCCTTTAAGCTTGAGTGGGAGGTATTTGATGGCGTGTAGATCGTCACCGCGGGCCATGTGGATATGCAGGAAGTAGTCCTCAATCCATACCGCAGGATCTGTTGTACCATCGTATGATTCGATATTTACGGGTTTGAAACCATCTGGGATTTGATGATCCATTACTTCATCTATGAAGCATAGGGGGTGTGCGGCGCCTCTGTACTGGGCTATTTCACGATGCAGCTCGAATGAGTCTTGTCTGCTGTGTTCGGCCCGGCCGGATTTACTTTTACTGTATCCGGCGTGACGGTTATCGTCTCTCGTAGTGGGGCGCCCTCGCGATCCGTAGATCGATCTTGCTTGCTTTGCTTTGTCCTCCAATACGTCTCGCAGGTCTAGCGTATTTCCCCGTGCCTTGACATTTTTCTTTGAGTGGCGTCGGGGTGCGGCCTGAGCTTTTGGCTGAAATGCCTCTCTGTCGCGGCCACAAGGTGGCCGATCAGCCGCGTCATACGCTGGGGATGTAGGCTTTAATGCTTCCTCCTCTAATCGGGGTAGCAATCTGCGCTTTGGGTAACTCTTGGAGGGGCGTTTGAGTTCATATTCCTCGGCCGCAAGGACTTCAGTCCATCTGTCAGCTAGCAAGTCTTGATCAGCTCTAAGCTGTTGTTGCTTTTTCTTAAGGCTATTCGCCGTGGCCATAAGCCGGCGCTTGAAGCGCTCCTGCTCGACGGGATGCTCAGGCACGACAAATTCGTCGTCGTCGAGGCTTGCCTCGTCTTCGGAGGGAGGTATGTAATTATCATCCTCTACCTCTCTATCTGCCGCTCTCTCAGGAGGGCGGGCTTCTCCATCCTCCTATGCTGAATCTTGCTGGAGGGAGTTGTCATTGTCTTCGGCACTATCCGGAGTGTTATTATCTCCTATGCCGGTATCATCGCTCTTGCTTTGGCGAGACTTAGAGCGGCGCCTGATACGTCTCCAACGTATCTATAATTTTTGATTGCTCCATGCTACTTTATCTACTGTTTAGGACTATATTGGGCTTTATTTTCCACTTTTATATTATTTTTGGGGCTAACCTATTAACCGGAGGCCCAGCCCAGAATTGATGTTTTTGCCTATTTCAGTGTTTCGAAGAAACGGAATATCAAACGGAGTCCAAACGGAAAAAAACATTCGGGAACGTGATTTTCTCACCGAACGTGATCCAGGAGACTTGGATCCCGCTCCAAGGAACAACAGAGGAGGTCACGAGGGTGGGGGCGCCAGCCCCCCTGGGCGCGCCCCCCTACCTCGTGGTCCCCCTGTTGCTCCACCGACGTACTCCTTCCTCCTATATATACCTACGTACCCCCGACAGATCGAATACGGAGCTAAAAACCTAATTCCACCGCCCCAACTTTCTGTATCCACGAGATCCCATCTTGGGGCCTGTTTCGGAACTCCGCCGGAGAGGGCCGTCATCACGGAGGGCTTCTACATCATCATAGCCCCTCCGATTAAGTGTGAGTAGTTTACCTCAGACCTTCGTGTCCATAGTTAGTAGCTAGATGGCTTCTTCTCTCTTTTTGGATCTCAATACAATGTTCTCCCCCTCTCTTGTGGAGATCTATTCGATGTAATCTTATTTTTGCGGTGTGTTTGTTGAGACCGATTAATTGTGGGTTTATGATCCAGATTATCTATGAATAATATTTGAATCTTCTCTGAATTCTTTTATGTATGATTGAGTTATCTTTGCAAGTCTATTCGAATTATCCGTTTGGTTTGGCCAACTAGATTGATAGTTCTTGCAATGGGAGAAGTGCTTAGCTTTGGGTTCAATCTTGCGGTGTCCTTTCCCAAAGGATGTAAGGGGTAGCAAGGTACGTATTGTATTGTTGCCATCGAGGATGACAAGATGGGGTTTTTATCATATTGCATGAATTTATCCCTCTACATCATGTCATCTTGCTTAAGGCGTTACTCTGTTTTTAACTTAATACTCTAGATGCATGCTGGATAGTGGTTGATGAGTGGAGTAATAGTAGTAAATGCAGAATCGTTTTTGTTTACTTGTCTCGGACGTGATGCCTATATACATGATCATACCTAGATGTCCTCATAACTATGCTCGGTTCTATCAATTGCTCAACAGTAATTTGTCCACCCACCGTAGAATACTTATGCTCTTGAGAGAAGCCACTAGTGAAACCTATGGCCCGCGGGTCTATTTTCATCATATCAATCTCTATCACTTTAATACTTGCTTTGCTTTTACTTTGCCTTTTAATTTTCACTTTGCATCTCTATATCAAAAATACCAAAAATATTATTTATCATCTCTATCAGATCTCACTCTCGTAAGTGACCGTGAAGGGATTGACAACCCTTAATCGCGTTGGTTGCGAGTAGCTATCGTTTTGTGCAGGTACGACGGACTTGAGCGTGGCCTCCTACTGGATTGATACCTTGGTTCTCAAAAACTGAGGGAAATACTTACGCTACTTTGCTGCATCATCCTCTCCTCTTCGGGGAAATCCAACGCAGTGCTCAAGAGGTAGCAAGAAGAATTTCTGGCGCCGTTGTCGGGGAGTCTGCGCAAAAGTCAACATACCAAGTACCCATCACAATCCCTATCTCTCGCATTACATTATTTGCCTATTTGCCTCTCGTTTTCCTCTCCCCCACTTCACCCTTGCCATTTTATTCGCCCTCTCTTTCCCAATCTCCTCCTCTCTTTTCCGTTCGCCTTTTTCTCGCTTGCCTTTTGTTTGCTCGTGTGTTGGATTGCTTGTTTGTCGCGATGGCTCAAGATACTACCAAATTGTTTGACTTCACCAATACCAATAATAATGATTTCCGTAGCACTCCGATTGCTCCTCTTGCCAATACTAAATCTTGTGAAATCAATACTGCTTTGTTGAATCTTGTTATGAAAGATCAATTCGTCGGCCTTCCTAGTGAAGATGTCGCTACTCATCTGAATAACTTCGTTGATTTATGTGATATGCAAAATAAAAAAGATGTCAATAATGATGTTGTTAAGTTGAAGCTATTTCCTTTTTCGCTTAGAGATCGTGCTAAAGTGTGGTTTTCGTCTTTGCCTAAAAATAGTATTGATTCTTGGAACAAGTGCAAAGATGATTTTATCTCTAAGTATTTTCCTCCCGCTAAGATCATCTCTCTTAGGAACGATATTATGAATTTTAAGCAACTTGATCATGAACATGTTGCACAAGCTTGGGAGAGAAAGGCTTTGTTTTGACTATAAGCATGAGGAGAATTTAGCACGGGTTGCAACAAGGAAATACAATCAATTAAAGAGCAATTTTCATAATTAAATTCCTTGAGATCCAAAATAGTAGGTTTAACATCATCTAGGTTTTTATTTCTTTCAATCCCACATTTATCAATTTCATCATCAAGATCTAAAAACTCCGAATTCTTAGAACGCCTTCTAGGTAAAGGAATATCATATTCAGTTTCATCAAGATTCATATTGCAAAACAAAGATTTAATGGGAGATGCATCAATAACTTTTAGATCTTCATCTTGATTTTCATAGGAATTGGAAGAACACGCTTTAATAAAGGCATCTTTGGAAGCACGCATCCTAGCGGTTCTTTCTTTGCACTCATCAATGGAAATTCTCACAGCTTTGAGAGACTCATTGATATCATGCTTAGGAGGAATAGATCTAAGCTTTAAAGAATCAATTTCAAGAGAAATTCTATCAACGTTTCTAGCCAAATCATCAACTTTAAGCAGTTTCTCCTCATGCAAAGCATTAAAATTCTTTTGTGAATTCATAAACTCTTTAACACTATTCTCAAATTCAGAGGGCATCTTATTTAAATTTCCATAAGATTTGTTGTAGGAATTTCCATAATTATTAGAAGGATTGCTAGGATAAGGCCTAGGATTAAAATTCCCTCTATATGTGTTGTTACCAAAATTATTCCTACCAACAAAATTCGCATCCATAGATTCATTATTATTCTCAATCAAAGTAGACAAAGGCATACCATTAGGATCAGAAGAAACACTCTTAATAGCAAATAATTTCATAAGTTCATCCATCTTTTCACTCAAAACATTGATTCTTCTATCGCATGCACTTTTTTATTAGTAGATCTTTCAGTGTGCCATTGACAATAATTAACCATAATATTATCTAGGAGTTTAGTAGCATCTCCTAAAGTGATTTCCATAAAAGTGCCTCCTGCGGCCAAATCTAAAAGATTTCTAGAAGCAAAATTCAATCTGGCATAAAATTTTTGTATAATCATCCACAAATTCAAACCATGAGTAGGACAATTACGTATCATTAATTTCACACATTGTTGATGCCTTGATGCAATCTTATGAAGAAAAACTTGAGTTGAAAGTTTCTATCCCTAGAAAACTCTATGATGAGTGGGAACCTACTATTAAGATTAAAATTAAAGGTTATGAGTTTCATGCCTTGTGTGATTTGGGTGCTAGTGTCTCTACTATCCCCAAAACTTTGTGTGATTTGCTAGATTTCGTGACTTTGATGATTGCTCTCTAAATTTGCATCTTATGGATTCCACTATTAAAAAGCCTATGGGAAGAATTAATGATGTTCTTATTGTTGCAAATAGGAATTATGTGCCCGTAGATTTTATCGTTCTTGATATAGATTGCAATCCTTCTTGCCCTATTATTCTTGGTAGACCTTTCCTTAGAACGATTGGTGCGATTATTGATATGAAGGAAGGGAATATTAGATTTCAATTTCCATTAAAAAAGGGAATGGAACACTTTCCTAGAAAGAAAATAAAATTACCATATGAATCTATCATGAGAGCCACTTATGGATTGCCTGCCAAAGATGGCAATACTTAGATCTATCCTTGCTTTTATGCCTAGCTAGGGGCGTTAAACGATAGCGCTTGTTGAGAGGCAACCCAATTTTATTTTTAGTTTTTTTTTGCTTTTGCTTCTGTTTAGGAATAAATAATAAATCTAGCCTCTGGTTAGATGTGGTTTTATGTTTTAAATTAGTGTTTGTGCCAAGTGAGACCTATTGGATCTTCTTGGATGATAGTTATTTGATCTTGCTGTAATTTCCAGAAACTTTGAGTTCAGTGCCCGAATTGTTAAAAAACACCAGAATGTGATAAAATACTGATTCCAATTGATGATGATCAAGAAACAAATTTTCTAGGTCGTCTAATTTTGTTTGATTTTTTGGAGTTCCAGAAGTTTGCGTTATTTACATATTACTACAGACTGTTCTGTTTTTGACAGATTCTGTTTTTCGTGTGTTGTTTGCTTATTTTGATGAATCTATGGCTAGTAAAATAGTTTATAATCCATAGAGAAGTTGGAATACAGTAGGTTTAACACCAATATAAATAAAGAATGAGTTCATTACAGTACCTTAAAGTAGTCTTCTGTTTTCTTTCTCTAACGGAGCTCATGAGATTTCTGTTGAGTTTTGTGTTATGAAGTTTTCAAGTTTTGGGTAAATTCTTTTGATGGATTATGGAACAAGGAGCGGAAAGAGCCTAAGCTTGAGGATGCCCATGGCACCCCCAATATAATACAAGGACACCAAAAAGTCAAAGCTTGGGGATGCCCCAAAAGGCATCCCCTCTTTCGTCTACTTCCATCGGTAATTTACTTGGAGCTATATTTTTATTCACCACATGATATGTGTTTTGCTTGGAGCGTCTTGTATTATTTGCGTCTTTGTTTGTTAGTTTGCCACAATCATCATTTCTGTACACACCTTTTGAGAGAGCCATACATAAATAGGAATTCGATAGAATACTCTATGTGCTTCACTTATATCTTTTGAGCTTGATAGTTTTGCTCATAGTGCTTCACTTATATCTTTTGATCTTGATAGTTTTGCTCATAGTGCTTCACTTATATCTTTTCAGCGTGATAATTTTTGCTCTAGTGCTTCACTTAGATCTTTTAGAGCACGGTGGTGGATTTGTTTTAAAGAAACTATTGATCTCTCATGCTTCACTTAAATTATTTTGAGAGTCGTTAATAGCATGGTAATTTGCTTAATGTCAATATACTTGGTATTCAAGATATGTGAAACTTTCTTTTGAGTGCGTTGAGTACTAAGAAATGTTTGATGCTTGATAATTGTTTTGAGATATGAAGATGGTGATATTAGAGTCATGCTAGTTGAGTAGTTGTGAATTTAAAGAATACTTGTGTTGAAGATTGTTATTAACTTAGCATGCACGTATTGAGAACAGAAATGTTAAGAACTCGGAGCATGATTTATTTATTGATTGTCTTCCTTATGAGTGGAGGTCGGGGACGAGCGATGGTCTTTTCCTACCAATCTATCCCCCTAGGAGCATGCGCGTAATACTTTGCTTTGATAACTTCTAGATTTTTGCAATAAGTATATGAGTTCTTTATGACTAATGCTGTGTCCATGGATTATACTCACTTTTTCCCATCCTTCCACCATTGCTAGCCTCTCTAATACCGCGCACTTCTCGCCGGTATCATACACCCACCATATATCTTCCTCAAAACAGCCACCATACCTACCTATCATGGCATTTCCACAGCCATTCCGAGATATATCGCCATGCAACTTTCCACTGTTCTGTTTATTATGACACGCTCCATCATTGTCATATTGCTAGCATGATCATGTAGTTGACATCGTATTTCTGGCAAAGCCACCGTTCGTAATTCTTTCATACATGTCACTCTTGATTCATTGCATATCCCGGTACACCGCCGGAAGCATTCATATGGAGTCATATTTTGTTCTAAGAATTGAGTTGTAAATTGTTGAGTTGTATGAAAAATAAAAGTGTGATGATCATCATTTTTAGAGCATTGTCACAAGTGAGGAAAGGATGATGGAGACTATGATTCCCCCATAAGTCGGGATGAGACTCCGGACGAAAAATAAAAAAAAAGAGAAAAGAAAAAAAAAGGCCATAAAAAAGAGAAATGCCCAAATAAAAAAATGAGAGAAAAAGAGAGAATGGACAATGCTACTATCCTTTTACCACACTTGTGCTTCAAAGTAGCACCATGATCTTCACGATAGAGAGTCTCTCAATTTTGTCACTTTCATATACTAGTGGGAATTTTTCATTATAGAACTTGGCTTGTATATTCCAGTGATGGGCTTCCTCAAATGCCACAGGTCTTCGTGAGCAAGCGAGTTGGATGCACACCCACTTAGTTTCTTTTGTTGAGCTTTCATATACTTATAGCTCTAGTGCATCCTTTGCATGGCAATCCCTACTCACTCACATTGATATCTATTGATGGGCATCTCCATAGCCCGTTGATACGCCTAGTTGATGTGAGACTATCTTCCCATCTTTTTGTCTTCTCCACAACCACCATTCTATTCCACATATGGTGCTATATCCATGGCTCACGCTCATGTATTGCGTGAAGATTGAAAAAGTTTTGAAAATGTTAAAGTATGAGACAATTGCTTGGCTTGTCATCGGGGTTGTGCATGATTTAAATACTTTGTGTGGTGAAGATGGAGCATAACCAGACTATATGATTTTGTAGAGATAACTTTCTTTGGCCATGTTATTTTGAGAAGACATAATTGCTTAGTTAGTATGCTTGAAGTATTATTATTTTTTATGTTAATATGAACTTTTATCTTGAATCTTTCGGATCTGAATATTCATCAATTAAGAGGATTTACATTGAAATTATGCCAAAGTATCACTCTGCATCAAAAATTCTTTTTTATCATTTACCTACTTGAGGACGAGCAGGAATTAAGCTTGGGGATGCCTAATACGTCTCCAACGTATCTATAATTTTTGATTGCTCCATGCTACTTTATCTACTGTTTAGGACTATATTGGGCTTTATTTTCCACTTTTATATTTTTTTGGACTAACCTATTAACACAGGGCCCAGCCTAGAATTGCTGTTTTTTTGCCTATTTCAGGTGTTTCAAAAGCAGAATATCAAACGGAGTCCAAATGGAATAAAACCTTCTGAACGAGATTTTCTCACGAACGTGATCCAGGAGACTTGGACCCTGCTCCAAGGAACAACAGAGGAGGTCACGAGGGTGGGGGCGCGCCTCACCTCGTGGGCCCCCTGTTGCTCCACCGACGTACTCCTTCCTCCTATATATACCTACGTACCCCCGACAGATCGAATACGGAGCCAAAGACCTAATTCCACTACCGCAACTTTCTGTATCCACGAGATCCCATCTTGGGGCCTGTTCCGGAGCTCCGCCGGAGAGGGCCGTCATCACGGAGAGCTTCTACATCATCATAGCCCCTCCGATGAAGTGTGAGTAGTTTACCTCAGACCTTCGGGTCCATAGTTAGTAGCTAGATGGCTTGTTCTCTCTTTTTGGATCTCAATACAATGTTCTCCCCCTCTCTTGCGGAGGTCTATTCGATGTAATCTTCTTTTTGTGGTGTGTTTGTTGAGACCGATTAATTGTGGGTTTATGATCCAGATTATCTACGAATAATATTTGAATCTTCTCTGAATTCTTTTATGTATGATTGAGTTATCTTTGCAAGTCTCTCCGAATTATCCATTTGGTTTGGCCAACTAGATTGGTAGTTCTTGCAATGGGAGAAGTGCTTAGCTTTGGGTTCAATCTTGCGGTGTCCTTTCCCGATGTGAAGGGGCAGCAAGGCACGTATTGTATTGTTGCCATCGAGGATAACGAGATGGGGTTTTTATCATATTGCATGAATTTATCCCTCTACATCATGTCATCTTGCTTAAGGCATTACTCTATTTTAACTTAATACTCTAGATGCATGCTGGATAGCGGTCGATGAGTGGAGTAATAGTAGTAAATGCAGAATCGTTTTTGTTTACTTGTCTCGGACGTGATGCCTATATACATGATCATACCTAGATATCCTCATAACTATGCTCAGTTCTATCAATTGCTCAACAGTAATTTGTTCACCCACCGTAGAATACTTATGCTCTTGACAGAAGCCACTAGTGAAACCTATGGCCCCTGGGTCTATTTTCATCATATCAATCTCTATCACTTTAATACTTGCTTTGCTTTTACTTTGCCTTTTACTTTTCACTTTGCATCTCTATATCAAAAATACCAAAAATATTATTTATCATCTCTATCAGATCTCACTCTCGTAAGTGACCGTGAAGGGATTGACAACCCCTAATCGCGTTGGTTGCGAGTAGCTATCGTTTTGTGCAGTGCACGAGGGACTTGAGCGTGGCCTCCTCTTTGGATTGATACCTTGGTTCTCAAAAACTGAGGGAAATACTTACGCTACTTTGATGCATCATCCTCTCCTCTTCGGGGAAATCCAACGCAGTGCTCAAGAGGTAGCAGCGCTGCTGACGTCGGCGCTTGGGTTGCTTCTTGGAGGGGTCATCCCCCGCTGTCCCGTCGCCATTGCCTTCTTTGGGTGTGTCCACCATATATATGGCATATGATGAGGTGGCAATCCAATGCCCTGTGGGCAGTGGTTCCTGTTCGTCTCCTGCATCATCGTCCATACCGTCGATGTCTTCGGAGTCGAAATCGAGCATGTCGGTTAAATCATCGACAGTGGCTACTAAGTGGGTGGTGGGTGGGCGGCGAATCTCTTCGTCATCCGCATCCCAATCCTACCGGACATAGTCCTACTAGGACTCTCCTGACAAGGAGAGAGATCTTAGAGAGTTCAGTATGTCGCCAAAGGGCGAGCACTGAAAGATATCTGCGGAGGTGAACTCCATGATCGGCGCCCAGTCGGATTCGATGGGCGCAGGCAGTTCGGAGTCCGTGGCTGAAGAAGAATCCGGCAGCTTGGATACATGGCTCTCATGAAGGGTAAGGTCGGCATTCGGCTCAATCGTCGCTGAGACTGTGGCCTCTGGTGCGGGGTCTAGCCACCCATCCACGGATGGCAAAATTGGCTTCGAATTGAATGTCAGAGCGGTTGCAGGAGCGATCTCCTGAACACTGTCCGACGGTAGAGCTAAATGGTGCTCATCGTGACAGCGCGGCGCACTCGGCAGGGGCTCGAATCCGTTGAAGATCAAGTCTCCGCGGATGTTGGTCGTGTAGTTTAGGTTTCCAAACCTGACCTGGTGGCCAGGGGCGTAACTCTCGATCTGCTCCAGATGGCCAAGCGAGTTGGCCCGCAGTACGAAGCCGCCGAATACGAAGATTTGTCCAGGGAGAAAAGTCTCACCCTGGACTGCATCGCTATCGATGATCGAAGGAGCCACCAAGCCTAACGGTGACGACACAGAGGAACTCTCAATGAAAGCACCAATTTCGGTGTCAAAACCGGCGTATCTCGGGTAGGGGGTCCCGAACTGTGCGTCTAGGCGGATGGTAACAGGAGACAAGGGACACGATGTTTTTACCTGTGTTCGGGCCCTCTCGATGGAGGTAAAACCCTACTCCTGCTTGATTGATCTTGATCATATGGGTATTACAAGAGTTGATCTACCACGAGACCAGAGAGGCTAAACCCTAGAAGCTAGCCTATGGTATGATTGTTGTTCTTCTGTCCTACGGACTAAAACCCTCTGGTTTATATAGACACCGGAGGGGGCTAGGGTTACACAGAGTTAGTTACAAGGAAGGAGATCTACATATCCGTATTGCCAAGCTTGCCTTCCACGCCAAGGAAAGTCCCGTCCAGACACGGGACGAAGTCTTCAATCTTGTATCTTCATAGTCCAATAGTCCGGCCAAAGGTTATAGTCCGGCCAAAGGTTATAGTCCGGCCAAAGGTTATAGTCTGGCTGTCCGGATACCCCCTAATCTAGGACTCCCTCAGCTGCCTTACCCTCATGGTGTTGATTTAAACCTTCCCTGCTCTTCTTCTCCTAGGCTGGTCGAGCGCTTCAGCGGGTGCCTCGATGATGACGGGGAAGGAAGGATCGGAAGTGACGGCTATAGCGCTGAGAAATTGGGAACCCTAGCAATTGATCTTCTCTATAAAACGTTTGTGGCAAGGGACGTGGAACCTGCTTCAGGGAAGAAGAGATGGATCATGTGTGAAAGAGACTAGCTTGCATCCTTTATCGGACAGACAATTGTTTTTTTTTGCCAATTGCCTAGTCCATATTGTCCATGTGTTCGATGCATGCAAACGTGTGGCTCTTGGAGTTTGTAGGTAGACCTGCTATATTGCTCTTGATATGTGCAAAGAGCTTTATTTTTTATTTCCCCTTTTTCCTTTCCAATTCAGACATGCATCAGTTCATGATTGATTGTATTGGACTCGAACAATATGTGTCAATGTAGGCCTTCCTGTGTGCGCTAGTGTTATTGTTCTATATGCATCGAAAGTGACATCATATAAGTTCAATACTGTAGGTACATATACTTTTACATGTTACGTAGAAACTTTGAATCTCAGCCATCGTTATTCTAATCAAACGGCGTAAAAAAGATTAACATATGTGGACAAACATGGTGGCTTGTTTTAATCTTCTATTAATTATATAATAAATTGTAGTCCCACATGTGAGTGAAAATGCAAGACAACGCGTGTCCCCTCTGGTGAGCGGCATGTGAGCTATACTGTTTGGGGTGCGACGCGAACGCGGCAGGTGTGCTTTAAGTGTGACGCCTTTTCCTTTTGAACTTGCAAAGTGTAACATTTTCGTGCGATTGATCGAAAGAAATCTAGAACAAAATGATGAGGGCGGGTCATTCCCGCGCATTAGGTGGGCTAGTTTGGCCTAGTGGGTTTGAGTGATATGATGTGCTACAGTGTCGTCCACTTGCTCCATTTTTATGTAAGCAAGCGTCTCCACTCTTAGGTGGGAGGAGTGCAAAACACGGCAGATCTGATTTTGATCGAGGGATAACTGTTCCCTGGGAAATAATGGAGCACCGTTAGAGATTATAGCACGATAGTTAGGGCATATCCAGCACTAACCCACAAATTTACACTGGCATCTCTCCAAGGACACTGATGCCAGAGGATGCCATCCAATGCTGCCCGCATACCTTTCGACAACTATATGAACTAACCAGATGAAATTCATGCAAACAAAGCAAATTTCAAATTAACCGGATGAAATTCATTACATTTCAAAAAAAATTCCTTTAAACTGGACGAAATTCATTACATATTTCGCACAAACCGTACATTTCAAATTAACCACCATGTCCGGCCATGATCCCTGAGAACTGACGCTCCGGCTATTGCCTTTGCCTCCTCCTCATCCGCCTCAGCTTTGTCTAGCTCCGCCTCGATAACCTCCTCCTCCGGAGCACAAGGTTATGAAGATTTCCTGTCACACCCTGATTTTTATATCACAAACTTAAGCTAATAAATCATGATAAAATGTGGTTTAACAAAAACTTTTGAGTGTTTTGATCCTTGCTTGATTGGATTTTTGTTTGTTGTTTGCAAGTGCTCTAAAAATCAAATAAATCCTCCAACTCTTATACTCCTTCTCCTTGATCCAAAACTTTGTCCAATGATCATGCCATCTGTATAGAACAGAATAGTATTTTCTTACAAAAGTAATTTGGCCAAAAAGTATTTTCTAAATTAGGTTTCCAAAACCCCCTAAATTGAGGTTTGCACTACAAGTACTTGATTTGGGGTATGAAAAATCTTTCAAAGTGTATATTTGACTCCTATTAGGTATAGGACTCCCATAAACCACAAAAATATAATTTTAAAAGTTATTCTCCTATTTTTATTTAAAGGCTTTTTCTTAAGGCCAGAAATGGTCTTTAATAGGTTAAACTTATTTAACGGTTTCAACAATATTTGAGAAAATTTGTGGAAACTCATAGGACATATATTTTCCATATATAAGAGTTTCAACACATGGTCATGTTCAAAATATTGGACAAAACCCTCCAAAGCCATTTCTGCCCAATTCAAATATTTGATATATTTCTATAAGAAATATTTTCAAATAAATCCAAGAAAACTCTAGTAAGTCACATATGCATAATTTGATGATCTTGCAAAATTTCAACTCAATTTAAATAGTTTTGGATCACAAAAGTGCCCCAAAACCCTATCTGTCCAGATTCAAGTTTGAACAACTTTACATTGCCAACTTCTTCGAAATGACCCCAAACCTGGTGGGCATGCTCACAACCCCAAATGATGACACTACACCAAGTGGTGCATCAAGGAGAATAGTTTTGCATGACTAGATATTGGAAAACCTATTTATGTTGATTTATAGGGTTTACAAAAGTTGCACTGGCTTTCCCAAATGAGCACAATTTTGGTGGAACACCCTATTTCTATGTGCCATTCCATCCTGTTAAATCTCATAGCAAGTGGAATTCATTTTCTTGCCCAAACCATCAACAAACACCTTCCGCCTTTTTCCAAAAGCATCACCTTGACCTCTTCCACTAATCTCCATGGGCTCAAAATTTTACCACAACCCCTCCTAGTCCTTTTCTACCTCGAGTAACTCTCCTATGGCCATTGCTCAATGATTAAGGGGTAAAACAACCCCATTTACCCCTCTGGACAGTCACTGCACCCCTCTTCCTCACCTCCTTCCTCACTCCAGTGGCCATCCATGGCATCCAAGGCTCCAACCCCTTTCTTTACTATCACCCAGAGCTGCCAGACATCAATGGGCACGCCCACATGACATAAAATATGCCAAGGCATGCAATAAGCACGCTCTCGAGCGCGCTACAGTGCGCTCTAGCACTGTAGCCGCACACGACCAAGCGCCTCCGGCCATCTCGGCCCTCCCCTCACGCCCTACAATGCTCCTCGATGTCAGCGACATGCCACGACCTGGTCCCCCTCCTCCTTCCCCTCCTGCTGCCACCTTTCGCACGCGTGTCGGTCGCCCGAGAGCTCCAATGGCTGAGCTCACACGCGTGGTGCTCTGGGCCTCCCCATCTCCCTTCCTCTGGACGTGGACCTCCTCCACGAACGTCCCAGACACGCCCATATGAGCCCCCGTGGCTTGCAGCAATGGCAACAGCCTCACCGACGCATGAGCTCATGGTGCACCTCGCCCCCTTCCCTTAAAGGCCACCCTGAGCCCTCTTTGGCCTTCGATCGCTCTCTCTCCCTCCTGTGCGTCACCCCGACTGGCTCACTCCTCTCCACGCGCTCTCCTTGCACCTACATGGCCAGAGCTGAGCCATCATCCTCTGCTCAAATTACCACAAGCAAGGCCCCCTCCTCCCCTGCTTTCTCCACTGGGAAACCCCCCTGGCCATGGCAAAACTTTCCCTCTCTTCTTCCCCTAGACCCATACCCCGTAGCACCGGTGCCGCCATCACCATCATCCTTGTCCGCCGCGACCTACTCCCTGCCTAACCCGGCACTCCTCAGTGACGGTTCCACCCACGGATGGATGCAGCCAGGTCCCCTAATCACTTCGGTGGGTCGAGCGCCATGGGAGGTGGTCGGGGCCGCCAGGAATCTCCCGCCGACGAGGCCTCTGCCTCCTCTGTCGTGGGCGGGAGGAGGGATACGACCCTGTGGGTGGACCCGTAGTTCAGTGACCCTGCCAGCGGGCCCCTCCCGTTTAAGTGGAGACGCACCGCGACCTCCCCTGCTTCCCCGCAGCGAAACGGCCTAAAGGAAATACGCCTCCGGCGTGGACCCTGCGCGTGTGCGGCTGAGCCGCTGGGCCGGCCCAGTTGCGCCTCGGCGCTAAATTCCGCCTAGAGTGCGTTGCCTCCGCTGGATTTTAGCCCATTTAGGTAAATTCCTTCTCTTTTCTTTTTCTGTACATTTCTAAAATCCATAAAGAATTCAAATGAACTCCAAATTTGATGATTCAAAATCCCAGAGTCTTCTAAATTCCTGATCTACTTCATGGTGTATCATGCACATTTTTCCAGGACACTTTCCTTCACACATAATTAATAAATCCTATTTTCTTATTTCTGTGCTGAACTTTAGAAATTCACATAGAGACTATATTTGACCCAAATACCATGATTCAAATTCCAAGATGCAAATAAGTTCATAACTTAGTTTATGAACATTTTTCCTTATGCTTTATCTACCTCATCAATTATTGAAATATTTTATCATATAAGGTCAACTTTGCAAATTCATAGGAAAATTATTTGAACTCCAAATCCAGTGAAACCAAATCCTAGATGCTTCTAAAATCGTCATTTGTTAAATGGGTGCCTATTCTCATTTTTCAAAATAATGTTTCTGTGAACTTCTTGCAAATCCATAAATCCATTGGTTCCAACATATTGAAATGCTTATAAGTATCCATTGATCCCCTTCCCCTAAAACCACTTTGTTCATTTTTCATATGATCAAAGGTATCCTAGAAAAGTCCAACTCGCATTTTTAGAGCACTTTTATTTTTTCCTTGTTGGGTTGCTTATTGTGATTGTTTCCGACGTTAGCTGACGAGGTAGACGGAATACTCGGAGATGGACCAGAAGGATTGAAGACATTGTGGAGCCAGGCAAGCAGCCCTTTGACCATGTCTATGAAACCCCTTTGTATGCATGTCATATAACACTCTATTATTGTTGCATCAGAATCATGATGAGAGGGTAGCCACTTCGATGGGTTGCCTTTGTTTCCTCCTTGTTTATACTTGCATTGTGCATGACCCTACCTTCCTATGAGGGTTATGCGGTGGGAAATGAATAGGATGCTAAAGTAGATGCTACCCAAATGGGACGGGTATATGCATGGTGATGGAGACAAAAGTATTTCCAAAGACTTTTCGAAAACCCCGTTGGGTGCCACTAATGCCCGAGGGAGATGATGAGCTAGGTAACCACTTGACAAAGAAGTGGTGTACTAGAGCAAGTTATGTGAGTGTGTTTTCGAAAACGGATTGGTTTAAGTTGCGACCGTTATTCCAACCTTACATGTACAACCACAATACCCCTTATGGGATGGGGCTTTGTTGATTACTTTGGTCAATACTAGCAGGGAGCCCGCATTACTAGTGGCGAGAGGGTATGAGGTACTCTCTCGATACGGAGTCGTGCCAGGTACGGCGACTATGGTTGTTTTTACAGACACCGGGCACACCGTTGTGTCCCGTCTCGGATGGTACGATCTCGAGTGAGTCTCGCATGATGTACATCATGAGGACAAGGGCCAACGAGTGGACTCTTCGTTAGTGTTGTCAAGGGAAACATAATGTTCAGGTGCTTATCCAGGGTACATGAGGTACCGCGGGTCGTGGCTGACACGGAAGTTCCCCGGATCTTGTGGGTAAAGTGTGCAACCTCTGCAGAGTGTAAAACTATTCGAATAGCCATGTCCATGGTCAAGGACAATTGGATAACCACTCTTGGGCTATGTCCACATGTTTACAAACTAGTGTGTGTGTTTGGATAGGTGGGAAGAACTGCATGGGTCAAGTCAAAGGACTTGACATGATTGAGTTGGGTTGATGCCCACTCCATTTATGTTGATATCTGTGACCAGTCCCTATGGTTACTTGAATTCATATGATGCATCTTTTGCCAGTTGTTGAACATGTCATAGCACAATAAAATTAGCTTTCTGCAAAATTTACCTATATCACATTGTTGTATCTTGAACCAAAACATGGGTTGCTTGCGAGTACATTCAAAGTACTCATTGTCTTGCCACTGGTTATTTAATTGGCCAGGCATGGAAGAGCAGGATTGAAGAAGTGTTCTTTGGAGACGAACATGCGAACTAGGACGCTTTCCCAGTCAGAATGCCTGTAGGGTTAAGGCAGATGGCATGGGTCCAAGTTGTCAATGAAGGTTTCCGCTGCGATGATTTATACTCAAGACTTGACCATAATGGTCACAATTTGTGTAACACGGTATGTATGGATGTAAGAATCTTGTTATTCAGCTTCTGTGTGTTCAGTGAGCATTGATCTCTGGGGTCACTGTACACGTACATTCGGTGATCATGACTTATGAGTCGGGGTCCCCAAAGAGCTGGTATTAGAGCCATCCTGACTGTAGTAAGCTTTAGTTAGCATGGTTGTTAGTTAGGGTAAAACTATTTACAAAACTATTACTAGTTTTCAAAACTATCTATACTTCTCTTCCCTCCTCAGCTTTCCGAAAACTAAGGTATACTTTCCTTATTGGTCTCTTCCCCTTCAAAACTTTTGGTCACTAGTACCCTTATGCCCCTGACCACAGGATTCCTTATAATCCTTGTAAACAACCTAGAAGGTAGGCACCTTACCGAACATTCACCCACCTCTTCTGAACACAAGATTTGCAACACCACGCCAAGATGATGCCAACCGAAATACCATCAAGACCCAGAGGATGGTGACACCTTCGACATTACCCCAAGATGGTGCAACCTTAGTCTATGATGACCAGGGCCCGAGATATGCAAGCTCATGATATACATCGCTAATAGAGTAACCGTGTCCTTACCGTTGTTGTATCGGCAACCACAGGTGGATAAGAACCTCACCATTTGGTCCGCCTCACTATAGTGAGCAGAAAAATGGTTCTCTTCATCCCCCGCTCTTGGTGTCGATGTTGTTATCAACCTAGCCAACATGTTTGACCTCTACTATGCCTTGTTAATGTCCTTGCATAAAGGATTGCTTACGTGGAACCCTTGACACCTTAGAAGGCAAGAGGGATCGTCATGATCAAGAAGACAATAGAAGATCGAGTCAATGTCAGCTACGAGGAGCCACCTTCACCCCATCAACTCATCAGGCGAGAGATTGTTGAAGATTCTTCCGGCCCAACCCGGATCGTTTCATCGAACAACTACAAGATACGTAGCGACACCTGAGGAAACCCAGAAGACTGCACGAGACATGAAGCAAGCACGACTATTGAGTCCGAGAACCCATAGGGTAGGATGAGTCGTGTATTCCCTATGCGAAGTCGAGTTCGTGTGATGATTCAGATAGAACCATGATTGTGTGTTGCTTGTTTTTATTTGTTTGTGTTTTGATATCAGTCGCCCTTTTGCCCTAGGCAACAAGAATGCGACTATATCACCTACCTTATTTTAATGCTTATGTTTGGCCCTTTTCGACACTTGTTTGTTTGCACTTGCACTATAGAACCCCCTTTAGGAACCCCCCATCTATGCTTCTTTTCTCTCTCATCTCTCTCATTAACTGAAGACCGGCAAGACAAGACACACCAAGGATTCTACTTCGGCAACCAATTAGCACTGAAGACTTTTGCTACGGCCTCCTCGACCAAGTGAAACCCCGTAGATTTATGTTTACCCCTCATGACTGGAAACCCATCCCTAGACCCTTCGAGACTTCACAAAATACCCCATCTCAAATCCTTAACCATGTGCTTAACCCGCGGAATTGCAAGAGAACCAGTTAAGCCTTCGTAACCTTGCACAACACTAGGTTCATTATGGAACTAGTGGACATAATGAACGAGCACATTATCATCCTAAGATAGCACCAAAACTGGCGATGCCATAGGGAAGGACAATTTGAGGATATAGGAATAGAGGACAATTGACTTGATGAGTTTATATCAGTGATCTTGAGGAATTATCTGAGACGCTTTGGTGGATTATGAGGTTTTCATGTTGATAGATTAACTTGGTAGGATCATGATAATAGGATAGCATAACTTTCATTACCCCTAGGTAAATTGGATTTAGTAGGACAATTATGATCGCAAACTGAAATTCTTGGGAGCATAAGGATTTGACTTAGCCAAGGGATATTGGTAGGAGATAGTTGATATTACGATAATGACTTGGGAGAACCATGTAGGAATTCTCGTTGGACATGAGATTTGGATTTAAATAGGTGATCCTAGTGGAGGATGAGTGCTGAGTAGGTCTACATGGTTCAGAGTAAATTGGATTTAGACTGTTGATCTCGATCATAATACCATATTTCTCGGTGGACGAAGAACTAGGAGATTGGATGTAGCGACCCGACCTCAGATGGTCAAGTCTCTGTGCTTCCGTGTCATCCCTGGATCGGTAATGCTGACACACACAGTACTCGAAGGATTTATTACAGAGTAGCAATCACACACTTATTACATCGAATGTCTCAAAAGAGAACTTATTACAATAAATATGGCTTAAGGCCATCTAATACGATAACAATGAAGGCTTGGAAGATAAAGTGAGTCCATCAACTCCAACGGCATAGCTGAGCTGCTGCAACGACCTATCAAACCTTACTCCTCGTGCGAAAAGTGCGCAACATAATACGTTGCAGCCGAGAACGGGTCAGCACATGGAATATCTTGGCAATGTAACACAATAGAGCAATAACAAAATAATGCTAACACTACATGCATGTTTGGCTGGTGGAAAGCTCTCTGATTCTGGTTTGCGGAAAGCCAATTTTCCCTACATCAAAGGAATAAATTTTAATTTAACTATCATGGTGGTTGAAACATCATTGAGAAGGTATAACCCCAACTCAATCCCAATTAAAATAATTAACATCCCAGCAATATTAATTTAGAGTGATGAGATACATATGAATACTCAAGTACTAGATACTCAGAATTGTCCATAGCCGGGGACACTGCTAACCATGATTAGATTGTACACTCTGCAGAGGTTTAGCACTTTTCCCCACAAGACTCGATCGCCTCCATTGATTTCTCGCACTACATGGTGTTTGAGAAGCGGATGACCGAGACACGATCTTCGTAAACATTAACTCTCTACTCCGGGTAGACCATACCAAGCCTACAAAACCCACAACCTGCTGATCTACCTCTTCAAGAGCTTCACGTGACTTACTCAACTATGCTAGAGCCCATAATAGCTTGTGGCTGCACACGGAAGTTTCTAGCATGAATAATCTCAGTTCCCTTTGAGCCCTGGTGGCGGTCCATAGGAAGATCACACGGATACCCACAGGATTTCAAAAACAAAGCAGACAACAACCTTTGGGTTCCCGGTGCCTCAATCCATCCAGATGTGTATTAAAGTTGCCACCTTAAGCTAACCATTAATTAACAATCTCACATCTGTCATGAATAACTCTCAAACCCAACCACGTCTACGAGCATAGCATAGCAATATAAGCAACACGTAGAAGTAACTCCCAAGGGTTTGGCGATGTCGAGCAATAGGTTCCTACCTCATCATCTACTTCCCAACCCACAAATTAATGACATCCTAACCATGCAATGTGCGAGGGTTGAAACTAATGCATAAAACTGGGTATGAAAAGAGTATGATCAAAGTGTTACTTGTCTTCTCGACGATCCGGGAATCCTAGAGACTCGTAGTAACACGCTTCGCACTCCGGGAATTCTATCGCAATCAAACAACAGCATACATAAGCAACAAGCAAAGATGCACAAACGAAACTTCAACTAAAAGAGGTTGACCGGAGAGTTCAACTTAAGAACTCCGGTTCACAAGAAGAATCAAACCAACCGGAGCAACGAAACTCAAACGGCGAAAGAAACAAGATCCGTTTACTAATCTGAACTAGGGTCAAATTTTACAGAGGCAAAAACTTGTTTGAGTTGGCTATTCGGAAAGAGAGTTTCGAGATGAAACTCCAGGCGCTTGAATCGACTGATTCCGATAAACGAGTGAAAAGTTATACTAGTTCGAACATTGGATCAGAAATCGCGATCAGAAATTTGCGGAATAAATCCGATAAAAAGAAAAACGACGAACGGCTAAACGAACAAACGTTCGTTATCAGAAACTAAACGACGAACACGTTCGTTAGAACGAACGAACGAGCGAACGCTCGCTAAACAAATAAATCGAAAAAAAACCGATCTATATAAAAAACGAACTATGGTTTTTCTAAAAAAACCGAAGGGGCTTTTCGTTAAAAAAAACCGGGCGGTGGGTGGCTACCTCCGGCGAGGTCGTCCGGCGGGTGGGGCGACTCCGGCGGGCGAGGGCGGGCGGCGATAGCGACCTCACGGCGGGCGGCGGTTTCGGGCAAGGCGCGGCGAGGCGAGGGCGGCGGGGGCTTGGGGCTCGGCTCGGGCTCCAGTGGTGGTGGTGGCTAGAGGCGGCGGCTTATATAGGTTGGGGGCTCCGACTTGGGGAGGGGCAAGGCGGCGGCGGCGGCGGTGTCCGGGTCGAGACACGGCGGCGGCGAGGAGGCGGCGGTGGGCCGGTCTGCTCGGGCCCTTAGCCCGGTCGGTATGAATCCTCTTTAAAAAACGTCTACCGAAACTAATAAAAATCCTAGAAAAATAAATAAAATCTAAAAATACCAAAACAAGTTTTCTCCGTCTAAATAAAATATTTAGAACAAGATGAACTTTTCTTGGCCCCTAAAATGCAATTTTTAAAACATGCAATTTTTTCTAGGGCAAATAAAATTCCAAATAAATCAAATAAAAATCTAAATAATGATTTTAACATTTTTCCTCCGATATTTCAATTATTTTGGAGAAGTCATATTATCTCCTCTCATTTATTATTTCAAAATGAAATATTTTCCGGAGAGAAAATAATTAAAATCAAAATCCTCGTCTTCATTACTTGATAAAAATCAAATATGAAAATCGAAAAATCCCCAACTCTCTCCAAGGGTCCTTGAGTTGCTTAGGATTTCGAGGATTGCAAACAAAAGGCAATAAAATATGATATGCATGGATGACCTATGTATAACATGCCAAATTGAAAATTTGGGATGTTACAAACCTACCCCCCTTAAGATGAATCTAGCCCTCGAGATTCGGGTTAACTAGAAAATAGGTGCGGATGGTCCTTGCGAATATCATCTTCTCGCTCCCAGTGGCTTCCTCCTCGGTTTGGTGGCTCCTTTGAACTTTGCAAAACTTGATAACCTTGCTGCGAGTGACTCATTGTCGAAATCAAGAATCTTCTGGCTTCTCCTCATAAGTCAAATTACTATCCTTTGTATCGCCTCTAGGGGCCTTTGTATCATTTAACGGTATATCGGCCATCTCGGCGTGGCACTTCTTCACCGTGATACGTGAAACACATCGTGAACTCCTGACAATCCTTCAGTAACTCCAGCTTGTAGGCAACCTCTCCCATCCGTTCCAAAACACGATACGGTCCTACAAATCTTGGGGCTAACTTTCCCTTTACTCCAAAACGTTTCACTCCCCTCAAGGGTGATACTTTCATGAGATAAGCTCTGTCTCCAATTTCATAGGTTACTTCCTTGCATTTTGCATCTGCGTAACTCTTACATCTAGGCTGAGCAATCTTTAGTACATCTCTCGATCAGTTTAACCTTCTCCTCTGATTCCTTGATCAAATCTGGTCCAAACAATCGACGGTCTCCAACCTCATCCAACATCGATGGTGTTCTACATCTGCGTCCATCTGAGCTTGAACGGTGCCATCTTCAAACCGGCACAGTAGCTGTTGTTGTCACGAGAACTTCTGCGTCTGACAAATTGTCATCCCAACTAGATCCATAATCTAGCGCACAGGCTCTCAACATGTCCTCCGTAATCTGATTGAATCTCTCTGTCATCCATCCAAATGCATGGGTGGAACGCGGTACTAAACTCAATCTGGTACCCAAAGTCCGTGTAGTGATGCCAAAACTTTGAAGTAAAGCTGTGTTCCTCTATCCGATACGATGCTCCTCGGAAGTCCATGCAAACATACGATCCTGGTCATATATATCTTGGCCAACTTTGCACTTGTATAGGTTGTTTTCCTTTGGGATGAAATGGGCTACTTTGGTCAAACGATCCACAACTACCCATATTGAATCATATCATGCCACAGTTACGGGTAATCCGGTAATAAAGTCCATGCCAAGTTTGTCCCACTTCCATTCGGGTATTGGCATAGGTACATGTGATCCTGCTGGCTTCTGATGCTCAGCCTTCACTCTCTGACATACATCACATATGGCTACATACTCGGCAATATCCTTCTTCATACCAGTCCACCAGAAATGTTCCTTCAAATCCAAATACATCTTGGTGTTTCCCGGGTGTATCGAGTATGGTGAGTCATGGGCCTCTGAAGTATTAACTTCACGATCTCCGAATTGTTGGGCACATAAATCCGGTCCTCAAACCACAAGGTATCATGCTCATCCTCGCGAAAACCTTTGGCTTTTCCTTCGCCCATATTCTCTCTTATCTCAGCAATCTCTTTGTCCTCCTTCTGAGCTTCTCGAATCTTGTCCAACAATGTCGACTGAACCTCCATTGTTGCAATAAAACCTCGTGGAACAATCTCCAATCGAAGTTCCATGATCTCCGCAGCTAACTCCTTTGGCAATCCCTTGCTTTTCAAGGATATTAGCATAACTCTTCCGGCTCAAAGCGTCTGCTACGACGTTGGCCTTTCCTAGATGATAGTGTAGCTTCATGTCGTAATCCTTTATAAGTTCCAGCCATCTCCTCTGTCTGAGGTTTAACTCATACGTGTGGAAATGTACTTCAAACTCTTATGATCCGTGTACACATCACAACGGTTTCCAATAAGATAATGTCTCCAGGTCTTCAACGCATGTACTACGGCTGCTAACTCCAAATCATGCGTGGCATAGTTCACCTCATGTGGCTTCAGTTGTCGTGAGGCATACGAAACAACTTTTCCGTCTCCGCATAAGAACACATCCAAGTCCCAAGCGAGAGGCGTCACAATACACTTGAAACTCCTTATGTATATTTGGCAATGTCAGCACTGGGGCTGTAGTCAACCGTTTCTTCAACTCCTGAAAGCTTGTCTCGCAATCCTCTGTCCATTTGAACTTAGTATGCTTCTTTAGCAATTCAGTCATTGGCTTAGCAATCTTGGAAAAATTCTCAATGAATCTCCGATAATATCCTGCTAGTCCAAGGAAACTGCGGATCTCGCCAACTGAGGTGGGTGCCAACCATTCGATGTTGGCCCGAACCTTCTTTGGGATCTCTTGCTATACCCTCTCCACGATATAACATGCCCAAGAAATCCAACTTCCTTCAACCAAAACTCGCACTTGCTGAATTTGGCGTATAAGCGGTGTTCCACGAGTTTCTCGAGAACCAAACGCATAAGTGTTCCGCGTGCTCCTCTTTGTTCTTCGAGTATACCATAATATCATCAATAAACACCACAACAAACTTGTCCAAATACTCCATGAACACCTTGTTCATCATGCTCATGAAATAGGCAGGGGCGTTAGTCGGTCAAATGACATGACCGTATACTCATATAATCCATACCGTGTGGTAAATGATGTCTTTGGGATATCCTTCTCTCGGATCTTCAACTGATGGTATCCTGATCGTAGATCAATCTTCGAAAACACCTTAGCTCCTGGCAACTGATCAAACAGATCATTAATCATCGGTAAGGGATACTTGTTCTTTATAGTTACTTCATTCAGGGCTCGATAATCAACAACCATCCTTAGTGATTTATCCTTCTTCTCAACCAAAAGTACTGGGGCTCCCCAAGGTGATGAGCTTCTACGAATATAACCTTTCTCCAATAGCTCCTTGATCTGCTTCTTAATTTCCTCCAGATCATTTGCGGGCATCCGATAGGGTCTCTTGGATATTGGCCTGCACGGCAATAGTTCTATCGTAAGCTTCGATGTCTCGATCCGGTGGCATGCCTGGTAACTCCTCTAGGAAAACATCCGGATAATCCTTTACTACAGGTACTTCCTCCTGTACAACTCCCGTGAGGGCATTCACTTGGCTCATCCTAGGCACATGCCTAGATACATACTTAATCCTTTTTCCCTCTGGGGTGGTAAGATATATTGACTTGCTAGCACAGTCAATACTTCCTCCATACTTTGACATCCAGTCCATACCTAATATCACATCCAATCCTTGCGACTCCAAGATAATTAGGTCGAGACGGAAAAACATGCGTGCCAATGATTAGGGGTATCTGGGTGCACCATACGCTAGCCATGTACTGCTTTCAAAGGCGAGCTCACTAGAAGAGGGGTCCTAAGGGTTTGGGTTGGTAACTTAAAATTTTCCACAGATCCCTTGATATGTATGAATGCGATGCACCAGTGTCGAAAAGAACAAGAGCGGTAAATGGTGAACCGAAAACTTACCTATTACCGCGTCCGCTGCTCTTCAACTTCCTCCATGTTAACGTGGTTCACTTGTCCTTTGTTGAATGGATTGGGCTTCTTCCAGCTCCCATTTCCGTTTCCATTCTTTCCTTGAGGGCAGTCATTGGCATAGTGCCTGTCTTCCCGCACTTAAAGCATATAACTTGGCTTAAGTCCCTCTTGGCGGGTGTAGCCGGGTTAGAGCGATTCGATTATTGTTGACTCCATTCCCATTCCCGTTCTTCGCACCATTTTGATTATGCGATCCTCCTCCATATGGTTATGAACTCCATGGTTATGAACAAGTCCTCCCGAGTTCGGGGTTAAGCGAGGCTTACGGTGAGCTCTCGAGTTATACTTCCCTTGTCCATACTTCCTTTTACGGCTCTCAATCTCTTGTTGCTTTCCTTCAATCATTAGGGCCTTATCTACCAACTCCTGGTAGTTGTTGAAAGTTGCCACCATCAACTGCATACTCATCTCATCATTCAGCCCTTCCATAAACTTCTCACCTTCACGGCATCTGTGGCCACATCATCGGGGCATAGCGTGATAACTTGCTAAACTCATCCACGTCTTGGGCCTGATACGGTTCCCCTGGCGTAAGTTGCGAAACTCACGCTTCTTTATCTGCATGGCTCCGGTTGAGACATGGGTGCGTCAAAGCTTGTTGGAACGGTCCCAAGTGACATTGGCCATAGGAAAAGTAGCCGTGTAATTCTCCCACCATGCGGTGCTTTGGTCCATCCAATTGATGTGCGGCAAAGCGCACCCTTTCAACATCCGTGCATCCTGCGGTGGTTAACTCCTTCCAATACGGCGTAGCCAATCATCAACAACTATTGGCTCGGTGCTCTTTGGAAAACACCGGCGGTTGTAGCCTCGGGAAGCAGGTTAAATTATCCTTTGGCGGCGGGTTGTTGTTGGCATTGTTGTTGTTGTTGCCACAGTTACGAACTAGCAATTGCATCAAGGCATTACGCTGCTTTGGATCAACTGGGTGAGCTCCGGTGGGAAAACAAAACCGGGGTCACGTCTCGGAGGCATCTGAGGGTTTTAGATGGAAGAGATTAGAATAGAAAAAAAGATCTAGGGGAGAAACACTACCCATATGCATATGAGGCAAACACACACACATTCATTCAATCAAGCAAGGGCATACAAAACGGTCTAGGACTATCGCATAAGTGCTCAACTACTACTAATTACATGGGGGAATACTCCTATTATATGGTGGTCATCTAGAAATTTTGATCGGTGGAAGACTACATGATGTACGCTCGACTTCGTCTTCATAGTCATCATCACTTGGATCAGAGTCGGTGTAAATCGATGACGATGTAGTTGTCCGGACAAGTGGGATCTTCTTCCTCTTCTTAGGTCTTGGTCCTCCCATGAAGACTCCGATCTTCTTGACTAGGTCGTCATTCTTCTCCAGTAGGGTCTTGATTTCTTCCTCATATCCATCGTGTGTAAACTTGATTTGTTCCTCCAGCTCGATGATCCTAGTTTTCGCCTTCTTCAAATCCATCATGTCTACGCACATCTGGTTCTCCTGACGTCAAATGTGCTGGTTTAGCTCCTGGATGTAAGCTGCAATGGATCTATCCTTCTTGGTGCTGATTACTTCCCATTGCTCGTCTCGGCGCCCACATATTTGATATATGGTGTCTTTAAGCTCCCGGTTGTAGACTTCTCCAATGCGTCCCATGGTAATGTGAGCTGACATACTCTTGCCAAGGCTCCAGGTGGGTGCTTCAAAAGAAAACTCTATCGACTTGGAAGTTGGTGAGAACGTCCTTCCTGGAACTTGTACTTGAATCATCCAGCGCTCTTCTTCTGGTAAAGTGGCGTTATGCGTCCGGTGAAGCTTGGTATTCCAATATTCAGGTACCTAGTGACTTCCTTCAAGTGGCGTCCAAAAGGTGTGTCTTCATCCGGTTGTGCAAACTTGTTCTTCATCTCCGTCATCCTAAAGAGTGGAAAAATGGAGAGGAGTCGAAATGAGAAGAGAAGAGTGACCTATGGTTTTATCTTAGTGGTCGTGTCCTACACTCGGCGTGTGCTCGATACCATCTTGTAGCGACCCGACCTCGGATGGTCAAGTCTACGTGCTTCCGTGTCATCCTGGATTGGTAATCTTGACACACACGATTACTCGAAGGATTTATAACAGAGTAGCAATCACACACTTATTACATCGAATGTCTCAAAAGAGAACTTATTACAATAATATGGCTTAAAGCCATCTAATACGATAACGTGGAAGGCTTGGAAGATAAAGTGAGTCCATCAACTCCAGCGGCATAGCTGAGCTGCACGGCAACGACCTATCGAACCTTACTCCTCGTGCGAAAAGTACGCAACATAATACGTTGCAGCCCGAGAACGAATTGACACATGGAATATCTTTGGCAATGTAACACAATAGAGCAATAACAGAATAATGCTAACACTACATGCATGTTTAGCTGGTGGAAAGCTCTCTGATTCTGATTTGGAAAGCCAATTTTCCCTACATCAAAGGAATAAATTTTAATTTAACTATCATGGTGGTTGAAACATCATTGAGAAGGTATAACCCCAACTCAATCCCAATTAAAATAATTAACATCCCAGCAATATTAATTTAGAGTGATGAGATACATGTGAATACTCAAGTACTAGATACTCGAATTGTCCATAACCGGGACACGGCTAACCATAATTAGATTGTACACTCTGCAGAGGTTTAGCACTTTTCCTCACAAGACTCGATCGCCTCCGTTGATTTCTCGCACTACATGGTGTTTGAGAAAGCGGATGACCGAGACACGATCTTTCGAAACATTAACTCTCTACTCGGGTAGACCATACCAAACCTACAAAACCCACTACCTGCTGATCTACCTCTTCAAGAGCTTCACGTGACTTACTCAACTATGCTAGAGCCCATAATAGCTTGTGGCTGCACACGGAAGTTTCTAGCATGAATAATCTCATTTCTCTTTGAGCCTGGGTGGCGGTCCATAGGAAGATCACACGGATACCCCTGGGATTTCCAAAAACAAAACAGACAACACTGGGTTCCCCAGGTGCCTCAATCCACCCAGATGTGTATTAAAGTTGCCACTTTAAGTTAACCATTAATTAACAATCTCACATCTGTCATGAATAACTCTCAAACCCAACCACGTCTACGAGCATAGCATAGCAATATAAGCAACACGTAGAAGTAACTCCCAAGGGTTTGATAGTATCAGGGCAATAGGTTCCTACCTCATCATCTACTTCCCAACCCACAAATTAATGACATCCTAACCATGCAATGTGCGAGGGTTGAAACTAATGCATAAAAACTGGGTATGAAAAGAGTATGATCAAAGTGTTACTTGCCTTCTTTGACGATCCGGAATCCTAGAGACTCGTAGTAACACGCTTCGCACTCCGGGAATTCTATCGCAATCAAACAACAGCATACATAAGCAACAAGCAAGGATGAACAAACGAAACTTCAACTGAAAGAGGTTGACCGGAGAGTTCAACTTAAGAACTCCGGTTCACAAGAAGAATCAAACCAACCGGAGCAACAAAACTCAAACGGCGAAAGAAACAAAATCCGTTTACTAATCTGAACTAGGGTCAAATTTTACAGAGGCAAAAACTTGTTTGAGTTGGCTATTCGGAAAAAGGGTTTCGAGATGAAACTCCAGGCGCTTGAATCGCCTGACTCCGATAAACGAGCGAAAAGTTATACTAGTTCGAACATCGGATCAGAAATCGCGATCAGAAATTTGCGGAATAAATCCGATAAAAAGAAAAACGACGAACGGCTAAACGAACGAACGTTCGTTAGCAGAAACTAAACGACGAACACGTTCGTTAGAACGAACGAACGAGCGAACGCTCGCTAAACAAATAAACCAGAAAAAACCGATCTATATAAAAAACGAACTAGGGTTTTTCTAAAAAAAACCGAAGGGGTTTTTCTTTAAAAAAACCGGGCGACGGGTGGCTACCTCCCATGAGGTCGTCGTGGCGGGCGACTCGGCGGGCGGGCGAGGCGTGAGGCGGCGGTGGCGACCTCGGGCGGGACGCCGGGCAAGGCGCGCGGCGAGGCGAGGCGGCTCGGGGCCTGGGGCTCGGCTCCCTCGGTGGTGGTGGTGGCTAGAGAGGGGGGTGGCTTATATAGGTTGGGGGCTCGACTTGGGGAGGGGCAAGGCGGCGGCGGTGGTGTCCGGGTCGAGACGGCGGCGGGCGAAAGCTGAAGGCGGCAGCTCGGTGGGCCCTTGGCCCGGTCGAAGGGTCCTCTTTTTAAGCGTTCATGAAACTAATAAAAATCCTAGAAAAATAAATAAAAATCTAAAAATACCAAAACAAGTTTTCTCCGTCTAAATAAAATATTTAGAACAAGATGAACTTTTCTTGGCCCCTAAAATGCAATTTTTAAAACATGCAAATTTTTCTAGGGCGAATAAAATTCAAAATAAATCAAATAAAAATCGAAATAATGATTTTAACATTTTTCCTCCTATATTTCTATTAGTTTGGAGAAGTCAGATTAGCTCCTCTCATTTATTATTTCAAAATGAAATATTTTCCAGAGAGAAAATAATTAAAATCAAAATCCTCATCTTCATTACTTGATAAAAATCAAATATGAAAATCGAAAAATCCCCAACTCTCTCCGAGGGTCCTTGAGTTGCTTAGGATTTCGAGGATTGCAAACAAAAGGCAATAAAATATGATATGCATGGATGACCTATGTATAACATGCCAAACTACATTGGATTATTGTCGTAGTTGATTTAGGGATCTATATAAGTCTGACCTTGGAGTTTACTTGACCATGATAATGGGAATAGGTGGACTGGCTATAGTAAGGACAACCCTTTCAAGTATTTGGAGATTATATGACCTTAGAAGATCGTGTGGAACACCATGGACACTGGATTTGTAGTGATTAATGGAAGTTCATGGGCTGTTGGCGTTGATTCATAGGAAGGAAACATTATCTTGGAGTGGCATACGACGTGTTTCCTTAGGATAGAGATGCACTATCTTGGACATTGGAAGAATAGGCTGAGCACTTGGATTGTCATGTTTAATTCTAGCTTAACAGCTTGTATGTTCTACCCATGGTTTTTTCCCGCATAGATATGAGTTTGGAGATAGTTGACATGTGTGTTTTTGTTGGATCTCCTCTCGAGATCCATGAGGATATGAATCACATGAGTGATGATTGGAGTTGACCTGTACGAAATGATGCTTTCAGTGGTATAGGGTGATCTGTTTGGAAGACTAGATAGAACAATTGGCATCTCTGAAACCGTGCTTAAGGATAAGATGATAAACGTTCACCTGCACATTAGAATCCTTGAAACCCTTAAGCCCTACCAAGCCACAAGATGGTCGGATCATGACAATGGTTTTTGGCTCTAGGTCAAGAAGACCTTAGCCAATACTCAACCGTGACCACCACCAATACCCCAGCCTACTTTATGTACCTCGGGAACAAAGTCTTCATGGAGCACTTGGAGAAGTTGGTTGTCATATTATTTTTGGTGACGTACTTGTCTACCTGAAGATGGAAGAAGAGCCGTTCAACTTGTCAAGGAACATCCGAAGATCGCCATGTCAAGGAGGAAGAACTATATCAATCACCATCGTCAAAAAAGTATACTTTCGCATCGAAGACCATGTGTATCTACAAGCCACCCCTCTAAAAGGAACCAAACATTTCCATGAAAAAGGAAAGCCCACACCAAGCTTTATCGCCCTCTTCGAGGTCACTGCAAGATGAAGAGTAGACGGTTACCCGCTAGAGTTGCCACCTAAGTTACCCGATGTGCACAACGTTTTCCATGCGTAATAACTCTGGAAGTGTTTCCAACTTCCTAACTAGCCCGGTCTCTACAAGGACATCGATCACCGAACCATAGACCTTTAGCCCAATCTGACCTACATCAAAAACCCGTTAGCAACCTGGATCAAGCAGAACGTCATACACGAAGCCACACAATCATGTACTTCAAGTTCAATGGAGCACCACATGGAAGCAGAAGCAACATGAGGACGTGAAGACTACCCCAGATCCAAGATTTTGTATTCCTTTCCGCGCCTTGTCTAGGAATCTCGGGGACGAGATTCTTGTAAGGGGGGTAGGTCTGTCACACCCTGATTTTTATATCTCAACACTTAAGCTAATAAATCATGATAAAATGTGGTTTAACAAAACTTTTGAGTGTTTTGAACCTTGCTTGATTGGAATTTTGTTTGTTGTTTCCAAGTGCTCTAAAAATCAAATAAATCCTCCAACTCTTATACTCCTTCTCCTCCTTGATCCAAAACTTTGTCCAATGATCATGCCATGTGTATAGAACAGAATAGTATTTTCTTACAAAAATAATTTGGCCAAAAAGTATTTTCTAAAAAAGGTTTTCCAAAACCCCCTAAATTGAGGTTTGCACTACAAGTACTTGTTTGGGGTATGAAAAATATTTCAAAGAGTATATTTGACTCCTATTAGGTATAGGACTCCCATAAACCACAAAAATATAATTTTAAAATTTATTTTCCTATTTTATTTAAAGGCTTTTTCTTAAGGCCAGAAATGGTGTTTAATAGGTTAAAGTTATTTAACTGTTTTAAAAATATTTGAGAAAATTTGGGGAAACTCATAGGACATATATTGTCCATATATAAGAGTTTCAACACATGGTCATGTTCAAAATATTGGACAAAACCCTCCAAAGCCATTTCTTCCCAATTCAAATATTTGATATATTTCTATAAGAAATATTTTCAAATAAATCCAAGAAAAGTCTAGCAAGTCACATATGCATAATGTGATGATCTTGCAAAACTTCAACCCAATTTAAATAGTTTTGGATCACAAAAGTGCCCCAAAACCCTCTCTGTCCAGATTCAAGTTTGAACAACTTTACATTGCCAACTTCTTCCAAATGACCCCAAACCTTGTGGACATGCTCACAACCCCAAATGATGACACTACACCAAGTGGTGCATCAAGGAGAATAGTTTTGCATGACTAGATCTTGGAAAACCCATTTCTGTTGATTTCTAGGGTCTACAAAAGTTGCACTGGCAACTTTTCCCAAATGAGCTCAATTTTGGTGGAACACCTTATTTCTATGTGACATTACATCCTGTTAAGTCTCATGGCAAGTGGAATTCATTTTCTTGCCCAAACCATCAACAAACACCTTTTGCCTTTTTTCCAAAAGCATCACCTTGACCTCTTCCACTAATCTCCATGGGCTCAACATTTTACCACAGCCCCTCTTAGTCCTCTTCTACCTCGAGTAACTCTCCCCTGGCCATTGCTCAATGATTGAGGGGTAAAACACCCCCATTTACCCCTCTGGACAGCCACTGCACCCCTCTTCCTCACCTCCCTCCTCACTACAGTGGCCATCCATGGCATCCAAGGCTCCAACCCCTTTCTTTACTATCTACCAGAGCTGCCATACATCAATGGTCACGCCCACATGACATAAAATATGCCATAGGCATGCAATAAGCATGCTCTGGAGCGTGCTACAGGGCGCTCTGGCACTATACCGCCCACGGCCAAGCGCCTCCGGCCACCTCGACCCTCCCCCTCACGCCCTACGATGCTCCTCAACATCCGCGACACGCCACGACCTGGTCCCCCTCCTCCTTCCCCCTCCTGCTACCTCATTTCGCATGTGTGTCGGCCGCCCGAGAGCTCCAATGGCTGAGTTCACATGCACGGTGCTCTGGGCCTCCCTTGCTCCTTTTCTCCCTTCCTATGGACGTGGACCTCCTCCACGAACGCCCCAGACACGCCCATACAAGCCCCCGTGGCTTGCAGTGATGGCAACAACCTTGCCGGCGCATGAGCTCATGGTGCACCTCGCCCCCTTCCCTTAAAGGCCAACCTGAGCCCACTTTGGCCTCCGATCGCTCTCTCTCCCTCTTGTGCGTTGATGACCTACAAGTATAGGGGATCTATCTAGTCCTTCCGATAAGTAAGAGTGTCGAACCCAACGAGGAGCAGAATGAGATGATAAGCGGTTTTCAGCAAGGTATTCTGTGCAAGCACTGAAATTATCGGTAACAGATAGTTTTGTGATAAGGTAATTTCTAATGAGTAACAAGTAACGAGTGTAAATAAAGTGCAGCAAGATGGCCCAATCCTTTTTGTAGCAAAGGACAAGCCTGGACAAACTCTTATATGAAGGAAAATGCTCCGGAGGACACATGAGAATTATCGTCAAGCTAGTTTTCGTCACGCTCATATGATTCGCGTTCGGTACTTTGATAATTTGATATGTGGGTGGACCGGTGCTTGGGTGTTGTCCTTACTTGGACAAGCATCCCACTTATGATTAACTCCTATTGCGAGCATCATAACTACAAAAGAGGTATTAGGTAAACTTAACCATAGCATGAAACATATGGATCCAAATCAGCCCCTTACGAAGCAACGCATAAACTAGGGTTTAAGCTTCTGTCACTCTATCAACCCATCATCTACTTATTACTTACCAATGCCTTCCTCTAGGCCCAAATAATGGTGAAGTGTCATGTAGTCGATGTTTACATAACACCAGTAGAGGAGAGACAACATACATCTCATCAAAATATCGAACGAATACCAAATTCACATGACTACAAATAGCAAGACTTCTCCCATGTCCTCAGGAACAAACGTAACTACTCACAAAGCATATTCATGTTCGTAATCAGAGGGGTATTAATATGCATAATTGATCTGAACATATGATCTTCCACCAAATAAATGAACTAGCATCAACTACAAGGAGTAATTAACACTACTAGCAACCTACAGGTACCAATCTCACGCTATGAGACAAAGATTGGATACAAGAGATGAACTAGGGTTTGAGAGGAGATGGTGCTGGTGAATATGTTGATGGAGATTGACCCCCTCCCGATGAGAGGATCGTTGGTGATGACGATGGCGATGATTTCCGCCTCCCGGAGGGAAGTTTCCCAATGAGCAGCTCATGGGAGCCCTAGATTAGTTCCACCAAGGTTTCACCTCGTGGCGGCGGAGTTTAAATCTGTAAGCTTGCTTATGATTTTTCTCGGACGAAAGATTTCATATAGCAGAAGATGGGCACCGGAGGGCCACCCGGGGCCCCACGCGGCAGGGGCCGCGCCCTGGGGGGTCGGGCGCGCCTCCACCCTCGTGGGCCCCCTCTGGTATTTTCTTTGCTCAGTATTTTTTATTATTTCCAAAAATAACTTCCGTGGAGTTTCAGGACTTTTGGAGTTTTGCAGAATAGGTCTCTAATATTTGCTCCTTTTCCAGCCCAGAAGAGAGTATCCTTGAAGAGAGTAGGCCAATAAAAACCGGATTGCACCTTATGTGTAGTTCTATCTCCAGCGTGGTGTCCCCCATAAGCCTCAGAGTGACACTTGCGTAGGATCTGTTCATGTTCATGCTTAGGTATACAATGTCTAATAACACCATCTACTCCTTTATAGAGATGTGGGTCATCCCAGAAGTAATGTCTTAAATCATAGAAAAACTTTTTCTTTTGCTGGTATATGAAACTAGGTGGTATAAATTTAGCAACAATGTAATTAGCATAATCATCATACCATGGAGCGATCTGAGAAGCATTTATGACAGCTAATTGTTCATCGGTAAAGCTATCGTCAATAGGTAGTGGGTCATCAAGAACATTCTCTAACTTTGGACAAGTTATGCGCAACGGGGTTCTCAGATCCCTTTCTATCAATAATATGAAAATCAAATTCTTGTAGCAAGAGAACCAATCTAATAAGTCTAGGTTTAGCATCTTTCTTTTCCATAAGATATTTAATAGCAGCATGATCAGTGTGAATAGTTACTTTAGAATCAACAATATAAGGTGCGAACTTATCACAAGCAAATACAAGCTGCTAAGAATTCTTTTTCGATGGTGGCATAATTTCTCTGGCATTGTCTAGAGTTTTACTAGGATCTTGAATAACATTTAATTTCTTATCAAATCTTTGCCCTAGAACAGCACCTCTGACATAATCACTAGCATCACACATAATTTCAAAGGGTAAATTCCAATAAATTGGCTGAACAATAGGTGCAGAGATTAATGCTTTCTTAAGTATTTCAAATGCTTCTACACAATCATCAAAAAAGCGAAAAGGTATATATTTTTGTAATAAATTAGTCGAGGTAGAAATTTTGAGAAGTCCTTAATGAACCTCCTATAAAAACCGGAATGACCAAGGAAACTTCTTATATCTTTGATGTCCTTGGGACATGGCATCTTTTCAATAGCATCAACTTTAGCTTTATCAACTTCAATATCTCTTTCAGAAATTTTATGCCCCAAGACAATGCCTTCATTAACCATAAAGTGCACTTCTCCCAATTCAAGACAAGATTAATTTCTTCACATCTCTGCAAAACTCGATCAAGGTTGCTCAAGAAATCATCAAAATAGGATCCATAAACGGAGAAATCGTCCATGAAAACCTCACATATATTTTCACAAAAGTCAGAAAATATAGCCATCATGCATCTTTGAAAGGTAGCAGGTGCATTACATAAACCAAAAGGCATCGTCTATAAGCAAAAGTACCAAAAGGGCAAGTAAAGTGGTCTTTGCTTGATCATCGGTGACACATGTATTTGAGAGAAGCCAGAGTAACCATCTAGAAAGCAAAAATGTGTATGTTTGGATAATCTTTCTAGCATTTGATCTATGAATGGCAAGGGGTAATGATCCTTTTTAGTAGCTTTATTTAATTTGCGGAAATCAATTACCATCCTATAACCAGTAATAATTATTTGTGGAATGAATTCATCTTTATCATTAGGAACGACAGTAATACCTCCCTTCTTAGGGACACAATGGACAGGACTTACCCACTGACTATCAACAACAGGATAAATTATACCTGCCTCAAGGAGCTTTAATATTTACTTCCTTACCACTTCTTTCATCTTAGGATTCAACCGTCGTTGGTGATCAATAACTGGTTTGTCGTCTTTCTCCAAATTTATTTAGTGTTGGCATAGAGTGGGACTAATGCCCTTAAGATCATCAAGAGTATATCCAATAGCAGCACGGTGCTTCTTCAGAGTTTTCAATAGTTTCTCTTCTTCATGCTCTGAAAGGCTATCACTAATAATAACAGGATATATCTTCTTTTCATCAAGATAAGCATATTTAAGAGTATCAGGTAACGTTTTAAGCTCAAACACGGGATCACCCTTGGGTGGAGGAGGATCCCCTAGGATTTCAAAAGGCAAGTTGTGTTTCACAATAGGTCCCTGTTTATAGAATACTTCATCTATTTCCCTTCTTTCATTCATAAACATATCATTCTCATGGTCTAGCAAATATTGTTCTAAAGGATCACTAGGAGGCACGGCAATAGAAGCAAGACCAATAATTTCATCCTTACTAGGCAATTCTTCATCACGGGGTTGTCTACGAAATTTAGAAAAATTAAACTCATGAGACATATCATCCAAACCAATAGTAACAACATCCTCTTCGCAGTCTATCTTAGCATTAACAGTATTCAAGAAGGGTCTACCAAATATGATGGGACAAAAGCTATCTTGTGGGGAACCAAGAACAAGAAAATCAGCAGGATATTTAGCTTTCCCACACAAGACCTCAACATCTCTAACAATCCCAACCGGTGAAATAATATCTCTATTAGGAAGCTTAATGGTAACATCGATATCTTCTATCTCAGCTGGTGCAATATCATGCATAATTTCTTTGTATAAGAAATAGGTACTGCACTAGCACTAGCACCAATATCACACAAACCATGATAAAAATGATCTCCTATTTTAACAGAAATAACATGAATGCCTACCACAGGTCTATGTTTATCTTTAAAACCAGGTTTAGCAATTCTAGCAGTCTCATCATAGAAATAAATAACATGCCCATCGATATTATCAGCCAAGAGATCTTTAACAATAGAAATATTAGGTTCAACTTTAACTTGCTCAGGAGGTGTATAAGTTCTAATATTACTTTTATGTACCACAGTTGAAGCTTTAGCATGATCCTTTATCCTAACAGGAAAAGGTGGTTTCTCAACATAAGTAGCAGGAATAATAGGATCATTATAAGTGATAGTCTTTTCTTCAACTTTAATAGGTTCAACTACTTTTAATTCTATGGGAGGATGATATTTAAACCACTTCTCCTTAGGGAGATCAACATGAGTAGCAAAGGATTCAAAAAAATAAGCTACTATCTCAGAGTCAAGTCCATATTTAGTGCTAAATTTACGGAAAACATTGGTATCCATAAAAGATTTAACACAATCAAACTTAGGTGTTATACCTGACTCCTTAACTTCGTCGAGATCCCAATCTTCAGATTTGCGTTTAATTCTTTCCAAAAAATTCCATTTGAATTCAATAGTCTTCATCATAAAGGAACCAGTACAAGAAGTATCGAGCATGGAGCGATTGTTGTCAGAAAGCCAAGCATAAATTTTTTTAATAATCATTTCTCTTGAGAGCCCATGATTGGGGCATGAATATAACATTGACTTAAGCCTCCCCCAAGCTTGAGCGATGCTTTCTCCTTCGCGAGGCCAAAAGTTATATATATATATAATTACGATCACAATTAACAAGATAATAGGATAAAACTTCTGATGAAATTCCAATTTCAAACGCTTGTAGTCCCATGATCCCATATCATCACATAGCCTATACCATGTCAATGCATCTCCCTTCAAAGATAAAGGGAAGACCTCCTTCTTGATGACATCATCGGGCATACCTGCAAGCTTAAATAATCCACAAACTTCATCCACATAGATTAAGTGTAAATCGGGATGCAATGTTCCATCTCCTACAAAAGGATTAGCTAGCAGTTTCTCTATCATACCCGATGGAATTTCAAAGTAAACATTTTCAGTAGGTTCAATAGGTTGAGGAGCAACTATTTGCTCTACTGGTCGGGGTGAAGATACCCCGAACAATCCCCTCAAAGGATTAATTTCCATAGTAGCAAGTGACAGTAAATTTCAGCATACTATATAAGTTTTTCCATACCAAAGGCGCTTCACTCCCCGGAAACGGCGCCAGAAAGAGTCTTGATGACCCACAAGTATAGGGGATCTATCGTAGTCCTTTCGATAAGTAAGAATGTTGAACCCAACGAGGAGCAGAAGGAAATGATAAGCGGTTTTCAGCAAGGTATTCTCTGCAAGCACTGAAATTATCGGTAACAGATAGTTTTGTTATAAGGTAATTTGAAACGAGTAACAAGTAACGAGTGTAAATAAAGTGCAGCAAGATGGCCCAATCCTTTTTTAGCAAAGGACAAGCCTGGATAATCTCTTATATGAAGGAAAACGCTCCCGAGGACACATGGGAATTATCGTCAAGCTAGTTTTCATCACGCTCATATGATTCGCGTTCAGTACTTTGATATTTCATATGTGGGTGGACCGGTGCTTGGATGCTGTCCTTACTTGGACAAGCATCACACTTATGATTAACTCCTATTGCAAGCATCCGCGACTACAAAAGAAGTATTAAGGTAAACCTAACCATAGCATGAAACATATGGATCCAAATCAGCCCTTACGAAACAGCGCATAAACTAGGGTTTAAGCTTACATCACTCTAGCAACCCATCATCTACTTATTACTTCCCAATGCCTTCCTCTAGGCCCAAATAATGGTGAAGTGTCATGTAGTCGACGTTTACATAACACCACTAGAGGAGAGACAACATACATCTCATCAAAATATCGAACGAATACCAAATTCACATGACTACTAATAGCAAGATTTCTCCCATGTCCTCAGGAACAAACGTAACTACTCACAAAGCATATTCATGTTCATAATCAGAGGGGTATTAATATGCATAATTGATCTGAACATATGATCTTCCGCCAAATAAACCAACTAGCATCAACTACAAGGAGTAATTAACACTACTAGCAACCTACAGGTACCAATCTCACGCTATGAGACAAAGATTGGATACAAGAGATGAACTAGGGTTTGAGAGGAGATGGTGCTGGTGAAGATGTTGATGGAGATTGACCCCCTTCCGATGAGAATATCGTTGGTTATGACGATGGCGATGATTTCCGCCTCCCGGAGGGAAGTTTCCCTGGCAGAACAGCTCCGCCGGAGCCCTAGATTGGTTCCACCAAGGTTTCGCCTCGTGGCGGCGGAGTTTCGTCCTGTAAGCTTGCTTATGATTTTTTTTGTCGGACGAAAGACTTCATATAGCAGAAGATGGGCACCGGAAGGCCACTGGGGGGGCCCACGAGGCAGGGGGCGCGCCTCCACCCTCGTGGCCAGGGTGTGGGCCCCCTCTGGTATTTTCTTTGCTCAGTATTTTTTATTATTTCCAAGAATAACTTTCGTGGAGTTTCAGGACTTTTGGAGTTTTGCAGAATAGGTCTCTAATATTTGCTCCTTTTCCAGCCCAGAATTCCAGCTGTCGGCATTCTCCCTCTTTATGTAAACGTTGTAAAATAACAGAGAATAGGCATAAGTATTGTGACATAATGTGTAATAACAACCCATAATGCAATAAATATCAATATAAAAGCATGATGCAAAATGCGTCATCCCGACCGGCTCACTCCTCTCCCTGTGCCCTCCTTGCACCTACATGGCCGGAGCCGAGCCATCGGCATCCGCTCAAATTACCACGAGCAAGGCCCCCTCCGCCCCTCCTTTCTCCACTGGGCAACCCCCTGGCCATGGCAAAACTTTCCCCCTCTTCTTCCCCTAGACCCATACCCTGTAGTGCCGGTGCCGCCATCGCCGTCGTCCTTCTCCGCCGCGTCCTACGCCCTGCCTGACCCGGCACTCCTCGGCGACGGTTCCACCCACAGAAGGATGCGGCCAGGTCCCCTGAGCACTCCGGTGGGCCGAGCGCTGCGGGAGGTGGTCGGCGCCGCCGGCAAATCTCCCGTCGACGGGGCCTCTGCCTCCTCTGTCGCAGGCGTTAGGAGGGAGATGACCCTGCGGGTGGACCCCGCAGGTCAGTGACCTTGCTAGCGGGCCCCTCCCGTTTAAGTGGAGACGCACCGCGATCTCCCCCGCTTCCCCACAGCGAAACGGCCCAGAGGAAACACGCCTCCGGCATGGACCCTGCGCGCGTGCAGCTGAGCCGCTAGGCCGGCCCAGTTGCGCCTCAACGCTAAATCCCGCCCAGAGCGCACTTCCGCAGCTGGATTTTAGCCCATTTAGGTAAATTCCTTCTCTTTTATTTTTTTTACATTTGTAAAATCCATAAAGAATTCAAGTGAACTCCAAATTTGATGATTCAAAATCCCAGAGTCTTCTAAATTCCTAATCTACTTCATGGTGCATCATGCACATTTTTCCAGGACACTATATTTGACCCAAATACCATGATTCAAATTCCAAGATGAAAATAAGTTCATAACTTAGTTTATGAACATTTTTCCTAATGCTTTATCTACCTCATCAATTATTGAAACATTTTATCATATAAGGTCAACTTTGCCAATTCATAAGAAAATCATTTGAACTCCAAATCCAGTGAAACACAAACCTAGATGCTTCTAAAATCATCCTTTGTTAAATGGGTGCCTATGCTCATTTTTCAAAATAATGTTTCTATGCACTTCTTGCAAATCCATAAATCCATTGATTCCAACATATTGAAATGCTCATAAGTATCCATTGATCCCCTTCCCCTAAAACCACTTTGTTCATTTTTCATATGACCAAAGGTATCCTAGACAAGTCCAACTCGCATTTTTAGAGCACTTTTATTTTTGCCTTGTTGGGTTGCTTATTGTGATTGTTTCCGACGTTAGCTGACGAGGTAGATGGAATACTCGGAGATGGACCAGAAGCATTGAAGACATTGCGGAGGCAGGCAAGCAGCCCTTTGACCATGTCTATGAAACCCCTTTTTATGCATGTCATATAGCACTCTATTATTGTTGCGTCAGAATCATGATGAGAGGGTAGCCACTTCGGTGCGTTGCCTTCGTTTCCTCCTTGTTTATACTTGCATTGTGCATGACCCTACCTTCCTATGAGGGTTATGCCGGTGGGAGTAGATAGGATGCTAAAGTAGATGCTATGCAAATGGGACGGGTATATGCATGGTGATGGAGACAAAATTATTTCCAAAGACTTTTCGAAAACCCCATTGGGTGCCACTAATGCCCGAGGGAGATGATGAGCTAGGTAACCACTTGACAAAGAAGTGGTGTACCGGAGCAAGTTGTGTGAATGTGTTTTCAAAAACGGATTGGTTTAAGTTGCGACCATTATTCAAACCTTACATGTACAACCACAATACCCCTTATGGGATGGGGCTTTGTTTATTACTTTGGCTAGTACTAGCAGGGAGCCCGCATTACTAGTGGCGAGAGGGTATGAGGTACTCTCTCGATACGGAGTCGTGCCAGGTAGGGCGACTATGTCTGTTTCTAAAGACACCGGGCACACCGTTGTGTCCCCTCTCGGATGGTACGATCTCGAGTGAGTCTCGCATGATGTACATCATGAGGACAAGGGGCAACGAGTGGATTCTTTGTTAGTGTTGTCAAGGGAAGGATAATGTTCGGGTTCTTATCCCTCGTACTTGAGGTACCACGGGCCGTCGCTGACACGAAAGTTCCCCGGATCTTGTGGGTAAAGTGTGCAACCTCTGTAGAGTGTGAAACTATTCAAATAGCCGTGTCCACAGTCAAGGACAGTTGGGTAACCACTCTTGGGCTACGTCCACATGTTTACAAACTAGTGTGTGTGTTAGGATAAGTGGGAAGAACTGCTTGGGTCAAGTCAAAGGACTTGACATGATTGAGTTGGGTTGATGCCCACTCCATTTATGTTGATATCTGTAACCAGTCCCTATGGTTACTTGAATTCATATGATGCATGTTTTACCAGTTGTTGAACATGTCATAGCACAATAAAATTAGCTTTCTGCAAAATTTACCTATATCATGCATTTTTGTATCTTGAACCAAAACATGGGTTGCTTGCGAGTATATTCAAAGTACTCATTGGCTTGCCACTAGTTATTTAATTGGCCGGGCATGGAACAACAGGAATTTGAAGAAGAGTTCTTTGGAGATGAACATGCGAACTAGGATGCTTTCCCAGTCAGAATACCTGTAGGGTTAAGGCAGATGGCATGGGTCCAAGTTGTCAACCAAGGTTTCCGCTGCGATGATTTATACTCAAGACTTGACCATAATGGTCACAATTTGTGTAACACGGTATGTATGGATGTAAGACTCTTGTTATTCAGCTTCTGTATGTTCAGTGAGCATTGATCTCTAGGATCACTGTACACTTACATTCGGTGATCACGACTTAAGAGTCGGGGTCCCCACATTTCTGCCTCGATGTCACCGTCAAGCGGCTAATCGGCCGCCGATGTTTACCCAACCAAGCTTGGCGTCGACTAAGTGGAGGAGCAGTGGCCTTCCTGTGACGAGAGCGGCGGTGACCTACCATGTACTACTCTTCCTCGCTGTCGGCTCCCACGCACGCACGCCGGCTTCGTGGTTGTGGTGGCCGAGGGCGGCCGGGGGGGGGGGGGGGGAGACCGCGATGTCATTCGTCTGCTGCTGCGACAGTACATCCAAGAGAGCATTGGAGTGCGCCCAGGGCGGAGCCAGCGAGTTTCTTCGTTTGCTCCTGTGATAGTACGTCCAATAGAGCTTTGGAGCACGAGGAGGCCATGGTTGGGGTGGTGCCGACAGAAGGAAGGGACCGGAGGAGAATGACTGTGGGTCTTTGCCTTTGGCTGGGAGCAGGGGCTAAATTAATATAGCAGGCGAATGGCAATGAGCCGCGGTAGACGGATGAACGGCTGACGCTAGAGTATGTTCTTTGGCAGCCGCATGTCATTAATGGGCGGACGGACGGATGGCTGTGGTGTCATTAACGCGATGCAGTCGCTTGCACCGGGATGCTGTGCGGGTGGCGCTCTCTCGGTCGTCGCGCTGCTGCAATGCCGACACCAGTGAGAGGTCCCGGCGGGCGTGAATGTGGCATTGATGTTCTGGAGCGGTGGTGACCGTTTCAGGCGGGAAGCACATGCTAGTGATGGAAGAGGTTTCCGTAGGCCATGGCGATCAGACGCTGGCGTGGTGGTATATTGCTTTTGTAGTTTGCAAAAGAACTCAATTAATGTGGCAGTTCACTTTTTTCTACGATTAACACACACCCTACAAAGCACCGTGTTCAAATTTGGCACTTCTTCGGGTTCATTTACCATATTTTGGCCATTATGTTCATTTTGTAGAAGTTTACTACCACTATAAGAAACGAACATCTACATCATGCATATATGACTCAAAGCTTACATGCTATAGTGTGGTATTTATTCATAATTTGGTTGCCAAATCTCATGTGTGCAATGCACGTGTACCTTACTAATAAACATAGTTTCTAGAGATATTATTTTAGTTACATGCATCAACCAGAATGAGGTGCGAAACATCAAATCCGAAGCTCTGACTACACGAGTGTGATGATAGGGACGTGGAATGTTGTTCGATCACGGTCGCGTGGTTGGGGTGGCGACCAATCAGATAGCAACCCACAATAGGGTCAGCGTACATAGTTTCCGCATGCAACGGAAAGTAACCGTGTGCGGTAATAAAGACTAAAATGCACTAGCGGTCATCGAACTTGTCTCGATAGCTCACTTTGGGCACTGTACTTAAGAATATGATCAATACGGTCACTATATACGACTTAGGATGATTAATCCACATAGTGGGCCCATAACCCATAGTTCCACAGGATCGAAACCTGACTCTCCAGTACACCCCTTGTTCTTAAGGTTGTTCCTCGCATGTGGCCTCGTATGAAATTCACGATCCACTTTCTGAGAGATCATCAATTCTGTTATCAGACACAATACTTATTCTCGTTGCCCTGAAACCCTTTCACCTTGTGAATATGCATCGAACGATTGCCTGGCCGCTTGAAACTCCTTACTGTACCTTATTACTATGCTCTCGATATTTTCTTAAGTTTCTACCGAGAGTTACTTTCCGCCACCTTCCCGATGTTATCGACGGATAGCCAACCTTGCGAGGTCCTGTTTCGCTGAAATACCCACCCTTTATTCTATCATAAGTACGATGCAGTTCCCGAAAAAAGGATGTCGACTTCATCACGATGACCTGAGGAAGAGAAATGAAGACATCAATGTAATGGATCGACCTCTTCGAGAAGAGCAACCAAGATCGAGAACACTCGTTAGAATTTCATAACCAGAACTTCCCCCTTACTCCCCCTCTTAAATCTCGGGACGAGATTTCTTGTAGTGGAGGAGAATTGTGACGCCCGGATAATTAGACTACAGTAATCCCTTGCTAATGATGCCACGTCACCTCTGTCACTAGAGTTAATCTCGGGTTAGTTGAAAATCGATTCAAATTCAAAATTAAACTAAAGGCAAACAACAAATATTTTCAAACATCAAAACTAAAATGTTCGGTTTGTGACGAATATTACATAGGTAATTATAGTAAAGGAAACACTTGTTTATAAAATACTAAAATGCTCTAAAATAATTAAAACAGAAAATAAATAAGATAAGAAAAGGAAAGGAAAAACAAAAACAAGAAAACAGAGAACTAACAAAAAAGAAAAAGAAAAGAAGCACCCCCACTGGGCCCACGGCCCAATAGGCCGCCAGGCCGCCCAGCCGGCCCACCTGGCCCAACCAGCCGCGCCCCACCCCCACTCTCCCTTATACTTTCCCCCACTCCCCTAATCCTAATCGAACGCCCCCACTTCCCTCACCCACTCGCTCGCTTCCCCCTCCCCCCCGATCCAATTCTGGATCGGGATCGGGCTTTGCCGCCGCCCGCCGTCGCCGAGGACCGCTTCACGATCGCCACCCGCCGTCGTCAACCATCGCCGTCGCACGAGGACCTGAAGCCGCCTGACGCTGCCCCGCCGTTGCCGCGTCCCCGTCCTCCTCCCCGCAGGACTGCGCACGCCTCCCCGACGACGTGATGACGCCTCGTCCCCGTCCTCCTCCACAACGGTCGCCCCCGAGCCTCGCCGCCCCACTTCTCTCCAACGCCGATGAGGCCACCTCCGGCCTCCACTCCCTCCTTCCTTCCCCGCGCCACCCTGCTCTGGTCGCCGCTTCCCTGCCATTGGCCTCGCCCCGACCGCCTTGCGCCTCGCAGGTCGCGCGCTACTCGCGCGCCCGCCTAGGGCCTCGTCGCCGTCGCCTGCTACTCGCCCGACCAAGCACGGCACGCCCCCGCAGCCATCTATGTGCCTTCGTCCGCCCCCACTGCCCGTTGCGGCCCCACCCCTCTGCCGCCTCCCATGGCCCTAGCCGTCGGCGCCGCGCGTGCGCCGTGCGTGCCCAGGCCTCTCGGGCATGCGCTCGTTCGGGTGGTGCCCGCTAGCCCGCCCCGCTATGGCCCTGGCCAATGACAGCCAGGGCCCACCCATAGAGCGTTATGTAAAAATAATAATAATAATGGCAAAATAAATAAATAAATAAATAAAGTAATCAACTTAATTAGTTCTGTTAGTTCACTAATTAAACCTACTAATAAATACTAACTGCTACTAATTGGCTAAACAGTCATTGACACATGGGAACCACCAGTCAGGTCAACGGTCAACGTTGACTGCTGACATCATGCTGATGCATTAATTAGTTTTCGAATTAAGTTAATTTATTAAATCCAAAAATTGAATAAATCTTTTAAAATCAAAATAAAATAAACCATAGCTCGAATGGAAAAACTTTTTACATGAAAGTTTCTCAGAACGTCGAGACGAATCCGGATACGCAACCTGTTCGTCCGCTACACATCCTTAGCATAGAAAACATGCAACTTTTCCCCTCCAGTTCATCTATCCGAAACGCGAAACTCTAGGGATACATTCCCGGATGTTTTCCCCCTTCGCCAGTATCACCTCCTACCGCGTTAGGGCACGCTGTCGGTGTCAAAACCGGCGGATCTCGGGTAGGGGGTCCCGAACTATGCGTCTAAGGCGGATGGTAACAGGAGGTGGGGGACACGATGTTTACCCAGGTTCATGCCCTCTCGATGGAGGTAATACCCTACTTCCTGCTTGATTGATCTTGATGATATGAGTATTACAAGAGTTGATCTACCACGAGATCGTAGAGGCTAAACCCTAGAAGCTAGCCTATGGTATGATTGTTGTTGTCCTACGGACTAAACCCTCTGGTTTATATAGACTCCGGAGGGGGCTAGGGTTACACAGAGTCAGTTACAAGGGAGGAGATCTGCATATCCGTATTGCCGAGCTTGCCTTCCACGCCAAGGAGAGTCCCATCCGGACACGGGACGGAGTCTTCAATCTTGTATCTTCATAGTCCAACAGTCCGACCAAAGCATATAGTCCGGCTGTCCGAGGACCCCCTGATCCAGGACTCCCTCAGTAGCCCCCGAACCAGGCTTCAATGACGATGAGTCCGGCAGATTGTCTTCGGCATTGCAAGGCGGGTTCTTCTCCAAGTTCTGAGTACCTGCTGAGTAGTGTTCGACTTCCCATAAATGTGGCACTCCTTGGCTTCCACGCCTAATAATGGCTATCTTCCACGTGTCGAGCAAATGCGAGAAGCCAAGGCATTTTTACATTTGCCACCCTAGCCATGTGAGTAAACCGTCTATTAAAGAGAGGGCGATTCTCAGATCCAAATCACACCATCCTCCCCCAGCGAGTATCCATCGGAGCGCGCCTAGAAAAATCCATTCCAACATGGCCGGCCATCGCAACTCCTCCTCTCGCTCCCGTAGCCCTAAGCCCGGGGATTGGAAGAAGTGTTTCGTCCCTCACAGCCAATTAGTAGAGTTACATACCCAGGGATTTCTCCCTCCAGCGTATATGGTCCCCGTTCGAGCTGGGCTCGCTACCTACAATGGCAGGGAGCAAGCGGAGTGTTTCCCCAACCCATCCAGGGGGAGTGGGTATGCCTTGTCCCTTACTTAGTAAGGGGACTTGGATTTCCAATCCATCCGTTCATCCGCGGGCTCCTGGAGTTCTATGGCCTCCAGTTGCATAACTTTACCCCCGCTTCCATATTACATGTCGGCTCATTACGCCGCCTTTGCGAGCTGTTTACGGGCTAAGCTCATTTCGAGCTATGGCAAAGGCTATTACGCCTCGCACCGCATACGTAAGGGGTCAATATATCAAGTGGGCGGAGTCGAGATATGGCGCATCACCGGGACCGGATACCTGTCCAGTACCCCAAAGAAGACGTCTGAAGACTGGCCCTCGGAGTGGTTTTATATGGAGGACGTCCCCCTTCCAGATCCTATTCGGATGGGCCTTCCTGAGTTCGACAACGCCCCCTTGAAGAAACGTCACAGTTGGCGCCCTTGGAGCCCCCAGGAGGAAGATAACGGAGAAGTCCTTTACCTGATGGGCCGGATAGAGATGCTAGCCAAATCAGGGTTGACAATAACCGAGGTTATGTCCATATGTATATTGCGGGGGGTGCAGCCACTTCAGTATCGGGGACAACCCATGTGGCACTTCAATGGAGAAGACGATGCCACCCGCTGCGGTCGTAAAGGTCGGGACTCCGTCGCTGCCCTAGCGAAGATACTGTCTGATTTGTATAAAGGAGAAGAAGAGGAGTTCATTCGCATCAAGCCACGGGATGGATTCTCCATGTACAACCCTCCAAGCTGGGTGAGCTGCTACTTTTCACTCCCGACCTTCCTGCATTCTTCATCATAAGTATTTACCTTGCCATTTCATAGCAGGAACTGCGAAAAGTTGTAAGGGAGATCCACAGCCCGCCTCCACAACGGGAGGACCCTGACCGGGCCCTTGACCCCGGACTTGAAGAAGATCCGGACACATTTTTGGAGCTTATTGACAGGACGTTCTATCAATTAAGGCTGCTGACGGTGCCATGGTGGCCATCATAGCCGATTATCCAGGACTACTCCCTGCATCGCATGTAAGTAAAACCGGAGTCCTAACTTCCAACAAGGATCCCTTTTTCTGCACTTCTCCTATCACACACATATGGTGCTTTACAGGGAAGGCCCTCGGGATGCCATGCCGAACCCATAGTGACTCACCAACAAGGGGAACCAAAGCCGGGTAGGCTTAAAAGGAAGGTGGTCAGGACTGAGACGCCGTCACAGAGGTATGAAAGAGAACCCCGCTCCGTGGTGGTCGTCTTTTAAAATATAATAACGCCCATGTTTCCTAATAGGAAAAACGCTCGCCGGACTATATCCGGAGAGGTTGCCGGTCACGCCTCCACTAGTCGGGCTCCAGAGCCGGAAATAGAGGCGGACGCTAACATGGGGCCAACGCCGGATGTTCCTCATACAGAGGATGCGGATAGGCTATCCGCTGCAAATTCCGAAGTGGAGAGCGCCATGAATCACAGGCGTCGCCGGGCCATACTCCGTGACGCTTGTTTCTCCCAAGAGGCGTTCGATGCCTTCAAGTCAGGAGACGCGTACATCCGAGCTGCTCAAAATGGTCTTGCCAGAGCCACGAACCAGTATGTAAAAGATATACGGGTAAGGAAATGTAATAATTATGTATATCAGTAGCCCCTGAGACTTGAAACAGTTGGCACAACTGATTTAAGGATCATTATTTGCATAGGTTCTTACGGAGAAGAATACCCAGTTGTCTCTAGAGTTGGAGGAGTGCAAAGCCCAGCTTCAGGCCGCAGTTGCCGCGGTGAAGGAGTCCGAGAAAGCCCCATCGGGTAAGACTTGCTTTTATTGCAAAGAAAGTCATGTACCAGGTAGTATGCGGCATGCGTGTAAATCTAACAATAGATTATGCAGATGGTCCCGGAGTGAATCCGGATGAGCAACATGCTCAACGACAGCTAAAGGCTGGCGAGTGCGTGCTTACGAAGGTTAGGCGGGAGAAAAACAATCTCCAAGACGCCAATACCCAGCTGAGCATTGAACTGAAAGATGTTCGGGCCCAGCTTGCTGACTCCGTAAAGGAGAATAAGAGGCTTCGACGCGGCATTTTCATTAAGTGCTTGAACGAACTTTTATGGAGTTCGGTGAAGAAACCGGCTGATAGAGTTATATCTGTAGGTATGCTGACGGGTCGTCCCGCGGAGGAGATGCCCGGATCTACGGGCGATCTTCTGTCAGAGCTCTCACAACTGCACGAACAAGTGCGGCAGGTGATGCAGGGCATTGCCCAAGCCTTGTGGCCGTCCGCCTCCCTGCCAGGAGGCATGAGAGAGCTTGTAGAAAAGCTCAAGGGAGCACGGTGGCGCTTCCGATTATGGAAGATATCAGCCTGCCGACAAGGTGCAAAGGAGGCATGGGCCATGGTGAAGACGCGATATACCAAGGCTGACCCGAACCATATGGCCGAGGTCGGACCTGTGGGGCCTGACGGAAAAGAGATCCCCGTCAGTTTGGTTTATGACCAGGTAGAATTAGCCGCAAAGTATTCTCAACAGGATTGTAGGCTAGACAGCCTGTTGGATGGTATAGAAGAAGAATTTAGTAAGTCTAAGTGACTGTGTACTTCAAGTTACATATATTGTCCCTAGCCGGATTGTAAATCATTTGTCATGGCGTACCTTTTCGCTTCAACCTCCGGACCCGACAGTCTGGAGTGTATCCGAATACCCGCTCAGTTATGTAAAAATCGGGATATGCGTGGAAACCAAAGCGTAGGGGTCATAAGTGCTTGAATGCATAAGTACCCAACTAGCTATGTTATATTACATGGATAGTAAGAAACACCTTCCAGGGAGAATAGTTCCGTTAAGGGTTCCTTTCCCTAGGTACGCATGCCCTAATGTGCATGTCCGGACTACGAAAAGAGACGCATGATATAAAATTCTGGGGGCATGTAGTACAATAAATAGAAATCTTCTTTTGTTCACCGACCGAATATTCCCTTAAGAACGCTAGCTTTCGGCTTCACCTAGTCTGAGGTACACATCCGGTGACAGCGGTAACAATCGCAGAGGTGCTCCCCTTATGCCCTAGCTGAATTAACGGGAATGTAGGGAATAAACACAAGAGCCAGGCAACCCAGCTTGGCCAAAACTTAAGTTATGTCGATGCATATAATGGCAAAAAAAGGAACATGTGAAAAGTAACACATGTGTTGGGCCTAAAGCCCGGAACATAGCTATATTAAGCTTCTGTATAAGAAGCCCCCAGGTATCATGAGCGCAACCAGCACGTCAAGATTGTGTAGTCAAGACACATTTTAGCCTTTTAAGGCCTTGAAGAAAAAAGGGGAAGAACGAAAGAAAGAAAAGACAGATAACGCATATATAAAAAATTGACAGAGGTAAGGAGACGAACACCAAGTCCGGCACTAGGCGTAGAACCTTCGGAGTCTGGCTGCGTTCCATGGGTTTAGCTCGAGTCGATTGTCCGATGCATCCCGCAGACGGTACGCTCCACCGGTCAGAACTTGGTCGATAACGAAGGGACCTTCCCATTTGGGCTTGAGCTTGTTCTTTTTCTTCTCTAGTAGGCGTAGAACGAGTTCGCCAATGTTATAAGTTTTGGCCCGTACTTCTCTGCTTTGATACCTTCGAGCCTTTTGCTGATAGAATGCGGAACGGGCTTTTGACACGTCACGCTCCTCCTCTAGGGCGTCCAAACTGTCCTGCCGATCAAGCTTGGCTTCTTTCTGTTCATATATGCACACTCGAGGTGAGTCATGAATTATGTCGCAGGGCAGTACCGCCTCTGCGCCGTACAACATAAAAACGGTGTGTATCCGGTAGTGCGATTCAGCATGGTCCGCAGCCCCCATAGTACGGAGTCGAGCTCCTCTACCCAGTGCATATCGGATTCCTTCAAGGATCGCACTAATCTAGGTTTAATGCCGCTCATGTTAAGACCGTTTGCTCGTTCGACTTGACCGTTAGTTTGCGGGTGATAGACAGAAGCGTAATCGAGCTTGATGCCCATGTTGCTGCACCAAAGTTTTACCTCGTCGGTACGTAAAAGTTCGAGCCGTTATCGCGATGATGATCTGTGGGGACGCCATAACGGTGTACAACCCTGGATATGAAGTCTATCACTCGTCCAGATTCGGCCGTTTTAACTGGTTTGGCTTCTATCCATTTGGTGAATTTATCCACCATTACCAATAAGTATTTTTTTCTTATGGCTTCCCCCTTTGAGGGGTCCGACCATATCAAGCCCCCAGACCACAAAGGGCCAAGTAATGGGGATTTTTGGAGAGCGGTAGGCGGCATATGGCTTTGATTTGTAAAAAGCTGGCAACCGACGCAACGTTGAACGAGGTCCTGTGTGTCTCCTCGGGCCGTCGGCCAGTAGAAACCTGTACGGAAGGCCTTGCTTACGAGGGCCCGAGCTGCGGCGTGGTGGCCGCCAAGTCTAGCATGAATTTCTGCCAAAAGTTGCCGCCCTTCCTCTTCGGAGATGCACCTCTGAAGGACTCCAGTAGCGCTTTTCTTATAAAGTTCTCACTCGTGGACCTTGTAGGCTTTAGACCACCGCACAATGCAGCGCGCCTCGTTTGGGTCCTCGGGTAGTTCCTGCCTAGTTAGGTAGGCCAGGAATGGTTCTGTCCACGGGGCGATGACAACCATTATTACATGGGCGAAAGCTATTATTTCGGTGGCAGAGCCTCCGATTATGTCAGAGTGTTCGGTATCTGTTGCTGTGGCCGGGTCCGAACTATTGTTACCGATCTCCCCTTCCCATACCATGGATGGCTTAAATGGCCCTTCTAAGAAGATATTAGGTGGGACGGGGTCGCGCTTAGCGCCGATGTGGGCAAGGATATCCGCCGCCTGATTGTTTTCCAGGGCCACATGGTGGAATTCAAGCCCCTCAAACCAAGCTAACATTTTGAGGACGGCATTGCGATAAGCCGCCATTTTTGGATCCTTGGCGTCGAAATCTCCATTTATTTGAGATATTGCTAGGTTCGAGTCCCCACGCACCTCCAGGCGTTGAATGCCCATGGAGACTGCCGTCCGGAGACCATGTAACAGGGCCTCATATTCTGCTGCGTTGTTGGAGTCTGTGTATAGTATTTGGAGTACGTATTGGACTGTATCTCCGGTGGGGGACGTCGGGACGATGCCAGCCCCCAGACTAGCCAGCATTTTAGAGCCGTCAAAGTGCATAATCCAATTGGAGTACACTCCATACTCTTTAGGGAGTTCGGTTTCTGTCCATTCGGCGACGAAATCAGCCAGTACTTGTGAATTAATGGATCGCCGTGCTTTGTATATTATGTCGAACAGGAGGAGCTCAATAGCCCATTTAGCAATCCGGCCCGTGGCCTCGCGGTTGTTTATTATGTCATTGAGTGGTACTTCAGAGGCCACCGTAATTGAACACTCTTGAAAGTAGTGTCGTAGTTTCCGGGATGCCATAAAGACCGCATATGCTATTTTTTAATAATGTGGGTACCATGATTTGCATGGAGTGAGGACAGTGGATACATAGTATACCGGCTTTTGAACCGGGAACTTATGTCCGTCCATCTCTCGTTTGACAACGAGCACTGTGCTTCCAACTTGGTGTGTTGCTGCTATATATAGCAGCATTGGTTCGCCGACGTTAGGTGCGGCCAAGATTGGGTTTGTGGCCAAAACTGCTTTTATTTCTTCTAATCCGGCCGTAGCGCATCAAATCCCACTCGAAGTGTTGATGCGTCGCGAGAAGGCGATAAAGAGGCGGTGCCTTTTCTCCTAGTCGGGAGATGAAGCGGCTTAAGGCACCCACGCATCCAGTTAGTTTCTGGATTTGCTTTAGGTCTGTTGGGATGGCCAACTGTGACAGAGCTCGGATTTTCGCCGGATTTGCTTCGATTCCTCTGTTAGAGACAATGAAGCCTAAGAGCTTTCCGGCGGGCACGCCGAAGACGCATTTTTCCGAGTTGAGCTTAATGTCGTATGTTCGGAGATTGTCGAACGTGAGCCTCAAGTTGTCTATTAAGGATTCGACGTGTCTGGTTTTAATAACCACATCATCTACGTATGCCTCCGCTGTTTTGCCAACTTGTGTCTCCAAGCATGTCTAAATCATGCGTTGATAGGTTGCTCCGGTGTTTTTTTAGCCCGAAAGGCATGGTGTTAAAACAGAAGGGGCCGTATGGAGTGATAAATGCCGTTGCGGCTTGATCGGACTCCACCATCTTAATTTGATGGTATCCGAAGTATGCGTCGAGGAAACACAATGCGTCATATCCCGCTGTAGCGTTGATAATTTGATCGATGCTGGGGAGGGGGAAAGGATCCTTGGGGCAAGCCTTGTTAAGGTCCTTGAAATCGACACATAGGCGCCAGGATTTGTCCTTCTTTGGTACCATCGCCAGGTTTGCTAGCCAGTCCGGATGTTTTATTTCTCTAATGAATCCGGCTTCGAGTAACTTGGCTATCTCTTCTCCCATAGCTTGTCATTTAGGCTCAGAGAAACGCCGAAGAGTCTGCTTGAGCGGCTTCAACCCCTTTAGAATGTTAAGGCTATGCTCGGCCAGCCTGCGTGGGATTCCTGGCATGTCTGAAGGATGCCAGGCGAAGATGTCCCAATTCTCGCACAAGAACTCCCGCAGTACGGCGTCTGCTGTGGGGTTTAGCTGTGCCTCGATGGATGCTGTTTTTGTAGGGTCCGTTGGGTGGACCTAGGATTTGACTATTTCGTCCGCTGGTTTAAAAGAGGTGGCCTTGGGTCTTTTGTCGAGTATCACATCGTCCCACATCCCTTTGTGGAGCTGTATGATTAGTTCTTCGGCCGCAAGGGCTTCGGATAATGCCTCAAGGGTTAGTGCGGCGGTTTTATTTTCGGCGTGGAGTGCTATGTCCGGATCACTAGCCAGAGTGATGATTCCATTGGGGCCGGGCATTTTGAGCTTCATGTACCCGTAATGGGGTATAGCTTGGAAGATCGTGAATGCCTCCCGCCCTAAAAGGGCGTGGTATCCGCTACTGAACGGGGCCACTTGGAATGTGATTTCTTCGGACCTATAATTCTCCGCGTGCCGAATACCACATCTAGTGTGATTTTTCCCGCACATCGTGCCTCCCGACTAGGGATGATTCCTCTGAAGGTCGTGCTGCTTTGCTCAATGCGGCTCTTGTCTATTTCCATTTTTCAAAGAGTCTCCTCATAGACGAGGTTTAATCCGCTGCCACCGTCCATGAGCACTTTAGTAAGCCGGAAGCCGTCCACAATTGGACTAAGGACCAAGGCGGCTGGTGCTCGGGCTGTTCGGAATTTAGGTTCGTCACTGGCATTGAAGGTGATAGCCGTATCACTCCATGGATTTATTGCTGCTACGTGGCAGACCTCGGCAAGGCTGTGGAGTGCTCGCTTACGCCTATTGTTTGAAGCAAAGGTCTCGAAGACTGTCAATACAGTATTGTTGTTCTCCACGGGATGGTGCTCTATGGTATTGTTGATGAGGATATCCTCACCGCTCTTGGCAACCTGCCGGAGTACCCAACATGCTCTAAGGCTCTGTGTTGGTATGGTATCCGCTGTACTGTGAATTTTGCATGGCCCGTTGAGCCATCCCTCCAATACGGTTCCACGCCCTGTAGTGGGCTTTTGTTTCTTTGTAACTGGATCGGGTGACTTATGATAGTACACCCTTTTAATTCGGACGGGGGGTTTAGTGAGAGCCGGAGGATCCCAGAATTTTGTTTGGGTTTTCCAGGGGCTTTCCATCGCACAAGATTATACATCTGTGGCCGCCAAGTCAGCAAAGTGTGCTATGTCACGGCGACTTATGGCGTTGAGGATTCCCTTGTCCGTGCAATTTTTGCAAAAGAATGAAATTGCGTCTTCCTCGCGACAGTCCTTGACCTTGCTCGTTACAAGAAGGAATCTGGCCCAATAGTGATGTACTGTCTCTTGGGGCTCTTGTCTAATGTGGGAAAGATCACTTATATCTGGGTGGGTGGGTAGATTTAGGTCCGAACCCTGATCCGATATGAGACCCAGGAGCGGCGGAGTTTCCGATCTTGAAAGTTCGGGCTCCAGTTTGTTGACCAATAGGTCTATCCCGCTGTCTGATTCTAGGTTCAGAGCTTGGGCCATGTCCTCCCGTAGACGGGTATCTGTCTTAGAGAGCTCGGGAATCCGGGCATAGCTTGTCCTCAAGATAGAGGAGGAATCGCTGCGTTGCTCCTCCACCACCGCTATCTGATGGGTGACCGACGGAGAGTTATTCTCCCTTTGGTCGGGTTTAAGCACGATCTGATCATAGTCCGTAGTGACTCCCAAGGTGGCGATGCGATCCAAGAGCTCGTTCAAAGAAGAGAGCTCCATTGGATCCATCTGCTCGGCGAATTCCGAGCCGACGTGGAGACTGTTTTTGATGACCCGAGAATTCATCGTCGGCACAGTGGCCGAACGGGCGGTCATGACGAAGCCGCCTAGTCGGAGAGTTTGGCCTACAGCCAGGGCTCCCAGAGGTGATGTTGTCCTTGACAACGAGATGAGCCATCCAGCCTTATGATGACGGCACAGTGGAACTCTCAATGAAAGCACCAATGTCGGTGTCAAAACCGGCGGATCTCGGGTAGGGGGTCCCGAACTGTGCGTCTAAGGCGGATTGTAACAGGAGACGGGGGACACGATGTTTACCTGTGTTCGGGCCCTCTCGATGGAGGTAATACCCTATTTCCTGCTTGATTGATCTTGACGATATGAGTATTACAAGAGTTGATCTACCACGAGATCGTAGAGGCTAAACCCTAGAAGCTAGACTATGGTATGATTGTTGAAGTCCTACGGACTAAACCCTCCAGTTTATATAGACATCGGAGGGAGCTAGGGTTATAGAGAGTCGGTTACAAGGGAGGAGATCTACATATCCGTATTGCCGAGCTTGCCTTCCACACCAAGGAGAGTCCCATCCGGACACGGGACGGAGTCTTCAATCTTGTATCTTCATAGTCCAATAGTCCGGCTGTCCGAGGACCCCCCTAATCCAGGAATCCCTCACACCCCTAACACTGCTCGTTGTCATGTCATGCATCGTTATGCATCTTTTTGCATTGTATTCATTGTTTCTTCCCCCTCTTCTCTCTGGTAGACTACGAGACTGACGCCGCTTCTGGTGCCCCGATCGACTACGTTGTTGACGACCCCTACTTGCTAGAGCAACCAGGCAAGCCCCCCCCCCCCTTATCACCAGATATTGCCTATTCTTCTCTATACTGCTTGCATTAGAGTAGTGTCACATGTTACTGCTTTCTGTTAATCCTATTCTGCTGCATAGCCTGTCATTGTTCTACAGTTGTTACCTTTACCTGCAATCCTAAATGCTTAGTATAGGATGCTAGTATTCCATCAGTGGCCCTGCATTCTTGTCAAATGCATTTGTGCTATACTATCGGGCTGTGATCACTCGGGAGGTGATCACGGGTATATACTATTACTTTATACATGATACATGTGGTGACTAAAGTCGGGTCGGCTCATGGAGCACCCGCGAGTGATTCACGGATCGGGGGCCGAAAGGACCTTTGTCCCGACAGCCCTCTGGTGAATCTTTGTGGCGGAGCGATAGGGTAGGTTGAGACCGCCTAGGTGAGAGGTGGGCCTGGCCCTGGTCGGCGTCCGCGGTTACTTCATAATAACACGCTTAACGAGATCTTGGTATTTGATCTGAGTTGGATCGTTGACCTTATACGCACTAACCGCCATGTGGGACAAGATATGGGCAACCGGCGTGAGCGACTGAGCGACTGAGCGGCGCGCGCCGGATTGGACTGGAACGCCTACTCTTGTATAAGGGAGGCTAGGTCTGCTTCCGGCCGCGTTCGCAACATGTAGGTGTGCAATGTGCGATGGGCCGAGACCCCTGTGCGCATAGGATTTAGACCGGCGTGCTGACCTCTCTGTTGTGCCTAGGTAGGGCTGCGACGTGTTGATCTTCCAAGGTCGGGCATGACCCAGGAAAGTGTGTCTGACCGAAGGGGATCGAGCGTGTCGGGTAATGTGGTGCACCCCCGCAGGGAAGTTTATCTATTCGAATAGCTGTGATCTTCGGTAAGAGGATGATTTGGAGTTGTACCTTGACCTTATGACAACTAGAACCGGATACTTAATAAAGCACACCCTTCCAAGTGCCAGATACAACCTGGTGGTCACTCTCTCACAGGGCGACGAGGGGAGGATCGCCGGGTAGGTTTATGCTATGCGATGCTACTTGGTGAACTTACCATCTACTCTCTTCTACATGCTGCAAGATGGAGGCTCCCGGAAGCATAGTCCTCGACAGGACTAGCTATCCCCCTCTTATTCTGGCATTCTGCAGTACATTCCACCGATATTGGCCCTTTACACAGATACCCATGCTAGTGTAGATCCTTGCTTGCGAGTACTTTGGATGAGTACTCACGGTTGCTTTTCTCCCTCTTTTCCCCCTTTCCCTTCTACCTAGTTGTCGCAACCAGATGCTGGAGCCCAGGAGCCAGACGCCACCATCAATGACGACTCCTACTACACCGGATGTGCCTACTACTACGTGCAGGCCACTGACGACGGTCAGGAGTAGTTTAGGAGGATCCCAGGCAGGAGGCCTGCGCCTCTTTCGATCTGTATCCCAGTTTGTGCTAGCCATCTTATGGAAACTTTTTTACTGATGTCTGCTATGCAACCTTATTCTTGTAGACGTTGTTGGGCCTCCAAGTGCAAAGGTTTGCAGGACAGTAGCAAATTTCCCTCAAGTGGATGACCTAAGGTTTATCAATCCATGGGAGGCGTAGGATGAAGATGGTCTCTCTCAAATAACCCTGCAACCAAATAACAAAGAGTCTCTTGTGTCCCCAACACACCCAATACAATGGTAAATTGTATAGGTGCACTAGTCCGGCGAAGAGATGGTGATACAAGTGCAATATGGATGGTAGATATAGGCTTTTGTAATCTAAAAATATAAAAACAGCAAGGTAACTAATGATAAAAGTGAGCGTAAACGATATTGCAATGCTAGGAAACAAGGCCTAGGGTTCATACGTCCACTAGTGCAAGTTCTCTCAACAATAATAACATAATTGGATCATATAACTATCCCTCAACATGTAACAAAGAGTCACTCCAAAGTCACTAATAGAGGAGAACAAATGAAGAGATTATGGTAGGGTACGAAACTACCTCAAAGTTATCCTTTCTGATCGATCTATTCAAGAGTCCGTAGTAAAATAGCACGAAGCTATTCTTTCCGTTCAATCTATCATAGAGTTTGTACTAGAATAACACCTTAAGACACAAATCAACCAAAACCCTAATGTCACCTAGATACTCCAATGTCACCTCAAGTATCCGTGGGTATGATTATACGATATGCATCACAAAATCTCAGATGCATCTATTCAACCAACACAAAGTACTTCAAAGAGTGCCCCAAAGTTTCTACCGGAGAGTCAAGACGAAAACGTGTGCCAACCCCTATGCATAGGTTCATGGGCGGAACCCACAAGTTGATCACCAAAACATACATCAAGTGGATCACGTGATATCCCATTGTCACCACAGATAAGCACGGCAAGACATACAACAAGTGTTCTCAAATCCTTAAAGAATCAATCCGATAAGATAACTTCAAAGGGAAAACTCAATCCATTACAAGAGAGTAGAGGGGGAGAAACATCATAAGATCCAACTATAATAGAAAAGCTCGCGATACATCAAGATCGCATCACCTCAAGAACACGAGAGAGAGAGAGAGAGAGAGAGATCACACACATAGCTACTTTGGTACATACCCTCAGCCCCAAGGGTGAACTACTCCTCCTCGTCATGGAGAGCGCCGGGATGATGAAGATGGCCACGGTGAGGTTCCCCTCCTAGGTGCCTAATAGGGTCCCGATTGGTTTTGGTGGCTACAGAGGCTTGCGCGGCAAGTGAACTCCCAATCTATTCTGTTCCCCGATGGTTTTAGGGTATATTGGTATATATAGGAGGAAGAAATACGTCAGGGGAGCCACGAGGGGCCCACGAGGGTGGAGGGCGCGCCCAGGGGAGGTGGCCCCCCCTGCCTCATGCCTTCCTTGTTGCTTCCCTTACATACACCCCAAGCCTTCTGGATTGCTTCCGTTCCAAAAATAACTCTCCCAAAGGTTTCATTCCATTTGGACTCCTTTTGATATTCCTTTTCTGCTAAACATTTGAAACAAGGGAAAAACAGAAGCGGCACTTTGGGCTCTGGGTTAATAGGTTAGTCCCAAAAATAATATAAAAGTGTTTAATAAAGCCCATAAACATCCAAAACAGATAATATAATAGCATGGAACAATCAAAAATTATAGATACGTTGGAGACGTATCATTTACTTATGTCTGTACTCAAATATTGTTGCTTCTGCTGACTCGTCTATGATCGAGCACTTGTATTCGAGCCCTCGAGGCCCCTGGCTTGTATTATGATGCTTGTATCACTTATTTGTGTTTTTAGAGTTGTGTTGTGATATCTTCCCGTGAGTCCCTGATCTTGATCGTACACGTTTGCATGCATGATTAGTGTACGATTGAATCGGGGGCGTCACAGCGCCCCTCGGGCTGCATTATCCCCAGGTTGCATGGGCCTGCCCCTACAACATGTATCCCTTTTGCATATTTAATTTACTCTGTCGGGGGTGCCCCTCGGGCTGCATTTTCCCCAGGACGTGTGGGTCTGTCCCTGCTACATGTATCGTTCTTCCATATATCATAATTAGCTTTACCTCCTCCCATGAGTTACTTTATGATTATCATCTTCCAGTCCGGTACTTCGATGCCATGAACGACGTACGCCCTTGCAAACCCACCCACGACCGCCTCATGATTAAGGACTGGCACGGCGTCTCTGGTCGGGTCCGTCCCTGCAGCGTCGCTAAATCCAAGAGGCTGAGCTCTGGCTCACAGGCCAGCTCCCGTGTACGCCACCTCCCATGGCCCTTGGTGCCTTGTTCTCGCAGGAGCTAATCGATGGCAGACGGGCTAGGGAGCGAGACACGGTGCCTCGTCACCACGGGAGCTGCGCGCCGGTTGTCTTTCTTCAGGATTTTTTGCATGTGAAGACTAGGCACGGCGTCTGTGCTCGGGTCCGTCCCTGCAGCGTCGATAAACCCAACGACTGAGCTCTATCTGGGGTGTCGGCCCCGTTCACGTCACCTCCTAGGGTCGTTGGTGTTTGGCCTTCTCATGTGATGAACTCGGGAGATTCATTCGGCGCAGGTTGTCTGACCATATCCTAGGACCATGACGAATGTCAAGAATCAAAATAAGGCGCAACCCGCCAGGGCCTCGTGAGTCCCGTGCTGGCTCACAGGTGCCCAAACACACCTCCTCTAGCCCTGCCGTGCAAGCCACATGTCAGGGCGGGTTTGTACACGCCCCGGGGGCTCCACTCAGAGGGAGCCCCCACCCACGCACCAGTGGAAGCACCATGCTCCACGCTGGCAGTCGACACGGTCGAGGAGCAGCTATGCCCATGCAAGTGCGGAAGCGCCATGCTCCACGCTAGTGATAAACAACTGGGGGCGGCCCCTTGGCCACATCAAGCTCAGGGAGCCACCAGCACTACTATAGGATGCTGCTAATGCGACACTACGATCAGAGGCCCTTTGACGAAACTGTGTGCGATGCATTAATCACAAATGGGGATGTAAAAAACTGTCAAAAAGGTGCAAAACGTTTGCGATGGCGGAGCCATCAAACACGGTTCAGATTTTAGTTGCGCGTGCGATTAGGGCACAAGATTAACCCGTTCGAACTGTTTGCGATGAGGCAGAACAACATAAATGAGCAGCTATATCAATGTGTGTGCGATATACGGCATACAGTTTGCTCCGATGAACTGTTTGCTATTAGGGAGTGCAACAGAAAGGTTAGCCAAATCAAGGTGTATGTTGTCGGATGTGGGGTTCCGGTAAACCCTTAAGGTTCAAACTCTGGGGTGCGCGCACAGTCTTTCCCTCCTAATGATCTATGCCCTAGCTCTCTGGATCTCGCGGACGAACTCGACGAACTCGCAACATAGAAGACATGAGATTTATACTGGTTCGGGCCACCATTGTGGTGTAATACCCTACTCCAGTGTGGTGGTGGTGGATTGCCTCTTGGGCTGATGAAGAACAGTACAAGGGGAAGAACAGTCTCCTGAGGTTGAACTTAGCGGGTGATAGCTGGGTGAACTGCTCGATCTCCACTACTGTGGTGGCTAGCTCTACTTATATAGGCCCTGGTCCTCTTCCCAAATATTGAGCGGGAATGGAGCCAACAACGGCGGGAAAATTTGAGGGGGGACAGCTAGTACAAGCTATCCTGACAAAAGCGGTCTTCGCCTGCGAAAGGCTCTGGTGGTGACGCCGTCTTGGGCTCCACGTTGACCTTCGTCTTGCCGTCCTTCTGTTCTTGGTCTCGTTGCACTGATATGGCAACCTTTGCCTGATGCCTCGGTACTCCTCGCGTGTGCTGGCCTCCTTAGCACCAAAGAGGAAACAAGGACGCTGGGCACGCTGGGCACGCTGGCGCCCGCCTGGTGCCAATCGTCATGGCTCACGTCACGAGAGCCTCGTGAGGTTTGTCCCGCCTTGATATCTCCGCTCCTCATGAGCCTGCCTGACTAGGCCACTCCTGAGGAGGTCTTGTGTCATCCGCCTCGCGAGGCTTGGCCCCTCGCGAGGGTCTTGGATGCCTTTTTGATGAAGACGGGCTATACGGCATGCTGGCTTCGCCACGCCGTGGGCCGCAGGCAGGCAAGTCTGGGGACCCCCGTTCGCAGAACGCCGACAGTAGCCCCCAGGCCCAAGGTGCACTCGGGCTTGGCTTCGCGGCGAAGCCAAGGGTCAACTACGGAGCACCGCGGGCCCCAAAAGCCTGCGGCCTCGGTTGCCGCGTGGCGGTTGATTGGACGTGGGCGTCTCCGCTTCCCCACGCTGAAAGCAGTTGATTGGACGTGGCGGTTGATTGGAAGATGCTGCATGAGCAGAGCAGTGCCTCGGAGATGACGCTGAAAGCGGTCGTCCAGGAACTGATGGGTGGCTTGAGGAAGCTCTGGATCGAGCACAAGAAGGATGTGGAGAAATCCGTGGCTACTTTCAAGAAAAGTCATGAGGAATTGAGAAGGAGCTGCAGGATTTCGTCGCCAGGCGATCCATGACGAGTAGAGATAGTAGCGACCCAGATCGTTGTCTGCAATTTCCTTCTTCTCTTGCCCCCGTGTCTTCTGGGCTTTGCCGCATGTGGCATTCTAAATTATCCGGAATGTGTAAGACAATTATTATTTGCGCCATTGTAAATTTGTCGTCGCATTATTCGTTGCCATTTTATTTGTGGTTGTATTATCCGTTGCCCTATGTGGCAATTTAAATTAGGGTGGAATACGAGTTGAAAACACGAACAAAGCAAATGCTGCCATGGGATCACAAGCAAACACCCTCCATCCAGGTGCTTTAATTAACCCATTAATGGAGAAGTTGTGAGCGAGGTGGGCGGCGGCTGGTGCATGGATGTCAAAGAGCTCGCTTCCCGGTGAGCATGGGCGGCGTTGCTGCTCGCACGTGTCCCGTCGAGCCTGCGACTACGAGGTGGACAGGATGCACGCGACCCGTCGAGCCTGCGCGGCGGACTGCTCGCACGCGTCCCGTCAAGCCTGCAAGGCGGACTTCTCGCGCTCGTCTCGTCTAATCAAACAGCTGCACGCGCGCCACCAAGTATGGTTAAATTTTGACATGGGTAATATAATACAACCGTTTGCGATATCAACGTGTTAGCATTTTGTTTCAAAAAGGACTTCGTTGCCTACTAATGTGTGCACCTCTTCTCAAACTGGACGATTTTTTTACCACGGCATATATGTGCCATGTCATGAAACCATGCCAAGTTTCATGTTTTTTGGGTGAGTTTTTTATTTACTGGGATTTAAAAACCCAGATTCTCAATGTTTCAGGACGACAACATGTTTGTAATTCATTCCCATTCCTTAAATGAGACCTAAACATGCACCCAATGACATATGTACGATTTCCCACCCATTTTGCTTCACTAGAGCATGTGCTTGTAGTTCAAATTTGAATTATGGACTACATTAAATGCATAGAAAACTTAGTAATTAGTAATATATATACAATGGCCAAACGAACACTGAACAGTTTCAAATTTCAGCCCGACACTCCTGTTATTCTATGTTGCCTGTAGAAAACAAAGTTCAAGGCGAGAAGAGGCAACGATTATCATTTCACGCACAAGAGGGGCATGTTTCCCTATCGGAACCACAAAGGTTGCGACAGGCTCCAGTTTGTAAGAGGCTTGTAATATAGCTTCACCCAAATTGGACAATTAAATGTACCATGTAGTGACACCATGCCAAGTTTCATGATTTCCTGGTAAGTTTTGGATTTCCAGAGATTTAAAAACCGAGATTCGCAATGTTTGTGGCCAAGCCAGGACAGCGAGATGGTTGAATTCGTTCCCATTCGTTCCATGGGACCTAAACATGCACCCAAGGAAACATGTATGTTTTTTCTAGCCATTTTGGTGCACTGGAGCATGTATTTGTAGTTTGGATTTGAATTATGGACATTAAATGCCTAGAAAACTCAATTAATGAATAAAAAAGGTCAAACGAACCCTGAATAATTTCAAAGTTCAGCGCGAATCTTCCGTTGTTCCGTGTCGCGTGTAGAAGAAAAAACGAGGCTAGAAGAGGGAGTGATTATCGTTTGGCCCACAAGGGGACACATTTCCCTATAGAAACCACGAGGATTCTTGCGACAGGCTCCGGTTTGTAAGAGGTTTGTAATAAAGCTTGGCCAAAATTGGCAAGGCTTTTACACATGACATATATGTGCCATGCGTGACACCATGCCACCTTTGATGACTTTATGGTGAGTTTTGGATTTATGGGGACTTACAAACTGAGATTCGAAATGTTTGAGGACGAGCCAGGACACCGGTACGGTTGTAATTCGTTCCCATTCCTGGCATGGGTCCTAAACATGCACCCAAGGACACATGTATAATTTTCTAGCCATTTTCATGACCTGGAGCATGTATTTGTAGTTCAGATTTGAATTATGGATATTAAATGCCTAGAAACTAAATTAGTGTATAAAAAGGCCAAACGAACCCTGAATAAGTTTAAATTTCAGCGTGGATATCATGTCGTTCCATGTTGCGCGTGGAAGAAAATACAAGGCGAAAAAAGGCAGTGATTACGTTTCGCCCATGAGGGGAACATATTTCCCTATCGGAACCACGAGGCTTCCTTGAGAGAAGCTCCGGTTTTTGTAAGAGGTTTGTAATAAAGCTTGGCCCAAATTGGACAATGTTTTTACCACGACATATCTGTGCCATGACGTGACACCATGCCACCTTTGATGACTTTCTGGTGAGTTTAGGATTTACGGGGATTTAAAAACCGAGATTCCAAATGTTTGAGGACGAGCCAGGACGCAGGTACGGTTGTAATTCATTCTCATTCATGGCATGGGAACTAAACATGCACCCAAGGACACATGTATAAATTTTCTAGACATTTTGGTGAACTAGAGCATGTATTTGAAGTCTAGATTTGAATTATGGACATTAAATGCCTAGGAAACTCAATTAGTGTATAAAAAGGCCAAACGAACCCTGAATAAGATTAAATTTCAGCATGAATATCCTGTCGTTCCATGTTGCCCGTAGAAGAAAATACAAGGCGACAAGAGGTAGTGATTACATTTCACCCACAAGGGGGACACGTTTCCCTATCGGAACCACGAGGCTTCTTTAAAAGAAGCTCCGGTTTGTAAGAGGCTTGTAATAAAACTTGCGCCACAATGGATGAAAAATTCCTTGACATATAAGTGCCATGTCGTGACACGATGCCAGGTTTCACGATTTTCGGCTTATTTTTGGATTTACGGGAATTTAAAAACCTAGATTCTTCTCACGAAATGTTTTCAAATAGCACACGGTTCACTCACGAAAGCCGATATTCAATGAAAACTTCGTGCAAACCATATTTTAAAGTTTCATAAAAATCAGAAGAAAAAAAATGTGGGATGTTAGGAAGGTGATGTTTTATTGCGACACAAAATTTCAAGTTGAAAAACATTACGAGATGGGAGCTATGAAAATGACAAATTCAGCCCTGAATAGTGACATTACTATTCGGCGCTGTTCAATGCTGATTTTGTCTTTTTCATAGCTCACATCTAGTAATGTGTTTCAACTTGAAATTTTGTGTGGAAATAAAACATCATCCTCTTAACATCCCCCATTTTTTCAAAAAAAAATTGAAACTTCAAAACATCTTTTTCTCGTGGTTTTCACCGGTTTCCACCGAATGTTGGTTTCCGTATGATATTCTTCCCCCTGCTGCGCGCATGATCTGAGTCATGCGTTCTGATTGGCCAAAACCCAAACCCCATGGATCGTATGTGTGCACCATTGGATGCTCCCGGATCGAATGGCAACCCTAAGACCTTTCGACAGCACATGCAGTACATGGGTAAGCACTGTGCGCATGCGTCGTGCTAGGTCATGCTTCCTTCTCTAGTAGGTTTTCAAAACATGCTACTATTTCTCGCCACTCCTCTCATCGGTTTCCCGCCTCTTCCCCCATCGTTTTCCCGCTACCAGTGTTAGTGCTCATTGAAGACTAGCAGCGACACACCGGCCATGTAAAATATCCCACATAGTTTCTAAAAGCACAAATGTGTGTGACAGGAGGGAGTAGGTCCCATAGGGCGACCAGCGTGAGACGCCTTAATGGCAAGGAGGCAATTCTTATCAGCAAGGGCTGGCTTCCCATCCACTAGCCTAGTCGAATAGAACGAACAAGTTAAGCGTGCTCGGGTTGGAGTAGTCCAAGAATGGGTGACCCGGTCGGAAGTTGCATATCTCAAGCTTCATTAAAATGCCATGACACGGTCATTATACAGATATATTATATCTCTATAGTGATCTATCATGGCAATTATATAAACCTTGGGATCCTTGTTTTTCTAATTTGTAGACTATGTTTTTATGGGTTATTTTTTGCTCTGCAAAATTAAAGAATGATTGAATGGACCTGTCATGGCGATTATATAAACCTACTATGTTTTATGGGTTATTTTTTCTCTAAAAAATTAAAGAATGGTTAACTTGACCTATCATGGAGATTATATAAACCTTTTTCAGGTTGCATGCAGGGTATAGGGGGCAGGGTGTTCTTCTCGAGCATGTCTCCCGTGTGCGGCTTATAGACGCGACACATATCTGTGCGCTCCCCGTGGTATATATACTATCCTTTACCGACAACTAGGGGGCCCCACACAATCTATCCATTTGACCCAACAACGAGAAGGGTTTGACCATGATGATTTCCTATTGATACTAGTAAGGTACACGTGCACTTCACGCATGAGATTTGGTAACCAAATTATGAATAAATACCACACTATAGCATGTAAGCTTTGAGTCATATATGCATGATGTAGATGTTCATTTAATTATTATAGTTCATCTCATCCAAAATCAATTAGTTTTATAAAAAATCTATTTCAAGATTCATGGAATTGTGCATTGTAAAGGTAAAAACAAAAAATGACAATTCATTTAAAAAAAAGTTTGGGCAATTAAGATATGGAAGATTCTAGAGAACAAAGGAGAAGTGCTTTTGTTTTGAGGTCTGTGCATTAAACTTAAGTTAAGCCATGGTGTCTTTTAGATTTTACATGTGGCAGAATCTTGTGGAATGTAGATGATATCCAACGGCCAGTAGTGCTCGGATTTGCCATATCTATACCGTCGGATTGGCTTCATCCAACGACCAACTTTCAAAGTTATTCGCACACTACATAGGTGTATAGATATATATAGATGTCTCCCATGCTAGACCAAATAAAGTTTGAGCACATGCGCGGGATTACCCCCCCCCCCCGGCCGTCGCCGCCTCAAAGTTGGGAAACGGACATTGTACGTATTGAACCAGGCTTGGAGTCGGGTACGGTGTTCGGTTTGTATTGTAGTTGGTGGCCCATCGAAGTTGTGCATTTGGGATTTGAACACATCACACACCAACATACCTATATATATTTTCGGGCTGCATGTAGTGTATACGGGGTCATTTGATCGACCACGTCTCCCTTGTGCGGTTTTTTGTGACGACACACATATCTTTGGGCTCCCCGAGTGTATATATATCATCCCTTTGCCCGATAATGAGGGGTATGTGTTGGCCATGAATGGATTCCTCCTAGTTCGTGTTAGGGCCGGACACCGTCACATGTCGCTCAACCAAAGCTCGAGCTCATGGGTTGTCAGGATTCCCTCCCACATGCTCGGCTTGCAGGGTGCGACCAACATCAAACCCTGCATATCTCGTCCTTAACTACCTTGCCTTCATGGTTGTTGTCTATATCGAGAGGTAGGAACCACACATAAATTGTACATTATTCTATACTAAAAACACATATCACCCCTTCCCAACGTACATCATTTTGGGCCGCATGCAAGAGGTGCTGGTTTTGTGGTCCCTCTCGTGCGATTTATATGATGGTTCAATCCATTGGCCCAAGCGGTTTATCGACAACAACAACTGTCGTTTGACCAGACGATAAATTCATTGGTTCGTCTTATGGTAGGTCATGGCGACATGCATGTATGACCAAAGTATCGATCATTACGTGCATCCGCCCCGCTGACACGAAGCGGGAGGTGGTGGGCCAAGCATCCTAGCTAGGTATGACATTATACATCCTACAAGGTAGGTGCCACCAAAGTAATGTATTGTGTATTTAAAGTTTTAAACATCCCCAATATTCCTACATATATTTGGCCACTTCCAGGTGGTTCTTAACTTCTGGCCCCTCTCATTGATCTTTGACGATGCACCCAGTCGTGGGCCCGCGCGATCAAAGTTGTGCATTGGAATTTTGAACATCACAGACCACCCTTTTCACTCATATATATTTGGGCCACATGCTGGTGTGGCTGTCTTCTGACCCTCTCTAACGTTATTTTTTGCTACAAACACTCCGATGACGCTCAATAGACACGGGTATCATATCTTAACCATGAGCGATACAAGTGCGCTGTGAATCACCATGCATGCGCAAGCGCGAGCAAAGGTGGAGGTACCGGCTCAACCGTGTGCGATGCAAGTGTGTTGTAAAATCACCACGACCGCGCAAGCGCGAGAAAAGGGTGGAGGTACTGGCTTAACCGTGTGCGATGCAAGTGGACTGTAAAACCACCACCTGTGCAAGCTAAAGGCGGGTAAGTTTATTTGGAAATTAGGACGATCCATGTGCGATAGACCAGCTAGATAGAAATATAAAAACAAACTACCCGCCTTAAGCTTTGCAAAAATCGGCGGTTCCGCGCCACTTTTCCTTATTATCATACACGCATATTGTTATTGGACCGTGTGCGATCTTGTGCACTCCCACCCCACATCAATTCCTTTACCCAAATTTTAGTAGTCGTCGTACTTCAACCGTCGCCCACACTCCTTCAGCACTGACCTTATAGTAAAATTGCAGTAGCCGAGGTATTTGAACCGTCGCCCTCCCTCGTCCACCACCATCTCCACCCACCATTACTAAAATTTTCAGTAGTCGTAGCGTATCCTCAAACACCAACCCCCCCTCCATAGTCCCCACCTGCCCCCGTCCCCCCTCAAACCCTAGCTCGCGGCCGCCGCCGCCGCCAGCGCCGCCGCCAACCCCTGCTAGTCTGCCTGTTCCTCCTAGCTTAGATAATAAAGTTCAGGTTACCCAGCGATTCCCATACCGTCGCCCCACTCCCCTGAGTTTTTATATGAGGCATGTGATGTCCCTCCCCGCCAGATCTACATCCCCTGCTCCAGAATGTCACAGCCTAAGCTCGACCACGTATCCCAGGGAGTCCGATGAGTGTTCGGCCAAGAAGAGGTTTATCATGGCCTCTCCGATGGACGTTGGCGAGGTGGCCGTCGTTCGCCCCGACCTGTTGATCCAGGAGCAACACGTCACCGCGGAAGCCGGCGAAGACGTTTACTATGTTGCCATGCCGAAGGCTTCATGTCAGCGGGCTAGCGTATTGCTATATCTCGGGAAAGCTGGCTACGACATCAAGCTCATCCACAGCGACGGATTCACGTGGGCCAGGTTATAGGTTAAGTGGTCCATCCCCAACCCCTCTGGTTCAACCGTCGTCTATCTCTTCGACGGCCCTGCCGTTGATCTCCTCCGCCAAGCGGTCAAGGATTTGTGAGCTTTATACGCCATCGAGCCCATTTTGTCATTGACACATTCTACGGCGGCAGCTTGGGATCCTCAAATGCCAAGTCAGATCTCATCGACCACGACCACGAGGAGGGCACCCACAAAGGCTCTTCCAAGGTGAAACAACCCATCTGTGACATCAGAGAGCGCACCATGGGTCTGTAGTCTTCCAACTGGAAGGATAGCGTCCATGAAATATGGGGCAACATTCTATCAGCAAATCTTACCTTTTCTAGCTTGCCAACCCGTACCCTTTGTTGTAGTAGCATTTGTCGTGTGGTGCTTTAACTGTGCCATGTTTAATTAGTCCAGTTATGCAAAAATGTATTGTTCAATAGGGTTATGTGATGTTGAAGTATGAATTGTCCACTTCAATTTCACGAATGGCTATATTTGGTTGTTTATAGTGAGTAGATGCCTTCTTTATCTGTATTTGGTTGTTAGGTTGGTTGAAGTGAGCATTTTTCCAGGTATTGAGCAGATTTCTTGTTTATATGTATTTGGTTCTTAGTTTGGTTACAGTGAGCACTTGTCCAGTTATCAAGCAGATGCCTTGTTTATCTGTATTTGGTTGTTAGATTGCTTTTTTTAGCATTTGTCCAGTTATCAAGCAGATGCCTTGTTTATCTGTATTTGGTTGTTAGGTTGCTTTTTTAGCATTTGTCCAGTTATCAGCGAGATGCCTTGTTTATCTTTATCTGCTTGTTAGGTTGGTTGCGATGAGCATTTGTCGAGTTTTCAAGCATATGCCTTGTTTATCAAGATTTGCTTGTTAGATTGGTTACTGATGAGACTCTATCCAGCTTTTCAATGGCTATATTTGGTTGTTATCTGGTCATTTATGCCTTGTTTATTTCAGTCATTCACAATGTGTTGTTCATTATGTGCAAGTCGAATCGTGCCGCTCGACTACATCAATAGCAGTTTGAACGGCTATATTTGGTTCGATTATTCTGGTGTAGTTAACACATGCCCTTTTTTCAGTTTTACACATTTATCCAGCATGATGTTTAAGCATTACCTACGTTCTATTCATTTTCAACAATACCAGTTTGAATTGCAATATTTGATGGCAGTTATGCCTGCTGTCGGTAACATTGCCTTCCATTTTATATCTGCTTTAACAACATGCTGAAACCAACACATTCAAGCTATCATTTGGAGATTATGTTGTTTACCTTTGCTATATTTGTTTGATGTTAAGGTTGCTATACTTATCATGCCTTTCCACTACTTATGCAGGACAACAACGGGAGTGGCCACAATTTTCCGCCGAGGTTAGGTTCATCCCTCGGCTTGTACTCCCCCCATCATTCCATAATGTAATGCATATAGATCCAGGCCTGGACACTTGTTAGCTTCTAATATTGACTTGTTTCTTGTAGGTACATATACCCTTTTTGCGTATGGGGCAATGAGATATTCATGAACAAGCATCAAGTGAGGAAACTGATAAGGATTATTAGGAAAAAGATATGAATGGTGGCAAGCAAATTATTTGTTTATGCTCTATCCAACACAACAGTGAGCTTTAGGATGGTAACTACAAACTCTACAGCCTTCTCTTTTTACTGCCCATAATGAGTTGTTAGACAACAATGTCTGAATCTTTTTCATTCCCAGTGGTTCTCGAAGCAGTTCACTCAAGATTACCTCGCAAAGTACATGATTGGTGGACACGCAATGAAGGTTAAAGTATTTCATCTAGACTACAATGAGCATCAAGAAGTCGTAATGAAGACAGTGAAAGATGGACGGGAAGCCATCACAAGGGGTTGGCCTAGAGTCGTGTGCGCATTACGCATAGAGGAGGGCACAGTATGGGCATTTCGCTTCACATTGTCCAGCAACCAGAATGTCTTTCGCCTCTCTCTTTACAGTCTTTAGTACAATTGTGGTTCATCATTCTTTACTTGGTGCTCCTATAGTTCTTCAGTATATGTACCTGTATTCGTGGTTGAACCTATATTTGTAATAAACATGGTTGGGTATGAAATAAGTGATTGCCTACTTTCAAATTCAAAACATGTGATTTTTAAATTAGGGATTACACTGCACATGGTTTGCGAAAGCGAAAGGTCAGTGATAGACGTGGAGATCAGAAACTTTTCTAGGATCCACTGAGTGTGCAATCAATCTCCACTACACACACGACATCCTCTTGAAAACTGCTTGTGTTTGGCTACCTTACACAAACGTTTACCACATAAAAAGTGTGTGATGGACGGCCTTTGCCACACAGTTTCTTCTACGCAACGTGTGTCATGCATTCAATAATGCAAATGATAGAATTGTTAATATCATGTGCAATAGCAATGCTATCACAAACGATTTAACGGGAAAAATTGTGTGTGATGTACCTATGAACGGAAACGTTTTCCTTGGAGCGACTGTGTGGGATGTACATATAAACAGAAATGTTTAGCTGGGACTGACTGTGTGGGATGTACTTCCGACCGGAAACAATTTCACATGTATAATCGTATTTTTTAGCTCTACTATAAGTATTTCCATATTTGAGCACTCGCCGGTCGCACACGACCTCATTTTTCCGAGCGTGTGTGCCAGGAGGGCATATCCCCAACGGTTTCTCGGTCGTGCGGGAAGGACCCCCCTATCGCCGTCACTCACTAGGCGACGGTTCCAAATGCCGTCGCGGAAAGGGGTTAAAAACCATTTGTATAGCACCAACGCGTACTAGTGCAGGCTCAGTGTCCAGCCTCATCGCAACACTTTCCCCTCGGGAGATTCATGCGAGGGAGCTAGGCACGGGTGCTACGCTCAGGTCACACCTAGCATACACCACCCAGCCAGGTCCCTCGGACCTGGTCGACGCGCAACCCTCCCGAGCGGGACCTCGGCGAGGAAAGGTATAGAGGTTTGTTTGTACGTCAATGGGGACTCCTGAGCATCGCGCCTCAGGAGCCTAACTGGTCACGTAGCCCCTCTCTACTTGGTCTCATCCTGGTGATCCGAACGACCCAACGGCAGTGAGGTATGCGCAGGGCCGGGCCTTGCCGACGCAAAACGCTAAGGCCTACTATCCCATCTCACTCCCGAGGGCTGTTTGCACGTCAAGGGGGACTCCTGAGCATCGCGCCTCAGGAGCCTAACTGTTCACGTAGCCCCTCACCCCTTGGCCTCGTCCTGGTGATCCGGATGACCCAACGGCAGCTGAGGTATGCGCGGGGCTGGGCCCTGCCAACGCAGAACATTAAAACAAATGGGAAGGAAATCATGAAGTCTTAGAAAATTATTACAAGAAATGTTGTGTATTAAAGGGTGCAGAGCACATAAGTTTTAACGCCTCGACGAGGCACAGTGCATGTTGCAGGAAATAAATTGGAGGGAAGCACCGCCGGCGAGTGAGGGAGTCCTGAACTAAAGAGTCCTCGGGTGGCCGGGCTATGTGACATGGGCCGGACTAATGGGCCATGAAGATACAATACATAAGACTTCTTCCCGTGTCCGGATGGGACTCTCCTTTACGTGGAAAGGCAAGCTTGGCATTCGGATATGAATATTCCTTCCTCTGTAAACCGACTCTGTACAACCCTAGGTCCCTCCGGTGTCTATATAAACCGGAGGGTTTAGTCCGTAGAGGCAATCATAACCATACAGGCTAGACATCTAGGGTTTATCCATTACGATCTCGAGGTAGATCAACTCTTGTAAACCCCTTATTCATCCAAGATAATCAAGCAGGAAGTAGGGTATTACCTCCATCAAGAGGGCCCGAACCTGGGTAAACATGGTGTCCCTGTCTCCTGTTACCTTCAATCCTCAGATGCACAGTTCGAGACCCCCTACCCGAGATCTGCCGGTTTTGACACCGACATTGGTGCTTTCATTGAGAGTTCCGCTGTGTCGTCGTTAGAAGGTTCGATGGCTCCATCAGTCATCTACAATAATGCTGCCCTGAGGGAGGTCTTTCTCTGTAACAGCCTGGTTTTTTGCCCTTTTCTTTTTCGTTTAGTTTAATTGGTTTTTGCTCTGTTTTTCTTTTTGGAGTGGTTATGTGGCCTTGCCACCTAGGAAATCATCTTCATTTCCTCTCCCAAGTGGCTCATCATTCTCAAAACCTTGCCAGGATCATGTCACTTCACTCCTTGACCAAACCCTAAAAACTTTTTCTAGGGAATATTCCTTTTTCTATTAAAGGAATAACCCTGTCTGCCTTAGGTTGTGAAGCAACCTATTTTTATGTCCATCCAAAAATTTCCAAATAATTCTCATAATTCCTTTGGGTCATATGTTGCTCAAATATGCCCAAACTTTCCTGTCCTAGCCCAAGAATAATTCCCCAATAATTATTCTTCCTTTCTGTCCAGAGTGGCACTTTGTGAAGGAACTGTCATTTATCTTATCTTGTTTGCTCCCAAACTTGTTGGGCATTCTTTTATGTCCAAATAATTGCAACATGCCAAAATTCAACTTTATTTGCCTAGCCAATCTTCCTGAGTGATTTTTCAAAGTTTCTGTCAAATAGAAGCCACTGTGAAGGAAGTACTTGCTAGGAGAATCCAAATGAGTTGAAATTTTGCATGCCTCTTCTTGTGCTCATATTATCTCACTCCTACAAATTTCAGCCCCATCCAATCATCTATGTCAGCACATGATCAAATCTTTGCTTCTGGCAAAATTTTCGGGTTGTGAAGCAAGTGCATTTTATATTGCTTCAAAAATCCTGATAAATTAACAGACCATGCTCCTACCTATATAACATCTCTCCACCCAATTTGGGATCATTTCATTGAGTCATTTGTTCACCAAAATTATTCCAAGATTCTCGTCAGTGAAGATAGCTGTGAAGGAAGTACCATTTTGGCGAATCCAATTGGTATGAGATTTCTACAGCATCATTGTATGACCAAATCACTAAGCCTTGCCAAATTTGAGCTCAAATGGCAACACCATGTGAGTGCATCATCCAAATCTCATTTCTGGACCAGATTTGGCACTTGTGAAGCAACTATATTAAACCTTGGCCCAAATCTTCTCAAAGTTACCAGGATGAAATTTCTTCTTAACCTAAACCTCGCAAACAACTCCATTGCTCCCAATCACTTCCCTGTTGATCAGCAGTACACGACCAAGTTTACTGCAGTAAACTTCAGAGGTTGCCTACCAATTAACCAGAGCAGTTTTCATCGATCTACCACCGCAGTTGAAGCCTCCCCTGGAAGAACTTACCACTAGACCACGTTTGCCAACCTTTGGCACCTTCTCCTCGCCAGCTCACGCGGTCACCACCTCTCTGGCATGCCATGGACGCGTCCAGGATGGTTTCTTGCTCGGGCCCCTCCCCCTCTCATCGTCTTCGCGCGCGTGAGCATGTCCAGTAGCTAGCCCACGTCGTCGACATCCTCCTGGAGCCATCTCCCCCTCCGTAAGCCCCTCCGTCATCACTCATCGCCGCGCGCCCACGGGCGAGCTGTAGCCAACCGGCTTTGTTCGCGCTGCGACTTCTTCCTCCTCTTGTCCCCGAGCTCTGCTCGTCACTATGCACCTCTGTAGCTCTTCCGCACCTCCCTCGTAGCAGGTCATGCCGGATTTGATTGCTTGCTTGTCATGGTTTCCGTTGGTGCGAACTAGGATAAGCGTTCCAGCCAGAGTCCCTGCGGAGTGGAGTTCATCACCGTCGTCGCTGTTCCGCTGCTAAAAGTTTTTCCGCTGCTTCGAGTTGTTCTGCTGCTTGCATAGAGCAACTGAGGATGGCGTAGTGTCGCCGTGCCGATGTTATTCCTTGTAATATCGGAGACCTTGTATTCGTATTCATGTAATAATAGAAAGCTGGTTTGTTCTATGCTAAGCAGTGTCGTATTCCAGAAGACTTCTCCTCGATCTCTGGACTGGAATACGGGGCGTTCCGGTTTCTGTGAGCCGGGGTGCCACAACGCTTGGTATCAGAGCCAGGTCTAGCTGTAGGACGCCCTAGTCAGCGTGAGCGGTAGAAACCGGTAGAAATCGGTAGTTTAAAGTCCGGCTTGTTTATTGCATTTGGTTGCTGCATTTGTTTGTTGCATAGTATGCATATAGCCTTAGTATTTGTTGCTAACGGTTTATCTGGTGAGTGTAGCTGGCATCGGTTCAGATACACTACAGCTCAGCCTTTGCATTTCTCCAGTTTTCTTTTCTTGCTCGTTCTATGGTGTTTGGTGTCATTTCTGTCCCAGCAGAGTGATGCCAAGTGATCCCGACACCGTTTGAAAAATTGGTGCCCAGGTATCTTGCCGATATCCTCCTTTCAGCCCCGCCTATCGTTTCAGTGATGGACATGCTTCTATCCTGAATCGCTCTTTTATTTTGTCGTGTTGGCAACCCTTAATGATCTTAGTTTTCAAGAAAGGGCAATGTCAGCAGCCTCTGTTTTTCCCAGCTATCCTATTTCTTGGACGAGTACGGATCTTTTTCTATACTCTTGATAATAATGTGGTTACGACCATCGTGTCCCACTACATGATTACCGAGTGTGTCCACGCCTCCGAGCTAGTCCAGGTTGCTACCTGGCTAAGCTACCACTTGGTGTAGAGCTGTTTACACCAATTCTTCCACATATTTATTCGTCCTCGTGCACACCATCACAGCATGCCAGATCGTAGAACCGGAGATCCCGTGAGATTTGTGTGCTTAAGTAGGCATGCATATTGTGTGATTAGCAGTAATATGTGACATTGATTGTTGTTATGTGCTTTTGTTTAGTTGTGTTTTCTTTTGCCTCTTTCTTTTTGGGCCCCGGTGTTACATTATTTTTCCCCTATAAAGAGTTTCTCATCAACCGACATAGGACCCAAAGAATTAGCAAGGATTTCAAATATTTGGAAAATCAGCTAAACATAATGGAATTCTCAGACCACTGCAGTGAAATGGGGAATATCTGATTTTGAGACTGATAATCAATTTTGCATTAGTGGGCACTCCTCACAACAGTACTGATAACTCAAGTCTACATCAGCACAATATCCTCACAGCAGTAATGATCAAGTCAGCAGCAAGACAAGTCAGGTACAAGATCGACGGTATATTTTTGGTCAAATGTATGGATCATATATAAAACTTTGGCTCAGCAATGCATGATGCTTGAGATATGTTATCCTCCGAAATAAAGTTAGAATGTGATATGCTCAAGGAAGACAGTCAAACAAATTTTCTCATGCAAATAATCAGCCACCGAATATTATGGGCGTGTGTGTAGATTTCAGTCTGCATATTAATATGAAGCTTTGGATGTAAGAAACTCAGTATTCTTTCACACGCTATCAGAAGAAATTTATGATGCAAGGCTCCTCGATTTTCCTCAACATGATATGTGCACAATTTCCGGTCCAAGATACCCGGTCTTTCTCAGCAAGATACCTCGGTAAAAGCTTCTGATAGATGGAAATGAATTTTTCTCAACAAGTAAACCCCAGGAGAAGCTTCTCAAGTCGGAACTCAGGCTTCTCCAGCACAATAATCAGACCAAGCTTCGTGTGTAAGCTATAGAACCTTCTTCGACACGATACCCAGACAAAAGATTTGAGCAGAAGTTAACAAGTCTTCCTCAACAAGCTACTCGGATGGCTTCTCTTGTAAGCCAATTAGTACGCGTCAATACCACACTATTGCACCGTCCTCAGAGATTATGCGGCGAGTTGGCAATATATGGCAGTGCATCTCAAGAGTTAGATCAGCAATACTTTTGGTGAGAAGCACAAATCAGTCAAAACATATGCCTACCTCAAGGATCAAGTGTTCGGTTGCCTATGATTCTTACATATATGGTGAGCATGCATTTCCAATCATATCAGTCACTCATACGAGGTACGACAAGGATCCAACGGATATACCTAAGGAAAGTAAGGATCCCCCAACCTCATGAATCATGCAAATGAAGATAAGCAGAGATACAGATCTTATGTAATACAAGGATCTATAAGATCTGGATAAGACATCACAGAATCAACAGTCTTGACAGTGGCCACCAAGGCCAATATTCCTGCACCGACAAGGAGATCTCATGAACTCTTGTATGGTCGGCCTCCACAAAGAGCTCTGTACAGCTACAAGCCCCGAGTATATGTCATATACGTGTCGAACCCATGAAACTCAACAGCCTATGTTCTCAGTCACCAAACAATTGCAATTCAACTTATTCAACAGAGTCTAAGTAAGAGCTCCACATACTCAACCATCATATAGTCTTCTATGATTTCTAACACTCACCACATACACATGAGCAAAACGCTTCAACCGGACACATACAAATATAGGGGGTTATAATTTTGCCTCCCAACGTATTCACCTCAAGGGTGATGTCAACAATAATAACTCATGCTACCCATATCCAACTGGATATATGTGCCTAGATCTTTCCTCGCCACATGATGCTTGCCAAAAGATAAAATAAAAAGGAATAGAGAGAAAAACTTTGACTCATGCATAAAAGTAAATACACAAAAGTAAAAGATAGGCCCTTCGCAGAGGGAAGCAGAGGTTGCCATGCGCTTTTTGTTTGTATGCTCAACCCCTTAGTGCAAGAGAACGTCACGTTATATTGCCCCTTATGATAGCAACCTTCATTATGCAGTTTGTCGCTTTTATTCTTTGCCATCACAAGTTCATGCAACGCTCAATTTTCTCTTACACTAAATGATCTAACACTTTTAGAAGCAATTTTTATTGCCTTATTGCACCGATGACAACTTACTTGAAGGATCTTATTCCATCCTTAGGTAGGTATGGTGGACTCTTGAAAATAAGATTTGGGTTCAAGGGTTTTTGGATGCACAAGTAGTATCTCTACTTGGTGCGGAATTTTTGGCTAGCAAAGATGGGGGGCAAGCACCACATGTTGAAGGATCTATGACAATATAACTTCTATGTGAATATGAACAAACATAAATCATTACGTTGTCTTCCTTGTACAACATCAACAATTTTGGCATATAATATTTTGATGGGGACTCACAATCAAAAAAGATTTCCAAGATAGTGTATTTGCAAGTGAAAGTTCTCTTCCTTATAGTAATCATTCAGGAATTGCTTGTATGACCAATATTGTGATTGTCAAGCTTCAAAATATTTCACTTTCTAAACCCAATGTGAAGATACCACTAGGCATGATATGAACATATAATTTCAACTTCATGATATTCAATTCATTTAACAATTTACTCATAGGATATAAGTGAAGCACGAGAGTAAATGACAAACTACTCAAAAAAATATAAGTGAAGATCAAGCGAGCAGTTAAATAAATAGGTAATCAATTGTGGACTCTCTTTTATTTAAAACTTTCATATATAAGTAATTTTTTTAAACAGCAAGCAAAACAAAACAAAATGACATTTCAAGAATAGCACACATCATGTGAAGAAGCAAAAAACTTAGGCTCAACCGATATTAGCCGATAATTGTTGAAGAAGAAAGGTGGGATGCCTATTGGGGCATCCCCAAGCTTAGATGCTTCAGACTTCTTGAAATATTATTTTGGGATGCCTTTGGCATCCCCAAGCTTGAGCTTTTGTGTCTCCTCAATTCCTTTTATATCACGGTCTCCCTAAATCTTAAAAACTTCATCCACACAAAACTCAACAAGAACTCGTGAGATAAGTTAGTATAAGCCAATGCAAAAACCTTATCATTCTGTACTGTAGCAAATCACAAAATTATTATTCAACATTGCATACTAAATGCCTCTGCATATTTAATACTCCTATCCTCAAATAGAATCATTAAACAAGCAAACATATGCAAAGAATGCAAACATAACAGCAATCTGCCAAAACAGTACAGTCTGTAAAGAATGCAAGAGTATCAGTACTTCTCTAACTCCAAAAATTATGAAAATTTACCACACTATAAAAAAATTATCAGAGCTTGTTGTGCAAAAAGTTTCAACATTTTATCACATTCTGACTTTCTAGGGAATTTTTGCAATGGCGATAAACTTTCTGTTTTGAAACAGAAACTCATATACTTGAAAAATAAGCATGGTGAAGGCTATCCTTGACATTTTTATTGAAATGAAAAATGCAAAACATTACTATAAATATAATCAAGCAAATACAAATAAAATAAAATGAATCTCCAAGCAAAACACATATCATGTGATGAATAAAAATATAGCTCCAAGTGAGGTTACCAATAATGTTGGAGACGAAAGAGGGGATGCCTTCCAGGGCATCCCAAAGCTTAGTTGATTGGATCTTCCTTTAATATTACCTTGGGGGTGCCTTGGGAATCCCCAAGCTTAGGGTCTTGTTACTCCTTATTCTCCTCATATCGATATCTCACCCAAAACTTGAAAACTTCAATCACACAAAACTTAACAGAACTTCGTGAGATGGTATGATAAAGAGAAAACCATTTCACTTTGGTACTGTTAAAGACAAGATTCATAATTGTTTCCAAACAATGCCTACTGTAGAATATCATTTCCACAATTTATATTGAGCAATATAAGCCATAGAAACTAGAAAACAAGCAAACCATGTATCGAAAACATAAAGAGAGCATCATGAATCATAAGTTACTCTCTCATAATAATTTTCAGTAGCATCATGAATAGATTCATCAATGTAACCATCACATAAAACATTCTTTTCATGATCCACAAACATAGAAATTTTATTACTCTCCACATAAGAAAATTTCTTCTCATTCAAAATGGTGGGAGTACCATATGAAACTCGAATACTATAAATTGTTTCCACATTAAAAGAGTAATGTTCATAAAAAAGGGTAATCATAACTACGAAATTTTTTATCAATATAATCATCACTACTTTTATAACATAAGTATCATCACAATAATCATCATAAGTAGCAACTTTGTTCTCATCATAGATAGGAGGCATGCAATCATCATAGCAAATTTGATCATTCAAAGCAGGGGGACTAAAAAGATCATCTTCATTAATCATAGCATCCCCAAGGTTGGGACAAACATTAATTACAGCAATAAATTCTCAAACATGTCATTCTCATCAAACATAGCATCCCCAAGCTTGTGGCTTGGCATATCATAAGCATAATCACTCTCATCAGTAATAGTATGAATAGCACCAACGGTATAACAATTGCTATCATCATAATTTCCCGAGTTGGTGCCAAAAAGATTTGCAAGATTATAAGAAATATCATTATCTTCCAAATCATAATCATCACAATAAGCAATATAGGCATAACAAAATCATCATCAATAGTGCTCTCGGACATTGTGCCATAAGACATAGAAGCAATATCATCATCAAGTGCATCATCTTCCACAATTATTTTTGATTCATTTTCATGAGGCACAACTATAATAGGAGCAACATTATTTGGGAGAGATACCTTTTTACCTCTAGTCTTCCTTATTTTCTTTTTATTCTTCACCACCTCACATAAGGGTTTAATCAATTTTTTCGAGCTTCTTATTGAAGAGATTGATTGGATAGGAAGCTCCTCCATGTTATCTGATTCATCATAATAAACACTAGGAGGGTATTGGAAAATATTTTCCCTTTAATTAGCACTCTCTTCATATTATATTTGTTTTATTGTCTTCAGATAGTTGGCAATATAAGGATTCTCAATACAATTTACCGCACAAAACATATAAATTTCCTCTAGATCAAAATCAAGAAATCTCTTGAGATTAAATTTTGGAATACCCTTAGTTATACATTTCATTTCTTCATGCCCCAAAATAAGACTAATCTCTTTATGATGCTCAAGGGTAATCAAGTTATCACAAATTTTGGACACAATTTGATCATGAAACAATTTGCATTGGAGATTTAAATGACCATGTTCATTGCAAAGTTCACAAGGATGGCGAAAAAATTTAATTCTTTCAGCACAATCATCTAGCCTCTCTTGCAACTTTTCGGTTTGTAAATATTTATGCTTCTTAGAAAATCTATCTTCCCTTTTTGGTGTGCAATGATACGTATCCGTCGTATCTATAATTTTTTATTGTTCCATGCCAATATTCTACAACTTCCATATATTTTTTGGCAACTTTTTATACTATTTTTGGGACTAACATATTGATCCAGTGCCCAGTGCCAGTTCCTGTCTGTTGCATGTTTTCGGTTTCGCAGAATATCCATATCAACGGAGTCCAAATGGGGTAAAAACGGACGGAGCTTATTTTTGGAAAATATGGAAAATCTGGAAGGAAAATCAACGCGAACCAGTGCCCGAGGTGGTCACGAGGCAGGCGCGCACCCTTCGGGCGCACCCCTACCCTCGTGAGTCACCCGTAAGGCAGTTGATGCTCTTCTTTTTCCGCAAGAAAGCTAATATTTGGAAAAAATCACAGTGAAGGTTTCAGGCCAATCGGAGTTACGGATCTCCATATATACACGAAACGGTGAAACAGAGCCAGGAGAGAACGCAGAACCAGAGAGAGACAGAGAGATAGATCCAATCTCGGAGGGTCTCTCGCCCCTCCCACGCCATGGGAGCCAAGGACCAGAGGGGAAACCCTTCTCCCATCTAGGGAGGAGGTCAAGGAAGAAGAATAAGAAGGGGGGCCCTCTCCCCCTTGATTTCGGTGGCGCCGGAGCACTGCCGGGGCCATCATCATCACCACCATCTTCACCAACAACTTCACCGCCATCATCACCAACTCTTCCCCCCTCTATGCAGCGGTGTAACCTCTCTCTTACCCGCTGTAATCTCTACTTAAACATGGTGCTCAACGCTATATATTATTTCCCAATGATGTATGGCTATCCTATGATGTTTGAGTAGATCTGTTTTGTCATAATGGCTATTTGATGATCATGCTTGGTTTGAGTTGTATGTTTTATTATTGGTGTTGCCCTATGGTGCTCTCCGTGTCGCGCAAGCGTGAGGGATTCCCGTTGTAGGGTTTGCAATATGCTCATGATTTGCTTATGGTGGGTGGCGTGAGTGTGAGAAGCTGCACTGAGTAAGTAGGTTGTTTGTGTATGGGATAAAGGGGACTTGATACTTTAATGCTATGGTTGGGTTTTACCTTAATGAATCTTTAGTAGTTGCGGATGCTTGCTAGAGTTCCAATCATAAGTGCATATGATCCAAGTAGATAAAGTATGTTAGCTTATGCCTCTCCCTCAAATAAAATTGCAATAATGATTACCGGTCTAGTTATCGATTGCCTAGGGACAAATAACCTTCTTGTTGACAAAAGCTCTTTACTAAAACTAATTTAGTTGTGTCTTTGTCTAAATAGCCCCTAGCTTTTATTTTCTCGCTCTTTATTTTCTTGCAAGCCTATCCAAAAACACCTACAAAGTACTTCTAGTTTCATACTTGTTCTAGGTAAAGCGAACGTCAAGAGTGCATAGAGTTGTATCAGTGGTCGATAGAACTTGAGGGAATATTTGTTCTACCTTTAGCTCCTCGTTGGGTTCGACACTCTTACTTATCGAAAACTATTGTGATCCCCTATACTTGTGGGTTATCAAGACCTTTTTCTCGGCGCCGCTTGCGGGAGCAATAGCGTGGGGTGAATATTCTCGTGTGTGCTTGTTTGCTTTATCACTAAGTAATTTTTATTTGCTGTTCTTAGTTGTTCTCTATCTTTAGTTATGGATATGGAACACGAAATACCAAAAAAAATAGGTGTACTTGCTGCTCATGGAGATGGGGAACCTCCTAAAACCCTCGATGCTGGTTATGTGAAAGATATTATGTACTACTTTAATAATACTGAGAAAACCCCATTCAATTATGTAATGGGAGTAACTTTGGATCAACGTGAATACTTTAGGGATTATCGCTTGACACAAAAAGGGAAACTATTATGGGATCAAATTCATATATTGAAGTGGTATGCTTGGCAACTATGCACGAGTTATGATTATACTTGTTGCTCTAGGATTAATGCTCCACACCTTCCCTTTTCATGCAAATTTAATGATAATAAAACCTTAGCTTCTTATGCTAATGGTATATATGATTACCATGATGAACAAATAGAAGAATTTGTTGCTTTTATGGGTGCTTATGAAATTGAATCTATGTGTAAAGAGTTTGAAGATTTTGATGATGCTGTTTATAGATCTGAAAATTTAGCTATCCTCAAATATTGCTATGAGAATTATGAATACAATTATGAAATTAATGCACTTATTGAGAAAGTCTCCGCTGTCCAAGAAGAGACTAATGTTTTGCAGGAATCTATGGAAGAAGAAGTTGATGAAACTGTGAGATCATTGGATGAAAAAGATGAGGAGCAAAGCGAAGAACAAAAGGAGGAAGAGCGGATTGATCACCCGTGCCCACCTTCTAATGAGAGTAACTCTTCAACTCATACATTGTTTAATTCCCCTTCGTGCTTACCGAAGGATGATTGCTATGGTCCCGTTGATTCTTTTGAAATATCCCTTTTTGATGATGCTTGCTATGCTTGTGTCCAAGATGCCAATATGAATTATGCTTATGGAGATGAACTTGCTATAGTTCCTTAGGTTAAACATGAAATTGTTGCTATTGCACCCACGCATGATAGTCCTATTATCTTTTTGAATTCTCCCGATTACACTATATCGGAGAAGTTTGCACTTATTAAGGATTATATTGATGGGTTGCCTTATACCGTTGCACATGATGATTTTGATAAATATAATATGCATGTGCTTGCTGCTCCTATTTGCAATTATTATGAGAGTGGAAGTATATCTCCATCTGTCGATGTTCCCCACACAATAAAATTGCAAGATAATGTTTATACTATGCATTGGCCTTTACTATGTGTGCATGAATTGTTCTTTTATGACATGCCGATGCATAGGAAAAGAGTTAGACTTCGTTGTTGCATGATACATGTTGCTTTGTGCTCACTACTAAACTACAAATCATTGTTAATTAAAATTGGCTTTGATATACGTTGGGATCCGGGTGGATCCATTACTTGAGCACTATATGCCTAGCTTAATGGCTTTAAAGAAAGCGCTGCCAGGGAGACAACCCGGAAGTTTTAGAGAGTCATTTATTTCTGTTGAGTTATTTCATATAGTTTAAAAACAACAAAAATAAAGAGGGGACCAAAAACTCTTTTCAAAAAGGAAAGTGAAAGTGAGAGAGACAAGCATTGTTGAAGTGGGAGCTAGCCTTGAAATTGTTCATGCTCACGGAAACTTTGTGAATCTTGATTACAGAAACTTCTCAACAAAAATAATTATCCCCTTGTACAATTCCTTTGTATTATAAAAATAATGTGCCAAGGTTTGCCTTTAGGATGTTTACAATACTTGTTGGTTTGTGCGATGCAGGACAGAAACTTTGGCTGTAGTGCGCGAATTTTAATTTCTTACTGGAACGTCAAATGATTCTGATTATTCTTGCAATGTATTGCTGTACAAATTTTTTATTTTTCCTAATTTTGGCAGAATTTTTCAAGTATCATAAGTATGGTGAATGTTCAGATTATTACAGACTGTTCTGTTTTAGACAGATTCTGTTTTTTGATGCATAGTTTGCTTGTTTTGATGAAACTATCAATTTATATCAGTGGATTAAGCCATGAAAAAGTTATATTACAGTATACACAATGCAAAAACAAAATATGAATTGGTTTGTAACAGTACTTAGAGTAGTGATTTGCTTTATTATACTAACGGATCTTACCGAAGTTTTACATTGAAGTTTTGTGTGGATGAAGTGTTCGATGATCGAGAAGGTTTCGATGTGAGAAGAAGGAAGAGAGGCAAGAGCTCAAGCTTGGGGATGCCTGAGGCACCCCAAGTAAATATTCAAAGAGACTCAAGCGTCTAAGCTTGGGGATGCTAGGAAGGCATCCCCTCTTTCTTCAACAAATATCGGTATGTTTTCGGATTCGTTTCGTTCATGCGATATGTGCAATCTTGGAGCGTCTTTTGCTTTAGTTTTCACTTTTATTTTATGCTGGTATGAGATGGTCCTTGGTTGATTTATAGAATGCTCTTTGCACTTCACTTATATCTTTTGAGTATGGCTTTATAGAATGCTTCATGTGCTTCACTTATATCATTTGAAGTTTGGATTGCCTGTTTCTCTTCACTTAGACAACCGCCATTTGTAGAATGCTCTTTTGCTTCACTTATACTTGTTAGAGCGTGGGAACATATTTTGTAGAAAGAATTAAACTCTCTTGCTTCACTTATATCTATTTAGAGAGATGACAGGAACTGGTCATTCACATGGTTAGTCATAAAATCCTACATAAACTTGTAGATCGCTGAATATGATATGTTTGATTCCTTGCAATAGTTTTGCAATATAAAGGTGGTGATATTAGAGTCATGCTAGTCAAGTAATTGTGATATCGAGAAATACTTGTGTTGAGGTTTGCAAGTCCCGTAGCATGCACGTATGGTGAATCGTTATGTAACGAAGTCGGAGCATGAGGTGTTTATTGATTGTCTTCCTTATGAGTGGCGGTCGGGGACGAGCGATGGTCTTTTCCTACCAATCAATCCCCCTAGGAGCATGCGTGTAGTACTTTGTATTGATGACTAATAGATTTTTGCCATAAGTATGTGAGTTCTTTATGACTAATGTTGAGTCCATGGATTATACGCACTCTCACCCTTCCATCATTGCTAGCCTCTTCGGTACCATGCATTGCCCTTTGTCACCTCGAGAGTTGGTGCAAACTTCGCCGGTGCATCCAAACCCCGTGATATGATACGCTCTGTCACACATAAGCCTCATTATATCTTCCTCAAAACAGCCACCATACCTACCTATCGTGGCATTTCCATAGCCATTCCGAGATATATTGCCATGCAACTTCCATCATCATCATATACACGACTTGAGCATTTATTGCCATATTGCTTTGCATGATCGTAAGAAAGCTAGCATGATGTTTTCATGGCTTGTCCGTTTTTTGATGTCATTGCTATGCTAGATCATTGCACATCCCGGTACACCGCACTACTAGAAAAAACCCTACTAATGGCGCACCTAATATGGCTATTAATGGCGCATCTGTGGTGCGCCATTAATAGCACGCCATTAGTAATTTTTACTAAGATGCGGTGCGCCATTAATAGCACGCCATTAGTAATTTTTACTAATGGCGCACCACCTGGTGCGCCATTAGTATCTAGTATACTAATGGCGCACCATGTAGTGCGCCATTAGTATAGCCCATGGTGCGCCATTAGTATCTAGTATACTAATGGCGGTCAAATCGCACTCCGTGGTCAAACTTCCCAAAAGGTCACCCATCCTCACACTACTCCAGCCCAAGCACGCTTAACTTCAGAGTTCTATCCAACCCCAGCAACAGCTCACTTCACACGCACTTGTTGATATATCTAGCATATCAATCCTGTTATACCTTATTGATGTCTAGGACTTTGTTCATGTTAATGACTATGATGAAATTTTGAAAAATATTTCAAACTTCTCGATCATATTACGTATCATTTTTTGAAAAAAAAATCAATTTTTTTTTGAAATAGTAATTTTGAAATTAGTAATTTTTTTTTCTGTTACTAGTGGCGCACCACATCCACGGTGCGCCACTAGTAAGTTTGAAATTTTTTGAATTTTTTTGCCGCCGGATCTTAAAAGCCCCGTAACTTTTTTTCTGTTAGGTTTTTGGGGATTTTGAAAATGTTTAACGGGGTTCCCCCGGTTAAATTCGGATGTAACTTTTCGAGTAGATGATTTTTCATATAAAAAACTTTTTCATCCGAGTTAGTATGCAAAAGTTATGCCCATTTTTACAAATTTCGAGAGATTTTGCAAATGAAGTCGAAATTCATATTTGCAAATTTTCCCAACAACTAGACCACATATCACATGGGAAACTTATTTTCTTTTATTTTTTGACATTTTCATCATTTTCTTTTTTTTTTAAAGCGAAAAGGCGATCCAGTGGTGCATTCGGTGGAAGGTGGCCAAGTTACTAATGGCGCACCGTGGGAGTGGTGCGCCATTAGTAGTTCAACTACTAATGGCGCACTCCCACGGTGCGCCATTAGTAACTTGGCCACCTTCCATCTACGACGTAAGTTACTAATGGCGCCCCGTGGGGTGGTGCGCCATTACTAGTTCAACTACTAATGGCGCACCACTCCCACGGTGCGCCATTAGTAGTTTTGAAAAAAAAATAAAAAAAATGATATTTTTTTGATTTTTTTTAAAAACTTAGTAATGGCGCACCAGTGGAAAGTGCGCCATTACTAGTTAAAACTAGTAATGGCGCACCACTCCAAGGTGCGCCATTAGTAACAAAAATTTTTTTATTTATTTTTTACATTTTTTCGCAACTACTAATGGCGCACGACGAATGTGGTGCGCCATTACTATGTCAATTAGTAATGGCGCACTATGCACCAGTGCGCCATTAGTAACAAAAATGTTTTTTAAGATTTTTTCTAAACTACTAATGGCGCACCACACACCAGGTGCGCCATTAGTAATATATTACTAATGGCGCACCGAGACATGGTGCGCCATTAGAATATAGTAATGGCGCACCACATAACAGGTGCGCCATTAGTAGCCATTCCATCTATAGCCCTTTTTGTAGTAGTGCCGCCGGAGGCATTCATATAGAGTCATATCTTTGTTCTAGATATCGAGTTGTAATATTGAGTTGTAAGTAAATAAAAGTGTGATGATCATCATTATTAGAGCATTGCCCCGGTGAGGAAAGGATGATGGAGACTATGATTCCCCCACAAGTCGGGATGAGACTCCGGACGAAAAAAAAGAGAAAGGCCAAAAAAAGAGAAGGCCCAAAAAAAAGAAAAAAAGAAAAAAATGAGAGAAAAAGAGAGATGTTACTATCCTTTTACCACACTTGTGCTTCAAAGTAGCACCATGTTCTTCATATAGAGAGTCTCTTGAGTTATCACTTCCATATACTAGTGGGAATTTTCATTATAGAACTTGGCTTGTATATTCCAACGATGGGCTTCCTCAAATGCCCTAGGTCTTTAGCAAGCAAGTTGGATGCACACCCACTTAGTTTCAGTTTGAGCTTTCATATACTTATAGCTCTAGTGCATCCGTTGCATGGCAATCCCTACTCCTCACATTGATATCTATTGATGGGCATCTCCATATAGCCCGTTGATACGCCTAGTTCATGTGAGACTTTCTCCTTTTTTGTCTTCTCCACATAACCCCCACCATCGTATTCTATTCCACCTATAGTGCCATGTCCATGGCTCACGCTCATGTATTGCGTGAAAGTTGAAAAGGTTTGAGAACGTCAAAAGTATGAAACAATTGCTTGGCTTGTCATCGGGGTTGTGCATGATGTGAATGCTTTTGTGTGGTGAAGATGGAGCATAGCCAGACTATATGATTTTGTAGGGATGAGCTTTCTTTGGCTATGTTATTTCAATAAGACATAATTGCTTGGTTGGTATGCTTGAAGTATTATTGTTTTTATGTCAAAGGATAGATTATTGCTTTGAATCACTCGTATCTTAATATTCATGCCATGATTAGACATATGATCAAGATTATATGTGGAGAACAAAAAAAAAGGAGAAAGTCTCACATCAAAGAGGCTAATCAATGAGCTGTGGAGATGACCATCGATTAATGTTAATGCAAGGAGTAGGGATTGCCATGCAACGGATGCACTAGAGCTATAAATGTATGAAAGCTCAACAAAAGAAACTAAGTGGGTGTGCATCCAACTTGCTTGCTCATGAAGACCTAGGGCATTTGAGGAGGCCCATTGTTGGAATATACAAGCCAAGTTCTATAATGAAGAATTCCCACTAGTATATGAAAGTGACAAAACAAGAGACTCTCTATCATGAAGATTATGGTGCTACTTTGAAGCACAAGTGTGGCAAGAGGATAGTTACATTGTCCCTTCTCTCTTCTTCTCTCAATTTTTTTGGGCCTTGTCTTTTTTTATGGCCTTCTCTTTTTTTTTATTCCTCACTTGGGACAATGCTCTAGAAAATGATGATCATCACACTTGTATTTATTTACAACTCACTGATTACAACTCAATACTAGAAAAAAGTATGACCCTATATGAATGCCTTCGGCGGTGTACCGGGATATGCAATGAACCAAGAGTGACATGTATGAAAGAATTATGAAAGGTGGCTTTGCCACAAATACTATGTCAACTACATGATCATGCTAGCAATATGACAATGATGAATGTGTCATGATAAATGGAATGGTGGAAAGTTGCATGGCAATATATCTCGGAATGGCTATGGAAATGCCATAATAGGTAGGTATGGTGGATGTTTTGAGGAAGATATAAGGAGGTTTATGTGTGAAAGAGCGTATCATATCACGGGGTTTGGATGCACCGTGAAGTTTGCACCAACTCTCAATGTGAGAAAGGGCAATGCACTGCATCAAGAGGCTAGCAATGATGGAAGGGTGAGAGTGCGTATAATCCATGGACTCAACATTAGTCATAAAGAACTCACATACTTATTGCAAAAATCTACAAGTCATCAAAACCAAACACTACGCCAAGATGCTCCTAGGGGGATAGATTGGTAGGAAAAGACCATCGCTCGTCCCCGGCTGCCACTCATAAGGAGGACAATCAAAGAACACCTCATGTTTCAAAATTGTTACATAACATTTACCATACGTGCATGCTACGGGACTTGCAAACTTCAACACAAGCATTTCTCAAATTCACAACTACTCAACTAGCACGACTTTGATATTATTACCTCCATATCTCAAAACAATCATCAAGCATCAAACTTCTCTTAGTATTCAACAAACTCATAAGAAAGTTTTTACTAATCTTGAATACCTAGCATATTAGGATTATTTAAGCAAGTTACCATGCCATTTAAGACTCTCAAAATAATCTAAGTGAAGCATGAGAGATCAATAGTTTCTATAAAACAAATCCACCACCGTGCTCTAAAAGATATAAATGAAGCATATTAGGATTTCTATAAAACTATATAACTCAAAAGATATAAGTGAAGCACAAAGAGTATTCTAATAATTTCCAAATCATGTATGGCTCTCTCAAAAGGTGTGTACAGAAAGTATGATTGTGTTAAACTAAAAAGCAAAGACTCAAATCATACAAGACGCTCCAAGCAAAACACATATCATGTGGTGAATAAAAATATAGCTCCAAGTAAAGTTACCGATGGAAGTAGATTTAAAGAGGGATGCCTTCCGGGGCATCCCCAAGCTTTGGCTTTTTGGTGTACTTAGATTATATTGGGGTGCCATGGGCATCCCAAGCTTAGGCTCTTGCCACTCCTTGTTCCATAATCCATCAAAATCTTTCACCCAAAACTTGAAAACTTCACAACACAAAACTCAACAGAAATCTCGTGAGCTCCGTTAGCGAAAGAAAACAAAAGACCATTAAAGGTACTGTAATGAGCTCATTATTTAATTATATTGGTGTCAAACCTACTGTATTCCAACTTCTCTATGGTTTATAAACTATTTTATTAGCCATAGATTCATCAAAATAAGCAAACAACACACGAAAAACAGAATTTGTCAAAAACAGAACAGTCTGTAGTAATCTGTAACTAACACAAACTTCTGGAACTCCAAAAAATCAGCCAAAATAGGAAGACCTAGGAAATTTGTTTATTGATCAGCAGCAATTGGAATCACTATCTTATCACGTTCTGGTGAGTTTTAACAATTGTTTTCGTGAACAGAAAGTTTCTGGAAATTACAGCAAGATCGAATAACTATCATCCAAGAAGATCCTATAGGTTTAACTTGGCACAAACACTAATTAAAACATAAAAATAAATCTAACCAGAGGCTTGAACAAATATTTATTCCTAAACAGAAGAAAAAAGCAAAAAACTAAAAATAAAATTGGGTTGCCTCCCAACAAGCGCTATCGTTTAACGCCCCTAGCTAGGCATAAAAGCAAGGATAGATCTAGGTATTGCCATCTTTGGTTTTAGGGAAAAAGAGGGCAAACTTATTATACATGGAATTAATCTTTCTATTTTGACAAAGTACATGGCCATTAATGGTAGAAGAAAGATTAAGTATATTGCGGAAATTGGTATCTAGGCTAGCCTTTATCTCTTTGATAGATTCGTTTTGATAAGAAAGCAAAAGAGATGTGATTTAAACTTTCTCATTAATGGGGTGCCCAAATATAGTTTTCATCTTTTCATAGGTGTCTATGGGATCCCCTTCAAGAAAACCCTCTTCAAAAATAGAATCCAAGACTTGTTTGAACGAAGCGGGCAACCCAACATAAAAGCTTTTTAAGTAAACCTCAATTTGGTATTGAGGTACATAGCTAGCATGGATCCTTAAGAGCCTATCCCAAGCATCTTTCAAAGATTCATCAAGTAAATAATGAAATATTCCAGAATCTTCTTCATCAAGATTATTAAGGTTTTCATTGATAATCCCGGCAGATTTTTCCATAGTATTTTTATTTATGAGTTTAGATAAGATAGCAGGATTGTCTAAAGCGCTAAAACTCGGGAGTGAAACCCCAACTCTTTTTGGTTCTGACATGGCGAGGGAAAAGCAAACGAAAAGAGGCAAGCAGAAAAGAGAGGGCGAATAAAACGACAAGGGTGAAGTGGGGGAGAGGAAAACGAGAGGCAAATGGCAAATAATGTAATGCGGGAGATAAGGGATTGTGATGGGTACTTGGTATGTTGACTTTTGCGTAGACTCCCAAGAACGGCGCCGTAAATCATTCTTGCTACCTCTTGAGCACTATGTTGGTTTTCCTTGAAGAGGAAAGGGTGATGCAGCAAAGCAGCGTAAGTATTTCCCTCAGTTTTTAGAACCAAGGTATCAATCCAAGAGGAGGCTACGCCAGCGAGTCCCTCGTACCTACACAAAACAAATAACTCCTCGCAACCAACGCGATAAGGGGTTGTCAATCCCTTCACGGTCACTTACGAGAGTGAGATCTGATAGATATGATAGGATAATATTTTTAGTATTTTTGTGATAAAGAAGCAAAGTAAATAAAAGCAAAGCAGAGGAAATAACTAAGTGCTGGAAGATTAATATGATGAAGATAGACCCGAGGGCCATAGGTTTCACTAGTGGCTTCTCTCAAGAGCATAAGTATTTTACGATTGGGTGAGCAATTCTTGTTGAGCAATTGGAGAATTGAGAATAGTTATGAGAATATCTAGGTATGATCATGTATATAGGCATCACGTCCGAGACAAGTAGACCGGCTCACCTGCATCTACTACTATTACTCCACTTTCGACCGCTATCCAAAGATGCATCTAGAGTATTAAGTTCATGAAAACAGATAACGCCTTAAGCAAGATGACATGATGTAGAGGGATAAATTCATGCAATATGATAAAAAACCCATCTTGTTATCCTTGATGGCAACAATACAATACGTGCCTTGCTGCCCCTCATCATCCTTTGGGAAAGGACACGCAGGATTGAAGCCAAAGCTAAGCACTTCTCCCATTGCAAGAAAGATCAATCTAGTAGGCCAAACCAAACTGATAATTTGAAGAGACTTGCAAAGATAACCAATCATACATAAAAGAATTCAGAGAAGATTCAAATATTGTTCATAGATAATCTTGATCATAAACCCACAATTCATCGGTCTCAACAAACACACCGCAAAAAGAAGATTCCATCGAATAGATATCCACAAGAGAGGGGGAGAACATTGTATTGAGATCCAAAAGAGAGAAGAAGCCATCTAGCTACTAACTATGGACCCAAGGTCCGAGGTAAACTACTCACACTTCATCGGAGGCTATGGTGTTGATGTAGAAGCCCTCCGTGATGGATGCCCCTTGGAGACTCGGAACCGGCCCCAAGATGGGACCTCGTGGGTACAGAAGGTTGCGGCGGTGGAATTAGGTTTTTGGCTCCGTATTTGATCGTTTGGGGGTACGTAGGTATATATAGGAGGAAGGAGTACATCGGTGGAGCAACAGGGGGCCCAAGAGGGTGGAGGGCGCGCCCTGGGGGGGCGCCCCCTACCTCGTGGCTTCCTCTTTTGTTTCTTGACATAGGGTCCAAGTCTCCCGGATCATAATCTTCCTAAAAATCACGTTCCCGAAGGTTTCATTCCGTTCGGACTCCGTTTGATATTCCTTTTTTGCGAAACTCTGGAATAGGCAAAAAACAACAATTCCGGCTGGGCCTCCGGTTAATAGGTTAGTCCCAAAAATAATATAAAAGTGAATAATAAAGCCCAATAATGTCCAAAACAGTAGATAATATAGCATGGAGCAATCAAAAATTATAGATACGTTGGAGACGTATCACGCTTCCGCTTTGATCTACGAGGGTACATGGACAACACTCCCCTCTCGTTGTTATGCATCACCTAGATGGATCTTGCGTGTGCGTAGGATTTTTTTTGAAATTACCGCGTTCCCCAACAGTGGCATCCGAGCCAGGTCTATGCGTAGATGTCATATGCACGAGTAGAACACAAAGAGTTGTGGGCGATAATAGTCATACTGCTTACCAGCATGTCATACTTTGATTCGACGGTATTGTTGGATGAAGCGGCTCGGACTGACATTACATGTACGCTTACGCGAGACTGGTTCTACCAACGTGCTTTGCACATAGGTGGCTGGCGGGTGTCAGTTTCTCCAACTTTAGTTGAATCGAGTGTGACTATGCCCGATCCTTGTTGAAGGTTAAAACAACACACTTGACAAAAAAATCGTTGTGGTTTTGATGCGTAGGTAAGAATAGTTCTTGCTCAGCCCGTAGCAGCCATGTAAAACTTGCAACAACAAAGTAGAGGATGTCTAACTTGTTTTTGCAAGGCATGTTGTGATGTGACATGGTCAAGACATGATGCTAAATTTTATTGTATGAGATGATCATGTTTTGTAACAGAGTTATCGGCAACTGGCAGGAGCCATATGGTTGTCGCTTTATTGTATGCAATGCAATCGCCCTGTAATTGTTTTTACTTTATCACTAAGCAGTAGCGATAGTCATAGAAGCAATAGTTGACGAGACGACAACGATGCTACGATGGAGATCAAGGTGTCGCGCCGGTGACGATGGTGATCATGACGGTGATTTGGAGATGGAGATCAAAGGCACGAGATGATGATGGCCATATCATATCACTTATATTGATTGCATGTGATGTTTATCCTTTTTGCATCTTATTTTGCTTACTTCGGCGGTAGAATTTGTCGGTGTACAAAAAGTGGGGTGCATTTTTTGTACCCCAATAACTGTGCACGGGCAGTCTGAGCCGCGGGCACCACCACACTGAGCAAGGCAAGGGAGGTGAGCCGAGGTAAGGACGAAGCTCGAAAGAAGCAGAACGACGCCAAGACCAAGACCACAAAGAGCAAGACGAAGCGGACTCCCCCGGCGAGATCCTTGTCGGGGCGGTTTTAGCAAACCCGCAAGGCCCTTGCCGGGCGGCTCGCCCACACATATGGAGCGAATCACCCTTGAGTCCACTGCCCCATGGGGCAAGGATTCGAGACATCCCGTGGTGGCATGCAGATCTTTGTGAAGACATTCAAAATCAGATACACACTATAGAAGATTTACCACCCTTGGCGGGATCCCAGCCAAGGAGGACCACAAGGCCCGGCAAGAGCCTTGCCGGGATGACAAAGAAGCGCCACGGCAAGACCCTTGTCGGGGCCCCGGCAAGACCCTTGCCGGGGCTACGGCGAGGCCCTTGCCATGAACACCTGAGGGGCCACCATCGGACCCACGCCAATCAAACCTTCACCGCCGTTCGCATGTAGCTGCCGACCCAACTGGGCTAAGGTGCACTGCGTGGCGGCAAGCGGATGATCTTCGTGGAGACCCACCGATGCGCCACCTCGGCCTGCCGCCTACATGGCACCACAGGCACCACTGGCCGTATGCGGCGTGTCGACACGAAGGGAGCGGCGATGGACGAGACAGGCTCTCCCGTCCCCGATAAAGCAAGGACACCTAAGCAAGACGCATTAATGGCGCCTTGTCATGTAATGCGAGGATAAACTCAGTATCATCAGAGCCCTTTCCACCTCCTGTGCCCTTGTGGCGACCCTTTCCCTATAAAAGGAGGCCCAAGGCGACGGGAGGAGGATTCGCTTTTGGAGCTCCTCACGCCCCATTGCTAGTTCAAGAACACCAGATAAACAAACCACCAAAGCAGGAGTAGGGTTTTACGCATCCTTGCTGCCCGAACCTGGATAAAGAGACTGTGTGCTATCTGTTTGATCCGCCCTTCTCACGACCCCGCGCCCCGCAACCGTAGTAGGGATTGTTGTGATCCCATAGGTGTCGTCCCCGCACCGACATCTTTGACGCGCCAGGTAGGGGGCGCAGTTGTGAGAATCGGCTTTAGCAGTTAGCCCGACACTCCTTCATCTTCGTGACCCTTGAAGAAGAAAGGGGACCAGAAGATCGACACTCGAGCGATCGCAAACAGAAGCTAAGTTGCACTGGACCTTTATTTGTGCTACCCTTCTTATTTGAGGTTATTCCCCCCGGAAATGTCACGCCTTTATATGAGAAACCTGCACGCCAAGGGGCTCTCCCACGATCGGCAACGCCCTTGCCCTGTTTCGAGTCTGCTCAACAGCTCAAGTGGTTGCGTCGAGAATGGCAGAGTAACCTTCCGCGATCGACAACGCCCTCGATTCTGACTCGAGTCAAGCTCGACAGTTCGAGCGGCCGCGTTCGGAATGGAAAGGTGGCTTGTCCGGCAAAGACGCTGCATTCGGCAGGCTCGGGATCCGTCCCCAAACGCCGCTTAGGGGCTTTCGCACGGCAAGCCTACCCGATCGACGAGGGGCACACATACAAAGAGGAATTGAACGGGGAAATAGCATGCATGAAAATTAAGAGTACTTCAAAGTTATATTACATCACATCATAGCTGCGGTTCTAACTAAAGATAAAATTTGTCTTGGTCGAGAACCCGCAGCGGCGAAGAGGAACGGGATGCTCAATCCCGGCGCTGGCTTTCCACCCTCTTGATTTCGTCGATGCCGTTGGTGATGGGCTTGATGTGCTCCTTGAGCACCGTGAGGTCAACACCATCCGGCAAGCTCTTCATCGAGGCCGCGAAGTCAAGGTTGGGATTCCAGTGCGCCACCTTGGTGAGGACCTTGGTCACAACCCTCCGGCAAAGTCGCCGGGCCTCCTCGGCCGGCGTGGCCGTCCTGTTGGAGTGAAGATAGGCCAAGGCTCCGAGGACGCCCTCAAAGAACTGGGTCAGCTTGGCGTTGACGGTCCCGCTACGCTCGGGGGCGTACCTCATGTTTGGCAGCCCCATGGTGGCCAATTGCGAGGTGACCCTGCCGGCGACGACCTCCAGATGGCTGATCCACATGTTCTCGCCCACCACATATTCCTGGTGGGAGGCGGCTTCGTCTGCCCGCAGCTTCTTCTCCTCCTCGAGGCTACTGGTCAAGGTCTCCTCCCGAGCCCTGCTCCCCGACAGCATCTTCTCGAGACCCTCCAGCTTCAGCTTGAGGTCTCTGATGGAGTTCTGCGCGTCGGAGAGCTCCCTAGTCCTGCTGATGACTGCTCCTTGCGCCTCTACCAAGGCGCGGTTGAGCGTGCTCTTCTCGCCGGATAGCTTGAGGGCATGCTCCTTTAGCTTGTCCCGCTCCGCTTCCAGCTCCTTCACCTTGCCGGCATGGGCCAGAGCCTGGGCATCGAGTGCCTCTTTGTGCCTCTGCTCCAGCTCGCGGGTCCGTCGCGCGACAAGGGCCTCGAGCTCCTCATCCTTGCCGCGGAGCGTTGCGCTAAGCTTCGCTTCACGCGTGGAGAGGTCCTCTTCCTGAGAGTCCAAGGCGGCTTGATGCTGGTTCCGGGCGGCCTTGGCTGCAGCGGCCAAGTTCGCCGCCTCTTCCTGGGCCTTCTCAACGTCGGCCATTTCATGGTGAGCTCCACATCGCGCTTGGCCAACTCTTCCTGAAAGGCCCTCTGCTCCTCGCGAGTCTGGTGGAACCAGGTCTGCGTCTCAGCGACGCACGCCTTGAAGTCCACCTCTACATTGTCCACCGTCGCCATCCTGGACTTGACCTTATCCAGGCGGGCACGGTAGAGCGATTGGAGCTTCCGGAAGTCGGCCCCCATGGCGCGGAAAAGCTGCTCTTCTGGAGAATCATCGCCGCCAACGCCCGGCTCATCAACCACCGCAAGCCCGGTGGCGGCAAGCACCTCGCCATCAAGGGCTTCCCCTTTGGCGGGCGCTCGGCTTGACGCCCCTGGAAGATGGACGAAAAGATCGTCGCCCACCTTCAGATATCTGCCAGGGCCCGAGGTTGAGGAAGAGGGGGCTGGTCACCTGCCACCTCTTCCTCGGCGGAGGCCTTGCCGGCCCCACCTGCAGGTCCACCAGTGCCTGTGCAGAAGCCTCACGGCCGCCTTTGGTGGCCCCGCAGAGGCGCCCTCGGCAGCACCCTTGGCGGCTTGGCCAACAAGGCCTCATCAAGATCTTTGGCGGCCTCCTCGGCGACAATCCTGCTGGCCTCCGCCGCCTCCTCAAAGAATGTCTCCCATGACAGTGTCCACGTCCTCCATGTTTGTTGAAGGAGGGCCTGGGCAGCAATGGGGGCGATGAAGCCAAGAAAAGAATAAGGGAAAAAACAGAGACGAAGGACAGGCGACTCACCAAAGGTGCTGTCAGTGAAGCGAAGTCCCTCTCCACCAAAGCATTTGGCGCCATGGCAGAGTCACCAAGACCCAAGTTCCCCTCTTCCTCCATGGGTGTAGGCTCCATGCACGATGCCCTTGTCAGGGACGCCCGGGCGGCGTAGTCGATGGGGGTGGTGTGTTAGGAGCAGCCCTCTGTGGCTCCTCCTTCTGCCGCTCCCCTCCTGCAAACCCGGCAAGGTCAGCGTCATAGCATCGAGCGCCTACCGTATGTTGAGTAAGAGGAGGGTGACGAACTTCTTACTGGGCTCTGCGCCAGGGGGCTGCAGACGGGCTGCTCAACACCACGGTGGTGTCTCGAGGCCCAGCCAGGGCTGACCGCTCGCCAAGGTCCTCGCCCTCTTCGCCCTCTAGGCCAACGTCTCTGTCTCCCTGCAAAAGCAAAAATGGATCAAGACAAGCGACCCGATTCAGAGAAGTGGAAATGACGTAAGGAACGGAGTACTTACTCGTCGTCCGTCTCCTCCTCTTCCACCAGTTTCCTTTTCCTCTCCGGGCTGAGAGACCCGAGATCAAAAGGGAGCTCCGCATCATCATCCGAATCAACGCCTGCCGGAGGAGGTGAAGAAGCGGCGGGGTTTGAGCGCGCATGGATGAGGAAGGGGCTGTCGCCTTCTTCTTCTCAGCAGCCTTCGCCAGCCCCTTCGCCGCTGTGGCCCTCATGTGGCGCCTGGACCCCTCCAGGGTCAATTGAGGCCGCGTAGCCCTGCCGTGCCGGACCGGCTCGCCGGAGCCAGCCCACCGCAGGACTCGCCCTCTTCCCCTGATTGGCGTTGAGCCCGCCGCCACGTCCTCCTCCTCCGACGACTCGTCGGCCGCGTCCTCGACAAGCAGAGCTCCAGCGTCGATGCTGCTGACCTCCCCGGTGGCCGCCACCCACAGAGTGAACTGCTCCTCCTCCGTAGCCGTCGCGGCCTTGTCCTCCACGCCCCCGGCGCTGCCGGCCTCCATGGCAAGCTGTGCCTCCCTCGCCCTGGTGGCGATGTAGTCCAGCTCCGCCTGGGTGGTGTCCATGACAAGCCACCGCTTGACGTCAGCATTGACGTATACCTCGATCAAGGAGTCGAAGAATTGCTGCACATCTGCATCCGTCGGCTCCTGCCAGCTTGGGACAGGGCCGTGCGTGTTGCAGTACGGCATCATAGCGATGATCTCAGACCGGCATGAGTTATTGCACAACGGGACTACCCCCGCTGGCAACTTGAAGAACTACCCCTTGACGGCCTTGCCGACCATTGCCGCAGTCCTCGCAGCCTTGTCGGTCCATTCAATCTCACCGTGGCGACCCACATCGAGCTGGAAAATCCGCTGACAGAAGTGGGCATGCGCCATCACCGTGAAGTTGTGGTCGAGGCCAGGGCGGAGCCGCATAATGTCAGCCGGGTTCGTAAAAAGCCAGGCTGGCCTCCCCTTGTTATGTAACGGGGCGATCCGGCGGCGAATGAAGTCCGCCCTGATCATCTCCAGGGTGAGCCCAGCCCAGGTCAGCCGGAGGATCCTGGTGGTGGCGACAGTAAGCCTCTCGTCGGCAGCATCAACATCACCCCAATTTATGCCGCGGACCGGCGGCGTCCGACGGACCTTGCAGAATTCCGGCGGGTCTTCGTCTTCAATCCAGCACCACCGGCCACGCCATTCATCCCACCTCTCCTTCATGGCGTCGTCCGGGTACGCCCCCTTGGATCTTGAGACCCAGGCGACGCATCCGGAGAAGGCGCCTCCGGGCTGGATTCGAGGGGAGAAATAATGGCGGAAGAGTGTCGTGTTGGGATGCACTCCGGCAAAGCCTTCGCAAAGATGCGCTGAAGAGAGCTGTGCACGCCACCGCATTCGAGTGAAATCCAAGAGGCGAAAGCGAAGGTGTGCATGATGTCGCAGAAGAAATCGGAGAAAGGGGGGCATAACCCGCAAGAAAAGTAATCAACAAAAAAGGGATACCGATTTGGAGCAGGATCGGCGCAAGCGGCGGGAATGACGCACGTCGCCGGGTGCCCCGAGTTCTCTCCCCCTGTCTTCACTCCCCATAAGGGCTTGAAGGAGGCCAGGAGTTCATGAACACCAATTGACGAGGGGATGAAGAAGGCGGATTTCGTCCGGTCCCCCGACAGCGCGCTCTCCGGCGGCTCCACGGTCCCAGAGCTCTTAGCCACCCCCTTGCCCTTGGCGGATTTGGGCGCCATGGCGGCCAAGAAGTCTAAAGGAGTGAAGAAGGAGGGTGGCGAAGCAGCGACGGCGGGCGATGGAGAAAGCTTAGGAGGGAAGGAAGAGAGGAAACGGCGGCACTGAGATTGGAAAAGGTGCGAGAGAAGAGGAGAAAGTGAGCAGCGCACCCACGGTTATTCCTTCTTATGGGGGAAAACGCGGGCCGCCTCCTTTCACATTAACTGCGACATGACGCATGCGTGCAGAGCCCAGCCCCACGCATGCCACACACGCCTCCCCACGCCGAGCCACGCGCGGGAAGCATGGGAAGCGCAGCGCGCGAAAAGACTTACCGCGGTAAAAACCACCCTGCCCGCTCACAAGACTGCTTTTTGGGCCTAGACCAACGACGCGATTGCGCTTACGTGTGGCCCAGCCGGGGCTCTGTCGGTGTACAAAAAGAGGGGTGCATTTTTGTACCCCTATAATCGCACGCAGGCAGTGCGAGCATGGCACCACCACACTGAGCAAGGCAAGGGAGGTGAGCCGAGGTAAGGACGAAGCTCGAAAGAAGCAGAACGACGCCAAGACCAAGACCACAAAGAGCAAGACGAAGCGGACTCCCCCGGCGAGATCCTTGTCGGGGGGCGGTTTTAGCAAACCCGGCAAGGCCCTTGCCGGGGCGGCTCGCCCCACACATATGGAGCGAATCACCCTTGAGTCCACTGCCCCATGGGGCAAGGATTCGGGAGACATCCCCGTGGTGGCATGCAGATCTTTGTGAAGACATTCAAAATCAGATACACACTATAGAAGACGACGACCCTTGGTGGGATCCCAGCCAAGGAGGACCACAAGGCCCCCGGCAAGAGCCTTGTCGGGGATGACAGCAGGCGCCACGGCAAGACCCTTGCCGGGGCCCCGGCAAGACCCTTGCCGGAGCTACGGCAAGGCCCTTGCCAAGAACACCCGAGGGGCCACCACCGGACCCACGCCAATCAAACCTTCACTGCCGTTCGCATGCAGCTGCCGACCCAACCAGTTGGGCAGGCACCTGTGTGGCGGCAAGCAGATCTTCGTGGAGACCCACCGCTGCGCCACCTCGGTCACTGCCTACATGGCACCACGGGCACCGCTGGCCAGGGCGCGTGTCGACACGAAAGGGAGCGGCGACGGACGAGACAGGGCTCTCCCCCGTCCCCGATAAAGCAAGGACACCTAAGCAAGATGCATTAATGGCGCCTTGTCATGTAATGCGAGGGATAAACTCGTATCACTGTACCCTTTCCACCTCCTGTGTGCCACTGTGGCAACCCCTTTCCCTATAAAAGGAGGCCCAAGGCGACCAGGAGGAGGATTCGGCTTTTTGGAGCTCCTCACACCCCATTGCTAGTTCAAGAACACCAGATAAACAAACCACCAAAGCAGGAGTAGAGTTTTACGCATCCTTGCGGCCCGAACCTGGATAAAGAGACCGTGTGCTATCTGTTTGATCCGCCCTTCTCATGACCCCGCGCCCCGCAACCATAGTAGGGATTCTTGTGATCCCATAGGTGTCGTCCCCGCGCCGACAGAATTATAAGATGATCTCTTACTAAATTTCAAGGTACAAGTGTTCTCCCTGAGTATGCACCGTTGCGAAAGTTCGTCGTGCCGAGACACCACGTGAAGATCGGGTGTGATAAGCTCTATGTTCACATACAACGGGTGCAAGCCAGTTTTGCACACGCAGAATACTCAGGTTAAACTTGACGAGCCTAGCATATGCAGATATGGCCTCGGAACCTTTGAGACCGAAAGGTCGGCGTGAATGATATAGTAGATATGATCAACATAGTGATGTTCACCATTGAAAACTACTCCATCTCACGTGATGATCGGACATGGTTTAGTTGATTTGGATCACGTGATCACTTAGATGATTAGAGGGATGTCTATCTAAGTGGGATTTCTTAAGTAATATGATTAATTGAACTTTAATTTATCATGAAATTAGTCCTGGCAGTATTTGCATATCTATGTTGTAGATTAATAGCTCGTGTATAGCTTCCCCATTTTATTTATGATATGTTCCTAGAGAAAACTAAGTTGAAAGATGATAGTAGCAATGATGCGGACTTCATCCGTATCTGAGGATTATCCTCATTGCTGCACAGAAGAATTATGTCCTTGATGCACCGCTAGGTGACAGACCTATTGCAGAGCAGATGCAGACGTTATGAACGTTTGGCAAAGCTCGGTATGATGACTACTTGATAGTTTAGTGCACCATGCTTTATGGCTTAGAACCGGGACTTCAAAAACATTTTGAACGCTACGGAACATATAAGATGTTCCAAGAGCTGAAATTTGTATTTCAGGCTCATGCCCGAGTCGAGAGGTATGAGAATAGCTCAACCAGTGAGCATGTGCTCAGAATGTCGGAGTACTACAATCGCTTGAATCAAGTGGGAGTTAATCTTCCAGATAAGATAGTGATTGACAGAGTTCTCTAGTCACTATCACCAAGTTACTGGAGCTTCGTGATGAACTATAATATGCAAGGAATGACGAAAATGATTCCCCGAGCTCTTCGCGATCTTTGAAATCGTGAAGGTAGAAATCAAGAAAAGCATTAAGTGTTGATGGTTGACAAGACCACTAGTTTCAAGTAAAAGGGTAAGGGAAAGAAAGGGAACTTCAAGAAGAATGGCAAGCAAGTTGCCACTCCCATGAAGAAGCCCAAAGCTAGACCCAAGCTTGAAACTGAGTGCTTCTACTACAAAGGAAATGGTCACTAGAAGTGGAACTGCCCTAGATACTTGGCGGATAAGATGGATGACAAAGTGAACAAAGGTATATTGGATATACATGTTATTGATGTGTACTTTACTAGTGTTTATTGCAACCCCTCGGTATTTGATACTGGTTCAGTTGCTAAGAGTAGTAACTCGAAAAGGGAGTTGCAAAATAAATAGAGACTAGTTAAGAGCGAGGTGATGATGTGTGTTGGAAGTGATTCCAAGGTTGATAAGATCACCATCGCACTCTCCCTTTACCTTTGGGATTAGTGTTGAACCTAAAATAAATGTTATTTGGTGTTTGCGTTGAGCATAAATATGATTGGATCATGTTTATGGCGATATGGTTATTCATTTAAGTCAGAGAATAATTGTTGTTCTGTTTACGTTGAATAAAACCTTCTATGGTCTTACATCCAATATAAATGGTTTACTGAATCTCGATCACAATGATAGACATAATATTGAAGCCAAAAGATATAAGTTTAATAATGATAGTGCAACTTATTTGTGGCACTGCCGTTTGGGTCATATTGGTGTAAAGCACATGAAGAAACTCCATTCTGACAGACTTTTGGAATCACTTGATTATGAATCACTTGGTACTTGCAAACCATGCCTCATGGGCAAGATGACTAAAACTCTGTTCTCCGGAACAATGGAGCGAGCAACAGATTTACTGGAAATCATACATATTGATGTATGTTGTCCAATGAACATTGAGGCTCGTGGCGGGTATCATTATTTTCTGACTTTCACAGATGATTTGAGCAGATATGGGTATATCTACTTGATGAAACATAAGTATGAAATATTTGAAAAGTTCAAAGAATTTCAGAGTGAAGTGGAAAATCATCGTAACAAGAAAATAAAGTTTCCGCGATTTGATCGTGGAGGAGAATATTTGAGTTACGAGTTTGGTCTTCATTTGAAACAATGCAGAATAGTTTCGCAACTCACGCCAGCCGGAACACCACATTGTAATGGTGTGTCTGGACGCTGTAATCGTACTTTACTAGATATGGTGTGATCTATGATGTCTCTTACCGATTTACCACTATCGTTTTGGGGTTATGCATTAGAGACAGCTGCATTCATGTTAAACAAGGCACCATCTAAATCCATCGGGACGACACCGTATGAACTATGGTTTGGCAAAAAATACTAAGTTGTCGTTCCTTAAAGTTTGAGGTTGTGATGCTTATGTGAAAAAGCTTCAGCCTGATAAGCTCGAACCCAAATCGAAGAAGTGCGTCTTCATAGGATACCCAAAAGAAACTGTTGGGTACACCTTCCATCACAGATCCGAAGGCAAGATCTTTGTTGCTAAGAATGGATCCTTTCTAGAGAAGGAGTTTCTCTCAAAATAAGTGAGTGGGAGGAAAGTGAACTTCATAAGGTAGTTGTACCTTCTCCCGAATTGGAAAGTAGTTCATCACAGAAATCAGTTCCAGTGATTCCTACACCAATTAGTGAGGAAGCTAATGATGATGATCATGAAACTTCAGGTCATGTTACTACCGAATCTCGTAGGTCAACCAGAGTACGGTCCGCACCAGAGTTGTATGGTAATCCTATCCTGGAAGTCATGTTACTAGACCATGACGAACCTACCAACTATGAGGAAGCGATGATGAGCCCAGATTCCCTGAAATGGCTTGAGGCCATGAAATATGAGATGGGATCCATGTATGGAACAAAGTATGGACTTTGATTGACTTGCCCGATGATCGGTGAGCCATTGAGATTAAATGGATCTTCAAGAGGAAGACGGAAGCTGATAGTAGTGTTACTATCTACAAAGCTCGAACTGTCGCAAAAGGTTTTCGACAAGTTCAAGGTGTTGACTATGATGAGATTTTCTCACTCGTATCGATGCTTAAGTCTGTCCGAATCATGTTAGCAATTGCCACATTTTATAAAATCTGGCAAATGGATGTCAAAACTGCATTCCTTAATGGATATCTTAAAGAAGATTTGTATATGATGCAACCAGAAGGTTTTGTCAATCCTAAAGATGCTAACAAAACGTGCAAGCTCCAAGGATCCATCTATGGACTGGTGCAAGCATCTCGGAGTTGGAATATATGCTTTGATAAGTTGATCAAAGCATATAGTTTTATACAGACTTACGGTGACGCCTGTTGTCGGTGTCAAAACCGGCGGATCTCGGGTAGGGGGTCCCGAACTGTGCGTCTAGGCGGATGGTAACAGGAGACAAGGGATGCGATGTTTTTACCCAGGTTCGGGCCCTCTCGATGGAGGTAATACCCTACTCCTGCTTGATTAATATTGATGATATGGGTAGTACAAGAGTAGATCTACCACGAGAACAAGGAGGCTAAACCCTAGAAGCTAGCCTATGGTATGATTGTTGTTCGTCCTACGGACTAAAACCCTTTAGTTTATATAGACACCGGATAGGTTAGGGTTACACAGAGTCGGTTACAAAGGTAGGAGATCTACATATCCGTATCGCCAAGCTTGCCTTCCACGCCAAGGAAAGTCCCATCCGGACACGGGATGAAGTCTTCAATCTTGTATCTTCATAGTCCAGGAGTCCGGCCAACGGTGATAGTTCGGCTATCCGGACACCCCCTAATCCGGGACTCCCTCAGTAGCCCCCAAACCAGGCTTCAATGACGATGAGTCCGGCGCGTTGATTGTCTTCGGCATTGTGAGGCGGGTTCTTCTCCAAATTCCATATACTTGTCGAATAGTGTCCGGCTTCTGATAAATGCTGCGCTCCTTGGCTTCTACGCCCAATAATGGCCATCTTCCACGTGTTTGAATGAATGCGAAATGCCATGGTATTTTTACACTTACCCCCCTAGCTGCGCAAATGAGCTGCCTATAAAAGGGGCGAGGATCTAGATCTGAGTCACACCATTCCCTCTTCGCGAGCTTTCATCGGAGCGCCTTTGACCAAAGCCCATTCCACCATGGACAGTCGACGTGGCTCCTCCTCTCGCGCTCCCAGCCCTCAGCCTGGAAATTGGGAGAGATGCTCAGTCCCGCATAGCGAGCTAGTTATACTCCAAACCAAGGGATTTCTTCCCCCAGCCTTTGTGGTTCCAGTCCGAGCCGGACTTGCCACCTACAAGGGCGGAAAGCAAGCGAAGAGTGTCCCCGATCCCTCTAAAGGAGAGCGGGTGTGCTTTATCTCTTATCTAGTAAGAGGACTCGGATTTCCAATCCATCCGTTTCTCCGGGGGATTTTGGAGTTCTACGGCCTCCAATTGCACCACCTTACGCCTGCCTCCATTTTGCACATTGCGGGCTTCGTGGCCCTTTGCGAACTGTTCTTGGGCGTCGAGGCTCATTTTGGGCTGTGGAAGAGATTATTCTTCCTAGTACCCCGCTCTCATGAGGGGTCAATATATCAAGTGGTGAGCGAACTATGGCGCATCGCGGGACGGATATCTATCCGGAACCCGAAGAAGGCGTTCAAGACCGCCCTTGAATGGTTTTACATGGAGGATGTCCCGCTGCGAGATCCTCGCTCGGATCGGCCTTCCAGAAGTTTAGCAACGCCTCCAAGAAGCGCCTAAGCCGGGCGCCATGGAGCCCCTGAGGGAAAATGATCGGGATGTCCTTTACTTGATGAGCCGAATAAGATTCTTGGCTCATGCCGGATTGACCATGATTGGAGTCATGGCAATCTGCATTATGAGGAGTGCAGCCGGCTCAATATAGGGGCCACCCATGTGGGACTTCAACGGGAGGACGATGCCACCCGCCATGGCCGCATAAAGGGCGGGATCGGTCACCGGCTGGTGAAGACCTTGTTCGCCATGTATAAAGGGGAGGAGGAGGATTTTCTCCGCCAACCCATCGAGCGAAGTTTTCTTGAATAATCCTCGGTTGGGTAAGCAAACATCTTTGTGGCTGTCCGATCCATGTTCCCGTGATTAAATATCTCATTTCATGGTTTGGCGAGGAACTGCCGGGCCGTGGAGAAGATACAGCCGCCCCACAACCCGAGGATCCGGAGCGGTCCCTCGATCCGACCTCCGAAGACGGTCCGGATATAAAGGTGGAGTTGATCGACGGGTGTTCCACCAACTTAGCATCGACAATGCTTTGGTTGCCATTACTGACCCGATTACCGGAATACTTCCAGCCTCGCAGGTAACTGAGACCGAGGCCCCAATACTCTGATAATGCCCCATCCGTGCTAATTTCTTGATCACCATATACCAATGGTGTTTCGCAAGGGGCGCCTTCGAGGCAGGAGGCCGAGCCCGCGGCGGCTGGCCAACAAGGGGCAGTACGGCCCCGCAGGCTAAAAAGAAGTGCGGTCCGGATCGAAACTCCGCCGCAACAGTATGGCGTGTCACCCTATTTCCAGGATTGATTCCTGGAAGGTGTACTAACGCTGGTGCTTTTTACAGGAAAAAGAGCGCTTGCCGGACTGAGTCCGGAGAGGTTGCCAATCGAGCCTCCGCCGGCCAGGCTCTAAAGCCGGGTCCGGAAGCGGAGGCGAGCACGAGGCGTGCGTTGGATGCTCCTCCGACAGAGGATGCCGACAAATTGTCCGCCACCAACTCCGAGGTGGAGAGCGCCATGAATCACAGGCGCCACGGACAGTTCTTCGTGGACGCATGTTTCTGTCAAGAGGCCGTGAATGCCTTCAAGTTGTGAGTTTCGCACCTCCGTGCCGCTCAAGATGGTCTAGCCAGAGCCACGGAGGCGGTATGTAAAGGACATACTGGTAAGGAAATTTGATGATTATATATGCCAAGAGCCCCGAGACTTAAAATAGTTAGAATAACTGATTTAAGGATCATTTGTTATCTGAGGATCTTACAAAAAGAATACCCGACTGTCCCGGGAGCTTGAAGAATGCAAGGCCCAACTTGAGGCCAAGCACTAGCCGCCATAGGGGGGAGCCACAGAGACCCCTCCGTAATATATGCTTCAAAAGATAAATAGTTTATGAAGTGCGGCGGGTGTGTAAATCTGACAAAAATATTGCAGATGGCGCCGGACAAGATCCGGACAAGCAACAACTCTTGCGCCAGCTAAAGGCTGGCGAGAGCGTGCTTACGAGGGTGCGGCTGGAGAAAAATAACCTCCAAGATGCCAACACCAGACTGGGTGAGGAACTAAAAGATGTTCGTGCCCAGTTATGCGACCCGTAAAGGAGAATCGGCGACTTCGTCGCGGCATTTTCGATAAGTGCTTGAGCGAACTTTGAAAGAGTTCGGCGAGGAAGGCGACTAACATAAACATGTATATAGGTTTGCTCACTGTGTCGTCCTGAAGAGGAGATGCCCAGTTCTTGGGTGATCTTCTTCTCGAACTGCTACCGCGAGCGAACGAAGTTCGGGCGGGTGATGAAAGGCGTCGGCCAGCCTTGTGGCCATCTATCTCCTGGCCGAAGGCATTGGGAGCCGGGCAGAAACGGCTTCAAGGAGCACGCGGCGCTTCCGTATGGAAGATATCGGCCTGCCGTCAAGGCGCCGGGGAGGCTTGGGCCATGGTAAAGACGCGGTACACGGTTAAGGTCGACCCAAACCACATGGCCGAGGTCGGACTGTGGGGCTGATGGGAAGGAGATCCTGTAAGCTTAGTGTACGGCCAAGTAGAATTGGCTGCCAAGTATTCCCAAAGAAGATTGTAAATTAGATAGCCTATTAGGTGGCATTGAGGAGGAATACAATGAGTCAAGTTGACTATGTAATTAAATATGACATGAAAAATGTCTTCTAGCCGGATTGTAGATCGTTTGTCATAGCAGACCTTTTCGCTTCGACCTCAGGACCCAATAGTCCGGAGTGTGTCCGAATACCTTTGTGGTTATATAAGAACCGGGTATGCATGGAGACAAGGCGTAGGGGTCATTATTGCTGTATGTCGGACAAGTGCCCAACTAGTTATGTTATATTACATGGATAGTAAGAAACATCTTCCGGGAGAATAGTTCCGTTAAGGGTTCCTTTATTGGGATGCATGCCCTAAAGTGCATGTCAAAACTGCTAGGAAAGCAGAAAATCATCTGGGGGCAGATAGGTAAATAGTTAAAAATCATATTTCAGTTCACCGACCAAATATTCCCTTAAGAACGCTAGCTTTCAGCTTCACCCAGTCTGAGGTACACATCCGGTTGACCCGGCAGTAACAATCGCAGAGGTGCTCCCTTTACCACCTAGCCGAACAATCGGGAACGTAGGGGTAAGCACGTGAGCCGTGCAACCTAGCTTGGCCAAAACTTAAGTCATATCGATGCATATAATGGTGAATAAAAGGTACATGCGGAACTTTGACGCATGTGTTGGGCATAAAGCCCGTATAAATAAGCTTCTGGTAAAGAAACCCCGGTGTATAATGAGCATTACATAACGCGTCAAGTATGTGCGAATAAAGCGCAAACGAGCCTCTAAAGGCTTCAGGAAGAAGGAGGAGGAAGGAGAGAAATAAAAGACAGCAAAAATAAAAAATGTGGACGGAGGAAGGAGACGAACTTGGAGTCCGGCGCTTAGGCGTAGAATCTTCGTAGACGGGCTGCGTTCCATGGGTTCGGCTCGAGTCGGTTATCCGATGCGCCAGCAGACGGTATGCTCCGCCGGTCGGGACCTGGTCGATGATGAAGGACCTTCCCATTTGGGCTTGAGTTTGTCCTTTTTCTTGTCCGTGAGCGTAGAACTAGTTCGCCAACGTTATAAGCTTTGGCCCGTGCTTCCCTGCTTTGATATCTTTGAGCCTGCTTTGTTGATAGAATGCTGAAGCGAGCTTTTGCCACGTCGCGCTCCTCCTCCAATGCGTCCAAACTGTCCCGCCGATCGAGCTCGGCTTCTCTTTCTTCATACATGCGCACGCGAGGTGAGTCATGTATTATGTCGCAGGCAAGATCGCCTCTGCCGCATACACCATAAAAATGGTGTGAATCCGGTAGTACGATTTGGAGTGGTCCGCAGCCCCCAGAGTACGGAGTCGAGCTCCTCAACCCAGTGTGTGTTAGATTCCTTGGGGGACCGCACTAGTCTGGGTTTAATGCCGCTCATGATTAGACCGTTTGCTCGCTCGACTTATTTGTTGGTTTGAGGGTGATAGGCGAGGCGTGTCGAGCTTGATGCCCATGTTTTTGCACCATAATTTGACCTCATCGGCCGTGAAGTTGGTGCCGTTATCGCGATGATAATCTTGTGGGGACACCGTAATGGTGCACTACCCCGATATGAAGTCTATCACCAGTCCGGATTCGGCCGTTTTAACGAGCTTGGCCTCTATCCATTTGGTGAATTTATCCACCATGACCAATAGGTATTTTTGCTTGTGGGTTTCCTCCCTTAAGGGGTCCAACCATGTCAAGCCCTGCATCATGAACGGCGGTGATGGGTATAGTTTTGAGGGCGGTGGGTGGCATGTGGCTTTGGTTAGCAAAAAGCTGGCAACCGACGCATCGTTGGACTAAGTCTTGCGCATCTGCCCGGGCCGTCGGCTAATAAAATCATGTACGGAAGGCCTTGCCTACAAGGGCCCGGGCTGCGGCGTGGTGCCCACCCAGTCCGGCATGAATTTCAGCCAGGAGGTTTCGCCCTTCCTCTTCGGAGATACACCTTTGAAGGACTCCTGTAGTGCTTTTCTTATAAAGCTCTCCCTCATGGACTTTATAGGCTTTAGATCGCCGTACTATGCAGCGAGCCTCATTTTGGTCTTCGGGGAGTTCCTGCCTAGTTAGGTAGGCTAGGAATGGTTCCGTCCACGGGGCGATAACCGCCATTATTTTGTGGGCGGAGGGTGTTATCTCGGTGGCATAGCCTCCGATTGTGTCAGAGTGTTCGGCGTCAGGCAGTGCAGTTGGGTCCGGATTGTTATTTCCGGACTCCCCTTCCCATAGTACGGATGGCTTGAACAGCCGTTCCAGGAAGATGTTGGGCGGACGGCATCGCGTTTTGCACCGATGTGTGCCAATATGTCCGCCGCCTGGTTGTTATCCCGGGCTATATGATGAAATTCGAGCCCTTCGAACCGTGTTGACATTTTTAGGACCGCATCAAAGTCTCCGTTTATTTGAGATATCGCGAGGTTCGAATCCCCGCGCACCTCTAGGCGTTTAATGCCCATGGAGACTGCCATCTGGAGGGCGTGCAGAAGGGCCGCGTATTCGGCTGCGTTGTTGGAGTCCGTATACATTATCTGAAGGACGTATTGGACTGTGTCCCCGGTTGGGGACGTCAAGACGACGGCCCCGTGCCGCCAACATTTTGGAGCCGTCAAAGTGCATGATCCAATTGGAGTATGGACGTACTCTTTAGGGAGTTCGGCTTCGGTCCATTCGGCCACGAAGTCGGCCAAAACCTGCGACTTGATAGCTCGTCGTGGCTTGTAGGTTATGTCGAATGGAAGGAGCTCTATGGCCCATTTAGCAATCCGGCCCGTCGCGTCGCGGTTGTTTACAATGTCATTAAGAGGTACTTCGGAGGCTACCGTTATCGAACACTCTTGAAAGTAGTGTCGCAGCTTCCGGGATGCCATGAACACCGCGTATGCTATCTTTTGATAATGTGGGTACCGGGACTTGCATGGAGTGAGGATAGTGGACACATAATAAACCGGTTTTCGAAGAGGGAACCGGTGTCCATCCGTTTCTCGTTCGACAACGAGCACCGCGCTGACAACTTCATGTGTTGCAGTGATATATAATAGCATTGGTTCGCCCATGTTGGGCGCGGCCAGGACCGGATTTGTTGCCAATATGGCTTTTATCTCTTCGAGTCCGGCCGTTGCGTCATCCGTCCACTCGAAGTGTTCGGTGCGACGGAGGCGGTAAAGGGTAACGCCTTTTCTCCCAAGCGGAAATAAAGCGGCTTAGAGCCGCTATGCATCGAAATCAATTTTGTATTTGTTTGAGGTCTTTTGGAATATCCAATTGTGATGAGCTCGGATCTTGGCTGGGTTTGCTTCAATTCCTCTACCGGACACAATGAAGCCCAGAGCTTTCCTACCGGAACGCCAAGACGCATTTTTCGGATTGAGCTTGATGTCATATTTTGAAGATTGTCGAATGTGAGCCTCAAATCGTCTACTAGAGTTTCGACATGCTTGGTTTTGACAATCACGTCATCTACATATGCTTCCTTGTTTTGCCGATCTGGTTTGCGGACATATACGAATCATCTGTTGGTATGTTGCGCGGCGTTTTTGAGCCGAAGGGCATTGTGTTGAAGCGAGAATGGGCCGTATGGAGTGGTGAATGTTGTTGCAGCTTGGTTCTGCTCCGCCATCTTGATTTGGTGGTAGCCGAGTACAGCGTCGAGGAAGCACAATGAGTCGTGTCCTGCTGTAGCATCGATAATTTGATCAATGCGAGGGAGGGAAGGGATCCTTTGGGCATGCCTTATTAAGGTCTTTGAAATCAACACATAGGCGCCTGTGATTTATCCTTCTTTGGTACCATCACCGGGTTTGCTAGCCGGTCCGGATGTTTAATATCTACTGATGAATCCGGCTTCCAGAAGTTTGGCTAGCTCCTCTCCCATGGCCTGTCTCTTAGGTTCGGAAAAACGCCGAAGAGCCTATTTGGTGGCTTGAATCCTTTTAGGATATTTAGGCTGTGCTCGGCCAGCCGACGTGGGATTCTGGCATATCCGAAGGGTGCCGTGCAAAAATGTCCCGATTTTCTCGTAGAAATTCTCGTAGTGCGGCGTCTACATCAGGGTTTAATTGTGCCCCGATGGAGGCCGTCTTTGCAGGGTCCGTTGGGTGGACTATTTCGTCCGCTGGTTTAAAAGAGGTGGACTTGGATCTTTTATCAAGTATCACATCGTCCCTGTCACCATGGAGCGCATCGCAGTGAGTTCCTCGGCCGCTAGGGCTTCGGATAGTGCCTCGAGGGCTAGTGCGGTTGTCTTGTTTTCTGCGCGGAGTGCTATCCATTGGGTCCGGGCATTTTAAGCTTCATGTACCCATAATGGGGTATAGCTTGAAAAATTGTGAATGCCTCTCGCCCTAATAAAGCATGATATCCGCTGCTGAACGGGGCCACTTGAAATGTGACCTCCTCGGACCTGTAATTGTCCGTGAGCGAACACTACGCCGATGTGATTTTTCCTGTGCGGCATGCTTCCGGTGAGATTATTCCTCTAAAGGTTGTGCTGCTTCGCTCAATGCGGTTCCATCTATTTCCATTTTGAAGGGTTTCCTCATAGATGAGGTTTAGTCCATTGCCGCCATCCATGAGTACCTTAGTAAGGCGAAAGTCGTCCACTATTGGGTGAGGACCAATGCGGTGGTGCTCGGGCTGTTCGAATTTGGGTTCATCACTAGCATTAAAGGTAATAGCCGTGTCCTCCATGGATTTATTGCTGCTACTTGGTAGACTTCGCAAGGTTATGGAGTGTTCGTTTCCGCATATTATTTGATGCGAAAGTCTCAAGACCATTAACACCGTCGGGTATTGGTGGGCTGGGATTACGAAGCTAGAAGCTCTTCGCCACTTTTGGCCACCGTCGTAGTATCCAACATGCTCGAAGGCTATGAGTTAGAGTGGCGCCCTCGTGCTATGAATTTTGCAGGGTTCGCTCACCAACCCTCGATGCAGTTCCGTACCCTTTAGGGGTTTTGGTTTTTTGGTGTTTAACCCAGGTGCTTGGTGATGATGCACCCTTTTATTTCGGACTAGGGATGTATTCGGGGCCGGATTATCCCAAAATTTACTTTCGGTTTTCCAAGCACTCTCCGTCCCACAGTACTTTTGTACTATGGTCACCAAGTCAGTAAAGCGTGTAATTTCGCGACGACTTATGGCGTTTAGGATTCCCTTGTCCGTGCAATTGTTGCAAAAAAGTGGGATTGCGTCCTCCTCTCCATGATCCTTTATCCCGTCCATAACCAGGAGGAATCGCCCGATAATGATGTCTTTGTTTCAGCTGGCTCTTGCCGAATTCGGGATAGATCGCTAATGTTTGGGTGGGCGGGTGGAACTAGATCCGGAACCCCGTCCAATTTAAGGCTCAGGGGCCGAGAAGTTTCCTAACTCGGAAGTTTGGATTTTTGAATGATATCCAATGAATCCAACCCGCCGCCTGACTTTAAGTTCAGGGCTTGATCGACATCCGTCCCTCTACGGGAATCCGGCACGGAGGAATCGGGAATCCGGACGTAACTAGTCCTTAAGATAGAAGAAGAATCGCTGCATTGCTCCTCTATCACAGCAACATGATGGGTAGCACAGGAGAGTTGATCTCTCTCAGATCGGTTTTAGGCCCGATCCGGTCGTAGTCCGTGGCGACTCCCAGGGCGGCGATGCGATCCAAGAGCTCGTTTACGGAGGAGAGCTCGATCGGATCTAGCTATTCCGCAAGTTCCGAATTAACGTGGAGATTGGTTTCGATGACTCGAGAAGTCATCGTCGGCGCGGCGGCCGAACTGGCGGTCATGAGAAAACCACCTAGCCGAAGAGTCTGACCAGTGGCCAAGGCTTCTTTGGCGATAGTATCGTCTTTAAAGACGAGATGAGGCATCCTTCCTGACGGCGACGACACAGAGGAACTCTCAATGAAAGCACCAATGTCGGTGTCAAAACCGGCGGATCTCGGGTAGGGGGTCCCAAGCTGTGTCTAGGCGGATGGTAACAGGAGACAAGGGACACGATGTTTTTACCTGTGTTCGGGCCCTCTCGATGGAGGTAATACCCTACTCCGCTTGATTAATATTGATGATATGGGTAGTACAGAGTAGATCTACCACGAGATCAAGGAGGCTAAACCCTAGAAGCTAGCCTATGGTATGATTGTTGTTCGTCCCCACGGACTAAAACCCTCCGGTTTATATAGACACTGGATAGGTTAGGGTTACACAGAGTCGGTTACAAAGGTAGGAGACCTACATATCCGTATCGCCAAGCTTGCCTTCCACGCCAAGGAAAGTCCCATCCGGACACGGGACGAAGTCTTCAATCTTGTATCTTCATAGTCCAGGAGTCCGGCCAACGGTGATAGTTCGGCTATCCGGACACCCCCTAATCCGGGACTCCCTCACCTGTATTTACAGGAAAGTGGGTGGGAGCACTACAGCCTTTCTGATAAGTATATGTGAATGACATATTGTTGACCGGAAATGATGTAGAATTTTCTGGAAAGCATAAAGGAGTGTTTGAAAGGAGTTCTTCAAAGAAAGACCTCACTGAAGCTGCTTCATATTGGGCATCAAGATCTATAGAGATAGATCAAGACACTTGATAAGATTTTTCAATGAGTACATACCTTAACAAGATTTTTGAAGTAGTTAAAAATGGAACAGTCAAAGAAGGAGTTATTGCCTGTATTACAAGGTGTAAAGTTGAGTAAGACTCAAAACACGACCACGACACAAAATAGAAAGAGAATGAAAGTCACTCCCTATGCCTCGGCCATAGGTTCTGTAAAAGTTTGCTATGTTGTGTACCAAACCTATTGTGTACCTTGCCATGAGTTTGACAAGGGGATACGATATTGATCTAGGAGTGGATCACTTGACAGCTGTCAAAATTATCCTTAGAAGACTAAGGAGATATTTCTCGATTATGGAGGTGATAAAGAGTTAAATGCGTAAATAGTTGCGCCGATGCAAGCTTTTACACCGATCCAGATGACTCTGAGTCTCAATCTGGATACATATTGAAAGTGGGAGTAATTAGCTAGAGTAGCTCCATGCAGAGAATTGTAGACATAGGAAATTTGCATACGGCTCTGAATGTGACAGACCCATTGACTAAGCTTCTCTCTCTAGCAAAACATGATCACACCTTAGTACTCTTTGGGTGTTAATCACATAGTGATGTGAACTAGATTACTGACTCTAGTAAAACCCTTTGGGTATTAGTCACATGGCAATGCAGACTATCACATGGTGATGTGGACTATTGGTGTTAAATCACATGGCGATGTGAACTAGATTATTGACTCTAGTGCAAGTGGGAGACTGAAGGAAATATGCCCTAGAGGCAATAATAAATATATTATTTATTTCCCTATTTCATGATAAATGTTTATTATTCATGCTAGAATTGTATTAACCGGAAACTTAATACATGTGTGAATACATAGACAAAACATAAGTGTCCCTAGTATGCCTCTACTTGACTAGCTCATTTATCAAAGATGGTTATGTTTCCTAACCATAGACATGTGTTGTCATTTGATGAATGGGATCACATCATTAGGAGAATGATGTGATGGACAAGACCCATTTGTTAGCTTAGAATTATGATCGTTACAGTTTTATTGCTATTGCTTTCTTCATGACTTATACATGTTCCTATGACTATGAGATTGTGCAACTCCCGAATACTAGAGGAACACTTAGTGTGCTATAAAACGTCACAACGTAACTGGGTGATTATAAAGATGCTCTATAGGTGTCTCCGATGGTGTTTGTTGGGTTGGCATAGATCGAGATTAGGATTTGTCACTCCGTGTTTCAGAGAGGTATATCTGGGCCCTCTCGGTAATGCACATCACTATAAGCCTTGCAAGCAATGTGACTAATGAGTTAGTTGAGGGATGATGCATTACGGAACGAGTAAAGAGACTTGCCGGTAATGAGATTGAACTAGGTATTGAGATACCGACGATCAAATCTCAGGCAAGTAACATACCAATGACAAAGGGAACAACGTATGTTGTTATGCGGTTTGACTGATAAAGATCTTCGTAGAATATGTAGGAACCAATATGAGCATCCAGGTTCCGCTATTGGTTATTGACCGGAGATAAGTCTCGGTCATGTCTACATAGTTCTCGAACCCGTAGGGTCCGCACGCTTAACGTTCGATGACGATCGGTATTATGAGTTTATGTGTTTTGATGTACCGAAGGTTGTTCGGAGTCTCGGATGTGATCACGGACATGACGAGGAGTCTCGAAATGGTCGAGACATAAAGATCGATATATTGGATGGCTATATTTGGATATCGGAATGGTTCCGGGTGAGTTCAGGCATTTACCGGAGTACCGGGAGGTTACCGGAACCCCTCGGGGTGTATATGGGCCTTAGTGGGAGAGAGGAGGAGGCAGACAAGGTGGGGGCGCACCCCCCCCCAAGCCCAATCCGAATTGGGAAGGGGGCCGGCCCCCCTTTCCTTCTCCCTCTCTCCTCCTTCCTTCCTCTCCTATTCAAACTAGGGAAAGGGGGAATCCTACTCCCAGTGGGAGTAGGACTCCCCCTTGGGCGCGCCATAGAGAGGGCCGGCCCTCCCCTCCTCCACTCCTTTATATACGGGGAAGGGGGCACCCCATAGACACACAAGTTGATTGTTTAGCCGTGTGCGGTGCCCCCCTCCACAGATTTCCACCTCGGTCATATTGTTGTAGTGCTTAGGCGAAGCCCTGCGTCGGTAACTTCATCATCACCGTCATCACGCCGTTGTGCTGAGGAAGCTCTCCCTCGACACTCAGCTGGATCTAGATTTCGTGGGACGTCAGCGAGCTGAATGTGTGGAGATCGCAGAGGTGCCGTACTTTTGGTACTAGGATTGGTCGGATCATGAAGACATACGACTACAACAACCACGTTGTCATAACGCTTCGGCTTTCAGTCTACGAGGGTACGTGAACACCACTCTCCCCTCTCGTTGCTATGCATCACCTAGATGGATCTTGCGTGTGCGCAGGAATTTTTTTGAAATTAATGTGTTCCCCAACAATGATGACACTCACCCAGTTGCTAAAAACATGAAAGTGAGGAAAGATGCAGGTCTCAGACTATGGAGGCATATAGATCCTTATGCAACAAGGAGAAGAACTGATGTGGATTACAGGTTCCACACTAAGGAGCAGCAGGACTTCTATGAGATAGTGCTGCTAGACAAGAAGCCCATAGTGAGTGATATAAGATGGGTTGACTGGAAGTTCATTGATAACAATGAAGAATACTTCCCTGGAGTTCATGAGAGCTTCAGAATGAATGGAGTTGACAAATTTGTGGGTCAGAAATTGACAAAATGGAATGATGAGATGGTGATGCAGTTCTATTCTAAAACTCACTTTTACCCAGATGGCAAGATAGTCTGGATGACTAAGGGTACAAGGTACCAATCTTCCATTATTGAGTGGGTTGAGCTGATCCATGCTCCTGAAGAGGCTGATGATGACACTAATGTCTATGCCAAGCCTAGGAAAGACCACAACTCCATGGCACACATGTACAAGGAGATTCCTGATTCTGCCTTGGAGACTCACAAGTTTGGGTCAATTTATTATCTGCTGTCAGGGTTGCCAACCATCAACACCATATTAAGGCATACTCTTTTGCCCAAGTCTGGAGATGATAGGATGATCAGAGGGCACTCAATAAACTTGCTGCATATCTTTGATGTGCTAGAGAATTCAAGGTAATGACCTTGATTGTTGAGGCAATCAAGAGGACTGCAGCAGATCAAAAGAGATCTTGTGGCTATGCCCCACACATTCAGATGCTCATCAACTCCAAGGTGGGCACAGACACATGTCTGCTAGATAGAGAGCACCTTCCCCTGAGGCCAGATTTTGAGGACAACACAGTTGTCATGGATGCTTCACATCCTACATCTGTAGAGGCTCAGGAGAATAGAGAGAAGGCAAAGACAGCAAAGATTTCCGAGATGCCAGATGCCTCAGTTGCAAACCTCAAGACCAAGCAGGACTAGCTCAGCTATCTACTTGAAGCCATAGTGAGAATTGAGAAAGGACTAGCCACACTGACTCAAAATCAAGAAAGTCTTCAGAGGATCATTGAGACAAAATTTTATGGTCTTGACTTGAAGGTCACAGAAATTCAGACTGCAGTTGAGCAAACTTCAAGAAGAAGCAGAGGATAGGAGAGGAAGAGCTACCACAGAGGCATTTCAGAGAGTGCCTAGAGCCAACAGGTCAGCAGCTGTGCCAGTCAGTGACACTAGAGCTACAACTTCGGCACATGCTGCCACTGCCCCAGTTGCCCTCCAGTTGCAACCCCTCCAACTCCTCAGACATCAGCAGAAGTTTTTGCAGATGATGTCCTCTCCACACCATCTTCGCACACCGGAGCTCCCAGAGATCGTGCTTAGAGTGTCACATAGCACTATGCATTTTCAAGCTTTTTGGTAACTTATTGCCAAAGGGGGAGAAAGTGTATATATCATAGGATGAGAGAGAGAGAGTGCTTTGCTTTTGGTTGCCTCTCTTGCTACTTGTTTTTGTTCGTTTGGTTGCTACAATATTTATGCTTGTGTGTGAGATACTCTTATGATCATGTATTAGATCATACTATGCTTTAATGAGTGTGTTTGAATGATGTTATCTTATGACTTATGTATGATCAATCATGTTTGTCTTGGTGATGAGTGCATGCTATTTACATTTTATCATTTTGAGTGCTCCATCAAGATGTATGTGACATGGAAGAGTAACCCATGATCCTAATCGATTGTGCATTTGCATACAAAAGCAAAAATTCAAATAATGCACAAATTTAGGGGGAGCTCTTGCTTATCACATACTTCTCAAAGCGACGATATATTTCATTCATATTATCATTTGTCGAAGCTTTGATCTATATGTTGACATCAATTACCAAAAAGGGGGAGATTGAAAGTGCAACTAATCCTGTGGTGGTTTTGGTAATTCATAACAACATATAGCTCATTGAACTAATATCCATTCAAGATGATTATTTCAGAAAGTTCAATGATTGGCATGGCATGGACTAGAGATGTGGACCCCTCAAAATGCTAAGGACAAAGATTGGCAAAAGTTCAAGACTCTTCATTTCTACTTTAGTGATCCAAGATCACATTGAGTCCATAGGAAAAGCCAATACTATTAAAAGGGGATGAGGTGTTGCTTAATGGTCTACTTGCTCAAAATGCTTAGTGATATGCTCCAAAGCCCTCAACCACTCTCTCATATCCAAATATATCCTAAACCTAAAGTCAAACTCGGCCCCATCGATTTGATCCATCCGGCGCCACCGACTTCACTTGACATACCATAGCCGGAAACCTTAATCAGTTCGGTCTCACCGATAGGGATTTCGGTCTCACCAAGATAGGATTGCAAACTCTCGGTTTCCCTTCGTAACATTTCAGTCTCACCTAAATGAGTGATCGGTCCCACCAAGTTCGCAATACAAACTCTATGTTTCCCTTTTGTAATGTTTCGGTTTCACCGAAAGGAGCGATTGGTCCCACCGAGTTTGTCTGACCAACTCTCTGTTTGCTCATTGCTGAAATCGGTCCCACCGAGTTCATGTAATCGGTCAAACCGAGATCAAGTTTTGCCCTAACCCTAGCGCATCGGTCCCACCGAGTTGATCATGTCAGCCCCACCAAGAATCCTAACGCTCACACTGAATCGGTCTCACCGAGTTCACCTATTTGGTCTGACCGAGTTGGGTCAAATGTGTGTAACGGTTAGATTTTGTGTGTAGGCTATATATACCCCTCCACCCCTTCTCTGTTCAAGAGAGAGCCATCAGAACGTGCCTACGCTTCCACTACTCATTTTCTGAGAGAGAACCACCTACTCATGTGCTGAGACCAAGACATTCCAATCCAACCACAAGAATCTTGATCTCTAGCCTTCCCCAAGTTGCTTTCCACTCAAATCATCTTTCCACCATAGCCAAATCTGTGAGAGAGAGTTGAGTGTTGGGGAGACTATCATTTTAAGCACAAGAGCAAGGAGTTCATCATCAACACACCATCTATTACCTTTTGGAGAGTGGTGTCTCCTAGATTGGTTAGGTGTCACTTGGGAGCCTCCGTCAAGATTGTGGAGTTGAACCAAGGAGTTTGTAAGGGCAAGGAATCTCCTACTTCGTGAAGATCTACCCAAGTGAGGCTCCTTCGTGGGCGATGGCCATGGTGGGATAGACAAGGTTGCTTTTTCATGGACCCTTCATGGGTGGAGCCCTCCGTGGACTCGCGCAACTGTTACCCTTCATGGGTTGAAGTCTCCATCAACGTGGATGTATGATAGCACCACCTATCGGAACCACGCCAAAAATCTCCGTGTCTACATTGCGTTTGCCTTTCCAAACCCTTCCCTTTACCTTCATATGCAATGATTTACATTCCGCTGCTATACTCTTAGAATTGCATGTGTAGGTTGATTGCTTGACTTGTGCTAAGTTGCTAAAATCTGACAAACTTAAAATTGGAAAAGGCTAGATTTTTATTTGGTCAAGTAGTCTAATCACCCCCCTCTAGACCTACTTTCGATCCTACACGCACCATTAGCTTCCCTAGGTACAAAGGTAAATTTAAATCCTTGAAAATGTGGGAGATAAGCCCTCATCTCTCCAAAGACAAATCCAGCAGTCGATCTGGCATCTCCTTGCTCCCACATGGTACATATATTCTCGCAATCCGTCTCTGTGATCACATGTGGCAAAGCTTTGCCCATAGCCAGCAACATAGCATTTTGGCATGCCAAGACTTTGGCTGGAAAAGGAGCCACTAGAGATCCATGCTTGGAGAAATTTGCTACCATGAAAAGTGCATGCGGCGTCACGGCCAGCCATCCGTGTACCCGCTTCTCCTACAAGAAAGTTAATAGCTGCATCAGTGTTAAACTTCACCCATCCAGGCTTCGGTGAGGACCACCTAGGCTTTTGCTTAGCATCAACTGGAGCATCCGCTTCCACGATATGCAAAGGTTTGATCAGTTCATCAACAAGCTCCATAGACTTATGCAATTGATGCCCCACTTCCTCGTGTGTATATTTATTTCTACTACTCCATATTACCCGCATGACAGTAATGATAATAGCAGCATGTTCCTTACTCACTATCTCTAAATCAAACAGGTCCATCGTCCATGTTTGAGGATGCAGTTTGGGTACCTTGACCTGGAAGGAATTCAAAGCAGCCCTCCAAAATAGTTTGGCATGATCACATCGAACAAGAGCATGGAACAGTGATGATAGAGGCAAAGGTGTCCCGTCTTTGAATGAGATGGTGGCTATCGTTTTGGATGGAGTAGACTTTGACGATCCGACTACGAACGTGCGAGGACATCGCGCCTTAGCAATCGCTAAACCAACTCCGCGAGGTTACTGAACATGCCGAAGCATGATCAACCTGACCACGAGGGTCTATTTCCTGCAAGCAAACAAAGAACAAGCAAGAAACTAAGATTGCAATCTTGATATTGCAAATAAAAGAGGAAAGCTTTATTGATCAAATGGGGTTTTGTGATGTCTTGGTCTGGTCGTTGAACACAAACGAAGTACGCGAAGTTGCAGCTATGGCAAACTTTTAATCTAAACAAAACTCAAAGTCTAAATGATGCCCTAAGGGTTGTATATAAGGAGGAAGAGGGGGGGAATTTCGTGGCCCCTTGTAGGAGGGGTCCGAAACCAACCCTAACCCTATTTTTCCCACATATACGGACTCTAAAAATAGCCTATACTTCTATATTTTGAAATTACATGGGCCTGGCCCAATAATAAGGTGACGCGGCACCTATAATAGCCTCTGGACGAAATTTGTGAAGTGGCATCTTGTATACTCCGTCCAAGCCTTCATGCACTCATTACGGTGGCTCCAAAGTCCTAAAATCATCACTTGAAACTCCGTTCTTGTTTCCCTTGCGCATGCCATCATCTCCATGCTTGTTCTTGCTCCTATGTTCATCCTTCTCCAAGCTAGGCCCTTCATTTGTAAGCAAAACAAATGTATCCAATTTAGGCAGCATCATATTCTCATGAACATTAGAATCATTACCAAGAAACGAGAGTACCTGGTAACTTAATTGGCGTGCGCGAGCTCTAGTAATTGGTCCAGTAGGTATAGTAGCAGGGGTTGTGGGTGTAACAATGGTATTGATGTACTCATCATCCTCCCCTTCTTGAAATGAAGTCGTCCTCGACGGAAGCTCATCTTCCTCACGCAAATAAGGCTTCAAATCTGCAATGTTAAAAGTGGGACTAACCCCAAAATCTGCAGGCAGCTCAAGTTTATATGCATTATCATTTATTTTCTCTAACACCTTAAAAGGACCATTAGCACGTGACATTAGCTTTGATTTGCACAAACAGGAAATCTATCCTTACGCAAATGTAACCAAACAAGATCTCCAGGTGCAAACACAACATGTTTTCTACCCTTATCTCCAGCAAGTTTATATTTAGCATTCATACGCTCAATGTTTTCCTTAGTTAACTCATGCATGTTTAAGATCAAATCAGCACGTTGTTTAGCATCAAAATTAACCTTCTACGAAGATGGAAGAGGCAACAAATCAATAGGTGCATGAGGTAGGAAACCATACACAATTTCAAAAGGGCACATCTTAGTAGTAGAATGCAGCGAACGGTTATAAGAAAATTCAATATGAGGCAAGCATTCTTCCCACATTTTCTTGTTATTCTTCAAAACAGCCCTAACCATGGTAGACAGTGTTCTATTGACTACTTCAGTTTGTCCATCAGTTTGGGGATGACATGTAGTACTAAAAAGCAGTTTAGTCCCCAACTTAGCCCATAAACATCTCCAAAAGTGGCTAAGAAACTTAGTATCACGAACTGAAACAATTGTATTTGGCACACCATGCAAGCGAATAATTTCATGAAAGAACAATTCAGCAATGTTAGTAGCATCATCGCTTTCATGACATGGTATAAAATGTGCCATTTTCGAAAATCTATCCATGAAAACAAATATACTATCCCTCCCCTTCTTTGTTCGAGGTAAACCTAAAACAAAGTCCATAGATATATCCTCCCAAGGAACACTAGGTACAGGCAAAGGCATATATAAACCATGAGGATTGAGTCGTGACTTAGCTTTTTGACATGTAGTGCAGCAGCAACAAAACGCTCAACATCCCGTCTCATCTTTGGCCAAAAGAAATGTGTAGCAAGTACATCCTCTGTCTTCTTCACGCCAAAATGTCCCATTAATCCTCCTCCATGCGCCTCCTGCAACAACAAAAGACGAATGGAGCTAGCTGGAATGCATAGCTTGTTAGCACGAAACACAAATCCATCATTAACGCATTTAACTTGTTCCATGTTCTCCCTTCTTTACAATTCTGCAATACATCTTTAAATTCAGCATCATGCACATATTGATCTTTGATGGTCTCCAAACCAAATATTTGAAGGTCAAGTTGTGAAAGCATAGTATAGCGACGAGACAATGCATCAGCAATAACATTTTCTTTACCCTTCTTGTGTTTAATGACATAAGGGACAGTCTCAATGAATTCGACACATTTAGCATGTCTACGGTTCAGTTTTGCTTGACTTTTAATGTGTTTCAAATATTCATGATCAAAATGTATAACAAATTCTTTGGGCCATAAATAATGTTGCCATGTTTCTAAGGTCCGAACAAGAGCATATAATTCTTTATCATAAGTAGAATAGTCCAGACTAGGCCCACTCAATTTTTCAGAAAAGTGTGCAACGGTTTTACCATCTTGTAATAACACACCTCCTAATCCAATTCCACTAGCATCACGTTCAAGCTCAAGAGTCTTATTAAAATCAGGATGTTGGAGTAAAGGAGTGTGTGTCAACTTATCTTTCAACACCGTGAAGGCTTCTTCCTGTGCGGTACCCCAAACAAAAGGCACATCCTTCTTTTTAAGCTCATCGAGAGGTGTAGCAATGGTGCTAAAGTCTCTCACAAAACGCCTATAGAAACCAGCGAGTTCAAGAAAACTTCTCACTTGTGTAACCATTTTGGGCTGCGGCCAACTCTCAATAGCTTCAATCTTGGCTTTATCAAATTCAATTCCCTGTGGAGTAACAACGTAGCCAAGAAAAGACACTCGGTCGGTGCAAAAGGTGCACTTCCCAAGGTTACCAAACAAACATGCATCACGTAGAGCAATAAAAACAGGACATAAATGTTCCAAATGTTCTTCCAAAGATTTGCTATAAATCAGTATATCATCAAAATAGACTACCACAAATCGTCCAATGCAAGCATGTAAAACTTCGTTCATTAATCTCATGAAAGTACTAGGTGAATTAGTTAACCCAAAAGGCATGACTTACCACTCATATAAAGCAAACTTAGTTTTAAATGTTGTTTTCCATTCATCTCCGAATTTACGAATTTGATGGTATCCACTACGCAAATCAACTTTGGAGAATATTGTAGAGCCACTCAATTCATCAAGCATATCATCTAGCCTAGGAATAGGATGACCATAACGAATAGTAATATTATTAATTCCTCTACAATCAACACACATATGCGATGTACCATCCTTTTTCGGCACTAGAATAATAGGAACAACACAGGGACTAAGGGATTCATGTATATAACCTTTGTCGAGCAGCTCCTGGACTTGACGCATAATCTCCTTCATCTCCTCTGGATTGGTACGGATGGTGCACGGTTGGGTAGCGATGCACCGGGAATTAAGTCAATCTGATGCTCAGTCCCTCGAATAGGTGGTAATCCCGGTGGCACATCTTGTGGAAAGACGTCAGCGAACTCCTGCAAAATGTTAGTAACAGCAAGAGGCAAAGAGGAAGGCACATCCTCGAATAAAAATAATGCCTCTTTGCACACAAAAGCATAGCAAATAGATTTGCTAAAATCTAGCTCCTCAATGTCAGATTTGGTGGCAAGTAAACATGCACTTTCAATTTAATTTCAGAAGCAACACTAGATGGTTTATTATCAGGCTTCATTTGTTGCGCAAATTCTTTTGCCACAATCTGATTTTCACTCTTATTTTTCTCATGTTTTGCTTTATTATCTCTATTAATATCATCTTTCAAAATGGAATCAGGAGACATAGGAAGCAAAGTAATATGTTTATCCTTATGAACAAGAGTATACTGATTGTTTCTACCATGGTGTACATAATTTTTATCAAATTTCCATGGTCTACCAAGTAATAAGGAACATGCTTGCATACGTACCACATAACAATCAACATAATCAGCATATGTAGAGATACTAAAATGCACACGAACAGTACATGTTACCTTAACCTTGCCGATGTTGTCAAACCATTGGATGTAGTAAGGATGTGGATGTGGTCGTGTGGTGAGTGATAGCTTCTCCACCATCTCCATGCTAGCCAAGTTGTTGCAGCTCCCTCCATCTATGATGACGCGGATAGAACGTTCCTTCACTACTCCCTTTGTATGGAACAAATTATGCCTCTGATTTTGCTCAGCTTGTGTGACCTGCACACTCAAAACATGTTGAGAAACTAAACATTCATACTGTCGGCGTCTTGAGAGCCATGTATTGCGTCTCATGATCGTAATCATCTCCACCATGTTCTTCACGTGTAATAAGAGCCAAAGTCTCCTTATCATAGTCACTAGCAGACGCATACCCACCATCCTCAGTAGCAATCATCACACGCTGAGATTTGCACTCTCTCACATAATGACCTCGTCCCTTACAACGACAACAAATAATATCACTTGTGTGCCCTGTTGATGCCATGGAAGAAGAAGAACTCTATGCAGGCCCAACATGTGTGCTCTTGGCAGATAGTGGTGGTTGTGCCTGCTTTCTTGTATCACGGTTGGAGGTGGCACCTGATGAAGGTCTTTGATGCGATGGAAGTAGAGGATGCACGCGGTGTCCATGATGAAGGTCGACCTGTAGAAAAGTTAGTCCGCGCCAATGCCTGTCGATCCTGCACTTCACGATCAGCTTTACAAGCAAGATGGAATAAACGAGTGATATTATTATACTCCTTATACTCTAAAATGGTCTGAATCTCTCTATTTAATTCACCCATAAAACGTGCAAGCATAGCTTCATTCTCCTCAACAATGCCACATCTAATCATGCCAGTTTGTAATTCCTGATAATATTCTTCTACATAATTTTTTCCTTGTCTTAAGCGCTGCAATTTTTTAAGTAATTCACGTTGATAATAAGGTGGAACCCAACGAGTACGCATAACAGTTTCCAAAGCAGCCCAAGTAGCTGAAATGGGATATAATCTACAATGTTCAGACCACCAAACACATGCAAAACTAGTGAAAGCACAAGCAGCAGGAACACGTCCCTCCTCAGGATATTATAAACATGTAAACTGTTGTTCAATTTATAACTCCCAAGTAAGATATATATCAGGAACATATCTACCCTCAAATGGTGGAATATTCAATTTAGTTTAGGAAGATGGTCATGATCTCGTACCTCAGGTGGTGGTGCAGCCCTACCGTTGTAATGATATGCATGAGGACGATCTGGTGGTGGTGGTGCTGGTGGTTGCACGTAGTTCTGATTTTGATCAACCTCATCCTCGTAATGGTCCTACACCTCTGCAGTAGCAGCAGGAGCTACAAAAGCATCAAGGTACACTGGCACTAGAAGTTTGACCAGGCTTAAGGGGAACGCTTTGTGCTCGTCCCACTTGATTTGGAAGGCGATGTTGTTGTTGTTGTAGAGGTGCGATAGGTGTAGCGGGCGGTGGTTGTGGAAGACGCGCAAGCAATTCATTAAACTTGTTATCAAGCTTTGTTTCGAACGCCTTCTCAATGCCATCTATCTTCTCCATGGCCTCTTCAAATCTGTTTAGCACATCTTCCACCTGTCCACTCATCATTTGCTGAAACTTATCATGAAGCTCCATGTTCGTCAAGTTCTCCCAGTCAATCTCATTAGCTTGTGATCCTACCATGGTTAGCAGCAATAGAAACACACAAGAATATGATCCTACAGACTACTAACAAGTGGTGGTGGTGGGTGTCACAAATCCGTCAAGCAAATCTCAAATTCTTACCAGTTCTTACCCAGCAGTAGGCGGTGATCGGCAACCGTTGTAGTCAAAACTCTCAAAGCTTGGATAGAGCGATTACCAGGGAGAACCAAACGCATGACGTAGATGTATGTGGAGCTGGGAAGGCTTATAATATGGTAGCAAAAAGGGTCAGCAATAATCAATTCAGTGATGCAAAGTTGAATAAACGCTCAACAACGGTACTGCGCTGGTCCTAGGCTAGACCGTGCTAGAGACGCGAGCCTAGAACACTAACAAAATCACGGCACTGCACGTAAACAAGGGAGGAGCATGCTCTGGATTTTTCCCCTTTTTCACTTTTTTGCACTTCTTTTTTGCTCCGCAACATTTTTTTCCGAAAAAGTCTACAAATGGTCTAAAAACTGCCTAGCCAGAATTTTCCAAACTTAGTTTTTTTGTTGAAACTAGAACTATTTTTCTACTGCGGGTAGCACGAAAGTTCGGGAGTCCTACTCTGTCACAACTCGGAATATGGCGTGATCTGTAAATCCAAATCAGAGTAACAAAATACTGGACTCGGACTAGGACTGGTGGCGGAGATGAATCTGGTGGAACTCCAATTGGTGGCGGAGATGAATCTGGTGGAACTTTGACTGGTGGCGGATATATGTTGCAGGTGGACTCGAATTGGCGTGATGGCGGCGGATATGTGGTGGCGTATATGGACTAGGATTGGTGGTGAATATGTGGTGGTGGTATATGGTAGCGGCAATGAAGTTGGTGCGGTGGTATGGCAGCAGCGATGATGATGATGCGGTGGTGATATATGGCAGCGGCGACGTGACAACCTGTGAACAGAACTCGAAACTCTAAAGGACTAGACGCTAAGACCAGCAACTTGACACGACGATGCAACCGCAAATTCAACAAAGCAAATACAGAAAAGATTATGCAAAGGCTCAGATTGGTTCGGAGAGGATGAACTAGCCCTTTTTTTGTTTTTTCATGGCCTATAGGTATGAAAAACAGACTCGATCTAAACTACGAAAAACTATAAAATCTCACCGAGCAACCTGGAAATCTGATACCACTTGATAGAGGCAAAGGTGTCCCGTCTTTCGATGAGATGGTGGCTATCGTTTTGGATGGAGTAGACTTTGACGATCCAACTACGAACGTGCGAGGACGTCGCGCCTTAGCAATCGCTAAACCAACTCCGCGAGGTTATTGAACACGCCGGAGCTCGATCAACTTGACCACGAGAGTCTACTTCCTGCAAGCAAACGAAGAACAAGCAAGAAACTAAGATTGCAATCTGGAAATTGCGAATAAAAGAGGAAAGCTTTATTGATCAAGTGGGGTTATGTGACGTCTTGGTCTGGTCGTTAACACAAACGAAGTACGCGAAGTAGCAGCTATGGCGAACTTTTAATCTAAACAAAACCCAAAGTCTAAACGATGCCCTAAGGGCTGTATATAAGAAGGAAGAGGGGGGATTTCATGGCCCCTTGTAGGAGGGGTGCGAAACCAACCCTAACTCTATTTTTCCCACATATACGGGCTCTGAAAATAGCCTATACTTCTATATTTTGAAATTACATGGGCCTGGCCCAATAATAAGGTGACGCAACACCTATAATAGCCTCTGTACGAAATTTGTGAAGTGGCATCTTGTGTATTTCGTCCAAGCCTTCATGCACTCATTACGGTGGCTCCAAAGTCCAGAAATCGTCACTTGAAACTCCGTTCTTGTTTCCCTTGCGCATGCCATCATCTCCATGCTTGTTCTTGCTCCTATGTTCATCCTTCTCCAAGCTAGGACCTTCATTTGTAAGCAAAACAAATGTATCTAATTTAGGCAGTATCATATTCTCATGAACATTAGAATCATTACCAAGAAACGAGAGTACCTGGTAATTTAATTGGCGTGCACGAGCTCTAGTAATTGGTCCATTATGTATAGTAGCAGCGGTTGCGGGTGTAACAATGGCATTGATGTCCTCATCAAGTGATTCATCCCTATGACCACACATAGGACATACAACATCATCACGAATATGCCGTCGTTGTAGTTCTCCGAAAGGTGGCAGGATATTCTTCATATAACACGCCACACCCAAAAACCCTGATTTTGGGCCCTTAGCTTCCAAAGAGCTGCTAGCCTCGCCATGCAAGGAACTAATTGGCCCCAAGTCTTGGGTCATCTTCTGTTCCATCAATAATCTGTATGATGAACATACAATGAACACACCAAGTTTCCCCCCTCCCACGCCCAAAAATCATGCCCTTCTCCCCGGATTGGCTTTTGCAAAGCTTGAGTATTTGCCATGGTGAGATGAGGGAAAAGCTTATGCTAGTTCTTTGGAGGGCTTGGCACCTTAGAGATGATGTTGTTCACAACAAAGGTGAAGCTACTATACGAGATTCAATGATTTTCTTAAGGAATAATTGGGAGTGCTTATCTAGCCCAAATCCGGTTGTAAACGATGTGAAGGGGAAGCAAAAGTTGCATGGAGTTAATATACAATCTTCTAGCCTGCCTCCCCATGTTGATGTGCTTGGTTGGACTAAGCCGCCCGCGGATCACATAAAGATCAATGTCGACGCTTCTTTCATTGCAGGCACAGGTTTGGCTGCGCTGGGAGCGGTTGGCAGGGATTGTTTTGGTGATATTGTGTTCTCGGCTGGTTGCCATTTTCATGGATGCTCAGATGAAGAGGAAGCTGAAGTCCAGGCCCTTTCTTTCGGCCTCAACCAGGCAAGTAAACTGAATTTGAACAAAGTGCAGATGGAGACCGATTGCATCGCTGTTGTGGCCGCTGTGAATGATACTAATGTTAGCAGGGCCAGGTGGTGGGCTTGTTATGAGAACTCTAAGGTGTTGGGGAACGTTGCAGAAAATAAAAAAATTCTACGCTTCACCAAGATCAATCTATGGAGTCATCTAGCAACGAGATAGAGGAGTGCATCTACATACCCTTGTAGATCGCGCGAAAGCGTTCAAGAGAACGGGGTTGAGGGAGTCGTACTCGTCGTGATCCAAATCACTTATGATCCTAGTGTCGAACGGACAGTACCTCCGTGTTCAACACACGTAAGGTTGGGGAAGACGTCTCCTCCTTCTTGATCCAGCAAGGGGAGGGAGAGGTTAATGGAGATCCAATGACCTGACAGGCGTGGTGGTGGAAATGGGCGATCTCGGCAGGGCTTCGCCAAGCTCACGAGAGGGAGAGGTGTGGCGGAGGGAGAGGGAGGCGCCGGGGAGCAGGTGCGGCTGCCTCCTCCTCCCCTCTTTATATCGGGGCCCTGGGGGGTGGCCGGCCCCCTAGAGATTGGATCTCAAGGGGGGGCGGCCAAGGGGGGTGGCTTGCCCCCCAAGCCAAGTGGGGCGCCCCCACCCCTAGTGTTTCCAACCATAGGCACAGGGGGGCCAAGGGGGGTGCACCATCCCACCAGGGGCTGGTTCCCCTCCCACTTCAGCCCATGGGGCCCTCCGGGATAGGTGGCCCCACCCGGTGGACCCCCGGGACCCTTCCGATGGCATAAGTGCGTAGACCCTACGGGTTCGGGAGACATGCAGACATGACCGAGACGACTCTCTGTCCAATAACCAACAGCGGGATCTGGATACCCATGTTGGCTCCCACATGTTCCACGATGATCTCATCGAATGAACCACGATGTCGAGGATTCGAGTAATCCCGTATACAATTCCCTTCGTCAATCGGCACGTTACTTGCCCGAGATTCGATCGTCGGTATCCCAATACCTCGTTCAATCTCGTTACCGGCAAGTCACTTTACTCGTACCATAATGCATGATCCCGTGACCAACCACTTAGTCACTTTGAGCTTATTATGATGATGCATTACCGAGTGGGCCCAGAGATACCTCTCCATCATTCGGAGTGACAAATCCGGTCTCGATCCGTGTCAACCCAATGCAGACACTTTCGGAGATACCGTAGTATACCTTTATAGTCACCCGATTCGTTGTGACGTTTGGTACACCCAAAGCACTCCTACGGCATCCGGAGTTACACGATCTCATGGTCTAAGGAAATGATACTTGACATTGAAAAAGCTCTAGCAAACGAACTACACGATCTTGTGCTATGCTTAGGATTGGGTCTTGTCCATAACATCATTCTCCCAATGATGTGATCCCGTTATCAATGACATCCAATGTCCATGGTCAGGAAACCATGACCATCTATTGATAAACGAGCTAGTCAATTAGAGGTTCACTAGGGACATGTTGTGGTCTATGTATTCACACATGTATTACGATTTCCGGATAACACAATTATAGCATGAATAAAAGACAATTATCATGAACGAGGAAATATAATAATAACCATTTTATTATTGCCTCTAGGGCATATTTCCAACAGTCTCCCACTTGCACTAGAGTCAATAATCTAGTTACATTGTGATGAATCGAACACCCATAGAGTTACGGTGTTGATCATGTTTTGCTTTCATGGAAGAGGTTTAGTCAGCGGATCTGCGACATTCAAATACGTATGCACTTTGCAAATATCTATGTCTCCATCTTGAACATGTTCACGAATGGATTTGAAGCGACGCTGATGTGTACGGTCTTCTTGTGAAACACAGGCTCCTTGGCAAGGGCAATAGCTCCAGTGTTGTCACAGAAGAGTGTGATCGGACCTGACGCATTGGGTATGACTCCTAGGTTGGTGATGAACTCCTTAACCCAGATTGCTTCATGCGCTGCCTTTGAGGCTGCCATGTACTCCGCTTCACATGTAGATCCCGCCACGACGCTTTGCTTGCAAATCGCACTACCATCGCCCCACCATTCAAAATATACACGTATCCGGTTTGTGACTTAGAGTCATCCAGATCTGTGTCGAAGCTAGCATCGACGTAACCCTTTACGACGAGCTCTTCGTCACCTCCATATACGAGAAACATATCCTTAGTCCTTTTCAGGTACTTCAGGATATTCTTGACCGCTGTCCAGTGTTCCATGCCGGGATTACTTTGGTACCTTCCTACCAAACTCACGAAAAGGTTTACATCAGTGCGGTACACAGCATGGCATACATGATAGACCCTATGGCTGAGGCATAGGGGACGACACTCATCTTTTCTCTATCTTCTGCGTGGTTGGACATTGAGCCGAGCTCAATTTCACACCTTGCAACACAGGCAAGAACCCCTTCTTGGACTGATCCATATTGAACTTCTTCAATATCTTATCAAGGTATGTGCTTTGTGAAAGACCTATGAGGCGTCTCGATCTATCTCTATAGATCTTGATGCCTAATATGTAAGCAGCTTCTCCAAGGTCCTTCATTGAAAAACACTTATTCAAGTAGGCCTTAATGTTGTCCAAAAGTTCTATATCATTTCCCATCAAAAGTATGTCATCCACATATAATATGAGAAATGCTCTGAGCTCCCACTCACTTTCTTGTAAATGCAGGCTTCTCCATCAGTCTGCATAAACCCAAACGCTTTGATCATTTCATTAAAGCGAATGTTCGAACTCCGAGATGCTTGAAACAGCCCATATATGTTGCGTTTGATATTGCATACCTTGTTAGCATTCTTAGGATATTAATATACCTTCGTATTCATCATATACAGTTCTTCCTTAAGATGGCCGTTTTGTAATGCCGTTTTGGCGTCCATTTGCCATATCTCATAATCATAGTATGCGGCAATTGCTAACATGATTTGGACGGACTTGACTTCGCTACGGGAGAGAAAGTCTCATCATAGTCAACCCCTTGAACTTGTCGATAACCCTTAGCGACGAGTCGAGCTGTATAGATGGTAACATTACCATCCGCGTCCGTCTTCTTCTTAAAGATCAATTTGATTTCTATCGCCGATCATCGGGCAAGTCTGTCAAAGTCCACACTTTGTTTTCATACATGGATCCTGTCTCGGATTGCATGGCTTCAAGCCATTTGTTGGAATCTGGGCCCGCCATTGCTTCTTCATAGTTCGAAGGTTCACCCTTGTCTAACAACATGATTTCTAGGACAGGGTTGCCATACCACTCTGGTGTGGAATGTGTCCTCATGGACCCTCTGAAGTTCGGTAGTAACTTGATCCAAGTACCTTGATCATCATCATTAGTTTCCTCTCTAGTCAGTGCAGGCACCACAGGAACATCTTCCTGAGCTGCGCTACTTTCAAGAGGTAGTACTTCATCAAGTTCCACTTTCCTCCCACTTACTTCTTTCGAGAGAACTCTTTCTCCAGAAAGGACCCATTCTTGGCAACAAAGACCTTGCCTTCGGATCTGAGGTAGAAGGTATACCCAATGGTTTCCTTAGGGTATCCTATGAAGACGCATTTTTTCGACTTGGGTTCGAGCTTTTCAGGTTGAAGTTTCTTGACATAAGCATCGCATCCCCAAACTTTTAGAAACGACAGCTTAGGTTTCTTCCCAAACCATAATTCATACGGTGTCATCTCAACGGATTTAGACGGTGCCCTATTTAAAGTGAATGTAGCTGTCTCTAGAGCGTATCCCCAAAATGATAGCGGTAAATCGGTGAGTGACATCATAGATCGCACCATATCCAATAGAGTGCGATTACGACGTTCGGACACACCGTTCTGTTTGAGGTGTTCGGCGGCGTGAGTTGTGAAACAATTCCACATTTCCTTAAGTGTGTACCAAATTAAGTGACTTAAATATTCTCCCCACGATCGATCGTAAGAACTTTATCTTTCCGTCACGTTGATTCTCTACCTCATTCTGAAATTCCTTGAACTTTTCAAAGGTCTCGGACTTGTGTTTCATCAAGTAGACATACCCATATCTACTCAAGTCGTCAAAGGAGAGTGAGAACATAACGATATCCTCCGCGAGCCTCAACGCTCATTGGACCGCACACATCAGTATGTATGATTTCCAATAAGTTGGTTGCTCGCTCCATTGTTCCGGAGAATGGAGTCTTGGCCATTTTGCCCATGAGGCATGGTTCGCATGTGTCAAATGATTCATAATTGAGAGAATCTAAAAGTCCATCGGCATGGAGCTTCTTCATGCGCTTGACACCAATGTGACCAAGGCGGCAGTGCCACAAGTATGTGGGACTATCATTATCAACTTTACATCTTTTGGTATTCACACTATGAATATGTGTAACATCACGTTCGAGTTTCATTAAGAATAAACCATTGACCCGATTGGGGCATGACCATAAAACATATCTCTCATATAAATAGAACAACCATTATTCTCGGATTTAAATGAGTAGCCATCTCGCATTAAACGAGATCCGGATACAATGTTCATGCTCAAAGTCGGCACTAAATAACAATTATTGAGGTTTAAAACTAATCCCGTAGGTAAATGTAGAGGTAGCGTGCGGCGGTGATCACATCGACATTGGAACCATTCGTGCGCGCATCGTCACCTCGCCCTTCGCCAGATCTCCGCTTATTCCGCAGCTCCCGCTTTGAGTTACAAATATGAGCAACCGCCCGGTATCAAATACCTGTGAGCTACTACGAGTCTTGGTAAGGTACACATCAATTACATGTATATCACATATACCTTTGGTGTTGCTAGGCCTTCTTGTCCGCTAAGTATTTGGGGCAGTTCCGCTTCGATGTCCCTTTCCTTGCAATAAAAGCACTTTCGATCTCAAGTTTGGGTCCATTCTTTGGCTTCTTCCCGGCAGCTGGCTTACCGGGCGCGGCAACTCCCTTGCCGTCCTTCTTGAAGTTCTTCTTACCCTTGCCTTTCTTGAAACTAGTGGTTTTATTGACCATCAACACTTGATGCTCCTTTTTGATTTCCACCTCTGCTGATTTCAGCATTGAAAATACTTCAGGAATAGTTTTCACCATCCCCTGCATATTGTAGTTCATCACAAAGCTCTTGTGACTAGGTGGGAGCGACTAAAGGATTCTGTTAATGACCGCCTCGTCCGGGAGGTTAATCTCTAGCTGGGACAAGCGGTTGTGCAACCCAGACATTTTGAGTATGTGCTCACTGACAGAACTATTTTCCTCCATCTTACAACTGTAGAACTTGTCGGAGACTTCATATCTCTCGACGGGGCATGAGCTTGGAAAACCATTTTCAGCTCTTGAACATCTCATATGCTCCATGTTGCTCAAAACGCTTTTGGAGCCCGGTTCTAAGTTGTAAAGCATGCCGCACCGAACGAGGGAGTAATCATCGACGTGATCGCCAAGCGTTCATAACGTCTTGGTTCTCTCGATGGGTGCTTCACCTAGCGGTCCTTCTAGGACATATGCTTTCTTGGCAGCTATGAGGATGATCCTCGGGTTAGGACCCGGTCTGAATAGTTGCTGCCATCATCTTTCGACTTGGTTTTCTCTAGGAACGCGTTGAAGTTGAGGTTGACATGAGCGTTGGCCATTTGATCTACAAGACATTTTGCAAAGGTTTTTAGACTAAGTTCATGATAATTAAGTTCATCTAATCAAATTATTTAATGAACTCCCACTTAGATTAGACATCCCTCTAGTCATCTAAGTGATACATGATCCGACTCAACTAGCCCGTGTCCGATCATCACGTGAGACGGACTAGTCATCATCGGTGAACATCTCCATGTTGATCGTATCTTACATACGACTCATGTTCGACCTTTCGGTCTCTTGTGTTCCGAGGCCATATGCGTACATGCTAGGCTCGTCAAGTCAACCTAAGTGTTTTGCATGTGTAAATCTGTCTTACACCCGTTGTATGTGAGCGTTAGTATCTATCACACCGATCATCACGTGGTGCTTGAAACAATGAACTTTACATAGCGCATGCAGTTAGGGGAACACTTTCTTGAAATTATTATAAGGGATCGTCTTATTTACTATCGTTGTACTAAGCAAATAAGAAGCAAAACATGATAAACATCACATGCAATCAAATAGTGACATGATATGGCCAATATCATATTGCTCGTTTGATCTCCATCTTCGGGGCGCCATGATCATCTTCTTCACCGGCATGACACCATGATCTCCATAATCATGATCTCCATCATCGTGTCTTCATGAAGTTGTCACGCCAACGATTACTTCTACTTCTAAGGCTAACGTGTTTAGCAATAAAGTAAAGTAATTTACATGGCGTTATTCATGACATGCAGGTGATACAAAAATAAAGATAACTCCTATGGCTCCTGCCAGTTGTCATACTCATCGACATGCAATTCGTGATTCCTATTACAAGAACATGATCAATCTCATACATCACATATATTTCATTCATCACATCCTTTTGGCCATATCACATCACAAGGCATATCTTGCAAAAACAAGTTAGGCGTCCTCTAATTGTTGTTGCAAGTTTTACGTGGCTTCTATAGGTTTCTAGCAAGAACGTTTCTTACCTACGTAAAACCACAACGTGATATGCCAATTTCTATTTACCCTTCATAAGGACCCTTTTCATCGAATCCGCTCCAACTAAAGTGGGAGAGACAGACACCCGCTAGACACCTTATGCAACTAGTGCATGTCAGTCGATGGAACCTGTCTCACGTAGGCGTACGTGTAAGGTCGGTCCTGGCCGCTTCATCCCACGATGCCGCTAAAGAAAGATAAGACTAGTAGTGGCAAGAAAATTGACAACATCTACGCCCACAACAAGTTTGTGTTCTACTCGTGCATAGAAACTACGCATAGACCTAGCTCATGATGCCACTGTTGGGGAACGTTGCAGAAAATAAAAAATTCTATGCTTCACCAAGATCAATCTATGGAGTCATCTAGCAACGAGATCGAGGAGTGCATCTACATACCCTTGTAGATCGCGCGGAAGCGTTCAAGAGAACGGGGTTGATGGAGTCGTACTCGTCGTGATCCAAATCACCGATGATCCTAGTGCCGAATGGACAGTACCTCCGCGTTCAACACGCATACGGTTGGGGAAGACGTCTCCTCCTTCTTGATCCATCAAAGGGAGGGAGAGGTTGATGGAGATCCAGCAGCACGACGGCGTGGTGGTGGAAGTAGCGGCGATCTCTGCAGGGCTTCGCCAAGCTCTACGAGAGGGAGAGGTGTTGCAGAGGGAGAGGGAGGCGCCAGGAGCAGTGCGGCTGCCTCCCTCCCGTCTTTACATAGGGGCCCTGGGGGGTGGCCGGCCCCCTAGAGATTGGATCTCGAGGGGCGGCGGCGGCCAAGGGGGGTGGCTTGCCCCCCAAGCCAAGTGGGGCGCCCCCCACCCCTAGGGTTTCCAACCCTAGGCGCAGGGGCCCAAGAAGCGCACCAGCCCACCAGGGCTGGTTCCTCTCACTTCAGCCCATGGGGCCCTCCGGGATAGGTGGCCCCACCGGTGGACCAGGACCCTTCCGGTGGTCCGGTACAATACCGGTGACCGAAACTTTCCGATGGTCAGCTGGACTTCCTATATATAATTCTTCACCTCCGGACCATTCCAGAACTCCTCGTGGCGTCCGGGATCTCATCAGGACTCGAACAACTTTCGGGTTACCGCATACTAGTATCTCTACAACCCTAAGCGTCCACCGAACCTTAAGTGTGTAGACCCTACGGGTTCGGGAGACATGCAGACATGACCGAGACGACTCTCTGGCCAATAACCAACAGCGGGATCTGGATACCCATGTTGGATCCCACATGTTCCATGATGATCTCATCGAATGAACCACGATGTCGAGGATTCGAGTAATCCTGTATACAATTCCCTTTGTCAATCGGCACGTTACTTGCCCGAGATTCGATCGTCGGTATCCCAATACCTCGTTCAATCTCGTTACCGGCAAGTCACTTTACTCGTACCGTAATGCATGATCCTGTGACCAACCACTTAGTCACTTTGAGCTCATTATGATGATGCATTACCGAGTGGGCCCAGAGATACCTCTCCGTCATACGGAGTGACAAATCCCAGTCTCGATCCGTGTCAACCCAATGACACTTTCGGAGATACCGTAGTATACCTTTATAGTCACCCAGTTACGTTGTGACGTTTGGTACACCCAAAGCACTCCTACGGCATCCGGGAGTTACACGATCTCATGGTCTAAGGAAATGATACTTGACATTGAAAAAGCTCTAGCAAACGAACTACACGATCTTGTGCTATGCTTAGGATTAGGTCTTGTCCATCACATCATTCTCCCAATGATGTGATCCCGTTATCAATGACATCCAATGTCCATGGTCGGAAACCGTGACCATCTATTGATAAACGAGCTAGTCAACTAGAGGTTCACTAGGGACATGTTGTGGTCTATGTATTCACACATGTATTACGATTTCCGGATAACACAATTATAGCATGAATAAAAGACAATTATCATGAACGAGGAAATATAATAATAACCATTTTATTATTGCCTCTAGGGCATATTTCCAACATAAGGATATGATCAAGGAGTTTGGAGCTTGTTCTGTTTCCAAAGTCCATATGGAGAGCAATGTGGCTGCGCATGAGCTTGCTGCCTATGCTAGAGTGAATGAGGATTTCCTTCTATTAGCTGATGTGCCACAAGCTTCGAAGCATGTAATTGCTTCTGATTGTAACTCAAACTTACTGATATGAATGAAGCTCTCCCTTTCCTCAAAAATAAAATAAAAAATAGCATCAACATCGGAAGGGATGAAAACTCACCGGACTAGATCGTCATCCCAGTTATCTGTGTCCTCCACAATCAAGTCCACAACTAGGTGCACCAGATGCTTAGAAATACGAGCCACCGGCCTCAAAGACATGGTTCTCGCAATCCAATTGTCATGCCACACTTTAGTGGTTGTGCCATCTCCGATGCGGCGAATAAGACCCACCCGAAGAGCTTCCCTACCATTGCATACTTATGGTCTTTGTATTTTTTTTCATTTTATAGTTTAAAGCGTGGCTTTGTAGTAACTTTTTCTTTCTGAGAGATGAAATGCTTTAATGAAGCAACCACTAATAAAGCTCATGATTTATCCCACATGACACTTTGCCTCATTTTTTTCTGTATTCTTTCATGATTTTTTTTGAATTTATCAAAGTAATGATCAATTAGGAATAAATGTTTCTGCACAACCCATTGAGGCTAAACATGCCGCAGACCAACACTTTTAATAAGTGTGCCTAGACTTGATACCGGTTCTCATATTTTTCTGGATTTATTTCAGGCCTTCGATGATGTGCATTCAGTGGGAATAGATGTTCCTGTTAACTATGGAGGCATCTGTGGCGACTTTGTTAATATTAAGATTATGTGCCGGCTCAATCTCTCGAATCTGCTCATAAAAAAAGTATGTGTGCGTGCATGCGTTTATAAGGTAAGTGTATATACGTATGTATAAGGTCCCTCCCAATGCTTCAGCATGCACATGTGCTAAGGCTGTCAAGTAGGCATAAAATCTGATGTGACATGCTAATTAAAAAAAGAGAGAGTACTTTGGTGACCAAGAAGAAAACGGTGCTAAACGTGTGTCCTTAGATGGAAGCACAATTCTGAGTCTACAACTAACTAAATGAAGGAAGCTTAGCATTTATGCATTGGAGAATTGAGTTTCTAAGACATCTAATATACTTATCACCTTATTTTTCTACTACCCCTATAGAAGAAAGAGGGGGCAGATCCAAACAATTATATCCGTACATCTATAATATCTGACGGTCCGTAATCCTCCCGTGTTTAACACAGCAAGCTACGCAATTAGCCACTGATCATGCCCACCCATTCGAAAAAATAACCCACAACCGCGCGCGCACGCACGCCCCGCACCTCCGCCCAACGAACAGTACGGCCGGGGTCTCCGCCGCCGCCCCGCCCATCCTCGCCACTGCTCCATGCCCCAATCCTCCTCCTTCGCCGCCTCCTCCCCGCCCATCCTCGCCGCCGTTCCATGCCCCCATCCGCCGCCGCCGCCTCTGCCGCCTCCCCGCCCATCCTCCGCCGCTCCACGCCCCCATCCTCCGCCGCTGCTGGTGGCGAGCTCTGTGCCTCCAACCGTTGGCGACGAACCAGGCCTCCATTCATGGTATGTATCATGGGCACCAACAGATCCACATCTTTGTTATGCGATGAACGCAGCCTGTACGTGCATCTCTTTCTTTCTATGATCTTCTATCTGTCTCATAAGAGTGCTGCACTTCTCAGTCCGAATGACGTTTCCTTGTGGTTGGACGCGTAGATAGTGGATATGATTCCGTGATGGAGGAGCAAAATGATATTCGGATTTCTGTTCCTCCTGATGGATGGAGTCAGTAGACGGAAGATGCTTCAGTTTTGCGATCTAATAAAATGTTTCAGTTCATCTTTGGTGAGAAACTAAAAACACGCATGCATCAGATTGTAAGTTCTGTAGGTACATGTAATTTTATTGAGAAAGGAGGAACCATAACATGGTTGTAAACTGGTGTAGATATGGTATGTGTTGCGTCATATTAGGACAACTTCATGATGGTATTCTGAGAAAGAATTTGTCTTACAATCATGCATCATTCCTTCATTTGGTTTTATTGATCATCTTTAGCAAACCATTTATTATGTTTTTGAAACAGGGAAAAAATATAACAAAATTTTAACAGAAAAGTGGATCTTGTACTGACCGATGAAAGCGTTGTTTCACCTGACGAAGTAAGCTATTTTTGGCCCATCCCTGTATACTGACCTAATGTTTGTATTTTACTTACAAAAATGCTCTAGGAATTATACAAAATTCTCATGGTTGCTCCTTGTGTTTGCCTGCGGTTCCTAACTTGATATTCAATTACCTCATGACTGCAGGCATGCCCTTACATGAGCGACGATGATTATTCTGCTTTTTTGCAAACCATGCAAGATTTTTGCAGCGACAGGATCATAACCCCTCAAGAAATTTACAAAAATGTGCCTATTAGTTCTTCTGAAACTGTGTGCTAAGTAATTCTGCAGTGATTTCTCTGAGGAAGATTTGAAATAATGGGGTGTCTGATTCATAATTCTTTCTTCGTAGGTGAAGAGATGTATGAGTAACTGTCAAGTTGTTGGAATAGTTTGTGGGTAATTATCTCCCTACAGACCTAAAGGTACCTTTTCTCAACAAGGTAACCTCATTCAGTTTATTGTGAACTCATGTGTGACGTGATGGTCTCCTTGGTTCTCCTTTGTAAGCCTTTCTAAGGGTTAAAGTATATGATAATCACAACTTGGATGGTATCCATATGAAAGAAGGTGCGCAAAAGTTTTCTACCCTCCTGCCTTGAATACAAACAGTTCCCAGGTTCTTTGTTTCAGCATTCACCTATGGTTACCAGATGCAAATATCCATCCTTTTTCTATGAATTACTCCCAAAAATGCATTTTGCAGTCCACAACTTGAGCTATTATTTGTTTATTTTTTAGTGCTTGTTTCCTAGCTATTGATCAGTACATGAATACCGCCATGCTATCATTCAGCAGCCGGCTCAGTAACATCATATATGTATTCTTTTTTGATCAAGTAACTTCATATATATATATGTACTCATCTCTGATAGGTAACATCATTCTGCGGCCGCTTGAAGATAAACAAGCATTTAACTCTTTATTCAGTTAATAAACTATTATTTGTTTGTTTTTTCTTGCACAAAGCTCTACACAAGAGGTGCATTGAAAAACTATATGATGATGATCCTGAGCGTGATGATCTGTTGGTGAGTCAAAATAATTCTTACAGATCGAAGTTAGCACCTATCATATGTGGGTTTAAACAAATATGAAATTATGAGAATAGACAAAAACGCTCATTGTTAAAATTATTTGTGTATTTTTAAGTAATATGATTGGTGTCGCGGATATAAATTGTCTTCTTAGGATGAGTTGAGTTGTCGAATTTCATTCCAGGCTTGGGCTTGACAATGATATTTACTTTTAATGGGCTTTGTAATGTGCTTTGATTGAATTATGTCGGTAGGGACGCACAATGTGCGTACCTTTCAGGTTTAGCTCAACTCGCTATTATTGGGGTAGTACAATGAGTCCTCCGAGCTTGCTAAATGTTTTTTTATATAAGTACTGCATGCCTGATTATTCTTATTGCTTATTACTTCAGATTTTGTCTGCTAATTATCTCGGCAAAAAATATATTAGGCGTTCCCTTAATATTTCATTTTTGTAACCTTTATTGTACTCTGCACCCCTACAAGAATGAAATTAGTTCATGTTCTTACATACTTATTTAAATGAGGGGATTATTATGCCTCCAACTTGTGCTTACCATGGGTGAGTCAGGATTCAGGAGGCCTAATCTACTTATCCTGCAAAGTCGAGTCAATGAATCGCAGGAGATGCCACTGTTGCTGGTTGGAACACTGATGATGGCATGTGTGCTTGTTGCCGATGCTTGCATGTGGATGAGTAGTATACTGCCACAACAAAAAAAATACACTTCCGTGATGATACGTGTTTGTCACAGTAGGTCGCGTTTTCTGTCATGCATGTACATCCATGACGATTTTATGACAGAATCAAGATAGTCATACATGTCTTTGTCGTAGAAGTGTTCCATGACATTACCAAAATTATCATCACGGAAGTGTCCACTTCCATGACGATAAATCGTGCGTCACAGAAGTGCTTTCGTCAAGGGTGATTGACACGTGGCATCCACCGTAACGGAACGTCGTTAAGCTATCGGGTCAGGTTTTGGATCCGATAACCCATTAACAACCCCGACCAATGGGGATTTTCCACGTGTAAAATCATCATTGGTGGAGAAAACTGCGTGTCGGCTCATCATTTGGGACGGATGTCATCCACTCATTGGATGAAGAAGGCGCCTATGATACGTCGACACGTGGCACGGCCCAACAGAGGCCCATTCCTATGAAAAGGCCGGCCCATTTGACTTGGTCAAAAGGTGGCGGCCCGGCCCATGGAAAGCCTGTTAATGGCTTGTTCGCATATAGCCCATTTACAGCCCGCTAACCCAAGGCCCGTTACGCCCTATTCGAATTAGGCCCAGTAGCGTCATCTGGTCCATCCAATATGATTCCAGCCCGTTTTCACTTCTGGCCCATGTATGGCCCATGACGTCTTTTGGCCCATATGAGGCCCTATCTAACTCTTGGCCTATTAACGGCCCGTGGTGAAACTGGCCCGTAATGAACAGTGTATCACTTTACACCCATTAACGGCCCATGGTGAAACTGGCCCGTAAAGAATATTGTATCACTTTATACCCATTAACGGCCCGTTATTCCGTTGGGTCATTTCCAGCCCATGTTATCTTTCGGCCTTCTCAGAGCCCATTTATTCTTGGGCTATTTTCCAGCATTCGTTTACTTACGGCCCGTTACTGTCATTTTCTACTTGTGGGCCAAATTCAGCCCATGGTTACAGTCGGCCCGTTTGTGGTCCGTTAATACGTTGGACCGTTTTCATAGCGTCATCAAATACGGCCTATTAACGATGGCCCATTACGGTCGGCCCATGAACGGACGATTCCAACACTAGCCCGTTTACGGCCAGAATGCGGTCTGTTTGGCCCATGTTTGGCCAATCGATCATACGGCCCGTATAAGGCTCATTGATGATACGACCCGTAGAAGGCCCATTGTTTCTACGGCCCGTAGAAGGCCATTGTTTCTATGGCCCGTAGAAGGCCCACTGTTTTTACGGCCCGTAGAAGGCCCACTGTTTCTACGGCCCGTAGGAGGCCCAGTGTCACTACAAAGAAATATTAGCCCATGGTTATTGTGGCCTAGTTTTAAAAATAGGTTATTGCAGCCACTAGCAAACCGCAGAAAAGAACTGCCGACTACAAGCAAACAAATAAACAAGACAACAAGGAAATAAATAAGCAAGCAACTTACACTAGGCTATCACGGCTATTACATATTACATCCACTTTGGGCATCAAAGTTCGCCACCGGTGCAAATATAGGGAACACAATGACATATAAGCGTCACGGCAAAACAAGTCCGTAATCTGAAACCACTTGAGAAGAGCTTAAGAAAAATATCACAGGTACCCATAATGTCGGCAAGATGCTTAGCAAGCTTATTAACTTTCTCTTGTTTGGCGCTTAAGTCCTCCAGTAGCTTGCTCTTGCACCAAAAAATATGCATCTGAATCAGAGGGACTTCCTCGGTCCTTGGCTTCTGTCGCATAACATCGATCGATGTCTTTCAACTTGAAGTTGAGACTCAAGAAGCCAAACTGATTCAAGCAACAAGTTCAAGAGCTGGTGCGGCCGGTGGTAGCCGATGCTTTCGAACACTACATCAAGACATGACTTTGGGGTTGCCTCGGTGTCTTCAATATAGTTTTATCGACTTCCTTGGAGACCAACAGGATGTCTCACTATCTTGAACCTTATCTGCATTACTTCCTTTACCATTGCATAACAAGGTACTCTTCTCCAATATTTTATCCGCGTTCTAAAGAGAAACAAACAAACACATCTCGGGTTTACAATGTAGTATATGGAACTCATTTTGGTAAACCAGTTCGATGAGTAAAGTGGACAGGATAACAACATGAAACAAACATATATCTATGTAGTATGGTCCTTTGTATGGTCTATATCATTCTAGTTTATGTTGCCAAATCAAGATAGATATAGTTGAATCATATCTATTTAAGACAAAGCGGCATAGAGAGAATATAAGTGTGGGAAACTACACGGCAATAACAACACTTGTAATGTGCATGGCATGAGAACATAATCATTTATTCAATTGAAACTGAAATCAACATAGAGCAAGTTACAACGACAACAGCCAAACACGTTGAAGAAACAGGTTTAAAACATACTGTTGCGCCATTGGAGTTTCAATTGCATCCTTCAAATTTGAAATTAGTTGGTATCGATGCATCTGATGATGCAAGAGCAAAGTAGTATGAACCATAGCTACGGAACCTGACACGAGAACAATTCTTCTTACGCTTTAAGCGTTGACTTTGGGTTCGGAGTGGTGGTCCTCGTGATTTGGGCACCGCAGCTTGCCTTACTAACTGCCGTGTTTGGGTCCTCTGTGGTGGAGACGGTCTTTGTGTCAACGGAGGCTGGGTGTCTATCTGCCGGGTTGGGGTTAGAAGGGGTGTAGCCGGTTCTCGTCCAACCGGGTAGGGGTACAATCTGCATGAGTGTGGGTTATGTGTGGTGGGGCTGGTTCTTGGGCAAGTACAACCGTGGTTCTATCTGCACCGACAGTAGCACGATCTTTTCTCAAGACCGTGTTTTTACTCCCACAGACATCGCCATCACTCCCTCCAATTGAAATGGCTGATAAACAAGAAAAGTAATTGAATGTAGAGACATTGTAAGATAGACAGGTGCAATCGATAGTAGGGAAGAAAACAGGGCATGAAATAATTCACGTTTATGTTGTCTAAGCAAGCGAGAATAGCGAGGACATAATTTCACATATATGATGGCTAATTAAATAGGATAGCATGACACAATTTCACATGTATGATGGCTAACTAAACAGGATAGAATGACATACTTCAAAATATGATGACTATGTAAACAGGATGACATGATATAACTATACGATGTGTCTATTAAAGTGGTTGGCATGCCATAAATCACAAACATGCCGTCGATGGAAACATGATGGCATGATATAATTCACGGATAGAATGACATAATTTAAAATATGACGAGTATGTAAACAGGATGAGATGATATAACTATATTATGTCTTTAGAAAATGGGTTGGCATGCCATAATTCAGATACATCTTTGTCTATGTAAACATCATGGCATGACATAATTCAAATATATGATTTATATACTAAGGAAGTGAGCAGAGGGCAATCACATATATGATGTGTCAACTAAGGAGATGGCATTCAATATTGTGTATATGATGTAAAAACTAAGCATTGCAATACAACATATGTATTATATGAGTAATATAACCCTGCCAAGTTTGAGCATATACCTCAGGGGGATGATAGGACTGGTCATCTGCCTCTGAATCCTCCTCTGAAGAGCTATCTGTAACCAGAAAGATATCTGCTTCAGCAGGTAGCATCTGACCTGACTCGGAGTCTAATAGGTGAACACGACGATAATGTAGCATGTCATCATATTAAGCGACACATAACGTAAGCAGACACGGAAGAGTGCGACCTCTCTTGCGGACCCGTGTAGTCCTCAAGGTCATCTGCTTAGATGATGATGGTAATGCAGTTGCCATGGCTGCTGGCGGTGGGGAAGAAGATCTGAGGCGGCGAAAGACAGTCTAGAGAGCGGATCCCTGCTGTGGTGAACCCTTCCGTCGTTGGAGCAGCTGAGCTGGGGTGGAACACAGCTTGCAGAGCGGGACAAACCACACAAGGTTTTCTTTGACACATATCTGTAATGAAGTAATTGAGTAAGGGCTTGTTTGAATTTGAGGATTCTAACAATGCGAGGATAGGAAATAGACAGGAATAGGATAGGAATGCACGTGCCAAAAACAGAATTCAAAAACACCGGCTTCTGCCAAGCTGGGTGTTTGATTCACAACAATTGGAAGATCACATGATGCAAAAAAGCATAGTGAGATTAAGTCAAACCACAAGAAAATGTACAGTTATAATGCTATTATGCTACTATCTCTTAGTCTTGTGCTTGATGAATAGGAATATGAAAAGGAGGAGAAGTGGAAATTAGAATCCATCCGGTTTTTCTTTGAAGGAGACACTAAATTAACATATCCTTCAGTTTTACTTTGCTCCATTCCATTGTTCCAAATTCATGAAAAGTAGTACCATAGTAAACTTTCCAATTGATGTTTTTTTCATTCACTTTTCCTTTCAAGCACTGGCGATTCTAGTAGGCGAGCTTGAGCAAGGAAAATCCTACACTAAAAATTGTTTTTGTGCTACTTCTATTACTTTGGACCCAGGCCACTGCCATACTAGCTCAACTCCTGTGCCCATCGACAAATGCACAGCTCAAACGCTACAGAGATAAATAATGATGGCGTTCAAGAGAGTCCATCACAGATAGCTAAGTTGCACGTACCTCAACCGCTTGTCATATAGTAGGATAAAATAATCATATTTCCCGTTACTACGAAAGTGCTCGATGGACAATATATATAACATGTAGAGTAAAAAGAGATGCAACAAGTGTACAACCTCTTTGGCGAAGCCATGTCGATCTCGGCGTGATTGGGTTGGCGGTGAGGATGCTTGGTGACTTGGTCATTTGTCGGAGGAGGAAGAAGATCTTAGGCGCCCGGACATGGAGCAGGTCTTGCTCATTTGTGATGGAGGGTTTCGTCGTTGGAGTAGCTCCGGTGAGTTGTACGACGGCCGAGGTGAAGCAGGACAAGAGAGACAACGAACAACGTTAACTCGAGTGGAATTCTAATAGCATCTCCAATACATGACGTAAAATACATAACCACAAAGTGCTAGATGTAAAATACATCACCGCTCATCTCGAACTTAACTTCAAACCGAACTTAATCAGAGAAACCGAACTTAATCGTTTAAACCGAACTTAACTGTCAAACTCAATTTTGTCATCGAAACTGAATTTCTTGTAAACCGAACGCACTAGCAAGGTGAGGCTACACATCGGTCGATCGACTTTTTCATCTCTGGTCGGTCGATTTTGCAGCCGTTGGATCTGAAATCAAGGGCTGCGGTTCATCTTCAATCTCCACCCCTAAGCCGCCACCACCACCACCGGCCAAACAACAGCCGCCGCCCACGGTGGCAAGGCGCCGCCCCGCCTCCGAAAACACTCCCCACCGCTGGTCCGCCGCCGCCCCGGCCATCCCTCTAGCCCCCCCTCTGCGAGCTTTTCTCCGTGATCCCCACGCCACCGCCCCGCCACCACCGACGACCACCGCCTCCATCCAGAACCCTAAGATAGATAGAGGGGTACCTCTCCGGCGAGCCCCCTCCCCGCTGCAGCTGGTTCTTTCCTTCACCCCGACGAGCCCGCCCCACCCCTTGAAAATCGACTGACCCAAAAGTCGATTCAGTCGACTGAAGTGTAGCTAAATCGGAGCAACATCGCAAGCAAGAGCAAGAGCGAGAGCAGCAGCGCGAGCAAGAGAAATAGCAAGAGCATCAGTGCGGGAACGAGAGCAAGAGCAGAGCAAAGCGGCGGAGCGTGAGCTAAGCAAAGCAGCAGCTCCATCGATGTGGACGTCGCCGCCGAGGGAGCGACGCCATGGAGGAAGTATGTGACGCCCCCAATTTAACCGTACACTAATCATGCACGCAATCGTGTACGATCAAGGTCAGGGACTCACGGGAAGATATCACAACACAACTCTAAAAACATAAATAAGTCATACAAGCATCATAATACAAGCCAGGGGCCTCGAGGGCTCGAATACAATGCTCGATCATAGACGAGTCAGTGGAAGCAACAACATCTGAGTACATACATAAGTTAAACAAGTTTGCCTTAAGAAGCCTAGCACAACCGGGATCTGAGATCGAAGAGGCGCAGGCCTCCCGCCTGGATCCTCCTAAACTACTCACAGTGCGTCATCGGGCTGCACGTAGTAGTAGGCACCTCCGGTGTAGTAGTCGCCATCGACGGTGGCGTCGCTCCTGGGCTTCGTCGTGCAGTTGCAGCAATCGGTAAAGAAAGGGGAAAAGGGGAACAAGGCAACCGTGAGTACTCATCCAAAGTACTACTTAAGCAAGGAGCTACACTACATATGCATGGGTATATGTGTAAAGGGCCATATCGGTGGACTGAACTACTGAATGCCGAATAAGAGGGGATAACTAATCTCGTCGAAGACTACGCTTGGCGACCTCCGTCTTCTTGACATGTAGAAGAGAGTAGATCAAGTCCTCCAAGTAGCATCGCATAGCATAATCCTACCCGGCGATCCCCTCCTCATTGCCACGATAGAGAGCGATCACGGGTTATATCCAACACTTGGAAGGGTGTGTTTTATTAAGTATCCGATTACGGTTGTCATAAGGTCAAGGTACAACTCCAAGTCGTCTTGTTACCGAAGATCACGGCTATTCGAATAGATTAACTTCCGCAGGGTGCACCACATAACCCAACACGCTTGATCCCATTTGGCCGGACACACTTTTACGGGTCATGCCCGGCCGCGGAAGATCAACACGCCGCAGCCCACCTAGGCCAACAGAGGTCAAGACGCCGGTCTAAACCTAAGCGCACAGGGTCCGGGCCCATCGCCTTAGCACACCTGCATGTTGCGAACGCAGCGTCCGGAAGCGTAACTAGCCCCCTTAATACAAGAGCAGGCTTACGTCCCAATCCGGCGCGCGCCGCTCAGTCGCTGACGTCACGAAGGCTTCGGCTAATACCACGACGTCGAGTGCCCATATCTTTCCCACGTAGTTGGTTAGTGCGTATAGACCAAATGGCCAGACTCAGATCAAATACCAAGAACTCGTTAAGCGTGTTAAGTATCCGCGAACGCCGAACAGGGCCAGGCCCACCTCTCTCCTAGGCGGTCTCAACCTGCCCTGTCGCTCCGCCACAAAGATCCACTCGCGGGTACTCCTACGAGCCGACCCGTCTTTAATCACCACATGTATCATGTATAAGTATAAGTATATACCCGTGATCACCTCCCGAGTGATCACGGCCCGATAGTATAGCACAACAGACGGACAAGAATGTAGGGCCACAGATGGAATACTAGCATCCTATACTAAGCATGTAGGATTGCAGGTAAAGGTAACAACAGTAGTAGCAAGGACAGGCTATGCATCAGGATAGGTATAACGGAAAGCGATAACATGCTACACTACCCTAATGCAAGCAAGATAGAGTAGAATAGGCTATATCTGTTGTTCAAGGGGGGGGGCTTGCGTGGTTGATGAGACAAGAAGGAGGGGTCGTCGGTGATGTAGTCGACCACAGGGGCATCAGCATCGTCATGGGGTCTACCGGAGAGAAGAGGGGGGAGAAACAGTGAATACATAGCAAGCAAGTGCTTAACAGGACAACAAGCAGAGCTAGACGTGTTCTAACGCGGTATGAGGTGATACCGGGTGAAGGGGAAACATTGGGAAAGTATCCCGGTGTTACATGTTTTAGACGGATGAACCGGAGGGGGAAAGTTGCGTGTTTGCTATGCTAGGGATGTGTGGTGGACGAATGGGTTGCGAATCCAGATACGTCTCTTCATTGTGAGCAATTTTCATGTAGAAAGTTTTTTCATCCGAGCTACGGATTATTTAATATTAATTTTCAAAGTTTTAATTCATTTTTAGAATTAACAGAATTAATTTAATTAGGAAATGCCATTATGATGTCAGCATGATGTCAGGGTGATGTCAGCAGTCCGCGTTGACCGTTGACCGGTCAAACAGGGCAGTGGGGCCCGTGTGTCATTGACCTTTTATCTAATTAGGTTATTAAGGTTAATTAACAGGGTTAGTTAGATTAATTAACAAGATTAATTAAGTTAATTAATTAATTAATAATTTTAATTAATATATTTTTTCCCGCTTTTTATGTTTCAGGGGCCCGTTTGTCGATGTGAGAGGGGCCTAACAGCGTCTTGAGCGTGGGCTAGCAGGCTCACAGGCGTACACAGCGCCCACCTGGTTAGCCAGCGATGGCCTCGAGTGCGGCGATGGCGCGCCGGTAAGAAGGCGACCGAGGCAGCGAGGTAGCGGGACGGCACACACGTGGTCCCGGCGAGGTGCGCATGGCCAGCCCGTCGATGGAGAAGGCGGGAGCAGCACGGGCTGCCAGGCGGAGGACGGCGGCGTGGCGGCAACAGCCACAGGTGGCACGAGCGGCGACGGCGCGACGGGCGCCAGATAACGCTGTGGCGTGCAGCTCATGGCTCGAGCACCGGGCGGCGCGTGCACGACTGCGGGACGGCGCGAGGACCAAGAGGAAGAGAGGCCGGGGGGCCTCACCGCGGATCCGTAGGGTCAAGGCAGCGGGGCTCGGGAGGTCGACGGGGACGAGGCGGTGGAGAGGAGGCAGGCCGGTGGGGAGGAGGAAGCAGGCCGACGAGGTGGCTCCGGCGTCGTGGCCTCCGGCGAGGTCCTCGGGCAGCGGCGCATCCAGTTCGAGGAAGAGGGGAAGGCGAGGCGGTCCGGCGATGGGCGGTTGAGGACGAGGCGGCGAGGTCTGTGGCGACAGCGTCGAGCGATGGGGTCGGGAGCCGCGTCGGGCGTGGCAGCGAAGCGTCGCCCCGATCAAGATTGAGGGGGAGAGGGGAGAGATGAGGGGGGTCGTGGGGGGGGGGGGCAGTGGGGCGACGGGTTAGGGTTTGGGTGTCACGGGGGGTTATGGAGGTGTGGGGGTGGGCCGGCCTAGTCGGCCTGGTGGGTCGAGGCCCAAGGGGGGCGCGGTGGCCAGCTGGGCCAGTCGGCCCAGTTGAGTGGGGAGGGGCTTTCTCCTTTTTGTTTTTTTTGTTTTCTGTTTTGCATTTTCTCTTATTTATTTCTTTACTGTTTTATTTCATTATATGTATTTAGGTTTCCTATAAAAGCACGGTTCCCTCACCATAAATACCTAAGCATTTATGTGCACACTCCGAGCATTTTAGTTTAATATTTTGAAAACTTTTATTGTTGACATAATTTGAATTTGAACTTTGAAACGGTTTCGAATTAACCCGAGATTACCTACAGTGACAGAGGTGACGTGGCATCATTACCAGAGGGTTTCTGTAGCATGATTACCCGGGCGTCACAAAGTGGCCGGCGACACCGCCATGGATGCAGCCGCGCCGTGTCGGCTCGGGACCGAGCGCCGGCAGCACCGTGAGATCGAATCAAGAAGAAAATGCGGCGATTAGTGTACAACCTCTTTGGCCGATTAGGCCGCAGCTTCATCCGAGGAAACGGTGATGATGATGCTCTTCCGGTGGTGCAGGTGAAGACGGCGGTGTGGGAATGGAGGTGGCGCAAAAGACGAGGGGAATGTCGAGGCAGCTCCTTGGAGGTGGAGGACGGGGTGGCTGAACCGGCGGGACGATGAGATCGACGACGGATCCTCATCCGGTACGGTGGATGAGGGATGTCGAGGTGTTGCTATGGACGACGTCGTCGGGGAAGAGGCTCATTTGGGTGGCGGACGGAGCAGGGTGTGGGGTTTAAATGCGTGGGTTTTCGCGGCCTCGGTGTACGAATGGGTGGGCGGATGGGATGGCGGTGGGGAACCATGGCTTAGAGACGCGCTTGTCCGAAATGTGGGGTAAGTTCTGAAAGTACCCCACCGATTTGAGGCGGTCCTTTCGGTTCAGGGGTACCACGGGCATTTCGGCGTGTCGAGATTTCACAGGAGGTGGGAGCTTTTGGCGTTGTAATTTCGGAATAGCAAGGCGCGGGTTGAGATGGAGGGAGTTAGCCGAGCACAACGAGACAAAGATATATCTTAAATATTTCGGGCTAACAAGGCGCGGGTTGAAGAGGCGGGGAGTTTCAAGACGACGATGACAGAGATGCTAGCTTGAATTTTCGGCATAACAAGGCGCGGCTTGAAATTTCGGAAGAACAAGCTTAACGTGTACCAAAAAAACACAATTTGCACCTCAACAGGCACTACACACACACAAACACCATTTAGACTAGAGTAAGGTACACGTGCATTGCACGCATGAGATTTGGCAATCAAATTATGAATGAATACCACATTATAGCATGCAAGCTTTGAGTCATATATGCATGATGTAGATGTTCGTTTAATTCTTATAGTTCATTTCATTCAAAATCATCTAGTTTTTATAAGAAAGCTAATCTATTTTAAGATTCATGGAATTGTGCGCCGTAAGACATAAAGTAAAAACAAATAATGGCAAATCATGTAGAAAAACATTTGGGCAATTACGATACGGAAGATTCTAGAACAAATAAGAAGTGCTTGTGTTTTGATGTTTGTGCATTATGCTCAAGTTCAACCATGGAGTCTTCTAGATTATACATGTGGCGAAATATGGTGGAATCTAGATGATATCCAACGGCGATGAGTGCTCAAATTTGCCATCTTTGGACCATCGGATTCGCCTCATCCAACGACCAACTATCAAAGTTAAAGTTACCCGCACATAATAAAAAAAATATAATATATATAGGGGTATAGATATAGATATGTGATGCGAAAGCCGCCCATCATCTCCAATTAGAATAGTGTGTCCATGCACGGATGCGACCTGGCCAAATGATGTCTGCCATCGGTATCTAAATTCAAATTAGTCTGACCTTGTTCAATGTGTATACATTACAACATGCTCGTTTCCAAACCACACCGCGCAGATCTCCGTTATATTCATGCATACATGGGTTTCAAACATCAGGATCTCTTATTCAAATATTTGAATTCAACTTTACATTGATTGTGACCTCACCTATTCTTTTACACCCACATGTAGTCTTCTCTTTATAATTGTACCACTAACTTTCTCTCGTGCATGCATGCACACACACTACCGATCGGCATTATCCATCGTACGCATGCAATCTTTTTCTTCAGTCGGTCTCCCATGAAGGTACACACCACCACACATCCCCTCTCCATCATATCGGGCATTCTTTATCTCTCACGCGTGCATACGCATAGCGATCGATGTTCCTCTATGTATGTGTGTATATAGCTAGGTCTTTCATAGTTTTCCACACAAACCGATCAATCGATATATCCAGTGAGGTCTCACCCTCTTTCCCACGTCCACATCGATCAATCTATACCTCTCTATATAGGATTAACATATATAGCTAATACACCCACATTAATTATATATCAACGTCCCCCTCTCATCATCCATGCCTTCCGCTTCATCTCTCGAGACAGCGTGCACAATGGCGAAAGACAGGCGATAAGGGCCTGCCCCTCCCCCTAACATCACTATATGTCGAGGCTAATATGAATGTGATCATTAGACAATTGCTGCTAAAAATGGTTTAAGTTCATGAATTGACCCTCCTCGTAAAGGATTTGCAATGCTTGGCCCCCTAGCTCATTTATTTTTCATGGCTCCGCCCTTTGCGCATTGACGTGTTCACCCCCTCTCTCTAAATATCGATCTCGCACTTGTGCATTCCTTCATAGTCTCCCTCCACTCGGCCCCTCGCACCATCTTCTAGCCCCTCGCACCATCTTCTAGCCCCCCACCGGATTTTGCCAGATGTGCAATCTAGCAGACTCCATGGTTGAACTTAAGCATAATGCACAAACCTCAAAACAACAGTGGTTCTCTTTTGTTCTAGAATCTTCCGTATCATAACTGCCCAAACTTTTTTTCTAGTTGAATTGCCATTATTTGTTTTTACTTTATGCTTTACAACGCACAATTCCATGAATCATAAAATAGATTAAGGGCTTCTTTGATTCAAAGGATTCTCAAAGGAATTTTGGAGGATTCTAATCATTAGGAATTTTTCCTATCTTGGTTGTTTAATTCGTAGGATTGTAAACCATAGGAATTTTTCCATATGATTCATTTGCACTAGATTTCATAGGAAACATCCCATCCACTCAAACCTCTGAAAGTATTCTACGTTTTTTCTATGCACAATCTAACACTCGTACAATCCTGTAGGATTCAAGGCGACATTCCACTATAATCCCATGTTTTTCCTATTCCCGTGTTCTTAGATTTTTTATAAAAACTAATTGATTTTGGATGAGATGAATTATAAGAATTAAACGAAGGGCTACATCAGGCATATATGACTCAGAGCTTATATGCTATAGTGTGGTATTTATTCATAATTTGGTTGCAAAATATAATGCGTGCAATGCACGTGTACCTTACTAGTACTTCAAGTATGTGTAAAACACGTAAATTAGAATACCAATGGCACGCTACACAGTGTCTCTCTTATAGTTCATGAAGCCATGTGGCACATGTGGAGGCGTTGTCGCGACCTCCTTGCGTGGATTGATCACACTGATGTGTTGCTGGTTCCAGAAGAATGTACTCGTCCTCCCTGAGCCATACTGGTGGTACATGCATGAAGCGAAGATGTGCACGCATGCCACGCACGCACTCATTCCCTCACACGCACACGTGGGTACACGGGCGGACGCAACTTTGTACCAAGATCCACCCCATGTGATAATTTGATGTGTGTAAAGTCGTTCACTTCATTGATGGTCAATTAATACAGCGCATGCAAATTGAGTGGACGTGAGGCCAGAAGAAAGACATTATTACTCCATTGCGCGCATGCGAGTAGTTAAATCGTGGGTTGCTAGTAGTACTTCCATTGGTCTCCTTCGTATTCTATGCCAATTTTTGACAGTAACATAATATTTACACATTTGAGCGGTGTAGTACTTGAAATTTATGTTTCGCTAAACTCATCGGGAGCCGTTTCAGGCCTCGAAACCAAAACCATCAATTAATCTTTACCTTGTTCCCATCACATTCGAAAGCCTGCTCACACCTACTAGTACGTACCAAACTGAATGTGTTCCCACTATGCGTGTATTAGTACTAGTGCTAGTACTTAGGTTATAAAAGGGAACTACCTAACCGAAAATTACTCTACCTTTCCTCCTCATAAGTGCTTCTTCTTCGGTAAAATCGTTGCCATGGCCGGTGAGTAGAGCTCTAGGTCGAGAACTACTCGTAACAAGGGAGCGGCAACCAAGGCTGCGGAAAAAAGAGGGCTTGCCGCCACGCAGAGACCTCGAAAATCTCTCACGGACAGGCGATGGCTCCCAGGAGCGCCCTAGCCGCGGAGGCGAACATGCCGAGCCGGCGGAGCTGGAGTAGTTATCCCTCGACGGCATGCCCGATCAGCTCAATAAGCACCTCAATAAGCAGAAGGAGTTCATCCAAGGCTTGATGGATTTGCTGAAGGAGAGCCTCGATGACATGCCCGTGAGCTCAATCGGCGAGGCGAGTTGACCGCCGGCTTGGTGATCTTTGAAGAAGAGCATTGCCTCGGAGAAGAAGGCGACCGGCAAAATCCTGCGACTTCGGGAGGACAAGACGAAGCTACGCCACGAGATCGACCTGTTGAAGGAGAAGAACGCCAGCTGGAAGAATCTGCATGAGAATAGTAGTTCCTCGATGAAGATGCTGCAGGCCCTCGTCATGGAACAGAAGGAGGAGTTGGCGAAGCTTCGCATCGAGTACCCGACTGCTGTCAAGGTACTTAATGCGGCCGTGGAACAGATGATGAAGGCTCGCGTCGAGAAATCCCGCGTCATGGACAGAATGAAGAAGATGGCGAAGGAGACGCGCAAGGAGATGGAGGTCGTGGAGGCGATGAAGAAGCGATTCACGACTCATGACAAATTAGATCATTTGGGGTGATAATCTTCCTTCTTCTTTTGCTCCTGTGTTTCATCTTTTGCTTCGGGTGTTTCGTGGCACGTGTCACATTCTCTGCGATGCATGAATAGAACAATGTTTTTTTTAGGGAATGAATAGAACAATGCTAACAATGAGATGACTGGCAAATTAGATCATTTTTTATCGCCATATGGCACTGGGCTGCCGTGTTTCGTGCTCCTCCGTCGCAGTACCACTCCAGTGGAAAACTTGAGTATACCGCACGGTTCTTTTCTCCTCCTCGATCAGGTCGTCGGCGCATTTATACAAGCAGTCAAATCACAAGGCCCCGCCTTCTAGCAGTAATGAGCCGTCAAATCACAAAGGCCCTCGCCTCTCGTGAAACTGACCAAGCTAGACTGCCCCGCCCTCTAGCCTTTTAAAAAATGTATACTTTTGTACAACAGTAGTATCGATGGATTGCGCCATGGAGCAAAAATTGAAATTAAAAAAAAGGTGGTACATATAGATAGCGCTCATCGCCAAATTATGCATATAGTACTATTAAAAAGGCTAGTCACAATAATGGTGTCCAAAGACAACCCACCCCTCAAATAAAACTAAGAGGGTGCTTGGATACGTTTTAGTCCCATGACTAAAAGTAGTGGGACTAAAACATGCTAGCCTCACCCATGCTTGGATCCAAATACTAAAAAGGCTAAAATCAAGTTAATGAGCATTTATTATCCTCCAAACCCTCCAATCCAGAACTACTTTGTGTTAAAGGAGAGGAGTTAAATGAGTAGAGAGAGGACTAATCCACATTTTAGTAGGGGTACCTCGACTAAAAAAATTAGTCTCAAGACTAGTTTTAGCCCCTCTTTAGTCGGGGTGCTTGGAACTTTAGCCTCTTAAAGAGACTATTTTTAGTCGGACTAAAATAAGTCCCTTGGATCCAAGCACCCTCTAAGCATCCCGGAATTCTTTGACAAAACTAAGCACCACGAAATTCTTTGACAACTAAAGCTGGCGGCTATATGATGTTGGCCATATATATTGTCACGTATATAATGTGAAGAAAGCAGTGGTAGTACTATACCAACTAAAAGATGAAATGTAAGAAATACTAGTATGTACGTCTTGAAGAGTTAAAGTAACGAGAAGAAACATAACATAGTTCTGCTGGGGGCTCAGCACAACACACCCCTCAAATTAAATTAAGCACACCTGAAATTAAACTTTGCAACTATTCCGGTAGAAACTGCATTAGAACCACCAAGAGCAACATCATCATCTGAGTCTTCGAACATGCTTCTGAAGCGAGAAAGGCATCCTTTCACCGTCGCGGAAGAACAGGTGTAGATGACATCGAACTCATCGCCGGTGATGGTTCTAACCTTGTACTCGCCACTGATCGGGGAGATTTGGGATGCCATGGATTTGGGAGGAGGGTTAGGATTAGTGGAACTGCCATAACGTGAATGGACGGGACGACTAGGAGCGAACCGCCGTAGTATTGAAGGACGTGCGGGGACGAGTAGGAGCGAATCGCGGCGTGCGAGCAGCGGTAGTGGTTTTCCATTCTCCCATGATACAAAGCTTCGAGAGCCCTTGGATCTGAGATCGAACGGTTGCATGGCGTTATTCTAGACCTATGGGTGAATATCCTATCACGGAGGGTTATTACGCAAATTTTCAAAGCAACTTAGCATGCGACCGCTTGATCTCAGATCCAAGGGCTGCCAGCAAATATCGTGGTCGCGCCTGACCGTCGCGTCGCTCATGCGGTCGCACCCTTGGAGATTTAACACGGTGCGTTAGGCTATCTGATGTTGGCATGTCATACATAGTCATCACTTAGTCATTCATACTACAACAAGGTTTTGGCTATAAGGTTGGCTATAAGTGTATTTATTTATTTTACTTCTCTCTATCTCTTTCTTCGTACTCCCTCCGTCCCATAATATAAGAACGTTTTTGACACTAGTGTAGTGCCCAAAACGTTCTTATATTATGGGACACAGGGAGTACTAGTATTTATTGCATTTGCCAAGGAGTGACCTCTTCCAATGAAATGGTGTTGCGAAGTTTGCTTCATTTAATTAGCTATAGACTCAAAATTGTCTTTTCACTCTAGGTACACGTGCTTAGCACCGCTTTCTTCCTTGGGTCACCAAACTAGTTTCTCTCTTCTTGATTAACTTGCCACATCGGACTTTATGCCTATGTGGCAAGCTTAAGCAATAGGAGCAACAAGTAAGTACAATAGTGCGCTTTACATGGCATTTTTGCATATGTGGAGGAAAGAGAGGCAAGTAAAAAGTAGAGAAGTGGGCTCTCATGCAAGAGCCAGCCTCTACTACATGGTGGAGCATTGGGAGAGGCACCTATATGGAGGTGGTCAGGAATCGGGAGACTCGGGCCTTCCACTATGTAGGCCAAAGGAGGTGCCAAATCTACTTCTACACAATTTGGCACCGGTGCCCTCCATAGCCCATGCGGTGCTATAAAAAATATTGTGGGAACCAGAGCAAGTACTGGCACCGATGCCCACTTCCAGCATGACAATAAAATACATTAAAATGTGCACCGATGCCCACTTCCAGCGCGAAGGATCGAGGGGGAGGTTGGCTTGCTCGATTTCTTTATGTACGTGCGGGTCCCGCTTTTCTACGGGCTGCAAACCAATGTTGTGAGGGCGGTGCCAAAAAATTTCCTGACTGCATTGATGCCCAATCTACATATTTTAATGCACCAGGCACCGGTCAAATAGTGGAGGGCCTCACGCCGGTCGTAGCGCCGCAGTTAAAATGATAATGGAAAGTCAAATCACGGGGCCCCACCTATCCAAAGAACTTCATTGTCAAATCACACCTGACTCTCTCGTTTGCAACAGCCTACTCCCTCGTCTTCTCGCGTCTCTGTCGAACCGACTAGGCGGAAATGCCCGCCACCTACCGCTGCAGGAAAAGCCCGCCCTCGACTTTTTAAATAGTATCTGATATACTAATTTTGTATCCATGGATTGCGTCCGCCATAGAGCAAAGCGTCTAGAAAAAGCGGTACACATGTACGGAGTATACAAGACGCCCGTCGCGTTCGCGTCGCACCCAGACGGTCGGTCGATGCGGCACGCCGCTCTCCGAATGGAACGCGTTATATTGCGTTGCACACACATGTGGGGACGGCAATTGAGAACCGACCATAGGCACACTCCCGGCCCGCAAGTCTGGTGACTTAATAGAAGAGGGAGATGGCGATAGTACTAGAGAAGTGTTGTACTACGTTGGTGCTCGGACGATCCCCGCAAGACACGGAAGATCGGTTCGTCCATGCATGTGACGGACTCCAGCAGACACGCTGGATTGGCTATAAATCTACATATCGTGTAGGCTGTGTTGTACATGGCTGTAGTTGTGGTGAGAAATCTAAAAAAGGTTTCTTGTCATCTCACAAAATTAGGTGTCATGTGCTTGGATCGCTGCGAGGGTTAAACAGCGACAAGCGAGTTGGGCTAGTCATTGGGGGCACATGCACGACGGTGACTACTCGGCTGCCATCTAGTTCAAGTCGGCTATGTTAATTAGGACATCTATCGGCGGACCCTTTTCTACGAGTTTATCTTTAATTTGAGCTTTGATCTTCATCTAGTTTGTCCATCGGGATTCATGTTGTCTCCTTTGGGCAGTGAGGTTATGATTTCTTGTCATGTGGCATTTTTCGTGTTATATGTTATAATCTGGCGCTTGAGATCAAAAGCGACGACAAAGGCGCCTCGCCACGTGCATGAAGACTTCTCGGCAGTCATTGACGAGGTTAAGCCGGCTCGATGAGACAAAACAAAACTAGTACTACTCCACTATATAGGCAGGAGCCTCCACGCTTGCTTGCTAGTGTTGCTCTCTTCACCGTCTCGGCCTCTCCAGATCTAAACACGACGGTGGCCACACTCTCTCTCTCTTCGCTCACCGCTGGTCACAGATCCACCGGATCCTCTCCCAGGGAAGGTGAGAAGGTGCAACATTCACGGTCGTCCTCGGCGACGACTCTTACCATTCTTTGGGCGGCGTCCCGATCGGCGTGTTTTGCCGTTCTCTCCCAAGCATCATTGGCGAGGGAGGGCCTCCGACCCCTTCTTCCTTCTTTGCCGTAGTGTGGGCAGATCCGGCCTCCGCCGCCCACCTAGCGACATCCCGGCGACCATCAGGTATAACTTCCTTCGAAACCGGCCTTGCTCTACTTCCCGAGCTCCTGATGTCGCTGCATTTGTATCTTTTACTATTTCTCAGGCCCCCTCGTAGATAGGATCGACCGGATGTTCAAAAACCACCTAATTTTTTACGTTTAAGAGGTAAAACTAGTTCATGCACTCGAATCTAGTACTACTTGGTTCAAACAAGGAAGAAAGGGGGTGGGGGTGGGGGAGGATTTGTTACACGAATCTAGGACTTGGTCGAAAGAGGAAATAATGGGGCGAAAAGTAGCAGTAGGCGGCTATCCAAGCGGACTCTAGGTCTAATAGGGAAATAAAGGGAAAGCAAAGACAAACTTAATATAAACCCGACCTATTGGTTGAAAAAGGAAAGAAAGTGGGGACCGAGGGACAAGTCAGCGAGTAAGTACAACACTAGATTTGCTAGCCTCACACGATATAAGGTGGCTATACCGAACAAAAATGGGACCAACCGGATATCTTGTTACGATGTTTGTTGCCTGAGCTACTCTTATGTAATGCCTTTGGTAAAATGTAGTAGTCGCCTTTGTTAAAAGTAAGGACACATTAAACCAATGTTGTTTTCAATGTAATGCCTCCAGTAATATGAATCAATGGCATTCTTTACATGTCCTGCTAAAATTTCCCATTAAGATAAGTTGGTTCTTTTCGATAAAAATGTAACTGTCCTGGTCCGCCTACTCTCCCGTGCCCAAAGTAATGTCGTATTTAACGGTTGTCATAGTTAATCCTAATGCCCACACTAAAATCTAGCAATGTCAGTGCTTTAGAAATTACTACTGTCCTTGTAGGATTTCCATTCAGATAAGGAACATCTTTTCATTTGATGCATGTTTCATCACTTGTTAGTCACCCTCCTTTCCACCTTTTTTGTGCAAACATAGATATACATTTCACGCTCAATCTTAGTTGAACTGCACAAATGATATCCAAATTATAGTTGAGCATTCCAGGAGCTTCAAAACCAACCTTGATGTTGCTCAATTTTATTGCAACTAATGAAGAAGAAGCTTTGTGGGTTTCGTTTTCTAATGGAAATGGAACTGGCTGAACCCTTTTCTTCAAAAAATTTGAAGAAGAAGCTGCTAGCTCACGGGACATTGCTTCATTTTAGGTGAACTGCACCAAAAGGTCCCATGAATTGAATCATCCATGTTGGTGGTGAAAGAGCCAACTTGACATCGATCTAAGTACCCCGGCCTCCATCCTTGCAACGCATGCGGTACACCTCGTTGCCACACCTTTCGGCCCTAGTGTCACTGATAAAATGAAGTAATAATATAGTTAAAATAGAGCGAGTGTCATCTCTATCATTTCATTTCCAATGTAGATAAAGAAAGTGCTTCTCTTTGTTAATGTATGTTTCATCAACTAGTCCCATTGTTAATGTTTAAGCGTTTCTGCAAACTGGGGTGCTTAATTTTAGTTGATATGTACAAAAATAGATATTTGAATGTCTCAAGGCGCCTCCTTGTACTACCGATGTACACTGATGTTCATCACTGGCAGAAGGTGTATCTGGGAGACTTGGGACGATGTCGATATGAGGCGTGCCGTATGAGGCGTCTGCGTATGAGGCGTCGCTGAGGCCCATCTCGCCCTTATGACATGGCATACTATGATACTATCGCAATATTTTCTTCTATTTATTTTGTGTGTTTCATCAACTAGTGCCACTATAATATAATCACGCTTTTCATTATCTATGCAAACAGGGTTATTCATTTGCATTTTGGTGGAACTGCACAAATGTACGTATGGAACCGGCATATATGCAGAGAAGTGCGAGGTGTGCCAAGTAAAAATTACCGACACCAACCATGCTTGCATGCACGCATTGGCATCCACCACCACCAAGTGGGATGTGTGGCGCTCTGTGGGACGGATCTTTCTCGTGACAAATCATCTAACCAAATACTAGTAGCTTATATTGGCAGTTTTCTAGGGAGTACTCTTTTAGAAAGAAGCACCAATCTATTTTTCTTTATTTGTACACGGTGTCACAACTTTGACCCAAAGGTCGAGCTATTTTAGGGTGTTTGGCGTAGTACTCGGAGACTGATTGTAAGCATGATTTTCATTAGCTGTCACACTGATTGTAAGCATGAGCGGGTGGAAGATTAGGTTAGTCTGAAGCTTACCTTAAACCCTACCGTCGCCCGTTGAAATGAGGCGGCGAGAGGAACCATGGAGAATGGCGGGGAATCGGCGTCGCGCCATCCGACCTCCTCTTCTTGTGGGAGAACAAATACTCCTGTGGCTCCGGTGGCTTTGCACCCTCACGAGCGGCACACCATACTCGATCGATTCGTTATCCTCTGGGTGCTCGACCTTGACCTATACGCCCACCACCTCACTTTGGCCTGTCGCCTCGGGCGAATCATCTGCTCCATCGCCAGAGGAGATACTCGATGAACTTCGGAGGGCTGCGGCGTGCCGCCGAGGAGTACATGTACATCGCCGCCCTCATCGCCATTGTCTCGCTCTTTTCGCATACATTGCCACATGGCCCGCAGTCCTCGAAAACTTCCACTCATTGTCAAACCAACTAAGGATCTCCTTCAACCTGGCTAACTTTGCTCGGTCGCCGCCGATGATCTCGCTGATTATTCTTGCATCCTCTCCATAGATGTCCTTCGAGTGGTGCGGTGCTAGCTTTGGAAGATGGGAGGAGGCGGTGGTCTTGCAATAGAGAAGAGGGAGAGGCGAGACGGTGGTTTTGGAATGGAGATGATGGAGAGGAGAGGAGGTGGTTTTGCAATGGAGAAGATCAGAAGAGCGAGAGGCGAGACGGTGGTTTTGGAATGGAGATGATGGAGAGGAGAGGAGGTGGTTTTGCAATGGAGAATATCAGAAGAGGGAGAGGCGAGACGATGGTTTTGGAATGGAGATGATGGAGAGGAGAGGAGGTGGTTTTGCAATGGAGAAGAGGGAGAGGAGCGTTCGACAGCGATTTAGGATTGGACGAGAGGCGTGGCGCTATGATCGGATCAAAATCAAAATCAATTTACCCTTCAATTAAGAAAGCGACCCCACATTAACTAGTCTCCCTTTTATTCTGGGTTATAATTGACCATGATTTTCGCACATAAAATATATGTTATACATTGCAAAAACAATATAATTTGAAAGTACATTCAGATACGAACCAAACGATATAATTTTTGGTGACATGCATTCACATTTTGCTTATCAAATACAGTACGTGGTCAAACTTTGACCCAAAATACGCAAAACAACAAAAAAATACTTCCAAGACCAGCGCCGCTCTTCCGCTCTTCTCCTCTTAAACCACCGCTGCTCCTCTCCTGTTCCAATCTAAATGCAGCGCTGCTCCTCTCTTCCATTTCAAAACCACCGCCCCTCCTCTCTGTTCGGTCCAAAACCGGTCGCTCCTCTCCCGTTCTAATCCAAAACCACCGCTTTGCTCCTCTCCTCTTCCATTCAAAAACCACCACCGTGAGTGAAGGTGCTTTGTGGAGAAGTAGATCGATGGAGGAGTACAACGATACATGAGGATCGCAGACGGCGACTGTGAAGCTAGCTAGGATGTTGGAGATACAGTCTTGGTTTGACAACAAGGACCAACTAAGCGGCGGCAGCGACATCCATGGCCAAATATCTCGCAACAGAAGCGAAAAGGCGGCGATACTCCGGAGGGAGTCGCCGAGTACATAGAGCCGCTCCTGGGCCATGGAGCAAACAGATTCACCGAATCCGATCGTGAGGGAGCGGTGGTGGGAGTATCGATCCTAGATGGAGCATCCACCAGAGATTGAAGGATCGAGCATCTACAGGGTGCCGTTTGTGAGGGTGTCCTGCCAGAGCGAGCCGGTGGAGTCTTCGTCAATCGAACCCAACTGCAAGAGGAGAAAAGCAATTGACCCGGCGAACTTCCCCGCTATCGTCTCCCTCGCCGTACATCGTCTCACGGGGCGGCTGTCTGCCGCCGAGGAATAGGAGGGGCTGCCCTCCCCCAACCCAATAGTCGGGTAGTTTGTGAATTGTCAGGAGGAGCTTAGGGTTGTCAGTATTTGCAGGTTGTGAATTGTGTTTTGTGTTGTGTATTTTGAGAGTACTTTCAGATATGAATGTCTTTTGAATTTCAGATTTGCGATATTGAGCATATGAAGTATTTTATGAATTCTAGAGATCTATTTTTAGCACTTAAAAATGTAGTTTCATAGGAGTATAAAAGTGCACACAATGTGAATCTTAGAGAAGAAACGCAAGTTTCAGCCAGATAAGAAAGCGCAAGTTCGGGCCAGATAAGAAACTGCAACTTTGAGGCGAGCATTTATATTAACACGGCCTTTTCAAATAGGGTTAACATCATGTTGGAAGTTTTATTCATGGTCGAAAATGGAACTACCAGCCAGTTAACATCATGCTGATCAACATTCATGCATAGCACATCTTCATATGATGCACAGTCAAAATGGCCTATGGACCTCCCATCCGAGGTCGTGGGCTACGCATGTTAAAAATGAAAGCCTAGACGGGGCAGCCCAAAACCACGTCCAACACTTGCCAAAACTTCGTCCCTCGTTTAAATAATTTCTTAACAAACAAAATTCTGGATTGTTTTGGCACGAAAATCCTAGTGATTGTGTACAAAAGCTTGATAAGATTTATGGACGAATGTAATAATATCACTTATTATTTAAATATATTTATAACAAAATTCTCAGCCCCTTTTTATTTTTTGATAACATTGCTGGCCAACCCAACATTATAATTATAATCAGCCCAGCAAAATCATGTATTTCGAGAAAGTGCAAATGGCCTGTAATTTTTTAGGAAATAAAATAAATGGGCTGCATGAATGCTACATTATTTGTTCACCCAGCCCAGCTAATGGTTGTAATTCAAAGGGAAAGATCAAATTGACTGTAAATTCTAAAAAATGGGTTGAATACGTGCCACATTTTTGGAGGCTGAAATGTGGGCCAATAGGACGAAGCCAACGCAAGACATTGTCGATTTAGTCAACAAATGATTCTGACATGTTAGCCGTTGGATTTACATCCAACGATCGGCATCCATCTTCAATCTCTCGTCTTCTTCCTCCAGCGCTGTCGGGACCACTTCCCGCCTCTTGTTGCTAGCATCTCTGCTTAGCACGCTTCGCTATGAAGCGCTACTCCACCGTTGGCCAGACATCCCTCCACCCCTCCACACCTCCTGTTATTCTCCACCGACTGCCGAACCACACCGCACTAGAACCAGTTAACCCTTGTACACCTCTCCGTCTGCGACTCTACTCCCGCGTCTTCCCATCTCTGGCTCGTTGCTGTCCGGAGCCTCGTCGCCGTCCACCACCTTGGATGCGCTCGGCGCGGCGTGGTCAACGTGGTCAATGAACGACACCATCGGAAGTAGGCATGCGTGGAGAGGCGACAATGGGTCCACGGCCGCAAACAAGGAAATGCCTCCTTATTACCCGCAAAATAATGATTTCCACCTGACATCTGGGACCCACCGGAAGGGCCTCTATATTTCACGAAAATAACGTGCCTCACCGACATGTCGGACCCACCGGCTATCTTCACACGCAAGGAAGTGCCTCCTTATTACGCATAAAAAAAAATGAATATTCCCCACGGCTAGAACCCGGCATAGTGGGAGGCTAACTTGTGGGCCTACCAAGTTGACGGACGGAGGGCTTTGTCAACTTAGTCAATATGAACGATTCTAGCTCCTGTTATTGCGTGACGTTCATCCAACGGCCGTAGTGCTTCTTCAACCTCTGGTCTTCTTGCTCCAGCCGCCCAAACCAGTGCCGATCGTGTCGCGTGCTCCTGCCTCCCGTGGCCGGCTGTGATGCCGCGGAGGCCTCACCGCCCCCTACTACTCCACCGCTGGCCAGGCCATCCCTCTACTCACACACACACCCTGTTATTCTGCGGCGACAACAGACTCACACCGCAGCTGAACTAGTGAACCCTCGTACTCCTCTTCGCGTGGGCATCCACTGCTGCGTCTTCCCCGGCTCCGAGTCGTCCCCTTCCTAGTCCTCGCCGTCGTCCACCGCCGTGGTCAATGTGGTCAAGGAACGACTTCCATCGAACATGGACTGTACGTGGAGAGGCTGACAGCTGGGTCCACGGCCGCAGCAAGGAAGTGCCTCCTTATTACGCGCAAAATAATGATTCCTCCACCGACGTTAGGGACCCACCGGACGGGCCACCGTATTTCACAAAAACGTTTGCCCTCGACTGCTGGGACCCACCGACTACATCTTCGCACGCAAGGAAGTGCGTCCGAAAAAAACCGATTCGCCCCGATCGCTAGGGACCCACCATCTCTGACTTCAGAGGCAAGGAAGTGCACGGCGGTCAGACCCACTGGCGAAGCGTGCGTGGCGTTGTCATTACGGTGTGACGATGTGCGTACATATATCTGGTGGATGTAGAGGTGTGCGTGTCGTAGTAGAAGCGCGCCGTAGCATGTACATGTACGCATACAGCGGCGAGGTGCAAGAAAGAAAATACGGCCACGTATGTGTACATACGGGCGGGGTCTCGAATGCCTACTCGCGCATACGTACGGCCAGGGCTCATGTACATGGCTGGGTCGGAACGGAGAAACAACATTGTCGTCGTGTTCATGGGGAGGCAACGGAATGCGCCGTGTTCATCGGGAGGCAACGGAACGCGTGAGAGCTAACCGGCTGGGTCGGAACGGACAGCGGGGTCGTGTTCATCGGGAGGGCAAGGACGGAACAGGCGATGGAAGCGAGGCTGGCGTGCCGCTGGCGGAGAAGCGGACCTCCTACATTGGGAGCGGGGTCCTGTTGATCGGGAGGGTGTGGCGTCTATAAAGCAGGAGAAGCAGAGACCTCCTACGGTCGAAACGGGAGTCTTGTTGATCGGGATGGGTGTGGCGTGCCCGCAAAAGCAGACGAACGGATCTCCTACGGTCAAACGGGGGTCTGTTGATCGGGAGGGTGTGGCATACCGCAAAAGCAGGATTTAAACGGACCTCCCTACGGTCGAAGCAGGGGTCCTGTTCATCGGGAGGGTGTGGCGTGCCGCAAAGCAGGACTCCACGGGATCTTGTTCATTTCCACCGTCGACCTCCTCTAGCCTCCACGGGCTCTTGTCGACCTCCTCCGGCCTCCACGGGCTCCTGTTCATCCGGCCTCCACCGCGCTACTCCACCGGCCATCGCTCAGCCCACCCCTCCACCGTCTCTTGTTCATCGACCCTCCACACCACGGGGTCTGTTCCACCACCCCTTCACGGGCACCCCTCCACCGTCTCTGTTCATCCAGCCCTCCACCACACCACGTGGTCCTGTTCATCCGAGGCAACGCCATCGCTCCTTGTTCATCCAAACCCCCGCATACGCCATTGCTCATCGAGGCGGCATCGATCGGCTTGATTAGCGGCGATGGCGAAGAATCGCTTCGATCGGGTTGATTAACGACCATCGATCGATCACCGGGTTCGATAACGCGTAGCTGCGGTCTGCAATCGCTTGAGTTCGATTAGAGCCCAACGCCTCGCCGGGTTGATTAGAATAACGCCTACACGCAGCAGCGTCACGTGTCACGAGAGAAAGCGTGCATCGCCGGCCCCGACCTCCCACCGTAGCAAGAACTCCCCAAAATTTTCCTCCCCTCGCTTCTACCACGGTTTTTTCTGTCATGGACGGCCCAAAGAGTGTCATGCGGCTGCGTTTCCGGCCCTTACGGACAGAAAAGCCCATTTTACATCATAGAAGTAGGAGCCCACCACATCTATGATGATACCGGGTTTTGTCACAATTATCGTCATAGAAGTGTCATATGTATGACAGGAAAAAATTTCGTTCGGCCCAAAATGTCACGGATGTGTCTTTTTTTGTAGTGTGCACATCTGCATCAGCTTGGGACATATGTGCTTTGATACGTTACTTTATTTCACTATGGGCTTTAATATTCTACTCCATTTCCGAGGGATAAAAATGTTTGAGGCTACTATAATATATGTGAAATATACAATTATTTATTACTTGTTTTCTTGCCATCTAATGTGTTTGGCATTTCTTCTTTCAAATTTACATCTCCTCTTTGTGCAGGAGGTACAAGGTCTCACCACATGTTGAAGGCTGCTTTCAGTAATTCTATTTTGATTTTGATTTTGATTTTTGTGAGTGTATTTTACGCCTTACAAGGACCTAAGGTGATTCGTGGGTTGTAGGGCATGGGGAGCTTCACGATTATGTATTTTTCTATATATTTAATATATCATTGTTGTGGTTATTTTAATTGTTTGATTACACAAAGTCATGGTAACACTATATCTATAGATTGTGATACATGGAGTTGCATTTTGCAAGGTTAATTGTGTACCCTATATTGATACTTTGACAGTTTCTAATTAAGTGGTTTACACTGAAGGTGCATAGCATCAACGAAGATATGATTAAGCTTAAGAAATTAGGAGAAATGATGGTTACGTATGAAAGTTAAATACACATGGTTTGTTGCTTCCGTACAGGATGGTGTTATGATAATAGATCAAATATGCTCAATGTCCAACTTACTTTCACTTTTTGTTGTATATGAATCGAGAGCCGATGACCAAGATGTTGTCTATGTGTGTGTTACTTAAGTGTCATGCTGTGGGACAAAATTGGCAAGGTACTTTGTATGCGATGTGTTTTTGCTAAATTTGTATGGTTGAGAGGTCCATTGAGATATGGTCCTCATATGGAACAAGAATATCGGAAAAAGCTATATTTAGTTCAAATTAAGATGGGGCGTCCGTCGGCTCGGCCGGCTCCCAGCTGTCAAATCTGGCGTATCAGCGCCCTCCATCATTGCAACATAGGTCTTGTTGCAGAAAATTTCTGTAGCAAGAATTTTTTACAACTCGGGTTTTGTGTTGTTGCATAACTTTTTGCAACTCAGCTTTTGTTGCAGATTTTTTTTAGAAAAGGAGGATGACCCCCGACCTCTGCATCTGGGCGATGCATACAGACACTTTATTAATTATTCTCACAAGACCTTACAAAGTAATACCACAGTAAGACTAAAGCCGTCGTCTAAGTAACAAAATGTTGCTACACCTATCCAGTTGATGAAGGGGCGCAGATAGCACAGGCCTAATACCAAGCAGACATCATGACCAAACCTAACATCTAAAACACGAGGACCCATCCGGGGCCTTTGTGAGCATGGGTCTCGCCGGTCCGGCGTGCTCTCGAGGCCGCCGCCAACCGCCACCACTCCATCTTGAGAACGTCTTGATGCATCAACCTTGCACGGTCTAGCTATCGTCGACGCCACCACGGCGTAACGGCACCTCCTCCTCACGCATAAGCAATTGCGTCGCGTCCGCCATCGATACACCTCGGCACCATGTCGCCAAGTACCACCAAACCACGGCTTGAAGTCTTTGGAAGATTTGTCGTGCGTAGCACCCGCCGACCGGGCATGACAAAGTGTAGCACACTGTCGGTCGGGCATGACTTGACATCTCCACCGAAGCTCCGTGCAAGACAAAGCCGCTCCACCTCCCCGCCTCGACTTCCGGTATTTGCTCCAAAATGATGCTCCCAAGAGAAAGCGACACCACGTTGCCGCCATCGTCCGGATCTGGAACACGGATCCTAGGGTTTACCCTGAGGCGACGAGTGGGTCGACAGATGAATTACACGCGATGCCTCCATCAAGGTAACGGCGTGAAACGCCGCCATCACACCGCCAACGGCTCGGTTTTCACCGTCGACCATGTCTACAACTTCGCGGTAGGGACTAGATGATGGATCTCGAGATCCGATCACCAAGCCTCTGGCCGCCATCTCGGACGACAAAGATGACCACCACCATTGGCGGCGACGACGCGAGATGAAGTAAGGCGCCAAAGATGCGCCCCGGCCAACACTCTGGGCGCTCGGCCCGTCCCGGACGCCGTCTCATGGCCGAGGGCAACGGCAAGCGCTGCCACGACGAGGACGCAGACCGGAAGCCCAGATCCGGCCCACCCGCGCGCCGCCACATGGCCACCACCAAGCGTCGTCCAGGGGCAGCCCCATCGCCGTGAGGGACGCCGCCATGGGCAAGAAGCGCCGACCACCGGCTGAACACCGCCAAGGCCACCGGCCGCGAGATCTGCGCGAGAACTACGAGGACGCCCCGCGGCCACCTTCCCTGGGGACCACACGGGCTTAGCCGGTGACCCCTCCGGCGGCGGTGAAGCGGGGGAGGAGCGAGGAGGGGCGGCTGGCGGCGCGATAGGGTTTCCCCCGTGCGCCAGAGGTGACCCCGTGTTGCAGATTTTTTTTATCGCAGGTTTTGTTGCAAACATAATAATTCATCTTCACCTTTTTGCAACATAGCTGATGTTCTGGGAGAAACTTCTGCAACATTGGTGATGTTGCAAAAGTTGCCAAAGAAAACATTAGAAACCTGGGATGAGCAAGGCGGCGAACTGGAGCCACAAAATCAGCCGGTCGAGGGGAATCATTTCCCAATTAAGATTCAAAATAAAGCATGATGACTCACGAAATCTTTATATGATTATACGTGCGTGCACGTGTACGCTTACTAGTCTATAAAAAACTCATCTTATCTAAGCATATTTGCATTGGAAGAGCTAAAGCGTATGTGTTAGTGTTTTAAAAAAGTGTGCCGTGCAGGGTGCCGGCCTGCGCGCCGACATGTCACGGCCCGCTTTATTTTCGAGGGTTACGACCCACATACAAAACGTTCCTCGGCGGGCAGCATGGGCCGGCCCACTTGGTGCCCACCGTCGGAGCTGCCCTAAGGTACGGGTCCAACCCATCTTGTTGCGACAAATCCTCAAACAGAACACACCCAAAGTGCTCTGCCCCCTCCCGCATAGTCGCAGCAGTCCCAAGTACGTGCTACCTAGGTCGTACGCCCCAAGAGGCAAGAACCCTAGATCCCGAATCCAGCACAGCACGCGTTTGACCCTGCGCATGCAGCCGTAAAACTCTGATTTCTCTCTTTGCAGCCTCCTCGCTCCTCGAAATACCACGGTCTACCTCTCCTCCTTGTCTGAGATCCTGAGGTTGGTGCTTTGTGGTTGCTTTGCTGTTGCGATGCTAACTTTGTCGGATTCGCGTCTCGGCGGTGCTTAACCACTGTTGCTAATCGCAGCCGCGATGGGAGAAGCCAAGGACGCCGAGGTGTACGAGGAGGATCTCGTCGACTACGATGAGGAGGTGGAGAACGCCGTCGACGGCGCAGCCGCCAACCCTTCCGTCGACGTCGTCAAGAAGTGCGTGCCGTCGATGCTTCTATCTAGTAGTTTTTACTTTTCTTGCTAGGGTTCGTGGTCGAGGGATCTCATCTCACCTGGCATGGTTTGTGGTGTTTGGACAGGGGTTACGTGGGAATCCACAGCTCAGGGTTCAGGGACTTCCTGCTCAAGCCAGAGCTGCTCCGTGCGATCCAGGACTGCGGGTTTGAGCATCCTTCCGAAGGCAAGTTCTTAAAAAAATTTAGAGCCATCAGAATTGGATCTACATGAATAATACGCTGTGGACTCTTGAATTGCAATTATTTGTTTGTTTTTTTGTTGTGGGAAAGCAATTATTTGTTTGTTGAGCACATATAGACATATAGTTGATAGCTCGAGTCGTAATTGCACTGCCAACGGTGACCCGGTTTTATTGTTATGGATTCAGAGCCGAGACCAGTGCACTGGTTGTGATAATTACAAGAATGCTTATACAGAGATTCAACCAAAACTGCATTTCTAAAAAGAAAATAGACGGAGAGAAAGAGAACACAGCATGCTATTGTTTTTATAACCCCTGTTATGGACACATCTTAGCTTTGCTTGATTAGATTCGTAGCTGAAGTGACACCTTTTGGTCAGTATAAGATTATTGTTACATTCAACAGAGAACGAAAGACAAAAAATAAGAATCACTTGTTTCATTTTTTTTACTCTTCCCGTTGAGGTGCTACTTCTGAGTTATTCTGTTAGCTGAGATCCTCACATGCATATATTTGAATACATGCCCCAGGCATCAAAGCACTTATGCACTCAGTTCTTATAGTAGATTTTCTTTTAAGGACAGTTAACATGCTAAGAACCGAACATGCTAGCATGATGAAGGATAAGTGCAAATCATATAACTGGGCCAAGAACAAGAAATTGTTTCCCATGATCTGATAGTTCTAATACAAAATCAAATCAAGCATATTTGAACACCCATCTTTTAGTTTGTTATATGTTAAGTATGTCCCAATGTGACTGTCCCTGTTTTGCTGATGTGCAGGTATAATTTCTTCTGACATTTTTGGTCGGAGGAGAGGATATGGTAAAACTCTCCATTAATGGGCCCAGAAGGTTAAATATTTCTCACTGGTGCTACTCCTATTTTGTTTGGCTCCACATCAGTGCAACATGAATGCATCCCTCAAGCCATTCTCGGAATGGATGTCATCTGTCAAGCAAAATCTGGGATGGGCAAGACTGCTGTTTTTGTCCTCTCAACTCTCCAGCAGATTGATCCGGTTGCTGGGCAAGTAGCTGCACTTGTGTTATGCCATACACGAGAGTTAGCATACCAGGTTTGCATACATATTTTTTCATTTTTATTCTATCAATGTCAGATATGCCTGCTGATGCTAATTGTCCTTTTTACTTAATATACATTGTAGATTTGCAATGAATTCGAGAGGTTTAGCAAGTACCTGTCAGAAACAAAAGTTGCTGTCTTCTATGGTGGCGTTCACATAAAAAAACACAAGGATTTGTTGAAGAATGAATGTCCTCACATTGTGGTTGGCACACCTGGAAGGATCCTAGCTCTGGCTAGAGACAAGGACCTTTCATTGAAGAATGTGAGGCATTTCATTCTTGATGAATGCGACAAGATGCTTGATTCACTTGGTAGGCTGCTGGTTCCAGGCCATTTTTCAATGTTTATAATAGTTCAGTTCACTTCAGCATAAGTTTCTGTTTATATGCCTGTTTTTCTGTAGTTCAGAGCTGTGGTACTAACCTATGTTATATTCTTCAGACATGCGTAGAGATGTCCAGGAGATCTTCAAGATGACACCCCACGAGAAACAAGTGATGATGTTTTCAGCAACACTCAGCAAGGAGATTCGCACGGTTTGCAAGAAATTTATGCAAGATGTAATGTCATGCGGCCTACCTCATTTCTCCAGTGCTTCTTCCTATTTAAAACCTTCCTCCCTTCTGGTGGTTATGCTCGTACATAGATAGGAGAGGTGGTAATTTGTTGTCAGTAGGATTGCTGGTTGCTTGCTGATCATATTGATCGTTTTTGGTGGATTGAGTTATTCAGCTACTTCCACCTTGGTCTGTCAATTGGTATCTGTGCACATTCCAATGGGCTGCGATTGAATGAAGTCTTTTGTTCTTGATGTGAATTGTGAAACATTCAGGAAGAACATGAGAATTGGGTTGGTAGGGCACCGATGTCTTAGAGGTTTTAAGTCCAGTGGGCGTTTTCTCCAGTTTTCTGTGGCCTCCACACTTTTGGTTTCCGTTGGATTGGAGTAAACTGCTTCTGGTTCTCCTACCGTTCTCATGGTGAAGGCAGACGAAGCAGAATTCTCTTTACCGGAAATCTTATGGCAAAGCACTGTTGCAAAACGTGTTGGCTATGGTTTCACAAATTGCAGTGCCAATCGTGCATAAATGAAGCTCCTGGTGGAGGCTGAAAATTCATACAAAGTGAAGAAATGATATGCCATTCGTTTGGAGTGGCTAAAGTTACATTGTTGCCAGAATTCTAATATCTTCGTCATTTGTCACCTTACAGCCCATGGAAATTTATGTTGATGATGAGGCTAAACTGACCCTTCATGGTCTAGTTCAGGTATAGTGAACTATCCACTAGCCATTCGTACATTTTGTTTATTCATCTCGTATCAACCTCATTCTTTATCAACCGCGTCAACATTTTTGCCGTGATTCCAGCACTATATTAAACTAAGTGAGGCGGAGAAGAATCGGAAATTGAATGATCTCTTAGATGCGCTCGACTTCAACCAAATTGTAATATTTGTTAGAAGTGTTGGTAGAGCTTCAGAACTTAACAGGCTGCTCTGTGAATGCAATTTTCCTGCGATCTGCATACATTCGGGGATGACACAGGAGGAGAGGTATGTCTTCTCTAATTCCTTCCCAGCATAGTCCTTTCTAGTTTTGTTTATCATATTATGTTCTGACTAGCACAAATGCCCGCGCGTTGCAACGGGAGAGAAAATTAGCATATGTCCGTCAAAAAGTTCACCAGAGCGGCACGACGACGTTCGTGCGATGCCACCCAGCGGCGACAAAAAGGAGCATGCTGAGGTTAAGAAGAACAACAATATCATGAAAAAGCCTTTTTTAACACAGTACAATCGAACTCGCTCACATACACGAGAATACACTCACCATTATAAACACACGCCCTACCTCTATGAGCACCTCCAAGGGATTGAGTTGGCATAAGATTTTGTTTTTCTATCGAGAACGGGAAATTAGTCGAATAGTACATCTGTTTTATATGCCACAGCCCTCTCTGTTTTTTATCTCGGTGTCTTTCTTTATCTCACGCAGCCAGAGTCCCATTTAAATGGGGCACTGCTACAGGGGACAAATTCCCAGCGAAATTTGAACGTGGATCAACTCACCCGTTGGATTCCATCTTTTTGCAAATCAAACCGTTTAAGATGGACATCATCCAGATTTCCTCCACGAAGTGTCGTGTGCAAAGTACTTCCGATTTAAATGGGGGGTCTTCCTCTCAATCTCATTAGAGTGTGCATGTCATAAATCTGGTTTAATTAGCCCACTCATCCGGTGCACTGCACCTCATTCTCATTCCTCTTTAGTTCCTTCCTGACTCTCCTTCATTCCTTTAGGAGTAAAACAACATAAGTAGGCTGCCCAAGTACTAACTTTGCAAGGTAATAAAATGTGGAAAAAGATGTAGGATAGCTAGCATCACTTATTTTATCTCATAACCAAATAGGCCCATGTTTATTGTGACCATTATTTCTCTTAAATATTTCATTGTCTTGAAAGAAGTTGCTTTAGAAAAATGCCGGAGATTAGGATGAACAATTTCATGTTCCAAAATACTAACCAGTACTGCAGTGACATACTATAATAGTAAGCTGCAGCCATGTGGAACAGAGAGAACTGCCAACACACGAACTTGTATTATGACTGAGCGACTTGGTTAAGCATACTCCCATGATTCGAGCCCACACGCTGCCACTATCTACTTTCCGTCCTGAACTTTGCTATGATCATCACCGTAGATGTTATTAGCAATATATGTATGTTGGACTTCCACGTACGGACCACTACTTGAGTAATTCATCACATTCCTTATTTTTTGCGAAACAATTCATGACAACTTAAATCAGAGCATGCTCAGCTGGGATAGCACTGAGCGGAGGATGGGGTTGGTGCTCAAGGGGTCGTGGGATTTTATTCCTTCTTTCTTATTCTTTTCCTTCATCTAAATTTGACCAATTTATTTCCTCTTTAAATTTCCTTCCTTCCAATTCTTTTCCTTCCTTCCTTTTCCTACTCGTAGGAGCGGAATTTATTTAATTCTCAACTGCTCATAACTGCAGGATTTATTTCTCCTTCAATTATTTCCTTCATGCTCAACTGCTCATAATAGTGGGATTTATTTCCTTCTTTCATTTCTTCCTTTCCTTCTTGCACATCCGAGCGGAATTTGTTTCCTTTTTTTAATTATTAGATTCCTTTCTGCTCATATTTGTGAGCCATTGGGACCCACCTGTTGAGGCGGCTTATTGATTCCAATTCATAGACTTGTATAAATTGGTGTGATGGGGTGTCAAAAAGCGATGTGGGACAATTCAATACTGACACAAAGAATTTTCTGGCCCAATACCATGTGCGTGCCAGGCGACCGTGCCGTGGGCCTATAAAAAATTGACACGAACACGTTTTTTAGTCCGGCCCATACGCTTATTAAGTATATAGCCCTTTTTTCCTAGCACAATTGATAACTAGCTCAACTGGTTGATATCATAATGGTGAGAGGTGAGATCTTGAGTTCGAACCCCACGAACACCACATATTTTTTCCATTACCCATATGTGCAAAATATAATAGTAAAAAATTAGTAACACCTCAGATCAGATAGTAAAAGTAAAAATAATGTTGGTGCACGGATTAAAAAAATCTGAGAAGGTATCTGAAACCAATAAAATCACAGAGGCGGGATGAAACCAAGAATATCACCTTGCTTTATTAGTAGGTATAGATATAGATTGTCGTGGATTTTTGTTGTTTGTAAGATTAGCCTTTATTATTTACAAAACAATGGTCTGCTGTCCTCATATATTTTAGTACTACCTCTGTAACGAAATGTAAGACGTTTTTGCAGTTAATAGAGGACTAATAGTAGACTAGTTTTTCAGTCAGCAACACAACTTTGACACTAGCTAGGTGACTAATTATAGACTAGCCTTTTAGTTGTTACCCCCAGCAACTCGTCTCGACACTATGACTAGCATTGGTAGTATTATGATGTAAAGTCGCAGTTTTTTTTTATTTTTCAGCTTTCAGTAATTGTTCCTATATTTGGATGATTTGAGAGCCTACCCCAACTTGTTTGGGACTAAAGGCTTTGTTGTTTGGATGATTTGAGAATTTAGATCATGCTATTAGTTTGCTAGTTGACGATAATTGGATGGGGGTTAATAGAAAGTTAGAGCTGTGGAGATTGACTTTGGAATAAAAAAGTTTTAGGTTTAGTAGAACTAAAACTGAGTACATGAGGTGCGGTTTTAGTACTACTAGGCACAAAGAGGAGGTGGTACTTTAGAAGGATACCTTTCGATATTTGGGGTCTATGCCTGCAAAAGGATGACGAAATCAATGAAGAGAGTGCCAATGTGGGGTTCCAAGCTTCTGGTGTCCTCTGTGAGAAGAGAGTGCCACAAAAGCTAGGGTGCGTTTGGGAGCTAAGTATTTTTGAAGTTTTCTAGGAATACTGTGGTTTCTGAGAAAACTTCAGTATTAAATACTTTTGAGGTGTTTGGATAAAAAAAGCACTGCAGCCTAACAAACCATAGTATCTCTAAAACTGTGGTATTTTTGTAGTATTTGAAAAAGAGGTCGGGTCCTCTTTTTTAAAAACTGAGAAACGCTGGCTCATTGGTCTCCCTGAGTCCATCATCTTATGACCCATACTTGCTAGACAATAGATCTATCTGGCCAGAGGTGTGCGTACACGTACGGATGACTTAGCACCGGCCGGAAACATGTGCACGCGGAGGTGATTCTTACAGGGGTGTGTAGCTTCTGATCACTTCTAGGCCTTACGAGCTGCACCTTCAGTGCCTGTCACAACGCTCCATCTTTGATGGATCACAAGAGATAACTCGACTATGTATCCTAGCATCTACAAAGAACGTGCTCATGCCCAACATGCATACGGCAGCTGTTAGCACGAGTTGATCTGGCCGTGGGTGCAGCCGAGTTAGGTTCGGCTGTAGGTATCGTCAAGATTATCCATGCAATGACAGAACGATCGTTCAAATTCAGAGAAACTTAATAAAACTGCCATTTGCCAAACGCCTCCACAGTTTTACCAAAACTGAGAAAAACTACGGTTTTTAGAAACTAAAGTATTTATTGCCCACACATTAAAATACCGAGGTTTTGTAATACTATGGTTTTGCAAAAACTGTGTTGCCAAACTAGGCCTAAAAGTCAGGTTTTATAGGAAGGCGATTCGGTCTACGATGTTGTGTGGTGTAGAATGTTGTCCAACTAAAAGGCGACGTGTGCAACAGTTTGGTGTAGCAGAAATGCGCATGTTGAGATGGATATGTGGCCACACAAGAAAGGATCGGGTCCGGAATGATGATATATGCGATAGAGTTGGGGTAGCACCATTATAAGAGAAGCTTGTCCAACGTTGCCTGAGATGGTTTGGGCATATGCAACACAAGCCTCCAGAAGAGAGGTGCGGTGTATAGCGGAAATCGTGCTGATTATGTCAAGAGAGGTCGGGCTAGACTAGACTTGACATGGGAGGCGTCAGTAAAGATAGATCTGAAGGACTGGGATATCACCAAAGAACCTAGCCATGGACAGGGGTGTGTGGAAGTTAGCCATCCATGTGCCAAAACCATGACTAGGTTTTTACTCCCTCCGTTCGGAATTACTCGTCCAAGAAATGAATGTATCTAGATGTATTTTAGTTGTAGATACATCCATTTTTGTGACAAGTAATTCCGAACGGAGGGAGTAGATGTTATGGGTTTCAACTCTAGTCTACCCTGACTTGTTTGGGACTATAAGGCTCTGCTGTTGCATTAGTATAGGCTACTAATTATAAAGACTAGTCAATCAGTCTACAACACGGCTTTGAGTACTAGCTAGGCGATTAATTACAGACTAGCCTTCGAGTTGGAACCCAGCAGCTATCATGACTTGTAATCGTCGGGAGCATTTGCGTTTTTCTTTATTTTTCAGTTTTTAGTATTTGTTCCTGAGTTTTATCTAATATTGGTTCTTGGATAGGTTGACCCGGTATAAGAACTTCAAGGAAGGGCACAAGAGGATCCTTGTGGCTACGGATTTGGTTGGCAGGGGGATTGATATGGAGCGTGTCAATATTGTCATAAACTATGACATGCCTGATTCTGCTGATACATACTTGCACAGGGTAATTTTAACTTTGCCCTACAGATTGTGATTGGGTGTTCTTATCTCTGGCTAACATAACATGGTCCACCTCCACAGGTTGGAAGGGCTGGGCGTTTTGGAACCAAAGGGCTTGCAATAACATTTGTTGCTTCTGCCTCTGACTCTGACGTCCTCAATCAGGTTTGTATAACTGATATATATATATATATATATATATACTTATTTGGTATGATGAGTGTAGTGCAGCCTAACTGAAATTTCATACATATTTTATTTGAAGGTGCAAGAAAGGTTTGAGGTCGACATCAAGGAGTTGCCTGAGCAGATTGACACTTCAACATACAGTAAGTAGTCTTGTTGTCTAGGTGCATTGGCGTGTTTTGATACCTATATAGTGTTGTTTCTTGAATCCCCAACACCTGATCCCGTATTATCAACTACAATTGCCAGTGCCATCTTGAAGATCCAAGTGGTGGCTAGGAGGGTTTGCTTTTCAGACACAGCACCTTTACATTTCTATTGGGTTACATAAACTTTGATGTAAGAGATGCTCTAGTTGTACTTAATCAGCGATTGAATCTGCTGAGTATTTTGTTGTAGTACTCAGACTTGTGGTTGTTAAGGAACCTATTCGAGATGTTGCTGTTCATCATGTTTGTGAGCATATTATTAGGACATTCTTATGTTAGTTTTGGAAGGGGGGCCTTGGCGCAGCTGTAAAGTTGTTGCCTTGTGACCATGAGTCACGGCTTAGGGTCCTGGAAACAGCCTTGCTGAAATGTAGGGAAAGACTGCGTACAAGAGACCCAATTGGTCGGACGGTTACCTGGAACCTGTGCAATCAGGAGTTACGTGCACCTGTTTTCCCCCATTATTATGTTATTTTTCTTTTAGCACTTTCACTTACTAATTTTCTTTTATATTGAATTTCACTTGAATTTGTGCTCTGGATCCAAATTAATTGTCGCAGCTCTACTACAAATTAATTGTGGATGTAATGCAAGGCTGCTTGTATGTGAATGCTTGAGAGAATGGTTTCAGATTGGCTCTCAAAGGAGGCTAAAGTCCTTGTTGACGAGGCTTGCTGTCTGGTTTTACAATGTAGCTGACTTACGGCGAGTTTGGTTTGTGTCCTGAGCGCTTTGTGCCTGGCCTGAGTCCTCCCTGAAAGCTGCCTGGATGTTGTTTGGTTAGCAGCCTGGAGATGCCTGTACGAGCCTGGCCTGGGAGATGTTTCTTGTGTTTAGCCTGGTTAAAAAAGTTAACATGCACTTAGCCGGGGTCCAAAAATGCATGCATGTAGTTAGCCTGGCCCAGGCATCTGATTATGTGTTAGAATAGACGAGAAAGACGGGAGACACATAAGTAAAGTAAATCCTTGTTCTCATTGATGATGGGTTATACATATATATAACCCCCGAAGGGGTGTCTCCGAAGGGACACGAGGCAACCGCCTCTTTAGGAAAAGTAGGGATTAACAGGATTAATTAAATTCTAACACTCCCCCTAATCCATGCTTGTTAATGTAAGTATCATCATCTTGAGAAGCTCCTCCAAAAACCCTGTGGGAAAAAATATGAGGAGATATGTGTTCTATATGAGGAGATATGTGTTCTATATGTTGCTAAAACTCCTTCAAACCCAGTGGGAAAATAAGGAGAAAATGATGCAACATATAATGGTTATCGTCTCTTTTAACTCAATACGAGAAAACTCATAGAGTTTAGAGGACAATAAATATGTCGTATATACTTTCCTAAAAACCCCAGTGGGGAAAACAGAAAGTATGACATATAATCTCATGTTGATATTACCTCATCAAAAACCTTTATGAGAACCTGTAAAGTAAACTCATGAAGGGAAAAAGAGCATAATATGATGCATTGAACAGGAACAATTCAGGAAGATACTCCCCTTGATTCTTGCAAAAATTCGAGGCCGCCACATACCAAAGCATAGAAATTGGTAGAGACCCGCTGAACAAATCAGTCGCATGATTTGACTTGCAAGATATGCAATATAGTGATATTGCTTATTATGTAACCTGTTTGCATCCGGGCAACACAAGAAACATTATCGTTGAGATAATGGTTGGTGAATGTAGCCATGAGGTCTGATTTGAAGACTCTTCATGAGAGGGCTATCACACCAAGTAGGAACACTAAATTTGTCTATGATCTGGTAGTGGGGATTTGATCCATGTAACCAATGATATTGGTGCAGGACAAGATGTTTCATGCCTTGGAGATATCGAAAGATATTCTTGAGTACCAACCAATTGTCTTTGGTGGATCCAATGGCATTATGAAACATTGAGTCCCAATATCTCATTTCCATCATCTCTTGGTCTAATAGATCTTTCTCTACATCTAGAGAATGAACTACCATGAGAGTAATGGATAGATAAGATTTGTCCACACTGAATTTCTCCAATATATTTTGGATATAGACAACATAGTATACCATAATGCATGAATGAAGGTGCTCAAGTTGTAGTAACAAGCGGTATTTTGGTTTACCAAATCCTTCATTTTAAAGTCCGTCACTCAGATGATTACATGTGTCGTCATTGCAGACACAAAACACTTAGATAATCATAATTTTAGGAGTAATCCTTGTCTATAAGGATCTCACTACGTCGGTTGTACCATATGTACCGACAACAATAAGCAGTATGGTGGCTTATCGATTTTACACAATGTATGTTGCATTTTGTATTTCGATTCAGAATTGAGATTCCATCGGAAATCAATCATATATGTCTAAATCTAGTGATCCACATGGATATGTGATCGCTACATCTATCAACTGCAGAGATAGATGATTTTGAACTGCCAATGATGTAAGTTATCGGAATAAGATTCCACCTCCGGAGAATAGTTGGGTATCTGCGTGAACCCTTGTGCTACAATACTTTCTCTTTGTTTCACCACCTCATTGTTCTTAATTCTGTTTCCAGAAGAAAACTGGTGTAGGTATTGCTTATGAATACCTTCCCATTATTGAGCAAGATCATTTCTATCTAGATTATACCCTTTGTTTGAGTTCAGTCCGAGTGTTGTTCACACTTTGCCATGGCCATGGTCTTTGGATCTGAATCATTTGAAAGGTTTTTGCAATCTAGTTGAGAAATGTATGTTGACAATTGTAGACTTCCGGTTATATGATTCTCCAGAATCTATATAACAATATATAGTTGATGGAAATATCGTTACCCATGGTGACTGCTCGCGATTTCCCAATGCGATTGAGTCGGGTATTCTGATGTCCCGGTCATTGTGTGCACTATGACCTGGGTTGGTGGAGGTTTCCCGTCCACTGGGTGTATACTACCCATTAGGTGTCTGCTAACATGACGTTGACTTGCATTTACTGATTCACATGCCTTGATATCCTTGCTTGTGATAAAATTTGAATCCGACGCATATACGCCATACATCTCCCCCTGTTGCTTTGAGCGGGAGTGGAGTGGATTTTATTGGTACCTCCACTCTTTCAGCGCATTTTTGTAGGATTGTAGGATTGTGTGACACCTTTATAGTCGATAAATGAATCTGGCGGTTATTTGCAATGTGTTGCAAATCTTACGAACACATAGTTCAGATCTTTGAGTCACGTGGATTTGAGGCAGAAATGTGTTGAACATTCCACTAATTTCTGGCATTCTTTATGGTACTTGAAATCTCCCCTAATGCTTGGAAATATTCCTCATTGAATCAACATCTTGACCTTGAATAACTCCCGTCTGCGGGGAGCTTGAGGTATTGACGGAAATACATTTATTCCTCACATAGATCCCAACTATATGTTGAGGGCCAATGATGTATGCCGGGTGGTGATATCGGTATGCAACGAATTACCGCAGATAGGAAATACTTGATAGATATCCACATATCAAAGATAGAGGGGAATAATATTATGCGATTACTGTCATGAGCGTGTAAAGCGCATGACTCCAACGTAAAGTTGGCAAGTTGCAATTCCAAAGTAAAGATAATGCAATGAGCTTAACTCTTTGGATAGGATTACGCCAAACCATTTTGAGTCTAGACCTTAGGACAAATTGCTAAACTCAATCCAAGGGCCATAGAGAAGGCACTCAAGGAGAATTCTGCAATGTTATCCATTCGATTTGCTTGAAATTGATGTCAGGATAATGAGCCAATGGTTTCGTGTGAATAAAGCACACATTTAAGACCATCATGTAGATATGTCTTTTAGAACCATGGAATACCTGAATAGTCTAGTCAATGGATGGGAAGAGCCACTTACCTCAACTTGATGCATTCAAGGAGTCTGAGTGGTTCAGCGGAGACATTAAGGTGTGCGAGCCTTAAAATTAGCTTCCCTGTGTCACTTGTAGTGCACATAAAATCCCAATGATATTAGAATTTAGCATCATAATAATCATAAACTATTGGAATTGCTGATAGTTTCTGTTTCAACCCAATGTCTCGATGACCAAGGCGAGTATGCCAAGTTTGTCATGTACAAGACACTGAAAACTATCTCGTACACAACATGTGCTACGGGTTGAGTCTTATGTGTAGTACAATCCGGATGATACACATAGAATGTGCTTGCCATATCCGTTGCATATGGTAAAGAGAAGTTATTTCTCTTTGTTGTCATCATAAGTTTCGCTATGGAAACTATTTTGACGGGTACCTTCATAGTAGGGTACGAGTTAAACACAGGAAGCAATAAAGCATCCCGGCGTTACTCGAGTACCCACAGGGATAGTAAATATGACTCGAGTTGAGCCAACAAATACCTCATTGCGTCCAGCGATTTAAATATCTCTTTTCTCTCAATGAGAGTGGAAAAATTGGACTTCCCTGAGTATAAAGTTTGTGGTGCATATGTCCACAAGGCACATATCATTTTTCATTGGATTGACTCCCGTAGAAATCTATATATAGACATGAAGATTCTCAATATGAGAATCACTGTCAGATATATAGAATACATACAAATGTATTTGTATCAAAGTGCTGATACAGTATATTGTGATGTACAATATATGATGACAACAATAATCATGTTCTTATTAGAACATCATAAATGGACATAAATAAATAGATCACTAAGAAGACTAAGGGACTAAATGTATAGTCTCCAAACATGTCAGTTGATGCATATTCAACCATCATGCTCTCCATGCTCATAGGGTCTCGTGACAGCTTGATGGTGTCCGGTTGAGGGTTTGAAGTGAGTTTCAAACCATTACCCTTGAGGTACTTTGCATCCCGGTGGCGTGTCTTGGATTGCACGCGCTATCCCATGGGATGCAAGACTGATCTTAATGTCCATGACCTGCTTAAGTAAGTTGTGGTCATTGAGGGCAAGTGCCTCAAATTGTTAGCCATCAATTACTTATAGGGGCAAGCCAGAGATAATTAATTTACAAGAAGTAAATTAAAAACCATCATGGTTTTGTAATAAGAATGCAAAAATTTGACTCAAGTGTATAACTTGAAAATGCTCAACCTCAATTGTGGGAACATAACACATTGAAGATCACTTAGATCTCATAGTAATAGGTTGCATGGCCATTACCTTGTGTATGCTACAATTTAGATATAAGGAATACACGTTGAAGGTAATCGCTTGTCGAGTTTGACAAAGCGTAGACCTCGAGAGTAAGAGGATAGTACGCAAATGAGCAGTAGATCCCAACTCATTACCTTATGATTCCAAATATAATGAGGGAGAAATATTCAAAAATTTGCAAGTTTGATATTGCGAGAGAAGATGATCTCAATCGCAAAAACATGTTCAAGAGAACTTGATATGTGGTAAACACATAGAACATGCCACTATTCCCGGATGGAAATCTGGTACTCAATGAGAACAATAGTGATGTACTGAATTTGTCTTTGCAAGAGATTAAAAATCTCAATTGCAAATGGACGTAATAAATCTCGACACATGATAAACGTGGAAAAATATTACATCAACTTAAGATCTGGAATACATCTCAGTACTCAACAGATATATACTACTATTGTAATGAATAGTAATGATGTTGCAAACTTGACACTCAAGTGAACACTTGAATTGTATAGACCTCAAATGAAATGAGATGATCTTGTATCAAGTTGCATGATAATTCAGTGGAGTGAATTAATATTGTGCGAGAGAAAATTTATCTCAATCGCAATGAGATTGTTTTGTGAGAAAATAATAATTCTCAATCGCAAATCAATATTGTTGTGCGAGAAAAATTTAATTTCAATCGCAAAACAATGATGCTCTTAAACAAAGAACTGCAGAAACTCATCTGTGATTATGAGAAACCACAAGGGTTGGAGTAAAACAGCCCGAAGAGATAAGGTTATCTTCCTTTTTCTCTCAAGAGCGGTTCTGATGGGGATTCCTCCGTAACCGCCAGCGTGCAGGAGAGCAGGGCGGCGCGACCATGGCGCCGTGGGCGGCCTTGACGGCCATGGTGTGGGGCGCGTCGCAGAGCAGGCGGACGGGTGCGGGGCGCGTCGGGCTGGCACGACCAGGGGCCACGACTCTCCTTGGACCGAGGATCCGGGCCGTGGCCCTTGCTGACGGAGCCACGGACGCCGGTGGAGGGCGGGTCAACGCGACCACGTAGCCGCAGTCGTGGGCTCTGCCACGCCGCGATGATGCAGGCTGCGGCCGCACAATCATCTTCATACCTCCGCGGTCCAACGATAGGACAGATACGCACGACGACGAATGTCCTTGTGGAGAAGAAGTAAGGCGTCGTACATATTATTCTTCTCCGTCAGTTTCTCTGTGATTTGCTTCGTGGCTTCCTGTTCGTGGTAAAGCAAATATTCGATAGTCATGAACAGAATTAGGAAACTAGCACCTTGTTTGTTCGTAGCTATTAGATGAAGACACTGATATTTGTGGGGTGCTTCACGCCGATTCAGTTCTTCTTCCACTTTTGATTTTCCTCTCATGGAGTTCACTAGAGTTGAAAATCGCTGGAGTTGCCGCCGCTCTCCGCCGAGGGCACTGCAATTCGTGTGGGCTCCTCCGACGTCTGGTACAGTAGTGACGCCGACCACCGCTAGGCAGCGGGCACCGCGCGTGGAAGGTGCCTGCCGGATTTTACCATCGGCAATGGATTTTGTGCGCCTGAGTCGCGCGATCCTGTGGCCGGAACCATCGCTCCGCTGGGAGCTTGCTGATAACGTGTTAGAATAGACGAGAAAGACGGGAGACACAGAAGTAAAGTAAATCCTTGTTCTCATTGATGATGGGTTACACATATATATAACCCCCGAAGAGGTGTCTCCGAAGGGACACGAGGCAACCGCCTCTTTAGGAAAAGTAGGTATTAACAGGATTAATTAAATCCTAACATTATGAAGGCCTAGCCTCTACCACTCCTGCCTGGGATTGCTAATAAAGTAACTAGCACGTGTATGGGGTCCACTTGATAATCTACGGAAGTCGTCACCTCTCGAGGTTCAGTCCAGGCACATGATTTTTTCAGGCATGAAGTTGTGGATGCAAACCAAACTGACCCTTATTGCCATGGTACCCCTAGTAGTTGTAGTTGTTTAGCATGAGCACCATCGGTTGTTGGGGTTCGATGGTGCTCATGCTAAACAACTACAACTATTGGGAGTGTGGTCCTGCTCCTATGTTTGGGCTCAAAGAAAGTGTGGTCTTGCTCCTGCGTTTGAGCTCAAAGAAAGTGTGGTCCTGCTCCTGCTTTTGAGCTCAAACAAGAAAGTGTGGTCCTGCTCCCGCGTTTGAGCTCAAACAAGAAAGTGTAGTTCATACTGCACAGCCAACACTGCCGACGTAAATCCAACTGCTACATGACTTCCCAACATGGTGGCTTAATTGTCGATTACACCAATCCGAACTGCATCTGAGATGGATTTATTTTTTGAAATAAAAAACACAAGTTCATTCATTTCAAATAACATCGTTTATGTGCAGGGATATAATTCATCAAAGGCTCCAAAAACCAATCAAAAGTCTAAGCCAATCTAGCCAACCTAGCAAGCTCATGAGCAACCTTATTTACTTCTCTATTATAGTGTCCAAACGCAGGATAGTCAAGCAAAGTAATAACAATTGTCAAAAACTGTCGCTGCCGCTCTGGCAGATTGTTGTAACATCCCAAAATTCTAAATTTTGGAATGTTATATTAAATAAATAGTTTTGATTGTTTGTTTGATTGTGGTGTGGTTGCTTGTGTGAAATGGAGTGAAATGTAAAACTTTTGAAAGTTGAATGAGAGGGAATGAAATAACTTTCCCAAACTTTCACCTTGCATTTATAATCTCCATGAATTCAAATTCATTTCATCACAAAACCCTAGAGTGAAGATGATATGACTTCTTACATTTAATTAAATAAAAAAGGGTTTTGAAAAGATTTGAATTCCATTTGGAAATATTTCAAATTTTGGAAACTTTATGCAACTCAATGATTTTCATGAGAGAAGATAAAATGACTTATTCAAATTGTATGAAATATGAGTTGGAAGTTTAAAAGAATCAAATTTAAAGTCCCTTTAAAATTATTTTCAATTTGGAGTTATTTGGTTTTATTCAAATTATTTTTATCCAAAAATAAAATATATGGAAAATATGGTAAAAGGATTCCCTACAATAGAAAAATGGAGAGAGATAAATTTGACCTTATTTTGGCATTTTAAAATATTTTTATTTGGTTTTTAAATAAACCAGTAGCAGTGTTTGCTTTATTTAAATTTTTGTGGATTTTATTTGCCACTGAGAAAATGTTCATGCTGTAGAAATCTTTTTCTGAAAATTTTGATATATAATATGCCTATACAAAATTTTGTTTTTATTTTTGTTATTCAGTTTTTATTTTTCTGTTTCTTAAAAAAAAACTACATGTAATGAATCTAGTCAAACCAAAATATTGTCTCCTCTCTCCGAAGAAAGATACCTTTTCTCTACCTTATGAAAAAAACTATATGCGGAGACAACTTTTCTCTACCTTAAAAAACGAAGAAAGATACTCACTTATGTAGTTTATTATTTCTAGACTAGTACGGTAGAATAATTAGATTATTATTTAGTCTCTGTATTTATTCATTAGACCTAGTATTTTTTTAGCCATAGCTATTTTTCTTTCGTAAAACAGCTTGACCCTTAATTTTTAAATAGCCATAACTTTTTACTCGTTCATCTAAATTAGATGAAACCAGCACCTATAGTTTCGTCTTGTTTTCACCTATCCAGTGAACCTGTCATATCAACTTCTGAAATTTTCAAATTTCGAAATTTGTTCAGATTCATATTCAAACTTCTTTTGTTCATAACTCGAGTTCTATAACTCCGATTTAATTGATTCTTTTTGCTAATTGAAGCTCTTGACCTAAACTTTCTGATAAGGCCAAATTCACTTAATTTTGGTACTGTTAGAAATTGTTTTCTGTTGCAAGAGTTAATTGTTTGTTTTTAAAGTTTTCCGAGATCTTTTCTTTGATTCTTTTGCATGATTGCTTATGTATGGTTACTATTGCTTGCTTACGATAGATTGTACGGAGTGTGACGAGTAGAACTATCAAGAATTATGAGTGCGAATCATCTTCATCAACAGTACAAGGCAAGTTCACACTTTGATCATATCCCTTCATTACCCAGTTTTTATGCATTAGTCTTATCCCCAAACATTGCATGAGTAGGAATGATAACATGTGGGTATTGGGAAGTAGTTGATGAGGTAGGAACCTATTGCCTTACATTCAAACCTTGGGTGTTACTACGTTATGCTTATACTGCTATGCTATGCTAGTAGACGTGGTTTGGTTTTGAGAGAATTCATGAAAGATGTGAGAGTTATTGTTAACTAAGGTTTAACTTAAGGTGGCTACTTTAATACACATCTGGGTGGATTGGTTGGGGCACCCTGGAGCACCCAGTGGTTTGCCCAGGCACCTGGAGAACCCAATGCTTGCCCAAGGGGATCCCGGAGTACCCTTGTGATCACCCTATGGAATGCCACCCAGGCTCAAAGGGATCATAAGATTATTCATGCTAGAAACTTCTGTGTGCAGCCACAAGCCATTATGGGCTCTGGCATAGTTGAGTAAGTTGTGGGAATCCTTTCCATGATGGGCTAGCAGATGTAGGGGATTGTAGGTGTACCGGCCTATCTATCGGTTAAGGGGACCTCTTTGGAAAGACTATTTCTCGGTCATCCGTTTCTCAAACATCATGAAGTGCGAGAAATACAACGGAGGAGATCGAGTCTTGTGGAGAAAAGTGTGGAAACCTCTCTAGAGTGTACAAACTAATCATGATTAGCCGTGTCCCCGGTTATGGACATCTTGAGTATCTGGTATTTGAATTATTTGATTGATCCCATCACGTTACTTAAATAAGTTGTTGGGTTATAACTATTATTTTGGGATTGAGTTGGAGCAACCTTCTCAATATTTTCAACAAACTTTGTAGTTAAATAAAATATATTCCTTTGTTGTAGGAAAAATTAGCTTTATGCAAAACTTAAACTTAGAGCCTCCACCAGCAAAATATGCATGTAGTGTTAGCCATTATTCAGCATTGATCTACAGTGTGAAATTCCCAGTACATTCAATGTACTAACCTATATGGCTACTGTAACAGCCCCAGTGTCATGCTACAGTAACCCTCCATGTTTAAGCTAATCATTTTGCTAAACAGGACTTGATCAAATTTGATTCAAATCTCATTTGAAATTCCACTTTGAAATCAAACTCAATTTGCAAGCGAACTTTGAAGTTGCACAAAAGTTGTTGCAAAATAGTTCTTCATTTCGTAAAAATTCCATAACAAATGATTGTTAAGGAAAACAACATCACCTCCAAGCTAAGGTGCACTATAGCATTTTAAAACATTGCCAAATCAGCAAATTAATTCGCTTTCCCATTTTATGCATTTCAAACTAATTCAAACTTCTTCCAAACTTATTGTGGCAGCGCCAAACATTGCACTGTATTTATGTGGGCAATTCTCATATTTTACAAAAATCATTTGGTAGCCCCAAATATTACAAAACCCTCTCTATAAAAGAAAAGCAGAAAAATAAAAAGGAAATGAAGGCCTCCCCTGCCCCATTGGGCCTTAGCCCAACAGGCCGGCCTAAACTAGCCCACTTCCCCCCCTCGGTCGTCTTCATCACTGCTCACCCGACCGAGAGGGCGCGCGCTCGCGTCGCCATCGAGCCACCTCCGCTGGCGACGCCTGAGGCGATAAGACCTCCCCTCTCCCCCTCGAACCCTAGCTACCCCATCCAGATCCGGCTGCTCGCCCCCTCGCTCTCACCTCCCCCTCTCGACCTCTCTCTCCCATCCTCACCCAGATTCGCCACGGCCACCACCGCAACCGCCATGGCCAAGCTCGCCGGCGCGACCACCGTCCTCCTCGGCGCCTGAAGCCCTATCCATGGACACCGCCGGCCTCCTCTATATCCTCTACGACCGCTACTTCGAGCTGGAATGCGCAAGTCAAGCGGACCAACCTCTTCCTCTCCGGCCGCCGGACCTCCCCGCTAAATCCGGCGCCGTCTGCTGCTCCCGGCCACCACTGAGCCTCCCAGGCTCGCTGCGCCTCTCTGGCCGCGATGTGAGCTCCTACCCAAAATTCCCCTCTCCCCTTTGTTGATACGTGCATGTAGTCGCCGTTCCCGCGAGCGTCGTCGCCATGGCCGCGCCGGAGTTCTGCACGCACACGCGCCCGCCTCCCTTGTGTCGGTTGCGCTTCCCGCGGCCCTGGGCCGTCCCTCCGCCACGCCGCTTGCCGCCTGCAGCCTCGTCACAGACGCTGCAGTCTGTCAGCTCCTCAAGGTTCAAGGCTCAGAAGCAAGATGTCCGCCTCAGCCTTTCTCCGGCCACCACGCCTCGTAGCCGGGCAGCCACGCCATCGCTGGTCGGCCTGCCAGGCCGCCGCCTCGCCACGATCGCATCCCGCCGCTGCTATGGCCGGCCGGCCCTCGTGTGTTTTTTTGGCCTAATTAGCTTAGGAGCTAATTGCCCCCCAAGCCAATGACAGTGGACCCCATCTAGTTAAAAAAAGATTTTTAAGAATAATAATAATTAATCAATTAGGTAATAAATTAATTAAATACTTAATTAACTTAATTAGATAATTAGTTAATTAGTCTAAATAACTAAATCTGAGAATGACAGGGGCCCACCCTTGTTGACCACCAAATGTCGATCGTCAACCAGACCCAGCCCATCTATCGATCCTTGTGTACACTTTGTGTACACTTGTCCGGGTGCATCTAGCGTTTTAATCTTTATTTTTTTAATTAATAGTAATTTCAGAATATTGTTTAAATCTTTGAAAAATCGTAGAAAATAAACCGTAAGTCAGATGAAAATACTTTGTACATGAAAGTTGCTCAGAACGACGAGACGAATCCAGATACGCTCTTCGTTCATCTGTCGCGTGCCCCTAGCATAGCGAACCTGCAACCATCCCCCTCCGGTTCGTCTGTTCGAAAATGCCAAACTTCGGGAGAGCATTCCCGGATGTTATCCCCCTTCGCCGGTATCGTGTAGCACCGCGTTAGAGCACGTCTAGCTCTGCCTGTTGTCCTGTTATGCACTTGCTTGCTATGTATTTACTGTTTCTCCCCCCTCTTCTCTTCGGTAGACCCCGTGACGATGCTGATGCCCCTGTGATCGACTACGTCGACGACGACCCCTCCTTGCCAGAGCAACCAGGCAAGCCCCTCCTTTGATCATCCCGATATCGCCCATTCCATTCTCTCATGCTTGCATTAGATTTTGCTACTGTTAGTGTTTGCTCCTATTTTGATGCATAGCCTGTTTATTGTAACCTGTTGTTGTTACCTACTTTCTTATCTAAATTGTTTAGTATAGGTTGGGTAAAGACCCGTCAGAGACCCCCACTTTGTCCCGACTGCCCCGCTGGATTATCAGAAGACCCGAGGGATCAAAGACCAGGCCCCGACACCGCACATCACTTCTCCCTTAGTTGCTCGACACTACTGGGTTACTATCGAGTGCCGAGGGTGAGACCTCTACAACACTTTTGATGTTAACCCTGCAGTGTAGCTATTCGGTCATGGTCATCGAGGGTGATTCCACCTGAACCACTTCCGATACGACTCTGTCGTGCAACCCCTCAAGTGTGAACTTTGAGGGTGGTTCCTCTTACGTTCACCTTGATGATTACATCGAGTGGAATCCGTCAAGGGTGATTCCTTAGGTTTTCCCCTTGGTGTTAGACACACGGTTACTATGGTTACTATGACTTTACACTGAACCATGTTACTAAAGACGGGTCGACCCTGAGGGGTACCCGCGCGAGCTTAATTGCGAGTGATGTGGAGACGGGTTGACCTGGAGGGTGCCCGCGAGATAATTACGAGGCGTGGCCGGGCATTCCTAGCCCTTGCCGCAAGTCCTCGAGAGGGGGCAACGGGGTCACATCTTTCGTGAGTCTCTGCTTGTTACCGCTGTTCCTACTCCACTACGATTTGGATATTTGATCCAAGGGGCCTCTGGCCTGATAGCACTAACCATCACGTGGGCAGTATGGGCATTCTGCGTCGTATGCATCAGCTGAAGCTTAATAGATGTCATGCGACTGAGCGGCACGGGCCGGGTTGGACTGGTAAGCTCCCGCCTTTTTAAGGAGGTAGCTAGGTCTACTCACCGGCCGCCCACGCAACGTGCAGGAGTTCCCGGGGCAATGGCCCATGACCCCTGGGGGCGTAGGTTTAGTCCGGCGTGCTGACCTCTCTATTAAGCCTAGGTCGGGTTGTGGCGTATCGTTTGGCCGAGGTCGGGCATGACCCAGGAAAGTGTGTCCGGCCGGAGTTAATCGAGCGTGGTGGGTAAGTTCGTGCACCCCTGCAGGAAAGAAAACATCTATAGATAGCCTGTCCTACGGTAACGGACACTTGGAGTTGTATCCCGATCGATACAACTAGAACTGGATACCTGAGATGAGAAATGGACTGTGATGAGAAATGGATATGAGAAATGGAGATGAGAACTGGATAGTATGGCTCTGGGATTGCTTTCTCGCAGGGAGTCGAGAAAGGATCTCTGGCCGAGGTTGATAACACTTCTACTACTTTACTTTATGCTACTCTACTCCCTCCTGTTGCTGCAAGATGGTGGGTTCGAGAAGATGCTAGTCTTCGATAGGCTAGGCTTTCCCCCTTCTCTTCTGGCATTCTGCAGCCCAGTCCACATATACAACCTTCCTTTGATAATGTTGCATATGTAGTGTAGATCCTTGCTTGCGAGTACTTTGGATGAGTACTCACGGTTGCTTTGCTTCCCCTTTTCCCTCTTCTTTCTTCTTTCTGGTTGTCGCAACCAGATGGTGGAGCCCAGGATCCATACGACACCACCGACGACTACTACTACCCCGAGGGTGCCTACTACTACGTGGAGGGCGCCGACGACTAGGGGTAGTTAGGAGGCTCCCAGGCAGGAGGCCTTGCCTTTTCGATCGTTGCTGCTTTTGTGCTAGCCTTCTTAAGGCAAACTTGTCTAACTCATGTCTGTACTCAGATATTGTTGCTTCCGCCGAATCTTGTGTATTCGAGCCCTCGAGGCCCATGGCTTGTAATATAAAGTTTGTATTATTTTATTTGTGTCTAGAGTTGTGTTGTGATATCTTCCCGTGAGTCATTGATCTTCATCATACACATTTGCGTGTATGATTAGTGTACGATTGAATCGAGGGCGTCACAGCTGCAACGTCTCATGTTGCAGGATTGTTATGACGAGTAAGTGATACGTTAAGGTTATGATTTATACACTCAACTTTACCGTTGGTGTTGATGGGAATCCACAACCTTGTTGTTACTTCTGCTATTTGGATTGATGTAATAGTATTTGCGTTACTTTATACATGTAATTTACCTCTGTTATAAATCCTCGAGTACTGTGCGTGTCAGCATACCGATCCAGGGATGACACTTAAGCACAGAGACTTGATCCATTCAGGTCGGGTCGCTACAATTGTCCTCCATTGTTTATGTGTCAATGACCTCCAAATTATCGCAGTTAGTAACATGTTGATTGCATCCCGCCTAAACCTGGTCATGGGCAGCGTGACCCGATGACCCGGCCCGGGCTTGCACCTCGGTCTGGGCTCGACAGCCCGAAGTAACATTCAGGCCAGGCTCGGGCTTTAGTTTTCAGCCCAAAATTAGCCCGGCCCAGCCTAAAAATGTCTAAAACATGCACATTGATTGGAATATTTTGCGTATGTGGGCCGTGTGGCCTGCGGCTAGGACCAAAGAAGTGGAGGTGCAGCCCAACAAATAGTCCACCAACGCCTATTACTTTCCCCTCATACCCAACCCTAGTCGTCACATGTTTTTCCTTTCGCACCCATATGCACACCGCACGCGACTCCCACTCATTCCTCACCATATCTCGGCGGCGGCGGTGGAACACACATGTGAGGCTCATCTTTTCACAAGGGATAGACAAAGCTGAGTGCCGTAGCTTCAGCCGTTAGGACGTTTGTGCACCAATCATTTTTCTACTTTCCCCCGCAATAAGTTTGCCTTTATTGTCCCTCGGGACAGCTCTAACTATACCCCTAAGCAAATCTTCATCAATAGATGCATCAACATTAAGTTTAACAAAACCTAGAGTTGGGTGAATCCAACCCCCTCTTTTTATGGATGCATCTACATAGTTAGCCATTAGAGCATGAATCTCCATAGTAATTTGATCAACATCTTGAATTGTTTCTTCATAAACTAATTTACACTTCTCCACCATAAATACCAAGCAGTAATGGTGATTATCTCACGAGCATTCCGAAGACCCGTAATAGACAATTCCTAATTTGGCAAAAAGGAGTAAGAACTCCATAGACTCAAGTGGACTTCTTTCTTTTGAGAAATCAATCATGTAAAGGTTGTCTAGACATGTTTAACAAATGCCACTTTGATAATATGTCTTCACACAAGACCAAATATTATATCGCCGACATAAGACAATTGAAGAACGGAACGCAAATTGTTATGAAGGGATTGGACACACATGTCATTCTTAAGGGATACTCCGTATATCATTAGTTATTGCTACTTTACCCCAATCCAAGTACCTTTCCTCTTCCATTATCATCAAAGACTATTGAATATTGCTTCATAGCGTAAGTAAGTCCACACACAAGTCACTCTCCGGTCATATCATTAGTGCAACCACTATCGATTATCCATTTTCTTCCATTGAAGGATCCATCATACACACAAACAAGTCTTGACTTTAGGTACCCATTGTGTAATGGGTCCTTGAATGCTAGTCATAAGGGTCTTAGTAACCGAAACAACATAGAATCTCAAGGACCAACAAATTTAGCGTAAACATACCCATCCTTTGCCTTACGAAGCACATATGATTGGTTATGACGACACCGAAAACCGTCAGTGTCCTTGTAGGGTGGAGAGCATGATTGGATGTACCAGAGGGGATCAGACACATGGGTTTTACCTAGGTTCGGGCCCTCATGGTCGAGGTGATATCCTACTCCTATTTTGTTTTTTCATTGATGGTGGAAATGCCTCGTGTGAGGGGGGTACAACTTGGCGCTGGTGATAGATACCGAGGTATATGCTATTGATCCGATGTCCCTTGATGGTTCAATCTACCCCTACCCTCGCCGTATAAAGGGAATGCGGGCTAGGGTTTATAGGTTTCCAAACCGACCTCACCTCTAAGTTGGTCGAAGGGACCTTGGCTTGCATGCCATGATGGTGATTATTCGAAAGTCAGGGCTTCCTTTGAAACGAATGGCCCCCGGCCGCTGCCAAGCCACCTGGGCCCTAAGGTCGGCCCATTGACAGGCTTCCTGGTCGACGGGCCACCCTCGGTACAGTACACCATCAGTAGCCCTGAGCCTGTCTCAACTTTTGATATGAACCCTTCTCAAGGTCGAAATCGAGGAGGTCTCCTCCTGCGTGAAATGGATGGATTAGTCCATCAGAGAAAAATTCCTTTTTATTCAAGATATTTAATTTAATGCTTTGAAAAATTAAAGCATGAATCCCCACAGAGATATGTACATAAAGGGTTCTAACTTCAGCATGTTCGACTTTAAGTTGCTTGGAGAGCCCCACACAGGCTCCGACCTGTTAGTCCACGCCGGTCTCGTAGTGGCAGTTTAACTGCCAAAATCATATGTGTATCCGAATTGATCGAGTTGTAATTGGCTTGCCGCGATAACTAAGGTGTCATGACCATGCGCTTTGGTCATGTCCCATCACTGTTTCCCTAAAGACGGGAAGGTAATCAACTGAATCCATGAACTCTGTGTCATGATGATAATGGCTGGATCCCCGCGCCCATATCTTGCATAATGGGAAGCTCCGTAGAGGAAATGGGACACATGTTCGCCTATCGAGCCCGTGCTTGGATATCCCATGGAGATATAAGGAGAAAGGAAGGGAGCAGTTCTCCACTATACATGTTCATCACGCAGTTCTTGCTCGCGCCTCTTCCTCCTCTATTAAAACCGTCATTGCCGCAAGCTTTTTGCCCACAAGCCCACACCTACTCTCCCCATTCAACCCATCCGAACATCTGATGGCATGAGGTGAGGGCAACCGTGGCCGGGGGTGGGGTAGGAGTGGCCCTAGGCCCACCACCAGCAAGGAGCAGAAGAAGAGGAAAGTGAGTGCCTCCGCTAAGGAGGAGAGGAAGGAGGTGAGTGCCACTATGGTCAATCCTGTGGGACACATCTAGAAAGGCTCATTCACGCATGGCTTCTTGCCGTAGGAGGAGGTGCTCCCATGGAGGATGGTTGGTGACGAGATGATCCCAACGGTGGCTGACAAGGACCGCATGATACACCAATAGTTTATCTATAGAGATCTGTCACTCCCGCTTCACAACTTTGTGCACGAGCTTCTGTATTTTTATGGGTGTCAGTTGCATCACCTAACGCCCAATGCAATTTTTCATGTCACCAACTTCATCACACAATGTGAGTCCTTCCTCGGCATAGGGGTGCACCTAGAGCTCTTCAGCTACTTCTTTCGGGTGAATGGCAAGAAGAACGACGGTTCTACAACTGCGGGGGTGCAAATCTCCAACGGCACCCTTGTTCGTATTACTTCAAGATAGCCTTGCCAAAGTCATTCACGACTGACACAAGGGCTGGTTCTACCACTAAAAAAATACACTTCCGTGATGATACGTGTTTGTCATAGTAGGTCATGTTTTTTTGTCATGCATGTACATCCATGACGATTTTATGACAGGATCAAGATAGTCATACCTGTGCTGTCGTAGAAGTGTTCCATGACAATAACAAAATTATCATCACAAAAGTGTGTAGGATAGGAAGTAGGTCTAGAGAGGGGGGGGGGTGATTAGACTACTTGACCAAATAAAAATCTAGCCTTTTCCCAATTTTAAGTCTTGGCAAATTTTAGCAACTTAGCAGAAGTCAAGCAATCAACCTACACATGCAATTCTAAGAGTGTAGCAGCGGAAAGTAAAACATTGCATATAAAGGTAAAGGGAAGGGTTTGGAGAAGGCAAACGCAATGTAGACACGAAGATTTTTGGCGTCGTTCCGATAGGTGGTGCTATCGTACGTCCATGTTGATGGAGACTTCAACCCACGAAGGGTAATGGCTACATGAGTCCACGGAGGGCTCCACCCACGAAGGGTCCACGAAGAAGAAACCTTGTCTATCCCACCATGGCCATCCCCCACGAAGGACTTGCCTCACTCGGGTAGATCTTCATGAAGTAGGCGATCTCCTTGCCCTTACAAACTCCTTGGTTGAACTTCACAATCTTGTCGGAGGCTCCCAACTGACACCTAACCAATCTAGGAGACACCACTCTCCAAAAGGTAGTAGATGGTGTGTTGATGATGAACTCCTTACTCTTGTGCTTCAAATGATAGTCTCCCCAACACTCAACTCTCTCTCACAGATTTGGCTATGGAGGAAAGATGATTTGAGTGTAAAGCAACTTGGGGAAGGCTAGAGATCAAGATTCTTGTGGTTGGATTGGAATGTATTGGTCTCAACACATGAGTAGGTGGTTCTCTCTCAGAAAATGAGTAGTGGAAGTGTAGGCACGTTCTGATGGCTCTCTTGAATAGAAAAGGGGGTGGAGGGGTATATATAGCCTCCACACAAAATCCAACCATTACACACATTTGACCCAACTCGGTCAGGCCGAATAGAAGAACTCGGTGAGACCGATTTAGTTCAAAATGTGAATGTTTGGAATCTCGGTGGGACTGACACAATCAACACGGTGGGACCGATGTGCTAGGGCTAGGGCAAAACCGCATCTCGGTGTGACCGATTGCATGAACTCAGTGAGACTGATTTCAGCAATGAGTTAATAGAGAATTGGTCAGGCAAACTCGATGGGACCGATCGCTCATTTCGGTAAGACCGAAACATTACGAAGGGAAATAGAGAGTTTCCATTGCAAACTCAGTGGGACCGATCGCTCATTTCGCTAAGATCGAAACGTTACGAAGGGAAACAGATTTTGCAATGTCATCTTGGTGAGACTGGATTGTCTAGGGTTTCTAGCAGTGGCTATGTCAAAAGAACTCGGTGGCGCCAGATAGATCAAATCGGTAGGGCCGAGTTTGACTTTAGGTGTTGGACATATTTGGGAATGAGAAAGTGGCTGAGGGTTATGGAGGAATATCACTAAGCATTTTGAGCAAGCAGACCATTAAGCAACACCTCATCCCCTTTTAATAGTATTGGCTTTCCTATGGACTCAATGTGATCTTGGATCACTAAAATGAAAATGAAGAGTCTTGAGCTTTAGCCAATCTTTGTCCTTAGCATTTTGAGGGGTCCACATCTCTACTCCATGCCATGCCAATCATTGAACTTTTTGAAATATTTAACTTGAATGGATATTAGTTTAGTGAGCTATATGTTGTTATGAATTACCAAAACCACCTGGGGATTAGTTGCAGTTTCAATCTCCCCATTTTCGGTAATTGATGACAACATATAGATCAAATCTTCGACAAATGATAATATGAATGAAATACATCATCGCTTTGAGAAGTATGTGATACGGAAGAGCCCCCCCCCCAAATTTGTGCATTATTTAAAATTTTCTTTTGAATGCAAATGCACAATCGATTAGAATCATGGGCCACTCTTCCATGTCACATACATCTTGGTGGAGCGCTCAAAATGACAAGAGATAAATAACATGCACTCATCACCAAGGACAAACCATGATTGATCATACACAGATAATGAAGATAGGCATTCAAACACACATTAAAGCATAGTATGATCAAACACATGATCATAAAAGTATTGCACGAGAAAGCACAAATATTGTATCATAGGAATCAAACGAGCAAATGATCAAGTAGCAAAAGAGGCAACAAAAGGCAAAACACGCGCTCTCTCTCGAAGCATAATGATCTATACACTTTCTCCCCCTTTGGCAACAAGTTACCAAAAAGCTCGAAAATGCATAGTGCTATGCGACACTCTAGGCATGATCTCCGGTGTGCGTAGATGGCGTGGAGAGGATAACATCTGCAAACGCTTCTGAATATGTCTGAGGAGCTGGAGGAGTTGCAACTGGAGGAACAACGGTGGCAGTTGCTGCAGGTGCTGAAGTAGTAGCTCTAGAGTCTCTGGCAACTGGCACTGTTGAAGACCTTTTGTGCCCTTGGCACTCTGGAATGTGTCTGTGGTAGCTCTATCATTCCTGTCTTCAATCTCTTCCTGTAGCTTCTCAACAGTGGTCTGGATGTCGGTGACCTTCACATCTAGATCATGAAGTTTAGTCTCAAAGATCCTCTCAAACTCACTTGATTTTGAGTCAGGGTGGCTAGTCCTTTCTCAATTCTCACGGTTGCCTCAAGCAGATAACTGAGTTGATCTTGCTTGGTCTTGAGATTGGCAACTGAAGCATCTGGTACACTAGCTGCCCTTGCTGCTTTAGCAGCCTTTGCTCTCTCTCTCTCTCTGTATGTCTCTCTCTCTCTCTCTCTCTCTCTTCTCTTGGGATTCTACTAAAGTAAGATGTGATGCATCCATGACAACCTCGTTGTCCTCAAATTCTGGCCTTAGGGGAAGGTGCTCTTTGTCAAGAAGATATGTCCCTGTCCCCATCTTGGAGTTGATTAGCATCTGTATGCGAGGTGCATATCCAAATGATCTTCTCGATCATTGCAGTTGTCTTCACAGTCTCAACAATCAAACTCATCACCTTGAACTTTTGTGGCACATCAAACATATGAAGCAAGTTGATTGAGTGACCATGGATCATTCTATGATCTCCTAACTTGGGTAACAAAGTGTGCCTCAATATAGTGTTCATCATGGTTAGACCTGACAACAGATAATAGATGGATCCAAACTTGTGAGTTTCCAATGTAGCATCAGGAATTGGCTTATACATGTGAGCCATGGAGTTGTGATCCTTTCTGGGCTTGGCATGCACATCTGTGTCATTTTCATGTTCCTTGGGGGCATTGATCAACTTGGCCCATTCAGCAATTGAAGATTCATACCTTGTGCCTTCTGTCATCCAGAAAATCTTGCCATTTGGATAGAAATGAGCAGTTGAATAGAATTGCATAATCATTTCATCATTCCATTTTTTCAACTTTTGACCAACAAAAGTGTCAACACCATTCATTCTGAAACTTTCATGTACTCCTGGGAAGTAATCCTCATTGTCATCGATGTACTTCCAGTCAACCCATTTCATGTCACACACAATAGGCTTCTTGTCCAACAAGACTGTCTCATATAAATCTTGCCGTTCTTTGGTGTGAAAGCGATAATCAACAACAGTTCTTCTCCTTATAGCATATGGATCCGTCTGTCTCCACAATCTGAGACGCAATAAGATGATCATCACTATGATCAGGTATCTTTGGCTTTAATTTTCTGAGCACTTGCTGCTCCTCATCCTCGTGAGCTTTTGGTACTGGGGCCTTGTTCTTCTCAGCAGCAGGGATGTTTCTGGTGGATCTCTTGGGTGCATTAGACTTGGAGGCATGAGCTTGAGTTGTAGGCTTGGGGTCTGTCTTGGGCTTAGATGGAGCAGCCCCAGACCTTATAGCATCCCCCATGAGCTTTTGAGACTTTGGAGGTGGTGCAGCTGCCTCTTCCTCCTCCTCTTCTTCGTCATCACTTCTCCTCATAGAAGGTTTTCCAAGCACCTTTGCAGTGGTAGTTCTTGCTCTCTTTTTCTTCTTGCCATCCTTTGCAGCCTCATCATCATCTGATTGCTCTATAGTGAACTGCATAGTTTCTTTGGTAGGAACTTTCTTGGGTTTGGACATAGGAGCTCTCCTAGGTGGAGCTTTCTTAGCACCAGGTTTAGTAGCAGCAACAGCAGCGTACTCTTTGTTCAGAACTTTTGTCTTTGAAGTCACTTCTTCAGCAACAAAGTCCTCATCTTCAGATTCTGAGGTTTTCTTCTTTCTTTGCCTAGTTGCAACCTTAGGCAAATTGCTGGGTGTACTTCTACTACCTTCATCATAGCTGTTGTTGGAGGGACTAGTGCCCTCACTAAGATTCACCTGCTCCTCTGACCTGTTCTGACTGTCACTGCCTTCTGACATATCTGAAGCGGACCCTGTGAATAGATAGGTATAGGTAGAGTGGATGAGCATCACATAGCACTGCTATTTTTGCAAAAAGTTGAGACAAAAACTTAATTTAGTTTTCTACAGAAAGGATTTCGAAGCTACCGGTATGACAAACTCGGTGACACCGAAGCAACTTTAGAGTCTAAACATACAATTTCGGTCAGACCGAAATGCAGTTCGGTGACTCCGAGATGCTAGGGTTTCATAGAGAAAGTGAACTCGGTCACACCGATTAGTACACTTCGGTCAGACCAAGTAGTACATGTGCAATGGCCTGAGCCAAATCGGTGAGACCGAAATCTTCAGATCGTTCGGTCCGAGATGAGTTCGGCGGAAACCTAACCCTAAGTTTTTGCATCAAATCTATTCTAATGGAGTTTTTCCATGGATAGATTGATCTCAATCGTGGCAAGAAACTAGGCATTGATCTTTGTGCAAGAATCAGAGTAAAAGGACGCACAAAGAGATCAAGTTCGTACCCTAGCTTGGAGACAACCTCGCTACGGCGAGAACGGCGGTGAGATTCCATTGACGGTGACGGAGACCAGCGACAGGAGGCACTGATGATGATGGAGACGATTCGGAGACCAGGAGGGGCGCAGAGCTGGGTAGGCGCGGTTGGGTGTTTGAAGAATTTTCCAAATTTCAACCCGCGGCGTATATATACCCAGTCACTGTCGGTGTGACCGAGTGGAACGACTCGGTGGCACCGAGATGCAGAATCGCCAGCGGTTATTGCAATTCGGTGAGACCGAACAGTTCTAATCGGTTGCACCAAGGTGAAAACCTAGATCAACTCAACGATTTTGGTGGGACTGAGGGGAAAGAATCGGTCAGACCGAAAGCCTTAAAGAGGTTTTGGAAGTTTAAGCCCTTGACGAATCGGTGGCTCCGAGTGCTTCTCACCCGGAGGGTCCGAATTCGACTGGTTCAAACTTTGTGATGTAGCATGAATAGAGTTTGAGATGAGAAAAACGTAGATAGCTAGAGGGAGTTTTTAGGCATTCTTGTCCATCCATTTGGCCAAAGAAAAACCAAACAAGCAAAACTACAAATGGATGTCCTCGAATGGAGAAAATTATGCAACCAACATGCTCACTCAATAAGATAGCAAATGAAATATGTGGCAAAGCATGTACAAACACTCTAGCATCTATCAAGCAATTGGCGATGACTAGGTCATCTATATATGAGTATATTGACTGAGGAGTCAAATGAGAACATTTGATTGTAGGTCATACTCATCGTTTAAGCATAGGTGGGGTTACCACTTTTACATAAAGCATTGTTGTGTTCACACCATTAGAGTTGATTTAGCTCAATTCTTAGAGCAAAGATCCCTAGATGTGATATCCCCCCTAAGAGGGATGAACTAACCTTGGGTTTTGTCGATGATGACTTCATGTAGGTGTTGAAGATGTAGATGCTCAATGTTGATGTAGATCATTTGGAGCAATCCATTTGAGTGAGTTGCACTTTCAATACCTACACGGGTTAGTCCCACAAGGAACATACAAGGATATCCATAGACATAGAGTGAAATACACATATGATGATGTCCATGAAAGCATTAGGTTACCTTGTCCCTTGTCTTACCAACAAGACTGTTTGTGACTCCTTGAACTAGTGCAAGATATGAAAGTTGATGGCACTTGTCCTTGCCAAAGTGAATATGAGTGAAGTATGTTGGCAGAGTCACCCTCAAGAACTCTCTAGTTCTTCTTCTTTGGTACCCACATCAACTTGATGGGGATCCTTGGAGTTGTAGTCGTACTTGTTGAAGTAGAACTTGATGTAGTCTTGGGAACCCACTTGACCAAGGACTTTCGAGCTTCTTCAAATGAATCAATCTCTTCTTGAAGCTTGTCCTTGCCTTTTAGCTTGTGGTCTTGTGGTGGAAGATCATCTTGAGCTTGTGTTCCCTTGAAAGAAGTGGGATCATACTTCTCTTGTTGAGGAACCAACTTCGTCTTGGGGTATTGATCTTCCTTCCACTCAACTCCATTGGCATTGAACTTGCGTTCAAAACCAACACCTTGATTCTTCTGATGCCTTCCTTGCTTGCGTACAATTTCCTCAAATTGCTTACTTTTGGCAAGGCTCTTGTAAACACCTTTCTCTATAGTTCCCTTTAATAAGCTATTTTCTTGCTCAAGTGTAACTTGGCTAAGAGAATCCTTAGTGGAATCAAGAGAACTACTAGAAGAAACAATATTGGATTTAGCTTGATTATTGTTACTACTAGAAGAACAATCTTTCTTGCTCTTGTTGCTAGATTCTACTTCTGGCATGTAAGTAGACAAAAGTAAACACTTGACAATGTAAGAAGAACTTTTCTTATGAACATCATCATTGATTGCTTTTAAGAACCCATGCTCTTGCTCTAAATTGAGCTTTTCAAAGCGTAGCTTCTCATGAGTCTTTAAAAGTTCTCGATGATCCTCTAAGGTAGTTTCATGAGCTAACTTAAGAGTGTTTATTTCTTTAGTTAGACGCTCAATCTCCTTCTTATCGTTGTCATTTGCTTCATCTTGATTAGCATGATTAATAGCAATTTCATCATAGTTTTCATCACTAGTGTTGTTAACAAGTAAATCATCATCACCAAGCAAATCATCTTCATCACTATTGAAATCAACATACTCGGGTGTGATACCTTGGGGCCTTTAGACATGAAGCATCTTCCAATCCCTTCATTTGGTGAGTCGAATATGTCGTACGAGTTGGATGACACAAGTGCAAGACCGGCAACACCTTCATCTTGAGTATATTCGGATTCAGAGTGATAAGTTCTCTTGGAGTAGTTGTCGGAGTCGGAACCGGATACCCATTCACCAACATGAGCTTGATGTCTTCGTCTTGTGTAGCTCTTTGATGACTTGTCCTTCCTTTCTGAATCCTTGCTTGTATGAGGGGCTCTTCGTTCATAACGATCATCTCTACTCCTTCTCTCTCTTGGAGGTGATTCCTCTCTTTTACTTCTCCTTTTAGGTGAGTATTCTCTTCTTCTGTAGGGAGTTGTACACTCACTAGAGTAGTGTCCGGGTCTTCCACAATTGTAGCAATTGCGATCATGACTATAAGATTTTTTATCACTGTAGGACCTTGACTTGGAACTTCTCTCTTTGCTTCTACTCTTGTAGAACTTGTTGAAGTTCTTCACCATTAAGCTCAATTCTTCATTGAAGACTTGTTTCTCACTTGATGTTGTAGGAGCATCACATGAAGCTTTGTAAGCACCAGTAGACTTGTTGTGATGCTCTTCCTTATCCTTAAGTGACATCTCATGAGCAACAATTCTACCAATGACTTCCGTTGGCTTGAGATCTTTGTAATTGGGCATCATTTGGATCAAGGTGCACATGGTGTCATATTTTCCATCCAAGGCTCTTAGGATCTTCTTGATGATGAATCTGTCGGTCATCTCTTTGTTTCCTAAGCCTGTAATCTCATTTGTGATGAGAGCAAGCCTAGAGTACATCTCAGCGACTCCTTCATGATCCTTCATTTTGAACTTGTCAAGTTGACTCTGAAGCACATCCAATTTGGATTACTTGATGGACTTGGTACCTTCGTGCATATCAACCAAAGTATCCCAAATTTCCTTTGCATTCTCAAGACGGCTGATTTTGTTGAATTCTTCGGGGCACAAACCCTTGAAGCGAATATCGCAAGCTTGAGCACTGTATTGCAACATCTTCAATTCTTTTGCGGACGCTTCACGATCCCGTTCTCTTCCATCCTCGAAGTATTCACCTTGCAAGCCAATACGGACAATAGCCCAAACTGCGGGGTTATGACCAATAATATGCATTTTCATCTTATGCTCCCAACTAGAAAAATTTGTACCATCAAAGTAAGGACCTCTACGGTGGTAATTTCCCTCACTAGACGCCATACTCTTCTAGGTTGTGAAACCAAGGCTATGATCACCAAAGATATGGAAATCAAGGGAAATGGAGACCAAAGCATTGATACCACTTGTAGAATCGAAAGTAGGTCTAGAAGGGGGGGGGGGGCTGATTAGACTACCTGACCAAATAAAAATCTAGCTTGTTCCCAATTTTAAGTCTTGACATATTTTAGCAACTTAGCACAAGTAAAGCAATCAACCTACACATGCAATTCTAAGAGTGTAGCAGCAGAAAGTAAAACATTGCATATGAAGGTAAAGAGAAGGGTTTGGAGAAGGCAAACACAATGTAGACACGGAGAGTTTTGGCGTGGTTCCAATAGGTGGTTCTATCGTACGTCCACGTTGATGGAGACTTCAACCCACGAAGGGTAACGGCTGCGCGAGTCCACGGAGGGCTCCACCCACGAAGGCTCCATGAAGAAGCAACCTTGTCTATCCCACCATGGCCATCACCCATGAAGGACTTGCCTCACTTGGGTGGATCTTCATGAAGTAGGCAATCTCCTTTCCCTTACAAACTCCTTGGTTCAACTCCACAATGTTGTCGAAGGCTCCCAAGTGACACCTAACAAATCTAGTTGACACCACTCTCCAAAAGGTAATAGATGGTGTGTTGATGATGAACTCCTTGCTCTTGTGCTTCAAATGATAGTCTCCCCAACACTCAACTCTCTCTCATAGATTTGGCTATGGAGAAAAGATGATTTGAGTGGAAAGCAACTTGGGGAAGGCTAGAGATCAAGATTCTTGTGGTTGGATTGGAATGTTTTGGTCTCAACACATGAGTAGGTGGTTCTCTCTCAGAAAATGAGTAGTGGGAGTGTAGGCACATTCTGATGGCTCTCTCTTGAATAGAGAAGGGGGTGGAGGGGTATATATAGCCTCCACACAAAATCCAACTGTTACACACATTTGACCCAACTCGGTCAGACCGAATAGAAGAACTCAGTGAGACCGATTCAGTTTAAATGTGAACGTTAGGAATCTCGGTGGGACCGACACGATCAACTCGGTGGGACCGATGTGCTAGGGCTAGGGCAAAACCTCATCTCGGTGTGACCGATTGCATGAACTCGGTGAGAACGATTTTAGCAATGAGTTAACAGAGAATCGGTCAGGCAAACTCGGTGGGACCAATCGCTCATTTGGGTAAGACCGAAACGTTACGAAGGGAAACATAGAGTTTGTATTGCGAACTCGATGGGACAGACCGCTCATTTCGGTAAGACCGAAACGTTACGAAGGGAAACAGAGAGTTTGCAATGCCATCTCGGTGAGACCGAGATCCATATCGGTGAGACCGAATTGTCTAGGGTTTCTAGCAGTGGCTATGTGAAAAGAACTCGGTGGCGCCGGATAGATAAAATCGGTAGGGCCGAGTTTTACTTTAGGTTTTGGACATATTTGGAAATGAGAAAGTGGCTAAGGGTTATGGAGCAATATCACTAAGCATTTTGAGCAAGTAGACCATTAAGCAATACCTCATCCCCTTTTAATAGTATTGGCTTTCCTATGGACTCATTGTGATCTTGGACCACTAAAATGAAAATGAAGAGTCTTGAGCTTTAGCCAATCTTTGTCCTTAGCATTTTGAGGGGTCCACATCTCTAGTCCATGCCATGCCAATCATTGAACTTTCTGAAATATTTAACTTGAATGTATATTAGTTCAATGAGCTATATGTTGTTACGAATTACCAAAACCACCCGGGATTAGTTGCACTTTCAAAGTGCTCACTTCCATGACGATCAATGACGCGTCATGGAAGTGCTTTCATCATGGGTAACCGAAACGTGGCATCCACCATAACGGGTCGCCGTTTATCTATCGGGTCTGGTTTTGGATCCGATAACCCATTAACAACAACGACCAATGGCGATTTTCCACGTGTAAAATTCTCATTGGCTAGAGGAAACACGTATCAGCTCGTCATTGGGTCAGATACGCGCCTATGATATGTCGACACGTGCGACGGCCCACACTGGCCCATTTAGCTTACAAAGGCTGCCCCGTTTGACTTGGTCAAAAGATAGCGGGCTGGCCCATGAAAAGCATGTTAACTGTCTATTCACATATAGCCCATTTTATGGCCCGGTAACTCACGACCCATTATGGTGTTAACGAAATTGGCCCAACAACGTCATGTGGGCCGTCCAGTATAATACCAGCCCATTTCATTTTTGGCCCATGTATGGCCCATGATGTCTTTCAGCTCATACGAGGCCTTTCATATCTTTGGGCCCTTTAATGGGCCACGGTGACTCTGGCCCATTATAAATAGTAAATTTTTTATGCCCAGTAACGGCCCATGATTCACATGGGCCGTTTCCAACCCGTGTTAGCTTTTGGCCTACTGACGGCCCATACGTTCTTGGGCTTCTTTTTCGGCCCTCGATTACTTATGGCCCGTTACTGGCCTATTCCCCTAATGGGCCAAACTCGCCCGTGGTTAGAATCGACCCATTTGTGGCCTGTTAACACGTTGTGCCGTTTCCAGCACGTCCTATATTCTGGCCCATTAACGACCTGTTATGCCTCTGACAGAATTAATCCTTTGTTGTCTTCTGGCATATTAACGACCCGTTACCGTGCTGGCCTGATACCAATTACGCCCGTTTATGGCCCATGTGGGCCCATTTATCCGACGGCCCGAGGCCCACTAAATCTATGGGCCGTTTGAGGTATTTATCTGACGGGCCATAGGAGGCCCATGGGTCCTACGGCCCGTAGCAGGCTCAAGGCTACCATGGTCCGTATATGGCCCATGGTTGTTGCGGCCACTAGCAAACCAAGGAAAAAAAGACTAGGGAAATAAATAAGCCAAAAACTAATGCTCGGCTATTAAGGCAATTGCACAGATTACATCCACTAGGCATCAAAGTTCGCCACCAGTGCAAATATAGGGAACACCCTACACTATACAAAATGGCTTGCTGTTTTCTTCAGCCGGTCACTGCATGTTATGAACAAATTTTGCATCGCAACAAAACAAATTACAACCATAAAAGAAAAGGAAGGTTGGCATAAAAGTTAACAGTCCGGCAGATAAATGCACCCCCAGAAGTTTAGAAGCTCAGTTAATTTGACCTACCTGTTATGTTTTCATGCTGTACTGTCCAATGGAGCACCATAACCTTAGTCTTCATTTCTCCTAGGCCACTGAACAACATAGCAAATGTCTGATAGTCTGGTTTCAATACCATGCATATCTTGACGACATCAAACAATGGCTGTCCTTGTGTCACAAAGGATCTCTGTTAGGGAATGGACTTGTGTCTGGAGCGTAGATATAACATTGTTTTGAGCTTGCATATCTTGATCATGAGGCAGTTTGGACGAGATTGCCTTAACAACCAACGCAGTATTACGCAGGAACGTGCTTTTGGCACTGTTAGTGGACAGGTACGGACCCACAGCAGCAAGAGGTGACATTGGGGTCGTAGTTGCCTCATCACCTTCAGAAGGTGGCAGTTCCACCATTTGTTCCATAGCTTGTTGAAAAGTTGAGTTTTTACATTAGTCATACAAGAACAGAAGATATTAAGGAGGCAGTAAAACCAAACAAAATAGCTTTGGTCCATATACATAACTTATTCTTGTGAACCCGTGTAAAATATTAGTTGTATTTTACTGCAAAGTACATAATAAAACCAGGTTCCAAACATATGACCATGTACCATGGCTAATGTATTGTCTATTTCTTCACATTGTATTGACAGCTAAGGATAAAGAGACAAAGTTTATAATACGGTAAGCATAGTATGACATAAGTCATATCACAAAACAACCGAGAACAGACAAACATGCAATTGTAACATTGTGTAGACATGTCTAGCACGGAACTAGATTACAGATCAAGATCAAAGGAACATCACTCCTCTCTTTTAAACTTTGTAAGGTGCAATGATACGCTAAGACAACTGTGTATAAAATTGAAAAGAGTAATAGACATTAGCTGCAAACCATGCAGTTCAATGCACAAGTCAGAGTAAGTAGTAGTTCAAAGGCATGAGGATTAATGACTTACAATAGCGGCTTTGACTGGTGTAATCATGCCCTTCATCTTGCTGGTGTGACAGTCCTTGAAGATTTCCACAACATTTGGTTCAGGTACTTTTTGGTCCTTGCGGGCTTTCCTCTGCATTTGGAACAAGTCAATATAGATATGATAATATGGCACAATGAAAAGAGTGAAATAGCAGCTAATTACAAGAGCCTCGCAGTGTGCAATATAGCTACGCGATCCTGTCGTCTGTTGGAATTTCACTTTCATACGGCTGGCCTTGTTCTTTGAACAGTTCACCTACAATAAGATAGATTTGTGAGGCACATGCGTAAATAAGAGTTCAACATGTGATCTGATCACACACACACACACACACACACACACACACACACACACACACACACATATATATATATATATATATATATATAACATACTTGATACTTTGGATCAGACCAGTGTTTAACGAGGCCTCTCCAGTCTTCATCCGACACATTTTCCACTAGAGATGTTTGGGCAAGTTCATTGTTAGCCTTGCCTTCAAAGTGAGTTTTCCTCAAGTTATACCGATACTGTCGTAGAGCAGACTTGAAAACATGGGTGCATGCTTGTCTGGTTGCATCATCTTGGCTATCCAACTTGAACCACATCTATTTAAAATTATGGGAGTCTCATTACCAGCAACCTAGAAAGTATGGGACAGACCAAGACGATATTACTAATTTCCATACATAACCATACTTATAGATAAATGGTCGAGGAAGGTGTTGAAGTCTTTGTCATTCCTGTACTGAATCTATGTTGGGAGGATACGTGCATGACACCTAACGACAACTGCTGCCTCTGATACTAACTTGGCTGACTCTGTAGCATCACATGGCCTTTTTAAACCTGCCTTAATACTGATCTCCATTCTTCCTCCTCTAGATTTAGTTAACCTATCGAGCATTATCCTTGATGTCTGTTTCCTCTTGCGCCTAGGTGCTAGTCCAACAACGAACATAGGAAGTGTTAGTGTACATCAAACTGTGAGACTACATATAAAGAAGCATGCAACTATAACTCGACTCAAAGAACTACCTTATTGCTGTTGAAGCTCACAAGGTTCATCGATCTTGCCAACTCATCTTGTGTCAAGTGTGCTTGAAGTAGTGTCGGTGTCAAGGGAGCTTAGGAGCGTCTTTGCTAGCTGAGTTGACAAACGAGTAACTCGTGCAGCTGGTGGTACTGTGGAAGGTGTTGCAACAACTAGGGCTGTCACTGCTTGTGTGGTGGCAGCTATTAGCTTCTGTTTGGATTGTTTTGCAGCTGGTGTAGCACGGGATACCATGTTTGTACAATTTTCCGGTGGACTTTGACCTTCTATTGCACCATCAGTACCAGCAGAATCAACATAATTCTTCCACTTCTGTTTCCGTGCGTCCGGAGTACTAACACCATCCCCTGCCATTCTGTGTTCCTTCCTCTTTCTCTGTGCCATGTCAAGTCAAGCCGACAAGAAAAAGGAATAAAAATCTAACTCTTTAGAACAAATTGATGCGTGATACAGACAAACTGAACTTTGATGTTAGACAACCGCATGATAGGAGGATGAAATATGTATGAAAAACAAGACGACATGAGATAATCATAACTATGATGTGTAAACTAAGCAGAAGGCATTTCAATAAATTAGAACAATGCAATGGAAGGTAGACACTATATGAAAGATGCTGCAAATATCGCTCTGCCAAGTTAACAGTGTCTCGTCATAACTGGCATTTAAACAAATGTGAAGCAGTACAAGAAATAAATCATATGCAAGATGCAAACAACATCACACTACCAAGTTAAAGGTCTCTCGTCATTAGTGCCCTTGCATATTCACAGCATTGCATATTCACAGCTATGATGTGTAAACTAGGTAGAAGTAATTTAATCAAATTGCAAGCAATACAAGCTAGACACTGTATGCAACACGCAAGACAATATCACACTGCCAAGCTAGAGAAAGCACATGGGATGCCGGTTTCGCCGGAAGACTGCCATCAGTCCCTGCCTTAATTTTTTTCCTTCCTCTTTCTTAATTTTATTGCCTTGTCAAGTCAAACCCACAAGAAAAATGAATAAAAATTTGCTTTTCAGAACTCATTGATGTAGGATCTTGTGAGCACTACTTTAATATAAAGGCATCGCATGATAGGACGATTGAATGTGTAAGAAAAAAGGACAACATTGCATATTCACAGCTATGATGTGTAAGCTAAGCAGAAGGCATTTCAACAAATTAGAAGCAATGAAATCTAGACACCATATGAATGATGCAACGAATACCACTCTACCAATTTAAAACGGTCTCGTCATAAGTGCCATTTCAACAAATTAGAAGTAGCACAAGCTAGAAAAGAATGCGAGATGTAACCTATATCACACTCCCAAGTTAAACATGTCTTATGATAAGTGATTGTTGCAGGTTACACAATAGTAGTACTTTGATGTAAGAACATGGTGTGATAGACATATATTGTATGTTCTAGAAACAAGAACTCGTGTCTTATTCACAAGTATAATGTGTAAAGTAAGCAGATGGAATTCAACAAAATTAGAAGCAATACAAGATAGACACCATACAGAACATGCAACCACATATAACAGTGCCAAGTTAGAGGGAGCACCTATGATGGTGGACCAGGGGAGACGTGTTCATCATCAACACAACTACATTGAGTGTCTATGCACGTGTTGTCTTGCAAATCTTCTTGGGGGGGGGGGGGGGTGGAGTAGAATTTGTAGAGGCCCTCCGTTTCAGTTGTTTGAAAGGAGAACCTTTATGCACTGCCTTGCTAATTTCCTTCCTCTTTATTGATTTTGCATTGTATAGTAAAATCGACAAGAAAAAGCAATAAAATTCACTCTTCAGAACTCATTCATGAATGATACTGACAATCACTACTTTGATGTAAGGCAAACACATGATACGAGGATGGAATATTTACGAAAAATAGGACGACATGGTATATTCACAACTATTTGTGTAAACTAAGCAGAAGCCATTTCAACAAATTAGAAGTAATGCAAGCTAGACACCACATGAAAGATGTAACCAATATGACTGCCAAGTTAAAAGCGTCCCATCATAAATGGCGTTTCAACAAATTAGAAGCAGTACATGCTATAAATCATATGAAAGATGCAACCAATATCACTCTCCATATACTAAAGGTGTCTCATCATAATTGATTGATGCGGGATACAAAAAACAGTAGTTTTATGTAAGGACATGCTTAATAGACAGATGTACTATGTACAAAAAACAGGAAGGCATGCCACATTAATAGGTATAGTGTATAAACTAAGCAGAATAGCACATGCAATTTAACCAAATTGGAAGAATTACAATCTAGACAATATATGCAACATGCAACCACATATCACGCTGCCAAGTTAGAGCAAGCACCTGCGATTGTGGTGTAGGGGAAATGCGGTCATCAACTACAGAGCTATGTTGACTATCTTCATCTATATTTGTTGTTTCTTGAGAATCATGTGGGGAGGTTGACATTGCATTCTTGAAAAGATGATGTTTTCTTACAACAGTCCATTGGCGTGACTGTCTCATCATAAGTGATTGATGAGAGATACATAAGAACATTAGTTTGATGTAAGAACATGGTTAATAGACAGATGTAATAGTATGTACCAAAAATAGGAAGGCATGTTATATTCAAAGGTATAATGTGTAAGCTAAGCAGATGCAATTTAACCAAATTGAAAGTAATACAAGTTAGAGACCCAGCTGGAGTGGTGAGCATGATCATCGAGGACCTGAGAGCCTGGTGGAAGACGGGCAGCTTCGCCACCATCGTGGCTTTTTAGTTGGCGTGCAGGTGATGCCTGTCTGTGCTGGGCTTGTCACTAGCTCGGCCAGTGCCCTGACTAGTTATTTGGCTTCTGGTGCTCCTGTGATGGTGGTTCATGTAAAAAATATCTTTCGTTATCTTAATAAAGACCAACTTCGGCGTTTCGAATACAAGCTAGACACCATATGCAACATGCAACCACATATGACACCGCGAAGTTAAAGCAAGCACTTCAGATGGTGGTTCATGGCGAGCGAGATCATCAACTCTAGAGCTACGTTTACCGTCTCCATTTGTTGAACATGCAACCTTTAAAGTGCCGAGATGTGTCTTGCTTGCCAATGAAGAAAGCAGGAGCGACTTCTCTCTTTTATTTTGTGCTTCTGTCAAAGTTTGGCAGAGTCTGAAATACCCATGCTTAAAAAAACAATAGTGAGAGTATAGGTGAAGTGTGTGCAGAACTAGTGCACTGTAAAAGTAGCAGATAGCTGGTGGCTGAAAAATAAATGATAGGAGACATATGATAGCTTTACAACATTGCATGGCAAACAAAATTAGATTCTACTCCGTATGATTTTGTAATATATGAGCACAGGGGTGGCTGAGAAATGCAGGTACTCCTCCAGCACACCACCACATGTGGTCCTATCAAAATAACAATCGACTGAAAATAAATAAGCCAGTCGATTTTTTATGAACCGTCACTTGATCACTTTGTTGACGATCTTTCTCGAACTGCCAGTGACCACCAGCCCAGACCCCTGCCTCGGCCACCCCGCCCTCCCCTCGACCTCACACCACCGCCGTGCTTGGCAGCGCCCCTGACCATCCCTTTAAGCCCGGCCGACCTCCATATCAGGCGCCAACAGCTCCTAGGCCCCACACACCCCTAAGATAAACACTGAGGCGCTGCTTCCCCGGCGTAGTAGGCGGACTAGCGCCTGTTACGCCGTGGAATGTTTCCTTTAATTGGAATCAACTGACCAGGAATTGAAATCCAGGGGGTTGACGGACCTCTAGCTAAGGTGAAATAGTATATGAGGAGAAACCTTGTGCATTGCGAGTTACTAGGAACATATAGTACCAGGAAGAAGGTGTAGGAAGAAGCGGTCAACTAGTGTCTTCTGTGGGACGAATACCGTGCAAGCAGACACATAAGATTTGCACGAATAAGGGAAGAGGAGTACCAGATCCGGTTGCCAGTGCTGTGTCCTCCTGATATCGTGGTGATGTTCTTCTTTTTTTCCGGGGGAACGGATATTTTGGAGGAGGGTGGAGCCTTGGGCGAACCCATGGCCAAATTGTTGACTGTGTTGCAGTGGCTGTCTGTCGGCGGAGGGGAAGCAGGTCCGAGGCGGCGAATGACGGCGTAGTGGGAACATCTCTGGTGCGGTGGATGGTGGCGACGTTGGAGCGACAACGATGAGGCGCAGGATGGTGTGGTTGAACTGGCTCGGGTACGGCGCACGTCGGCGTTCTGGAGCAGCTCGGCCTCGGCTTCAACTACTAGCCATGGAGGGCGTTGCAGTTGCGGTTGCCGTGGACGACAATGTCAGGGTATCGGCTCCGACGTGATGGAGGAGGGTGGCGGTTGATGGGTGGGATGGGGTGGCGGACGGAGGTCGCCGGGGTTTCGCGGCTGGTGGAGAGGTAGTTTTGGCACCCACGGAGTATGACTGGAATCAGATGGGGGCAGGGGGAGCTAAGGGGGAACCATGTTTCGGTTTGGGACACGCTTGTTTTTTGTTTTTTTAACAGATGGGACACGCTTGTTTGAAATTTGGGGAAAGTACAAACTTTGCCCCCCTCTTAAATTTCGGACCTACTACAGGTCGGGGGTAGGACGGTAATCCCAGGTGTCCCAAATAGTGGGCGGGAGCGATTTCGGCCGAGCGAATGTGTGTTTAGGCGGCCACGGTGTATGAATGTTTTTCGGAGGCGGTTCCGTGGCGTCTAGATGAAGTTACAAACCTACCCCGGTTTAGATCTATAGACGTCGGGCCGGTAGGCTTCACGGGTCGGAGTTAGAAAAGTAATTTCCTTCTACCAAACATTGGTATCACGCGATTTCGGGCGAGTAGAGGCTCTTTTGGCGCTTCGTTCGAAATTTTGAAACAGAAGCATTCACGTTTAGAATACTCTTGAACTTTGAGGATTGACCTAAATAGATAACTTTAAATTTGACCTTGTATGTATGAAAACCTCATTAAATCATGCGCTTCTTTTTGAATTTTTGACACTTGAAAATCCTATAACTACGATTATTTTGGAATGGAGGAGGTAAATTTGAATCTATTTTGTACACGACTATATATGCTATTATGTACAAAAGCAGAGCAAAGATTGGTGCCCCCATAATTTAGGTGTGATTTACAAACGCCATGATCTCGAATTCAAATAATTGAATGGACTTCATGTTGAATTTGAATTTTCTAAACCACCTTAAGTTGAATTCAAATGCATGCTAGTTCATAGCTAGCTATTTATAATGTTCATTGTGTGACTTTTGTATGTATAATGTGCTTTACACACACAACAAGAACTATACTCACGTTTATATTCGAATTGCTAAAGCGATGCATTGTCTGGAGTTCAAAATACTGACTCTATGGATCAATTATGTCGAATAATGACATAGACATGCTCAAATTCGATAGAATATAGATGTTTGATGGATCAATGACCGTTCCTTACGCAAATTGCAAATATCATGATCCCATCCTAATATTTGGATACAATTTATATTTTTAATCAATGTGTACATCCGTTTTTACGTGTAGTTTCACTCTCCATAGGCCCCTCCTCACACACGCACTGACTTTCTCTCTCACACATACGCGCACACGGTGTATATCCATCAGTGGTCTCTCACACACTCTCTCCTGAGGTGTCTTTCTCGCAGACATGCTCTCGATATCACCCTTCCTCCATCTCGCAACCATTTACGACTGTTTTCACTAACCTTTATCACAAGCACTCTTCCTCTCACATGCATACACACGCACAATCCCCATCGACACTTTCTATATACATATACCTGCCTATGTGTCTCCCGCACACACATTATGTTTAGGCCTGTCTCGCACGCATTGTCTCCACCTCTCTTCCTAATTGAGAAGTATGATTCTAGCAAAGCATTATGTAGGATGCCCCTTAAAGTTAGGTTTGATGAATGGTAATATCTGAGATAAGGGGTTACCTTAGTCCGAGGACCTAGGGTTACAAATCCTAGCCGGCTTTGTCAATGGACACAGAGTCCTTCACAACTATGGTATCTTTGTCTTGTACGACTAGTCCGCCATGGGTCTCCCAGAATGCGTCACGGGCCGACCAATGTGGCGCAGGACGGAACTGAACCAAGGGCCTCACCTCGGCCCATCGGACCTCACGCGGTGACACACCCTCCGCCCCTAGGTCTCGTTATCTTCTCACACCCACACATACCAACATAGACACCACACAAAATATTTTCTCCTCGTGCCTCTATCCCCTCCCCTTGCATATACACACTCAAGGGCATCTCTCACCGTAACATCCTATTTGTCTCTCTCTAGACCTCTCTCATTTCTCGTGCTATCTCTCCCACGTCGCCCCACACCGGCCCCTCTATCCATGCCTCTCTTGAATACGTAATACATACACGTACCCTCTCTAGGCCCTGCCAAATACGTCAACTACACATTCACACATGTTACATCGCGTACCCCATTGATCTAAAAAGCCCTCTCTTCACGTTTATTTCGCATACAACATTCCTTTTGAATAAAACCACACAAAATGTGGCCAAAAAATTATTTTAGAATTTCTACATATATACAACATTAGAAAGTTATATGGAGGAGTATGAACGTTAATTTGCATTGCATGGTGCACCCAATGATATTTATTCCACACTGTAAATTTTTATATTTTATACTATATATAAAGTTAGTCATAATAAAGAGAAACGAAGAGCATCTCTCTCTCCATCGTGATACACCCCTCTACGCCCCTTTCACGTACGCACACAAACTATCTCCAGGTCCTCTAAAAATACGCCCCCAGCACGTTCACGCATGTTTCATCTTTCTCTCGCGACATATACAATGACGATCATTGTAGTTGAAGCGATAGCAGGATACGTACATTGGACTTCAGAATTCACTCATTACAGTCACCATTTATGTTTTGTGGTTATTATACAGTCACGGGCTCACCGTACAACTCTGTATTTGCTCAAGACACAACTAGTTGACCGGTTAAACTCTCCACGTGGCACCTCTAGTGTTGCGTCACATTATCTCACTACCATTGGGCCCACCTATCGGCGTGTATAAGAATGAAAACAAACGATAAAAAATATTGGACGGTGGTTCGAAGTCATGACCACGGGCACAACGGACAAGGTGGCCTTGTATTGGTATGCCGAGCCGTATGTTTTAACACACAAGAGCTGGTGTGGTGATTATACACACACGAACTGCATGCACACGAACTGCATGCACGCAACACTCACACGTACACACGCAGCCACGCACGCACGCAACACTCACACGTACACACGCAGCCACGCACACACGCAACACTCACACGCACACACGCATGCATGCATGCACACACCACACAGCCAACATGCTCATGCTCAAGTGCTCAACCAACACGTGCATGCGCACACATCAGGCCCTGACAGACACATACACAACCAGGTGGTTCCTGCGCATGGGTTGGAGTCTTGTCGCGCCTGCGTAAATTTGTGTTTATCTTACCTTTTTCCTATGCGAACTGACAGGTGGGACCCACAAGGAGCATGGTCAATTTAACCAGTCAACATAGTGCCACACAGACTATTTGGCCGGTCAACAGAGTGCAATCCGATGCTGAACGGTGAGCAAGTGACCGTATAATCACCGCAAAACGTATATAGTGACCGTAATGAGCATATTCTGAAGTCCAGTGACCGTATTACGCTTTTCGCTTGAAATACACTGAACGCCAGTGTATTTATCTCTTCTCTCGCTCTCTCACTGGAGCCAAGTAGGCCAACGTGCTAGTGCCTAAGTTGGCGCATGCCACCCCATTATTGCTCTACTGGTTTCGTAAGAACGAACAAGCATTCACGTCTACTGTACAAACTGTAGATATGAGTTACAAATGCTATGAAGACGAATACAAATATTTGAATCCACTTTATGCCCAGTTTCTCTCTGTAGGCCTTCCAAAAGTACATCTCTACACGTTCTCACATGTTACATCTAACAACTATGCAATACAACACTACTACTACTACACTCTAACACAATAAATCATATGTGTTTTTGGTTTTACTAGATCTCATATTGTTACTTAATTATTCAATTTGCATACATTAAAATCCCTACATTGAAATGTATGGCTAGTATCATCTACCGCGCTGGAAAAATCCCGTCCTTGCCTGTTTAATCGAGTTCGTATCGATGGATCGTGCGAAACAACAAAACTATAGTAGTACTACATGTTGGGGAACGTATCATGCAATTTCAAAAAATTTCCTACGATCATGCAAGATCTATCTAGGAGATGCATTGCAATGAGACAGGGAGAGTGAGTCCACATACACTCGTAGACCGAAAGTGGAAGCATTATGTTAAAGCGGTTGATGTAGTCGAACGTATTCACGATCCAACCGATCCAAGTACCGAACGTATGACACCTTCGTGTTCAGCACACGTTCAGCTCGATGACGTCCTTCAAACTCTTGATCCAGTAGAGGGTTGAGGGGGAGTTTAGTCAGCACGACAGCGTGGTGACAGTGATGGTGATGTGATCCACGCAGGGCTTCGCCTAAGCATTACGACGCTATGACCGGAGGAGTAAACCATGGAGAAGGGCACCGCACACAGCTAAGAGAATTCTTGGTTTACCTTTGGGGTCCCCCCCGCCCCCATATATAAAGGAGAGGGGGAGGAGGTGGCCGTCCAGGAGGAGGAGGCACGCAAGGGGGGGGGGAGTCCTACTAGGACTCCACTCCTAGTAGGATTCGGCCCCCCTTCCTTCCAACGGAGAGGGGAAAGGGGAAAGGAGGGATAAGGAGAAGGAAAGGGGGGCCACGCCCCCACTCCTTGTCCAATTCGGATTGGGCAATGGGGATGCGTGTACCACCTCCCGTGGCTTGCCTCCTCTTCTCCACCATGGCCCATGAGGCCCATTAACTTTCCCGGGGGGTTCCTATAACCTCCCGGTACTCCAAAAAATCCTCGAACCTCATCGGAACCATTCCGTTATCCGTATGTAACCTTCCAATATATGAATCTTTGCATCTCGACCATTTCGAGACTCCTCGTCATGTCCGTGATTTCATCAGGGACTCCGAACAAACTTCGGTCACCAAAACACATAACTCATAATATAAATCATCATTGAACGTTAAGCGTGCAGACCCTATGGGTTCGAGAACTATGTAGACATGACCGAGACACATCTCTGATCAATAACCAACAGCGGAACCTGGATGCTCATATTGGTTCCTACATATTCTATGAAGATCTTTATCGGTCAAACCGCAATAACAAAATACGTTATTCCTTTTGTCATCGGTATGTTACTTGCCCGACATTCGATGTTGGTATCATCATACCCAGTTCAATCTTGTTACCGGCAAGTCTCTTTACTCGTTCCATAATGCATCATCCTGCAACTAACTCATTAGTTACATTGCTTGCAAGTCTTATAGTGATGTGCATTACCGAGAGGGCCCAGAGATACCTCTCCAATACTCGGAGTGACAAATCCTAATCTTGATCTATGCCAACCCAACAAACACCTTCGGAGACACCTGTAGAGCATCTTTATAATCACCTAGTTATGTTGTGACATTTGATAGCACACAAGGTGTTCCTCCGGTATTTGGGAGTTGCATAATCTCATAGTCAGAGGAATATGTATAAGTCATGAAGAAAGCAATAGCAATAAAACTTAACGATCATTATGCTAAGCTAACAGATGGGTCTTGTCCATCACATCATTCTCCTAATGATGTGATCCTGTTCATCAAATGACAACACATGTCTATGGTTAGGAAACTTAACCATCTTTGATTGACGAGCTAGTCAAGTAGAGGCTTACTAGGGACATAGTGTTTGTCTATGTATCCACAAATGTATAAAGTTTCCGGTTAATACAATTATAGCATGAATAATAAACATTTATCATGATATAAGTAAATATAAAATAAAACTTTATTATTGCCTCTAGGGCATATTTCCTTCACCCACGACCCACATGAACGGTTGCCGATGGTGAGGAGGTCGTGGACCAGCTCCTCCATTGGACTAGTCTGTGCCACGTCATCCCGATAGGTGTGCCCAATATGTCAGTTTCCCTATTTTCCCAGCCAAATTCGAGCATCAGTATGGCCTCATTAACACTCGGCCGACCTCTCTTGCTTCTAGTCTAGTAGTATCCGTAAATAACGCGGGCGGTGAGGGGGACGGACGTCGGTTTGCTCTCAACTGCGGTCCCACAAGCGAGCGAAAACGCAAGACGAAGCGCGTTCCATTCGATGAGCGACGTGCAGGGTCCACCGTGCCGGGGTGCAACACAAACGCGACAAGAGTGATGTACACCGTTCGTTCGTTATGAACTTGCATACTTTGAGTACTCCTTTTTACGAACACAAGATGCAGACGCAAGCGCTCACACATGCACGCATACTCTCACCCCTATGAACGAACACACGCACACCCTACCCCTATGAGCACCTTTGAGAGACTGAGTCGTCATATCTACTACTCTTATAGAAAGCCGAGTTGGTGATGATGGTGTGCCTGCCATCCTGCAATATAGATCGTCCGATCTATACATCTGAGGGATAGAAAGCAAACTATGTCAATTTTGCAAAAAGATACCCGCACCCCTCTCCACATTTGCAAAAAGATACACTCTGCAAACCCAATCAAGGGAACGCACCCTCACTAACACGTGCTACCGCATGTGATCAAACCAAACTCAGCCATCCTACCGCTGACACGTGTTTTTTTTTTCATACAGTATGTTTATCCAACCGCATGTTGGGGAAGATCTGTGCGGCCCATGCAGTGGTCTGTTGGGGAAGAAGAAGAGGTGAGGAAGAAAAAGGGTTAGGCGACGTAGGATATTCATCCAACCGTCTGAAATGGTTGACTGACCCAAATGATGAAAGTCAGGAGACTTGCATAAATATATGTTTTTAGACAACAAAAGATCCCTAAAAACTATAACATAAATAAAAACTATCACTGCTCGCGGAACAAGACGACCTCGTCATCTTTGGCTGCCGGCGCGAACCACCCGTAGCTGCCGACGTGTGTCTCCGCACCATGGTTGTCCTTGGACTCTAGCTACTCATTCACATGGAGCGTGCGGGCGCTCTGCATGGAAGCGAGCACCGCCTGGTTCACGTCCACGACATTTGGTTCCGCCTGCAGGAGGGCCTCGATGGCAGTGGCATCCGCGCGCTCCGTGGCGAGTTGAGCCTCAGGCGCTCGTTTCAAGTCCAGGACGTCCGGTTCCGCCTGCAGGAGGGCCTCGATGGTAGCGGCATCCACGCGCTCCACGTCGAGTTGAGCCTCCACTACCTGGTTCAAGTCCAGGATGTCCGGTTCGGCCTGCAGGAGGGCCTCGATGGTAGCCGCATCCACGCGCTCTGTGTCAAGTTGAGCCTCCACCGCCCGGTTCACATCCACGACATCTGGTTCTGCCTACAGGAGGGCCTCGATGGCAGCGGCATCCGCGCGCTCCGCGTCGACTTGAGCCTCTGCCTCCGGTCCTCCTTTAGGATCGCCAGGTTGAACCACTGGTCCGCCTGCACCTTGAGGGACCCGGACGCCGGCAAGAAGTCGACGTCCGTCGTCTCATACGCATCGGGGGCCTTCTGCGCCGCAACCTCAACTATGAACATTGTATCGGCTTCCTCCTCCTCGGAGCTTGGCTCCAGAGAACTCGGGGATTGGCCCGCCGCAAAGCGAGGTTGGGAACGGAGGTCTGCGGCACCGACCGCCGCCGCGATTTCTGCGCTGCGCTCTGGCGTCAGCATCTTATAGTACGTGATCTTGCAGCGCACCATGGTTTTTCGGCGAACTAGGGGATGACTGATGCGGGATAGAGGATCGAAAGGTGGGGGAATGGGCTGGAGAGGAGGTGTGGTTTTGGGGCAGTGGTGACCGGCCGACAAGTAGCTGGTGTAGGCCGAGCAGCGAAGGTTCTGGTGTGAATAGTGGTTCCGGTGACGACTAGTTAATCGGTTTTGACTGTGCGGAGTTTGCAAAGCCGAATGGTTGGAGCCTGGAAAGTTGTGGGGTGGGATGGGACCAAAGTTTCGGAGTTTCACGTGGCAGACGTCTGGACCTCCCCACCGTTCCTGTCGACGATGAGGCGGTGACTTTGTAAATCTCAAGATGACTAGCAAGATGCCCGTGCATTGCACGGAACATCATGATGCATTTTTTACAGAACACCTGTTGTGATTGACCCGTGAAGGAGTAATCCCATGTGTAAAAACTAATGATACATCGAGAATTTCTTCAAAAAAATGGCATCTCGAGAATTTCATCGAAAAATGATATCTCGAGAAAGATGAGAGATAAGGTGAGGAGGAGTGGGGCGCGGTGGTGATTGGTGGTCAGACTTAGCGGAGGCATGGGGATGGACGACACCGGCAGCGGCCACCATGCCAGATTGTCCTAGAGGCTTCCTTTTTTAGTTACTCAACAATGAAGTTGTGGGAGATAAGGATGAACGAGAGAGGTGCGGGTATCCTTTTGCAAAATTGCCATAGTTTGCTTTCTATCCGTCAGATGTAGATCAGATGGTCTATATTGCAAGATGGCAGGCACACCATCATCACTGAGAGTAGAGATAAGAGTAGAGATATAATATTATAGACATAGATTAGCAAGAGGCCCATGCGTTGCATGGAACATCAAGATGCATTTATACGAGTTGTTTATCTTTTGGGAGACAAAGATGAACGAGGGAAGGCCTTATTGAAATGTGGAGAGGGGTGCGGTTATCTTTTTGCAAAATTGACATAGTTTGTTTTCTATCCCTCAGATATAGATCAGACGATCTATATTGCAGGATGGAAGGCACACCATCATCACCAACTCGGTTTTTTATAAGAGTAGTAGATATGATGACTCAGTCTCTCGAAGGTGCTCATAGGGGTAGGGTGTGCGTGTTTTCGTTCATAGGAGTGAGTGTATGCGTGCATGTGTGAGCGCTTGCGTCTGTACTGTGTTCAGAAAAAGGAGTACTCAAAGTATGCAAATTCATAATGAACGAATAGTGTAAATCACTCTTGTCGCGTTCGCCTTGCACCCTGGCACGGTGGACCTTGCACGTCGCTCATCGAATGGAACACACTTCGTCTTTCATTTTCGCTCGCTTGTGGGACCGCAGTTAAGAGAAAACCGACGTCCGTCCCCCTCCCCGCCCGCGTCATTTACGGATACTACTAGACTAGAAGCGAGAGAGGTCGGCCGAGTGTTAATGAGGCCATACCGACGCTCGAATTTGGCTAGGAAAATAGGGAAACCGACATATGGGGCACACCCGTCAGGATGACGTGGCACATACTAGTCCAATGGAGGAGCTGGTCCATGACCTCCTCGCTACCGGCAACTGTTCATGTGGGTCGTGGGTGAAGGAAATATGCCCTAGAGGCAATAATAAAGTTGTTACTTTATATTTCCTTATATCATGATAAATGTTTATTAGTCATGCTAGAATTGTATTAACCGGAAACTTGATACATGTGTGGATATCATAGACAAAACACCGTGTCCTTAGTATGCCTCTATTGGACTAGCTCGTTAATCAAAGATGGTTAAGTTTCCTAACCATAGACATGTGTTGTCATTTGATGAAGGAGATCACATCATTAGGAGAATTATGTGAAGGACAAGACCCATTCGTTAGCTTAGCATAATGATCATTAAGTTTTATTGCTATTTCTTTCTTCATGACTTATACATATTCCTTTGACTATGAGATTATGCAACTCCCGGATACCAGAGGAATACCTTGTGTGCTATCAAACTTCACAACGTAACTGGGTGACTATAAAGATGCTCTACATGTATCTCCAAAGGTGTTTGTTGGGTTGGCATGGATCGAGATTAGGATTTGTCACTCCGTGTATCGGAGAGGTATCTATGGGCCCTCTCGGTAATGCACATCATGATAAGCCTTGCAAGCAATGTGACTAATGAGTTAGTTGCGGGATGATGCATTACAGAATGAGCAAAGAGATTTGCCGGTAACGAGATTGAACTAGGTATAAAGATAACGACGATCGAATCTCGGGCAAGTTACATACCGATGACAAAGGGAATGACGTATCTTGTCATTACAGTTTGACCGATAAAGATCTTCGTAGAATATGTAAGAACCAATATGAGCATCCAGGTTCCGCTATTGGTTATTGACCGGAGAGGTGTCTCGGTCATGTCTACATAGTTCTCGAGCCAGTAGGGTCCGCACGCTTAACGTTCGATGATGATTTTTATTATATGATTTATGTGATTTGGTGACCGAATGTTGTTCGGAGTCCCGGATGAGATCACAGACATGACGAGGAGTCTCAAAATGGTCGAGAGGTAAAGATTGATATTTGGATGATAGTATTCGGACACCGGAAGTGTTTAGGAATGTATCGGGTACATATCAGAGTACCCGGGGGGGGGGGGTTACGGAACCCCAGGGGGAAGATATGGGCCATAGGAGGAAGGCACACCAGCCCACAAAGGTGTGGCGCACCCCTACAAGGAAGGAGGCCAAATAGGACTAGGACAGGGGGCGGTGCCCCCTTTCCTTCTCCCGCTCTCTCTCCTTCCCCCTTTCTCCCTCCGGTAAAAGGAAGGGGGGAGGGCGAATCCTACTAGGAGCCCAAGTAGGACTCCTCCTACTTGGGGCGTGCCTAGGGCCGGTATCCTCCCCCCTCCTTTATATACATGGGGATGGGGGAGCCTAGAACACACATCAATTGTTCCAAGCCGTGTGCGGCGCCCCCCTCCACAATTTACGCCTCCGGTCATATTCACGTAGTCCTTAGGCTAAGCCCTGCGCGGATCACTTCACCATCACCGTCATCACGCCGTCGTGCTGACGGAACTCTCCCTCGACACTTTGATGGATCAAGAGTCTGAGGGACGTCATCAAGCTGAACGTGTGCAGAACTCGGAGGTGTCGTACGTTCGGTGCTTGATCGGTTGGATCGAGAAGACGTTCTACTACATCAACTGCGTTAAGCAAACGCTTCCGCTTTCAGTCTACGAGGGTACATGGACACGCTCTTCCCCTCTCGTTGCTATGCATCTCCTAGATAGATCTTGCGTGATCGTAGGATTTTTTTGAAATTGCATGCTACATTTCCCAACAGTGGCATCAGAGCCAGGTTTATGCATAGATGATATGCACGAGTAGAACACAAAGAGTTGTGGGCAGTGATCGTCATACTGCTTACCACCAATGTCTTATTTTGATTCGGCGGTATTGTTGGATGAAGCAGCCCATACCAACCTTACATGACCACGTTCATGAGACCGGTTCCACCGACAGACATGCAACTAGTTTTGGATAAAGGTGGCTAGCGGGTGTTTGTTTCTCCAACTGTAGTTGAATCGAATTTGACTGCGGCCGGTCCTTGTTGAAGGTTAAAATAGCAAACTTAATAAATCACCATTGTTGTTTTGATGCGTAGGTAAGAACGGTTCTTACTAGAAGCCCATAGCAGCCACGTAAAACTTGCTACAACAAAGTAGAGGACATCTAACTTGTTTTTGCTGGGAATGTTGTGATGTGATATGGTCAAGACATGATGTGATATACGTTATTGTATGAGATGATCATATTTTGTAGAAGTTATCGGCAACTGGCAGGAGCCTTATTATTGTCGCTTTATTGTATGAAATGCAAACACCATGTAATTGCTTTACTTTATCACTATGCGTTAGCGATAGTTGTAGAAGCAATAGTTGGCGAGACGAGCACGACGCTACGATGGAGATCAAGGTGTCGAGTCGGTGACGATGGAGATTATGACGGTGCTTTGGAGATGGAGATCAAAGGCACAAGATGATGATGGCCATATCATGTCACATATTTTTGATTGCATGTGATGTTTATCTTTTATGCATCTTATTTTGCTTAGTATAGCGGTAGCATTATAAGATGATCCCTTACTAAAATTTCAAGGTATAAGTGTTCTCCCTGAGTATGCACCGTTGTGACAGTTCTTCGTGCCGAGACACCACGTGTTGATCGGGTGTGATAAGCTCCACGTTCACATACAACGGGTGCAAGACAGTTTTGCACATGCAGAATACTCGGGTTAAACTTGACAAGCCTAGAATGTACAGACATGGCCTCGGAACACTGGAGACCGAAAGGTCGAACGTGAATCATATAGTAGATATGATCAACATAGATATGTTCACCATTGAAAACTGCTCCATCTCACGTGATGATCGGACATGGTCTAGTTGATATGGATCACGTGATCATTTGGATGACTCGAGGGATGTCTATCTAAGTGGGAGTTCTTAAGTAATATGATTAGTTGTACTTAATTTATCATGAACTTAGTCCTGATAGTTTTTGCATATCTATGTTGTAGATCAATAGCCCATGCTACCGTTCCCTTGAATTTTTCATATGTTCCTAGAGAAAACTAAGTTGAAAGATGATAGTATCAATGATGCAAACTGGGTCCATGATCTGAGGATTATCCTCATTGCTGCAGAGAAGAATTATGTCCTTGATGCACCACTAGGTGACGAACCTGTTGCAGGAGTAGATGTAGATGTTATGAACGTTTTATAAGCTCAGTATGATGACTACTTTATAGTTTAGTGCACCATGCTTTACGTATTAGAACCGGGACTTCAAAAATGTTCTGAACGCCGTGGAGCATGTGAGATGTTCCAAGAAGCTGAAAATGATATTTCAGACTCATGCCCGTGTTAAGAGGTATGAGACCTCTGACAAGTACTTTGCCTACAAGATGGAAGAGAATAGCTCAGCTAGTGAGCATGTGCTCAGAATGTCTGGATACTACAATCGCTTGAATCAAGTGGGAGTTAATCTTCTAGATAAGATAGTGATTGACAGAGTTCTCTAGTCACTATCACCAAGTTACTAGAACTTCGTGATGAACTATAATATGCAAGGAATGACGAAGACGATTCCCAAGCTCTTCGCGATGCTAAAATCAGCGAAGGTAGAAATCAAGAAATAGCATCAAGTGTTGATGGTTAACAAGACCACCAGTTTCAAGAAAAAGGGCAATGGAAAGAAAAGGAAACTTCAAAAAGAATGGCAAGAAAGTTGCCACTCCCATGAAGAATCCCAAAGCTAGACCTAAGCCTAAAACTGAGTGCTTCTGCTGCAAAGGAAATGGTCACTGGAAGTGGAACTGCCCTAGATACTTGGTGGATAAGAAGGATGGCAAAGTGAATAAAGGTATTTTTGATATACATGTTATTGATGTGTACTTTACTAGTGTTTATAGCAACCCCTCAGTATTTGATACTAGTTCAGTTGGTAAGAGTAGTAACTCAAAACGGGAGTTGCAAAATAAAAAGAGACTAGTTAAGGACGAGGTGACGATGTGTGTTGGAAGTAATTCCAAGGTTGATACGATCACCATCGCACACTCCCTTCTGGATTAGAATTGAACCTAAATAAATGTTATTTGGTGTTTGCGTTGAGCATTAATATGATTAGATCGTGTTTATTGCAATACAATTATTCATGTAAGTCAAAGAATAATTGTTGTTCTGTTTATATGAATAAAACCTTCTATGGTGATACACCCAATGTGAATGGTTTGTTGAATCTCGATCGTGGTGATACACATATTCATAATATTGATGCCAAAGATGCAAAGTTAATAATGATAGTGCAACATATTTGTGACACTGCCGTTTAGTTCATATTGGTGTAAAGCGCATGAAGAAACTCCATGCGGGTGGACTTTTGGAATCACTTGATTATGAATCATTTGATGCTTGCGAACCATGCCTCATGCATGGGAAAGACGACTAAAACTCCATTCTCCAAAACAATGGAGCTAGCCACTGACTTATTGGGAATAATACATACCGATGTATGCGGTCCGATGAGTGTTGAGGCTCGCGGCGGGTATCGTTATTTTCTGACCTTCACAGATGATTTGAGCAGATATGGGTATATCTACTTAATGAAACACAAGTCTGAAACATTTGAAAAGTTGAAAGAATTTCAGTGAAGTGGAGAATCATCATAACAAGAAAATAAAGTTTGTACAATCTGATCGCGGAGGTGAATATTTGAGTTACGGGTTGGGCCTTAATTTAAAATAATGTGGAATAGTTTCACAACTCATGCCACCGAGAACACCACATCGTAATGGTGTGTCCGAATGCCATAACCGTACTTTATTAGATATGGTGAGATCTATGATGTCTCTTACCGATTTACTAGACCATGACGAACCTACAAACTACGAGGAAGCGATGATGAGCCCAGATTCTGATAAATGGATTGAGGCCATGAAATCTGAGATAGGATCCATATATAAGAACAAAGTGTGGACTTTGGTGGAGTTGCCCGACGATCGGCAAGCCATTGAGAATAAATGGATCTTCAAGAGGAAGACAGACGCTGATGGTAGTGTTACTATCTACAAAGCTCAAATTGTCGCAAAAAGTTTTTCGACAAGTTCAAAGGTGTTGACTACTATGAGTTTTTCTCACTCGTATCGATGCTTAAGTCTGTCCAAATCATGTTAGCAATTGCCGCATTTTATGAAATCTGGCAAATGGATATCAAAACTACATTCCTTAATGGATTTATTAAAGAAGAGTTTATGTGATGCAACCAGAAGGTTTTGTCAATCCTAAAGGTGCTAACAAAATGTGCAAGCTCAATGATCCATCTATGGACTGGTGCAAGCATCTCGGAGTTGGAATATACGCTTTGATGAGTTGTTCAAAGCATATAGTTTTATATAGACTTGCGGTGAAGCCTGTATTTATAGGAAAGTGAGTGGGAGCACTACAACCTTTCTGATAAGTACATGTGAATGACATATTGTTGATCGGAAATGACGTAGAATTTTCTGGAGAGCATAAAGGAGTGTTTAAAAGGAGTTTCTCAAAGAAATACCTCAGTGAAGCTGCTTACATATTGGGCATCAAGATCTATAGAGATAGATCAAGACGCTTGATAAGATTTTTTCAATGAGTGCATACCTTGACAAGATTTTGAAGTAGTTCAAAATGGAACAGTCAAATAAGGAGTTCTTGCCACTACAAAAAAAAAGACACATCCGTGACATTTTGGGCCGAACGAATTTTTTTTGTCATACATATGACACTTCTATGACGATAATTGTGACAAAACCCGGTATCATCATAGATGTGGTGGGCTCCTACTTCTATGACAAAAAATCATGACAGAAAATGGGCTTTTCGTCCTGGGTGGGCCGGAGACGCGGCTGCATGACATTCTTTGGGCCGTCCATGACGGAAAAAACCGTGGTAGAAGCGAGGGAGAGGAAAATTTCGGGAGTTGCGGTTACGGTGGGAGGTCGGGGCCGAAGCGATGCGCTGCTTTCTCTCGTGACACGTGCGAGGCGTTGGGCTCTAATCGAACCCGGCGACAGACCGCAGTTACGCGTTCTTGAACCCGAGCGATCGATCGATGGATGTTAATCGAACCCAATGGGCGATTCCTTCACTCATGTTGCTAATCAAGCCGATCGATTGGATGAGCGATGAGCGTTGCGAGGGGTTTGGATGAGCGATGGCGGTGGCGTTGCCTCTGGATGAACAGGAACCCGTGGTGTGGAGGGCTGGATGAACAGTGAAGCGGTGGAGGGGTGCCCGTGGAGGGTGGTTGAGCGATGGCGGTGGAGTAGCGCGGTGGAGGTTAGATGAACAGGAGCCCGTGGAGGCTGGAGGAGGTCGACGGTAGCCCGTGGAGGCTGGAGGAGGTCGACGGTGGAGATGAACAGTATTCCGTGGAGTCCCGTTTTGCGGTACGCCACACCCCTCCCGATGAACAGGACCCCCGTTTTGACCGTAGCGCTCCAACACAAGTCCGTTTCCTCCGTTATGCGGTACGCCACACCCCTCCCGATCAACAGGACCCCCGTTTCGACCGTAGGAGGTTCGTTTCCTCCGTTTTGCGGTACACCACACCCCTCCCGATCAACAGGACCCCCGTTTCGACCATAGGAGGTCCGTTTCCTCCGTTGTGCGCTACGCTAGGCCTCATTTCCATCGCCTGTTCCGTCCAAGCCGGTTGGCTCCCATGCGTTCCGTTGCCTCCCGATGAACACGATGCATTCCGTTGCCTCCCGATGAACACGACGCATTCCGTTGCCTCCCCATGAACACGACGACGACGCTGTTTCTCCGTTCCGACCCAGCCATGTACGTATGTGTGAGTAGGCGTTCGAGACCCTGCCCATATGTATGTACGTGGCCGTATTTTCTTTCTTGCACCCTCGCCGCTGTATGTACGTGTACATGCTACGTGCGCGCCTCTACGACGACACGTGCGCGCCTCTACATCCACCAGTATATATGTACGTACACGTTCGCGACCAGAATGACAACGCTACGTACGCTTCGACCAGGTGGGTCCCGATTGTCAGGCAGTTCCATGCGTGCGAAAATGTAGCTAGTGGGTCCCAGCAGTCAGAGGGGCGAATCGTTTTTTTTGCCCGGACGCACTTCCTTTGCGTGCGAAGATGTAGCTGGTGGGTCCCAGCAGTCAGGGGGGCGAATCGTTTTTTTGCCCGGACGCACTTCCTTGCGTGCGAAGATGTAGCTGGTGGGTCCCAGCAGTGAGGGGGGCGAATCGTTTTTTTACCCGGACGCACTTCCTTGCATGCGAAGATGTAGTTGGTGGGTCCGAGCAGTCAGGGGGAAACTTTTTTTCGCAAAATACGGTGGCCCGTCCGGTGGGTCCCCGCTGTCAGGTGGAGGAATCATTATTTTTCGCGTAATAAGGAGGCACTTCCTTCTTTGCGGTGTGGACCCGACTATCGGCCTCTCCACGTCTGATCCACGTCCAATGGAAGTCGTTCCTTGACCACGTTGACCACGCCGCGCCAAGAGCACCACGGCGGTGGACGACGGCGAGGCCTAGGAAGGGGATGACTCGGAGCCGGGGAAGATGCAGCAGTGGATGCCCACGCGAAGAGGAGTACGAGGGTTCACTGGTTTACTGCGGTGTCGCTCTTGCCGCCACAGAATAACATGGGGTGTGGGTGAGTAGAGGATGGCACCGCCAGCGGTGGGAGTAGTAAGGCGGTGAGGCCTCCGCGGCATCACAGCCGGCCACGGGAGGCGAGGAGCACGCTGCAACGACCGGGCGCTGGTTTGGGCGTAATTTGGAGCAAGAAGACCAGAGGTTGAAGAAGCGCTACAACCGTTGGATGAACATCGCGATAACAGGGAGCTAGAATCGTTCATATTGACTAAGTTGACAAAGCCCTCCGTCCCCATCAACTTGGTAGGCCCACAAGTCAGCCTCGGTATCTTTGGGTTCCGGTGGCGAGGGAGTATTCATTTTTTGTGCGTAATAAGGAGGCACTTCCTTGCGTGCGAAGATAGCTGGTGGAGTCGACAAGTTAGCGGGGGCATGTTTTTTGCGAAATCTGAGAGGCCCTTCCGGTGGGTCCCAGATGTCAGGTGGAGGAATCATTATTTTGCGCGTAATAAGGAGGCATTTACTTGTGTGCGGCCATGGAACCAGCTGTCAGCCTCTCTACGCATAGTCTACTTCCGATGGTGTCGTTCGTTGACCACGTTGACCACGCTGCACCGAGCGCATTCAAGGTGGTGGACGACGGCGAGGCCCCGGACAACAATGAGCCGAAGATGGGAAGACGCGGGAGTAGAGTCGCAGACGGAGAGGTGTACGAAGGTTAACTGGTTCTAGTGCGGTGTGGTTCGGCAGTCGGTGGAGAAGAACAAGAGGTGTGGAGGGGTGGAGGGATGGCCTGGCCAACGGTGGAGTAGCGCTTCATAGCGAAGCGTGCTTAGCAGAGCTGCTAGCAGCAGGAGGCGGGAGGTGGTCCCGGCGGCGCTGGAGGAAGAAGACAAGAGATTGAAGATGGATGCCGGCCGTTGGATGTAAATCCAACTTGCTAACATGTCAGAATCATTTGTTGACTAAATTGACAACGACTTGCGTTGGCTTCGACCTATTGGCCCACATTTCAGCCTCCAAAAATGTGGCACATATTCAACCCATTTTTTCAGAATTTACAATCTTTTTTTTGCGCGGTAGAATTTACAGTCAATTTGATCTTTTTTCTGAATTACAGCCATTAGCTCGGCTGGGTGAACAATTAATGTAGCGTCCATGCGGCCCATTTATTTTATTTGCTAAAAAATTACAGGCCATTTGCACTTTATCTAGATACACGATTTTGCTGGGCTGATTCTAATTATAATGTTGGGTTGGGCCAGCAATGTTATCAAAAAATAAAAAAGGGCTGAGCATTTTGTTATAAATATATTTAAATAATAAGTGATATTATTTCATTCATCCTTAAATCTTACCAAGCTTTTGTACAAAATCACTAGGATTTTTGTGCCAAAACAATCCAGGATTTTATTTGTTAAGAAATTATTTTTATAAGTTAATAAGATGTGGGATATTGTTTTCTTACATATGTAAGTATCTATTAAATATATGATGACAATAAAAATAATATATAATAACATATAAAATAATTTAAATATATATAATATAGTTAGAAGGGAAAGATAAGTTGTACCAGGCGTTCCTATTCTTATATAGAAAAATAGAACAGACCTCTGCGTTTTGTTCAAAAAAATACATAAATTGGGCTGCCAAAAATAAAACCTCGGATGGGAGGTCCATAGGTCGGTCGATACATGACGGCCCTAAGAAAATACAAACAGGCCCTCCCATCCGAGGTCGTGGGTTGCGCATGTTAAAATGAAAGCCTAGACGGGGCAGCCCAAAACCACGTCCAACACTTGCCAAAACTTCGTCCCTCGTTTTCTCTGTGTTTCGCACACTCGACATTGTGTGGCCATTTTGACTGTGCATCATATGAAGATGTGCTATGCATGAATGTTGATCAACATGATGTTAACTGGCTGGTAGTTCCATTTTTGACCATGAATAAAACTTCTAACACGATGTTAACCCTATTTGAAAAGGCCGTGTTAATATAAATGCTCTGCCTATGAAAGTTGCAGTTTCTTATCTGAAACTGAAACTTCAATCTCTTGCAGTTCCTCTTGCAGTTGGGTTCGGCCAATGAAGACTCCACCGGCTCGCTCTGGCAGGACACCCTCACAAACGGCACCCTGTAGATGCTCGATCCTTCAATCTCTGGTGGATGCTCCATCTGGGATCGATACTCCCACCACCGCTCCCTCACGATCAGATTCGGTGAATCTATTTGCTCCATGGCCCAGAGGAGCAGCTCTATGTACTCCGGCGCGACTCCTCCAGGAGTATCGCCGCCTTTTCGCTCTGTTGCAGATATTTGGCCATGGATGTCGCTGTCGCCGCTAGTTGGTCCTTGTTGTCAAACCAAGACTGTATCTCCAACATCCTAGCTAGCTTCACAGGGTCGCCGTCTGCGATCCTCATGTATCGGTTGTACTCCTCCATCGATCTACTTCTCCACAACACCTTCACTCGCCGGCGGTGGTTTTTGAATGGAAGAGGAGAGGAGCAAAGACTGGTTTTGGATTAGAACGGGAGAGGAGCGACGCTGGTTTTGGACCTGAACAGAGAGGAGGCCAGTGGTTTTGAAATGGAAGAGGAGAGGAGCAGCTGGATTTAGATTGGAACATGAGAGGAGGCGGTGGTTTAACAAGAGAAGAGCGGAAGAGCGGCGCTGGTCTTGGAAGTATTTTTTGTTGTTTTGCGTATTTTGGGTCAAAGTTTGACCACGCATCGTATGTGACAAGCAAAATGTGAATGCATGTCACCAAAAATTGTATCATTTGGTTCAGATTCTGAATGTACTTTCAAATTATATTATTTTTGCAACGTATAACATATATTTTATGTGCGAAAATCATGGTCAATTATGACCCAGAATAAAAGGGGGACTAGTTAATGTGGGGTTGCTTTCTTAATTGAAGGGTAAATTGATTTTGATTTAGATCCAGTCACAGCGCACCGGCCCTCTCGCCCAATCCTAAATCGCTGCCGCACACTCCTCTCCCTCTTCTCCATTGCAAAACCACCACCTCTCCTCTCCATCATCTCCATTCCAAAACCACAGTCTCGCCTCTCCCTCTTCTGATCTTCTCCATTGCAAAACCACCTCCTCTCCTCTCCTCTCCATCATCTCCATTCCAAAACCACCTCCTCTTCTCTCCATCATCTCCATTCCAAAACCACCGTCTCGCCTCTCCCTCTTATGATCTTCTCTCCATTGCAAAACCACCTCCTCTCCTCTCCATCATCTCCATTCCAAAACCACCTCCTCTCCTCTCCCTCTTCTCTATTGCAAGACCACCGTCTCTCCCATCTTCCAAAGCTAGCACCAGACCACTCGAGCGACATCTATGGAGAGGATGCGTGATGAATCAGCAGATCGCCGGCGGCCGGGCAAAGTTAGCTTGAGTTGAAGGAGATCCTTAGTTGGTTTGACAATGAGTGGGAGATTTCGAGGACGCAGTGCGGGCCATGTGGCAATGTATGCGAAAAGCGAGGCAGCGGCGATGAGGGCGGCGATGTACATGTACTCCTTGGCGGCGATCACGCCCTTGATCCTCCGCGTTCATTGAGTATCTCCTATGGGCGATGGAGCAGACAGATTCGCCCGAGGCGACAGTCAGGCGGAGGTGGTGGGCGTACAGGTCGAAGGTCAAGCACCCAGAGGATAACGAATCGATCGAGTATGGTGTGCCGTTCGTGAGGGTGCAGAGCCAGCTGGAACCATAGGAGAATTCGTTCTCCCACCGCAAGAGGAGGCCGGATGGCACGACGTCGCTTCCCCAACGTTCTCCACGGTTCCCTCGACGCTCGCCTCATTTCAACGGCGGCGGTAGGGTTTAAGGTAAGCTTCGCACTAACCTAATCTTCCATCTGCTCATGCTTACAATCAGTGTGACAGCTAATGAAAATCATGCTTACAATCAGTCTCCGAGTACTATGCCAATCACCCTAAAATAGCTACGGACCTTTGGGTCAAAGTTGTGACACAGTGTACAAATAAAGAAAAATAGATTGGTGCTTCTTTCGGAAAAAGATTACTCCCTAGAAACTGCCAATATAAGCTACTAGTATTTGGTTAGAGGATTTGCTGCCGAGAAAGATCCATCCACGAGAGCGCCACACATCCCTTGGTTGTGGTGGATGCCAATGCGTGCATGCATCATGGTTGGTGTCCGTAATTTTACTTGGCACACCTACTTTTCTGCATATATGACGGTTCCATACGTACATTTGTGCAGTTCCACCAAAATGCAACTGAATAACCCTGTTTGCATAGATAATGAAAAAGCGTGATTACATTATAGTGGCACTAGTTGATGAAACACACAAAATAAATAGAAGAAAATATTGCGATAGTATCATAGTATGCCATCTTTGCGAGGGCGAGATGGGCCTGCTGACGCCTCATCTGATGCACGCCTCATCTTGGACATCGTCCCAAGTCTCCCAGATACACCTTACGCGGTGATGAACATCGGTGTACATCAAGAGTACAAGGAGGCGCCTTGAGACATTCAAATCTCTATTTTTGTACATATCAACTAAAATTAAGCACCCGGTTTGCGTAAACGCTTAAACATTAACAATGGGACTAGTTGATGAAACATACTTTAACCAAGAGAAGCACTTTCTTTATCTACATTGGAAATGAAATGATAGAGATGACACTCGCTCTATTTTAAGCGTATTATTACTTCATTTTATCGGTGACACTAGGGTTGAGCGGTGGCAACGAGGTGTACCGTAAGGCCGCAACGATGGAGGCCGGGGTGCTTAAAGCGGGATCTTTGAAGTCGCTCTTTCGGTCACCAACATGGATGATTCAATTCATGGGACCTTTTGGTGCAGTTCACCTAAAATGAAGCAATGTCCCGTGAGATAGCAGCTTCTTCTTCAATTTTTTAAGAAAAGGGCTCGGCCCGGTTCCATTTCCATCGAAAACGAAACCCACAGAGCTTCTTCTTCACTAGTTGCGATAAAATTGAGCAACATCAAGGTTGGTTGTGAAGCTCCTGGAGTGCTCAACTATAATTTGGATATCATTTGTGCAGTTCAACTAAGATCGAGCGTGAAAAGTATATCTCTGTTTGCACAAAAAAGGTGGAAAAGAGGGTGACTAACAAGTGATGAAACATGCATCAAATGAAAAGAAGCATGTTCCTTATCTGAATGGCAATCCTACAAGGACAGTAGCAATTTCTAAAGCAGTGGCATTGCTAGATATTAGTGTGGGCATTAGGATTAACTATGACAACGATTAAATACGACATTACTTTGGGCACGGGAGAGTAGGCGGACCATGGCGGTTGCATTTCTAACGAAAAGAACCAACTTATCTTAATGGGAAATTTTAGCAGGACATGTAAAGAAGTGCCATTGATTCATATTACTGGAGGCATTACATTGAAAACAACATTGGTTTAATGTGTCCTTACTTTTAACAGTGCGACTGCTACATTTTACCAGTGGCATTACATAAGAGTGGCTCGGGGCAACAAACATCAGAACAGGATATCTGGGTTGGTCCCATTTTTGTTCGGTATAGCCACCTTATACTGTGTGAGGCTAGCAAATCTAGTGCTGGACTTACTCTGTTGACTTGTCCCCCAGTCCCCACTTTCTTTCCTTTTCAACCAATAGATCGGGTTTATATTGAGTTTGTACTGTGTTTCCCTTTATTTCCCTATTAGACCTAGAGACCAGTTGGATAGCCAGTCTCTGCTACTTTTCGCCCCCATTATTTCCTCTTTCGACCAAGTCCTAGATTTAGGTAACAAATCCTCCCCCACCCCCTTTCTTCCTTGTTTGAACCGAGTAGTAGTAGAGTGGAGGGCATGTACTAGTTTTAGCTCTTAAACGTAAAAAATTAGGTGGTTTTCGAATAGCCGATCGATCCTATCTCTGAGGGGCACGAGAAATAGTAAAAGTTACTAATGCAGCGGCGTCAGAGCTCGGGGAAATGAAACAAGGCGGTTTCGAAGGAAGTTATACCTGATGGTCGTCGGGATGTCACTAGGTGGGCTGCGGGAGGCCGGATCTGCCCACACTACGACAACGAGGAAGAAGGGGTCGGAGGCCCTCCCTCGCTAGCGATGCTTGGGAGAGAACGGCAAGGCAGGCTGATCGGGACGCGCCCAGCAGTGGGTAAGAGCCGTCGCCGAGGATGACCGCGTGAACATTGCATCTTCTCACCTTCCCCGGCAGAGAGGATCCGGCTGGATCTGTGACCAGCGGTGAGCAGAGAGAGAGAGAGAGTGTGGCCACCGCTGTCGTGTTTAGATATGGAGAGGCCAAGACAGTGTGAAGGGAGCAACACTAGCAAGCAAGCATGGAGGCTCCTGCCTATATAGTGGAGTAGTACTTAGTTTTCTTTTGTCTACCAGAGCCGGCTTGACCTCGTCAATGACTGTCGAGAAGTCTTCATGCACGTGGCCGGGCGCGGTTGTCGTCATTTTGATCTGAAGCGCGGATTATAACATATAACACGAAAAAATGCCACATGACAAGAAATCATAACCTCACCGCCCAAAGGAGACAACATGAATCCCGGACGGACAAACTAGGCGGGAACAACACTCAAATTAAAGATAAACTTCGTAGAAAAGGGGTTCGCCGATAGATGTCCTAATTAACATAGCCGCTTGACCTAGATGGCAGCCGAGTAGTCACTTTGATCGTGCATGTGCCCCAATGACTAGCCCAACTCGCTTGTCCTTTGTTTAACCCTCGCGGTGATCCGAAGCACATGACGCATAATTTTGCGAGATGACAAGAAACCTTTTTTTAGATTTCTCACCACAACTACAGCCATGTACAACACAGCCTGCACGATATGTAGACGATAGCCAATCCAGGCGTGTCTGCTGGAGTCTGGTAACATGCATGGACGAATTGATCTTCCGTGTCTTGCAGGGATCATCCAGGCACCAACGTAGTACAACACTTCTCTAGTACTATCGCTCGTCTCCCTCTTCTATTAAGTCACCCGACTTGCGGGTTGGGGCTGTGCCTATGGTCGATTCTCAATTGCCGTCCCACATGTGTGTGCGAACGCAATATGACGCGTTCCATTCGGAGCAGCGTGCGAGACCGACCGACCGTGCAGGGTGCGGCGACGCGAACGACAGGCGTCTTGTATACTCCATACATGTGTGCCGCCCGTTTTCTAGACGCTTTGCTCCATGGCGCGGGCGCAATCCATGGATACAAAATTAGTATCTTGTATACTATTTAAAAGTCGAGGCGGGGCTTTTCCTACCCGGTGGCGGCGGGACGATTCCGCCTAGTCGGTTCGACAGAGAGATGCGAGAAGACGAGGGAGTAGGCTGCTGCAAGCGTAGGGCTGTGTAATTTGACAAATGATTCTTCTTTGGACAGGTGGGGCCCCGTGATTTGACTTGCCATTATTATTTTAAGCTGCAAGGCGCTGACGGCGTGAGTCTCCGATTCCTGACCACCTCCATACAGGTGCCTCTGCCAATGCTCCACCATGTAGTAGTAGAGGCTGGCTCTTGCACGAGAGCCCACTTCTCCACTTTTTCCTTGCCTCTCTTTCCTCCACATATGCAAAAATGCCATGTAAAGCGCACTATTGTACTTACTTGCTCCTAGGTGCTTAAGCTTGCCACATAGGCATAAAGTCTGATGTGGCAAGTTAATCAAGAAGAGAGAGACTAGTTTGGTGACCCAAGGAAGAAAGCGGTGCTAAGCGTGTACCTACGTGAAAAGACAATTTTGAGTCTATAGCTAATTAAGTGAAGCAAACTTAGCAACACCATTTCATTGGAAGAGGTCACTCCTTGGCAAATGCAATAAATACTAGTACTCCCTGTGTCCCATAATATAAGAACGTTTTTGGCACTACACTAGTGTCAAAACGTTCTTATATTATGGGACGGAGGGAGTACGAAGAAAGAGATAGAGAGGAGTAAAAAAATACACTTATAGCCAACCTTATAGCCAACCTTGTTGTAGTATGAGTGACTAAGTGATGGCTATGTATGACATGCCAACATCAGATAGCCTAACGCACCGTGTTAAATCTCCAAGGCCGCGACCGCTCGAGCGACGCGACGGTCGTGGTAGGCGCGACCATGATACGGGATGCTGGCAGCCCTTGGATCTGAGATCAAACGGTCTCATGCTAAGTTGCTGAAAATTTGCAGAATAACCCTCCAGGATAGGATATTCACCCATTGGTCTAGAATCACGCCATGCAACCGTTCGATCTCCGATTCAAGGGCTCTCGGTAGCCCGTATCATGGGAGAATGGAAAGCCACTACCCTGCCGTTCACACGCTGGTAGTTCGCTCCGACTCGTCCCCACACGTCCTTTAATACTACGGCGGTTCGCTCCTAGTCGCCCCGTCCATTCACATTATGGCAGTTCCACTAATCCTAACCCTCCTCCCAGATCCATGGCGTCCCAAATCTCCCCGATCGGCGGTGAGTACAAGGTTAGAACCATCACCGGCGATGATTTCAACGTCATCTACACCCGTACTTCCGCGACGGTGAAAGGATGCCTTTCTCGCTACAGACGCATGTTCGAAAACTCACACGATGAGTGGGTCGCTGGGCTAGATGTTGAGTACACCACGATGCGTGGGGCGAGAGAAGGATCTAAAGGGCGAAGAGAGGAAGAAGCCCGCCGTGATCGGGTTTGCGTACATAACGTTTGCTTGGTCTACCACATATGCCATGCCGACGTTGAGTGCCAGGATTTTAAGAACTTCCTCGAGGACAAAATAGTCAAATTCATTACTGTAGACTTTAAGAACGACAAAGAAGTCCTGCATCAGATAGGCCCCGTTGTAGGCAACCCCTTCGACCTCTAGAAGAATCGGCTGGTGCCCTCTCGTCAGCCCTCAATGCTGACCCTGGCAGGAGCCATGGTTCATCCTTCGTACCGCAAACTGGAGAAACCTCATTACACGTTTCATTGTCATGCATGGAAGCAGAATGTACTAGATATAGACCACATCCACTACGCTGCAATGGATGGCTAACTTTGTTTCAATATCTACAAGGGTTGGATGAAGAGCAACAGCCAAGTTGGCGGTTCAAGCAAAGAAGTATCGGCCAAGAGGAAGAGGGACAAGGACGAAGTCGAGGACGTGGACGAGGACTCCGAGTAAGGTGGCGATGTCGTTGCTCATGGCGGTTCTAAACTTCTAATGCAAAGGTGTCTACGGATTAGTTGCATAGTTTAATTTCAGGTGTGCTTAGTTTAATTTGAGGGTGTGTTGTGCTGAGCCCCCAACAGAACTATGTTATGCTTCTTCTCGTTACTTTAACTCTTCAGTATGTACATACTAGTACTAGTATTTCTTTAATAGAATTTAGCACCCCAATTAAGCACGTACTAGCTTTTTTAATAGTACTATATGCATAGTTTGGCGACGTGCGCTCTCTATATGTACCACCTTTTTTTTAAATTTCAATTTTTGCTCCATGGCGCAATCCCTCGATAGTGGAGTACTACTGTACAAAATTATACATTTTTTAAAAGGCTAGCGTACTGTTCATCACACACACACACACACACACACACACACATATATATATATATATATATATATATATATATATATATAGCCAGTTAAATTCTCAACCTAGAACGACGTGCATGCCATGTAGTAAACCGATCCGGAGGAAGTATAGTAAAAATGAGGTGATTTTACCAAGCGATCGGCGGGGGAGCATGGCCTGTCATGCGGTCCCCTGTGTCATGATGTACCAAGGCGATGCGCGTGTCCCTCTTGAGGCAGAATCAGTACTAGTACGTGGATTGAGATGATGTCGAACCGAAGTGTGAAATAATGGTTGCTTCGTCCGTCTGGGAAGGTGCGGCATTGTGATTTGACGTCTCATTGCTCATTACTGCTGGGCCGGTACGAGTTGGGTGCGCCCCCCCTGCTATTCTGCACTGTTATTTGGTGCTTGACACGTCGACCCGGTTGCTATATGTCCCACATATCGGCGGCAGGAAGTACAAAATTCATGAAAGGGAGCACCGACGGAGGAGTATACTACAGAGTTCATGAAAGGGAGCGACTTAGTTTTGGAAAAATCTGTTTTTACAGAGTACGTACCCACTAGGGTTTATAGGGCTCATCTAAAAAACATTTGTTTTTCCATTTGATAAGTCTCAATTCTACTATACTAGTAGTAGTACCATTACATGTTGGATTTCGAGGTGCGTTAGATCACCCGACGCAAGCAGTGTCAAGAGGAAACTAACCAATGCATGTACAGGTTCATGGAAATTTAGTGGTCATTCATGCATTCGTTCTAATTAATGCCTCGGTAAACATAACTTCTTGAGAAAAATGAGCGTACTGTGCAAACTACGAAATTAATTCGACCACTCACCGTCTACCTTGGTTGGAGAGATTTTGAAATTGAGCCATAAACTGGAAAGGCTCGATTACTATTTGTGGCCTTGTATAGATGCAAAATGTATTTTTTATAGTGGCCTTGTATAAGTAAATGGAGGAGTACTAACCAAAGTAAATGCGTTTAGTAGGGACGAGGAGTAAACGGAGGGAGTAGTAAAATTTTCTCCTAAGTGATGACTAACCTTATAGCTAACCTTGTTGTAGTACGAGTGACTAAGTGATGACTATGTATAACATGCCAACATCAGATAGCCTAACGCACCATGTTAATTCTCCAAGCGCGCGACCGCGCGTGCGACGCGACGGTCGTGGTAGGTGCGACCATGACACGGGGTGCTGGCAGCCCTTGGATCTGAGATCAAACGGTCGCATGCTAAGTTGCTGAAAATTTGCAGAATAACCCTCCCGCGGCAACCGGCAAATTTCCTCCCGCGGGCTAGAGTAGGTTTCTCGGTTTACATGCGGGTTTAATGGAGGCGAGGAGGCGTGTTCAGCCGGGCGTGCAGTGGACGGCGCAGTACTATTCGATTTGACAACTACAATTAGTATATTATAAAGAACAAAGAAGAGTAGTAGAGATAGAGATAAGAATAGATACTAGGGAGGAGCACCGTCTACTGCTTCGTGGGCTACTCCTGCGCTCCATTCGGGCCGCATAGCGTCCCCTACTGACCACTCCCTCCGCGCTCCATTCGGGCGGTATTGACATTTGGGGAGCGCACTCTCGATCGCTAGCAGCCACGACTTCACCGACGACGACTTCTTCCCGACCTCGGCAACCTCTTCCTCAACGACATGGGCGACAACCTCGGCGCTAATGGTGCTGCTCCGTTACACCGTATGTGTTTACATCCTTCCTGTTGAAATCATGGTAGAATTCATGTTTCTAGTCTGTGTCCTAGACTCGATCTGTTCATCTACTATGCTAGTCCGCATGATTAGTTTAATCTCTATTATAGCAGTCATGATTTATTTTGTAGTAAATCTCGTAGTAACTTGCTCATATATTCAACTGGCGGAACGTCCCCTACAGCCACTCCCGTTTCATGGACGGCCTGGTCGATGCCTCCAAGGAGCCCTTCGTCTACTGCTATGAGTGCCCGGTGCCGTTTTGGGGTCGCTGGCGGACATCGTGCATCACCTGACGCATGCGTGCGGCGATCACTACTGGCCCTTGGCGAAGAACATCAAGTACGAGACGTGCTACCCATTCACCATGCCGGAGTCGCTGGAGGATCAGCGCCGCCTGCTAGTCTCGGAGGAGGACGGCAGCGTCTTCCTCTTGATCGTGGCCACCGGCGAGGCCCAAGAGCTGCCGCCACATCTACGTAGTGTGTGTCGAGGCGCCGCTAACACCGACAATCGACACGAGGCCGATTACTACCCCTCGGAGGTCCGTGGGCGGCGACATCAGCTACGTCAAGCTGACTTGGACTCTGCCAGCTGGGACCTTCCCGCCAATGTGGACATGGAAGACGCATGGTATTATTTGACCCCCAACAATGTGCTTGGCGACTCCAAGGAGGTTCACCTGGACATATGCATTACTAAGTTAAATGTTGATCATTAGTCTTCGCTCAATGTAATCCGCTGTCTAAGCATGTGGAGACTTCCATGCATGATCTTGCTCTATTGGAGTATCGCGCATGAATAAAAGTGTGTCCATTTATGGTTTAGTGACCCAAGGAAGAAACGGTGCTAAGCGCATGTACCTACGTGAAAAGACAATTTTGAGTCTATAGCTAATTACATGAAGCAAACTTAGCAACACCATTACATCGGAAGAGGTCACTCCTTGGAAAATGCAATAAATACTAGTACTCCCTGTGTCCCATAATATAAGAACGTTTTTGGCACTACACTAGTGTCAAAAACGTTCTTATATTATGGGACGGAGGGAGTACGAAGAAAGAGATAGAGAGGAGTAAAAAAATACACTTATAGCCAACTTATAGCCAACCTTGGTGTAGTATGAGTGACTAAGTGATGACTATGTATGACATGCCAACATCAGATAGCCTAACGCACCGTGTTAAATCTCCAAGGCCGCGACCGCGCGAGCGATGCGACGGTCGTGGTAGGCGCGACCACGATACGGGATCTTTGGCAGCCCTTGGATCTGAGATCAAGCGGTCGCATGCTAAGTTGCCGAAAATTTGCGAATAACCCTCCGTGATAGGATATTCACCCATTGGTCTAGAATCACGCCATGCAACCGTTCGATCTCCGATCCAAGGGCTCTTGGAAGCCCGTATCATGGGAGAATGGAAAGCCACTACCCTGCCGTCCGCACGCTGGCAGTTCGCTCCTACTTGTCCCCGCACGTCCTTTAATACTACGACGGTTCGCTCCTAGTCGTCCCGTCCATTCAGATTACGGCAGTTCCACTAATCCTAACCCTCCTCCCAAATCCATGGCATCCCAAATCTCCCCGATCGGCGGTGTGTACAAGGTTAGAACCATCACCGGCGAAGAGTTCGACGTCATCTACACCCGTTCTTCCGCGGCGGTGAAAGGATGCCTTTCTCGCTTCAGACGCATGTTCGAAGACTCGGATGATGAGTGGGTCGCCGGGCTAGATGTTGAGTACACCACAGTCATGGGACGAGAGAATGATCTAAAGGAAGAAGAGAGGAAGAAGCCCGCCGTGATCCAGGTTTGCGTGCATGACTTATGCTTGGTCTACCACGTATGCCATGCCGACGTTGAGTGCCAGGATTTTAAGGACTTCCTCGAAAGCAACCTAGTCAAATTCGTTACTGTAGACTTTGGTAACGACAAAGAAGTCCTGCGTCGGATAGGCCTCATTATAGGCAACACCTTCGACCTCCAAAAGAATCGGCTGGTGTCCTCTCGTCAGCCTTCAATCCGACCTGGCAGGAGCCATGGTTCATCCTTCAGACGGTAAATTGGAGAAACCTCCATACACGCTTTCATCGTCATGCATGGCAGCGAAATGTACTAGATATAGACCACATCCAAAGACGCTGCAATGGATGGCTACCTTTGTTTCAATATCTACAAGGGTTGGATGAAGAGCAACAGCCAAGTTGGCGGTTCAAGCAAAGAAGTATCGGCCAAGAGGAAGAGGGACAAGGACGAAGTCGAGGACGTGGACGAGGACTCCGAGTAAGGTGGCGATGTCGTTGCTCATGGTGGTTCTAATGCAAAGGTGTCACCGGAATAGTTGCAAAGTTTAATTTTAGGTGTGCTTAATTTAATTTGAGGGGTGTGTTGTCTTTGAGCCCCAGTGAACTAAGTTATGTTTCTTCTTGTTACTTTAACTCTTCAGTAAGTACATACTAGTATTTCTTACATTTCATCTTTTAGTTGGTATAATACTACCACTCGTTTATTCACATTATATACGTACAATATATATGGCCAACATGATATAGCCAGCAGTTTAGTTGTCAAAGAATTTGAGTGGTGCTTAGTTTTGTCAAAGAATTCCGTGGTGCTTAGTTTTATTTGAGGGTGGGTTGTCTTTGGACACCATTATTGTGACTAGCCTTTTTAATAGTACTATATGCATAATTTGGCGATGAGCGCTCTCTATATGTACCACCTTTTTTTAATTTCAAGTTTTGCTCCATGGCGCAATCCATCGATACTCTTCTTTGTACAAAAGTATACATTTTAAAAGGCTAGAGGCGGGGCAGTCTAGCTTGGTCGATTTCACGAGAGGCGAGGGCCTTTGTGATTTGTGACTCATTACTGCTGGAAGGCGGGGCCTTGTGATTTTGATTGCTTTCGTATAAATGCTCGTGACGACTGATCGAGGAGGAGCAAAGAACCGTGCGGTATACTCAAGTTCTCCACTGGAGTAATCTGCTGACGGAGAACCTAAACACGACAGCCCAGTGCCATATGGCGATAAAAAATGATCTAATTTGCTAGTCATCTCATTGTTACTAGTACTGTTCTATTCATTCCCTCAAAAAACAAAAACCATTGTTCTATTCATGCCTCGCAGAGAATGTGACACGTGCGGCGAAATACCCGAAGCAAAAGATGAAACAAAACAACAAAAGAAGAAGGAAGATTATCACCCCAAATGATCTAATTCGCCGCGGAGTCGTAACTGCTTCTTCATTGCCTCCACGACCTCCATCTCCTTGCGCGTCTCCTCCGCCATCTTCTTCATTCTGTCCATGACGCGGGATTTCTCGACGCGAGCCTTCATCATCTGTTCCACGACCGCATTACGTACCTTGACAGCAGCCGGGTGCTCGATGTGGAGCTTCGCCAACTCCTCCTTCTGTTCCGTGATGAGGGCCTGCATCATCTTCATCGAGGAACTACTATTCTCATGCAGCTTCTTCCAGCCGGCGTTCTTCTCCTTCAATAGGTCAATCTCGTGGCAGAGCTTCGCCTTGTCCTCCTGAAGTCGCAGGATTTCGCCGGTCGCCTTCTTCTCCGAGGCAATGGTCTTCTTCAAAGACATCACCAAGCCGGGCGGTCAACTCCCCTGCTGATTGAGCTCGGCGTGCATGTCGTCGAGGCTCTCCTTGACAACTCCGTCAAGCCTTGGATGAACTCCTTCGCTTATTGAGGTGCTTATTGAGCTGACCGGGCATGCCGTCGAGGATAACGACTCAGCTCCGCCTCGGCATATTCGCCTCCGCGGCTAGGGCGCTCCTGGGAGCCATCGCCTGCCCGTGAGAGATCTTTCGAGGTCTCTGCGTGGCGGCGAGCCCTCTCTTTTTTTCCCGCAGCCTTGGTTGCCGCTCCCTTTTTACGAGTAGTTCTCGACCTAGAGCTCTGCTCACCGGCCATGGCAACGACGGACGAAGAAGAAGCACTTATGAGGAGGAAAGGTAGAGTAATTTTCGGTTAGGTAGTTCCCCTTTTTATAACCTAAGTACTAGCACTAGTAGTACTAATACCTGCATAGTGGGAACACGTTCAGGTTTGGTACGTACTAGTAGGTGTGAGTAGGCTTTCGAATGTGATGGGAACAAGGTAAAGATTAATTGATGGTTTTGGTTTCGAGGCCCGAAACGGCTCCCGATGAGTTTAGCGGAACATAAATTTCAAGTACTACATTGTAAAAAATTGGCACAAAATCTGAAGGAGACCAATGGAAGTACTACTAGCAACCCACGATTTAACTACTTCGCATGCCGCAGTGGAGTAATAATGTCTTTCTTCCGCCCTCACGTCCACTCAATTTGCATGTGCTGTATTAATTGACCATCAATGAAGTGAACGACTTTACACGCGTCAAATTATCACATGGGGTGGATCTTGGTACAAAATTGCGTCCGCCCGTGTACCTGCGTGTGCGTGCGAGGGAATGAGTGCTTGCGTGGCATGCGTGCAGATCTTCGCTTCGCGCATGTACCGCCAGTATGGCTCAGGGAGGACGAGTACATTCTTCTGGAACCAACAAAGACGTCATCATGATCAATCCACGCTAGGAGGTCGCGACAACGCCTCCACATGTGCCACGTGGCTTCATGAATTGTAAGAGAGACACTGCGTAGCGTGCCATTGGTATTCTAATTTACGTGTTTTGCACATACTCGAAGTACTAGTAATGTACACGTGCATTGCACGCATCAGATTTTGCAACCAAATTATGAATAAATACCACACTATAGCATGTAAGCTCTGAGTCATATATGCGTGATGTAGCCCTTTGTTTAATTCTTATAGTTCATCTCATTCAAAATCAAATTAGTTTTTATAAAAAAGCTAAGAACGCGTGAATAGGAAAAACATGGGATTATAGTGGAATGTCGTCTTGAATCCTACAAGATTGTACGAGTGTTTGATTGTGCATAGAAAAAACACAGAACTCTTTCAAAGAGGTTTGAGTGGATGGGATGTTTCCTATGAAATCTAGTGCAAATGAATCATATGGAAAAATTCCTATGGTTTACAATCCTACGAATCAAACAACCAAGATAGGAAAAATTCCTAATGATTAGAATCCTCCAAAATTCCTTTGAGAATCCTTTGAATCAAAGAAGCCCTTAATCTATTTTATGATTCATGGAATTGTGCGTTGTAAAGCATAAAGTAAAAACAAATAATGGCAATTCAACTAGAAAAAAAGTTTGGGCAGTTATGATACGGAAGATTCTAGAACAAAAGAGAACCGCTGTTGTTTTGAGGTTTGTGCATTATGCTTAAGTTCAACCATGGAGTCTGCTAGATTGTACATGTGGCAAAATCCGGTGGGGGGCTAGAAGATGGTGCGAGGGGCCGAGTGGAGGGAGACTATGAAGGAATGCACAAGTGCGAGATCGATATTAGAGAGAGGGGGCGAACACGTGCGCTGTTGCACGCAGTGGCGGAGCCATGAAAAATAAATGAGCTAGGGGGCCAAGCATTGCTAATCCTTTACGAGGAGGGTCAATTCATGAAATTAAACCTTTTTTAGCAGCAATTTTCTAATGATCACATTCATATTAGCCTCGATATATAGTGATGTTAGGGGGGCAGGGCCCTTACTGCCCCCTGTCTTCGCCATTGTGCACGCGTCTGAGAGATGAAGCGGAAGGCATGGATGATGAGAGGGGGACTTTGGATATATAAATAATGTGGGTGTATTAGCTATTTATGTTAATCCTATATAGAGATGTATAGATTGATCGATGTGGACGTGGGAGAGGTATAGATTGATCGATGTGGACGTGGGAAAGAGGGTGAGACCTCACTGGATATATCGATTGATCGGTTTGTGTGGAAAACTATGAAAGACCTAGCTATATACACACATACATAGAGGAACATCGATCGTTGCGTATGCATGCGTGAGAGATAAAGAATGCCCGGTATGATGGAGAGGGGGATGTGTGTGGGTGTGTGCCTTCATGGGAGACCGACCTAAAGAAAAAGATTGCATGCGTGCGATAGATAATTCCGACTGGTAGTGTGTGTGCATGCATGCACGAGAGAAAGTTAGTGGTACAATTATAAAGAGAAGACTACTGTGTGAGTGTAAAAGAATAGGTGAGGTCATAATCAATGTGAAGTTGAATTCAAATATTTGAATAAGAGATCCCGATGTTTGAAACCCATGCATGCATGAATGTAACGGAGATCTGCGCGGTGTGGTTTGAAAACGAGCATGTTGTAATGTATACACACTGAAAAAGGTCAGACTGATTTGAATTTGAGATACCGATGGCAGACATCATTTGCCCACGCCGCATTCGTGCATGGACACACTATTCTAATTGGAGATGATGGGCGGCTTTCGCATCACATATCTATATCTATACTCCTATATATATATATTTATATTGTGTGCGGGTAACTTTAACTTTGAAAGATGGTCGTTGGATGAGGCGAATCCGATGGTCCAAAGATGGAAAATTTGAGCACTACTGGCCGTTGGATATCATCTAGATTCCACCAGATTTTGCCACATGTATAATCTAGAAGACTCCATGGTTGAACTTAAGAATAATGCACAAACATCAAAACACAAGCACTTCTTATTTGTTCTAGAATCTTCCGTATCAGAATTGCCCAAATGTTTTTCTACATTATTTGCTAATATTTGTTTTTACTTTATGTCTTACAACGCACAATTCCATGAATCTTAAAATAGATTATCTTTCTTATAAAAACTAGATGAGTTTGAATGAAATGAACTATAAGAATTAAACGAACATCTACATCATGCATATATGACTCAAAGCTTGCATGCTATAATGTGGTATTTATTCATAATTTGGTTGCCAAATCTCATGCGTGCAATGCACGTGTACCTTACTCTAGTCTAAATGGTGTTTGTGTGTGTGTGTGTTGTGCGTGTTGAGGTGCAGATTGTATTTTTTGGGTACACGTTAAGCTTGTTCTTCCGAAATTTCAAGCCGCACCTTGTTATGCCAAAAATTGAAGCTAGCGTCTCTGTCTATCATCTTTCTTGAAACTCCGCCTTTGTTAGCCGAAATATTTAAGATATATCTTTGTCTCATTGTGCTCGACAACTCCCTCCATCTCAACCCGCGCCTTGCTATTCCGGAAATTACAACGCGAAAAACTCCCACCTCTGTGAAATCCCGACACGCGAAATGCCCGTGGTACCCCGAACCGAAAGAACTGCCTCAAATCGGTGGGGGTACTTTTGTAACTTACCCCACATTTCGGACAAGCGCGTCTCTAAGCCATGGTTCCCCACGCCATCCCATCCGCCCACCCATTCAGACACCGAGGCCGCGAAACTCGTGGATTTAAACCCCACACCCTGCTCCGTCTGCCACCCAGCCGGAGCCTCTTCCCCGACGACGTCGTCCACAACAACACCTCGACGTCCCTCATCCACTGTACCGGATGAGGATCCATTGTCAATCTCATCGTCCCGCCGGTTCAGCCACCCCGTCCTCCACCTCCAAGGAGCTGCCCCGATGTTCCCCTCGTCTTTCACGCCACCTCCATTCCCACACCGCCGTCTTCACCTGCACCACCGGAAGAGCATCATCATCACCGTTTCCTCGGATGAAGCTGCGGCCTAATCGGGCGCCACCAAAGAGGTTGTACACTAATCACCGCATTTTCTTCTTGATTCGATCTCACGGTGCTTTGGCGCTCGGTCCCGAGCCGACACGGGCAGCTCCATCCACGACGGCATCGCCGCCACTTCCTCCACGATGTCGCTCCCTCGACGGCGACGTCCACATCATAGGAGCTGCTGCTGCTTTAGCTCTCACTCGCGCTGCTGCTCTACTCTTGCTCTCGGTCCCCTGCCTGGTCTGCTCTTGCTATTGCTCTTGCTCACGCTGCTGCTCTCGCTCTTGCTCTTGCTTGCGATCTTTGCTCGATTAGCTACACTTGATCAATGAATCGAGTTTTGGGTCGATCGATTTTCAAGGTGGGCTCGTCGGGTGAAGGAAGAACCAGCCGTAGCAGGAGGGGCTCGGAGAGGTACCCCACTATCTATCTTAGGGTTCAGGATGGGGCGGTGGTCGCCGGTGGTGGCGGGCGTTGGTGGGGGCGGTGGCGTGGGGATCACGGAGAAAAGCTCGGGGGGGGGGTTGGAGAGGGCTAGAGGATGGCCGGGCGGGCGGACCGCGGTGGGGAGTGTTTTCTAGGGCGGGCGGTGCACCGCCGGCGGCGGGGGGCTGCTGTTTGGTCGGTGGTGGCTGGCGGCTAACGGGGGGTGGAGGTTGAAGATGAACCGCATGCCCTTGATTTCGTATCCAACGGCTGCAAAATCGACTGACCAGAGATGAAAAAGTCAGTCGACCGACGTGTAGCCTCACCTTGCTAGTGCGTTCGGTTTCGACAAAGAAAATTCAGTTTCGACAAAGCAAAATTCAGTTTTGACGATTAGGTTCGATTTGACGATTAAGTTCGGCCGACGATTAAGTTCTGTTTCGACAATTAAGTTCAGAGATGAGTGGCTGATGTATTTTACATCTAGCACTTTGTGGTTATTTATTTTACGTCATGTATTGGAGATGCTATTAGAATTCCACTCAGGTTAACGTTGTTCATTGTGTCTCTTGTCCTGCTTCAGCCTCGGCGTCGTACAACTCACTGGAGCTGCTCCAACGACAAAAACCTCCATCGCAGCAGAGCAGTACCTCGGGCTCCATCTCCAGACGCCTAAGATCTTCTTCCCCTCCTCCGACAGCAAAGTCAGCCGGAGCATCCTCACCGGCCAACCAAATCACGCTGAGATCGACATGGCTTCGCCAAAGAGGTTGTACACTTGTTGCATCTCTTTTTTACTCTACATGTTATATATATTGTCCACTGAGCACTCATAGTAACGGGAAATACGATTATTTTATCCTACTATATGACAAGCGGTGAGGTACCGTGCAACTTAGCTATCCGTGATGGACTCTCTTGAACGCCATCATTATTTATCTCTGCGTTTGAGCTGTGCATTTGTCGATGGGCACAGGAGTTGAGCTAGTATGGCAGTGGCCAGGGTCCAAAGTAATAGAAGTAGCACAAAAACATTTTTAGTGTAGGATTTTCCTTGCTCAAGCCTGCCTACTAGAATCGCAAGTGCTTGAAAGGAAAAGTGAATGAAAAACATAGGAATTGGAAAGTTTCCTATGGTACTACTTTTCATGAATTTGGTGCAAAGGAATGGAGCAAAGGAAAACTGTAGGATTTGTTCCTTTAGTGTCTCCTTGAAAGAAAAACCGTAGGAATTCTAATTTCCACTTCTCCTCCTTTCATATTCCTATTCATCAAGCACAATACTAAGAGATAGTAGCACAATAGCATTATAACCGTACATTTTCTTGTGGTTTGACTTAATCTCACCATGCTTTTTTGCATCCTGTGATCTTCCAATTGTTGTGAATCAAACACCCAGATTGGCAGAAATCCTATGTTTTTAAATTCTCTGTTTTGCACGTGCATTCCTATCCTATTGCTGTCTATTTCCTATCCTGCATTGTTAGAATCCTCAAATTCAAACAAGCCCTTACTCAATTACTTATTACAAATATGTGTCAAAGAAAACCTTGTGTGGTTTGTCCTGCTCTGGGCGCATTGTGTTCCACCTCACCAGCTTGCTCCAACGATGGAAGGGTTCACCACAGAGGGATCCGCTCTCCGGACTTTCTTTTCGCCGCCTCGGATCTTCTTCCCCCGCAGCCGGCAACTCGACAACTGCATTACCATCATCAATCGAAGCAGATGACCTTGAGGACTACACGGTCCGCAAGAGAGGTCGCACTCTTCCGTGTCTGCTTACGTTATGCGCCGCTTAATATGATGACATGCTACATTATCGTCGTGTTCACCTATTAGACTCGAGTCGAGGTCCAAACTAATCTGAAACTTGAGTTTTTAAATGGTTGTGGGGTACATATTGGGGCAGCAATCGGTACTATCATCTACTATCTGGTTAATCTCCGGTGTCTACTATGAGTTTCATGTTGGGTGCAAACAAACATTAAAGGAGCCATTATCTATATTTTTAACTAAAGCTATTATCCTTTGCTATCATTGGTTTTGGTTCTATCCAAAGTTTGCTACCATCACTCTGGATTTGTGCATGCACTCCTTACATAATCTCACTATGTTTTATTCCTATGCATGCCAGTTATTGTACACAATGGAACTGATCATGTAGAGCAAAAGAGACGAGCCTTGCGTGGCAATAAAATTTCATGCAGACGTTGTTCCATGGTGGGCGCAAAGGCAGCCCCCCTCCACCTATTTCGGATCGTAATCAAAAGGAAGATAACTGTTCTGAAGGGGATTCAGAAGGAGAAGACCGCTCCTATTTACCCCATGAGGTCTTCGCTCTAACTTGGCATGCTGATGTTGGTAATATCATGCATATGGTGCCTTGCATTGCTTACTGTATACATTAAAGATGTCATCTGCTTAGTTTAGACATGCTTTGTGTCAATGCCATCTGTTTAGTTTCTTTATCGTATATGTGAATCATGCAATGCCATCTTGTCTAGCCAGGCATCATATATGTGAATTTTGCAATGCCATCACAGTTGTGATCATCTTATATGTGAATTATATCATGCCATCATTTTTTATTATGTGTTAAATTTGTCAACAATTTTAGTACATTCAATTACTCTTCCTGTGCATCAGCCATTCGACGCAGTCATGTAAAAATCTGGAGTGGAAACAAGGTCTTCAGAGCAGACAATGCTATCTGACGAAGCGCATGTCTTTCTGGTTACCGATAGCTCCTCAGAGGAGGATTCAGAGACAGATGACCGATCATATTTCCCCACGAGGTGCATGCCCTAACTTGGCAGGGTTATGTTACTCATATCGTGCGTATGGTATCTTGCATTTCTACGTCATTTGCTTAGTTTAGACATGCTTTGTGTGAATGCCACCTGTTTAGTGTCTAATTACCATATATGTGAATTATGCAATGTCATCTTGTTGCAAGACATTATATATGTGAATTATGCAATGTTATGTTGTTGCAAGACATTATGTATGTGAATTATGCAATGCCATGCTGTTTAGGCAAGCGTCATATATGTGAATTATATCATGCCATCCTTTTTTTGTATTTCTCATTGCTTTTGTCGACAATGTTTGTATATTCAACTGCTCTTCTTGTGCATCAGCCATTTGAATTGGTGATGGAGAAATCTGGAGTGAAAACAAGGTCTTCAGAGCAGACAATGCTACTCTTTGAAGCGGATATCTTGCTGGTTACAAATAGCTCTTCAGAGGAGGATTCAGAGGCGTATGACCAGTCCTATTATCCCCGAGGTGTATGCTCAAACTTGGCAGGGTTATATTACTCATATAATGCATATGTTTTATTGCAATGCTTAGTTTTACATTATATACACAATATTGAATGCCATCTCCTTAGTTGACACATCATATATGCAATTGCCCTCTGCTCACTTCCTTAGTATATAAATCATATATTTGAATTATGTCATGCCATGATGTTTACATAGACAGCATGTATCTGAATTATGGCATGCCAACCCATTTTCTAAAGACATAATATAGTTATATCATCTCATCCAATTTACATAGTCATCATATTTTAAATTATGTCATTCTATCCGTGAATTATATCATGCCATCATGTTTCCATCGACGACATGTTTGTGATTTATGGCATGCCAACCACTTTAATAGACACATCATATAGTTATATCATGTCATCCTGTTTACATAGTCATCATATTTTGAAGTATGTCATTCTATCCTGTTTAATTAGCCATCATACATGTGAAATTGTGTCATGCTATCCTGTTTAATTAGCCATCATACATGTGAAATTATGTCCTGCTATTATGTTTGCTTAGACAACATAAATGTGAATTATTTCATGCCCTGTTTTCTTCCCTACTATCCATTGCACCTGTCTATCTTACAATGTCTGTACATTCAATTACTTTTCTTGTTTATCAGCCATTTCAATTGGACGGAGTGATGGCAGTATCTGTGGGAGTAAAAACACGTTCTTCAGAAAAGATCATGCTACCTGTCGATGCAGATAGAACAACGGTTGTACTTGCCCAAGAATCAGCCCCACCACACATAACCCACTCTCATGCAGATTGTACCCCTACCCAGTTGGACAGAGAACCAGCTACACCCCTTCTAACCCCAACCCCAGCAGATAGACACCCAGTTCCCGTTGACACAACACCGTCTCCACCACAGAGCACCCAAACACGAGCAGTTAGTAAGGCAACTGCAATGCCCAAATCACGAGGACCACCACTCCGAACCCGAAGTCAATGCTTAAAGCAGAAGAAGAATTGTTCTCAGGTCAGGTTCCGTAGCTATGGTTCATACTACTTTGCTCTTGCATCACTTTGTATTCTTGATACCAACCAATTTCAAATTTGAAGGATGCAATTGAAACTCCAATGGCGCAAGAGGTGTGTTTTAAACCTGTTTCTTCAACGTGTTTGGCTGTTTGCTGTTGTAACTTGCTCTATGTTGATTTCAGTTTCAATTGAATAAACAGTTATGTTCTTATGCCATGCACATTACAAGTGTTGTTATTGCTGTGTAGTTTCCCACACTTATATTCTGTCTATGCTGCTTTGTCTTAAATAGATATGATTCGAACTGTATCTATCTTGATTTGGTAACATAAACTAGAATGATATAGACCATACAGTGACCATACTACATAGATATATGTTTGTTTCATGTTGTTATCCTGTCCACCTTACTACTGAACTGGTTTACCAAAATGAGTTTCATATACTACATTGTAAACCTGAGATGTGTTTGTTTGTTTCTCTTTTAGAACGCGGATAAAATATTGGAGTAGAGTACCCTGTTATGCAATGGTAAAGGAAGTAACGCAGATAAGGTTCAAGATAGTGAGACATCCCTGTTGGTCTCCAAGAAAGTCGATAAAAACTATATTGAGGACACCGAGACAACCCCAAAGTCCTGTCTTGATGTAGTGTTCGAGTTCTTGGCTACCACTCGGCACCACTTGAACTCGTTGCTGAATCAGTTCAGCTTCTTGAGTCTCAACTTCAAGTTGAAAGACATCGATCGGATGTTATGCAGCAGGAAGTCGAAGGATTGAGGAAGTCCTCGCAGAATTCAGATGCATACTTTACGGTGCAACAAAGGTATTTGGAGGACTTAAGCGCCAAACAAGAGAAAGTTAATAAGCTTGCTAAGCATCTTGCCGACATTATGGGTACCCAGGATATTGTTTCTTGAGCTCTTCCGAAGTGGTTTCGATTACGGACTTGTTTCTTTGTGGCGTTTATATGTCTTTGTGTTCCCTATATTTACCTTCTTTGGCGAACTTTGATGCCCATTGGATGTAATATGTGTAATAGCCGTGATAGCCTAGTGTAACTTGCTTTCTTATTTATTTCCTTGTTGTCTTGTTTATTTGTTTGCTTGTAGTCAGTGCAGTTCTTTTTCTGCGGTTTGCTAGTGGCTGCAATAACCTATTTTTTAAAACTAGGCCACAATAACCATGGGCTAATATTTACTGTAGTGACACTGGAACTACGGGCCGTAGAAACAATGGGCCTTCTACGGGCCGCAGAAACAATGGGCCTTCTACGGGCCGTAGAAACAATGGGCCTTCTACGGGCCGTATCATCAATGGGCCTTATACGACCAGTATGATCGATTGGCCAAACATGGGCCAATAACAAGCCGCATTATGGCCGTAAACAGGCTAGAGTTGGAATCTTCTGTTCATGGGCTGACCATAACAGGCCATCGTTAATAGGCCGTATTTCATGACGCTATGAAAACGGCCCAACGTGTTAACGGACCACAAACGGGTCGACCGTAACCACGGGCTGAATTTGGCCCATAAGCAGAAAATGACAGTAACGGGCCGTAAGTAAACGAATGCTGGAAATGAGCCCAAGAATAAATGGGCTCTGAGTAGGCCGAAAGATAACATGGGCTGGAAACAGCCCAACGGAATAACGGGCCCTTAATGGGTATAAAGTGATACACTATTCATTACGGGCCAGTTTCACCACGGGCCGTTAATGGGTGTAAAGTAATACCCTGTTCATTATGGGCCACTTTCACCACATGCCATTAATAGGCCAAGAGTTACATAGGGCCTCATATGGGCCAAAAGACGTCATGGGCCATACATGGGCCAGAAGTGAAAACGGGCTGGAATCATATTGGGTGGCCCAGATGACGCTATTGGGCCTAATTCGGATAGGGCGTAACGGGCCTTGGGTTAGCGGGCTGTAAATGGGCTATATGCAAACAGGCCGTTAACAGGCTTTACATGGGCCGGCCCGCCACCTATTGACCAAGTCAAATGGGCCGGCCTTTTCACAGGAATGGGCCTCTGTTGGGCCGTGCCATGTGTCGACGTATCATAGGCGCCTTCTGTCCAATGAGTGGATGACATCTGTCCCAACGGTGAGCCGACACGTGTTTCCTCCAGCCAATGATGATTTTACACGTGGAAAATCTCCATTGGTCGGGGCTGTTAACGGTTTATCGGATCCAAAACCCGACCCGATAGCTTAACGACGTTCCATTACGGTGGATGCCACGTGTCGGTCACCCTTGACGAAAGCACTTCCGTGACGCGCGATTTATCGTCATGGAAGTGGACACTTCCGTGATGATAATTTTGGTAATGTCATGGAACACTTCTACGACAAAGACATGTATGACTATCTTGATTCTATCATAAATTTGTCATGGATGTACATGCATGACAAAAAACGCGACCTACTGTGACAAACACGTATCATCACGGAAGTATATTTTTTTTGTAGTGTGCCTGTGTTGCAAGGTGTGAAGTTGAGTAAGACTCAAAACCCGACCACGGCAGAAAATGGAAAGAGAATGAAATTCATCCCCTAGGCCTCAGTCATAGGTTCTATAAAGTATGCTATGCCGTGTACCAGACCTATTTTGTACCTTGCCATGAGTTTGGCAAAGGGAGTTCAATAGTGATCTAGGAGTAGATCACTGGACAACAGTCAAAATTGTCCTTACAGGACTAAGGAAATATTTCTCGGTTATGGAGGTGATAAAGAGTTTGTCGTAAAGAGTTACGTGGATGCAAGCTTTTTGACACCGATCTGGCTGACTCTGAGTCTCGATCTGGATACATATTGAAAGTGGGAGCATTTAGCTAGAGTAGCTCCCTGCAGAGCATTGTAAACATAGAAATTTGCAAAATACATACTGATCTGAATATGGCAGACCCGTTTACTAAACCTGTCTCACAAGTAAAACATGATCACACTTAGTACTCTTTGGGTGTTAATCACATGCCGATGTGAACTAGATTACTGACTCTAGTAAACTCATTGGGTGTTGGTCACATGGCGATGTGAACTATGGATGTTAATCACATGGTGATGTGAACTATTGGTGTTAAATCACATGGCGATGTGAACTAGATTATTGACTCTAGTGCAAGTGGGACACTGGAGGAAATATGCCCTAGAGGCAATAATAAAGTTGTTATTTTATATTTCATTATATAATGAGAAATGTTTATTATTCATGCTAGAATTGTATTAACCGAAAACTTGATACATGTGTGGATACATAGACAAAACACCGTGTCCCTAGTATGCCTCTACTGGACTAGCTTGTTAATCAAAGATGGTTAAGTTTCCTAATCATAGACATGTGTTATCATTTGATGAATGGGATCACATCATTAGGAGAATGATGTGACGGACAAGACCCATCCATTAGCTTAGCATAATGATCGTTTAGTTTTATTGCTATTGCTTTCTTCATGACTTATACATATTCCTTTGACTATGAGATTATGCAACTCCCGGATACCGGAGGAATACCTTGTGTGCTATCAAACGTCATAACAAAACTGGGTGATTATAAAGATGCTCTACAAGTATCTCCGAAGGTGTTTGTTGGGTTGGCATAGATCAAGATTAGGATTTTTCACTCCGAGTATCGGAGAGGTATCTCTGGGCCCTCTTGGTAATGCACATCATGATAAGCCTTGCAAGCAATGTTACCAATGAGTTAGTTCCGAGATGATGCATTACGGAATGAGTAAAGAGACTTGCCGGTAACGATATTGAACTAGGTATAAGGATACCGACGGTCGAATCTCGGGCAAGTAACATACCGATGACAAAGGGAATGACGTATGTTGTCATTACAGTTTAACCGATAAAGATCTTTGTAGAATATGTAGGAACCAATATGAGCGTCCAGGTTCCGCTATTGGTTATTGACCGGAGAGGTGTCTCGGTCATGTCTACATAGTTCTCGAACCCGTAGGGTCCGCACGCTTAACGTTTGATGACGATTTGTATTATATGAGTTATATGTGATTTGGTGACCGAATGTTGTTCGGAGTCCCGGATGAGATCACAGACATGACGAGGAGTTTCGAAATGGCCGAGAGGTAAAGATTGATATATTGGATAATGGTATTCAGACACCAAAAGTGTTTCGGAATGTATCGGGTACATATCGGAGTACCGGGGGGGGGGGGGGGTTACCAGAACCCCCAGGGGGAAGATATGGGCCATACGAGTTAGGCACACCAACCAACAGGGAAGGAGGCTGAATAGGACTAGGAGAGGGGGCGGCGCCCCCTTTCATTCTCCCCCTCTCTCTCCTTCACCCTTTTGTAAAAGGAAGGGGGGGGGGGGCAAATCCTACTAGGAGCCCAAGTAGGACTCCTCCTACTTGGGGCGCACCTAGGGCCAGTCTCCTCCCCCTCCCTCCTTTATATACGTGGGGAAGGGGGCGCCTAGAACACACATCAACTGTTCCAAGCCGTGCGCGGCGCCCCCCTCCACAGTTTACGCCTCTGGTCATATTCACGTAGTGCTTAGGCGAAGCCCTGCGCAGATCACTTCCGTCACCACGCCGTCGTGCCGACGGAACTCTCCCTCGACACTTTGATGGATCAAGTGTTCGAGGGACGTCATCGAGCTGAAAGTGTGCAGAACTCGGAGGTGCCGTATGTTCGGTGCTTGATCGGTTGGATCGAGAAGACGTTCGACTACATCAACTGCATTAAGAAAACGCTTACGCTTTTGGTCTACGAGGGTACGTGGACACACTCTTCCCCTCTCATTGTTATGCATCTCCTAGAGAGATCTTGCATGATTGTAGGATTTTTTTTGAAATTGCATGCTACGCTTCCCAATGGTGGGGGCCAGCAACGTGGCGCAGCTCCTTTACCGCCTTTGGGCACGGCGACCGCGGTGAGCGACACGCTCATCGCCGCTGGACACGCTCGCCTTCAGGGTGCCGAGGGTGGCCCTGCCGCTTTGGCACGACCAGCAAATCAACACCCGGCTCGTCGAGGATGTACGGGGCGTCGAAGTGCGCGCGTGCCGCGACGCGTCCGGGGAGTGTTCTAGCGTGGCTAACTGCATCCCTAGGACCTGAGACCATGCCGGGTCATCTTTCAATGACATGTGGGACCGCATGTGAGCAAAGGGCATGTCCAACGTTGCCACGCCCACAGCTGACTACCCTAGCACACAAAAATCCCTCGTCGCGCGCGCCGTCGCGCGCGTGCGTTCCCTGCCAGCTCTAGCTGCCCGCATTCATGCCGTCCTTCCGTATGCGATCATTTAGCAAGATCGCTGCCCGAGGATCCAACTCCGGCGACTTATTGACGCACCCGAACGCTTGGCGTCACCAAAATGCGCTACTTAAAGCGGCAACGTCTAGATAAACTCCGCACCATAGCACATCCTCCTACCTGGCACCACATCCACCATGGCCGAGAGCGGGAACGCTCTGTGGGAGAGCTTGTCTTCGGGGATGAAGCTCGAGGTCGCCGCGCTCGCTCAACTCGCCGCACTCAGTGCAATACCAGCCTAGCTGGACGCGGACGCGACCACACAAGCGGTGGCCACGCTGGAGGCCGATGACGGGAGCACAACCAGCCACGCGTCCTACTTGCCGCCGTCCAATGTTCGGTGCCGCAAGTGGTAGGTGAAGCGACATACCGTCCACGTCCATCATCATCGACCTCACATCCACCGGCATCGCCGAGGTCAGGGACTCCTTCAACAATAAGTAGGGCATGGGACGCGGCAGGGCATGGTGTGCCAACTGGCCGGTTCGTCTCCCGTGTTCTACTCTTCCACACCGGAGACCACACCTTCACTTCACGGGTCTTGAACCCCGCCGCCGTTCATGGAGACGACATATGGAGGATGTCGTCGCTGATGTGGAAGTACAAAGCAAAGTGGACGCCGGTCGCCGCTGTAGAATAGGTTTAGGGTCGGGTTTCTTTTATTTTTCAGTCCTATAAAAGTTAGAAATGTAATGAAAATTTGCCGTGTTTGCATGAATCTCGTCTGGTGTATATGAACTTTGAAGGTGCAACTAATCCCCGGGTGGTTTTGGTAACTCATAACAACATATAGCTCATTGAACTAATATCCATTCAAGTTAAATATTTCAGAAAGTTCAATGATTAGCATGGCATGGACTAGAGATGTGGACCCCTCAAAATGCTAAGGACAGAGATTGGCAAAGGCTCAAGACTCTTCATTTTCATTTTAGTGATCCAAGATCACATTGAGTCCATAGGAAAGCCCATACTATTAATAGGGGATGAGGTGTTGCTTAATGGCCTACTTGCTCAAAGTGCTTAGTGATATTGCTCCAAAACCCTCAGCCACTTTCTCATTTCCACATTTGTCCAGAACCTGAAGTCAAACTCGACCCCACCAATTTGATCTATCTGGCGCCACCGAGTTCATTTGGCCTAGCCACTACCAGAAACCCTATACAATTCGGTTTCACTGATAGGGATCTCGGTCTCACCGAGATGGCCTTGCAAACTCTTTATTGCCTGTTGTAATTATTTCAGTCTCACCAAAATGTGCAATCGGTCCAATCGAGTTTGCTTGACCAACTCTCTGTTTGCTCATTGCTGAAATTGGCCTCACCGAGTTCATGCAATCGGTCTCACCAAGATGAGGTTTTGCCCTAACCCTAGCACATCGGTCCCACCGAGTTGATCATGTTGGTCCCACCGAGATTCCTAACGTTCACATTTTGAATTGAATCGGTCTCATCATGTTCTTCTATTTGGTCTGACCGAGTTGGGTCAAATGTGTGTAAGGATTGGATTTTGAGTGGAGGCTATATATACCCCTCCACCCCGTCTCCATTCAAGAGAGAGCCATCGGAACGTGCCTACACTTCCACTACTCATTTTCTGAGGGAGACCACCTACTCATGTGTTGAGACCAAGACATTCCAATCCAACCACAAGAATCTTGATCTCAGCCTTCCCCAAGTTGCTTTGCACTCAAATCATCTTTCCACCATAGCCAAATCTGTAAGAGAGAGTTGAGTGTTGGGGAGACTATCATTTTAAGCACAAGAGCAAGGAGTTCATCATCATCACACCATCTATTAACTTTTGGAGAGTGGTGTCTCCTAGATTGGTTAGGTGTCACTTGGGAGCCTCCGACAAGATTGTGGAGTTGAACCAAGGAGTTTGTAAGGGCAAGGAGATCACCTACTTCGTGAAGATCTACCCGAGTGAGGCAACTCCTTCGTGGGTGATGGCCATGGTGGGATAGGCAATGCTTCTTCGTGGACCCTTCGTGGACTTGCGCAACCGTTACCCTTCATGGGTTGAAGTCTCCATCAACGTGGATGTACGGTAGCACCACCTACTCGGAACCACGCCAAAAATCTCCGTGTCTACATTGCATTTTCCTTCTCCAAACCCTTACCTTTATCTTCATATGCAATGTTTTACTTTCCGCTGCTACACTCTTAGAATTGCATGTGTAGGTTGATTCCTTGACTTGTGTTAAGTTGCTAAAATCTGCCAAGACTTAAAATTGGGAAAAGGCTAGACTTTTATCTAGTCAAGTAGTCTAATCACCCCCTCTAGACCTACTTTCGATCCTACAAGTTGTATCAGAGCTTTGGTCTCCATTTGCCTTGGTTTCCATAGCTTTGGTGATCATAGCCTAGGTTTCACAACCTAGTAGAGTATGGCGTCTAGCAAGGGAAATTACCATCGTAGAGGTCCTTACTTTGATGGTACTAATTTTGCTAGTTGGAAGCATACGATGAAAATGCATATTATTGGTCATAACCCTGCTGTTTGGGCTATTGTGCGTATTGGCTTGCAAGGTGAATACTTCGAGGATGGAAGAGAACTAGACTGTGAAGCGTCCGCGGAAGAATTGAAGATGTTGCAATACAATGCTCAAGCTTGTGATATTCTTTTCAACGGATTGTGCAGCGAAGAATTCAACAAAATCAGCCGTCTTGAGAATGCAAAGGAAATTTGGGATACTTTGGTTGATATGCACGAAGGTCCCGAGTCCGTCAAGGAATCCAAATTCAATATGCTTCAAAGTCAACTTGACAAGTTCAAAATGAAGGATGGTGGAGTCATTGAAATGTACTCTAGGCTTGCTCTCATCACAAATGAAATTGCCGGCTTAGGAAGCAAAGAGATGACCGACAGATTCATCATCAAGAAGATCCTAAGAGCCTTGGTTGAAAAATATGATACCATGTGCACCTTGATCGAAATGATGCCCAATTACAAATATCTCAAGCCAACGAAAGTCATTGGTAGAATTGTTGCTCATGAGATGTCACTCAAGGATAAGGTAGAGCTCCACAACAAGTCTAGTGGTGGTTACAAAGCCTCATGTGATGCTTTTACAACATCAAGTGAGAAACAAGTCTTCAATGAAGAATTGAGCTTAATGGTGAATAACTTCAACAAGTTCTACAAGAGTAGAAGCAAAGAGAGAAGTTCCAAGTCAAGGTCCTACAATGACAAAAGATATCCTAGTCGTGATCGCAGTTGCTACAATTGTGGAAGACCCGGACACTACTCTAGTGAGTGTACGACTCCCGACAAAAGAAGAGAAGACTCGCCTAAAAGAATAAATAAAAGAGAGGAATCACCTCCAAGAGAGAGAAGGAGTAGAAATGATCGTTATGTACGAAGACCCTCTCATAGAAGCAAGGATTCAGAAATGAAAGACAAGTCATCAAAGAGCTACACAAGACGAAGACATCAAGCTCATGTTGGTGAATGGGTATCTGGTTCCGACTCCGACAACTACTCCGAGAGAAGTTATCACTCCGACTCCGAATATACTCAAGATGAAGGTGTTGCCAGTATTGCACTTGTGTCATCCAACTCCTACGGCATATTCGACTCACCAAATGAAGGAATTGGAAGATGCCTCATGACTAAAGGCCCTAAGGTATCACACCCTGAGTATGTTGATTTCAATAGTGATGAAGATGATTTGCTAGGTGATGAGGATTTACTTGTTGACAACACTAGTGATGAAAACTATGATGAAATTTCTATTAATCATGCTAATCAAGATGAAACAAATGATAGTGATAAGAAGGAGATTGAGCGTCTAACTAAAGAATTAAAGACTAATAAGTTAGCTCCTGAAACTACCTTAGAGGATCATCGAGAGTTATTAAAGACTCATGAGAAGATACGCTTTGAAAATCTCAATTTAGAGCTAGAGCATGGGTTCTTAAAAGCAATCAATGATGATCTTCGAAAGAAAAGTTCTTCTTACATTGCCAAGCATTTACTCTTGTCTACTTACATGCCACAAGTAAAATCTAGCAACAAGAGCAAGAAAGATTCTTCTAGTAGTAACAATAATCATGCTAAATCCAATGTTGTTGCTTCTAGTAGTTCTCTTGATTCCACTAATGATTCTCTTAGCCAAGTTACACTTGAGCAAGAAAATAGCTTATTGAAGGTAATTATAGAGAAAGGTATTTACAAGAACCTTGCCGGAAGTAAGCATTTTGAGGAAAATGTACACAACCAAGGAAGGCACCGGAAGAATCAAGGTGTTGGTTTTGAACGAAAGTTCAATGCCAATGGAGTTGAGTGGGAAGAAGATCAATACCCCAAGACCAAGTTTTTTCCTCAACAAGAGAAGTACGACCCTACTTCTTTCAAGGGAACACAAGCTCAAGATGATCTTCCACCATAAGACCACAAGCTAAAAGGCAAGGACAAGCTTCAAGAAGAGATTGATTCATTTGAAGAAGCTCCAAAGGCCTTGGTCAAGTGTGTTCCCAAGACTACATCAAGTTCTACTTCATCAAGTACGACTACAATTCCAAGGATTCCCATCAAGTTGATGTGGGTCCCAAAGAAGAAGAGCTAGAGAGTTCTTGAGGGTGACTCTGCCAACATACTTCACTCATATTCATTTTGGCAAGGACAAGTGGAATCAACTTCCATATCTTGCACTAGTTCAAGGAGTCACAAACCCTCTTGTTGGTAAAAAAAGGGACAAGGTAACCAAATGCTTTCATGTACATCATCATGTGTGTGTTTCACTCTATGTCTATGTATATCCTTGTGTGTTCCTTGTGGGACTAACCCATGTAGGTATTGAAAGTGCAACTCACTCCAATGGATTGCTCCAAATGATCTACATCAACTTTGAGCATCCACATCTTCAACATCTACATGAAGTCTTCATCGACAAAACCCAAGGTTAGTTCATCCATCTTAGGGGGGATATCACATCTAGGGGGAGCTTTGCCCTGAGAATTGAGCTAATGCAACTGTAATGGTGTGAACACAACAATGCTTTATGTAAAAGTGGTAACCCCACTTGTGTTTAAACGATGAATATGACCTACGATCAAATGTTCTCATTTGACTCCTCAGTCAATATACTCATATATAGATGACCTAGTAATCGCCTATTGCTTGATAGATGCTAGAGTGATTGTGCATGCTTTGCCACATATTTCATTTGCTATCTTATTGTGAGCGTGTTGGTTGCATAATTTCCTCCATTCGAGGTGTCGGGGAAGCTGATCTGGCCCATGAACACCTATGGGACCGGCGGACCGAGCCCCTTTCGGTTCGGCGGGGGGCGGAGGTCGCACGAAGAGCAGATCAAGGCGAAGCACACGAGCAGTTTACCCAGCTTCGGAGCTCTCCGGAGAGATAACACTCCTACTGCTGCATGTCTGAGTGTATTGAGTTCTTGCTCAGGAGCGCTGAGTGCTACAGTACACACAAGCTGCTAACGAGACCGAGCGTGAGTGTTCTCTGGCTTTGAACCTTTCGACCCTTTTCCTACGTTGCGCATGGGCCTCCTTTTATATGCTAAAGGGGTCTCCGACAGGTGGGAACGTAGACAAGGGTAAAAATGGAAAAGGAGTGGTTGGTACAGCTACTTGTACAGTGTATCATACCTAACCACGGCGACAAGGGACAAAGGCATTAAATGCCCGTCTCGTCCGCCCTAACGGTCTGCGAGAAAGGGACCGTCGGGCGCCACCGCTTGCCACGATGGCAATCTTGTCGGCGCCGCTTGCCACAGCGCTCACCGGCCGCCTGACCTCTTGCCACTGGCGCTACCGAAAGGTCCTGTGGCGACACGTTAGTGGATGTGCTGGAGCGCAGTACAGAGTGGTGATGCTGCATGACAAGCGCCTTACAGCGGTTGTTGTCTTGTCGCGTCCGGAAGCTTGTCGCTCATCGGGCCTTCCCGCAAGCTCCTCTTGCGGGGCCTTGTCTCCTAGGTGCCTTGGGTGGCCTTCCGGCAAGCTCCTCTTGCGGGGCCTTGTCTCCTTGGCTTGAATACTTTGTTCTTGAATGGCTCCAAAGGAACCACGGAGGACCTTGGCGGTCACCGGTAAGCCTTGCAGCGGAGGCTGCAACTGCCCGTGCACAAGTTCGGGATACTAGGGTACCCCTACTCTACTACACCGGCAGGAGCCCGGGCTGGGCCACACTGCAGTGCCGAGTGTTGTTGGGCCAGGCCCAAAACAGGCTGCAGCACGCAGCGGCCTGGGTTACGCCCGTAACTCACCCGGACCCACCACGCCCTCCACAGGCACGCCGCGTCGAATGCGGCGTCGTGTGAGAGATCTTAGGTGAGATCGTGGGTGGTTTCTTTATTCGGAAAGACGGAACATCCGCCCTCCCTCTTTATAAGCGGGGAAGCAGGGCGATTCGCCCATCTCGCCGATTGCTTGTCCAATCTCGAAAAAACCCGCTGCTTCCCCTTCTTCCCAAGGTGAAGAGAGCAGCGCTCCGCCCCATCGCCACCGGCATCACCAACACCGTCGATCTCCTCACCACCTCCGCCATGGCTCAAAGCCGACAAGGGAAGGCCGTGAAGTCGGCCGAGGCGCAGGCGGCTTGCGGCGAAGGAGCGGCAATCTCCCCATTTCGCCTTGAGGGAGCCGAGGGAGTACTACTACCTCTTACGGTCGACGGAGAGGCGCATCCAGCGAAGGTACTCCCAGTGCTGCTTGGGCTGGCTCGAATGGGTACCCTTTCTTGGCGCTATTCTTCATCTGCGGGCTCGCCCGCCTTTCTCTAATTTTTCTGCGATATCATGAACACCTCACGGGTTCCGCCTCCTTGACTTCACCCCCAATGTTGTTACGACCATGGCAGTTTTCGCACATCTCTGCGAAAACTTTGTCGGAGTCCATCCAAGCGTAGCCCTTTTCCGCCACTTCTTTATGCCCCGAGTTGAGAGAGGGAGCCTCTTTCCGGTGGGATCGCTTTGGATCTCGGGGATCGGCAAGAAGGAAGCTTATCTGGAGGAGAGCTCCGCAGCAAATGGGATGAGTGGAGAGCAGACTAGTGCTTTGGATTGTCGAGGAGAACCGCAGCCGTTTACCGCCCAGCGCCAAACCTCGATGGTGCGGCAGCGATTGGAAGCGATCTGGCCCCGGAAGACGCTAGGCTGAAGATTGCCGTCATCCGGATCCTACGCCTGAGGCTTGCCGGACTCACTATAGGCGCCGTTGGCGCAGATTTCCTTCGTCGCCGCATCGCCCCCCTGCAGGAGAGGAGGAGACTCGCATGGGAGTTCCAAAACGCGGCGGATATCATGAGGCTGCGCCCGGGCCTCAACTTCAATTTCACTATCTCGAACAGGCTGGGCCGCGATGCTCTTGGAGTTGTTCAAGCACGATCCACGAGCATCCGAAGCGTTCAGGTTGCCGAAGAATGTCGTCCCGCTGTGCAACAATTCCTCGCTCGACCGCATCCGTGCAATGATGCCATTGTGCGACTCGCATGGAATCGTTCCAACCTGGCAAGAGCCTGCAGATGACGTCGTCTGAGTGTTCTTTGACAGCCTGGTAGAAGTGCCGGTCCGCCCCGATGAACAGAAGAGCCTCACCCGCGACACCACTGATGATGAGATGCAGCGCATCGCCACCAGGCTGGAAGAGGCGGCAGCAGCCGCTGCCGCGGGCGAGTTCGGATTCACCATGGAGGAGGCAGAGGCAGCAGAGGCGGCAAGCCTTGTCGAGCGAGGGGAGTTTGCCGGCGAGGAATAGCTTGTCGGGCTGGTTGAGTCAGCGAGCCAGCCGAGGGTGCCTCCTCCCTCCTTGAGACAGCTTGCCACAGCGGAGCCCCAGCTCCACCAAGAAGGCGTCTCCGCAAGGCGGAGGCGTGGCGAAGGCGGCGGACGGGTCAGCGACCGCCCAGCGCCGTGCAGCCCAGCTCCACCGCGGCAAGCACTTTGTTGCATGAGCACCTCACGCCGCTGCGGCAGCTGGAGCGGGGCCCTCGCAGACCACCGCTTGCTCCCGCCAAGCGACCTACTCCTCCGCCTCGTCGTCGGAGGCGAGCCAGGTGATCTCCCGCGCTCAGCTCCGACGAGGAAGAAGAAGAGTAAGATTCTTTGCAGCATTTGTAGTTCTTCGGCTTGTTGCTTTGTCTTGTATCTGATTTGCTTCACTCTGAACCCATTCCTTTTCAGGACGCTGGCCCATAGAGCGTCGAAGAGAGCCAAGGCCCGGTGATTGTCATCGAGGGCGAACCCACCGCGACAGCAGGAGGCGCGTCGAGACCACCTTGCAGACGGCAACTCTTCCTCAAAGCAGCCCAGCGCAGCCCTCGGCGTAAGTATATGGTTTACTTCCTGCTGTTAGGCGTGCATGGGTTCCCTTTCTTTCTTGATATCATTTGCTGATTTGTGTAGGAAGCAGAGCAGCCTCACCAGGAGTGCCCTGAAGCCGCTCCTGACATGCCTTCTGCTTCGACTACACCGCCAAGGGAGGATTCCCCGGCAAGGGAGCGTTCTCCGGCAAGGGAGACTTCTCCGGCAAGGGGCAGTTCTCCGGCAAGGGACAACTCTCCGGCAAGGGATCCGGCGATCGCACTGACGGCCCTGAGGCCGCAGGAGCGCCAGGCGCTACGCCGACCGCCGATCCCTCCGCCGCTGCGGTAGCGTCGGGCTCCGAAGAGCCCCAGCCCGGCGCCTATTTGAAGGCCGGCGATGGCGTCTTCATCAAGCTCCCATGGGCGTCGAGCTCTGGCGCGGCGAAGGAGAAACTTTTGATGAAGAGCTGCTCGCCTCCGCTGGATCGATGGTCGACGCGCAAACAGCAAGAAGTAGTCTCGAGGAGGAGCAGCTGCTGCGGAAGGCATTGTCGCTTCTACCGCGCCCGACAAGCCAAGCTGGAATCCCGGGAAGCGCTTATCACGAAGGCGGGAGCAGACATCGAGAAGCGCGCGGAGGACCTCCGGGGCCTCAACCAGGAAGCTCTTCGGTCCTTGGCAGAGGAGCGGGAGCAACTCGCCGAGGAGCGCAAAGCCTTCCTCCTCGAGAAGGCTGAAGCTGAGCAACAATGACTTGCCGCCGAGAAGCTATCTACGCAGGAAGGCGAGTTGGCGCAGAGGAAGGTTAATCTTGACAGCCATGAGGAGGATCTAGCCACGCGCGAGCAAACATTTGGCGGCACTCTCAAGGAAGCAAAGGATGCTGCCGCAGCTGCCGAGGCCGCCAAGAAGGAGCTGGAGACGAAGGTGATGCAGCTGGAGGCCAATCTCAAGGAGAGCGGCGAGGAGCTTGCTGCACTCAAGCATGAGCGCGAGAAGGACGCCTACACTCTTGGCGAGCTGCGGGGCCGTCTCGCCGAGAGGAGCAAGGAGCTTCAGCGCCGCCAAGGACTCCAACACAGATCTTGAGTTGAAGTGACCACCTTGACTCGGTGACTGGGCCAGGCGCCAAGGAGCGAGGAGGTGGCCTTGAAGGAGAAGATCAAGGCCGACGAGGCGCTCTTTGGCGAGTCTTCTTGCCGCCCAGAATACCTTTAGGGAGAATGTGGAGCACTGGACCGAGGGTCTCGTGGATGTTGCTGCAGCCATCGACAGGGAGCTGGCGCAGCTGGGGATGGAGGATCTTGGGTATTCCTCCGATGAGCACCTCCGACCCAGCGCCAAGCTCAGCTTGTTCTTCAAGGGCGTGGTGATGGCCCTCCAGCGACTCCGGGAAGAAATCCCAAAGCAGCTGGCCGAGGAGTCACGCCCGGATCTGCGCGGGAGCTCTTCAAAAGGTCTTGATGAAGGTGGCCTTCCGCAACCCAGGCCTCAACCTCACCAACGTCCTCAAGTCCTTGCCGCCGGATGCTGATGTGGAAGTGCTCAAGACCCTTGTCGCATCCATCGTGGATAGGGTGAGCGGGATCAAGAGGGTTGAGGGTGATCGCGTAGATTAGGCCGCCCGCTTTCTCTTTTCTTGCATTCTTGGTCATGTTATGAGAACAATCTATTAGAGCTGCGACAAGCTATCTTGTAATATAACTCTATTTGGGTAGCAATTGCTATGTTATTTCCTTTACTTGGTTCCTTCCTTTGTATGTTTTGCCCTCGCTTTTAGGGAACTTGTCGCGAGGCACACACTTGGCTGAGTACGGAGACGTCAATGACTTCTTTGGCGGTGCTGCTACCGACAAGAAACCTTGTCGCAACTAGTTGCAGCTCACTTAAGTTGTTGAGCGTACTTTCGAAACAAAGTAAGGCGCTTAACTAGCTACGAGTTGGTTCCTCCGCGCTGAGTTTTCCATACAAAGTACGGTCGTTCGAGGAAGATAACTTAAAATTTTAAAACTGATTGCTCAAACTTTAGCAACTTAGCTTTTCATCGTTTGCTTCCGGTAAGGCTAGACTTCCTTGAGCGACGCTTGGTCCACACCATTATCTTCTCCTTTCCCCGGCAAAATTGTGGGAGAGGTAAACTTCCTTTCTTTGAGAAAGAGAAAGAAGAGAAAATAAAGATATGGAGACTTATGGCTCGTTATTGCTTACGGGGTGTAGGTGCTGCACAAATAGTCAGATAACGCATTCAAAAATAGAAGTAGAAAGCATGAAATTGACAAGATGTGCGAAGCACTTTAGCTTTACTTATGCACGGGTCTGCGCGGCTTTGTACAAAGGATTACATGCAACATCGGCAAGACTTGTACAAAAGGTGGTTGCTTAGGAACAGGTTCCGCAACCGCGCTTCTCACGGGTAAAACTTATGAAGATGCTCAATGTTCCAGGAGTTGCCCACCGGAATGCCATCTTCGGTCTCAAGGCGGACAACGCCAGGCCTAGTGACTCGTTTCACCCGGTAAGGGCCTTCCCACTTCGGCGTCAACTTGTAGGAATTCTTGGCGCATCAACGCAGCGAAGAACAAGGTCGCCTTCCTCGAGACTTCTGGCATTAACTGCGGCTATGGTAGCGGCGCAAAGCTTCTTGGTATCGAGCAGCTCGTCTGTGAGCTGAAGACGATCCTCCTCAAGGAGCAGCGTCATCTTGTCGCAATCGCTCTTGCTCAAGCTCATCATAGCGAGCACTCGAGGTGATCCGTATCTGAGTTCCGTGGGAGAACTGCCTCTGCTCCATAGACTAGAGCGAAAGGTGTACGTCCGATTGGCTCGATTTGGCGTCGTCTGATCGACCAAAGAACCACCGGCAGCTCCTCAATCCATTCTTTCCGCACTTGTGCAGCAGCCGAAAGTTACGGTCTTGAGTTCGCAGCAGCACTTCAAAGATTCGCCCTCTCCGCTGACCGTTACTTCTCGGATGAGCAACGAAGCGAAGCGGAACCTTGGCGCCAAGATCTTGGACGTACTGCATGAAGGTGCGGCTCGTGAATTGCGTGTCGTTGTCGGTGATGATCCTGTTAGGGATTCCGAAACGGCAAACAATCGACCTAAAGAACTTGACTGCTGACTGTGCTGTCACCTTCCTCACTGCTTCCACTTCCGGCCACTTTGTGAACTTGTCGATTGCAACGTACAAGTACTCAAAGCCCCCGACAGCTCGGGGAAAGGGGCCGAGGATGTCGAGCCCCCAGACCGAAAATGGCCAGGATAAAGGGATCGTCTGGAGAGCTTGAGCTGCTGGTGTATCTGCTTGGAATGGGCCGCACGCTTCACACTTGGTTACTTGTGCAGTTGCATCACGGAGGGCTGTCGGCCAAAAGAAACCTTGCCGGAACGCTTTGCGGCAAGTGCTCTGGCGCCAATGTGGTGACCACATGTGCCTCCATGTATCTCTCGCCAATAGCTTTTGTCCGTCCTCCGGTGAATACACTTCAATTTCACATTGTTGAGTCTTCTTACATGCGATTGTGTTGTCGACAAACTGGTACATACTTGATTGCCGGGCTACTCTTTCCGCTTCTTCTTGCTCTTGGGAAGTTCTCCTGTCAGAAGGAAGCGGACAATCTCTTTGTGCCCATGCCGGAGCTTGCGGCTCGACAACAAGGACTAAAGGCACATCTCGCTGCTGCGGGAACATCTGCTTCCACGGCGAGAACCTGCGGCTCAGCCCGAGCTTGGCGTTCCCGGCAAGCTTGCCGGAGCAAAACTTGTCGGGAGCGTCTGCTTCAACGGAACAAACCCTAGGGCTTGCCGGAGCAGACTGCTCCTCAGCACCCTTGGTGTTGATCTTGAGGACCTTCTTGACGGCGACTTCGGGAAGCTCTGCCGGAAAATAGTCACCAGAGATCAACTTCCTCTTCTTGCTCTATCCGGTTGATGGCGTTACAGACGGTTGAGTCAGCTTGAGCACAAAAATCCCTGGTTCCACAGGTAACTTAAGTGCAGCGCACTTTGGCGAAGCCATCGGCAATGTCGTTCGAGCTCTTGGAACATGTTCCATTTGTAGGCCGTCAAAGTGCTCTTCTAGCTTTCTCACTTCATCAACATAAGCTTCCATCAACGGACTCGATAACTCTTGTTCACTTGGCGGATGACAAGTCGTGAGTCACCCACGACAATGAGCTTCTTGATCCCAAGGTCTATGCGATCTCGAGACCGGCAAGCAAACCTTCATACTCTGCGGTATTGTTTGTTGCTTGCTCCTTGGGAAAGTGCATCTGGACTACGTACTTGAGGTGCTCTCCGGTGGGTGCAACAAATGTACGCCCTTGACCGGCGCCTTTGCAGCGAGAAGGCACCATCAAAGTACATCAGCCCACTCTTTGCTTGCTTCCTTGACGGGATGCTCGTTTCGAATTTCTTCATCTTGTGTTGGCGTCCATTCTGCTATGAACTCCGCCAATGCTACTGCTTTGGATAGTTGAAGTGCTCTCAAACTTGAGGCCAAAGCTTGAGTTCCAAAGTGCCCACTCGACAATCACACTTTGTTGCCTCTGGATTTTGCATTATCCTCTTGATGGAAAAGCAGTGGCATTTGTGATCTCATGTGCCCGGAAGTAATGGCGCAGCTTTCTCGAGGCCATGAGGAGACCGAAAAGCAATTTACGCACACCAGAGTACCTTGACCTAGCCCCCTGCAGAAGGGAACTGACAAAGTAAACTGGGCGCTGCACCATTCTTTTCTGCATCTTCTCATGCGTTTGCGTAGATCCATCCTTGTCGGGACCAGAGCTTGCTGGTGAAGCTCCCTGCTCGTCGCTGGATGCATCTGCCATGGTTGCTAGCTCATCATCCGCCTCCCTCTCCACTACTAACGCAGCACTAACCACTTGATTGGTTGCCGCTATATATAGCAGCAACTTATCTTGTGGCTTAGGTGCGACAAGTGTTGGAGTGGAGGATGTATCTCTTCAAGTCTGCGGTAGCAGCCTCCGCTTCGAGTCCATTTCATTGGACCTGCCTTTTCATAATTTTGAAAAATGGCGAAGCGCTCAGCAGAGACCTAGAGATAAACCTGCTGAGAGCAGCTACATAACCGACAAGTCTTCGTGACATCCTTGACGCGCTTTGGTGCTTCAATCTGCTCAATGGCCTTGATCTTGTCGGGATTGGCTTCAATTCCCCGAGACACGAAGAACCGAGAAGCTTGCGGAAGGGACTCCAAACACACACTTCTCGGGGTTGAGCTTGAGGTTGATCTTGCCTTGATTTGCAAAGGTTTCGTCTAAATCTTGAATCGAGTCGCCTTTGTCCTTGCTTTTGAACACTATGTCATCCATGTAGGCTTCCACATTTACGTGCATTTGCGGCTCAAAAGCGTCATGGACTACTCTTGCAAATGTTGAACCAGCATTCTTTAATCCGAAAGGCATCCGTGACGAAACAGATTATGTGCCACATGGGGTGATGAATGCGGTCTTCTCCTCATCCTCTTACGCCATGAAGATCCGATGATATCCTGAGTATGCATCCAGAAATGAAAGCAAATCACATCTCGGGTCGTGGAGTCAACAATCTGGTCGATCTTGGCGACAAGGGAAATGGGTCTTTGGGACAAGCTTTATTGACATCGGTAAAGTCGATACAAAGCCTCCATTTCTCGTTTGCCTTGCGTACAACTATTGGATTGGCCAACCACGTAGGATGGAGCACTCCTCTGACAAGGCCTGCTGCTTCCAATTTCTTGATTTCTTACGTGATGAATTCTTGGCGCTCCTTTGCACCTTCGACTTTACGCTTGGACGGGCGCGCATGAGGACAAATGACAAGATGGTGCTCAATTACTTTCACAGGAACACCGGGGATGTCGACGGTTGCCACGCAAACACGCCGACGGCGTTCGCCCGAGGAAAGCAACGAGCAGCCGCCTTCCTATTTAGGGTCGAGAGTGGCACTGATGGTGAAGGTACCACCAGTGCCATCCTCCTTGGCGGACACCTTCTTGGTCTCTGGTGGAGCTGCCATCGTCTTCTTACACTTGCCGGTGGAGCTCGATGGTGCGTCCTCGACGGTAGCGCAGCACTCCGAAGAGGTGTGCTTGAGTGGGCATCGAGCTCTTGCCGGACTTGGTCTTCTTCTTCGCCCGGGAGCTTCAGCGGCAAGTGGCTTGCAATCTGCTGCATTCTTTGCTTCCCGGTAGATCTTGTCGGTGCAGATAAGAGCATCCTTCTTGTCGCCAGGGGCAGAGATGACACTTATCGGGCCTGGCATCTTGACATGTTGTATGCATAGTGAGAGGCTGCCATGAATTTGGCGAGTCTTTGGGCGGCCAAGTATCCCATTGTAAGGCAATGGAAAGTCGACAACGTCAAAAGTGACCCTCTCGATCCTGAAGTTCAACTTCACGCCAAATGTCACCGACAACGTGATCTTTCCCTTGGCTTGCTCCTTCCAGATTGATTCCTTGGAATGTGCGGTCTCTTGAGTTCGCCATCGAGGATCTGGAGTTTCGGAGCACCGCGGAGGAGATCAGGTTCAAGCCGGCCCACCGTCAACTAGCATCTTAGTGACCTTGAGGTTGCGGATAGTTGGTGAAACCAACATCGGCAAGCACCCGACGCCATGATTCTGTGATCGGGTGGTCCTCAATATCAAAGATGATAGGCGTCTTTGGACCATTTCGAGAGGCTTGCGTGACTGAGCGGATGGATTACGCCGCATTGACTTCCGCATCCTTTGCTTGAGCTGGCGGTGTGAAGTATGCTGAGAGAAGCACCGCCGTCAACGCACATGACCTCTCGTGGCTTTCTGGAACTCCTGCTCATCGGTCTCGTCATCATCCATGTCTTCATCATCGTCGTCTTCATCCTTGTCGTGGCCGGGGAGGTCTGTCTCCTTGCCGCTGCTTGGCCTTGCAGCGGCGTCCTCCTCGGCTCGGGCGTTTCTTGCTAGCTCCTCCGGCACCTTCTGGGCCTTCTCCTTGTCGCGTCGTTCGTATTCAGCCTTACGCTGCTCGACAAGCTGCTCGACCTTTTGCAGCTCACGGAGGTCATGGCCCTTGGTGCGTTGGATCTTGCGATCGTTTGTTGGAGCAAATCACGCTTGTCGGCGACCGCCACACTGGCGATTGGTGCCGGCAGCAACCTCCTTGCGGAGCTACCAACTTTGGCTTTCTTGGCGCCACCTTCGTTGCGGACTGCTCAACAACTAGCACATCTTTGCCTTTCTTCTTCCTGTTGTTCCGCCGCGGTTTTTTCTTTCTTTGAGGCGGTCTCCTCACTATCAGATCCTCCTGCTTGATATTCTCTCCGGAGTCTCCTCCTTCCTCAAAGACGTGCACACTTGTCGGCCAGGGCATATAGCTCACTGGCGTCTACGATCTTGCACATCGCCATCTCCTCCTGCATCCTGCGGTTTCGCGCGTTCGATGGAACGACCGATTACAGCATGGCGGGGTGGACATCTGGGATGTTGTCTTGTCTGTGGCTGAATCTCTGTATGTACGTGCGAGGGCTCTCCTTCCTTACAGGGCGGCGAGATGAAGGTCGCTTTCTTGGCCATGGGGCTTGTGGCGCTGTAAAGGCGCCGACAAACTGATGGCATAGATCTGCCCAAGAGGATATGGTGTTGTCCGGCAAGTGCATGAGCCAGGATCGACATTGGGCTTGAGCTCGGTGAAGTAGTTGGCAGGATCTTGTCGTCTCGCCCCGGCAGCTTGCACCGCGATGGTGTAGATCTTTGAGGAGCTCCGACGGATCGTCTTGCCGCCGTACTTCTCTGGTATGTACGGCTTGAAATTCTTCTTGCTGGGCCTTTGGACTTGCCGCAGCTCACGAGTGAACGCGGGGCAACCTACCGCGTCACGACAAGTCGCTGGTTCCCCGGTGCATGCATGTCGACGGAAGGGCCCGGTAGCGCTGGTCGGATTGACGCCGCGCTTCTCTTGGCGCTTCGATGCGAGTTCGGCGTCTTCTTGATGTCGTTCGTGAAGAACTTGGCGCTGATCGCGACGAGCTCGTGGATCCGATGATGCGGTGGAGTCATTGCCGAGGTGGATCCGATGAGTCGGCGATCTTGGCCTTCGGGGCGGAGAGTGCATGGTGGTTGCACCCCCACCGGTTTCGTCGCCACCGGCTCGTGTTTGGCAGTCCTGCCGCGGCAGCGATGCACTCGGCTGCCGCGGAGCGTCGCCGTTGGCAAAGCCGATGAGACTTTGAATGGTGGCCCTCCATTCATCGACCTTGTCGGCTGTTGGAGGGTAATCCTGGAGCAGTTGAGATCTCGCCAAAGCCTGCTGGAGTGGTGGGTGGCGATGGCGAGCGGCGCGAGGCGGGATATGCCGGACTTCTAACTATGTTAGAAGGAGCGATATCCCGTCCAGCGGCAATGCCTCGCTTTCGCGCCCGGCATGTTGGCGTGCATGCGTGGTCTTGAGCATCCCGAGATCCACCAAGCTCGATCTTGGTCCAACGGCGTATGGCGTTGTGAATACCATGACGCTGCCGGTCGCGCCTCTGAGGCGGGCGCGGTGCATGTCTGACGCCGAGGTATCGCAGCCTTGTCCTTGGACTTGGCAGCACCGTGGGCTCCCGTCGGCGTCCATTCTTCCGCCGGCGTCTACCCCACCACCCGTTTGCTCCAGTGGTGGTGGGTTTGATGCGGACGGAACATCTGCCGCCGAAGCCTTCTTCTTCGGTGGCATGTCGATGAAGATGATGAAGATCTAGCTCGTGTAGATGCCGGATCAGGTTCACACAATCTTGACACTCCCCTACCTGGCGCGCCAAAGATGTCGGGGAAGCTGATCTGGCCCACGAACACCTATGGGACCGGCGGACCGAGCCCCTTTTGGTTCGGCGGGGGGAGGAGGTCGCACGAAGAGCAGATCGAGGCGAAGCACCTACGAGCGGTTACCCAACGGAGCTCTCGGAGAGATAACACTCCCTCTTTGCTGCATGTGCGAGTGTATTGAGTTCTTGCTCGGGGCGCTGAGTGCTCTGATACACACAAGCTGCTAACGAGACCGGCGTGAGTTTTCTGCGGCTTGAACCTTTCGACCCTTTTCCTATATTGCGCATGGGCCTCCTTTTATATGCTAAAGGGGTCTCCGGCGGTGTAGCGTAGACAAGGGCAAAAATGGAAAAGGAGTGGTTGGTACAGCTACTTGTACGATGTATCATACCTAACCACGGCGGCATGGGACAAAGGCATTAAATGCCCGTCTCGTCGCCCTAACAGTGCGAGAAAGGGACCGTCGAGGCGCCACCGCTTGCCACGATGGCAATCTTGTCGGCGCCGCTTGCCACCAGCGCTCCGCTGGCCGACGGACCTCTTGCCCTGTGGCGCTGGAAAGGTCGAGGCGACACGTTAGTGGATGTCTTTGGGCGCAGGTACAGAGTGGTGGTCTGCCGCGGCAAGCGCCTTGCCGCGGTTGTTGTCTTGTCGCGTTCGGAAGCTTGTCGCTCACCAGGCCTTCCCGGCAAGCTCCTCTTGCCGGGGCCTTGTCTCCTAGGTGCCTTGGGTGGCCTTCCTGGCAAGCTCCTCTTGCCGGGGCCTTGTCTCCTTGGCTTGAATACTTTGTTCTTGAATGGCTCCAAAGGAACCACGGAGGACCTTGGCGGTCACCCGGTAAGCCTTGCCGCGGAGGGCTGCAACTGCCCGTGCACAAGTTTGGGATACTAGGGTACCCCTACTCTAGTACACCGACACGAGGACATCCATTTGTTGCTTTGATTGTTTGCTTTTTCTCTTTGCCAAATGGATGGACAAGAATGCCTAAGTACTCCCTCTAGCTATCTATGCTTTTCTTGTCTCAAACTCTATTCATGCTACATCACAAAGTATGAACAAGTCAAACTCGGACCCTCCGGGTGAGGAGCACTCGGAGCCACCGATCCGTCAAGGATTAAACTTCCAAAACCTCTTAATGCATCTCGGACAGATCAACTCATCACACTCGGTCTCACCGAATTCATTAAGTTGATCTAGGTTTTCACCTTGTGCAACCGATTTGAACAATTCAGTCACACTGAGTTGCAGTAACTGCTAGCAGTTTTGCATCTCGGTGCCACCGAGTCGTTCCACTAGGTCACACCGACAGTGATTGGGTTTATATACCGCGGGTTGAAAATTTGGAAATTCCTCCAAACCACTCGTCTGCGCCTCCCAGCTCTGCCGCCTCCTTGGTCTCCTGATCGTGACCGTCGTCGCCAGTGTCCTCCTGCCGCTGGTCTCCATCGCCGTCAACAGAAATCTCACTGCCCTTGTCGCTGTAGTGAGTTCATCGCCAAGTTAGGGTACGGACTCGACCTCTTTGTGCGTTCTCTTTTTCCGATTCTTGCACAAAGATCGTTGCCATTACTTGTACCACGAATGAGATCAATCTATCCACCAAAAAGTTCCACTAGAATAGATTTGATGCAAAAACTTAGGGTTAGGTTTCTGCTGAACTCATCTCGGACCGACAGATCTGAGGATCTTGGTCTCACCGATTTGGCTCAGGCCATTGCACAAGTACAACTCGGTCTGACTGAATCGTACTAATCGGTGTGACCGAAATCACTTAATCTATGAAACCCTAGCATCTTGGAGTCACCGAACTACACTTCCGTCTGACCGAAATTGCATGTTTAGATTCTGTTAATGCTTCGGTGTCACTGAGTTTGTCATATCGGTAGCTCTGAAATGCTTTCTGCAGAAAACTGAAGTTAAGTTTTTGTCTCAATACTTTTTGCCAAATAGCTGTGCTTTGTGATGCTCATCCTCTCTACCTATACCTATCTATTCACAGGGTTAGTTTCAGAGATGCCAAAGGGCAGTGACAGTCAGAACAGGTCTGAAGAGCATGTGAATCTTAGTGAGGGCACTAGTCCCTCCAATAGCAGTTATGATGATGGTAGCAAAAGCACTCCAAGCAATTTGCCTAAGGCTGCTAATAGGCAAAGGAAGAAGAGAACCTCATAATCTGAAGATGAGGACTTTATTGCTGATGAGGAAGTGACCTCAAAGAAAAAGGTGCTCAAGAAGGAGTATGCTGCTACTACTGCCATAAAGCCTGGTATGCCAAAGAAAGTCCTGCCAAGAGGAATCCCATGTCAAAGGCCAGAGCCTCCACTCAGGAAACTATGGAGTTCACTCTTGAACCAAGAGAGGAAGAGGCTGCTGGAGCAAATAAGAGGAAGGAGAGAGTGAGGAAGACTATTGCCAGAGTCATTGGCAGATCATCTATGATGAAGGATTCTGATGAAGAAGAAGAGGCGGAGGAAGAGCCAGCTGCACCACCTCCAAAGACTCAGAAGCTCATGGGGGATGCCATAAAGTCTGGGGCTGCTCCATCTAAGCCCAATATAGCCCCAAGCCTCCAACTCAAGATCAAGCTCCCAAACCTTCTGCACCCAAGAGATCCACCAGGAACATTTCTGCTGATGAGAAGAACAAGGCCCTAGTGCCTGAAGTTCAAGAGGATGAAGAGCCGCAAGTGCTCAGAAAGTTGAAGCCAAAGATTCCAGATCATAATGATGATCATCCTGTTGCTGAGAACATGAAGGAAAAGAAGGATGCATGTCTGAGATTGTGGAGACAGACTGATCCCTATGCCACCGGGAGAAGGACTGCTATAGATTATCGTTTCCACACCAAGGAACAACAGGACTTCTATGAGACTGTCTTACTAGACAAGAAGCCTATTGTCAGTGATATGAGATGGGTTGACTGGAAATACATCGATGACAATGAGGAATACTTCCCAGGTGTGCATGAGAGCTTCAGGATGAATGAAGTTGATAAGTTTGTTGGTCAAAAGTTGACAAGGTGGAATGATGAAATGATTATGCAATTCTACTCCACTGCTCATTTCTATCAAGATGGCAAGATTATGCGGATGATGAAGGAACCAAATATCAATCTACAATTTTTGAATGGGCCAAGTTGATCAATGCCCCTAAGGAAGATGAGAATGACACAGATGTATATGCCAAGCCAAGGAAGGATCACAACTCCATGGCAAACATGTAAAAGACTAATCCAGATGATGCCTTGGAGACTCACAAGCTTGGGTCCATATATTATCTACTGCCAGGATTGACCACCATCAACACCATCTTGAGGCACACACTGTTGCCCAAGTCAGGAGATCATAGGATGATCCGTGGTCACTCCATCAACTTTCTCCATATGTTTGATGTGCCACAGAAGTTCAAAGTGATGACTTTGATTGCTGAGACGGTGAAGAGAACTGCATCTAATCAGAAGAGATCATATGGATATGCCGCTCACATACAAATGTTGATCAACTCCAAGATGGGAACATGGACATATCTTCTTGATAAAGAGAATCTCCCCCTAAGGCTAGAATTTGAGGACAATGAGATTGTCATGGATGAATCTCATCCAACCAGTGCAGAAGCCTAGGAGGAGAGAGAGAGAGAGAGAGAGAGAGAGAGAGAGAGAGAGCAAAGGCTACAAAAGCAGCAAAGGTAGATAGTGCACCAGATGCTTCACAAGTGATGCTCAAGACCAAGCAAGATCAACTAAGTTATCTGCTTGAGGCTACTGTGAGGATTGAGAAGGGCTTGGCCACTCTAACTCAGAATCAAGAAAGTCTTGAGAGGATCACTGAGACCAAATTCCATGATCCAGATGTGAAGGTCACAGAAATCCAAACTACTGTGGAGAAGCTCCAGGAAGAAGTTGAGGACAGGAGTGACAAACCAACCACTGATGCTTTTCAGGGAGTGCCAAGGGCAGAAAGGTCTACAGTTGTGCCAGTTGTCAGAGATTCCAGGACTACCATTTCAGCACCTGCAACAACTGCCTCAATTATACCTCCAGTTTCAACTCCTCCAGCTCCACAGATGTCAGCTGAAGATTTCGTAGATGGATTCCTCTCCATGCCATCTATGTACACCGGAGCAACCAGCCAGAAGACCACTTCAGGAGCTCCCGGAGATGGTGCCTAGAGTGTCGCATAACACTATGCATTTTCAAGCTTTTTGGTAACTTGTTGCCAAAGGGGGATAAAGTGTATAGATCATTAGGCTTCGAGAGAGAGAGAGCGTTTTGCCTTTTGCTGCCTCTCTTGCTACTTTGATCATTTTCTTTGATTGTTTGCTTGTTTGATTCCTATGATACAATATTTGTGCTTGTTTGTGAGATACTCTGGTGATCATGCTATCTATGATACTTGTATATGATCAATCATGTTTATCCTTGGTGATGAGTGCATATTCTCTATATCTTATCATTTTGAGCGCTCCACCAAGATGTATGTGACATGGAAGAGTGACCCATGATCCTAATCGATTGTGCATTTGCATTCAAAAGCAAATTTTAAATAATGCACAAATTTAGGGGGACCTCTTGCTTATCACATACTTCTCAAAGCGACGATGTATTTCATTCATATTATCATTTGTCGAAGCTTTGATCTATATGTTGTAATCAATTACCAAAAAGGGGGAGATTGAAAGTGCAACTAATCCTTGGGTGGTTTTGGTAATTCATAACAACATATAGCTCACTGAACTAATATCCATTCAAGTGAAATATTTCAGAAAGTTCAATGATTGGCATGGCATGGACTAGAGATGTGGACCCCTCAAAATGCTAAGGACAAAGATTGGCAAAGGCTCAAGACTCTTCATTTTCATTTTAGTGATCCAAGATCACATTGAGTCCATAGGAAAGCCAATACTATTAAAAGGGGATGAGGTGTTGCTTAATGGTATACTTACTCAAAGTGCTTAGTGATATTGCCCCAAAACCCTCAGCCACTTTCTCATTTCCACATTTGTCCAGAACTTGAAGTCAAACTCGGCCCCACCAATTTGATCTATCTGGCGCCACCGAGTTCATTTGACCTAGCCACTGCCAGAAACCCTATACAATTCGGTTTCACTGATAGGGATCTTGGTCTCACTGAGATGGCCTTGCAAACTCTTTGTTGCCAGTTGTAATTATTTTGGTCTCATCGAAATGTGCAATAGGTCCAATCGAGTTTGCTTGACCAACTCTCTGTTTGCTCATTGCTGAAATTGGCCTCACCGAGTTCATGCAATCGGTCTCACCGAGATGAGGTTTTGCCCTAACCCTAGCACATCGGTCCCACCGAGTTGATCATGTTGGTCCCACCGAGATTCCTAACGTTCACATTTTGAACTGAATCGGTCTCACCTTGTTCTTCTATTTGGTCTGGTCGAGTTGGGTCAAATGTGTGTAACGATTGGATTTTGAGTGGAGGCTATATATACCCCTCCACCCCGTCTCCATTCAAGAGAGAGCCATCGGAACGTGCCTACACTTCCACTACTCATTTTCTGAGGGAGAACCACCTACTCATGTGTTGAGACCAAGACATTCCAATCCAACCACAAGAATCTTGATCTCAGCCTTCCCCAAGTTGCTTTGCACCCAAATCATCTTTCCACCATAGCCAAATCTGTAAGAGAGAGTTGAGTGTTGGGGAGACTATCATTTTAAGCACAAAAGCAAGGAGTTCATCATCATCACACCATCTATTACCTTTTGGAGAGTGGTGTCTCCTAGATTGGTTAGGTGTCACTTTGGAGCCTCCGACAAGATTGTGGAGTTGACCCAAGGAGTTCGTAATGGCAAGGAGATCGCCTACTTCATGGAGATCTACCTGAGTGAGGCAAGTCCTTCGTGGGCGATGGCCATGGTAGGATAGACAAGGTTGCTTCTTTATGGACCCTTCGTGGGTGGAGCCCTCCATGGACTCGCACAACCGTTACCCTTCATGGGTTGAAGTGTCCATCAACGTGGATGTTGGGGAAACGACACCTATGGGATCACTGGAATCCCTTCAACGTTGGCAGGCGCGGGGTTATGAGAAGAGCAGGTTTAGGAGCTAGTACAAAGATCGTTTACCCAGGTTCGGGCCGCGAGGATGCGTAATACCCTAGTCCTGCTTTGGTGTGTATTTCAGAGTGTTCTTGAGCTCTCGAACTAGCTACGGTGGCTGCATCGTTCGAAAGAGCCAAATCCTTCTCCTGATCGCCTCGGGCCTGCGTTTATAGGCAAAAGGGGTCGCCACAGTGGCACACATGAGGTGGAAAGGTGTACAGCGTGCGAGCTTACCGCCCGGCGTTACAGGACAAAGCGCATTAAATGCGCTAATTAGGTGTCCATTAGCTTTATCGGGGACAGGAACGAGGCCCGTCCCATCCATCGTCGCTCCGCCTTGCTTCGATAAACGCCTGGGCTAGTGATGCATGCGGTGCCATGTAGGCAAGCAGGCAGCTGAGGTGGCATGGTGGCAGGGCCTTCACGAAGATCTGCATGCCACCACGCAGGTGCTTGCTGGGTCGGTGTAGAGGCCGCTCCTTGCCACGCAGGTGCCTGCCCAGCTGGTTGAGCTAGCAGCTGCTTGGGGATGACGGTGGATTCTTGGCTGGCGTGGGCCTGGCTATGGCCCCGCTGATGCCCTCGGCAAGGGTCTTACCATGGGGGCCCAACAAGGGTCTTGCCGTGGCGTTGCAGTCGTCCCCGGCAAGCCCCGGCAAGGTGCTTGCCGGGGGTCTTGTGGATTTCCTCGGCTAGGATCCCGCCGAGGGTCGCCGTCTTCTAGTCCTCATCTGATCCTGTGTACTTATGATCTTGACAAAGATCTGCATGCCACCCGGAGGTGCCTCCCGATCCCTGGTTCCAATGTAGTTGTCGACGGTGTTTGGAACCCTTGGGCTCAAGGGTGGCTCGCTCTGCTGGTGTTGGGCAAGTTGCCCCGGCAAGGCTCTTGCCGAGGCCGCAGAGGCCACCCCGGCAAGGCTCTTGCCGGGCTGCGAAAACCACCCGACAAGGCTCTTGCCGAGAGTCCACCTCGCCTCTCTGCTCTTTAGTGCTTCTAGTCTTGGCGTTGCCTTGTTCCTCCTGTGCTTCGGTTTTCCTCTGGCTTCCCTCCTTTGCCTTGTTAAGTGTGGCCACATGCGCGACTCTGACTGCCCGTGCACAAGTAAAGGGGTCAAAAGGAGAGCCCCTACTTTTGTACACCGACAGGAGCCCCTGGGCCTGGGCCACACATAAGCACGACGCGTTGTTGGGCTAGGTCGAGCGGTCTTGGCAGGCGGTGGGGGCGGATTTTATCATGATAACTTTTAAGTCTGCTATGTTTCCCCACGACCCGCGTTGAACGCGCGACGTGGAGGGTCGTGCGTGACGTGGGGGTCATGCGTGGGGCGGTTCCCACACGCATGCGTCACATCATGGTAAAGAGGGGGCTCGCGCCTTCCCCAAAAAAAGAGGGAGGCGCAGAGGCGCGGCTCATTTACTCGAGCAGACACGGGTCGTGGCCTTCAAGGCGCCTGTGCCCCACAATCATGAGGTGGGGAACGGTCGCCTCACCCATCCTCTCAATTCTGCTTGCTCGCCACGTGTTCCCCATGAAGGTGGCAGGCCATGGAGGCGGGAAACCGGGCCGTCGCTGATTGGGGCAGTGGGTCGGTCTCAATTCCCTGTGCCCCCGATGGCCGGATTGGCCGAGCGGGGCGGCCGAGTTCCGACCCCGCCCCTTTATAAGAAGGGGGAGGGAGACAGCATCCCACATCCTTTCATCGTCTATCCCCATCCACTTCGGCTTCGTTCTTCCGTCTGCCAGGGCAAGAGGAGGCGCCGGCCCTTCAACTGTGGCGGCGAGGGTCACTACACGACAGCGCGTCCCTCCTTCCCAAGAACTCGTGGCGGCGGAGCCGGCCACGAGAGGAAGGGGGAGGGGGCGAGGCCGAGGTCGCCGTGGTGCTCAGGGAAGAGGGGGATGGGGCGGCGCTCCGGCCTAGCCCCTGCCAGCGATGCCTCCGCCGATGGAGGCCCACATCGAGGACCATCCTCGCGAAGTTCTTCATCGAGGCCTTGGCCAGCCCGCGTCGCCGCCTGCATCTCCCGACCCCAGTTGCTCGGGAGATGGAGCTCGATCCACCCAGACCCTCAGGTTGCACATGAGGGGCTGCGGGAACGGCGGCATGCGGGTCGACATCGACTTCCCGCTCCTCACGTCCTGTACCTTTGTCGCGCGGATGGAAAACGTTCGCTCGCATCCACGGCCTGGCGGGACTCTTCCTCTACTTCAAGTTAATGGAGGGGCCTGCTCTCATCCAAGGTCTTGGAGATCCTGGAACTACTTTGAAGTGCTGCATGGAGAGCTCCTCCGATGATGAAGATTCCTCCTCGAGTGGGAGTGACGAGGAGGACAGCGACAGCGACGACGTGGGCGTCGAGCGGCAGGATGCCGACCCCGACTCTGACTGACCGCGTCGCCCCTCCCTCGGCCACACACCCTGCCGAGGGCCTTCCTTGTCAAGCTCTCCATCGGCGCGTTCCCCATCACCTCCTTGGGCGGCTGGCGTAGTAGGGCCGGAGAAGGGGAAGAAGGCGGGCGGCGGCCGTCAAGTCGGAGTACGCGGGCATCGACGCCTTCATCGCGTATTGTCAGACGCTGCCTCATCTTCCAGCTCCGCACCGAGATGATCTCTTGGTGCCTTCGCCTTCTCGCACCTCGCGCCATCGGCGCTCCATTCGCCCTCCTTCTACCTTGTTCCATCTCTGAGGAGTGGGACAAGAAAGGATCTGAGCATCTTATGTTTTTTAGTTTGTGGCCTGCGGGCACTTGTTAGATTTAAAACTTGTAATCCCCTTGCTCATGTTTTTTATTCCGTAAACTGTACCTGTATGAGACGTTTTTAATGAAAAAGGGTGCTTGCCGGGTTCTTTGTGCGTGAGCGAGGCCCATGCCAAGGAATGAATCCTTGTTATTTTTAAGATAAACATTGTCGCCCGGCAACCGGCCTTGCCATCCCCCCACTTCACTCGACCATTCTCACGCTCTTGGCGGAGGCAGGGGAGAAGTAGAGTTAGGCCCCTCGTTCATTTTCTTGCCACCATGACTACGACCAAGTTCCGACCCAGGGGATAGCTCTTGGGTACAGGAAAAGGGGAGCACGGTGGTTTAAGAGCATAAACGAGGTTTCACATGTCCCAGTTCCATACGGAAATGCATAACAGGGGATGAAAGACTTATCTGAATCTGCAGCCCCCGGCAATCTTGGCTTGCCGTGGTTGGATCCTTGTGTCTTCATCCCCCGGCAGTCTTGGCTTGCCGGGGCCGGAGCGCCAGTTCGTTCTCTTTCTTCCAAGTGGCTCAGCAGAAGTGTCCACGTGCCCTACGAACCAAAGAGGACAGAGAAACACACACTCGACCTCTAGGCTAGGGGTTAGTCGCCGCTAAGAACTATCAACCCTAACCGAGGGAGAGACTTAACCTAGCATGCATGCTCAAACTTAGGGCGCCAGCGCTTCATTTATTTATGCTCAGGGTCTGCGCCTGGCTTTGTACAAAGGGTTACATGCCTCGCCGGCAAGGCTTGTACAAAAGGTGGTCTGCCGGGGGGCCCGGCAACCGCGCCTTATGGGCAAAACTTGCGAAGATGCTTGATATTCCAGGAATTGCTCACTAGAATAGCATCTTCGGTCTCCAGGCGGACTGCACTGGGCCTGGTGACTCGTATTACCCGATGAGGGTCTTCCCACTTCGGCGTCGACTTGTTGGAATTCTTGGCCGATTGAACGCGTCGAAGAACAAGGTCGCCTTCCTCAAAGCTTTGGGCATGAACCTTGCGGCTATGGTAGCGGTGCAAGGCTTACTGGTAGCATGCTGCTCTCACAGCCACCCGAAGAAGATCTTCCTCAAGGAGCGTTGCGTCATCTTGCCACAATTGCTCTTGCTCAAGCTCGTCGTAAGCGAGCACTCGAGGTGACCCGTATATGAGTTCCGTGGGGAGAACTGCTTCTGCCCAGTATACCAGGGCAAAGGGTGTTTGGCTGGTGGCTCGAGTTGGCGTCGTCCTGATCGACCATAGAACCGCCGGTAACTCATCAATCCAGCGCCTTCCGCTCTTGTGCAGCCTGTCAAAAGTCTTTGTCCTCAGGCCTCGCAACACTTCAGCATTTGCCCTCTCCGCCTAGCCGTTGCTCCATGGGTGTGCTACGAAAGCGAAACAGACCTTACTGCCGAGGTCTTGGATGTATTGCATGAAGGTGTGCCTTGTGAACTGCGTGCCGTTGTCGGTGATGACTCTGTTTGGCACACCAAAATGGCAAACTAGGCCCTTGAAGAACTTGACGGCTGACTGTGTTGTCACCTTCCTCACTGCTTCCACCTCCGGCCACTTTGTGAACTTGTCGATCGCAACGTACAAGTATTCAAAGCCCCCGACAACGCGGGGGAAAGGGCCCAGGATGTCGAGCCCCCAGACCGAGAATGGCCAGGAAAGAGGAATTGTTTGAAGGGCTTGAGCTGGTTGATGAAGCTTCTTGGAATGGAACTGACACGCGTCACACTTGGTTACTAGTGCCGTTGCATCCTGGAGGGTAGTGGGCTAGAAGAAACCCTGCCGGAACGCTTTGCTGGCAAGGGCCCTCGACCCTATGTGGGAGACACATATGCCTCCGTGTATCTCCGTTAACAGCTCCAGCCCTTCCTCCCGGGGAATGCACTTCAATTTCACACCGTTTGGTCTCTTCCTGTATAGGACGTCATCGACGAACTAATACATAGCAGACCGACAGGCTACTTTCTCTGCTTCTTCCTACTCCTCAGGAAGCTCCCCGGTTTGGAGGAATCAGACGGTATGTTGTGCCCATGCCGGAGCCTGGGGCTCGACGGCAAGGAACAAAGGCATTTCTTCTGCCATGGGAGCGGCCATCTCTACGACCAGGGCTTGACGGCCTGGCGGAGTCAGTCGCTCCTCCGCGGGCTCAGAACCCATGGCAACACCCTTGCCGGCGGCCCCCGGGGGCTCAGCGGGGAAGTACTTTCCGGGGCCTGATTTCCTTCGTTTGTTCTGCTCCGTTGATGGTTCGACGGATGGTTGAGTTAACCGAAGCAAAAAAGTACCTGGTTCCACAGGTAGCTTGAATGCAGCGCGCTTTGACATCGTTCTCCGCTCGGGGAACGTGCTCCGCTTGTATACCGTCGAAGCGCTCCTCCAACTTCCTCACCTCATCTACGTAGGCCTCCATCAATGGGCTCTGATAATCTTTGTTAACTTGTCTGACGACAAGCTGCAAATCACCCCTGACGATGAGCTTCTTAACCCCGAGGTCTGCCGCGATCCTGAGACCGGCAAGGAACCCCTCGTACTCAATGGTGTTGTTGGTGGACATCTCCCTGGGAAAGTTCATCTGGATTACATACTTGAGGTGCTCTCCGGTGGGTGCGACGAGCAGCACACCATCACCGGCGCCTTGCAGCGAGAAAGCCCCGTCAAAGTACATAATCCAGTCGTGAGTTGTTTCCTTTCCGGGGAGAGTGGTCTCCTGGATCTCTTCATCAGGCGTTGAGGTCCATTCTGCAATGAACTCCGCCAGGACTCTACTCTGGATTGTTGAAGTACTTTCAAACTTCAACCCAAAGCTTGATAACTCCAAGGCCCACTCCACAATCCTTCCGGTTGCGTCTGGGTTGTGCAGTATCCGTTACCAGCAGGAGGCGGTGTGGCAGTGATCTCGTGGGCTTGGAAGTAATGATGCAGCTTCCTCGAGGACATAAGGTGGCCGAAGAGCAATTTCTGCACATCGGAGTACCTTGACCTAGCCCCCTGCAAGAGGGAGCTGACAAAGTAAACCGGGTGCTGCATCATCTTCTTCTGATGCACCACTTCATTTGGCTGCGCGGGCCCTGTCCCAATGGCGTCAGACTCCGTCGGGGGCCTTGCCTTGTCGGCACCAGGCCCTGCCGGGGGAATCTCTGACTTGCCATCCGCCGGTCCTGCCGTTGCCACTGCCTCTTCGTCGACCTCCCTCTATGCCACCAGCGCGGCGCTGACCACTTGATTCGTCGTCGCCAGATATAGCAGCAACGTCTCTTGCAGTTTAGGCACCACCAGTACTGGTGTAGAAGAGAGGTATTTCTTCAGATCCTGCAGTGCCGCTTCGGCCTCCGGGGTCTCCAGCATGGTGGCGCTGCTCGTCGCGCGCACCCTGGGAAGAGCGCACTGTGGGCGCTGGCATAGGCGTCTTGGAGGTTGCTGCGTCGCCCATAGGGGGCACAACAACACCCCTGGAGGGCCCCGCGCCACCTGCGGGGGGCCCAGCCCCGTCTTTGGATTCGGCGGTGTGTGGACCGTCGTCTGGCGAATGAACGACGCCGCTCGCCAGGCTCGGACTGCCAGAGCGATGTTGGTGCTCACGGGCCGCAGCTCGGGTTCTGTCCGTGACCGGCCCGCCGCTCGCCCGCACAGGCACGGGCCGTCCGGCTCCCGATGAGCCGATCGTCGTGGCCGTCTTCTTCTTGGGAGCCATGGCGATGAAGAACTGCTAGACTAACTGCTAGACCAGATTCTCACAACTGCCCCCCTACCTGGCGCGCCAAAGATGTCGGGGAAACGACACCTATGGGATCACTGGAATCCCTTCTATGGTTGGCGGGCGCGGGATTGTGAGAAGAGCAGGTTTAGGAGCTAGTACAAAGATCGTTTACCCAGGTTCGGGCCGCGAGGATGCGTAATACCCTAGTCCTGCTTTGGTGTGTATTTTAGAGTGTTCTTGAGCTCTCGAACTAGCTACGGTGGCTGCATCATTCGAAAGAGCCAAATCGTTCTCCTGGTCGCCTCGGGCCTGCTTTTATAGGCAAAAGGGGTCGCCACAGTGGCACACAGGAGGTGGAAAGGCGTACAACGTGCGAGCTTATCGCCCTGTGTTACAGGACAAAGCGCATTAAATGCGCTACTTAGGTGTCCATTAGCTTTATCGGGGACAGGAACGAGGCCCGTCCCATCCATCGTCGCTCCTCCTTGCTTCGATAAACGCCTGGGCCAGTGATGCATGCGGTGCCATGTAGGCAAGCAGGCAGCTGAGGTGGCGTGGTGGCAGGGCCTTCACGAAGATCTGCATGCCACCACGCAGGTGCTTGCTGGGTCGGTGTAGAGGCCGCTCGTCGCCACGCAGGTGCCTGCCCAGCTGGTTGAGCTAGCAGCTGCTTGGGGATGACGGTGGAGTCTTGGCTGGCGTGGGCCTGGCTATGGCCCCGCTGATGCCCTCGGCAAGGGTCTTATCGTGGGGGCCCAACAAGGGTCTTGCCGTGGCGTTGCAGTCGTCCCCGGCAAGGTGCTTGCCGGGGGTCTTGTGGATTTCCTTGGCTAGGATCCCGCCGAGGGTCGTCGTCTTCTGGTCCTCATCTGATCCTGTGTACTTATGATCTTGACAAAGATCTGCATGCCACCCAGAGGTGCCTCCCGAGCCCTGGTTCCAATGTAGTTGTCGATGGTGTTTGGAACCCTTGGGCTCAAGGGAGGCTCGCTCCGCTGGTGTTGGGCAAGTTGCCCCGGCAAGGCTCTTGCCGAGGCCGCAGAGGCCACCCCGGCAAGGCTCTTGCCGGGGCCGCAGAGGCCACCCCGACAAGGCTCTTGCCGGGGGGGGGGGGTCCACCTTGCCTCTCTGCTCTTTAGTGCTTCTAGTCTTGGCGTTGCCTTGTTCGTCCTGTGCTTCGGTTTTCCTCTGGCTTCCCTCCTTTGCCTTGTTAAGTGTGGCCACAGGCGCGACTCTGACTGCCCGTGCACAAGTAAAGGGGTCAAAAGGAGTTCCCCTACTTTTGTACACCGACAGGAGCCCCTGGGCCTGGGCCACACATAAGCACGACGCGTTGTTGGGCTAGGCCCAGAATGGTGCGCGGGCAGGTGGGGCGGATTTTACCGCAGTAACTTTTCGTCTGCTATGTTTCCCCACGACCCGCGTTGAGCAGCGCTGACGTGGAGGGTCGTCGCGTGGCGTGGGGTCATCGTGGGCGGTTCCCACACGCATGCGTCACATCGTGGTAAAGAGGGGGCTCGCGCCTCCCCCAAAAAAAGAGGGAGGCGGAGAGGCGCGGCTCATTTACTCGAGCAGACTCGGGTCGTGGCCTTCAAGGCGCCTGTGCCCCACGATCATGAGGTGGGGAACGGTCGTCTCACCCGTCCTCTCAATTTTGCTTGCTCGCCACGTGTTCCCCATGAAGGTGGCACGCCATGGAGGCGGGAAACCGGGCCGTCGCTGATTGGGGCAGTGGGTCGGTCTCAATTCCCTGCGCCCCCGATGGCCGGATTGGCCGAGCGGGGCGGCCGAGTTCCAACCCCGCCCCTTTATAAGAAGGGGGAGGGAGACGGCATCCCACATCCTTTCATCGTCTATCCCGATCCACTTCGGCTTCATTCTTCCGTCTGCCAGGGCAAGAGGAGGCGCCGGCCCTTCAACGGTGGCGGCGAGGGTCGCTGCACGACAGCGCATCCCTCCTTCCCAAGAACTCGTGGCGGCGGAGCCGGCCACAAGAGGAAAGGGGAGGGGGCGAGGCCGAGGTCGCCGTGGCGCTCAGGGAAGAGGGGGATGGGGCGGCGCTCCGGCCTAGCCCCTGCCTGCGATGCCTCCGCCGATGGAGGGCCACATCGGGGACCATCCTCGCGAGTTCTTCATCAGGCTGCGCTGGCCACCGCGTCGCCGCCTCTGTCTCCCTACCCCATTTTCTCGGGAGATGGAGCTCGATCCACCCCAGACCCTCATGTTGCACATGAGGGGCTGCGGGAACGGCGGCACGCGGGTCGACATCGACTTCCCCGCTCCTCACGTCCTGTACCTTTGTCGCGGATGGAAAACGTTCGCTCGCATCCACAGCCTGACGGCGGGACTCTTCCTCTACTTCAAGTTAATGGAGGACGGCCTGCTCTCTGTCAAGGTCTTCGGAGATCCTGGAACTCGCCTGAAGTGCTGCATGGAGAGCTCCTCCGATGATGAAGATTCCTCCTCGAGTGGGAGTGACGAGGAGGACAGCGACAGCGACGACGTGGGCGTCGAGCGGCGGAATGCCGACCCCGACTCTGACTGACCGCGTCGCCCCTCCCTCGGCCACGCACCCTGCCGAGGGCCTTCCTTGTCAAGCTCTCCATCGGTGCGTTCCCCATCACCTCCTTGGGCGGCTGGCGTAGTAGGGCCGGAGAAGGCGAAGAAGGCGGGCGGCGGCCGTCAAGTGGGAGTACGCGGGCATCGACGCCTTCATCGCGTATTGTCGGGTCGCTGCCTCATCTTCCAGCTCCGGCACCGAGATGATCTCTTGGTGCCTTCTGCTTCTCGCACCTCGCATCGGCGCTCCATTCGCCCTCCTTCTACCTTGTTCCATCTCCTGAGGAGTGGGACAAGAAAGGGATTACAGGCATCTTATGTTTTTTTAGTTTGTAAGCCTGCGGGCACTTGTTAGATTTAAAACTTGTAATCCCCTTGCTCATGTTTTTTTATTCCGTACGAACTGTACCTGTATGAGACGTTTTTAATGAAAAAGGGTGCTTGCCGGGTTCTTTGTGCGTGAGCGAGGCCCATCCAAGGAATGAATCCTTGTTATTTTTAAGATAAACATTGTCGCCCGGCAACAGGCCTTGCCATCCCCCCACTTCACTCGACCATTCTCACGCTCTTGGCGGAGGCAGGGAGAAGTAGAGTTAGGCCCCTCGTTCATTTTCTTGCCACCGCGACTACGACCAAGTTCCGACCCAGGGGATAGCTCTTGGGTACAGGAAAAGGGGAGCACGGTGGTTTAAGAGCATAAACGAGGTTTCACATGTCCCTATTCCATACGGAAATGCATAACAGGCGATGAAAGACTTATCTGAATCTGCAGCCCCCGGCAATCTTGGCTTGCCGTGGTTGGATCCTTGTGTCTTCATCCCCCGGCAGTCTTGGCTTGCCGGGGCCGGAGCGCCAGTTTGTTCTCTTTCTTCCAAGTGGCTCAGCAGAAGTGTCCACGTGCCCTACGAACCAAAGAGGACAGAGAAACACACACTCGACCTCTAGGCTAGGGGTTAGTCGCCGCTAAGAACTATCAACCCTATCTGAGGGAGAGACTTAACCTAGCATGCATGCTATAACTTAGGGTGCCAGCACTTCATTTATTTATGCTCAGGGTCTGCGCCTGGCTTTGTACAAAGGGTTACATGCCTTGTCACCAAGGCTTGTACAAAAGGTGGTTTGCCGGGGGGCCCAGCAACCGCGCCTTATGGGTAAAACTTGCGAAGATGTTCAATGTTCTAGGAGTTGCTCACTGGAACAACATCTACGGTCTCCAGGCGGACTGCGCTGGGCCTGGTGACCCGTTTTACCTGATAAGGGCCTTCCCACTTTGGCGTCAACTTGTTGGAATTCTTGGCCGATTGAACGCGTCGAAGAACAAGGTCGCCTTCCTCAAAGCTTCGGGCATGAACCTTGCGGCTATGGTAGAGGTGCAAGGCTTGCTGGTAGCATGCTGCTCTCACAGCCACCCGAAGAAGATCTTCCTCAAGGAGCGTTGCGTCATCTTGCCACAATTGCTCTTGCTCAAGCTCGTCGTAAGCGAGCACTCGAGGTGACCCGTATATGAGTTCTGTGGGGAGAACTGCTTACGCCTTGATATGCAGGGCAAAGGGTGTCTGGCTGGTGGCTCGATTTGGCGTCGTCCTGATCGACCATAGAACTGCCGGTAACTCATCAATCCAGCGCCTTCCACTCTTGTGCAGCCTGTCAAAAGTCTTTGTCCTCAGGCCTCGCAACACTTCAGCATTTGCCCTCTCCGCCTAGCCGTTGCTCCATGGGTGTGCTCTGGCGAAACAGACCTTACTGCCGAGGTCTTGGATGTATTGCATGAAGGTGTGCCTTGTGAACTGCGTGCCGTTGTCGGTGATGACTCTGTTTGGCACACCAAAATGGCAAACTAGCCCCTTGAAGAACTTGACGGCTGACTGTGCTGTCACCTTCCTCACTGCTTCCACCTCCGGCCACTTTGTGAACTTGTCGATCGCAACGTACAAGTACTCAAAGCCCCCGACAACGCGGGGGAAAGGGCCCAGGATGTCGAGCCCCCAGACCGAGAATGGCCAGGAAAGAGGAATTGTTTGAAGGGCTTGAGCTGGTTGATGAAGCTTCTTGGAATGGAACTGACACGCTTCACACTTGGTTACTAGTGCCGTTGCATCCTGGAGGGTAGTGGGCCAGAAGAAACCCTGCCGGAACGCTTTGCCGGCAAGGGCCCTCGACCCTATGTGGGAGACACATATGCCTCCGTGTATCTCCGTTAACAGCTCCAGCCCTTCCTCCTGGGGAATGCACTTCAATTTCACACCGTTTGTCTCTTCCTGTATAGGACGTCATCGACGAACTAATACATAGCAGACCGACAGGCTACTTTCTCTGCTTCTTCCTACTCCTCAGGAAGCTCCCCGGTTTGGAGGAATCAGACGGTATGTTGTGCCCATGCCGGAGCCTGGGGCTCGGCGGCAAGGAACAAAGGAATTTCTTCTGCCATGGGAGCGGCCATCTCTACGACCAGGGCTTGACGGCCTAGCGGAGTCAGTCGCTCCTCGGCGGGCTCAGAATCCATGGCAACACCCTTGCCGGCGGCCCCCGGGGGCTCAGCGGGGAAGTACTTTCCGGGGCCTGATTTCATCCGTTTGTTCTGCTCCGTTGATGGTTCGACGGATGGTTGAGTTAACCGAAGCAAAAAAGTACCTGGTTCCACAGGTAGCTTGAATGCAGCGTGCTTAGACATCGTTCTCCGCTCGGGGAACGTGCTTCGCTTGTATACCGTCAAAGCGCTCCTCCAACTTCCTCACCTCATCTACGTAGGCCTCCATCAATGGGCTCTGATAATCTTTGTTAACTTGTCTGACGACAAGCCGCAAATCACCCCTGACGATGAGCTTCTTAACCCCGAGGTCTGCCGCGATCCTGAGACCGGCAAGGAACCCCTCGTACTCAACGGTGTTGTTGGTGGACATCTCCCTGGGAAAGTTCATCTGGATTACATACTTGAGGTGCTGTCCGGTGGGACCGCATTTTGAGAAACCAACCATGCGCCAAACTCCCCCATCCACCGCGCGAAAATTCCCCCAAATCCCAAATTCAACCGCCCTTCGGCCAACTAGCCAATAATATTCCCCAACCCCCCCCCCCCCCACCCCCTCCACTCCATTCACTCCGCCAAATCCACCCTCCCCGCCACACCGATACGTCGGTGCCGCGGTTCGTCGAGGGGACGCACGGCGATCCTCTTGCTCCCACAGTACGCTCTCATAGACTGACGTCCTCCAGCCGCGCCGCCACCACTGGCAACGCTCTTGTAGAGACCCATGACGGTCAGCTTCTCCCACGATACACACATTCTAGACTGAGGCCCCGTGCATGTTGGAGTAGCGCTGAATGTTACTAGCTGATTGACGCTGTTAATCTCACTGTTTGCCGAAATAGTTTAAAGTCAATATGTTCTACTTAAGAAGCTTCCTTGCCATGTTCTTCACTCAATCTGCTTTGCTGAGATGACATGCCACGCCCGATTAGTTGCTAAAATATGCTGCGATATATTTATTGTGAAGTAGATTGCCATGGTCTAGTAGCCAATCTGTTAGGTGAAATAGCTCGACACTATTTTATACTCGATCTTTGTTGCTCAGACGCCCTTCGAGGGTTGCGTGCTCGGCCTCATTGACTAGTGAAATAGGCTACCATAATTTAGCACTCAAATATGTTTGCTAAATTAGCTTTACATATATTTCGTTACTTAGATCTACTTGTCCAAATATCTTGCCATAGCTTTAGACATCGACCTAGGTATTTTTTTCCGGACTTTATAAAAAAGCATATATGTTTTTCATGTAATATCTAGTAGAAGAACTAATTTGTATGTCTAAGAGATGGACAAGACTTGGATAACTTCTCCTCGAAGATTCTCCGTTGCATATGTGAAGGGGGTGGAAAACTTCATGAACTTTATCAGAGCTGAGTACGGTGGTACAAAATCAGATGTGCTCTACCCGTGTAGCAGTTGTATGAATTTAGTTACAAGACCCCAGTAACTGTGGAAAATCATCTACGCTTGTATGGGATGTCAGTCACATATACTAGGTGGGTTCATCATGGTGAAGCTGTGAGCGTCAATGTAACTGAGTATGTGGAAGCAGCAGATCACCATCTTGATCTGCCTGATGCTCAGGTGGAAGAGGAGGAGGAGGAGGTGGTGGCGGTGGAGTCATCGAGTTTGACAAACACTGAAACAATGCTATGAAATGCTCGCGCATTTCGTTAACTTTCACCTGCAGAAGAAAAATGGTGGGCCCGCATGTTGGAACAATGCAACGTGGCAGTCACCCCCAGGAAATAAGCTGTCAGTATTCGCAGCTATGGTCACCTTTCTTCAGGTGAAGACATCTGAGTGAATGACTAACAAATCATTCGACGCGACGTTGGCTGCTTTCCGCAAATCTTTCCCAGATGCGTCTGAGCTGCTACACACCTACAGTAAAATGAATAATTTCCTGCGTGTAGTTGGAATTGGATATGATATGATCCATGTTTGTAAGAATAATTGTGTTCTGTTCTGGAAGGATTATGCCAACTTAAGTGAATGCCCAAAATGCAAATCTTCAAGATGGAAAGATGGCGATGCTGTGAAGAGGATTCCTCATAATTTTCCAAGACATTTTCCAATTATACCAAGATTGCAGAGGTTGTTTCATGATGCTGAAACAAGAGAGGATGTACTGTGGAATTCTAGGAACCAGGGTATAGAGATCAAAATGTAATGAGCCATCCATCTCATGGTAGTGACTGGAAAAGCTTCAATCAGAAACACAAAAAGTTTGTTGTTGACCCAAGAAACATTAGACTTGTCTTAGCTACAGATGGATTTAACCCATTTGGCCACCAGAGCACCACATATAGCATGTGGCCAGTGCTTGTTATCCCTTACAACATGCCACCAAATGTCTGCACCAAAGAATCAAACTACATGATGGCCTTGCTCATCCCAGGTCCAAAAAGTCCTGGAAAGGATTTTGATTTATTCATGGAGGAACTTCAACAGCTATGGAGGGGTGTTCTCACTCGAGATCTATATAGAAGCCCACCAGCTGATTTATTTCTACGTGCTGTCATAATTTGGTGCATCCATGATTATCTGGCTTTGGGCACTATGTCAGGGCGAACGACACATGGTTACAATGCATGTGTTCGCTGTGACAGGAATCCGCTGTCATACGCAATACTTAGCACGATCTATTACATTGGACACCATCGTTTCCTTGCCAAGGAAGCCGTGTCCTACAAAATACCGAAGACATGTGTTCAATGCAAAGCATGAAAACCGTGATGCGCCAAAGACATGTGTTGCAAGTGGAATTAGAGAAGGTCAGGCATATTACACCAGGAAACCATCCTGATAATGGTAGCAGGAAAAGGAAGCATGGCAGGGCAGAAGAGAGATTATTGTTTACCCGCAGGTCCACTTTGTGGGACTTGGAGTATTGGAAAGATTTGGATCTACGACATAATCTTGATGTGATGCATATCGAGAAAAATATATGGGACAGATTATCGGCACACTTCTTAATATTGAAGGTAAGACGAAAGATACCTTAAAATCTAGGATTGATTTGACACATCTTGGTATCACATGGGATTTGCAGGTGGATGATGATGGTGCATCACGGGATATGGCACCAGCTGTGTACGTCTTGGACAAGGTAAAATGAAGAATTCTGCAAGGTCCTGTCATGTGTGAGATTCCCACATGGATTTTCTTCCAACCCTGAAAGGAGAGTTAGTGCATATGGAAACAAGGTACAGGGTTGAAAAATCATGACTGCCACGTCCTACTTCAAAGGGTTTTACCTGATATCCTTAGAGGATTGGGCATACGACTTATATGAGCGATTGCAAGAGTTGCGACAATTCTTGAGGAACTTCTGTAGTAGAAATATCAGGATAGATGCTTTGGAGCATCTTAGAGACAAGATAGCAACTATCCTATGCGACCTTGAGAAGATATATCCTCCAGCCTTCTTTGATGTAATGGTGCATTTGGCTGTTCATCTACCTGATGAGGCACTACTTAGAGGCCCAATACAGTATGGCCGGATGTACCCTATTGAAAGGCGACTAGGCACTTTCAAGGGCTATGTTAGGAACAGAGCTAGACCTAAGGGGTCCATTGCAATATTAAAAAAGGGGTCCATTGCAGAGGCCTACATTGCTATAGAAGCGTTGACATTCTGCTCAAAATACATTGAACCAGCTGACCAGCTTAGCAAAGAGGTGGGTGAAGAAAATCCCGAGCTCAATGTTTTTGATTGTTTTGTTCGAGTTACAGGGAAGATTCGACAAGACAACAAACCTAAGGATTTGGACAAAATGGTTTGGTATGTGTTGAATAATTGTCCTGAGATTCTACCTTATATCGAGTAAGTGCTAAGTGCTGCAGCTTATACGTCGTAATCTACTAAACTTGCAACACATTCTTATATATTTAGATGTTTGACGCAATCACTATGTGGTGCAGAATCTACAAAAAGGAGTTACTGCCGCAAAATCCAAGAAACATTGACAAACTGGTTATGGCAGGATTTGCGAAATGGTTCAAGAGCCATGCAAGCTTTTAAATTGCACCGTCAGTTTTTTTAATATATTGAGTACATAAGATGATCAGCTTGTCTATTTTCTAACATAGCTTAAGAAGATGCGGGAGGATGGACAGACAGTTGATGATGCCCTTTACGCACTAGCAATGGGTCCTGATACTCGGGTAAGACATTATGAATCTTGCGTTGTTGGAGATGTGCGCTACAACACCCTTGCACACGACGAAGGCAGGAAGACACAAAACAGCGCCATCATGAGCATGGATACGTACTGCAAAGAGACAAATGAAATGTATGCTAACATAACAGACATTGTTCAGTTGTAGTATATCTCCATTTTTGAGGTTCATCGGTGCGTGGGTCTGTTGTGCTATCATTTGTATAACCTATATTCCAGGATCGCAAAACCCAGAGATGATGATTATTTCAAATCCATCAATGTCAAGGTGGCGTACCAAACCGACGCGACTTTTTATTTTGGCAAATCAAGCAACATAGATATTTTTCTTGGAAGACACATATGCATGTAGCGATGACTGGAGAGTATTGCAAAGGTTTGAGCAGAGGAATACATTTAATGAAGTTGCACAACAAGAAGATGCTTACACTGCTCCTGATGTAGAAGATTCCATAGACGTTCCTAATATATTTGAGAACCATCACGTCAATGACGCTGGCGAAAAGATTGCCTGTCGGGCTGTGGAAATACGAGAGTTGATCAATAAGACGTCAACGTTCGAGGACATCGAGGATGAAGAAGAAAATAATGATTAGATTGCTTTTGTCATATTTGCCTGTGAGAAGACGACTTTTTATCTTCTATGTGAAAATTGTGTTTGCTATAACAAAACCTGATGAAGGTTGTTGTTTAGTATTTTGCTGTGAGAACATCACTTATTATGTATGTTGATTTGTGTTTGGTGATTGTATGACGACTAAAACATGATGACATTGTTGTTTAGTTGTACTCATATTTGGCTATGAAACTTGTATTTGATGACATAGTTTGCTGTTGGACTACATTTTGCTCGACATCTTCGAATGGGAACAAAGCTGAACCGCCAGGGCCTCCGCTTATTTATTTATTTATTAGCAAAAGGGCCTCTGCTATTTATTTATTTATGGGCAAAAGGGGATACCCCGTTTTCCGTTAATAGATATCATTAAATGTTCACAACACTATGTCCAGCCTGCTAAACATGTTTCATTCATTACTAGTTTCAGCAAAGTGCTCATGTCATAGGCACTGAATACATCACGAGTGCTACATACACTGCAAATAAAGAGACAATCTTCCTATAGAGCACAACGATCTTGCCCATTATCTTCTGAGGCTCTTTCATCTCCTCATTGCTTTCAAGGCCGTTCAACAGCTGTTGCTTGGTCATGCTCAGATGAACTACATCTTTAACCTCCTGCTATGCATCTTCCTCTTCTTCCGTTCCTTCAGTTACTTGTCCAACACCCCAACTTGCTCGTATTGGGATTCCTCAGCTAACCAAATAATGAGCGTAGTTCCATTCCCCCACATCAGCAACTTCCCAGAAATACAAATCACACAAATCTTCCCTTTTCTGGACGAATCAAATTGGAATATCATCAATGATACTATTTAAAAAATCAGCAACTGAAAGCAGGCGAAAAACACTTAAACATATTATTACCCATGATTTGGGCATTTGTAGAAGACTCGACCAGGGTTGAGGATTGTAGTTGAGACGCGACGGCTGACTCTGCGTGATTTGAAGCAGTGACACCACACCAATGGCAACGGGTTGCGATGAGCAACCTGCTGCGGTGAGTGTGCTGGCGGGGGTGTGATGAGACCCACAGGGGATGGTACGGATGGCGACTTGGCGCATATCTAGTTGTTGCCTACTGAAGAGCAGGTGGACGAGCCGCCAGCATACATGGTTGCTGCGGCTGGAGCTTCTGATGCTAGGCAGAGTAACTAGAGAAGAGGAGAAGCGAATGTTGGATGTGTCAGTTTCATTACTTGCAGAGTAGCATAGCACTATATATATAGTCATAGTCTAGGTTTCGATTCGAACCAGCTACAGGAGCACGTCTCTCTTTTTCTAAAACTCTGCAACATCTCTTTACTGGTACACTATCTTGTTCTGTATGCCTTCTCAAGTCTTTGATTTTCAGGAATGTTATGTGGCGAATGTACCCTGGGAGGAGGATGGCAAACAAACGCATTTTCCTGGCAGTTTTAGTTGCGACGCAAGATCAAACAGTGGCAGTTTTGGGAATGTTATCTGGCGAACGAGCCCAATTTTTCTTTTCTTCCTATAAAAAATATGCTAAGTGGTGTCGGCTTAGTCAACAAACGATTGTGCCAACCTTGACCGTTGGATTGACATTCAACGTCTATCATGTTTCTTCAGTCTCTTCTTCCTCCAGCCGCCAAAGCCAAACCAGTCCTGGCGGGACCGCCTGGTCCCGTCTCCCACGGCCGGGTCAGGCCGCCAAGACTCATCACGACCACACCACATCACACCCTAAAAATCTACACATCTTCCCTGGCTCCTGTTCGTTCCTGGCTGAGGCCTCACCATCATCCTCCGCCTTGGTTCGCTCGTCGTGGCGCCGCCCTCCGGTGTTGTCAACATGGTCAACAACCGAGAGGAATAAGGAGATAACTGTACATGGTGAGGATGACAGTAGGGACCCACCAGGATCATGGCAGTAGGCAAGCAAGTGCCTCCTTTATTACAAAAAATGGTTCCTCCTGATGGTTTCCTGACATCTGGGTCGCACGCCACTGTCAACATAGTCAATAAGCGAGATAACTGCACAAGGAGCGGCTGACACCCGGGACCCAGCAGCTCGCGCAATATTATTATTTTTGTTTTCGGGATGGAGCAGGGTATCAACTGTGGCCCGTCTAGCCTAGACTTTTATTTCATATATGTTTACCACATGACCAGCCCAGTTTTGTTTTTTCTTTCTAAAAATGGCTAGCCCAACTATTTTGCTTTTTGCAGAATAACCAACGGAGGCCTACTTGCTTTTCTACGCCCTGCTGGGCCTGAAATCTTAAGACGAGGAGGGATGCATTCGTCTTGCCAGAAAATGGGCTATAAGTAATAAGAAATGGGTTGTAAAATGAAAAATACAACAAACAGGCAATTAGTTCCAAATTACTTTTTTCTTTCCAATTTTGATATTTTAAATTTCATTGTTTTTGTGCAGGTAAAATTTCATTGGATTTTACATTAAGGTATGTTTATTTTTCAAATTAATTTGAATCTGGCTAGAAATTTTGGGCTGTATGCTGTTTGGGACAGATTTGGAGGCTGACTTGTGGGTCTACAAGGTTGATGTGTACGAAAGGCTTTGTCTACTTAGTCCACAAATGATTCTAGCAGCAGTGACCGTTGGATTGTTAATCCAACGGTTGTGCTGCTTCTTCAACCTCTGGTCTTCTTACTCTAGCCGCCCAAACCAGTGCTGGTCGTACTGCCTGCTCATGCCTCCCGTGGCCGACAGTGCTGCCGCGCAGGCCTAACCGCCCCACACCACTCCCATCGCTAGCCTGACCATCCCATTACTCACCCAGACCTCCTGTTATTCTCCGGCGATGGCAGATGAACCAGTAAACCCTCGTACTCCCCTTCGTGTGGGAAACAACTGCCGAGTCTTCTCCAGCTCCGGGTCGTTCCCTTCCTAGGCCTCGCCGTCGTCCACCGCCCTGGTGCTCTCGGTGCGGCGTGGTCAAACGTGGAGAGGATGACAGCTGGGTCCACGACCGCAGACAAGGAAGTGCCTCCTTATTACACGCAAAATAATTATTCCTCCACCTGACAACAGGGTCCCACCGTAAACGCCTATGTATTTTGCGACAAAAAGTTCCTCCCGCTGATAGCTCGGACCCACTAGCTATATCTTCGCACGCAAGGAAGTGCCTCCTTATTACACACAAAAAATGAATAGCCCCACTACTAGGTGGGACCCACCATATTTGGAGGCTGACTTGTGGGCCTACTAAGTTGACGCGGACACAGGGTTTTGTCAACTTAGTCAATATAAACGATTCTAGCTGCGGCGACCGTGCGTTGTCCATCCAATAGCCATCGTGCTTCTTCAACCTCTGGTCTTCTTGCTCCAGCCGCCCAAACCATCACGGGCCGTGTCGCCTGCTCCTGCCTCCCGTGGCCGGCTGTGCTGCTACGCAGGTCTCACCGCCCACTCCTACTCCAACCGATGACCTGGCCATCCATCTACTCACCCACAACCCCTATTATTCTGTGGCAACATCAGCCTCACACCGCAGCCGAACTAGTCAACCCTCGTACTCCCCTTCGCGTGGGCATGCACTGCTGCGGCTCCGTGTCGTCCCCTTCCTAGGCCTCGCCGCCGTGCACCGCCTTGGTGCTCTCGACGCGGCGTGGTCAACATGGTCAAGGAATGACTTCCATCAGAAGAGCACTATAAGTGGAGAGGCTGACAGCTAGGTCGACGGCCGCAGCAAGTAAGTGCCTCCTTATTATGCAGAAAATAATTATTCCTCCACCTGATAGTGGGGACCCACCGGAAGGGCCTCTGTCTTCTGCGAAAAAAATGTTTCCCCGTGACAGCTGGTGAAGGAAATATGCCCTAGAGGCAATAATAAAGTTGTTATTTATACTTCCTTATATCATGATAAATGTGTATTATTCATGCTAGAATTGTATTAACCGGAAACTTAGTACATGTGTGAATACATAGACAAAATAGAGTGTCCCTAGTATGCCTCTACTTGACTAGCTCGTTAATCAAAGATGGTTAAGTTTCCTAACCATAGACATGTGTTGTCATTTGATGAACGCGATCACATCATTAGATCATGATGTGATGGACAAGACCCATCCGTTAGCTTAGCATTATGATCGTTTAGTTTTATTGCTATTGCTTTCTTCATGACTTATACATATTCCTCTAACTATGAGATTATGCAACTCTCGAGTATCGGAGGAACACCTTGTGTGATATCAAACGTCACAACATAACTGGGTGATTATAAAGATGCTCTATAGGTGTCTCTGATGGTGTTTGTTGAGTTGGCATAGATCGAGATTAGGATTTGTCACTCCGAGTATCGGAGAGGTATCTCTAGGCCCTCTCGGTAATGCACATCACTATAAGCCTTGCAAGCAATGTGACTAATGAGTTAGTTGCGGGATGATGCATTACGGAACGAGTAAAGAGACTTGTCGATAAAAAGATTGAACTAGGTATGATGATACCGAAGATCAAATCTCAGGCAAGTAACATACCGATGACAAAGGGAATGACGTATGTTATTATGAGGTTTGACCGATAAAGATCTTCGTAGAATATGTAGGAGCCAATATGAGCATCCAGGTTCCGCTATTGGTTATTGACCAGAGATGTGTCTCGATCATGTCTACATAGTTCTTGAACCCGTAGGGTCCGCACGCTTAACGTGCGTTGACGATTTGTATTATGAGTTATGTATTTTGGTGACCGAAGTTTGTTCGGAGTCCCGGATGAGATCATGGACATAATGAGGAGTCTCGAAATGGTCGAGAGGTAAAGATTCATATATTGGAAGGTTGTATTCGGACATCAGAATGGTTCCGACTGATTCGGGTATTTTATCGGAGTACCGAGGGGTTACCGGAACCCCTCGGGGGAAATCATGGGCCTCATGGGCCATGGGAGAGAATAGGGGACATCCCACAAGGGGGAGGCACGCACCCCCCAAGGGGAGTTCGACTAGGAAGGGGAGGGGTCGCGTCCCCCTTTCCCTCTACCCCTACTCTCCTTCCCTCTTTCCCCCTCTGTTGGAAGGAAAAGGTGGGGGGGGGGGGCGAATCCTACTTCGATTAGGAGTCCAAGTAGGACTCCCCCCTCTGGCGCGCCCTCCTTGGCCGCCGGCCTCCTCCTCCCCCCTTTATATACCAGGGAAGGGGGCACCCCAAAGACACAATAGTTGCTTCTTAGCCGTGTGCGGTGCCCCCCATCCATAGTTTACCACCTCGGTCATATTGTAGCAGTGCTTAGGCGAAGCCCTGCGCGGATCACATCACGAACACCGTCGCCACGCGGTCATGCTGAGGGAACTCTCCCTCGACCCTCTACTGGATCAAGAGCTCGAGGGACATCATCATGTTGAACATGTGCTGAACACGGAGGTGCCGTACGTTCAGTACTTGTATCGGTTGGATCGTGAAGACGTTCGACTACATCAACCGCGTTAACTAAACGCTTACGCTTTTGGTCTACGAGGGTACGTGGACACACTCTCCCCTCTCATTGCAATGCTTATCCTAGATAGATCTTGCATGATCGTAGGGATTTTTTGAATTACTACGTTCCCCAACAGTGGCAGCCGAGCCAGGTCTATGCGTAGATGACATGCACGAGTAGAACACAATGAGTTGTGGGCGACAATAGTCATACTGCTTACCACCAACGTCTTAATTTGATTCGGAGATATTGTTGGATGAAGCGGCACGGACCGACTTTACATGACCGCGTTCATGAGACTGGTTCTACCGACGTGCGCCGCTGCAATTGGTGGCGGGTGTCTGTTTCTCCAACTTTAGTTGAATCGAGTTTGACTACGGCCGGTCTTTGTTTAAGGTTAAAACAACACACTTGACGAAAAATCGTTGTGGTTTTGATGCGTAGGTATGAACAGTTCTTGCTAGAAGCCCGTAACAGCCACGTAAAACTTGCAATAACAAAGTAGAGGACGTCTAACTTGATTTTGTAGGGCATGTTGTGATATGATATGGTCAAGACGTGATGAGATATAAATTGTTGTATGAGATGATCATGTTTTGTAAAAGTTATCGGCAACTGGCATGAGCCTTCTAGTTGTCGCTTTATTGTATGAAATGCAATCTCCATGTAATTGCTTTACTTTATCACTAAGCGGTAGCGATAGTCGTAGAAGCAATAGTTAGCGAGACGACAATGATGCTACGATGGCGATCAAGGTGTCAAGCCAGTGACGATGGAGATCATGACGGTGCTTTGGAGATGTATATCAAAGGCAGAAGATGATGATGGCCATATCATGTCACATATTTTGATTGCATGTGATGTTTATCTTTTATGCATCTTATTTTGCTTAGTATGGCGGTAGCATTATAAGATGACCCCTCACTAAATTTCAAGGTATAAGTGTTCTCCACGAGTATGCACCGTTACTTTCTGATTAAATGGATGTCGTCTCCAACGTATCTATAATTTTGATTGCTCCATGCTACTTTATCTATTGTTTTGGACTATAATGGGCTTTATTTTTCACTTTTATATTATTTTTGGGACTAACCTATTAACCGGAGGCCCAGCCTGTAATTGTTGTTTTTTTGCCTATTTCGGTGTTTCAAAGAAGCGGAATATCAAACAGAGTCCAAACGGAATGAAACCTTCTGGAACGTGATTTTCTCACCGAACGTGATCCAGAGACTTGGACCCTACTCCAAGGAGTGCAGGCGGTCACGAGGGTGGGGCGTGCCCCTCCCCTGGGCGCGCCTGCCTCGTGGGCCCCTAACGCTCCACCGACGTACTCCTTCCTCCTATGTATACCTCATTACCCCCCAACAGATCGGGGACGGAGCCAAAACCTAATTCCACCGCCCGTAACTTCCTGTATCCACGAGATCCCATCTTGGGGCCTGTTAGGAGCTCACGGAGGGGGCATCCACCACGGAGGGCTTCTACATCATCACCATAGCCCCTCCGATGAAGTGTGAGTAGTTTACTTGAGACCTTGGGTCCATAGTTAGTAGCTAGATGGCTTCTTCTCTCTTTTTGGATCTCAATACAATGTTCTCCCCCTCTCTCGTGGAGATCTATTCGATGTAATCTTCTTTTTGCGGTGTGCTTGTTGAGACCGATGAATGGTGGGTTTATGATCCAGCTTATCTATGGAAAATATTTGATTCTTCTCGGAATTCTTTTATGTATGATTAAGTTATCTTTGCAAGCCTCTTCGAATTATCCGTTTGGTTTGGCCAACTAGATTGGTAGTTCTTGCAATGGGAGAAGTGCTTAGCTTTGGGTTCAATCTTGCGGTGACCTTACCCAAAGGATGTAAAGGGTTGCAAGGCACGTATTGTATTGTTTCCATCGAGGATAACAAGATGGGGTATTTATCATATTGCATGAATTTATTCCTCTACATCATGTCATCTTGCTTAAGGCGTTACTGCTTTCTAACTTAATACTCTAGATGCATGCTTTGGATAGCGGTCGATGAGTGGAGTAATAGTAGTAGATGAGTAATCGTTTCGGTCTACTTGTCACGGACATGATGCCTATATACATGATCATTGCTGGATAACCTCATAACTATGCTCAATTCTATCAATTGCTCAACAGTAATTTGTTCACCCACCGTAGAATACTTATGCTCTTGAGAGAAGCCACTAGTGAAACCTATGGCCCCGGGGTCTATTCTCATCATATCAATCTCCATCACTTTATTTACTTGCGTTGCTTTTACTTTTACTTTGCATCTTTATACCAAAAATACCAAAAATATTATCTCTATCAGATCTCACTCTCGTAAGTGACCGTGAAGGGATTGACAACCCCTAAGTGTTGGTTGCGAGTAGCGATCGTTTTGTGCAGGTTCGAGGGACTTGCGCGTGGTCTCCTACTGGATTGATACCTTGGTTCTCAAAAACTGAGGGAAGTACTTACGCTACTGTGCTGCATCATCCTCTCCTCTTCGGGGAAATCCAACGCAAGCTCGAGACGTAGCAGTCGTGCCGAGACACCACGTGATGATCGGGTGTGATAAGCTCTACGTTCACATACAATGGGTGCAAGCCAGTTTTGCACGTGCAAAATACTCGGGTTAAACTTGACGAGCCTAGCATATGCAGATATGGCCTTGGTACACCGAGACCGAAAGGTCGAACGTGAATCATATAGTAGATATGATCAACATAGTGATGTTCACCATTGAAAACTACTCCATCTCACGTGATGATCGGACATGGTTTAGTTGATATGGATCACGTGATCATTTACATGACTAGAGGATGTCTATCTAAGTGGGAGTTCTTAAGTAATATGATTAATTGAACTTTAATTTATCATGAACTTAGTACCTGATAGTATTTTGCATGTCTATGTTGTTGTAGATAAATGGCCCGTGCTACTGTTCCGTTGAATTTTAATGCATTCCTAGAGAAAGCTAAGTTGAAAGATGATGGTAGCAACTACACGGACTGGGTCCGTAACTTGAGGATTATCCTCATTGCTTGACCGGAAGAATTACGCCCCGAAGCACCGCTAGGTGCAAGACCCGCTAGGAGCAACTCCGGACGTTATGAGCGTCTGGCGATTAAAGGCGGCGACTACTCGATAGTTCAGTGTGCCATGCTTTACGACTTAGAATCGGGACTTCAAAGACGTTTTGAACATCATGGAGCATATGAGATGTTCCAGGAGTTGAAGTTAATATTTCAAGCAAATGTCCGAATTGAGAGATATGAAGTCTCCAATAAGTTCTATAGCTGCAACATGGAGGAGAATAGTTACACAGGTGAACATATACTCGTAATGTCCGGGTACCACAACCACTTGACTCAACTAGGAGTTAATCTTCCTGACGATAGTGTCATTGACAGAGTTCTTCAATCACTGCCAGCAAGCTATAAAAGCTTCGTGATGAACTATAATATGCAAGGGATGGATAAGACAATTGCCGAGCTCTTCGTGATGCTAAAGGCCGCGGAGGTAGAAATCAAGAAGTGGCATCAAGTGTTGATGGTTAACAAGACCACTAGTTTCAAGAAAAAGGGCAAAGGGAAGAAGGGGAACTTCAAGAAGCACGGCAAGCAAGTTCTTTGCTCAAGTGAAGAAACCCAAGTGCGGACCTAAGCCTGAAATCGAGTGCTTCTACTTCAAAGGGACTAGTCACTGGAAGCGGAACTGCCCAAAATATTTGGCGGATAAGAAGGATGGCAAAGTGAAAGGTATATTTGATATACATGTTATTGATGTGTACCTTACTAATGCTCGTAGTAGCGCTTGGGTATTTGATACTGGTTCTGTTGCTCATATTTGCAACTCGAAACAGGGGCTACAAATTAAACAAAGATTGGCAAAGGACGAGGTGACGATGCGCGTGGGAAATGGTTCCAAAGTCGATGTGATCGCCGTCGGCACGCTACCTCTACATCTACCGTCGGGATTAGTTCTATACCTAAATAATTGTTATTTGGTGCCAGCGTTGAGCATGAACATTATATCTGGATCTTGTTTGATGTGAGACGGTTATTCATTTAAATCAGAGAATAATGGTTGTTCTATTTATATGAGTAATATCTTTTATTGTCATGCACCCTTGATGAGTGGCCTATTTTTGTTGAATCTCGATTGTAGTGATACACATATTAATAATATTGAAGCCAAAAGATGCAAGGTTAATATTGATAGTGCAACTTATTTGTGGCACTACCGTTTAGGTCATATTGGTGTAAAGCGCATGAAGAAACTCCATGCTGATGGGCTTTTGGAATCACTTGATGCTTGCGAACCATGCCTCATGGGCAAGACGACTAAGACTCCGTTCTCCGGAACAATGGAGCGAGCAACTGACTTATTGGAAACGATAGATACTGATGTATGCGGTCCGATGAGTGTTGATGCTTGCGGCAGATATCGTTATTTTTTGACCTTCACAAATGATTTGGGCAGATATGGGTATATCTTCTTAATGAAATATAAGTTTGAAACATTTGAAATGTCCAAAGAATTTTAGAGCAAAGTGGAAAATCATCATAGCAAGAAGATAAAGTTTCTACAATCTGATCGTGGAGGTGAATATTTGAGCTATGAGTTTGGTCTTCATTTGAAACAATGTGGAATAGTTTCACAACTCACGACACTTGGAACACCACCGCGTAATGGTGTGTCCGAACGTCGTAACTGTACTTTATTAGATATGGTGCGATCTATGATGTCTCTTACTGATTTACCGCTATCGTTTTAGGGTTATGCTTTAGAGACATCTGCATTCACATGAAATAGGGCACCATCTAAATCCGTTGAGACGACACCAATGAATTGTGGTTTGTCAAGAAACCTAAGTTATCATTTCTTAAAGTTTGGGGCTGCGATGCTTATGTGATAAAGCTTCAACCTGATAAGCTCGAACCCAAATCGGAGAAATGTGTCTTCATAGGATACCCAAAGGAGACTGTTGGGTACACCTTCGATCACAGATCCGAAGGCAAGATATTCGTTGCTAAGAATGGATCCTTTCTAGAGGAGTTTCTCTCGAAAGAAGTGAGGGGGAGGAAAGTAGAACTTGATGAGGTAATTGTACCTTCTCCTGAATTGGAAAGTAGTTCATCACAGAAATCAGTTCTAGTGATTCCTACACCAATTAGTGAAGAAGCTAATGATGATGATCATGAAACTTCAGATCAAGTTACTATCAACCTCGTAGGTCAACCAGAGTACGGTCCACACCAGAGTGGTACGGTAATCTTGTTCTGGAGGTCATGTTACTTGACCATGACGAACCTACGAACTATGAGGAAGCGATGATGAGCCCAGATTCCGCGAAATGGCTTGAGGCCATGAAATCTGAGATGGTATCCATGTATGAGAACAAAGTGTGGACATTGGTTGACTTGCTTGATGATCGGCAAGCCATAGAGAATAAATGGATCTTCAAGAAGAAGACTGACGCTGACCGTAATGTTAATGTCTACAAAGCTCGACTTGTTGAGAAAGGTTTTCGACAAGTTCAAGGAGTTGACTATGATGAGACCTTCTCACCAGTAGCGATGCTTAAGTCTGTCAGAATCATGTTAGGAATTGCCGCATTTTATGATTATGAAATTTGGCAAATGGACGTCAAAACTGCATTCCTTAAAGGATTTCTTAAAGAAGAGTTGTATATGATGCAACCAGAAGGTTTTGTCGATCCTAAAGGTGCTAACAAAGTGTGCAAGCTCTAGCGATCCATTTATGGACTGGTGCAAGCATCTCGGAGTTGGAATATACGCTTTGATAGTGTGATCAAAGCATATGGTTTTATACAGACTTTTGGAGAAGCATGTATTTACAAGAAAGTAAGTGGGAGCTCTGTAGCATTTCTAATATTATATGTGGATGACATATTGTTGATTGGAAATGATATAGAATTTCTGGAAAGCATAAAAGGATACTTGAATAAGAATTTTTCAATGAAAGACCTCGTTGAAGCTTCTTATATATTGGGCATCAAGATCTATAGAGATAGATCAAGACGCTTAATTGGACTTTCACAAAGCACATACCTTGATAAAGTTTTGAAGAAGTTCAAAACGGATCAGTCAAAGAAAGGGTTATTGCCTGTGTTACAAGGTGTGAAGTTGAGTCAGACTCAATGCCCGACCACTGCAGAAGATAGAGAGAAAATGAAAGTCATTCCCTATGCCTCGACCCATGTGTTCTATCATTTATGCAATGTGGTACCCGGACCTAATGTGTGCCTTGCTATAAGTTTAGCAGGAAGGTACCAAAGTAATCCAGGAGTGGATCTCTGGATAGCAGTCAAGAACATCCTGAAATACCTGAAAAGGACTAAGGATATGTTTCTCATTTATGAAGGTGACAAAGAGCTTGTCGTAAATGGTTACGTCGATGCAAGCTTTGACACTGACCCGGATGACTTTAAGTCAAAAACCGGATACATATTTATATTGAATGGTGGAGCTGTCAGTTGGTGCAGTTCCAAGCAGAGCGTCGTGGCGGGATCTACGTGTGAAGCAGAGTACATAGCTACTTCGGAAGCAGCAAATGAAGGAGTCTGGATGAAGGAGTTCATATCTGATCTAGGTGTAATACCTTGTGCATCGGGTCCAATGAAAATCTTTTGTGACAATACTGGAGTAATTGACTTGGCAAAGGAATCCAGATTTCACAAAAGAACCAAACACATCAAGAGACGCTTCAATTCCATCCGCGATCAAGTCAAGGAGGGAGACATAGAGATTTGCAAAATACATACGGATCTGAATGTTGCAGACCCGTTGACTAAGCCTCTTCCACGAGCAAAACATGATCAACACCAAGACTCCATGGGTGTTAGAATCATTACTATGTAATCTAGATTATTGACTCTAGTGCAAGTGGGAGACTGAAGGAAATATGCCTTAGAGGCAATAATAAAGTTGTTATTTATATTTCCTTATATCATGATAAATTTTTATTATTCATGCTAGAATTGTATTAACCAGAAACTTAGTACATGTGTGAATACATAGACAAAAATAGAGTGTCCCTAGTATGCCTCTACTTGACTAGCTCATTAATCAAAGATGGTTAAGTTTCCTAACCATAGACATGTGTTGTCATTTGATGAACGGGATCACATCATTAGAGAATGATGTGATGGAAAAGACCCATCCGTTAGCTTAGCATTATGATCGTTTAGTTTTATTGCTATTGCTTTCTTCATGAGTTATACATATTCCTCTAACTATGAGATTATGCAACTCCTGAATACCGGAGGAACACCTTATGTGCTATCAAACGTCACAACGTAACTGGGTGATTATAAAGATGCCCTACAGGTGTCTCTAATGGTGTTTGTTGAGTTGGCATAGATCGAGATTAGAATTTGTCACTCCGAGTATCGGAGAGGTATCTCTGGACCCTCTCGGTAATGCACATCACTATAAGCCTTGAAAGAAATGTGACTAATGAGTTAGTTGCGGGATGATGCATTACGGAACGAGTAAAGAGACTTGCCGGTAACGAGATTGAACTAGGTATGATGATACCGTCGATCGAATCTCGGGCAAGTAACATACTGATGACAAAGGGAATGACGTATGTTGTTATGCAGTTTGACCGATAAAGATCTTCGTAGAATATGTAGGAGACAATATGAGCATCCAGGTTCTGCTATTGGTTATTGACCGGAGATGTGTCTCGGTCATGTCTACATAGTTCTCGAACCCGTAGGGTCCGAACGCTTAACGTTCGATGACGATTTGTATTATGAGTTATGTGTTTTGGTGACCGAAGTTTGTTCGGAGTCCCGGATGAGATCAAGGACATGATGAGGAGTCTCGAAATGGTCGAGAGGTAAAGATTCATATACTGGAAGGTTGTATTTGACATCGGAATGGTTCCGAGTGATTCGTGTATTTTGTCGGAGTACCGAGGGGTTACCGGAACCCCCGGGGGAAATCATGGGCCTCATGGGCCATGGGAGAGAAGAGGGGACAACCCACAAGGGGGAGGTGCCCCCCCAAAGGGGAGTCCGAATAGGAAGGGGAGGGGGCGCGTCCCCTTTTCCCTCTTCCCCTCCTATCCTTCCCACTTTCCCCCTCAGTTAGAAGGAAAAGGTGGGGGGGGGGGGGGCGAATCCTACTTGGACTAGGAGTCCAAGTCCAAGTAGGACTCCCCCCTTTGGCGCGCCCTCCTTGGCCGCTTGCCTCCTCCGCCCACAACAGTTGTTTCTTAGCCGTGTGCGGTGCCCCCCTCCATAGTTTACTATCTCGGTCATATTGTCATAGTGCTTAGGTGAAGCCCTACACGGATCACATCACCAACACCGTCGCCACGCCGTCGTGCTGACGGAACTCTCCCTTGGCCCTCTACTGGATCAAGAGCTCGAGGGACGTCATTGTGCTGAACATGTGCTGAACACGGAGGTGCCGTACGTTTGGTACTTGGGTTGGTTTGATCACGAAGACGTTCGACTACATCAACCGCGTTAACTAAACACTTCCGCTTTTGGTCTACGAGGGTACATGGACACACTCTCCCCTCTCATTGATATGCTTCTCCTAGATAGATCTTGCGTGATCGTAGGATTTTTTTTGAATTACTACGTTCCCCAACAGCTGGGACCCACCAGTTATATCTTCGCACGCAAGGAAGTGCCTCCTTCTCTTCCCTGACAGCTGGGACCTACCCGGTCGAACCGTACATAGGGTTGCCTGTCTGGTCGTGAACGTGTACGTATATACTGGTCGATCGGTCTCTCTGTAATGATGAACCGTGTCCGAGCAAGCAGCAACACATGTAGTAGTAGATCCCTCAACGTAGCAGTTCAGGCAGTCCAGTTAAAACCCTGTACACGTCTGTACAGCCAGATGCCAAAAAATACGACCACGTACGTACATACGGGCAGGGTCTTGAACGCCTACTCGCGCATACGTACGACAAGGGCTCGTGTACATGGAGAGGCAACGGAGGGCAACAATGGCGTCCTGTTCATCAGCAGCCAACCGGCTAGGTCGGAATGGAGAAACAGCGTCATGTTCATCGGAAGGCAACAGATTGAGTCGGAATGCCTCGCGTTCAACGGGAGCCAACTGGCTTGGACAGAACAGCCGGAATGGGGTCTGGCATACCGCAAAACGAAGGAAGACGACCTTCTGTTTGACTGCATACAGTGGAAACGGGGTCCTGTTCATCGGGAAGGGTCTGGTGTACCATAGAACGGAGGAAACGGCCTTCTGGTCAAGTGCCTACGGTCAAAACGGGGTGTTGTTGATCGGGAGGGGTGTGGCGTACCACAAAACGGAGGAAATAGACTTCTCTTGTAGCGCCTACGGTCAAACAGGGTCCTATTCATCCACCGTCTACTGCCTCACTCCAGCCTCCACGGGTTAGTGTTCATCCACCGTCAACCTCCTCCAGCCTCCACCAGCTACTGTTCATCCACGGGCTAATGTTCATCCAGCCTCCACCGGCTACTGTTCATAGAGCCTCCACGGGGTCCTGTTCATCCACCCCCAACCGGCTGAAGTGCGGCGGCATCCTTGGGGTCTTGTTCATCCAGCGGCAACAGCAACCTCCACAGGCTCCATGGGTTCCATGTTCATCCAACCCCCACAGGGAACTGTTCATCCACAGCCAACCAACTGGCTCGACCCACCACGTCTGGACTCGTTCTACATACCATGCGCACGGGAGCAACGGTCACTGTTCATCGAGAGGCAACCAACAGCGGCTGGCTACGTCTCACACGGGGCTCGACCGCTTGAAAGAAGCAAAGATGATTGATCGGCCGGTTCGATTAGCCGAATAAATGAAGGAATCACTCGGGTTCGATCGACCTTGAATGAATCACCTGGGTTTAGTTAACAGAGAAGGGATTGATCGCTCGCGTTCAGTAACGTAGCTAGCAGTGCGATCGCTTGGGTTCAGTAAGAGCCCAACGCCTCGCACACACGCGCTTACGTGTGCGAGAGAAACATGCAAACCTCTGTGCATCGCTCGACCCCGATCACCCATCGTAACCGGGAACTCCCCGAGATTTTCCTCGCCCTTGCTTCTACCATGATTTTTTTCCATCATGGATGGCCCAAAGAATGTCATGCAGGTGCGCCCCCGGCCCGCCTAGGACGAAAATCCCATTTTCTGTCATGATTTTTTGTCATAGAAGTAGGAGCCCACCACATCTATGATGATACGTGCTTTTGTCACAATTATCGTCATAGAAGTGTCATAAGCATGACAGAAAAAATTCATTCGGCCCAAAATGTCATGGATGTGTCTTTTTTGTAGTGTATGCCTCCAACCTCGTGGGAGGTGGCGGCCTGGCGCCCTTCATCAACGCGCCTCCAAAATGCCTAAAGTCCTGGAAGCTGATGAAGAACCCATGGACACTACAAAAAAAAACACTTCCGTGATGATACGTGTTTGTCATAGTAGGTCGCGTTTTTTGTCATGCATGTACATCCATGACAAATTTATGACAGAATCAAGATAGCCATACCTGTGCTGTCTTAGAAGTGTTCGATGACATTACCAAAATTATCATCACGGAAGTGTCCACTTCCATGATGATAAATCGCGCGTCACAGAAGTGCTTTCGTCAAGGGTGACCGACACGTGGCATCCACCGTAACGGAATGCCGTTAAGCTATCGGGTCGGGTTTTGGATCCGATAACCCGTTATGACCCGACCAATGGGGATTTTCCACATGTAAAATCATCATTGGTGGAGGAAACACGATGTCGGCTCATCGTTGGGGCGGATGTCATCCACTCATTGGACGAAGGCGCCTATGATACGTCGACCGTGGCACGGCCAATCAAGTTTAAATGGGCGGCCCAACTAAAGGCCCATAAGATTTGGCGGCCCATAATGGGCCGCCCGATTAAAACCCACGAGATTTTGCGAACTATAATGGGCTGGCCCGACTAAAGGCCCACAAGATTTAGGGCCATAATAGGTCGGCCAGTAAAGGTCCACAAGATTTTGTGTGCCATAATGGGCGGCCGGTAAAGGCCCACAAAATTCTTGCAGGTCATAATGGGCCGGCCCAGCTAAAGGCCCATGAGATTTCACCGACATTAATGGGCCGGCCCAGCTGTAGGCCCACAAGATTTTGAGGACCCTAGTAGGCCGGCCCATTAACTGGCTGCCATGTTTTGGGCCAAATGCCGGCCCATAATTGATCTGGTCCATTTCTGCCATGTTCCGGGCCTAGTAATGGCCCATATAAGATCCGGCCCATTAAAAGCCTCCCACTTTCTGGGCCAAATCACGGCCCAGATCAGGTCCGGCCCTTTAAGAGGCTTTGGGCTCAATTATGGCCCATATCGATTGGCCCGTTGACCGGACGCTATGCTTTTGGGCCCACTTGCTAAAGGCCCATTTAGTAATTTGGCCTGATATTAGTTTCGGCCTGTTAAGGGCCCATTTAACATTTCGGCCCTATATTAATTTCGGCCCGTTAAAAGTCCGTCATATAGTTGGGCCTAACTACGACCCGGTTTGCATCCGGCCTGCCGCAGCCGATATCTGATTGTGCCAAACAAGGACCGAGACAACTTTGGTCTGTTAAAAGCCTGTGAATTGATTCGCACAATCATGGGCCGGGGTCCATTTCGGGCTGCCGCCGGCCTGTGAGCTATTCGACACGTTTGAGGCGACCTACTTCTCGACCTCCTAAAAGCCCATTGAGTTTTCTTTAAAAAGAGGGCGGGGTTACTCGGCCTATTAAAGGCCCAAATCTACTAGTGGGCGGTTTGACGGGGCCCATGATGCGGATCATACATCATGATTGCATGATGGCCCGATTATGTACCGTAATTTTACGGTTTGGCGGTTCTTGCGAAGACAGGGATATATATACTGATAAAATAACTACAACATCGTGAATAAGAAAAAACCTAGACTATACAATAAAGAAATTACGGCATATTACATCCACTTGGGCATCAAAGTTCGCCACTATGATAATAAAGCACAAGACAAATGATTACATACATCGGACATCAAAGATCGCCACCAAAGTGCAAATAAACACGCCGAAAAAATAATATACAAAACCGACAAAGACTTCAATAGAGTTCAAGAAAGGTTAGCCCTCTTTGGGGAGCTGCGGTATAGCGGTGAGCAAGATGATGAGACTGCGCTTGTTCAACACTTATATCTTCCTCACTCTGAAAGATAAACAAGCAGACATATGACAGGTTTTGCACATAAAAGTATCAGTGCTGACAATTCATCACATTTCTTACTGACGAATAAAGTGACACGGTTTAAAATTGCATTAACACAATATGGTATTGTTCAGGTCAAGACATGGCAGGAATTGACATTGTGAAGGAGTTGGCAGCTTCACGACACCACTGGATTACAGATCAAGAACTCATACGTATCAATGGTTAGTGTCTTTGTCAATTTATCCCATTTCAGATTGGCAAATAAAGAGGCGCTTTAAATAATAGTAGAATGATATGACATTGTTCATAGTTAAGACATTGCAGAATATGACATTGTCTTTGTAGTGGGTAGGTTCACCACACCACCGGATTACGGATGAAGAACGAAGCATACATGCAAAGGCAAAAAGAAGATCACTTGCTCTGTATACTTTAATTTACATGGTATGAAGAAGGAACTTGGTTGTACAACTGAAAACTTAAATTGAGAAGGACAAACTTTTGTTTATGAACTACAGAATAAACTTTAAACATGCAATTTGATGCAAACACCAAAAATAAACATTTATTGCGGTCATGCCTAACCAAATATACACAACAAATTTTGAAGGCTTGAGAAGGACAAACTTACATTACTGGTGAAGACAGGCTCTATAAAGCCCTTGTCCATGCTGATGGGGGGGGGGGGTTATTCAAGAAGTTTAGCACAGAATGTTCTTCATAAGCATTGCCTTTATTCTACATTTTGTTAAGAGTAAATATAGATGTGATAATATACGAAAAAATGGAGAATATTTAAGATAAGATGAAGAGTGATGCTACATAACCAAGTAGCTATAAATGTATGTGCAGTGATACATGCAAAAGGCACAGCCAAGAACAATGCACAACTAAACTTCTTCAGTACCAACCTTATGGCAAGAGTAAAAATAGATCTGATGTGTAAAAAATGGAGGACAAAGGAAAATAAGCTGCAGAGTGATGGTACATGAACAACTACCTGTCAATATAAGTACACTGATAAAGGACAACATGTACTTACAAGAACAATGCAGAGCTAAAAAAATTCATTGGCATTGGAAATATTCTACACTAATGTAACCATTCATACAGATCGATAATTTGGGCGAACAATTGATAAGCAAGCTATCATGCATACTGCTGTCACATAATGAACCAGGTATGTATGCAAGTACAGTGATATAGGACAACAGGTACTAACAAGAGCAAAGCAGCGGGCAGCATATTTGCGATATGCTGTCGTTCTTTTTAAACATGAATTATTCTTCGAGCTGATTTCCTGCAAAAAAAATCCGTAAGGCACATGCGGAAAAGTAGATGTTCAAATTGTCATGTGATTTCATAGACAGTACCTCATCCTGGGAACGAGACCAGTGCATAACAAGGTTTTTCCATTCAATGTGTTCTAAATTTAGCACATGAGACTTCACCGGAAATTTGTTTATAGACTTGCCATCGAAGTGTGATTTCCTCAGGTAGCACCGATACTGCTGCAATGCTTCCTTGAAAAGCACAAGCAAGCTTTGCTCGTCATGACTATCCAGATTGACCCTCACCTAGTTACAACAATGTAATGTAAATCATTGATGTATTCGATCAGCAGAGAACAGGAAAATAATAACCATGAATAATAGCACTTACACGTAAGTTGGACAGGAAGATGTGAAAATGGTGTTTGTCTTCACTATAATCTTCCCATGATGGGAATATATGCACGTAGTCCCTAACAACATTGAAAGCATTGTCTTTTAAACTGGGAATAAATGGAATGGGGTTCCAATCTTTAGGAATTGGCCGTCTCTGCAGTTGGGATAGGTCTTGGCCGGTGGACTTGCTTTGTACTTTTTCTTTGGAGTGGGATTTTACGTGGTGCAGTGGTGCTATGGCAAATGAAATCGGTATACCTTTTCTGGAGTGCAGGTCACGTGTGGTGGGGCTAGTGGTGTGGCCAAGAAGTATGGGTGCAGTCTGCTTTGGAGTCGGTCCTATGTTTTGTGTCACCGGGTTGTACATCCAATATAAGTGGGTATTTGTCTGATTTCTCCGGCACCACCACGTTTTTCAAGGACTTTCTTTGGTGCTCCTTCAGGTTCGGCAATCACCCTCTTCCTTTTTGATGTCTGATGCACAAAAACAACATTTGAGTGGAAAAACATGGTATGACGACAGATGGAATATGTATTGATAATGGATGGGCATAGCATCTCGAGTTATATGATGAGTAAACTAAGCAGATGGTGGTCCAACAAAGTAGAAGAAATGCAAGACAACATATGCAAGATACGCGCAACCAATAAAACCTTGCCAAATTAGAACAAGCACCTTGCTGGGTGAACAGGACAGGCCATCTGCCTTTGACTCCTCGAGGTTAGAATAGTCATTAGAATGATATTCTGAACAAGAATCAACAGGTGGGGAGCGTACGAGTTTCATTGCTTCCAAAATGGCACTCAATGCCTTGGTGCCAATTTTGTAAGTCATTGCAATGTTCCACAATATTCTTCTAATGCGCGGATTCTGATATTCACTGTAATTGCGTATAATATCTGAGAACCATGAAAACATAAATAGTTGTGAGATTATCTTTGTAATGCAGATGATATTCTAATATAGGGGCACCCCTGTAAACACTTATGTGCTATCACTGGATTCTGATGAGAGAGCTCATGTGTGATGTAATATCGTGCGTGCATTTATATAATCCGGCACAAGTACAAAAAAAATAGGCTCCAGAAGTAAGGATAGCCGGCAGATGATAGGTTCATAATATACTGTATAGATAGTTTATTGCCAAACCATGATAACAAGAGCACACATCAACTAGGCAGATCATAGTGTACATAACAAGGGTACACCATAACCACGATATATAAATCGGGAAAGTGGAACTGGCTTGAAAATACGGTGTTGTATTGCCGCTAGTAATTGGAAGCCTATCGATCGCGTATAGGCCAACACTATCGAACATGGTAAAGAAGAGCAAGCAGATTTTGGATAATAAAATGTTGGTTGCGCAGTGCCCACACATGATGAACCAGAGCGCATTAAGAATGCAACTCCCAGCTCTCTCGACCATTTCGGCGGTTGGATGAAGATCCCACGTCTCCTAACCCTTCTTCTTCCTCGTCTGTGATTCTTCCCATCTGAGAACATGACGGGCCGCCGGCGGACCACCGCCCCACCGCTGTGTTCCTCCGCCACCCCCACCCCCACCCGTCGAAGTTTTCTTCGTTCGGCGAGGCCCCACAACCACCCGAGCCCTTGGATCGCACCGCGAACTCCGTGAGCTCAAAAAATCGACCGACCCAATTTTGAAATTTAGTCTACTGTGATTTAACTAGTGTGGAATATAAAAGGGAAAACCATAAGCATTGGGAGCATAGTGTTGAGCGTGCCATGGTGGATCTGAAGGTGCAAACCGGACAAAGGCAACCATAACCAAGACAAGAAATCGAGTAAAGCGGTGGTGATCTATTTTCTTGCTGCGATAAATAAGTTGAGCAGAATCTGAAAGAGTACCGCCTGCAGTGCGGCGCTGCACGATTGTCTGGTGAGAATTAGACGGTGTTGCGGTAGCAATGGCTGTCGGCGGCGTGGAAGCAGATCTAGGAGGGTAGACGGTGGCGGCGGGGCGCGGTGGACGAGACGGTCGTAGGAGCGGCGCCGGCAAGGTGGACGACAGTGGGGATGAAGCGAGAGGACGGGATGCAAGGATCCCGGTCCGAAGGCGTGGATGAGAGAGGTTTATCTCTTGTAATGGAAGGCGGCGTCGGGGTATCAGCTCCGGCATGGTGGAGGAGGACGACGGTGGATGGGGTGGCGGATGGCGGCGGACGGTGGAGGGTGGGGGTGGAGAGGGTGTTTTGGCGCCCATGGAGTATGAATGGGGAAAAGGGAGGTAGAGAGGAAGGGGGACCATGTAGTCGGTAGCGCTTGTCTCAAATGCGAGGAAATTTACAAACTTAGCCCTGCTTCAAATTTCTACTACATCACAGCAACATTAGTCGGTTGGGGATAGGACGGTAATCTCGCATACACGAATATTTGCCGATTTAGAGTTTGTTTTTGGCACCCACCGTGTATGAATATGAATCGGGGAGGGAGTCGATTTCGGCCGAGGGAACACTGTGTTTTGGCGCCCACCGTGTATGAATCCGGGTGAGAGGTGGTTACGTCACGTTTGGGTGAAATTACAAACCTACCCCTATCAAAACCTATAGAAATCCAGCAGATAGGCTTTGCTTGGCGAGGATAGGCGAGTGATTTCCATCTCGTAGATTTTGGTTTCGGTGATTCTGCGACTTTCCCGCTTCATTCAAATTTTGCACGATTGCGTTTACGTGCCAACTCAATTCGAATCCCGTTTGTATTCTACTATTTTTTTCGGGCAGGATCCATTTTCAATTGGAATTACATTCTATATACATCATTTTTTTACATATACATCAATATGGTTTACAAATGGCATGATCTCAGATTCATAAGGTTGTATCCATCAATTTGGATTTTCAAATATTTGAAACCACTTTATGTTGAAATCCAATGTACGCATTCCTCGCTAACTGTCTCCAATTAATGTGTGTTTCATGCGGGTTTTTTTACTTCTCAAACATGTATAATGTGTTCCACACACGCAACATAGAGTGTAATCCCGTTTAGACACTAATTGCATACAAACCATGCATTGTTTGTAATTGAAGAATCTATGGATCACCAATATTGATAAACTATATAACATTACACGTGTGCCCAAATTCAAATGAATATGCATGTTTGATACACCAATTTGTGTTATGATATTATCGATGTCGTGATCTCCGGTTTAAATATTTGGATCCCCTTTAATCCAGATATTCGTCTCATATAGCTATCACTCATGCTTATATAGGACTATCTCTCCGGACCTATACGCATTCATCGTCTCTCAGGTATCTCTCGTGCTACCTGTATGTCGACAATGATCTTTTATCTTCAGTAACACTGACGGTACTCTCTCCATCGACCTTCATCACTCTATCTCTCTCAAAGTATATCTCGCTCCCTGTTATGTGTCTCTAGCTATGATTCTCCATGTGGAATCTCTTTCTCTCACACAAACACAAAACTTTGTCTCCCGAGGTCTCATTTCTCTCAACTATTCCCATGTGTGCCACTCAAGACACCCCTCATATAGAGATGTCTTTCGCTCCTTAGATATGAGAACCCACGACTCTTCCTCTTCAATATCTCTTTCTCACACACAAACACAAACTCTGTCTCCTGTGGTCTCATATTTCTCCATTGTTCTCTTGTATGTCGCTCAAACACACCCTTTCTCCCTAGAGATATCTTGTGTTCCCTCATATGTCTCTCTAGCTATCACTCTGCTAGAAATATCTTTCTCTCTCATGAGACACAAAACTCCGTCTCTCTGGATCTCATTTCTCTATGATATTTGTTTGTATGTGACTCACATGCACCCTCTCTCTATCTCTCTCACACCCACACACACAACCCAGCCTTCTGATCCACTCGACTCCTATCTCTAGCGCACACTAGCTAGCATCTTTATCTTTCTATTTATCTGTTTCTCCATCAACCTTATTTCTCGCCCTCACTCTTGATTCCTATCACGCACACTACATATGTTTCTCTCTACATGCATGCAGTCAAGTGCCCTCTCACACACATATATAACTTCACCCTTTGAACCACCCGACGGTCATCTCCGACATCCAAACTAACGGATGTCTCTCTAGCTAGCATCTCCATCTCTGTATCTATCCGTAGTTTCTCCGTCAACATTTCTTTCTCGCACGGAGTCTTGCTTTCTATCACCCACACTATATATGTCTATCCATACATATGCATTTATAGGTTGATCTCTTTTGCACAATCGCTATGCCTCACCCCCTCTGCCGCCATAGATGCATGCTCCAGCCCACGCCACTATCTCTTAAAGACAAAAACACATGCTCAATTGTCGGGCCTTCTTCCCTGCATTCTCACATGCATGCATATTTTCATACCAATCCGTCTCTCCCATGTCGTTGATCTTAGGACTTATGTCTTCTTTCTTTTATCTCGATCATGCGCGCGCGCACACACACACATCCCATGTATACATGTATACCTCTCACACATGCACGTTCAAGGTCTCTATGTCTCCATACGTAGTTAATTACCCTCAATCCTAATGCCACACCGAATTGTTCTCCTCTTTTGTGCACATAACTTCCGCCTGGATGGGCAAATCACACACTCACACTTAACAATCTCCTTCTAGCTACCCCCCCCCCCGCCCCGCGCACCTCTCACTCTTACCCTATATCCCCAAAACCAATAAGACCATCCCTTTGTTTAACTCCCGCCTACATGCACCATCCATATATAGTAGTCTTCCGTGGTGTCTCTCGAACAAACACGTTCTCTCGATGTCGACTCCTCTCACGCGCACGCACCTTCTCTTCCCTCCTACGGGCATTTTCTCTCTAGTACCCCATCATTGGTGGCCTCTGCCATACACATCACCTCTCTATGATGAAGCCATGCACACTTAAATTACATCCGCCACAAAGGACCCGGGACACACACACACACACACACACGCACGCACACACACACACACACACACACACACACACGCACGCACCCCCCCCACACACACACACTAAGACTCCATCTCTCTCTCTCTCTCATGCACACACACACGCACCCCCCACACACACTTAGACTCCATCTCTCTCTCACACACACACATACAAACTAAGACTCCATCTCTCTCTCCTCTCTCTCTCACTCACTCTCTCTCTCTCTCACACACACACACACACACACCACACACACTAAGACTCCATCTCACACACACATGCTCTAGGCGGAGCATTTGTTCATACCACCCTTCATCCAACCTTACCCGTATGATAAACAATCACCTTTATTTACTTGCATAACATGGACAGATTCCACTTTACTTTAGTAGTCTGCAAACTTATCATCTGTATACCCTTATAAAAAAACGAGTTGGCGATGATGGTGTGTCTGCCATCTTGTAATACAGACCCTATGATCTATATCTGATGGATAGGAAGCAAACTATGATAATTTTACAAAAGATACCCGAGGCTCTCTCCACATCATTATCTCCCGCAACCTCATTGCTCAGCGATTAAAAAAGGAATAAGTCTCTGGAACAATCTAGCATGCATGGTGGCCATTTGCACTTTGCCGGCAAATCCATCCCCATGCCTCCGCCCATTCACCACCGGTCACCACCATGCTCCACTCCTCCTCGCCTTATCTCTCATCTTTCATTTTTCGATGACATTCTCGAGATACCAGTTTTCCGATAAAATTCTCGAGATATCATTAGTTTTTACACATGGGATTACTCCTGCATGGGTCAATCACAACAGGTGTTCTGTAAAAAAAGGCATATTGATGTTCCGTATAATACACGAGAATCTTGCTTGTAATTATATAACGCAAATCACGAGCAGGAAGTGATATTTTTTTGAAACAACCACGTTAACATGGCAACGTAAATCACGAGCAGGAAGGAGAAGGGAAGCGGGCTGTGGAGTAACGTTTTTTACCATAATTTCTTAGGAAGCGAGTGCAATAATTGAGTAGCTTTGCAAACTACCATTACTACTACACCAAAACAATTCAAAACCTATACTCCCTTGCGGTAGCACTTCCCGCGTGAAACGGTCAGCATCCCTAGAGCGTCAGTGCCGCATTAATGCCCAGCCAGAGCGGAGGCGACCTCTCACTGGTGTCGGCTTTGAAGTGGCGCGACGGCCGAGAGCGCCGCTTCGGCACGCGATCGCTCAGCGTCGAGATCGGCCATAGGCCCTGTTTGGATCCATGGGTTAGAGTTAGTTTGAGCTAGTTGGGGCTCAAATAGCCCTAAAGTATCCAAGCATGAGGGTTTAAATTGGAGCAAGTGGCACCGAACCCACCAAAAAAAACTATCCCACCCAAGAGGTGCTAACTGGAGATAGTTCTCATTGGGACCACTAAAAAATCACTTTTCTCTCTCCATGAAATGCATTTATTGTCAATCTAACCCTGTCACCCAAACACCTCTTTGCCTACAGTTAGTTCAGGGTTAGTCATGAGTTAGTCTAACCTCTAGCTAAGTTAGAGTATCAAACATGAGCAGTATAGGACATGCAAGTTGCTCAAAGCATACATGCAAATTCGTACGTGAAAGGATTTTTCTTTTTGAAAACGGAACGTGAAAGGAATTTTTTTAGAATGCTCTTGGCATGTCTCTAACATGTGATAGTTAACCGACCTCAATAGACGGCAGAAACACCAGCCTGCCGCACTTTGATAGAGACGAGGAGGGAGAAGCAATACAAGCTACTGGATTACTAGAGATAGGTGTCGCACGGAAGCCAAGAAATATGGTGATAGCGTGAGTTAGCCATGTACTAGTATGATGTAACTACACTGGGCTGCCGTGTTTCATACTCTTCCAGTCCACTGTGGAGATGATTGGTTAATTTTATGTCGCTGAATAATATTAAATATTATGAGTGCAGACCCGACAGTCCGGCTCGCACGCCGCTCACCGAAGGGGACACGCGTTGTCTTGCAATTTCACTGACATGTGGGACCATAATTGAATAAACCGTCGATAGCCGAAATCTAATCGCTTTCGTGAGCGTCGGCTGAGAAGAGAGAAATGGGGAGGGAGAAGAGATCGCCCGCCGCAAGACGGACTCCAAGAAATATATGGTGATAATGTGAGGTGGGCCATCTTTGGAGTCCGGACCGCTTAGAGCTCGCTCTCACCGCCTGCCCCTCAAGACGCCTTGACTGGCTGCATGCATAGGAAGTAGTCCCCGCTTATGTGGAGGAGAGAGAGGCATTGACAAAGTCAAGGAGTAACAATGGAGACAATAGCTTTCATCAAAAATAAACAATGAATACTCGTTGCTCGTCCTCTATATCGGAAAGAATACTTTCATTCGCCGACATGTGGGACGTCGACCATCCTGGTCCACCTACCATGCACAAAATTATCCTGGTCTACCCCGGTCGTATCGCAGGCCCAACCTTTCCCACTGTAAGTTGTTCGGACGAAGGAACCATCATGACTTCGTTGAATTCCGCTTCTTCAGAAAAACTTACTATACCCGCAATACTGCTACCACACGCGAAGACTGGACGGCACTGTACCACGTCATATCACTAAAACCCACTAGGCCAAACTAGCCCGCCTAGGTCATCTATTTTGGAACGGAGGGAGTACGTCTCTGCACTGCTATGATTTTGTGTTGCACGTTCTCTGTACTTTTGCTACGATTTTCCTACCCTATGAACCAAATGAGGCCTAAATGTATGTCGACTATTGTCTGATCGATCGCTAAGCCTACAATTTTAGGAGCTAGGGCTATTGGTCGATCGATGAGGGATAAGTATAAACGCATTACCACGAGCTCATCACCCCAACGTTTCTCTTCGGTGAGTGTTTTAGAAGTACTATAGCTCGCGGTAGCTAGCCTACTAACACCAAGAATCATCAAACAAGCCTTGCTGATATGATAAACAGTTCAAACTTACATCTAAGCATGCCATATATTACATCAAAAGCTGGTGAGGACACATCTGTTTCCATAACTCGGAGAGGGTTCGCATGATTCATCGCATGATTCACTGTCAAACAAAAGTAGCAAGATCCTCCCACACAAGACAGTGCACTAGCCCTAAGATGGTTTGATAACACGCATAGTTCGGGTAATTAAACACAGGGCAATGCAAACTACCCTGAAGGATTAGCGCGACCAACTATTTCTTGTCATCGATCTCTCGGGCAATGACCACATCACGGACAGCGGCATGGGAATCGATTTCTCGGGCGATGTCCACAGGACTGACCACGACATCGGAATCGATCTCTGGGGTGATGTCCACATGATGGACAGCGGTGTCGGAATCGATCTCTGGGGCGATGCCAACAGGACGGGCCACGACATTGGAATCATCAAGGACAACCACCGACACCTGCACAACACTAACATATTAGCAAGCACATTGCAAATAATAAAAAAGCAAGCACATTGCAAATAATCAAAAACCACAACTATGGTAATAAGCCATTATTTTTTACCTTGTGCAGCTCACCGGGGGATCTCATCCCTCCGGGGGCCATCTCCTCGTCCTCGATGGGGGCCATCACCTTGCCATGGGAATACTGCTTCTCAACGGCGACGATCTCCTCGAACTCTATATTGAGCCTCACATAGGTGGCAATCAGAGCTCCTGGGGTAGGCACGGTGGGGCCCTTGCTGTTCTTCCAACTTTCTTTGAGGAGTTCGTCCGCCAACGTCCTCAACTCTTTGGCCAGTGCTTGTTTCTTGGAGTTCTTTGTCTCCATGGGTTGGCCTGCCAACATGGTCAACTCGTTGGTTGGTGCTCGCTTCCTGGAGATCGCTGTCTCCAGTGGGTTGTCCACCGGCAAATCTTTGCCTAGTGCTCCAGGATCCATCAATGAACTGACAAACAAAAAGCAATCGAAAGGAAACCACAATCACAATGAAAACGGGAAAAGAATAGGATGTGAGAATCGGTCGGTGCTTCGCAAAAAGAAGATTATTGGAATGAAAATATAGCAGCATAACTGATTCGCCCACCTTTCCTTCGTCGGTAGAGAAGAAAAATGGCAGAAGTGAGTAGCCTGGAGTGAGGTTTTCTTCAAGAAAGGGAAGAAAGGGCTTGAACGAGCATTCCAATGAAATGATGGTTGCTTCATCCAGTCCAACTTGAGGCCACCTTACCACTTCTTTGGTAAAGGTGTGGGTTTTGTGATATGACGGGTCATGATGGCCACACCGGGGTGACAGGTGAGTCTCGACTGTAGCACCTCGCTGTGATTTGGTGGATGGCACGCGGGACCGGATACTTTGAAATGTCATCAACTTGATTTTAGTCTCTTTAGTATTTGGATCCAAGCATGGATGAGGCTAACAAGTTTTAGTTCCACTACTTTTAGTCATGAGACTAAAACGTATCAAAGCACTCTCTCAGGCTGGTCATAGTGGGGAGTAACTTAGACTAGTGTCATGCATATGACACTAGCGTAAGTTACTATCTCCATAGTGCAAAGTAACATAGTAGTAGTATCATAGATTGCTTCATTTATTATCTCATAGACTCATTTTGCCTCGGAAAGCGCTATGTTACAGGAACATATTATGTTACCACAAGCACCTCTTTCCTCATTAAATACTTGCCACATAAGCAAAATTGTCTTGGGATGTGTTAAGTTACTACCTAAGTTACTCCCACTATGGCTAGCCTCAATATTGTGCACATGACCAAAGGCGGAGAGGAAAATGAGAGAACTACGTAATTAATGCATGAGTTTAATTAGGGTAGTTTTGTAAAGTACGATATACATTCCTCCAATCGCAAAATGCCTTGGTTCATGAGATTTGAGATTTGAGCCCTATAAACCGGAGGGGAGGGGTACTGCACACGGTGTAGTCTAGTCACTTGTTTTTTTTGAGCCGAAGTCTAGTCACTTGTTGAAATCTCTAGAAAGGCAAATACTCCTTTCCGGTTTACAGGTCTATACTACTCCCTCTGTCTAAGTGTGTAAGTCATCTTACGAAAACCAAATAGTCCCAAAACACTTAGGCGCAGTGCATTAACTTCTACCTTGTTTCTTGTTTCTTGACATACGTATCAACCAATAAGAGATGAGAGGTGTGCATGCTTTTAATGACTTGCAATGGCTAGTTCATTGCATGGAATGCTATTAATTAGCAAATAAACATTGGTGACCCCAGGAGGATACGGTGCTAAGCTGCGTGGACCTATGAGAATGAGTATCAACCAATGGATAATGGAGTTTAATTGTTAAACAATAGCAATTTTGTCTCATGCAAGAGCACGGCTAGTACTCCAAGGAACCGCACCATGCGAGCATTCAAGAATCGCCACGCTCGGTTTGCACTTGGCTCTTCGCCTCTTCGAGAAGACGAACAATGATGTTACTCCTACTTCTGTGATGTCAGATACCTTTGCTGCATGTCCGTCCACCTCGTGCGGGAGGGATAGCGTAGCGAAAGCTTCTACTTCATCGCTTCCCGCCTTTGCGTCCATGACAGGTGGGCCCAACAGGTGGTTGGCCCACCTGTCATGCAGCCAAAGGCAGGTGCAGTTAAGGCACCAGAGCTCAGTCCGCGAGGGAGAGGGCGGCGTAGTAATCAAATTTCTCGAGCTTGTACGAGTTGACGCGACACATCAAAGCACTGCATTCGGTAAAACTCTTTTTACACATTTCAAATGGGCTACTTCGTATGTAGGAGTAGACATATTCTGCTTTGTATGTACTCCCTCCGTTCCAACATATAAGTCTTTTTAGAGATTTCACTATGAACTGGAGTACATACGAAACAAAATGAGTGAATCTACACTCTAAAATATGTCTATATACATTCGTATGTAGTTTGTAGTGGAATCCCTAAAAAGACTTACATTTAGGAACAAAGGGAGTAGTCACTTGTTGCAATCTCTAAAAAGACTTATATTTGGAAATGGAGGAGTACAACGCATGCATGCATGCCGTGACTTTCCTTTTGATAATTGCACGTGTTGATTTGATGCACCTTGCCAAATTTTGACTATAAATTTAACTAACCAAATTTTCATGCATGTCACAAAAATCACGGGCTGTTTGGATTGTGACTATGTTTGTCTTATGTTGCCACATTATTTTCCCACACTTGCCACACTTGCCTAACCTGAGTTGCTCAAATTGTTAGACACACTTTGGCTTGCCTAAGGGAATCTTGCCACAATTTTTGTGTCTATGACATGTGGGGTTCATTGCTAATAAAAAAATTCTTGTCTTAGGTGTGGCTAATAAAAAGACTTATATTTAGGAGCGGAGGAGTAGAAAATATAAATAATAATGCATGTTGGGGTAACCCACGTTTCCGCTTAATTTTAGCCGTGGGCTTGTTCACAATTTTTACTAGGGGTGGTTGTTCATTTAATGGAGGGACTTGTAGTACTACCAGACTTGAGCGATACAAAGTGCGACTGGCACACCGTAACACCACTTGGAACAAGCGGGTAGCTATCTCAAAAACAATCAACAACTAAAAAACCATGACTGGCATGTAGTATAGTACACAATTTTAAGCGATTGTTTTGATGGAGTGAAAAAGGAAAACTACCCCACTACTTATATATAGGCCGGAGCCTTCGCGCTTGCTTGCTAGGGCTGCTCTATTCACACACTCTCATCCTCTCCAGATCTAAACAAGATAGGGGTAGTAACCCTGTCTTTCTCCCTTCAAAAAACACTGGCTTTCTATCCTCACCGCTGGTTACAGATCCGGACGTATCTGTCGTGGTTCTAAGTCTGACAGTAGAATGGGGGGTAGGAATGGAGAGGCAAGATCCTAGCTATGGAGTAGTTGTATACGCAAGATGTTTACGAGTTCAGGCCCTTCTCGGAGGAAGTAACAGCCCTACGTCTCGGAGCCCGGAGGCGGTCGATTGTATTATGTGCGTATGAGTTACAGGGGTGCGAACCATTTACACTGAGGAGGGGGGTGGCTTATATAGAGTTTGCTGCACCCTCCAAATTTCGATTATGCAGGATTAAGGTACATTAAGATACGGAGTTACTGGGAACATCCTACATAAAGTGCTATGATGACCATAAAGCCACTTAATGACCAACCGTTTGCATGCAGACTGACTGTAGATCTCCTGGCGGTCGAGTGGTTGGCTTCACGGTTGAGTGTCCTCAGGTCCGTCGAGTGGAATCCTTCCAGGTCGACTGAAAGGTGGTTTCTTCAAGAGATGTCCTTGGGGAGGGTACCTTGGACAGGTCCATGACCCTACCCTAGGTACATGGCTTCATCAGTAGCCCCCGAATGGATCGAGGTTTGAGTGGGGAAGGAGTTGAGATCTCTTCCGACCCACTTTTCGTGCGATGAGCACGTCTTGTTCTGGATCAATGAGCTTAGGTGACGGCTTCAACTTCTTTTTCAGTCGCCTTGATCCATTATTTGTATCCGTCGAGTGTGTTTTTTGTACTTGGAGAACTCCGAATGACAGGACGGAGGAAATCTTTTGTCTGACGATTTGCTCTGTGGCGCGCGGATTTAGCGGGATTCGAATTTCGGGAAGTGAGCGGGGCGAAGGAAGCCGCAGTAATCGGACGGGATAAGGCAGGGACGCCTCGATCTCCGTGCCACCTTTTTCGCCACGTATCGCGCGGGCGACTGTTGCGGGATTTGACAGGATCGCCCGGGCCTACCAGTCAGTCACTCGGAAGCAACCTCATATAAGGCCCCGGACGGGGGTTTTTGAACAGTGCGTTCCCCTTTCCTCCTCCCTTCTCTAGATTCATCCGCCGTGCGCGATTCCACCTCAGCGCTGCTGCTCTGTGCGCATTTCGTCGGCGACAATGGTGAAGGAGAAGACAGTGGCTTTGGAGCGGGCGAAGAAGGTGATGGCGAAGGCGAAGGGAAGAGCGACCAGTCGAGGCGGATCTTCGTCGAGGGCCGGCTTGCCGCAGGGCTGGATCCAGGGCGACTGGATCCGCTCGATGATCCGTCAGAAGGATATCAACGACATCGCCAATGAGGGACAGATCCCCCATGGATCAGCGCGGCTCCCGGGGAAGGAGTCGGAGCCACAACCTCTGGAGGATGAGTGTGTTCTCTTGGCCACCCATGTCGACCGTGGGTTTTCTCTGCCGCCTCCCCCTTCCTTTCGGGGATTTCTGAACTTCTTTTGGGCACAACTTCACCACTTCACTCCCAACTCCATCGTGTATCTCGCTGCTTTCGTGTCTTTGTGCGAGAATTTCTTGGGTTGCTGGCCTCATTGGGGTCTTTTCAAGCACATTTTCACTTGTCGCTCCCAGACGGTGAAAAAGGCCAATCCGAGTGACGAGAGAACTCAAGTGATTCAGATGTGTGGGGTTCTTGGGGTTCAAATGAGAGGAAAAAGTTATTTTCCGGCCATGATCTTACCTGAGTCAGTCCATGGATGGCAGTCGACTTGGTTCTACTGGAAGGACCAGCCAACGCAAGGGCAGTTGACTAGACTCCCTCGTTTTTCCATGGACGAGTGAGCAAGCCATCTTCTTTGAAGGTGATCCCAGAAGAGAAGGCACAGGTGAAGGTTTTGGTCGAACGTGTTGTCCAGCTCATCCGAGACGGGGTGACTGGCATGGATCTCTTCCTTCGACAACGCATGCAGCCGCTTCAAGCCCGAGACCATCCGATGTGGTTGTACTCTAGCACTGAGGACACCACTCGGATCCTCCCGGAGGAGGTCGAGGATGCCATGCTGGAGAGGTGTCTTGCGGGCATCACAGGAAACAAGGACAACCCTCGAGGAGCCAGGAGGATCCCTCCACTCGACCACCATCATCTGAAGTAGACAAGGTCCATTCCTGCATCTTTGACTGTGATCCCGCTTTCTCCATCTTGTTTGCTTAAAATCGGTCGATTGACTTTTATCTTGTTTGTTGTCTTCCAGGCCACCACTGAGATGTACTCGATGCCCAACGGGGCGCAAGAACCAGTCGAGGAGGAGGAAGGGAGCGGAGGTGAAAGCCAGGAGGAATGGCAATCTGATGGTGAGGAGGACGAAGACGACGACAGCTCCGGCGAAGAGGATGAGGAGGAAGAGGAGGAAGAAGTCGACCCTCCTCGCATGGAAAGACGATCCAAGCTCACTCATGACCCCGCGGTCGAGCGCGGCAAGGCTATCGCGCCAGTCGGGCAGTCGACGAAATGCCCTCAGACGACCTCTTCGGCGCCAACTGAAAAAGCGCCAAAGCAACCCCGAGCGACTCCATCAAAACCGACGAAGGCTTTGCCCAAGATGAAGATGGCCATTCCCACCATTTCCGGGTACGGTCATCCCCGCCCCCAAACTCCGCGTCCCTGCAGTCCTGTGCCGCCGCTGCTTCCTGTCGAGCGAGCAGAGGAGGATGATGCCTCGTCTAGCGCTCGTTGACCGCGCGAGCATCGTCAACGCCTCCCCGCATCGCTCGTGGACTGGCTCCAACGCCCCTCGCCAAGGCCCAGCACCAAGCGAGCCACCCTGCTTCCGCGTCGGCCCAGATCCGCCGGCCCACCGCTCTGCTTCCCCTTTGGCCTGGTAGCCCAATGTGAGCAGTCGCCTCCTATGTACTATCGGGACAACCAGATTCGGCCCGTGTTGTTTTTTTCCTGAACGAATTTGTCGATTATCCAGAGACTGCCACTTTTATAGAAAACCCCTTGCGCCTCATGCATATAATATCTCATAAACCATGCATCGGATAAAAATAATATCTATATGTAAAATGCTTAGAATTTCGTCTAGTTTCATAATATGCAACTTTCATCCATGCTTAAAATGTTTAAAATGTTGTTTGTGTTTATTTTGCATAATGCCATGTTAAAATGTTTTATTTCATAACTAATTAACCGTAGCTCGGTTTTAAATAAACTTTATATGTAAATGGGGTAGAAAAATGCATAGATTAACATGGTGTCATTACTTGGCATGTTTAATAATAATAAAATATGGTTTTAGGAAGAACAATACCAAATCCATAAATTGCATATGAGGATTTTCCAGAATTGTTGTTTGTTGTTCCGGCCTCATTTAAACTTGCCTAGATAGGTAGTTTTCATATGCTTCACCCCTTGCCATGTTTAATAACATTTAATATTGTCCGGTACATAACCGAGAGAGAACTAAATAATTGATGTGGTGTTTCGTCAATATGCAACTCGTTGCATATTGAGCTCCACTTAACTTGTAGTGTTGTTTGTGCACTTTGCCATGCCATGCATATTTAAACCGGACATGCATCATCCTTGGTTGTGCATCATGCCATGTTTATGCTTGTTGGTTTACTATGTCGTTTTCTTTCTTTCCGGTGTTGCTTCCTCTTGTTAGTTCCGGTAACGTCGCGTTTGTGAGGATCCGTTCAACTACATCCGTTTGTCTTCTTCATGGACTCGTTCTTCTTCCTTGCGGGATCTCGGGCAAGATGACCATACCCTAGAAATCACTTGTATATTTGCTTGCTAGTTGTTCATTCTGTCACTATGTCGTGCTACCTACCACTTGTTTATCATGCCTCCCATATTGCCATGTCAAGCCTCTAACCCACCTTCCTAGCAAACCGTTGTTTGGCTATGTTACCGCTTTTGCTCAGCCCCTCTTGTAGCGTTGCCAGTTGCCGGTGCCGTTGATACCAGTGCAGGTGATGCTACCGAACTCAAGTGGGAGTTCGGCGAGGACCTTGGTCGTTACTATGTTTCGTTTCCTGATGATCAGTAGTGGAGCCCAGTTGGGACGATCGGGGATCTAGCATTTGGGGTTATCTTATTTTCATTTGGATTTGACCGTAGTCAGTCTATGTGTGTATTTTGGATGATGTATGAATTATTAAGTATTGTGTGAAGTGGCGATTGTAAGCCAACTCTCTTTATCCCATTCTTGTTCATTACATGAGATTGTGTGAAGATGACCCTTCTTGCAACAAAACCACAATGCGGTTATGCCTCTATGTCATGCCCCGACATGAGATATAGCCGCATTGTGGGCCTTACATAGAACTTGGGACTGAAGAAGTTGAACTGATTCAGACAGCGAATTCCGTGAGCTTGTCTGGCTGCTAGTCTCAAGTAACTTGAACACTGCATCAAGACAAGACTTTGGGGTTTTCTCGCTATCTTCAAGATGTTTTGCCTTCTTTGCTGCAATATATGTTGGGTTTGTCTCGACAAATTTTCACAGACTTGTGCATGCCATCGGGCATATCACCTGAAAACAAGCAGAGAGATGACAGGTTTTCCACGTGAATAAACAAAGATGATAACTGTGCTGTCAATTCCATCCAATTTCAAATTAGAAAGTAAAGAGTAAGTTCAAAATATCAATAGCATAATCAGGCATTGTTCATACTGCGGGGAGCTTCACCACACTACTGGATTACCATGTCAACATAACAAGCATAGATGAAGGGCAAAGACAATCATTGTATCTATTTTGGTTAATGTGCATGGCATGTTGTTCATATCATCAGCCACATCAGTAAGATAAAATAGGAGATGACAAGGTGCATACGTGGGCTGCTTCACCACAATCGGATTATAGATCCACAAAAACAAGCATACATATAGGGAGTATTGAGTAATGTGCATGGTATGAATAAGGAATTTGGTTTTACAAGTAAAACTTGGAACTTACGGTTCTTGCGAACATGCATTTTGATAGAAATAGCAAACTAAACAGCAGTAAATGATAGGGTGTATGAGCAAATTAAACAACAGTTGAGGATAAAGGGTTTAGAAGGACTGACTTACATTAACAGTTAACACCGGCTTTATAATTCCCTTCTCCATGTCAAGGGAAGGATAACTCAAGAATTTCAACACAGAATCTTCTTCATAAGCATTGCCTGTACTCTACATTTTGTAGAGAGTAATTATATATATGATAATACTGGAAGAGATAGAGGATAATGAAGATAAGATGCAGATTCATGCAACATAATCAACTACCAATCCCTGGAAGTACAAGCATTACAGGACAAAATGTACTGACAAGACCAATGGGCTACACTTCTGCACTAGCATTGTCTGTGTATTCAACTTTTTGGTAAGATTAAATATAGATTTGATATCTTTTAGTAAATGGTGGGCGAGGGAGATAAGATGTAGAATGCTACACAATGAACCAATCCCTCTTCCCATAATACAAGAGTGTTTTGAACACTGGTGTACTGTACAAAACGTTCTTATATTATGGGACGGAGGGAGTAGCTGTTAATGGAAGTACAGTGATAGACGACATTCAGTCCTTACAAGTGGACTGCAGAGCTAAACCTCTTCAAAAGCATTGGGTTGATTCTAAATTTATGTAAGAGTCCATATGGATCTTATAATGTCCACCAAATGGACGATAACGAGGCTAACATGTGCAGTGATGCTACATAATCAAACTACTATGAAAGTAAGTATGGTCATACAGGGCAAGAGGTACTCACAAGAGCAATGCGATTAATGCGGTATAGTTGCGAGATTCTGTGGTCCCTTCAGAATGAATGTTCTTCTGCTAACAGTTTTCGTACAAGTGAGATGTTAAGGCAAATGCAGACATGTAGCTCAAATTGTGATGTGATATCATAGACAGTACCTTACGCTGCAGAAAAGACCAATGTGTAACAAGATTATTCCAGTCACTGTTGGATAAATGTAGCACCGGAGACTTTACAGAAATTTCGTTTAGAGGCTTGCCATCGAAGTGCGCTTGCCTCAGGTAGGAACAATACTTCATCAACGAGTGCTTGAAAAGCGCAACCAACCCTTGCTCGTCTTGACAATCTAGTTTGGTCCTCGCCTATTAAAAGAATGAAATCTTGTGTCTTCTGTCAACAGAGACATATGCAGTAATTACCATGAATAACATTAGTACATTCCTTATGCGTAAGTTGCAGAGGAAGACTGAAAGTTGTTCTATGTCTGCAGTATAATCTTTCCATGAACGAAAGATGCACACAAAGTTCTTAACAATAGTATAAGCTTCGTCTTCTAAACTGGGAACGAATGGAACAGGGGTCCTATTTGCTGCAATTGGGGCTCTCTCTGGTTCGAAAAGGGATTTGGCAATTGGATTTGGGGTACTCTTTCTTTGGAATGGGGTTTTGCGTCAGAGATTTGGTGCTATGTCAATCGGCATCATCATACTGCTTTGCTGCAGTTGGGGTCTCTTGAGTTGGGGCATCGAAATGACCAAAGGTAGTAGGGCTAGAGTCTGCTAGAGTTGGGGTGTTTTATGGTCGTGATATTGCAACTACACCTAATGGGCTATTTGATTTATCAGGTGTCACTACCTTTTCCAAATACTTTGCTTGTGCTCCTCCGCGATCACAATCTTCCTCTTCCTTTTGAACATCTGATACACAAGAACAACATTTGAATGGATAAATATGGTATGATGACAGATGGAATATGTACTGAAAATGGATAGGCAGGGCGTATTCACATACACAATGTGTAAAGTAAGCTTAACCATAGTGCAACAAAGTAGAAGCAATGCAAAGCATCAGTTGCAAGATATGTGCGACCAATATAATCGTGGAAAGTTAGAGAAAGCACCTTGATGGGTGAATAAGATAGGGCATCTGCCTCTGACTCATCCACTAGGGAGCTACATTGACTTAGGTCTCCCTCTAGCTCAGAATCACTGTTAGGATCATATTCTGAGCATGAATCTGTAGGTGGAGAGCGTTTGCATTGCATTGATCCAGACTTGATTTCAGTCCCTTAATGTGAAGTTTGACAGCCATGGCATTCTTCTGCTTTATTCTTTTCATGCGCGCAAGCTCATAATCATTATGATGCTGTTCAGAATCTGAGATTCATGAAAACATAAAAAGTAGTCGATTATCTATGGAATGCATTATGGATTCAACTCAAGAGTGTCTCCCTATAAACCCCTGCATATGCAAGTTCACTCCTCAAATGTACTGACTGCACCACACACGTAAATACAAACCCCTTATGTCTCTATAACAGTGCATACACATTTCAAAACTGAAGTAGGAAGATTAGAATCATATCAAATTCGTATTTGAGCAAATAAACCAAGGAATTATGAGTGGCATAATGTTTAGCTTCAAGGGTGGAGTGTTGGTAGTGCGACTGGTAGTGCGACACAAAGCAAGTAGGTAGATTGTATTCCATGTAAAAGATTGTAGCCTATGTAAAAGCTAGAAATGGCACTTTCTTTCTATACAATACAGTGTTCATTGCCCACACATGATGGAAGAGATCACACGGAGAAATACTATTCACTCATGTCTACGGTTCCAGTATTTTGAAATAGGGTGGTCCACCCTAAAAGAATATTGACAACAAATATGAGAAGGCAAGCACAGATGTAGTGAATCAATCATTTATTTGTGAGCTCACTAGGACAAGTATGCAGAATTGTAACTGCAGAAGAGAGACACCCAAAATCTGAATCAAGAAGTTTGTCTAGCACTTACTGTTTGCAACTAATCGACGTGAATAATTGGATATCATATTGAATGAGTAAGAAAGACAAGTAAAATTGTCAACAAACCTGGCCTGCAGTAGTAATCTGGGTCAATGTCACTACGACCAACAATCCAAAATGACTAGTGCCTCTTCCTAGGGCCAGAATTTTGAAACCCTGTGAACTTTACAGGTACTAAATATTACTGAAATACATCTGAACCATTAAGTGTAGGTAGAACTCAGAACACAACAAACCCTAATGACAGTCCTGCCTAATGAGTAATGAATCAATTAGAAAATGGGTGATGAGCAGTGGCTGCTAAAGTGCTGAGTGTTGAGGACGTATCTCAGGATAAATCGGTTTGGCGTAGTTGGTAATGCACGCCTGAGCCCTGAACGGACTGGGAAGGTAGGCACGGTGGTGCGCCCGGGTAGCAGCGACGCTGTAGGGCGAGCGGCTCCTGACCTCCTACTAGCCCGGCGTCTCCTCCTAGAGTCAAGCCGTTCGGGGACGGCAAGTTCTTGTAGGCAAAGCGGTCAGCGCAGTAGAGATCGGAAGCGCGTAGTAGAACAAAGGAGAATCGGGGTCTGGGATGACCCAAAATCCCAGGGTGGGCCAGCCCACTGTGGGCACCCTGTAGAGATACACACCCGAGCGGCGAATATGCATTTTCGAAACTAAATTAGGAACATTTAGCTGACCAATTAACCAACTCTATTTTAATAATATCAGATTCGTATTTGAACAACTAAGCTTGTTTAGCTTGATGGGTGGAGCAGTGCTATTATGACACGAAGCACGTATTCTAATCGTATAGTGATCATAAAAGGGGGAAACCCTAAGTATTCGTTTAGCAAAAGAGGGTTTCCCCTCCGATTTCTATTAAAGAAACCACCACGGAACCAACATGATCAATTGAACCCTAAGCATGGTCAATTAAACCGTATTATGACTGTGCCATGGAAGATTTAAAGCTGCAAACCGGAGAAATGATATTTAGCATCCATTGTTTGCTTCGAACTAAGAACTAAATTCCAAGTTACGATCTATTTTCTGGTTGAGATCAAAAAGTTGAGGAGATATGAAGTACCACCTCTCTTGCGGCGCCGTGTAGGCATCGGGGGTGTGATGGTTGTTGGTGGCATTGAAGTAGATCTGTGACGGTAGACGGGTGCATCGGGGGATAAGTCCCGTTGCGGTGGAAGAGAAGGTCGTGTGAGCGGCCCCGGCGAAGAGGACGATGACGCCGATGAAGCGAGAGGACGCGAGGCAAGGCTCTTGGTCCGTCACCGTGGATGAGAAACGTCCATCTCTAGTAGTGGACGACGCGGTCTTGGTAGGTGCTCCGGCATGGTGGAGGACGGTGGCGATGGATGGGGTGGAGAACAACGGCGATGGATGGGATGGCGGACGGAGGAGGCTGGTGTGGGGATGGTGTTCTAGCGCAGACGGTGTATGAATGGGAAAATGGAGGGAGAGGTACGGGGAACCATGTTTTTGGGACACGCCTGTTTGAAATATGGGAGAGTTACGAACTTAGCCCCCGTTTAAAATTTGGACGTCTCGTCGGTTGGGGATAGGACGGTAATCTCGCATCTCGCCAATATTTGCCCAGAGCGATATAGGGCGAGGAGAGGGTGTTGTGGCGCCCATGGTTGGCGCCCACGGTGTATGAACGGGGCTGATAGGTAGGGCGGTTGTGTCACGTCTGAGTGAAGTTACAAACCTGCCCCTATTGAAAATATTTTCTACATCGATTTCGGCCGAGTCGAGTTTGTTTTGCCGCCCTCCGTGTATGAATGGGGAAATGGAGGGAGAAATAGAGGTCTTTCGGACGAGCTTGAATCAAATGTGTTTTGTTGTCCATGTTTGGTGCCCACCGTGTCGGAATGGGCTCAGAGGCGGTTGTGTCACTTCTAATTGAAGTTACTAACCTACCCCTATTGAAAGCAGTGGAAATCGGGCCGATGGATTGTCCGTGTAATGGGTAGACAGTAATTTCCATCTCCCAAACACTTGGCTGCAGGCAGCCGACGTGGGAGTGGACATTTTGCCGCTTCTTTCGAATTTTGGGACAATAAGCATCCACGTTTACCCTGGCAACTAAATTCGAATCCAATTTGTATTCCTATACGAATCTTTATAAATCATTCTATTTTTTTATATATCTTCAAAAGCATGACAAAGATGTATTCCACTGCCATATATGAATATGATTTACAAATGCTGATACTCAAATTCAGAAGCTAGAATCCAGTTTAAGGTGAATTCGAATATTTGGAACACTTTATGTCCAACTCAAATGTCACACGCAGCATAATGTGTACTCCCATTTAGAGATATGTACACAAGCGATGTATCAAGATTCAAATACCGAGTCAATCAACCAAGAATGTACATAACTAACAGACATAGACACACTTATAGAGTACATGGATCAATAATATCAACTAACATACATAAGCCAGGCCGCTGTACTTTTTTTGCTAGAACAACATCCATTTTTTAGCGAAGCTACTATAACATCTTTGCCCTTTCCGATGCGTGCCACTTATGGTCCATCTATACTACTATTATTGTTGAATGCACATTCAGCCCGATTGGCATATTTGTAGGTCTGGCACAGCAATCACAATGAAAAGTCTCCGAGTCTTATCAATTAATACAGACTTGTGCTCAAATAAAATTACAAACCAAAAAACAAGAAACAATTATTACATGATCTCTAAAACAAATGGTTTGAGTGATTACATGAACAAACAACACAAAGGTTATTCAACGATGGAAAGAACATTTCACCTATGATTTACCAAGTGGGAATTTAATTTCCTTTTTTCCTTCAGGACCTTAACAATGCGGTCAGTCTCAGCTTCCTTCGCTTTTGAAATCCACCAAATATTTAATGGTTGTCTTGAGTATTGCTTGTGATTGTGCTGTTTGCTTCCTCAACATGTCAACTTCATCTCTAAGTGCAGAAGCAGAATCTCTTTCTACCACTAGTTTAGCCTCTAGAGCATCAGCAGTTGGAAATTCATGATGCACGATTGGGGCGGTGCCACTGCTGTGGGATGATACAACATCCATGGGAACATCGCTCTTTGATCTTGGGCTAACCTATTTTGCCATTAAAGTTGCGATTGGATTCCGAAATGTTTAAGTTAGCAAAACATCTCAACTAGGAGTTATAACAGCAAACCAGTTAAACAAACAAGGAATTAAAGAGTTTCAATTGGATGCTGAAAAGTAGTTATTAACATCATTGTAACCGGTTGTTGCAGCAGCAAAGCAGTTAAACAAACAAGTTTTGTAAAAGGTACCTTTTGTGGCATTGGAGTTTCTCTTGGATCCTGAAAAGTTGAGTAGCCAGTAACGTGATTAGAGCAACCGGTTGCACCAGCAAAGCAGTTAAACAAACAAGTTTTGCAAAAGGAACCTGTCGTGGCATTAGAGTTTCTCTTGGATCCTGAAAAGTTGAGTAGTCAGTAACTTGATTAGAACAAGAAGTTACAGTAGCAAACTGATACGTCTCCAACGTATCTATAATTTTTGATTGCTCCATGCTATATTATCTACTGTTTTGGGCAATACTGGGCTTTATTATCCACTTTTATATTATTTTTGGGACTAACCTATTAACCGGAGGCCCAGCCCAGAATTGCTGTTTTTTGCCTATTTCAGTGTTTCGAAGAAAAGGAATATCAAACGGAGTCGAAACAGAATGAAATCAACTGGAGAAGTTATTTTTGGAAGGAAAGCGACCGGAAAAGCTTGGAGTGCACGTCAGGAAAGAAGGGAGGTGGCCACAGGGTGGGGGGCGCGCCCCCTGCCTCGTGGGCCCCCCGAAGCTCCATCGACGTACTTCTTTCACCCATATATACCCACGTACCCTAAAACTTCCGAAGAACATAATAGATCGGGAGTTGCGCCGCCGCAAGCCTCTGTAGCCACAAAAAACCAATCGAGACCCTGTTAAGCACGCCGAGGGGGGAACCTCACCATTGGCCATCTTCATCATCCCGCGCTCTCCATGACGAGGAGGGAGCAGTTCACCCTGGGGCTGAGGGTATGTACCAAGATCTATGTGTTTGATCTCTCTCTCTCTCTCTCTCTCTCTCTCGTGTTCTTGATTTCGCACGATCTTGATGTATCGCGAGCTTTGCTATTATAGTTGGACCTTATGTTGCTTCTCCCCCTCTACTCTCTTGTAATGGATTGAGTTTTCCCTTTGAAGTTATCTTATCGGATTGAGTCTTTAATGACTTGAGAACACTTGATGTATGTCTTGTCGTGCATATCTGTGGTGACAATGGGATATCACGTGATTCACTTGATGTATGTTTTGGTGATCAACTTATGGGTTCCGCCCATGAACTTATGCATAGGGGTTGGCACACGTTTTCGTCTTGATTCTCCGGTAGAGACTTTGGGGCACTCTTTGAGGTTCTATGTGTTGGTTGAATAGATGAATCTGAGATTGTGTGATGCATATCGTTTAATCATACCCACGGATACTTGAGGTGACATTAGGGTTTTGGTTGATTTGTGTCTTAAGGTGTTATTCTAGTACGAACTCTAGGGCTGTTTGTGACACTTATAGGAATAGCCCAATGGATTGATTGGAAAGAATAACTTTGAGGTGGTTTCGTACCCTACCATAATCTCTTCGTTTGTTCTCAACTAATAGTGACTTTGGAGTGACTCTTTGTTGCATGTTGAGGGCTAGTTATATGACCCAATTATGTTATTATTGTTGAGAGAACTTGCACTAGTGAAAGTATGAACCCTAGGCCTTGATAGAGGCAAATGTGTCATGATGTTTCGATGAGATGGTGGCTATCGTTTTCTGTGGGAGTCGACCTTGACGATCCGACTACAAACGTGCGAGACGTCGCGCCTTAGCAATCGCTAAACCAACTTCTGAGGGTTATTGACCATGCCGGAGCACGATCAACCTGACCACGAGGGCCTGTTTCCTGCGAGCAAACAAAGAACAAGCAAGAAACTAAGATTGCAATCTGGATATTGCGAATATAAGAGGAAAGATTTATTAATGAAGGTGGGGTTCTGTGACGCCTTGGTCTAGTCGTTGAACACAAACGAAGTACGCGAAGTTGCAGCTATGGCGAACTTTTAATCTAAACAAAACCCGAAGTCTAAACGACGCCCTAAGGGCTGTATATATGGAGGAAGAGGGGGAATTTCGTGGCCCTTGAGGGTGGGGTCCGAAACCAACCCTAACTCTTGTTTCCCCACACATACGGACTCTAAAAATAGCATATACTTAAGTATTTCGAAATTACATGGGCCTGGCCCAATAATAAGGTGACGCAGCACCTAGAATAGCCTATGGACGAATACTATGAAGTGACATCTTGTATATTTCGTCCAAGGCTTCATGCACTCCTTATGGTGGCTTCAAAGTCCTGAAATCATCACTTGTAACTCCGTCCTTGATCCCCTTGCGCATGCCATCAACTCCATGCATGTTCTTGCTCCAATGTTCATCCTTCTCCAAGATCGGCCCTTCATTTGTAAGAAAAACAAATGTATCCAATTTAGGCAGTATCATATTCTCATGAACATTAAAATCATTACCAAGAAATGAAAGTACCTGGTAATTCAATTGGCGATGCATGAGCTCTAGTAATTGGTCCAAAGATATGTAACAAGAGGGGCTGTGGGTGTAACAATGGTATTGATGTCCTCATCATCCTCCCCTTCTTAAAATGAAGTCGTCCTCGACGGAAGCTCATCTTCCTCACCCAAATAAGGCTTCAAATCTGCAATGTTAAAAGTGGGACTAACCCCAAATTCTGCAGGCAGCTCAAGTATATATGCATTATCATTTATTTTCTCTAACACCTTAAATGGACCATCAAAGACGTGGCATTAGCTTTGATTTGTGCAAATTAGGAAACCTATCCTTACGCAAATGTAACCAAACAAGATCTCCAGGTGCAAAGACAACATGTTTTACGGTCAATGTTTTCCTTAGTTAACTCATGAATTTTTAAGATCAAATCAGCACATTGTTTAGCATCAAAATTAACCTTCTCCGAAGATGGAAGAGGCAACAAATCAATGGGTGCACGAGGTAGGAAACCATACACAATTTCAAAAGGGCACATCTTAGTAGTAGAATGCAATGAACGATTATAAGCAAATTCAATATGAGGCAAGCATTCTTCCCATATTTTCTTATTATTCTTCAAAACAGCCCTAAGCATAGTAGACAATGTTCTATTGACTACTTCAGTTTGTCCATCAGGTTGGGGGTGACAAGTAGTACTAAAAGCGGTTTAGTCCCCAACTTAGCCCATAAACATCTCCAAAAGTGGCTAAGAAATTTAGTATCACGATCTGAAACAATAGTGTTTGGCACACCGTTACCAAGCGAATAATTTCACGAAAGAACAAATCAGCAACATTAACAAAGATCATCGCTTTTATGACATGGTATAAAGTGTGCCATTTTCGAGAATCTATCCACGACAACAAATATGCTATCCTCCCTTCTTTGTTCGAGGTAAACCTAAAACAAAGTCCATAGATATATCCTCCCAAGGAACACTAGGCATGTGCAAAGGCATATATAAACCATGAGGATTGAGTCGTGACTTAGCTTTTTGACATGTAGTGCAGCGAGAGCAACAAAACGCTCAACATCCCGTCTCATCTTTGGCCAAAAGAAATGTGTAGCAAGTACGTCCTCCGTCTTCTTCACGCCAAAGTGTCCCATTAATCCTCCTCCATGCGCCTCCTGCAACAACAAAAGACGAACGGAGCTAGCAGGAATGCATAGCTTGTTAGCACGGAACACAAAACCATCATTAACAACGAACTCGTTCCATGTTCTCCCTTCTTTACAATTCTGCATTACAACTTTAAAATCAGCATCACGCACATATTGATCTTTGATGGTCTCCAAACCAAATATTTTGAAGTCAAGTTGTGAAAGCATAGTATAGCGACGAGACAAAGCATCAGCAATTATATTTTCTTTACCCTTCTTGTGTTTAATGACATTGTAACATCCCAAAATTCTAAATTTTGGAATGTTATAAACAAATAGATAGATTTGATTTGATTGTTTGATTGACTAACTGAAAGTGAGTGAATTCGAAACTTTTGAAAGTTAAATGAGAGGGAATAAAAGGACTTTCCCAAACTTTCATTTTGCATTTTATGATCTTCGGGAATTCAAATTCTTTTCATCACAAAACCTTGGAGAGAAGATGACATGACTTCTTCCATTTATTTAAATGACAAGGGGTGTTGAAAATATTTGAAATTCATTTGAGAATATTTCCAATTCTCAAAACTTTATGCAACTCAATGATTTTCACGAGCGAAGATAAAAGGACTTCTTCAAAACATATGAAATATGAGTTGGGAGTTTCAAAAAATTAAAATTCAAAGTTCTTTTGAATTTATTTTCAATTTGGAGTTATTTGAGTTTTATTCAAATTATTTTCTCCAAAAATAAAATATATGGAAAATAGGGTAACATGATTCCCTACCTCGTAAAAATGGAAAGAAATAAATTTGAATTCATTTTGATATTTTTAAAATGATTTTTGTTGGATTTTATTGGAGCAGAAGCACTCTTTGCTTTATTTAAATTTGTGTGTATTTTATTTAATGCTAGAATAATGTCCATGTTGTAGGAAATCTTTTTCTGAAAATTTTGATATATTATATGCCTATATAATATTTTCATTTTTTTCTCTCTGTTCGTTTAAAAAAAACTTCCCTCGGCTGGGCGGCCCAGCTCAGCCAGCAGCCCACCGCGCCGCCTTGCCGTCGTCCCCGGCCAGGACTCCTCCCGAGTCCGGCGCCCTTGCCTGCCACGCCACCGCCTCCTGGCCTTTAAAGGCGGGCCCGCCTTGACTCCCTCTCTCCCCTCGATCGCCGCCCGCCGCCCAAGTCGCCGCCATGGCGAGATCCGCGCCACGCCAAACCGCCACCCTCGCCGCTTATGCCCACCGCTCGCCACCACCGCACTCCGCCTGACGCCGCAACAAGACCTCCTCTTCCTCGGCGTCTCGACGATCACGAGCCGCCTGCCCGGGAGTACGCAGCCTCGGGAGAGTCACGGCTTTCCGAAAACCGCCAAACCGCTGTGGACCGGTAAAACCCACCGGTTTTCTTTATTATTCTAGATCGGTTTTGTTTTTTGAATAGTTTAGTTTGCGGCGTTCATTAGTTAGGGTCCGGTAGTGAACGAGTTCGTTCATTAGCTTTTCAGAGTGGCGTCGCCCGATAGATTTTTTTTTCTTTTTCTTTTTATTTTAGTCAGGGACCTATCCGTAATTAGTTTCTTTACCGTTTAGCCCCTGATTTTCAAACCTTCGTAACTTTTTACCTGTTAGTCCAAAATCAACGAAACCAACGCCCACTTATTCGTTACGATCTCCTCTATCCAGTAATCCAACTCAAACATGTTTTTGAAAGTTTTAAAATTTGAATTCAAACAGATTTGTATTCAAACTTCGTTTGATCATAACTTGAGTTTTATAACTTCGTTTGAGTTGATTCTTTTTGCAAATCGAAGCTCTTGACCTAAACTTTCTGATAAGGCCAAATTCATCTAATTTTGGTACTGTTAGAAATTGTTTTATGTTGCAAGAGTTATTCGCCTGGTTTTGATGTTTTCCGAATCGTACTCTTCATTCAATCCGATCTTTTGAGTGATTGCTTATGTGTGGTTACTATTGCTTGCTTACAATAGATTGACCGGAGTGTGACGAGTAGAACTATCAAGAGTTTTGAGTGCGAATCATCTTCATCAACTTTGCAGGCAAGTAACACTTGATCATACCTTTTCATACCCAGTTTTTATGCATTAGCTCAATCCTCAAACATTGCATGATTAGGATGTCATTAATTTGTGGGTTGGGAAGTAGATGATGAGGTAGGAACCTATTGCCCTGTTACTATCAAACCCTTGGGAGTTACTTCTACGTGTTGCTTATATTGCTATGCTATGCTCGTAGACGTGGTTTGGGTTTGAGTGTATTCCATGACAGATGTGAGATTGTTAATTAATGGTTAACTTAAGGTGGCAACTTTAATACACATCTGGGTGGATTGAGGCACCCGGGGAACCCAGTGTTGTCTGTTTTATTTTTGGAAATCCCGGGGTACCCGTGTGATCTTCCTAAGGACCGCCACCTGTGCTCAAAGGAATCGAGATTATTCATGCTAGAAACTTCCGTGCAGCCACAAGCTATTATGGGCTCTAGCATAGTTGAGTAAGTTACGTGAAGCTCTTGAAGAGGTAGATCAGCAGGTAGTGGGTTTTATAGGTTTGGTATGATCTATCCGGAGTAGAGAGTTAATGTTTCTGAACGACTGTGTCTCGGTCATCCGTCTCTCAAACACCATGCAGTGCGAGAAACCAACGGAGACGATCGAGTCTTGTGGATGAAAGTGCGCAAACCTCTGCAAAGTGTACAAACTAATCATGGTTAGCCGTGTCCCCGGTTATGGACAATTCTGAGTGTAACATCCCAAATTTTCAATTTGGAATGTTATACATTAAGTCATCATGCATATCATATTTTCTTTCATTTTCCGATCCTAGAAAATTTCACGCAACTCAAGGACCCTCGGAGAGAGTTGGAGATTTCATTATTTTCATATTTGAGCTCTCTCGAATTTTGAAAATAGGATCATTCGGATTTATTTATTTTTATCTTCAAATATTTTTCCAATACAAAAAAATAAGAGAGGGAATAATATGACTTTCCCAAAATTTAGGAAAAATGAAGATTTAATAAATAAATCAAATTTTGATTTTCAAGTTTATTTGCTTTAGGAAAAAAATGAGTATTTTAAAAATTTGCATTTTTGGCCCTGTATTAAAGTTCATTTTGTTCGACTCAATTTTAGGAGTCGGGGAAAATTTACTTTATTAATTTTGGAGTCCGTTTAAATTTTATTTTATCCGTTTTTCTGCGCGAGATTTTATTTATATAAAAACCCACGCCACATACCGACAGGCTAAGGCTCACCGACGGCCCACCTCACGCCGACCGCCTCCCACCCGGGAGTCCCGCCGCCGCCGCTGAGTCCGGCTCGGGACGACGCCTCCCCGCGTGGCCCTCCCCAAGGCACACCCCTCCCTCCTTAAAAGCCGCCGCCGCCCTCGACCCACCCGAGCCGCCCGCGCCGATCCACGCGCCGCCCAAACTCGCCGCGCCGCCCAAGCGCCTCCCGAGCCACCCGTCGCCGACGCCGTGCGCCTCGCGCCGGCGCCGTGCGCCTCGACCCCGCCTTGAGCCAGTTCGCCCATGGCGACCTCGCCGGAGGTAGCCGCCGCGCCTCCCAGTTCGGTTTTGTTTAAAAACTGCCCGTTTTCTTTGTTGTTCGGTTTTTTAAAACCCTAGATCGGTTTTTTTTCGGTTTAGTTATTTCGTGAACGTTCACCGATCCGCTCGCTTTTAACGAACGTATTCACCGTTAGTTTTCGTTAACGAACGTCCGCTCGCTTAACCGCTCGTCATTTTTCTTTTAGTCGGATTTAATCCGTTATTTTCCGATCTCGATTTCAGATCCAATTTTCGTTCTAGTTTATTTTCTCGCCGTTTATCGGAATCAGGTGATTCAAGCGCTCGGAGTTTCGCTATTTAAACCGCCGTTCCGACTAATCAACTTAAACAAAGTTTTGCTACTGTAAAATTTGACCTAGTTTCAAATTGCTAGAACCGAATCGTTTTCTTTCGACGTTTGACTTTCGTTGCTTTATTTGATTCGATTCTTTTTGCAACCAGGGTTCTTAAGTTGAACTTTCTGGTTGGATCTTTTATTCGAGATTTTACCTGTGCATTAGATGAGTACTTATTGTATGCTTGTCTGTGATAGATCAGCCGGAGTGCGCCGCTTGTTACTTCGAGTCTCTAGGTTTCGCGGATCGTCAGCAAGGCAAGTAACACTTGATCATATCTTTTCTACTACCCAGTTTTTATGCATTAGATCAATCCTCAAACACTTGCATGATTAGGATCTAATTAAATTGTGGGATGGGAAGTAGATTGAGGTAGTACCTATTACCTGTTTTACTACTGAAACCTTGGGAGTTACTTCTACGTTTGCTTATTATGCCATGCTATGCTAGTAGACGTGGCTTGGGTGAGTGAATATCCATGACAGATGTGAGATTGTTAATTAATGGTTTACTTAAGGTGGCAACTTAAACACACATCTGGGTGGATTGAGGCACCTGGTTTTTATCAGGACTTGCCTGTATTTCTTCGGACCGCCACCCAGGCTCAAAGGGATCATAAGATTATTCAAACTAGAAACTTCCGTGTGTAGCCACAAGCCATTATGGGCTCTGGCATAGTTTACTAAGTTGTGCGAACTCGTACGGGTAGGCTAGCTGATGTACGGTCTACCCACATGTAAGGTGCTAGTGCTTCTGAAAGACTATGTCTCGGTCATCCGTCTCTCAAACACCATGTAGTGCGAGAAACCAAACGGAGGCGATCGAGTCTTGTGGGGAAAAGTGCTAAACCTCTGCAGAGTGTATAAACTAATCATGATTAGCCGTGTCCCCGGTTATGGACATCTTGAGTATCTAGTACTTGAATACCATGTGAATCTCAACATGTTACTCTAATTAATGTTATTGGGTTTTAATGAGTACTTTTAATTGGGTTTGAGGATGCTGTCAACCATTCTCAATGTTTAACAACCACCATGATAGTTAAACAAATTGATTCCTTTGCAGTAGGGAAAAACTAGCTTTATGCAAAATCAGAATCAGATGCATGTAGTATAGGCTTATTCCTTCATTGCTCTCTATGTGCTACATTGCCAAAGATATTCCATGTCTTGACCCGTTTCGGGCTGCAACGTTCATGTTGCGCACTTTTCGCATTTACAGTAAGGTGTTTAGGTCGTGGTTCTATACTCGATGATGCCGATGGAGTTGATGGACTCACTTATCTTCCTAGTCTTCCATTGTTATCGTTATTAGATGGCCTTAAGCCATATTTATTGTAATAAGTCCTCTTTTGGACCACGATGTAATAAGTGTGTGATTGCTACTCGCTATAAATCCTTGAAGTAATCTTGTGTGGTGTCAAGACATCGATCCAGTGGATGACGCCTCGAAAGCACGTAGACTTGATCCATTCGGGTCGGGTCGCTACACTGAGTATCTAGTACTTGAGTATTCACATGTATCTCATCACTCTAAATTAATATTGCTGGGTTGTTAATCACTTTAATTGGGATTGAGTTGGGGTTATACCTTCTCAATGATGTTTCAACCACCATGATAGTTAAAATACAATTTATTCCTTTGAAGTAGGGAAAAATTGGCTTTTTGCAAAAACTGTAACCATAGAGCTTTCCACCAGCCATATATGCATGTAGTATAGGCTTATTCCTTCATTATTCTCTATGTGTTACTTTGCCAGCATATTCCATGTGCTGACCCGTTTTCGGGCTGCAACGTTTTATGTTGCAGACTTTTCAGACGCATTTAGTAAGTGATACGTTAGGGTTACGATTTCCTATACTCAACTTTGCCGTTGGTGTTGATGGGAATCCACAACTTGTTGCTTCCGCTATATTTTGGATCGTGGTAATAGTATTTACGTTACTTTATACATGTGATTTACCTCTGTTATAAATCCTTCGAGTACTGTGTGTGTCAGCATACCGATCCAGGGTTGACACCTAAGCACAGAGACTTGATCCATTCGGGTCGGGTCACTACAAGATGGTATCAGAGCACATGTTGACTATAGGACGTGGCCCTAGAAACTGACAAGCCCATAGGAAAGATTTTTCTCTACAACTTCATTTTCAAAAGATCTTTTACCTCTCTTCTCTTGTGAGCTTATTCGAATATTCCCTTTTAGTGAGACCATACCCCTTTTCCCTTTTTGACCACTCGAAGATTCGACTGATGAGACCACTCCAAGAAGTACAAGATATCGGACAACTAAGACTACTTTGGAATAAAGAGGATTTTTACCGTGCATTATAATGACGGAAACTACAACTGTTGAAGACTCCGAAGACTATGAGATTTTGAAGGCTCTAAAGTATTCCCAGATCTTTATGACCAAAGAAGGCTACACTTATGGAACTTGGCAGACTATGGAAGCTGTCAATACCCGAGATCAAGGTGTATCGGAGAAAGACCGAAACATGAAGTATAGAACTCAAAGTTCTGTCAAGGAAAACCCTAAGGCAGGAGATATCAACTATGGGGAGATAGCTCATGGAAATGACAAGAGCAGAAACACGCTATCCATGATGTTATCGCCCGCTTATGCTATTGTCACCTTGCGGAGTTAAGTATGCAGATACATGGAAGGATGGATGGTAGAAGGCTGATGGAGCATCTGTCAGCAAAAGATGTAGTTTGAAATCTTAGCTGGTGTATCACCAGGATCTGGAGTGTTACATCAGGAAGTTAAGATGGACCTACAAGAAGCAATATTTGACAAGAAGGCAATTGGTGAAGAACTCAGAACCTAAGTCAAGTAACCAAACTGGAGGAACAAAACCTCGAGATACCGGAGATTCGTCAGGACTGAAGGATAGTAGGATCATGGTTCATGCCAAGGATGTTGAAACCCAGAAGTTTGAAATGCAACTTCAAAATATTAAAGACGGTACGAGAGACCTCGCGACAACAGAGATGAGCTGGCAAAAAGGACTTGAGAAAGACAAGCACGATCGGGAGAAGCCAACGGAGACATGAACATGACTTGAAGAGTTTGATACCTTGAAGACTTATTGACCTTTAGAAGACCAAACCCCAGTTATATACCTACGTTAGATGCGACGTTTGTGAGCTGTCATCTGTTTGTTGTTTTTCTGACAGCCACAATAAAATCTGTTTTTCAAAACTTTTGTTTGCATTGTGTGCATCCCTCTCGATCTCTCTTATCCCACCCCAAACCCATGGACCCAATAGAGGATGAATGGAGATGAAATCATATTTTCTTGACCGATGGGTCAATTGGAGACAGACCGATGGATTCAGAACATGGAAGAATCAAATGGAGAATAACCCTATAACCGAGAAAGGATATGACCCAAAGATGCCCTTCAAAGGTGTTTTGAAAGAGGTGCTGATACTTGGTGGAGGATGTACCAAACCATCAACGGATGGCAAGGAGTAACCACTTGGGGAGAAATTAAGTTGACTTTGCTAATGTCTCGGTTTGTGTCCCAGAAATTGAAGCCCCCGGGAAAGGATATGAAGAAACCTTGTGCATGCAAGCTCTGTGGAGAAATAGGACACAACCATAAAGAAAATAAGGATGAATACCCTCATAAGCAGAGGATTACCAAAGGAGTTAGCCGAGGATTTTCAGGGAACTTTGGTTGGAGATTGTTCCCAAAGGTTTTGTTGCAGCAATGGAAGTTTAGTCTACATTATTGGGAAGATCCGAAGGATGACAAAGAGATTGCTGAGGATGAGCAAAGGAAAGGCCAAAGGCTTTCGTAAGGATAAGCACGACACCTTATGGTTTGAGGACAGTGTACATATACCCAATAATGCAAAGAGCAGGAAGTTAATACTTCAGGAGGCTCATGACTCACCATACTCGATTCGCCCTGGAAACACCAAGATGTATTTGGATTTGAAGGAGTGTTTCTGGTGGACTGGTATGAAGAAGGATATTGCCGAGTATGTAGCCATATGTGATGTATGTCAGAGTGTGAAGGCAGAACATCGAAGCGGCAGGAGTACTACAGCTTATGCCGATACCCGAATGGAAGTGGGATAAGCTTGGAATGAATTTCATTACCGGGTTTCCCAGAACCCGATCGGGATATGATTCTATCTGGGTAGTAGTTGACTCGCTTGACCAAAGTGGCTCACTTTATCCCAGTGAAAACCATCTATACAAGTGAGAAGTTGGCCAAGATAGATTGACAAGGATCGTATGTCTGCATGGAGTTCCGAGGACCATCGTAGAGGAGCACAGTTTTACCTCAAAGTTTTGGAATCAGCTGCACCAGACTTTGGGTACTAGGCTAGAGTTTAGTACATCCTTTCATCCGTAGATAGATGGATAAATCAAGAGAGTCAATCAGATTCTGAAGGACATGTTGAGAGCGTGTGCGCTAAATTATGGATCTAGTAGGGATGATAATCTACCTTACGCGGAGTTCTCATACAACAACAGTTACCAAGACAGTTTGAAGATGGCCCTTTTAAGCTTCAGATGGGAGATGGAGCGGACACCGTTGATGTGGGATGGAGTTGGAGACCGTCGGTTGTTTGGACCAAATGTGATCAAGGAGTCAAGAAAATATTAAGTGGATTCGAGATAGATCAAGGTAGCTCACCAGTGTAATAATTATGCAGACGCAAGGAGGTAGTCTATGAAATTGGAGACAGAGCATGTCTTCGTGTGCCCCCTCTGTGAGGAGTTAATCGATTTGGAGTTAAGGGAAAGTTAGCCCAGAGATCTGTAGGACCATACTGAGTTTTGGAGCGTATGGGAGAAGTGGCCAACAAATTGGAGTCACCCGAAGGACTGTTAGGAGTTCATGATGTGTTTCACGTATTCAGTTGAAGAGGTACCATGCGTAAATGGCCAATATTCCTCGTAAGGACGCTTGACCGTGGAAAGGATAATGATGTTCCACGAAGTGGAGTATGGACTTCATAAGCATGAGCTTTTATCTCGGTATGTGGGACATCCCACGAGGATGAAGAGATGAATTACTATTGGATATAAAGGAGGCACGATGTTGGAAATATGGATCAATGGAAATTCCATGTTGAGTCTGAGTAATCATGTCCTAGTTTGGTGCCAATAGAAGGAAGAAGAAAATACAATTGGATGGATTTTAAGTATGCCAGGAAGTTGGAAGTTGGGATAATGATCAGTTGCCCAGATGATGTGTTCAAGGATTTTAAGTGATGAGATGGGCCATAACCCACAGGCTCCAGGACCTGCCAGGAAGCAAGCACACTCTTAAAGGAAAACCCTGGAAGAAGTTACGATTTTATCAACCAACGATCTTATAGGAGTTTACGCAAAACCTGAGAGTTGTTAAGGAATGATAGTTGTTTGTTTGGCTTGCAGAATCAATGGATTTATCCAAACTTGGTTCGTCGACAAGAGAAATTCTGCAATGCTTGCGAGGATGACCGAGTGTTAGAATGCGAGATTCGCTAAACCATGTACAAGGTAATGATTTGGGTGCGGATGGATTGATCACCATACCGACTTACTCTTATTATTCGCTTTGCTATATGGAATGGTAAATCTGAGTGACTTACCTATGGTAGAGAGACGCATTTATCAAAACCTTGTTTGAACCTTAGAAGGGTATAAGTATTTTCCCTTGTACAAGGCAGCTTTTGCCAACCGTAGGATATACGGTGAGGTTCGACCCAGACCCATTTCCTGCAGGACAAACCATAAATTGTTGACCACCATGAGATATCGATAGTTGTTTACAATTGGCGCCAGACCCGTCAGCTATGAAGACCCAGTCTCGGAACAACCTTACCAAGAAGTAAAGGACAAAAGAATTGAGGAAAAGGTTATGCCGCTACCGGAAGAGCCCAGAGAAGGAATTATCCTTACGCTGAGAAGACCGACACTATCAATAATAAGGATGGAGTATATGAGTTTTGATGGAACCAGAACCATGCTTCTAAGGGTGGTAGCACCCTGCACCCCTTTGTGATGATCGATGGATTTTGAAGACCCCAAACCCTAACCTATTTCTTTTCTAGTTTCTCCGAATCTCGAGGACGAGATTCATTTTAAGGGTGAAGTTTGTAACATCCCAAAATTCAAATTTTGGAATGTTATAAACAAATAGATAGATTTGATTTGATTGTTTGATCGACCGTACCGAAAGTGAGTGAATTCAAACTTTTGAAAGTTAAATGAGAGGGAATAAAAGGACTTTCCCAAACTTTCATTTTCATTTTATGATCTTCGGGAATTCAAATTCTTTTCATCACAAAACCCTGGAGAGAAGATGACATGACTTCTTCCATTTATTTAAATGACAAGGGGTGTTGAAAATATTTGAAATTCATTTGAGAATATTTCCAATTCGGAAACTTTATGGAACTCAATGATTTTCACGAGCAAAGATAAAAGGACTTCTTCAAAACATATGAAATATGAGTTGGGAGTTTCAAAGAATTAAAATTCAAAGTTCTTTTGAATTTATTTTCAATTTGGAGTTATTTGAGTTTTATTCAAATTATTTTTCTCCAAAAATAAAATATATGGAAAATAGGGTAACATGATTCCCTACCTCAGAAAAATGAAAAGAAATAAATTTGAATTCATTTTGATATTTTAAAATGATTTTTGTTGGATTTCATTGGACCAGAAGCACTCTTTGCTTTATTTAAATTTGTGTGTATTTCATTTAATGCTAGAATAATGTCCATGTTGTAGGAAATCTTTTTCTGGAAATTTTGATATATTATATGCCTATATAATATTTTCATTTTATTTTGTTTTATTATTTTTTTTCTCCCTGTTTGTTAAAAAAAACTTCCCTCGAACTGGGCCGGCCCAGCTCCCAGCCAAAGTCAGCCCAGACTCCGCGCCGCCTTGTCGTCGTCCCCGATCGGGACTCCTGAGTCCCGTGGCCGCTGCCTTGCCACGCCCATCGCCTCCCCTGGCCTTTAAAAGGTGGGCCTGACGCCCGACTCCCTCTCTCCTCGCTCGCCACGCCGCCCAAGTCGCCGCCACGGTGAGATCCGCCAAGCGCCGCCCGCCAAACCACCACCTCGCCGCTTATGCCCACCGCCGTCGCCACCACTGCTCACGCCGCACCTCCCAGCTCTTAGTCCTCGACGATCACGCCGCCGCCTCGGCCGAGTACGCAGCCTCTTGGGAGAGCTGCCGGCTCAAACCGAAAACCGCCAGTGGACCAGTAAAACCCGCTCGGTTTTTCTTTATTATTCTAGATCGGTTTTGTTTTTTGAATAGTTTAGTTTAAGTAGCTCATTAGTTAGGGTCCGGTAGTGAACGAGTTCGTTCATTAGCTTTTCATGGCGGCGCTCGCCCGGTAGATTTTTTTCTTTTTCTTTTTATTTTAGTCAGGGACCTATCCGTAATTAGTTTCTTTACCGTTTAGCCCCTGATTTTCAAACCTTCGTAACTTTTTACTCGTTAGTCCAAATTCAACGAAACCAACGCCCACTTCTTCGTTACGATCTGCTCTATCCAGTAATCCAACTCAAACATGTTTTTGAAAGTTTTAAAATTTGAATTCAAACAGATTTGTATTCAAACTTCGTTTGATCATAACTTGAGTTTTATAACTCCGTTTGAGTTGATTCTTTTTGCATATCGAAGCTCTTGACCTAAACTTTCTGATAAGGCCAAATTCATATAATTTTGGTACTGTTAGAAATTTTTTTATGTTGCAAGAGTTATTCGCCTGGTTTTGATGTTTTCCGAATCGTACTCTTCGTTCAATCCGATCTTTTGAGCGATTGCTTATGTGTGGTTACTATTGCTTGCTTACGATAGATTGACTGGAGTGTGACGAGTAGAACTATCAAGAGTTTTGAGTGCGAATCATCTTCATCAACTTTGCAGGCAAGTAACACTTGATCATACCTTTTCATACCCAGTTTTATGCATTAGCTCAATCCTCAAACATTGCATGATTAGGATGTCATTAATTTGTGGGTTGGGAAGTAGATGATGAGGTAGGAACATATTGCCCTGTTACTATCAAACCCTTGGGAGTTACTTCTACGTGTTGCTTATATTGCTATGCTATGCTCGTAGACGTGGTTTGGGTTTGAGTGTATTCCATGACAGATGTGAGATTGTTAATTAATGGTTAACTTAAGGTGGCAACTTTAATATACATCTGGGTGGACTGAGGCACCTGGGGAACCCAATGTTGTTTGTTTTATTTTTGGAAATCCCGGGGTACCCGTGTGATCTTCCTAAGGACCGCCACCCAGGCTCAAAGGGAACTGAGATTATTCATGCTAGAAACTTCCGTGTGCAGCCACAAGCTATTATGGGCTCTAGCATAGTTGAGTAAGTTACGTGAAGCTCTTGAAGAGGTAGATCAAAGGTGTAGTGGGTTTTATAGGTTTGGTATGATCTATCCGGAGTAGAGAGTTAATGTTTCGAACGATCTGTGTCTCGGTCATCCGCCTCTCAAACACCATGCAAAGGCGAGAAACCAACGGAGGCGATCGAGTCTTGTGGGGAAAAGTGCGCAAACCTCTGCAGAGTGTACAAACTAATCATGGTTAGCCGTGTCCCCGGTTATGGACAATTCTGAATATCTAGTACTTGAGTATTCACATGTATCTCATCACTCTAAATTAATATTGCTGGGTTGTTAATCACTTTAATTGGGATTGAGTTGGGGTTATACCTTCTCAATGATGTTTCAACCACCATGATAGTTAAAATACAATTTATTCCTTTGAAGTAGGAAAAATTGGCTTTTTGCAAAAGCTGTAACCATAGAGCTTTCCACCAGCCATATATGCATGTAGTATAGGCTTATTCCTTCATTATTCTCTATGTGTTACTTTGCCAGATATTCCATGTGTCGACCCGTTTCGGGCTGCAACGTTTTATGTTGCAGACTTTTCACGACAGTAAGTGATACGTTAGGGTTACGATTTCCTATACTCAACTTTGCCATTGGTGTTGATGGGAATCCACAACCTTGTTAAGCTTCCGCTATATTTTGGATCGAGGTAATAGTATTTACGTTACTTTATACATGTGATTTACCTCTGTTATAAATCCTTCGAGTATCGTGTGTGTCAAAGATACCGATCCGTGGATGACACCTAAGCACGTAGACTTGATCCATTCGGTCGGGTCGCTACATGGACATAAGGGAAAGTCTCAATGAATTCAACCCATTTAGCATGTCTACGATTCAGTTTAGCTTGACTTTTAATATGTTTCAAAGATTCATGATCGTAATGTATAACAAATTCTTTGGGCCATAAATAACGTTGCCATGTCTCTAAAGTCCGAACAAGAGCATATAATTCTTTATCATAAGTAGAATAGTTCAGACTAGGCCCACTCAATTTTTCGTAAAAGTATGCAACAGGTTTGCCATCTTGTAATAACACACCTCCTAATCCAATTCCACTAGCATCACATTCAAGCTCAAAAGTCTTATTAAAATCAGGAAGTTGGAGTAAAGTAGCATGTGTCAACTTATCTTTCAATACTGTGAAGGCTTCTTCCTGTGCGGTACCCCAAACAAAAGGCACATCCTTCTTTGTAAGCTCATTGAGAGGTGCAGCAATGGTGCTAAAATCTCTCACAAAACGCCTATAGAAACCAGCGAGTCCAAGAAAACTCCTCACTTGTGTGACCGCTTTGGGCTGTGGCCAACTCTCAATAGCTTCAATCTTGGCTTTATCAACTTCAATTCCCTGTGGAGTAACAACATAGCCAAGAAAAGATACTCGGTCGGTGCAAAAGGTGCACTTCCCAAGGTTAGCAAACAAACGTGCATCACGTAGAGCATTAAAAATAGCACGTAAATGTTCCAAATGTTCTTCCAAAGATTTGCTATAAATCAAGATATCATCAAAATAGACTACCACAAATCGTCCAATGAAAGCACGTAAAACTTCGCTCATTAGTCTCATGAAAGTACTAGGTGCATTAGTTAACCCAAAAGGCATGACTAACCACTCATATAAACCAAACTTAGTTTTAAATGATGTTTTCCATTCATCTCCCAATTTCATACGAATTTGATGGTATCCACTACGCAAATCAACTTTGGAGAATATTGTAGAGCCACTCAATTCATCAAGCATATCATCTAGCCTAGGAATAGGATGACGATAATGAATAGTAATATTATTAATGCCTCTACAATCAACACACATACGCCGACGTACCATCCTTTTTAGGCACTAGTATAATAGTAACAAAGACAAGGACTAAGAGATTCGCGTATATAACCTTTGTCGAGCAGCTCCTGCATTTGACGCATAATCTACCTTGTCTCCTCCGGATTGGTACGGTATGGTGCACGGTTGGGTAGCGATGCACCGGAATTAAGTCAATTTGATGCTCAATCCCTTGAATAGGTGGTAATCCGGTGGCACGCCTTGTGGGAAGACGTCGGCGAACTCCCGCAAAATGTTAGTGACAAATAGGGGCAAAGAGGAAGGCACGCCCTCGAATGAAAATAATGCCTCTTTGCACACAAAAGCATAGCAAACAGATTTGCCGTAATCTAGCTCATCAATATCAGATTTGGTGGCAAGTAAACATGCACTTTTCAATTTAATTTCGAAGCAACACTAGATGGTTTATTATTAGGCTTCATTTGTTGCTCAAATTCTTTTGCCACAATCTGATTTTCACTCTTATTTTTCTCCTGTTTTGCTTTATTAGCTCTATTAATATCATCTTTCAAAATGGAATCAGGAGTCATAGGAAGCAAAGTAATATTTTTATCCTTATGAACAAGAGTATACTAATTGTTTCTACCATGGTGTACAGAATTTTTATCAAATTGCCATGGTCTACCAAGTAATAAGGAACATGCTTGCATAGGTACCACATCACAATCAACATAATCTGCATATGTAGAGATACTAAAATGCACACGAACAAAGACGTGTTACCTTAACCTTGCCGCTGTTGTTGAACCATTGGATGTAGTAAGGATGTGGATGTGGTCTTGTGGTGAGAAATAGCTTCTCCACCATCTCCATGCTAGCCAAGTTGTTGCAGCTCCCTCCATCTATGATGACGCGAATAGAACGTTCCTTCACAACTCCCTTTGTATGGAACACGTTATGCCTCTGATTTTGCTCAGCTTGTGTAACCTGCACGCTCAAAACACGTTGAGCAACTAAACATTCATACCTGTCAGCATCTTCAGCAGCCATGTATTGCGTCTCATGATCAGAATCATCTCCACCGTGTTCTTCATGTATAATAAGAGCCAAAGTCTCCTCATCATAGTCACTAGCGGACTCATACCCACCATCCTCAGTAACAATCATCACATGCTTAGATGGGCATTCTCTCGCATAATGACCTCCACCCTTGCAACGTCGACAAATAATATCATGTGTTTGCCCTGTTGATGCCATGGATGAAGAAGAGCTCTTTGCAGGCCCAGAAGGTGTGCTCTTGGCAGATAGTGGTCATTGTGCCCGCTTTATTGTATCACGGCTGGAGGTGGCAGCCGACGGAGGTGCCGTGTAGCGTAACGTGTGGAAGTAGATGATGCACGTGGTGTCCATGATGAAGGTCGACCTGCAGAAAAGTTAGTCCGCGCCAATGCCCGCCGATCCTCAAGACTTCAGTTCAGCTTTACAAGCAAGATGGAATAAACGAGTGATATTATTATAATCCTTATAGTCTAGAATGGTGCGAATCTCTCTATTTAATCCACCCGTAAAACGTGCAAGCATAGCTTCATTCTCCTCAACAATACCACATCTAATCAAGCCAGTTTGTAATTCCTGATAATATTCTTCTACAGAATTTTTTCCTTGTCTTAAGCGCCGCAATTTTTGAAGTAATTCACGTTGATAATATGGTGGAACCCAACGAGTACGCATAGCAGATTACAAAGCAGCCCAAGTAGCTGGAATAGGATATAATCGACAATGTTCAGACCACCAAACACATGCAAAGCTAGTGAAAGCACAAACATCAGCAGGAACACGTCTCTCCTCAGGATACTGTAAACATGTAAATCGTTGTTCAGTTTCTAACTCCCAAGTAAGATATATATCAGGAACATATCTACCCTCAAATGGTGGAATATTCAATTTCAGTTTAGGGAGATGGTCATGATCTTGTACCTGAGGGGGAGCCCTAACGTTGCCATTATTTGCATGTGGACGACCTGGTGGTTGTGGTGCTGGTGGTTGCACGTAGTTCTGATTTTGATCAACCTCATCCTCGTAATCTCCCACATAATCATCCTCCTCCGTATCAGCAGCAGGAGCCACAAAAGTATCAACAGCAGCACCAACAGTTTGGCCAAGTGCAAGAGGAACACGGCTCGCTCGGCGGAGGGTTGTTTCACGACGTGGAGGTAGTCGTCGTTGTTGTTGTTGTTGTTGTTGTTGTTGTTGTAGAGGTGCATTAGGAGCAGCCGGTGGTGGTGGTGGAAGACGCGCGAGCAATTCATTAAACTTGTTATCGAGCTTTGTTTCAACGCCTTCTCCATGCCATCTATCTTCTCCATGGCCTCTTCAAATCTGTTTAGCACATCTTTAAACTGTCCACTCATCATTTGCTGAAACTTATCATGAAGCTCCTTGTTCGTCAAGTTCTCCCAGTCAGTCTCGTCGGCTTGTGATCCTGGCATGGTTAGCAGCAATAGAAACACACAAGAATATGATCCTACAGACTACTAACAAGTGGTGGTGGTGGCGGGTGTCACAAATCCGTGAAGCAAATCTCAAATTCTTACCAGTTCTTACCCAGTAGCAAAGTGATCGGCAACCGTTGTAGTCAAAACTCTCAAAAACTTGGATAGAGCGATTGCCAGGGAGAGTCAAACGCACGACGTAGATGTATGTGGAGCTGGGAAGGCTTATAGTATGGTAGCAAAAAGGTCAGCAATAATCAATTCAAAGATGCAAAGTTGAATAAACGCTCAACGACGGTACTGTGCTGGTCCTAGGTTAGACCGTGCTAGAGACGCGAGCCTAGAACACTAACGGAATCACGACGCTGCACAGAAACAAGGGAAAAGCACACTCTGGAATTTTTTTTCGCTCTTTTTTTTGGCGCTCTCTTTTTTTTTGCGCTCCTCTTTTTTTTTGCGAAAAATCACTATAATGGCGAGTGTCTCAAAACTCTTCCCAGGTCAAACTGACAGGATGGGTATGAAATTTTTTTGACAATTTTTTTTCGGAAATCAGGGCAGCGACGACAAAAAAGTGCGACCAAAAATCACTATGATGGTGAGTGTCTCCTCCTTTTTTTTTGAGACCTACGCAGGCAAGGAAACACGAATTGGAATTTAGATGGATCTCGAAAACAAACCTAATATGAGAAGAACTCGGATTGGTGGTGGATATATGGTGGTGGTATATGGCAGCGGTGGTGGTATATGGTAACGGTAGTGGTATATGGATACAGATTGGTGGTAGTATATGGATACGGATTGGTGGTGGTATATGGATACGGATTGGTGGTGGTATATGGATACGGATTCAGAGCGGTGGCGGATAAGCAATGGTGGTAGATGGCAAGGCGATGATGATGGTGCGGCGGCGGCGTGACAACTTATGACCAGAACTCGAAACTCTAAAAGACTAGACTCTAAGACCAGCAACTTGACATGACGATGCAACCGCAAATTCAACAAAGCAAAAACCCTAAAAAGATTATGCAAAGGCTCAGATTGGTTCGGATATGATGAACTAACCCTAATTTTTTGTGGCTTTTTCGTGGACTGTAGGTATGAAGAACAGACTCGATCTAATCTACAAAAAACTGTAAAATCTCACCAAGCAACCTGGAAATCTGATACCACTTGATAGAGGCAAAGGTGTCCCGATGTTTTGATGAGATGGTGGCTATCATTTTCTGTGGGAGTCGACCTTGACGATCCGACTACGAACGTGCGAGAGGTCGCGCCTTAGCAATCGCTAAACCAACTTCCGAGGGTTATTGACCACGCCGGAGCACGATCAACCTGACCACGAGGGCCTGTTTCCTGCGAGCAAACGAAGAATAAGAAAGAAACTAAGATTGTAATCTGGATATTGTGAATATAAGAGGAAGCTTTGTTAATGAAGGTGGGGTTCTGTGACGCCTTGGTCTGGTCGTTGAACACAAACGAAGTACGCGAAGTTGCAGGTATGGCGAACTTTTAATCTAAACAAAACCCAAAGTCTAAACGACGCCCTAAGGGCTGTATATATGGTGGAAGAGGAGGGAATTTCGTGGCCCTTGAGGGTGGGGTCCAAAACCAACCCTAACTCTTGTTTCCCCACACATACGGACTCTAAAAATAGCCTATACTAAAGTATTTCGAAATTACATGGGCCTGGCCCAATAATAAGGTGACGCAGCACCTAGAATAGCCTATGGACGAATATTATGAAGTGGCATCTTGTATATTTCGTCCAAGGCTTCATGCACTCCTTATGGTGGCTTCAAAGTCCTGAAATCATCACTTGTAACTCCGTCCTTGATCCCCTTGCACATGCCATCAACTCCATGCGTGTTCTTGCTCCAATGTTCATCCTTCTCCAAGCTCGGCCCTTCATTTGTGAGCAAAACAAATGTATCCAATTTAGGCAAGATCATATTCTCATGAACATTATAATCATTACCAAGAAACGAAAGTACCTGGTAATTCAATTGGCGTGCGCGAGCTCTAGTAATTGGTCCAGTATATGTAACAGTAGGGGCTGTGGGTGTAACAATGGTATTGATGTCCTCATTAGGCCTTGTTTCCTAGCATTGAAATACCGTTTACGCTCACTTTTATCATTAGGTACCTTGCTGTATTTATAATTTCAGATTACAAAAACCTATATCTACCATCCATATTGCACTTGTATCACCATCTCTTCGCCGAACTAGTGCACCTATACAATTACCATTGTACTGGGTGTGTTGGGGACACAAGAGACTCTTTGTTATTTGGTTGCAGGGTTGCAGGGTTGCAGGGTTGCTTGATAAACCTTAGGTCATCCACTTGAGGGAAATTTGCTACTGTCCTACAAACCTCTACACTTTGAGGCCCAACAACGTCTACAAGAAGAAGTTTGCGTAGTAGACATCAAGCAGTTTCTAGCGCCGTTGTCGGGGAGGTTAGTGCTTGAAGGTATATCTTTAGATCTTGTAATCGAATCTTTTTGTTTCTTGTTTTATCACTAGTTTAGTTTATAAAAGAAAAAATGGAATTGAGTTTGCCTCATATGCTTCATCTTTTTAATATCTCTCGTGAGTATGATGGAAAGGAAAATTGTGCCAAAGTGTTAGAAGAAGAATGCATTAAAATGTTTGGCACTAAATGAATGATGAGCATGATTGCAATGTTGTTAGCATGAAATCCTTGAATATCCATAGTACTAATGATGATTGCACTAGTTATGATGAAAATGTCTCCTATAAACATGTCAATTTTTGTGGAGTGCATTGGGTTTGCAAGTACACACCAAATAGGGAAGATAGATATTGCAAGAGGCATAAGTACTTAGAAACTAAATTGTTGCAAGAAAGTCTTGATGATTGCGCTGAAAGATTCAATATTTATCGTGCTCCTTGTGAACTTTGCAGTGAACATGGTCATTTAAAGCTCCAATGCTATTTGTTTCATGATCAAGTCGTGTCCAAATATTGTGACAATTTGATTACCCTTGAGCATCATAAAGAGCTTAGCCTTCTTTTGGGGTATGAAGAAATGAAACGTATAACTAAGGACATTCCAAAATTTAATCTTGATAGATTTCTTGACTTTGATCTAGAGAAGATTTATATGTATTGTGTGGTGAATTGCATTGAAAATCCTTATATTGCCAATTATATAAAGAAAAGAAAACAAATAGAGGATGAATAGAATACTAATGAAAGGGAAGAGACTTCCCAATATCCTCCTATTATTTCTTATGATGAATCAGGTAACGAGGAGGAGCCTTCTACTCAACCACTCTCATTGATAAGGAGCTCCAAAAAGAGGATTGAACCCACACATGAGGTGAAGAAGAATAAAATAAAAAGGAAGAGAGGTAAAAAGGTATCTCTCCCAAATAATGGTGCTCCTATTATTGTTGTGCCTCATGAAAATGAATCAAAAATAATTGTGGAAGATGATGCACTTGATGATGATCTCGTTATGCCTATTGCATGTTGTGATGATTATGATTGAGAAGATAATGATACTTCTTATGATCTTGAAAATCTTTTTGGCACTTGCTTGGAAGAATATGATAATAATGTTTGCTATACTATTGGTGTTATCCATACTATTAATGATGAGAGTGATTATGTTTATGATATGAAAATGCCCAAGCTTGGGGAAGCTATGTTTGATGAAGATGATGTTTTTGAGAATATATTTGCTGCAATTAATTTTTGTCCCATGCTTGGGGATGCTATGTTTAATGCCGACGATATTTTTTAGTCTATCAAGTTTTGATATGCAAAGTTGTTATGATGATAGCATGCCTTCTACCTATGATGATTATATTGATGAAAGTGGGTTTGGAAGAGTGTCAACTTTAGGAAGTAGTGATCCCACTATTTTGGAGGATGTTGAATATTATAATATTTATGAAAGTGGATTTGGAGAGGTCATGACTTTATTTAGTAATGATTCCACTATCTTGGAAGAGGTTTCAATCGATTATGATGAGAACAAAGTTGCTACTTATGATGATTATTGTGATGAAACTTATGCTATAAAGAGTAGTGATGATTATATTTATAAAAATTGTCATGATTATGATTACCCTTTTTCTGAACATTACTCTTTTAATGTGGAAACAATTTATAGTATTCAAGTCTCTTATGATACTCCCACTATTCTGAATGAGAAGAATTTTGCTTGTGTGGAGAGTAGTAAATTTTCTATGCTAGTAGATCATGAAAAGAATGTTTTAGGTGCTGGTTATATTGTTGAATTCATTCATGATGCTACTGAAAGTTATTATGAGGGAGGAATGTACGCTTGTAGTAATTGCAATAATATCAAGTTTCCTCTCTATGTGCTTAAAGTTTTGAAGTTATGCTTGTTTTGCCTTCCTATGCTAGTTGATTATTGTTCCCATAAGTTGTTTGCTCACAAAATCCATATGCAAAGGAAGTGGGTTAGACTTAAATGTGCTAGTCATATTCTTGATGATGCTCTCTTTATTTCTCAATTCTTATCTTTTATGTGAGCATCATTGAAATCATCATGCCTAGCTAGGGGCGTTAAACGATAGCGCTTGTTGGGAGGCAACCCAATTTTATTTTAGTTTCTTGCTTTTTGGTTCTGTTTAGGAATAAATAATCCATCTAGCTTCTGTTTAGATGTGGTTTTATGTTTTAATTAGTGTTTGTGCCAAGTAGAACCTTTGGGAAGACTTGGGTGAAGTCTTTATGATCATGCTGTAAAAAACAGAAACTTTAGCGCTCACGAGATTAGCTTCAACTTTTTATTGGAGAGTGATATTTAGTTGATTCTTTTTGCAGATGATTACTAGACAAATTCCTCAGGTCCACCAATTTATTTTAGAATTTGTGGAGTTCCATAAGTATATGTTTCGTACATATTACTACAGATTGTTCTGTTTTTGACAGATTCTGTTTTTCGTGTGTTATTTGCTTATGTTGATGACTCTATGGCTAGTAAAATAGTTTATAAACCATAGTAAGTTGTAATACAGTAGGTTTAACACCAATATAAATAAATAATGAGTTCATTACAGTACCATGAAGTGGTGTTTTGTTTTCTTTCACTAACGGAGCTCGTGAGAGTTTCTGTTAAGTTTTGTGTTGTGAAGTTTTCAAGTTTTGGGTAAAGATTCTATGGACTATGGAATAAGGAGTGGCAAGAGCCTAAGCTTGGGGATGCCCAAGGCACCCCAAGTTAATATTCAAGGATAACCAAGAGCCTAAGCTTGGGGATGCCCCGGAAGGCATCCCCTCTTTCGTCTTCGTTCATCGGTAACTTTACTTGGAGCTATATTTTTATTCACCACATGATATGTGTTTTGCTTGGAGCGTCGTTTTATCTTATTTAGCTTTGCTTGATGTTTGAATAAAATACCAAGATCTGAAATTCTTAAATGTTAGAGAGTCTTCACATAATTACATAATTATTTAACTACTCATTGATCTTCACTTATATCTTTCGGAGTAGTTTGTCGTTTGCTCTAGTGCTTCACTTATATCTTTTAGAGCACGGTGGTGGATTTGTTTTTATAGAAACTATTGATCTCTCATGCTTCACTTAGATTATTTTGAGAGTCTTAAATAGCATGGTAATTGCTTGAATAATCCTAATATGCTAAACATAAATGATTTGTAAGAATTCTTATGAGTGTGTTGAATACTAAGAGAAGTTTGATGCTTGATGATTGTTTTGAGATATGGAGGTGATAATATCAAAGTCGTGCTAGTTGAGTAGTTGTGAATTTGAGAAATGCTTGTGTTCAAGTTTGCAAGTCCCGTAGCATGCACGTATGGTAAACTTTATGTAACAAATTTGAAACATGAGGTGTTCTTTGATTGTCCTCCTTATGAGTGGCGGTCGGGGACGAGCGATGATGTTTTCCTACCAATCTATACCCCTAGGATCATGCGCGTAGTGCTTTGGTTTTTGATGGCTTGTAGATTTTTGCAATAAGTATGTGAGTTCTTTATGACTAATGTTGAGTCCATGGATTATACGCACTCTCACCCTTCCATCATTGCTAGCCTCTTTGGTACCGTGCATTGCCCTTTCTCACATTGAGAGTTGGTGCAAACTTCACGGGTGCATCCAAACCCCGTGATATGATATGCTCTTTCACACATAAACCTCCTTATATCTTCCTCAAAACAGCCACCATACCTACCTATTATGGCATTTCTATAGCCATTCCGAGATATATTGCCATGCAACTTTCCACCATTCCGTTTATCATGACACATTCATCATTGTCATATTGCTTAGCATGATCATGTAGTTCACATAGTATTTGTGGCAAAGACACCGTTCATAATTCTTTCATACATGTCACTCTTGATTCATTGCATATCCTCATACATCACGGAGGCATTCATATAGAGTCATACTTTGTTCTAGTATCGAGTTGTAATCATTGAGTTGTAAATAAATAGAAGTGTGATGATCATTGTCGGTGTCAAAACCGGCGGATCTCGGGTAGGGGGTCCCGAACTGTGCGTCTAGGCGGATGATAACAAGAGACAAGGAACACGATGTTTTTACCCAGGTTCGGGCCCTCTCCATGGAGGTAAAACCCTACTCCTGCTTGACTAATATTGATGATATGGGTAGTACAAGAGTAGATCTACCACGAGATCAGAGAGGCTAAACCCTAGAAGCTAGCCTATGGTATGATTGTTGTTCGTCCTACGGACTAAAACCCTCCGGTTTATATAGACACCGGAGAGGGTTAGGGTTACATAGAGTCGGTTACAAATGGGAGGAGATCTACAAATACGTATCGCCAAGCTTGCCATACACGCCCAGGAAAGTCCCATCCGGACACCGGACAAAGTCTTCAAAATTGTATATTCAAAGTCCAGGAGTCCGCCAAAGGTTATAGTCCAGCCATCCGGACACCCCTAATCCAGGACTCCTCAAGAGCCTCGAACCAGGCTTCAATGACGACAAGTCCGGCGCGCAGATTGTCTTCGGCATTGCAACGCGGGTTCCTCCTCCGAATACTTCATAGAAGATTTTGAACACAAGGATAGTGTCCGGCTCTGCAAAATAATTTCCACATACCACCGTAGAGAGTATAATATTTACACAAATCCAATCTGCTGACGTATTTCGCAGCGTGACGTCACACCAGGCCAAACCTTTATTCGAATCGTTTTTATTGTCCCACCTCAGCGCACTTAGCGAGGCGGTTTCCTTGGCACGTCTTGTTGAAGCAGAGATCGTGTCCCCTTTTTCCGGGATTCTCATCAATACGGGGGTGGGTAACCCAACCGCGCCATTAATTTACGACGCTTGGGAGATAAGCGAGTTTTACCAGGCTGGTGGGGGCACATAGTTTCGTCCGCCCATATAAGGGGATAAGGATCCACCTTTTCCATCTACGCCTTCTTCCTCCTTTGCTTATCCATTTCGCCAAGACTCGAGCTCCAGCGCCCAAGTCCGCACATCCCACCTCTACCTTCTCCAGCCATGTCCGGAGCGGAGGCAAGTGGATGGTCTCCTCCGCCACGGAGGGACACATCAAGAAGCTGAGGAAAGCCGGATACTTGTCCAATGACATCGCGCACCGGCTCCCTGACAAGGGGCAGCTCATCCCCACCCCCAGGCCCCATGAGAGGGTGGTGTTCCTCACTCATTTCCTCTGCGGACTTGGTTTCCCACTTCACCCATTTGTCCGGGGACTCATGTTCTACTACGGCCTGGATTTCCATGATCTGGCCCCGAACTTCATCCTCAATATCTCGACGTTCATCGTCGTGTGCGAGGCCTTCCTCTGCATCCAGCCCCACTTCGGCTTATGGTGAAGACCTTCAATGTCAAACCGAAGGTAGTGGGCGGCCGCCAAGCGGAGTGCGGAGGCGCCATGGTGGGCAAGATGCCCAATGTTACATGGCTCGAGGGCTCCTTCGTGCAGACCATAAAGGGGTGGCAATCGGGGTGGTTCTACACACCGAGCCGCGTGACCCTGAATGGGCCGCGGCCCCCGAATTCCGATCTGGCTTCCCTACACGGCTCACCTCCTGGAAATAGACGGGCTTGTCATGGGGTAATTCGGAGGAGCTGGCCGGACTCCAAAGCTGCGTCCAAAACCTGGTGAGCAAGAAGCTCAAACTCGTCAACGTAGTCCAGGTCATGCTCATCCGCCGGATCCTCCCGTGCCAACAACGGGCTTTCAGTTTGTGGGAGTTCGATCCGGCACAGCACCGAACCCTGAATAGGCTCTTCGACACTACGTACGAAGACGCCTGGAAGGTGCTGTTCAAGGGCGCCGAGGCCCCCGCATCCGCTACCGAGGATCGCGGATTCAGCGCGCAGCATCAAGCCAACGCGGTAAGCTATTTTACCCTTTACGGGTTACTTGTTTTCCATAGTTTGGTTCTATGCGGGATCTAAACTCCCTTACCTTTGACAGGATAGGCAGAAGACGTCCAGACAGATTGACCGTCCGGCTCCCTTGCCCGAAGACCCAGCGGACGCCCGCTTGACGGGGCTGCTGGTCCCGGCACCTTACGTGGTGCCGGAGAAGAAGGCCAAGAAGAAGGCCACGGGAACTCGAAAGAGTTCCCGCCTGATGGTGCCGGATTCATTGTCCGATGACTCCGAGGCGCACTCCTCCTCCGAAGACGAGGAGGAGGAAGAAGAAGCCTCTCCCCCTCCAGCGAGGGGAGGAATGAAAAGGAAGTCCGCCCCAACTGGGGGGGCCGGAGGGTCCTAGAAGGGAAGGACCCTTTCTCCGGACTACTCCACCAACACCGACGACGGCGAAGAGGAGTGGCCATCCAGGGCCAAGCCCCTGGCAAAATCGTAAGTATCCGGATACCAGAATAACTCATGGCGTTCCTTTATTGCACAGTATCTTCTGACGCCGAATGTAATCGTGCAGTCCGCCCGCGGCCCAGCTCGATGTTTCGTCGAGCGGATCCCTGGATTCATCGGATGTGAATAGCCTTTCACTTCCGATCACATTCTCCTCGCCCTACGGACGATGCCGAGGTGGAGTCCCAAAAGGGTCCAAGCCAGGAGGGGGTGGTCCTCGAGGCGCCGCAAGGTGACCTCCCGGACTCCAGGCGCAAAGGGGATAAAACCCCGAAGGGCTCTAAGTCCGACCCTAGGCCGGACACCGCACCGAAACCTTCAACGGTTCCGCATCCGGCAAAGGCCCCTACTAAGAAGGGCAAGCCTACGACGCCGGTGACCTCCGTCCAAAACGGAGGCACCGGATAATCTGCTGGACGGCGCCTCCATCGACGAGGAGCACCGCACTATTATGAGTGTGGTGATCCAGAAGGTTCAGTCCGCCAAGAGCGGGCTGACTGAAGCATGTGCCAGCCTTCTAACAGGCTTTGAGGTATGTATTTAAGATATGTAAAAATATTACCGCATAGACAGAGTCTCGATGCTTAGTTTGGTGTTCGGAAAGAAAAGCCGAACTGAGGATCAAAAAGATATACGCAGGAGTCTAACATAAGTGTGTCAATATGGGAATGCAGGCTGTGCTACTGACCTCTGTCGCACCGACTGTGGAGGTCAATGCATTGAAGCAGAGCCTCGAGCGGTCCGAGAGTGAGCTCGGCCTTGCCAAGAAGCAGCTCGAGGACAAGGAAGGTAAGTAATACCTTATGTAAGTATATAAAAAGATGTGGTTGCAAAAATGACAGGACCGACGTGAGTATTACAGGGCCACAACCTGTGGCAACCTCAAGGAAGCGTTGTCCAAGGTCAAGAAAATGCGGCCGTGGAGCGTACTCCAGCGAGAAAAGCAGGAGGCGCGGTGGAGGAGGTGCAGCAAGAGGCTGTGCCTCGTGGAAAAACACGAGAGTTTGGAGCTTGACTCAAAGACTCGAGAGTCCGAAGGCCTCGGCGCTTGAGAGCGCCAAATCTGCCAAGGCCGAAGCCCAAAAAGCCCTCCAGAAATTGAGGCAATGAAGAAGATAGCGGCGGTAAGGCATTCTTTATGCAAGGCAAGCACGGGAAAGTGAATTACTTGTTACTTACCCGAGTCCGGAGCTCTCCAGAGCATTCGCAGATCTTCCCTGAGTGTGTCCCACGCTGCCGCATTCTACCGAGCCAAGAGGGAGCTCAACGGAGAAGGTGTTCTGTCTTAGTATGTCGAGGCCGGACACCGCAGTTCTTGAGCGACCAGTGGGCAGCTAGTCGAGCTCCATAAGGTGGCCGAACAGACCATGAAGGGTCTCGTAGTCCGGCTATGGCCCGGGGAAGCCATGCCTGGGAGCTACTTCGGGCTGGTGAGGCGGCTGGTGGATGCTTGTCCATGGCTTGAAGTCATCAAGCGCTCCGTATGCATCGAAGGTGCCCGTAGGGCCCTTGCCCGTGCTAAAGTGCATTGGGGCAAGATGGATGCTGAGAAGCTTGTGACGGACGGACCGCCACCGGGCAAGGAGCATCGCAAGCCTGAGATGTATTATGAGGGCGTCCTGAAGGGTGCCCGCCTTATAGCGGATGAGTGCTCCAAAGATGTAATTTTGAGTAAACTCGCATTTGTGATCCTCAGACGCTGAAAACTTGTTCATATGCGCTTAAGCAACGCTTTTGAATTTAAAATATTACCTTCGTGCGGCCGTTTATTAAAATTGAGAGATGGCGAGTCGTGGCTTCGCCCCATGTCATGAAAGTGCTAGGGTGTTCGGGATAAACTTGAGCGCTCTTTTTCCCATTATTGGGTCCTTCGAGGTAGGCGCTCAACACAACGAACAAGGCAATCAGACTATAATGCTTGAACACTCTCACTTAGCCATAGAATTCTATAATTTTAAATTTCATGAAGCCCCTAGCATTCTCAAGACCGAGTTCGGGGCGCTATCCACGCCTAGGCGGACAAAGCCGACTCCTCGCTCTAAGCGGCATAAGTCTTTAGGGACTCGAAAACCTCTCGAACAGCGACCAGCTCTCGCCTCTATCATGACGGTCAGTTTTAGCTTTCTCCATCGAGGTGCTTAGCCCAGCTCAACCGGGCACAATCGCAGTTGGTTCTCCCAAAGGTGCTACCTCACCGATATAACGGAACGTAAGGTACCAAAACATGGGAGCCGGGCAAACCCAACTATTGACCCAAGACATGATTCGGAGCCGATGCATATAATGCTATAAGTTCGGGGTGCTGCACTCATGAGAGTGTTCAGACTTCTCACACCATATTCGGGGTACGTAAGCCTCGTGTATTGGCTGCACTAAAGTGTACGGTTGCATAATTTCATAATCGAACATATTTTTATAAAAAAGGAATGCAATAATAGACAAAAGCTATGTATTGTTTATTGAAAAGTCTGCGGTAGAAGCGTAACGATACAAATAGTGCGATAAGCAAGAGATGTGACTATTTGACATGTCCTCTCCGTGGGCGAGCCAAGTGGATGATATGTGAAACAAGTATATCGCTTCGTTATAGAGACCACCGGACACTCAACGAAGCTTTACGCCCCCGGCTGTTGCATCATGTGTTCGGCGATTGTACTACCGGACCGCCTTCCGGAAAGTGGAGTCCTAAAAGTAAGAAAAAAGAATGACAAAATCGAGCCCACAGTGCGGTTGAGCCGCATTTTGGGCATGCCGTGGTCGTGCCCCTCCCCCTATGCCCATGGTATTTCCATAGCGTAGTTTTTTACGCGTAGTACTGGTTTCGCAATTTCGCGAGGGCTGGGGTTATGGCCGCATTGCTACGAATGCTCGGAACGTGCCAGGTGGTCTTGTTGTAGGTTACTCCGGGCGCGCTTGACGGTGTCCGGACGTTTAATGGCCGGACTGGAGAATTGCCTTGAGAGGCTGCTTTGTACTTCCGCCGCGAGAGCCGCCGTATGCTCCTCCGTTCGGAGAGAGCGTTCGGTGTTTCCATTGACCGTAATGACTCCTCAAGGGCCTGGCATCTTGAGCTTGAGGTATGCATAGTGCGGCACCGCATTGAACTTTGCAAATACGGTTCGTCCAGAAAAGGCGCGTGATAGCCATCATGAACGGGACTATGTCGAAGATTAACTCCTCGCTTCGGAAATTATCCGGGATCCAAGACCACCTCAAATGTAATCGAGCTCGCATATTGGCCTCTACACTGGTATGACGCCTTTTAAAGGTCGCCTTTTGTGGGTTTAATCCTTGAGGGATCTATGCCCATTTTTCGTGACCGTATCCCGATAAAGCAGGTTCAGTGCCGCCGCCGTCCATAAGGACTCTAGTGAGGTGAAATCCGTCAATGATTGGGTCTAGAACCAATGCGGCGAATCCGCCATGGCGGATGCTAGTGGGGTGGTCCCTTCGATCAAAAGTGATAGGGCAGGAGGACCATGGGTTGAACTTTGGGGTGACTGGCTCCAATGCATATACGTCCCTGAGTGCACGCTTCCTCTCCCTTTTGGGTATGTGGGTTGCGTATATCATGTTCACCGTCCGCACTTGTGGGGGGAAGCCCTTCTGTCCCCTATTGTTTGGCGGCCGAGGCTCCTCCTCGTCATCGCTATGCAGCCCCTTGTCATTGTTTTCGGCGTTTAACTTGCCTGCCTGCTTGAACACCCAACAATCCCTGTTGGTGTGGTTGGCTGGTTTTTCGGGGGTGTCGTGTATCTGGCACGAGCGATCGAGTATTCGGTCCAAATTGGACGGTCCCGGAGTATTTCTTTTGAATGGCTTTTTCCGCTGACCGGGTTTAGAGCCTCTGAATGCGGCATTAACTGCCGTATCCTCAGCATTGTCGCCATTAATGCGGCACTTTTGCTTGTTGCGACGCGACCTGCCAATGTTGTCCTTGGTATCCGAATTACAAGGGCTCTTGGTCATGTTATTACTACGAGCTAGCCAGCTGTCTTCTCCCGCGCAAAAGCGGGTCATGAGTGTTGTGAGGGCTGCCATGGATTTCGACTTTTCCTGTCCTAGGTGCCGGGCAAGCCACTCGTCACGGATGTTATGCTTGAAGGCTGCAAGGGCCTCTGCGTGCAGACGGTCGACTATTTGATTTTTCTTGGTTAGGAACCGTGTCCGTAATTGTTCCGCCGATTCCTCTGGCTGCTGAATTATGTGGCTTAGGTCATCGGCGTCTGGTGCTCGCACATAGGTGCCCTGGAAGTTGTCGAGGAATGCGGCATCCAGGTCCTCCCAACAACCAATTGATTCTGCTGGCAAGCTGTTAAGCCAATGCCGAGCTGGTCCTTTAAGCTTGAGTGGGAGGTATTTGATGGCGTGTAGATCATCGCCGCGGGCCATGTGGATATGAAGGAGATAATCCTCGATCCATACCGCCGGATCTGTTGTGCCATCATATGATTCGATGTTTACGGGTTTGAAACCCTCGGGGATTTGATGCTCCATTACTTCATCTGTGAAGCATAGTGGGTGTGCGGCGCCTCTGTATTGGGCTATATTACGACGTAGCTCAAATGAGATTTGTCTACTGTGTTCGGCCCGGTCGGATTTACCATATCCGGCATGACGTTTATGGTCACGTGTCGTGGGGCGTCCACGCGATCCATAGATCGATCTTGTTTGCCTTGCCCTGTCCTCCAATATATCTCGCAGGTCTGGCGCATTTCCACGTGCCTTAGTATTCTTTGAGCAATGCCGGGGTGCGGCTTGAGTGGAGGGCCGAGAGGCCTCTCTGTCGCGGCCACGAGGTGGCCGGTCGGCCGCATCATGCGCTGGTGATGTAGGTCTTTGTGCTTCCTCCTCTAATCGTGGTAGCAGCCTGCGTTTTAGTTAGCTCTTGGAGGGCGCTCGAGTTCGTACTCTTCACCGCAAGGACATCACCCATCCGTCGGCTAGCAAGTCTTGGTCAGCTCTAAGTTGTTGCTGTTTTTTCTTGAGGCTGCTCGCCGTGGCCATAAGCCTGCATTTGAAACGCTCTTGTTCGACGGGATCCTCGTGCACGACAAATTGCTGCCGCCGAGGCTTGCCTCGTCTTCGGAGGGAGGCATGTAGTCATCGTCCTCTACCTCTCTGTCTGCCGCTCTCTCATGAGGGTTGGTTTCTCCATCCTCCTGCGCTGAATCCTGCTAGAGGGGATTGTCTTCGGCACTGTCCGGGGTGTTATTATCTCCCATGCCAGAATCGCCGTTTTTGCTGTGGCGGGATTTAGAGCGGCGCCGCTGACGCCGACGCTTAGGCTGTTTCTTGGAGGGGTCATCCTCCGTTGTTCCATCGCCATTCCCTTCTTTTGGGGTGTCCACCATGTATATGTCATATGATGAGGTGGCCTTCCAGTGCCCTGTAGGCGCTGGTTCTTGGTCGTCTCCTGCATCGGGCGTCCATACCGCCGATGTCTTCGAGTCGAAGTCGAGCATGTCGGTTAAATCATCGGCAAGCTACGAAGTGGGTGGTGGGTGGGCTTTGAATTTCTTCGTCGTCCGCATCCCAACCTTGCCGACCATAGTCCGCCAGGGCTCTCCGATAAAGAGAGAGACTTTAGTGAATTCAGAATGTCGCCGAAAGGAGAGTGCCGAAAGATGTCTCATGGGCGGTGAACTCCATGATCGGGCGCCCGATCGGATTCGATTAAGGGCGCGGAAGGTTCGGAGTCCGGAGAGGAGTCCGCACCTTAGAGTCACGAAGCCGCAGCGACAGGTATGGTGTTCGGCTTGATCGCCAGAGATTGCAGCCCCGAGGCGGTGTCCAGCCACCCGTCCTCGATTGGCCTACCGGCTCCGAGCTAAGGGTCGGAGCGGACATCGGTGCGGCCTCCGTGGCACTGCTCGCGGCAGAGCTAGATCATGCCCATCGTGACAAGCGGGCGCGCTTGGCTATGGCTCGAACCCGTTGAAGATCAAGTCTCCGCGGACGCCGGCCGTGTAGTTCAAACTTCCAAATCTGACACGATGGCGGGGCGTAGCTTCGATCCGCTCAAGATGGCCAGCTTAATTGGCCCGCAGCAAAGCCGCCGAATACGAAGATCTGTCCGGGGAGAAAAGTCTCGCCCTGGACCGCATCGTTGTTGAAGATCGGAGGAGCCATCGGGCCTAAAGATGATGACACAGAGGAACTCTCAGTGAAAGCACCAATGTCGGTGTCAAAACCGGCGGATCTCGGGTAGGGGGTCCCGAACTGTGCGCCTAGGCGGACGGTAACAGGAGACAAGGGACACGATGTTTATACCCAGGTTCGGGCCCTCTCGATGGAGGTAAAACCCTACTCCTGCTTGATTAATATTGATGATATGGGTAGTACAAGAGTAGATCTACCACGAGGTCAGAGAGGCTAAAACCTAGAAGCTAGCCTATGGTATGATTGTTGTTCGTCCCCACGGACTAAAACCCTCCGGTTTATATAGACCCCGGAGAGGGTTAGGGTTACATAGAGTCGGTTACAAATGGGAGGAGATCTATATATCCGTATCGCCAAGCTTGCCTTCCACGCCAAGGAAAGTCCCATCCGGACACGGGACGAAGTCGTCAATCTTGTATCTTCATAGTCCAGGAGTCCGGCCAAAGGTTATAGTCCGGCCATCCGGACACCCCCTAATCCAGGACTCCCTCAATCATCATTCAATAGAGAATTGTCCCAAAAAAAGAGAGAAAGGCCAAAAAAGGGGCAATGCTACTATCCTTCTTTTCCACACTTGTGCTTCAAAGTAGCACCATAATCTTCATGATAGAGAGTCTCTTGTTTTGTCATCTTCATATACTAGTGGGAACTTTTCATTATAGAACTTGGCTTGTATATTCCAACGATGGGCCTCCTCAAGTGCCCTAGGTCTTCGTGAGCAAGCAAGTTGGATGTACACCCACTTAGTTTCTTTTGTTGAGCTTTGATACATTGATAGCTCTAGTGCATCCGTTGCATGGCAATCCCTACTCCTTGCATTAACATAATTCGATGGGCATCTCCATAGCCCATTGATTAGCCTCGTTGATGTGAGATCTTCTCCTTTTTTGTCTTCTCCACATAACCCCCATCATCATATTCTATTCCACCCATAGTGCTATATCCATGGCTCACGCTCATGTGTTGCGTGAAGGTTTATAAAGTTTGAGATTACTAAAGTATGAAACAATTGCTTGGCTTGTCATCTAGATTGTGCATAATGGGAGCATTCTTGTGTGACGAAAATGGAGCATGACTAAACTATATGATTTTGTAGCGATGAACTTTCTTTGGCCATGTTATTTTGAGAAGACATAATTGCTTAGTTTGTATGCTTGAAGTATTATTATTTTTATGTCAATATTAAACCTTTGTCTTGAATCTTTCAGATCTGAATATTCATACCACAGTTAAGCATAATTACATTGAAATTATGCCAACTAGCATTCCACATCAAAAATTATCTTTTTTATCATTTACCTACTCGAGGACGAGCAGGAATTAAGCTTGTGGATGCTTGGTACGTCTCCAACGTATCTATAATTTTTGATTGCTCCATGCTATATTATCTACTGTTTTGGGCAATATTGGGCTTTATTATCCACTTTTAAATTATTTTTGGGACTAACCTATTAACCGGAGGCCCAGCCCAGAATTGCTGTTTTTTTGCCTATTTCAGTGTTTCGAAGAAAAGGAATATCAAACGGAGTCGAAACGGAATGAAATCAACTGGAGAAGTTATTTTTGGAAGGAAAGCTATCGGAAATGCTTGGAGTGCACGTCAGGAAAGAAGGGAGGTGGCCACGAGGGTGGGCCCCCCCTAAGGCGCGCCCCCTGCCTCGTCGGCCCCCCGAAGCTCCACCAACGTACTTCTGTCACCCATATGTACCCACGTACCCTAAAACTTCCGAAGAACAGAATAGATCGGGAGTTCCGCCGCCGCAAGCCTCTGTAGCCACCAAAAACCAATCGAGACCCTGTTCAAGACACTCGCCGGTGGGGGAACCCTCACCGTGGCCATCTTCATCATCCCGACGCTCTCCATGACGAGGAGGGAGTAGTTCACCGGGCTGAGGGTATGTACCAAAGTAGCTATGTGTTTGATCTCTCTCTCTCTCTCTCTCTCTCGTGTTCTTGATTTGGCACGATCTAGATGTATCGCGAGCTTTGCTATTATAGTTGGATCTTATGTTGGTTCTACCCCTCTACTCTCTTGTAATGGATTGAGTTTTCCCTTTGAAGTTATCTTATCGGATTGAGTCTTTAATGACTTGAGAACACTTGATGTATGTCTTGCCATGCGTATCTGTGGTGACAATGGGAAATCACGTGATTCACTTGATGTATGTTTTGGTGATCAACTTGCGGGTTCCTCCCATGAACTTATGCATAGGGGTTGGCACACGTTTTCGTCTTGATTCTTCGGTAGAGACTTTGGGGCACTCTTTGAGGTTCTATGTGTTGGTTGAATAGATGAATCTGAGATTGTGTGATGCATATCGTATAATCATACCCACGGATACTTGAGGTGACATTGGAGTATCTAGGTGACATTAGGGTTTTGGTTGATTTGTGTCTTAAGGTGTTATTCTAGTACGAACTCTAGGGCTGTTTGTGACACTTATAGGAATAGCCCAATGGATTGATTGGAAAGAATAACTTTGAGGTGGTTTCGTACCCTACCATAATCTCTTCGTTTGTTCTCCACTATTAGTGACTTTGGAGTGACTCTTTGTTGCATGTGGAGGGCTAGTTATATGATCTAATTATGTTATTATTGTTGAGAGAACTTGCACTAGTGAAAGTATGAACCCTAGGCCTTGTTTCCTAGCATTGCAATACCGTTTACGCTCACTTTTATCATTAGTTACCTTGCTGTTTTTATAATTTCAGATTACAAAAACCTACATCTACCATCCATATTGCACTTGTATCACCATCTCTTCGCCGAACTAGTGCACCTATACAATTTACCATTGTATTGGGTGTGTTGGGGACACAAGAGACTCTTTGTTATTTGGTTGCAGGGTTGCTTGAGAGAGACCATCTTCATCCCACGCCTCCCACGGATTGATAAACCTTAGGTCATCCACTTGAGGGAAATTTGCTACTGTCCTACAAACCTCTGCACTTGGAGGCCCAACAACGTCTACAAGAAGAAGGTTGCGTAGTAGACATCACAAACCTGTTACATAAATATATTTTTCAAATTGTACCTGCTATGCAATTGAACTTCCAATTCGATCCTGAAAACTTGAAGTTGGAAAGATGATTACAGCAACAAGTTACAGCAGGAAACCAGGTAACAAGGAAGTTTCTGAAAACATACCTGTTGTGCCAACGGAGTTTCAGTTGGATCCTACAAACTTGAATGTTAGCAATCAATAAATAAAGTTTTGCAAGAGCAATAAGAAACTAACAACAAACTAGTAAAACTAACCAGTTTTGGTAGCGTATTTAATTACACATGAGTAAAACTAACAAGTTCTTGGCAACGTATTAAAGTAACAAGTCGGTACCGTTTACCAGCAACACAGACATCTGTAAATTTCTTTGATGTAAGAAAAATGATTCCAACACATATATAAGTTAAAAAGACGGTGTCCCTCATATAAACCTGACTGTTGCCTATCTATGAACATGCAAACATTACGAGTGCTACAAGTGATAACAGCAAACCATTTAAACAAATAGGGTATCAGAACATAAATTACACGTGAATTCTGCTGCACCCTAGAAGTACATATGACAAGCTATCTACGTGCTTAAGTAGCTATTTAAGTTCAGGCAAAAAGGTAATTCTTAACAGTAAGTATCAAACACATAGATAGGCACAGTCTATAATAGGATTAATGTGCTATGTCATTATGTAATCAAGAGTAAACTAAATTAAGCCAAGCAACATAATTGAACAATTTTGCAATAAGTGGCTAACTAAAATTCTTAGAAGCAGATAACTGAACTTACGCTAGCTCTTTGTACAGGCACACTGCAACTTATTTTTCGATTACAAGGTTCTACAAAGGAGTCCATGGCATCAATTGCTTGGATACGCAGTCCCAATACTTCTTTCTTCCCACACTGCATTGGTAAGTCGAATGGTTAATCTGGTAAGATGGTGTGTCCTTGATATGCTATATGAGGACGTGTAGTCAGACTAGTTGTAGCCACACACATCACACTGGCTTTTACTATATATTTCATGCGATTACATTTGGCATATCAAGATCTAAGCAATCTACAATAGGATGAAAAGACTGGCATCCTTCACATTATTGGCGAACTCAGTTCATAGAAACAAGCAATTCAACCATTCTGTGGGTAAATCAAAAGCGCCACAGGAATATTTTTCACTACCCCAATCATACACACGAAAAGGGGCGACGCCACCATAGGGGCTGGTATGGGCGGCCGCCTCGGGTGGCTGGAAAGTGTCCACCTTGTTTGAGTCGTCCAGGTAAGCCGAGGCTAGTTTTGTTCGGCCCAACACACAAGTAGGCAATGTAAAAAATGAAGAAAAATGTTTCAATTTGGATGGGCCAATAACGTAAGTGCAAGGCAGGCCCTATAGCAGGCTCGCGGCCCAAACGAGCGCCTCCCATATCGATCGACAGTAGGAAAAATCCCAATTCGTTCACTCCAGCCTCCAGTCTGGTTCGCTCCTAACCTAGTCGCCGCTGGACAGACCGACACAGCACTTCCTCGCACCCTCGTTGGAGGGAGGTCGCCGGGCTTCAATCGAACGGAAGGACAAGAAGATGAAGATCCAACCCTAGGTGTAGCCTGCGTGGGAGGCAGCGGCGGCAGCACGGGCATGGCATCGAGCTTGCACAAACGGACAGTTGCAGCTTGCAAGAGTAGCATGCGCAACGAGCAGGTACATCACATCCCTGATTATATCTAATTCAACTGTTCAATTTTCTGGCCAATAGTTAAAACTGATGGTGTTGTAAAACTGCTTGAATCTATGAGAAAATGAAACCAATTTCTGCTTATTTTATAAATCCCCCAATCAATACTGGACTGACTGAATCTGATGTATCTAATCAAGTTTCCGGTGCAAACATACAAGCTCATGTTGTTCTTGAGCCTGAAGTGTCTAATGAATGCATCGCTAATGAAGGATTTGATGCAAACATTTTACATGCTCCTGGTGATGAACATATAGTGTCTAATGAGGGATCTAATGCAAGCATTTTGCCAGCTCTCATTGAAGGATTTAGTGTCTAATGATGATCTTCTATGTTGAGGGAGACATAGAGATTTGCAGGCATTGATGACAAGCAAATTATAGTACATTTTCATGGCTTTAGGAAACGTCGAGGCCATCTACCAGAAAGTCCCCATATCATGACAACGTAGCATAAATACTTTTCTAATCTTTTGTTTGAAACTATTTGCATACTTGTGCAGGATAGATATATTGATATGCAGTTTGCGCACTGGTTATAGGTGCAATTACACTTTGATATTTTCAGCCAGAGAACGAATAATTCAAGCAGGTACAGACCATGTTAGTAGTCCTTGTACACCATGTTGCATTTTGTGTTTTTTGGTGCTTGCATCATTTAGTGTTTTATAATCTGAACTACTTTGGATCATTAGCTGGTTTTCAAAGTGCATGTAGCTTCTCATTTCTCAAGTTATGTTGATTTATGGAGTGCAAGTGCCTTCGTATTTTTTAAGTTAAATGTTCGCCCCTGGTAACTTGAATTTGTGGATCCGCCACTGCACACAAATCATACACGCATGCCAGTACGAATTAAATGAAATGTAGGGACTTACGCTAGCTCGTTGTACAAGCTCACTGCAGCTCTGCTTGCGCTTGGGATGTTCCATGTACAAGTCCATGTTACCACTTTCTTGGATGTGCAGGCCTTGTGCTCCTTGCACCCCCCTCTGCATTTTTGACACGGCGAATGGTTGATCAAATAATAAGAATCGACCTTGCTGTTGTACCGGAGGACAAATACTTACAAGGTTATACGGGTGTGCAGGATGTGTACCAGATCCCGTAGCGCCGCCATGCTTCGCTAAAAAATGGTTTTTCTTGTTTCAGATGATATCTCCAGAAGAAATAAGAGTTAAAGTTAGAGCTGCATAGGCGTGTAAGCTAAGAGAGCAGTGAAAGGATATCCAAACATCGTCGGAACAGTGCACAAGGGAGTAATGTGTGGATACCTAGTTCGGGCCGGCGTTTGGGCATGCTCGCCTAGCTAGAGTGTGGGTCACTTCAGAGCCGTTGAGGGTGATCTTAAGGCGTTGGCTGGCCGCGCACGGATGCAGATCTTGTGTGGCGGCGGAGCGCTATGATGCGGTGGACAAGACCGTTGGTGAAGCCCCAACGGCCTCGGGGGGCGGAGGTGCGACGATGTGCTCGGTGAAGTAGCCCCGGTGAGGTGGGAGACGACGTCGGTGAAGCGCACCTGATGTGGTGGAAGTCGGTGTCTGTGAGGCACGTCGGATGCGGCAGTCGACATTGTCGGTGGACCACCCGGTGCGGTGGACGGGCGTAGATGAGGTAGCTCCGGTGCGGTGGTGAAGCGCGACCATCGTCTTCGTCGTCGTCGTCCGGCACAGAGGTGGGGAAAGAGGCGAGACGAGGGGCGATTCGAACTTTGCTTGGATTGGTGGCGAATTGGGGATTTGAGCAATCTGCGCGCGGAAGGGGATGGTGGAGAAGGGAGATTTTGCAGGGCTAGAATTGGGGCCGCCAAATATTTCAATCCGAAACGTGGAAGCACGAACTTATTTTGTCGTCGTCCTTTTTTTTGGGGGAGGGGGGTGGGTGGGACGCAGCTTTGGTGCCTTAAAGGCACCTGCCTTTGGGTCACTAACATGTGGGCCAGCCACCTGTTGGGCCCACATGTCATTGACACAAAGGTAGCTGCCTTAAGGCACCGAAGCATCGTCCGGGTGGGTGGCTGGGTGCTAAGCCACCGTACGACACACGCGACCACCACGACATGACCCTGGTCTGCCTGGTGCACCTACATTTGAGAGGAGATTTGAGAGATCAAACGGATCTTCTTTCATTTGCAAACGAATCTGTATGTATTACCATGCCCATCTTTTCCTTGCAAATGATTAGTCATTTGAAACGAGATACTATAAATTAATTAATGAGGAGTTATTTGAAAAAACGAAACGGTATCCACGGTATCCACGCTAACGTGGATTAGAGTGTGTGTCACATAATTAGTTATTTGAATTAGAGTGTGTGTCACATAGCGATCTCCAATTCTAACGTTGATTTTGCATTTCACTGTATCCACGCTACTTTTTTAATACAAATTCATATGTATATTATGAACACCCTGGTAGTGAGAAAACTTTTGGATGGATTCAAACATATGACCTACAAAAATAGCACAACAATCGAGTCAATGTCAACTTTTCCAAACCTAGTATGGCACGAATTCGAAATAATTACCCATATGCATGGTCCTCGGTTCAAATCTTACAATGTACACCGAATTGAAACATCGATATTAAGTCTAGTACTATCTACATTCAGATGTTGTTTTTAGCCCCCGCACACACACACTACATACTTCCTCAGACGTCAATCTTCCTCTCCTAACCACCTTAGGAAGCTATCGGTTTCGACAAGACGCTCATTCTTTCTCTCCATGTCTCGATCTCTAACTCTCTCAACTATACAACCCCATTTTCCCACTCTATTACCAAATGTATTTACCTCACACACCCGCCATTGCACGCCATGTCGAGCTCTCTCTCTCTCTCTCTCCCTCCCACCTCTCTCGCTAGGTACATGCATTGCCTATCTAGCCCCCAACCTCTAGTGCGCACGCACGCACGTTGTCTATCTTGGTCACTCCCTCGAGACCGTCTCACTCTTTTTTCCGCACGGCAGTCTACACTCGCTCAATCTCACTCTCTTTATCTGAGTCTTGATTAACCTCGTTTTCTTTCACACACAAATGATATATCTCCCTGTTCGGGCCTCGATCTACACACTTTATACTCTCTCATGCAGATTGTCTATCTAGGTCAGTCCATCCAAGCCGCCCCCACTCTTTAGACCTCATGGCGGGCCACACTCGCTCAATCTCTCTCTCTCCCCCTCCCTCTCTCTGTCTCTCTTTGTATGTCTCGATTGACCTTGCTTGTTCTCGAACACAAACGATATATCTCCATGTTTGAGCCCAATTCGACATATTCATATTGTATACTCTCTCATGCACATTGTCTATCTAGGTCACTCTCTCCAACCCGTATCACTCTTTCGATCGCACGATGACCCACACTCGCCCAATCTCTCTCCATTTATATATGTAATCGATTGACCTTGCTTCCTCCCACGCACAAAATATCTACATGTCTGTGACTGGATCATCTCTCAAGCTCTATCTTACAGCCCTCACCCATCCCAAAAGCTCAATCGGACAATATCTCTCCAGAGCATATATATATATATATATATATATATATATATATATATATATATATATATATATCTTTTCAATGAATGCTGGACCACACTCAGTTTGTCTCTCTATTTATATATCTCTGGATTGACCTTGCTTTCTCACGCCGTATCTTTCACACATTGAAGCTACCTCTCCATCCCTCGCAAAGCCGGAGCTATTTAAATTGCGAGGGGGACTCCAACATTGGATTAATTTGTCTAGGCATTTATTCCGGTGGTAGATTATATATTCGTAGCATTCGGCCCACAACTACTATAAACACCGTTGCAACCCCCGCTGTCGGTTTCAAAACCGGCGGATCTCGGGTAGGGGGTCCCGATCTGTGCGTCAAGGCTGATGGTAACAGGAAGCAAGGGATACAGATGTTTACCCAGGTTCGGGCCCTCTCTATGGAGGTAAAACCCTACTTCCTGCTTGATTAATATTGATGATATGGGTAGTACAAGAGTAGATCTACCACGAGATCGTAGAGGCTAAACCCTAAGTGCTAGCCTATGATGGTATGATTGTAATTGTCATCGGCCTTCTAAGGACCAACCTCTCCGGTTTATATAGACACGGAGAGGGCTAGGGTTTACATGGAGTCGGTTACAAGGAAGGAAATATAATATCCGGATCGCCAAGCTTGCCTTCCACGCCAAGGAAAGTCCCATCCGGACACGGGCCGAAGTCTTGAGTCTTGTATCTTCACGCTTCAATAGTCCGGACATTGTACACATCCGCTGTCCGAATACCCCTAATCCAGACTCCTCAAGAGCCTCGACCCAGGCTTCAATGACGATGAGTCCGGCGCGCAGTCTTGTCTTCGGCATTGTAGGGCGGGTTCCTCCTCCGAATACTCCAAGGTAATTATCGAACACTCAAACCGTGTTCGGATCCACAAGATGATCTTCGTATGCCATCATAGAGAGAATGATGTTTCACAAATGCAATCTGCTAACAACTTTTTAGGCAACGCGACGTGTCACTACGATCAGGTCATTATTTGAACCGTCTTTCCACAACCAGCCACAACGCATAATGCGAGGCGGTTTCCTTGACACGTCTTGTCAAAGCAGAGATCGTGCCCCCTCATTACGGGATTCTCATCAATACGGGTACGGGTAATCCCACCACATCATTAATCGTGGCGCTTGGGAAGCAAGCGATTCCCAACGGGCAAGTGGGCATGCGCACCGCTTTCGTCGCCTCTATAAAGGGATAAGCTTTCCTCATTTTTACCCACGCCTTCTTCCTTCTCTGCCCACTCTTGCCTCCTCGAGCTCCAGCGCCCAAGCCCAAGTCTCCTCCGCACAGCTGGACATGTCCGGAGTAGGAGGCAAGTGGGTGGCTTCCACCGTCAAGGAGAAGCACATCAGAGATCTTCGGGCGTCCGGATACTTGGCCGCAGACATAGCGCACCAGCTACCGGACGCTGGACAGGTCATTCCGACCCCACGACCCTACGAGAGAGTCGTGTTCATCGCCCATTTCGTCCGTGGACTGGGATTTCCACTCCATCCCTTCGTCCCTGGGCTCATGTTCTACTATGGGCTAGATTTCCATGATCTAGCCCCGAATTTCGTCCTCAACATCTCGGCGTTCATCGTCGTTTGCGAGGCCTTCCTCCACATCCGGCCTCACTTCGGCCTATGGCTGCAAATCTTCTGCGTGAAGCCGAAGATTGTACGCGGCCAACAAGCGGAGTGCGGAGGGGCCATGGTGGGCAAGATGCCTAACGTCACTGGCTGGGCCGGCTCCTTTGTGGAGACCGTAGAAGGCTGGCAATCGGGGTGGTTCTACATCACCGAGCCGCGCGGCGTCAACTGGGCGGCGGTCCCCGAGTTCCGATCCGGAATCCCTATGCGGCTCGCCTCCTGGGAAAAGAAGGGCCTGTCCTGGGGCGATTCCATGGAGCTGGCCGGACTCAAGACATGCATAAAAGAGCATGAAGGACAAGAACATCAAGCTTGTCAATGTGATCCAGGTCATGCTCGTTCGCCGGATCCTGCCTGCCAGAGGCGGGCGGTAAATCTGTGGGAGTTCGTCCCGGCCGAACACCGCACGCCAGAAGTTTCACGGCATGACGCACAAAGGCGCATGGAAAATGTTGTTCAAGGCCTCCGAAGTACCTCCTCCCACACTCGAGGACCGCGGACTTCATGCAGCGCGGCCCCCGAATCTGGTGAGTTTTGGGACCACCATTGGGTTTAGTTTCTTCCCAATACATTCATGGGGTAGTTTTAAGTATTTATATATATTTGCCTCAGGACTATGTGAAGACGGCGGAGCAGATTGACTGTCCGGCTCCGTTGCCGGAAGATCCATGGATGCTCTCCGACGGAGATGCTAGTCCGGCACTGCATAAGGTGCCGGAGAAGAAGGCCAAAAAGTAGGCCCCGGGGACCAGGAAGGGTCTCCGGCGTAAGGTTGCGTCCGAAGCCTCGTCCGAAGACGACGAGGCGGACTCCTCCCACGAAGGGGAGGAGGAAGAAGAAGACGCCCCATCCAAGAAGGATGAGGGTCCCGGCGAAACGGGCCAGGGGGCCGGAAAAGGCCCTCGGCGCAAGGCCGTGATTCCTCCGTCGTCCGATGACGACGAGACACATTCCTCCCGCGGAGGCGGGGGGAATCAAGAAGAAATTCCACCTCCCCGCACCAGGGGGGAGAAGAAGAGGAAGGCCGCCCCGGAGGGGGAGGCTGGGGCGTCCAAGAAGGGGAAGGTAACCCTTCCGGACTATTCCGCCACGGCCGCTCACAGCGAGGAGGGGTGGCTGCCCCGGGGGAAGCCCCCGGTGCGATCGTAAGTGTCCACATCCTATCATGGTTTCACTTCATAGTTTTTGTACTTATAGTGCCGAACATATATGCAGTCCAGCCAGGGCTCACCCCGAGGAATCCTCCTCCGGGTCCCTGAGCGATTCGGCGATAAATTCGCTCCCGGCGGCCACTACTCCTCCACACGCTGATGATACGGAGGTGTTGTCCCGAAGGCTCTTAGAGCACGGGGAGGTGACTCTGGAGACGCCCCACGGCGGGATTCCAGATGTCGGGCATCCGGGATTCATGATCCCCGCGGATCGCGTCGACAAGAGCCGCAACAAGGCGGACTCCCGACCGAACACTGCCCCGGAACCTCCAACGGTTCCGGACTTGGGCAGGCAGCCCCTCGTTAGGGAGGCAGAGCCGCCCGTGCCGAGGACTTCCGGCGCATCAACGGTGCCGGATAGCCTGGTGGAAGCGCTCCGAGGCGCCTCCATGGAAGAAGAGCACCGTACTCTTATGGGTGCGGTGATTCAAAAGGTTCTGTCCGCCAAGAGCGGACTAACCGAAGCCGGCACAAGCCTTCTGACGGGCTTTGAGGTAAGTAAGAAATGTATGAAATTACCACCCGATAGGTAGTACCCCCTGATACTCTGGTTGGTGTTCTGAAAGAAAAGCCAAACGAAGGGTCAACTATAATCCGCAGGAGTCTAATAATAAGTGTTGTTGTGAATAAGTAGGTTGTGCTGCTTGTTGCTGCTGCCCGTACTGCCGAGGTTGCCGAACTGAAGCGGCACCTGGATCAGGCGCAGGGAGAGCTCGTCCTCACGAAGAGGCAGCTCGAAGAGAATAAGGGTAAGTAATTCCCCGTCTGTATGTGTTTAAAGATAAGCAAAATTGGTCAATCTAACGCCAAAGCGTTGCTAGGATCGTGGTAACAGGGACCGCCGCCGAAGTGGCATCCCTGAAGAAAGCGTTGTCCAAGGCCGAAGACAAAGCGGCCTCAGAATGCAAGGAGCGCGAAAAGCGGAGTGCTAGAGTGGGTGAGGTACAGCAGGAGCTCCAGGACCTCGGCAAGAAGTTCGGGTCCATGGAGCATGATCTGAAGGCGAAAGAGGCCGAGCTTGCGAAGGCCCTTGAGAGTGTAAGAGACGCCAAGGCCGAAGCCGAGAAGGCAGAGCGGGAAATCCAGGAGGCCAAAAAGATAGCGGCGGGTAAGAAATTCTTTATGCAAAGCAAACATGTGGAGGAGGCGTTTCTTTTACTTACTCGGATTCGGAGCTCTCCAGGGGCATTCGCAGATCTGCCATGCAGTGTATCTGACGCCGCGGAGTTCTACCGTGCCCAGGAGGGGAGCTCAACGGAGAACTTGTTCTGGTCCCAGTATGATGGGGCCGAACACCCAACGCCTCTGAGTGACCAACTGAAGCAGTTGGTCGAACTCCACAGGGCGGCCGGAGTGGCTATGAAAGATTTCATAGTCCGGATGTGGCCTGGTGAGTTCCTGCCCACTAGCTACTTCGGCATGATCAAGCAGATGGTGGATGCCTGTCCGCGGCTTGAGGTGATCAAGCGATCCGTTTGCATTGAAGGTGCCCGCCGGCCCCTTGCCCGTGTCAAGGTGCATTGGGGCAAGCTGTATGCGGAGAAGCTAGTCAAGGATGGGCCGCCGGAGGGTAAAACACATCGCCATCCCGAAATGTACTACGATGGCGTGATGAAGGGTGCTTGTCTTGTTGCCAATGAGTGTACCAAGGACGCCATATTGGAATGAATTCACTTCTGTCATGTAATTAAATACGAAGTTACTTGCACTATGTAGCGCTTTTGTTATTTAAAATATTACCTTCTGTGTGGCTATTTATAAAATCATGAAAGTAGGCCAGTCGTCGGCTTCCGCTCCCACGTGACTAGCACTGGGGTGTTCGTGAAAAACCCGGACACTCTTTACCCAAATTTTTGGTCCCTTAAGGAGGTGTCCGACGCAGTGAACAAGGCAATCGGACTATCCGGCTTTATAACTTTCACTTAGCCATAGAAGTCTACAATTTTAAATTTCGGCGAAGCCCCTAGAATCTGGAAGGTCAATTGGCGCTTATACACGCCTAGATCGGACAAAGCCGATTTATCGCCTAAAGCGGAAAAACTTTAAGGATTTTAAAACCTCTCGAACAGCGACCAGCTCTCACCACATCATGCCGGTCAGTTTTCGGCTTTCTCTACTGAGGTGCTCGTCCGGGAGTACTGGGAAACAATCGCAGTAGTTCTCCCTGCGCTACCTTAGCCGATATAACGGAACATAAGGTACCAAAACAAGGGAGCCGGGCTTTCCCAACTGTAGACCCAAGACATGATTCAGAGCTGATGCATATAGTGCTATAAGTTCGGGGTGCCGCACTATTGAAAGTGTTCGGACTTTATTTTCCATGTTGCGGGACGCCATGAGAAGCCCCTGGCAAACCGGCCGCATGAAGGTGTGCGGATGCAATATCAAATGAACATTTATAAAAGAAAAAAATGCTCAAATAAGAATAATAAGCTGACGCTATATATAATCTCCCATTGATGAAAAATACGTTTAAACGTACATTTACAATGGATGCGTTAAGCAGAGATAAAATAGGACTATTTGACATGTCCTATCAAGGGGCAGGCTGTGTGCAGATAGATAAAGCAGGTATAATGATCGTAAATAGATTCCACCTGGGTATTTCCTTCTGTGCACAACATCTGCTGCCTCCTTGGATGTCTTTCCCCTATAAGTCCGGCAATTCGGCTCTTTTTGAGGATGCTGCGCCAACGCGGTGTCCTGAAAGGTAAAAGGGAAAGAGTATGAAAGTATTTGGCGGTTACCCGCACTATTGACTGAGTCGTTGATGCGCCTCCGCCTATGCCCATGGTATTTTAAGTGCGTAATTATGTGCACGTGGCACGAATGCTGCTTTGGTGGGGCTTGAGCGGAGGCCAGACTGCTAGTCGCGCTCTTGGCGTGCCTGATGATCATGTTGCGGGGTGGTCCGGACTCGCTTGACTGTGCTCGAAGTTGCTGTCGCCGGATTGGTTTTTTGGAGAAGGCCGCATTGTACTTCCGCCGCAAGGGCTGCGGTATGTTCTTCTGTTCGTAGAGAGCAGTCCATGTTTCCGTTCACCGTTATGACCCTGCGTGGTCCTGGCATCTTGAGCTTGAGGTATGTGTAGTGTGGTACCGCATTGAATCTGGCGAATGCGGTTCGCCCGAGCAGTGCATGATAACCACTGCGAAAAGGGACGATATCGAAGATTAACTCTTCGCTTCGGAAGTTATCCGGAGATCCAAAGACCACTTCCAATGTTATAGAGCTCGTACAACGGGCCTCTACTCTAGGAATTACACCTTTAAAGGTGGTTTTGGTGGGCTTGATCCTTGAAGGTTCGATGCCCATTTTGCGCACTGTGTCCTGGTAAAGCAGGTTTAGGCTACTGCCGCCGTCCATGAGGACTCGCGTGAGGTGGAATCCGTCGACGATTGCGTCTAAGACCAATGCGGCCGAGCCGCCATTACGGATGCTAGTAGGGTGATCCCTACGATCAAAGGTGATCGGGCAAGCTGACCATGGGTTATATTTGGGTGCGACTGGCTCCATCGCATAGACGTCCCTTCGTGCCCGCTTCCGTTCCCGCTTGGGGATGTGCGTGGTGTAGATCATGTTGACCATTTTCACCTGGGGGGGAAATTTCTTCTATCCCCCTGTGTTCAGACGTCGAGGCTCTTGTCATCGTCGCTGTGCAGCCCCTTGTCCTTGTCTTCAGTGTTTATCTTGCTGGCCTGTTTGAATACCCAGCAATCTCTATTGGTGTGGTTGGCTGGCTTGTCCAGGGTGCCATGAATTTGGCACGAAGCGCCCAAAGATGCGGTCCAGACTGGACGGTCCCTGATTATTTCTTTTGAACGGCTTCTTCCGCTGACCGGGCTTGGATCCGCTGAATCCGGCGTTGACTGTCGTGTCTTCAGTGCTGTCGCCGTTGTTCCGTCTCTTATGTCTGTTACGCCGTGGCTTGCCGTTATTGTCGCGGCCATCCGAATTGCCAGAATGTGGCGTAGTGCTGCTGCGGGCCAACCAACTGTCCTCGCCCGCGCAAAAGTGGGTCATTAGTGTTGTGAGAGCTGCAATGGACTTGGGCTTTTCCTGGCCGAGGTGTAGAGCGAGCCACTCGTCACGGATATTATGCTTAAAAGCCGCCAGGGCTTCGACGTCCGGACAGTCGACTATTTGGTTCTTTTTAGTTAGGAAACGGGTCCAGAATTTCCTGGCTGACTCTCCGGGCTGTTGAGTAATGTGGCTCAAGTCATCGGCGTCAGGTGGTCGCACATATGTGCCCTGGAAGTTGTCGAGGAATGCGTCTTCCAGGTTTTCCCAGCTATCAATGGAATTTGCTGGCAGGTTGTTTAGCCAGTGCCGGGCTGGTCCTTTGAGCTTAAGGGGAAGATACTTGATGGCGTGCAGATCGTCTCCGCAGGCCATGTGAATGTGGAGAAGAAAATCTTCGATCCATACTGCGGGGTCTGTTGTGCCATCGTATGATTCGATGCTTACGGGTTTGAACCCTTCTGGGAATTCATGATCCATTACTTCGTCAGTGAAGCAGAGGGGGTGCACGGCGCCTTTGTGCCGGGCTATGTGGCTACGCAGGTCGAATTGCTCTGGATGGCTATATTCGGCCCGGCCGGACTTGTTGAAGGCGTGTCCGGCGCGACGGTCCTCGTCGCGTATCGAGGCGCGCCCCCGCGATCCGTAGATCGATCTTGGATGTCCTGATTTGTTGCCCTGGGCCGTAGTATGTTGGCGTGGGGGTGTTGGCTGGTATGCGGACTGGTATGCCGCTTTATCCCGGCCACGAGGTGGCCGGTCAGCCATGTGGTGCTCGAGTCCATATTCCTCGGCTGCCAGGACTTCAGACCATCTATCTGTGAGCAGGTCTTGATCAGCTTGGAGTTGCCGCTTCTTTTTCAGGCTCCTCGCAGTGGCTATAAGCCGACGCTTGAAGCGCTCCTGCCCTACGGGATCCTCAGGCACGCCGAACTCGTCGTCGCCGAGGCTAATCTCGTCTTCGGAGGGTGGCATGTAGCTGTCCTCCTCCGGGTATTCATCGGTCGCCTGTTCATCTGGGCTGACCTGCTCATCCTCCTGTTCGGCCTGCTCGAAGGCGGGCTGTCCAGGGTTGTATTCTTCTTTGGCACCATTCGGATTGTTTTCGTCTCCTGGGCAGGTATTGGTGTGGCGGGGCTTGGAGTGGCGCCGAAGACGCCCATTCTTTGCTTTTTTCCCTGAGGTTTTATCCTCTGTTGCCTCATCGCCATTTGTTTCCTTTGGAGTGTCCACCGTATATATATCATAAGAAGAGGTGGCTGTTCACCGCCCAGTGAGCGGTGGTTCATGTTCTTCTCCTGCATCATCGTCCATACCGTCGATGTCTTCGGAGTCGAAGTTCAGTACCTCGGTTAAGTCATCGACCGTGGCGATGATGTGGGTTGTGGGTGGGCAACAAATTCCTTCGTCGCCTGCCTCCCACTCAAGCCGGACATAGTTCGGCGAAGAGCCTCCTGACAAAGAGAGAGACTTTAATGAATCCAGCATGTCGCCAAAGGGAGAGTGCTGGAAGATATCTGCGGCAGTGAACTCCATTACCGGAGCCCATCCTGGCCCGACGGGCTCGGGAGCGTGCGGACTGGAACCAACGTCCGGATATGAACTGGGATTCGAGTCACAGGCCACCGCAGAGGTAAGGCCCGTGTTCAGCTCCACCGCCGATGAGTGTGCGACCTGAGGGGCGGGGTCCATCCCTCCGTCCTTAGGCAACACAGTCTGCTCCGGATCCAGGTCCGAGGACAGTACAAGGATGATGCCCCGAGCTTCATCCGACGGCAGGTCTAAGCCATGCTCGTCGTGACTGTCCGGTGCTCCTGGCATAGGTCCAAATCCATCAAAGATCAAGTCTCCACGGATGTCCGCCGTGTAGTTCAGGTTTCGAACTCGACACGGTGGGGCGTAGCTATCGATCTGCTCCAGATGGCCAAGCGAGTTGGCCCGCAGTGCGAAGCCGCCGAACACGAAGATCTATCCGGGGAGGAAAGTCTCGCCCTGGATCGTGTCGTTGATGATGATTGAAGGAGCCATCGAGCCGACAAATGACGCAGTGGGAACTCTCAATGAAAGCACCAATGTCGGTGTCAAACCGGCGGATCTCGGGTAGGGGGTCCCGATCTGCAGGCGTCAAGGCTGATGGTAACAGAAGCAAGGGACACAAATGTTTACCCAGGTTCGGGCCCTCTCGATGGAGGTAAAACCCTACTTCCTGCTTGATTAATATTGATGATATGGGTAGTACAAGAGTAGATCTACCAGGAGATCATAGAGGCTAAACCCTAAGAGCTAGCCTATGATGGTATGATTGTAATTGTGATCGGCCTTCTAAGGACCAACCTCTCCGGTTTATATAGACACCGGAGAGGGCTAGGGTTTACATGGAGTCGGTTACAAGGAAGGACATATAATATCCGGTTCGCCAAGCTTGCCTTCCACACCAAGGAAAGTCCCATCCGGACACAGGCCGAAGTCTTGAGTCTTGTATCTTCACGCTTCAATAGTCCGGACGTTCTACACAGTCCGGCTGTCCGGATACCCCCTAATCCAGGACTCCCTCACCCGCACCTCCCCCAATTGATTTCCCTCTGGCTCGATCATCGCCCTCTCGCACATCCTTTCTCGCCTTCAACATCGCACCATGGTATTATTGCAAAAAAAACTCTGATTATTACAAATAAGCTACAAAAGTACATGCCTATAGTCCACTTGGAATGGAACAAATTTTGACCCACAAATTAAAGTGCCACAAACTACACACCGAGGGGCCCAACTGTCATGAAACAAATTTGGACACATATACAAATTAAAAAATAAAAGTACGAGGATCGAACATGCGACCAGGGCCTTCAAGCCGCACGTCAATAGGCAACATACGTAGAACATCAATGTTTGTTGTACCCCCCCTTTGTTCATATAATGTTTTTATATTACCACAGCCTATTTAATGGATAACATGTAATATTATTTTTAGTACATTAGTGGGACTGGCTCGTTAGCACGTACTATTCGCCTTCACTTACTGGTGGGTTCGATGTGTGCTCTCTCTCTCTCCCCTCCCCTTCTGCGTTTAGACGCACGGGCAAACACGAAGAACTCGTGGCGATGTTACCGTTGACCATATCTGAACCCGTTCACAGGTTACGACACCAGTTTCACGTACTAGTAGTACTAGTCAATGTGTATGTGCAATGCACGTTAATTTGGAAGTATATTAAGTGCATGCGGATATTAAGTAGTATATTATTTGCGTGTTATTATGTGATTAGCACTATTTTTGGCATGAAATTAACTGCACGCTAAACTTGTTGAGCGCTCGACATTGAAGCAGTCTAGGTCGTTGGATGAGAAGGAATACATGTGGCTTGATGACGTTTTATATTTAATTTGATACGGCTCTAGCAGAACATTCAATTGATCAAACTGATGTCTACTACACAACCTTCTTCTTGTAGACATTGTTGGGCCTCCAAGTGCAGAGGTTTGTAGGACAGTAGCAAATTTCCCTCAAGTGGATGACCTAAGGTTTATCAATCCGTGGGAGGCATAGGATGAAGATGGTCTCTCTCAAGCAACCTTGCAACCAAATAACAAAGTGTCTCTTGTGTCCCCAACACACCCAATACAATTGTAAATCGTATAGGTGCACTAGTTCGGCGAAGAGATGGTGAAACAAGTGCAATATGGATGGTAGATATAGGTTTTTGTAATCTGAAAATATAAAAACAGCAAGGTAACTAATGGAAAAAGTGAGCGTAAACGGTATTGCAATGCTAGGAAAGAAGGCCTAGGGTTCATACTTTCACTAGTGCAAGTTCTCTCAATAATAATAACATAATTGGATCATATAACTATCCCTCAACATGCAACAAAGAGTCACTCCAAAGTCACTAATAGTGGAGAACAAACGAAGAGATTATGGTAGGGTACGAAACCACCTCAACGTTATTCTTTCCAATCAATCCGTTGGGCTATTCCTATAAGTGTCACAAACAACCCTAGAGTTCGTACTAGAATAACACCTTATGACACAAATCAACCAAAACCCTAATGTCACCTAGATACTCCAGTGTCACCTCAAGTATCCATGGGTATGATTATACGATATGCATCACACAATCTCAAATTCATCTATTCAACCAACACATAGAACCTCAAAGAGTGCCCCAAAGTTTCTACGGAGAATCACGACGAAAACGTGTGCCAACCCCTATGCATAGGTTCATGGGCGGAACCCGCAAGTTGATCACCAAAACATACATCAAGTGAGTCACGTGATATCCCATTGTCACCACAGATACGCACGGCAAGACATGCATCAAGTGTTCTCAAATCATTAAAGACTCAATCCGATAATATTACTTCAAAGGGAAAACTCAATCCATTACAAGAAAGTAGAGGGGGAGAAGCAACATAAGATCCAACTATAATAGGAAAGCTCGCGATACATCATGATCGTGCCAAATCAAGAACACGAGAGAGAGAGAGAGATCAAACACATAGCTACTGGTACATACCCTCAGCCTCGAGGGTGAACTACTCCCTCCTCGTCATGGAGAGCGCTGGGATGATGAAGATGGCCACCGGTGAGGGTTCCCCCCTCTGGCAGGGTGCCGGAACAGGGTCCCGATTGACTTTTGGTGGCTACAGAGGCCTGCGGCGGCGGAACTCCAGATCTATTATGTTCTTTGAAGTTTTTAGCGTACATGGGTATATATGGGTGAAAGAAGTACGTCGGTGGAGCTTCAGGGGGCCCACGAGGAAGAGGGCGCGCCCCCACCCTCGTGGCCACCTCCCTTCTTTCCTGACGTGCACTCCAAGCTTTTCCGGTAGCTTTCCTTCCAAAAATAACTTCTCCAGTTGATTTCATTCCGTTTCAACTCCGTTTGATATTCCTTTTCTTCGAAACACTGAAATAGGCCAAAAACTGCAATTACAGGCTGGGCCTCCGGTTAATAGGTTAGTCCCAAAAATAATATAAAAGTGGATAATAAAGCCCAATATTGCCCAAAATAGTAGATAATATAGCATGGAGCAATCAAAAATTATAGAGACGTTGGAGACGTATCACAAACCATAGATTTCATTCAGTCTGACTCCGACTTTACATTCATACATGATCGATCTAAAATAAACGGAAATGATAAACGTTCGGATTTTAAGCATGGCAATCCGAACATTTTTCATGGCAAATTTAGATTACGCCGCGGCGGCGGGGGCGTCTTGCGGTGAGAAGGGGCTCTTCTGCCGTGCTCTGTGTGTCGTCGGGGCACTAACCGACGGCGACATCTTGCGCCGTTATTGGCGTGCTCCTGGACATTGGCCCTAGCTTCAAGGAAGGCCACAATGTTCTGGACTTTGGTCTCCAGGGGTGAGTCAACTGGCGGGAGGAGGCGACTAGCATTGGTGCAAGGAAGCGGTCGACAGCAGCCATCTATGTCGTTGAGGGGGGCACTGGCACCTGCACGGGGACAGGCGCTAGCAACGGTGCGGCAGAGACATTCGTGTGCACGGGCACCGGCACGGGCGCCAAGACGCCGCCAGATCGCGGCGCATGCCGGCAGGTGCACGGGCACCGCACGGCGGCGCGCTGCTGCTGCACACGCAGGTGCATGCGCTGGCAGGTGCACAGGCGCGTGAAAGTCGGCGGGGACCTTGTGGAATCCCGTGGCACCAAGCTCGGCAACAGTGTGCGGCTCCCAGCCCATCAATGCCATGGGGATGGGCGCCGGCGCAGTCGGGGCGACGGGAGCCGGAACGGGAGCGGGGGCAGGCGTGGCGTCTTCTCGCAAGGCCGGTTTAAGCTTGTCCCAAAGCGCCTTATGTTCTTGAGACTCTGGCTGGGTGTCTTCCTCAGGAAACTGGAAGACTAAGGGAGGACCATCATGATGCGGCATGGCATACGTTTACGTCAGGCTGGTTGGAGGTAGACGACAGGAGAATCGGAGAGGAAGAGAGAAGATTGTAGCGATATCGGGTAGTGCAGGGTTGATTTTAAACTACGGCGACGGCGACATTAATAGTGCGAGCAGTTGGGATGAAGGTAGGCGGCAGAGGCTGGTCAAAGGGCTCACCTCCCGGTGAGCCGCGCAGCGGTCTGCTCGCACGCCTCCCGTCGACTCACACGATTGCTCGAAAGGCACCTGGCGATGAGAAGCGGGACTCGTGGCAGCACGTAAATGCCCACGATTTCAATAGTGAAAGCGTTCACCTTAACGTGACATGTCTTTGCTCCAAAATACCTTGGCTCTTCATTTGTGCAACTTGTCATAAGCAGCTTGTCTCAAACTGAAGAACAAAATTACGAAGGAATATTTGTGCCATATCACGTGACCATGCTAAGTTTCATGAATTACTGGTCACTTTTGGATTTTCTGAAATTTAAAATCCAGGATTCGAAACAATAACATAACATCCGTCATGCAATAAATTTTCAAGCGATACATCATCTGTTGTATTTCTTAAGAAAGGATTTGGTCAAACATTTTTCTTAGTTAGACTTCAGACAAGTTATATATGCAGAGTAAAACGATAATCCGTCCGTACCAGTGCATTGCCTGATATATTAACTCTTTTTAGGGGTCCCTGATATATTAACTCAAGTATTACTAGGCACAAACAAACGGGCTCAATTCTGTGCTCATCCTAGTGTAGTAGCAGTAGTAGTACTAGGCAATGCAGTTGACAGGTGACCTTGGGGAGCGGCGACCTAGGGAATTGAACCGTTCTCGGCACGGTAGGTAACATTGTGTATTTACTAAATCATCCCTCCATTTTTCATCGGTAGTCATTATGGACCGGGGACATGAGGGGAATTTCCTAGGGTTGGAATTCTGGCCGCCCGATATTTTGACTCGAAACGCAGAGGCTCGACTGGTTGGGGTTGGCTATTGTGCGTACCACGCACGCCACCAGAAGGACACGAGCCTGGTTTTTTTAGGATTAACAGGAGCCAAGGTCTGGCTGGTACGTCGTTGGGTACCATTCGAGAATACGAAAGGAATCTTTTAAATTGCCGAACGAATCTATGTGTACTACAATGCCCATATTTTCCTTGCAAATAGTAATCTCGAGATGGTAATTGATTTGTGACGAGTTCTTGAATTAGAGTGAGTTTGTGATATAGTGATCTCAACATGGATTTCACATTTGGTATCCCTAGTAAGTTTTTCATTGCAAATTCAAATTTAAAAGATGAACAATATGGTGGTGAGAAAACTTTGTATGTATCAATCATATGCCCCCTCACACACACACGAACACAACAACAATCCAATAAGTATAGTGCATCTATTTTTCCAAACCATGCATGTATGACACGAATTCAAAAATACTCCTTCTGTTCCTAAATATTAGTCTTTTAGAGATTTCAACAAGTGACAGCATACGGAGCAAAATGAGTGAATCTACACTCTACAATATGTCTATATACATCTGTATGTGCCGGTCCATTTGAAATATCTAAAAAGACTAATATTTAGGAACGAAGGGAGTAAAATGTAAGACATGCATGGTCCTCAATTCAATATTTAAAATGAACAGGAAACTGAAACATGAATATTAAGTCTAGTACTACAGTACATGCAAATGTTGGTCGGAGCTATGTAGATCGTCGGGGGTTAACCCTCGACCTTAGATAAATTTGTGAAGCTCTGTTTAGGATTGTTTAGATTATATTTGTCCCCATCCTATCTCCCAAACACCGATTGGTTGTGCACCCGCCTCCTCCCCGAGATAATATCATCCGCCCCCACACCTTAGATGCTATATGCTGATACGAGTTGCTTGGAGCCTGTAGATCTGAGATATAGCAGCTCACGTGATGTCTTAATATTTTTAAAGAAAACCATAATGAGTTTGAGAATTGCACACAATTTGTACAAAAACTACTCAGATGCCCTTGGATCCCATATCCGACGACCTCAAAGCTCGTATCACCATAGCATCTGAGATGAAGGAGGACATCATATTCTCCTGTATGTAAGAATATCATGTGCTACCACACCTTAGATGCTTTGGTGATACAAGCTCTTCGGAGCCATTGGATTTGTGACCCAACAACTCCTCGGTGGTTCGAATTGTTTCTTTGCAGAAAATCCCCCAAAGAGTTCGGCCACTGCTTACAAGCATAAAGACTGCTCAGATGCCATTGGATCTCAGATCAAACGACCTCGAAGCTCGTATCACCGTAGCATCCAAGCTGCAAGAGCACCTGATGTTTTCTTGCACGGGTGAATATGAGGTGCTCCCGCACCGTAGATTCTATGGTGATATGAGTTCAAGGAGATCTAACGGCCCACAGTAGGAGGTTTGAATGTTTTTGCAATATACGACTGAGAGAGTTTCGAAATTGCGCAAAAAGTACAAGTACTACGCATGTGCCATCTGATCACAGATCATACGACCTAGATGCGCATATCACCGTAGCGGCTAATTAAGCTACGGGGAGCACCTAATATGAGCAACAGGGAGCCATTGGATCCAAGATGCAGTGGCACACACGAGGCCTAAATGTTTTATTTGCAAAAAAAACTTTGGAGAGTTTAGAAATTGCGCATAATTACAAAGACTACTCCCAAGCCATTGGATCTCACTTCCAACGATGTAAAAACTCGTATCCAAGGTTGTTTGAATCGTGATTCTATTATACGATTCTACAAGTTTACGATCCAAACTTACGCATCTGATTCTACGATTTTAGTTCATGAAATCTATGTTTCTACGATCCTGGTAGTGAAGATTCTACGATTTACGATTCTACCATCAGAGCTCCGATCCAATTAAAAATCGTGATTCTGACAACCTTGCTCGTATCACCATAGCATCTAAGATGCGGGGTGGATGTGATATTCTATGTCGTTGTCATTTTTGTTCGTAAACTTGCAAAATACGTGTAACTCGTGCCACTACTTGCCTAACCGTGCAAAGTGTTTGTTCAAAAAAACCATCCTACACTGAAATATCGGAACAACACACGGGGGTCCCACTTGTCATTGATCAAATTTGGACCTAAAACTAACAAATCTGAAAGACGAGATTCAAATTGGCAACCTGGACTACAAAGCGTAAGTCGATAGCTTGAAACAACAACGGTTGTTGACTTTGTCCCATAACTTGATTTTATACAGTATTACGTTGAGTAGAGTAGAGGGAGTGCCTCGTCAACACGTACATGACCGTTGACTCACTTACTGGTGGGTCCCAGGTCTGTGATCTCTCTCTCCTCTCCATCGTCTAACCTTTAGACGCACGGGCACACACAAAGAGCGGCGCTAGCTTGCCGTGGTGTTATGATAACTAAAAAAATCTTGCAAAATAGAAGAATCGCCTAGAACAAGAGACATTGTGGCTGGTCGAGACGGAGCTAACCGCACCTATCCTCCGTGCCACATTAGCATGATGAAGCTGTGTGGCTAGTGGGGTGTTTTCGACCGACTGGCTGGGTCCCGAGGTCGAACCATAGGTACTACTGCGTCTGATATATTTTTACACGCACATTTTCCTCCATGCTGAGACGTGTCACACCCTACCACGCGGTTTCGGGGTCCTCCCGGGTGGTGCACGCATATATTCTTCCTTGCTGAGACGTGGGACGCCCTATCATGTGTTTTCTGGGTCCTCCTCGGTCGTAGCGCTGAAGCAAGTAAATGAGTCGTCAAATCACGAAAGACCGCCTTTCTCGCCGAGTACATCAGTGAAGCATGGTGGCTAGCTAGTTGGGCTAGTGCGACCGATTAGCTAGGCCACCGCCACATTTGGTTTTTCACCCTTTTTTATCTCCTTGCCGGCAGGTAAATTTAAATATCCACCGCGGCGTTGCTCTAGTCTTTGGGTGCAGCAGGCGCGGCATGATTTTTAATTTTTTGATTGACGGGAGCAGGCGCGATAGGATTTTTAATTTTTTGATTGACGGGAGCAGGCACGACAGTAATTAGTCACGATGACTCCACCTGTAAAACCCACTGCTGCCTAATGTGAGAAGTCATTGACTGGTGTTTTCCCATGGTGAAAACCTAAAGATTCCCCAGTCCTCGACTGGCTCCCCCCGCCTTCCCGTAGATTGCATTGTGTTTCAGTCGTTTCGCCCCCTTTGCTTCCTCTTCCCATTGCTTCTACCTGGTGCCATGGCGGCGCAGCAGATCACGGAGTCTGAGGTGAGGTGCCTGACACAGGAGCTCGAGGCCAAGGATGCGGAGCTCAGGGCCAAGGACGTGGAGCTCCGTGAGCTCAACGAGGAGAGGAGTGCCATGCTCCTCCGTTATGTGCGGGAGTTCATGGAGCTTCAAAAGCGGCAGGCGTCCACCACAAAGATGCTCGAGGCGTCACCGGCATTGCTGCAGAAAGCGGGAGATACGATAGGCCGTCAGGGGAGGCGGCTGGAGCGCGAGCGGGCCGATTGTGACGAGGTCCCGGATCGCCTCAGCCACTTGGTGGACCAAGTTGCCACGCACGTGTTGCGGCTGCGTGATGCCTACCGCCGAGCCAGCGCGACCATGCCGGCTGTCGGGCTAAACCCGTTTGACCACCTCGTTGACTTCAACGAGCTGTGGCTTCCTGACCTGGTCTCCTTCTTCACCTATATCTCCGAGGAGCTGAGCCGTCTCCATGCGATGGTGGGGGCGGAGCTGGACAAGGAGGGGTTGCGGGCTGCCGTCGCCGTTGCCAGGCGAATCCTCTCAGGGCTCCGTCACTGGAATCCATTTGTGCCATTGGACGCCGTCTTTGATGAGCTGGCTCCTGTCGACTGGGAGCGGGCTCTGCGGGCCGTTGCACCCTGCATCACCAACGTCGTGTGCCTCGAGAAGTAGAGGGACTCCGATGGTGTTTAGGCGTCCTCTGCATGGGCATGTCCATGTCTCGGCGCAACATGACCGTTGAATAAAAATTAGACGGTGCAGATCAGTCACTGTAGCACAAAGCGTGTGGGTGTGTTTGGTTGCATTCTCATCTCAATATAGTTACATTACTGTTCATATAGTTGACATGCACACAACATCATTTGTTATCGTCATATCTTACTCCTACACTAGCAACAAGATTATGTAGTACTGACGTATGAACCACTGCACATGCCTAGTAGTAGAAGCACTGTGTATGTTCAAGTGGCTACCGTGTTTAGCACTCCTCCGTCGTAGGAGTGGAAACACTTGCTGTAATCATTTTTTTCTTCAGAAAAAACAGTGGACTCGCTCTACCATGCGCATCCTCCTCGATGGTCGTCGGAAACTTTGCTACTCACTTTCGCCGACGTGTGGGACAGCCATCATCAGGGTCCACCAGCCATGCACTAAATTACTCCGTAGTAGAGTGCCCAACAGCACGGTAGACTTCCCCGATCGAAGCGTCGCAGTAATGCTCAATGAGCCGTCAAATCACAAACCCCCCTCCTTTCCAGCAGTAAGTTGGACGGACGAAGCAACCATCATTTCACTCTTCTCTCTCAGCTTCCTCTCTACCCAACCCTCGCTTGTCCCTCATATTGTTCCTCATTTCTTCAAGAAAACCCCGACCTTCTTATGCCATTGTTCTTCTCTCCCAAAGAAGGAAAGGTGAGCGCATCAATGGTGTTGATTCTGGCCAAGGCCCGGTCTTGCAACCCCGAGACTGATCCTATAAATCCCTCTCTGTTCTTCTTTCGGGTTTGTGATATTGGTTTCTTTTCTTTTATTTCTATTTGACAGTTTCTTGATGGACGCTGGAGCACCGACCGAAGTGATGTCTATGGCTCTGGCAAAAACCGTCGAGGCTCATGGTACCAAGAAGCGCAAGCACCCCACCGAGACTACCACAGACAAGCTCAAAGTGTCGGTGTTCTGGGAACGGGGGTCCCCAGACTTGCCTGCCTGCGGCCCATGGTGTGGCTATGCTATCAGGCCTGCACGGCCCATTTTCATCAACGAGACATTCAAGACCCTTGCGAGGGGCCAAGCCTCGCGTGGCGGACGACACAAGACCTCCTCAAGAGCGGCCTCACCAGGCTGCCTCGCGAGGAGCAGAGAAATCAAGGCAGGGCAAACCTCGCGAGGATCTCGTGACATGAGCCATGGCGATCAAGATCAGGCGGGTGCCAGCGCGTGTAGTGTCTTGTTTTCCTCTTTGGTGCTAAGGAGGCAAGGGCAGGCGTAGAGTACCGAGGCATCAAGCAAAGGTTTCCATATCAGTGCAACGAGACCAAGACCAGCAGGACGACAGGACGGAGGTCACCATGGAGCCCAAGACGGCGTCACCACTAGAGCCTTTCGTAGGCGAAGACCGCTTTTGTCAGGATAAGCTGTACTAGCTGTCCCCTTTCAAATTGGCCGTTGTTGGCTCCCTTCCTGCTCAATATTTGGGGAGAGGATCAGGGCCTATATAAGTAGAACTAGCCACCAACGTAGAGGGCATCTGATAACTCATTGAGAGGCATCTTACCCACACATGTTCGTCAAGCACAAGAACACCTATACCTCAGGAGGCTGTTCTTCCCCTTGTACTGTTCATCATCATCCCAAGAGGCAATCCACCACCACCACACTGGAGTAGGATATTACACCACAATGGTAGCCCGAACCAGTATAAATCTTGTGTCCTTTGTGCTGTGAGTTTGTCGAGTTCGTCCGCGAGATCTTAGCGAGCTAGGGCGTGGAACGGTAGGGAGGAAATCTTCGCACGCACCCAGTGTTCGAACCTTGAGGGTTTTGCCGGAACCCGAGATCCAACAATTGGCGCGCCAGGTAGGGGTGTGCCGGGACCTCTTTCCCGCCAATCGACCCGTTGGCGCACCACGGCCCCGATGTCCGGTGACCCGAGGGCCGAATCCGACCGCCGGGCAGCCTGGCCAGCCCGGGCGGCGCCACCTACCCATGAAGACCTCAACCCCGCGCTCCAGGCGGCCCGAGCGCCGCCTAACACCGTAGGGCGTGGGTGGCGTGGCGGGGCACCGTCCACCCTCACTCCACGACAAGCGCGAGCCGCTGCAAGGGCCGCAAGCCACGCCACAGCAACGGCGCCATACACAAGGCAGGAGCAGGCGAACATGCGGGCCGCGCTCACGGTGGCGCGGGAGTTGCTGCGGTGCCGACTGATGGAGAGCGGCCGGGATGCACTGCTGGAACGCGTCGCTGAGCTGCTGGATGCGGCGGCATCGGGAGCGCCGCCTTTCTGCTATCTGCTTCCTTCTCAGGCCACTACGGGATCTCACGGCGGGCCTCGCCGCAACCACGCGCCCTCAGGTGAGCCTGGGGGCTTCATCGACACCAGCACGGCCGGCGGCCCCGCTGCCCCCGTGCCACCTGCGACAAGCATGGGCATGGGCGTCGCCTCCCATGGTCCCAGCGAGATGTCGCGCTACCATCCTCAAGACGCAGCGCTGGGTCGGGCAACATGGAGTGTGGGGCACTACGGCGAGGTGTTCGGGGTAACAGCCTCGGAAGCCTACGTGCCCCGCATGATGGACCAAGAGTACACGCCGGTAGACGACCCTTGATCGTTCCTCGGAGAAGGCTGGCAAGAAGAGGCGCTAGAAGCTGAGGCCTTCCGGGAGCCGACGGGGAACCACGACGACCGCGCCTGCAACAACAACTATAGGGTACCGCTAATCTCTCAAGAGCAGGCTTATGCTAACCGTGGGCTGCAAGTGAATCAGGTCACAACTTCGGCCGACGACCCCGGCGCAGTGACCCCCTTTCGCCAGGGGAAGCACGCTGGGGGCTGCACGGAGGAACCCAGGAGCAAGGCCCCTCCCCATGGTGCGCGAAGGCAGGCGTCACCCGGAGGTAGGCCATCTGCCGGGGAGGTGCCGGCGAGCCTTCCCCGGCAGAGGACTCATGGTCGCCGAGGGTGCCGCTGGCGTCCCCTTTTCCCCCTTTGTGTCGTCCTGGTTGCTAGTCGGCTCAAAGGTGGTCGAGGGCGGTGCAAGGCGGGGCCCTCGTCTAGCGATATGAAGCAAGGCCGGTACTTGTGAAGAAGGCCCAGTGCCTGTGAAGATCGCCGCCCGTGACACTCTCACGTAATAATGAGTGGGGCTGTACACGCCCCGGAGTCTCCGGAGAGCCGCCCTCGGGCCTCGGGGGCTCCCTCCCACGCCTAGTGGCAGCACTTAGCTCCGCGCTGGTGAGAAGACTTGAAGACAAGAAGACTAGACTAGGTGCCGGACGCGGCCATTTGCTTTGAATCCCTTTTCTGTAGCCTTGCCCTTTGGATTTGGATTTAAGTTGAAGTTGATTTTTCATTTATGCGTGCTGGGGTGCCTTTTCTCATTCGGAGAGATTTCTTGTTATCTGGTTCTCGCCTTATTTTGGACCCACGCACCACACCTTCCACTCACGAGCCCCTCACGAGCTGGATTGGGCGAGGCACATGTGTGCCGCGCGCACTCACTAACGCCACAGATGGTGCTCGCCTCCCACAAGGCCCCCCTCGGGAGGATTGACGGGCTCTCCAGAAGTCCCGAAAGCTCATGAACTCACGATTCGGTTCGTGACCCGCCCTGACTACGGTAAGCCACGATGGGAACTTGCCGCCAGATTTACGGTTTCGCGAAGGCACACACTCAGTTTGACATAAGAGAATGAAGCCAGCGGTTTGTTTACACGAGGGGCTCCCCCTCTCAAAACGCTCTCACAATCTTTAGGGGCCATGCCCGAGTTTTTGCATACAGGATAAAACAGCAGGGGAACATGAAATCAGCCAGATATGTCGCTCGCCGCATCGCCTTCGGACGCATCACTCACGTCGTCATCATCTTCGCTGGCATTGTTGCTGCCTTCGGCGACGCCTCCATCGTCGTCGTTGACCACGTCACCTTCGTCTACCACAACCACCACCACTTCATCTTCAGAAGTGAAGGCCCTGACCAGCGCGTCTATGTTGTCCTCCACCCACCGCGCCAGGTCACCACGAATGGCCTGCGGTACAGGGGCATTGGCGGCATCGAAGTCGACGTCGGGGAAGGAATTCCGAAGATGGCCGAAGACACGGGAGAACGCGCGCCCGAGCAGGCCCCGGCTTCTCTCTTCCACAAGCTGGTGAGCCCTATCAGACCAGGCATCCAGGCGCGTCACCACGTTGGTGAAGAAGTTCAGGTGACTGGTGTAGTCATTCGAGTGGGGGTGCGGTGCATTCTCGTCACAGATGTAGCCAGGGCAGTGTTAGCCCTGTTCCCGAGGTCCTGAAGCATGGAGGCGTGCTCGCACTCCAGCGTCCGCCGTTGAAGCACTTCCTCCCTGTTTTGCCGCACGACGGCCTAGGCGTCATCAACCCGTTTCCGAAGAGAAAGCAACTCAGCGTGGGCGGAGGCCAAGTCCGCCTGCGCCGTGACCAGGGCGGAAGTCGTGGCCTCCTCACGCCTCTCTGCCTCATCTAACCTGGGCCTAAGGGCGGTGGCCCTGCCCGCTGCCTGAGTTCCAGCAAGCTTCAGCTTCAGGCCATGCCATCCTTCAAGATCTGCATGAACCTCGGCCACCCGGCGGTCGACTTCCTCCTGGACCTTGGCCTCGCGAGCCCCGACGGCATCTTCCGCTTGGGCAACTTGACGCTCCCTCGTCTCCAGTTGCTCAAGCTCGAGGCTACGCTCCACGGCTTCCAGAGCCAACGCCTCCTTGCGCTTCCGGACCTCCTCTTCCTTGGCAGGCGTCCCCCTCAGCGATGCAAGGGTGGCTTGGCGCGCCTCCACTTGCCGCTGGAGGGACGCACTCCAGGCTTGGAGCTCCCACGCGTGCTTCTCCACAGCCTCGCGACGGCGGTCAGCCTCGCGAGCCTCCTCCAGGGCTCGGGAGCAAGCCTCACAGGAGGCCTTGAGGGACGCCTCGGCCTTCGCATTGTCAAGATCACGCTAGTAGCAGCCAAGGTTGATGGCCACCCTCAGCTTATGTCGTTCCTCCACCAGCCGAAGACCCTCAGCCTCAAGGCGCGAGTCGACACCCGCCAGCTCTTCACCAAGTCGGCTCATCACTCCCATCGCCTCCTGGAAGTGCTCATGACGAACGACGCTCCGCCCGCGCTCGAACTCCAATGCACGGCCCACCTCATCCTCCGCCACGGGGGCTGCAGGCGGGACCTGAAGTAGCGCACCCCCTCTCTGCAGGGGGCTGGGGGCTGGTGCCGCTCCAGGTGCTAGCCCGACCTCACGAGGGGCCCCGGCCAGTCAGGGCCCGCTGCTTGAGGAGGAGCTGAAGACCGAAGCCAACCAGCTGCTGTCCATGACCAGAGGAGGAGTCCAGGGAACACCCGCCAAGCTCCAAGCCAGGCCGTGGAGGAAGGGTGATGGAGCCGCAGATTCAAAGCGCCATGAAGGCGAGCGCACCCCCTCGACCGGCCCAGCTCTAGGCGCAACATGCAGGCTCGGGATGCTCAAGGCCGATGGGGATGCCGAAGAAGGTGGGGATTGCTTCTCGAGGGACTCAACAGCCCTGGCAGGAGGGGTCCTGAAGAGCCAGCGTCAGGGAGGAAACCAACAATCAAGAAATCACAAGGTGCAGTACTTACTCGTCGACGGCGATGTACTTTTGTTGCTTTAACGGCCCGAAGATACCGCTGCCGTTCGGAGATCCTTTCCTCTTGCGGAGTTCCTCGAAGTCCACACAAAGCCGACCGAAGCGCTGAATGTGGCGGCCAGTACGGGGTGCAGCCGGAGGAATGCTCGAGAGAACAACTTCAGGGGTGCCTGCCTACGGGGAACAGTCGGGGGCCGTCTCACCCCTACCTCCCGAGGCCTCCGGAGTTTCAGCCTCGGGAGCCGCGAGCTGCATCGTCTCAGCGACCAACATCCCAGAATCACGAGTTCCTGAAGATGACGCCCCAGGAGCCCCAGGCGGCATCCGCACATCAGCACTCGTGCCGCCAGCCTCTGGCGTTGCTCGTCCCCCTGCACCCACATTCGGGACGAGCTTGGCGCCGGCAACGAAGAAGGGAACCATGTTGATAGGGTTCTCACGGGACCCCACCAGGCCGTCCGGACGCAGTCCCCACTCGTCAAATGGAGGCATGCTCCCTGCAAATTCAGCCTTGTTCTTGCAATGGTACAACAGACAGTTCTTCCCAGGCAAGTCATCTGGCGAAGGGACACCTGTTAGGACCTCGAGCACCGTTCGCCGTGTCCCAAGAGGGAGCCCGGACTCCTGAAACCTCATGTGGTCCTGACTGCTGAGCAAGGTCCAAATCGGGCGAGAATGGCGCTGAAGCAGAGCAACCCGGCGCTTGATGAACTCCTTCACTACCATAGGCGCGGTCACGCCATGGTCCTTCAGCCTCCTCAGCCTGAGCCAGACGGGGACAAGACGGGGGCTCGCGAGCCTCTCGTGGCCCCAGACGGAGTGGGAAACGGTAGGCGCTGACGGGGAGCGGAGTAGAGGGCTCAGCACACCGGCATCGAAAAACACCCACCGTGTTTGAAACTCGCTCGTGGATGGAGGAAGCTCAAAGTCGATCCCCGCGCCCGCCGTCACGGCCACGGCCTGGAAGCTCACGCACCCCGAGCTTTGCCGAGGGTCAATCAGATGCAATGAGAAGAAATGACGAAGGAGGTCCACAGAAGGAGCAATGCCCACCATGGCTTCACACACGAAGGCAAATACGGCAAGGAGAGTCACAGATTGAGGGTTGAGATGCAGCATGTGGATCTGATAATGCTCGAGCACCGCGTCGAAGAAGACGGAGTAAGGAGGAATCAGGCCAGCCCAAAGGGCAGCGATGAAGATTGGGACCTTGGTGGCTGCCCGGGCAATGCGAGCGCGAGACGCAGGCCAAGCCACCGTCTCCAACCACTCGTTGAAGCTAGAAGTGAGCATTCGACGCACCTTGTCCATGGCCTCGTCGTTGAGCACCAAGGATCGGCCGACCGCAGGCTCGACGGTCGGAGGTGCACTTGGCGAAGACAGGGGCTTCTTCCCCTTGTCTGCTTGTTTTGGCGCCATGGCGACAAAGCAGGCAGGGTGCAGGTCAGATTGGAGAGGAGGAGCAGAGTCTCAAGAAAGCAGGGGGATTGGCGAAGCAAGGCATGGGCAATGGAAGAATAACTGTGTAGGTTGCGGGGGCCGCATAGCCAGGCGGATTCCAAGGCAGCATGGGGAAGCAGAGACGCCCAGGTCCAATCAACCGCCAAGCATCGACCTATGCCGCAGGCTTTTGGGGCCCGTGGTGCTCCGTGCTTGACCTTTGGCTTCGCCTCGAAGCCAAGCCCGAGCGCGCCTTGGGCCCGGGGGCTACTGTCGGCATTCTGGGAACAGGGGTCCCCAGACTTGCCTGCCTGCGGCCCACGGCGTGGCTATGCTAGCAGGCCTGTACGACCCATCTTCGTCAACGAGACATTCAAGACCCTCGCGGGGCGGACGACACAAGACCTCCTCAGGAGCGGCCTCACCAGGCTGCCTCATGAGGAGCAGAGAAATCAAGGCAGGGCAAACCTCATGAGGCTCTCGTGACGGAGCCATGACGATCAAGATCAGGCGGGCACCAGGCGGGCGCCAGCGCGCGTAGTGTCCTGTTTTCCTCTTTGGTGCTAAGGAGGCAAGCGCAGGCATAGAGTACCGAGGCATCAGGCAAAGGTTTCCATATCAGTGCAACGAGACCAAGACCAGCAGGACCGTAGGACGGAGGTCACCATGGAGCCCAAGACGGCGTCACCACCAGAGCCTTTCGCAGGCGAAGACCGCTTTTGTCAGGATAAGATGTACTAGCTGTCCCCTTTCAAATTGGTCGTTGTTGGCTCCCTTCCCGCTCAATTTTTGGGGAGAGGACCAGGTCCTATATAAGTAGAACTAGCCACCACAGTAGAGGGCATCTGATAACTCATTGAGAGGCATCTCACCCACACAAGTTCGTCAAGCACAAGAACACCTCAATCTCAGGAGGCTGTTCTTCCCCTTGTATTGTTCATCATCAGCCCAAGAGGCAATCCACCACCACCACACTGGAGTATGGTATTACACCACAACGGTGGCCCGAACCAGTATGAATCTTGTGTCCTTTGTGCTGTGAGTTCGTCGAGTTCGTCCGCGAGATCTTAGCAAGCTAGGGCGTGGAACGGTAGGTAGGAAATCTTTGCGCGCACCCCAGTGTTCAAACCTTGAGGGTTTTGCCGGAACCCGAGATCCGACACAAAGCCATCGCCCTGTCCAAGCCCCCCTCTCCGGGATCCCTCATTAAGCAAGTCCAGGTAATATCTCTTCTTGACGATCTTTTTCTCGATCTTGATCGTGTTTTTTCATCTAACACGCAGTACTAGTACTAGTAGTACCACTTTCTGGGTGATCTTGCATGTGATTTTTGTGTGCCAAATGGCGGTTCTAAATTCCTCTTTTGACCAAAACATGCGAGAGGTTGACACTGGTTTCTTATAGATTACTTTCAACAACTTTATGAACATCAATGCTACCTTTGAAGAGGGTATATTTGCATCAGTAAATTATGTTATGAATATTGCAAGTAATCCCTCTGTTCTCATGCCTTTGAAGACATGTTCTAGTGTCTTTGTTCACTGATTTCTATGCGTATATGTAGTCATATATGGAGTAAAATATCGAGAATCATCTTATATTTCTGAACGGAGGTAGTAATAAAATATTTGGTTTCTCTTTGAATTAGAGCCAGGTCCGCGGTGGAGATGAAGTTCTCAAAGTCATGCCGTGTGAACTGGAAGACGTGAGGATAAGTTCTACTGCTAAACTATCCAGCTGTCGTGTCCTTGTCGCCATGTGTCCTGAACTAGTGTTTTCCTGTAGCATTGTTGTCAGGCGTGTTCTCGAGGTTGTACTTGACCACAACAATTTCCTGGTTGTGCCTTCGATTACGAAGGGTGTGGTTCTTGTAAAGCTTCCCGACAAATCTGATGCAGCCTGTCTTCATCGTCATGTTTATGAGTGGAAAGACCACTTTGTTAGATTCTCCAAGGTTGAGGAGATGGTGATGGTCCCGGTAGACATCTCTCACGAAGTCGATGACCTAGTCAGTTATGTGGGGTTCATCCTATAGGTCAGTGGCAAGAAATAGTCTGCAGAGTTTAATTAGTGCAACTTTGCTTGTCTATAGTAAGTACTATTGTTCAGTACTTGATTTGTGTTTGTGAACCCTGTATTGTTTAGTACTACCGCTTTTGGTGTGTGGTGAGTCCTGAGAACAGTCTATGTTAATGCCTGTCCACTCAATTTAGTCTGTATATTTTGAAGTATCCAGATCATCTTTTTTTGTGAGGACGGTTTATCAATTATGGTTACACTCCAATATTTGTATGCATTGCAGGGTTTATCGCACCCACCAGGATTTCCAGTCCCATGGATGCTCGGTCCATATGATTTCTCACGACCTTTGGACTGTCCTGCTTGTGGGAGTAGGCGGGGGCCCTGCATGCCACGCGTAGTTGGACGACCAATCTTCTGTTTAGTACTTCAACATAGTGATTTCCTGGTAAGGATTCACTTGTGTCACATCAAGTAAATCTTATGGATTTACTGTCTAAATCTTATTGATTTAATGTCATGTTTTCTTTCTTTTGCTGCAATTTTACGATGCGGGTTTTGCCATGTGACATTAAATCACGCAGAATAAACCGTTTGGTTTGCTCTACGATGGATATTTTTGCAGGTTTCACTTCTTATGTCGTGTCAGTAACGAAGGCATTGTCCATCACTTATATTACTGGAAAAAATTGGATCAGTCTGTTGTTGTCTGAGTACAAGCTGAATCCCTATGATGAACTGCAGTTTGATTTAACAAACACGCCACAATTAGTCCTTCTCGCATTTAAAAGAAATGAAGAAAAAGACTGGATCATGGTCATGGAGCCTAGTCACGTTAGAAAGCTGTTCATAGCATCGACACCGGCACCTGCTCCGACACTGACACCAGCTCTACAAGGAGCACCATCTCCGGCAGCAGCAGCAGCAGCACTACTAGTTGCACCGGCACGGGCACTAGCAACGGCTTCGACACCTGCACCAACACTTGCACTTGTATTTGCTCCATCCCATGCAATGGCAACGGAACCAGCAGTTGCACCGGCAACAGACTGGGATGCAGTTCGCACTTCATATACCAAAGTCCTTACAAAAACCGACATGTCCACCTTCTTGGTAAGCATTGGCCGTCCAAGTGCTTCGTTCTTTTTTCTTTCCATGTTGTTTCACATGATTCACTGTGTTGATCTAACTGTTTGTGTATGTCTTGTTTGCAAATAGAGAATTCCTAGAGCAACGAGGGAGTCATTTAACAATCCGGGCGACCGTGGCCAAGTTTCTCTTACCATGCGCAGCCTTGGTGTGAATGAACCTGCTCAATATACCATAAGTACAAAGGATGATCCCATGATGATTGATGCTAAAGGATGGTCAAGGTTCAAATCTAAATCATATCTTGAGGTAGGGGATGATGTCAAAATCGAACTTACTCGGCAAGGAGAGCTGGTCCAAATCAACTTTGAAATTCTTCAGTACTGCCGAACTGATCTATCTGCCGAGAGATTTTGATGTAATACTCTCGCATGGTGAAACAAGTGTCCTATGTGTATAAGTAGTACGACATTATCGTTGATAGAATTGCAACTCTGATTGCTGGTTAGGATTTGTCATTTGATTTCATTCCAACAGCTGCCGTGCTTTATTCAATTTTGTGTATTCGCCTTGCCACAGCATCTAAAACCAGCACCGTACCGACCGCTTGCAATATGAAAAGCGCTGAGGTAGAACACATGGGCCCCCAAACATGCAGGCCCACCTGCCTGTGGCCCAAAGTCCAGAACCGTGAGCCTATCTGAGTATTTCTCAGCTGAACCCCCATAATGCATGTGCGTTGCATGTAACATCAAGATGCATTTGTATGAGTCTTTTATCTTGTGAGAGAAAAGGATGAACGAGTGAAGGCCTTATTTGCAAATGTGGAGAGGTGTGTGGGTACCTTTTTGCAAAATTGCCATAGTTTCCTTCCTATCCGTCAGATATAAATTGGACGGCCTATATTGCAGGATGACAGGCACACCATCATCACCAACTCGTCTATACCGTGTTAAAAAAAACTCTATTTTTTATAATTATATATGTTATATATATTCCCCTTGATTTTTCTTATGTATAAAGTTGTGGTATAAAAGATCTTTATATTTCTTTACAGAAGGAATATCTCTCTGTCAAAAATATATTTATGTCTAATAACTAGTTACTCCTGTCTTTCTACTTCCTTGCGCTGATATGTGGGGCATCCGGCAACGGGGTACACGTGCCATATGCACCAAATTAGAGTGCACAACTGCACGGTAGACACACCTCGGTCGTAGCGCCGCATTAATGCCCAATGAGCCGTCAAATCACAAAACCCCCACCTTTCCAGCTTTAGCAGTAAGCTGGACGGACGAAGCGGCAATATTTCACTCGGCCTGAATCCCTTCTCCCTTGTCTGCTTGTTCAGAGAAAACCCCCGCTCGGCGATTGCATAGGGTTTTCTCATGGAAAACTAGTGCAATTCTTCATCCATCCCCGATAAATACAAGTCCCTTGGTCGCGGGTACTCCTAGGATGGCAGCCGCGGCCATTGATGCATTTTTCTTCCTACTGAATCTAGTGTGTTTCATTTGCAGTGCCCAAAGTGCGAGGACCCTACAGGTTTCTGCGCCCTTGGCGAGACGCCACACTTGTTCCTTCTCATCCTAACACAGGATTTTAAAACGCGCACAGTATGTTCCTAGAATCCTCTTTTCTATCCGGGAGGGTGGGGTTTTTTGAACATGCTGTCGACTAATTTGGAAATTTGGGTTGCAATATTTGGATAAAAGGTACTAGTACCATGGTCAACACTGACGTGAAGGAGGAAATTATTTCTAGATTTGGATATAGGGAATACATTGAGTTCTCATATTATTTCTCCTGCAGTGCATTCCTTGCTCTGCCAGAACACATGTACTCAAGATGCTCAGCCTTGCCATAACTGAGTACACCAGTTTAATGGTAACAGTGAAGACAAGCCATGGATATAAGTTTCGAGTTGGGTTCATGAACCAAGAAGATCGCTGCTTTTTTATGGCCGAACTTGGATAAACTTTCTCAAGTGTTACGGACTGAAAGTTGGCGCATGAATGTTGATGGAAATAGCAAAACCTGGTCTCATCTTCACTGCGATCTTCCACCCCGATGTCGTTCCAATTGTTCATCCATGTTAGTTTGGTATCTGGTTCTTGCTTCTTACCTCAATTACTTCTTAATCCACCTATTTTGTCTAACTAATCACAATTTAACTTTAGAAGTAGCAACGAATCTCTCACGAAGATGCTACTTCTAACTAATATTTTCTTATAATTGGTGGCACGTGTAGGTTTTTTCAGAGTTAAGCGGTGCTACTCGTTTGTTATTCTATAAGAACTCGGCTGTTACTCATGGCATTGAAGTTCACTTGGACGACATCCACAAGTTCCTACACTTTATTGATCGTCTTGAGGTCCTTGTGGGGCGTTTCAATGGTGGAATGCCACGTGGGATATGTGTGCCACTGCTGCACTCGTTGAACAGGTCCAACTGTGTTGAGGAACTTATGGTACAAGCTGTTTTCTATTGTATGTGTTGTTCACAAACTCTTGCTTACATACAGTTTCTGATTGTGATCTTCACAAGCAGAACTGCCCAGTTCTATTGTTCCTATCTGAGATGCTGACCATGGTCGGGTCAAACTTGCGCTTGGTCACAACATGATGTTTATGTCGACCTACTCCATTCCCATTGGAGGTGAAAAGATACTTATTCATGGGTGGTCTCAAATAATGAAGGCCCGCCCATCTTGGAGAATAGGACAGAGGATTATGTTCCTGCTTTTCCATGGCTCTAAAGCGAATATCCTATTTATTGACCACATTGTGAGATGAAGCCGCTTTCAGAAGGTTGTGGATGCTGTGAGGTGGCGCCTGGGCCTTGTCCTGGGGCTTGGCGGCCTCACCCTTTGGTTAACTGTAGGCAAAGTAGCACTGTTTGAGGCGTGCTTTGTATGGTTTAACCTGTATAAGTACTCATACTGCTTTCAGCTATGGTTGTTAAGTTCCCTTGCTGGTTTCAGTTAAGGTTGTTAAGTACTCCTGCTGCTTTTATAGTCCGTCGTGTTTCTTCAGTCCTGTCTTCCCCCAGCCGCCAAAAACAAACCAGCGCCGACGGGGCCGCCTGCTTCCGCCTCCCACGGCTGGCTGTGCCTCAGTACACGCATCACCACCCCACCATCTCCTAAATCGTTAACGCCGACCTCCGAGGCCTCGCCGTCATCCTCCGCGCGCTTTGCTGCGCTCGCTGCGGTGCTGCCCTCTCGCGTTGTCAATATGGTCAACAAACAAGAGGACTCGGCAGAGGACTGTACGTGGAGAGGATTACAGTAGGGGCCCACCATGTCCATGGCCGAATGCAAGGAAGTTCCTCATTTTTTGTTATATATATATATATATATATATATATATATATATATATATATATATATATCTCCATTGTCAAGATATGGTAAAAGAAAATGCTTCCTGCTAGTGGTTTCCTGACATCTGGGACCCACAACATTGTCAGCGTATATAGTCAATAGACAAGAGAACAGCACAAGATCGGCTGACACCTGGGACGTAGCTGCTCGAGCAATATTTTTTTTGTTATTGTTGAGACGGAGCAGGGTCTAGCCCAGGCTTATATTTTATGTTCACCACATGACCAGCCCAGCTATTTTCTTTTGTGAAAATGAGCCCAGTTTATTTTTTCTGAAGAATACCCAATCCAGGCCTACTTATTTTTCTACGCCATGATGGGCTGCAACTCTTTCAAGACGCGTGCAAATCTTGAAAGTAATATGAAATGGGCTGTAAATATAAAAACAGATGACAAATTGGCAATTACTTTATAATTTCTAAATTTTTTTCACATTTTCATATTCCAATTTCACTGGGCTTTAACCTAATTTAAATATATCTTCAAAGTACTTTAAATCTGGCTCGACATTTCAGTATTAAAAATAGTTTGGAACCCACAGAAATATGCAAAATTTTGTTTAAATTTTTAACCCTGGCCCTGGCCAACAAAAAAGCGGACTGCAATAAACTGAATAATAAGTTGCAATGAGCTATATAAATTATTAAAAAAATAGGGAATGGTCTGACTTGTGGGCCTATTCAGTTGAGGCATATGCAAGATTTTTTTACTTATTATATACGACAACAAACGATTCTAGCAAACGTAACCGTTGTCTGATAATCCAACGACCGTCGTGTTTCTTCAATCTCTGATCTTCTTGCTCCAGCCGCCAAATCCAGCGCCTGTGGGACCGCCTGCTCCCACCTCCCGTGGCCGGTTGTGCTGCCGCGCAGGCCTCACCACCCCCTACTACTCCCACTGCTGGCCAGGCCATCCCTCCACGGTTGTGGCTTCGCTGCCTCTGGGTTATTCCCTTCATGGGTCTCGCCGTCGTCCATCGCGCTGGTGTTCTCGGCACGGTGTGGTCAACATTGTCAACAAACGACAACATCGGAAGAGGGACGTACATGGAGAGGCTAACAGTTGGGACCCATATGGTCCATGGCCCCATGCAAGCAAGTACCTCCTTATTACGCCAAAAAGAATGAATACTCCCGCTGACAGCTCGGACCCACCAGCTATATCTTCACACGCAAGGAAGTGCCTCCTTAAGACGCACAAAAAATGAATACTCCTCCTGCTAGCTGGGACCCACCATAGTGGGAGGCTGACTTGTGGGCCTACTAAGTTGACGCGGACGGAGGGCTTTGTCAACTTAGTCAACAAATGATTCTATCACCAGTGACCGTTGGATTGTTAACATCCAACGGTCGTCCTGCTTCTTCAACCTCTGATTTTCTTGCTCCAGCCGTCCAAACCACCGTGTCCTCTTGCCTCCCATGGCCGGCTGTGCTGCCGCGGAGCCCTCACCGCCCCCTAGTACTCCCACCGCTAGCTAGGCCCTGCGGCGACGACAGCCTCACACCGCAGCCGAACCAGTGAAGAGTGAACCCTCGTACTCCTCTCCGCGTGGGCATCCACTGCCGCGTCTTCCCCGGCTCCACGTCGTTCCCTTCCTAGGCCTCGCTGTCGTCTACCGCCTTGGTGCTCTCGGCGCGGCGTGGTCAATATGGTCAATGAACGACTTCCATCGGAAGAGTACTGTACGTTGAGAGGCTGACAGCTAGGTCCACGGCCGCAGCAAGGAAGTGCCTCCTTATTACGCGCAACATAATTATTCCTCCAGCCCACCGTATTTCGTGAAAAAAAACATTTACCCCTGACTGCTGGGACCCACCAGCTGCATCTTCGCACGCAAGGAAGTGCATCCATATTATGGGCAAAAAAATGATTCGCCCCCTAACTGCTGGGACGCACCAACTACATCTTCGCACGCAAGTAAGTGCCTGACAGTCGGGACCCACCCGGTCGAAGCGTACGTAGCGTTGTCACTCTGGTCGCGAATGTGTACATACGTACTGGTAGATCGGTCTGTCCATAGGCTGCAGCGATGAACCGTGGTCGTGCAAGGAACGTCACGTGTCGTAGTAGAGGCGCACATGTGTGGTAGAAGAGGCGTGCACGTAGCATGTACACGTACGTACATCGGCTAGGGTGCAAGAAAGAAAATACTGACCCGCGTCACATTACGCTCTGGGCGGGGTTTGAACGCCTACTTTCGGCGCATCGTACGGCCATGGCTCATGTACATGGCTGGGTCGGAACGGAGAAACTGCGTCGTCGTCGTGTTCATGGGGAGCCAACTGGCGGGGTTGGAACGGAATGCGTCGTCGTGTTCATTGGGAGCCAACCGGCTTGGACGGAACAGGCGATGCAAACGAGGCATGGCGTACCGCAGAATGGAGGAAACGGCCTTGTGTTCGACCGGCCACGGTGGAAACGGGATTCCGTTCATCGGGAGGGGTCTGGCATACCGCAAAATGGAGGAAACGGACTTCTGTTGGACCTCCTACGGTGGAAACGGGGTCGTGTTGATCGGGAGGGGTATGGCGTACCGCAAAACGGAGGAAATGGACTTGTGTTGGAGCACTACGGTCGAAACGGGGGTCCTGTTCATCGGGAGGGGTGTGGTGTACCGCAAAACGGGACTCCACAGGATACTGTTCATCTCCACCGTCGACCCCCTCCAGCCTCCACGGGCTACTGTTCATCCACCGTCGACCTCCTCCAGCCTCCACCTGCGACTGTTCATCCACAGGCTCATGTTCATCCAGCCTCCACCGCACGCTACTCCACCGGCTACTGTTCAACCAGCCCTCTCCACGGGCTCCTGTTCAACCACCCCTCCATGGGCTACTGTTCATCCAGCCCTCTACCGTCATCGCTTCATCCAGCCCTCCACGGGTCCTGTTCATCCAGCCCCAACCGACTCGATCGATCGGGTCCTGTTCATCCAGAGGCAACACCACGGGTCCTGTTCATCCAGCCCCACCGGAACTGTTCATCCAAAGCCCCAAAGAACACTCACTATTCATCCAGAGGCAGCATCGATCGGCTTGATTAGCGGCGATAGCGAAGAATCGCTCGACCGGGTTCGATTAACAGCCATCGATCAATCGCCGGGTTCGCAGAACGCTGCACTTCGCAAAGGCAATCGCTCGGGTTCAGTTAGAGCCCAACGCCTTGCACCCACGCGCGTGCGTGTACGAGAGAAGCGCGCATCGCTAGGCCCCCGACCACCCACCGTACCGGGAACTCTCCGATATTTTCCGTGCCCTCGCTTCTACCATGGTTTTTTCCGTCATGGACGACCCAAAGAATGTCATGCAGTTGCGTCTCCGGCCCGCCCAGGACGAAAAGCCCATTTTCTGTCATGGTTTTTTGTCATAGAAGTAGGAGCCCACCACATCTATGTTCATACCGGGTTTTGTCACAATTATCGTCATAGAAGCGTCATAAGTATGACAGAATTTTTTTTTGTTCAGCCCAAAATGTCACGGATGTGTCTTTTTTTGTAGTGTGGAGAGCAATATAACCCCACCAAAGCCTCTCATAACCATCTATGTCCATAACCAAATTTGAGAAACTCTACATTGGCAAACATTTTCAAATGAGATCAAACTTTGTGTACATGTTCTAATCCCCAAATGATGACACTACACCAAGTGGTACATAAAGGAGAATATATTTTCGTAGAAAGATCTAGGAAAACCCATTTCTGTTGATTTCTAGGGTTTACAGAAGTTGCATTGGCCACTTTCTCCATTTGATCTCAAAATTTATGGGCATTACTAATTTGTGATGCCACTCACTCCTGTTAAGTCTCAAAGCAAGTTGAGCAACCTAGCTATCTCAAACCACCATCAAACACCTTCTGCCATTTTTCCAAAATCACCATCTTGACCCCTTCCACTATTCTCTTTGAGCTACAATTTTTACCACAGAATCAAAATCTCTCTCCCCCCCTTCAGTAAGTTTCATGGTGGCCAACTCCATTATTGAGGGGGGGGGGGGGGTGAAAAGCTCTTTTTCCCTCTCTGGACAGCATCATTTCCACTCTCTCTCAACCCCTTCTCTCCTCTAGTGGCTCCCCAGGGCATCCAATGCCATTTCCACTTTGGCCTTCCCCCTATGGCTCCCAGACACAAGTGGACGCGCGGGTGCGCACAAAAAGCCGTGGACACCAGCCATTTGCATTCTCTAGAGCGCGTGGCAGAGCAGGCACCCTTAACGCTGCCTCCCCGACCACCTCGAGCCTCCCTAGCGCGCCAATCGAGGCCCTCGATGTCCGCAACATGACAGCTGCGTCGGCCCCATCCCCTCTCCCTCTCTCTCGCCCCTGCGACACGTGCCCAATCGCCACCCACGTCCGCCAGTCGCTGACCACGTCCCTGGCCCGCCTCGCGCTCGCTCCTCTCTCCATCTCTCTTTCCCTGGTCGTAGACCACCCCCAGGAAGACCGCCGACTCGAAGCCAAGCCCTCTTGTGGCCTTCAGCGACAACTACAACCTCGCCGGCGCACGAGCCCATAGTGCACCTCACCTCCTTCTATTTAAGGCCACCACCGAGCCCCCTCTCTACTCCTTTGGCTCTCCCTCTCCCTCCCGTGCACCCCCTGGACCGACCCACTCCCCTCCTCGTGCCCTCCATAGACCTCCATGTCCGGAGAACCGCCGCTGGGCCCGGGCTAAATTTGGGCTATCACGAGCCTCTCTTCTCTCCCTAGCCACTCCTGTGCCCTCATACCATCACCAGAAGGCCCTCCATCACCCCCTTCATCCCCAAGAATGTCGTGCGGTCACGGCCAAAGATGGTTGACGACCTCATTTGTGACCATCCAAGTCGTCGCAGCTACGGCCCTCCTCGGCGTGCATGAAGCATCTAGGCAGATGCGGCGCAGCCTCCTAAGCATGTTGGGGGGCGCAGCGTCGCCGAAGACGCCCTGTAGAGCCGGCAGTCATCGTCAGGTGCCTCCTCTGTCTCCCGTCGCTCCCGCATGGGAGGTTGAGGACGTACCTGCTAGCGGGCCCTGCCCATCGGTCGACCAGCGAGGCTGAGCCGCTGAAGGGAGGGCCCCACCTCGTTTAAGTGGAGACTGGCTCTGCCTGCTGCCGCCTTCGCTCGGGGAAGGCGTATTTACCCGAGTACGCCTCCTGTGTCGACAGCCCGCGTGCGGCTGAGCCGCTAGGCTGGCCCAATTGCGCCTCGCCGCTAAGTCCCACCCAGTGCGCGCTGTCGCCGCTGGATTTTGGGCCGTTAGGTATTTTCCTTTATCTTGTTTTTTAGCAGATCCAAACTTTTCCACAGAGCCCATTTCAAATCCAAATTTGATGATTCAAATTTCTAGAGACTCCATAAATCAAGATCTATTTAATGAGCCACAGTGAACATTTTTACTGTGCTTGATTTTCACTGGATCCATTAAATAGGTCATTTATCCACATAAGACAACTTCAAAAATCCATAGGATATTCATTTGGACTCCAAACCCAGTGAAACCGATTTATAAATATTTCTAAAATCATGCCTAATTTAGTGGATATATTTACTCATTTTTTATAAAAAGGCATTCTGTAGACTCCTTGCAGGTCCATTAAATTCCTTGATTCCATCTCAGAAATATCCACTGATCCAATTCCAATGAAACCACTCTGATTATTTTTCATATAACCAGAGATGTCCTAGAAAAGTCAAGTGCATATTTTCAGAGCACTTTTATTTTTTTCCTTGTTATGTTGCTTATTGTGATTGATTTTGACGTTAGTTGACGAAGTAGATGGAATGCTTGGAGAAGGGCCAGAGGAGTTGAAGACTTTGCTGAGCCAGGCAAGCAACCCATCGACCATGATACACCTCTTTTGTTCATCAAGTAAATTCCATATGCATAATGATGATAGTGATGATGATTTTGCTTGGCATGTTGCATTGATGCACAATCCGGTGACACTTGCATGAATCATAGATCCATTGTAGTGCTTAGAGATACGATGGTGAACCACAGTTGTTGATGCATGAACTTGCATAAGTTTCATGAATACCACCTTGAGAAAAATATTTTGAAAAGCCCCAACGGGTGCCACTAATGCCCTTGGGAGATGATGATGAGCTAGGTCACTACTTGATGTTGAAGTAGTGTACCGTGGCAAGTTGAATGTGTTGTTCCCAGAAGACGGAATAGATTTAAGATTTGTTGACCGTCCCAACCAAACATGTGCAACCACTCTACCCTTACATGGGAAAGGGCATTATTGATTACCTTGTTTGTGCTAGCATGGATGCCCGCATTACTAGTGATAGGAGTGGCGTGGTCACTCTTGGGATGGGGTCGTGCTTGGATAGGCGGCCATGACTGTTTTTACAGGGCACCGGACACACCGTTGGTACCTCAGTGTGTGGTTATGTGATATGTCTGGGAGCGAGGCTCCGGAGACAATGATAAAATTGTGATAATGTTTGCACGGGAGCTGTTACCAATCGAGTGGACTCTATGTCAGTCACGACTAGGGAAAGGTAGTGATCGGGTGCTCACCCCGGGTACTTGAGGTACCGTGGATCATGGCTGACAAGAGAGTTCCTCGGATCTTGTGGGTAAAGTGTGCAACCTCTGCAGAGTGTCAAACTATTCGAATAGCCGTGTCAACGGTCAAGACAGTTGGGTGGTGCTGCTTAGACTACATCCAGATGTTTGTGAAGAACAACACGGTTCGGAAATATTGTTATTGTTGTGAACCGTGAGGAAGTCACGATGAGTTTGAAATGGAATTGTGGATAATTCCCTCTCTCTACTTATGTTGATATCCGTAACCTCTTGTCGCATGTTAGAGACCCATGCATGACCCCGAAAAGGGTATTGATCATACTTGCACGAGGAAATCTAGCATTTCCCAAAAGTTCCAACTTAGAGTTGAAACCATGCATATTTGTTTTGTTAACATTCATGGGTTGCTTGCGAGTACATTCAAACATACTCACTAGCTTGTTCCTGGCTATTTACTTGGCCAGGCCTGGAAGAGCAGGAATATGAAGAAGAGTTCTTTGGTGACGAACATGCGAGCTAGGATGCTTTCCCAGTCAGAATGCATGTAGGGGTTAAGGCAGATGTCATGGGTCCAAGCTATTAACGAAGATTTCTGCTGCGACGATTTATTCAAGACTTGACCATAATGGTCCTATTTATGTAAGACGGTATGTAATGGATGTAAACTCTTGATATTCAGTCAGTGGTGTACAGTGAGCATTGATCCTTGGGATCACTGTGCACGTGTAACCGGTGGCTTCGACAATATAAGTCATGGTCCCCACAGCGCCCAGACTACCAACAGCGGTTGTATCGAACGTCGTCTTTTGTTTTGACCACTTTTGGTAAAACAGCTGCCATTTCTTCATACAAACTCGAAATTTGACATTGTTGGCTTCTTTGGATTCGTATGAACGACACGAATCCATTTCTAATTGTGGATCTTGATTTAGAGCACATTGGAAAAATGAATTTTTCCACCTTCGAAATGGCTAAGGGTCCTGGGTGCCCACCATTTGAAATCCTTTAATCATGCTAAGTGATTGGGAAGTCTGCATCACCTACAAGACACACAAAGACAAAGAAAACTAAAAAATCAAATAAGAATAAATATATAATGCTCATGGTGCAATTGACAAAATCTGGAAATCATGCATATGGACATATAATTGGCTCAATGGAACATGATATAGCTTAATATGTGGAGATAATGTGCAACAAATCAGCTCTAAAGATGCATAAAATATGGAGCCATTAACCTGCTAAAGCTTAAACCTTACTCATCATTGAGCAAGTAGGTTGACTATCTAGGCTCATCTTTGCTAACTCTAAGCATACATTGAAAATCAAAGTCCAAAAGGGATATCCATGTTTATCTTGCAAGTTTGCAAAAGTTAGCTAGCATGGGAGTAATAACTGCCATGGAGGTCAAGAAAGAGGGAATATTTTGTGGAGTCCAAATTCCCATTGACGAAGGTTTAGAGAGAATGTCAATATTATGTTAGGAACATAGCAATGACTATCATAGACATAGAAATTATGCATCAGTGATCGCTTCAAAAACACCAACCCGAGGCATACCAGGTATAATAACAAGATCGTCTATCTATGTTATTAAACCACTCAACCACCTATGCAAAGTTGAGCGCAAGCCTATGCCTTGCACTTATAGGGAAAATAAAATAATGATTGGGGTTTGAAGAAGTAAAAAATAAATAAAGTCTTGCGTCAACGCAGTTGACCATTAGGCAATGGAGAAGGCCTTATGATCGATATCAACGCAAGGAGTTGGGGTCGCCATGCAACGGATGCACTAGAGATACAAGTGCATGAAAGCTCTTCTAATGCAGCTAAGTGGGTGTGCATCTAGCTTGCTTGGTCATGAAGACCTCGAGCATTTGAGGAAGCTTGTCATCGGAATATACAAGCCAAATTCTATAATGTAAAGATCCCACTAGCATAGTCATGAAGTATATGAAAACTATCTATATGAAGTACATTGTGCTACTCTAAAGCACATGTGTGGTAAAATTATAGTGGCATGCCCCTTCTATCTTTTTTGTCTTTTTTGTTTCTTCTTCTTCTTCTTCTTCTTCTTCTTCTTCTTCTTCTTCTTCTTCTTCTTCTTCTTTTTAAAACAGTCTCACGGACCTCATCCCCACTTTTTCAATGGGATGCTCTAATAATGATGATCATCACAATTTTATTTACTTACAACTCAATAAACTGAAAAAGATGACTACATATGAATGCCTCTGGTGGTTTACCAGGATCTGCAATGATCTAGCATAACATGTATAACAATTATGAATGGTGGCTTGTAGCGACCCGACCTCAGACGGTCAAGTCTCTGTGCTTAAGTGTCATCCCTGGATCGGTATGCTGAGACACACAGTAATTGAGGATTTATAACAGAGGTAAATCACATGTATAAAATAATGTAAATACTATTACCTCAATCCAAATAGCGGAAGTAACAACAAGGTTGTGGATTCCCATCAACACCAACGGCAAAGTTGAGTGTAGAAATTGTAACCCTAACGTATCACTTACTCGTCGTAAGAATCCTGCAACATGAGACGTTGCAGCCCGAAAACGGGTCAGCACATGGAATATGCTGGCAATGTAACACAGTAGAGCATAAACAGAATAATGCTATCACTACATGAATATTTGGCTGGTGGAAAGCTGTATGGTTATAGTTTTTGCGAAAAGCCAATTTTTTCCTTCATCAAAGGAATAGATTTTAACTTAACTATCATGGTGGTTGAACAACATTGAGAAGGTACCCCCAACTCAATCCCAATTAAAGTGATTAACAACCCAACAATATTAATTAAAAGTGATGAGATACATGTGATAACCCAAGGACTAGATACTCAAGATTGTCCATAACGGGGACACGACTAAGCATGATTAGATTGTACACTCTGCAGAGGTTTGCGCACTTTTCCCCACAAGACTCGATCGCCTCTGTTGGATTTCTCGCACTACATGGTGTTTGAGAAACGGATGACCGAGACACAGTCTTTGAGAAACATTAACTCTCTACTCCGGGTAGACCATACCAAACCTACAAAACCCACTACCTGCTAATCCACCTCTTCAAGAGCTTCACGTAACTTACTCAACTATGCTAGAGCCCATAATAGCTTGTGGCCGCACACGGAAGTTTCTAGCATGAATCATCTCAGTTCCCTTTGAGCCTGGGTGGCGGTCCATAGGAAGATCACACGGGTACCCCGGGATTTCAAAAATAAAATATAGACAACACTGGGTTCCCCCAGGTGCCTCAATCCACCCAGATGATAATTTAAGTTGCCACCTTAAGTTGAACCATTAATTAATAATCTCACATCTGTCATGGATTTCACTCAAACCCGAACCACGTCTACGAGCATAGCATAGCATAGTAATATAAGCAAGCGTAGAAGTGACTCCCAAGGTTTGATAGTAACAGGGCAATATGTTCTACCTCAATGACTACTTCCCAACCCACAATTTAATGACATCCTAATCATGTAATGCTTGAGGATTGAACTAATGCATAAAACTGGGTATGAAAAGAGTATGATAAATGTTACTTGCCTTGCTGACGATACGCGAATCCTAGAGACTCATAGTAACACGCTTCACACTCCGGGAATTCTATCGCAAACAAACAATAACATACATAAGCAACAAGCAAAGATGCACAAGCTAAACTCAAATAAGAGAGGTTGACCAGAAAGTTCAACTTAAGAACTCCGGTTCGCAAAAAGAATCAAATCAAACGGAGCAACGAAACTCAAACGGCAGAAGAAACAAGATCAGTTTACTAATCGGAACTAGGGTAAAATTTTACAGTATCAAAATCTTGTTCAAGTTGATTAAACAGGAAGAGGGTCTCGAGACAAAGATCTAGGCGTTTGAATCGCCTAATTCCGACTAACGAGCAAAAAGATAAACAGAAACTAAGATCGGATCAGAAATCACGATCGAGAATATTCGCAGATAAAACTGATAAAAAGAAAACTGACGAACAGACTAACGAACGAGCGTTCGTTAGCTGTAACTAACGGGCGAAAATCGTTCGTTAAAACGAACGTACGGACGAACGTCCGCTAAATAGGTAAACCGAAAAAAACGATCTAAAAAACAAATCTAGGGTTACAAAAAAACGAACGGTTTTAAAAAAAATGGCGGTCTCGGATCCGGCAGGTACCTCCGGCGAGGGCTCCGGCGAGGCGGCGGGGCAACGGGGCGGCGGCTCGCGGGTGGTGGCAGGCAGCGGCGGCGGCAAGCGGCGGCGGGGCTGCGGTGGTGGTGGTTTGGGGCGGCGGGGCGGCGGCTCATAAAGAGGGGGGCGACTGCTTGGGGAAGGGGCAAGCGGCGGCGGAGGCGGAGTCCGGCTCGGACTCCGGTCCGAGCGGCAAGAATCGCGTGGCTGGAGGCGGTGGCGGCGGGCCGGGCTTCGGTTGGGTTTCGGCCAGCAAGGGAGTTTTTTAAATAATTTCACCGACAGAAATAAAATCCTAGAAAATAAAATAAAAACCTAAAAAGCCAAAACAAATTTTCACCGTGTAAATAAAAAATTTAGGATGAGATGAACATTTTCTTGGCCCTAAAATGCAATTTTGAAAACATGCAATTTTTCTAATGCAAATAAAATCCGAATAAAATCAAATAAAAATCAAATAAATGATTTTAATATTTTTCCTCCAATATTTCAATTATTTTTGGAGAAGCCATATTATCTCCTCTCATTTATTTTAACATGAAATATTTTTCGGAGAGAAAAATAATTAAAATCAAAATCCTCGTTTCATTAGTTGATAAAAATCAAATATGAAAACCGGAAAATCCCCAACTCTCTTCGAGGGTCCTTGAGTTGCTTAGGATTTCGAGGATTGCGGAACGAGAAATGCAATGAAATATGATATGCAAGGATGACCTATGTATTACATTCCAAATTGAAAATTTGGGATGTTACGTGGCTGCACCACAAATATCATGTTACTCCTTGTAATCAACCTGTTGTAATTGTTCTTTATTTTAATAAAGTTTTGATATGCTTTGGGGGTTTTGCCCCACAGTTCCCAGTAAAAAAACAAATATCATGTTAGCTCTATATGATTATGCAAAGCAATATGAAAAACATGTCCCTAGTCATGTAATGTAACAATGATGGTAGTGCACGGCAATATACTCGGAATGGCTATGAAAATGCCATGATAGGTAGGTATGCTGGTTGTTTTGAGGAGATGGGGTGTTTTATGTGTAGGAGAATAAGAGGAAGTCCTCCCACGGGTTTTGACATACCTGATGCGCCAAGTATTGTTGTGAGAGTGGGCAATGCATGGTATCGTAGAGGCTAGAAAAGTAAGATGAAAAGGAAGTGCAAAGGCTTCAAACTCGCATTAGTCATAAAGAACTCAAACTCTACAAAAAAATCATCATAATGTCAGATTGCATAAGACTCAAAAGTTAAGTACCTTGAGGGGATAGTTTGGCAGGGATAAACCCTGCTGCGCATCCCGGATCAACCAAAGATGCAGGGTTCATCAACAAAAAGCCTTTACAATTATTTAATCACTACTCAATTCACCCCTAGAGTCCCCAACTTAAGTTATTAGGTGAAAGAAAGTCAACAGTTCAAAGGACTCCTTCAATGGTTTTTGATAAAAAGAGCATGGCAATGTATTTCAGACGGTCAAAAGATTTCATCATGCTAGGTCAAACTAAAGAAAAACAAGCATGTCAAAATAGCGAGAGACACGATTGCACAAAAACCCTATGATAATGAACATTGCATAAGACCCTACGCATGCAAATATAACCTCCCCAAGCTTAGAACTTTGTAATACCAAACTCGAGGAGATTACAAAAGAAAAGAGAAAATGCAGTTTTTAAAGGAGATTGTGAGAGCGGCTACCTCCCCAAGCTTAATTTGAAGCAAGGGTTAGACACTTTTACCTTTGAGGTTCAAATAACCTCTCCTTTAATGGACATGGACCTTGCTTCTATGGGCTTGTTGTGGTCTGGTTGTTTCCTCTAGTAGAACCTGCTAAAAATAAACTAAAAGGAAAACAAATATTTTTTGCTTTTGGGGCTTTTCATTTTTTTTTGTAGCACAGAGGTTTAGCACCACAAGTGATAAAAGCATCTGCCTCAAAAAGATCAGTTCAACTACCTAAGCACCACACTCAAGTTATTAAACTATGTCCAGAAGTGGTACCTCTCCTAGGTTGGGATGAAGTGCTTGTGAGTCAAGATATGACCAACAAGTGTGCAGCTCCTAAGTGCCTAATTTAAAAGAGGGTTCTCACTTAAAGTGAGGAACTTACTACTAAGAAACTTTTGTTTGAGCTGGGTTCAAATTGGCAAACATTACCGGGCACTTGTAGTTGAGATTTATTGAATAGAAGCAACCAAGTGGCTTGTGCGGATCTTCATACGGTAGGCACCATATTGTACACATGACCACATAAGGTTCAAGTCTCTGTGAAAATAACACACAAAATAAAATCATCGATTCGGTATACAAACCCAACTGAAAAAAAGAAAATAAAAGAAGAATAGGTTGCTAAAGCATAGGTCAAGGAGCTTCGAAGGTAATTAAATGGAAGAACAAAGAAAATAACCGGTTAGAAAATACCCCATCGACCTCAGACGTCGAAAATAAACCAGTTGGAGGTATTTTACCCTCATACGGCCGGCTGCATTCGTTGAGTATGCCGTCTTTCGGCCTGGAAGTCCTTGCCCAACGTCACCCTCTCATACGAGCGCGCATACGAGCGCAAGCACTCACACGGAATGTTGTCTTGATCTTTGTAAGGTTGCTCTTCGTGGCCACCAGGTTATACGAACGTGCATACGAGCGCGAGCGCTCATATGGTACACCATATTTCATTCTAGTCCTCTTCTGCTCGTGGCCAGGAGCTCATATGAGCATGGATATGACCGTAGCGGTCGTATGATACATCGCCTTTTTCCTTGGAGCTACAGAACTTCGTGATATTTTTCGTGCTTCCCCCTCCCGTTAGTAACATAAGATTTTTGCATAAGAAATAAGAGGAGGTGTGCAGCAAAACATTGGGCTGCTGGTACACTAAATTTTTACCAACAAATATTATTCCAAGACCAATGCTAATAGAAAATGTGCAAAACAAAATAAAAGTGCCAATGCAAACATGAATTCAACTAGACTCAAAGACACAAACCTAAGAAAGACACCTACTTACTTCCAGGTTGCCTCCCAAGCAGTGCTTTCTTTATAGCCATGTAGCTGGGCTTCGGTGCTCCATTCGGTCATCCACCCGATCCCAAGAGATATCAACCTCGAGCGTGAGACCTGACTCCGACCAGGGTTTGGAGCACTGATACGTCTCCAACGTATCTATAATTTTTGTTTGTTCCATGCTATTATAGTATTAATCTTGGATGTTTTATATGCAATTATGTGATATTTTATATCATTTTTTGGGACTAACCTATTAACCTAGTGCCAGTTGCTATTTTTTGCCTGTTATTTTGGCTTTTTGGGAAATCAATATCAAACGGAGTCCAAACACGATGAAACTTTAGGGTGATTTTTTCTGGACCAGAAGGGACCCACGAAGGCTTGGGTGAACACAAGAAAAGCCACGAGGGAGCGACAAGCTCATAGGGAGCGCCCATTGAGCTTGTGGGCCCCTCGTGGCACCTCTTGACCTAATTCCGCCTCTATAAATTCCCAAATATTCCCAACATACCAAAGAGCCACCCGAAACAATTTTTCCGCCGTCGCAAGCTTCTGTTCTTCCGTAGTCCCTTATGGAGGCCTTTTCCGGTACTCTGCTGCAGGGGGTATCGATCACGGAGGGATTCTATATCATTCTTTCTCCCCTTCCGATGATGCGTGAGTAGTTCACCAAAGATCTACAAGTCCATAGCTAGTAGCTAGATGGCTTCTTCTCTCTATTTGATCTTCAATAGAATGTTCTCCTTGATGTTCTTGGAGTTCTATTCGATGTAATCTTCTTTTGCGGTGTGTTTGTTGGGATCCAATGAACTGTGGGTTTATGATATGAATATTTGTGAATATTAATTGAGTCTTCTTTGAACTCTTTTATGCATGATTGTTTTAGCTTTCTATTCCTCTTCGATCTATCCCTTTGGTTTGTCCAACTAGATTGATTTATCTTGCAATGGGAAAGGTGCTTTGTAATGGGTTCAATCTCACAGTGCTTTATATCCAGTGACAAAGTAGGGGATAAGACACATATTTGTATTTTTGCCATTAAGGAAGAAATGACGGGGTTTATTCATATTGATTGGGTTTACTTTATCTACATCATGTCATCTTGCTTAAGGCGTTACTCTATTTTATACTTAATACCCTAGATGCATGCTGGATATCGGTTGATGGGTGGAGTAATAGTAGTAGATGCAGGCAGGAGTCAGTCTACTTGTCTCAGACATGATGCCTATATTCATGATCATTGCCTTGAATATCATCATAACTATGCGCTTTTCTATCAATTACCCAACAATAATTTGTTCACCCGCAGTATGATATGTGCTCGAGAGAGAAGCCTCTAGTGAAAAGTATGGCCCCCGGGTATACTTTTATCATATATAAAAACACAAAATACCTTGCTACAATTTTGTTTCTTTTATTTTGTTTTTCAATTTGTTTATTTACCTACCACTACAAGATTTAATCCTTCCAAGTAACCACCAAGGGGATTGACAACCCCCTTGTTCGCGTTGGGTGCAAGTATTTGCTTTTGTGTGTGTGCAGGTGTTGTTCATGAGGCTTTGTGTGATTCTCCTATTGGATTGATAACCTTTCTTCTTAACTGAGGGAAATACTTATCTCTTCTATACTGCATCATCCTCTCCTCTTCGAGGAAATCCCAACGCAGCTCACAAGTAGCAGGAAGAATTTCAGGCGTCGTTGTCGGGGAGATATCATCAAGACCTATCCAGTACCTCTACACAAACTATCATTTACTTGCTCTTATTTTTATTTGCCTTTGCCTCTCGTTTTAATCTCCTACACTTCATTTTTTATTACAAAAAAATAAAAAATAAAAAATATTTGCTCGTTTGCTTGCTTTGTCGTTGTGACTAGTGCTACTTTCCCTCCTTTGTCTCTGGACTTTGAATTTCTTTACTTCAAACAGAAACAAGGAGAAAATTTGAAGGATGCTTGGTATAGGATAATGGAATCTTATTGTGTTTGCACTACAAAGGGGGATATAAGAATTTTGCTTCAAAATTTCTATGTGGGACTAACTGTGCCCCATGGACAACTTTTGGATTTTACCGCTAAAGGGAACTTTACTGAAAGTGATGCTAATACTGCGTATGAAATAATAAAAGGAATAGTGGGAACTCCACCCCCACAAAAGGGATTCAACTATACTCAAGAGGGAGTCCAAATCTTGGAAAAATTAGGTGATATGCATAACAATTTAATTAGGTTACAAAAGTCTAATGAACCCCTTAAAAATGCTACCGGAAACCACAACTGCATGAATACCATTATTACCCTTTGCAATAAGTGGCTACATACTTTAGATACTAAAATTGCTTCATTCTATGAGAAAGTGGAAAACATAATGAACCTCTCGGCTTTGATAACAGCCCTACTAGGATGGTGAAGACTAAAGATGACAATACTTGAAACTATGCATTAGTCTAGCTAGGGGCGTAAAATAATAGCGCTTGTTGGGAGGCAACCCAATAGCAATCTAATTTTTATTCCTTTCTTTGCTGTTTTTTGTGTCCACACAATTATGCTACAGTTATGATTGTGTATTCATGTTTTAATTAGTGTTTGTGGCAAGTAAAGCCTTTGGGATGATTTGGTTGATAGTTGACTTGATTCTGTGAAAAAAACAAAAACTTTTGCGCCCAGTATTGGAATTCTTTAATTTCAATGGAACATGATAAAATTCTGAATATTTTTGCACATGATTGATATACAAATTTCCAATGTTGTTGTCATATTTTTCAGATTTTTTGGAGTTACGGAAGTATTGCCTTTGTTTAGATCATTACGGATTGTTCTGGTTTTGACACATTCTATTTTTGTTGCATAGTTTGCTTGTTTTAATGATGCTATGGATTATATCGGGGGGTATAAGTCATGGAGAATTTATATTACTATAGGTATTATGCAATAATAAAATATGAATGGGTTGATAACAGTACCTAGAGTTTATAATTTTCTTGTTATACTAAAGAATCTCAAGAGGTTTCTGTTCAGTTTTGTGTGCTGAAGTTTTCAAGTTTTGGGTGAGATCACGATGGATGAAGGTATAATGAGCGCTAAGACCCTAAGCATGGGAATTCCCAGGTCACCCCAAGTTAATATTCGAGAACCACCAAGCACCTAAGCTTCGGGATGCCCCAAAAGGCATCCCCTCTTTCGTCTACAATCCATCAGTATATTACTTGGAGCTATATTTTTATTCATCATATGATATGTGTTTTGCTTGGAGCGTCATGTATTATAGTAGTCTTTGCCTTGTTTGCTTTTTATTTTTCCACAATCATTGTTTGCTGGACACACCTTTTTAGAGGGACACACATTTATTCGTGATTTGTTAGAATACTCTATGTGCTTCGCTTATATCTTTTGAGCTAGGCAGTTGCTCTAGTGCTTCGCACTACAACAAAACAAAGATTGAGTAACACAATCATGTAACATATATAAAAATGTATTACAGAGCAAAATTGCAGTAACACATCGTGTGTGTTGCAGCGCGGACAGTAACACACGGTTGATAAGGTTTGAAAATGTGTTACCGCCACATTACCATAGTAACATATAAGTTTGTGCCGTCGCAGGTGTGTTACAAACCATTTGGTACAGTAACACATGATCCTGTGTTGCCGCGTAATGTTACAAGCTATATAACTTTAGATAAAAAACAATTAGTGCAAACTATAGTAAAAAGGAATAGTGCTACTATGCTTACAAACACAGGTTCAATTTTCACTCACTTGATTTTCTCAACATTATTTGTCTCATGAGATAAGCTTGTACATAGGTCTTGAACATTTTTTTCGTATTACTTGAGCCTTAATTGTATACATATATGATGAACCAGAGCGCACAGAGAAATACTATTCTTTCTGGTCTCTCCATATGTGGCTCACATGCATTTCGAAACTAAAGTAGGAGCATTTAGCTGACCAATTAAACATCTCTCAGTTTTACTAATATCAGCATTAATATCATATATGAATTTGTACAACTAAGCTTGTTTAGCTCGATGGGTGGAGCAGTGCTATTACGACACGAACCACGTAGGCTGATCGTGGTCATCATAAAATGGGGAAACCATAAGCATGATGAGTACAGTGTTGACCTTGGCAGTGGGATGGCAGATCTGAAGTCGCAAACCCGGCAAGAAGGGTAGTTAGCAACCGATGTTTGCTTTGAAATAACAACTAAGATTTGGAATGGACAGGAAAATACAGTCAACAAGTGACAAAGAAATGCAATTCTGCTGTCTCTCTATATGTCACGACATGCATTTGGAAACTCAACTGGGACCTTCAGCTAACCAATTAAATGTGTCTGTTTACTAATATCAGTATCATATCACAATCATATTTGAATAACTAAGCTTTCAAATTTTGAGTGTTGTGTTGTTTAGCTTGAAGGGTGGAGTAATGCTAGTACGACAGAAAGCACCTACGCAGATCATAGTAGAGTAGATAAAAGGGGAAAACCCTAAGCATCAAGAGAAAAAACAGGAAAGTGGAACTAGCTAGACCAGTGGGTGGCGCACATGCCTTTTGAAACGGATATAGGAACATTAGGTGACCAATTAAATGTTCTATGTTTTAGTGATATGAGCATCATATCATATTCGTATTTCAACACGTAAGCTTTGGGTTCAGGTCTTGAGGAGCAATTCTAGCACAACACGAAGCACCTACAATCATGGTAGTGAATATAAAGGGGGGAAACCGTAAGCTTTACGAGTATAGTGCCCATGCCATGGAGGATCTGAAGGTACAAGCCGGACAAAGCTACTTCGCAACCAATGTTTGCTTTCAACTAGCCACTACGATTTGGTACAGACAATAAAAGTACAGTACACAAATTACGATCTATTTTCCTGGTGAGATCAATAACTTAAGCACATATGGAAGAGTAGCACCTCTCTTGCGACGCCGTGTAGGCCTCTGCTGATATGTTGAGGGTGCTGCAGGTGCGATGGCTGTCGACAGCGGGGAAGAAGAGTTTAGACAGCAGACGGCCGGGTCGGGGGATAAATCATGTTGCCGTGGACGAGGCGGTAGTAGGAGCGGAAACGGCAAGGTGGACAACGGCACCGATGAAGCGAGAGGACGCGATGAAAGGATCCTAGTCCAGCGCCGTCGATGAGAGACGTCCATCTCTTGCAGTGGATGATGGGGTAGGGGTAGCGGCTCTGGCAAGGTGGAGGATGGGGTGGCGGACGGAGGAGGCTGGCCGTAGTGGGGAGGTTGTCATGGCATCGACGGTGTATGAATGGGGAAATGGAGCGGAGGGGGGTCTCAAACTTTGGGACGCGCTTCTCTGAAATGTGGGAAAGTTATGAACTTATCCCCTGTTTAAAATTTCGGACATCGCATCGGTTGGGGATAGGACGGTAATCTCGCATCTCCCAAATATTTGCCGGTAACTATTTCAGGCGAGGAGAGGGTGTTTTGCCGCAGTGAGGCGCCCACGGTGTATGAACGGGGCTGACAGGTAGGGCGGTTGTGTCACGTCTGAGGGAAGTTACACATCTGCCCTTATTTAAAATATTAGCCTACATCGATTTCGGACGAGGAGAGTTTGTTTTGCTGCCCACCGTGTATGAATGGGGAAATGGAGGGAGAGACACATGTCTTTCGGACGAGCTTGAATCAAATGTGTTTTTCCGCCCACGTTTGGCGCCCAACATGTCTGAATGGGTTCAGAGGCCGTCGTGTCACGTCTGATTGAAGTTACTAGTCTACCCCTATCGACAGCAGTGTAAATACGATCGATAAGGATGTAAGTGTTAGGGGTAGACAGTAATTTCCAGCTCACAAACACTTGCTTCGGGCAGCCCGCAAATTATAGTGGGTGTTTAGTGCTACCTCTTGAGCACTGCGTTGGTTTTCCCTTGAAGAGGAAAGGGTAATGCAATAAAGTAGCGTAAGTATTTCCCTCAGTTTTTGAGAACCAAGGTATCAATCCAGTAGGAGGTCACGCTCAAGTCCCTTGCACCTACACAAACAAATAAGAATATCGCAACCAACGCGATAAAGGGGTTGTCAATCCCTTCACGGTCAATTACGAGAGTGAGATCTGATAGAGATGAGAAGATCATATTTTTGGTATTTTTTTGATAAAGTAAAAGTAAAGAAAGCAAGTAAACAGTAATGGAAATAACGGTAGATTAATATGATGGAAAATAGACCCGGGGGCCATAGGTTTCACTAGTGGCTTCTCTCAAGAGCATAAGTATTACGGTGGGTAAACGAATTACTGTCGAGCAATTGATAGAATTGAGCATAGTTGTGAGAATATCTAGGTATGATCATGTATATAGGCATCATGTCCGTGAAAAGTAGACCGAAACGATTCTGCATCTACTACTATTACTCCACACATCGACCGCTATCCAGCATGCATCTAGAGTATTAAGTTCATAAGAACGGAGTAACGCTTTAAGCAAGATGACATGATGTAGAGGGATAAACTCATGCAATATGATATAAACCCCATCTTTTTATCCTCGATGGCAACAATACAATACGTGCCTTGCTTCCCTAACATCCTTTGGGAAAGGACACCACAAGATTGAACCCAAAGCTGAGCACTTCTCCCATGGCAAGAAAGATCAATCTAGTAGGCCAAACCAAACTGATAATTTGAAAAGACTTGCAAAGATAACCAATCATACATAAAAGAATTCAGAGAAGATTCAAATATTGTTCATAGATAATCTTGATCATAAACCCACAATTCATCGGATCTCGATAAACACACCACAAAATAAGATTACATCGAATAGATCTCCAAGAGAATCGAGGAGAACTTTGTATTGAGATCCAAAGAGAGAGAAGAAACCATCTAGCTAATAACTATGGACCCGAAGGTCTGAGGTAAACTACTCACACATCATCGGAGAGGCTATGGTGTTGATGTAGAAGCCCTCCGTGATCAATGCCCCCTCTGGCAGGACGCTGGAAAAGTCCCCAAGATGGGATCTCACGGGTACAGAAGGTTGCGGTGGTGGAATTAGGTTTTCGTGGTCGCCTCTGATGGTTTGGGGGTACGTAGGTATATATAGGAGGAAGAAGTAGGTCGGTTGAGCCACGAGGGCCCCATGAGGGTGGAGGGCACGCCTGGGGGGTAGGCGCGCCGCCTACCTCATGGCTTCCTCGTCTGTTGCTTGACGTCCACTCCAAGTCCTCTGGATCACGTTTGTTCCGAAAATCACGTTCCCGAAAGTTGGCAAAAAAACAGCAATTTGGGTTGGGCCTCCAGTTAATAGGTTAGTCCCAAAAATAATATAAAAGTGTATAAATAAGCCCACTAAACATCCAAAATAGAATATAAAATAGCATGGAACAATAAAAAATTATAGCTACGCTGGAGACGTATCAAGCATCCCCAAGCTTAATTCCTGCTCGTCCTCGAGTAGGTAAATGATAAAAAACAGAATTCTTGATGTGGAATGCTTCTTAGCATAATTTTCAATGTAAATCTTTTTATTGTGGCATGAATATTTAGATCTGAAAGATTCAAGATAAAAGTTTAATGTTGACATAAAAACAATAATACTTCAAACATGCTAACCAAGCAATTATGTCTTATCAAAATAACATAGCCAAAGAAAGCTTATCCCTACAAAATCATATAGTTAGGCTATGTTTGAATTTTGTCACACAAACGTTCTCATCATGCATAACCCCGATGACAAGCCGAGCAGTTGGTTCATACTTTTTAACGTGATTCAGCCGTTTCAACTCTTACGCAATACATGAGCGCAAGCCATGGATATAGCACTATGGGTGGAGTAAAGTATAATGATGGGGGTTATGAGAGAAGATAAAAAGGTAGCAAGTCTCACATTTATGCGGCTAATCAATAGGATATGGAGATGCCCATCGATTGATGTCAATGAGAGGAGTAGGGATTGCCATGCAACAGATGCACTAGAGCTATAAATATATGAAAGCTCAACAAAAGAAACTAAGTGGGTGTGCATCCAACTCGCTTTCTCACGAAGACCTAGGGCATTTTGAGGAAGCCCATCATTGGAATATACAAGCCAAGTTCTATAATGAAAAATTCCCACTAGTATATGAAAGTGACAACATAGGAAACTCTATATCATGAAGATCAAGGTGCTACTTTGAAGCACAAGTGTGGAAAAAGGATAGTAATATTGTCCCTTCTCTCTTTTTCTCTCATTTTTTTTCTTTTTTTTTCTTTTGGGCCTTCTTTTTTTTGCCTCTTTTTTTAGTCCAGAATCTTATCCGACTTATGGGGGAATCAGAGTCTCCATCATCCTTTCCTCACATGGGACAATGCTCTAATAATGATGATCATCACACTTTTATTACTTACAACTCAACAATTACAACTCAATACTTAGAACGAAATATGACTTTATGTGAATGTCTCCGGCGGTGTACCGAGATATGCAATGAATCAAGAGTTACATGTATGAAAAATTATGAATAGTGGCTTTTGCCACAAAATACAATGTCAACTACATGATCATGCAAAGCAATATGACAATGATGAAGTGTGTCATAATAAACGGAACGGTGGAAAGTTGCATGGCAATATATCTCGGAATGGCTATGGAAATGCCATGATAGGTAGGTATGGTGGCTGTTTTGAGGAAGATATAAGGAGGCTTATGTGTGATAGAGCGTATCATATCATGGGGTTTGGATGCACCGGCAAAGTTTGCACCAACTCTCAAGGTGAGAAAGGGCAATGCGCGGTACCATAGAGGCTAGAAAATTGTGGAAGGTTGAGAGTGCGTATAATCCATGGACTCACATTAGTCATAAAAAACTCATATACTTATTGCAAAAGTTTATTAGCCCTCGAAGCAAAGTAACTACTACGCATGCCCCTAGACAGATAGATTGGTAGGAAAAGACCATCGCTCGTCCCCGACCACCACTCATAAGGAAAGCAATAAAAGAACACCTATGTGTCAAAATCGTCACACAACTTTCACCATACGTGCATGCTACGGGACTTGCCAACTTTAACACAAGTATTTTTCAATTTCACAATTACTCAACTAGCACACTCTAATATTACCACCTTTATATCTCAAAACACTTATCAAGTATCTAACTTCTCATAACATTCAATGAACTCGATATGGAAGATTAATTTCACAATTAAAGCGAATTACCATGTTGTTTAAGACTCTCAAAATAATATAAGTGAAGTATGAGAGATCAATAATTTCTCTGAAATACAACCACCGCCGTGCTCTAAAAGGTATAAGTGAAGCACTAGAGCAAAAACTATATAGCTCAAAAGATATAAGTGAAGCACATAGAGTATTCTAACAAATTCTGAATCATGTGTGTCTCTCTCAAAAGGTGTGTACAGCAAGTATGATTGTGTCAAACTAACAAACAAAGACTCAAATCACACAAGATGCTCCAAGCAAAACACATATCATGTGGTGAATAAAAATATAGCTCCAAGTAAGTTACTGATGGTTGAGGACGAAAGAGGGGGTGCCTTCTGGGGCATCCCCAAGCTTTGGCTTTTTGGTGTCCTTGGATTTACATTGGGGTTCCTTCGGCATCCCCAAGCTTAGGCTCTTGCCACTCCTTGTTCCATAATCCATCAAATCTTTTACCTGAAACTTGAAAACTTCACAACACAAAACTTAACAGAAAATCTCGTGAGCTCCGTTAGCGAAAGAAAACAAAACACCACTCGAAGGTACTGTATTGAACTCATTATTTATTTATATTGGTGTTAAACCTACTGTATTCCAACTTATCTATGGTTTATAAACTATTTTACTAGCCATAGATTCATCAAAATAAGCAAACAACACACGAAAAACAGAATCTGTCAAAAACATAACAGTCTGTAGTAATCTGTAACTAACGCAAACTTCTGGAACTCAGAAAAATCTACCAAAATAGTAAGACCTAGATAATTTGTTTATTGATCTGCTGCAATTGGAATCAGTATTTTATCACGTTCTGGTGATTTTTGACAATTGTTTTCGTCAACAGAAAGTTTCTGGAATTTTGAGCAAGATCAAATAACTATCCTCCAAGAAGATCCTATAGGTTTAACTTGTCACAAACACTAATTAAAACACACAAAAAAATATAACCAGAGGATAGATCAAGGATTTATTCCTAAACAGAACCGAAAAGCAAAAAAAAAAACTAAAGATAAAATTTGGTTGCCTCCCAACAAGCGCTATCGTTTAACGCCCCTAGCTAGGCATAAAAGCAAGGATAGATCTAGGTATTGCCATCTTTGGTAGGCAATCCATAAGTGACTCTCATAATAGATTCATATGGTAATTTAATTTTATTTCTAGGAAAATGTTCCATGTCTTTCCCTAATGGAAATTGGAATCTAATATTCCCTTCCTGCATATCAATAATTGCACCGATCGTTCTAAGGAAAGGTCTACCAAGAATAATAGGACATGAAGGATTGAAATCTATATCAAGAACAATGAAATCTACAGGCACATAATTCCTATTTGCAACAATAAGAACATCATTAATTCTTCCCATAGGTTTCTTGATAGTGGAATCAACAAGATGAAAGTTTAAAGAGCAATCATCAAATTCACGGAAACCTAACAAATCACATAAAGTTTTTGGGATCATGGAAACACTAGCACCCAAATCACACAAAGCATAACATTCATGATCTTTAATTTTAATTTTAATTGTAGGTTCCCACTCATCATAAATTTTTCTAGGGATAGAAACTTCCAACTCAAGTTTCTCTTCATAAGATTGCATCAAAGCATCAACGATATGTTTAGTGAAAGCTTTATTTTGACTATAAGCATGCGGAGAATTTAGCATGGATTGCAACAAGGAAATACAATCTATCAAAGAGCAATTATCATAATTAAATTCCTTGAAATCCAAAATAGTGGGTTCATTGCTATCTAAAGTTTTAACCTCTTCAATCCCACTTTTACTAATTTTTGAATCAAGATCTAAAAACTCCGAATTTTTGGGACGCCTTTTAACTAAAGTTGACTCATATCCAATCCCATCATTATCAAGATTCATATTGCAAAACAAAGATTTAATAGGGGACACATCAATAACTTTTAGATCTTCATATTTATTCTCAAAAAAACTAGAAGAACACGCTTTAACAAAGCAATCTTTCTTAGCACGCATCCTAGCGGTTCTTTCTTTGCACTCATCAATGGAAATTCTCATGGCTTTGAGAGACTCATTGATATCATGCTTAGGTGGAATAGATCTAAGTTTCAAAGAATCAACATCACGAGAAAGTCTATCCACGTTCCTAGAACTACAAAAGAAATACACTTCCGTGATGATACGTGTTTGTCACAGTAGGTCGCGTTTTTTGTCATGCATGTACATCCATGACAAATTTATGACAGAATCAAGATAGTCATACCTGTGTTGTCATAGAAGTGTTCCATGACATTACCAAAATTATCATCACGGAAGTGTCCACTTCCATGACGATAAATCGCGCGTCCTGAACTGCGCTTCGTCAAGGGTGACCGACACGTGGCATCCACAGTAACAGAACGCCGTTAAGCTATCGGGTCGGGTTTTGGATCCGATAACCCGTTAACCGCCCCGACCAATGGGGATTTTCCCCGTGTAAAATCATCATTGGCTGGAGGAAACACGTGTCGGCTCACCGTTGGGACAGATGTCATCCACTCATTGGACAGAAGGCGCCTATGATACGTCGACACGTGGCACGGCCCAACAGAGGCCCATTCCTGTGAAAAGGCCGGCCCGGTTGACTTGGTCAAAAGGTGGCGGGCCGGACCATGGAAAGCCTGTTAACGGCTTGTTCGCATATAGCCCATTTACAGCCCGCTAACCCAAGGCCCATTACGCCCTACCCGAATTAGGCCCAGTAGCGTCATCTGGGCCATCCAATATGATTCCAGCCCGTTTTCGCCGGCCCATGTATGGCCCATGGCGTCTTCGGCCCATATGAGGCCCTATGTAACTCTTGGCCTATTAACGGCCCATGGTGAAATCGCCCGCAATGAACGGTGTATCACTTCGCCCACTAATGGCCCATGGTGAAAGCGGCCCGTAATGAACAAAGTATATCACTTTATACCCATTAAGGGCCCGTTATTCGATTGGGCGTTCAAAGAATGTTATCTTCGGCCTTCTCGAGCCCATTTATTCTTGGGCTCATTTCAAAGATTCGTTTACTTACGACCCGTTCTTGTCATTTTTTCGCTTAGGGCCAAATTCAGCCCGTGGTTACATCAGCCCGTTTGTGGTCCGTTAATACGGGCCGTTTTCATAGCGTCATCAAATACGGCCTATTAACGATGGCCCGTTATGGTCATACGGCCCGTATAAGGCCCATTGATGATATGGCCCGTAGAAGGCCCATTGTTTCTATGGCCCGTAGAAGGCCTACTATTTCTACGGCCCATAGAAGGCCCACTGTTTCTACGGCCCGTAGGAGGCCCAGTGTCACTACAGTAAATATTAGCCCATGGTTATTGTGGCCTAGTTTTAAAAAGAACTGCACTGACTACAAGCAAACAAATAAACAAGACAAAAAGGAAATAAATAAGCAAGCAACTTATGCTAGGCTATCACGGCTGTTACACATATTACATCCACTGGGCATCAAAGTTCGCCACCAGTGCAAATATAGGGAACAAAGCAGCATATCATATACACTGGTTGTCAAAGTTGGCGACCAGCGCAAATAAACGCCACAGCAAAACAAATCCAGAACTGAAACCAGTTTAGAAGATCTCAAGAAACAATATCCTGGGTACCCATAATGCTGGCAAGATGCTTAGCAAGCTTATTAACTTTCTCTTGTTTGGCGCTTAAATCCTCTAGCGCTTGCTGTTGCACCAGAAAATATGCATCTGAATTCTGCAGGGACTTCCTCATTCCTTCAGCTTTCTGTCGCAGGACATATGATCGATGTCTTTCAACTTGAAGTTGAGACTCAAGAAGACGAACTGATTCAGGCAGCGAGTTCGAAGAGCTTGTGCGGCGATGAGTGGCCAGAACTTTCGGACACTACATCAAGACATGAATTTTGGGTTCCCTCACTGTCGTCAAGATAGTTTTTATCAGCTTTCTTGGAGACCAACAGGGATGTCTCACTATCTTGAACCTTATCTGCATTACTTCCTTTACCATTGGATAACGCGAAACCGTTCTCCAATATTTTGTCCGCATTCTAAAAGAGAAACAAGCAGACACATCACATGTTTACCATGTTGTATATGAAACTCATTTTGGTAAATGAGTTCGGTAGTAAAGTGGACAGGATAACAACATGAAACAAACATATATCTATGTGCCATGGTCACTTTATGGTCTATATCATTCTAGTTTTTGTTGCCAAATCAAGATAGAGACACAGTTCAAATAATATTTGTTCAAGACAAAGCAGAATCGACCAGAATATAAGTGTGGGTAACTATAGAGCAATAACAACACTTGTAATGTGCATGACATGAGAACATAACTGTTTATTCAATTGAAACTGAAATCAACATAGAGCAGGTTACAACAAAGAAACCAGTTAAAGAAACAGGTTTAAAACATACCTGCTATGCGCCATTGGAGTTTCAATTCCATCCTTCAAATTTGAAAATAGTTGGTATGAGTAAATACAAGAATGCAAGAGCAAAGGAGTATGAACCATAGCTACGTAACCCGACACGAGAACAAATCTTCTTCTCCTTTAAGCGTTGAGTTGGGATTCGAGTGGTGGTCCTCGTGCTTTGGGCACTGCAGTTCCCTTTACTAACCGCCGTGTTTGGGTGCTCTGTGGTGGAGACGGTCTTTGTGTCAAGCTGGAACTGGGTTACTATCTGCTTTGGGGTTGGGGTTAAAAGGGGTGTAGCTGGTTCTCTGTCCAACCGGGTAGGGGTACAATCTGAGAGTGCAGGTTATGTGTGGTGGATCTGGTCCTTGGGCAAATACAACCGTGGTTCTATCTGCATCAACTGGTAGCACTATCTTTTCTGAAGACCGTGTTGTTACTCCCTTAGATACTGCCATCACGCTCTCTAATTCAAATGGCTGATAAACAAGAAAAGTAATTGAAAGTATAGACATTGTATGATAGACAGGTGCAATGGATAGTGGGGAATAAAAGAGGGCATGAAATAATTCATATTTATGTTGTCTAACCAAACAGGATAGCATGACACAATTTCACATATATGATGGCTAACTAAACAGGATAGCATGACACAATTTCACATTATGATGGCTAACTAAAAAAGATGGAAACACATAGTTCAAAATATGAGACTATGTAAATAGGATGACATGACATAACTATATAATGTGTTTATTAAATAGGTTGGCATGCCACAACTCACATATATTCATGGATAGAATGCCATAATTCTAAATATGATGACTGTAAACACTAAACAGGATGAGATGATATAACTATATGATGTCTTTATTAAATGGGTTGCCATGCCATAATTCAGATAGATGATGTGTATGTACTATGTAAACATGATGGCATGATATAATTCAAATATATGATTTATATAGTAAGCAAGTAAGCAGATGGCAATCTATATATGATGTAAAAACTAAGCAATGCAAGACAACATGCATGACATGGGTAATATAACCCTGCCAAGTTTGAGCATAGACCTCAGGGGGGAAATAGGACTGGTCATCAGTCTCTGAATCCTCCTCTGAGGAGCTCTCTATAGCTAGCAAGATGCCTGCTTCAGCAGGTAGCATTGTCTGCTCTGAATACCTTGTTTTCTCTCCAGATACTTCCATCACCGCTTCAAATGGTTGATGCACAGGAAGAGTAGTTGAATATACAAACGTTGTCGACAAATGGAACACGTAATACAAAAAAATGATAGCATGATATAATTCATATACATGATGATTGGCTAAACAGCATGGCATTGCATAATTCACATATATAATGCCTTTGCAACAAGATAGCATTGTATAATTCACATATATAATGTCTTGCAACAAGATGGCAATGCATAATTCACATATATGGTAATTAGAACTGAACAGTGGCATTCACACAAAGCATGTCTAAACTAATCAAATGGCATAGCAATGCGAGACACCATACGCACGATATGAGCAACATAACCCCGCCAAGTTAGAGCATACACCTCGGGGATAGGACTGGTCATCATCTCTGAATCCTCCTGCGAGGAGCTATCCGTAACCAGCGAGATATGCGCGTCGAGATAGCATAGTCTGCTTTCGAAGACCTTGTTTTCACCTCGAATTTGCCATCACCGTGTCAAATGACTGATGCACATGAAGAGCACTTGAATGTACTAACATTGTTGACGAATGTAATATGTAACGGAAAAAAAAGATGGCCTGATATAATTTACATATAAGATGACTGGCTAAGCACGATGGCATTGCAAAATTCACATATATGATGCATGGCTAAACAAGGTGGCATTGCATAATTCACATAAATGATGAATAAACTAAACAGATGGCATTCGCACAAAGGATGTCTAAACTAAGCAGATGACATATTTGATGTATAAAGTAAGCAATGCAAGACACCATATGCATGATATAACCAACATCAGCATGCCAGGTTAGAGCGAAGACCTCGGGGTAAATAGGAGTTATCTTCTCATACGAATCCCCTCGAGCAGATATCTTCCTCTCGATTACAATCCGAAATGCGTGGAGGGGGGCTGCCTTTGCGCCTACCATGGAGTGACGTCTGCATGAAATTATATTGCCACCCAAGGCTCGTCTCTTTTGCTCTACATGTTTAGTTCCATTGTTTACAATAACTGTCATGCGTACGAATAAAACATAGTGAGATTATGTAAGGAGTGCATGCAGAAATCCAGAGTGATGGTAGCAACCTGTGGATAGACCCAAAACCAATAATAGCGTGCGAGATAATGGCTTGGTTAATAAATCTGAGATAATGGCTTCTTTACTGTTTTTTCCCACCCAACATGAAACTCATAGTAGACACCGGAGATTAACCAGATAGTAGATAGATACTATTGATAGCGGCCCCGATATGTACCCCACAACCATTTAAAAATCAAGTTTGACCATTAGTTTGGGGCTGACTCAGAGTCTAATCTGTGAACAGGACGATAAAGTAGCATGTAATATTAAGCGATGCATAACGTAAGCAGACATGAAAGAGTGCGACCTCTCTTGCGAACCCGTGTAGTCCTCGAGGTCATCTGCTTTCCGGTTGATGATGGTAATGCAGTTTTCATGGCTGCCGTGGCGGGGAAGAAGATCCGAGGCGGCGAAAAGGCAGTCTACAGGCGGATCCCTGCTCTGCTGGACCCTTACATCGTTGGAGCGGTGAAATTTGGGGTGGACGACGACGTAGCAGGACCGGGACAAACCACGCAAGGTTTTCTTTGACAACTATCTGTAAGAGAAGTAATTCTGTAAGGGCTCGTTTGAATTGGAGATTCCAACAATGCAGGGATAGGAAATAGACAGGAATAGGATAGGAATGCACGTGCAAAACAGAGAATTTTGAAAACACAGGATTTCTGCCAATCTGGGTGTTTGATTCACAACAGTTGGAAGATCACAGGATGCAAAGAAGCATGGTGAGATTAAGTCAAACCACAAGAAAATGTACGGTTATAATGCTATTATGCTACTATCTCTTAGTCTTGTGCTTCATGAATAGGAATCTGAAAAGGAGGACAAGTGAAAATTAAAATTCCTACGTTTTTCTTTCAAGGAGACACTAAAGGAACAAATCCGTGTGCTCGATGGACAATATATATAACATGTAGAGTAAAAAGAGATGCAACAAGTGTACAACCTCTTTGGCGAAGCCATGTCGATCTCAGCGTGATTCGGTTGGCGGTGAGGATGCTCCGGTGACTTTCTTTGTCGGAGGAGGGAAGAAGATCTTAGGCGTCTGGAGATGGAGCTCGAGGTCTTGCTCATTGTGATGGAGGGTTTCGTTGTTGGAGCAGCTCCGGTGAGTTGTACGACACCGAGGCTGAAGCAGGACAAGAGAGACAACGAACAATGTTAACCTGAGTGGAATTCTAATAGCATCTACAATACACGACGTAAAATACATAACCACAAAGTGCTAGATGTAAAATACATCAGCCGCTCATCTCTGAACTTAAGCGTCAAACTGAACTTAACTGCTGAAATCGAACCTAACTGTCCAAACTGAATTTTCTTTGTCAAAACTGAATTTTTTGTCAAGCCGAACGCACTAGCAAGGTGAGGCTACACGTCGGTCATCGACTTTTTTCATCTCTGGTTAGTCGATTTTGCAGCCGTTGGATACGAAATCAAGGGCCTGCGGTTCCTCTTCAACCTCCACCTCGAGCCTTGACCACCACTGGCCAAACAGCAGCCCCACGCCGCCCGCGGCCGGCGGTGCGCCGCCCCGCCCGCCTCGAAAACACTCCCCACCGCCGGTCCGCCGCCGCCCCGGCCATCCATCTAGGCCCCCCCGTGCCGAGATTTTTCTCTAGTGATCCCCACGCCACCGCCCCGCCAACGCACAGCCACCACCGGCGACAACCGCCCCCATCCTGAACCCTAATATAGATAGTGGGGTACCTCTCCCGCGAGCCCCCCTCCCTGCTGCGGCTGGTTCTTCCTTCACCCCGGCGAGCCCACCCCTTGGAAATCGACTGACCCAAAAGTCGATTCAGTTGACTGAAGTGTAGCCAAATCGGAGCAGCATCGCAAGCAAGAGCAAGAGCGAGAGCAAAGAATGAGCAAGAGCAATAGAAAGAATAGACCAGGCGGGGACCGAGAGCAAGAAGCGAGCAGCAGCGTGAGCGAGCTAAAGCAGCAGCAGCTCCATCGATGTGGGCGTCGCCGCCGAGGGAGCGACGCCGTGGAAGAAGTGGCCAGCGACGCCGCGTGGATGGAGCAGCGCCGTGTCGGCTCGGGACCGGCGCCGGCAGCACCGTGAGATCGAATCAAGAAGAAAATGCGGCGATTAGTGTACAACCTCTTTGGTGGCGCCGATTAGGCCGCAGCTTCATCCGAGGAAACGGTGATGATGATGCTCTTCCGGTGGTGCAGGTGAAGACGGCGGTGTGGGAATGGAGGTGGTGCGGAAGACGAGGGGAACGTCGGGGCAGCTCCTTGGAGGTGGAGGACGGGGTGGTTGAACCGGCGGGACGATGAGATCGATGACGGATCCTCATCCGGTACGGTGGATGAGGGACGGCGAGGTGTTGCTGTGGACGACGTCGTCGGGGAAGAAGCTCCGGCTGGGTGGCGGACGGAGCAGGGTGTGGGATTTCATCGCGGGTTTTCGCGGCCTCGGTGTACGAATGGGTGGGCGGATGGGATGGCAGTGGGGAAACATGGCTTAGAGACGCGCTTGTCCGAAATGTGGGGTAAGTTACGAAAGTACACCCCACCGATTTGAGGCGGTTCTTTCGGTTCAGGGGTACCAGGGGCATTTCGCGTGTCGGGATTTCACAGGAGGTGGGAGTTTTCGCGCGCGTTGTAGTTTCGGAATAGCAAGGCGCGAGTTGAGATGGAGGGAGTTGTCGGAGCACAACGAGACAAAGAAATATCTTAAATATTTCGGGCTAACAAGGCGCGGGTTGAAATTTCCGGACAAGCCTAATGTGTACTGTACCAAATCAATGCAAGACTACAAATGTCATTCAAAACTTTGAATTCATGTTATGTTCAATTAAAATATTTCGCTACGTGTATAATGCATGCAACCTACTACTCAAATGAACGTTTTAGTGCATTCCAAACATATATACTACCGCTTCAATATGAACTAAATTTGAATAAGATCTATAGTAATGATTGTTGTGAAGTCAAAGCATTTGAATTCGTTTCTCTGTTTTAATAAGATCTACAATCATCATTATTGTCAAGTTAAACCATCGTTTGTGTATTATCTTCACAGCACACCGCATGATCGATGTCGAGTTACATATGAACTATGTGTACTATATGAACTCGAACTATATTTTTTGAATCCACTTTATTTTGATTTCAAATCACATTACATTTCTTGCTCTAGCTAGATCTTCATAATCTAAACCATGTCTCATATGTATAATGTGTTTATCACATTATGTATGGTGCCCCGCCTCACGCCTACAAGTATTTAGATGTGAGTTGCAAACACCACACATTACCACAAATTCAAATAAAACTTCGATATATAGTATTGTTTAGATTGCTCGATATTTAGTTGTAAGCTGCAAAGCCGCACATTATCACAAATTCAAATAAAATGTGAGATTGTTTGATGTATAGTATGGTTTAGATTGTTCGGCATTTAGCTGTGAGTTGCAAACGCCATGCATTATCACACTATGGTATAACATGTGCACAACACGTGTATCACCGCTATATTCATGCATGCAATGTTTAAAACACTATGATCTCCTATTCAAATATATGAATCCGCTTTCATATCAAATTATGATCTTTGTTAGTCTCTTACACCCACACAGTCCTCTAACCTTTGTAGCTACCACTAACTTTCTCTCGTGCATGCACACGCCCTCCTCGCCCTCCCCCTCCCTCGACATTCTATCCATCGGGCACATTCATTTTTTCCTTTAGGTCGTTCTCCCAGAGTCTCCACAACTCCTTTCCGACACACACCGATCGATAAACCTCTCCAGCGATGCCTGCCTACAGCATACACACACAGCTTCAATCTCCTCCTTTATGTGTCCTTGCCTCGTGTCTCTCATATGGTCAAACACACGTGTAAACTCTCACCCCTCTTTCAATCGATCTCACAACCGCACACTCCTCCCCCTATCCAGCTAGTAGTTGGGCCTCTCGCACCACCTCCTAGCTCCATTCTCTCTGTCTATCCGTCTCGCTGGGCCTTTTTTGCCTCTAACAAATGGACGTACACCGACCGATCTCTCGCTATACATATAGCTAGCTAGGTCCTTATAACTCGTTTTTACCCACACATCGATCGATCTACCTCATTAGTTGTGTCTCTCCTTCCTCCGACAAACAACAATTGATCTACCGATCTAGTTAGGTTTGCTTACCAAACACATGGTTCCCCTTCATCATCCATGGATGCGTCCCGACAGATCTATCACGCATTGCACACACACGTAAACACATCCCGACTCTTATTGATAACATTTCAGTTCCACCCTCAGTTTGTCTAGTAGGCCTCTCCCAACATCTCCGAGAAGCAACTCCATCACCCATCCAGCAGTCTCCCCTCTCCTCCCTCTCCTCCCTCTCTCTCTCTCTCTCTCTCTGTGCGTCATATTTCCCGTCCTTGATTATGTATGGATGTCGACCGATCTCCCTCATGACATAGCTGGGTCTCTCCTTCTCAACACATATACGAGTTGTTCTACCTCTATAGTTAGGCCTCTGCCTACCCTTCCCCCACCCCCTCCCCCACACACCCCGATACATCAAGCGCTCGAGTCATATCTCCCTGCCACCCACAAACTTGGCATGTGCCCTCTAACGTTCCGGTGGGCAGTCGCCCCTATATCTTTGACTTGCACACACACACACACACACAATTTCGATGGCTCTCTTCATCGATCTCGCACCCACCGCATTTGATCCTCTCTTCGACTCTATCGATAGCTATGACCCCTCCCTCTCTTATCGTGGATTGCCCGACCCTCTATGTATGATATGGATAGGCCTCCATTTCACGCACATTGCATGCAAAATTTTGTTTGAGATGTCATCGACACATATTCCCACAAATAATTCACGAAATCAACCCCACCCCACCCCCACCCCCACCACAAAACAAAAAACACTCACGAACGCGGTTTGTATCTCTCACACACACCCACGTAAGTGGGGGACGTGCACGAAGAGAAGAGGTGCATGCACGGCGCACGCATTCCGTCTCTTTCCCAACAACACCCGCTGGGTACATGGTGGAGCTCATTTACTGTCTGAAAAAGGCAGCCCACGTGGTAATTTGGCACGTGTCTTGGTTGTCCACTTGGTGGAGGGAGGATCGTCTACCACGGGTGAACAAACAAATTGCAACTTGACGCGTTATGTTAAATTAAAAAAAGAGGCAAACCATGTGGGACCTACCTTAGAGGCAAGGCTCTATACACTGGAGTACTTTTGATGTGTCCCGTCAACTCGTAGAACAAGGAGAAGCTTGCTTAGTACGCCGTCTCCCCCGCCCACGGGCGCGGTGGCTCGCAGGATGAGGTGAAGCTTGCTCCTCCCTCACCCATCTGTGGCGGTGGCTCATGAGACGAGGAGAAAAAATTACTACTCCCTCCGTTTACTCCTCGTCCCTACTACCTTGGTTATAGAGATTATATCATATTGTTTGGAATATATATGTCCTTAGTAGATTTCAATATGAACTACTAGTACATACTCCAAACACTGATGTATATAGTCGTATTTTAGAGTGTACATTCACTCATTTTGCTCCGTATGTAGTAGCACTCTCCCTCGCCCTCGACCCTCGCCCACGTGGTGGGCGTGCAGCAATTCATTCGGTCTCATATAGCCGTAACGATATATACTGCACTACCATTATTGCTCGACTTCCCGAAGAGGCGAAGAGCCAATCGCAAGGTTAATATTTTGGAGATGCCAAGCGCAAGGTTATAGGAGAACGAGTAGTAGGTGCCACGTCATTTATAAATAATTTTTTTCTTCAGTGGCACGTACGCAATATGATAGGTTCATACGGAGAGAAAAGGAAACCGCTCCACTATATACATAGTCAGGACAGGCCAGCCTACACGGTTGCTTGCTGGGGTTGCTCTCTTCACACTCTCGCACAAAACGCATCGCGGGCCACATCTCTAACATCCCGGGCGGATCACGTCCGCTTGGGGAAGGGTGGATGCTTAGTGTAGATGCGGTGTCCGCCGCCGATTGCGAAAACCCTTTGTCGGCACGTCCCGATCAGGGGTCCCCGCCGTTCTCTCACAAAGCTGGTGAGGTTGCCTTCGTCCCTTGCTCACTTTGCCGCGACGTGGGCAGTTGCCGCCTCCGCCGCCCTCCTCAAGGTTGAGCTACGTCCCTCAAGTACAACTCCCTTTACAATCGGCTTGCACCATCGCTCCAGCTGCCCACATCACTCCCTATGGATATTTCTCTACTTCTTTGCCCGCACATACACGATACCTCTACTGGCTTCTACGTACTGTATTTGTGATGAGTTTATGTCTCATCAACTAGTCCTAGTAATCTTATTCTAATCACGCTTCTTCAATTCTTTGCCACAAGGATGCTCATCTCGATTTTGGTGAAACTGCACAAAATGATCTGATGGTCAAAAGGTTGCAAACTTCATTTATTAGGAAGCTCGAACGTTGCCAGCAAATTGAAGCCTGGTCAGGTTCACGGTTCAAGGGCTAGGGACTGCATGGATTGTTTTTTCTTTAGCTGCCTCTGTTCCAAAATAAGTGTCAACTTTAGTAGTAGTACAACTTTGTACTAAAATTTGCACAAAGTTGAGACACTTATTTTGGAACGGAGGGAGTACATATTTGCTATGATCTGTCAATCATTGAGATTCAATAGCATGCATGTTAGTCTCCTTTGTATTTGATGAAATGTTGCAACGGGCAACCTTGGACGCAAGATACACGAAACAGAAGCTGGAAGCTTCATAGCATTGTACAAATTTATCTCGTGATAAATTACGATGCGATACTAGTACTATACTAGTACTTCCTCCGTTCCTAAATATAAGTCTTTGTATAGATTTCACCAAGAACTACAAACAGATGTATATAGATGCATTTTAATTGTAGTTTAATTAATTTTGTTACGTATGTAGTACAACTAGTGGAATCTCAAAAAAGACTTATCTACTAGTAATAGCTAGCCCCCACTACTAGGAATTCTCTATCCTCTCCTTGAGCCACATTATCAAAATTAGCGTGGCCGTTAGATGAAGTAAATCAGTCATAATAGCCGTCTGATCTAGACCTTGAGAGGCTCGACACTAAGCCACATGCAAGCATGCAGAAATACCGTGGCACATGCATGTGAGTGGGTTTTAAATCACATCAACATGTCGCATGCAAGCATGCACCGGTAGCATGCATGTAAGTGAGCTTTTAAGTCCCATTAACATGTCAAAAAGAAAAATATAATCCCATTATGCAATAGGAGTTGGCTGATCTTTTTTCCTTATGTGGGATGATCTAAATGATGATGGGAGTTTATTTAGTTTGGCTACCACATTTGTCATGCGGTTATAGATCTTTTTTAGTTCTATGAAATCGATAATTTTGCGCAGAGAGATATACCATTGTTCCGCGGCAACGCGCGGGGACTCATCTAGTAATATTTAGGAATGGAGGGAGTACTATGTAAAGAGTTAGGTGTCGCACGGTGATAGTGTGAGGTGGGCCATGTAATCACTAAGCCTGCGTGTTTTCACTGCTCTTGCACTCCTCCGCTGTAAGAATGGAGAAAATTGTAATCTACTACTCCTTTCACTGAAAGCGTGGGACATCCAGCAGTCCTACCACCTCAGTAATAAAGACCAATGAGCCGTCAAATCACATAGACCCAAAGAAGAAGTTGGACGGACGAAGCAACCATCACTCTTGCGCAAGTGAGAGGTCGCGTCCGCTCTGCCCGGGCATGAATGTGGCACCGATTCTTTGGAGCGGCGCTGAACGTTTTGGGCAGGAAGCGCGCGCGGGCGGTGGAGGGGCTTTGGGTGGGCCAGGCTGGTCAGGAGCGGGCGTGGCAGCTGTCGGCATGTCCCTACGGACACGCCCGAAAGCGAGAGGATGCACCGACTCGCGGCTAAAATCGTACACTACACACCATATCTCTGTAGGAGTAGGTCGATCTTTCGCACTCTCTAACACACACATGCTGTTAAACACACACACGCACGCACCTTGGTCCCGTTGCACCTTCTAACGTGACTTATTACACCTAGACGGAGGGAGTAGTAAGTGTACGAGATACGGTGGCACACTGACTTAACTCGAATACAAGTGCCCAAAATTTGTGTGCATGTTATAATAAGGATTCACTTAAAATAGTACGTGAGCGAACAGAGGGATCAATTGGACAGTGTTCCCGAGCAGTAGCGAGATGTGTGAGGTAGTAATATACACCGCTAGAGCTTTTAATTTTTCTTATTAATTTGTTTGTTTCACCCTCTGACTGGTGGGACCCAACGTACTATGTGGAGAGAGGTAAGGTGACTAAGGCTGCATTATTTCTACACCACTGTGGATAGTCTTACCACCAAAGCCACATGACACGATTATGATTGAAATCCTAATGACTCCCACACACACACACACACACACACAAAATACACGGCATGCCTGTCACACGAATGCAGGAATGTATAAAAGGATGTTTTCCTCTCGTTGAACATAACGGGAGGGTTGTGTAGCTGGTCAGCCTGTTCGCTCATCAAACTTGAGGTCTCGGGTTCGATAACTACATTTGAGTATAATTTTGCCAGGAGGATTCTTTGACTGGTCAAAATGTTTTCTAGGGTTTGCACGCTTCACACTCTCTCTCCAGTATATATATACACGCTGGAGCCTCGGTGGCTTGTAGTTGCTCTCTTCACACTCTCGCCCTCTCCCATTGGAGCTGGATCCTCGGCGCTTGTAGTTGCTCTCTTCACACTCTCGCCCTCTCCAGATCTAAACAAGACTTCGTTGGCCTCTCTCTCCCCTCACTACTGCTCAAAGAGCCGGCAGGATCCGTCCGCCGAGAAGGGAAGGAGGCTTAACGCTGTCGCCGTCGGCAAGGGAGGGAATCCACTACCGGCGCTGCTGTTCACTTTCCATCCAGCGGTGGCGCGGGAGGGCCTCCGGCCCTTCTTCTTCGCCGCCATCCCGTCGCCCACTGAACCACGTCCTAAGAACCTTAAGGTATATTTTACTTACTCCACATGCATTGCTCTAGCTACATGTATACCATGAATCTAGGACGTGGTTCAAAGAGGAAAGGAGTGGGGGAAAGTAGTGGGAAAAGTTGTATATAGCATGAATCTAGGACGTGGTTCAAAGAGGAAATGAAGGGGAAAGTTGTATAGCATGAATCTAGGGCGTGGTTCAAAGAGGAAAGGAATGGGGAAAGTAGTGGGGAAAGTTGTATCGCATAAATCTAGGACGTGGTTCAAAGAGGAAAGGAAGGGGCGAAAGTACTAGTTCAAAAAAGGAAAGGAAGGGACAAAGGTTTGTAGAGTTTGAGCGGGACTAGATTTGCTGCGCTCACATAGGGAAAGGTGTCTAAAGATAACAAAGCTGGGACCAACACAAATATTCTCCTTGGTTGTTTGTTCTTTGTTGCAACAGATTGTGCATGACCACAAGACATCGGTAGATGCACATGGTCTTGGTGCGTCCAATCGCCTCTTGTGCAACTCATTAGCTGTTGTTAATCTATGGCCCTGTTTGGTTAAAACTCCCTAGTCCCTACCTGCTTGGTTCGAGGGACTAAACATGGACTAGAGGTTATTAAATGACATGATAAAATACCATGTTACCCCTAGTAATGAACTAATAGAAACAAGGTGTGATGCGTGGCAGGGGCAACTGTTGGAAAAAGTCCCAAAAAGACTCCCTCGGGGTCTTCTTTCTTTAGTCCCAAATGCCCACTTTTAGTCCCGAAAAGTCCCTCCTGTTTGGTTTAGATGTGGTGACACGGAGTTTTTTAGTCCCTACACCAAAATTTCCACCGTAAACAAACACCCTCTAATAATGTCATTTGGAAAATTGATGCAATGCCACGCTTAAAAGCAAATTACATGTTTAATGAATTTTATTGTTAATATAATTTCTATGTTAATATTAATCAATGCCACCCGTTTGAGAAATGCTATTGTCTTGCTTTCTTTCCCATTTAGATAAGGTAGATGCTTCTTTTGTTGGCTTCGTGTCATCCTTTGTTATTGACCACTAATTGTTTCCTTTGCACCTCTGTGTAAACAGGGTTATCTACTTCACCTCGTTGCCATTGTGACCTTTTGTTGCCTTTGCACAAAACACTTTTGTTTTAAGAGTGTTTTGTGCAGTTCAACCAAAATGTCACACCGACAACGTTGCTTGATTGCTTGATCTTAGTGGAACTGCACAAGAGGAGATCTTACTTCCTATCCGTTAAGGCGAATTTGGTTCAGATCTTCTTATTGTGAGTTGTTTGAATTCTGCATCATGAGAGGTTAGTGATTCTGCAGTGTGTTTTCATATGTTGTGCTACTTGTACGATAATGTTGCTTGATTTTAGTGAACTTCACAAATGGAGACAAGACTTCCAATCTGTATGTGCACCGTAATATCCCATTGAGGTAAGATAAGGATATTTCTGGCTAGCGGCTGTATTTTGCCACTTTCATCGAAATTTCAGTTTAGTACTATACTTGTGCTCCCTAATTGACATGCCAAATCTTACATTGAAGGCGAAGCTTATGCATTATTGAACCAAGTGATGACGGGAAGAACAAGCGGAAGAAAACAAAAATCAACTCTCGATGCTGTAATGAAGCACTGGAACTGTGATGACACAAGTAATGATATAGTTTTGCATCTTAATTTATTGCTATGGCTAGAACGAGCAATTGCTTTGCCACTGATTTGATGCCATACGTAATTATCTCTACTTGTGCAAATAGGGATCTTCTTTGAAGATACCATATATTTTAGTGGAACTGCACAAGAAGATGTTGGAAACATTAAACTAATCGAGGAGTTTATAGTATGCTTGGCCTCCCCGTAGATAGCACCAGATGGTTCACAAGAAGTGCTTCATCTGTATGCTCTACACAATCGACCTCTGACAAAGGTTGGTACTCGCCCACCGATTTCATCCATATGATTAAGCTTTGTCATCTCTATTGGTGTTGTGCTACTGTTTAGAATCTGTCATGAAAAAGTGGTATTGTCCTTGGGAAGTGCTTCATCATGCTATTTTAAATATTTCCTTTCCTTTTTTCGAGCAAACATGGATGCTAGCATTTAGTAGTCCTCTTGTCTTTGCACAACAGGATCATCTTCCTCTCAAGAAGAATATGGAGTACGTGAAGTGACTAGTTCCAATTATGCCAAGATGAAGAAGCCTTTGTCTATCTTCTCATCGGAAGGAAGCAGTTGAAGGATGGTTACATTACTCCCCACAAGACCAAAGTAACTTCAGCTCAGAAGGACTGACAAATCTCCATTTTTTTGCTGTGATGCCCGAGTACAATGTTGTTCTATTCTTTCTGGTGAGTTCCATTTTTCTAAAAGTGTGCTCTACATGGACCATGTATGTGCGTGTTGAAACTGTCAATTCATAGTACAGTTTGCTTTATACTAATCACTTTTTCGTATTTGTGCAAACAGGGGTGCTCAGCTTGATTTCAACAGGAACTGCACAAAATGTTCATGAATACATCGAATCATTCATTTCCACCACAAGAAAGGAGGTTCCCATAAGTTCAAGGCGTTGCAACATATAAGGGCGAAATCATACAAGCTACGCGCGAATTTGGTTGATTTTGGTGGAACTGCACAAAAAGAACAACTGGTTTATTTAGCACGAGTTGCCATGTCAATGTCCGAACTGATGGCAAAACCTTACCATTCCACAATCCTAGGCATTTGATATTTTGGAATGGGACAACCTTGTCAAATTTTGCTCATTGATTTTAGCAAGATATCGTTTGATATTTTCGAATGGGACGCCTTCTTTGTCGGTAATGGCGATCATTTTTTTTATTCTTTTGTTGTGAAGTAAATATTGCCTCTGACATGTGAGTCGCTGAGATGCATAATCATCGATTGTTTTGAATGTTCTCTATGAAGTGCCAAGCTTGTGTGTTTGATTGCAATGTACAGAAACGCTAAAAAGCTGCTCAAACTCTTTGTACTCCTTCTATTCCTTTTTACTTCGCACATTGTGAAAGTGCATACTTTTTTGTATAAGATTGGTCAAAGTAGAGATACTTTATTTGCAGAATAAAACTTGTATGCAGACTAGAAAGGACGGAGGGAGTACATGTGAAAGCTTCTTTAAGCGTGGTGATCACCCTGGGAATAATGCTAGTACGTATTGTTTTGCATGTTCATCCAATGCCAGTGATACAGGAATTCAAACTATTCGAAATAAATTCATTCATACACGGTCGGATTTCATATAAACATGAAGGATCTCATTACATTTCATACATTCTTCAACTAAAAAGGGGTGTTTGTGGCCGCATGCATCTCCCAGATGTAGAGGCCGGGGGTCATCCTCCTTTTCGAAAATAAATAAAAAGGGGTGCGCTGGAGGTATAATTAATTAACCGAAGCTACCCACCTGTGTCCCGCTGAGCCGAACAGAAGCTTCAGTGACTTAACTGCAGGTGTAGTTGCGTAACTGACATGTGGCCTATTGGGCCCACGTGTCGCCACCAATCGCACCAGCGATTAAGTAGAAGCGTTCTTCTCCAGCGCAGCTCTCCGACTCAACGTCGCTGCGAAGAATCTAACACGCCGAAAATGGACAACCCTCCTAGCTTGGCTACAACCGGAGGGTAGCAGCAATGGCCTTACTTGTACCAGAGCGGCGGCGACCTACCGTGTTCTACTCTTCCTCGTTTTCTGTGTGGCGCGGCCTCGTTGGCAGCGGGGCGGGGCCTCGGCGGAGCCGGCGATGCCTCTGTCTCGTTGCCGGCGGGCGGTGCCTCAGCGGAGCGGTGGAAATCCTCCCCCACGTTGCCGGCACGGTGGGGCCTCGGCTGAGCCGGTGATGTCCTCTGCCTCGTTGTTGGCGGGGTGGGGCCTCGGCGGAGGCGGCGGTGTCCTCTGCCTCGTTGTTGGTGCCACGGGGCCTCGGCGGAGCCGGCGATGTCCTCTGCCACTACAAAAAAAATACACTTCCGTGATGATACGTGTTAGTCACAGTAGGTCGCGTTTTTTATCATGCATGTACATACATGACAAATTTATGACATAATCAAGATAGTCATACTGTCTTTGTCGTGAGAAGTGTTCCATGACATTACCAAAATTATCATCACGAAGTGTCCACTTCCATGACGATAAATCGCGCGTTCATGAAGTGCTTTACGTCAAGGGTGACCGACACGCGTGGCATCCACCGTAACGGAACACCGTTAAGCTATCGGGTCGGGTTTTGGATCCGATAACCCGTTAACAGCCCGACCAATGGGGATTTTCCACGTGTAAAATCATCATTGGCCGGAGGAGACACGATGTCGGTCCGCTACCGCACAGTGTGTTACTTCATCCAATGGGCGAGACGCGCCTATGATATGTTGACACGTGGACCAGCCCATCAAGTTTAAATGGGCCGGCCCAACTAAAGGCCCACAAGATTTTGCGGACCATAATGGGCCGGCCCAGCTAAAGGCCCACGAGATTTTGCGGGCCATAATGGGTTGGCCCAGCTAACGGCCCACAAGATTTCGCAGGCCATAATGGGCCGGCCCAGGTAAAGGCCCACAAGATTTTTGTTTGCCATAATGGGCCGGCCCAGGTAAAGGCCCACAAGATTCTTGCGGATCATAATGGGTCGGCCCGGCTAAAGGCACACGAGATTTCGCCGACATTAACGGGCCGGCCCAGCTGTAGGCCCACAAGAATTTGAGGGCCCTAGTAGGCCGGCCCATTAACTGGATGCCATGTTTTGGGCCAAATGTCGGCCCATATTTGATCCGGTCCATTAATGGCCTGCCACGTTCTGGGCCTAATAGTGGCCCATATGAGATCCGCCGATTAAAAGCCTACCACGTTACGGGCCAAATTACGGCCCAGATCAGTACGACCCTTTAAGAGGCTATGGGCTCAATTATGGCCCATATCAGATTCGGCCCGTCAACTGGACACTATGCTTTTGGGCCCACTTGCTAGAGGCCCACTTAGTAATTCGGCCTGACATTAGTTTTGGCCTCTTAAGGACCCGTTTAACATTTCAACCCAAAATTAATTTCGGCCTGTTAAATGCCCGTCATATAGTTGGGCCTAACTTCGGCCCGGTTTGCATCCGGCCTGCTCGTAGCCGATATCTGATTGGGCCAAACAAGGACCGAGACAATTTTGGCCTGTTAAAAGCCCGTGATTTGATTCGCACAATCATGGGCCGAAGTTCATTTCAGGCTGCTGCCGGCCCGTTAGCTGTTCGGCACGTTTGGGCCCAACCTACATCGTGATTGCATGACGGCCCGATTATGTACCGTAATTTTACGGTTTGGCGGTTTCTTGTGAAGACGATAAAATAAGCGCAGCATCGTGAATAAGAAAAAACCTAGACTATACAATAAAGAAATAACAACATATTACATCCTTTGGGCATCAAAGTTCGCCACTATGATAATATAGCACAAGCAGACAATAGATTACATACTTTGGGCATCAAAGATCGCCACCAAAGTGCAAATAAACACGCCGACAAAATAATATACAAAACCGACAAAGACTTCAATAGAGTTCAAGAAAGGTTAGCCTCATTGGGAGCTGCAGCGCAAGCAACTGAGCAAGATGATGAGACTGCGCTTGTTCAACACTTAAATCTTCCTCACTCTGAAAGATAAACAAGCAGACATATGACAGGTTTTGCACATAAAAGTATCAATGCTGACAATTCATCACATTGCTTATCGATTTAATAAAGTGACACAGTTTTAAAATTGCATTAACACAATATGGTATTGTTCAGGTCAAGACATGGCAGGAAATGACATTGTGAAGGAGTTGGCAGCTCACGACACCACTGGATTACAGATCAAGAACTCATAAGTATCAATGGTTAGTGTGCTGTCAATTTATCCCATTTCATATTGGCAAATAAAGAGACGGTTTCAATAATACTCCCTCCATCCGGAATTACTTGTCATCAAAATGGATGTGTCTAGAACTAAAATACATCTAGATACATCCATTTCAATGACAAGTATTTTCGGACGGAGGGAGTAGTAGAATGATATGGACATTGTTCATAGTTAAGACATTGGAGAATATGACATTGTGCTATAGTGGGTAGGTTCACCACACCACTAGATTACGGATGAAGAACAAAAGCATACATGCAGTGCAAAAGAAGATCACTTGCTCTATATACTTTAATTTACATGGTATGAATAAGGAACTTGGTTGTACAACTGAAAACTTAAATTGAGGAAGGACAAACTTTTGTTTATGAACTACTCCCTCCGTTCTAAAATAGATGACCCAACTTTATACTAACTTCAGTACAAAATTGGGTCATCTATTTTGGAACGGAGGGAGTACATAATAAACTTTAAACATGCAATTTGATGCAAACACCAAAAATAAACAGCTGTTGCAGTCATGCCTAACCAAATATATACAACAAAGTTTGAAGGCTTGAGATGGACAAACTTACATTATTGGTGAAGACAGGCTCTATAAAGGCCTTGTCCATGCTTTGATGGGGGCAATTCAAGAAGTTTACCACGTAATCTTCTTCATAAGCATTGCCTTTATTCTACATTTTGTTAAGAGTAAATATAGATATGATAATATACAAAAAATGGAGAATATTTAAGATAAGATGAAGAGTGATGCTACATAACCAAGTAGCTATAAATGTAAGTGCAACGATACAGGCAAAAGGTACAGCCAAGAGCAATGCAGCTAAACTTCTTCAAGACCAACATTACGGTAAGAGTAAATATAGATCTGATGTGTAGAAAACGGAGGGCAAAGGAAAATAAGCTGCAGAGTGATGGTACATGAACAACTACCTGTCATTATAAGTACACTGATAAAGGACAGCATGTACTTACAAGAACAATGCAGAGCTAAAAAACATTGGCATTGGATACTGAAGAATTTGGAGCGAACAATTGATAAGCAAGCTATCATGCATACTGCTGTCACATAATGAACCAGGTATGTATGCAAGTACAGTGATACAGGACAACAGGTACTAACAAGAGCAAAGCAGCAGGCAACATATTTGTGATATCCTGTCGTTCTTTTCAAACCGGAATTCTTCTTCGAGCAGATTTCCTGCAAACAAGATCCGTAAGGCACATGCGGAAAAGTAGAAGTTCAAATTGTCATGTGATTTCATAGACAGTACCTCATCACAGAACGAGACCGGTGCATAACAATGTTTTTCCATTCAATGTCTTCTAAATTTAGCACATGAGACTTCACCGGAAATTCGTTTATAGATTTGCCACCAAAGTGTGATTTCCTCGGGTAACACCGATACTGCTGCAATGCTTCCTTGAAAAGCACAAGCAAGCTTTCCTCGTCATGACTATCCAGATTGACCCTCGCCTAGTTACAACAATGTAATGTAAATCATTGATGTGTTCAATCAGCAGAAAACAGGAAAATAATAACCATGAATAATAGCACTTACACATAAGTTGGACAGGAAGATGTGAAAATGGTGTTTGTCTTCACAATAATCTTCCCATGATGGGAATATATGAACATAGTCCCTAACAACATTGAAACCATTGTCTTTTAAACTGGGAATAAATGGAATGGGGTTCCAATCTGCAGGAATTGGCCGTCTCTGCAGTTGGGATAGGTCTTCAGCCGGTGGACTTGCTGTACTTTTTGCTGGACTGGGATTTTTCTGTGGTACAGCTGGTGCTATGGCAAATGAAACCGGTATACCTTTTGCTGGAGTGTAGGTCCTGTGTGGTGGGGCTAGTGGTGTGGCCAGTGAAGTATGGCTACAGTCTGCTGGAGTCGGTCCTACGTTTTGTGTCACGGCTCTATCGAACATGGTAAAGAAGAGCAAGCAGATTTTGGATAATAAAATGTTGGTTGCGCAGTTCCCACACATGATGAACCAGAGCGCATTAAGAATGCAACTCCCAGCTGTCTCTCGACCATTTCAGGCGGTTGGATGAAGATCCTACATCTCCTAACCCTTCTTCTTCCTCGTCTGTGATTCTTCCCATCTGAGAACATCACGCAGACGCCGGCAGACCACCGCCCCCACCGCTGTGTTCCCCGCCAGCCCCACCCCCCACCCGCGCCGAAGTTTTCTTCGTTTCGGCGAGGCCCCACAACCACCCGAGCCCCTTGGATCGTGATCGGCGTACTCCAATGAGCTCTGAAAAATCGATGACCCAATTTTGAAATTTAGTCTCATCGTGATTTAACTAGTGTGGAATATAAAAGGGGAAACCATAAGCATTGGGAGTATAGTGTTGAGCGTGCCATGGCGGATCTGAAGGTGCAAACCGGACAAAGGCAACTCGCAACCAAGACAAGAAATCAGAGTAAAGCAGTGGCGATCTATTTTCTTGCTGCGATAAATAAGTTGAGCAGAATTTAAAGAGTACCGCCTGCAGTGCGGCGCATGTCTGCGTCTGGTGAGAATTTGTGATGCTTCTTGATAGCGATGGCTGTAGGCGGCGTGGAAGCAGATCTAGGGGGTAGATGGTGGCGGCGGGGCGCGGTGGACGAGACGGTCGTAGGAGCGGCGCCAGCAAGGTGGACGACGGCGGGAATGAAGCGAGAGGACGGGATGCAAGGATCCCGGTCCGAAGGCGTGGATGAGAGAGGTCGATCTCTTGTAATGGACGGCGGCGTCGGGGTATCAGCTCCGGCATGGTGGAGGAGGACGGCGGTGGATGGGGTGGCGAACGGCGGCGGACGGAGGAGGGTGGGGTGGAGAGGGTGTTTTGGCGCCCACGGAGTACGAATGGGGAAAAGGGAGGTAGAGAGGACGGGGGAACCATGTAGTCGGTATGCCGCTTGTCTCAAATGCGAGGAAATTTACAAACTTAGCCCCTGCTTTCAAATTTCTACTACATCACAACAACATTAGTCGGTTGGGGATAGGACGGTAATCTCGCATACACCGAATATTTGCCGACGAGAGTTAGTTTTTGGCGCCCACCGTGTATGAATATGAATCAGGGAGGGAGTCGATTTCGGCCGAGGGCACGCTGTGTTTTGGTGCCCACCGTGTATGAATCTGGGTGAGAGGCGGTTACGTCATGTTTGGGTGAAATTACAAACCTACCCCTATCGAAACCTATAGAAATCCAGCAGATAGGCTTTCTTGTGGCGAGGATAGGCGATAGTGATTTCCATCTCGCATGATTTTGGTTTTGGGCGATTACATCGCGACTTTCCCGCTTCGTTCAAATTTTGCACATTGCACGCCATCGTGCCAACTCAATTCGGATCCCTTTTGTATTCTACTATTTTTTTTCGGGCGGGATCCATTTTCAATTGGAATTACATTCTATATACATCATTTTTTTTACATATATACTTTCAAAAGCACAACAAAGAATTCTGCTCCTTTATATGTATAATATGATTTACAAATACAACGATCTCGAAATCTAAAGGTTGAATTGAAAAATTTAACCAAATTATGTTCTACTAAAATGTATGGATCAGTAATATCTACATATTAAATAACATAGATGTGCGTGAATTCATATGAGTATGCATGTTTGATAGATCAATTTTGGTTCGAGTATGGATTACATGTATCATCATCTCGAATTCAAATATTTGAATTCCTTTTTTGTTCACTCCTTTCACGCCCATCTCTCTTACATGCATGATCCTTCAGGTAGCCATCACTCTATTTTCTCCATCTCACCCGCACGCTCACTTCATGTTTCTCCTATCCTCGCAAACATGGTCTCTCGACGTCTCCCTTGAGAAGTGTCACACTCTCCCTATCATTATACTTTACACGGTTTTCATTATCTCTCACGTCTCTACTGTTCTCTGGTATCACTCGTTACCTAAGCTTTCTTTTTCACCGCCACACACACAGTCTCCACTTGTCTTTCACTTTGTCTTTATCTCTATGGGATTCACTCACACACCCTATATGTCTCTACATATGACTCATACCACTAAAATTACTCTCTCTCTCTCTCTCTCTCTCTCTCTCTCTCTCCTGTAGACACAACATTTGTTGCGGTCTCCTTTTCATCTCCATCCCAGACTGACACCGATCAGACAACCCCGACTACCGTCTCCTCTCTCTCTCTCTCTCTCTCACACACACACACACACACACACAACTCCTGCTTCCACCCCCCTTCCCGACTATCGTCTCTCTCCCACACACACAAAACTCTCGCTTTCGCACCCCGACTCGTATTTCTCTCACAAGCATTTATCGACTAGCTAGCCTCTAGATAGGTTTATACACCCGCACACTCATGCTTCCACCGTCGCATACATGTCGCTCTCTCGCTCCTTGTATCTATGTAGCTTTTTCTTCCCTTCTTGAGACACGCCCTCTCGATCGTGCACACACACACTATCGCCTCATTTTAAGCTGATACCTATCGCACACACACTACTTGTGTGTTTGTCACACATGCACTCTGTCCTCCTCCACTCTCCCTCTCTCTCGTGCATGGGCTTTTTGCAACAACTAGCAAGATTCCATGCATTGCACGGAACATCAAGATGCATTTGTATGAGTAGTTTATCTTGTGGGGGGAAAAGGATGAACGAGGGAAGACCTTATTTGCAAATGTGGAGAGGGGTGTGGGTATCTTTTTGCAAAATTGCCATAGTTTCCTTCCTATCCGTCAGATATAGATCGGACGGCCTATATCTTGAGGATGGCAGGCACACGATCATCACCGACAATGCTTTTTATAAGAGCAGGGATAAAAAATAGAGTTGGTGATGATGGTGGGCCTGCCATCCTGCAATGTAGGTCGTCCGATTTATATCTGACGGATAGCTAGGAAGGAAAATATGGCAATTTACCCACACTCTTCACCACATTTGCAGATAAGGCCTTCCCTTGTTCATCCTTTTCTCCCAAGAGATTTTGATGTTCCGTGCAACGCACGGGCATCTTGCTAGTAAGAGTAGAAATTAGACATATACCACTTCTCGAATCTTGAAACCAACAACATGCCTTCCTTATCTCATCAAAACCGCCAAAGGAATATATTTTGAGTGAAACATAACATATTTTTAGTGATATACGTATTTCAAAACTAGACTTTTTTTTCTATCAAATCGGTGAATATGTATTAATCTACTTTGATCATGTGGCAACACATTGGCACATTGCTAGTAGTTATTATAATTTTTTGGACACCGGACAAACGGTGGAGTACATATACGAAGAGAAGAGGCGCACGCACGCAGTCGGCCTCTCGCTGTCTCGCACACATGAGTGTTACGTAAAGGCGACGTTAACAAATAAAACCTAAAACCCTAGGTGCATGATTGCTGCATTCGCAGGTACCGGGTACGTGGTGGAGCACCTTTGTAGGAGTTGATGGTCGGGCCCACAGGTGAACGACTTGGAGCGCGGTGGCTCGCCAGTTGCCACCGACCGAGTAGCCACGTTTAAAATATCGTTTTTTAGCGGGGTTAAGAGTTCCGATTTTAAATGGCACGTTATAAGTAGTAAGTAGTTTTAGAACGATTGGTATGGAGCGAAAATGGAATTCATAGTACTACGTACCTCCTTGGCGTATGGTTGTATGGGTTTATGTTACGAGATGTTGAACCCGGTAGTTCTAGGGCAAATACTATGGTTTAGATTTAGATGCTGGTTTTCGATGAATCGGAAGGAAGCCCTTCTTTGATTAAAAAACTACTACCTCCATTACGGTTTACTAGTCCCCATCGTACTTTGGGTCAAAGTTTGTCCACGAATTTTACTTGTAAAATGTGAATGGAAAACGAGATTTTGTTATACCCAAACAAAAAGGACTGGAGGGAGTGAATGCTCGACACGGACGCGACCTCTCATAGAGCAGGCATTGAACCGTGGCCGCCAAGAGGGCCGCAGACTGCCGCAGTTTCGGCTGAGCACGCCTCCTCGCCAAGTGCAACCAGCTTAAGACCGTCCCTTTGCCTTCATTGAATCCAGCGTGTGCAACACGCCCTTCCATGAGCCGCAGGCATTTTAGAACACAAAAATGACTAAAATATAATTAATTTACGCATGGTCTTGACTTGTTGTGCTCAGACCGTAGCGAGGAACTAGTAGAGGTTTTTCTTTATTTATAACTCTCCTCACATTTTTTGGCTTTGAAGTGAATCATGGTTGTGACATTATGTATGACTGCAAGTATATCTGTGAACATGAGTTTGATGTGGAAGTTGGACTTGGAATGTCGGGCTTGGCGCGTGAACTATACCATGTCCAATGCTTCATTCGTTATTGTTTGGAAAGTAATTGCTGTTATTACATGACCAAAAAACATTTTGTGCCACATCGGTAGATGCACAGACATCACAACAGAGCATCTTGTTGGATAAACATTTGAACCTAGCTATTATGAAGGAAATTTTGTATTGACAACAGTTTTAGATAGCAGGAGACGCCTAACCTGCTCTGCCTCTGCTAGCTTATTTATGGCTTCTTCCATCTCTTCTTTGGCTTGGGTGAAGAGATCATCTGATTGCTCTTTTCGCTTCTTCAGGAACTCAGCTACATTCTCAAGGGCTGCGAAACACTTTCTTTCAGCCTTTATTAATGCCACGACGACACGAACAGCTGACGACTCCACCTGGCTTGTGTGTAATCCAGCATCATCTGGGAATTTGCACCTTGTGTCTAATCCAGCATCATTAGGGAACCGGCACCTTGTGTGTAATTCATCCTAATTTGGGAACATGATCTCGAGGTTGACCATACTTCCTTCCTTGCAGGAACTGCATCCTGACATGAAGTTACTTCTTTTTTAGATCAATACTCAGAGCAACCTAGATCCATTTAGTAGAAGCCAGATAAACAGAACTCGGATAAGTGAATTCAAAAGGAAAATAAATATAAAAACAGACTACACGGTGAGAACGCCCACTTCCTACATCAAGTTAAAAACGAAAGCATTAGGACGATTAAGAGTCTTCTTATTACACATCGAAGAACACCATGCTTAAGAGAAACAGAAACTACAACATATACACATCGAAGAACACGAGGCTAAACGAAAGTAATTGAAAGGGTGTTACTTACCAAAGCTCGTTTTACAGGTTTGGTGCAGCTCCTCTTTAACTTGCCACGCTCCTTGAAGATGTCCCGAATATCCCGTGTTTGGTCTTCATTGCTCCTCTGCATGTTCACACTCGTGGTTTCAAAATCTCAACATGGCAAGAAAAATACTACTAGTAATACTCGCGCATCTTGTGGGCAACATTAAAGCACTAAATGCCCGCCATGTTAGAGCATCTCCAACAGAATCAAGAACGCGCGCTTTAAAAAAAGCGTTCTGATCTTGAGATCGAGAAGTAGATACTAGAGAGTTAGAGGATAGTTCTCAGCATAGATAGATACAAAAAAGATAATTCAACTACTCCTCATAGTCCGACTACTCCTCGGTGATGTCCTCCTCCGACGTCTGACTGTAGGCGTGAAGATACCGATCATCGTCGGATTCCTAGGGCGACGCTGCTCCTAGCCTCATGTTGAATTGAGCGTCCGCTTTTCGCCTACGCTTGTCCTTGTGATAGGCGGCTTGCTCCGCCCTTCTCTTATCCCTCTCCGCCCTCCTTTGCGCGTAGAACTCGCGCTCGTTGATGATGTCCTGCGGGAAGTGTTGGCGCCACAACGCAATGGCTTCCTCGTCCATCTCGGCGATGTCGAGACGGTGCTCCCGCCTCCGGTTGTCGCGACGATCCTCGTCGGCGCTAAGCCGCAGCAGAGGCGCGAGCTCCTGCGCCTGCTCCCGCGTCGGCACGTTGGGGAAGTTCAATGTTCTATGAGGACACCGGAGGCGCCATGCCGCGGCGTCGTATGCGCGGGCGGCCTCGGTGGCGGTGTCGAAATTGCCGAGGCCAAGGCGCATCCCGCGGAACCGGATCTCGGTGGAGAAGCCGCCGGAGGGGCGCGCGCGGACGCCGCGGTATCCCCAAGTTTCCCGGCGACGCGGCGGCATGGTGGCGTGGCGGCGACGAGGCGAAAAAGAGCGGGGAGAGAGCGGTGGCGAGGCACAGAGCGGTGGCAAGGCACAGAGCGGTGTGAGGGCGTTGGATTTTATAAACTGCGCCGGACGCCGCGCGCCAAAACTAGCGCACGCCCGGCCGCTTTTTCCCGCGCGCGCGCGATCCTTTCCCGATGTCTCTGCTATCTCTACTCTCTTCTCTATCGTTATATTTATTTAATATTTAATATTTATCTCTACTTCCTTTACTGTCTACTTTTTTTCTTGCAATATAGGCCGTCTAATTTATATCTGATAGATAGGAAGGAAACAAATGGGAATTTTGCAAAAAGATACCCATACCCCTCTCCAGATTTGCAAATAAGGCCTTCTCTCGTTCATCCTTTTCTCCCACAAGATAAACTACTCATACAAATGCATCTTGATGCGTGCAATGCATGGGCATCTTGCTAGTTCTAAAAACTTTCCATCATTTGCCACACCGCTGGTTGCGTATGAAAAACCTACCCAAGCACAGCGATACAGAGCGACACACAATTACAAGCTGATATTCTGTTGGACAATGGAGGCTATAACCAATTACTTTTATGGGAACAATAGCACCCAGGAAAACTGAAGGGTAGGTATGAACAAAACGGGAACTGCACATGTACTGCTAAGTGATTCAAAACACACATTACCAATCGAGGAGGAGAACGATGGTCGCGGCGGCCTCTGTGAGGCATGGTCGGCAACGGGAGTCAGTTCATTGTCCATGACGGTGGTACTTCTGCGCTTACGCCGGCTTCCGGAAGCAGATCCGAGACCGTGGAAGACGATGTCGGGGAAGAGGCTCCGTCTACGACAACGACGGTGGACCGGCTCCAGTGCGTCTTACGAGGTCATCGATGAGGCAGATGCGCTGCGGTGGACGAATGCGCCGATGTAAAGGGGAGGAGCACGAAGGCTGCAGTGTCGTGGAGAAGTCTATTTTGCGGTGGGGATAGAAAATGGGGAGTATTCGGGTGTACTACTCTGGGTGCCGGGGTGGGGCTGGCTGGGTAGGGTGAACCTGAAGTTACGAAAATAGCCCCCTACCAAGCGCCGCACGAGGCGTGTTCAAGGCTATGATGGTAACTTCCCATCGCTCAAATCAGGGTCGCGCGAGATTTTCCCGCCGACCTCAAAATTTTGTGACACCGACTCCCGTGTGGCGTGTTGAGTGATTCGGCGAAGCAACTAGCGAGTAGTAGTAGTAAACTCTGCATATTAGGTTTGACCAAAGTCAAACTTCCTAAACTTTGACCAAGTTTATATAAAATATAAACATTTACCATAACAAATATGTATGATGTGGAAGTACATTCAATAATGAATCTAATGGTATTTATTTGTTATTGTATATGTTAATATTTTTTGTTATAAGCTTTCTGAGAGTTTACAAAACTTGACTTTGTAGCGACCAGACCTCAAACAGTCTTATCTCTGTGCTCAGTGTCATCCCTAGATCAGTAATGCTGACACCACACAGTACACGGAGGATTTATAACAGAGTAGCAATCACACACTTATTACAATCGAATGTCTCAAGAGAGAACTTAATAAAATAGAAATGGCTTAAGGCCATCTAATAACGATAACAACAGAAGGCTTGTAAGAATAAGCGAGTCCATCAACTCCAACGGCATCACTGAGTATAGAACCACGACCTAAACACCATACTCGTTGTCTGAAAAATCTGCAACATGAAACGTTGCAGCCCGAAAACGGGTTAGCACATGGAATATGCTGGCAATGTAACACATAGAGAATAACGGAATGATAAACCTATACTACATGCATATATGGCTGGTGGAAAAGCTCTATGGTTACAGTTTTTGCGTAAAGCCAATTTTTCCCTACTGCAAAGGAATAAATTTATTTAACTATCAAGTGGTTGTTAAACATTGAGAATGGTTGACAGCATTCTCAATCCCAATTAAAAGTACTCATTAAAAACCCAACAATATTAACTAGAAGTAACATGATGAGATTCACATGATATGCAAGTACTAGATACTGAAGATGTCCATAACTGGGGACACGGCTAACCATGATTAGTTTATACACTCTGCAGAGGTTTCATGACTTTTCCCCACAAGACTCGATCGCCTCCGCTTGATTTCTCGCACTACATGGTGTTTGAGAAACGGGTGACCGAGACATAGTCTTTCAGAAGCGCTAGCACCTTACATATGGGTAGACCATACCAACCTACAACCCCTACATCAGCTAGTCTACCCGTAAGAGTTCGCACAACTTAATCAACTACGCCAGAGCCCATAATGGCTTGTGGTTGCACACGTAAGTTTCTAGCATGAATAATCTCATGATCCCTTTGAGCCTGGGTGGCGGTCCGGAGAAATACAGGCAAGTCCTGATAGAAACCAGGTGCCTCAATCCACCTAGATGTGTGTTCAAGTTGCCACCTTAAATAAACCATTAAATTAACGATCTCACATCTGTCATGGAATACACTCACCCAATCCACGTCTACTAGCATAGCATAGCATAATAAGAAAACGTAGAAGTAACTCTCAAGGGTTTGAATATAAATCAGGAAATAGGTACTACCTCAAACTACTTCCCATCCCACAATTTAATTAGATCCTAATCATGCAATGTTTGAGGATAGATCTAATGCATAAAAATGGGTAGTAGAAAAGGTATGATCAAAGTGTTACTTGCCTTGCTGATGATCCGCGAAACCTAGAGACTCGAAGTAACAGGCGGCGCACTCCGGGTATTCTATCGCAGATAAACAAACAAGCATACAATAAGTACTTATCTAATGCACAGGTAAAACTCAAATAGATCTAACCAGATAGTTCAACTTAAGAACTCCGGTTTGCAAAAAGAATCAAATCAAACGAAGCAACAAAAGTCAAACGGCGGAAGAAAACAAATTCGTTTTACTAATCTGGATCTAAGTCAAATTTTACAGAAGCAAAAACTTGTTTAAGTAGGTTATTCGGCAAGAGGGTTTCGAGACGAAACTCTAGGCGCTTGAATCGCCTGATTCCGATAAACGAGCTAAAAGTTATACTAAAACGAAAATCGGATCAGGAATCGCGATCAGAAAAATCACGAATTAAATCCGAGAAAAAGAAAAACGACGAACGGGTTAACGAACGGACGTTCGTTAACTAAACTAATCCGACGAACGTGTTCGTTAAAAATGAACGAACGAACGAACGTTCGCTATTTAACCTAAACCGGAAAAAACTGAAACTAATAAAAAACGAAACTAAAAAAACCGAAAAAACAGAAGGAAAACCGCCCGGTTTTTAGAAAAAAAACCGGCGGCACAGTTTTTGAGGCGGCGGGGAACATCGGCGGCGGGGTCCCGAGGTCGGCGCGGGTCCGATGGCGGGTCCGGCGACGGCCAAGTGGCGAAGCGGCGGCGGGCGCTAGGGTCGGTGGTCGGGCCTCTAGCTGGTTCCCCGGCTTATAAAGCCCAAGCGTCGGAGTCCTAGGCGGACACGGCCCGTAGGTCGGTGGCGCGTTTTTTTAAATAATTCCGCGCAGAAGAAAAATAAAAAGAAATACTAAACGAACTCCAAAAATCCCGAAATAAATTTTCCCCGGCTTCTAAAATCAAGCCGGACAAGATGAATATTTATTTGGTGCCTAAATGCAATTTTGAAAACGTGCATTTTTCCTAAATTCAAATAAAAAGGCGAAAAACTCCAAAATAAAATCTTATTTGATTTTATTATTAAATCTTCATTATTTCTTTATTTTGGGAAAGTCATTTTATTCCCTCTCTCATATTTTGATAGTAGAAATAATTGAAGATAAAATAATTAAAATCAAATGATCCTATTTTCAAAATTTTGAGAAAACTCAAATATGAAAATAACGAAATCCCCAACTCTCTCCGTGGGTCCTTGAGTTGTGTAGAATTTCTAGGATCAAGCAAAAATGCAACAAAAAAAATATGATATGCAATGATGCTCTATGTATAACATACCAAATTGAAAATTTGGGATGTTACAAACCTACCCCCCTTAAGATGAATCTCACCCTCGAGATTGGGGTTGGCTAGAAAATAGGTGAGGGTGGTCCTTAAGCAAATCTTCCTCTCGCCCTGTGTGGCTTCATAAATGGGTGTGGTGGCTCCACTGAACTTTGCAAAACTTAATGACCTTGCTGCGAGTAACTCGACTAGCAAACTCGAGAATCTTAACTGGTTTCTCCTCGTAGGTCAAATCATCATTCAACTGAATCGCTTCTAGTGGCACAGTATCTCTCAGTGGTATATCGGCCATCTCTGCGTGACACTTCTTCAACTGAGAAACATGAAACACATCATGGACTCGACAATCCTTCGGGTAGTTCCAACTTGTACGCAACTTCTCCCATGCGTTCCAAAACACGATAAGGTCCTACAAATCGGGGCGCTAACTTTCCTTTAACACCAAAACGCTTAACTCCTCGAAGTGGCGATACTCGAAGATAAACTCTGTCTCCGACTTTGTATTCTATCTCCTTGCGTTTTGAGTCTGCATAACTCTTCTGTCTTGACTGGGCTACCTTGAGACTATCGCAAAATAAATTTACTTTCCGTTCAGACTCCTTAATCAAATCCGGTCCAAACAACTGGCGGTCTCCAACTTCATCCCACAACAACGGGGTCCTGCACCTCCGCCCGTACAAGGCTTCGAAAGGTGACATCTTCAAACCGGATTGATAACTGTTGTTGTAAGAAAACTCCGCATATGGCAAATTTTCATCCCAGCTGGATCCGTAATCCAAGGCACAAGATCTAAGCATATCCTCCAAAATCTGGTTGACTCTCGCGGTTTGTCCATCTGTCTGTGGATGAAAAGTTGTGCTAAACTCCAGCCTGGTTCCCAAAGTTTCGTGCAACTGCTTCCAGAACTTTGAGGTGAATTGGGTTCCTCTATCTGATATGATACTCCTCGGAACTCCATGCAAGCATACAATCCTTGTCATGTATATCTTAGCCAATTTGGCACCTTGTAGGTAGTCTTTCTTTGGAATGAAATGAGCTACCTTCGTCAAACGAACGACTACAACCCAAATCGAGTCATAGCCTGAACGAGTCCTGGGCAATCCCGTGATGAAATCCATACCTAGTTTATCCCACTTCCATTCGGGTATAGGCAATGTTGTAACAATCCTGGCCGCTTCGATGTTCTGCTTTCACCCTCGACATACATCACAAACTGCCACGTGATTCGCAATGTCCTTCTTCATTCCGGTCCACCAGAAAGTATTCTTCAGATCCAAATACATCTTGGTATTTCCTGGGTGAATCGAATATGGTGAATCATGTGCCTCTTGTAGAATCAACTTCCTGATCTCCGGATCATTGGGCACATAAACACGGTCTTCAAACCATAGGGTATCGTGCTCATCCTCACGACATCCCTTAGCCTTTCCTTCACTCATTTTCTCCTTTATAGAGGCAATCAATCTCTTTGTCAGTCTTCTGAGCTTCCCTGATTTTATCCATCAAAGTTGACTGAATCTCCAATGCTGATACATAGCCTCTCGGAACTATTTCCAAACATAGCTCCCGAAATTCCTCGGCTAATTCTTTTGGTAAACCTCCGGTCATTAGGATGTTAACATGACTCTTACGGCTCAACGCGTCTGCTACCACGTTAGCCTTGCCGGGGTGGTAATGCAATCTCATGTCATAATCCTTAATGAGCTCCAACCATCTCCTCTGCACGAGATTTAACTCATACGTGTGAAGATGTACTTCAAACTCTTGTGATCCGTATACACCTCACAATGATTTCCAATGAGGAAATGTCTCCAAGTCTTCAACGCATGCACTACGGCTGCTAACTCCAAATCATGAGTAGCATAATTTAGCTCATGAGGCTTAAGCTGTCGTGAAGCATACGAACAACTCTTCCCTCCTGCATAAGCACTGCTCCAAGTCCTCTACGTGACGCGTCGTGATACACCTCATAATCCTTGGTCTGATCTGGCAGGATTAACACTGGTGAGGTAACCAAACGTTTCTTCAACTCTTGGAAACTAGCTTCACACTCCTCAGTCCATATGAACTTGGTATCCTTCTTCAACAATTCTGTCATAGGCTTCGCAATTCTTGAGAAATTCTCAATGAATCTCCGGTAGTATCCTGTGAGTCCAAGGAAACTCCGGATCTCTCCAACTGTTGTTGGCGCTTCCCAGTTTGTCACAGTGACAACTTTAGTGGGGTCTACTGCTATACCTTCTCCGGATATAATATGTCCGAGAAATCCAACTTCCTTCAACCGAAACTCACACTTGCTGAACATGGCATATAACTGATGTTCTTTGAGCTTCTCGAGTACCAAACGCAAATGCTCCTTATGTTCTTCTTCATTCTTCGAGTGAACCAAAATATCATCAATGAACACCACGACGAACTTATCCAAAAACTCCATAAACACTTTGTTCATCATGTTCATAAAATAGGCAGGTGCGTTAGTCAGACCAAATGACATAATGGTATACTCATACAGCCCGCACTGTGGTAAAAGCCGCCTTAGGTATATCCCGCTCTCGAATCTTCAACTGATGGTACCCTGATCGTAGATCGATCTTAGAAAACACCTTAGCTCCTTGCAATTGGTCAAACAAGTCATTGATCATCGGCAGTGGGTACTTGTTCTTGATGGTCACTTCATTCAATCCTTGATAATCAACAACCATTCTTAATGATCCATCCTTCTTCTCCACTAGAAGTACAGGTGATCCCCAAGGCGAAGAACTTGGGCGGATAAAACCTTTATCCAGTAACTCCTTAATCTGCTGCTGCTTCCCTTCAATCATAAGCGCACGATCTACCAACTCCTGGTAGTTGTTGAAAGTGGCTACCATCAACTGCATGCTCAGCTCATCATTCAGTCCTTCTAGAAACTTCTCCTGCTTAGCTGCATCCGTAACAACGTCATCTGGGGCATAACGTGCTAGCTTACTAAAATTATCCACATACTGGCCAACTGTCTGTCCTCCTTGGTGCAAGTTGCGAAACTCACGCTTCTTCATGGCCATAGCTCCTGCTGAAACATGGGCAGTACGGAAAGCTTGCTGAAACTGATCCCATGTGACAGTGTCTATAGGGTAAGTGGCTGTAAAATTCTCCCACCATACTGCTGCGGGTCCTTCAAGCTGATGTGCGGCAAATTTCACCCTTTCTCCATCTGTACATCCTGCAGTGGTCAACTCCCTCCCTATCTTACGGAGCCAATCATCTGCAACAATCGGCTCGGCGCATCGGAAAACACCGCGGATTCAGCCTTAAGAAACGGGTCAAATGGTCAACAGGTGGTGTTGTTGTTGTTGTTGTTGTTGTTGTTGCCTTGGTTCTGTACCAATGTTTGAATCAAGGCATTCTGCTGCTGAATCAACTGAGTGATCTCTGGCGGGAAAACAAATCCGGGGTCGTGTCTCGGAGGCATCTGAGGGTTTAAAGAAAAGACGAGAGTTAAGAATAGAATGAGGTCTAGGAAGAAAACACTACCCATATGCACATGAGACAAATCACACAATATCACTCCAATCAATTCAAACAAGGGCATACAACGGTCTATCTATCGTTACAAAGTGCTGAAACTAAAACTAATTTAAAATGGGGGAAATCTACTACTGTTATGGTGGTCAACTAGAAAAACTGCTCCGATGAAGACTCCATGATATCTGCTCCAGCTTCATCTTCGAAATCATCACTAGGATCGGAATCGGTGTCGCCGATGATGATGTAGTTATCTCGACAGTGCAATCTTCATCTTCTCCTCCGGTGCTGAATTTCCCATGAGTTCTTCAATCTTCTCCTTAAGATCGCTGCTTTGTCCCACTAGAGCTACAATCTCCTCCATGTAGTCCTTGCGAGTGGCCTTCGCCTCCTTCTAGTTCGATAATATTGGCCTTTGCATGTCTTCAACTCTATCATGTCTCACAAGACATCCGGTTCTCCGGCGCCGAATGTGCTGGTTTAACTCCCGGATGAAAGCTGCAATGGATCGATCCTTCTTAGTGCCAACTATCTCCCATTGTTCATCTCGGCGCCCGCAAATCTGGTAGATAGTATCCTTGAGGTCTTCTTTGTAAACTTCTCCTATGCGTCCCATGGTTATGTGAGCTGCCATGCTCTTTCCCAGACTCCAGGTTGGTGCATCGAAAACAATCTCAATGGGCTCCGTGATTGGCGCAAACGTCCTTCCGGGAACTTGAGCTTGAATCTTCCAACGCTCTTCTTCGGGTAAAGTGGAATTGTAGGTCCCGGTGAAGCTTGGTATTCCTATGTTCAGTACTTAGTGACTTCCTTCGTGTCGTCCAAAGGGTGTATCTTCATCCCATGGGTGAACGTGATCCTCGCCCGTCATCCTAAAAGAGTAGAAAAGATGAGGAGTCGAAATGAGAAAAGAGTAGTGATCTAGGGCTTTAGCTTAATGGTCGTGTCCTACGGTCGGTGTGCTCGATACCATCTTTGTAGCGACCGGACCTCAAATACCGATCTACGTGCTCAGTGTCATCCTCGGATCAAGAATGTCGACACCACACAAGATAATGGAGGATTTATAATGTAGTAGCAATCACACACTTATTACAATCGAATGTCTCAAGAGAGAACTTAATAAAATAAAAATGGCTTAAGGCCATCTAATAATGATAACAGCGGAAGGCTTGGAAGAATAAGCGAGTCCATCAACTCCAACGGCATCACTGAGTATAGAACCACGACCTAAACACCATACTCGTAAATGCGAAAAGTCTACGCAACATGAAACGTTGCAGCCCGAAACGGGTCAAGACATGGAATATGCCTGGCAATGTAACACATAGAGAATAACGGAATGATAAGCCTATACTACATGCATATATGGCTGGTGGAAAAGCTCTATGGTTACAGCTTTTATGCGTAAAGCCAATTTCCCCTACGCAAAGGTATAAATTTATTTAACTATCATGGTGGTTGTTAAACATTGAGAATGGTTGATGATTCTCAATCCCAATTAAAAGTACTCACTAAAAACCCAACAATATTAATTAGAAGTAACATGATGAGATTCACATGATATGCAAGTACTAGATACTCAAGATGTCCATAACCGGGGACACGGCTAACCATGATTAGTTTATACACTCTGCAGAGGTTTATGACTTTTCCCCACAAGACTCGATCGCCTCCGCTTGATTTCTCGTGACTACATGGTGTTTGAGAAACGGATGACCGAGACATAGTCTTTCAGAAGCGCTAGCACCTTACATGTGGGTAGACCGTACCAACCTACAACCCCTACATCAGCTAGTCTACCCGTAAGAGTTCGCACAACTTAATCAACTACGCAAGAGCCCATAATGGCTTGTGGCTGCACACATAAGTTTCTAGCATGAATAATCTCATGATCCCTTTGAGCCTGGGTGGCGGTCCGAAGAAATACAGGCAAGTCCTGATAGAAACCAGGTGCCTCAATCCACCCAGACGTGTGTTCAAGTTGCCACCTTAAATAAACCATTAATTTAACAATCTCACATCTGTCATGGAATACACTCACCCAATCCATGTCTACTAGCATAGCATAGCATAATAAGCAAACGTAGAAGTAACTCCCAAGGGTTTGAATATAAATCAGGAAATAGGTACTACCTCAAACTACTTCCCATCCCACAATTTAATCAGATCCTAATCATGCAATGTTTGAGGATAGATCTAAAGCATAAAAACTAGGTAGTAGAAAAGGTATGATCAAAGTGTTACTTGCCTTGGTCGATGATCCAAACCTAGAGACTCAAGTAATAGGCGGCGACCGGTATTCTATCGCAGACAAAACAAACAAGCATACAATAAGTACTCATCTAATGCACAGGTAAAACTCAAATAGATCTAACCAGATAGTTCAACTTAAGAACTCCGGTTTGCAAAAAGAATCAAATCAAACGAAGCAACGAAAGTCAAACGGCGGAAGAAAAGCGACTTCATTTTACTAATCTGGATCTAAGTCAAATTTTACAGAAGCAAAAACTTGTTTAAGTAGGTTATTCGGAAAGAGGGTTTCGAGACGAAACTCTAGGCGCTTGAATCGCCTGATTCCGATAAACGAGCGAAAAGTTATAGTAAAACGAAAATCGGATCAGGAACCGCGATCAGAAAAATCACGAATTAAATCCGAGAAAAAGAAAAATGACGAACGGGTTAACGAACGGACGTTCGTTAACTAAACTAATCTGACGAACGCGTTCGTTAAAAACGAACGAACGAACGAACTTCGCTATTTAACCTAAACTAGAAAAAAACCGAAACTAATAAAAAACGAAACTAAAAAAACCGAAGGAAAACCGCCTGTTTTAGAAAAACCGCGGCACGGTTTTCGAGATGGCGAACCTCAAGTGGGTCCCGAAGTCGGCGGGTCCGGCGACGGGCGGCGGGCGGCTGGGAGGCGCGGCGCGGGCGCTAGGGTCGGCGGCTGGGCTCGGGCTGGCTCCCCCCGGCTTATAAAGCCCCGCGAGCCGGGAGTCCTAGGCGGACACGGCCCGTAGGTCGGTGGCGCGTTTTTTTTAAATAATTCCACGCAGAAGAAAAATAAAAAGAAATACTAAACGAACTCGAAAAATCCCGAAATAAATTTTCCCCGGCTTCTAAAATCAATCCGGACAAGATGATCATTTATTTGGGGCCTAAATGCAATTTTGAAAAACGCGCATTTTTCCTAGATTCAAATAAAAAGGCGAAAAACTCCAAAATAAAATCTTATTTGATTTTATTGTTAAATCTTCATTATTTCTTTATTTTGGGAAAGTCATTTTATTCTCTCTCTCATATTTTGATAGTAGAAATAATTGAAGATAAAATAATTAAAATCAAATGATCCTATTTTCAAAATTTGAGAAAACTCAAATATGAAAATAACGAAATCCCCAACTTTCTCCGTGGGTCCTTGAGTTGTGTAGAATTTCTAGGATCAAGCAAAAATGCAACAAAAAAATATGTTATGCAATGATTCTCTATGTATAACATTCCAAATTGAAAATTTGGGATGTTACAGACTTTGACCAATGCTAATACGCTGACTTAAATGAAAACGGAGGGAGTACACATTTTTTTCTTAGTTTGTTGTGAACTAATCATTTGTTGAAATTGTGAAATAAATATATTAGGCTATTGACTTTGAATGTAATGGTCTATACAATTCAATAGTTAGAATCATTGTCGAATCCCAAGATGTATACAAGGTCTATAGTACTTCACAACATGCTCAAACTCACATAATCCCAAATAAATGAGAATCTAAATGCATTTCATAGTTATTACTTTGTAGGATGCAACAAAAACAACCAAAACTCTACATCAACCATTATAGAAGCAACATTTTGACATATCCCATTGTGTGAATGAAACATGGAGAGAGAGCTTTTGAAGATGGAGCAGAAAGGGCGGGAAAGATTGTATGTATGTGGACGAGAGAGTAAGAGACAAACATAACGAGACACAGAGAGAGAGAGAGAGAAAGAGAGAGGAAGAAGTTAGGTCTGTGAGAAAGATGGAGACATGTAATATACGTGATTCTGTATACGTGGAAGGAGAAGAGACAACATGTTTGATGAGAGATTTGGAAAACATGGACGAGAGGGGAAGGATCTCATGGGTTGAGGGATTGACAATTTTGTGCGGGGAGAGAGGGATTGGTAATTTTGTGCAAGAGAGAGAGAGGGTGGGGGAGGAGTCAAGAAGTCAGCCACATCACCCTGCTTCCAAATGACCCGCATTCTCTAGCGCGGTGTGGTCGCCGTCTTCGATCTGCTCGATGCCCTCTTTGATGATTGAGGTGTTGTGTATGTTGGGGTGCAAAGAAGAACAAGCGAGAGTGGTCGCCGTATAACCTTGGATGGGGATGAATTGTGTGCTCGGGGGGAGTGTGTGTGTGTTGTGCTGCGTGCGTGGGTGTGTGTGTGTGTGCGCGCACGCGCGCACGTGTGTGTGTGTCAGATATTGAGCGAAAACAAACCTAAGGAGAGAAATGGGTATTCACGAAGAGATTGCGCGGGCCTTGAGGTGGGCAGGGGCCGAGTGAGGGTGTCAAAATGTGCGCGTTGATGCATATGTTGCATGCGATCGTGCGAGGGACGGACGAATCGAGAGAGATGGTTGTTGTGTTACGGATGCTCCTCTCTCTCTCCCTCTCTCTCTCTCTCTCTCACACACACACACACACACACACACACACGCACACACAAGTAAACTAGAAGACCGTTCTCTCATGTATACACAACGTATCGGCATCTATCTATGTCTCACTCATGCATGATCGTTTGCACATTCACACCTCTCTATGTCTCAGATCACACGCACACCGCCTCCACATTGCCCTTCCGCCACAACACACATATGGACACATACACACGCTTCTCTCAAAGGACACACACAAAATAAGTATTAAAAAAACTAGGGCGCACCTAAAACGTCCAAATCCAAATAAACACAAACTGGAGCTAAATTCAAATATATGGAAATATTGCAGCGTCAAGAACTTTCCCAGGAAAAAAAAGTTGAGTAATATTCGAGGATTGTTTTCACACACAAAAAAAGGTTCGGTGGATGTCCTCCGAGCGCGACACGGTGACGCACCGTTCGATCGACCGCGCGGCCGTGGTTCACGCGCTTGCACAAGATTTCGTATCGTGGGTGTGGTACTAACTTCAAAAAAAAGCGCTGCCTAAGTCTAATGTTTACGTGTACTAGTACGGTTTTCTTTTAAGTTTGACCAACCTCATATAAAACTAAAGTAAGCTCCCATACGCGCACTCATCAATATGCCGCCGCCATCGTTGCGCATGCCGGCGCCTGCCTGCTCAGCCAACAATTTCTCGCCCATCACCGCCGCAGGTCGCCGCCATCCTCGTGCCATGAAGTCAAGGCTCGCGCCATGTCGCCTGCAGTCCCTCCTCGCCGTGCCGCTGCGCTGCCAAGCACGTGAGCAATGGTGGAGCTGCGTCTATGCACGCAGCTGCACGAAGAGGAGGACGAGCACGTGCTCCAAAGACGCCGGGCCGAGGAGGAACTAGCGTGTCATTGTCGCCTCTGCCTGCTGAGGAGGCGCTCATGGTGGCCGACGCGGCGAAGCTGGGCCAAGGCCGAGCCCGCAAAACCGGTGCGTATGTGGAATCTACCTTGAGACCTTGAATGCCACGTGGATCCTGCAATTTGAAGGAGCAATTTGGGTCGGTCGACTCATGTGAGCCGTTTGATGCAACATGGATGGCTAGAAGGGCTTCTTCCACCTCTTTTGCCGTCTTCTTCCTTCGCTCCGTCGAACTTCTTTCACAAATCGATTGACCCAAATTATACTACTAGTACGAACGTATTAAGTACAGTGGGAACACAAAGGTACGAGCAAGAGTACCAATCGCAAGAACAGTAGTAAGACATAGTACCAGACTACTCTCACGCACTTCAAAACAGTTCAAATAACGAGAAAGAACATAAACATAGTTCTGCTGGGGCCTCAAAGACAACACACCCTTGAAAATAAACTAAGAAACTAGTCAGCTTGACACCGCAGAGAACTAGCATGAGCGATGGCATCGCCACCTACCGGAGTCCGAGTCCACGCCCTCGACTTCGCCCTCGCCCCTCTTCCTCTTCCTCTTCGCCGACGCTTCTTTGCTTGAACTGGACACTGGGCTCGCTTCTTCATCCAACCCATGTAGATATTTAAACAAAGGTAGGCATCCATTGCTGCGCATGTGATGTGATCTTCATCTAATGTCTTCGACTCCCATGCATGATGAAACTCGTGATGAGGTTTCTTCGCTTTAGCGTCTGAAGGATCAATCACCGCCGGTGCTGTGGTCAAGATTGAAGGTTGAGAGGAGGACACCAGCTTGCCTTCGGAGATCGAAGGGCTGGCCTTCAACGAGACCTATCCGACGCAGGACTTCTTTGCCGTTCTTAAAGCCTACAAGATGTAATTTCACTCTTTTGTCCTTGAGGAAGTTCTTAAAATCCGGCACTCAACATCGGCATGGCATATGTGGTAGACCAAGAAAACATTATGTACGCAAAACCGGATCACGGCGGGCTTCTTCCTCTCTTCGCCCTTTAGATCCTTCTCTCGCCCCTGTGATCGTGGTGTACTCAACATCTAGCCCAGCGACCCACTCATCCGTTGAACTGCTGAACATGCGAGAAGCGAGCAAGCCATGCTTTCACCGTCATGATCCACGTGTGTAGATGACGATGAACTGATCGCCGGTGATGGCTCTAACCTGGTAATCAGCAATGACCATGGAGATTTGGGAGGCCACGGATTTTGGAGGAGGGTTAGGAGAAGTTGAACTGTTGTACCCGCAAAAACTGGAGCAAACTAATGTGAAAGGACGGGACGATCGGGAGCGAACTATTGTGAGGTAGAAGACGGGACGAGTAGGGCGTCTGACGGCGTGGGGTTGCTGGCTTGCCCGGTGGATAAACGGCTGCAAGCCCCCAAAGAGTTCTCGAGAACTATGCGGGACCCACTAGATGTCATGTCTACTAGACCCATATCGTAGGCCTGATGGTATAGCTTCTTCCTGTTCGCACGCCATGCCGGCGCGTGGATGTAACTTCACTTAATTCCGTCAACCGTCGCGCCTCCCACGACCTTCGCCTCCCTCGCGCGGTCACGCCCTTTGAGACTTCGACTGACTAAAAATGAGCAATTTTTTTTGCCTACTCCGCATGCATGATACTCCCTCTGGTCGTTTTTACTCCCGTCAACCGTTTGCAAAGTGTTTTACCAAATATATACTTTCTTTTAAACACCATCTTATATTAATTAACCAGCCACACCAGTACACTCATTCGATACAATATTCACCACATTGTATGTACATTATTTACAAGAATACCATCTAATATATTGTCAAAGCTATACTTAGCGGTTAAGTGTGCCACCTTATTGGCCGAACGGCTAATCTTTGACAATTGAAGATTGTTGATCAACTTCGAGATGCTCAACGCTTTCATCTTCAGGTCACGCATAGCAGACCTGTCATAGTCCCCCGATGCAAGAAACGCTACCAAAAAAGCGCAATCAGTCTCTAAAATTACAGGATAATTTAGTGCACCTTGAAATATGAACATGTGTGGGGCGTGTATGTTTTTAATGACTTGAGACTATACCTAGCCCGGCATGCAAGGTGACTTATTATGCACAGATACCCATACCTGCAGGAAGCCCGTTGCTCTCCAAATCTTTTCCTCTCCATGTGTGGAAACAATATGCCCGCCAAACTCTCCTTCTCCCTCCGGCGGTCCCACCACTCCACCCCGTGTGAAAAAATCTGCATGCATGACTCTCTCTCCCCACGCCGTCCAATCAATTGTGACCAGCAATATTTCCACCCCTTCGCCTCCCCGTAATTTACTCCAACAAATATGCTCACGTAGCTTTTACTTAACTTCGTGCATTGGGTCATCGACATACGGGCCCAGCAGTTGTAATCGCCCACATGTCGCTGATTTAATCGACCTGCAGTTAACTCAGTGCAGCTCACTCCATATCTTACGCAGGTGTGCCATTGCTCGCTATAAATACTGCGCCTCCCGCGACATCGCTATCTCCTCCCCCTCATGTTCACGTTCATCGCTATCTCCTCCCCCTCCCTCTCACGTCGACCACCATGGCATCTCCCCTCCCAAGCCCTAGGAGCCCTCGCTGCACCGCTGCGGGACGGTCACGCTGTCGCCTTTCCGCTCTCGCCACCACTAGTCGAGGAGGACGCGCCGGTGTTCCGCTCTCGCCGCGACGCTGGCCGAGGTGGACGCGCTGCCGTTCTCAATCTCACCGCAAGACGCAAGGCCGGAGGACGCGCTGGCTCCCCGCCACGAGGAGAATGCCGCACGCCCGGCCGAGCCCTCCAGCCTTGAGGAGCTTTGAAAGAAATGGATGTCGCCTTGTGGGAGGCTTTGCCTCAGCAGAGCGCCGCCAAAATAGAGGCAAAAAGAAGGCCGAGGAAGAGAAGCGCACCGCACAACAAGCTCGGGAGATCTATGTCGCGTCCGAGAGAGTCAAGCAATTGGTTCTTTGGCGAAGGCTCGTGCGAGGGCCGTGAGGGTGGCGGAGGACGCCTGCCGACGCCTCGAGTGCGGCCCAAGCGCCTCATCTACGCTTAGCGTACGTGGACCGGTGCACGCTTCCAGCCGGAGGAGTACTGTTGGCCGGATCACCACACCGTGAGATCGCTCGCTCGCCCGGCAAGCCGCTAATCATCACCTCGCGAGTTGCGAGGCTGAGGAAGAGGCGTTGTGTCGGCGTCATTGAAACGGCCGTGCACCGTGGCACTCGTGGCCGCATAAGCGCTTCATGCGAGCGCCGTGGCTTTTAGGAGGAGTATAATTTTTGTTTCGTAAGCGGTCTTATTAGTTTTGGGATGCAAATGATAGATCCCGAACATTCAGGAATTTTTAGCGTCCTTAATTAAGTATGTAAAAGGGAAAGTTTGGAAACGTTGTGTATTATTACGCATTTTGCAAGTACGTGCATATAGCACAAACTTTACTATATACTATTGGACTACACATCTCTCTCGATATATGCTTGCAGACTGTGCTACTCCCTCCGTCCAGGTCAATAAGTCATCTTTCGTTGTGCACGGTGACCAAGAAGGAGGGTAGACTTGTACACCTAGACGGAGGGAGTACTACTATTACTTATGTACGTGCAAATGCACGTTTGAACATTACGATGCGGTTTTTGTAAAAGTGGAAAAACAACACTAGTCAAGCTTGTGAAACGATTCAATGCAAAACAAATGCAAAAATGCTCGTTTGATTGTTTACTTTTAGCTTCCTCCTCTGTGGTTATTTCTATGTGCACCATGACCAAGGAAGAGGAGAAAATGAGAAACGTTAATGTTTATTTGCTAATTAATAGTATTGCATGCAATGAACTAACCACTACATCTCATGTTTGATATCTCAAGTCATTAAAAGCATGCACACTCTTTATCTCTTATTGGTTGATATGTCAAGAAACAAGAAACGAGGTAGAAGTTAATGCACCGCGCCTAAGTGTTTTTGGATTATTTGGTTTTCGTAAGATGACTTACACACCTAGATGCACCGCGCTTAAGTGTTTTGAGTAACATTTTATCAGTTAAATCTTTGGTCAAAATTTAGCACAAATTACAATGGTGAGGAATAAACCAGGACGGAGTAGTAGTTTAGAAGCCCAAATAAATGAGTGAGGCGCCTTATTGTTACTCTCCACTGTGACTATTCTTGTGGGAAAAGCTGGGGAAGACGCCAAAAGAACTGGCCCTAGGAGTAGTAGCTAGGGATCGAGCGTCGGAGATGAACCGGAGAAAGTAAATGCAAAGAGATGAAATGCAAAAAAGACGGAGGGATGTGATGGTTGCTTGTCCGTTTATTTTACATTACTGGGAGTGGTTGGGTTTTGTGATATGACGGCTTTACTGCCACGCCACGAGCGGGGTGAGAAGTGAGACTCCCGAGCAGCGCCGCCCTCTACACTTGTACTACATCGGTCGTGGTTTACTAGTCCCCCATTGAATTTGACTGAAGATTTAACTGACAAAATGTTAGTGCATGTCAACAAAAACTTTATTGTTGGATTCGTATTTGAACATAGTTTTGAATGATATAATTTTAGGTGAAATGCATCAGTATTTATCGTACTATATATAATGTTAGTTCAATTTTTGGTCGCATACTAATCTATAGTAGTAAGGTGCCCGTATGCTGTAATCAAGAGTGAAATGCATTGATCAGGGAGTTGTTTATTTTGACAGAGGATGTGGAGGTCATCTCATGTGTAACGGGTATCGAGAGGTTTCTTCAGATATTATCTCATCTCTAGAGCTCACAAACATCCGGGTGAAATAGATAAAAAGGTATCTTTTCCAAACAAAAGCGTTCAACCTGCTCAACCCGCATCCAAAACTTGTGAAGAAATAACACTTATTGTGCTTTGCAAGAAATGATCTTTAAGAATTAGTTTTTGAGTATCGATTGTTATACATGTTGGCTACAGATGACATGTCACTTTCTTATAGTCAACAGTTGGCTATACTATTAAATAATATTAACCATGCCCTTATACACCTAGACGGAGGGATTAAATCAGGATGACTTGCAAGGGGGCAGAGGAGATGTAAGGAATGGTCCATCGTAAGTCTTTCACCAAGATCGTAGTAAAAATTCATACATGGAAGATTCTAGACTAAACCATAAACGGATACACTTTTTATTCATGCGCGATACTCCAATAGAGCAAGATCCTCAAGATGGAAGTCTCCACATGCTTAGACAAAGGATTACATTGAGCGAAGACTAATGATCAACATTTAACTTGATAATGCGTATTTTTTTAGAAGAACAGGGAGGCTCGTCCCCGGTTCCATTATCAAATGAAACCCAAAGTGTCTTACATCAGCTCACTGAGAGGAGCAGTTCAAAGGAAGGACTGCGGCGAAAACCACTCAAGTTTAACGACTAGCTTACAGAATCAAAAGCGGCAAAGACACGGGCCATAAGCGCCCACACACACACTACATGTTTTCTAAGTGCACTTGATAATGCGTATGTCCAGGTGAACCTCCTTGGAGTCCCCGTGCACTGAGTCGGCAGGTAAAGGATAGAACGGATGCCATGGGTTTTCCAAGTCCACATTGGCGGGCTAGTCCCAGCTCCTCAGATTCCAAGTCCGTCCGATGAGGCCGGTTTCGCCGCCCATGTGACCCGGAGGGGTAGTAACATTGACCTCGCACCAGCACATCCGTCTTCGTGTCAATGTCGGCGTCGCGACACTTCGATGCACGCTTACAAAGACGGGCGGCAGCCTGCTGGCCTCGCCAAGGTGCCCACGATCAAGAGGAGGACGCCGTCCTCCTCCGAGACTAGCAGCGGCGGTGATCCTCCGGTGACTCGCATGGTGAACCAAGAGCACGTGTCGCATTTTGCTGTTCTCCGCCAAGGGCCAGCAGTGACCGATGCACGCATCCGTGAGGTGATGCACCATGTCCGCCGGCGAGCCACAAAACGGCATCGGGCACTCATAGAAGTGGACGAAGGGCTCCTTGGAGGCATCGACCAGGCCGTCCATGAAACGGGAGTGGCTGTAGGGGACGTTGCGCCAGTTGAATATGTGAGCAAGTTACTACGAGATTTAATCCAAATAAGCACAAAATAAATCATGACGGCTATAACAGAGATGAAACTAATCATGTGGACTAGCATAGTAGTAGGATACAGAGTAGAAACATGAATTCTACCATGATTTCGAACAGGAAGGACAGAAACACATACGATGCAACGGGAGCAGCACCGTTGGCATTGAGGTTGTCGCCCATGTCGTTGAGGAAGAGGTTGCCGAGGTTGGGGAAGTAGTCGTCGTCGGTGAAGTCGTGGCTGCCAGCAGTCGTGAGAGTGTGCTCCCTAGATTTCAATAGCGCCCGCCGAATGGAGCGCAGGAGGGAGTGGCTGTAGGGGACATTGCGGCCGCCGAATGGAGCGCAGGAGTAGCACACGAAGCCGTAGATGGTGTCCTTACTAGTACTCCCTAGTCTCTATCTATCTATGTCTATATATATCTACTCTTATAGAAAACCGAGTTGGTGATGATGGTTTGCCTGCCATCTTGTAATATAGACCGTCCGATCTATATCTCACGGATATAAAGCCAACTATGACAATTTTACAAAAGATACCCGCACCTCTCTCCAAATTTACAGATAAGGCCTTACCTCGTGCTCCTCCCTATGTCTCTATCTCTACAAGTACTTTTTTTATAACAAATCAAATAGTGCCGCGCCGTCCGCTGCACGCCCGGCTGAACACGCCTCCTCGCCTCCATCATCACCAACTGAGTCTTTTATAGGAGTAGGAGTAGAGAAAAAACCGAGTTGGTGATGATGGTCTGCCGTGCAATGCACGGGCATCTTGCTATTTTTTTGCATATAAGTCCAAACACCACGTAGACACGGTCTTTGAGCACGGTTCGTAGTTGTTCCACGATCGGGCATCGAATTTGTAACTATTTTAGATTAGAATATACTACTCCTCCGGTGCTAGTAGTAGAGCAGAGTCCTACTCTTCTACTCTACTCTAGCAAGCTAGGGCATACAACTGTAGTAGGTACTGTGGGGAGTACCGATCGTGATCACTCAAGCAAGTTGTCCGGCATCGATATGACCCTACGCCATCGGTATGTGTCTCGTAAGTCAAGCGGCATCTTGTAGTCATCATCACCTGTCCACTCCCACAAAGACATATTCGCTTCTCCATCTTTGTCCGCACATAATCTCGCCCAAGCTTCCATCCCCGCTAAGGCGCCTCCCCCTCGTCTCAAACCCAAGCACTAACAATGGCAGAACCGAGCAGCGTCCGCCGAAGAATGGATGGAATTCGCTCCCCACAGAGGTAATCAAGCTCATTGTTTCGCGTGTGGACAATCTCGATTACCATGCCGCTTTCGCAGCGTGCTTTCGTGGGCTGTACCGTTTACTCAAAGCCCTCAGTGCCGGAGCTTTTTAAGCCAACTCCTTGCTTGCCGATGTCACCGATCTTCGTAAATGGCATGTCACGCAACATAACGATCGAGGGGTGGCAAGCATCAACCCCTTCATCGCGATCCGATCCTCAGCCTCGGCTACATTAACGGTATGTACTTGGGTCGGCATGAACACGCCTTGGATGGTGCTCGTCGACGGTCGCGGCATTGGATGCTCGCGGAGGTCTACACCGGCGATTGATCCCCTTCCTTCGATTAACACTGCACTACTTTGGCACCGCGCCCGTAATACTCGGAATCTTACAAAGAGCCAACATGTTACCAAGTTTGATTTGCTCAAGGTTGTAATCTGCCAAGTGCCCACAAGATCCGGGAATTATAAAGATTTCAGGCTAATTATGCGTTCTTCAACCGCGGTCTCGCCTATCTCGACAGTGTCACCGCGGTAAGTGGATAAATCTGCACGCCCATCGCAGGATCATACATCCTCCATGGTTCTCTCGATGCCATTGAGCTCGTGGCTTCATTTACGCTGTGACTCCTTCTATGGTTGGACGTATTGTCGGCCTACTCCGCCATCGCTACAAACGATCGTTACAGAAGTATGTTACTTTCCTATGATATCATGATGGCTTGCTTATATTACATCACAACATTTACTGAAAAAATATTCATGCTCATAACATGTTGTTCTTAAGATTGACTAAATCAAGAGCCCTTTTTTATTTGACTCCAACTTGATATGATGTTGTAGGTCACGGTGTCCCTACCCTTCCTAATCCCGTAACCTTTCAAAGAAAAGCGGCATGGCAGTTGCAGGTGGTTCTGGCTCGATCGGATGACGGCGAAAGATTGATGATCGCTCGCAGACGCATGTGTTGTTTCGCGGAATACAATCACAGTCACTGCAAGGTCTTTGAGTAGGATCCCAGCTTCTCTGGGCCTTCAGGAATTTTTGACTGGAGGCTGGTAAGTAGCCTTGGCACATGCTCTCTGTTTGTCGGACTGAATTATCCGATTAATCAGGAGATAACCGACGGCAAGGATCATGATGGCAGCGCGGTTTCGTTCATCAGGCAAAACTGTGTGTACACAGCGTACCATGCGCCTCTGCATGCACCATACCCCGATATGTGTCGCCACGCTCGCAGCCCAAAAGTAGGAGAGAGGTTCGCAAGTATCGGACTTGACCGCCGGCTGGAGTTTCCGCCATGCACCCATCTCGTTCAAGCCGCCACCAATCTCCATAGCTTAATAAATAGTAACGCCTAACCGAGCCGCTTAGTTAGATGCGCACACTTGGTGTAGTAGGATCTTTATTTAGTTTGATGCATACACTTGTTCTTTTTGGTAGCCCTTTTGTAATGATGGCTGATGTTTGGTTTGGAAGAGAGAGTTGCGTCTTCACTCTTCTTGCCTGCTTACTGCTTCTGTTGCACCCCCAGCCCTGGTTGTTGCTGCTGCTGTTTTCAATGTACAATAAGTAGTATATTTCGTCTGTTGATTGAATATAAATGTGTTGTTAGAACGACAAACACAATGTTTTGGAAGTCGTTGCACGGTTCGATCCTTTAGTGCCCCGTACCGTACGTAGCTCATACTATTTTTCGTACGGAACACATTTTCCACTTGTTGATAACATGCGGCCCACTGATGAAGGCCCAATAGAAAAGCCCATAATTAACTGGAAGGGACGCTCTCACATGAATCCGGCCCAGGTACATGCTCATGGTCCCCTAAACATAAATAAGTAAATAAATAAATAACGCTAAATGCTCATGCACCAGTTCTTTGGGAAAATAGGTAACCCAGTATTTCTTTTTGAAGAATACCCAAACTAGGCCTATTTGTTTTCTCCGACCATCGGGCTGCAAATCTTTCAAGACGAGCAAATGGGATATTAGTTTTTTTTAATTTTGTTCTTCGCTGATATCTTATACGTATTTCATTGGATTTAACATGACATAGTACTAACTTATTTTTAAATTTGTTTTAGTATGGCTATTAATTTTTGGATTAAGAATATTTCGTTCCCCAGCAAAAATTTCCCACATATTTAGTTAATTTTTTGACCCTGGTACTGACCAGAAAATGGCCGGCAATTCTAAAAATGGAAAACGGGCTGCAATAAATTCCATATGAATTAGAAAATGAGTAAAAATTATAAAAATAATAGCAAATGGGTTGTACACCCCACAGATTTCGAGGCTGACTTGTTTACGCAAGGCTTTGTCAGTGAACACATGATTCTAGCCGCCGTGCTTCTTCAATCTCTGATCTTCCTGCTCCAGCCGCCTAAACTAGCGCCCGGCAGACTGCTCGCCCCTCCTCTTGTGGCCTGCTGTGTTGCCGGGCAAGCTTCCCCGGCCCACCCTACTCCCTCCGCTGGCCTGGCTGCACGCAATCAACTGCCTCCTTATCACGCGAAAAAAAATGATTCCTCCCACTGACATCTGGGGCGCACCGGTTGGGAGGCTGACCTGTGGGCCTACTACGTTGACGCGTATGCAGGGCTTGTCAACTTAGTCAACAACGATTCTAGCAAAGAAGAATCGTTGGATTTGAATCGAACGGTCCTGCCGCTTCTTCAATCGCTGCTCTTCTTGCACCAAATTACCCAAACCAGCGCTGGGAGACCGCCTGCTCATGCCTCCGGTGGGTCAGGCAGCTGCTATGGCCTCATCGCCCCTACTACTCCCACCGCTAGCTGTGCCCTCATGGGCGACGGCAGCCTCACACCGCAGCCAAACAAGTGAACCCTGGTACTCCTCTCCGCGTGGGCATCCACTGCCGCGTCTTCCCCAGCTCCGCGTCGTCCCCTTCCTAGGCCTCGCCGTCGTCCACCGCCTTGGTGCTCTCGGCGCAGCATGGTCAATGTGGTCAACGACATTCCATCGGAAGAGTATCAGACGTGTAGAGTCCGATTTGGGTCCACGGCCACAACCCAGTTTTTATTGTGATTTGCCAAGTAAGTCGCTTTGTCGTGCCTGTTGGGCTACAAATCTTTCAAGACGAGGAGAGCTTTCATCTGGTCAAGCCGAGAAAATGGCCCATCAAGAATGAGAAATGGGCTGTACATTTTAAAACACATCAAACCGGCAGTTAGTTTCAAATATATTTTTTTCATTTCGAGATTTTAAATTACATTAATTTTTATGCGTGGAAAATTTGTTGGATTTTATATTGATATACATGTATTTTTAAAATCAGTTTGAATGTGAGTCAAAATTTCGGGATTAAAAACAGTTCGGACCGCACCGAAATATGCAAAATTTCGTATAAGTTTTTATCCGTGGCCACGATATGGGTTGTAATGCTAACAAAAAGAATATGGGCTCCAAAAAAACCTTAAGAATTAGCAAATGGGCTGTAAATTATTAAAAATAATGGCAGATGGGTTGTATGCTGTTTTCCATAGATTTGAGGCTTTCCTAAAAAAAGGTTGACACACAAGCAGTGACTGTTGGATGGCCATCCAACGGCTGTCGTGCTTCTTCAATCTCTGCTCTTCCTGCTCCAGCCGCTCAAACAAGCGCCGGCGGGACTGCCTACTCCCTCCTCCCCGCGGCCGGCTCTGACAGCTCAGACCCACCAGTTATATCTTCGTACGCAAGGAAGTGCCTCCTTATTACGCACAAAAAAATGAATACTCCCCCTGTTAGCTAGGACCTAGTATAGTGGCAGGCTGACTTGTGGGCCTACTAAGTTGATGGGGACGGAGGGCTTTGTCAACTTAGTCAATATGCACGATTCTAGCTCCAGTGACCGTACAATGTCCATCCAACTGCCATAGTGCTTCTTCAACCTCTGGTCATCTTGCTCCAGCCGCCCAAACCAGCGCCGGTCGTGCCTCGTGCTCCTGCCTCCCATGGCCGGTTGCGATGCGGCGGAGGCCTCACCGCCCCCTACTACTCCCACTGCTGGCCAGACCATCCCTCTACTCACCCACACCCCCTGTTATTCTGCGGCGACGACAGCCTCACACCGCAGCAAACCAGTGAACCCTCGTACTTTCACGCTGGGCATCCACCGATGCGTCTTCCCAGTGCTCGCGTCGTCCCCTTCCTAGGCCTCGCTGCCGCCCACCGCCTGGTGCTCTCGGTGTGGCATGGCCAACGTGGTCAAGGAACGGCTTCCATCGGACGTGGATCAGACGTGGAGAGGCCGATACCGGGTCCACGGCCGCAAGGAAGTGCCTCCTTATTACGCCGCAAAATAATTATTCCTCCACCGACAGCGGGACCCACCGGATGGGCCACCATATTTAGCGGAAAAACGCTTTCCTCGACCGCTGGGACCCACCAGCCTACACCTTCAACGCAAGGAAGTGCGTCCGGCAAGAAAACAAAACGATTCGCTTCGATCGCTAGGACCCACCAGCTACATCTTCGCACGCAAGGAAGTGCGTCCGAAAAAAAAACGATTCGCCCCCCTGACTGCTGGGACCCACCTGCTACATCTTCGCACGCAAAGGAAGTGCGTCCGGGCAAAACAAAACGATTCACCCCTCCGACTGCTGGGACCCACCAGCTATATTTTCGCACGCAAGGAACTGCCTGACAGTCGGGACCCGGCTGGTCGAAGCATACTAGCGTTGTCATTCTAGTCGCGAACTTGTACGTACATATATACTGGTCGATGTAGAGGCACACACGTGTCGCAGTAGAGGCATGTACGTGTCGTAGTAGAGGCGCGCACGTAGCATGTACACGTACGTACAACGGCCATGGTGCAAGAAAGAAAATACGGCCCCGTATGTGTACATACGGGCGGGGTCTCGAACGCCTAGTCGCGCATACATACGACGAGGGCTCGTGTTCATGGGGAGGCAACGGAATGCATCGTGCTCATGGGGAGGCAACAGAATGCGTCGTGTTCATGGGGAGGCAACGGAATGCGTCGTGTTCATCGGGAGGCAACGGAACGCGTGGGAGCCAACCGGCTTGGACGGAATAGGCGATGGAAACGAGGCCTGGCGTACCGCATAACGGAGGAAACGGACCTCCTATGGTCGAAACGGGGGTCCTGTTGATCGGGAGGGGTGTGGCGTACCGCAAAACGGACGAAACGGACTTGTGTTGGAGCGCTACGGTCGAAACGGGGTCCTGTTCATCGGGAGGGGTGTGGCGTACCGCAAAACGGACGAAACGGACTTGTGTTGGAGCGCTACGGTCGAAACGGGGAGGGTGGCGTACCACAAACGGGACTCCACGGGATATCAGACATCTCCACCGTCGACCTCCTCCAGCCTCCACGGGCTACCGTCGACCTCCTCCAGCCTCCACGGGCTCCTATTCATCCAGCCTCCACCGCTGCGCGACTCCATCGGCTACTGTTCAACCACCCCTCCACACGGGCACCCCTCCACCGTCTACTGTTGATCCAGCCCTCCACACCACGGGGTCCTGTTCAACCACCCCTCCACGGCCACCCCTCCACCGTCTAGTGTTCATCAAGCCCTCCACACCACGGGTTCCTGTTCATCCAGAGGCAACGCCACCGCTCACTATTCATCCAACCCCCCCCCCCCCGCAACGCTCACTATTCATCCCAGAGGCAGCATCGATTGGCTTCAGTTAGCAGCAGTACCGAAGGAATCGCTCCATCGGGTTCAGTTAACAGCCATCAATCGATTGCTCGGGTTCAGTAATGCGTAGCCTGCAGTGCAATCGCTCGGGTTCAGTTAGAGCCCAATGCCTCGCTCGGCTTCAGTTAGAGCCAATGCCTCACACACACGCGCATACGTACGAGAGAAACGCGCATCGCTCCGCTCCTGACCTCCCACCGTAACCGGCAACTCCTTGAAATTTTCCTCCCCCTCGCTTCTACCACGGTTTTTTCCGTCATGGACGGCCCAAAGAATGTCATGCAGCTGCGTCTCCGGCCCGCCCAGGACGAAAAGCCCATTTTCTGTCATGATTTTTTGTCATAGAAGTAGGAGCCCACCACATCTATGATGATACCGGGTTTTGTCAAAATTATCATCATAGAAGTGTCATATGTATGACACACAAAAAAATCGTTCGGCCCAAAATGTCACGGATGTGTCTTTTTTTTGTAGGTTGCCTCGTTGTTGGCGTCGCGGGGCGTCGGCGGAGCAGGGCGTCATTGACGCCAGCGGAGCGGGGACTCGTTGGAGCCGACATTGTCCTCTGCCTCGTCCTCGGTCTCGCCAAACAACGCCTTGCCCGCTTCATCGCCCTCTTTGCTAACCTCTTTGTAGGCGGCCGCAGCCTCCGCCACCCGCATGCGGTACCGCCAGCGCTCGAGGCAGCCCTTGCGGGCGGAGCAGTACGAGTCAAGCAGCGCCTCCTACTCCGCCCGCTCCCAGGTGATCTGCTCCTCCGCCTGCAGGTGCTCCTGGAGGAGATGGTGGTTGTAGGCGGCGTCGGACTACGCCTCCCGGAACTGCTCCTCACGCATCTGCCTCACTCTGTCCATATATTGGGCACGGGCCTCGCTGATGGTCATGGTGCAATGCACCGGCGAGGATGGCGCGGAGGAGGGGGTTGGCGCCGGATCGTCGACTACCATGTTCTCCATTGGGACGTCGTCGTCCTTCGCTGCCGGTTGCCACCGGTCGGCAAAGAATGGCTGCTATCTCCTTGTGGTCCGTCGTCCGCCTGTCTCAAGAGCGCTGGAGCGCGAGGAAGCCATGGTGGGCAGTAGTGGTGTGGACAGGAGAAAGGCAACAGATGCGGATGATCGGCTATGGCCGGGCGCAGCTTTATATAGCAATGGCGAAGCGGGCGGAGGGACGGACGCAGACGCCGAGTAGCCGCCTCGGCAACCGTGGTATCATTAATGTGCGGCAGATGGACGGACGGACAACACTTGTGTCGCTTGAAGGCGGAGCAATCGCCTGCACCGGAAGCGGGCGGCCAGCCGATTGTTTGGGCGGAAGCGCTGGGCGAGGAGATCACTTTACTTGGATAGGATGACAATGGGGACCCACAAGGTCCATAGCCTCACGTACGCAAGTGCCTCCTTATTATATATATATATATATATATATACATATATATATATAACTATAATTTATTTTGCTTCCTCCTGGTTTCCTGACATCACGGTTCCACACCATTGTCTACCTAGGTACTCCCTCCTTTCCAGTTTATAGGGCTTATCTCAAAATTTTAGTTTTTCCATTTTATAAGGCTCAATTTGGTTATTTTCCTTCACATGTTCAGATTCCAAGGTGCATTAAATCATTGCATGCAAGTATTAAGAGAAAATTGACCAATGCATGTACTTTATGCATGCATGCATTGCAATTAATGCATTAATAAACATAATTTTTTGAGGATAACAAGAGCATTAATTAGGTGCTTTTGCAAAACTAGAAAAAGTATTCCACCACTCGCCATCTACCTTGATTGGTGAGATTTTTGAATTGAGCATTATAAACCGGAAAGAGGGAGTAGTCAATAAACGAGAGAATTGCACAAGAAGCGGCCGATACCGGGACCAAGCAAATCGGCAGTATTTGTGTTTTTGAGGTGTGAGCACCTGCAGAGTTTTTCGATGTTTACCCCAGATATTAATTTTTCTCCTCTAAACAACAACGAAAACATCGCTGCAGGTATTAATCAAGGGTTGTGGCCTGCCTAGCCTGTGCCGATATCCAGCCCAGATATTAATTTTTTCAAGTGAAAATGGCTAGCCCAGCTATACTTTTTTAGGAATACCTGTGCAAGGTCAAGTTGTTATTCTCCGCTCACTGGCTGCAAATCTTTCCTAGGAGGGACGATTAGGCTTAACAAGAAAATGGGCTTTAAGAAATAATAAATGGGATGTAATTATAAAACTGGGTAGTAACTATAAAAAATGCACCAAAAGTGATTACTTCATAAAATATTATTTTTGGAATATTGAAAATTTTAATTTCATTAATTGTTGCGAGCGGAATGTTTTGTTGGATTTTTACGCAATATAAATTTATATTCAAATTATATATAATCTGACTAAAATTTCGAGATAAAAATATTCGGATCCCATCAAAATGTGGGAAATTTTATTGAATTCTGTTTTGAACGGTTGGTTGAAATGGGCTGTACTTTTAACAAACTGTAAATGGGTTGTAATAAATTACATTAGAATTCAAAATGGGCTACACATTCTTACAAATCTCAAATGGGCTATAAGTTCTCTCGCCACACACTGGCCTTACTAAGTTGACGCGTCCCCTAAAAAAAACAGAGTTGACGGGTATGCAAGGCTTTGTCAACTTATAGTCAACACACGGTTCTAGCAAGAAGGGTCGTTGGATGTCCATCTAGCGGATGTCGTGCTTCTTGTTCAATCTCGGATATTCTAGCTTCACCCGCCCAAAAATGATTCATCCTCGACATCCGGGCGCACTGCTTCGAAGTCGACCAGGCCTACTAAGTTGACGTACCAAGGGCTTTGTCAACTTAGTCAATATAAACGATTCTAGCTGTAGTGACTGTACAATGTCCAACCAATGGTTGTCGTGCTTCTTCAACCTCTCGTCTTCTTGCTCCAGCCGCCCAAAGCAGCGCCGGTCGTGCCGCCTGCTCCTGCCTCTCGTGGCCGGCTGTGCTGCCGTGGAGGCCTCACTGCCCCCTACTACTCCCACCGCTGGCCAGGCCATCCCTTCACTCACCCACTTACCCACACCCCCTGTTATTTTGCGGCGACGGCAACGCAGCCGAACCAGTGAACCGTCGTACTCCTCTCCGCGTGTGCATCCACTGCCGCGTCTTCCCCGCTCCGCCGTCCCCCTTCCTAGTTTCGCCGCCGCCCACCGCCGTGGTGCTCTTGGTGCGGCGTGGTCAACGTGGTCAAGGAACGACTTCCATCGGACGTGGACTATACGTGGAGAGGCTGACAGCTGGGTCCACGACAGCCGCAAGGAAGTGCCTCCTTATTACGCACAAAATAATTATTCCTCCACCTGACAGCGGGGACCCACCGGACGGGCCACCGTATTTCACGAAAAAAATGATTCGCCCCCTGACTGCTGGGACCCACGAGCTACATCTTCGCATGCAAGGAAGTGCGTCCGAAAAAAACGATTTCTCGATCGCTGGGACCCACCACCTACATCTTCGCTCTCAAGGAAGTGCGTGCGAAAAAAAAATGATTCGCTTCGATCGCTGGGACCCACCAGCTACTCCTTCGCACGCAAGGAAGTGCGTCCGGGCAAAAAAAATGATTCGCCCCCTGACTGCTGGGACCCAGCAGCTACACCTTCGCACGCAAGGAAGTGCATCGAGGCAAAAAAAAACGATTCGCCCTCACTGACTGCTGGGACCCAGCAGCTACACCTTCGCACGAAAGGAAGTGCGTCCGGGCAAAAAAACAATTCGCCCCCTGACTGCTGGGACCCACCAGCTACATCTTCGCAGTAAGGAAGTGCTCGGCGGTACCGGGACCCACCTGGTCGAAGCGTACGTAGCGTTGTCATCCTGGTCGCGAACATGTACGTACATACTGGTTGATGTAGACGCACGCACGTGTCGTAGTAGAGGCGCGTACATGTCGTAGTAGAGGCGCGCACGTAGCATGTACACGTACGTACAGCGGCCAGGGTGCAAGAAAGAAAATACGGTCACGTATGTGTACATACGGGCGGGGTCTCGAACGCCTAGTCGCAAGATACCGCAAAACGGAGGAAATGGACCTCCTACGGTCGAAACGGGGTCTGTTGATCGGGAGGGTGTGGCGTGCCGCCAAAACGGAGGAAACGGACCTCCTACGGTCAAACGGGGTCCTGTTGATCGGGAGGGTGTTGCGCATCGCAAACGGACGAAACGGACCTCCTATGGTCGTAAACGGGGTCCCGTTGATCGGGAGGAGTGTGGCGCATCAAAACGGATTTAAACGGACCTCCTACGGTCAAACGGGGTCCTGTTGATCGGGAGGTGTGGCGCATCGAGAAACGGACTTGTGTTGGAGCGCCACGGTCAAACGGGAGGGTGTGGCGCATCGCAAAATGGGACTCCACGGGATACCGTTCATCTCCACCGTAGACCTCCTCCAGCCTCCACGGGCTACCGTCGACCTCATCCAGCCTCCACGGGCTCCTGCTCATCCAGCCTCCACCACGCTTACTCCACCGCCATCGCTCAACCACCCCACCATGGGCACCCTCCACCTTCTACTGCTCATCCAAAGACTCCACACCACGGGGTCCTGTTCAACCACCCCCTCCACGGCCACCCCTCCATCGTCTACTATTCATCCACCCCCCCCCCCCCGCAACACTCACTGTTCATCCCAGAGGCAGCATCGATCGGCTTCAGTTAGCAGCAGTAGCAAAGGAATCGCTCCATCGGGTTCATTTAATGTACCATCGATTGATCGCCGGGTTCAAGAACGCGTGAGCCTGCAGTGCAAATTGCTCGGGTTCGATTAGAGCCCAACGCCTCGCTTCGGCTTGATTAGAGCCAACGCCTCGCACACACGCCAGCGTACATACGAGAAACGCAGCATCGCTCCGCCTCGATCTCCCACCGTAATCGCAACTCCCCAAAATTTTCCTCCCCTCGCTTCTACCACAGTTTTTCCGTCATGGACGGCCCAAAGAATGTCATGCAGCTGCGTCTCCGGCATGCCCAGGACAAAAGCCCATTTTCTGTCATGATTTTTGTCACAGAAGTAGGAGCCCACCACATCTATGATGATACCGGGTTTTGTCACAATTATCGTCATAGAAGTGTCATATGTATGACAGAAAAAAATTTCGTTCGGCCCAAAATGTCATGGATGTGTCTTTTTTTGTAGTGTAGCCAATTCATCAATCTTAGGCAATTTTTCTTCAAGCAAAGCATTGAAATTGTTTTGAGAAATCATAAATTCTTTAACACTAGTCTCAAAATCAGAGGGCATCTTATTAAAATTTCCATAAGATTTGTTGTAGGAATTACCATAATTATTAGAGGAGTTACTAGGATACGGCCTAGGATTAAAGTTTCCTCTATAACCGTTGTTACCGAAATTATTCCTACCAACAAAATTCACATCCATAGATTCATTATTATTCTCAATCAAAGTAGACAAAGGCGTATCATTAGGGTCAGAAGCAACACTCTTATTAGCAAACAATTTCATAAGTTCATCCATCTTTCCATTCAAAACATTAATTTCTTCTATTGCATGCACCTTTTTACTAGTAGATCTTTCAGTGTGCCATTGAGAACAATTAACCATAATATTATCTAGGAGTTTAGTAGCTTCTCCTAAAGTGATTTCCATAAAAGTGCCTCCCGCGGCCGAATCTAAAAGATTTCTAGAAGCAAAATTCAATCCGGCATAATTTTTTTTGTATAATCATCCATAAATTCGAATTATGAGTGGGGCAATTACGTATCATTAATTTCATCCTCTCCCAAGCTTGTGCAACATGTTCATGATCATGTTGCTTAAAATTCATAATATCGTTTCTAAGAGAGATGTTTTTAGAGGGAGGAAAATACTTAGAGATAAAAGCATCTTTGCACTTATTCCAAGAATCAATACTATTTTTAGGCAAAGATGAAAACCAAGTTTTAGCACGATCTCTAAGCGAAAAAGGAAATAGCTTCAATTTAACAATATCATTATCCACATCTTTCTTATTTTGCATATCACACAAATCAAGAAAGCTATTTAGATGGGTAGAGGCATCTTCACTAGGAAGGCCTACGAATTGATCTTTCATGACAAGATTCAACAAAGCAACATTGATTTCATAAGATTGAGCTTCGGTAAGAGGAGCAATCAGAGTGCTAAGAAAATCATTGTTGTTGGTATTGGCAAATTCACACAATTTAGTATTATCTTGAGCCATCGTGACAAGCAAGCAATCCAACACACGAGCGAACAAGAAGCAAGCGAAAAAGAGAGCGAACGGAAGAGAGAGGGCGAATAAAACGGCAAGGGTGAAGTGGGGGAGATGAAAACGAGAGGCAAATGGCAAATAATGTAATGCGAGGGATAAGAGTTTGTGATGGGTACTTGGTATGTCTTGACTTGACTTCGCGCACAACTCCCCGGCAACGGCGCCAGGAATCCTTCTTGCTACCTCTTGAGCACTGCGTTGGTTTTCCTTGAAGAGGAAAGGGTAATGTAGTAAAGTAGCATAAGTATTTCCCTCAGTTTTTTAGAACCAAGGTATCAATCTAGTAGGAGGTCACGCTCAAGTCCCTTGCACCTACACAAACAAATAAGAACCTCGCAACCAACGCGATAAAGGGGTTGTCAATCCCTTCACGGTCACTTACGAGAGTGAGATCTGATAGAGATGATAAGATAATATTTTTGGTATTTTTATGATAAAGAGTAAAAGTAAAGAAAGCAAGTAAATAGTAATGGAAATAACGGGAGATTAATATGATGGAAAATAGACCCGGGGGCCATATGTTTCACTACTGGCTTCTCTCAAGAGCATAAGTATTACGGTGGGTAAATGAATTACTGTGGAGCAATTGATAGAACTGAGCATAGTTATGAGAATATCTAGGTATGATCATGTATATAGGCATCATGTCCGTGACAAGTAGACCAAAACAATTCTGCATCTACTACTATGACTCCACAAATCGACCGCTATCCAGCATGCATCTAGAGTATTAAGTTCATAAGAACGGAGTAACGCTTTAAGCAAGATGACATGATGTAGAGGGATAAACTCATGCAATATGATATAAACCCCATCTTTTTATCCTCGATGGCAACAATAAAATACGTGTATTGCTGCCCCTGCTGTCACTGGGAAAGGACACCGCAAGATTAAACCCAAAGCTAAGCACTTCTGCCATGGCAAGAAAGATCAATCTAGTAGGCCAAACCAAACTGATAATTCGAAGAGACTTGCAAAGATAACCAATCATACATAAAAGAATTCAGAGAAGATTCAAATATTATTCATAGATAATCTTGATCATAAACCCACAATTCATCGGATCTCAACAAACACACCTCAAAAGAAGATTACATCGAATAGATCTCCAAGAGAATCGAGGAGAACTTTGTATTGAGATCCAAAGAGAGAGAAGAAGTCATCTAGCTAATAACTATGGACCCGAAGGTCTGAGGTAAACTACTCACACATCATCGGAGAGGCTATGGTGTTGATGTAGAAGCCCTCCATGATCAATGCCCCCTCCGGCAGGACGCCGGAAAAGGCCCCAAGATGGGATCCCACAGGGTACAGAAGGTTGTGGCGGTGGAATTAGCTTTTCGTGGTCGCCTCTGATGGTTTGGGGGTACATAGGTATATATAGGAGGAAGAAGTAGGTTAGTGGAGCCACGAGGGCCCCACGAGGGTAGAGGGCGCGCCTGGGGGGTAGGCGCGCCCCCTACCTCGTGGCTTCCTCGTCTGTTGCTTGACGTCCACTCCAAGTCCTCTGGATCATGTTTGTTCCGAAAATCACGTTCCTGAAGGTTTCATTCCGTTTGGACTCCGTTTAATATTCTTTTTCTGTGAAACACTGAAATAGGCAAAAAAACAGCAATTTGGGCTGGGCCTCCGGTTAATAGGTTAGTTCCAAAATAATATAAAAGTGTATAAATAAGCCCATTAAACATCCAAAACAGAATATATAATAGCATGGAAGAATCAAAAATTATAGATACATTGGAGACGTATCATTTAGCCGCTTCGTTCAAAACTTGGGAGAATTAGCATTCCCATTTGTCATGGGCCCTGGCAAACTAATTTCAAATCCAATTTGTATTCGATTACAAAACCCCGCAGATAATTCTACATTTTGTTGTTTATTTCTTCAAGACCACAACAAATATTTATTCCACCTTTATATATGATTATGATTTAGAAATGTCGTGATCTTCGAATTCAGTAGGTTGGATACACTTTGAGTCAAACAGTTATTTCATCCAATACAATATGCTCACACGAAAAACAGTTCACCTTATGTCAATCATACAAGTACTGAGGATTACCTCGCCTAAAAAATCCAGATCATTACTACACATGGACAACATAGGGGGTCTTACAACATAATCCATTCAGAGACATGGCACAACATGCAAGTACAATAATCTAATGACAATTTCAACTGGTATCTAAAGAAGAACCTGGATTACCCTGGACTTCAGATAGCAGAAACAGCAGGACCTCCTGCGTCTTCAAATGAAACATTCTTACTTCCTCCAATTCTTGGGTTGCTTGCATAATGCGTGCTGCTAATTCCCTAATTTCCAGCCTCAAGATAAAGATTACCTCATTCATGGCAGCCACACCATCTCTTTCTGCCTCTAGTAGAGCCTCAAGAACTATAATATCTGTGCTCAGACTGCTCTCCGGCGGTGTTGCCTCTCAACTGCTACCATCTGGTAACATGGATGGTGCACTGCTTCCACAAATAGATTATGGGGTTGTACATTGTGTCTTAGTGTGAACGGCATCCCGAAAGGTTTCCGCTGGACATAAGTAAGAGATAGTTATTGCATGATCCAGGTAGTAAGCTTACATGGTAAACGACATACGAATTATTGCCAAGCATGGCAAGCTATATTTAAATGGTTCGAAGCAGCATCAGCCGAAAAGAAATTAAAATGGTAAGATGAAAGTTGAAAGGGAGTGTACCACCGCTATATTTAAGTTGCCAAGGCATCTAAGCAGTTGAAATAATCGAGAAAGCACTTAATGTGTGGCCTCATATAAACTATGAAGACAGTCTTGTGATGAAGTTCAGAGGAAAAGTTAAGGACTCAAATGAACTAGGCATGCATTTCTTTACGATAGTACATCGTGCAATCGACATATTGGCCAACTCGGTATAGCGTAACAACAAACAAGCATTCGAATCAAGCAATACAAAGAAAGGCATAACCGAACTATTTGTAATTCTGTAGGATTACGGGCTGAGGGCACAAGCTAAGAAACCAGCCCACTCGCATTACATTTCACATGTACTAAAACACACTGGCTTACCATATGTTGCTGTGAAGCCTCGCTGCTGTTGCAATGTCCTTTGAAGATATCGTTAGCATCCCGTGGTTGCAAATCTAGTTGTTGTAGTTTATTCTGCACCCTCTATTTAGTTAAAATTAATTTTAATTGCATGCACTGGTCCGAATTGATCATCAATGGTTCATATAAACTAATCAAAGAAGGGTGTGTGCATACACGACAATATATCTGCTTCCCTCTATTTTTATGCTTGTTCGAGGTGCCAGCCCCAAAAGAACAAATATTTTGCTTGATGGGGTTGGCCGCTCCATAATTAATAGAAGCATCAAATTAGTCATGCAACTTGGGAAGATCAAGAACACACAAAGAAGTAATGAATAGAGGCTCGGAGCAGTGATGTAATAGCTAGCATCGTAAAATGTAGGGTAAAACAAACAAAAAGCAGCGGAACCACGTGCTAGTTTGGCGATGTGTAATTAAGCATAGAGAACATTAAGCGATGCGATGGAACCAACAGGTGGCATCAGAACAACACCATTATCATAAATATAGCATTCAAGAAGTAAAATAGTAGGCAGTGATATCTAGGAAGTACAGTAATACTTTGGACAATACTAAAGCATATTAACTATATGTGTACTGGTATGTAATTTAGCACATGTAACATGTTCACTCCCAGAAGTATGGCCCTACAGGTTCAAGCAGAATAACGGTCTCATGAAAAACTGAATGATGCCCTGAAGAAATTCAAAGGTGCGGTGCTTATGCTAAGAAAGTGAACGTAGGCGCCGGCCGTTGGATAATAGTACCTGATTCTCGGTGGCGTATGGGTATCGTTGTCATACTTGATAGCTAAGGATCGTCGATGGTGCTCGTGTTGCGGTTGAGTTTGGGCCGACTGTCGCCGTCACTGAAGCGGCTCCGGTGCTACGGTTGCAGTGCCTGTCGACATACAAGAAAGCTCATCTGTGGTAAGTGAACAGTTGCACGATAAAGAGAAAAACCAAATGGGTACAAATCAAAATAACCTGATGAGGCTGCAGCGTCGGTAAAGCAGGGCCAGTGGAGTTGAATATGGCATCCGTGTAGCGGGTCTGGTGTAGTGGACGAAGGCTTCGGCGGGCGTGTTGTACAGTGCTCTCGGTGAGGCGTATCTGTTGCGGCGGACGAGGGCTTGTATGAAGGGCCAGCGAAGTGGCGGACGAGGGAGTCAGTGAAGGGCCTACACTATGGTGGACGAGGGCGCTGGTTAAGCAGATCCGGTGCGGTGGACCATGATGGCGGTCAAGGAGATCTGGAGCGGTGAACAAGCCAGTCGCTGAAGCAGCTCCGGTGAAGTGGTGAGTTGGCTGTTGGGGGTTCCAAGGTGCAGAAGGTAGATCCGTCGGGGTGTGATGTCCACCGCTGCGGTGGAGGACTAGATTCGGCGGCTTGCCGTGGTTGGGGGGGTCAGGGAGGGGCTCTGGGGAAAATGTTGGGGCAAAGAGGGGAAACCAATGGAGTTACCAAAGAAGCCCTTTTCCGTTCATGTGGCAGGGGTAAAACAGGAATATTGCAGGGCTAAACTTTCGAGCGCGAGATATTTCGATGTGAGCGGGAAGTTTGAAAGCTTTTGGCGCCTAAAATTATATTCTGCTCTTGTACGGCTGACTATGATATCATGGCCAAGAATTTGTTTGTTTTGCACGCAAAAAAAAGTGCAAGTTTTGAAAATCAATGTCTCCAACTCGAAACTTAGATTGTCCATTCAATTCAAATATGGATCATTGAGCTACTACAAGCAAATACCATCATACAGTCCAATTCACATGAGATTCCAAATATGTTTACCCTAAATATGATGACAAAAGCAAACATGTGTGTGTGTATGAATAAAGTGGATGATTATAAAGTTTGAACATGCCCGTATATGTATATCTCTAGGTTTGATATATGAATTTGAAATCACGAAATCCCGGCTTAAAAAATGTACCTCCGTTTAAATGAATTACAAAAGCTAATGATGGAGTCGAATTTCAAAATTCCAATCTTAGTTTTGTACTTTTGGTACATCAAGGTATATCACGCATGTTCAAAAGTATCATTATCTCATAGTCCAAACTGTGAAACAAATTGATCAACCATGAGTGCACACACTATTGACCATGTATATCTCAATTACACTAAAGTCCCTCAAATATAGACACCTCACTCTTTATCTGAAGCCAACCCCCTCGTCCCCCCACACACAGAAGTCGTTCTCTCCCCCAAACACCAACACACGAGCACATTAACACCCCTCTCTCTTCTAAAGTCCGGACCCCAATATAGGTCTCTATCACTTTATCTCTTGGGCATGCACGCATCTCTTCCCCCACTCTCTAGCTAGGTCTCCCGGCATCTCTCTTTCCCAAGCACACGCACTATGTAGAGTGTATCTTTCCCATACACATAAAACATCACCCCCAAACGTCTATCTCGCTAGTTATGTGGTTCTCGCACACTCACCTCACACACCACCCCCACTGCAAACAAGCACACTATGTCTCCTTGTGCACCACTCTCCTCTTTTCTCTCCCACATGCGGACCCGCCCCAACTCCTTCCCTGTATACATATATGTCGTGACTCTTTCCATAGCTCCCTAATGTATCATCGTTCTCGATCTTGCACATTGTTCTCTCCACCATCTATTCTAGATCTCTCATGAAGTTCCTATCACACACATGATGACTCGCTTCCCTTGCGTCTCCATACATAGGCCAATTTCAAACAATGTAAACATTGTCTCCCTATCTATACACCATTTATGGACACAAACGCCCCTCTCTCGCCCCCTCTCTTCATCTCTCTCTCTATCTCTCCGTCGCTAGCTCTCTCTCTCTCTCTCTCTCTCTCTCGCTCTCACACCCCTCTCCCACACACACTCGATGTCTCTTCCAAATAGTCTGCTCCCCCCGCCCGCACCCATGCTATCCCGCTACTACACATGTCACACCATTCCCCCTTCCCTTATACTAGGTTTACATCATTAGTGGTCTCTCTACTCCACATACACACACTCCCTCTCACACACAAACGCGGGCACAAACACACACAGACACGCACAAACACCCATTAATCTGGATCCTCATCTCTCCCCATGTCTGCATGTGTATCTCACACACTCACTCTCTAATTATGTATATGTGTCTCCACGTTACACAACACAAAGCCCCATGTACATGTCTCTCTCTATCCTCCACACACATAGACACAAAGAATCTGTTATCATTGCCTCAGTCTCTAGACATATCACACATGCACACTGGCTCTCTCTCTCGCAAACACGCTCAACAAGGGTTTCCCCATGAATAACTTACCGTCTATTCATCAACAGTCGTGGCATTACGGCGAACACGAGACATGAAAAATAATAAATCTACACGTGCTTAGACCACCTAATATGACTACTAGGACTAGAGCAAGCCAAAAAGCGCGCCGCCGTCACCCCCTCCTTATCAGCGACAGGAAAACCTTTGTTTTACACAGTCGAGAAGTCATTGTGCTAAGGCCCCACATGCTGAGGCGTTGAATAGAATGTAGATGCTAGTTTACGGAAAAAAGTATCGATAATACGTTTGTATCTCCATACTTATATTTCTTCTCTTATAAAAATCTGAGTTGGTGATGATGGTACGCGTGCCATCTTGCAATATAGACCGTCTAATCTATATCTGATGGATGGAAATTAAACTAAAAGATGCCCGCACCCCTCTCCACATTTGCAGACAAGGCCTTCCCTCGTTCATCCTTATCTCCAATAACCTCATTGTTGAGCAATTAAGAAAGGAAGCCTCTGGAACAAACTGGCCTGGTGGCTGCTGCCGGCGTCGTCAATCCCCATGCATCCGCTCAGTCCGACCACCAATCACCACCACGCCCCACTCCTCTTCACCTTATCTCCTATTTCTCGAGATATCATTAGTTTTTACACATTGGATTACTCCCACATGGGTCAATCACAACGAGTGTTTTTATAATAAAAAATGCATCTTGATGTTCCGTGCAATGCACGGATCTTGCTAGTACTCCTACAGAAGAATAAGTTGGTGATGATGGTGTGTCTGCCATCCGTCATTTGTGACCATTAGATCTACATCTAACGACTGTGAGGTAAGTTGTTGCCTTTTCTCACCAACATCCCACTTGTCTACCAATTTGCAGAAAAACCCATAATTAGTATCTTAAAACCAACAACATCCCTCCCTAACCTCATCAAAACAGCCCAAGGAATATATTCTAATTGAAACATAATATATCTCTAGTGATATATGTATATCAAAATTAGAGTGTTTTGTATCAAGTTTGTGAATAAGTATTATTCTAATTATGATTCGTCGCAATGCACATGAACATTGCTAGTATTTCCGACAATGCAATTTTTTCCCTAGTATTCCATAGTTTCGAGTTTTCCATCAAGATATTAGTCACTCATGGTTGATATTTACTTTCAATCATGTACACATACGCACTATGTAACTAGCCTTGCTTATTGGGTTCCAAAGCTTAACTTTCACTCCTACTTACAATATGTAGAGTATTTAACAAAAAACAACCACTTTCAACCAGCCCTAGGAAGAATCTATTGAACGAAAAATAGCAAAAACATACCCAAAATTTCTAAATCCACGCCAAAACCTACTACCTAATACTCCCTCCGTCCCACAATGTAAGACGTTTTTGCAAACTAGTTTAGCTTGCAAAGACATCTTATATTATGGGACAGAGGAAGTACCAATTAGGTTAGTTTAAACCCATTTATGACAGGGTTGGCCCACACGTCCATGCTGACGAGGCAGCTTAAACCAACACATTTTGTTTAACCGTTGACACGACGGACTCACATCTGACCTTCTATCCTGTTATTTGTAACATCCCAAAATTCTAAATTTTGGAATGTTATATTAAATAAATATTTACGATTGTTTGTTTGATTGTTGTGTGACTGATTGTGTGAAATTGAGTGGCATTTGGAAATTTCAGAGGCATTTGAATTTTACTTGAATTTGGATTCAACTTGGCATTCAAATTTATTTCATATACCCCTGACAAATACTTGTTTAAAAGTATGAGAGGAGCTAACATGGCACTCCAAAAAAAAGTCAGGAGAAATTAATGCCAAAAGTTTTTGAATTCAAATTGGAGTTTATTTGGAATTTATATTAAAAAAATTGTTTTTCCTTAAGTTTGGATTTTGCCTCTCGAAAAATGTACACGGTGTAGGATTTTTTTCTGATTTTATTGATAGATATATGTCGTATATAAAAATAATATAGTTTTCTCTATATTTAGTTTTCTCTCTCTGTGATTTTCAAAAAAAAAGAAACCCCCGAGCTGGCCAGGCCAACTGGCCCAGCCACCCGACGCGGCCCAGCCAGCCACCCGACGCGGCCCAAAGAGCCGAGCCGAGCCAGCCCAGCCTGCTGCACGCCCGAGCTGCCTCCGCTTGGCCGCCTCCTCTCTCTCTCGCCCTTGTGCCATCGATCATTGGGCCCCACCGCCCGATCGCCCTCGCCACTGCTTCTTCTTCCTCTCCACGCCAAACCGCTGGCCGCCATCGCCGAATCCCGCGATCCTCGGGATACTCTCCCCGATCTTCCCCCTCTCCCAAGTTGGCCTCCCCTCTATAAATACCCCCTCTCCTCTCCGTTCTGCCCCCTAAAGACGCCCCGAACCTCTCTCCCTCGCCGCCTATTGATCGCCGGAGCTCCGCCTCTGCCACCGCGCCATTGTCGCTCTAGCCACTCCCTCCGTCGTCCCCGAGCCCCACCACCTCCACCAATCGCCTCAACACCGTTCACCGCACCTCACCGAGGACTCGCCCGAGCTCCTGCGCCCTTGAACGCCATCGCCACCGACCACCAACGCCACCGCCGCCTCGAGCTCACCGACCGTAGTCTCGACCACCTCCACCGACGCCACAACCACCGTTGGACTCTTCGTCACCTGCTTCATCTCCCTGGCCACCCCACCGACGCCGAAGATCACCGAAACGCCGCCACCGTCGTTGCCCGACGCACTCGCCGTCGACCACCACCGTGGTGAGCTCCCTCTCCCTCCTCGTCCGTTCGATCTAGATTATACGGTTGTGATTAGATTAGATCGAATAGTTAGGTTTTTTTTACTAGATCGGTTTAGCTTCGGTTTATTTACGGTTTAGATCTAATCAGTTAGGAGGTCGGTTTTTGTTTTACTAGCACGTGTGGTTTTGTTAAGTAGCGGCTGAGCGCAGTTCAGTTACTGAACGCTCATCTCTTAGCCCAATAGCAGCAGGCCACGTACACCTGCCCGTTTTGTTTATTTTAATTTATTTTTCGTTTCTGTTTTAAAATCAGAATAGTTCTGATTTTAGATTGCTTATCACTTTTATGTTTTAGATCCAATTTGAGTGATTCCAATTGCCCTTGTTTCGTAATTCTGTCTATTTTCTGTAGATGCAAAGTTTGGTTATGTTTGGAAGTTTTAAATTTGAATTTCGCATGAATTTTCTCAAATCACTATTTTGGCCGTAACTTGAGTTTGGTAATATATTTTATGTTCATTCTTTTTGCCCCGGGTCACTAGTTGAATTGTTTATCCAGTAGAATATAGTTGTTTATTTTTAGTTTATTTTGAATTAGGTTTTTAGCAAAACAGTACTGTTTTAGTTATAGTTTTGTTTTAGTCTTTTCTTTATAGTTTTAATTGTTTTTAAATTTTTTGTCACTTTTGACAAATTTAGTTTTGTTTCTGTTATTTAACTGTAGACAATTTTATTCCTATTTTAAAAAATTATTTTGTTAGTTTCGTCTGAAAACTTGTATAGGTCATAGTTAGTGTTTCATAAAAGCTTTTTATTTGTTTCTTTTTGGCAAATAAAAGTTTATGAAAAAAAATATTTTCTGTTAACTTAGTTGATTTATATTTTATTGTCTGTTAATTTATTAGTTTAGTGTTTTTATTTTGTTAAGTTTTTACTTAGGACAAAACTGTTTTGTGTTATGTCTTAGAGTTTCTTTAGTAGTTTTGTTGTAGTTTTTCCTTTGTTCTTATTTGGTGTCCCTTGTTATTTTGCAATTTATTCGTTGATTTTATTATGAGGGTTAGAATTGCTTGCTAGTATGTTTGCTTCTATGAATGCTATGTTTGACTATATAGATTTTCAACGGAGTGACGAATAGTTCTACCAAGTCTTTATTTGAGTGCGATTATCTTCATCGACATACCAGGCAAGTTCACTTTGACCATGCTTTCATACCTATGTTTTATTGAATTTAGTGACATCTTTGCAACAACCCTCCAGTAGTGATATTGATTTCTTGTAGTTGATTAGAATGCATGAGGTAGGAACCGATCTCCCTGTTACCAGGCCTGGGACGTATATAGTTTTAATGCTACGCTATTGTAGACGGGGTTTGGTATGAGTGCTCGGGAGTGGTGTGAGAATGGAGGACTCTACGTCAATGACGATAACTTCATGATGGCATCGGCAAGGACTACATCGTCATGACCTCAAGACTTCAAGACCTCAAGATTTCGAGACTACAAGAATTCAATACACACTCTTGGGTGAAGGATGGTTGACGGGCAGCTGGAGAAACCAAAGTGGATGGCGGGATGCATGGAGAAGCGCCATGACATCTTGGCGGAAAGCTTCACCCAGACTCAAAGAGACGGAAGAATACTTCATGCCCGGAAGCTTACTGTGCAGCAACCGCAAGTCACTATGGGCTCTGGCTTGGTTGACCTTAGTGGTGACTCGGTGGGGACGGTGCTAGCGGATGTAGAACTACTGAGGATTGGATGAGCACCGGACGGTGGTCGGGGAACTCTTGAGGAAGACCATGTTTCGGTCGTCTTGTTCTCAAACACCCTGAAGTGCGAGAACGTAAAGAGAGGGATCGAATCTTGCGGGTAAAGTGTACAAACCTCTGCAGAGGGTTAAAACCTAATCGATTAGCCGTGTCCCCGGTTACGGACAACTTGAGCCTCTGGACTTGGATCTATCTCGGAACTCTCAACACCAGACTAATAACTTAGTTGTGGGCAACTTATGATGATTTGGGCTATGATACATCGGTTGGCGGAACCATGTCATGACAGAAAACTCCATAGTACAGACTCCAATTATTGCTTTGATGTAGAGAAATAAAACCAGCTTTTATGCAAAACAAAACTCAGACACAGAGCCACAAAGCCATATTGCATATAGTATAGTTTTATCATCTGTTTTCTCATGTTGTGATCTTGCCGGTACATTCAATGTACTGACCTACACGGCTGCAAAATGTTGCAGATACTTTCTTCCGACGAGTAAGAGTATGGTACAGGGTTACGGTCTACACTCAACTTGCCGATGGCGTTGATGGGATTCCACACCCGATTGTTTGTTTCCGCTGAGACTTATGAGGTATATATATCAGTTTTACATTATTTATACATCTGATTGCACTTTGATATATACATTGATGTACTGTGTGTGCGACATCTTGATCTGTGGATTACGCAGACACCTGCAGAGACTTGACCGTCGAGGTCGGGTCGCTTCTGAATAATGGTATCGAGCACATGTTGATCAGAGAACGTGACTCACGAGCGAGCAAGCGGATGTTAAATTCTTGATGTGTGTTCGCCGGTGGCGCCGGTGATGAGCGAAGTTGGCGCCGCTCCGCCGGACGGGCCAGACGCCGCTGGCCTCCGCCGCAGGTTGGCGAGCTGGTCGAGCATGACTCACGAGCGAGCAAGCCGCCGCGGTGGCCTTCGCTCGAGCCAGATGGCTGACCTTAGCGTGGCGCACGCGAGAAAGCCGCCGCGCCGCCGTGCCAATCTAGCTAACAAACCTTGCAGACAAGCAGCTGGACGGAGCTATCTTGGCTAGCTAGCGGCCGCGAGCGCCGGATGGAGCTGGCATTCGGGCTGCCGCAAGATGGGCTCCGCACCGCCGACGGTTTTGACCTTGCCTTTGTTGGAAATATGCCCTAGAGGCAATAATAAAATGGTTATTATTATATTTCCTTGTTCATGATAATTGTCTATTGTTCATGCTATAATTGTGTTATCCGGAAATCATAGTACATGTGTGAATACATAGACCACAACATGTCCCTAGTAAGCCTCTAGTTGACTAGCTCGTTGATCAATGGATGGTTACGGTTTCCTGTCCATGGACATTGGATGTCGTTGATAACGGGATCACATCATTGGGAGAATGATGTGATGGATAAGACCCAATCCTAAGCATAGCACAAGATCGTGTAGTTCGTTTGCTAGAGCTTTTCTAATGTCAAGTATCATTTCCTAAGACCATGAGATCGTGCAACTCCCGGATACCGTAGGAGTGATTTGGGTGTACCAAACGTCACAACGTAATTGGGTGACTATAAAGGTACACTACAGGTGTCTCCGAAAGTGTCTGTTGGGTTGGCACAGATCGAGACTGGGATTTGTCACTCCGTATGACGGAGAGGTATCTCTGGGCCCACTCGGTAATGCATCATCATAATGAGCTCAATGTGACCAAGTGGTTGGTCATGGGATCATGCATTACGGTACGAGTAAAGTGACTTGCCGGTAACGAGATTGAACGAGGTATCGGGATACCGACGATCGAATCTCGGGCAAGTAACGTACCGATTGACAAAGGGAATTGCATACGGGATTACTTGAATCCTCGACATCGTGGTTCATCCGATGAGATCATCGTGAAACATGTGGGAGCCAACATGGGTATCCAGATCCCGCTGTTGGTTATTGGCTGGAGAGCGGTCTCGGTCATGTCTGCGTGATTACCGAACCCGTAGGGTCTACACACTTAAGGTTTGATGACGCTAGGGTTATTAGGAAGACTTGTATGTGATTAACGAATGTTGTTTGGAGTCTCGGATGAGATCCCGGATGTCACGAGGAGTTCCAGAATGGTCCGGAGGTGAAGATTTATATATGGGAAGTTGTCATACGATCACCGGAAAGGTTTGGGGGCATATCGGTATTGTACTGGGGCCACCGGAGGGGTTCCGGGGGTCCACCGGGAGGGGCCACCTCTCTCGGAGGGTCTCATGGGCCGTAGTGGGCAGGGAACCAGCCCCTGGAGGGCTGGGCACATCCCCCCTTGGGCCCATGCGCCTAGGGTTGGGGGGAAACCCTAGTGGGGGCGCCCCCTTGCTTGGGGGGCAAGCCCCCTCCCCTTGGCCGCCGCCCCCCCTCTAGATCTCATCTAGAGGGGGCCGTCCCCCTTCTCCTTCCCCTATAAATAGAGGGACGAGGGGAGGGCTGCACACCACATCCAAGGCGCAGCCCCTCCCCAACACCTCTCCTCCTCCGTTAAGTGCTTGGCGAAGCCCTGCCGGAGTACTGCCTCTCCATCACCACCACGCCGTCGTGCTGTTGTTGGAGCTCTCTTCCTCAACCTCTCCTTCCACCTTGCTGGATCAAGGCGCAGGAGACGTCTCCGCTCCGTACGTCTGTTGAACGCGGAGGTGCCGTCAATTTGGCGCTAGGATCATCGGTGATTTGGATCACGACGAGTACGACTCCATCAACCCCGTTCTCTTGAACGCTTCCGCTCGCGATCTACAAGGGTATGTAGATGCACTCCTCTCTCTCGTTGCTAGATGACTCAATAGATTGATCTTGGTGATGCATAGAATTTTTTTTATTTTCTGCTACGATCCCCAACACTGGCATCATGAGCTATGTCTATGCGTAGTTTCTATGCATGAGTAGAACACAAGTTGTTGTGGGCGTCGATTTTGTCAATTTACTTGCCGTTACTAGTCTTATCTTGATTCGGCGGCATCGTGGGATGAAGCGGCCCGGACCGACCTTACATGTACGCTTACGTGAGACAGGTTCCACCACCTGACATGCACTAGTTGCATAAGGAGGCTAGCAGGTGTCTGTCTCTCCCACTTTAGTCAGATCGGATTCGATGAAAAGGGTCCTTATGAAGGGTAAATAGAAATTGGCATATCACGTTGTGGTTTTGGCGTAGGTAAGAAACTTTCTTGCTAGAACCCTCTAGCAGCCACGTAAAAACATGCAACAACAATTAGAGGACGTCTAACTTGTTTTTGCAACATATGCCTTGTGATGTGATATGGCCAAAAAGGATGTGATGAATGAAATATATGTGATGTATGAGATTGATCATGTTCTTGTAATAGGAATCACGACTTGCATGTCGATGAGTATAACAACCGGAAGGAGCCATATGAGTTGTCTTTATTTATTGTATGACTTGCGTGTCATTGAACAACGCCATGTAATTACTTTACTTTATTGCTAAACCGTTAGCCATAGTAGTAGAAGTAATCGTTGGCGTGACAACTTCATGAAGACACAATGATGGAGATCATGGTGTCATGCCGGTGACGATGAGGATCATGGTGCCCCGAAGATGGAGATCAAAAGGAGCAAACTGATATTGGCCATATCATGTCACTATTTGATTGCATGTGATGTTTATCATGTTTTACATCTTATTTGCTTAGAATGACGGTAGCATAAATAAGATGATCCCTCATAATAATTTCAAGAAAGTGTTCCTGCTAATTGTGCACCATTGCGAAAGTTCGTTGTTTCGAAGCACCACGTGATGATCAGGTGTGATAGATTCCAACGTCCACATACAACGGGTGTAAGACAGATTTACACATGCAAAACACTTAGGTTGACTTGACGAGCCTAGCATGTACAGACATGGCCTCGGAACACAAGAGACCGAAAGGTCGAACATGAGTCGTGTGGAAGATACGATCAACATGGAGATGTTCACCGATGATGACTAGTCCGTCTCACGTGATGACCGGACACGGTCTAGTTGAGTCGGATCATGTATCACTTAGATGACTAGAGGGATGTCTAATCTGAGTGGGAGTTCATTAAATAATTTGATTAGATGAACTTAATTATCATGAACTTAGTCTAAAAACCTTTGCAAAATGTCTTGTAGATCAAATGGCCCACGCTCATGTCAACCTCAACTTCAATGCGTTCCTAGAGAAAACCAAGCTGAAAGATGATGGCAGCAACTATACGGACTGGGTCCGGAACCTGAGGATCATCCTCATAGCTGCCAAGAAAGCATATGTCCTAGAAGCACCGCTAGGTGAAGCACCCATCGAGAGAACCAAGACGTTATGAATGCTTGGCACTTTCAGCGTCGATGATTACTCCCTCGTTCAGTGCGGCATGCTTTACAGCTTAGAACCGGGTCTCCAAAAGCGTTTTGAGCAACACGGAGCATATGAGTTGTTCGAAGAGCTGAAAATGGTTTTCCAAGCTCATGCTCGGGTCGAGAGATATGAAGTCTCCGACAAGTTCTTCAGCTTGTAAGATGGAGGAAAATAGTTACGTCGGTGAGCACATACTCAAAATATGCAGGTTGCACAACCGCTTGTCCCACTGGACATTAACCTACCGGACAAGGCGGTCATTGACAGAATCCTTGATCGCTCCCACCTAGCTACAAGAGCTTTGTGATGAACTACAATATGCAGGGGATGGTGAAACTATTCCTGAAGTATTTTCAATGCTGAAATCAGCGGAGGTGGAAATCAAAAAGGAACATCAAGTGTTGATGGTCAATAAAACCACTAAGTTCAAGAAAGGCAAGGGTAAGAAGAACTTCAAGAAGGACGGCAAGGGAGTTGCCGCGCCCGGTAAGCCAGTTGCCGGGAAGAAGCCAAAGAATGGACCCAAACCTAAGACTGAGTGCTTTTATTGCAAGGGAAGCGGACACTGGAAGCGGAACTGCCCCAAATACTTAGCGGACAAAAGGCCGGCAACACTAAAGGTATATGTGATATACATGTAATTGATGTGTACCTTACCAGTACTCGTAGTAGCTCACAGGTATTTGATACCGTGCGGTTGCTCATATTTGTAACTCAAAACAGGATCTGCGGAATAAGCGGAGGCCGGAGAAGGACGAGGTGACGATCTGGCGTCGGGAATGGTTCCAAGGTCGATGTGATCGCGGTCGCACGCTGCCTCTACATTTACATACGGGATTAGTTTTAAACCTCAATAATTGTTATTTAGTGCCAGCTTTGAGCATGAGCATTGTATCCGGATCTCGTTTGTCTGAGATGGCTACTCATTTAAATCCGAGAATAATGGTTGTTCTATTTATATGACAGATATGTTTTATGGTCATGCCCCGCTGGTCAATGGTTTATTCTTAATGAATCTCGAACGTGATGTTACACATATTCATAGTGTGAATACCAAAAGATGTAAGATTGATAATGATAGTCCCACATATATGTGGCACTGCCGCCTTGGTCACATTGGTGTCAAACGCATGAAGAAGCTCCATATAGATGGACTTTTGGAGTCTCTTGATTTGAATCATTTGACACGCACGAACCATGCCTCATGGGTAAAATGACCAAGACTCCGTTCTCCGGAACAATGGAGCGAGCAACCAACTTATTGGAAATCATACATACTGATGTGTGCGGTCCAATGAGCGTTGAGGCTCGCGGTGGCTATCGTTATGTTCTCACTCTCCGATGACTTAAGTAGATATGGGTATGTCTACTTGATGAAACACAAGTCTGAGACCTTTGAAAAGTTCAAGGAATTTCAGAATGAGGTAGAGAATCAACGTGACCGAAAAATAAAGTTCTTCTGATCGGATCGTGGAGGAGAATATTTAAGTCACGAATTTGGTACACACTTAAGGAAATGTGGAATCGTTTCACAACTCACGCCGCTGGAACACCTCGGTAATAGAACGGTGTGTCCGAGCATCGTAATCGCACTCTATTGGATATGGTGCGATCTATGATGTCACTCACCGATTTACCGCTATCATTTTGGGGATATGCTCTAGAGACAGCTACATTCACTTTAAATAGGGCACCATCTAAATCTGTTGAGACGACACCGTATGAATTATGGTTTGGGAAGAAACCTAAGCTGTCGTTTCTAAAAGTTTGGTGATGCGATGCTTATGTCAAGAAACTTCAACAGAAAAGCTCGAACCCAAGTTGGAAAAATGCGTCTTCATAGGATACCCTAAGGAAACCATTGGGTATACCTTCTACCTCAGATCCGAAGGCAAGATCTTTGTTGCCAAGAATGGGTCCTTTCTGGAGAAAGAGTTTCTCTCGAAAGAAGTAAGTGGGAGGAAAGTGGAACTTGATGAAGTACTACCTCTTGAACCGGTAAGTAGCGCAGCTCGGGAAGATGTTCCTATGGTGCCTGCACCGACTAGAGAGGAAATTAATGATGATGATCAAGATACTTCGGATCAAGTTACTACTGAACTTCGTAGGTCCTCAAGGACACGTTCCACACCAGAGTGGTATGGCAACCCTATCCTGGAAATCATGTTGTTAGACAACGGTGAACCTTCGAACTATGAAGAAGCAATGGTGGGCCCAGATTCCAACAAATGGCTTGAAGCCATGCAATCCGAGATAGGATCCATGTACGAAAAGAAAGTGTGGACTTTGACAGACTTGCCCGATGATCGGCGAGCGATAGAAAACAAATGGATCTTTAAGAAGAAGATGGACGCGGATGGTAATGTTACCATCTATAAAGCTCGACTTGTCGCTAAGGGTTATCGACAAGTTCAAGGGGTTGACTACGATGAGACCTTCTCACCCGTAGCGAAGCTTAAGTCCGTCCGAATCATGTTAGCAATTGCCGCATTCTACGATTATGAGATATGGCAAATGGACGTCAAAACGGCATTCCTTAACGGCTTTCTTAAGGAAGAATTGTATATGATGTAGCCGGAAGGTTTTGTAGATCCTAAGAATGCTAACAAGGTATGCAAGCTCCAGTAGCTCCATCTATGGGCTGGTGCAAGCATCTCGGAGTTGGAACATTCGCTTTGATGAAATGATCAAAGCATTTGGGTTTATGTAGACTTATGGAGAAGCCTGCATTTACAAGAAAGTGAGTGGGAGCTCTGTAGCATTTCTCATATTATATGTAGATGACATACTTTTGATGGGAAATGATATATAACTTTTGGACAGCATTAAGGCCTACTTGAATAAGTGTTTTTCAATGAAGGACCTTGGAGAAGCTGCTTACATATTAGGCATCAAGATCTATAGAGATAGATCAAGACGCCTCATAGGTCTTTCACAAAGCACATACCTTGATAAGATATTAAAGAAGTTCAATATGGATCAGTCCAAGAAGGGGTTCATGCCTGTGTTGCAAGGTGTGAAATTGAGCTCGGCTTAATGTCCGACCACGACAGAAGATAGAGAAAAGATGAGTGTCGTCCCCTATGCCTCAGCCATAGGGTCTATCATGTATGCCATGTTGTGTACCAGACCTGATGTAAACCTTGCCGTAAGTTTGGTAGGAAGGTACCAAAGTAATCCCGGCATGGAACATCGGACAATGATCAAGAATATCCTAAAGTACGAAAAGGACTAAGGATATGTTTCTCGTTTATGGAGGTGACGAAGAGCTGCGTAAAGGGTTACGTCGACGCTTAGCTTCGACACAGATTTGGATGACTCTAAGTCACAAACCGGATACATGTATATTTTGAATGGTGGGGCGATGGTAGCGCGATTGCATGCAAAGCGTCGTGGCAGGATCTACATGTGAAGCGGAGTACATGGCAGCCTCGGAGGCAGCACATGAAGCAATCTAGATGAAGGAGTTCATTACCGACCTAGGAGTTATTCCCAATGCGTCGGGGCCGATGACTCTCTTCTGTGACAATACTGGTGCCATTGCCCTTGCCAAGGAGCCCAGGTTTCACAAGAAGACCAGGCACATCAAGCATCGCTTCAACTCCATTCGTGAAAATGTTCAAGATGGAGACATAGATATTTGCAAAGTGCATACGGATCTGAATGTCGCAGATCCGTTGACTAAACCTCTTCCGCGAGCAAAACATGATCAACACCAAGATTACTCTATGGGTGTTCGATTCATCACACTGTAACTAGATTATTGACTCTAGTGCAAGTGGGAGACTGTTGGAAATATGCCCTAGAGGCAATAATAAAATGGTTATTATTATATTTCCTTGTTCATGATAATTGTCTATTGTTCATGCTATAATCGTGTTATCCGAAAATCGTAATACACGTGTGAATACATAGACCACAACATGTCCCTAGTAAGCCTCTAGTTGACTAGCTCGTTGATCAATGGATGGTTACGGTTTCCTGACCATGGACATTGGATGTCGTTGATAACGGGATCACATCATTGGGAGAATGATGTGACGGACAAGACCCAATCCTAAGCATAGCACAAGATCGTGTAGTTCGTTTGCTAGAGCTTTTCTAATGTCAAGTATCATTTACTTAGACCATGAGATCGTGCAACTCCGGATACCGTAGGAGTGCTTTAGGTGTACCAAACGTCACAACGTAACTGGGTGACTATAAAGGTACACTACAGGTGTCTCCGAAAGTGTCTGTTGGGTTGGCATAGATCGAGACTGGGATTTGTCACTCCGTATGACGGAGAGGTATCTCTGGGCCCACTCGGTAATGCATCATCATAATGAGCTCAATGTGACCAAGTGGTTGGTCATGGTATCATGCATTACTGATGCGAGTAAAGTGACTTGCGATGCGAGATTGAACGAGGTATCGGGATACCGACGATCGAATCTCGGGCAAGTAACGTACCGATTGACAAAGGGAATTGCATACGGGATTACTTGAATCCTCGACATCGTGGTTCATCCGATGAGATCATCGTGAAACATGTGGGAGCCAACATGGGTATCCAGATCCTGCTGTTGGTTATTGGCCGGAGAGCGGTCTCAGTCATGTCTGCATGATTCCCGAACCCGTAGGGTCTACACACTTAAGCTTCGATGACGCTAGGGTTATTAGGAAGACTTGTATGTGATTACCAAATGTTGTTCGGAGTCCCGGATGAGATCCTGAACGTCACGAGGAGTTCCGGAATGGTCCGGAGGTGAAGATTTATATATGGGAAGTTGTCATACGATCACTGAAAAGGTTCGGGGGCATATCGGTATTGTACCGGGGCCACCGGAGGGGTTCCAGGGGTCCACCGGGAGGGGCCACCTCTCTCGGAGGGCCTCATGGGCCGTAGTGGGCAGGGAACCAACCCCTGGAGGGCTGGGTGCATCCCCCCCTTGGGCCCATGCGCCTAGGGTTGGGGGGGAACCCTAGTGGGGGCGCCCCTTGGCAGGGGCAAGCCCCTCCCTTGGCCGCCCCCTCTAGATCTCATCTAGAGGGGCCGCCCTCTCCCTTCCCCTATAAATAGAGGGGCGAGGGGAGGGTTGCACACCACACCCAAGGCGCAGCCCCTCCCCTCCCCAACACCTCTCCTCCTCCGTTAAGTGCTTGGCGAAGCCGTGCCGGAGTACTGCCTCTCCATCACCCTCACGCCGTCGTGCTGCTGTTGGAGCTCTCTTCCTCAACCTCTCCCTCCACCTTGCTGGATCAAGGCGCGGGAGACGTCTCCGCTCCGTACGTGTGTTGAACGCGGAGGTGCCGTACGTTCGACGCTAGGATCATCGGTGATTTGGATCACGACGAGTACGACTCCATCAACCCCGTTCTCTTGAACGCTTCCGCTCGCGATCTATAAGGGTATGTAGATGCACTCCTCTCTCTCATTGCTAGATGACTCCATAGATTGATCTTGGTGATGCGTAGAATTTTTTTTATTTCTGCTACGATCCCCAACAGCCTTCTACCGGTGGCGGTAGCTGCGTCCCATGGCCGAGGATGACTAGGTGGACGGGCCGGAGGTATGAGGTCACTCGGGGATTTTTGTGCAGACTGACATGTAGGTCCCACAAGTCATAACGCCCGGTCGAATAGAAGGCGTTGACTTAATGGGCGACATGGGCCCTATTTGGATATTCTAAGTCAGAGGTTAGATGCTAACCCTGAACTAACTCTAACCAAAGTGGTGTTTGGATGGCAGGGTTAGATTGACAACAAATGTATCCAAACAGGGCCATGGGTTGAAACGTGCCTATAACGACACTTTGTAGAGTAGTCATTTCTTGGTAGGGCTGGTTGGTAAGAGCATGTACAATGGTTGATAAGGTAGTCTTATCTTAAGTCTACCACGTATGCAAGTGGTAGTAGTTTCTTGGCATTATTAGTGGTTTCTTGCATTATTAGGGGTTTCTTGTAAGGAACAATGTACTACTATCGACAAAAGGCGATTCTAGGTTGCGATGTACTCCAACGAGTACTACTAGTGGTCGCGGGAGTGTATACCTCATTTTGTGGGTTCGATCCTGGCCGAACGCACGACGGCCTTTTTTATAATAGTAACTTCGCTGCAAGCCAATATTTTACACGGGTAGTTTGAGTTTTTAAGTCAAACGGACATGCGGCACCACAATCTGGGTGCCTTTGGATAGCCTAGCCAGTGAACGGGTTTTCCTTCCCGACATCTCATGGCTCGGCGTGCTTCGCCCTAGCCGCACCTCGCCTGACTTCCTCATCGACTAGTAGCATATTTAAACTAGCTCCTCCCAATTAAGCCCGAGGAGCCGGAAAAGCTGGCGGGGCATTGGGAATCGTGCAATATGGCTCTGACGTAAAGTGCTCTACTACTACTCTGTAGCTTGTGGCGTTGCACGCATGGACTTCACTCCATTATCGGCTCTACTATAAAAGAAATTCCTCTTGACGTGTTTTTTAAGCGGAGGCAAAAGCTTTTGATGAGGACATCAATAACATTGTTACACCCACAGCCCGTGCTGCTATACATACTGGACCAATTACTAGAGCTCGTGCACGCCAACTAAATTACCAGGTACTTTCGTTTCTTGGTAATGATTCTAATGTTCATGAGAATATGATGCTGCCTAAATTGGATACATTTGTTTTGCTTACAAATGAAGGGCCTAGCTTGGAGAAGGATGAACATTGGAGCAAGAACAAGCATGGAGATGATGGCATGCGCAAGGGGACCAGGAACGGAGTTACAAGTGATGATTTCAGGGCTTTGAAGCCACCATAACGGGTGCATGAAGCCTTGGACGAAATATACAAGATGCCACTTCATAAATTTTGTCCAAAGGCTATTCTAGGTGCTGCGTCACCTTATTATTGGGCCAGGCCCATGTAATTTCGAAATACATAAGTATAGGCTATTTTTAGAGTCCGTATGTGTGGGGAAACAAGAGATATGGTTGTTAGGACCCCTCCACCAAGGGCCACGAAATCCCCCCTCTTCCTCCATATATACAGCCCTTAGGGCACCGTTTAGACTTTGGGTTTTGTTTAGATTAAAGTTCGCCATAGCTGCAACTTCGCGCATTTCGCTTTGTGTTCAACGACCGGACCAAGGCGTCCACAGAACCCCACCTTGATCAATAAAGCTTTCATCTTATATTCGCAATATCCAGATTGCAATTTCAGTTTCTTGCTTGTTCTTCGTTTGCTCGCGAGAAGCAGACCCTCGTGGTCGAGTTGATCGTGCTCGGCGTGGTCAATAACCTCTCGGAGTTGGTTTAGCGATTGCTAAGGCGCGGCGTCCTCGTGACGTCAGTAGTCGGATCGTCAAAGTCGATTCCCACCAAAGCGATATTCATCATCTCATCGAAAAGACGGGACACCTTTGCCTCTATCAAGTGGTATCAGATTTCCGGGTTGCTCGGTGAGATTTTACAGTTTTCGTAGTTTAGATCGAGTCCGTTCTTCATACCTACAGTCCACGAAAAAGCCACAAAAAAATTAGGGTTAGTTCATCATATCCGAACCAATCTGAGCCTTTTGCATAATCTTTTTAGGGTTTTCTTTGTTGAATTTGCGGTTGCATCGTCGTGTCTAGTTCTGGTCTTAGCGTCTAGTCTTTTAGAGTTTCGAGTTACGGTCATAAGTTGTCACGCCGCCACCGCACCATCACATCGCCCTGCCACCTACCACCACCGCTCCGAATCCGTATCCATATACCACCACCGATCCATATCCATATACTACCACTTTGCTACCACCACGCTGCCATATACCACCACCGCCATATACCACCACCATATATCCACCACCAATCCGAGTTCCTTGCATATTAGGTTAACTTTTGAGATCCATCTATTTCAGTTGTGTTTTCCTTATGCGAGTAGGTTTCGAATTCAGCAATCTTTTGCCGTCCGTAGAAGAGGTTGGTTTCCAAAAAAAAAGAGTCCGGAAACCACCCTCCGTTTAGGCCCAAAATTTTCCAAAAACGCACTTGACAAAAAAAATTCTGGCTATCCTATTTTGAGGTGTTTCTAAGCGTATTGAGACGATCGCCGTTATAGAAAGTTTTTTGACCCGTTTCCGATTTTTGGGTCCGGCGATCGAAAAAAAATTGGTTGAAAAAATTTCGTGCCCATCCTGTCAGTTTGACCTGGGAAGAGTTTTGAGACACTCGCCATTATAGTGATTTTTCGCAAAAAAAAGGAGCGCAAAAAAAGCAGAGCGCAAAAAAAAAGAGCGATTTTTTTTCCAGAGTGTGCTTCTCCCTTGTTTACGTGCAGCGCCGTGATTTTGTTCGTGTTCTAGGCTCGCATCTCTAGCACGGTCTAGCCTAGGACCAGCACAGTACCGTCGTTGAGCGTCCATTCAACTTTGCATCTCTGAATTGATTATTGCTGATCCTTTTTTGCTACCATATTATAAGCCTTCCCAGCTCCACATACATCTACGTCGTGCGTTTGACTCTCCCTGGTAATCGCTCTATCCAAGCTTTGAGAGTTTTGACTACAACGATTGCCAATCACCGCTTTCTTCTTTGGGTAAGAACTGGTAAGAATTTGAGATTTGCTTGACGGATTTGTGACACCCCACCACCACCATATTCCAGTAGGCTGTAGGATCATATTCTTGTCTGTTTCTATTGCTGCTAACTATGGCAGGAACACAAGTCGACGAGATTGACTGGGAGAACATGACGAACAAAGAGCTTCATGATAAGTTTCATCAAATGATGGGTCAACAGGTGGAAGACGTGATGGCCAGCTTTGGAAAGGCAATGGAGAAGATGGATGACATTGAGAAGTCAATTGACACCAAGTTGGACGCCAAGTTTGATGAATTACTCAAACGCCTCCCACAACCAGTTCTACACCGCGATACAGTAGGGCGAGCACAGCGTGTTCCTATTGAGCCAGGACAACATTCGGGTGCCGCTGCTACCGCTGTTGGTGCTTGTGTAGCTCCTGCTGTTACTGCAGAGATGGAGGACTATTACGAGGATGAGGTTGATCAAAATCAGAACTACGTGCAGCCACCAGCACCACCACCAGCCGGTCGACCTCAGGTATATCTTCGCAACGGTAAGCCTGCTCCACCACCTCAGGTACGATATCATGACCATCTCCCTAAACTGAAATTGAATATTCCACCGTTTGAGAGTAGATATGTTCCTGATATATATCTTACTTGGGAGTTAGAAACTGAACAACGATTTACATGTTTACAATACCCTGAGGAGAGACGTGTTCCTCGCTTGTTGTTTGTGCTTTCACTAGCTTTGCATGTGTTTGGTGGTGCGAACATTGTAGATTATATCCTGTTCCAGCTACTTGGGCTGCTTTGAAAACTGCTATGCGTACTCGTTGGGTTCCACCATATTATCAACGTGAATTACTTCAAAAGTTGTAGCGCTTAAAACAAGGAAAAAATTCTGTAGAAGAATATTATCAGGAATTACAAACTGGCATGATTAGATGTGGTATTGTTGAGGAGAATGAAGCTATGCTTGCACTTTTTATGGGTGGATTAAATAAAGAGATTCAGACCATTCTAGAGTATAAGGAGTATACTAATATCACTCGTTTATTCCATCTTGCTTGTAAAGCTGAACGTGAAGTGCAGGATCGACAAGCTTTGGCGCAAACTAACTTTTCTGCAGGTCGACCTTCATCATGGACACCACGTGCATCATCTACTTCCTTTGCACCATCACCTCCTTCAGGTGCCACCTCCAATCGTGATACAAGAAAGCGACACAACCACCACTATACGCCAAGAGCACACTGCCGAACTGCTTGAGCTCTTCTTCTTCTTCCGTGGCGTCAACAGGGCACACAAGTGATATTATTTGTCGTCGTTGTAAGGGAAGAGGACATTATGCGAGAGAATACAAATCTCAGCGTGTGATGATTGCTACTAAGGACGGTGGGTATGAGTCCGCTAGTGACTATGATGAGGAGACTTTGGCTCTTATTACACGTGAAGAACATGGTGGAGATGATTCTGATCATGAGACGCAATACATGGCTCCCAAGACGCCGGCGGTATGAATGTTTAGTTGCTCAACGTGTTTTGAGTGTGCAGGTCACACAAGCTGAGCAAAATCAGAGGCACAATTTGTTCCATACAAAGGGAGTTGTGAAGGAACGTTACATGCGCATCATCATAGATGGAGGGAGCTGCAACAACTTGGCTAGCATGGAGATGGTGGAGAAGCTATCTCTCACCACAAGACCACATCCACATCCTTACTACATCCAATGGTTCAACAACAGCGGCAAGGTTAAGGTAACACGTACTGTTCGTGTGCATTTTAGTATCTCTACATATGCTGATTATGTTGATTGTGATGTGGTACCTATGCAAGCATGTTCCTTATTACTTGGTCGACCATGGAAATTTGATAAAAATTCTGTACACCATGGTAGAAATAATCAGTATACTCTTGTTCATAAGGATAAAAATATTACTTTGCTTCCTATGACTCATGATCCCATTTTGAAAGATGATATCAATAGAGCTAATAAAGCGAAACAGGATAAAAATAAGAGTGAAAATCAGATTGTGGCAAAAGAATTTGAGCAACAAATGAAGCCTAATAGTAGACCATCTAGTGTTGCTTCTGAAATTAAACTGAAAAGTGCATGTTTATTTGCCACTAAATCTGATATTGATGAGCTAGATTTCAGCAAATCTGTTTGCTATGCTTTTGTGTGCAAAGAGGCATTATTTTCATTCGAGGACGTGCCTTCCTCTTTGCCTCCTGCTGTCACTAACATTTTGCGGGGAGTTCGACGTCTTTCCACAAGACGTGCCACCGGATTACCTCTCATTCGAGGGATTGAGCATCGATTGACTTAATTCCCGGTGCATCATTACCCAACCGTGCACCATCTTGTACCAATCCAGAGGAGACGAAGGAGATTATGCGTCAAGTATGAGGAGCTGCTCGACAAAGGTTATATCTGTGAATCCCTTAGTCCTTGTGCTGTTCCTATTATTCTAGTGCCGAAAAAGGATGGTACATCACGTATGTGTGTTGATTGTAGAGGCATTAATATTATTACTATTCGTTATCGTCATCCTATTCCTAGGCTAGATGATATGCTTGATGAATTGAGTGGCTCTACAATATTCTCCAAAGTTGATTTGCGTAGTGGATACCATCAAATTCGTATGAAATTGGGAGATGAATGGAAAACAGCATTTAAAACTAAGTTTGGATTATATGAGTGGTTAGTCATGCCTTTTGGGTTAACTAATGCACCTAGTACTTTCATGAGATTAATGAACGAAGTTTTACGTGCTTTCATTGGACGATTTGTGGTAGTTTACTTTGATGACATATTGATATATAGCAGATCTTTGGAAGAACATTTGGAACATTTACATGCTGTTTTTATTGCTCTACGTGATGCACGTTTGTTTGGTAACCTTGGGAAGTGCACCTTTTGCACTGACCTAGTATCTTTTCTTGGCTATGTTGTTACTCCACAGGGAATTGAAGTTGACAAAGCCAAGATTGAAGCTATTGAGAGTTGGCCGCAGCCCAAAACGGTCACACAAGTGAGGAGTTTTCTTGGCCTTGCTGGATTCTATAGGCGTTTTTTGAGAGATTTCAGCACCATTGCTGCACCTCTGAACGAGCTTACAAAGAAGGATGTGCCTTTTGTTTGGGGTACCGCACAGGAAGACGCCTTCACGGTATTGAAAGATAAGTTGACACATGCTCCTTTACTCCAACTTCCTGATTTTAATAAGACTTTTGAGCTTGAAGGTGATGCTAGTGGACTTGGATTAGGAGGTGTGTTATTACAAGATGGCAAACCTGTTGCATACTTTTACGAAAAATTGAGTGGGCCTAGTCTGAATTATTCTACTTATGATAAAGAATTATATGCTCTTGTTGGGACTTTAGAAACATGGCAACATTATTTATGGCCCAAAGAATTTGTTATACATTCCGATCATGAATCTTTGAAACATATTAAAAGTCAAGCTAAACTGAATCGTAGACATGCTAAATGGGTTGAATTCATTGAGACTTTCCCTTATGTCATTAAACACAAGAAGGGTAAAGAAAATGTTATTGCTGATGCATTGTCTTGTCGCTATACTATGCTTTCACAACTTGACTTCAAAATATTTGGTTTGGAGACCATCAAAGATCAATATGTGCATGATGCTGATTTTAAAGATGTATTGCAGAATTGTAAAGAAGGAAGAACATGGAACAAGTTAAATGCGTTAATGATGGATTTGTGTTCCGTGCTAACAAGCTATGCATTCGGTGGCTCCGTTCGTCTTTTGTTGTTGCAGGAGGCGCATGGAGGAGGACTAATGGGACACTTTGGGCGTGAAGAAGACGGAGGACGTACTTGCTACACATTTCTTTTGGCCAAAGATGAGACGGGATGTTGAGCGTTTTATTACTCGCTGCACTACATGTCAAAAAGCTAAGTCACGACTCAATCCTCATGGTTTATATATGCATTTGCCTGTACCTAGTGTTCCTTGGGAGGATATATCTATGGACTTTGTTTTAGGTTTACCTAGAACAAAGAAGGGAGGATAGCATATTCGTTGTCGTGGATAGATTCTCGAAAATGGCACATTTTATACCATGTCATAAAACGATGATCTTTGTTAATGTTGCTGATTTGTTCTTTCGTGAAATTATTCGCTTGCATGGTGTGCCAAATACTATTGTTTCAGATCGTGATACTAAATTTCTTAGCCACTTTTGGAGATGTTTATGGGCTAAGTTGGGGACTAAACTGCTTTTTAGTACTACTGGTCACCCCCAAACTGATGGACAAACTGAAGTAGTCAATAGAACATTGTCTGCTATGCTTAGGGCTGTTTTGAAGAATAATAAGAAAATGAGGGAGGAATGCTTGCCTCATATTGAATTTGCTTATAATCGTTCATTGCATTCTACTACTAAGATGTGCCCTTTTGAAGTTGTGTATGGTTTCCTACCTCGTGCACCTATTGATTTGTTGCCTCTTCCATCTTCGGAGAAGGTTAATTTTGATGCTAAAGAACGTGCTGAATTTATTTTAAAAATGCATGAGTTAACTAAGGAAAACATTGAGCGTATGAATGCTAAATATAAACTTCTTTGGGGATAAGGGTAGAAAACATGTTGTGTTTGCACCGGAGATCTTGTTTGGTTACATTTGCGTAAGGATAGATTTCTGATTTGCAAATCAAAGCTAATGCCACGTGTTGATGGTCCCTTTAAGGTGTTGGAGAAAATAAATGATAATGCATATAAACTTGAGCTGCCTGCAGATTTTGGGGTTAGTCCCACTTTTAACATCGCAGATTTGAAGCCTTATTTGGGTGAGGAAGATGAATTTCCGTCGAGGACGACTTCATTTCAAAAAGGGGAGGATGATGAGGACATCAATACCATTGTTACACCCACAGCCCGTGCTGCTATACATCTTTGGACCAATTACTAGAGCTCACGACGCCAACTAAATTACCAGGTACTTTCGTTTCTTGGTAATGATTCTAATGTTCATGAGAATATGATGCTACCTAAATTGGATACATTTTTTTGCTTACAAATGAAGGGCCTAGCTTGGAGAAGGATGAATATTGGAGCAAGAACAAGCATGGAGATGATGGCATGCGCAAGGGAACAAGAACGGAGTTACAAGTGATGATTTCAGGGCTTTGAAGCCACCATAACGGGTGCATGAAGCCTTGGACGAAATATACAAGATGCCACTTCATAAATTTCGTCCAGAGGCTATTCTAGGTGCTGCGTCACCTTATTATTGGGCCAGGCCAATGTAATTTCGAAATACATAAGTATAGGCTATTTTTAGAGTCCGTATGTGTGGGGAAACAAGAGATATGGTTGTTTTCGGACCCCTCCACCAAGGGCCACGAAATTCCCCCCCTCTTCCTCCATATATACAGCCCTTAGGGCACCGTTTAGACTTTGGGTTTTGTTTAGATTAAAGTTCGCCATAGCTGCAACTTCGCGTACTTCGTTTGTGTTCAACGACTGGACCAAGGCGTCCACAGAACCCCACCTTGATCAATAAAGCTTTCATCTTATATTCACAATATCCAGATTGCAATCTCTGTTTCTTGCTTGTTCTTCGTTTGCTCGCGAGAAGCAGACCCTCGTGGTCAGGTTGATCGTGCTCCGGCGTGGTCAATAACCTCTCGGAGTTGGTTTAGCGATTGCTAAGGCGCGACGTCCTCGTACGTTCGTAGTCGGATCGTCAAAGTCGATTCCCACCAAAGCGATATCCATCATCTCATCGAAAGACGGGACACCTTTGCCTCTATCAACTTTGCTTCATCTCATTCATAAAGAAGGAACTACTAACAAAGTTCGACGAGATCCATTACACCTCCACAAATGGAAGCGAAAAGCCTAGTCTCGCTATATCAAATAACTCAAATGTTCTGCCCCCGCAGTAACCGTCGCTGATAAACAGGCTGCTAGTGTGTGCGTGAGAGGAGCGGCTGAGTAGGCCAGCTACGTGAGAGGAGCGGCTGAATAGAGCACCGAGAGTACCCACTAGGCCACTACGTAGGTGTACTTTCCCTGCATTGATAGTACATCGATGGTTCTAGAGAACAGTAGTACCCTCCACTTCCAACTGTAGCTCCTTGGCCCTGAGATTCAAGAGTTCAAAACTGGTGCGCTGTACAAGAAGTACAATACATCGCACTACTAGTTGAGAAAGTAGTACTAATCTGCTTCTGATGCAAGACGTACTCCTCAAATCACATAATGTAAGGCGTTTTTTGACACTAGTTGGCGTGTACAAAAAAAGCAAAAACATACCCAAAATTTCTTAATCCACGCCAAAAACTACTAGCTAGTGCCAAAATTTTCTTACTAGTGCTATTATTTACAGTATAATGCAATCCCATAACGTCCCATAATGCTAGTACTAGTAGTAAATAATAGCCTCACCCCTTCGCTAAGGAACGATCTACAGTTGGAAGGGACGAGGCCCTGCGGTTACTATGCTCTTATCTCCTCCTCGCCAGTTCCCCTCCCCCCGAAGAGAAGGCAGTTCGTCGCTGCTCCCATGGATTTGCCAGGCGGTTCTCCTCCTCGTCGGGGCTGGGAGACCTTGGACGATGATCCTCTCGGAGAAATCGCACGCCGCTCCGACGTCCTCACCGCCGCAAGACTCGGTGCTTCCTGCACCAACTTTTTCAAGACGGTGCTTCAAAAGGCTTGGGAAAAGGCCATGCTTGTTGGTCTTCCATGCGTCCTCGAGGAGAAGGTTCTTCTATGGGACAATCCTTCGAACAGTCCACCGCTCCCTGGCCATGGTTGCACGTTGACTCCGCTAGAGTTGCCGACGTTGAGAGGTAGTCGGATTTTGTCCGATGAGCAGGTCAGAAATGGAGTTTGATCATGTAGTACTTAGTTATTCCATTTCCATCACGTAATTTCTCCGCTACCCACCATCTTATATATAGGTCTGGTTCGGTGCCAACGAAGATTGGCTTGCATACCTCCGGCCGGATACCACCATCATTTTGCACAACATCCACAACGGTGCGGCCGTTCCGGTAGACCCATTCTCCACCATTGGGATCAGCCGTCCGGACTGGCTGGGCTTGAATACGTATGATGATGCCTACATGAGATTGAAGAAGATAGCAATTGCGTGCCGGCCCGACAAGCGGCAGCGGCTCTGACGATTACTATCTCATCCCGTGTACGACATAAGGATTGCCATCAATGCAAGAGGCGATGTGGCAGAGGCTGGCGCATGTTGGCGGCGACGATTTGTACCCCTACACGTTCGAAGGCGTGCGGCGCCATCTAGGCCGCATCTTCACGGTGACAAGCCAGGGACTTGTTTCATATGGTTGCCATCCTACAGTGCAGGGGAGATTACAAGCGGAATGCACAAACCATCATTTGCATCCCTAACGATACTCCATTATTTTGCAGGGACCAGTCATCCCGCGATCAAAATAAGATCGCCGATCCTGGATGTGCATTTGCATCCGCGATTCGGTCTAACCTGGAAGCTTGTAGCTGACTTTGGCATATTGGGATCAACCATCTTAACAGTCATTACCCATGGTACCACTGATGTGCAACATGGTCACACAATCTACCACGATCGGACCGTCACCATCTACCCAGGTATTCCATTTTTTAACCCTCTCGCCTTCTCTTTCATTGTTTTACTAGTACTCTACTTATGTACTAGTAGGAGTAGTTTTTACCTTGGAGGACGCGTATAGCTAGCTAGGCCCTTGAAGACTTGAACCCACTAGCTGCCACCATTTTTGTTTTTCCATGTCTTAGTATTTCATCCATGTAGCCACGAGTGGCTATATATAATAAGCCGGTTATTTTACTTCCTCTATACCGGAGTAGTACTATTTCTTTGCCTGATGTATCGACCGCCATATTTGAGCACAACATTATTATGCATGGACCTTGACGATGTACGTCACCATGTGTCCAGATCTGAGATGCCGCGTGTACGGATGAACGGCGCCGAGTTCGACCCCCGTGATGCTACGTGGGTGCCGAGGAACACTCTTGGAGAGTACTCGCTTTTCATTGGGGACAGCTACCCCATTGTGAAGCGGATTCCACCTTCCGTGCACGACATGGAAGGCCTGTCGTTCATGAAGCATGGTTGTGTCTTGATGCGCATCACGGATGAACGACATCTTTGGGACATGCTATCCACGATTTATACCGCTTGACTTGGATGAGTCTCCATCATGTGGAACCGGACTAGAAAGTTGCGACAATGATTCCGTTGCCCACCGCTATGGATCGTGCCATCCATGAAGAACACACAGGGGCTGGAACTCGGGCGAGGACATGTAGCCCATCTATAACGTGTAAGTGGAGTACGGTAAATTGTGAGCAGTAGCGGCTGTGAATATATGTAGACTAGTCGTGCACAAATTTGTCACATGAATTGGAGATGAACTTGTGTGGCGTACTGGCATTTGTCCTTTAGAATTTATTACTAGTAAATGTGTTATGTGTACGTGCAACTTGTGTGGTTGTTGCACGGGCTCCAACACGCTCTTTGAGAAAAAAGGTGGCACAACTTTGGATATACGTGACGTGGCAGCATCATACAGGAGCATCGTTTGCTATAGTTGTAGTACACTCCTACTAGGACGACAACTCATATAAAACCTTGCGCTTGGATCTTTGCCTCTTCAGGAGGTTCAACAGTTCGTACTCGTGTGAACCTTGCACTTGGCTCTTCGCCTGTTCGGAAGGTCCAACAATGATGATACTACAGTACATTATGCTTCTGGTAATCTGACACCGATTGAACTGATGCACGTCCACCACGAGGGCGAGGGCTAGGGAGAGGGAGAGGGAGAGGGAGAGGGCGTTGTAGTCAAAACCCTCTCCTCGTCCTGCGAACCACAGCGCATGGGCGAGGGAGAGGCATAGTAAGCAAGCTTCTCCTTGTTCGGCGAGTTGATGGGACACATCAAAGCAGTACTAGTACTAGTCCATACTGCGTCCTTTCCGGTTAATATGGCTTAATTTGAAATGAGAAAAATACATTGGCGGTCAACGTATGTAACAATACGCTCTTTACGGTCACTATATATAGTTTTATGGTGATTATACAATCACTAGCTCATCGTAGAGCACCGTATTGCACCCTACTGACCGGCCACATAGTCAATGTGGCACTTTGTTGACTGGTTAAATTGTCACCTGGTTTCTGGATCCCACCTGTCAGTTGGCAGAGCAAAGAAATTAGCTAAAAAACAAAGAGTGTAGTACATCTACACTTCCAATGCATTTAGCATTTAATCTAAATCGATATTGATTGATAATGCACCAACTTGTGCTCTATCTACATGTCTATCCTTAATTACAGAATGCAACGACCTTCATTTAATCTTCTTCTCTCAATGGTCGCATGCACACATAAGTCTGCTACTTTTGGGCGTTAATTATACCCTGGTCAATGTGTAAATCTCTAAATGTACAATCTTTCACGGACGTAGGGAGTAGGTTGAGCACTTGAGCGTGAGCGTGTGTGTTGCGTCGTGTGCTGTGTGCCGCATGGGTGCGTGAGTGTTGCGTGTGTCCATGTGTACGTGTGAGTGTTGCATATTGCATGCATGCATGCATGGGGCTTACCCCTCCCATTGACATGTTCATATTTCAAGCTTCCTCTGTTCCCTCCATATGGTGATACTCCCTCTGTTCCCAAATACGAAGTAAAATCCTCCCTCTGTTCCCAAATACGGAGTATTTGTCTTTCTAGAGATTTCAACAAGTGACTAAATACGGAGCAAAATGAGTGAAGTGAGCGTATAGGCATAGGGATAATGTAGAAAGGAAGTCTTCGCGATCCATTATTCCCCATCTCGGTAAGAGAGAACTATCCAACTAGTCTTCGCAGTGAAGTGATGATATGTCTCCAACGTATCTATAATCTATGAAGTATTCATGCTATTATATTATCCATCTTGGATGTTCTATGGGCTTTACTGTGCACTTTTATATTACTTTTGGGACTAACCTATTAACCCAGAGCCCAGTGCCAGTTCCTGTTTTTTCCCTTGTTTCAGTGTTTCGAAGAAAAAGAATATCAAACGAGTCCAGACGGAATGAAACCTTCGGGAGAGTAATTTTTGGAGAGAAAGCAATCTCGGAGACTTGGAGTGCACGTCAGGGGATCAACGAGGAAGGCACGAGGCAGGGGGCGCGCCCACCCCCCTGGGCGTGCCCTCCACCCTCGTGGGCCCCTCATGGCTCCCCTGACGTATTTCTTCCTCCTATATATACCAATATTCCCTAAAAACTTCGTAAAACAGAATAGATCAGGAGTTCGGCCGCCGCAAGCCTCTCTAGCCACCAAAAACCAATCGGGACCCTTTTCTGGCACCCTGCCGGAGGGGGGATCCCTCACCGGTGGCCATCTTCATCATCCTGGCGCTCTCCATGACGAGGAGGGAGTAGTTCACCCTCGGGGCTGAGGGTATGTACCCGACGCGATGTGTTTGATCTCTCTCTCTCTCGTGTTCTTGATTCGGCACGATTTTGATGTATCGCAAGCTTTGCTATTATAGTTGGATCTTATGATGTTTCTCCCCCTCTACTCTCTTGTAATGGATTGAGTTTCCCCTTTGAAGTTATCTTATCGGATTGAGTCTTTTAATGATTTGAGAACACTTGATGTATGTCTTGCGTGGGATACCCGTGGTGACAATGGGGTATTCTATTGATCCACTTGATGTATGTTTTGGTGATCAACTTGCGGGTTCCGCCCATGAACCTATGCATAGGGGTTGGCACGTTTTCGTCTTGATTCTCGGTAGAAACTTTGGGGCACTCTTTGAGGTTCTATGTGTTGGTTGAATAGATGAATCTGAGATTGTGTGATGCATATCGTATAATCATACCCACGGATACTTGAGGTGACATTGGAGTATCTAGGTGACATTAGGGTTTTGGTTGATGTGTGTCTTAAGGTGTTATTTTACTACGAACTCTAGGGCTGTTTGTGACACTTATAGGAATAGCCCAATGGATTGATCGGAAAGAATAACTTTGAGGTGGTTTCGTACCCTACCATAATCTCTTCGTTTGTTCTCCGCTATTAGTGACTTTGGAGTGACTCTTTGTTGCATGTTGAGGGATAGTTATATGATCCAATTATGTTATTATTGTTGAGATAACTTGCACTAGTGAAAGTATGAACCCTAGGCCTTGTTTCCTAGCATTGCAATACCGTTTACGCTCACCTTTACCACTTGCTACCTTGCTGTTTTTATATTTTCACATTACAATTACCCATATCTACCATCCATATTGCACTTGTATCACCATCTCTTCGCCGAACTAGTGCATCTATACAATTTACCATTGTATTGGGTGTGTTGGGGACACAAGAGACTCTTTGTTATTTGGTTGCAGGGTTGTTTGAGAGAGACCATCTTCAACCTATGACTCCCACGGATTGATAAACCTTAGGTCATCCACTTGAGGGAAATTTGCTACTGTCCTACAAACCTCTGCACTTGGAGGCCCAACAACGTCTACAAGAAGAAGGTTGTGTAGTAGACATCAAGTGACAATACACACTGCAGCAGATGGGACACTTAATTATTAAGCTGAACCAGCGTGTTGGTGTTACTAAATCAGCCTTACCCAGAACTGCCATCATATTTGCCAGTAGAGCACGCTTCTGTCCTCCATTAACTGACATATGGGCCCTCTTGTGGTAGACCCACATGTCATCGGTGTAACTATTTACACTCCGAAGGACGATATATCCTGGTAGTAGTACTAGTAGAATTGAGATTTAATGCACTTTCTTCCCCGTCTTCCACTCTTCTTCCTCCTCTCTTCCCCATCGTCGGCCGCACACCATTTCCCCCTGCTCACTGCTCACCCGCCCGCGCTATCCTCCTTGGTAGCTCGCGCGTACCATATCCCCCCGCTCACTGCTCGGCCACATGAGGAGAAGCTTCTTCACTCGCCCGCCCGGATCCAGTTCCCCGCTGGCTCGCAGGCACCGAAAACCCCAATGGTAGAACCGACTGACCTTGAGCAGCTGATTGGAATTCCCTCCCGATGTTCTCTTGGAGCATATTCATGAATCGTATGGACCTACTCGGCCTTTGTCCCTCTGGCCTCATGCTCGATGTCTTTGTACCATCTACTAAATGCGCAACCGGTGACTCTTTTCAAGACACCGCTTTGCGATGCCCGATCCTCGCAAGTGGCCCAGACACCGACTTGACGATCCTACGGAGGTTGTCGTGGTGCCCCTCGACATGCTACCACTACCCGTCCACCTATCCTTCATGCGCGGCCACTACTGGGCGGGCATGAAGGCCAACTGGACCGTCCTCATCCACCAATCTGGTAGTCCGTGGCGTCTTGTGGATATCTACACCCAGCGAGAGATCACCCTTCCATCGTTGGATACCACCGCCATCGAGCCTCACGGCCCGCCGGACACTCCTGCCTACTACGCACAAGACGTGTCAAGCTTTTAGCTCGACCTTTGTTTGCTGAAAGTTGTAATCTGCGAAGTGCCCACACCATCAGAAGACTACATGGATTACAAGCTCATTGCCTTGTTCAACATGGGATTAGTCTATCTGGAATCCGGTCGCCATACGTGGTTATGGATCATCGTCAATCCTGTTGAGGCAACATTTTTGTCTGTTGTTATAGTGCACGATGGCATCATTTACGCGGTCGACGCACAGATTGGCTGCCTATACTGGTGGAATCTATCGTCGTGTAATTGTTCTATCTCATCTCATCTTTACCTTATGAATACGACTGCCAGTTCATTGTTACAAATTTAGAATAGATAGTATGTTTATAACCACATCATCAAATTTAGAGTTGATATGAGAACAATTGGCATCTAATGATTGTTAGAATGGATATTATGAGCATAACATCATGATTGCTATATGTTACTCTCATTTCCAAGATTTTTATAACAACGCATGTTATTGCTTAGAGTTGATATGAGAACAGTACTAGTAAGTGCTATGGTAGAATATGAGTAGGCTCTGTCATAGTTGTTTTCCTCTGATTGTTACATGATGTTTGAACCATGACATATTGCTAGAATATGAAAGCCATTGGCTTATTTTTTTTTAACTTGGGGTATGATTATGACCACGGCATTGCAATTCTTTGTCTATGATATGCGTTACTGTTATAATAATCTTAATTCCACACATACTCTGAACATGATTGTTTATTTTTGTCCTGTTTGGTCTCCTATTTGAATTGTTGCAGCAGTAGCAAATGTGCTGGCCTTCATGATTCCAGGTCCTGGAATCATACCATCCAATGGGTGCTGGTTTATCGCTCGTTCAGCTGACGGCGGTCATTTGATGCTCATTCGCACGTACCAAATTGACCAAACCATTACATCAAACCACATGCAGTACAATGCATGGGGCATTCGTGACATTGATGTCTATGGTTGCTTCGTGTTCGAGAAAGATCCCAGCTCCGTTGGGCCAGGCGTATTCAACTGGAGGCGGGTTTACAGCCTCGGCAACCACTCCATGTTCCTTGGGCTCAATTATCCGATCATCCAACGAATCATCGATCATATCACCGGCGATGATTACCGTGCTATGCAACTTCCATTTGCCAGGGGAGACTGTGTTTACACATCATACCATGGGTTTCATGAATCACCATATCCATAGATTCGTCGACACGGCTTGTTGCCAGATAATCTTCAGTGTGTGAAAGGCATCAAGCTTCCATGCGATGGATGGCTTTTGCAGACCCGACATGTGGCGATGTGGTTCATGCCAACAGCAAATATGCACAACTTGATTCGTACTGATATATAGACTGAGCCATGTATTCTGCTGCTGATACATACATAAACACTATTCTGATCACGGGATCAGAATAATATTCTGATCACAACATGAACTTCCCTTGTAATGCGTCTGACCTTCCCGGCTTCCCCGAGTACTAGGTTGAACTTCAGCTAAAAGGTGTCCAAATGGAGCTTGCGATATACCGTTGGAAAGCTATGGACACCACTATCATGACCCAAGTTAAATTTTTGGCAAAATGTAAGCGGTTTAAGAGCAGTTTTGAAAACCGTTTTTTCTTCATACAAAAAGCGTGAATCGTATTTTCGATCGCATTTCTAAACCGTTTATCGGAATAAGGAAAGTAATATGGCGTTGGAAAGCTGCTGCAAAACCTCTCCTTCCACATATAGAAAGTTTTCTCTAATTCCCTATGGTTAAAGAGTAATTTGGAAAATCATAGAATTTTGCAAACCAAACACTCAAGTTTGTATTTTCGATGTCATTTCTAAATGATTAATCCAATTGAGGCAAATGATATGGCGTTGGAAAGCTTATGAAAATGCGCTACTCTTTCATGTTGAAAGTTTTTTCTAATTTTGTACGGTTTAAAAGTAATTTAGAAAACGGTACAAGTTCCACCGAGTTCGTATTTTCAAGCTAATTTTTTAACCGTACGTCCAAATGCAGAATAAGATATGGCGTTGGAAAGCCTGAAGAAATGCGAAACTTGTTTGTATATATTGTTTCTCCTAATTCATTACGGTTTTATGTCAGTTTTGAAAATGGCTAAAAACGTATTTTTGCCGTAATTTCTACAAACTTTATCGGAATGGGGCAAATAATATACCACTGAAAAGCTACGAAAAATTCGAAACTTTTCCATTTTGATGGTTTTATGTGATTCCATGCCGTTTTCAAGTAATTTCGAAAATGGCGAGATCGTTCGTTCTTCCTTTATCGTGAAACAAATTCTTCGAAATTGCACCGCGTGAAGAACCTGAACTTCTCGGCATGTCTACTTGAACTTCACTTTGTTTTTCACGTGCTTTTTTTGCCCGTAGCTGTCCATCCACTGCTCATAGCTCTCCATCCACTCTACAAAATTGAGCAAGTGATATACCGATGGAAAGCTGCTGTAAACACGCAACTTTCCCGTGTTGATTGTTTTTTCATACTCGCGACAATTTTAAAAGTTTTTCATCTCAAATTCATTCACTATAGTAGTCGAACTTCCTGTTGTTTTCATGTTGAACTTCCGTGACGTATTTTCGTTTGTAATTTTCTCATCCATTTCGTTAGTGTGTACACAAATGATATTCTTTTTGTACAAACCTCTCTCACAATATTTTTTTAACTTTCTCCGACCGAGGACTTGAACTTACACAAATGATATTCCTGCCGTTTTGAAGTAAATTAGAAAATGATGACATCATAATTTCTACCTTCATCACGAATGGAAATGCACTGCATGAAGTAGTTGAACTTCTGAGGCATGTCTGTTTGAACTTCACTCTACTTTTGACGTGTTGTTTTTTGACGTGCTATTTTTTGCAGTGCGTGAAGTAGTTGAACCTCTGGGGCATGTCTGTTTGAACTTCACTCTATTTTTGACGTGTTATTTTGCCCGTAACTCCCTAGCCACTTACTGGAATTGAGCAAATAATGTATTGGTGGAAAGCTGTTGAAAACACGCAACTTTCCTGTGTTGATCAATTTTTTCATACTCGCGATGGTTCAAAAGAATTTTAGGAATGTATAAAAACATATTTTAAACGATATACATGAAAATTTTAAACCATTCGTGAAAATGTGGCACATAATATACCGTCGGAAAGCTTATGAATAGCAGCAAGTTTTTAATATAGACAAGTGTTACAAATTTGTTGCCGTTTGAGAGCAGTTTTTAAAATGGCAAAATAACGTTGTTTTTTTCCTTTTTCTTCAACATGTTAATGAACGATGGACGTCTCGCACATGAATTTTGAACTACGCTAGGACGAGTACGTGAACTTCTTGCAACAAACATTTTAAGCTTTCAGTTTTCTATTCTTATATTCTTATGTGAAACGCATTTCGTGTAGTAGTTGAACTTCCCGCTGTTTTCACCTTGAACTTCTGTCACGTATTTTTGTTCAACCTCTCTCACAAGAATTTGTTTACTTTCTCGAGCCGAGCACTTGAACTTCTAGCAACAAAGCTTTTAGCCTTTGCTTTTTCATTCTTTTTTCTCATACAACTGCACACCGTGTAGTACGTGAACTTATGTCATTTATCAATTTGAACTTCTCTCGGTTACACGAAAATATATGAGTTTTTTTATAGACATTGAACCGCTCTACCTTTTTTATTTGAACTTCATTTGTGTATTTTTAGAAATGTGAAAATTGGAGGTTTTCTATAAATATCGAATTTCTTCGTTATTTGAAATTAAACTTATTGGTTTTATTCTTTAGTAACTAGAAAAATCTGATTTTTCAAATAAATATCAACCTTCTCCGCTTCTTCCAATTGAACTTCTTGGTTTTATTTCTTCAGCAACGAGAAAACCTGAGTTTTTTACATACATTGAACTACTAATTTTTTTTTAAATTGAACTTTTTGCTTTTAATCTTTAGTATTGTAGGAAATGCCCAAAATGGCATTGTTTTCGGTTTTCTTTTTTTAGCTTCTAAATCCTAGGTTTTATTATACCTCAAACTTCTGTGTTATTTTAATTTGAACTTCACATTTTTTGAGTAAATTTTTTGTTTTTGATTTTTAACTAAACATAAATTCGACTACATTTTTGATCTTCATGGTCGATTCTTTAATAATAGGTAAAATCCTAGGTTTTTTTACTAAACATCGACCCACTTTGTTATTTTATTTTAAACTTCTGGTTTTAAAAAAAGAGAATTTTTAAATTTTTTTAGTTTTTCCTTTTTAAAAAAATTTGAACTTCGTCATTTTTTATTATTTAGTAATGAGAAAACATGTAAGTTTTTTTATCCTTCAAACTTCTCTATTTTTTTACTTTGAACTTCTTAGAAAAATATTGTTTTAAATAAGGAAATAATTTTCTAGGTTTTTAAATTTGAACTTATGGGTTTTTGACCTTCTCGGTTATTTCAAATTGAACTTCAATGTTTTTCAGTTTGAATTTCTACATTTTTTACCTTCTCGGTTATTTTAAAATTTTCTACTTTTTTTCTTTTGAAAATCCATTTTTTATAAACTTCTTTTAAACTGCTCTGTTATTTGGAGTTAGCCTTCTCTCTTATTTTTTAGAAACGAAGATAATCTAAATTTATAAAATTTGGTTATTTCTCAGAAACGAGAAAAATCCAAAAGTTTAATGAGCATCGAACTGCTCAGTTATTTTAATCTGACCTTCTTGTTTACTTTTTAGAAATAGGGAAAATCTATTTCTTTATGTAGACATCGAACTAATGTGTTACTTAAATTCAAACTTCTTAGTTTTATATTTTATAAAAGGAAAATTGGATTAATATTAAAAAAATCACATTGTAAATATTGTTTCCGTATGTTTCAACCAAAAATATCTAAGCTTCCGCATTTAAACTTTTCCCCTTTTTTCTTAACGTGAGTCTACTATCTAAAATGAGTACCTCCTCCATAGTAATTGAACTTCGAGTACAATTTTTATAACACTTTTTATTAAGGTAACTCTCTTTTCATTTAGTTGAACTTTTTTCTCGTAGTTGTACATGAATTTTATTTCGTTTGCACCTGAACTTTTGGGGCAACATACAAAAATAAACATATGAAGCCTCTGTCAAATGAAACATACAAATTACACGTTTCTCCACAAACCAATTTCTTTTAACTTGGTCTATGCTACAGAGGGATTTCAGGGAAGGGATTAGATGATTTGCTCGTCAGTACACAGGAAAGAGGAGTTTGACCACCGTGGACTGCTGCTCACGATGGAATCGGCCTCTCGGACGCTGCAGGGCTCGACTGGGCACCCTTTGCACTGGAGGTTGGGGCGCTGGAGGTTGGGTGTGGGAGACAGCGCCAGAGTTAGGGGCGGGTGCGGTGCTAGAGGTTGGGGCGGGCGAGGGAACGCCGGAGGTTGGGAGATCCGGTGGTTGGGGGCACAGCTGCGGCGGCGGGATCCAGTGGTTGAGGAGCATAGCCACGCCGGCCGGATCCGGTAGTTGGAGGTGTTGGCTGGCCGTGGCGGCGGTTGGAGGTTGGGGTGACCGGTCGGGGGGATTCTACGGTGGTATGCGAGTCGCGCCTATATAGGGCTGGACTATTCTGTTACCCGTAACAGAATAATGTTTTGTTCCCCCCCCCCCGCCCTATATAGGCGCGACTCGTAGACCACCGTAGAATCCCCCCGACCCAGCCCGAACCCAACCCGCCTTCTTCCGCCGGAGGCAGCCGTCGTGGGTGAGCGAGGGAGTCGCGGCGCCGTGACTGGCCGGCGACGGATCCGCCACCGTCTCCTGCCTCCTTCCGTCGTCGGATCCATCGACGGGGCCGTGATCCGCCGTCTCCTGCCTCCCTCCGTCGCCGGATCCATCGACGAGGTCGTGATCCACCGCCTCCTGCCTCCCTCCGTCGCCGGATCCAACGACGGGGCCGTGATCCGCTGCCTCCTACCTCCCTCTGTCGCCGAATCCAATAACAGGGCCGTCATCCCCGCCTCCTGCCTCCCTCCGTCGCCGGGGCTCCTTCTCTGGGGCAGTGATCCCCGCACTGTGCTGCCTCCCCAGACCTCTTTGCCAGATGTCCACCACAAGCAGGAGCTGCATCAATGGCGCCGCCTCCCAAGAACATGCCAGTACGCCGCCCATGAGAGGAAGAAGAAGAAGTCAGTCCACTGGAGGTAATGTCTGCTTCCCACGTTTGTGTCAGTCCATCAGTTCATCAGTCCTGCTATGAAGAAGAACCTCATAGTACATTGCAAAGGCTTGATCAGTTCATTACACCCCTGCCACTTGATGAACAATTTGGATGTCGAGGTTACTGTCAGTGCCTCTAATATGCTAGCTTCAGTTCAAAACTAAAAAACATAAACTTATGCATCAGTCCAAGGAGCTACTAGGCTTTATATAAGGTTCAGCTACCACTGCAAGTTGTATGATGTTATTTCTAATAGTACATGCCGTGTAGTTGCGTCAGTTCGAACTAGTGAAAGAATGTTGTTGAAAAAAATATACACATGTTACACAGTAAGTTCAATGATACATAAACTAGGAGTACTTCTAGTGTAGTTGCATAAGTTATAGATGAACAAAAGAGAAGACATGCATCAGTTATATATATATGCATATCCATACATCTCTGAAGTTCAATGTTCAGTTTACAAGCAGTGCTAAAAACAGTACATCAAGACATCGATGTTGAACATGTACGGTTATCTTGTTATTTGAAACGAAACCAGATACAAAATAGAGAACAAAAGTTTAAATAACAACCAGTGATGCAAGTTCAACTTGTACATTGCCTTCAGTGCATGACATGTTACCCATAGCATGTATACGAAGAAAATGCAGAAAAGATTAATCCCAAAACTGTTGAATGTCATTGCAGAAGCATGCAAGGCGGCACACACAGTGAGCGTTTGATGAGACAAGCAGATATGGGGAACCACCTGGTTGGGTAACACTAGAAATACCACCTGGATACTTCAACAATACAGGCAGATTTCAAGATACACCGGATCATCAGAAGCACGGACAAGTTCTTCTATGCAGCAAACACCAATATCTGGGAATACAAGCTTTGTCACTCCTGGGTTGCAACAAGGCCAACAATATCCCCAACAACAAATGTTTTCCTTCCCTAGCGCATGCACGAAAGCCAAGGACAGGAAGCCGTGGATGGGTTGCAACAAGGCTTCCACCGATCGCTCGTCAACATCAATCATCCGTCTTTGCAAAAGCGGTTGCGACGGGAAGACCAGGCCAAAGAGACAAAAAAATTGGCCGCTCTAGCAGGTTCCAAAGTACAAGATATGAGCCATATAGACAGGAGCAACCTCACAACGAATCTGAGGGGAGACGGCCATACAATGAGAGACGGAGATCTTCGTCAACATTGCTCCCTCCAAGAGATGCATTGCTGCATGTGCCCAGGGTGACACCACCCGCGCCCATACACCAGGGTGAACAGCAAACACAGGAGGCAGCACAGAGCTATACATATAGAAAAAAACATACAAGCACAGTCCATACCATGGTACTGTGACCACCCCATCTAACATTTTCATAATTGTGTTTTTGTTTGCTCACTGTTGCGTGCAACCACCTAACATTGAAGCTTACGTTCTGCCAAGACTAGAGATGCGCTATGAAACTTTCGAAGAAGCAAAGAACTTCTACAATGTCTATGCGAAGCACGCGGGTTTCTTTGTCGAGGAAGGCCCCAAGTTTAAGACCGAGCCTACCTTTATTGCACGTGCTATGGAGTCTATGAATCGAAGGTGTCTGAAGCAAATAGACAATGGAACAAAACGACAGTAGGGACTAAGCTGCGGGGCTAAAATGAAATTTGAAGAAGGAAAAGGATGGAACATTTGTCGTAAAAGAGATAGTCTGGGAACACAACCACAGGCTACAGCTCACTCCGGAAATGCTTGTCTTCTTGCACTCCCACAGAAACTTTGACAAAACAATCTTGGAGTACGTCAAGTACCTGAAGTTCAAAGGCATTGAACATGCGCAAATCATGAGCATACTGGGCGGTGATGACCCTGGTAGCTACTTCCTCGAAATGAATGCCAAAGACCTGATTAATCTGTAAGTACAAACTTGTTCTCCTCCCATAAACCGCCTCCGTCTTTTTTCCTCTGTCGTACAAACATATTACGCAACGCATGACCTGACGCCAGTTCAACATGCATTTTTGAATGAACTTTTAATATGCAGGAAAGCAAAGAATTCAAGGATGGATGATGTGGATGATGTCCTAAAGACTGTCAACTTATTTAGGGAGATGAAAGCTATAAACAGGGAATTCTTCTGTGACATGCAACTCGATGAGTCCGACAGAGTTAAGAATATATTCTGGGCGAATGCAAGCTGCCGAGGGGCCTATCAGGACTTCGGTGACTGCGTAACATTTGACACCACATATAAGACCAACAAGTACCATATGCCACTTGGGGTGTTTGTCGGTACTAACAACCACTTTTAGACTACATTCTTTGGTTTCATACGATAAGAGATGAGGATGCAGATTCATTCAGATGGCTGTTCAAGACATTTTTAAGGTGCATGAGAGGGAAGGCTCCTACATGCATCCTCACAGGTACAACCGCGAAAACCACCCCCAACCACCACCTCCACCACCCCCCTCCCCAAAAAAAAATAAAAGGAAAATAACACACTAAAAAATGTTGTGTCAGTTCTATTGGTATATATGCACCAACATCTGCTGACCACTCCATGTATATTTTCTCATTACCAGACCAGTGGCCGGCAATGGCTTTGGCGATCCCAGATGCTTTCGGGAACACAGTACACAAGTTGTGTCGCTGGCACATTATGAAGAAGTACAGGGAACACCTCATGACAATTGCACTACCCGCACGAAGACTTTAAGGATGAATTCACATCAATCCTCAACTGGCCCCTCATGCCAACTGAGTTTGAGGATGTCTGGAAAGGACTCATGGATAGGTACAACCTCCATGATGATGCCATGATGGTGGCCATGTGGAACAAGCGTGAGAAATGGATATCAGCCTACTTCAAAGAAATTTTCTGCGCCAAAATGGCATCCACACAGCGAAGTGAGAGCATGAACTATGTGCTCAAGAAGAACTTTGTAAGTGAGAGACAAAACCTACACCGGTTTGTCAGCCAGGTAAACTCCTGCGTCAAAACCAGGAGGCAGACAGAGAACCAAGAGACAATGGGTAATAGGGTATAGCTCTATCACCTGTTGTGAGACAAAAAAAACATGCTTACTAAAGTAAAACTTTATTAGTTAGACAAGTTTTTGCTGCGAGAAAACTAACAATTTGGTCATCATTCTTGCATGTGCAGAAGGAACAAAACACGCTGACCTTCTATGGGTTTGACACCCAGATGGCAAACGTTTACTCACGAGCAGTGTACAGCAAGATCAGAAAAAGGCTAAAACTGAGCACACTCTTGACGGCGACAGAGATGGAAGAGCCCACAAAGTACCTCGTGCGCTACAACAACCCGCAAAAACTGTCTGCGTGATCTCAGCACGCGTTCCAGGTGGTTACAGACCCCGTGGGAGAAACATATGAGTGCGATTGCAGGCTATGGGACCACACAAGTGAGGACTAAAAAAAGATGTTACATATTGTACTACTTTTTTTGCAAAGTTTTCCTTCGAATGAAATGACAAAAAACATGCACCTCTTCCAAAAAAATACAGGTCTTTTCTGCGTGCATGTCCTGTGCATGATGCAGACAATTAAGGATGCCAGCGTTCCATAGAAATACATCCTCAGGAGAAACATCAAACGCCCGAACATCCAGCCAACATTCAACAGAAATGACTTGAGGACAGTAGCGTCAAACAAGGCATCCCAATACTGCATTGAAAGCTCACTGCTGACGCTGAACATGACGGTGCACAGAAAAAGCCTGATAAGCCAAGAGCAAATGGCGAGGTCACGGGTCGTATTGGACTAACTTGAACGAGAACTCGACGCCATGCACTCTGCTGAAAATGGAGGTGTCGCGGACAATGAAGCCATTGAGCAGGATATTGCTACAATGTAATCTGAGATGAACCATATGGGAGCTGTTGACACGTTCGACAATGAGGAAGGGGAGCAGCAGCAACCAGAGCTTGCCCATGTGCACACTCAAGAGCAGCAACATGCTCACATGCACGATCATGAGCTTGATGGTGCTGTAGGCGAACGACATGACAACAGGACATCCTACCGGCAGCAGCAGGAAAGGGTGATTAAACCACCCATATTCTCAAACACAAAGGGGAGGAAGAGTAAAACGCAAGCAGCGAAAGCAGCAGCGAAAAAGCCGCCACTCCCCATCAAGCTCGTGGAATTTGGCCCGGACGGCAAACCTCTCGGGTTAAGGGCATGCGGATTCTGCAACGTCGTGAGCAACCATAACTACCGCACATGCCCACTCCGCACAGATGGCACTGTCAACAAGAAAACGCTGCACAAGCAGATTGGAGCCACCCAGGTTTCTACCAATGGAGACAACACACGTAACAGCTACACTTGCCGCAAGTGTGGGGGGACTGACGGGCATAATGCCCGCACGTGCAAAGTGGGCAAGGAGGTCGGGCGCCAATGAGCAGACATTGGCAAGGTGCAGAGTTCCAAAAAATCAAATGAAGACGATGAAGAAGAAGAGTTTGACGAGAATGGCGACCACTCACACGAAGACAATGAAGATGACAGTGTCGGGGACGAGGAAACTGAAATTGACGATGAAGCTGCCAAGGCTCAACCAGGAAAGGGTGCCGGCAAGGCACAACATTCGGGGCCAGTTAGGAGAAGCTCAAGACTGAACAGTGGTTATGCTGCTGTGTCAACTAAAAAATAAGCTTGTAGTCTCAGTTGCCTCGGCACACAATGAGGAAACAATTCAGAAACACTGTCATTACCAAAAAATATTTAGCTTTATCGTTGATTTCTCGATCAGTACTATAGTTAAGATATAATTTGTGATTGGTGCCCGCTGGACCAGTGACATTATTATGTAAACCATTTGATAATCCTTTTGTATGCAGTCACAAATACATTTGAAAAAAATTATCTGGATTTATCTGACGCAAACGCTACTGTCGACCAGTAACTCCGCAAAAATATGTTAAGGTAAATTTAAACTCTTATAGTACATCAATACTGATAAGTTCTCAGTCGTCAGTACAAAGGCAGAGTACACATCAGTACTGATATAATTTGTGATTTGTGCCCGCTGGAGCAGTGATATTATTATGTAAACCATTTGATAATCCTTTTGAATGCAGTCACAAATACATTTGTACTAACGAAAACATTACTGTCGACCAGTAACTCAGCAAAAACAATTTAAGGAAAATTTAAACTCTTATAGTACATCAGTACTGATAATTCTCACTCGTCAGTACAAAGGCAGAGTAAAACAAACACACCCGTGAACACCTAAAAAAAAACATCGTTTTGAAAAAACAAAGCTATATGCATACGCTTGAGTCCCAATGCAGAAAGACCATCAATACATAAAAATAATTACCTCAAACAAAAATGTGAATATAATACATTCTGTACTGATGGAAATCTAATTTATGTGTAAAAAATACTCAGAGATTATCTTGATATAAACAATCCTTTAAAAAATACAAAAATTGTTTTAAAAAACATTAGCATCACACATAGTCTCACTAGTATTTGGTAAGTTCAATTACACTTCAATCACCAGTCCAAGTACCACAGTAGAGGAGTACAGACCTCCATCATCACCAACCATGACACGTGCAAGTGGGATAAGCAGCTGATAAGTACAGCTTGACAAGACGAATCAGTGCGACAGTAAAATGCCGTCATCACCACCCCTAAGACGTGCAAGTGGGATTTAGCAGGTCATAAGTACAGCTTGAAAAGACTAGTTAGTGTAGCAGTAAAAACCATTTGACTTTGATGGTTACTTCTTCCAGGCCACCACCCGCGCCACCCACTGAGCGGTTGCCACAATGGACTGCAAACGGCGACCCCACGCCACTACACCCACTACACCCACGCCCCCGATGAACCGCCTCCCACAAATCCCCATCGACGCACTGCAAAAAACCCCATTCTCTTCCATCTCTCCATCATCCCCACAAACCACCATTGCCGCTTCCATCTCCACTGCACACAAACCACAAACTTCTCTCTCACAAGCCCACAGCCGCCGGAGGAGGGCGATGGCGGAGGAACCGCCCGCCAAGCGTCATGAAGACGAGCCGTCAGACAAGAGCAGCAACCTCGTCGATGTTCACGTCCCCGGCGAGAAGCGCAAGTACACCAAAACCCTCAGAGGGGTTGAGCTCCACGGCAAGGAGATGCTAGAGATCGTCTGCACCAGCAAACCAGACAAGGCCGACGAGGTGATCTCCAGGCTCTGGAGGAAGCTTGGCGGCATGCTTCGTAGGATCGTCGGTGTTGGTGTGCACTACACCAACGAAGATGAACCTCCCCAGATGGCAGCAGTCCTATAGTTGTGCGTCGACGAGCTCTACTTGGTGTACCACATCGCAGCGGCCACAAAATGGTGAGCCATCCTACTCATTTGCCCTGTTTGGTTTATCTGTTTTATTAGTAGTGTATCCTGAAAATCTCATCAGACTTGTTTCCCAGCTAGATGTACTAGTGTGGTTTGTGAAAAGTGGATGCACTACTGCATTTTCTCAAGTAGATGCACTATAAATGTATTTTTGAACCTGATGCACTGGATTACTACTTGGAAAATCTTGCGAAAGATTAATTTCTGAAGTTGATCGACTAGTGTAGTTTCTGAAATTGATCCAATAGTGTAGTTTATGTACTCGATGTATTAAAAAGATGTTTCTGAACTTGATGTAGTGAAGTATTTTCTGAATTTGATCTAATGTTATTTTCATAAGAAAATAAACTAAGGACTTGGTAAAGCACTGGTTATGTGTTATCCTATTCAACAAAAGTAAACTAAACTACTACCAAAGCAAAACATACAACATTGACTGAAACTATGTATAATCCAAAAAGAAGAATAACATGATGTACTTAATTTAATTTCAGAACTTTGTTTACTAGTTTTTTAAGTACATTCATTCATTATTTATGCTACATAAACATCTACTTCATGGATTCATCGCTTGTAAAACAAAACAAAAATGAATAATTCAAACATCAAAGTAATGCTATTTTTCAAAAATGTCTCTCCCCTTGCAGGCCCAAGCGCCTGAACGAGTTGTTGTAGCATGAGACGTTATTCACATTTGCCGGTTTCAGCATTGAAAGCGACAAAGAGAAGCTGAAGTTGTCCGGTTTGGAGATCAACCCCAACAAGTTCATCGACATTCAGCGCAAGTAGAGAGTTCCATACACCAGAAAAGAGTACGACTCCTTGACTGATGTTGCAGCCAGCGTCATCCACCCATTCTACAAAGGCATGAAGAAGAACATCAACACGCAGGAAGACTACAAACTGTGAGGGACCAGCCCGCTGCCAGACAACCTCATTGAGTACGGAGGAGTAGATGTGTACGCCATGTACAAGTCATGGAGCATGATCGACTACATCACAGATGGTTTGGAATTTGCAAAAGAGTGGGAGGATGCGAAATTCTACGACCACCCCTATTGCCCCTTTTAGGGATGAAGATACATTAGAGCCTGCCTTCGTTTTCCTTCCGCTTGTGCTTGCCTTTTATCTTGTTGTTTCAAATTAGTAGTTTGCTCTTGTTGGGTTGAACCAGTATGATTATGTCGTGCTTGTCATGGTTGAACAAGTTTACTTATGTCATCAAGTACAATGTTTTGCTTATCTCATTATATAAGTTTGGTAGCTTCGTATGTTGTTAATCCATCATTGCAAATTCAAAAGTAGCTTCTGAATGGAACTTTGTGGCTGCTCTAAAGTACTAGTTATGATGCAACTAATCACACAACGTTGTTCCATGTCTAGTTTTGATTCAGTATTGTATAGAAAACATAACTTTGAGAACAATCAGCACAATTTGAGTTGCTTAACAACACTTCAAAAGTTGAAGCAAAAATTCTTAGTACTTCATGTAGTGTTCTCATTCATATGTAGCTGCTAGAAAATTAAAAAGTACTACAAATAGAAAAAGTTAAGAACCATCAGCACACACTTATGTTGGTCGCTTGCAGATTAAGAATGACAGTACTAGTACACTTGATCGGACAGTACATACTTACTACAATGAAAAGTACATAGAAGCATCAGTCGGTAAGCGCTACTACGAATCGACTATCAGTACAACTTAGTCTACACGCAAGTACATCTTAGATTACACTTACACAAAACTGACAAGAACTAGAACAAAAAGTTTCAGTCCAAGTTACTTCTAGAGTCAAGTACTAGATTCAGACAAACCAAAAAAGAAAAAACTGACCGCCCAAGGTCAGGCGCAGGCCCTGACGCTGCTAGATACTTGAACTTGAGCCCATAAGCGAATCCCTAATAATCCGCACAACGCAGGGCCCATCGATCAGGGCCCATAGGTCAAGAGAGAGAGCGAGCGCCGTGTATAAGCGCTCAGGTAAGTATCCAGAGGAGTTCGACCAGTGAGCCTCAGCTGCGCTTATAAACATGTCTGGAGCCCCCTCGACTAGCGAGGTGGGACGAAACCTAGAGCACATGCGCACGCCGCACTGCACAGCCACGCGGACGAGCTATCTGGGCCGGAAAACGGCCCAATATCCTCCATCGTTTACAAACACCACACCAATAAGCCCAGTTAAACAAACCAGAGGGCGAGGCAAAGAAATATAAACTACAAGAAAAAATGTTTGAAACTAAAAATATATAAATTAAAATACTAGTTCGCAGGAAATAACTTTGAATACGAAAAATAGAAATAAAAATAATTTTAGCTCTGCACCACGGATGATAAAAAAGGGAGAAAATATGACACAAAAACAATTAACCTCTAAAAAGAAGAGAACTTAATAGCCTATTTGTTAAATGTACATAATTAAAAAAACCGAATTAAATATTACTTTCAAGTTCAACTACTAAAATGCAAAAAGTTCAAACATATAATGTTTGTCAATTATGCTAAATTTCTTATTTATATAAAATCTGACAAGTTCAACTACTAAAATGCAAAAAGTTCAAAACATATAATGTTTGTCAATTATGCTAAATTTCTTATTTATATAAAATCTGACAAGTTAAACTACTAAAATGCAAAAAGTTCAAAACATATAATGTTTGTCAATTATGCTAAATTTCTTATTTATATAAAATCTGACAAGTTCAACTACTAAAATAAAAGAAGTTCAAATAGAATTTATTTGGCAATTCTGCTAAATTTCTAATTTATATAAAATCTGTACACACCTCAACGAACGATCTGGTCGTAAAATAATCCCAATCCCACAAACCACCCGAAAGAACAAAAAAAATCAGTTCAAACATACATATGACATCAGTACTAAAAAAGCAGGATCAGTCAGGCCACTCACACCACTACGACACCAAATTTCAAAATCGCACGCTATATGAAATTACATTTCAGTTCACACAGCACTAAACCATAAGTGCACTAAAATGAGAATACAAAAACTATAAATGCCTAACTTAGCTAAGTACATATGAAAATAAAATATGTACTAGTTTTGAGCAACAACTCCCAGGGCACTGAAAAATGTTTTCAGATAAACTAGTCTATAAGACTTCAGTGGAAAAACAATACTTAACATCCTCACGGAAAAACATCACAAAGCATACGTCACCTAAACAGTCCAAAATGCCATCATCACCACCCACAGGGCGTGCAAGTGGGATTTTGCAGGTCATAAGTACTGACTTGACAAGACAAGTCGGCAAAGAAGAAACCATTTGAATTGGACAGTTGCTTCTTCCAGGCCACCACCGCGCCACCCATCGGCGATTGCCACAAGGGGCGCAAACGGGACCCCGACCACCACACCCACGCCCCGACGAACCGCCGCCACACATCCCGTCGCCGACGACCGCAAAATACCCCATTGTCTTCCATCTCTGCCTCATTGCCAGAAACCACCATTGCCGCTTCAATCTCCACTGCACACAAACCACAAACTTCTCTCTCCCAAGCCCACAGTCGCCACAGGAAGGCGATGGCGGAGGAACCATCCGCCAGGCGTCATCATGGCGAGCTGTCGAACAAGAGCAGCAATCTCATCGACGTTCACGTCCCCGGCGAGAAGCGCGAGTACACCAGAACCCTCACAGCGGTTGAGCTCCACGGCAAAGAGACGCTGGAGATCGTCTGCACCAGCGACCAGACAAGGCCGACGAGGTGATGAGCAGGCTCAGGATGAAGGGCGGCGGCTTGTATCCGAGCTTCATCGGAGTTGATGTGGAGTTCACCAGCGACGATGAACCTCCATAGATGGCGGCAGTCCTGCAGTTGTGCGTCGAGGAACTCTGCTTGGTGTACCACATTGCAGCAGCCACAAAATGGTAACCCATACTACTGTTCATTCAAGTTTTTGTACTAGTACTACTCACTAAAAACTTCATTAAACTAGTTTCCCAACTAGATGAACTACTATAGTTTGTGAAGTGGATGCACGAGTACATGTTTCTCAAGTTACATGCATTTCTGAAACTGTGAAGTGGATTGTTTCACCAGATTAGCATCTAAAAAAATGTTTATAGAATTATGAACTTGATGCACCAAATTAATTTTTGAACTTGATGTGCTAGCATAGATTCTGATCTTGATGCACTAGTATAGTTTATATAATTGATGTATTAAAAGATGTTTGGTGAAGTGGTATAGGTCCATATCTTGATGCACATGTTTCTCAAATTAATTTACGAACTTGATATAGAATTGATGCACAAAAGATGTATCAAGCTAATGGTATAGGTCTTTTATTCAACAAAAAAGAAAACTAAACTTGAATCAAGCAGCACATATATCATTGAATCTGGTAAAATGATTCTTGAATTTGGTGAAGCATTGTGTGAAGCACTGAAGATAGCAAAAAAGAAAAATAACATGGTGCAGTTGAATTTAATTTCAGGACTTTGTGTACTAGTTTCTGGACTACATTCATCCATGAATTATACTATATAAGCATCTACCTCATGGATTATCACTTTCAAAACCAAAAGCGGAAGAATTAAATCTTCAAAAGAAGACTAATCTTTAAATGTGTGTCTCCCCCCTTGCAGGCCCAAGCGCCTCAAAGACTTCCTGCAGGAGGAGAAATTGTACACATTTGTCGGTTTCAGCATTGGAGGTGACAAGCGGATGCTGAACAAGTCTGGTTTGGAGATCAACCCCAACAACTTCATTGACATGTAGCGCAAGTGGAAAGATCCAAAGACCAGCAAATACTACGACTCCTTGGCCGATGTTGCAGGCAGCGTAATCCACCCATTCTACAACGGCATGAAGAAGAAGATGGACAAGGGAGAACACAAACTATGGGGGACCAGCCCGCTGGCAGACAACCTCATCATGTACGCATGAATAGATGCGTACGCCACGTACAAGTCATGGAAGACAATCGACAACATCGTGACAGGTTGGGATATTTCAAAAGAGCAGGAGGCTGACCCCTACTACCACTGCAACTTCACGGGATGAAGATGCATGAAAGTCTGCATTCGTGTTGCTCGCACTTCTGCCTGTCCTTAATATTGTTGTTTCAGATTTGTAGTTTGCTTTCGTTATGTTGAACCAGCTACCTTAAGTTATGTCTGTCAGGGTTTGAACAAGTTTGCCTATGTCTATCATGTACATCGTTTGCTTATGTCATTCAACAAGTTTGCTAGCTTCCTATTTTGTTCATCCATCATTTGAAGTTGAAGTTGAAACTAGTCATGCAGAAACAAAAATCACACATGGATATTTTCACAAAAAACAAAAACAGTGGCAGACTAACTAAGGACAACAGCAAATAGTACAATTGGACGCTCAGTACAGCTTAGACATTTACGGTACTACTATCACACTAAGAAATCAGTTTTTAGTTTCAGAAGAACAATAAAAAGACTAAGATTCAGCCGAGGACAACATTCACTACTAACAGCATCGTGCTAATAGTAGTTAGAAATTTCTTGAAATCTTTACCTTGGAAAAGCAAAGAACAATCAGTATGTATTTCCCAGTCACTAGCATGCTAGGACTGAGAGTTCTGGTACACTTGAACAAACGGTACATTCATTCTACAAAATATAAAAAGGAACAAGAAGCTTCAGTTCACATTCCACAAAACATTGACACACTAAAGAATAACAGTAATAGTACAACTGAAATGTCAATACAACTTAGTCTGTAAGGCAAGTACTATGACCATACCAAACATTGCCTTGAGAAGAACCACGGCCTAGAAAAAAGAAGGCCAAAACTAAATCAAAAAGATATCAGTTCGACCAAGGAGAAAAATCACAAGAAAGACAACAGAAGCATCAGCCCACATTGACCCGGTGAGGCACTAGCTTCAAACAACACAAGAAAATAAAAGGATCAAAGTACCAGCACAATTGATATCTCAGTACAACTTATTTTATTCGGTAAGTGCTATGATGATACCAATTAATGCCTTGAGAAAGATGGCCAAGACTCAACCAAATAGATTACAGTTCAACCAAGGACAGAAATTAACAAAATACAAACAACAGAAGCATCAGCCCACATTGACTAGTGAAGTCATTATGAACTTTATACCGCTGTCTGTTAAATGTAGCTAATTTAAACCAGTGCTTTAAATTTTACTATGAAGTTCAACTAGTAAAATTCAAGAAGTTCAAACAAAAATTTGGCTCTCAAATCTTGCTAAATTTCTTATACTTGAATAAAATCTGGCTAGAGATGACGTAGCAACTTGGTCGTAAATAATTTCAATCCCAAAAAAAAACTTTAGTTCTAATACATTATATGAAATCAGTTCTACATAACAAGGAAGCGTCACTCCACTCACGCTAGATCCACAAGTGCTATCGTGACACCAAATATTAAAAGCCTTACGCTGAACGACATTACAATTCAGTACTAACATACCTATACTATAAGTACAAGAAAAGAGGGTACAGAAACTATAAAGGTCCAACCTAGGTTGGGACAGATGAAAACCAAATAAATCTCACTTTTCCAGCAACAACTCGTAATGAACTTGGGAAAAGGTGTTTTCAGTTCAACTAGTTTACAAGACTTCAGTACAAAAAGATAAAACTTAACCAAAACAAATTCCCAATGAATCATACACAAGTGAAAACAGATATTCAACCACACTATCATCATGGAAAAAAGATTGTTGAACATTGTGCCACACTTAAACACAACACAAAATATACCAATAATTACATATTACTTGACTAGACATCCAAACGCTACAATAAAAGCCTACAATGCTTTCAAGAGATATATCACACAACTATCCATTTCACTACGCAAATGATGACCATTTCTTCTATGCACCAGGAGCCAAAGGCTGAAACTCCTTGGGAAGCTCCGCACCAGAAGCTAGTTATTCCGGTTGAACACAACTCTATACAGATCCTCAGCATTCCAATCAACAATATGAGGCTGCAAAACATTAAAACAAATTATTAAAAATCATGACACATTAAAAAAAAGAATACACAATAAGCCAAACACAGAAAAGTGAAAATCTCAACTAGAACCCACATCATTATCACGAATGTTCCCAATGATCTTTTCACCATCATATCATTCCGCATACTTCAGAGTATAATGGCCACATTCATTCGCCCCTTGAAGTGGAACCTTCACAAACGTTGGTTTCTTTGCAAAAAGCTCCCATTTGGGCTGCTTGCTCGCATTGTACTGAGCATCACCATAAAAAGCCTTCATTACTTGGACCATCCTGGAGATCTGTAAAAAAAAAGAAACCACACATTTTCAGGTCTTAGAAAAGCAGAAACAAAGACGCGGAAAAATAAATCCAGCATAGATAATAAATGTCACTCACAATCTTCTCGCAGTCTTTATGATAGGTGTTCTTTCAAGGACGATGGTTCTTCGGATAAGGTAAAGAGTCAAGGATGTCGACGCTACTTCGGTACCGATTCATGACATATAAGGAAAGTGGTTCACTTTCTTATCCTTTGCTAAAACCATAGGCTTGAATAGAGGCATCATGATCTAAAAACAAATGACCAAAAAAGAGATGTTAAATATTCAAAATAAAAATCAGCATGACAACAAACAATTAAAACCAAAAATCAGCTAGTAGAACTCACAAGGTCGGCAGTGAGCAAGTCTTCCTTTTCTTTGGCATAGCTCTTGAAATCTCTCGCTGCACTCTCAACATTAAACGCTTTATTTTCATCACCGTAAAACGTACAGTCAAGCACAACCTGCAAAAAGCCCAGAAAAGAAATAGACAGGTGGAAAGGATCAACAAGCAAAGTATTATTAAAACTCGTAAAACAATAGGCAGTCTTGTTTAAGAGAAACAAACGACAAACGATCCGATTGATTACCGTGATGAAATATGGACTCAGCAATACCCTTTTCCCAGACGCAAAATCAACATTTCTATTGGGATCTTTCTTCCAATCATCAATGTGGAAGTCCATTACATCACCCTCAATCATTTTCCCAGGTGCAAAAACTTCCCAGATGTGTTTCCCAGTGAAGCTAGTAATGTTATCACCAGGCTGAGGTATCATTGAGAATGTATTCCTGCAGCACACACAAGAACAAAAAAGTAGGGGAAGCAAGATAAGGCATTCATAGCAGTTCAAGTTGTATAAAAAGTAACAGTTCAGGTCATATTTATCTAGCGATTTACAAACAAGAGAGGAAAAAGAAGAGGAAACGTAATGAGAGATACTCACTCGGCATACTTCTCACATGCTTCATCGCTAAGCAACAGATTATACAACTTGCGAGCCTTGTCCAGGTGAGGGAATTTATGAGGGTGAAGCTGCTGCACAGGGGAGCAAACCTTTATAGGAGCTCTGCGTGCACGCTTCGTGCTTGTAACATTTCCAGAATCCAAAGCAGGATCCTTCCTAGCACCACCAGCTCTACAGGCCACTATTCCAGCAAGTGGGGATAAACCCTTGGCAGCAGCAGCGCTCCTGGTGACTCTTCCCATGCCAGCAATCTTGTCAAACACATCATCATCGCTGTCTATCAATTCCACAATGGGATTCTTGGGTGTAGAGGGGCTCTCTGCGCAAGCAGTCGTAGAACCTTTCAGAGCTCCCAACCGCCCCTTAATAAGACAAGAGATTGTCTTTTCTGGAGAACGCCCCTGGCTAAGATCAATAGTTACGCGCTTGAGCTCTGAGAACTGGCTGCCAAAGATCCTGTAGTCATGCTCATCAAGATCTGATGATGTGGAGCATCCCACGTTCATCCCCATGTACACTCCGACTACTCTCCAAGCCCCAAGAGGACATATGATGAGACCTCAACTTTATGCCATTGGACACAAGGTGAACTCGCTCCTCTCCGAACCTTCACTTTCTACGTGTGAGACATGGCTACTACCTCCAACGTGTGTCCTATGCATGATCAGGTGCTAAGAGGAAAGCCACGGAGCCACCACATCCAACGGAAGAGCTAGCGAGGACGCCAAGTACAAGGACGGAGAGAAGAAGTTGCCCGAAGCTACAGCCACCGGACGACCGGCCCAGCCCGGACGTCCGGCCCCTGAAGTTCACAACATCCCAAGGAAACCAGGCCAGCAAATGCTACAGCGGTTGGACGTCCGACCAGGACCGGACGTCCGACGAACTCCAGGCACCGGACGACCGGCCCCCTCCGGACGTCCGGTACTTCTACACCCGAGCCAAAACTACGGAAGTCCGACATCTCCGGACGTCCGGACCGTCCTGAAGCTACGGACGACCGACGTCCTCCGGATGTCCGACACCTGTGTGGCCGCAGCCACGGGCTTATGCATTTGTACCCCTTCACTTTGACTCCCATTTGCACTACGACTATAAATAGGTCTCTCCCACCTCCTAGTTAGGGTTAGCAAAGGATTAGCTCATGTTTGTGTGAGAGCTTTGCTCATCCACTTGGTTACCTTCTCCTCGGAGACGTGCCTCCACCGGAGAAGATCCTTCCAAGCGGATTCAAGACCCCCTCTTGGGTGGTCCCATCAAGACCTCCTCTAGGAGAAGAACCCGGTTACGTCTTGTATCGTTCTTTGTTGATCGTGGATCGTGTATCTCTCTTTGTGTTCATCGATCTAGCGCATGTGTAATCGAATCTTGTTGGTTTGAGTGATTCTCTTGTGATTTCCCCCGTGATCTCCCTCGCGCTCTTCCGCTCGTTCTTCGTGTTCCTTGTAGGGATCCTCTCCAAACGTGAAAGATCGTCGACATAGGGTTCCGCCCTACATCATCTTGGTATCATGAGCCACGTTGATCACGTTTTTGGAGCCCCTACCCCTCTTTTTCTAGCTTGATTTTGTTGTTTTCTTCCTAAATCCGAAAATTCCCCACCAAAAATAGCCCCAGATTTTTTTTGTGATTTGTTGGTGAGATGAAGTTTTGTTGATTTTGATCCATGGATTTGCTTGGTTTCGAGTGGATCTAGCATTTCCCCAAGTTTCCCCACTTTCCATCCACAAAATCTCCTCAATTTTGACCCCAAAATCCCAAAATTCCGCCCAAAATTGCGTCCCGGAGCTCAAATCCCGCGTTGACCCCCGACCCCCGGACGTCCGACCTTTCCCGGACGACCGGAACCCCTAACCCTAACCGAAATCACGGATTTCCGACCTTCCCGGACGTCCAACGACCAGACATCCGACCTTTCCCGGACGTCCGTAACCTGTTTCCCATTTCGGCTGATTTTTGTTTTGTCCATAACTAATTCATCCGGACTCCGATTTTCGCGTTCTTTAGCTCGTCTTGAAGCTCTTGACATCCCCTATCCCAAAAAAATACCACCAACACAATTTTACTCCATCAAATTTTCCATAATTTGGCAAGTTTGCCTAGGGCTTCCACCACATCATCCGCTACACCACCACCAACTTCCGCAACCTAACCCATTTTGTTCCATATCACATTAGTGGTTGCTTGAGCAGTGATTCGAGTCTCCTAAGGTGTTTCAGCTACTTAGGGATGATTTCTTCTTCATCATCAACCACCACCACTTCCGCATTGCCAAGTGCAAACCACCACCGCTTTCCGCTACCACCATTTGACATTTGTCATTTGAGATTTTGAGTTCGCTGATTTTTTTTCGTTTCCTAAGGTGTTTCGGCTACTTAGGGATGAGTCTCCATCATCTTGGTATCTACATCAAGAACACCGCCACTCATCATCGCAAAGGACGGTAACCTCGACGACACCATTGTATATTTCCCTTGCAATTGCATTGTTAACCCCTAGCCCATTTTGCGTCACTTGCCTATCGAGACTAGCCATTTGAGTATTGCCGGGCCATGTTACTTGTGCACATTAGTGATCTACACCATCCATTGCATACATACCATATCATATTGGTATCATACCATCTCGTGTGCCTCAAGTTTGTTCCCGCATATACACAATTGCTATCTTGGTTTGTGCATTGTGCAAAAGTGGCCATACATAGAAAAAAAATAAGCTTTTAAGCAAAAGAGAAAGAGCAAAGAAGCTTGTAAGCAAGTGCCATAGCATCATACCACATTGCATATAAGATTGTCATATCTGATCATCTTGGATCATCTTGAGAGAAACACCGGGAACCATACATATATAGCATACTTGGGATATAAAGTTCATACATTTTGCATATCATAGGTTGAGCACAAGTGTCGTATCCACCTATTGAGAAATCATGCTAGCATCTCTCTTGAGTTGTGCAACACGAGCGTTTTGGTGGATTCCACATTTTGAGCTCATTCCTTGGTTGCACGGCCCCATTTATCTATCCGTGTGTGCGTTTCCGTGTGCCATTCATTGCTATTGGTCTACTTGTTTCGCTTGCGAATTTGTGAATCTCTTTCAACACTATTGACTCTTGCTAACATTTTGCATCAAATTTTTGTGCCACTATCCTCACCGAGCTCCACCATAAGCTTTTACTTGTGTAGGTGTGAGAACCGACAAGAATTGGTACCAATTGTGCAATTTCCTTGTTACACATTTGAGTGATCATTGATCCATCTTCAACATCGGTCAAGGTACATTTGGTCTAGTTCTTCTCTTTCTCCCACTCATATTTGCTCGAGTTTTGTGATGGATAGGCAAGGTATTTCCTCTCCGGTCCTCGACAACAACGATGGCGTGAACAACTACATCACCAAAGCGTCTATCTTCGATTTACAACGACAAGTGCAAGGCGCACGATCAAGATTGCAAGAGCGCATCGAGAACATCTCCATCGACATTCGTCACTCCGAAGCAAGGAGAAGGGACTACATCGACAAGAAGCTTGCCGCACATAAAGAGGAGCAAGATGCAAGGATGGAGGAGATTCGGACCTTGCTCAAGTCTACTTCCCCTTCATCATCTTCAAGACGGCGACATTCAAGCCACAAGTCTTCGGAGCGCGGAAACGATGCAAGTGCAAGTCGTCCACGTCCACATCTACATGGCGACCACCATCACGTTCATGATACACATCATCATGAAGGGCAAGTCATGTCCAAGCATCATGTGCATGACCACGACGAACGACATCTACTACGAGCTCAAGCACGACAACGACATCATCATCATGAAGATGCTCCACAAGCGCAAGTGCACAAGTCCCAACAAGCCCTACTTCACGCCAAGTCCAAGCTTCAAGAGCACAAAAGAAGACCGCGAGACGACCACCACCAAGACGGTGCTACGACTACAACAACTACTTCGGCATATTCGCCAAGTGTTCTCAAGGCATCTTCGCCTTTGGACGTACGGCATCGTCGCCTACTTCCCACGTGTACGCCTACATCGACTTCATGAAGTCCAAGGTGACTACCTACGAGCGAGGACGACACTTCCATCTTCAGAAGCCCCCCAAGGAAGATGGCCGAGCATGGGAAACTCCCTTCGGTCATGGAGATGAGCTACGAGGTGCCACATCATATGGGCCTCCAACAACAAGACGGCGACAAGAAGGTCGAGCAAGGGCCATCCCCTTCGACCACGGCGATAGGAGTTGAGCATGGAGACATTTGCACCAACATCTCTCCAACACCCACATACGTTGAGATTCCCCAAGTGCCATGTGAGGAGAGCCACCACCACATGAGTGACATGAGTGACTCCACCATACGTGACATTGAGAGCATTTCCTATGAGAGGATGAGTGTGACCACCACTAGCCCCACACATGAGAGCATGCCACACATCCTATGTGAGGTTGAGAGCCATTTGAGTGACTCCACCAACCATATGATTGAGTGCATTCTTGAGGGAGTGAGTGAGCCACAACACTTAGTGAGTGAGGTAATTGACACGGCATGTGAGGCCACTATGATTTCTAATAACTTAACCTCTACTCCTACTGTGTTTTGTTCTTTGGTGCTAGGTCTCCTACATGATGACATGCCTATCCTTGACGATTCCTTACCTCCAATTGGAAAACCAATGGCCATGGTGGAAGAAGATGCACCCCCCAAATTAAAATATGAAAAATATGATATGCAATGATGCTCCATGTATAACATTCCAAATTAAAAATTTGGGATGTTACAAACCTACCCCCTTAAGATGAATCTCGCCCTCGAGATTCGGGTTGGCTAGAAAATAGGTGAGGGTGGTCCTTAAGCAAATCTTCTTCTCGCTCCCGTGTGGCTTCATCCTCGGTGTGGTGGCTCCAATCGAACTTTGCAAAACTTAATGACCTTCTTTGCGGGTAACCTTTCGGTGGCATACTCCAGAATCTTAACCGGTTTCTCCTCGTAGGTTAAATCATCATTCAACTGAATCGCTTCCAGTGGCATTGTATCTCTTAGTGGTATATCGGTCATCTCTGCGTGACACTTCTTCAACTGAGAAACATGAAACACATCATGAACTCCTGACAATCCTTCGGGTAGTTCCAACTTGTACACAACTTCTCCCATGCGTTCCAAAACACGATAAGGTCCTACAAATCGAGGTGCTAACTTTCCTTTAACACCAAAACGCTTAACTCCTCGAAGTGGTGATACACGAAGATAAACTCTGTCTCCGACTTCATATTCTGTCTCCTTGCGTTTTGAATCCGCATAACTTTTACATCTTGGTGGGCTACCTTGAGCCTATCGTGAATCAACTTTACTTTCTGTTAGGACTCCTTAATCAAATCTGGTCCAAACAATTGGCGGTCTCCAACTTCATCCCACAACAACGGGGTCTGCACCTCCTTCCGTACAAGGCTTTGAAAGGTGCCATCTTGATTGTTTTGATAAGCTGTTGTTATAAGAAAACTCCGCATATGGCAAGTTGTCATCCCAACTTGATCCATAATCCAAAGCACAAGCTCTAAGCATATCCTCCAAAATCTGGTTGACTCTCTCGGTTTGTCCATACATGCGTGGATGAAAAGCTATGCTAAACTCCAGCTGGTTCCCAAAGTTTCGTAATCGCTTCCGAACTTTGAGGTAAACTGAGTTCCTCTATCGTCTGATACTCCTCGGAACTCCATGCAAGCATACAATCCTGGTCATGTATATCTTAGCCAATTTGGCACTGCTGTAGGTAGTCTTTCTTTGGAATGAAATGAGCTACCTTCGTCAAACGATCGACTACAACCCAAATCGAGTCATAGCACGAGCGAGTCTGGGCAATCCCGTGATGAAATCCATACCTAGTTTATCCCACTTCCATTCGGGTATAGGCAATGGTTGTAACAATCCTGCTGGCCCGATGTTACGCCTTCACCCTCGACATACATCACAAACTGCGACGTACTCTGCAATATCCTTCTTCATTCCGGTCCACCAGAAAGTATTCTTTAAATCCAAATACATCTTGGTATTTCCTGGGTGAATCGAATATGGTGAATCATGTGCCTCTTGTAGAATCAACTTCCTGATCTTCGGGCCATTGGGCACATAAACACGGTCTTCAAACCATAAGGTATCATGCTCATCCTCACGAAATCCCTTAGCCTTTCCTTCGCTCATTTTCTCCTTTATAGAGGCAATATCTTTGTCAGTCTTCTGAGCTTCCCTGATTTTATCCATCAAAGTTGACTGAATCTCCAATGCTGCTACATAGCCTCTCGGAACTATTTCTAAACATAGCTCTCGAAGATCCTCGGCTAACTCCTTTGGTATTTCTCCCATCATTAGTGTGTTGACGTGACTCTTACGGCTCAACGCGTCTGCTACAATGTTAGCCTTTCCGGGGTGATAATGCAATCTCATATCATAATCTTTGATGAGCTCCAACCATCTCCACTACCTGAGATTTAACTCCTTCTGCGTGAAGATGTACTTCAAACTCTTGCGATCCGTATACACCTCACAATGATTTCCAATGAGGAAATGTCTCCATGTTTTCAACGCATGCACTACGGCTGCTAACTCCAAATCATGCGTAGCATAATTTAGTTCATGAGGCTTAAGCTGTCGTGAAGCATATGAAACAACTCTCCCCTCCTGCATAAGCACTGCTCCAAGTCCTCGATGTGAAGCGTCGCAATACACCTCATAACCCTTGGTCTGATCTGGTAGAATTTATACTGGTGAGGTAACCAAACGTTTCTTCAACTCTTGGAAACTAGCTTCACACTCCTCAGTCCAAATGAACTTGGTATCCTTCTTCAACAATTTTGTCATAGGCTTCGCAATCATTGAGAAATTCTCAATAAATCTCCGGTAGTATCCCACTAGTCCAAGGAAACTCCGGATCTCTCCAACCGTCGTTGGCGCTTCCCGATTTATTCTGGTGACAACTTTAGTGGGGTCTCTTGCTATACCTTCTCCGGATATAACATGTCCAAGAAATCCAACTTCCTTCAACCAAAACTCACACTTGCTGAACTTCATATAACTGGTGTTCTCTGAGCTTCTCGAGTACCAAACGCAAATGCTCCTTATGTTCCTCTTCATTCTTCGAGTAAACCAAAATATCGTCAATGAATACTACGACGAACTTATCCAAAAACTCCATAAACACTTTGTTCATCATGTTCATAAAATAGGCAGGTGCGTTAGTCAGACCAAATGACATAACGGTATACTCATACAGCCCGTACCTGGTGGTAAAAGCCGTCTTAGGTATATCCTGCTCTCGAATCTTCAACTGATGGTACCCTGATCGCAAATCGATCTTGGAAAACACCTTAGCTCCTTGTAATTGGTCAAACAAGTCATTGATCATCGATAGTGGGTACTTGTTCTTAATGGTCACTTCATTCAATCCTCGATAATCAACAACCATTCTTAATGATCCATCCTTCTTCTTCACTAGAAGTACTGGTGATCCCCAAGGCGAAGAACTTGGGCAAATAAAACATTTATCCAGTAACTCCTTAATCTACTTCTTAATTTCCTCCAAACCTTGGGCTGGCATCCTATACGGTCTCTTAGATATCGGCCCAGTGCCTGGCAGTAGTTCAATCAGAAATTCAATGTCTCTGTCCGTGGCATGCTCGAAACTCTTAGGAAACACGTCTGGAAATCCCTTACCACTGGTACTTCCTCCTGCACAACTCCTGATAAGGAATTTACATGTGCTCTCCTCGGCTCATGCCATGATACATACTTGATTCTCCTCCCTTCTGGGGTGGTAAGCAAAATTGACTTACTGGCGCAATCTATGTTCCTCCATACTTCGATAACCAATCCATGCCTAATATCGCATCCAATCCTTGGGATTCCGAACTATTAGGTCCGAGGGAAATACATAGTGTCCAATCCTTAATGGCAGTCGATCACACCATATACTAGCCATGTATTCTGCTCCGGGTGAGGTTACTAGCATGGGTGACCTAAGGGCTTGGGTTGGTAATTTATACTTATCCACAAATCCCCTTGATATGTATGAATGCGACGCACCAGTATCAAAAAGAACAACTGCGATAAATGACTTAACCAAAAACTTACCTATTACTGCGTCTGGCTGAGCTTCAACCTCCTCCACGGTAACGTGGTTCACTTGTCCTTTGTTGAAAGGGTTACGCTTCTTTCTGAGCTTCCATTGCCATTTCCATTTTGGCTTTCGGACAATCATTTGCATAATGCCCGGTCTTGCGGCACTTAAAGCAAGTGATGTGGCTCAGTCTACCTTGGATGGTGTTGACGGGTTGGTGCGGTTTTGTCCATTGCTTCCTCCATTCCCGTTCCCATTCTTGGTGCCATTATGGTTGTCTGAGCTACCTCCTCCATGGGTATGCTGAAATTGCCCTCTGTCTTGAGGTAAAGCGAAGTTTCTGCTGAGCTCCAGAGTTATTCTTCCCCTGTCCATACTTCCTCTTGCGATAGTCAATCTGCTGTTGCTTACCTTCAATCATAAGCGCACGATCTACCAACTCCTGGTAGTTATTGAAAGTGGCTACCATCAACTGCATGCTCAGCTCATCATTCAGTCCTTCTAGAAACTTCCCCTGCTTAGCTGCATCTGTAGCAACGTCATCTGGGGCATAACGTGCTAACTTACTAAAACCATCCACATACTGGCCAACTGTCCGTCCTCCTTGGCGCAAGTTGCGAAACTCACGCTTCTTCATGGCCATATCTCCTGCTGAAACATGGGCGTCTGAAAAGCTTCTTGGCCCGATCCCATGTGACAGTGTCTCTGAGGGTAAGTGGTCTGTAAAATTCTCCCACCATCTTCTGCGGGTCCTTCAAGCTGATGTGCGGCAAATTTCACCCTTTCTCCATCTGAACAACTGCGGTGGTCAACTCCTCCCTATCTTACGGAGCCAATCATACGCAACAATCGGCTCGGTGCTCTTTGGAAAACACCGCGGATTCAGCCTTAAGAAACGCAGGTCAAATGGTCGGTGGTGGTGGCGGTGGGTTGTTGTTGTTGTTGTTGTTGTTGTTGTTGTTGTTGTTGTTGTTGTTGTTGTTGTTGTTGTTGTTGTTGTTGTTGTTGTTGTTGTTGTTGTTGTTGTTGTTGTTGTTGCCTTGGTTCTGTACCAATGTTTGAATCAAGGCATTCTGCTGCTGAATCAACTGAGTGATCTCTGGCGGTAAAACAAATCCGGGATCGCGTCTCGGAAGCATCTGAGGGGTTTAAAGAAAAGACGAGAATTTAGAATAGAATGAGGTCTAGAGAGAAACACTACCCATATGCACATGAGACAAATCACACAATATCACTCCAATCATTTCAAACAAGGGCATACAACGGTCTATCTATCGTTACAAAGTGTTGAAACTAAAACTAATATAACATGGGGGTAATCTACTACTGTTATGGTGGTCAACTAGAAAAACTGCTCCGATGAAGACTCCATGATATCTGCTCCAGATTCATCTTCGTAACCATCATCACTAGTATCGGAATCAGTGTCGTCGATGATGATGTAGTTCTCTGGACAGGTGCTATTTTCATCTTCTCCTCCGGGTGCTGAATTTCCCATGAGTTCTTCAATCTTCTCCTTAAGATCGCTGTTTTGTCACACTAGAGCTACAATCTCCTCCATGTAGTCCTTGCGAGTGGCCTTAAGTTATCCTTCTAGTTCAATAATCTTGGCTTTTGCTGTCTTCAACTCCATGATGTCTGCGCACATCTGGTTCTCCTGGCGTAGAATGTGCTGGTTTAACTCCCGGATGAAAGCTGCAATGGATCGATCCTTCTTAGTGCCAACTATCTCCAATTGTTCATCTCGGCGTCCACAAATCAGGTAGATAGAATCATTCAGGACTTCTTTATAAACATCACAAATTCGTCCCATGGGAATGTGAGCTGCCATGCTCTTTACCAGACTCCAGGTTGGTGAATTGAAAACACACTCTATAGGCTCCGTGATTGGCGCAAAGCGTCCTTAGGGAACTTGAGCTTGAATCTTCGGTAGCTCCTCTTGGGTAAAGTGGAATTGTAAGTCCGGTGAAGCTTGGTAATCCGATGTTAAGGTACTTAGTGACTTCCTTGGGTGTCGTCCAAAGGGTGTATCTTCATCATTTGAGTGAACTTGATCCTCGCTTGATCATCCTAAAAGAGTAGAAAAGATGAGGAGTTAGAAATGAGAAGAGAGAGTAGTGATCTAGGGCATTAGCTTAATGGTCGTGTCCTCTGATCAACTTTGGCTCGATACCATCTTTGTAGCGACGGACCTCAAGCAGTCGATCTACGTGCTCGGTGTTATCCACTGGATCGATGTCTTGACACCACACGATTACTCGAAGGATTTATAACAGAGTAGCAATCACACACTTATTACAATCGAATGTCTCAAGAGAGAACTTAATAAAATAAATATGGCTTAAGGCCATCTAATAACGATAACGGCGGAAGGCTTGGAAGAATAAGCGAGTCCATCAACTCCAGCGGCATCCTTGAGTATAGAACCACGACCTATGCACCTTACAAATGCGTCTAAAAAGTCTGCAACATGAGCGGTTTGCAGCCGAGAACAGGTCGACACATGGAATATCTTTGGCATTGTAACACATAGAGAAATAATGGAGTAATGAGCCTATACTACATGCATATTTGGCTGGTGGAAAAGCTCTATGGTTCTGACTTTTGCATAAAGCCAATTTTCCCTCTTTGCAAAGGAACAAATTTATTTAACTATCATGGTGGTTGTGAAACATTGAGAATGGTTGACAACATCCTCAGTCCCAATTAAAAGTACTCATTAACAAACCCAACAATATTAATTAGAAGTAACATGATGAGATTCACATGATATCCAAGTACTAGATACTCAAGATGTCCATAGCAGGACACGGCTAACCATGATTAGTTTATACACTCTCTGAGAGGTTTGCGCACTTTTCCCCACAAGACTCGATCGCCTCCGTTTGGTTTCTCGCACTACATGGTGTTTGAGAGCGGATGGGTGAGACACGATCTTCGTAAGCGCTAGCACCTTACATGTGGGTAGACCGTACCAACCTACATCCCCTACATCAGCTAGCCTACCCGTAAGAGTTCGCACAACTTAATCAACTATGCGAGCCCATAATGGCTTGTGGCTGCACACGGAAGTTTCTAGTTTGAATAATCTCATGATCCCTTTGAGCACGGGTGGCGGTCCGAAGAAATTCAGTCAAGTTCTGATGGAAACCTTGTTCCTCAATCCACCCAGATGTGTGTTTAAGTTGCCACCTTAAATAAACCATTAAATAACAATCTCACATCTGTCATGGATACACTCAGCCAATCCACGTCTACTAGCATAGAATAGCATAATAAGCAAACGTAGAAGTAACTCCCAAGGGTTTGATAATAAAACAGGTAATAGGTACTACCTCAATCTACTTCTCATCCCACAATTTAATTAGATCCTAATCATGCAAGTGTTTGAGGGTAGATCTAATGCATAAAAACTGGGTAGTAGAAAAGGTATGATCAAAGTGTTACTTTCCTTGCTGATGATCCGCGTAACCTAGAGACTCGAAGTAACACGCGGCGCACTCCGGGTAATCTATCGCAGACAAACAAACAAGCATACAATAAATACTCATCTAATGCACAGGTAAAACTCAAATAGATCTAACCATATAGTTCAACTTAAGAACTCCAGTTTGCAAAAAGAATCAAATCAAACGAAGCAACAAAAGTCAAACGGCGGAAGAAAACAGCTTTGTTTTACTAATCTGGATCTAAGTCAAATTTTACAGAAGCAAAAACTTGTTTAAGTAGGTTATTCGGAAACAGGGTTTCGACACGAAACTCTAGGCGCTTGAATCGCTGATTAGATAAATGAGCGAAAAGTTATACTAAAATGAAAATCGGATCGATGTCGCGATCAGAAAAATCATGGATTAAATCCGAGAAAAAGAAAAACGACGAACGGGTTAACGAACGGACGTTCGTTAACTAAACTTATCTGACGAACGCGTTCGTTTAAACGAACTAACGAATGAACGTTCGCTATTTAACCTAAACGAAAAAAAACCGAAACTAACAAAAAAACGAAAATAAAAAAAAACAAAATAAAACCAAAGAAAAACCGCTCGGTTTTTATTAAAAAACAACACGGAGAAAGCAGGCGGCAAACCTCGGGCGGAGTCGCGGCGGCTGACGGTGTGGCGGCGCAAGCGGCGTCTTGGCGGACTAGGAGTTTGTGAGGCGGGCAGAGGTGGGCTGGGCGCCGGGTGGCTGCGCTTATAAAGTGCGCCCCATGTGAGTCCCGCTCGGCACGCCCAAAAGCGGTTCACTTTTTTAAAATAATTACAGCGTGAAAAAAATAAAAAGAAATACTAAGCGGACTCCAAAATCCGAAATAAATTTTCCCGGCTTCTAAAATCAAGCGGATTTAATGAACATTTATTTGGGACCTAAATGCAATTTTGAAAAACGCGCATTTTTCCTAAATTCAAATAAAAAGGCGAAAAACTCCAAAATAAAATCTTATTTGATTTTATTATTAAATCTTAATTATTTATTTATTTTGGGAAAGTCATTTTATTCCCTCTCTCTTATTTTGGTAGTAGAAATAATTGAAGATAAAATAATTAAAATCAAATGATCCTATTTTCAAAATTTGAGAAAACACAAATATGAAAATAACGAAAATCCCCAACTCTCTCCGTGGGTCCTTGAGTTGTGTAGAATTTCCAGGATCGAGAAAAATGCAATGAAAAATATGATATGCAATGATGCTCCATGTATAACATTCCAAATTAAAAATTTGGGATGTTACAAATGATAGCAGGCTGATGATTGCTTTAAATTAATAAAAAGACAGATGATGGTTGCTTTACTATTTGTTTCCCACCCAAGATGAACAACATAGGCATACCCTAGGTGAACCAGATATTAGACAGACATACTATTCATTGTTGCCTCGATATGTGCCCCACAACTAATTTAGAACTCAAGTTTGAACGTGAATTTGGACTGAGTTGGGACTCCAAGAGCTGAAACAGACGATAAAGTAGCAGTAAGTTTAAGCAATGCATAACATAAGCGAAACAAAAGAGTGCGACCTCTCTTGTGGACCCATGTACTCCTCGGGTTCATCTCTTTGAGTCGATGATGGTGATGCCGTTTGGGTGTGTCTTGCGTGGCGAGGAAGGAAGATCTGAGGCGGTGAAAGGCGGTCGAGAGTCGTGATGTCTGGTTTGGTGGATGCTTACATCGATGGAGCAGCTTCGGTGAGGTGGACTGACGTCGCGGCAGGAGCAGGACAAACCACACAAAGTTCCCTTCGACACATACACATGCTGAAGTAATTCGGTAAGGGCTCATTTGGCTTGCATGATTCTTAAAAGCGAGGATAGGAAAAACACGGAATAGGATAGGAAAATGCACATGGTAAGCAGAGCATTTGTAAACACAGGATTTCTATCAACTTGGGTGTTTGGTTTACGAGGAATTGGAAGAAGCGAGAGGAATGCAAAGAAACATGGCCAAAATAAAGAGAAACCATATGAAAGCGTGTACAGTTAGAATGTTATTCTGGCACTAATGCACTTGGTCTTGTTTTCATGCATAGGATTTTGAAAAGTAGGTCCAAGTGGATGTTTTGCTTCATTCCTTTCAACAAAATGCATGAATAACTGAATAGTAGAGTGCCATTGGAAAATTCCCTATTGCTATGTTTTTCCGTTTAACCAAAATAGCCCTAATGGATCAACGTGAATGTATAGTAATAAGTGACGCAACAAGTGTACAACCTCTTTGCCGTAGCCGTGTCGACCTCAGCATCATTGGGTTGGTCATTTGAAGCGGTTATGGCGAGAGGTGGTTGTCGGAGGTGTGGAGGAAGATCTGAGGAATTTGTGAAGCGGCGTCCGAGCCTTTGCTTTCTGTTGTGATGGATCATTACATCGTTGGAGCAGCTCCGGTGAGCCGTAAGGCGTCAAGGCTGAAGCGACACAAAGGCGGACATCGTCAATCTCAAGTGGGATTATAATAGCATCTCCAATAGATGATGAAAAATGGATGTAAAATTAACATCACCAAAAACCACTGACTACAACAGATGAGGTAAAAACTGTTGACTCTGAACTTAACTTTGAAACTGAAATTAAGCTGTGGAATCTGAATACTCTTTATCGAAACTGAATGCAATGGTAGCAGAGAGACACTTGACATGTAGTTTAGGGAGGGCCTCGGTTCATCTTCAACTTTGCACACCACAGGCACTTTGCCACCACCGGCCGAACCGGCCCAGCGCCGCCTCGCCGCCCGAAACAACTTCGCCACCGCCGCCCGGCCAGCCCTCTAGCCCCCACCCTAAACCCTAAGATAGATAGTGGGTTACCTCTCCGTGAGCCCCGTCCCCATTGCGGGTGGTTCTTCCTTAACTCCGGCAAGCCCCCCAACCCCTAAAAATCGTGACCCAAAAGTCGATTCGATCGGCGAAGTGTGGCTTAATCAGTAGCAAAGAAGACGGCGAGGGGAGAGCAGCAGCAGAATGGGCGAGCGAGCGATCGAGCGAGAGCCGAGCAGCAGCAGAAGAAGGCGAAGGAAGCGAGCGAGAGCCGGAGCAGCAGCAGCAGATCCGCCAGTATGGACGCCGCCACGAACGGGCCTCGTGACCGGGGAGAGCCGCCATGGAGATGTCGCCCGCGGCGCCGGCTTCAAGGTAGTCGCTCCATGGCGGTGCAGGATGGAGCACCGTCAGCGCCGGGAGGTCGAGTTAAGGAGAAGGTGTGATGCGATGAGTGTACAACCTCTTTGGTGGCGCCGAGTAGTCCTCGGCTTCGTCCGAGGAGTCGGTGAGGATGATGCGGTTCCGGTGGAGAAGGTTAAGGCGACGCTGTGGGGATGGAGCAGCCGTGATAGACGAGGCGATCGTCGAAGCAGCTCCTTGGAGGTGGAGGGCAGGCGGCTAAACGGCGGAGACGGCGAGATGGGCAGCGGATCCTCGTTCGGGAGGTGGGCGAGGGCGTTGAGCTGTTGCGGTGGGCGGCGTCGTCGGGAAGAGGCTCGGCTGGGCAGCGGTGATGTGGCGGACGGAGGAGGGTGGGGTTTCACGGTGGAAGCGAGAGAGGTTATGGCGGCTGGGATTTGAATGGGGAAAAGAGGCGATGGGAGGGTGAAGCATGACTTAGGGACGCTTGTCCAAAATGTAGGGTGTGTTACAAAAGTACCCCCACCGACTTGAATTAGCGGCCCTTCGGCTCGAGGGTTAGAAGGGGATTTAGCGTGTCGGGATTTGGCAGGCTGGAGGGAGTTTTCGCGTGTTGTAATTTCGGGATGGCAAGGCGCGAGGTTGTGAAAGCGCCAGTTTTGGGAGCACGATATCTGAATTTTCGGGATATAACAAAGCGCGGGTTGAATTTTAGGGACAAGCCTAACGTGTAGTAATATTGTACTTATGCGTACCAAATCAATTCGCACTTCCCTCAACCAAAAAGAAAATGAAAAAATAAAACTATTCACACCGCACAAAGAGAGAATCTTGCCCGTTTTACTATACAAATGCTATTCAAAGCTACTCCCTCCTTCCATCTATATAGGGCCTAATGCGTTTTTCGATGCTAACTTTGACCAAATATTAGAGCAATGATATATGACATGCAACTTACACAAAGCACCTTTATTAACTCCGTGCATGAAAGGTTCTTTCAATGATATAATTTTCACATTGTGCATGTCATGTACTATTAATCTTGTCAATAGTCAAAGGCAGTCTTAAAAATCTCATTACGCCCTATATAGATGGAAGGAGGGAGTATGAATCCATGTTATGTCCGATTAATTTTTTTCGATTTGCTGTATAATGCATGTAACCTACTCATACCAACATTTTAGTGCATTCCAAATGTCTATACTACGCTGCAATTCGAACTAAATTTGAATTCGTTTCTCTATTTCAATAAGAATCTACAATCATGATTGTTGCCAACTTCAACCATCATTCGTGTATTACCTTAGTAACACACCACATGATTACTATAGAGATAGATATGAACTATGTGTACTACAGGAACTTCAATTCTATTTTTTGAATACACTTGATGTTGATTCCAAATAATAGTACATTTGATGTACTAACTATATATTCATAATCTAAACCATGTTCCATACGTACACCATGTTTATCACACAAAGTATAGTGCCCCCGCCCCCTATATTATGACAAGTATAGACCTGAGTTGCAAAAGCCACACATTAGCCCAAATTATAATCAATGTTGTACATTATGATATCTTCTTCAAGTATCTGTATCCACCTTTTTATAATGAATTATGATCTTTGTTCGTCTTTTACACCTTCACGATCCTCTTCTATTTGTAGCTAGCTCGCGCTAACTTTCTAACGTGCATGCACACGCCCGCCCCTCACACACCCTTAGCGTCCCCTCCATCGCGACGTTCATTATTTCTCTTTAGGTCGTCCACCGGTGTGTGTGTAGAGCCCCGGCTCCTTCTTTACGGCACACACGGTCGATATACCTCTCTAGCCAAGTGTGCCTACAACAAACACATATATACTTCCCTCTTCTCTTCTCAATGTCCATGCCCCATATGTCCAATCTGATTCCACACAGTGCACCTCCCGCCCCTCTTTTCATTAGTCACATGCTCGCACCTCCTCCCCCTCGACATGGTAGGCCTCTCGCACCACATCCTAGCCACACACTCTCCCCACATGCGCCTCTCTGGACCTTATTTGCTTCTAACACATGCAGGCGTGTATATGAACTGATCTCCCTACATATAGCCAGGTCGACTATAATTCGTTTTCACCAAGCACGATACACTTACCTCGCTAGTTATGTCTCTCATTTTCTCGGACACGTGACGGTTGATCTTCCTATGTAGTTACGCATGCTTACCACAAACATATCTTCTCCCCTCATCATCCTTGAATACCTCCCGACCCGTCTCTCACACGCACGTGCATAGACAGACAGACATCCCCCGCCCTCTCCTATTGATATTGCACTCATACCCTCCATTTGTCTAGCAAGCCTCTCCCACCATTTGTGAGACGCCACTCCACCACCAACCCTCCGACGCTCTACCTTTGTCTTTTTCCCAACCTTATTCCTCTGCTACACATATCCATGGATGTCGATCGATCTCCCTCAATACATAGCTAGGTCTCTCTCCTTCCCTAGACATATACTAGTCGACCAGTCTCTACCCCCCCCCCCACACACGCACACCGATAGTCGAACGTTGTAGGTAGGTATCCATGCCACGGAGAAGAACTGCACCTCTGCCCTCTCAAATTCCAGTAGGCCAGCCGCCCTGTATCTTTGGCGTGGGCAAACACAAATCGATGGCACTCTTTATCGATCGCCTGACCACACACTTCATCCCTGTTTTCAATTCTATCGGTATCTCACGTCCATGACTCCGTTTCACACACATTGCATATGTTATGTTTTTACGATTGAGATATCACCAACACATTGCCTCTGTTTACGCACAAACCATCTCTCTCACACCCACCCGCGTCGTACCTGCACCTAAAGAAGAAGTGCACGCAGGGGCCTTGCGTACTCACGTCTCGTTCGGCCACACCCGTGCGGGTACACGGTGGATTCGTTTACATGCGAAAAAGGCAGCCCACGTGATAATTTGACGCGTGTAGCGGTTGTTTACTCGAAGGAGGGTCGAGTACCATGCCTAGAATATAAAATGATTGTTGTGGGGAAAATGGAAAAATGGGTTTGTCTCTCGTGAGTCTCGTCACACAATCTCACACAAGGCCGCCGTGGCCTCTCTCTCTCAGCGTTGGTCAGTGATCCGGCCGCATCCGTCCGCCCGGCGGACAGGGAGGATGTGCATCGTCTCTCCGTTCAACGGTGTTGAGGCAGCTCGTCCCGATCTGCGGTACCCGCCGTTCTCTCTGACCAAGCTCCGGCGCGGTAGGGCCTTCGCCACTTGCTCGCTGCCGCAGTATGGGCAGATCCCGGCCGCCGGCACCCTCCTAGTAACATCCCGACGACCCTCAGGTACAGCTTCCTCCGGCCTTGCTCCTTGCCCATCTTCCCACGTTGCTTTGCATGTGGATCTTCTTTAGTTGTTTAGCTTAAATTGTATCTCGGCGGCGTACTTTCCATCTTGCAATCTCGTCCTCAAACCATTTTTGATAAACCACCATGTGCTATCTTTCCCTTTTTACATGGAACATGCTTCTTTTTTGTCGGCGTATGTGTCTTCAACTCGTGTTATTGGGTGGTAATTGTTTCCTTTCGACCTCCTTTTGCAAACAGGGCTATCCATTTTCACCTCGTTCCTATTGCGGCCTTTTGGTGAACTGCACAAATCACTTTTCTGAAGAGTGTTTTGTGCAGTTCATAAAATGTCACACGGGCAACGTTTTACATTCTGTGGGACTGCGGAAAGGGAGATTGGTTTTGCTATCCCCTCATCCAACTCCGTGCCTAATCTTCTCCGACAAGAAGTTAGTCCTAAAGAGAGATCGTAGAGGTGATCGGCTTCTATTTATGTGTGTTATGTTTCATCATCTAGTTCCACTATTATTGTAATCACCTTGTTGGATATCTTTGCAAGCGAGGGATGGTCCGCCCGATTTTAGTGGATCTGCACAAAATGATCAGATTGTGGTGTCCTTCATACACCTCTTTTTTAGCTCTGAGCTGGGTGAAACTAGCTGCCAAGCAATGAACAACATGCCAAGGAAATGGAGCCATGCCTCTGAACAGCATCGATCAATTATTTTTTTCTTTATTTGTACACCTTCTCACAACTTTGTCTTCGGTTGTGATGTGAATATTAGGCGCTGATCTGCGAACCATTGAGATGCATTAGCCATGGTAGTTTCATTTGTATTTGATGGAATGTTGTAACGAGATAATCTCGAGGCAAGACACATGAATCCTAAGTTGAAACCTTTTTTTCCTGCGGGAACCAGAATTTAAACCTTCATAGCATCACAGTACCATTTCATCAAGATTATGCGTACATATAAACAAATCCTGAAGGATTGATAGCAATGCCAGAAACAATTCAACTCTGTTTCGCCGACATATTGGACATCCTTCATCCGGCTCCACATGCCATGCAGCAATATTGAGTGCACAACACAACTTCAGGGAAAGATTCACCCCGGTCGTTGTGCCGCAGTAGTAATGACTAGTGAGCAGTCAAATCACAAAGCCCCACCTTCGCCACAGTAAGTTGCTTGGACGAAGCAACCATCATTTCTCTGTTCCTTGAATCCGCTGGTACTCCCATATTCCCACAGTAAAGTTGCTCGGGCGAATCAACCATCACTATATCCGCTCACGTGTGATGACCACAGGAGCTATCCATTCAGATTGCATGTTAAAAAATAAAGGTCGATAACTAATGCGGCAAACTTTCAAAAAACTAATCCGGCGCCGGACCCAGCAGCGGCGAATCGCATTTTGCACGAGAAATTACACACCATGTTTCGTTGACATGTGGTCCTGTTCCAACATATCGGTTGAGGACGGCGAGTAGTAGGAGTATTTTCGAACCGGCGTGTAGGCGGCGCCCCGCCGTGAACCGTGGCAAGCGGCAACCGTCCACCGGCAACCGCCTTTCCCTCTCGATTTGGAACCGATGTCGCGCTCTTCCTCTCCCTCCTCCATTTTCCTTCAGCCCTTCACGCTTTCTTACGCCATTGTTCGATCGTCTTCTCCATGGAGAGCAGACGGAAGGCGACCCCATTATTCTTGCCCTGATGCGAAAGATGGCGTGGTGGAGGAACTCATTGATCGGTGCTTGACGTCATCACCTCGGCTAGCATGGCAGGATTCGTTCAAGCCCATTCTTGACTTAACTAATAACATCATTACAAGGAACCCAAGAGTCAAGGCGGTTTGATCTCCCCTATCTTCTTCGTCGTGACCACGATGACCAGCGCCGTCTTGACGGAGGCCTCGCCCAATGCAAGTTGATGCCGCTTGATAATGATATGTATGATGTTAAGATGCCATCGCGAGGGCAAGGCACAGGCGGCGCAAATGGAGATTGGGTTGTTTACATTGGGTCCAAGCTGCGAGTGGGAACTTGTGAATGTGTACACTCGTGACGGGTTCCACTTCCAAAAATCTCGGTGACGCCCGGAGGTTGAGCACACGGTATTATGCATGCGTTCAAATACAATCATGGTATTTGTCTTCTACGGAAGATAGCAATTTCTCGAGTTCCCACCGCTCTTGTCGTGCATTGCAATAGGTTATTGGATGAGGCCAATCATCAACAATAGTAGTACACTATTTGTACTAGCTTCACATGCTTCGGCGGCGTCGCGGGTGTTTTCTTGTAGCCATATTGTACTACATAACCAGCACCTCGAATCCTCGATACTAGTAGTACTATATAGTAAGTAGTAGTAGGAGTAGTAGGGTGGCATGGGCGAGAACAAGCATTCACGTCCGGGAGTACGGCTGCGCCACCAGCCGACTTCCATCGACACCATATTTCTTGGAGTACGTGCTAGAGCAATCTCTTCAACCTCATCGTTTCTCTAACTCAGCCATCGCCTTGGCCAGGCGAGGTGGGGGTTTGCCGATAGTCGGTTTCCTCAAGCTGCGGTCCCACTTGTAAGGCCAACTCAACGCTCTATCAATATATGGATGTACTCTTCTTCCCAATAAAAAAAACTTGCATCCATTCTACTCCCTCCGTTCTACTACCTCCGTCCTGGTTTATAGGTCCCCTTTGTAGTTTGTGTCAAATTTTGACTAAAGATTTAACTAACAAAATGTTAATGCATGTCAAGAAAAATTATCTCATTGGATTCGTATTTGAACATAATTTTCAAAAATATAATGTTTGGTGACATGCATAAACATTTTGTTAGTTTAATCTATGGTCAAAAATTGGCACGAAATATAATGGGGACCAATAAACCCGGACGGAGGTGGTATTTGTCAAAATATATATGTATCTAGACATGTTTTAGTATATAGGCACATCCATTTTTGGACAAATGGAAGTCAAGTATTTTGGAACGGAGGGAGTACACAATAAAAATTTTAAGTTAGCACAACTAGTATAATCCGAGAGCACAAGAAGATTTGGTGGGTTCTTCCTCCTTTTGCCGACCGTGGGACATCCAACATCCAGTCGTGTCATGAAAAGAAAATAGAGTGGTAGTTGATAAGTTGAAGCCACGAGATGTGCATCTTGGGTTAAAGCTGTAAATAGAATCTTACTACTCTTGAGTAACTCCAAAAGCGACCACGAAGATCTTTCTTGGATTTGTTTTCATCACCCGCACGTCGAGGTGAAAGATGTGCAGGTTCAGTGGGTCCTCTTGCATTTTCAGCGACATGTGGGGCCGCATGTGAGCAAGCAGACGATGGCCTCCAGGCGTCCATTGGCTGGCTGAGAAGAGAGATAGAGGAGTGTTGAGCACGGACTGCTTTGGAAATTTGTTCTACGTAACCTTGACACCTTGATATTGGCGTGTGGTTGTTTCTAGAATAAAAAGGAGGTACCTCTACTTATGTTACTCCCCACTACAGCGTAGCCTAAGGTTAGTAGGTGACCTTGCGCTTGGCTCTTCGCCTCTTAGGAAGTCAATGGTTCTCTGATGAGTGCTTCTGGCAATCTGACACCAAATGAACTGCTGCACGTCCACTGCTTGTAAGCAAAAGTTTCTCCTCATGTTGCGAGCCACCGCGCATGCGTTGTCGAGGGAGAAGGCGTAATCAAGCTTCTCGTCGTTCTGCGAGTTGACGGGACACATCAAAGTTATTTACTAGTAGTGCGTACTCTCTCCAAAAAAGGGCTGACCATGTCATTGCTACCATCCCGTGCTCCATCGTTGAGTACGTGCACTATTCACGTGCCATTCACGTGCCATCGAGGAGAAAAAATATTGCGTATGTGCCATCGAAGTGCACGACTCACTTACGGAAAAGGGTTTGCCCGCTTCCCTCCCCCCGCGACTCACTTGCGCCTTTGCTTATCTGATTATCTCCATTTTCTTGCATGACACGTGCACCTTGATGCTAGATGTCTCGGCGTGTTGGGAAAAAGATGAACAAAGCTCACGTAAAAGAAAAGAGTTGAAGAGCATAGATTCACGGCGACCGAGGAGGAGCAAGGAACCTCGCGGTGGAGCGTCTGCAAGGAACCTTGCGCGTTTTCCCCTGTTTTTGCCGCCTGCCCACCTATAAACAACTAAAAGAACATGAACTTTTTGCTAACCACTAGAAATGGTACATCAGGATGCTTAGTTGATGATGTGTTATACTCCCTCCGTTCCCAAATATAAGTCTTTTTAGATATTTCAATAAGGGATTACATACGAAACAAAATGAGTGAATCTACACTCTAAAATATGTACACAAGCGAACGCACTAACACTATCCGATCCAACTCATGCACATACGCGCACAGCATGGAGCACACAATGCATGTACACAAGACGTGCATGCACACACGCTCGGCCGCTGAATGCACGTGAATAACACATGCATGCACACACACTCGGCTGCATGGAGGCGTGCGCCATCCGCGGCGACGTCCGGTTCGTCGTGCTACTGGCGAAGCTTACCGCGAACGGCATACGCATCTCTTGCAGCACCTCTTTTTGCCGTCGTTGCTCAACTACTAGTCGGAGACGAAGACGACCGCAGCCTCGGCCTTAGAGCTAGTACCGATGGAAAAACACGCACGCTACACGCACACGAGCACATATGGAGTGCCCACGACGCGCGTGGTGGTGCGTCCCTAGTCGCCTCTACTCCTTCTGTGCACGTTGTCTATCAAGGCGGCTCCATGCTAATGATGATGTGGGTGAGATCTTCTAGGACTCAGATTATGACGAGGAAAATTATGAGACACAAGGTGACGTACACCGTCAAGGTCCACGGTCAAGGGGGTGCTAGCAAGTGCTTAGATGTGCTTAGAGCAAGTACAATAGAGCTGAGTCGGCGGGCTATAAGGAATAAACAAGACAAGATATTTCTGCTTAGTTGGAGGAAAGAGAAGAGGAGAGAGAAGTTAAGCGGGCTCTTCGTGAAGAGCCAGCCTCTAGCACGTGCTCCTAGGCACTTTGTAGTACATGTTGACTATAAGATGGGTTGTAGGCTTATAGCCAGCAGTGGCTATACTATTAATGCTCTTTAGATGAGGTGCTAAGTGCATTAAATGGCTTTGTAACTCAAGTGTTCAATGCATAGGTGCTTAGTTTATTGGTGCCACATCATATTTTATGCCTACGTGGCAGGCTTAGCATCTATACATGGTGGAGCACTGGGAGAGGCCAAGGCTGGTCATAGTGGGGAGTAACTTGTACTGTAACATATTACTATGTTACTCTAAACATCTCTATAAACCGGAAAGGAGGGAGTAGTAACATACACTAGTGTCATATGCAGTATGGGAGCACATGATATTTCCCGTCGGGACCGATCCCAAGTTGGCTTCTCACCTTCTTGGCCCAACAAAACCCTCCCCCCTCCGTGGCGCTTCCCGCCCGGCACACCGGTGAGCCCGCCGCTCCACATTGATGGCAAGTTAGAGGCGTGACGGCCTCTCCTTCTTCCGCCTTTGAGCGGCCGGCACGAGGCACCGCCCATTGCACGCCCGGCATTTCAGACTACACAGTGGATAGTAACTTTTAGAGTAAGTACTACTATAATTAGATGACATAAGCAGGCTATAAGGATTTAAATATAGTATTTGTTCTTAGATGAAGGAGAGAGAAGAGAAGCGGATTGTAAACGTGTAGCCGGTTGCACTCCAACATACTCTACTTTGTGAGACAAAAGGTGGGGCCACTATTAATGATATTGTATTTATACTAAAGGGACTAACGGACGCCTTAATTACTCCTTTTTTTAGACAAACCTTGGTGGGCTATTATTGACTTTTTTTAGCTATTATTGACTTGGACGTGGGGTTTGGGGGCCAAAGGCCTACTATTATACTCCGACCTGACATGCTCTACCCTAGCCGCTTGTATCATATGGTTTCAAGACTGTTCGAGATCTTAGCGCCGCCACACAATTCTTCTCCAGCCCTCCTTCCGGCGTGCACCGCAAGAAGGGACATCGATCCTCGAACCCGCCATTCGTGATCCTATACGGGAGAGGGGCGATCATGTTTTTGGGGAGCACACTCCTGTGACTACTGCCAGCGACGACTTCCTCAACGACAGCCTTCTTCCCCGACCTCGGTAACCTCTTCATCAAGGACATGAGTGACAACATCAACCACATCGGTTCTGCTCCCGCTATACAGTATGTGATTCTGTCCTCCTGGTTTAGTCCGCATCGTTACTTTGATGTTTGCAATTGTTGTCATGATCTATTTACTGCTGATTCGGATTAAATCTCATACTAAATTGCTCATATATTCAACAATCCAATCCAAAAACCTTATCACAGGCAATTTACTCCGAGTTGTTTTGCTGCGCTTTTGAAGCCGCCTACTTTTAAAGGGGTGCAATATAAAAGGTGGCGCACAAGAGCAGTATATTGGTTTCAGATCATGTGCTGCTATGACGCCACTAAGGGTAAGCCTGAGGGCAATCTTAATCCTACATAGCAGGAAGCTTTTCAGAACATGGATACCCTCTTCAAAGCCGCCCTGCTGAGTGTTCTTGACGATTCCATTGTGGATTCGTATATGTTGTTTGACAGCGGCAAAGACATGTGGGATGCGCTCGAGGCCACGTTTGGGCCCTCGGGCGCTGGCAACGAGTTGTACGTCATGGAGCAATTCTGTGACTACAAGATGACTGATGAGCGCTCTGTTGTTCAGCAGACTCATGAGATACAGTCACTCTCTAAGGAACTTGAGTACTTTAATTGTGTGTTGCTTGGGACAAATTTGTTCTTTGGGACCATCATTGCCAAGCTTCCACCTTCGTGGAATGATTTTGCTACTTCTCTGAAAAACAAGAGACATGAGTTTTCTGTTTTGGATCTCATTAGCACTCTTGATTTTGAGGAGAAGGCGAGAGCAGAAGACACACATGCTTGGGTCGCCGAGGGAGCTTATAGTGCCCACATGGTACACGAGAAGAACTTCCAGCCCAACCAGCCCCAAAACAACAAGAACAAATCTCAGGGGAAAGGGAAGTTTGATGCAAAGAACAAGCCGGCACATTCTACCAACTTCAAGAAGAATTCTCATAACGGGAAGGGATACAAACCTCAATTTTGGTAGCATGCACAAAATTTATATGGATGCTTCTACCTGCTGTCAGTTAACCTCATGGTGCTCCAGGTATTCCTACATTCGTAACTAGGTACAATGACCACCGCAAGATGAAATTAGCTTATTCGTACATTGACTTGCTGAATGCGGTCTTGGAACGATCCTGTCATGTCCGGAGGAGCAAACAAGCGGTGCAGCCGAAGGTAGAAATCAACCAAGGACTTATGAAATTATATGTAGTCTTCCTCGGGCAGTCGGTATCCCTTCGTCCAGATGATCATGTTTTGTCATGCCGAGCTATTGATATGTGCTACTGTTTTGCAACACCGTTTAAGTATAGCTACTGCTTTTCCTATCTTTTAGATTCGGGACAATGAATAGGATATCGGGGAACTGCACAATATGGACCCATGTTGAGTCATCTCTATTGCCTCATGTGTTTGCTTTGCAAGCGTGTAAACATCAATTGCAAGATGAGGCAGCTAGATAGCTGTGGAGTTGCCAACATGCTCAAAGTGCTCGCAACATTGAGAAGAAACAAGCATGCCCAGGAAATTAATGCGTGCGCAGGGAGGCCCTTTGCTCAGAGAAGCATCGACCAATTTTCTTTATTTCCACACCTTCTCACAGTTTTGTATATTGGTTATAGTATGGTGAATCATTGAGATGCATAGACATGCTGAACTTTTGTTCTTCTGAATGTTAGTTTAATGTGAGTGTTCGCATCGATGCCGCATCCTCTAATTTGGTGGATGCACACAGAGAAAATAAATCTCCTTAATTTATTCCATAACCACCCTATTAAATAGGCCTAGTAACAAACCAGGCACATGAAGTGGCCGGCGGGCACATGCATCCTGCATGCATGGCCAGTCATGCAGCAACGCAAAAGAAGAGAGCGGTTCTTGGGAAAAAGCGAGTAGTTAGTGCAGCGTGCCTTATAAACACGAACAGCTCGCTCTCCCGCTGCCTCTCCCGCCCAATTCCTCGCCTCCCAATCTTTCTCACTCGTCCAGAAAACCCCGCTCACCTTCTTCCTCACTTGTCTGTAAAACGCATTGCTCCTCTTCTTCCACTCCTCTGAAATCCCTCAGCCCTCCTTCTTCCCCCACTTTCGCCTTTGCCACTAGGCTCAGATCCGCTACTCTGCTCAAACCCGTGAGCTAGGCGCGACGCCCACAAGGAAAATGGAGTCGGCTGGCCCCAGCTAAGAAGATGAGGCTCCGCCAGCGGGCGACGCCTTGTAGATCCCGCACCCGTAGCGCTGGGAGAAGCTGAGCCCTCCCCACCCGGATCCGAGGAACCGGTAGAATCTCCGGTGGACCGCATCAGCGATCTCCCGGACGTCATCCTTGAGGAGATCATCTCGCTTCTCCCCACCAAGGATTGTTGCCGCACACAAGTCCTCTCAACTCGGTGGCACCCTCTATGGTGCACCGCGCCCCTCAATCTCGACTGTCGTCAGATATCTGTCCTTCCTGAATTTGATCTCATCAGAGAAATCGTCTCTTCTCACCAGCGGGGCCCCGTTCAATGCCTCTGCATCCCGACAAGCTACCTGTTGTCCATACCCGGCAAGGTGGACGCTTGGCAGACATCCCCTGAATTCGGAAAACTCCAGCAGTTTGAGTTCTACCATTACCACGAACATACCAAGAATTCATGCCCACACCACCGTTGTCCATCTCGCGGTTTTCCTCCTCTCTCCAAACCGCCACCTTCGCCCGGTGCCATCTACCAGACGATCTGGTACAAATGCTTTGACTCCCACAGCTAAAAAAACTTTCACTTGTGGTGGTTTATCTGTCGAAGGCCTCACTGCACAGCATCATCCACTCTAGTTGCCTCTGCCTCGAGCGCTTTGCTGATTGTTTTGGGAATAGAAATCGGTATCGATTGTCCCCAAATAAAGTCGCCTCACCTTAAAAAGCATTGGAATTTGTTTTGAAGGACAGCAGCTCATCATCGAAGATGCCCTTCACTTGAAAGGTTGCTCCTTCATAATTGTTATACACCGTCGAGAAATAGCGTCGTCTCTGCGCCCCAAACTGGAGACCTTGGGTGTAATTCGTGACCCGTTTAATAATCACAAGGAGTTGGTGTTTGGCTCCTCACCTTTTCAGGTACCGTACATTATCATCTACACATTTGTAATCATATGCTGCATTTTTCATTTATGTGCATAAGTTTTATATCATATTGGAGTACACTTTGGGTACTAATATTATGTTATATGCTCAATGGAGAGTTCGTCCATTGATAGCCTATCAATGCCGCTGGATTCTGTCAAGATCATATATATCAGAATGTATAGTTTTGATCTGGACATAATTATTGGCTTGCTGCGATGCTTTCGATCTACGGAGAATTTATACATAGAGGTGATGATTTCATGCACATTGAAAGCCCGTATATATTGTACTAGAATTAACTGTTCAAATTGCCGTTCTTCGACATACTCTTTTTTCAGACCTTAACTATTTTCAATCTTCATGTCTACTTAGGCAGAACCACGTGGACAAAAACATATAACCAATCGTTGGTGTAATAAGCACAAGGATTTTCTCAGTTCTCATGACATTCGTTTGAGGACAATAACGATGGGACGATATGCATCCAACCAGGCAAGCGAAGCTTTGTCACATTCTTCCTGTTGAATGCAAGGTTACTATTGTCCATGAGGCTTAATTTTACAGCAAGAGATTTCTCACGGACGAACATGTTGAACAGCAAAAAAAGAAGTTTCAGGTGGACAAATGGGCTTCTAAACGTGCTCGGCTTCTATTTACAACAAGTTGTAGACATCCTAAAATAATTTTTTTTGCGCATGATGTTGATTTTATGGATCAGACCCATCCATTTGTTTGTGACTGCAAAAAAGAGTGGTTGGGTTAGATATTACTGTCATGTTCAATCTGGGTTTTGTCTAAAAATTTGATGAACAATTAATCCTTGGGCTTTTTGTACCATTTGTATGCTTGACTTGCATGTTGTTGCCCTCGTACTCCCCTCGACCTGCCACTACACTGCCGCATCTTTCATGGCTGCTGTTCGTTCCCGTCCGAGGCCTTGCCGTTGTTCTCCGCCTTGGTTAGCTACCTGTGCTCGCCGCCGTCTGGTGTTGTCAACATGGTCAACAACCAAGAGGAATCACGAGATGATTATGCGTGGAGAGGGCGATGAGGGACCCACCAGGGTCATTGCATTTCGCAAGCAGGTGCCTCGTTATTACAAGCCAAAACAATACTTCCTCCTAATTGTTTGACAACTAGGTTCCACGCCATTGTCAATGTAGTCAATAAACAAGAAAATTACACAACGAGCGGATAACACCAGGGACCCGACAGCTCGCCCGATTGTTTTTCGGTTTAGAGAGGCGGAGCTCAACTGCCAGCGTTGCGAGGGGTTGTGGCCCGTCTATTAGCCCACGCTACGCTTTTATTAAGCACATGACGAGCCCAGTTGATATTTTTTTCTTTACGAAATTGGCTAGCCAGTTCTTTTTTTGGAGAATACCAAAACCGGGGTCTACTTGCTTTTCTCAGCCTATTTGGCTGCAAATCTTTCAAGGCGAGGAGGGATAAGAAATGGGCTTCCCGTAAAACTTGAGCTATAAGTTGTAAGAAATGGGTCTGTAAATTTTTAAACCAAAGCCAACCGCAATTGCATTAAAATATCATTTTTTTCAGGATTTCTCTACTCTCTACTCTTATAAAAACCAAAGCCAACTGGCAATTGCATTAAAATATCATCTTTTCACCCACAAGATAAACTACTCATACAAATGCATCTTCATGTTCCGTTACAGCGAGCGGGCATCTTGCTAGTTAAGATTCTAAATTTCATTCATTTTTTGTGGAGAATTGTTTTTTGAATTTTATTTTGATATAATTTTTGAAAACTATTTTAACGTGACTCGAAATTTCGTGATTAAAAGAGTTCGGACCCCACGAAATATGCAAAATTTCGTTGAATTTTTAGCGATGCCTGTAATATATGGTCTGTAATGCTAATAAAAAGAATATGAGCTTCAAATATCCTTAAGAATTAGCAAATGGGCTGTAAATTATTGAAAATAATGGCTGGGCTGTATGTTGTTTTCCAAAGATTTGGAGGCTGACTTCTGGGCCTACTAGGTTGACGATGACGCTGTACTAAATTTTTTTTATGCGTACGCAAGGCTTTGTCAACTTAGTCAACACACAGCAGTGACTGTTGGGGTGGAGATCCTCTGCAGTACCGTATGGTGCTGTAGTGTCGATGACTTGTGGGGCTAGGTCCCACATGGCAGTGACTGTACATCACCGTACGGTACTGCAGAGGATCCTAACCCGGTAGATGTCCATCCAACGGCCGTCGTGCTTCTTCAATCTTTGATCTTCCTGCTCCAGCCGCCCAAACCGGTATTTGGCAGGACTGCCTCCCTCCTCCCGTGGCTGTTTGTCTTGCCGCCGAATCATCCCTCTAACCACCCACACATCCTGTTATTTTCCGGCGACGTCAGCCTCACCCCGCAGCCGACCAGTCAGCGCTTGTTCTCCCATCAGGGTGGGCATCCTCTGCGGTGGCTTCGCCAGCTCCGGGTGGTTCTCTTCCTGGGCCCCGCCCTCGTCCACCACGTTTGTGCTCTCGGCACGGCGAGGTCAACATGGTCAACAAACAACAGCCATCAGAAGAGGCTGACGGTAAAGAACCCACACGGAAAATGCCTCCTTATTACAGCGCAAAATAATGATTCCTCCACACGATATTTGGGACCCACCGGAAGGGTCTACGTATTCGAGAAAAACGTTCCCCCATTGTCATTCGGACCCACCGGAAATGCCTCCTTATTACGCACACAAAATGAATACTCCCCGCTATTGGGACTCACCTTGGTGGGAGGCTGACTTGTGGGCCTACTAAGTTTACTGAGGATGGAGGGCTTTGTCAAGTTAGTCATTTTGAACGACTCTAGCTCCTGTGACCGTACGATGTCCATCCAACGGCCGCAGTGCTTCTTGAACCTCTGGTCTTCGTGCTCCAGCCGCCCAAAGCGGCTATTTGGTGCAGCGTGCTCCTGCCTCCGTGGTCGGGTGTGATGCCGCTCAGGCCTCACCGCCCCTACTACTCCCACCGCTGGCCAGGCCATCCCTCTACTCACCCACACCCCCTGTTATTCTGCGGAGACGACAGCCTCACCCTGTACTCCTCTTCGCGTGGGCATCCACTGCTGCGTCTTCCCCGGCTCCGCGTTGTCCCCTTCCTAGGCCTCGCCGTCGTCCACCGTCGTGGTGCTCTCGGCGCGGCGTGGTCAATGTGGTCAATGACCGACTTCCGTCGGAAGAGTACTGTGCGTGGAGAGGCCGACATTTGGGTCCACGGCGGCAAGGAAGTGCCTCTTTATTACGCGCAAAATAATTATTCCTCCACTGTCGTGGGGACCCACGGACGGGCCACCGTATTTTGCGAAAAGCGTTTCCCCGATCGGCTGGGACCCACCAGCTACATCTTCGCACGCAAGGAAATGCGTCCGCAAAAAGCGATTCACCCCACATTGCTGGGACCCACCAGCTACATCTTCGCACGCAAGGAAGTGCGTCGGGCAAAAAACAAAACGATTCACCCTCGACTTTGGGACCCACCGGCTACATCTTCGCATGAGCAAGGAAGTGCACGGCGGTCGGGACCCACCTGGTGAAGCGTGCGTAGCGTTGTCATTACGGTCGCGAACGTTAATGCGTACATCGGTCAGATAGAAGCGGCGCACGCATACACATACGTACAGCGGCGAGGGTGCAAGAAAGAAAATACGGCCATGTACGTACATACGGGCAGGGTCTCGAACGCCTACTCGCGCATACGTACATGGCTAGGTCGGAACGGAGAAACAGCATCGTCGTCGTGTTCATGGGGAGGCAACGGAATGCGTCGTGTATTCATCGGGAGGCAATGGAACGCGTGGGAGCCAACCGGCTGGGTCGGAACGGAATGTGTGGTCGTGTTCATCGGGAGGGCTTGGACGGAACAGGCGATGGAAACGAGGCCTGGCGTACCGCTGGCGGAGAAGCGGCCTTACATTCGACCGGCCATGTTCAAACGGGGTCTGTTGATCGGGAGGGGCTGGCGTACCGCAAAAGCGGAGGAAGCAGACCTCCTACGGTCAAAGCGGGGTCTGTTGATCGGGAGGGTGTGGCGTGCCGCAAAGCAGAAAGCAGACTTGAGTTCGAGCGCTATGGTCGAAACGGGGAGGGTGTGGCGTACTGCAAAACGGGACTCCACGGGATACTGTTCATCTCCACCGTCGACCTCCTCCAGCCTCCACGGGCTACCGTCAACCTCCTCCAGCCTCCACGGGCTCCTGTTCATCCAGCCTCCACCGCGCGCTACTCCACCGGCTACTGTTCAACCACCCTCCACGGGCACCCCTCCACCGTCTACTGTTCATCCAGCCCTCCACACCACGGGGTCCTGTTCAACCACCCCTCCACGGCCACCCCTCCACCTTCTACTGTTCATCCAGCCCTCCACACCACGGGTTCCTGTTCATCCAGAGGCAACGCGCCACCGCTCCTTGTTCATCCAACCCACCCCCGCAACACTCACTATTCATCCCAGGTAGCATCGATCGGCTTGATTAGCGGCGATGGCGAAGGAATCGCTCCATCGGGTTCGATTAACGACCATCGATCGATCGCCGGGTTGATAACGCATAACCTGCGGTGCAATCGCTCGGGTTCGATTAGAGCCGCGCCTCGCTTCGGCTTGATTAGAGCCAACGCCTCGCACACTGCGCTTCGTCACGTCTGAGAAAGCGCTCATCGCCGGCCCCAACCTCCCACCGTAACGGCAACTCCCGAAATTTTCCCCCTCGCTTCTACCACGGTTTTTCCGTCATGGGCGGCCCAAAGAATGTCATGCGATTGCGCTTCCGGCCCGCCCGGGCGAAAATCCCATTTTCTGTCATGATTTTTTGTCATAGAAGTAGGAGCCCACCACATCTATGATGATACCGGGTTTTGTCACAATTATCGTCATATAAGTGTCATATGTATGACAGGAAAAAAATTCGTTCGGCCCAAAATATCACGGATGTGTCTTTTTTTTGTAGTGAATGATGAGACCTTAACTTTATGCCATTGGACACAAGGTGAACTCGCTCCTCTCCGAACTTCACTTTCTACGTGTGAGACATGGCTACTACCTCCAACATGTGTCCTATGCATGATCAGGTACCTAGAGGAAAGCCACGGAGCCACCACATCCAACGGAAGAGCTAGCGAGGACGCCAAGTACAAGGACCAAGAGAAGAAGTTGCCCGAAGCTACAGCCACCGGACGTCCGGCCCCTGAAGGTCACAACAGCCCAAGGAAACCAGCAAAGAATGCTATAATGGCGGGCGTCCGACCAGGACCGGACGTCCGACGAACTCCAGGCACCGGACGACCGGCCCCCTCCGGACGTCCGGTATTTCTACACCCGAGCCAAAACTACGGAAGTCCGACATCTCCGGACGTCCGGACCGTCCTGAAGCTCCGGACGACCGACGTCCTCCGGATGTCCGACACCTGTGTGGCCGCAGCCACGGGCTTATGCCTTTGTACCCCTTCACTTTGACTCCCATTTGCACTACGACTATAAATAGGTCTCTCCCACCTCCTAGTTAGGGTTAGCAAAGGATTAGCTCATGTTTGTGTGAGAGCTTTGCTCATCCACTTGGTTACCTTCTCCTCGGAGACGTGCCTCCACCTGAGAAGATCCTTCCAAGCGGATTCAAGACCCCCTCTTGGGTGGCCCCATCAAGACCTCCTCTAGGAGAAGAACCCGGTTACCTCTTGTATCGTCCTTTGTTGATCGTGGATCGTGTATCTCTCTTTGTGTTCATCGATCTAGCGCATGTGTAATCGAATCTTGTTGGTTTGAGTGATTCTCTTGTGTTTTCCCCCGTGATTTCCCTCGTGCTCTTCCGCTCGTTCTTCGTGTTCCTCGTAGGGATCCTCTCCAAACGTGAAAGATCATCGACATAGGGTTCTGCCCTACATCATCTAGCCACTCACCTGCAAAAATAAAAAAAATAAAAGACCGCATCAAGGGTAAAGTTCAAATACGTAATTCATGACTGTACCAATCAAGAAGTACAAGCTGCAAAAAATTACAAAAGGTCATGCATTACGTACAGGGTTTGATGCCAAACAAACCACGGAAGTCAACATCAAACACATCGCTAGTTGCGTAGGTATACAGAAAAGTCTTCCTAATGTCAAGAATGTCTTCGTGGCTGTAATCCAACATTTCAATCACACCATCCTCCCGGCAATGATAGGTCTTGCAGCTTTGTAGCATAAAGAACCCACAATCATGCATGTTAACAAAAGAAAAAACAAATGGGTACATCACAAATCCGAAAATACAGGAACACCACCCTCCCAGCAACAAAACCAACTAACAAAAACTCATTAAAACGGATACTCACGTCTTTTTCTGCTGCGGCACCCGCACAAACTCGCAAGAGAAACCATCAATATGCACCGGCCAGAACGGTTTGGCCACATCTCTATTTGGACTCCTCCAAAGCTTCTTTATGTTATCTATCATAGTCCTTAAGAATCTAACTGCATCACTCCAGGTTTCATCGCGCAGTGAATCAAGACACTCAAAATGAAGGAACCTCAAATTCTGAACAATCAAGCACCAATGCCCAGATTCTTCGCTAGGCTTCATGGTAGCCGCAAAGGACGGCGGATCAAAAGTAAGGAAGAGAAGCTGACAAAAAATCACAGAGGAAAAATGAATTTAACAAATCACAATGAAATAAAAAATTCAGCCTCCAAACAATAATAAAAGAAGGAAATTGAAATTCAGAAGTACAAACAAAAATAAGATAATCATAAGTTCTAATTGAGTAAGCAAAACACTACAAAAAATATATGCTACTCAAGTTAAAATTGCAACAAACATATCAGTTCAATTTCCTTGCGAAAATAAGTTCGGCTTCAAAAAAATAAGCACACATCATTCATAAGTGCAGGGCTAAAAGCAGGCTGCTCAAGTTCAATCCCCCACCTCCCAAACTTGCAAGAAAACAGGACAGTTCTAGTTCATGAGTACAAAAAGTTCAATTCACCTACTTGGTCAAAACCATCAGCACCCGATCTCGTGAACCAATTTAGCACATTGGAATCAATATTTCCATCACGGATCTTGGTCTGTTGTACAAAAAGAACAACAGCAGTTAGAAAATTGGCAAAACAAGTTATCATCCTATCTACAAAGCAAAATCTTGACCGTCACCCATCAGGAACTATCGACATCGTTGTCTCGGTACTTGACATAGAGAATATAAAACAACGTCGGCCTTTATGCGAGTTGAGCATGCCAGTGGGGACAAACGCTTTAGCAATAGAACCAACACTGGCATCACATTCTTTATTTTGAAACATCGGCTTGTGACTAGAAAAACACAAAAGATTACATGAATTAAAACTAATGCAACAACAACCATTCTCATATGAGAGCAAGAGAAAGAGACAAAAATGGTACGGGCAAAATCCCAAACTAACCATTTCGTACGGTTCGTGCGCAACCTCGTAACAGCGAAGAAAAACATATCAACCTTAACAACATTACCACTTTCTGCTTGCAGAAAAAGAAGAAAAATAATAAGTTCAAGCACTACAAGTGAACATGTCCAAAATGCCAAAATTGAGAAGTACGCCTCATTTACAAGTCCTTACCTGCACTATCAGTGTTTGACGACGACGGTAGTTCCTGTGATGAGACCAATATGCCTCCAGTTTCAGGGTTTGACGATTGGACACCTTGAGAGGACACCAATATCGCTGCGCTTTCAAGGTCTATAGAAAGAAAATCCTGGGACGACACGAGCGCCTCCTGCGTCAAGGGGCCAGAAGAAATCGACAGAAGTAAATCATCATCCTCGGATGGCACCTCCTCCATGCTAGAAGCATCTTGCAATGCATCACCGTAATCAAGACCTCCAAAGGGAAATTCTCCGGCGGCAAATTTTCACAATCAGGAACATTTTCATTCCCAGCAATACCAACACCAGACGGTTTGGCATCAAGTATGCTAGCAGCACCAACATCCTCATCAGCAACTTTGGTACCAACATCGCGCCCACTACTCAATGGAACATCACGAGCATCATCTCCACCACTAACGACAGCCTCTCGCTCAACATCAGTCATCTGAAGAAATAAAAATTCAGAAAAAGTGAATAATATGAGCAAAACTAACAATCAAAAATAAGCTAGCAAGAGGTGCACAAAAAAACAAACCTTAGAAGCATTCACAGCAATATCATCGATCTTGCTGCTGCTAACATTCAAAGCAACATCACCAGCAGGCGAACAAGGCTAAATGCCAACAACAGGACCCTGATTTTATATGTAATGAACCAAAAAAACAATGCTATTATTAGCAACAATAAACACAAGGAATTAAACCACAGTAACAAAAAGGTAGGTATCACCTGCAAAACTCTTAACGGCGTGGAATAGAAAAATGAACAAGCAAGGCACATTGGTGCGCATGAAAATTCAAGAAATATGAATAAACACATTAAAAATAAAAATAATCTTGCACTTATCAGTAGATGGATCATTAACTCCACGATCAACAGCAGCCTCAACATTATGACTGGTCTCCTGCATGAAAAGAAAAAATTAATAAACAGATGAAGATCAGGAAGTTCAACTACAATCTCGGCAATGAGAACAACATAGTAAAAACATACAAACACCGAGGTGACTCACATCAACAACAGGGTGCTCCAAGCCAACATTGTTCGTATGGTGATCGAAACATTAGCCTCAAGATTACCATCATTAGCCTATTTGCCGGTGGCGGCTGACCTCATCCTGCTCAATCACATGGAAGAAAAATTAATAAACAGATGAAGACGAGAAAGTTCAACTACAATACTGACAGCAGAACAACATAGTAAAAACTGCAAACACCAAGGACTGACTCACATCAACAACATGGCGCTCCAAGCCAACATCATTCATTTCGTGATCAGAAACATTAGCCTCAGTACCATCACCAGCCCTGCTGTCGGTGGCAGTAGCCTCATCCTGCTCAATCTTCCTGATAACAACTTTTTCACTTTCTTCATATGGCTTGCAAAGAGTCTTGCATAGTTTTGAAATGCTTCATGTTGTTCAACAAACGAACCGAGCTCTGAAGTAGATCAGCAACACCGTCACGCATATCACCAATAAAAATTCTCTCCATCTCAATATAGTCCACTGCTTCCTCAGCGTTAAATTGATGACCTTCAGGAAGGATACCATTGATACAGCTCAGACGCTCAACAGTCGTTGGGACCTTTTGCAGCTCAGAACACACATTACTTAAAATATGCTCAGCGCGCTCCAATGCAGAAACAGCAACATCAATACCAAAACCCTGCCTCTGTGAAGTACTAGCATTACTAGGGCCAGGGGGAACATAACCAGCACCCTCAACACCATGGCCATCTCTCAACTCATCATGCAGAAATGAAGACTTGGGAACCTGAGACGACGGCATCTCCAGGACTAGCCGTTTATACACTCGAAAAAAAACAACCTCCTCTTGAGTTTTCCACTACAAACAAGGGGAAAAAGAGTTAATTAATCAATGCAACACACAGGGAAAACTAAAACATGATATTAACATATTTAAATCAACAACACTGTCAATCTTTAACTGTTAGTGCCAATTTGTTAGTATTTACCGACAGGACAGTTGAACAAAGATATTCAGTTCAACCGCACATGAAAAAATAGTACCAAAATCGTACCTAAACCTCACAAAGCTTAAGAAATGACAAAATCTAAACAGGTAACTCTGCGGGACACATGTTCACTCCAGCAAAAATAGCTATACCTAAATAAAAAAAGGTCTGCAAGACACGAAAGAAATAAAATTCACAAGAAGCTTCCCAAACACCCAAGTCTTTGGATCTGCATTGCCTTTTTTTATCAAATCTGCATCAACGGATCGAGAAAGCAGCGAGGATCCATGAAACATATGCGGGGGACTCGCATGTCAGGCTCCGCAGTATTGCCACGGATAAGGCAGTCAAGGTACATTAGTATAGGCCCTATAGCACAGCATGTCATTGCCTTCCCAAGGGTAACACCATCTTGGTACCTGACAACAGCCCTTCTAAGCTCATCAACCATCAGCTGACAATAATCCATATTAGCCATGTCCTCAAAGACGAGACCCTCTAACATTGCTGCCTCTCTGGAAACATGCGGGGCGGCACCAGGCAACATAACCTTCATAAACACAATAATGAAGAACACTTTCAGAGCAAGGTCATCTTTGCTAGGATCCTTGACGAGTACCTTGAGCTTATTCCTCAAATCCTTTGTCTTGATATCTTTGTTCCTGCTAATTTCAAGCTCCGATCTTAACTTCATCAGAGCGTTGTCATATCCATCCTCTGACGGCCTTGGCAGAGAATGACCACCACGAGGGAACCCAAATAATTGTTGTATACCATCGCTAGTGATGTGAAGCTTCTTATTAGCCTCACCCATGTCAAGAGTCATCGTATCAGGATCTATCCTCAGGTACAAAACTCCCATCAGAGGGCGGGAAATGTTAGACTTCACCCTCCAATTGAAGATAGAACCAAAACCAGCTGCACGAACCCTAGCCACATGCCGACTCTCAAGCAATTTAGCACAAGCTTCAACCTCTCCCAACGAACATCGCACAGTTAAGTTCAATTTCCATTGGTCACCTACATCCAAGGCAACTTTTTCGGCATTGCCTCCCACCGGCTTCACCGGACTCATAACGCTAACAGGTTGTAAATGAAAATAAAGAAGCCACACCTTAAATAAATGAATATAGAAAACAAAACAAACATATGAAGGCAAGTAGAAAAAAGAAAAGATTGCACAACTTCAACTCTTGAAACAACATCAGTACCACCCTCGATTGATGTACACAATGACCAGCCTCGCCTGGCCAGCATACCAGCCCAGACACAATTAAATCATTGCAAGTACAACTAGTTAGTCACATACAGTACAAAAGACGTACCACTGTAAATTCATCTTCAGAATCAACTTCGATGTCATCTTCTTCAGATACAACATCTTCAGCTCGACACGTGCACGCTTCTTCACACCTTTGTTCACCTTCACAGGATGAGCTTTACGCTTACTACTTTCTTTCAACAAAGAGCGCTCTCGAAGAGGAGGCGGAGAAGGCTTCTTATTTGTCAAAACCCGTGGACTACGACGAACAGGGGAGCCACCAAGTTTGCTTGGACCAATCTTCACAGCAACACTATCCCCATCAGCTTTGCTATTACTAGGTTGGGAATCAGCTTTCACACGTGGGCTACGCCTCTGTGTGCCATCAGGATTTTGATCTGAAATCTTCCTCTTCAAAACAGCTTTCTTCTCCTTAACTGCATCATGAGTAAACACTTGCGTCAAATGAGTTTGCATCAGGTTTGTCTTCACAGGCATGTCACTTCCATGAGATCCAGCATCAACAGTTGAAAAGGCCGCGTCACCACCTTCATCACCTACACCTTCAGGAGCTTGAGCAACATCCTGATCACTTCGTTGAACACAGGCAGCCTTTTGACGTCGTTCAAACTCCTTTCTCCTCTGGAAATCACACTTCTTCTTTCTTATTCTTTCATCCTTGAGTCAGAATCGCATATGAACATCCTCGGCTGAGTAATGTGCTCGGTGCCATCAACACTCTGGATCGAGTAATGCATAAGCGCAAACTGCCATCAACATCATCACCATTAAGAGAATACATTCCATCATTAATATCTTTGCAACATCAGCAATGTCCTTAGGAGCACCATGGCTGTCATTAACTGCATAAACCAACAAACATAAGCACGCACGTATAAAATCAAAACACAATTAACATTGCAGAGACAAGATAAATAAAGCGCATAGCATCAGACACAAACAAAAGGAACAACTGATGTAGCTAAGCATATTTATGTATTCAAAGCTAATAGAAAAAGAGCAAATATAAGGGAAACACCAGCAACATCCGCAAGTTCTTCTAGCGGATTAGGTGTCTCAAAAATAACATTCACAAGATCTTGAAAGCGTTCTGATTTTTCAGAATCAGGAGGCACCGGCACTCCAACATCTGCAACAACATCATAATTAGCAAAAAAGTACATGAACAAGCAATTAGTTCAACTATATGAACAATACAAGTGCACCCAATAAAACAATATGAACCCACCACTGGCACAACAAACTTCAGAATGAAAACTCTTTCAACATCATACCAGTTCTTCACTGACTACTACAACCTATTCAAATGCCGTGACAGCAGTTCAAACTACAAATGGGGATCAGTATTACAACACATGTCTGCAGGTCACATCAACCGCCAAAACTATACACACCACACAATCCAGGGCAAATTTAACAGCTATCAAAATACATACAACTTATAAAGTCGATACGACCACACCTATACAACCTAAAAACCAGATCTGTTAAAACATCATCCAAATTACAGGGAAAATCACCTGCATTCAACTTGTCCGGACTGGATGATGTACCCACTGAGATCTACGGACCTAAAATCTACTGAACCAGATCTGCCAGACACATGAAAAAAAATTAGGGCTCTGACCTATTTCAGAAACGAAGCACGCCATACAAAGCAAAACTCTTACAAGCAAACACAAAATCCGCCACGGAATCGAGTATCACTGTTGCCAACCGCTCATTCAAGAGCAAAGGAACCCTAGCGAATCCAGCCTGAGACAGCAAGAGAGCAAGAGCTAAGAAATAGAGGGAAAATCTGTACATAAGAGGACACAAGGGAAGTCAATCGCAGACCAAAAGGAGCAAACAAAGCACCCAGACCTCCACCCCTGGGGTTCAACCCGCCGGCCGAAGCTCTCCGACGAAACAGGAGAAGCAACTTCTTTGCGAGAAGAGGGGAACTAAGAAGGAATCGATTTGGAGAGGGGAGCGGAGCGGAACGGGGGAGAGCGGAGGTTAAAAGGTGAGTGGGAGAAAACCGACGGCTAAAGCCCAGAACCGTGGCGAAGCACACTATCTCTGGGCAGTTACCAAAGATAATAGCAAAAATTAAATATAATAAAAAATTAATATAGAGGGAGAAAACAAACATCTAAAGTACAAATAATAACTCACAACAGTACAATAAAAATTATCAAAAAGTACAAATGAAATAATAATTCATAATGGTGCTGGTTTTTCCCCTAAAAAATAAAGATAAGATAACGGGGGCAAATCATGTACTACTATGCCCCTCAGTGCGGTGAGGTGGTGCGGGGACGAGTCATGTTACGGAGATGTGTCAGTACAACTATGCCCCTCGGTGCGGTGCGGTGCGGGAGCAAGTCCATACAAGGATGATGTGTCAGTACAACTATGCCCCTCGGTGCGGTGCGGTGCGGGGACAAGTCATGTTACGGACTCACCTCCGCGATGCCGCGGCACGCCACGTCCTCGCTTGCTACGGCTCATTCCTGGCTCGGCCTCGCCGGGATGGGGGAGGGGGGTCCTGACCCCCCTCCCCCCCCCCCCGGCTCGACCTCGTGCTAACGCGGTAGTGCGCTCGTTTGACACACGCAGTGCGGTTATTCTGTCCCCCCCCCCCACACGCACCCACACACCCCTAAGATAGATAATGAGAGCAAGTCCATACAAGGAAGATGTGTCAGTACAACTATGCACCGAGGGGCAGTGCGGTCATTCTGCCCCCCCCCCCCACAGGCACCCACACACCCCTAAAGATAGATAATGGGGGCAAGTCCATACAAGGAAGATGTGTCAGTACAACTATGCACCGAGGGGCAGTGCGGTTATTCTGTTTCGCCCCTTGAGGGAGTCCTGGATTAGGGGGTATCCAGACAGCCGGACTGTGTACAATGCCGGAACTATTGAAGCGTGAAGATACAAGACTCAAGACTTCGGTCCGTGTCCGGATGGGACTTTCCTTGGCGTGGAAGGCAAGCTTAGCGATCCGGATATTATATTTCCTTCCTTGTAACCGACTCCATGTAAACCCTAGCCCTCTCTGGTGTCTATATAAACCGGAGAGGTTGGTCCTTAGAAGGCCGATCGCAATTACAATCATACCATCATAGGCTAGCTCTTAGGGTTTAGCCTCTACGATCTCGTGGTAGATCTACTCTTGTACTACCCATATCATCAATATTAATCAAGCAGGAAGTAGGGTTTTACCTCCATCGAGAGGGCCCGAACACAGGTAAACATCTGTGTCCCTTGCTTCCTCGTTACCATCAGCCTTGACGCCTTGATCGGGACCCCTACCCGAGATCCGCGGTTTGACACCGACATTGGTGCTTTCATTGAGAGTTCCTCTGTGTCGTCGCTACGGGGCTCGATGGCTCCTTCAATCATCCTCAACGACACGGTCCATGGTGAGACTTTCCTCCCCGGACAGATCTTCGTGTTCGGCGGCTTCGCACTGCGGGCCAATTCGTTCAGCCATCTGGAGCAGATCAACAGCTCGCCCACAGCCACGAGTCGAGGTTCGGGAACTTGAGCTACACGGCAGATATTCGCGGAGACTTGATCTTCAACGGATTCGGGCCTGTGCCAGAGGCGCCGGACAGTCCTGACGAGCACGGCCTAGACCTGTTGTCGGACAACGCTCGGGATCTAAATCCGGAGCAGGTCGTGTTGCCTGAGAACGGAGGGGTTGACCTCGTCCCCCAGGCTGCATACGCATCGGCGTTGGAGCCGAACGCAGGTCTCACCTCTACGGAGGCCTGTAACCCCGGGCCCCCGGACTCGTACCCGGTTGTTGGTTCCGGTCCGCGCACTCCCGATCCAGTCGAGCCAGGTTGGGCTCCGGTGGTGGAGTTCACCGCCGCGGATATCTTCCAGCACTCACCCTTTGGTGACATGCTGAATTCATTAAAGTCCCTCTCTTTGTCAGGAGTCTCTTGGCCGAACTATGTCCGGCTCGAGTGGGAAGCAGGCGATGAAGGAATTCTTTGCCCACCCACCACCCACTTCATTGCCATAGTCGATGATTTAACCGGCATACCAGACTTCAACTCTGAAGACATCGACGGAATAGACAACGATGCAGGAGAAGAACATGAAGCACCGCTCACTGGGCGGTGGACAGCCGCCTATCCCTATGATATATATATGGCGGGCACTCCGAAGGAAACCAATGGCGATGAGGCAGCGGAGGATAATCCCTCAGGGAGAAAAGCAAATCATGGGCGTCGTCGGGGCCGCTCCAAGCCCCGCCACAGGAATACCGGCCCAGAAGACGAAAACAATCTGGATGGGCCGAAGATGAATATAACCCTAGTCGGCTTGCCTTTGAGAAGGCCGGACTGGCCACTGTGGGATACTTGGAGAGGAACAACTATACGCCCCCCTCCGAGGACGAGGCAAGCCTCGGCAATGACGAATTCGGCGTGCCTGAAGATCCAGTGGAACAAGCTCGCTTCGAGCGACGGCTCATGGCCACGGCAAAGAGCCTGCAAAGGAAGCAGGAGAACTCAAGGCACATGCCCCGACGTCAACACACCACCATGGTCCAAAACTATACGAAGGACAAAAGAAGAAGCATCCTCAAGGCTCGGCGCAATGGTCATAAGCGACAAAACAGGAAGGCTGGTGCTAATTCCAGCAACTCCCAGTCTGGTCAGCGGGCAAAGAACAGCTCAGACCTGTCCGGCCCGAGCCACACACTCGATCAACCATGTGAAATCCAGGGTACTCCTAGAAGGACGGCAATGCATACCAATAGAGAATGCCTGATCCTCAAAACAAAGCGGCTGGTCGCGCGCCGGAAACAACGAAGGGAGGTATCTGGTCAAGAGCCCCCCCCCCCCCCATAGCATATAAGTATGGTCGATCGCCCCCGACCGCTTTAACAACAACAACTCAATTGCAGTACCTTCGGACATAGCAAACCGGGGGCCCCATAACACATAAAACCCCCGCAGGTGTGAAACCACAAAAAACATCTCCTAAAAGATGCTAGGGGCAAAGGCGAAGTTTTTCTGGCCCACCATTCTAAACGGTTGTCTTCGGATCACCAAAAAATACTTTGCCAAAGAATAAATCTTCGGCACCATCCCACCATGCGGTAATTTACCGTATGCTAAAGGGACGAACCACGTTGACTAGATTCCACGTGGTCAATCACTCAGGCCAACACCATGTGACACAATCACTGCGGCCAAGCCCGCCCTCGGCGGAAATCATCTGTTGCCGGAGTAGCGAGTCGCGCATGCCTATCAAAGTTTTGATATGACAGCCAACTATCCGCACACCAATTGAGGAGTCTGCGCTACCCAACGGTATAACGGCTGGGTTCACCAGGGTCCGATCAGGAGCCCTAGGACCAACCACAAGTGGACGCTCGGCTACCTCCGAGTATTTGCCTTACAAACTAACTTTGACGCAGAACAGGATTGGTGACGCGGAATCGGCCAGGACACACAAGGAGCCCCCCCCCTAAAAGAAGGCAGTCCGGATTCACTCTTGATCCACTGACAACTCCCTCCAGTCCGGCCATCACAGGTTCCGCCAAAAAACACCCCTTTTCATAATCATACATCGTACTCATATGCATCGACATATCATTTTACTACAATGTGTAGACTTAAATAACACTTACTGTCCGTCGCTTTTCATTGACACTTACGCCCGATTATGCCAGAGGCTTCATAATACGGCAATCAAGTCCGACCACCTTCTCGGTCGTCCGGCACCCCGAACTTATAGCACTATATGCATCAGCTCCGAATCATGTCTTGGGTCATTGGTTGGGTTTGCCCGGCTCCCTTGTTTTGGTACCTTACGTTCCATTATATCGGCTAAGGTAGCACAGGGATAACTACTGCGCTTGTGTCCCGGATCTGCCGGACGAGCACCTCAGTAGAGAAATCCGAAAACCGACTGTCATGATACAGCGAGAGCTGGTCAGCTGTTCGAGAGGTTGTAAAATCCTTAAAGATTTATTCCGCACAACGCCATTATAAATGCAGAGTGCGACGGATCGGTCTTCCGATCAGGCGCCAATAGAACCCCTAGTCCGGCCTTCCGAACACTAGGGGTTGCGCCGACCATACTAGAATTCCTATGGCTAAGTGAGAGTAATAAAGCCCTATAGTCCGATTGCCTGGTTCGTGGTGAGAAACGCCACCGTAAAAGGACCCAACTATGGGATAAAGAGCGTTCAGATATATCCCGAACACCCTGTATTCTTTTTACGTAAAGCGAAGCCTGACCGCCAACTCTCAAGATTTACATACAATAAACAGCATACGGGATGAACATATGTTCAAACAAAAAGGCAATATATAAACGCCATAATCCCATATTAAAAAAGTGGCACGAATGCCCTCGGGAAATATAATGTCTTTGGTACACTTATCCGCCGCAAAGGCGCTCCTTCACTACACCTTCAAATGCAGTTCGGGACTTGCGATGCTCCTTACCCTCTGGCGGCCCCTCAGTCATCAGCTTCTCCGCGTCAAGCTTCCCCCAATGCACTTTTGCACGGGCGAACGCCATACGTGCACCCTCTATGCAGACCGATCGCTTAATAGCATCAAGCTGAGGACAAGCGCCCACAATCCGCTTCACGAGCCTGAAGTAACTGCTCGGAATTGGCCCTGCCGGCCATAGCCGGACAACCAAGTCCTTCATGGCTAGTTCGGTCGCCTGGTGAAGTTCGACTACCTGCTTCAGTTGATCGATAAAGGGCACCGGATAGCTTGGTGCCAAATACTGCAACCAGAAATCCCTCTCCGCAGACTTCTTTTCCTCGGTTCGGTAGAATTGGTTGGCATCTGATATGATGCGAGGAAGATCCGCAAACGCCCCTGGAAAACAAGAATTCAGCTTGCTGCTTAGAATTCTTCCCATTATCATGAACAAATGGCTAAGAATATAGAATGCCTTACCAGCCGCAACTTTTCGGGCCTCCTGAATGTCCGTCAGACGCCTCGGGCTTCTTCGAGCATCTTGGCGGCTTGGGCGCTTTGAGCGAGTTCGGATTCTTTCCCTATTAGACTCTGCTCCAAGCCCTCGCTTTTCTTCACAGCCTCATGGAGCTCCCGCTCAGCTGTGACAGCCCTGGCCTCGTGTTTTTCACGAAGTCCCTGTTCAGCGGCAGCCTTCTTGTTGGCATCATCCACAGCACTTTTCAATGCCTCATATTCGGCACTCGCTCCTAGGGCATATAACACAAATACTTTTCAATAAGCACAATTACTCATTCGTGCCTAATGCAAGATAATGTTTCAATATACCTTTTTTATCTTCTAATTGCTTCCTCACGCGGCCGAGTTCTTCCTCGGCCCGTTCCAGACTCCGCTTCAGTTCGGACACTTCCGCATTATGAGCGGCCGTCTTCTCCGCAGATGCCTGTGTTCAAACAAAGAGGTACACGTCGTTAACGTAAGTTCCCACTACAAATGAGGATTTGATCCCCCGCCCGGCTCCCTCTCCTTCGCCGGACAGTGCATCAGGGGCTACTACTCATATTATGACGATTTCTCAAAGGTTTCTCAGGAAACATACCTCAAAGGCCTTTAAAAGGCCAAGGCAGGACTCGTTCAGCCCGCTCTCGGCGGACCGAATCTTTTCAACCATCGCACCCATAAGGGTCCGATGTTCATCGACAATAGACGCGTTCTTTAACGCTGTCAATAGACCGCTTGGCAACTCCGCTTGAACAAAGGTTGCCGGCGGAGTAGGCAGGCATCCCACCGTTGAAGGTGGCTGCTCGCCCAATCTGGGAGCCTTAGAGGTCCCTGGACCTTGTCCGGCTGAGGGCCCAACCCAAGATCGCCCCCGCTGACGGCACACTCAGGGGCCATTGCTCCCGTGTGTCCGGATCCAGTGATATGCCCCCCTGGTTCGAGCCCCATTGAGACGACACCTCAGTGTCGCGCCGGGACTTTGGAGAAGGGGCCTCTGGAGGCGTCTCGCTCGCCAGGGCGTCCGAACTCAGGGAATCCTCGAACGAGGACTGTCCGGCACGAGACCTTGCCGGACGGGGCAAAACATAGCAATAGTCAAAACTACTATACCCAAAAATAGTCCCGGACGCATATGCGTGTTCGGATTTTGTGTACTTACGACTTCTCCAAGGGCTGGGCCCTGGGATCCCACTCCGGGCTACTATCGATAGCCGAGGCGGATGCTCCCGGGAGGGAACCTTTTCTCCTCTTGGGCGATTCGGCCTCCCGGGACGGGGAAGCTACACGCTTCTTCCCACCTTCAGAGTAAGGCTCGTCCCCCTCCGCTTCTTCCTCTTCGTCTTCCGAAGAAGGAGCGTCGCTTGAGTATTCGGATTTTGCGTCCGAAGCCTCGCGGTGACGGAGGCCACTCGGGTCTTCTTGACCTTCTTGGAAGCCTCCTTCTTTGGCACCTCGTAAGGCGCGGGGACCAGCATCTTTGTCAGAAGAGGTCCGGCCGGTTCCTCCAGCAGTGGGGCTGGACAGTGAATCCGCTCCACCTTCTTTATCCATCCCTGAGGTCACGACAAAACACGATCAAGATGTCTCCCTCATGACATGCCAGCTGAAGCATGAATAGACAGAGTGTGGCTGTAACTTACCGAGCTTGGAGAATGGGATAATCGATACCCACGGTCCTTGGCAGACCCGACCACGATTTGCCAGACTTAAAGAGCACCTTCCAGGTATCCTTATGGGAGGAATCATAAAGCTCCCAAAGGGTTAGGTGCTAGGCTGGATCGAACTCCCACAGAGCACAAGCTCGGCACTGACAGGGGAGGACCAAGCGAGCTAGCATCACCTGGACTACGTCGACGAGTTTGACGTCCCTATCAACCACACCCTGAAGACGGCGTGCGAGCGATAACAGCTCGCCATCGGACGAACACCGATTGAGCCCTTCTCGGACGGGGCGTGAGCCGCAGTGGAGCGCCGGAACTGAACTAGGGAGCCGCCGCCCACTTTTTGCCGCGTGGTTCGGTGATACAGAACCACTGCTGCTGCCACTCCTTAACAGAGTCGTTGAAAGTGCCCTTCGGCCAAACGGCCTTGGGCATCTTTCTCACGATGGCGCCGCCGCACTCGGCATGTTCGCCACTCACCACCTTGGGCTTCACATTAAAAATCTTCAGCCACAGGCTGAAGTGAGGTGAGATCCGAAGAAAAGCCTCGCACACGACGATGAACGTCGAGATATTGAGGAAGGAGTTGGGGGAAAGATCATGAAAATCAATCCCGTAGTAATACATGATTCCGCGAACAAATGGGTGCAGGGGAAACCCAAGCCCGCGGGTGAAATGGGGAAGGAACACGACTCTCTCGTGAGGTTCCGGGGTGGGGACGACATGTCCCGCCGGGGGGAGACGATGGCCGATCTTCTGGGCCAGATACCCAGCGTCCCGGAGCTTCTTGATATCCTTCTCCCGGACAGTAGAGGCCATCCACCTGCCTCCTGCTCCTGATCCGAACATCTTTGGAAAGCCTCTCTTTGGTGGAAAGGAAGAGTGCTTGGGCGTTAGGGCTCGAAAAGAGGGGAATGAGCGAGCGGAAGGAGAAGGGCGTGGGTGAAGAGAAAGAGGCCTTGTCTCTTTATAGGGCGGTAAGTGCTTTTTGCGCCTCCCCACTTGCTTGGTTGAGCCCGTTTGCTTCTCGATCGCCGTGATTAGCGGTGCAGTTGGATTACCCATGCCCGTATTGATGAGAATCCCGTGATATGGGGACACGATCTCTGCTTTGACAAGACGTGTCAAGGAAACCGCCTCGCAATATGCGCTGTGGCTGGTTGTGGAAAGACGGTTCGAATAATAAGCCGACCGTAATGACACGCCGCGTTGCTTAAAAATTTGTCAGCATATTGCATTTGTAAAACATCATTCTCTCTACAGTGGCATGCGAAGATCATCTTCTGGATCCGGACATGGTTTGAGTGTTCGATAATTACCTTGGAGTATTCGGAGAAGAAACCCGCCTTACAATGTCGAAGACAATACTGCGCGCCGGACTCATCATCATTGAAGCCTGGTTCGAGGAGCTCTTGAGGAGTCTGGATTAGGGGTATCCGGACAGCGGACTGTGTACAACGCCGGACTATTGAAGCGTGAAGATACAAGACTCAAGACTTGGTCCGTGTCCGGATGGGACTTTCCTTGGCGTGGAAGGCAAGCTTGGCGATCCGGATATTATATTTCCTTCCTTGTAACCGACTCCATGTAAACCCTAGCCCTCTCCGGTGTCTATATAAACCGGAGAGGTTGGTCCTTAGAAGGCCGATCATAATTACAATCATACCATCATAGGCTAGCTCTTAGGGTTTAGCCTCTACGATCTCGTGGTAGATCTACTCTTGTACTACCCATATCATCAATATTAATCAAGCAGGAAGTAGGGTTTTAACTCCATCGAGAGGGCCCGAACCTAGGTAAACATCTGTGTCCCTTGCTTCCTGTTACCATCAGCCTTGACGCAAAGATCGGAACCCCCTACCAGAGATCCGCCAGTTTTGACACCGACACCCCTCCCCACACACGCACCCACACACCTCTAAAGATAGATAATGGGGGCATGTCATGTTACGGACTCGCCTCCGCATGCGATGCCGCGGCACGCCGCGTCGTCGCACGGCTACTCGTTCTGGCTCGGCCTCGCCGGAGATGGGGAGGGGTTGACCCCCTCCCCGGCTCGGCCACGCGCTAACGCGGCAGTGCGCTTGTTTGACAGGCGCGGTGCGGTTATTCTGTCCCCCCCCAAACGCACCCACACACCCCTAATATAGATATTGGGGGCAAGTCCATACAAGGAAGATGTGTTAGTACAACTATGCACCAAGGGGTCGTGCGGTTATTCTGTTTCTCCCCCCCCCCCCCCGACACACGCACCCCCACACCCCTAAGATAGATAATGGGGGCAAGTCCATACAAGCAGATGTGTCAGTACAACTATGCACCGAGGGGCAGCGATTATTCTACCCTCGACATGCACCCACACACCCCTAAAGATAGATAATGGGGGCAAGTCATATTCTGGACTTCGCCTCAGATGCGACGGCGCTTGACACGCTTGGCGTCGTGCTACTCTGGCTCGTTCTGGCTCGGCCTCGCCCGGAATGGGGAGGGTCCCGACCCCCTCCCGGCTCGGCCTCTCAGCCATGCGTGATCACGCTTGTTTGTGATCGCAGATGCGGTTATTCTGCTTCCCACCCACACGCACCCCCCACACACACACACACACACCCCTAAAGATAGATAATGGGGAAAGTCCATACAAGGAAGATGTGTTAGTACAACTATGCACCGAGGAGTAGTGCGGTTATTTTGGTCCCCCCACACACACGCACTCCACACACCCCTAAAGATAGATAATGGGGGCAAGTCATGTTCTGGACTCGCCGCATGCGATGCCGCGGCACGCAGCGTCTGCGCTGCTCTGGCTTCGTTCTGGCTCGGCCTCGCTAGGATCGGGGAGGGGTCCCGACTGTCCCGGCCGGCTCACCTCGCCTTCTTACGCAGCAAGGCGCTCGTTTGACGCGCATATGCGGTTATTATTCCCCCCCCCCCCCACACACACACACACACACCCACACACCCCTAAGATAGATAATGGGGACAAGTCCATACAAGGAAGATGTTGATGACCCACAAGTATAGGGGATCTATCGTAGTCCTTTTGATAAGTAAGAGTGTCGAACCCAACGAGGAGCAGAAGGAAATGATAAGCGGTTTTCAGCAAGGTATTCTCTGCAAGTACTGAAATAAGTGGTAACAGATAGTTTTGTGATAAGATAAATTGTAACGAGCAACAAGTAACAAAAGTAAATAAAGTGCAGCAAGGTGGCCCAATCCTTTTTATAGCAAAGGACAAGCCGGAACAAACTCTTATATAAAGAAAATCGCTCCCGAGGACACATGGGAATATTGTCAAGCTAGTTTTCATCACGTTCATATGATTCGCGTTCGGTACTTTGATAATTTGATATGTGGGTGGATCGGTGCTTGGGTGTTGTTCTTACTTGAACAAGCATCCCACTTATGATTAACCTCTATTGCAAGGATCCGCAACTACAACAAAAGTATTAAGGTAAACCTAACCATAGCATGAAACAGGTGGATCCAAATCAGCCCCTTACGAAGCAACGCATAAACTATGGTTTAAGCTTCTGTCACTCTAGCAACCCATCATCTACTTATTACTTCCCAATGTCTTCCTCTAGGCCCAAATAATGGTGAAGTGTTATGTATTCACGTTGACATAACACCACTAGGGGCTAGACAACATACATCTCATCAAAATATCGAACGAATACCAAATTCACATGACTACTAATAGCAAGACTTCTCCCTTGTCCTCAGGAACAAACGTAACTACTCACAAAGCATATTCAAGTTCATAATAAAAGGGGTAATAATATGCATAAAGGATCTAAACATATGATCTTCTACCAAATAAACCAACTAGCATCAACTACAAGGAGTAATCAACACTACTAGCAACCTACTAGTACCAATCCCGGACTTGGAGACAAGAATTGGATACAAGAGATGAACTAGGGTTTGGAGATGAGATGGTGCTGGTGAAGATGTTGATGGAGATTGCCCTCTCCCGATGAGAGGAGCGTTGGTGATGATGATGGCGATGATTTCCCCCTCCCGGAGGTAAGTGTCCCCGGCAGAACAGCTCTACCGGAGCCCTAGATTGGTTCCGCCAAGGTTCCTCCTCGTGGCGGCGGAGTTTCGTCCTGAAAGGTTGCTTCTGGGTTTTTTTCTTGACGAAAGACTTCATATAGCAGAAGATGGGCGTCGGAGAGCCACCAGGGGGCCCACGAGGTAGGGGGCGCACCCTAGGGGGGCGCGCCCCCCACCCTCGTGGACAGGGTGTGGGCCCCCTGGCCTTCATCTTTGGCGAGGATTTTTTATTATTTACTGTAAGATATTTCGTGGAGTTTCAGGACTTTTGGAGTTGCGCAGAATAGGTCTCTAATATTTTCTCCTTTTCCAAATTTCAAGATTCAAATTACCGCATTCTCCCTCCTTATGTAAACCTTGTAAAATAAGAGAGAATAGCCATAAGTATCGTGACATAATGTGAAGTAACAGCCCATAATGCAATAAATATCGATATAAAAGCATGATGCAAAATAGATGTATCAACTCCCCCAAGCTTAGACCTTGCTTGTCCTCAAGCGAAAAGCCGATAACAATAAATATGTCCTCATGTTTAGAGGTAGAGGCGTCGATAAAAATAAAATACGGACATGAAGGCATCATGATTATTCTCATAACAACAACATATATAGATTTTGTCATATGATTACTTATATTCAAGCGATGATCTATTCACAATGCAAATGTATGAATCAGAAACCTTATTGAGCACCAACAAACTATAACCTCAGTCATTGAAGCAATTGCAATTTATCATAACATCGGAAAGAGTCTATACCAGAGCTAAAAAGCAAGTCCACATACTCAACTATCATTTAGTCCTTCATAATTGCTAACACTCACGCAATACTTGTGGTTACGTAGTTTTAATAGGACATAGAGAAAGATAGGGGCTTATAGTTTTGCCCCACAACCTTTTACCTCAAGGGTAATGTCAACCATAGTAACTCATGCTCCCCTACATCCAATTAGATAGATATATATATATATATATATATATATATATATATATATCATGTTCTTTCCAACATGGTGGGCTTGCCAAAGGATAAAATGAAAAAGGAAAGGTGAAGATCACCATGACTCTTGCATAAGGTAGAAGATAATAGTAAAAGATAGGCCCTTCGCAGAGGGAAGCATAGGTTGCCATGCGCTTTTATGGTTGGATGCATAAAATCTCAATGCGAAAGAACGTCACTTTATATTGCCCCTTGTGATATGAACCTTTATTTTGCAGTCCGTCGCTTTTATTACTTCCATATCACAAGATCGTATAAAGCTTATTTCTCCCACACCAATCAATCATACATATTTAGAGCATTTTTTTTCTTTGCACCGATGACAACTTACTTGAAGGATCTTACTCAATCCATAGGTAGATATGGTGGACTCTCATGGCAAAACTGGTTTAAAGGTATTTGGAAGCACAAGTAGTATTTCTACTTAGTGCTGAGAATTTGGCTAGCATGAGGGGAAAGGCAAGCTAAACTTGTTAGAGGATCCATGACAACATACTTTATCTTAGATATAAGAAAACATAACTCATTACATTGTCTTCCTTGTCCAACATCAACTCTTTAGCATGTCATATTTCAATGAGTGCTCCCAATCATAAAAGATGTCAATGATAATATATCTATATGTGAAACCTCTCTTTCTTTATTACTTCCTATTAATTGCAATGATGACCAAAGCTATGTCTGTCAACTCCCAACAACTTTTAATCATCACACTCTTTCTATGTGAAGCCATTACTTTCAATAAGATCAATATGAACCATTTGTTTCTTTTTATTCTTTTTCTCTTTTCTTTTATTCACTCAAGATCATCGCAAAATAATCAAGCCCTTGACTCAACACTAATCTTTATTATATATAGCTCACGGACTCGATTACATAGAGGGATCATAAAGCAAAACTCAAAACTAGATCATGCCATAAACTTTATTCTACTAGATCAAGATACTACTAATAGGATCGAACTAAGAAAAACGGCAAAGATAGGAGTTGTGAGGGTGATACGATACCGGGGAACCTCCCCCAAGCTTGGCAGTTGCCAAGGGGAGTGCCCATACCCATGTGATTATGTCTCCTTTGGTTGTGAAGAAGGTGGAGGTGTTATCGCTGATGCGGGCTTGGCGTCTGTCGGCGTTCTGGGAACGGGGGTACCCAGACTTGCCTGCCTGCGGCCTGCGGCGTGGCTCAAGGGGTGGCCCAGCACGGCCCATCTTCATCAGCACAAGCTCAAGACCCTCGCGAGGGGCCAAGCCTCATGAGGCGGACGACGAAGCCTCCTCAGGCACGGCCTCGTCAGGCTGGCTCGCGAGGAGGCGGAGAGATCAAGGCGGGGTACCTCACGAGGTGCCCATGACGCAAGCCATGACGACCGAGGGCGCCAGGATGGCGCCAGCCCGCGCAATGTCCGCATTTTCTCATTGGTGCAAAGGAGGCAAGCGCAGGCGAGACCATCACGCAAAGGCAGCCATTTCGGTGCAACAAGACCAAGACCATCACAACGGCAGGAAGGAGGTCATCGTGGAGCCCAAGCCGGCGCCATTGTCAGAGCCTTTGACAGGCGAGGACCAACTTTAGTCAGGATAAGTGTACTAGATCTTCCACTTCAAAATGGCCAATTGTTGGCGCCCTTCCCGCTCAATATTTGAGAAGAGGCCCAGGGCCCCTGCCTATAAAAATAGGACTAGCCACCCACAGGGTAGAGGCATCTTAGATCCGGAATCCAGAACAGAGCTAGAGGTCAAGCAATCTAGAGAGAGAGAGCGACCGAACTCCCCCTAGCAGTTAAATCGTCCGGCCAAGAAACAGAGACCCTCACGAGGCTGTTCTTCCTTGTATTGTTCATCATCACCCCCGAGGCAATCCACCACACCACACCTTTGGAGTAGGGTATTACACCACAATGGTGGCCCGAACCAAGATAAACCTTGTGTCTCTTGTGTTGCTCTTTTTGTAGTTTAGATCCTTGCGGCTGACGAGGTGCGGTAGGTAGGGGTGAGATCTCCGCGTGCACCCTGAGTTTGAACCTAGGGGGTCTGCCGGAACCCGAAATCCGACATTTGGCGCGCCAGGTAGGGGTGCACCGGAATCCGTCTTCCGCCGCCCTGTTCTTCACCGCCCATCGCATCCATGTCGGACGCTCGTCGGGCCCGCGCCGAGCGCCGAGCCGCTCTCGCCACCCGCGTCGCCCAGACGGCCCCCGTCGACGGCCGCACCCGCCGTTCCCCGTAGCTTGCCATCAACGCTGCCACTGGCCCGACGGGGAATGAAGCAAGCATCGCCCCAAAGATCCGTCCATGAGGCGAGACGGCCGTACCGCTACTCCTTCGCTTGCCCCAGCTGGTTCTTCATCTCGCGCGCTCCGCGCACCCATGGAGGCTCGAGCCGCGCTCATCGCGGCAAACAAGCTCCTGTGCTACCGCCCTGTCAACGACGTCTACGAGGAGTGGCTCGACCGCGTCGCTGAGCTCGTCCGCACCGCAGGGGGCTCCCTCGCGCCGTCCTTCTCACCGCACCGCGCCCCGCCTTGCGCGGGCGATGAAGCTCCGGGGCCGCCTCAGCCGCCTCCCCCTCAAGAAGGCACCTTGGCCCCAAGGCGCATGTCCCCTGGGCGGAACCTACTCCGTCCGGCACCAGTGCAGCAAGAGCAGAGCTATCAAGAGGTCCCTCGCCCCCAAGAAGCTGCCCGAGTGCTCCCTGCACCAGCCCGTCACGACCGCGCTCCTGCCCCGGCACGCCAAGACCCCGCGCTGCTCCCAGCGGCAGCGCATGGGGACCCACAGGACCAAGCCCTTTGTCACCAAAGGCCTCCCGTGGCCACTGCAGGCTGTCGCGCCTTCACCGCCGAGCTATGCAGCGTCGCGTGGCCCGGCAAGTTCAAGCCAGACCTGCCTCCTCGCTACGACGGCACGGCCGACCCTGCGGAGTTCCTCCAGCTTTACGAGCTGGGCATCGAAGCCGCCAACGGGGACGAGAAGGTCATGGCGAACTGGTTTCCCATGGCGCTCAAGGATGGTGCCCTTTTGGCTCTGAACACGGCTTCTGCACGATCACCTCCACAGGACGAGATGCGCACCAGCTTCATCACCAACTTCCAAGGCACTTTCGCGACGGCCTCCTGCCGTGGCGACATGCGCCGCATCAAGCGGCAGCCGGAGAGACCCTGCAGAAGTACATCCAGTAGCTTCAACAACGCACGCCTCAAGATTCCCAAGGTGACCGAGGAGGCCATCATCTCAGCCTTCTCCGACGGTGTGCATGACGTCAAGATGAAGGAGGAGCTGGCGATGCATGAAGACCTGTGCACGTCCTTGGAGTTGTTCAACTTAGCGACCAAGTGCACCAGGGCTGAGGAAGGACACCTTTCCCTCCTCGAGCTGCCGGTTGCAGACCCAGAAGAGAAGAAGCCCAAGGTCAAGGACGTGAAGCGCAAGGGGGCTGTCGTGCTTTCATGGCAGAATCCAGCACACCAAGCGAGGCAGGGATCAGCCTGAGTCTTCCAAGGGCAGCCGATACTGCGTGTACCACGACCTCCACACCCACAACACCAACGAATGTCAAGAGCTCCGAGCCGTGCGAGAAGGGCGAATTGGTCGGCACCCTGACCATAGTGATCGAGGCTACGGCCGAGGAGGAGGAAGAAACGCAGGACGCTGGGAAGATCGTGGCCCTCGCCAAGGGTGGCGTGACCGACCTCGCGAGGACCGCTGGCGGGATCAGCCATGCGAGGGAGGCTGGAGGGATCAGCCTCGCGAGGATCGCCCGCAAGGCAACGCAGGCCTCCCTCCTCTGCCACCACAGCCAAGGAGAAATGAGGACCATCATCAGGACGAGGGGGCTGGGGGCTTCAGAGGCTTGTGTGCAATCGCTTGCATCTGGGCGGAGCTCAAGCCCCGACCTCTCAGTAGCATCTTCAAGCAGTTCGCCCATGAAGTGAATGCAGTCCTCCCAAGCTTGAAGCCACGCGCCCTCTCGGTGTTCGGCATGCGCCATCACGTTCAGCTCAATGGATCAGTTCAAGTCTTGCGCCCGGCCGAGCCCTCCCGATGCTTTGTTCCCCAATCATCAAGAACGTGCAAGTTACGGGACCCTCATTGATGACGGAGCAGGGCTCAATGTCCTGTCCGTCGAGACATTCAACAATCTCCAAGTGCCGTACAATCAGCTTCAGCCAACCAAGCCTTTCTCCGGAGTCACCGATGGCTCCACAGTTCTGATTGGGCAGGTCCGCCTCCCTGTCACCTTCGGGGCGCGCGACAACTACCGTACCAAGCTCATCGACTTCTACGTCGCCCACATTCGCCTGCCATACAATGCCATCCTCGGGTGCCCAGCTCTGGCCAAGTTCATGGCCGTGACTCATCACGGCTACAACGTCCTCAAGATGTCGGGAAGCGGTAGAGTCATCACGGTGCCTTGTGAAGAGAGGGATGCAGTGTGCTCCCTGGAGCGTGCTTTTCAAGCCGTGTCACTTGAAGACCCAGATCGCAGGAGCGGGAGGCTCCCCAAGGCTGCTCCCAAGAAGAAGAAGACATCGCCTCGCCCGACCCCTCGGGAGGCAGGCCCCTCAGGGTCCGCACTGTTAGGGGGCACCTCCTTGATCGCATAGGAAGGCGCCCGGCGCCCTCCTCGAGCAAGGCTCGGGGGCTCTCTCCTAGAGGGCCACCGACTTTGCTAAGATCACGAGGGAGGCGCTTGGGCACCACTTGGAGGCGTGTTTCAAAGCACGTTTCCCTCAGGAAGGAGCGAGGCAAGGAGGGCCAAACCCTCAGGAGTTTGTCAGCCAGATCATTCAGGAGGCTGCAGGAGTCAAGAGTCATGAGTGGCAGCTGGCTTACATCTGGCCGTAGCTCCCCATCCAGCGAGGATGGTGGGCTGCGCGTCTGCATCGACATACCAGGCTCAACCGAGCCACCTCTTAGAGCGCCTCGGCCCCTCATGGCGTGGGGCGTTGTGAAGGTCCACCCACAGCCACGTTCGCATGCCTTACGGTTTCTTTGAACGGCTGCCACACGCCAGCGCCTCATAGGAAGCATCACCGGAGGCTCAAGAGGCCAAAGGCGTTTCAGAGTCTGGCGGAGATGGAGATGGTCCGCGAGGAACCACCAGCGCCTCGGAGCCTCCCGAGGCTCCCCGGGCACGGGGCTCGTGAAGATAGGCTTCCGCAGCCCACGACGTCCGCTACTTCAGCATCCCTTCGTCTTCAATGTTATCAGGTGACATCCTTCGAGTTTCATCTTCACCTGGGAGCGCCCCCCAGGGCTGCATCATTCCCAGGCCGCGTGGGTCCGTCCCTACGGCATGTATCCCTTTTGCTTCATGTTCCTAGCTTACTTTATTGGGGGCGCCCCTCGGGCTGCATCATCCCCAAGCCACTCGGGCCAGACCTAGTGGCATGTACCCCTCTTGCATTTATTCGGGTCGTGCGTTTGACCCATCATGATTGTTATTTGGTGCCTGTCCACGGCACCCCTTCTTCCTTCATGTCGGCCGCTTGCGCGTTAAAGGGGGGGGTACCTGAGCATCGCGACTCATGGGCTCCTACTGGCTCTCCAGCCCTCACCCTCTGGCCTTGTCCACGGCATCGCGACCTGGCATACCAAATGACGGCCGAGACCCGCTCGAGGGCAGGGACCCGAGGACGAGAGCGTCGACATCTAACCAAATTTGCGAGAACACATCACAAGTTAAGGCCAGTGCGAGCGCAACTCCGCTTTGAGGTAGGGCCCGTGAGTCCCGCGTTGGCTCACGGGTGCCCAGATACACCTCGTCAGGGCCCTCACCGTGCCAGCCCACGTGTCGGCGGGGTTAGCACGCCCGGGGCTCCTCCCGAGGGGAGCCCCTCCCACGCACCGATGGAAGCACCATGCTCGCTGGCTGACGACACTGCCGAGGAGCGGCTATGCCCGTACACATACAGAAGCGCTATGCTCCGCGCTGGTGATAAACAACTGAGGGTGGCCCTAGGCCGCATCAACCTCAGGGATCCCAGAGCTCAGTGTCTGGCCTCATCATAACGCCTCCCCTCGGGAGTGCCGCGTGAGGGGGCTGGGCACGGGGGCTACGCCTGGGTCACGCCCAGACGCACGCCACCCAGCCAGGCCCCTCGGGCCTGGTTCGTCGCATGTCCCTCCCCGAGCGGAGCCAAGGTACGAAGGCCATTTGAACGTCAAAGGGACTCCACGAGCATCGCGACTCGGGGAGCCCTAACTGGTCACGTAGCCCCTCACCCCTTAGTTCCGAAAGGCTAACGGCGGTTGAGGTATGCGCGGGGCCGGGCTCTGCAGACGTTGAATGGTAAATTCACCCATACATCTCACCTCCCTACTTGTTGTTCGTGCGCCAAGGGGGACTCCTGAGCATCGTGACTCAGGAGCCTAACTTGTCACGTAGCCCCTCACCCCATGGTCCCGTCCTGGTTTCTGGTCGGGGCTAGCGTTGAGGTATGCGTGGGGCCGGGCTCTGCCGGCGTAGAACATAAGCAAGTAGGAAGGAAAAGCGCAAATCTCAAGGAATTCAAAAGCAAATATTACAGCCCATAATTGTTTTCACAACGCCAAACGCAAGTTTAAATGCCTCCCCGAGGCATGATGCATGTTACAGGAGCTGAAAGCAGGACAGGAGCCACAAAGGAGTCACTTGTTGGCAGCACCATCGATGGTGGCAGAGCTGCGCTGGGCGGGTTCGCCTCGTGAAGCCTCAGGATCGGTAGAGCCTCGCTTCGGCTTGGTGCTGAAGGCCCGGAACTTCGCCAGCAGAGCCTCCGCTCGACCCGTCACGGCCTCAGCAGCGGCAGCGGCAAGCTCGCCGCTCACGGGCTCCAGTAGGCCGTTGAGGTCGACATCGGGGTCACGAAGGTAGACGTGGGTAAGGACGCGCGTCAGCGCTGCAGAAGACAGGACATGCGCCTCAGCCTCAGCCATGGGGCCAAGGCCAAGGGTGGCATCTTCAAGGGCGCGGACCAGGAAGTGAAGCAGCTTGGCAGGGCCGTCCTCGGTGCCGGCCAGCGGGCTTTCCAGGCTACTGTCGTAAAGCGACCTCAGCAAGGTGCGAGCCTTCACCTCCATCTCCACGAAGGCCACGCGGTCCTCGGTGAGGACCCGCGCCTTGCCGTCCAGCTCGGCCCTCTTCGCCTCCAACTCCTGCTCCAGCGCACCCAAGCGGTCACGGCGCCGGTTAAGCTTGGCATCTCGGTCCTTGGCGGCCACCTCACGAGCTTTCATGTCTTCCTCCTTCTCTTGGCGGACGCAGGCCTCCTTGGCAAGCTGGTCGCGCAGGCCCTGCAGCTCGCTCTCTAGCGCCTTACAGCGACCTCGGACATCGGCTACCTCCCCCAAGGCGGCGTCACGAGCGGCCTTTGCCCCAAGGACGACCTGTTTCTCCTCATCACAAGCCGTCGCGGCCTGAACCAGCGCCTCTCGAATCGAAGCATCAGAGCGAACCCAGCCGGACGCCAGCTCCAAGCGTCCGGCCACCAAGCGAGGGTCAGCGCCCATAAGATCTTGCCGTAGCCGGTCCAGTTCAGCAGCAGCACGATCCAGGACAGTAGAAGGAGTCGGAGAGACAGCAGTTGGCAGAGTAGGAGGAGAGGACGGCAGCGTAATCACAGCATCATGAGGCGGGGCCTTCTGCGCCCCGACGACTGCGGCAGTGGCATCAGGCAAGGATACCTCGGGAGTCGCTTTGGCCATGGGGGCTGAGCTCGCCCCAGCTAGCTCCGCCAGGGCTCGCGAGGATGACCGGGCAGGAGAGGCCCGTGTCTTGCCGTCGCCTTCTTTCGCGGACGGAGGCGCTGCCGGACGAAGCCTCGAGAGCCCCCTTGACTTCTTAGCGCGGCTGGCCACCGCCAAGGAATACAGACATCAAGCCCCAGCGACAATGCAAGCAATAAAACAAGAATCTAGCACTTACTGGTCATTGCTCGTGGGCTCGAGCAACCTCCAGCTGAACTTGAAGCCCGAAAGCCGGCTGCAGGGATCAGCCTCAAGAGGCTCGAGGGCAGGTGGCGCGTCTGCAGATCGCCTCGGAGCCGGGGAAGACCTGCGGGGGACCAGCCCCGTCCTGTCCTTCTTCGGGATCAGGGGAAAGCTCTCGCCGCCCTGCTCATCGCCATCCTCATCGTCGTCCGGCAAGAGGCGGAGAGCGCGGGACTTGCGCCGGGGGAGGGGCGCTCTCGACTCCCCGTCGGTCGCCTCGGAGTCGGGCCCCTCTCCCCGCTCCTTTTCTTCCTCCTCTCCGCCGGAGTCGCCGGAGGACACGTTCACCGTCGCCAGGGCCGCCGGGTCCTCAGGAAGCTCCGCGGGCACAGGCCCGTCCCCGTTGAAAGCGGGCATGGAGTCCACCACCTGCTCCCAGTCATCTCGAAGAACGAAGTGCTGGGCGCCCTCCGGCCTCGCCACGTCTCCCCGACCAAAGATTGGAGGACCGCGGCCAGATCTTCGTCGGCGGAACTACGAGGCTCGGGCGAGGCCTCCATAAGCGGAAGTAATCTTGTGAAGCCGGGCCACCCGGTGCTCAGAACTCCCTCGGGAGGCGACGCCTCGGTCAGCTTCGCCGTCGCCATGTTGCCCGGCCACAGGTCCGCGTTCATCTTCTCCAGCACTGGCTTCGCGCGGGGATCCACGAGTTCCGCGCGAGACCAATCGTCGATGGGCGTGGGCTGCTCCGTGGGCAGAATCAGCCGAGGATGGATGCGCCCAGCATCTACCATGACCCACTTGCTCCTGAAGCCCTCGATCCTCTTCCCGGGCTTCGAGATGGTGTTGGAGCTGCCGTACGCGACAAAGCTCGAGCACGCGGTGATGGGGCCGCGGGAGGCCCGGAGGTAGAAGTAGTGGCGCAGCAAGGCCACTGAGGGCTGCACCCCGACATGAGCCTCACAGTAGTAGGTGAAGATCGCCAGGAGAAGAACGGAGTTGGGGTGGAGGTGCAGAGCTTGCACTTTGTAATGACGGAGGACAGAAAAGAAGAACTCAGAAAAGGGAGGCACCACACCTGCGGCAATGGCGCTCACGAAGAGCGGATAGAAGGTGCTTCCTTGGTCCTCAGGAAGGGCGAAGCCAACCTTGAGCACCGCTGCCCCGTCGTTGCCTTGCGCCGCCATCATCCGGCGCGCTCGGGCAAGGCTCTTCTCCGACACGTTCGGGGAGTCCAAGGCAGGTGAGTACCAAGCTCCGGCCGGCGTCTGGCGAGGCGCCATATCTCGCTAGGGCACGCGGTCGAAGTAGATCTAGAGATTCGGAAGCAGGAAGGATAGGCGCAAGAAAGGGGATCTGGGCAATGACTGGAGAAGGCAAAGGAGGTAAAGCCTAGACGGTTGCCGCTCTTTTGTCGATTCACGCAGTTGCTAAGGCGTCACGGGGAAGCAGAGACGCCCACGTCCAATCAACCGCCATGCGGCGCCCAAGGCCGCAGGCTGTTAGGGCCCGCGGCGCTTCGCGCTTGCCCCTTCGCTTCTTTGCTCAGCCAAGTCCAGGCGCGGCCTGCGGCGTGGCTCAAGGGGTGGCCCAGCACGGCCCATCTTCATCAGCACAAGCTCAAGACCCTCGAGAGGGGCCAAGCCTCACGGGGGGGACGATAGGAAGCCTCCTCAGGCACGGCCTCGTCAGGCTGGCTCGCGAGGAGGCAGAGAGATCAAGGCGGGGTACCTCACGAGGTGCCCATGACGCAAGCCATGATGACCGAGGGCGCGAGGAGGCGCCCGACCAGCAGTGTCCTCATTTCCTCTTTGGTGCAAAGGAGGCAAGCGCAGGCGAGAGCATCAGGCAAAGGCAGCCATTTCGGTGCAACAAGATCAAGACCATCACAACGGCAGGAAGGAGGTCATCATGGAGCCCAAGCCGGCGTCATCGTCAGAGCCTTTGACAGGCGAGGACCAACTTTAGTCAGGATAAGTGTAGTGTACTAGATGTTCCCCTTCAAAATGGCCAATTGTTGGCGCCCTTCCCGCTCAATATTTGGGAAGAGGCCCAGGGCCCCTGCCTATAAAAATAGGACTAGCCACCCACAGGGTAGAGGCATCTTGGATCCGGAATCCAGAACAGAGCTAGAGGTCAAGCAATCTAGAGAGAGAGAGAGAGCGACCGAACTCCCCCTAGCAGTTCGTGACCCTCGCGAGGCTGTTCTTCCTTGTATTGTTCATCATCAGCCCCTGAGGCAATCCACCACACCACACACTGGAGTAGGGTATTACACCACAATGGTGGCCCGAACCAGTATAAACCTTGTGTTTCTTGTGTTGCTCTTTTTGTAGTTTAGATCCTTGCGAGGCGACGAGGTGCAGGTAGGTAGGGGGCGAGATCTCCGCGTGCACCCCAGAGTTCGAACCTAGAGGGTCTGCCGGAACCCGAAATCCGACAGCGTCCATCTTCCAAGGCATAGGTTCACCATCATAGAAGGATGATCGAGTCTCCGGGGTCCTCAAATCTGCAGCCAAACTCATCCTTTTGAATATATATTCATACTCACATTTTTGGTTTTGCAGGTCATAGATTTGGGCTTGGAGGTGCTCGCTCGTCTCATGAAGCTTGAAGATGGTCTCCCCGATGTTGTTGGCATCCAACTTGTGGTTGCTAGTGAACTCTGCGATCATCTTGTGGTTGGAGTTGAGTCCACGCTCCACCATCCCTTGGCACTTAAAAACTTGTTGCTCCACTGCTTCGAGCCTCATCTCCATGCTTCCGGTCCCCTTTGGTCCCTCTTCATCGCGGATGTGCAACAACCCATCACGCAACTCAATGGTTTGAGGGTGTCGCAACACTTCCGCGAGTTAAGGGTTGATGACCTTCTCGAAGAACTTGTCCTTGGAAGAAATTGAGCTGTCATGATAATCTAGATCTGTCAGAAAAACAGCTCGAAACAAGAACAGAGGAGATTTGCGTGATACGGGAGTCAAAACCTTTGGGAGAATATATAATGAATTTTTACCGACCAAAATACGTATCGTGCAAGAAAACGGAGTTCGGAAGGCACACGAGGAGCTCACGAGGTAGGGGGGCGCGCCCAGAGGGGTAGGGCGCGCCCACCACCCTCGTGGGGCCCTAGTGTCCTTCCCAGACTGCTACTTATTTTTCTCTTTTTCTAAATATTCCAAAACGGAGAAATATTGCCTTAAAAATTGTTTTGGAGTCGGTTTACTTACCGTACCACATACTTAGTCCTTTTCGGAGTCTGAAACGGTCTGGAAAGTGTCTCTTATGTATTCCTCCGGGGTTACGGTTTCAATAATATTGGTTTCAATGTTTATGGGATTACCTGAGATATAGTGTTTAATTCTTTGACCGTTTACCACCTTCGGGTTCGTGCCTTCGAAGTTGTTGATTTTTATGGCACCGGAATGATAGACCTCCTCGATAACGTAGGGGCCTTCCCACTTAGAGAGAAGTTTTCCTGCAAAAAAATCTTAAACGAGAGTTGTATAGCAATACATAATCACCTACATTAAACTCACGCTTTTGTATCCTTTTTGTCATGTCATCTTTTAACTTTTTCTTTAAACAACTTGGCATTTTCATAAGCTTGGGTTCTCCATTCATCAAGTGAGCTAATATCAAATAACCTCTTCTCACCGGCAAGTTTAAAATCATAGTTGAGCTCTTTAATAGCCCAATATGCCTTATGTTCTAGTTCGAGAGGTAAGTGACATGCTTTTCCATAAACCATTTTATATGGAGACATTCCCATAGGATTTTTATATGCAATTCTATAAGCCCATAATGCATCATCAAGTTTCTTGGACCAATTCTTTCTAGACCTATTAACAATCTTTTGCAAAATTAATTTGAGATCTCTGTTGCTCAATCCTACTTGACCACTAGACTGTGGGTGATAAGGATATGCAATTCTATGATTGACGTCATATTTAGCAAGCATTTTACGGAAAGCACCATGAATAAAGTGTGAACCACCATCAGTCATTAAATATCTAGGGACTCCAAACCTCGGAAAAATAACTTCCTTAAGCATTTTAATAGAGGTGTTATGATCAGCACTACTAGTTGGAATATCTTCTACCCACTTGGTAACGTAATCAACAGCAACTAAAATATGTGTATATCCATTAGAGGCAGGGAAAGGTCCCATATAATCAAAGCCCCAAACATCAAATGGTTCGATAACAAGTGAATAATTCATAGGCATTTCTTGGCGTCTACTAATATTACCAATTCTTTGACATTCATCACAAGACAAGACAAACTTACAGGCATCCTTGAAGAGAGTAGGCCAATAAAAACCGGATTGCAATACCTTATGTGCAGTTCTATCTCCAGCGTGGTGTCCTCCATAAGTTTCGGAGTGACACTTGCGTAGGATATGTTCCTGTTCATGCTTTCGGTACACAACGTCTAATAACACCATCTACTCCTTTATAAAGATGTGGGTCATCCCAAAAGTAATGTCTCAAATCATAGAATAACTTTTTCTTTTGTTGGTATGTGAAACTAGGTGGTATAAATTTAGCAACAATATAATTAGCATAATCAGCATACCATGGAGTACTACGAGAAGTACTTATAACATTTAATTTCTCATTAGGGAAGCTATCATCAATAGGTAGTGGGTCATCAAGAACATTTTCTAGCCTAGACAAGCTATCTGCAACGGGGTTCTCAGCTCCCTTTCTATCAACAATATGCAAATCAAATTCTTGTAGCAAGAGAACCCATCTAATAAGTCTAGGTTTAGCATCTTTCTTTTCCATAAGATATTTAATAGAAGCATGATCAGTGTGAATAGTTACTTTAGAATCAACAGTATAAGGTTTGAACTTATCACAAGCAAATACAACTGCTAATAGTTCTTTTCCAGTAGTAGCATAATTTCTTTGAGCATTGTCTAGAGTCTTACTAACATAATGGATAACATTTAATTTCTTATCAACTCTTTGCCCTAGAACAGCACCTACAACATAATCACTAGCATCACACATAATTTCAAAGGGTAAATTCCAATCGGTGGGTGAACAACGGTGCAGAGACTAATGCTTTCTTAAGTATTTCAAATGCTTCTACACAATCATCATCAAAGACAAATGGTATATCCTTTTGTAATAAATTAGTCAGAGGCCGGGAAATTTTTGAGAAGTCCTTAATGAACCTCCTATAAAATCCGGCGTGACCAAGGAAACTTCTTATACCTTTGATGTCCTTGGGACATGGCATCTTTTCAATAGCATCAACCTTGGCTTTATCAACTTCAATACCTCTTTCGAAACTTTATGCCCCAAGACAATACCTTCATTAACCATAAAGTGGCACTTTTCCCAATTCAAGACAAGATTAGTTTCTTCACATCTACGCAAAACTTCGATCAAGATTGCTCAAGCAATCATCAAAAGAGGATCCATAGAGCGGAAAAGTCGTCCATGAAAACCTCACAAATCTTTTCACGGAAGTCGGAGAATATAGCCATCATGCATCTTTGAAAGGTAGCGGTGCATTACATAAACCAAAAGGCATACGTCTATAAGCAAAAGTACCAAAAGGGCATGTAAAGTAGTCTTTGATTGATCTTTAGCCGACACAGGTATTTGAGAGAAACCAGAATAACCATCTAGAAAGCAATAATGTGTATGTTTGCATAATCTTTCTAGCCTTTGATCGATAAAAGGTAAGTGGTAATGATCTTTCTTAGTAGCCTTATTTAATTTACGGAAATCAATTACCATCCTATAACCTGTGATAATTCTTTGTGGAATCAATTCATCTTTATCATTATGAACAACTATAAAACCTCCCTTTTTAGGGACACAATGGACAGGACTTACCCACTGACTATCAGCAACGGGATAAATTATACCTGCCTCAAGAAGCTTGAGTATTTCTTTTCTTACCACTTCTTTCAATTTTAGGATTCAGACGTCGTTGAGGATCATGAACTGGTTTAGCATCTGCTTCCAAATTTATTTTATGTTGGCATAGAGTGGGACTAATGCCCTTAAGATCATCAAGAGTATATCCAATAGCTGCACGGTGCTTCTTCAGAGTTTTCAATAATCTTTCTTCTTCATGCTCTGAAAGGTTAGCGCTAATAATAACAGGATATATCTTTTCATCAAGATAAGCAAATTTAAGATTATCAGGCAACGGTTTAAGCTCAAACACGGGATCACCCTTGGGTGGAGGAGGATCCCCTAAAATTTCAACAGGCAAATTGTGTTCCAATATAGGTTCCTGTTTAAAGAGTATTTCATCTATTTCCCTTCTTTCATTTGTAAACATGTCATTCTCATGGTCTAGCAAATAATGTTCTAAAGGATCACTAGGAGGTATGGCAATAGAAGCAAGACCAATAATTTCATCCTTACTAGGCAATTCTTCTTCACGATGTTGTTTACTAAATTTAGAGAAATTAAACTCATGAACCATGTCATCCAAGCCAATAGTAACACCATTCTTTTCACAGTCTATCTTAGCATTAACAGTGTTCAAGAAGGTCTACCAAATATAATGGGACAAAAGCTATCTTGTGGGGAACTGAGAACAAGAAAATCAGCGGGATATTTAGTTTTCCCACACAAGACTTCAACATATCTAACAATTCCCACTGGTGAAATAGTATCTCTATTGGCAAGTTTAATTGTGACATCAATTTCTTCTAACTCGTGAGGTGCAATTTCATGCTTGATTTCTTTATACAAGTCATAAGGTATAACACTAGCACTAGCACCCATATCACACAAGCCATGATAACAATGATCTCCTATTTTAACAGAAATAACAGGCACGCCTACTACAGGTCTATGTTTATCTTTAGCACAAGGTTTAGCAATTCTAGCAGTTTCACCGTAGAATTGAATAACATGCCCATCAATATTATCAGACAAGAGATCTTTAACAAAAGCAATATTAGGTTCTACTTTAACTTGCTCAGGAGGTGTATCAGTTCTAATATTGCTTTTATGAACAGCAGTTGAAGCTTTAGCATGATCCTTTATTCTAACAGGGAAAGGTGGTTTCTCAACATAAGAAGTGGGAACAATAGGATCATTATAAGTGATAGTCTTTTCTTCAACTTTAATAGGTGCAGCTACTTTTACTTCTATGGGAGGATGATATTTAAACCACTTCTCCTTGGGGAGATCAACATAAGTAGCAAAAGATTCACAAAAAGTAGCTACTATCTCAGAGTCAAGTCCATATTTAGTGCTAAACTTACGAAAAATATCGGTATCCTTAAAAGATTTAACACAATCAAACTTAGGTGTCATACCTGACTCCTTACCTTCGCCGAGGTCCCAATCTTCAGAGTTGCGTTTAATTCTATCCAATAAGTCCCATTTAAATTCAATAGTCTTCATCATAAAAGAGCCAAAGACAAGAAGTATCGAGCATGGTGCGATTGTTATCGTAAAGCGAGCATAAAGATTTTGAATAATTGTTTCTCTTGGGAGCTCATGATTGGGGCATGAATATAACATTAATTTAAGCCTCCCCCAAGGTTGAGCGATGCTTTCTCCTTCGCGAGGCCAAAAATTATATATATAATTGCAATCACGATGAACAAGATGCATAGTGTAATACTTTTGATGAAATTCCAATTTCAATCTTCTATAGTTCCATGATCTCATATCATCACATAGCCTATACCATGTCAATGCGTCTCCCTTCAAAGATAAAGGGAAGACCTTCTTCTTAGCAATATCATCGGGTATACCTGCAAGCTTAAATAATCCACAAACTTCATCCACATATATTAAGTGCTCATCAGGGTGTTTAGTTCCATCACCTGTAAAAGGGTTAGCTAGCAGTTTTTCCATCATACCCGAAGGAAATTCAAAAGGAATTTCATTTTCAATAGGTTCATTAGGTTGAGGAGCAACTCTTTGCTCTACTGGACGGGGTGAAGATACCCCGAACAAGCCCCTCAGAGAATTACTTTCCATAGTAACAAGTGACGATGAAATTTCAACACACTATATAAATTTTTCCTTACCAAATTCCACCTACCAAAGGCGCTTCACTCCCGACAGCGGCGCCAGAAAAAGAGTCTTGATGACCCACAAGTATAGGGGACCTATCGTAGTCCTTCGATAAGTAAGAGTGTCGAACCCAACAAGGAGCGAAGGAAATGATAAGCGGTTTTCAGCAAGGTATTCTCTGCAAGTACTGAAATAAGTGGTAACAGATAGTTTTGTGATAAGATAAATTGTAACGAGCAACAAGTAACAAAAGTAAATAAAGTGCAGCAAGGTGGCCCAATCCTTTTTATAGCAAAGGACAAGCCGGAACAAACTCTTATATAAAGAAAATCGCTCCCGAGGACACATGGGAATATTGTCAAGCTAGTTTTCATCACGTTCATATGATTCGTGTTCGGTACTTTGATAATTTGATATGTGGGTGGACGGTGCTTGGGTGTTGTTCTTACTTGAACAAGCATCCCACTTATGATTAACCTCTATTGCAAGCATCCGCAACTACAACAAAAGTATTAAGGTAAACCTAACCATAGCATGAAACAGGTGGATCCAAATCAACCCCTTACGAAGTAACGCATAAACTAGGGTTTAAGCTTCTGTCACTCTAGCAACCCATCATCTACTTATTACTTACCAATGTATTCCTCTTGTTCCAAATAATGGTGAAGTGTTATGTAGTCGACGTTCACATAATACCACTAGAGGCTAGACAACATACATCTCATCAAAATATCGAACGAATACCAAATTCACATGACTACTAATAGCAAGACTTCTCCCTTGTCCTTAGGAACAAACATAACTACTCACAAAGCATATTCATGTTCATAATCAGAGGGGTAATAATATGGATAAAGGATCTGAACATATGATCCTCTACCAAATAAGCCAACTAGCATCAACTACAAGGAGTAATCAACACTACTAACAACCTACTAGAACCAACCCCGGACTTGGAGACAAGAATTGGATACAAGAGATGAACTAGGGTTTGGAGATGAGATGGTCTTTGGTGAATATGTTGATGGAGATTGCCCTCTCCCGATGAGAGGAGCGTTGGTGATGATGATGGCGATGATTTCCCCCTCCCGAAGGGAAGTGTCCCTGGCAGAATAGCTCTGCCGGAGCCCTAGATTGGTTCCGCCAAGGTTCCGCCTCGTGGCGGCGGAGTTTCGTCCCGAAAGGTTGCTTCTGGTTTTTTTTCTTGATGAAAGACTTCATATAGCAGAAGATGGGCGTCGGAGAGCCATCAGGGGGCCCACGAGGTAGGGGCGCGCCCTAGGGGGGGCGCCCCCCACCCTCGTCGACAGGGTGTGGGCCCCCTGGCCTTCATATTTGGCGAGGATTTTTTATTATTTATTGTAAGATACTCCGTGGAGTTTCAGGACTTTTGGAGTTGCGCAGAATAGTTCTCTAATATTTGCTCCTTTTCCAAAATTCTGTATTTCCACTGCATTCTCCCTCCTTATGTAAACCTTGTAAAATAAGAGAGAATAGCCATAAGTATCGTGACATAATGTGAAGTAACAGCCCATGATGCAATAAATATCGATATAAAAGCATGATGCAAAATGGACGTATCAGATGTGTCAGTACAACTATGCACCAAGGGGCAGTGCGGTTATTCTATTTAATGCCCCCCCCCCCACACACACACACACACCCACACACCCCTAAAGATAGATAATGGGGGTAAGTCCATACAAGGAAGATGTGTCAGTACAACTATGCACCGAGGGGTAGTGCGGTTATTCTGTCCCCCCCCCCCCACACACACACACGCACCCACACACCCCTAAGATAGACAATGGGGGCAAGTCCATACAAGGAAGATGTGTCAGTACAACTATGCACCGAGGGGCAAGCGGTTATTCTGTCCCCCCCCACACACGCACGCACCGCACACCCCTAAGAGAGATAATGGGGGAAAGTCCAGACCAGGAAGATGTGTCAGTACAACTATGCACCGAGGGGCTGTGCGGTTTTTCTGTCCCCCCCCCCCCCACACACACACACGCACCCACACACCCCTAAAGATAGATAATGGGGGCAAGTCCATAAGAGGAAGATGTGTCAGTACAACTATGAACCGAGGGGCAGTCTTGGTTCTGTCCCCCCCACACACACACACACACACGCACCCACACACCCCCTAAAGATAGATAATGGGGGCAAGTCATGTTACGGACTCGCCTCAGCATGCGGCCTTGTGACATGCAGCGTCGTCACTTCTTCTGACTTCGTTCTGGCTCGGCCTCGCCGAGATGGGGAGGAGTCCCGACCCCCCCCCCCCGCTCGGCCACGCTAACTGTGGCAAGGCGCTCATTGTGACAGCGAGGCGATTATTCTGTTCCCCCCCCACACACGCATCCCCCCACACGCACCCACACACCCCTAAAGATAGATAATGGGGGCAAGTCCATACAAGAAAGATGTGTTAGTACAACTATGCCCTTTGGTGCGGTGCGGTGCGGGGGCAAGTCATGTTACGGCCCCTAAGATGGATAATGGGGGCAAGTCCATACAAGGAAGATGTGTCGGTACAACTATGCACCGAGGGCAGTGCGGTTATTCTGCCCCCCCCCCACACACACACACACACACACACGCGCGCACACGCACCCAGACACCCCTAAGATAGATAATGGGGGCAAGTCCATACAAGGAAGATGTGTTAGTACAACTATGCACCGAGGGGCGGTGCGGTTATTCTGTTCCCCCTCCCCCCCCCCTGAAGGAGTCCTAGATTAGGGGGTGTCCGGATCGCCGAACTATCATCTTTGGCCGGACTCCTGGACTATGAAGATACAAGATTGAAGACTTCGTCCCATGTCCGGATGGGACTTTCCTTGGCGTGGAAGGCAAGCTTGGCGATATGGATATGTAGATCTCCTACCGTTATGGCCCGACTGTGTAACCTGACCCTATTCGGTGTTTATATAAACCGAAGGGTTTTAGTCCGTGGGGACGAACAACAATCATACCATAGGCTAGCTTCTAGGGTTTAGCCTCTACGATCTCGTGGTAGATCTACTCTTGTACTACCCATATCATCAATATTAATCAAGCGGGTGAGTAGGGTATTACCTCCATCGAGAGGCCCGAACCTGGGTAAAAACATCGTGTCCCTTGTCTCCTGTTACCATCCGCCTAGGCGCGCAGTTCGGGACCCCCTACCGAGATCCGCGGTTTGACACCGACATTGGTGCTTTCATTGAGAGTTCCTACGTATGCCGTCACCTATAGGCCCGATGGCTCCTTCAATCATCAGCAACGACGCAGTCCATGGTGAGACTTTTCTCCCTGGACAGATCTTTGTATTCGGCGGCTTTGCACTGCGGGCCAATTCGCTAGGCCATCTGGAGCAGATCGAAAGCTACGCCCCTGGCCATCAGGTCAGATTAGGAAGCTTGAACTATACGGGTGATGTCCGCGGAGACTTGATCTTCGACGGATTCGAGCCACAGCCGAGTGTGCCGCACTGTCTCGATGGGTACGATCTAGCTCTGCCACCGAGCGATTGCCACGGAGGCCGACTCAAGATCCGCTCCGACCCTTAATCCGGAGCCGGTTTACGCCCGATCGAGGATGGTTGGTTGGACACCGCCTCGGGGCTGAAATCTCCACGGAGATTGAGCGAACACCATCCTGTCGCTGCGAAGCTTCGTGACTCCAGTGTGCCGGACTCCTTTACGGACTCCGAACCTCCAGCGCCTCCACGGTCGAATCCGATTGGGCGCCCGATTATGGAGTTCACCGCCACGGACATCTTTCCTTTTCGCCCTTTGGCGATATCACGAACTCATTAAAGTCTCTCTCTTTGTCAGGGGAGCCCTGGCCGAACTATGGTCAGGAAGGTTGGAATTCGGACGATGAAGAAATTCAACGCCCACCCACCACCCACTTTGTAGCCATTGTCGATGATTTAACCGACATGCTCGACTTCGACTCCGAAGACATCGATGGTATGGACGACGGTGACGGAGACGATCAAGAGCCAGCGCTCACTGGGCACTGGAAGGCCACCTCGTCATATGACATATACATGGTGGACATCCCAAAAGATGGGAATGACGATGGAACAATGGAGGATGACCCCTCAAGAAACAACCCAAGCGCCCGGCGTCGTGGCGCCGCTCTAAATCCCGCCACGGTAAAAAGCGGCAATTCCGGCGCACGGAGACAATAATACCCAGACGGTGCGAAGATGACCCCTCGGCAGGACTCAACACGGGAGGAGGGAGAAGCAAGTCCGCACGACGGCGGTCGTGAGAAAAAGAGGTAGAGGATGATAATTATCGCCCCCCTCAGAAGGCGAGGCAAGCCTCGACGACGGCAATTAAATCATGCCGAGAGGACCTGTCGAACAAGAGCGTTTTAAGCGCAGTCTCATGGCCACGGCAAGCAGCCTCAAGAAAAAGCAGCAACGACTTAGAGCTGACCAAGACACGCTAGGCGGCGGATGGATGAAGTCCTTGCGGTAGAAGAGTATGAACTCGAACGCCCCTCCAAAAGCTACCCCAAACGCAGGCCGTTGCCTCGATCAGAGGAGGAAGCACCCACGTCACCAGCGCATGACATGGCAGACCGGCCACCCCGTGGCCGCGATAGAGAAGCCTCTCGGCCCTCCGCTCAAGCCACGCCCCGATGCCGCTCAAAAAGTACCAAGGCATGGGAAAATGCGCCGGACTTGCAAGATATATTGGAGGATAAGGCAAAGCATACAAGATCGATCTACAGATCGCGTGGGCGTAACGACTCGGGATGATTACCGTCACGCGGATACAGGAAACCCGGCGGGCGAACACGATGAGACAAAGCTCATATGAGCTACGTCGTGATATAGCCCAATCTGAGAGGCACCGCACACCCACTATGCTTCACAGATGAAGTAATGGACCATCAAATCCACGAGGGCTTCAAACCCGTAAACATCGAATCATACGATGGTACCACAGATCCTGCTGATGCGGATCGAGGACTATCTCCTCCATATCCACATGGCCCGCGGTGATGATCTACATGCCATCAAATACCTCCCACTCAAGCTTAAAGGACCAGCTCGGCATTGGCTCAATAGCTTGCCACAGAGTCAATCGGTTGTTGGGAGGACACAAAGCCGCATTCCTTGATAACTTCCGGGGCACATATGTGCGACCACCAAACGCCGATGACCTTAGCCATATAATTCAGCAGCGGAAGAATCGGCGGAACAATTACGACGCGGTTCCTAACAAAGAAAACTCAGATTGTCGAATGTCCGAATGCAGAGGCGCTAGCAGCCTTCAAACACAACATCCGCGATGAGTGGCTAGCCCAGCACCTAGGACGGGAAAAGCCGAAATCCATGGCAGCCCTCACCACACTCATGACCCGCTTTTGCGCGGGAGAGGACACCTGGCTAGCTCGAAGCAACAACTTGGCCAAACACCCTGGTAGTTCGGATACCAAGGACAGCAATGGCAGGTCGCGCCAGCAAGCATAAACGCCGCGTGCGGTGATAATGCTGAAGATCTGACGATAAATGCCGGATTCAGAGGCTCTAAACCCGGTCGTGAAGAAGCCATTCAAAAGAAATACTCAGGGCCCATCCAACTTGGACCGAATACTCGATCGCATGTGCGGATACATGGCACCCCGAAAAACCAGCCAACCACACCAGCGAGGGATTGTTGGGTGTTCAAGCAAGCAGGCAAGCTAAGCACCGAAAACAACGACAAGGGGCTGCATAGCGATGACGAGGAAGAGCCCCGGCCGCCGAACAATAGAGGACAGAAGGGCTTTCCCACACAAGTGCGGACGGTGAACATGATATACGCAACCCACATACCCAAAAGGGAGCGGAAGCATGCACTAAGGGACGATATACGATGGAGCGAGTCGCCCAAGTTCAACCCATGGTCTTCTGCCCGATCACCTTTGATCGAAGGACCACCCCACTAGCATCCGTCACGGCGGATTCGCCGCATTGGTTCTTGACCCAATCATCGACGGATTTCACCTCACTAGAGTCTGATGGACGGCGGCGGCACTGAACCTGATTTATCGAGGATACGGTCGCATAAAATGGGCATAGACCCATCAAGGATCAAACCCGCAAAGACGACCTTTAAAAGGCGTCATTCCGTGTAGAGGCCAACTGCACGAGCTGCGTTACACTTGAAGTGGTCTTGGATCCCGGATAACTTCCGGAGTGAGGAGTTAATCTTCGACATAGCCCGTTCGCGGCGGCTATCACGCGACGCTTTCGGACGAACCGCATTCGCAAAATTCAATGCGGTGCCGCACCACGCTGCATACCTCAAACTCAAGATGCCAGGACCTCGAGGCGTAATCACGGTCAATGGAAACACCGAACGCTCCCTCCGAACGGAGGAGCATACGGCCGCCCTTAAGGCAATTCTCCAGTCCGGCCAATAAACAATCGGACACTATCAAGCGCGCCCGGAGTAACCTACAACAAGACCGCCTGGCACGTTCCGAACAAGCGTAGTAATGCAACCCCAGCCCTCGCGAACTCGCGAAGCCAGTACTACGCGCACGTAATTGCGCTCTGAAGCACCATGGGCCTAAGGGGAGGGGCACGACCATGGCACGCCTAGAATGCGGCTCAACCGCACCAGGGGCTCCCAATTGTGTCATTCTTTTTCTTTCTTATTTTTTCTTACTTTCAGGACTCCGTTTTCCAGAAGTCCTGTCCGGCACTAGAAATGCCGAACTCACGATGCAACAGCTGTGGAAGCGTAAAGCTACGCCGAGTGTCGGTGGTCTCTACTACGAGCATTATACCTATTTTACATACCATCCCATTACCCCTCGGAGGGGGGACATGTTAAATAGTCCCATCCCTTGCTTATCGCACTATTTGTATCATTCTGCTTCCATTGCAGTACCTTTTTGAATAAACAATACATAGCTTTTGCCTATTATTGCACTCCTTTATTTATCTATATATATGTTCATTTCATGACATGTTGCGCCCGTACACTTTGGTACGGTCAATACACCAGGGGCTTAAGTACCCCAAAAGTATGGTGTGATAAGTCCGAACACTTCCACAAGTGTGGCACCCCGAACTTATAGCATTATATGCATCGGCTCCGAATCATGTCTTGGGTCAATAGTTGGGTTTGCCTGGCTCCCATGTTTTGGTACCTTACGTTCCGTTATATCTGCTAAGGTAGTATTTGGGAGAACCAACTGCGATTGTGCCCCGGTTGAGCTGGGTTGAGCACCTCGGTGGAGAAAGCTAAAACTGACCCGTCATGATAGGGCGAGAGTCGGTCGCTGTTCGAGAGGTTTTTTCGGGTCCCTAAAGACTTATGCCGCTTAGAGCGAGGAGTCGGCATTGTCCGGCCAAGGCGTGGATAGCGCCCCGAACTCGGTCTTCCGAATACTAGGGGCTTCACTGAAATTTAAAATTATAGAATTCTATGGCTAAGTGAGAGTGTTCAAGCACTATAAGTCCGGTTGCCTTGTTCGTTCGTTGAGCGCCTCCTCGGCGGACCCAAGAATGGGAACAAGAGCGCTCAAGTTTATCCGAACACCCCAAAGCACTCGTGGCATGGGGGCTGAAGCCAACGACTTGCCATCTATCAAATTTGATAAACGGCCGCCTGAAGGTAATATTTTAAATTAACAAGCGTTGCTTAGCGCATATGAACAAGTTTTCAGCCAGAGGATAACAAATGCGAGTCTATTCAAAAATTACATCTTTGGAGCACTCATCCGCTATATGGCGGACACCCTTCAGGACACCCTCATAGTACATTTCGGGCTTGCGATGCTCCTTGCCCTTCGGTGGCTCATCCGTCACAAGCTTCTCCGCATCCAGCTTGCCCCAGTGCACTTTAGCACGGGCAAGGGCCCGACGGGCACCTTCAATGCAGACGGAGTGCTTGATGACTTCAATCCATGGACAGGCGTCCACCAAATTACCGTGACTAGCCCGAAGTAGCTCCCAGGCATGGCTTCCAATGGCCACAGCCGAACTATGAGGCCCTTCATGGCCTGTTCGGCGACCTTGTGGAGCTCGACCAGCTGCTAAAGCTGGTCGCTCAGGGGCACCGGACGTTCGGCCTCAACATACTGAGACCAGAACACCTTCTCCGTCAAGCCCCCCTCCTTGGCGCGGTAGAACGCGGCAGCATCAGACACACTACGGGGCAGGTCTGCGAATGCTCCTGGAGAGCTCCGAATCCGGGTAAGTAATAGGTAATTCACTTTCACATGCTTGCTTTGCATAAAGAATGCCTTACCCGCCGCTATCTTCTTTAATGATTCAATTTCTTGGAGGGCTTTTTGGGCTTCGGCCTTAGCGGCTTTGGCACTCTCAAGAGCCGAGGCGAGCTCGGACTCTCGAGTCTTAGATACACGCTCCAAACTCTCGTGTTTTTCCACGAGAGCCTGGAGCTCTTGCCGCACCTCCGCCACCCGCTCCTCCTGCTTCTCTCGCTCGGTGCGCTCCGCGGCCGCTTTGCTTTCGGCTGCGGACACCGCTTCCTTCAGGGTCACCACCTCGTTCGTGGCCCCTACAATACCCATGTTATTCCTGTCATTTTTTGCAACCGAATCCTTTCTATAAGGTATTTCTTAATAAGGTATTGCTTACCTTCCCTGTCCTCGAGCTGCTTCTTGGCAAGGCCGAGCTCGTTCTCGGACTGCTCGAGGCTCTTCTTCAATGCATTGACCTCCATGATCGGTCTTGGCAGAGGTCAGCAGCGCCGCATTCGCATATTGACATACTTATGTTAGACTCCTGCGTATATCTTTTAGATCCTTAGTCCGGCTTTTCTTTCCGAACACCGAACTAAGCATCGAGAACTACTGTCTATGCGGTAATATTTTTACATATTCTAAACTTACCTCAAAGCTGTTAGAAGGCTGAGTGCAGGCTTCACCAGCCCGCTCTTGGCGGATCGAACTTTCGGATCACCACACTCATAATAAAGGCGGTGCTCCTCGTCGATGGGCGCGCTTTAAGCGCCTCCGGCCAAGCTATCCGGTGCCTCCGGATGGACGGAGGTCACCGGCGTCGTAGTCTTACCCTTCTTCTGAAGGGGCCGCTTGCCGGACTTGGAACCAGAAGGTTCTGCACGGAGTCCGCAAGAGGCCGACTTAGAGCCCTCTCGGTTCTCGCCCCCTTTGCGCCCGGAGTCTGGGAGGTCGCCTTGCGGCGCCTCCAGGACCACCTCCTCCTGGCTGGGCCCCTTTTGGGACTCCACCGCGGTGTCGTCGGCGACACGAGGAGAGGAGGCGGTCGGAAGTGAAGTGCTATTCACATCCGACGAACCCAGGGAGCCGCTCGACGAAGCGGCGAGCTCGTCCTCGGGCGGGCTGCATGGTCATATTCGGCGTTAGAAGACACTATGCGACAAATAAAAAGTCATGAACTATTCCGGAGTCCGGACACTTACGATCTCGCCAGGGGCTTGGCCCTTGGTGGACACTCCTCCTCGTCGCTGTCGACGTTGGTGGAGAAGTCCGGAGGAAGGGTCCTTCCTTTCTTGGACCCTCCGGCCTCCCCAGTCGGGGCGGCCTTCCTTTTCTTCTCTCCCCCCGCTGGGGGAGAGGCTTCTTTTTCCTCCTCCTCTTCCTCAGAGGAGGATTCCGCCTCAGAGTTGTCGGGCGGTGAGTCCGACAGCACCTGGCGCCGGGAGCTCCTTCGAGTTCCCGTGGCCTTCTTCTTGGCCTTCTTCTCCGGCACCACGTGAGGTGTCGGAGCCAACCAAATCAATCGGGCGTCCGGCTGGGTCTTACGGCAAAGGGGCCGGACGGTTAATCTGTCCGGGACGTCTTCAACCGATCTGTCCAAAGGTTAGGGAGTTTTAGATCCCATAGAGTCAAACTATGAAAAAAGAGTCCCATAAAGGGTAAAATAACTTACCTCGCTAGCTTGACGCTGCAAGCTGAATCCGCGATCTTCGGTAGCGGATGTGGGAGCCTCGGCGCCCTTGAACAGCACCTTCCAGGCATCTTCGTACGTAGTGTCGAAGAGCCTTTTCAGAGTAGGGTGTTGTGCCGGATCGAACTCCCACAATTTGAAGGTCTATTGTTGGCATGGGAGAATCCGGCGGATGAGCATCACCTGGATAACATTGACAAGCCTGAGATTCTTGTCCGCCAGGTTTCGGACGCAGGTTTGGAGTCCGGATAGCTCGTCCGAATCACCCCACGACAGGCCCGTCTCTTTCCATGATGTGAGCCGCGTGGGGAAGCCAGATCGGAATTCGGGGGCCGCCGCCCATTGAGAGTTGCATGGCTCGGTGATGTAGAACCACCCCGATTGCCACCCCTTTATGGTCTCCACAAAGGAGCCCTCGAGCCATAGGACTTTGGCCATCTTGCCAACCATGGCACCTCCACTTTTCTGCTTGGTGGCCGCCCACTACCTTCGGCTTGACATTGAAGATCTTCAGCCATAAGCGAAGTGGGGCTGAATCTTGAAGGAAGGCCTCGCACCTGACGATGAACGCCGAGATGTTGAGGATGAAATTCGGGGCCAGATCGTGAAAGTCTAGGCCGTAGTAGAACATGAGCCCCCGGACAAATGGGTGAAGTGGAAAACCTAGTCCGTGGAGGAAGTGGGTGAGAAACACCACCCTCTCATGGGGCCTGGGGGTTGGAATGAGCTGCCCCTCGTCGGGTAGCCGGTGCACGATGTTGCTGGACAAGTATCCGGCCTTCCGCAGCTTTTTGATGTGCCCCTCCGTGACGGAGGAGGCCATCCACGTGCCTCCCGCTCTGGACATAGTTGGAGAAGGTTGAGGTGTGATGTGCAGACTTGGGCGCTGGAGCTCGAGTGCACGGAAATGGATGAGCAAAGGAGGAAGAAGGCATAGGTGAAAAGCTGGATCCTTATCCCCTTATATGGATGGACGAAGCTATGCATCCCCCGCCAGCCTGGTAAAACTCGCTTATCTCCCAAGCACCGTAATCAATGGCGCGGTTGGGTTACCCACGTCCGTATTGATAAGAATCCCGGAATAAGGGGGCACGATCTCCGCTTTGATAAGACGTGCCAAGGAAACCGCCTCGCTAAACGCGCTGAGGTGGACAATAAGAACGATTCCTATGAAGGCCTGGCCGTGGTGTGATGTCACACCGCGGAATACGTCAGCAGATCTGTGCAAAAGTTATTCTCTCTACGGTGGTATGTGGAACTTGTTTCGCAGAGCCGGACACTATCCTTGTGTTCAAAATCTTCTATGAAGTATTCGGAAGAGGAACCCGCCTTTGCAATGCCGAAGACAATATGCGCCGGACTCGTCATCATTGAAGCCTGGTTCAGGCTACCGAGGGAGTCTTGGATTAGGGGTGTCAGGATAGCGAACTATCATCTTTGGCGGACTCTGGACTATGAAGATACAAGATTGAAGACTTCGTCCCGTGTCCCGGATGGGACTTTCCTTGGCGTGGAAGGCAAGCTTGGCGTCTGAATATGTAGATCTCCTACCATTGTAACCGACTCTGGTAACCCTAACCCCATTCGGTGTCTATATAAACCGAAGGGTTTTAGTCCGTGGATCGAACAACAATCATACCATAGGCTAGCTTCTAGGGTTTAGCCTCTACGATCTCGTGGTAGATCTACTCTTGTACTACCCATATCATCAATATTAATCAAGGTGAGTAGGGTATTACCTCCATCGAGAAGGCCCGAACCTGGGTAAAAACATCGTGTCCCTTGTCTCCTATTACCATCCGCCTAGACGCACAGTTCGGGACCCCCTACCCGAGATCCGCCGGTTTTGACAGGTGCGGGGGCAAGTCATGTTACGACCCCTAAGATAGATAATGGGGGCAAGTCCATACAAGGAAGATGTGTCAGTACAACTATGCATCGAGGGCAGTGCGGTTATTCTGTCCCCCCCCCCCACACACACACACGCACCCAGACACCCCTAAGATAGATAATGGGGGCAAGTCCATACAAGGAAGATGTGTCAGTACAACTATGCACCGAGGGGCAAGTTATTCTGTTCCTCCCCCCCACACACACACACGCACTCAAGACACCCCTAAAGATAGATAATGGGGCAAGTCCATACAAGGAAGATGTGTTAGTACAACTATGCACCGAGGGGCAAGGCGGGTTATTCTGCCCCCCCCACACACACACGCACCCATACACCCCTAAAGATAGATAATGGGGGCAAGTTATGTTACGAACTCGCCTCCGCATGCGACGCCGCGGCATGCCGCGTTGTTGATACGTCTCCAATGTATCTATAATTTTTTATTGCTCCATGCTATATTATCTACTGTTTTGGGCAATATTGGGCTTTATTATCCACTTTTATATTATTTTTTGGACTAACCTATTAACCGGAGGCCCAGCCCATATTTGCTACTTTTTGCCTATTTCAGTGTTTCGAAGAAAAGGAATATCAAACGGAGTCGAAACGGAACGAAATCAACTGGAGAAGTTATTTTTGGAAGTAAAGCTACCGGATGGACTTGGACCCCACGTCAGGAGCTAAGGGAGGTGCTCACGAGGGTGGGGGGCGCGCCCACCCCCCTAGGACGGGGCCCCCTGCCTCGTGGGGCCCCCGAAGCACCACCGACGTACTTCCTGCACCCATATATACTCACGTACCCTAAAACTTCCAGAACAGAGAATAGATCTGGAGTTCTCCGCCGCAAGCCTCTGTAGCCACCAAAAGTCAATCGGGACCTGTTCAAGACCGCCGGAGGGGGAAACCTCACCGGTGGCCATCTTCATCATCCCAAGGCGCTCTCCATGACGAGGAGGGAGTAGTTCACCCTCGGGGCTGAGGGTATGTACCAGTAGCTATGTGTTTGATCTCTCTCTCTCATGTTCTTGATTTGGCACGATCTTGATGTATAGCGAGCTTTGCTATTATAGTTGGATCTTATGTTTCTCCTCCCCCTCTTCTCTCTTGTAATGGATTGAGTTTCCCTTTGAAGTTATCTTATCAGATTGAGTCTTTAAAGATTTGAGAACACTTGATGTATGTCTTGCCGTGCGTATCTGTGGTGACAATGGGATATCACGTGATTCACTTGATGTATGTTTTGGTGATCAACTTGAGGGTTCCGCCCATGAACCTATGCATAGGGTTTGGCACACGTTTTTCGTCGTGATTCTCCGGTAGAAACTTTGGGGCACTCTTTGAGGTTCTATGTGTTGGTTGAATAGATGAATCGAGATTGTGTGATGCATATCGTATAATCATACCCACGGATACTTGAGGTGACATTGGAGTATCTGGTGACATTAGGGTTTTGGTTGATTTGTGTCTTAAGGTGTTATTCTAGTACGAACTCTAGGGCTGTTTGTGACACTTATAGGAATAGCCCAACGGATTGATTGGAAAGAGTAACTTTGAGGTGGTTTCAGACTGCACTACCATAATCTCTTCGTTTGTTCTCCGCTATTAGTGACTTTGGAGTGACTTTTTGTTGCATGTTGAGGGATAGTTATATGATCCAGTTATGTTATTATTGTTGAGAGAACTTGCACTAGTGAAAGTATGAATCCTAGGCCTTGTTTCAAAGCATTGCAATACCGTTTATGCTCACTTTTACCGCTTGTTACCTTGCTGTTTTTATATTTTCAGTTTACAAAAACCCATATCTACCATCCATATTGCACTTGTATCACCATCTCTTCGCCGAACTAGTGCACCTATACAATTTACCATTGTATTGGGTGTGTTGGGGACACAAGAGACTCTTTGTTATTTGGTTGCAGGGTTGCTTGAGAGAGACCATCTTCATCCTACGCCTCCTACAGATTGATAAACCTTAGGTCATCCACTTGAGGGAAACTTGCTACTGTCCTACAAACCTCTGCACTTGGAGGCCCAAGAACGTCTACAAGAAGAAGGTTGAGTAGTAGACATCAGTTGTCGCCTGCTACGGCTCGTTCCTGGCTCGGCCTCGCCGCGATGGGGGATTGGGGGTCCCGACCCTCCCCCACCCCGGCTCGGCCTTCGCTAACGCGGGCAAAGGCACTCGTTTGTGACAGCGGCGCGGTTATTCTGTCCCCCCCACACGCACCCACACACCCCTAAAGATAGATAATGGGGCAAGTCCATCCAAGGATTTTGTTTCAATACAACTATGCACCTTGGGGCAGTGCGGTTTTTGTGTCCCCCCCCCCCCCCAGGCACCCACACACCCCTAAAGATAGATAATGGTGGCAAGTCCATACAAGGAAGATGTGTCAGTACAACTATGCACCGAGGCGGTGCAGTTATGATGCCCCCCCCCCACACGCACTCCACACACCCCTAAGATAGATAATGGGGAAAGTCCATACAAGGAAGATGTGTCAAGACAACTATGCACCGAGGGGTAGTGCGGTTATTCATCCCCCACCCCCTGTGCACCCACACACCCCTAAAGATAGATAATGGGAGCAAGTCCATACAAGGAAGATGTGTCAAGACAACTATGCACCGAGGCGGTCTGATTATTCTGTCCCCCCCCCACACACACACACACGCGCACCCACACACCCCTAAGATAGATAATGGGGGCATGTCCATACAAGGAAGATGTGTCAGTACAACTATGCACCGAGGGGCGTGGGTTATTCTGTCCCCCCCTCCCACCCACGCACCCAAACATCCCTAAAAATATATAATGGGGGCAAGTCCATACAAGGAAGATGTGTTAGTACAACTATGCACCGAGGGGCAGTGTTGTTCTTCTGTCCCCCCCCCCACACACACACACACGCACACACACGCACGCACACACCCCTAAAGATAGATAATGGGGCAAGTCCATACAAGGAAGATGTGACAAGACAACTATGCACCGAGGGCAAGCGGTTATTCGGTTCCTCCCCCCACACACACACCTAAAGATAGATAATGGGGGCAAGTCATGTTACGGACTCGCCTCCTCATGCGACGCCACAAGACGCCTGGCGTCGTCGCCACTCTGACTTCGTTCTGGCTCGGCCTCGCCGGGATGGGGAGGGTCCCACCCCTCCCGGCCAGCCTCGCCTTAACGCTTGGCCGGCGCTCTTTCGTTGGCTTGATGCGGTTATTCTATTCCCCACCCCACACGCACCCACACACCCCTAAAGATAGATAATGGAGGCAAGTCCATACAAGGAACATGTGTCAGTACAACTATGCCCTTTGGTGCGGTGCGGTGCGGGGTCAAGTCATGTTACGGTCCCTAAGATAGATAATGGGGGCAAGTCCATACAAGGAAGATGTGTCAGTACAACTATGCCTTTGAGGCGGTCTTGTTATTCTGTCCCCCCCCCCCACACCCACACACGCACCCACACACCCCTAAGATAGATAATGGGGACAAGTCCATACAAGGAAGATGTGTCAATACAACTATGCACCGAGGGCAGTGCGGTTATTATGTTTCCCTCCCCCCCCCCCACCACACACACACACACACTCACCCACACACCCCTAAAGATAGATAATGGGGGCAAGTCCAGACACGGACGATCTGTCAGTACCACTATGCACCGAGGGGCGGTGCGGTTATTTTGTCCCCCCCACACGCACCCACACACCCTTAAAGATAGATAATGGGGCAAGTCATGTTCTGGACTCGCCTCCGCATGCGGCCATCGGCACGCCAGCGTCGTGCGCTGCTCTGGCTTCGTTCTGGCTCGGCCTCGCCTTGAGATGGGGAGGGTCCCTCCTCCCCGGCTCGGCCTCGGCTTCTTGTGATGGTCGCTCGTTGTGGCGCATTGCGGCTATTACATTCCCCCCTCCACACGCACCCACACACCCCTAAAGATAGATAATGGGGGCAAGTCCATACAAGGAAGATGTGTCAGTACAACTATGCCCTTTGGTGCGGTGCGGTGCGGGGGCAAGTCATGTTACAGCTCGTTCCTAGAACAAAACTCACAAGAACTAGAACAAAAAAGTATCAGTCCAAGTTACTGGTGGAGTCAAGTACTAGATTCAAACAACAAAAATAAAGAAAAAATTGACCGCCCAAGGACAGGCGCAGGCCCTGACGATGCTAGATACTTGAACTCGAGCCCGTTGGCGAATCCCTAGTAATCCGCATAATGCTGGGCCCGCCGTCCAGGGCCCACGGGTCATGAGAGAGAGCGAGCGCCGTGTATAAGCGCTCAGGTAAGTGTTTAGAGGAGTTCGACTGGTGAGCCTCGGCTGCGCTTATAAACAGGTCTAGAACCCCCTCGACTAGCGAGGTGGGATTAAACCCATAGCGCACGCGCACGCCACGCTGCACAGCTGCGCGGACGAGCAATCTGGGCCGAAAACAACGACTCAGGCAGATGGCCCAACACAGTACTTCGCCCCATTACAAAATTCCAGCCGATCACACACGACAAAAAAAATGCGGATAATTTTAAAAAAACCTCACAAGAAATAAGTTCAAAAACAAATAATGTAAAAAGTTCAAACACATCTTAATTGTAAGAACTAAAAAAATAGAAATACATATATTGTTTTGGAAAATTAAACGTAGAAGATTGTAAATAAAAATTTCAGAAACAAGTTTATAAAAAGTTCAAATACTACAATTCATAAGGTTCAAGTAAAAAAATACTGTGCAGCAAAGATTAAAATCTTTTAATTTTAAAAAATTACTAGGACTATCATTATTCAACTGTAAAAAGAAAAAATGTGATCCAAAATTCATGTAAAAACGTAAGAAAAAATGTTATACAACAAACAAATTTGATTGGTAATTGACAACCTAAAATAGTTCAAGATTACTATCATTAGCAGAATGTAAGTTCAGCAAACTCAACCCCCAAAAAAGGGGTTCTACAAACATCACCAAAGATATAGTTCCGTCTCATGAAGCTATGACATGAAAATATACCAGTCAAAACAAAGGATGCCCATCAGTTCAACTATAGAATTGTTCCAGTACTAATATAAAGAATATATAAATAAAACAGTTATAGTTGATCAAACAAAATGGAAAAGCATTACATATGTTGTTCCAAACCATCTGATAATACAATAGAATTCAACCATCTCACATGCAAAAGTTTTAAAGAAAAAATACTGCAACATGATCAACCACACACAAATCTCACAACCGGCGTCATTTGCCACATTTAAACCTACAGCACATAAATTTTGAACGTCGGAGAGTCATCTTCCCTGGAGAACATAACCATAACCACATCACCATCCTCAAATCCAGACTCTGCCACAAACTCCTTCCACCCAGTAGTTAAGTTGATGCAACCATCAAAGTCGATGTGGTAGGCAACTTCCATCAACTGATACCCATTTTTGTCTGAAGTCTCCATCTTCAGAACACCGGAACTAGGAACAACAATCCTGATCATGGGTGACATCTTCTGCAAATGGGGGAGTACAAAACAAAAGTGAACATCTAACATAACTGAATTTTTACACAGATATAGGAAAGGTTTTGCATAACAAACTGAAAAGAAAAAATCTGAACCAAAACAATAACACAAAACTGACTAGTCATGTGAACTGATTAAACTGAAGAAATATACATATCAATACACCTACAGTAAAAACATCTGACAAAAAACAGATCAAGGATTATACAAAAATGGATAAAAAAATGTTTAGTAATGAACAAATACACACGTAAATCCCCTCTTGTTAAATTAAACAAAACCAAATAAAAATATAGACAAACTATTCATAACACTAAACTCTGATTCAGTCCATGGGATTCAAAAAGAGACCTACAAAAAAGTAGAAAACAAAACGAATAGAAACACATACCCATGATTCCTTCAAGTCACCAACCGTCAGGCGACAAACATATGGCGCACGAAACCCATGGTTGCTGTACAGCAGACAAGAAAGTTGCCCACGGCGCTGAGTCTGGGTGAGCTCCAAACCAGATTCGTACACACAGCCGTCAGCTATGCGCGCCATCTTTGCCAGGCATCCGCATGAACAATCCTCCATGGAACACACAGGAACAGGGAAGAAAACAATGGAGAGAAGAGGGAGGAACCTAGATCTAATTCTGGAAGAAGGAAGAAAAAGGACGGGGAGACTGAGCCACACACCACACATAGATGGATAGAATTTATAGCCAGGGAGACTCGCAGATTATAAAAATAATAAATAGGCAGGTGGGCAGCTAGCTGGTAGGAAATAGTTATTATACAAGCCATGAAACATTTGACCGCAAATCAGTTCAACCGACAAACAAGCAGTTCAAAAGTGCACATGTCAAAACATATCTTGAGATAAAACAACACATTCGGAGATAAAACAGTTCAATTCATTTAGTCATTCAAACATCTGCTCCCTCACAACAAAAATCTTAAAAACATAATCTTCACTACTTCAGTCATAACGATCAAAGAAACGACGCCATTTGGCCCTGGTGGATGGATGTGGAGACGTGGCTGCTCTCGCCCTAGCCCAACTGATGATCTGAATATGGTTCCTTCCCTTGCCCTCTGGGAAAAGAAGCTCCAATTCATTGGAGTTGCAAGTATCCATCACCTGCGCGCAAGGCGTCTGTTGAACTCTGCCTCCAGTTCCTCCTCGGCAGCACGTCATGCCATCTGCCTGCGCATGCGCCTCCTCATCCTCCTCTGCTCCACTACTGCAGCCCTCACATCGACGGCATCCCCCTCCTCCTCTGTGACCTCTCCCAACTCAGTATCCATCTCGCTTTTCTTTGCTTGCAGCTAGTAGAATGAAAGTGACAGAGGGCTCGGGCTTTATAATCAAAGTGCAGAAGTATTGGTAGGCAGCCAGTTCCGATGTCAACGCACAGTAAGACAACTTTGACACGCAGCAGTCCAACTACACATACGGCAGCAATTCAAAAAATACTAAAAAACACGCAACTTAATTACACAGTTTGACCAGATTACAAGAAAAATCACAGCCTACAGTCAGCCGCCATACACCACCTCCGCCAACGACAAAATAACATGGGAATCCAGGGTAGAAACAACTCAAAATAAGCAAAATTGACAATGCAAATCTTTTCATACAATCCTCATATCTCTCCCTGCAACACCAATTCGAAAGTAAAACAACGGAAAAAGAAGAACACATTTACATGGCGGGCGTGGAAGACGACCAAGAACACCGAAACTTGTAATCAGAAATTACAAATGAAATTAATATCCAAAAACTCCAACATACCGATAATTCTCACATCCAAAACAACAAACAGGACGTAAATTGAGGCCTACGAACACCACCGTAGACACCAACGCCCAAAACACGTCCGCCGCCAAATACCCACGCCGTCACCTCCGGTGACTACAGATTGCAAAACACGACCAGGTGAGCGCGCGTCTGGAACCCTTACATGTCTCCTCTAGCAACGAATAGCCCAAAGATCGCTACCGGGAGAACGCCCGGAAGCTCCATGTTGCATCCCCTGTTTCCACCCGTCGTACACGCGGGAAGATCAGTTCAAGAGGAAAACTACGCTACCCAACACGTAAACCACGTCCGGTTCAAGAAGGGTAGCGAATAATATTACATTACAGCGTAAATGTAATAGCCCAGATGTGTGTGTGTGTGTGTGTGTGTGTGTGTGTGTGTGTGTGTGTGTATCAATTAGGCTTCAAGTGCGTACTTGTTAGTTAAACCTATGGTTAAAATGTGACACTAAATACGACTAGTAAGTAGTACAGTAGCAGTACTAGTATACGTCGATCAAATTATTCATCATGTCAACACATTAAATTGACGTGACAACATGCTACGCGTGAGGTGACACAAGAATCCCGGCGGCGTGTTCGGGTATTCTGGACTTCGGATTTGGAGTACCACTTATCTGTCGAAATCTTTCATCATTCACTTAAAACAGTCGATTGATCATACATTTAGTACCATATAACTGGAATTAATCGATGCAAGTCGAAGAAGGATTGGCTGGTGCTGCCAGCTGGTGTCAAGTTCGATCCCACAGATCAAGAGCTGATCGAGCACCTTGAGGCCAAAGTGAGTGCTGATAGCGCGAGATCTCACCCTCTCATCGATTTGTTCATACCAACCATCGACAGCGAGCACGGCATATGCTACACCCATCCTGAGAAACTTCCAGGTAAGACACCGATCGACCATCTACTTGCACAAACATATTCCTTTGTTTATAGCTTTATTTTTCTTTTTAGACGCAGACCTGGTGAAGCAATTACAATTTGACAGTTAATAAAAAGTGAAACAAGTAACTGCAACATGCCAAAGATGTTATGAAAATGCCAACTACGTACACTAAAAACATGTATTCGAACAATGCTGCAGGTATCACACTGAGTGGCCTAAGCAAGCATTTCTTCCAGCACAATTCTAGGGCGTTCAAAAGGGGCACGTGGACGCATCGCAAGATACAGTCGGAGTGCGGCATGCACACGATGTGGCACAACACCGGCAATACCTTGCCGGTGATGGTCAACAACGGCAGACGGGCAAAGAAAGGTTACGTGCTGCACACCAACAAGAACTTCGACCAGCAGAGGACCAATCGGGTGATGCACGGTACCACCTCGGGGACTGGAGCAAGAGAAGGAGCGTGAGCTGGTCCTCTGCAAGATTTTCTACTGCATTTAACACTAGGGCCGTGGAGTAAAAAGATTATAAGTTAGTTTGGTATTGGTACTTGTACTACCTTGTTGTCCGCAAGTTGGTATTGTTGTTAACGATCTTTTGGTATGAACTTGGCATTTGCTTCCAACCATCATGCCGAGGGTCGACGTGGATATAAAGTTGAATCATTTGTTTCGAAACGAATTTTCAGGCACCTGATTTTTATTTGATGGGTGGCATAAGCACTGCCGTTCAATTCCAGTTCTCCAAATTTTTCGAAACAAGGCCATGAAAGAATTATCTCGATGAAAAAACAATATCCTGCTTGCATCCCGATTCTGATGCGTACTTGCAAAATTCTCTCGTTTATTGAGCACGATATTGTTTTTTCGTGTCGAGCAAGTTTCAAGCGGGTTGTAGATCGCCCAGGCTTGGTTTTGTTTTTAACAGGCCCAGCCCATGACGCACAACGGGCGCAAAGATCCAGCAACTATCTCATCGGCCTTCGCACGCCAAATAAGTTAGTTATATTTTGTCTTACAACATCCGCACGCAGATTTTTCTTGAATCAAACACACAACCCAGTTCTATTTTCCTCTTGAAACGCATGTCCTACATCCGCTTTTCTAATCTCTACCTATAGTTTTACTAGTTCATATACACGTATCATTATATTGAAAATACATAAAATTCCCTTTTCATATTTACATCCTTATTTTTGTTGTTGTTTTCCCTCCCGGTATTGATTTTTTACCACTGGTTTTCCCTTAAACCAATTCAATTGTCCCATGTCTTATTTGCTTACAAAAACAAAATGATTTTTTTGGCAAATCAATAAGTTCTTAAAAAAATGTTTATCATTTCGGGATTACAAAAGTTTGGACTCCACAGAAATATGCAGAATAAGGTTGAACTTTTTGACTGTGGTGCTAGGCAGAAAATGGGCTGTAATAAATTACTTAAGAATTAGCAAATGGGCTGCAAATTATTAAAAAAATAGCAAATGGGCTCTATGTTGTCTGCCACAGATTTGGAGACTGACTTGTGGGCCTGCTAAGTTCATGCGTACACAAGGTTTCTCAAAAAAGAAACTTCGTCAACAATCGACTCTACCAGCGTCAGACCGTTAGATGTCAATCTAACGGCAATCGTGCTTCTTTAGTCTCTGATCTTCCTGCCCCAGCCGCCCAAACCAGCACCGTCGGAACCGCCTGCTCCCGCCTCCCGTGGCTGGTTGTGCTATCGGGCAGACCTCACGGCCCCATCATATACTCGCATCCCTGGCCTGTCTATCCCTCTACTCACCCACACCTCATGTTATTTTCCGGCGACGGCAGCCGAACCAGTCAACCCTCATACTCTCCACCGCGTGGGCAACCATTGTCGTATCTTCCCCGGCTCTGTGTCGTTCCCTTCGTAGGCCTTGTCGTCATCCACCGCCCTGGTGCTCTCGGCGCGACATGGTCAACGTGGTCAACGAACGACATCCATCGGAAGTGGACTATACGTGGAGAGGCTGACAGCTGGGTCCATGGCCGCACACCAGGAAATGCCTCCTTATTATGCGCAAAATAATGATTCCTCCACCTGACATCTGGGACCCACCGGAAGGGCCTCTGTATTTCGGGAAAAAAACATTCCCTCCGCTGATTGGTCGGACCAACCAACTATATCTTCGCACACAAGGAAGTGCCTCCTTATTGCGCACAAAAAATGAATACCCCCTGCCAGCTGGGACCCACCATAGTGGGAGGCTGACTTGTGGGCCTACTAAGTTGACGGGGACGGAGGGCTTTGTTAACTTAGTCAATATATGAACGATTCTAGCTCCAGTGACCTTACGATGTCCATCCAACGGCCATAGTGCTTCTTCAACCTCTGGTCTTCTTGCTCCAGCCGCCCAAACCAGTGCCAGTCGTGCCGCGTGCTCCTGCCTCCCGTGGCCGGCTGTGATGCCGCGGAGGCCTCACCACCCCTACTACTCCCACCGCTGGCCAGCCATCCCTCTACTCACCCACACCCCCTGTTATTCTGCGGCGACGGCAGCCTCACACCGCAGCCGAACCAGTGAATCCTCGTACTCCTATCCGCGTGGGCATCCACTGCCGCGTCTTCCCTGGCTCTGCGTCGTCCCCTTCCTAGACCTCGCCGTCGTCCACCGCCTTGGTGCTATCTGCGCGGCGTGGTCAATGTGGTAAATGACCGACTTCCATCTAAGAGTATCAGACGTGGAGAGGGCGATACTGGGTCCACAAAGGCCGCAAGGAAGTGCCTCCTTATTACGCTCAAAATAATTATTCCTGCACCTGACAGCGGGGACCCATCGGACGGGCCACCGTATTTTGCAAAAAAAAACGTTTCCCCCTGACTGTTGGGACCTACCAGCTACATCTTCGCACGCAAGTGCGTCTGGGCAAAAAAAATGATTCGCCCCCCTGACTGCTGGGACCCACCAGCTACATATTCACACGCAAGGAAGTTCCTGATAGTCGGGACCCACCTGGTCGAAGCGTACGTAGCGTTGTCATTCTGGTCGCGAACGTGTACGTACATACTGGTCGATGTAGAGGCGCGCACGTGTCGTAGTAGAGGTGCGCACGTAGCATGTACATGTACGCATACGCCGTGGTGCAAGAAAGTAAATCGCCACGTACATACATACGGGCGGGGTCTCGAACGCCTACCAGCGACGCACGTGCGGTCAGGGCTCGTGTACATGGCTGGGTCAGAACAGAGAAACAACGTCGTCGTCGTGTTCATGGGGAGCCAACCGGCTGGGTCGGAACGGAATGCGTCGTCGTGTTCATCGGGAGGGCTTGGACGGAACACCCGATGGAAACGAGGCCTGGCGTACCGTAGAACGGAGGAAACGGCCTTGTGTTCGACCGGCCATGGTCGAAACGGGATCCTGTTCATCGGGAGGGGTCTGGCGTACCACAAAACAGAGGAAATGGACCTCCTACGGTCAAAATGGGAGTCCTGTTTATTGGGAGGGGTGTGGTGTACCGCAAAACGGAGGAAACAGACTTGTGTTGGAGCGCTACGGTCGAAACGGGGGTCCTGTTCATCGGGAGGGGTGTGGCGTACCGCAAAACGGGACTCCACGGGATACTGTTCATCTCCACCGTCGACCCCTCCAGCCTCCACGGACTCTGTTCATCCACCTTGACCTCCTCCAGCCTCCACCGCAATCGCTCATCCACGGGCTCATGTTCATCCAGCCTCCACCGCGCGCTTACTCCACCGGCTCGCTCAACCAGCCCTCTCCACGGGCTCTGTTCAATCACCCTCCACGGGCTATCGCTCATCCAGCCTCGCACCATCTAATCGCTCATCCAGCCCTCCACGGGGTGGTCCTGTTCATCCAGCCCTCCACGGGGTCCTGTTCATCCAGCCCCAACCGGATTGATCGATCGGGGTCCTGTTCATCCACCCCCACAGGGAACTGTTCATCCAAACCCCCTAGCAACACTCACTATTCATCCAGAGGCAGCATCGATCGGCTTGATTAGCGAAGATGGCGGCGAATCGCTCGACCGGGTTGATTAACGACCATCGATCGATCGCCGGGTTCGATCGCGTAACCTGCGGTCTGCAATCGCTCGGGTTCGATTAGAGCCCAACGCCTCGCTTCGGGTTCGATTAGAGCCCAACGCCTTGCACCCACGCTGCGTGCGTGTACAAGAGAAACGCATCGCTTCGGCCCCGACCACCCACCGTAACCGGAACACCGATATTTTCCTCGCCTCGCTTCTACCATGGTTTTTCCGTCATGGACGGCCCAAGAATGTCATGCAGCTACGTCTCGGCCGCCCGGAGACGAAAAGCCCATTTTCTGTCATGATTTTTTATCATAGAAGTAGGATCCCACCACATCTATGATGATACTTGGTTTTGTCACAATTATTGTCATAGAAGTGTCATAAGTATGACAGAAAAAAAATTCGTTCGGCCCAAAATGTCATGGATGTGTCTTTTTTTTTGTAGTGTTGTGTGGATGAAGTGATCAAAGATCGAGGAGGTCTCGATATGAGGAGAAGGAGGAGAGGCAAGAGCTCAAGCTTGAGGATGCCCAAGGCACCCGAAGTAAATATTCAAGGAGACTCAAGCGTCTAAGCTTGGGGATGCCCCAGAAGGCATCCCATCTTTCTTCAACAATTATCGGTATGTTTTCGGTTTCGTTTCGTTCATGTGATATGTGCAAATTTTGGAGCGTCTTTTGCTTTTAGTTTTCATTTTTGTTTTGTGCACCATGCTGGTATGAGATAGTCCATGGTTGATTTATAGAATGCTCACTGCACTTCACTTTTATCTTTTGAGTGTGGCTTTATAGAATGATTCATGTGCTTCACTTACATCATTTGAAGTTTGGATTACTGCTTCTCTTCACTTAGAAAACCGTTATTTGAAGAATGCTCTTTTTCTTCACTTATATTTATTAGAGCATGGTCTTTTATAGAAAGAATTAAACTCTCTTGCTTCACTTATATCTATTTAGAGAGTCAAAAGGAATTGGTCATTTGCATGGTTAGTCATAAAATCCTACATAAAACTTATGGATCACTGAATATGATATGTTTGATTCCTTGCAATAGTTTTGCGATATAGAGATGGAATATGTGGGAGATACTAGTAAATGGTTGTGGTTAGTAAGAATATTGGTGTTAAGGTTTGTGATTCCCGAAGCATGCACGCATAGTCTTCCTTATGAGTGGCGGTCGGGGACGAGCGATGGTCTTTTCCTACCAATCTATCCCCCTAGGGGCATGCTTAGTAGTACTTTGCTTTGAGGGCTAATAAACTTTTGCAATGAGTATATGAGTTCTTTATGACTAATGTGATTCCTTGGATTATACGCACTCTTACCTTTCCGCTATTTGCTAGCCTCTATGGTACCGTGCATTGCCCTTTCTCACATCAAGAGTCGGTGCAAATTTCGCAGGTGCATCCAAACCCCGTGATATGATACGCTCTATCACACATAAGCCTTATTATATCTTCCTCAAATCAGCCACCATACCTACCTATTATGGCTTTTCCATGGCCATTCCGAGATATATTGCCATGCAACTTCCACCGCTTCCGTTTGATGACTTGAGCATTCATTGTCATATTGCTTTGCATGATCATATAGCTGACATAGTAATTGTGGCTCAGCCACCGTTCATCATTTTGCATACATGTTACATTAGATCATTGCACATCCTGGTACATTGCCAGATGCATTCATATAGAGTCATACTTTGTCATAGGTATCGAGTTGTAATTTTATTTCTTTTGAGTTATGAGTAAATAGAAGTGTGATGATCATCATTATTCATTTCTAGAGCAGTGCCCCAGTGAGGAAAGGATGATGGAGACTATGATTCCCCCACAAGTCGGGATGAGACTCCGGACAATGAGAGAAAAAAAAGAAAAAAAGAAAAAAAGGAAAAAAGGAAAAGGAAAAAAGAAAAAAAAAAGGAAAAAGAATAAATAAATAAACAAAGAGAGAAGGGGCATTGTTAGTATCCTTTACCACACTTGTGCTTCAAAGTAGCACCATGTTTTTCATATGGAGAGTCTCCTCTGTTGTCACTTTCATCTACTAGTGGGAATTTTTTATTATAGGATTAGATGCACACCCACTTAGTTTTCATATTAAGCTTTCATACACGTATAGCTCTTAGTGCATCCGTTGCATGGCAATCCCTACTCCTCGCATTGATATCAATTGATGGGCATCTCCATAGCCCGTTGGTTAGCCGCGTCGATGTGAGACTTTCTTACTTTTTTTGTCTTCTCTATATTTACCCCTATCATCATACTCTACTCCACCCGTAGTGCTATATCCATGGCTTGCGCTCATGTATTGCGTGAGGGTTGAAAAAACTGAAGCGCGTTAAAAAGTATGAACCAATTGCTCGACTTGTCATCGGGGTTGTGCATGATAAATACTTTGTGTTAAGAAGACAGAGCATGACAAGACTATATGATTTTGTAGTGATAACTTTCTTTAGCGTTGATATTTTGAAAGACATGATTGTTTGTTGGGATGCCTGAGTATTGTTGTCTTTATGCCAAATTATAGACTATTGCTTTGAATCACTTATGTCTTAATATTTATGCCATGATTAGACATATCATCAAGTTTATGCTAGGTAGCATTCCACATCAAAAATTATCTTTTTTACCATTTACCCACTTGAGGATGAGATGGAATTAAGCTTGGGGATGCTGATATGTCTCCGTCGTATCTATAATTTTTGATTGTTTCATGCCAATATTATACAACTTTTATACACTTTTGGCAACTTTTTATATGATTTATTGGACTAACCTATTGATCCAAAGGCTCAGTGCAAGGCCTCGCTTTTTACGTTTTTTGTATCGCAGAGTATCCATATCAAACGACATCCAAACGCAATAAAATTGCACGGAGAATTATTTTGGAATATGTGTGATTTTTGGGAGTTGGAATCACCGCAAACGGAGGCCCACACAACCCACAAGACACCAGGGCACGCCAGAGGCCCCTGGCGCGCGTTGGTGGGTTGTGCCCTCCTCGAAAGTCAGTTGGAGCTCTACTTCGGGCGCAAGTAAGCTTATATCCAAAAAAAATCGTGTTAAAATCTCAGCGCAATCGGAGTTACGGATCTCCGGGAATATAAGAAACGGTTTCGGCCAGGTCTGGGAACGTGAAACAAAAGAGAACAGAGAGGGAGATCCAATCTCGGAGGGGCTCCCGCCCCTCCGCGGCCATGGAGGCCATGGAGCAGAGGGGGAACCCTCCTCCCATCCAGGGGGGAGGCCAAGGAAGAAGAAGAAGGAGGGGGGCTCTCTCCCCCTCGCTTCTGGTGGCGCCGGAGTGCCGCCGGGGCAACGATCGGGACAGTGATCTACATCAACAATCTTGCTACTGTCAACACCAACTCTCTTCCCCTCTATGCAGCAGTGTAACACCTCTTCCCCCCGCTGTAATCTCTACTTAAACATGATGCTCAACTCCATATATTATTTCCCAATGATCTATGGTTATCTTATGATGTTTGAGTAGATCTGTTTTGTCCTATGGGTTAATCGTGATCTTGATTGGTATGATTGTATATTTTATTTATGGTGCTGTCCTACGGTGCCCTCCGTTCTCATGCAAACGTGAGGGGCCCTCGCTGTAGGGTGTTGCAATATGTTCATGGTTCGCCACGGTGGGTTGCGAGAGTGATGTAAACTTAAACCCGAGTAGGTGGGGTATGACGATGGGAGTAAAGAAGACTTGATACTTAATGCTATGGTTGGGTTTCACGACCTTAATGATCTTTAGTTGTTGCGGATGCTTGCTAGAGTTCCAATCATAAGTGCATATGATCCAAGTAGAGAAAGTATGTTAGCTCATGCCTCTCCCTCATATAAAATTACAAGAATGATTACCGGTACTTGTTATCGATTGCCTAGGGACAAATGACTTTCTTATTGACAAAAGCTATTCACTTTTATTTCCTTGCAATTTATTCGTAGTTTTATTTTTGCAAAGTACTCATAGTTTTATTCTTGCAAAATAGTTTGATACTTGTTTTAGGTAAAGCAAACGTAAAGTGTGCATAGAGTTGTATCGGTGGTCGATAGAACTTGAGGGAATATTTGTTCTACCTTCAGCTCCTTGTTGGGTTCGACACTCTTACTTATCGAAATAGGCTACAATTGATCTCCTGTACTTGTGGGTTATCATCAGGCTGGCAATCGGGTCGGGTTTGGTCGGGTCGACCTCTCCCAAACCCATGCCCGATTTTCTTGTCTGGTCTTGCGCCCGCCCACGCCCCTACCCATGGGTCTGCGACCCGATCGGGAATCCGTGAATTATCCGCCTCCGGTTCGACCCAATCATCTCCACGGTCGATGGGCCGGAGGGCGTCCTCCCCTGACATTGCTTCTTAATCCCAGATCGGAGGGGTTGATGTGGAGGAGGCGCAGCATCGCCGATGAACGAAATAGGGTTAGAGGATGGAGGGCACGATGGCGGCGGCGGAGGAAGAGGCGGGGAGGGAGTGGCTCGATCTGTTTCAGACAAGCTGCTCTGACGTGTCTCCTTGCGGCCCCACTTGTCAGCACGTAACGGTCAAAGGAGGACGAGGCCCTAAGCTGCCCCACTCGTCAGCAGTTATCGGTCAAGTCATTGAGCTGACAGCAAACATCCATTTTGACCATGTGAGAATTTCACACAACAGGGTGGGGAAAAGTGAGCAAAAATTCAGAGCGTGGGGACTAAGGAACAATGCCATCAAAGAAGATGATTCCAACCAACCAAATCATGGGGCAGGGAAAGGTTACCTCAAGGATGGAAATGCCTCTGATTTTGAACCCCGAAAAGGCAATAAGCACATTGCCTAGAACATTATAAGAAAATAGAAATATAAGTCCTTCGCGTCGCCTATGGTTGATACTTCCTTTGGATGCTTGATGAGTGATATTTTTGCGCTCATCACACCGTTGTTTAAACCGGATAATCCCGAAATTTCCAAGAAAATCACTCCAATATTGCCAATAATGACTAATGAATGCGAGAGATCGCGAAATCCTTTGTTTAACGTGTTTCTGCGGGAAAAGAGCCCAAACATGGAATAAAATCATCACACATAAGGAAACATGATGTTTGGTGGAAGAGAGAAGGCTATTGGGGGCACAACACAGCCAACAAAGTGCAAGACGATGCTTGGTATGGGCGCACGTGTTCGTACCCATGCTTGTACCATCTGTCGCCGGCCCCAGGAGGTTCGCGTTACCAAATGTTATAAAGGGCACCATTCACGAAATGGAGAACCAGAACCACCTTTCAACTCTAGACTCCGCCATTTCTCATCTCATCTTCGTAGCCGCCGCCACCACCATCATCACCGCAACCATCCATCTCCAAGTTAGACATACTTGTAATCGATGTATCGCATCCGACAACTATTGTAAGACATATATCAGTCAGTCATTCATCTTTATGTCGTGATCAATGAGTTCATATTGCGATACGGTCGCCATGTGTGAGTAATTTGGTAAGGCAATGGGTTGAGGCACAACCTTTCAACTCGATGTATTTGTGGAAGGGATCGTTGGGATTACTTTGCATATTTGACATTATTTGTATGTGTCCAATTGCAAAGGGAATTGTCTCTTGTCTTGTTCTCATTCTAAGGCCCTGCAGGTACTCAGGACCTCGTAGATCGATCAAGGATAAGGTAAAGAGCAAGGAGGACGTGGAACGCTATCCCGAACAACAGTGAGAGAAGGGGTTAGTAGGATAGCGGAAAGCTATTCCATGGGAACAAATGAGGTGTAGGCGCTAAACGCCCGATGCTTTTGTCTGAATATTTATAACCGAGGTAACCACACGCGGTGGTAAGGGCCATCTGTTGGACAACTGACTCTTGATGCAGTGTCGCACTAGTCAAGACATACTTTGGGCACATCCCCACATCTTCGCGTCGCAAGCACATCATAACGGTCATCTTCCATAGCACAAAATTAATATCATTAAGACCCGAGCACAAATATAAAGTTGTGAGAGTTAGACATCATACACATGTCTCTTTTTAAGACTAGTATTTACACCCCAAAAGGTTGTTAAGGCCCAGTTGATAAATTGGAATTTAATTCCCTAGCAACAACCTATCAGAGCCTTTTTTCAGAAGCGCACATCCTCTCGCGGGTTTATAACTCAGTGCCACTCCTTGGGGAAAAGGAACCTTTGCTATGCACTAGATCTCAAAGGGCATCAATGCTAATGATGACAAACAGCGCTGGCATGTGATCTATACAACTCCAAGTGGTTCCAACAAGGCTGATCATACCTACTCGGTTGTCGTACTATCTTTAGTTTCCATCCTTAGAGTCTATAATAAATTTAGTTTTCGTTAACTGTAGCTTTGGTTGATTTTTTGTTGCCCACCTGGCTAGCTACCTCTGATTGAGCTTGGGAGCTGTGGACAATGTTTGATTTCATTTTATGGCAATGGAATCGGGGAGGAGACCCCTTTCTTTAAAAAAATATAAAAAGAAAAAGGAATAAGGAAAGAGAAAAGAAACAAGGAACAAAGAAGAATATAAAAGTAAGCTTTGCTGAGATCACGATATCCATCGTTTAACATAAAGTCTCTTTGTTAAGCTCCTCATACTTGGCTCTCGGCAAGTCTTTGACCTAGATCTAGGTAACCGCCGAGCCCATCGTTTTCTCTCTCCACCAAACAAATGACACTGTTTTAAAAGGGATTTGAGAGTAGTTTGAAGAAGAGGGGGGAAGGGGGGAGGGGGGCAACAACTTGTTCGAGAGAAGAAGAATGGGGGCTGAATGGGTGGGTAGGTGGCCTACCTATGGCCCCAACCACTTACTCCTTTAGGGATCTAGCGCTATCAGCCCTGACGGTAGGGTTATATGTCTATTGTCAAGTTAATGACGATAGCCTTATTAGTACGTGGGGCACGAACAAAGCATGGACTAGGGTCCACCGCGGTTGACAGGGCAGTAGCCCATGCCCCCTACCGAGTCATGTATAGTGGTAGGCTCGAGAGGATCAGATTGTGCTAAATTTTTAAACGGATCAAATCACCCTAATCTTCTGTCAGAAGGTCAAAACAGTGATTTTGGCAGCTGCATGCCTACCCCTTCCGGATCGAGCCGGGCCTCGTTCATAAATCACAGCGCATACCTTCTGGTTCTGGTCAGAGATCACCCACCCATCCCATTCCCACCTCCATTCGAAAGCGGAAACCTCCTAGATTTCCCCATCTCCTCCCACTCCCCCAAAACCCTAGCTCCGCTCCTCCTTCCCCATGTGATGGGATGCCGCCCAAACCCTACCCCCAGTCCCTGACCGCCGCTGCCTCCTTCCCCGCGACCTGGATGTCCGCATGGATGGCTTCCGGGCCCTGATCGCCGCCGCGGCCACCGCCGTCTGCTGCGTCGTCTGCGCCATCTGGGCATTCCGCTCCCCTTCCCTCCCTCCCCCCAAGAAGCAGCAGCCCATTCCTTCAGGCTGCTGCGGCTGCGCTTCCTGTGGTTGCTGCGCCAATACCACATTACCCAGCGCCAACGGCGAGATGGCCGTCGGCGGGGAGATGAACAAGGCGCCGGCGCCAGCACCTGCAACGACGGGCGCCTCCATGATGGAGCAGCTCGTGCCTGAGATCACCACCCACGCGCTCAGCTACCTCGACTGTACTAGCCTCTGCCGCCTCTCGATGACCAACTCAGCCATGCGCCGTGCCGCCAACGACGACGGGGCTTGGAAGGCGCTCTACCACAAGGTGCTCTGCTCACCCTGCTGCTCTCTCTTAGATTTTCCTTGATAGAGTTACTGTTGAATTTGGAGTGTAGCTTTGCTCTCCTGCTAATTTTACTTCCATTTAGGTTGCTGTTTTGCCTGCTATGATCATCTGCTTGGCTTCACATTGCTTTTATGTTATCCTATTTTGTTTGTATACTGAAATTCTTGATCATGCTAATGGGATTTGTTGGTTTGCATGGAGGGAATGAATTACATAAGGTAGCTACGCGATTAAAGTCACACGGACACACTTTGTGGCTAGGTGCGCTCCATTTTTAATCAACTGTTGGCTAAATTGATTTTACATGGACGGTGACACATCTTGGATAAGTTTACATATGATATGCCAAAAAGTACCTTTGTTTCACTTTCAAAACGTTCCTGTATTCGTCTCGATCTAACCACAATGGGGTTTGACACTGCACAGAAAAAACTTGTATCGCAATATGCAGTCTAACTGGATATGTGATATTTGTACTTGTACCCTACTGCTTACCTGTACCACTTTTGTCCTGTGAGCACCTTTGGTTGAAAACTTAGTTCTATTTATCTTCCATAGCAGCCATATGGCAAGGCCTTTTTCAGTAATATCTAATGAAACAGCTACTGAGGGAGTACATGATTTACATTTTGCGTGTTTTTTCACTGGGACTGTGTGAGGTTATAATGGTTGAATAAGGCAATTTTCGTTGTGAGTATTGATATGAAACTGCCAATCGAACCGCAAAATTTTACTTTCTTTGAGTTTGTCATAAATCAACCTCTCCCTTGTAGGATTTTACAGCGGAGCAGGATACTATAACTCCGCCTAACGGATGGAAGGCATACTATGCAGCTACAAAGGCCATCATGAATGTGAATGCCGAGTTCTATAATATCATCAGGGAAGGATCCTTGCCAGCAATGAGTCACTTCTGGCTTAACTCAGACTATGTAAAATGTGTACATGCTACTGGAGAACTTTTTACCGGGTATGTTTAGACTTCACTCTGATTTAGCTATGGCTCAAAAGGCATGACCTATATAATTCTTTACTGTTGCGAAAGATGCATAAATGGCTCATTTCATTTTCTGTTGGATTGAGCAGAGATCGAGAAAGCTTAAATTAGTTGTGCAGCTGCATAGACATATGGATAAGTTACTGCAGAGATAATTTTTGTTTCTTCTGTGAACTTAATACCAGAAGCACTTTGGTAAAGAAAAAAAGTCCATATGGAGTTTATTGCTGGTATAGGTAGCACAGCTAACAATTCTGTAAAGCATTTATTGTGGAGTTATACATAGCACTAATGTCAATTTACTCATCTCCAACATTCATTTCCATGGCCATATTGCTTTCACCTTATATGTGAATTTGTCAAGTCTCGTCTAATAAACAAGTAGAAATGTGCAAGCGGACAGCTTGGGAGGCTTGTGGCACTTGTTCTCTATTTAAATCTTTTCTCACAGTCATTGGGGTTTTGCAACTTAGCTATTTATGTTGCCACAAGCAATAGTAGCAGTACATGTGCTGTGTCATGTTTAGGAAAATTCCTTGCAGTCCCTTATTCATATTCATGCATTTGTGTCCTGCCGTAATTAGTCTGGAGACTGTGATTTAAACTGCACATTCCAGCGAATATTAGTTTAGCCATCATGCTAAACAATTATTTTCCAACATCATGTGCTTATATATGATTATCAAATTGAGTATGTTCTTGGAGCCCTTAGACATTGTAGTGACCGGCTATCTGGAGTAGTAATCTGACTAGTGGTTTCAGGGTATAGATTCACCTTTTGATCTAGTTTGAATTGGAAATGTGCTGAATGCTGAATCTTTTTGCGCCAAGTATGACTGCTTCACCAGAGGTGCACGTTTTTCTACGTATGATTGCTGTTGTTGCGTTAGTTTCTGGAAGCTTCTCCATTGACCAGTACCGTTCCAAGTAGAACCCAGACATATGGTGACAAACACCATCACATTTCTCCACTGTATGAAAATTGAAAAACAACAAGTACATTCTTTTGCTGCTCTTCCCTTTGGGATGACAGTTCCATTTGAGTAATCCTGGCTAATTTTTCTTGTCATTTGTTCAAGTAGACATGATCTACTCTTATGGTGCTATGCCATCATTTAACTCCTCGTTTTGACAGATACAATGCAGTGATGAACAGCTGGGGCTTGTTATTCAACTGGGGCCAAGATGGAGGCCAGGGCACTGATTTTCAGCTACGGGATGTCAGAGCTCGTGTACTTGCTGATGTAGCATGGGTTAACATGAAGGTTCATGTCGATGTTGACCCAGGGCCGTTCCATGTGACCAATGTATACGAGTTCCGTAATGGCAGGTGGTATATGGTTCATCACCATAGCTCGCTCATGGCTGACCCGGCGCCACATAATCTGTTTGGCTGAATTCAAGAAAAAAGTTTCATCCGCAAGAAAACTTCATCACAGATTGTGATGTTGCCAGCTTCTGCGGTTTAGACTGGTAGTAGATACCAAATGTGTTCGTGGAGAGCTTTTCTTCACCCTGTTTTCTCTGTTCATTCATCCTGAATCACTGGTTTCTTTATATTTTGCCCATCAATTTTGTATAAATGTGATGTAGGAGTTCAGATTGTGGAGGGTATGTTGTCGTGACTGTGAGGCTGTGTCTGACTTGTCTCGTCGATATGTTTAACATGCCTTTCAGTTTAGCTACTGCACCACTACCTCCGTTCTAAAATATAAGACGTTTTGGTAGGCCTGGCAACGTCTTGTATTTAGAACGAGGTAGTAGTATGGAAAAGCCTACTAGGCAGCCGCACGTCACAATTTATTACACCGGCGTGGCGGCCTGACAACACTAATATGGAAGATGCTAGCGGTGTTCGACTTAAGCACTACTGTAGCTAATACTAATACTCCCTCTGCACGAAAATATAAGACGTTTTTTTAACACTTTGGCTGTCCAAAAAAGTTTTATATTTTGATACGGAGGGAGTATTTGTGAACTAAAAAAGAATTTATTGTAGAATTCATACATTTAATCGAAGTTGAATTCATTTGTAAAATTCATACATTTAGTCAAATACAATTGGATTTTGTTCTCTCCACTACAATTCATATATTTAACCAAATGCATACCTGAACATAAGGTTCCCATTTCATCTTTGTTTTCACCACCATTCGTCCAACCTTATAATCAAACGCCTTAATTTACTTACCTTCTGAACCAATTCAATTTTAATTTACTTATCAAACTTTCAATCAAAATATAAGGTAATTCACGGTCAGAATTTGATGAAAACATTTATTTACACAATCGCATTATTATTAACAGGTAAATCACAAGCTAAGGGCATCTCCAGCCGCGCCCCCAGGAAGGCCTCTCCAGACGATTTTTTGTACGGCGAAAAAATGGCCCAATCACAGCCGATTTCGACGGCTTTTGAAAACAAGCGCTGGACCCAACCCGAACCCGACGCTACTGGGGGTGTCGGGCGAGCTGTTTTAGCTGAAAAAGACGCTGGCCAGCGTCGGCCGAATCGGCGCCTCGTCTTCCCTAACGGCCTCGGTTCGCTGGGAATCAATGGCAAGGCTGCCGGCCGCCTCGCCATCGATTCCTCACGGGCGGCGCTTCACGGACGGCGCCGACGCCCTCCTCGCTTGCGTACACGGGCAGGGCCCGACTATAAAGCCGGGCGGCCTCCACTCGCCTGTGTCCACACCAGCCGCCGCTGCCCGTACTTCTCCTCCTCGCCTCTCCCGGCGCCACTGCCGCCTCTCCTCTACCTCTCCCGAGCCCGCCAAATTTCGGCCGCCATGGCGTAACGCTTCAAGACGCAGGCGGCGCTAACGGTTGCCGCCGTTTCGCTCCGCGAGCAGAGTCTCGCTCTGTTCAGCGAACATCCGGCGGCCACGGACATGCGCGCCGCCCAACGGGTGGAGACTTCAGCCGGGAGTGCCCATTCCCCGCTGTTCGACGCCGGGCGGGCCGGCATTGCCGAGGAGGTCGAGATCGCGGCGCGGCCCCTCACCGACGCCCAACTCTCCTCCCCAAGACGCCGCCGACAACCACGCGGCTTGGGCGGCGATTGAAAGCGCCGCCAAGAGCTGACATTGGCATCCACTAACGGCGCGCCGGTGGTCGGCGGCCGGCAGAATAGCCGAGGGCGCCACCTGCGGTGGCGCCCTCGGCCGCACACTCGAGGGCGTGTTTCACGTACCTCGAGGGCGGTAACGACCCGCCGTTGGCGTACTTCGGCAAAGACCGACGCGCCGGGCCATGGGCGCCAAGGAGGTTCGGGTCCTCCTCCTCCTCTTCCTCCTCCTGATCCTCATCGCACTCCTCCGGCACTCCGGCCCTGCTCGGCGTCAAGGCCGAGCCCGCGGCGGAGACGCCGCTCGGCCGACGCACTCGCAGCGCCGGCATCGTCATCAACGAGGGCGACCGGCGCGCCTCCTCCTCGTCGGCTCCTCCGCGCTTCGTCAAGCCAAAGACGGAGCCGGGGCTGGCGCCAGTGAAGACAGAGCCGGGGCTGGCGCCGGTGAAGACGGAGTTCGGCAACGGCAGCGACGCAGCGGCCCTAGAATGGACGCCGCCAGACTCCATTGCGATGGAGAAGGCGCGTCGGGAGAAGGTGAAGGAGCGCCAGCGCCGCCTCACGCCGCTTCGAGGAGCGCCGACGCTGCCGCGATGAAGACGGGTCGTCGCCCCTATGCGACAATGACGACGACGACGACGCGCGCCGCCGCCATCCGCCATGGCGACGCCGGTCCAAAGAGGGCACCAGCGTCAAGGAGGAGAAGGCGGCAACGGCGATGGCGGTGACGACTTCAGCCCCGTTCTTTTTTAGATTAGGTTAATGTAATGAGAATGCGCGAATTTCGCCGAAATTTGCCATGTTTAGCCGAAATTTAACTACTTTTTATCATAACTTCGTCGAACGGCCCTTCTTTTTTTCAATACTGGCGCTGGGGGCCACGGCCGAAATGAAGCAAACTCGCCTCAGGGCCATTTTTTTATGGCTCACCCACCTCAGCGGCGCTTTTAGACAGGGGCCAACCGGAGATGCCCTAACATACTAAAATATTTATATCCCTCTGCAACACACGAGCATTATTCTAGTAATACTAAAAAAATGCAACACACTGTCAAAATATACATACATAGTTGGTGCATGTGTGGTTGCCGCCGCTACTCTACTTTTTTTTTAAACAAGACAAAAGATTTGCCATTTTCATTGATTAAGAGAGGAGTTTTAATAAGGACCCGCGAAGCGGGGAGAAGAGAGTCTACTCTCGCGGCATTACATTACACAAGTGTCGAGCGCTGGCAAACGCCCATAGTCGGGCCTCCTCTTTGATCCTAGAGGTAACCATGGTCGTAGTGGCAGAGGTATTCCTAAATGTTCTAGCATTGCGCTCATTCCAAAGTTCCCATGAAACAAGCATGAGGAAGGAGGCCAATGCCATCCTTGAGGGCCCCCTTTCGAGGGTGGTCTTGAACCACCAGTCCTTAACCGAGACCTCGTGCCGCCAACCAGTGGTGATGCCATTGTTGAGGCCGACCCATGAAGCCACATCCACCCCAACACGTTGGGAGAATCTGCATTGGAATAGAAGGTAGGGAGCAGATTCATTTACTTCCTTGCATAGTGGACAAAGGCCACAGTTGGGCCATCCCAGATGTTGCGGTCGATCAGCCGTACACACCCTATTTTGGATAATCAGCCAAGCGAAAAATTTGCATTTTGGAGGTGCCCAAGCCTTCCAAACAGACGCCGGCATGTTGCTCCGAAGATGACCTTCGAATTGTGTCATATATGCTGAAGAAGCCGAGTACTCGCCGCTAGGAGTGAGCTTCCAGAAGATGGTGTCGCGGGCGCCCGCGACTAGGTTGACCTCAGCCACTTTTCCCCAAAGATGAGCAAACTCCTGGATGTGCGTCAATGAAAGACAGTGCTGGGTGTCAATTTGGCTTACCCAAAAATTGTCCAGGAGAGCTTTCTGGACTGTGCTCATCTTTTTCTTGAAGATGTCAAAGATTCTGGGCGCAATATCTTTAGGCCTAATACCATCCAGCCAAGGCGAGTGCCAGAAGCTCGCCTTGCATCCATCCCCAACACAGACAATGGTGGCAGACATGAAAATGTCTTTGTCGTTGTTAGTACATGGTGTCCCACTGCCTAACCAAAGCTTTGGAGGGTCGGCCCATTCATACCAAAGTCAACGAAGGCGAAGGGCGATGGCAAACTTGTCGAGATTGAGCACACCTAGGCCACCAAAAATCTTGGGCTTGCACACGAGGTCCCAATTGACTATACATTTCCCACCGGTGACCTTGTCACAGCCAGCCCATAGGTAGGCGCGTCCCAAGCTATCAATTTTTTTCTGACTTCAACCGGTAGCTCAAGGGGCGTAAGATGGTAAATTGCAATGGCCGTGAGTACCGCTTTAACCAAAACAATACAATGGGGGGTGGCAACGTGCCTAGCCTCCCAAAGGCGAGCTTGCCGACAATCTTGTCCTCTAAATTGGAAATGGATCCTCTTTAATCTCCTAATTGAGAGGGGCAGCCCCAAGTATCTCATTGGGAAGCAGAAGCGAACAACTGGAAAGTCATGCAGGACATCATCTAGATCAATGCCCTCGCAGCGAATGGGCGCAACAAGACTCTTGGTGTAGTTGGTGACCAAACCAGTGACCTCCCCAAAAGAAGCAAGCGTTGAGGCGAGGAACTGGATATCAGTTTTAATGGGCGCGGCGAAGATGGCAGCATCATCCGCGTACAAGGACGCACGGACCAGTCTCCCACTAAGCGGATGAATTTTCCCTTGGGTCGTGGCTTTGGCAAGGATGTGGTGCAGAGGGTCGAGCTGTGACAAAGAGAAGTGGTGAAAGTGGATCCCCTTGTCGAAGGCCTCGACCATGCCTAATCGGGTCGCCTGCGATGCCGTTAAGAAGCACACGAGAGGAGGACATGGAGAGGAGAGCCGACACCCAGTCACGAAAGCGGCTTGGGAAGCCAAGATGACAGAGCAAATCCATTAAATAGTCCCATCTGACCGAGTCGAAAGCCTTCTTGATATCAAGCTTGAATAGTAGGGCAGGAGATTTGCTGCGGTGGAAGCGTCAGGCTAGATTTCGGACATACATAAAGTTGTCATGGATACTCCTCTTTTTGACGAAAGCGCTTTGCGCATTGGAGACTAGGTTGGTCATGTGAGGAACTAGACGAGTGGCCATCATCTTGGCAATGAGTTTGGCGATTACATGAATGAGACTTATCGGTCGAAAGTTAGAAATGTCCTCTACACCGTCTTTTTTCGGGATAAGGGCGATATTGGCGAGTTGAGCCAAGTGAAACCAGAGACGTGCAGGTTGGAGAAGTCATTGACCACCGCCATCAGATCCGGCTTGATGATATCCCAACATTCCTTGAAAAAAATTCTAGTGAAGTCGTCAGTCCCCCGGGCCTTGTCACTCGGTAGGGAGAATATAGCAGCTTTAGTTTCCTCCTCGGTGAAGGGTAAAGCCAGGTCCGCGAGGTCACATGGAGTGTTGGGTATGGCATCCCAGTTGAAATCCTTTGACCGCGTCGGTCCCTTGCGAATGACCTTGGAGAAGTGGTCGTGGACAATGGCCTTCTTGTCATCATAGTTGGTGACCCATCCCTGATTGTGCTTGAGCCTATGAATAAAGTTTTTTCTTCATCGATGGTTGATGCGGAGATGGAAAAAACGTGTGTTCGCATCGCCTTCTTTAAGCAAGGTTACCCTTGAGGATTGCTTTTTCCTAGCACTCTCTAGCACGACCAAAGCCACCACCTTCCGCTTAAGTTGTTTCCTTAAATCTCGCTCGTCGTTGCTCAAGGCCCGAACCTCTTGTGCCATGTCCAGGCGTAAAATGACCTCTAGGGCCATGTGGAGCTGGACTTTGTGATGTGAGAAAAGTTTCTTGCTCCAACCCTTGACCCGACTCGTCTTTTTTAGTTTGTGGAAAAGGATCTTGCGAGGTCGAATGATTCACCCTCTCGATCCAAGCATCAGCAACCACCTTTTTGAAGTTGGGCATCTTTGTCCAGAAATTTCTGAACCGAAAGGATTTTGGTCTCGAGGGTCCCTCGTCACAAGCAAGGAGAAGAGGGTAGTGGTCAGAAAGCGAAGATGACAGTGCGTGGAGTATGTGGGAGCCAAAATGCATGTCCCAATCCTCATTGCAAAAAAAAGCTATCCAGCTTGCTCATTGTGGGATTATTCTGTTCGTTACTCCATGTAAACTTTCTATTCCGCAAGTGGATCTCCTTCAGCTCACAAACATTGAGTGTGTTGCGAAAGCGGACGATGCGACTCCGGTCCACATTGGCTCTGTTTTTGTCACGTGTGCGGTATATTTGGTTGAAATCTCCAGTGATCAGCCACTTAACACATGCATGAGGCTTTTGGCTAGACATCTCTTAGAAGAAAGAATCCTTCAGGTTGCTTCTTGTTGGTCCATAAACTGAGGTCAGCTTGAAAGAGGCACCTAAACAACAATGGTTACCATGGCTGAGAGGAAGAAAGCCCCGAAAGTAACCTGATCAAACTTGACCAAATCCTCGTTCCAGAGAAGGAGAATTCCTCCCCGGGTGCCATCTGTCGGGTGTTTCGCGAAACTCTTTAGCCGCTGTCCACCAAGAAAGGACGCGGTGAATTGATCAACAGTGGCCAGCTTGGTCTCCTATAGACAAACAATGTTGCAAGGGGTCGATGTAATGGTTGCCTGGACAATTTCTACTTGGCCCGGGGCGGTTGAGGCATATAACGTTCCAATTGAGAATGCATAGATTGTTGTCATTCATTTCAGACTAACATCACATCCAGAGAACAACTACAGAATTCTAAAACATAATCCAAGAGCCTTGCCAGGGAAACAACAACGAGCAGACCGACGCAGTGGTCTGGGGAAACAGGCAACACACACCACCAGTACAAGCATAACATAAAGGATGGACTAATCATCAGAACAAGGCTACTTCACCGTCTTCAGTCTGCAGCATCCTTATGTCGCAGCGGTTTCATCGCTGGCACAGGCGTCAGTCGGGGCGGTGTCACCACCATCTTTGGATGAGCGCATCCTCCACACCCACAATAAGGTCACAATCCAACCGAAGAGAGCCCGTAGGGCAGCAACTGCGAGATCAGGGAGCTGGCCATTGAACAGAGCCACATATTTGTTAATTGCATCTTCAGGAATCACCTCGAGGCGTCGGGCGCTCCACCGTCAGGAGGATCATCAGGCGCGCCGACCACGAGATAGTGAGAAGAACGCAAGGCCCGTCCACCTCGACGACCGCAGGCACTCCCCTCCTCGGATGCAGCGCACCACTTCTTGCGATGTCATCGAGATTCATCCAACCTTGTCGACCCCCGACTGGCTCAGGATGCTGAGCCCCTGCTTCGGGGGAAGGATCTCCCCGACGCCACCGATGTCAACACCTCCCAGCGCAAGGTTGCCATCCCCCATGCCGTCGATTGTTGCTTCCCTTGCACCATGCGACCCCGCCTGCCCACAGCTGACCCCGGCGGGTGGATACTGCCTCACCATGCGACACAAGCTCTCCCATCTTCGTTCCACGCCAGCCACCCCTCCTAGAGGCACCAAGCTCCACTCCGCCAAGACAGCCAATAGCTAGACACAACTCTCGCCGGAATCACCGGCTTCTCCCTCGGACGGCGCAGCCCACGCCTCCAGGCCAAGAACCATGCCATGCCAATTGCGCAGATGGCTACTCTACTTATTAGCTCATAGTGGAGACACTTGTTCTCTTGTGGCATTTCATTGCAAGCACTTGCATTTTTCCTCATTGCAATTCATACATTTAGCCATTGCAAAAAAACTGGTGATTCTTTAGCAGAGCATTGAAATTATGTCACAACAAGTTAGAACGTTTCACTTGTCCAATTAGGCAACAAAAGACCAATTCACCCCAAAATACATTGAAATTCATTTTTCGGGCCATAGAGATTGCATTTGTTATGCGGACCGAACATGAACGAATCGCATTTGTTTTCTCAAACAAAGACGGGATGCACACATACCTAGACCGACGTGAACCATAGGGGAGGCGGCGTAAAGGAGGTCGGCATAGGCATCAGGGGAGCAAGCGACGGCGAAGACCATATGTAGTGGCGTCGGGTGCCTGGATGGTACCTGGGAAGATCATACGTCTCCGTCGTATCTATAATTTTTGATTGTTTCATGCCAATATTCTACAACTTTCATATACTTTTGGCCACTTTCTATATTATTTTTAGGACTAACATATTGATCCAGTGCCAAGTGTTAGTTCATGTTTGTTGCATGTTTTTTGCTGCGCAGAATATCCATATCAAACGGAGTCCAAACGCGATAAAAACTTACGGATATTTTTTGAAATATATGTGATTTGGGGGGGGGGGGATCAACGCGAGACGATGCCCGAGAGGCCCTCAAACCCTAGGGTGCGCCCCCTACCCTGGGCGCGCCTAGGGGGCTTGTGGGCACCCCGTAAGGCGGTAGGTGCCCTTCTTCGGTCGCAAGAAAGATAATATCCGGGTAAAAATCGTGTTAAAATTTCAGCCCAATCGGAGTTACAGATCTCCGGGAATTTAAGAAACGGTGAAAGGCCAGAATCTGGAAACGCAGAAACAGAAGAAAACAGAGGGAGAGATCCAATCTCGGAGGGGCTCTCGCCCCTCTACCGCCATGGAGGCCACGGACCAGAGGAGAAACCGTTCTCCCATCTAGGGGGGAGGTCAAGGAAGAAGAAGAAGAGGAAGAAGAAGGAGGGGGGGGGGCGCTCCCCCCTCTCTCCTAGTGGTGCCGGAACGCCACTGGGGAAATCATCGTGTGACGACGATCTACTCCAACAACTCCGTCATCTTCACCAACACCCCCATCACCTTCTCCCATCTATCTACATCGGTCCACTCTCCCGCAACCTGATATACCCTCTACTTGAACATGGTGTTTTATGCTTCATATTATTATCCAATGATGTGTTGCCATCCTATGATGTCTGAGTAGATTTTTGTTGTCCTATCGGTGATTGATGAGTTGCTATGATTGGTTTAATTTGCTTGTGGTTATGTTGTTGTCCTTTGGTGCCCATCATATGAGCGCGTGTGTGGATCACACCATAGAGTTAATTGTAAGTTGGTAGGACTATGTATTGGAGGGCAAGGATGACAGCAACTTCAACCTAGCATAGAAATTGATGCATACGGGATTGAAGGAGGACCAATATATCTTAATGCTATGGTTGGGTTTTACCTTAATGAGCGTTAGTAGTTGCGGATGCTTGCTAATAGTTCTAATCATAAGTGCATAGAATTCCAAGTAAGGGATGACATGTTAGCAGTGGCCTCTCCTACATAAAACTTGTTATCAGTCTAATAACGTAGTCAATTGCTTAGGAACAATTCCGCAACTCCTACCACCACTTTTCCACGCTCGCTATACTAACTTAATTGTTTATTTATCTAAACAACCCTTAGTTTTTATTTACATGCTCTTTATTATCTTGCAAACCTATCCTACAACACCTACAAAGTACTTCTAGTTTCATACTTGTTCAAGGTAAAGCGAAAGTTAAGCGTGCGTAGAGTTGTATCGGTGGTCGATAGAACTTGAGGGAATATTTGTTCTGTCTTTAGCTCCTCATTGGGTTCGACACTCTTACTTATCAAAAGAGGCTACAATTGATTCTCTATACTTGTGGGTTATCAGAAGGCCATATCTAAGGAGCAACGATGTGTCAAATCGACGTGGTAGCCTTGTTGTCGAGACCAGGACGAGGCGGTGGCCCTCTTAAATCTCTCGCTATCGTTGATCAAGACCGAGGCCGCTCGGCTAGGGCAGCTACTAGTGGTGATGAAGTTGTCCTCGTCAAATCAATGCGAACGAGCGGTGTAAAGCGGATCAAGATGGGCGAGGCGGTGCAAGTTGAGCATGTGGGCTCGCTTGAAGTTTCTTAGGAATAAGATGGCGGGTGAGGCGAAGAAAATAAGGATTGAAATTTGAGAGACGAGGGAGGAGGAAGAGACCGGTGAGCTAGGGAGATGGGCTACGTAGAAGCCCAACTATCTAGTGGCTACTGGTATAATATATGGGACATACAATTGCAAAAAGTAAAATACAAAAAATACGTAAAAACATAGAAATATATTAAAGGCGCGCATCCACACACACATATTGTTCGAGCAAACAGGAACAATATATATGAAAATGAAAAATAAAAAATACATATAAAATATATAGAGAGCGGTCGGGCGTGAGCGACAAGCATAGTCTTACGCAATCTTGATCCACCTCTTTGATGCTTGCAGTCGATTAATCGAAGGGGGTGAAGTAGAAGGTCACGGTCTCGGGTCCGAAGCCTCACACGTGTATGTGGTCCTTCACAGAGGCCGTGTAGAAGAACTTGATCCACCTCTTTGAAGCGGAGAATGACATTCTAGAAGCGTTAATCCGGGAAATTCGTCATTGAAAACATCCCGAACTGCCGTCTCACGGTTCTGCTGCGGGATGTTCTTTGTCTCGGCGCGAACCCAAGACGAGTCAGAGATAATGGCCGGCACCACGCGCACGTTGTTGTCTTGGGCCATTGTCTTTTTCGGGAGTGAATTGCAAAAAACCACCACATTAGCGCATAGGTTTGCAGAAAACACTCTTTTATGAATTTAGACCAGAAACCATTAATTTTCGGTCTAATCTTTTGCAAAAAACACTAATCAATCTGTTTAGACATTTTAACCACCATTTGCTGACGTGGCGTAACATTCATTAGACAATGATTTTTTTTGCAAAAAACTCCTTCCTCTCTGGAAAAATCGCTCTAAGAAACTCCCCGAGATCCAGGGCGTGCTCGTCGCCTCGTCCTCGCTGTCGTGGTCCATGGGATCCAGGGCTGCGGATGGACCTCGCCGGCGTCGAGGTCGGGCACCTCCTCTTCTCATGGCGAACCACGCAGGGGGGGAGCGGTAGGACATGCCTTGAGGACGAGCAGCCAAGACGGCTGAGGTAGTCGGACCACCGGGGCGAGTCCGATGTGGATCTCGGCGGAGAGGAGCCACCGCCGGGCTGGGCGACGAGAACTGCATCTATCCGTGACGCGCCGTGACCTTCCGACGGCCAGCTGTGACGCTTGCATGAGCAAGTCACGATGGCTAGCCACGGCGAGCAGATCCTCGCCGCCAGCGCTGCAAGATGGACGGGGTCGGCTTCGGGGAGGCGATGGTGAGAGAGAGGAGGAACAGACGCGAGTAGCGGCGGCACGAAGCACCGGGGAAAGCAGAGGCGCAGCACGGCCCCCTCGTCGCCGGCGACCCCAAGCCAGCAGCGCACCCGCGCGTATGTCCGAGCTGCTGCATCCTCCTCTGGTGGCCGTCCTACCACCGCCCGATGAGGACGCGGCATCACCGGCCGACGCCATACGCCACCCCCTTCCCCCTCCGGGCACGGTGGCCATGGCTGGCGAGACCCTATGAGCGGCGCCATCGTCTGCTGCAGTTCTGCGCACACGACGCCCAGCTGGGTCAACGCCCCAGGACCTAATTACATTTTTGTTTTCAGAGTGAAGGGCGTCTCTGCAAAAATATCAGGAACTGACAGTTATGCCACATCATCAAATACAGGCCCCACATGTCATAATCACGGTTAAATTGTCCAAATAGACCGGTCAGTGTTTTTTACAAAAGATTAGGCCAAAAATCAGTGGTTTCTGGCTCAGATTCGTAAAAGAGTGTTTCCTGCAAACCTATGCGCTAATATGGTGGTTTTCTGCAATTCACTCCTCCGGCGAATTTCTGTGGCTTTTGGAGAGAAAGATGAGGGACAGAATACGTACGTCTCTCATCGAACAATAGGCATGGGTTTTATAGTGGAATAGGGGAAAGGAGCAGCATTTCCGGGAATTGGTCATCTTCAGTGCGGCAGCAACCTCAATGAGAAGGAAGATGCACTTAAAAAAAATTGAAATATGCATTGCCTAGGTGTTGGAATAATAAGATGATTACTAATGTTTTAGAATATTTATACCATGTAGGGTTTTTTCCTCACTGTGTGCATGACTTTGTTATTTGTCGGAATGTTTATTTATGTGTACACACGTTGGTGTTGGTTATATACATCTAGCTTTAAGGCCGAATATGTGCATGACTTTGCTATTTGTCAACATGTTTATTTATGTGTACACGCGTTGGTGTTGATTATGTACATCCAGCTTTACAGAGGCAAAATGTGTGCTACGAATATATAGAACAAAAACCTTTTCAAATGCGTTATCAGCAAACCCGGCTTACATGCTCATTGTATTTGTATCCACTAATGCAGAGGGGACTTGAGTTGCGGATCACCCCGGATCAATGGAGTTTAAGTAGCACAGCGTGGAGTTGTATACATAACGAATATCATGTTGATGCATAACGGGTTGATGTGCCTAGCTGAGAAACCGTATCAAGAAGAGTGGCTAGATCAAGTCTCAGTCAAGTGACAAAATAGATAAGAAGAAAAAAAACTGAAAAGAATTTTTTTTTACAAATCTACTCCCTCCGTTCCAAAATATTTGTCTTTCTAGATATTTCAACAAGTGACTACATACGGAGCAAAATGAGTGAATCTACGCTTTAAAATACGTCTACATACATCCGTATGTGGTAGTCCATTTGAAATGTCTAGAAAGACAAATATTTAGGAGTATATGCAAGCTTAAAGGAATTTGACTAAGACATAATGAAGTCTAAGTCGACTGAGACTTATCAAAACTGTTTCAAGAAACTGCCATGATTCAACAGCAGCCAGCCAAGCAAATATTGCAGTACTGTTTTGACCTGAAAAAAAAAGCTCACTAGGCTATCAGAATAATCTGATAGTGGCCGAAACAAACAATTTGCAAGGTAAAGCTTGCACATTCGGAATCAAGTCTATGGCAGCACCACAGAACACATGTTTTCCTGCTTCCCTTCTTGTTCTTAGACACAAACTCCAAAAAAAAAGTAAGAATTTATTACATTAACCCGTTGGTGCAATCCAAATTGTTTACTCCTTATTGGTGCGCCCACAACAGAATGGTATGAATAATTTAATACAGATACACGGAGCAAGTCCACGAAGAACTCAATCAAAGTGTGATGCCCCAGTTATCAACAAGGTTGCTACTCAACGCCTATCAGAAGCAACCGAGTCAGCAGAAAACAGATACTTCACACGAGAAAGGACCGAGTCACTCGCTGGATCATATGGATGGTCCTTGGATGGAATTTCCAATATCGCAGGGATTGGCTTGTTGTAGCTATCCACCAGAAACCTAATCATGTTTGCAATCTGGGACATACAAGAAACATGTAATAAGAAGCTAACCCTAATAATCCTCTCATAGCATTAGTTCATCTTCATCAACATGTACAAGACACGCATCTGGTTCTGGTTCTGGTAATCTAGTACACAATCCTTCTATTGCTTTTTGACTTTCTTCTAATGTTATGGATAGTAGGATATACCACATGGATGCAACCGTCATTTGCATGGCAGTTGGCACTGTTGAGCATGTAGTATAAATATAGTTTTGTTTGTATTACAAGATAGGTTTCTGTTACTTTAGGACTCGTGGTTGGCTATTCAAGATAGGGTTTGGGCCGCCGATCGATTGACCAAATGTGAGTGGCCAAATTGCAGTCTTTGCCCTCTTTGCAAAAGGGAGCATGAATCTGGGGTGCATCTCTTCTTCAAGTACCGCTTCAGGCTTCGGCTTTGGAACTTAGTCAAGGAGTGGCTTCATCTTGGGACCAATCCTTGTGGCACTTGGAGCGCTCCGCCAAGGAGGAGTGGCGGATCAACCTCTCCGGCATAAAGCCATAAACATCCCTAATAGAAAGGCTGTGGCATCTCTCACAATGCTTGTGTATTGGACAGTTTGGAACGAGAGGAACGCCCGTGTCTTCTATCAAAAGAGCGCCCCTCCGCCTATTTTGAGTTTCAACGGCCTCGTCTATTTTGTTTACAGCAGAAGGAGCTGAGTCTAAAGAAACTAATCAGGACTACTTAACCCCAAACACTCATGACCACCCTCTTTCTTTACGTGATATACTTGCAAGATTCTGACAAAACAATTTGCTGATTCTTAAGAGAAAAGAAAGATATGCATTTATAGCAATGGTTTACTTACATATTGGCTGATGAGCACAATAGCAATATCCTCCCTTGCAGTAAACTCTTTAAATGCATCTTCAATCTGTTTCACTGTTGTTTCTGTAAGATAGCGCACACACAAAAAAGTATTTATTCAAGTCCTGTGGATAAGTGTACGAAAACTATGATATAATAGGCAACACAGCAGCAATATAACACTCATATAACAGACACATAGCGCCGAAAGAAATGATAAGTTGAATTATGTGACAGGAGTAAAAGTGATATTTGAGGTTGTTTAAATTTGATGAAAGCCCAGGACTGAGCAAACCAGTAGTAAAGAAGTTTCTCTTAACACAATAATGAATAATCTTTGCCTTTGTCTAATAGAAGAAACAGAAAAAGGATAAATATGACATGACAGTAACAACCTAATAAGAAATGCTTAAGAAAATAGAAACTGAGAAGGTTTTTATTGGGAAATTCTTCAAACATTCTGTTGGCAACCATTCAACAAATTCCATAGACAACAGACATAATTTTCTACAGAAATCTTATGTCAACTGTTTACAAACAATGCTATGTTAACAAGTTCAGGATAGTACTGTTATCTACAAGAAGGTAATTTGTTTTCTTGCGCAGATCAACATTGCCAACCCCAGCCATCAAAAACCCAGTGACAGTGTCCTGCAAGAATAAGAAAGCTCAATGTCAAACAGCGCTTTGCTTGTCAAAAACATCATTCATTCATCATATAACACTTATTTTCGTTGTCAAATCCTGTACACCAAATTGGCATTCACAAGAAGTCAACTCCTCATTTCTATCTAAAAAGCAATCTACTTATTTGGTAACAACAAATACACAATGGATCAATCCTTAGCTACCAAGCAAATTATCCATGCTTGCGAATCTACATTACCACGCCCCTACGAGCCTGTGTTATTTTCTAGCACCGCCTAACACGGACCGGATCACTGACGATTTGCCCGACTCTAGGACGATTGCCGGAGTGGCGGAAAGGCGTATGTAAGTCACCCCCAACACCCAGTTAGTACATAGTTAGCCAATATGTGCACAATTATTAACAGAAGCTCAAGCAACTTTAAGATCAAAGGGTGGATAGATCACCTCATCGGCGATGATGGCGATGAGGGCGGAGTTGTTCGCCGGGATATTGGACCTCCCCGCCATTACTGGTTCCTGTCAAAAACCTACCGGCTGCAAGGAATCTACCAAATAGACCAAAAGGAGGCAAATCTGGTAAAGAAATCCGTGTGAAACAAGAGGTGCGGACGCATATAGGAAGTTAAAATCAGATCGAACCTTGCAGTAGATATGCAAGCAGAAATCACAGGCACGGATCCAGACAGAAGAAAGAGCGGGTTGGAGATCCGGTGGCGCAGGAGAAAAATATGGGGGCGGAGAGGCGGGTTAGAAGGGGACTCGGCGCAGGGGCAGAACCGGAGGAGGGAGGAACGTGTATTGCTTGGCCACGACGGAGATCGGATCGGAGCAGGACTCCACGAGAATCGGAGCACTCACGGGTCGGATGCGGGCCCAGACGGGTAGGATGCGATTCGGGGGAAAACTTCGGTCATGAGTAGTCCTGGCCATGGGAAGCCCGGACCGGCCGGCCCGGCCCGACGCTGCCCCCGGGCCGGGCCCAGGCCTGTAGTTTTTGCATTTTTCTAAAGGTCGGGCCGGGCCGGCCCGAAGCCTGATGGGCTTTTACGTGCTTCGGCCGCTGGGCCCGTAAACATGGTCCGATGGTACGGCCAGGCCGACTGGGTTTTTGTGTCGGGCTTGGCTAGGCCCGGCCCGGCCCGAGGTTTGGCCAGGTATAGTCATGAGGTCGAGTCGGAAAAACACAAGTACTCACCCGCAAAAGAAGGAAAAACACAAGTACTGTTAGTAGGAGTATTTTTTATGAAAGTCCAAAAAGCATACTAGGACGTGTTTTTTTTGCGCGTACTAGGTAGGTAGCAAGATTTTTTCTTGACATGCGTGCAAATTTTTATGATGAAAATGTTTGAACCGCTTCAAAATGTTTCTTGATGAATATTTGCACGCATGTTTAGAATTCGTCAATATTTGTTCACGAGGGTGCATATGAGCTCGTGATAGAAACTTTGTGTCCCTTTTTTTTTGCCTCTTTGCATCTGTGACTTAGTCGGACCTGATTGTACAAGAAAAATACCATGTTTTGCAGGTAGTTTGATAGACTGCATTAGGGAAGAATTTTTCCTTGACGTTTGGTGACTTGCGCTCGCTCGGTTGATGCACTACACAGTGTTTGGTTGGACATGACTAATAGTTAACAACTACACATGACATGTTGTCACACTAGCAAGATCGAGAGAGAACTTTAGAGACTTGAAGGATGAACTAGCGATGGAGCGAGAGTTTTTGCGCTGCCACACTATTGCAGTGTTTTTTGTTTTCATTGTCTCTTTCTTAAGCGATTAAACAACTCAAAAGCTAACTACCACTTCCGGACGTTTTGACATGATCCATGACTATCACGCCGGAATGGTGTTACTCATCGGGGTGCAACGGAAAATGATCTACCCTTGAGATTATGCTGGTACTTATAGTGCAGTAGAAGGTCCAAGTTCACCGGCTAAAACTACAAACATAGTATCACCTGCTCCACCAGCTGGAGCATCCTCTTCAATCAGACGGCATCTCAACGAGTTACTTCGTTCGTTTGCTCATAATCGTCTGCATTTCCAAGCTGCCTTCACACCTAATACTACTTAGAAGCACCGATTGACACAGAGGGCGTGGCAAGATCAGATGAACCTCATGAGCATCAACCTGAAGACGGTACCTGACCTAGTTTAGTTGCATTGCATGCTCCTTTATATGTACTCTCACAGTTTGATGTGCACTAACATTTTTCATATTCGTTGTTGAACTAGCACCATGGCGCAAGCGGAAACAGACATAAGGGATAATGCTTGAAAGATTAACAAAAAATCTAAAGGAGGAAGAATGGAGATCCATTTTTAGGCGGGTCTAAAAAGGCCGTGTGATGCTACATAGTCAGCGAAGTTAGTATCAGAGGCAACCGTTGTCGTTAGGTGTCATGCACATATCCTCCCAACATGGATCCAATACAGGAATGAGAAAGATGATACCCAATTTAACATCTTCCTTAACTATTTATCCGTAAATATTATTCATCGCAATTTGTAATATTGTCTTGCTCTGTCCCCTACTTTCTAGCTTCCTCCTAATAAAACTCACATTCTTTTTTCAATAGATGAGGTTCAAGTTGGATATGAAAGATGATGCAACTAAACAAGTATCCACTCATATTTTTTAGTCTGCTCTGCGACAGTATCGGTATCACATTAGAAAAACTCACTTTGAAGGCAGAGACTAACAATGAAATCGCCCAAACATCTCCAATGGAATATATTACAGATGAAGACTGGACAACCCTTGTTAAACACTGGTCTGATCCAAAGTATCAGGTAGGGTATATATATTTGATCAGATCACATATTGAACTTGTATTTACGTATGTGCCTTACAAGTGTATCTTCTTCTAGGCTAACTGTTGAACGAGACCAACCGTTCTAAAGTGAAATTCCAACAAACAACAAGATCTCGTAGCTATATTGCACACTGCGAGGCTCTTGTAAATAGCTGCTAATTCCTTTTTTTTCGTGCCATATTATCATATCTATATTAACTTGTTCCAAGTACAGAGGAAAGCATGTGCGGACCAAAAAGAACCTGATCTGAATGTAGTGCAAACTGTCGGTGTCAAAACCGGCGGATCTCGGGTAGGGGGTCCCGAACTGTGCGTCTAGGCGGATGGTAACAGGAGACAAGGGACACGATGTTTTTACCCAGGTTCGGGCCCTCTCGATGGAGATAATACCCTACTCCGCTTGATTAATATTGATGATATGGGTAGTACAAGAGTAGATCTACCACGAGATCAAGGAGGCTAAACCCTAGAAGCTAGCCTATGGTATGATTGTTGTTAGATCCCCACGGACTAAAACCCTCCGGTTTATATAGACACCGGATAGGTTAGGGTTACATGTAGTCGGTTACAATGGTAGGAGATCTACATATCCGTATCGCCAAGCTTGCCTTCCACGCCAAGGAAAGTCCCATCAGGACACGGACGAAGTCTTCAATCTTGCATCTTCATAGTCCAGAGTCCGCCAGCGGTGATAGTTCGGCTATCCAGACACCCCTAATCCGGAATCCTCGGTAGCCCCGAACCAGGCTTCAATGACGATGAGTCCTGGCGTTGATTGTCTTCGGTCATTGCGGCGGGTTCTTCTCCAAATTCCATATACTTGTCGAATAGTGTCCGCTTCGATAAATGTTGCGTTCCTTGGCTTCTACGCCCAATAATGGCCATCTTCCACGTGTTTGAATGAATGCGAAAAGCCGTGGTATTTTTACACTTACCCCCTAGCTGCGTAAATGAGCTGCCTATAAAAGGCGAGGATCTAGATCTCGAGTCACACCATCCCCCTTCATGAGCTTTCATCGGGCGCCTCGACCAAAGCCCATTCCATCATGGATGACGTGGCTCCTCCTCTCGCGCTCCCGGCCCTCGGCACCGAAATTGGGAGAGATGCTCGGTCCCGCATAGCGAGCTAGTTATACTCCAAACCAAGGGATTCCTTCCCCGGCCTTCATGGTTCCGGTTCGAGCGGACTCGCCACCCACAAGGGCGGAAAGCAAGCGGAGAGTGTCCCGATCCCTCTAAAGGAGAGCGGGTATGCTTCATCTCTTATCTAGTAAGAGGACTCGGATTTCCAATCCATCCGTTTCTCCGGGGCTCTTGGAGTTCTACTGACCTCCATTGCACCACCTTACGCTTTGCCTCCATTTTGCACATCATGGCTTCGTGGCCCTTTGTGAGCTGTTCTTGGGCCGAGGCTCATTTCGCTGTGGAAGAGATTATTACGCCTAGTACCCCGCTCTCATGAGGGGTCAATATATCAAGTGGACGGAGCGAACTATGGCGCATCGCCGGACCGGATATCTATCCGGAACCTCAAGAAGGCGTCCCAAGACCCTTTGGAATGGTTTTACATGGAGGACGTCCATTGCCGGATCTGCTCGGATCGGCCTTCCGGAGTTTAGCAATGCTCCTATGAAGAAGCGCCTAAGCTGGCCCCCTCGGAGCTCCCAGAGGGAAAATGACCGGGATGTCCTCTACTTGATGAGCTGAATAAGATTACTGGCTCATGCCGGATTGACCATGATTGGAGTCATGGCAATCTGCATTATGAGGAGATGACCGCTCCAATATAGGGGCCACCCCATGTGGGACTTCAACGGGAGGACGATGCCACCCGCCATGGCCGCATAAAGGGCGGGATCGGTCACCGAACCTGGTGAAGACCTTATGCGCCATGTATAAAGGGAGGAGGAGGATTTCCTCGCCAATCCATCGAAGGAGTTTTCTTCAAATAATCCTCGAAGTTGGGTAAGCAAACATCTTTGTGGCATGTCCGATCCATGTTCCCGTGGTTAAATATCTCATTTCATGGTTTTCAAGCAGAACTACGCCGGATCGTGGAGAAGATACACAGCCCGCCCTCACAACCCAAGGATCCGGAGCGGTCCCTCGATCCGACCTCCAAGAGGATCCGGATATAAAGGTGGAGTTGATCGACGGTGTTCCACCAACTTAGCATCGACAATGCCTTGGTTGCCATTACGGCCGATTACCGGAATACTTCCACCTCGCAGTAATCGAGACCGAGGTCCCAATACTCGACAATGACCCATCCGTGCTACTTTCTTGATCACCGTATACCAATGGTGTTTCGAGGGGTGCCTTGAGGCGGGAGGCCGAGCTCACGGCTGGCCAACAAGGGGTAGTACGACCCCGCAGGCTAAAAAGAAGTGCGGTCTGGATCGAAACTCCGCCGCAACGGTATGGCGTGTCACCATGTTCCTAGGATTGATCTCGGGAAGGCGTACTAACATTGATGCTCTTTTCAGGAAAAAGAGCGCTCGCCGGACTGAGTCCGGAGAGGTTGCCAATCGAACCTCCGCCAGCCAGGCTCCAAAGCCGGGTCCAGAAGCGGAGGCGAGCATGAGGCGTACGTCGGATGCTCCTCCGATAGAGGATGCCGACAGATTGTCCGCCACCAACTCCGAGGTGGAGAGCGCCATGAATCACAAAGGCCACGCCGGACAGTTCTTCGTGGACGCATGTTTCTCCCAAGAGGCCTTGAATGCCTTCAATTCGGGAGATGCGCACCTCCGTGCCGCTCAAGATGGTCTAGCCAGAGCCACGAGCAGTATGTAAAGGACATCTGGTGAGAAAATTTGTGATTATATATGCCAAGTAGCCCCGAGACTTAAAATAGTTAGAATAACTGATTTAAGGATCATTTGTTATCTGAGGATCTTACAAAAAGAGTACCCGATCGTCCCAGAGCTTGAAGAATGCAAGGCCCAACTTGAGGCCGCACTAGCCGCAATAGGGAAGCCACAGAGACCCCTCCGGTAATATATGCTTCAAAAGATAAATAGTTTATGAAGTGCGGCGGGTGTGTAAATCGACAAAAATATTGCGAGATGGTGCGGACTAGATCCGGACACGCAATACTCTTGCGCCCGACTAAAGGCCGGCGAGGCGTGCTTACGAGGGTGCGGCAGAGAAAAATAACCTCCAAGATGCCAACACCAAACTGGGTGAGGAACTAAAGGATGTTCGTGCCCGGTTATGCGACTCCGTAAAGGAGAATCGGCGGCCGTCGCGGCATTTTCGATAAGTGCTTGAGCGAACTTTGAAAGAGTTCGGCGAGGAAGGCGACTAACATAAACATGTATGTAGGTTTGCTCACAGTGTCGCCCCGAGGAGGAGATGCCAGTTCTTCGGTGATCTTCTTCCCGAATCAAGGCTACCGCACGAACGAGTCCGGCAGTGATGAAAGGCGTCGGCCAGGCCTTGTGGCCATCTATCTCCCTGCCCGAAGGCATTGGGGAGCTGGCAGAGCGGCTTCAAGGAGCACGGCGGCGCTTCCTACTATGGAAGATATCGGTCTGCCGTCAAGGCGCCAGGGAAGCCTGGGCCATGGTAAAGACGTGATACACGAAGGCTGACCCAAACCACATGGCCGAGGTCGGACCTTTGGGGCCTGATGGGAAGGAGATCCCTGTAAGCTTAGTGTACGGCCAAGTAGAATTGGCTGCCAAGTATTCCCAGCAAGATTGTAAATTAGATATCCTATTAGATGGCATTGAGGAGGAATACGATGAGTCGAGTTGACTATGTAAAAAAATATGACATGAAAAATATCTTCTAGCCGGATTGTAGATCGTTTGTCATAGCGGACCTTTTCGCTTCGACCTCAGGACCCAATAGTCCGGAGTGTGTCCGAATACCTTCGTGGTTATATAAGAACCGGGGTATGCATGGAGACAAGGCGTAGGGGTCATTATTGATGTATCGCATAAGTGCCCAACTAGTTATGTTATATTACATGGATAGTAAGAAACATCTTCCGGGGAGAATAGTTCCGTTAAGGGTTCCTTTTCGCTAGGATGCATGCCCTAAAGTGCATGTCAAAACTGCTAGGAAAGCGAAAATCATCCGGGGCAGATGGGTAAATAGTTAAAAATCATCTTTCAGTTCATCGACCGGATATTCCCTTAAGAACGCTTAGCTTCGGCTTCACCTACCGAGGTACACATCCGGTGACCCGGCAAGAATAATCGCAGAGGTGCTCCCTTTACCACCTAGCGAACAATCGGGAACGAGGGGTAAGCACAGGAGCCAGCAACCCAGCTTGGCCAAAACTTAAGTCATATCGATGCATATAATGGTGAATAAAAGGTACATGCGGAAGTTTGACGCATGTGTTGGGCATGAAGCCCGTATAAATAAGCTTCGGTAAAGAAGCCCCAGTATAATGAGCGCCATAAGGCGTCAAATATGTGCGAACAAAGCGCAAACGAGCCTCTAAAGGTTTCAGGAAGAAGGAGGAGGAAGGAGAGAAATAAAAGACATCAAAAATAGAAAATGTGGACGGAGGAAGGAAACGAACTTGGAGTCCGGCGCTTAGGCATAGAATCTTCGTAGACGGGCTGCGTTCCATGGGTTGGGCTCGAGTCGGTCATCCGATGCGTTTCGCAGACGGTATGCTCCGCCGGTCAGGACCTGGTCGATGATGAAGGGACCTTCCCATTTGGGCTTGAGTTTGTCCTTTTTCTTGTCCGTGAGCGTAGAACTAGTTCGCCAACGTTATAAGCTTTGGCTCGTGCTTCCCTGCTTTGATATCTTCGAGCTGCTTTGTTGATAGAATGCGGAACGAGCTTTTTGCCACGCCGCGCTCCTCCTCCAATGCATCCAAACTGTCCCGCCGATCGAGCTCGGCTTCTCTTTCTTCATACATGCGCACGCCAGGTGAGTCATGTATTATGTCGCAGGCAAGATCGCCTCTGCGTCGTACACCATAAAAATGCTGTGAATCCGTAGTACGATTTGGCGTGGTCCGCAGCCCCAGTACGGAGTCGAGCTCCTCAACCCAAAGGCGTGTTAGATTCCTTGAGGGACCGCACTAGTCCGGGTTTAATGCCGCGCATGATTAGACCGTTTGCTCGCTCGACTTGACCGTTGGTTTGAGGGTGATAGATCGAGGCGTAATCGAGCTTGATGCCCATGTTTTTGCACCATAATTTGACCTCATCGGTCGTGAAGTTGGTGCCGTTATCGATGATGATACTATGGGGGACACCGTAACGGTGCACTACCCCTGATATGAAGTCTATCACCGGTCCGGATTCGGCCGTTTTAACAGGCTTGGCCTCTATCCATTTGGTGAATTTATCCACCATGACCAATAGGCACTTTTGCTTGTAGGTTCCTCCCTTGAGGGGTCCAACCATGTCAAGCCCCTGGACCATGACGGCTAGGTGATGGGTATAGTTTTGAGGCGGTGGGTGGCATGTGGCTTTGGTTAGCAAAAAGTCGGGCAACCGACGCATTGTTGGACTAAATCCTGCAAGATTCCGCCTCGGGCCGCCGGCCAATAAAATCTGTCGGAAGGCCTTGCCTACAAGGGCCGGGCTGTGGCGTGGTGCCCACCGGTCCGGCATGAATTTCAGCGGGAGGTTTCGCCCTTCTTCTTCGGAGATACACCTTTGAAGGACTCGGTAGTGCTTTTCTTATAAAGCTCTCCCTCATGGACTTTATAGGCTTTCGATCGCCGTACTATGCAAATGAGCCTCATTTTGGTCTTCGGGAGTTCACGCCTAGTTAGGTAGGCTAGGAATGGTTCCGATCCATGGGGCGATAACCGCCATTATTTCGTGAGGGTCGAGGGTGTTATCTCGGTGGCGAGCCTCCGATTGTGTCGAAGTGTTCGGCGTCGGGCGGTGCGGTTGGGTCCGGATTGTTATTGCCGGACTCCCTTCCCATAGTACGGATGGCTTGAACAGCCCGTTCGAGAAAAGATGTTGGGCGGACGGCATCGCGTTTTGCACCGATGCGTGCCAATATGTCCGCCGCGGTTGTTATCCCGGGCTATATGATGAAATTCGAGCCCTTCGAACCGTGCTGACATTTTTAGGACCGCATTGCGGTATGCTGCCATTTTCGGATCTTTGGCATCAAAGTCTCCGTTTATTTGAGATATCGCGAGGTTCAAATCCCCGCGCACCTCTAGGCGTTTAATGCCCATGGAGACTGCCATCCGGAGGCCGTGCGGAAGGGCCTCAGATTCGGCTGCATTGTTGGAGTCCGTATACATTATCTGAAGGACGTATGGGACTGTGTCCCCGGTTGGGGACGTCAGACGACGCCACCCTGTGCCGCCAACATTTTGGAGCCGTCAAAGTGCATGATCCAATTGGAGTATGCGCCATACTCTTTAGGGAGTTCGGCCGGTCCATTCGCCACGAAGTCGGCCAAAACCTGCGACTTGATAGCTCATTTGTGGCTTATAGGTTATGTCGAATGGAAGGAGCTCTATGGCCCATTTAGCAATCCGCCCGTCGCATCATGATTGTTTATAATGTCGTTAAGAGGTACTTCGGAGGCTACCGTTATCGAACACTCTTGAAAGTAGTGTCGCAGCTTCCGGGATGCCATGAACACCGCGTATGCTATCTTTTGATAATGTGGGTACCGGGACTTGCATGGAGTGAGGACAGTGGACACGTAATAAACCGGTCTTTAAAGAGGGAACCGGTGTCCGTCCGTTTATCATTCGACAACAAGCACCGCGCTGACAACTTGATGTGTTGCGGCGATATATAATAGCATTGGTTCGCCCATGTTGGGCGCGGCCAGACGGATTTGTTGCCAATATGGCTTTTATCTCTTCGAAGTCCGGCCGTAAAAGATCCGGCCCACTCAAGTGTTCGGTGCGGCGGAGGAGGCGGTAAAGGGTAACGCCTTTTCTCCCAAGCGGAAATAAAGCGGCTTAGAGCCGCTATGCATCGATCAATTTTTGTATTTGTTTGAGGTCTTTTGGAATATCCAATTGTGACAGAGCTCGGATCTTGGCTGGGTTTGCTTCATTTCCTCTACGGACACAATGAAGCTCAGAGCTTTCCTACCGGAACGCCGAAGACACATTTTTCCGGATTGAGCTTGATGTCATATTTTTGAAGATTGTCGAATGTGAGCCTCAAATCGTCTACTAGAGTTTCGACATGCTTGGTTTTGACGACCACGTCATCTACATATGCTTCCACTGTTTTGCCGATCTGGTTTGCCGACATGGTGAATCATGTGCGATAAGTTGCTTGGCGTTTTTGAGCTGAAGGGCATTGTGTTGAAGCGAATGGGCCGTATGGAGTGATGAATCTTTGTTGCAGCTTGGTCGGGCTCCGCCATCTTGATTTGGTGGTAGCCGAGTACGCGTCGAGGAAGCACCACGAGTCGTGGTCTCGTCAGAAGCGTCGATAATTTGATCAATGCGAGGGAGGGGAAGGGATCCTTTGGGCAAGCCTTATTAAGGTCTTTGAAATCAACACATAGGCGCCGTGGATTTATCCTTCTTTGGTACCATCACCAGGTTTGCTAGCCAGTCCGGATGTTTAATATCTCTAATGAATCCGGCTTCCGGAAGTTTGGCTAGCTCCTCTCCCATGGCTTTGTCTCTTGGGTTCGGAAAAGCGCCAAGAGCCTGTTTGGTGGCTTGAATCCTTTTAGGATATTTAGGCTGTGCTCGGCCAGCCGACGTGGGATTCCTGGCATATCTGAAGGGTGCCAGGCAAAAATGTCCCAGTTTTCTCGTAGAAATTCTCGTAGTGCGGTGTCGACATCTGGGTTTAATTGTGCCCCAATGGAGGTCGTCTTTGCAGGGTCCATTGGGTGGACTTGGAATTTGACTATTTCGTCCGCTGGTTTAAAAGAGGTGAACTTGGATCTTTTATCAAGTATCACATCGCCTGCTCACCGTGGAGCGCATCGTCGCGATGAGTTCCTCGGCCGCTAGGGCTTCGGATAGTGCCTCGAGGGCTAGTGCAAATTGTCTTGTTTTCGTAGCCAAGTGCTATGTTCGGATCACTAGCAAGAGTGATGATTCCATTGGGTCCGGCATTTTAAGCTTCATGTACCCATAGTGGGGTATAGCTTGAAAAATTGTGAATGCCTCTCGCCCTAATAAAGCATGATATCCGCTGCTGAGCAGGGGCCACTTGAAATGTGACCTCCTCGGACTGTAATTGTTCAGCGGGCGAAATAACACTACGCCCAAAGTGTGATTTTTCCCGCAAAGATGCTTCCGGCCGGGATTATTCCTCTAAAGGTCGTGCTGCTTCGCTCAATGCGATTCCAGTCTATTTCCATTTTTTGGAGGGTTTCCTCATAGATGAGGTTTAGTCCGCTGCCGCCATCCATGAGTACCTTAGTAAGGCGAAAGTCGTCCACTATCGGACTGAGGACCAATGCGGCTGGTGCTCGGGCTGTTCGGAATTTAGGTTCATCACTGGCATTAAAGGTAATAGCCGTGTCAATCCATGGATTTATTGTTGCTACTTGGTAGACTTCGGCAAGGTTGCGGAGTGTTCGTTTTCGCATGTTATTTGATGCAAAAGTCTCAAAGACTGTTAACACCGTACTGGTGTTCTTTGGGCTGGGATTATGAAGCTAGAAGCTCTTCGCCACTTTTGGCCACTGTCGTAGTATCCAACACGCTCGAAGGCTATGAGTTGGAGTGGCGCCCTCTGTGCTATGAATTTTGCAGGGTCCGTTTAGCCAACCCTCCAGTACGGTTCCGTACCCTTTAGGGGTTTTTGGTTTTTTGGTGTTTAACCCAGGTTCTTGGTGATGATGCACCCTTTTAGTTCGGACTAGGGATGTATTCGGGGCCGGATTATCCCAAAATTTACTTTTGGTTTTCCAAGCGCTCTCCATCGCACAGTACTTTTGTACTATGGTCACCAAGTCAGCAAAGCGTGTAATTTCACGATGACTTATGGCGTTTAGGATTCCCTTGTCCATGCAATTATTGCAGAAAATTGGGATTACGTCCTCCTCTCGGCGATCCTTTATCCTGTCCATAACCAGGAGGAATCTGGCCCAATAATGATGTACTGTTTCAGCGGGCTCTTGCCGAATTCGGGATAGATCGCTAATGTTTGGGTGGGCGGGTGGAACTGGATCCGGAACCCCGTCCGATTTAAGACTCCGGGGCCGGGAAGTTTCCGAACTCGGAAGTAAGGATTTTTGAATGCTATCCAATGAATCCATCCCGTCGCACTTTAAGTTCAGGGCTTGATCGACATCCGTCCCTCTGCGGGAATCCGGCATGGAGGGATCGGGAATCCGGCATGGAGGGATCGGGAATCCGGACGTAGCTAGTCCTTAAGATAGAAGAAGAATCGCCGCATTGCTCCTCTATCACAGCAACATGATGGGTAGCCTGGGGAGAGTTGATCTCTCTCAGATCGGTTTTAGGCCCAATCCGGTCGTAGTCTGTGGCGACTCCCAGGGCGGCGATGCGATCCAAGAGCTCGTTTACGGAGGAGAGCTCAATCGGATCTAACTGTTCGGCAAGTTCCGAATTAACGTGAAGATTGGTTTCGATAACTCGAGAAGTCATCGTCGGCGCGGTGGCCGAACTGGTGGTCATAAGAAAACCACCTAGGCGAAGAGTCTGACCAGTGGCCAAGGCTCCTTTGGCAATAGTATCGTCTTTAAAGACGGGACGAGGCATCCTTCCTGACGGCGACGACACAGAGGAACTCTCAATGAAAGCACCAATGTCGGCGTCAAAACCGGCGGATCTCGGGTAGGGGGTCCCGAACTGTGCGTCTAGGCGGATGGTAACAGGAGACAAGGGACACGATGTTTTTACCCAGGTTCGGGCCCTCTCGGTGGAGGTAAAACCCTACTCATGCTTGATTAATATTGATGATATGGGTAGTACAAGAGTAGATCTACCACGAGATCAAGGAGGCTAAACCCTAGAAGCTAGCCTATGGTATGATTGTTGTTCGTCCCACGGACTAAAACCCTCCGGTTAATCTAGACAACGGATAGGTTAGGTTTACACTTAGTCGGTTACAATGGTAGGAGATCTTCATATCCGTATTGCCAAGCTTGCCTTCCACGCCAAGGAAAGTCCCATCCGGACACGGGACGAAGTCTTCAATCTTGTATCTTCATAGTCCAGGAGTCCGGCCAACGGTGATAGTTTGGCTATCCGGACACCCCCTAATCTGGAACTCCCTCACAAACCTTCAAGGATTGCCACACCAGCAAGATGAAGGGCATGAGCACAACAGTTCAAGCCGCTGTTGTAAGTCCTTACGCCTCCCGCCTTTGAACTGCTTGTTACTGTGACGTGTTCATTTAACTGCTTGGTTTGCAGCCAATGTCAGTTACTCTGTTCACTTTTATACACAGTTGTCTTAACGTACCATTTCACCTTATACGGTTTAAAAGAGAGGAGGATATTCTTTTGGTCTTGATCTGTAATCTAGTTGTGATGTTCACGTGCCCACACAATGATACAATAGCTTGTTTGTTTGATATCTGTTTGCCCATGATATGAATGATGTCATACTATGTTCATCCTATCCTTAGATGTCAATGAATATGAGGAAATAGACAATACAATAGGCATGCTACTTGGACATATGTTCCGAAAGTGATTTTATTATGTAGTTGGCACTACAATATATGCTAATGTATTAAAGTAGTTCACCAAAAAGATTAGTAACTTATCTGGTACACTAATCTACAAATTCAAACTTTCAGCAAGCTATGGAACAAATGATTGAACAGCCACAACCAACTGAAGGTGACGAGGCTACCACAGGCACAATGTCACCTCTTATCGCAAAGGCGTCAAGATCTCTACACTAACAAAGGCAAAAAGCACCTTCCTACGTAATTCTGGGTTGGTTGTCAAGGTAACCTCGTCAAAATCGCCTACTGACCAAATCTTCCGGCTATACATAGTGATATATCTGTGCTCCAGACACAAGTCCAATCCCTAATGGAGGTCGTTTCGGAAACAAGAATAGTGGTTGACAAATGTTGTCAAGATATGATTGGTTTTAAAACCAGACTATCAGACATTTGCTTCGTTGTTCAAGAGCAATGGCAGAAAAAGGGGAAGATCATTCTGCTCCATCAGATTCTACAGCCTGAAACATTAGTACTCAGATCAAATGATCTATGCTTCTATATATCTGATGTTACTTTTATCTGCAAGGACTGTAAACTTTATGCCAATAGGCCTTTTGTTGAACGGCTGAAATTTATTTTGTTGTGATACAACATTTATCGTGCTGCCAAAGGTTGTAGAAATTATGATGCTATTTTCATATAGTGTAGGTTTATCTCAGTAATGTATTCGGCCGAAAGCTTCGTAGGAGCCCAACGTGCCAACATTCGTCGGGCCCACAATTCCAACTGGGCTAAAAACGATTATGGGTCGTAATTTGCTAGGCATGTGCCCATAGTGGGCCTTTAACAGGCGTAAACATAATTTGGGCACTTAGTAACAATAGGCCGTTAGCATGTGTAAATATCTCGAGCCCATAAATAACATGGTCCTTTAATGGGCCGAAAGTGAGATTGGGCCCTAATTGTGCCAAATAACCCACTGGTCATTAGCAGGCCGAAATGTAACTTAGCTCATGGTGGCCCATTTACAATGCGGATCGTTAACAGGCTGAAATTCAAACTGGTCGTAAATGCGTCGACCTACTACACGGGCCTTTACCAGGGCGGAAGTGCTGTCGGCCTTGATTAGTATCAATTTTATATGGGTCGTTAATAGGCCCGATATGACATTGGGCCACATATGGCCCATGGATTTCGTTCAACGTTAACAGGCCAAAAAACACAACATGCTGGAAGTGGCCCAAATCTATAGTGGGCCTCTAACAGGCTGAATGTCAGACATGGCCGAATATGACCCAATTCCTTCACGGTCGTTTATGGGCTGAAAGTTTCATGGGCCAATAAATGGGCCCAAATGAAGCAGGACTTTTAACAAGCCAGAAACACACCGGGCCGTAATTCAGCCCAAATACTTACCGGAGGCTAGAAGTGACCATGGACCGCAATGATGACAAATCTAGAACGGGCCGTTGACGGGCCAATTTGAAACTAGTAGTACGGGCCTTAACTGCGAATGGGCCGCTCGCAGCAGCCGTTAATGGGCCAGCCCGCTAATTTTGACTGGGCCAGCCTTTTTAACCTAAATGGGCCACTGTTGGGCCTTGCCACGTGTCGACGTATCATAGGCGCCTCCTATTCATTGGACGGTTGACACCAGTCCTTTCACGGGTGCTGACACGTGGTTGCTATAGCCAATGAGAATTTTACACGTGGAAAATCCCCATGGGTCCCAGCTGTTAACGGGTTATCGGATCCAAACCGGAACCTGATAGCTTAATGGCGACCCGTTACGGTGGATGCCACGTGTCGGTTACCCTTGACGAAAGCACTTCCATGACGCGCCATTTATTGTCATGGAAGTGGACACTTTCGTGATGATAATTTTCGTATTGTCATGGAATACTTCTACGGCAGCACAGGTGAGGGAGTCCTGGACTAGGGGGTGTCCGGATAGCCGAACTATCATCTTTGGCCGGACTCCTGGACTATGAAGATACAAGATTGAAGACTTTGTCCCGTGTCCGGATAGGACTTTCCTTGGCGTGGAAGGCAAGCTTGGCGATACGGATATGTAGATTTCCTACCATTGTAACCGACTACGTGTAACCCTAACCCTATTCGGTGTCTATATAAACCGAAGGGTTTTAGTCCGTAGGGACGAACAACAATCATACCATAGGCTAGCTTCTAGGGTTTAGCCTCTCGATCTCGTGGTAGATCTACTCTTGTACTACCCATATCATCAATATTAATCAAGCGGGAGTAGGGTATTACCTCCATCGAGAGGGCGAACACAGGTAAAAACATCGTGTCCCTTGTCTCCGTTACCATCCCCTAGACGCCGCGATTCGGGACCCCTACCGAGATCCGCGGTTTTGACACCGACATTGGTGCTTTCATTGAGAGTTCCTACGTGGTCGTCACCTATAGGCCCGATGGCTCCTTCAATCATCAAGAACGACGCAGTCCAGGTGAGACTTTTCTCCCGGACAGATCTTCAGATTTGGCGGCTTTGCTGCGGGCCAATTCGCTAGGCCATCCGGAGCAGATCGAAGCTACGCCTCGACCATCGTGTTAGATTTGGAAGTTTGAACTATACGACCGATGTCCGTGGAGACTTGATCTTCGACGGATTCGAGCCACAGCGGCGTGCCGCCTTTGTCTCGATGTGTGCGATCTAGCTACGCCACCGAACAAAGGCCCTGGAGGTCGCGATCAAGATCCGGCCCGACCCTTAATCCGGAGCCGGTTTCACGATCGAGGACGGTTGGTTGGACACCGCCTCGGGGCTGAAATCTCCACGGCGATTGAGCCAACACCATCCGTCCTTTGCGAAGCTTCGTGACTCCAGTGTGCCGGACTCCTTTCTCGGACTCCGAACCTCCAGCGCCTCTACCAAATCGAATCCAATGGCGCCCGATTATGGAGTTCACCGCCACGGACATCTTTCAAAGACTCGCCCTTTGGTGATATCCTGAACTCATTAAAGTCTCTCTCTTTGTCAGGAGCCTGGCGAACTATGGTCGGGAAGGTTGGGATTCGGACGACGAAGAAATTCAACGCCCACCCACCACCCACTTTGTAGCCACTTGTCGATGATTTAACCGACATGCTCGACTTTGACTCAAGACATCGACGGTATGGACGACGGTCTGGGAGGCGATCAAGAGCCAATCCACGCAGCACCGGAAGGCCACCTCGTCATATGACATATACATGGAGGATATCCCATAAGATGGAAATGGCGATGGATTGGCGGTGGATGAACCCTCCAAGAAACAACCCACGCGCCGACGTCAGAGGCGCCGCTCTAAATCCCGCCACAAGAAAATGGCGATTCCGCACAGAGACAATAATACCCCTTGACAAAGGTTGAAGAAGACCCCCTCCAGCAGGACTTAGCGTAGGAGGAGGGAGAAGCAAGTCCGCACGACAGTGCGGCAGAAAGAGAGGTAGAGGATGATAATTATGCGCCCCCTCCGAAGACGAGGCAAGCCTCGACGACGATGAATTCGTCGTGCCAGAGGACCCCGTCGAACAAGAGCGTTTTAAACGCAGGCTCATGGCCACGGCAAGCAGCCTCAAGAAAAAGCAGCAACAACTTAGAGCTGACCAAGACCTGCTAGCTGACAGATGGACTGAAGTCCTTGCGTACCGAAGAGTATGAACTCGAACGCCCTCCAAAAGCTACCCCAAACGCAGGCCGTTGCCTCGATCGGAGGAGGAAGCACCCACGTCACCAACAAGACGACATGGCAGATCGGCCACCCGTGGTCAGCGACAGAGAAGCCTCTCGGCCCTCCGCTCAAGCCACGCCCGACGCCGCTCAAAAGTACCAAGGCACGGGAAAACGCGCGGACTTGCGAGATATATTGGAGGGTAAGGCAAAGCATACAAGATCGATCTACAGATCGCGTGGGCGCCCAACGACTCGGGATAATTACTCACGCCGGATACAAACCCGGTAGGGCGAACACGATGAGACAAAGCTCATATGAGCTACGCCGTGATATAGCCCAATACTGAGGCGCCGCACACCCACTATGCTTCACAGATGAAGTAATGGATCATCAAATCACGAGGGATTCAAACCCGTAAACATCGAATCATACGATGGTACCACAGATCCTGATGCGGATCAAGGACTATCTCCTCCATATCCACATGGCCCGCGGTGATGATCTACATGCCATCAAATACCTCCCACTCAAGCTTAAAGGACCAGCTCGGCATTGGCTCAATAGCTTGCCGGCCAGAGTCAATCGGTTGTTGGGAGGACCTCGAAGCCGCATTCCTTGATAACTTCAGGGGCACATATGTGCGACCACCAGACGCCGATGACCTTAGCCATATAGCTCGCCAGCCGGAAGAATCAGCGGACAATTACGGGCCGCGGTTCCTAACAAAGAAAAATCAGATCGCCGACCGTCCGGATGCGAGGCGCTTAGCAGCCTTCAAACACAACATCCATGACGAGTGGCTAGCCCGCACCTAGGACAGGAAAAGCCGAAATCCATGGCAGCCCTCACCACACTCATGACCCGCTTTTGCGCGGGAGAGGACAGCTGGCTAGCTCGAAGCAACAACTTGGCCAAACACCCTGGTAGTTCGGATACCAAGGACGGCAATGGCAGGTCGCGTCGCACTAAGCATAAATGCCGCATTAACGGTGATAATGCTGAAGATACGACAGTAAATGCCGGATTCAGAGGCTCTAAACTCAGTCAGCGGAAAAAGCCATTCAAAAGAAATACTCAGGGCCCGTCCAATCTGGACCGAATACTCGATCGCTCGTGCCAAATACATGGCACCCCCGAAAAACCAGCCAACCACACGAACAGGGATTGTTGGGTTTTCAAACAGGCAGGCAAGTTAAATGCCGAACTCAATGACAAGGCTGCATAGCGATGACGAGGAGGAGCCCCGGCCGCCGAACAATAGAGGACAGAAGGGCTTCCCCCCACAAGTGCGGACGGTGAACATGATATACACAACCCACATACCCAAAAGGGAGCGGAAGCGTGCACTAAGGGGCGTATATGCGATGGAGCGATCGCCCGAAGTTCAACCCATGGTCCTCCTGCCCAATCACCTTTGATCGAAGGACCATCCCACTAGCATCCGCCACGGCGGATTCACGCATTTGTTCTTGACCCAATCATCGTGGATTTCACCTCACTAGAGTCACGATGGACGGCGGTAGCAGCTGAACTCGCTTTAGCAGGATACAAAGGCATAAAATGGGCATAGACCCTCAAGGATTAAACCCACAAAGACGAACTTTAAAGGCGCCATACCAGGTGTAGAGGCCAATCGCACAGGCTCCGCTACACTTGAAGCGGTCTTGGATCCCCGGATAACTTCCGGAGTGAGGATTTAATCTTCGACATAGCCCTGCTCCACAGGCTATCACGCGACCGCCGGACGAACCGCATTCGCAAAAATTCAATGCGGTGCCGCACTACGCTGTACCTCAAACTAAAGATGCCAGGCCCTCGAGGCGTAATCACGGTCAATGGAACATCAACGCTCCTCCGAACGGAGGAGCATACGGCCGCCCTTGCGGCGAAGTGCGTAACAGCCTCTTAAGGCAATTCTCCGATCCAGCAATAAATAATCGGACACCGCTAAGCACGCCCAGAGTAACCTACAAAGACCGCCGGCACGTTAGAAACAAGCGTAGTAATGCAGCCCCAACCCCAGCCCTCGCGAACTCGCGAAGCTAGTACTACGCGCACGTAATCGCGCTCTGAAGCACCATGTGCATAGGGGACGGGCCACGACCACGGCATGCCCAGAATGCGGCTAGACCGCACTAGGGGCTCCCGTTTGTGCCATCCTTTTTTTCTTTTTTCTTCCTTTTACTTGCAGGACTCCGTTCTCCAGAAGCCCTGTTCGGCATTTGCGCCGAATACACGATGCAACAGCCAGGGAAGCAGAAAACCGCGTCGAGTGTCTAGGTGGTCTCTATTACGACCAGTATACCTGTTTTACATACCACACCGCAAACTTACCCCTGGAAGGGGGACATGTCAAAAGTCCCGTACCTTGCTTATCGCACAATTTGTATCGTTATGCTTTTATTTGCAGTTTCTTTTGAATAACCAATATATAGCTCTTGCCTATTATTGCATTCTTTCCCATTATATATGTTCATTTATGACATTGCGCAACCGTACAATTTGGTACAGCTAATACACCAGGGGCTTATGTACCCCAAAAACATGGTGTGACAAGTCCGAACACTTTCACAAGTGCGGCACCCCGAACTTACATCATTATATGCATCGGCTCCGAATCATGTCTTGGGTCAATAGTTGGGTTTGCCCGGCTCCCATGTTTTGGTACCTTACGTTCCGTTATATCGGCTAAGGTGGCTATTTGGGAGAACCATCGCGATTGTGCCCCGGTTGAGCTGGGTTGAGCACATCGCTGGAGAAAGCTAAACCGACCGTCATGATAAGGCGAGAGCCGGTCGCTGTTCGAGAGGTTTCTTCGAGTCCCTAAAGACTTATGCCGCTTAGAGCGAGGAACCAGCATTGTCCGGCCAAGGCGTGGATAGCGCCCCGAACTCGGTCTTCCGAATACTAGGGGCTTCGCCAAAATTTAAAATTATAGAATTCTATGGCTAAGTGAGAGTGTTCAAGCATTATAGTCCGGTTGCCTGGTTCGTTGCGTTGAGCGCCTCGTTCGAAGGACCCAAGTATGGGAACAAGAGCGCTCAAGTTTATCCCGAACACCCCAAAGACTTTCGTGGCATGGGGTGAAGCCAACGACTCGCCATCTCTCAAATTTGATAAACGGCTGCATGAAGGTAATATTTTAAATTCAAAAGTGTTGCTTAAGCGATATGAAAAAGTTTTCAGCGTACAGGATAACAAATGCGAGTCTACTCAAATATTACATCTTTGGAGCATTCACCCGCTATAAGACGGGCACCCTTCAGGACGCCCTCATAATACTTCTCGGGCTTGCGATGTTCTTTGCCCGGCGACGGCCTGTCCGTCACCAGCTTCTCCGCGTCCAGCTTGCCCCTGTGCACCTTGGCACGGGCAAGGGCCCTACGGGCACCTTCAATACAGACGGAGCACTTGATGACTTCGATCCATGGACAGGCATCCACCAGCCGCCGCACTAGCCCGAAGTAGCTCCCAGGCATGGCCTCATTTGGCCACAGCCGAGCTATAAGGCCCTTCATGGCCTGTTCGGCGACCTTGTGGAGCTCGACCAATTGCTTTAGTTGGTCGCTCAAGGGCACCGGGTGTTCGGCCTCAGCATAGTGAGACCAAAACACATTTTCCGTCGAGCTCCCTTCTTCGGCTCGGTAGAAAGCGGCGGCATCGGAGACACTCATGACAGATCTGAACGCCTCTGGAGAGCTCCGGATTCGGGTAAGTACTAGATAATTGACTTTTACATTCTTGCTCTACATAAAGAATGCCTTACCCGCCACGATCTTCTTTATTGCCTCAATCTCTGAAGGGCTTTTGGGCCTCGGCCTTAGCAGCTTTGGCACTCTCAAGAGCCGAGGCAAGCTCGGACTCTCGGGTCTTGAGTCACGCTCCAAACCCTCGTGTTTTTCCACGAGAGCCTGGAGCTCTTGCCGCACCTCCGCCATGCGCCTCCCCTTCTCTCGCTCGGTGTGCTCCATGAGCTTTGTTTTGGCCGCGGACCTCCTCCAGTGGTCGCCACCTCGCTTCGTGGCCCTGCAGTACTCCATGTTATTCCTGTTATCTTTGCAACCACATTTTTAAATTCCATAAGGTATTACTTACCTTCCTTGTCCTCGAGCTGCTTCTTGGCTTGGCCGAGCTCGTTCTCGGACCGCTCGAGGCTCTCCTTCAATGCATTGACCTCCGTAGTCAGTGCAGCAGAGGTCAGCAGGGCAACCTGCATTCCCATATTGACATAATTATGTTAGACTCCTGCGTATATCTTTTTAGATCCTCAGTCCGGCTTTTCTTTCCGAACACCGAACTAAGCATCAGGCTACTTGTCTATGCGGTAATCTTCTTACATATATTGAAAACTTACCTCAAAGCCTGTTAGAAGGCCGTTCACAGAAGTCAGCCCGCTCTTGGCGAATCGAACTTTCCGGATCACCACACTCATAACAAGGCGGTGCTCCTCCTCGATGGAGGCGCTTGTTAAGCGCCTCCGATGCTATCCGGTGCCTCGGTTGGACGGAGGACACGGCGCCTTACCCTTCCTACGAAGGGGCCGCTTGTCGGACTTGGAACCGCTGAAGGTTCCGGATATGGAGTCCGGACAAGGGTCGGGCTTAGAGCCTGGGGTCTCACTCCCTCGCTGGAGTCCGAGAGGCTGCCTTGCGGCGCCTCCTGCGCCACCTCCTCTTGACCAGGCCCCCTTGGGGCCCCACCTCGGCGTCGTCCCGGCAGCGTGAGGTGAGGAGGCGGCCGAGTGAAGTACTCTCCACTTCCGACAATTCGAGGACCCGCCGGCCAAGCGGCGAGCTCGTCCTTGGGCGGGCTGCATGATTGTTCGGCATTAGAGAACACTATGCAACGAAAAAAAGCCATGGGTATCCGGACACTTACGTTCTCGCTAGGGGCTTGGCCCTCGAGGGCCACTCCTCCTCGCCGTCGTTGGCGTTGGTGGAGACGTCCGGAGGAAGGGTTCTTACCTTCTTGAACCCTCCGGCCTCCCCACCGGGCGGCCTTTTCTTTTCTCTCTCCTTCACTGGGGAGAGGCTGCTTCTCCTCCTCGTTTTCACGGGAGGAGTCCGCCTCAGTCGCCGGACGATGAGTCCGACAACACGGGCGCCGCACTCCTTCGAGTCCCCGTGGCCTTCTTCTTAGCCTTTTCTTCTCCGGCACCACGTAAGGCGCCGGAAAGCCCGCCAAGCGGGCGCCTCACTGGGTCTTCTGGCAAAGGAGCCGGACAGTTAACCTGCCCGGATGTGCTCCGCCAGTCCTGTCAAAGGCAAGGGAGTTTAGATCCCGCATAGAGTCAAACTATGAAAAGCAAGATTCCCGTGAAGGGAAAAATAGCTTACCTCGGTAGCTTGACGCTGCGAGTTGAATCCGCGATCTTCTGTAGCGGATGAGGGAGCCTCGGCGCCTTGAACAGCACCTTCCGTGCATCTTCGCACATAGTGTTGAAGAGCCTCTTGAGGTTGGATGTCAGGCCGGATCGAACTCCCACAATTTGAAGGCCCGTTGTTGGCATGGGAGGATCCGGCGGATGAGCATAACCTGGACCACATTGACGAGCCCGAGATTCGGTTCACCAAGGTCTGCATGCAGGTTTGGAGTCCGGTCAGCTCTTCCGAATTACCCCACGCCAGCCGCCTCCTTCCAAGAAGTGAGCCGCGTGGGAATACTGCATCGAATTGGGGCCGCCCATTTAGGGTCGCGCGGCTCGGTGATGTAGAACCACCCCGATTGTCACCCCTTCACGGTCTCCACAAAGGAGCTATCGAGCCATAAGACGTTGGCGGTCCTGCCGACCATGGCACCTCCGCACTCCGCCTGGCGGCCGCCCACAACCTTCGGCTTGACATTGAAGGTCTTCAACCATAAGACGAAGTGGGGCTGGATGCAGAGGAAAGCCTCGCACACGATGATGAACGCCGAGATGTTGAGGATGAAATTCAGGGCCAGATCGTGGAAGTCTAGGCTGTAGTAGAACATGAGCCCCCGGACGAATGGGTGAAGTGGAAAACCCAGTCCGCAGAGGAAGTGGGCAAGAAATACGACCCGCTCATGGGGCTCAGGGGTGGGGATGAGCTGCCCACCGATGTGCGACGTCGCCGGACAAGTATCCGACCTTCCGCAGTCTTTTTACTTGGCCCTCCATGACGGAGGAGACCATCCACCTGCCTCCCGCCCCGGACATGGCTGGAGATGGTTGAGGAAGGATGTGCGGACTTGGGCGCTGGAGCTCAGAGTGCACGGAAATGGATGAGCAAGGGAGGAAGGCGAGGGTGAAAAGGGTGGATCCTTATCCCTTATATGGACGGGACGAGGCTATGTGTCCCCACCACCGATAAAACTCGCTTATCTCCCAAGCACCGCAATCAATGGCGCGGTTGGGTTACCCACGTCCGTATTGATGAGAATCCCGGAATAAGGGGGCACGATCTACGCTTTGATAAGACATGCCAAGGAAACCGCCTCGCTAAACACGCTGAGGTGGGATAGTAAAAAAGGATTCGAATAAAGGCCTGATCGTGGTGTGATGTCACGCCGCGGAATATGTCAGCAGATCTGTGCAAAAAATTATTCTCTCTACGGTGGTATGTGGAACTTGTTTTGCAGAGCCGGACACTATCCTTGTGTTCAAAACCTTCTATGAAGTATTCGGAGGAGGAACCCGCCTTGCAATGCCGAAGACAATATGCGCACCGGACTCGCTGTCATTGAAGCCTGGTTCAGGGGCTACCGAGGGAGTCTGGACTAGGGGTGTCCGGATAGCCAAACTATCATCTTTGGCGGACTCTGGACTATGAAGATACAAGATTGAAGACTTCGTCCGTGTCCGGATAGGACTTTCCTTGGCGTGGAAGGCAAGCTTGGCGATCTGAATATGTAGATTTCCTACCATTGTAACCGACTCTGGTAACCCTAACCCTATTCGGTGTCTATATAAACCGAAGGGTTTTAGTCAAGAGGACGAACAACAATCATACCATAGGCTAGCTTCTAGGGTTTAGCCTCTCTGATCTCGTGGTAGATCTACTCTTGTACTACCCATATCATCAATATTAATCAAGCAGGAGTAGGGTATTATTTCCATCGAGAGGGCCCGAACCTGGGTAAAAACATCGTGTCCCTTGTCTCCTATTACCATCCGCCTAGACGCACAGTTCGGGACACCCTACCCGAGATCCGCCGGTTTTGACACCGATAACAGGTATGACTATCTTGATTCTATCATAAAATCTTCATGGATGTACATGCATGATAAAAAATGTGACCTACTGTGACAAACTCGTATCATCATAGAAGTGGTTTCTTTTGTAGTGTAGTGGAGGAGTCAGAGGCAGATGCCCTATCTTATTCACCCATCAAGATGCTTGCTCTAACTTTGCAAGGTTATATTGGTAGCACATATCTTGCAACTGATGCTTTGCATTGCTTCTACTTTGTTGCGCTGCCATTTGCTTAGTTTACACATCGTGTATGTGAATACGGCATGCCTATCCATTTTCAGTACATATTCCATCTGTCATTATACCATATTTATCCATTCAAATGTTGTTCTTGTGTATCAGACGTTCAAGAGGAAGAGGGCGATTGCTGATCACGAAGGAATACGAACAAAGTATTTGGAAAAGGTAGTGACAACTGATAAATCAAATAGCCCATTAGGTGTAGTTGCAATATCACCAGACCACCACAAAACACGGCCCCAACTCTAGCAGACTCTAGCCCTACTACACTGGCCATCTCTGATGCCCCAACTCAGCAGACCCCATATGCAGCAAATAGTAGGATGATGCCAGTTGACATAGCACCAGCTCTATGACGCAAAACCCCAATTCCAGCAGAGTACACCAAATCCAGTTGCCAAAACCCTTTTCGAACGCGAGTTAATAGGACCACTGTTCCAGTTCTTCTTAGTTTAGAAGATGAAACTTATATTGTTTTCAGGAACTTTTTGTGCATCTTTCCTTCATGGAAAGATTATACCATAGGCAAAGAACAATTTTCAATATTCCTCTGCAACTTACGTGTAAGTAATGTACTAATGTTATTCATGGTAATTAGTGCATTGATACATCTCCAACATATCTACTTTTCCTAACGATTTTCCTCTTGTTTTGGACTCTAATTTGCATAATTTGAATGAAACTAACCCCGGACTGACGTTGTTTTCAGCAGAACTACCATGGTGTTGTTTTTGTGTAGAAATAAGAGTTCTCGGAATGGAACGGAACTTTGCGAGGATTTTGTATACAATAAAAGAGAATTTCTGGAGCTGAGAACCACCAGAGGGGGGCACCTGGGTGGGCACAACCCACCAGGGCACACCTCCCCCCCAGGCGCGCCCAGGTGGGTTGTCCCCACTGGTGGCCCCATAGACCCTAGAACCAACGATATAAAATCCTATTTTTCCAAAAAAAATCAGGGAGAAAGAATTATCACGTTCCACGAGACGGATCCGCCGTCACCTCATTCTTCATCGGGAGGACAGGTCTAGAATCTGTTTGGGACTCCGGAGAGGGGGATCTTCGATCTACGTCATCACCAACCCTTCTCCATTGCCAATTCCATGATGCTCCCAATCGGGAGTGAGTAATTCCTTCGTAGGCTCGCTGGTCGGTGAGGAGTTGGATGAGATTCATCATGTAATCTAGTTAGTTTTGTTAGGGCCTGATCCCTAGTATCAACTATGTTCTGAGATTGATGTTGCTATGACTTTGCCATGCTTAATCTTTGGCCACTTTGGGCCCGGGTGCCATGATTTTAGATCTGAACCATTTATGTTATCACCATTATATCCATGTTCTAGATCTGATCTTGCAAGTTATAGTCACCTACTACATGTTATGATCCGACAACCCCGGAGTGACAATAGCCGGGACCACTCCCGGTGATGACCGTAGTTTGAGGAGTTCATGTATTCACCGTGTGTTAATGCTTTATTCCAGTTCTCTATTAAAAGGAGGCCTTAATATCCCTTAGTTTCTAATAGGACCTCGCTGCCACGGGAGGGTAGGACAAAAGATGTCATGCAAGTTCTTTCCATAAGCACGTATGACTATTTACGGAATACATGCTACATTATACCTATGAACTGGAGCTAGTGCCGTATCGCCCTAGGTTATGACTGTCAGATGATGAATATCATCCAACAAATTACTGATCCAATGCCTACGAATTTATCTTATATTGTTCATGCTAAGTTACTACTGCTATCGTTACTGTTGCACTTGCTACAAAACTACTGCTATCACTGTTACAATTACCATTGCTGCTGCTACTATTATCAAAACTATCATACTACTTTGCTACTAATCACTTTGCTGCAGATAATTAATCTCCAGGTGTGGTTGAATTGACAACTCAGCTGCTAATACTTGCAAGTATTCTTTGGCTCCCCTTGTGTCGAATCTATAAATTTGGGTTGAATACTCTACCCTCGAAAACTGTTGCAATCCCATATACTTGTGGGTTATCAAGACCTTTTACTGGCGCCGTTGCCGGGGAGCATAGCTATATTTGTTGAGTCACTCGGGATTATTATCAATTTATCACTATGAAGAATCTGAAGGATGCTAAGACTAAGATTTATCGCTCTAAGACGAGGGGAGGTAAGGAACGACCATCTAGCTCTGCTTTAGATTCACCTTCTGTTATAAGTAAACTTGCAACACCACCACATGCTATTAATCCTGATATGTCGCAAGTTATTGATGATGCTACTTGATGTTGCTTGAAGCTACGTTGGTATTTCCCCAAAGAGGAAGGGATGATGCAGCATAGTGGCGGTAGGTATTTCCCTCAAATATGAAACCAAGGTTATCGAACCAGTAGGAGAACCAAGCAACACAACATAAACAACCCCTGCACACAGATAACAAATCCCCGCAACCAACGTGTTAAAGGGGTTGTCAATCCCTTCCGGGTACGGCACCTCAAGATAGGCAAACGGACGTGAGATAAAATTGTAGTAGATTGATAGATCGAACGACAAACAAAATAAACAGAAATAAAATGCAGCAAGGTATTTTTTGTATTTTTGGTTTAATAAATCTGAAAATAAATGCAAAGGAAAAGTAGATCGCAAAGGCAAATATATGAGGAAGAGACCCGGGGGCCGTAGGTTTCACTAGTGGCTTCTCTCGAGAAAAATAGCAAACGGTGGGTGAACAAATTACTGTTGGGCAATTGATAGAACTTCAAATAATCATGACGATATCTAGGAAATGATCATTACATAAACAAAATAATGCAATAAGAACGATGATATGATGTAGACAAGATCTATCTATGTAGAGATAGACCCCATCGTTTTATCCTTAGTAGCAACGATACATACGTGTCGGTTCCCCTTCTATCACTGGGATCAAGCACCGTAAGATCGAACCCACTACAAAGCACCTCTTCCCATTGCAATATAAATAGATCAAGTTGGCCAAACAAAACCGGAGCAGGGGGACCGGTTCAGCCTCGGGTGATGGCACCTCCTCATTTGAACATGGCCCCGCCCCGTTACGTACCAACACCACCGGGTCACTTTTCTAACCCCATGGATAACCTGATCGCAGCGTCGACATGTTTGGCGGCTCTCCCAGTGGACGGCGACGATCCAACAGCGGTGGAGACGCGAAGGATCAGAGAACTCGTCCACACGGCTCTGGCTCAGCAAGAGGCTTATTCCTATAGTCGAGACATGATTCATTCAACTCCTCGCCCAAGCCGGAGTCCGAGTTACAACATGCACATGGAGTCGAAGGCTTTGTCAAGCAACGCCCAGCGCTGTAACTAGCCCGACGGTTATAACCCGGTACAGGACCGGATACGTTAGGAGGACGAGCGGGCGGCTCAACTGGCGGCTCAGCAGGTGGCTCATCAAGCCTTCCCGAATTATCCAACGACTTCTGTTGAGGCAGGAGTAGCCACCAGAACCGGCGGTGTTCCTTGTTTGGTGCCGGCTTTACGTAATGTGCGTCTGCCTAAGGATTTCAAGGGACCCCAAAAGGTGCCAAATTACACGGCCGACTTACAGCCCGGGGCGTGGATCGAAAGCTATGAGATGGCCATGGAGCTGTTGGAGGTCAGCGACGTGGCAATGGCTAAGTATTTCACCATGATGTTGGATGGAACAGCCCGAACTTGGTTAAAGGGTCTTCCGCTTAATTCCATTAGCTCATGGGTGGAGTTAAAGGACCGGTTCATTCAGAACTTCAAAGACACTCACAAGCAATCTATGTCAATTGTGGAGTTAACTAATTGTAAGCAAGAGGAGGGTGAATCTACCACTCATTGGGTACGCCGGGTCAAGGAGATAATACATTCGTCTGACAAGATGGATGCCGGCTCGGCAGTCTTAATGTTGGAGAAAAATTGCTGATTTGAACCGCTAAGGCAGAAGCTGGGGCGCCTCAAAGCGTGATTGTAATGATATGGGTCACCGATGGCGGCTCTAGTCAACACGCCGATTCTCGATAGTACCAAGGATCCCGCGTCGATGAGGAAAAGACAGGGAAGGGAAAGAAGAACGGCAACGGAAAGGGTCGCAAAGATAATCCGGCGAATCAAGGAGGCAATAAGCGTAAGGCCGATGGTAACCCGGAGTTTGTGGCCAACGCCAATGCATGTGGTAACAATCGAGACGCAAGGAGGCCGTCCCTCGATCCGGGCGGGTCAGGTCCATCTCTTGAGCAGCTACTCAATGAACCCTGTCCGAGACACGCACTCGGAAAGGCCGGCCACTCACTTATGGAAGGATTGCACGATCATGAAGGCTTTCAAGAATTCCAACACGTTCGACGGCAATCATGGGTCGGGTGGCGGCTCAGGTGCCGACGGTTTTCATGGCCCGGGTGGCGGTTCAAATTCCGGTTTTCAGGGAAATCAAGGTGGCTATAATCAGCAGCAGTCTGGTCAGGGAGGTCAGCAGCAGCAGCAGTCGGTTTATCAAAGCAATCCGAAGCAACTGAATAGTGGATAGTATCATGTGTTCACCACTAGCTTATGCAAACGTGACCAGAAGATTCATAAAAGGGCAGTGAACGCTGTTGAGCCGGCGGTTCCCCATTATTTGTGGTGGTCAGAGCAGCCTACTATGTGGAGCAAGGAAGATCACCCTCCCCGGGTTGACAATCCGTGTCAGTTAGCCTTGGTGGTGGCACCTCAAGTTGGTGGATATAAATTCACTAAGGTACTCATGGATGGAGGTAGCAGCATCAACATCCTCTATTATGAGACCTTTCGACGTATGGGGCTGACTGACAAAAATTTAAAGACATCCAACACCGTTTTCCATGGAGTAGTGCCTAGTAAGTCGGCATACCCAGTTGGCAAGATTGAGCTAGAGGTAGCTTTTGGAGATGAATATGATTCTAGGGCTGAGAAGTTAACCTTTGAGGTGGTCAAGATCAAAAGCCCATATCATGCTCTGTTTGGATGGCTGGCTTATGCCAAGTTCATGGTGCGTCCATGTTATGTTTATTTGCAGCTTAAGATGTCGGGTCACAAGGGCACCATTACTATTCATGGGAGTCGAAAGATAGCCATGGAATGTGAAGAGGGTGATGCTGTGTCACGCCCAAGATGCGACCCTATCCTAAAGGAACTCGAAGGTCCCACCAAGGATAGAAGCGCATCTTGAAGACGCTTTTGCAAGGTGGATATCATTACATCAACATTACATAATAGTGGGGATACATCCAAGACATACAATGTCACATGAATACAACAATACATCATATACAAGATCAACATCCGACTACGGATGAAACATAAACAGAAACTCAAACGACATCCATCCTCGCTAGCCTGTGTCGCCGACCGAACCTATCCCCGATCGAAGAAGCGGAAGAAGAACTCCAAAACAAGTAAACATCGCTCTCGCGTCATGATCATCGCATAACCTCGTACTTGCAATTTGTTGGTGTAGTAATCTGTGAGCCACGAGGACTCAGCAATCCCATTACCATGGGTATCAAGACTAGCAAAGCTTAATGGGTAAGGAAGGGGTAAAGTGGTGAGGTTGCAGCAGCGGCTAAGCAAGATATGGTGGCTAATATACGCAAATAAGAGCGAGAAGAGAAGTAAACGGAACGGTCGTCAACTAGTAATGATCAAGAAGTGATCCTGAACTCCTACTTACGTCGAACATAACCCAAAAACCATGTTCTCCTCTCGATCAACCCCGAAAAGAGACACTCACGGTTACGCACACGGTTGGTGTATTTTAGAAGAGTTTACTTCAAGTTTACTACAACCGGATATTAACAAATTCCCATCTGCCACATAAATCATGGGCACGGCTCTCGAAAGTTTATACCTGCAGGGGTGTCCCAACTTAGCCCATGATAAGCTCTCGCGATCAACGAAGGATATTCCTTCTCCGGAAGACCCGATCACCTCTAATCCCGGTTTACAAGACATTTCGACAATGGTAAAACAAGACCAGCAAAGCCGCCCGATGCACCGACAATCCCGATAGGAGCTACACATATCTCGTTCTCAGGGCAACACCAGATAGGTCAGCCTACGAGTAAAACCAACCCTCAAGTTGCCCCGAGGTGGCCCCGCAGTCTGCCCGGTTCGAACAAGCACTTAGAGAAGCACTGGCACGGGGGGGGGGGGGGGGCTAAAATAAAGATGACCCTCAGGTTGGCTGACCCAAGGGAAAGGGTATAGGTGGTGGTGAGGCAAATGGTAAAACCAAGGTTGGGCCTTCTTTGGAGGAGTTTTATTCAAAGCAAACTGTCAAGGGGGTCCCATAAATCACCCAAGCTGCGTTAGGGACGCAAAATCCGGGAACATAATACCGATATGACGGAAACTAGGGCGGCAAGAGTGGAACAAAACACCAGGCATAAGGCCGAGCCTTCCACCCTTTACCAAGTATATAGATGCATTAATAATATAAGAGATATTGTGATATCCCAACATAAACATAATCCAACGTGGAGCAATCTTCATCTTCACCTGCAACTAGCAATGCTATAAGAGGGGCTGAGCAAAAGCGGTAACATAGCCAAACAACGGTTTGCTAGGAAGGGTGACAAAGGTTAGAGGTTCATGCAATTTAGGAGGCTTGAGCAGCAAGTGGTAGGTAACGCAGCATAGCGATAGAACGAAGCAACTAGCATAGCAATGATAGTAATGAGATCCAAGGTGACGGTCATCTTGCCTGAAATCCCGCAAGGAAGAAGAACGAGTCCATGAAGAAGACGAACGGGAGTAGTCGAACAAATCCTCACAATCGCAACATAACCGGAACTAAGAAGCAACACCGGAAAGAAACAAACAACATGGTAAACACACAAGCATAATCATGGCATGATGCACAATCAAGTATGATGCATGTCCGGTTTAATGAGGCATGGCATGGCAAAGTGCAACAAACAATACTACAAGTTAAGTGGAGCTCAATATGCAACGGGCTGCATATTGACGAAACACCATATTCGAGTTATTTAGTTCGCTCTCGTTTAGGTACTCAACAATATTAAATGTTATTAAACAAGGCAAGGGGTGAAGCATAAGTAAACTAACTATTCATGCAAATTTAAATGAGGCCGGAAACAACAAACAACAATTCCGAAAAATCCTCATGTGCATATTTTACATTCGGTACTGTTCTTCCCTAAACACAATTTTAATGTTATTAAACAGAAAAATAAACTTCACCATGTTAAACTAGGCATTTTTCCACCCCATTTACATATAAAGTTTATTTAAAACCGAGCTACGGTTATTTAGTTATGAAATAAATCATTTTAACATGGCATTTATACAAATTTAAACAAACATCAAGTTTAAACATTTTTAACATGGATGAAAGTAGCATATTATGAAACTAGATGAAATTCCAAGCATTTTACATGTTTAAATCATTTTAAACCGATGCACGGTTGTTGAGTTATTAAATGCATGAACATGAGGGTGCAATCTGTAAACATGCAGTTTTCTGGATAAATAGATAATTCGTCCAACGCAGGAAAAAAATGTATCGGGCCGAATCTGAGCAAACGGGCCAACAGGAGCAGGCACTGGGAGGCAGCTCACCCATGGGCTTCGGCCCAGCTGGTGCAGAGGGAGGCCGGTTGAAGGGGAGGCAGAGGTGGGCGCTGGGCCTTGGCGAGGCAAGAGGAGGGCTCGCGTGGGGCACTCGTCCACGCTGGCACTGGACAAGTCAATGAGGGGGCAGCGCTGGTCGTCTCGTTTGAAGCAGAGAAGCGAGCGGGCGGACGACGCTGCAGAGGGACTTGGCGGGGCGGCGGAGAGGCGCAGGGGCTTGGGGCTCCGGCAGCTTGGTCTCCGGCGGCAGAGCGGCGACCTGGAGGCAGGGATGAGGCCGGGGCGCAGGGACTTGCCGGAGGCGCCCTAGAGGCGGGGACGAGGCTGAAGACACGGGGCCGCGTCGGATCTGTCAGAGACGGCCATGAACAGAGCAGAGCGGCGGCGGGAGCTGCAAGGCCATGGCGGGGGAAGAAACTCAGACAAGAGGCTAAGAGATTAGAGAGAGAGAGAGAGAGAACCGAAGGGAGAGCTGGATGAGGTGAGGAAACCTGGTCGGCGTGGGGTGCTCGAGGAGGTCGTGGGGTGGAGCTCCGGCAAGACGCACGGGAGGCTGCAGAGAGATCCATGGGCGGTTCCTGTCCACGGCAGAGAGAGAGCCCTGAGAGATGAATACAAAGGGAGGAGGAAGAACGAGGGAAGGAGGCGGGGCATGGCGCTGGACCCGGTCCCCGCCAGTAGGGTCGACGAGGAAGACGGGACGCAGTTCAGGCGGTTGGGTTCACCGGAGCTCGGACGATTGACACGGCGGTGAGATCCGGGCGCGGGGGTTTCGTTCCTGGCGCCGGAATGGAGGCGGGGTGCAGCATCAAGGTGAGGAGCGCCCGAGGGAGTGGGTGACGGCGCAAGGAGGGGAATGGATGGGACAAGCCCCTAGATCCTAGGGTTGGACCTATATATATAGCAAGTGGTTTAGATTAGGAGTATTTAGTCCCTCTGATCGAAATCAAATGGCCGAGAATAAATAGGTTAGGGAGTCCAAAAGAGAAAATGGAGATGTTTTATAGATGTTAGGAGATGAACTGAATGCAACGGTGATGACTGAGCGGTTCGGGTTCGAAGCAAGTTTCGGACACGCACACGAGGGGTCTGAGAGAGGTCAACGAGGACAAGGGCCTGACAAAATGACACCAGAGGCAAAGAGAGAAAGGGCAACTGCGAACGGCTACGAGTTTGGTAAAAAACATGCAGATGCAATGCTCATGATGCGATGATGAAATGCAACAAACAAACAAAACACACGACGACAACGAAAAACATGAAAGGCGTCTGGAGCGTCGGTCTTGGGGCGTTACATGCTGCTTATGCTGAATCTGTCTGTGCAGTAGAGGAGCTGAAGTTTTATCAAGATAATGTTGATCCGGCGGATATGACACCCCTGAAGAAGCCAACCACAGAGCATGACCCGGCGATGAAGTTTAAGTCAGCTGATGAAACCAAGCTTGTTGATTTTACTCCAGGCGACTCATCTAAACAATTCAGCATCAGCGCCAATCTGGATCCTAAATAGGAAAGCGCGCTCATCGAGTTCATCCGTGAGAATCGGGACATCTTTGCATGGAAACCTTTTGACATGCCGGGTGTAGCGAGGGAACTCGCTGAGTACACTCTTAATATTGATCCAAAGTTTAAGCCGCTCAGGCAATTTCTCCGGCGGTTTAACGAGGAAAGATGGAAAGCTATCGGAGAGGAGGTGGCCCAGCTCTTAGCGGCCGGGTTTATTGTTGAAGTTTTTCATCCTGAGTGGTTGGCTAACCCGGTGCTCGTGCTTAAAAAGAACGGCACCTGGCGGATGTGTGTGGATTACACGGACTTAAATAAGGCTTGTCCGGCTGATCCTTTTGCTCTCCCCCGTATTGATCAAATCATTGATGCTACGACGGGTTGTGAGCGTTTGAGCTTTTTGGATGCTTACTCTGGTTATCATCAGATCAAAATGGCAGTTAAGGACCAGGAGAAGACGACCTTCATTACTCCGTTTGGAGCCTTCTGCTATGTGTCTATGCCTTTCGGACTCAAGAGCGCCCAGGCGACTTATCAGCGGTGTGTACAGAATTGTCTCCACAATCAGATTGGGCGCAATGTTCATGCTTATGTGGATGATATTGTGGTGAAATACAGGGAGAAGGAAACCTTCATAGATGATCTGAAGGAAATCTTTGATAATCTCCGGGTCTATAAGATGATGCTTAACCCGGCCAAATGTGTGTTTGGCGTTCCAGCGGGCAAGCTTTTGGGTTTCCTAGTCTCCAACAGGGGCATTGAAGCTAATCCAGAGAAGATCAAGGCAATTACCTCTTTGGATAAACCGGCGTGCATCAGTGATGTTCAGCGACTGGCGGGTCGTATCGCTGCTTTAAGCCGGTTCATAAGCCGGTTAGGTGAGAAGGCCATACCGTTGTATCAGATGATGAAGAAAACAGACACTTTCGTCTGGAGTGATGCTGCTAATGCTGCCTTTGAAGATTTAAAGAGACAACTATCTGAGCCGCCGGTCCTTGCGGCTCCCATTGATAGAGAGTCGTTGCTGTTATACGTGGCCGCTAACTCACGTGCTATCAGTGTTGCAATTGTGGTGGAGCGCAAGGAGGCTGTCAAGGAGCAGCCAGTTCAACGGCCGGTTTATTACATCAGTGAGGTGCTCATTGAGTCTAAGCAAAGGTATCCACATTGGCAGAAGCTTGTTTACGGGGTGTTCATGGCAAGCCGGAAGCTTAAGCAATACTTCCAGGGTCACCCTATCACCGTGGTAAGTTCTGCTCCCTTGGGAGACATCATCCAGAATAGAGAGGCCACAGGACGAGTCGCCAAGTGGGCCATTGAGCTTGGGCCTCATGGTTTGAAGTATGTGCCACGTACTGCTATTAAGTCTCAAGCCCTGGTGGACTTTATCAATGATTGACAGAGCTGCAGACACCTGAGGAGAAGCCGGACAACATGTATTGGACTATTCACTTTGATGGATCCAGGCAGTTGGAAGGCTCGGGGGCTGGAGTCGTTTTAACTTCCCCTCGAGGTGACAAATTTTGTTATGTGCTCCGGCTCATGTTCCTTGTACTAATAATGCAGCTAAATATGAGGCCTTACTCCATGGTCTTGGATGGCCAAAGAGATGAATTTGAGCCGGGTAAGGTGCTTGGGCGACTCAGATCTCGTGGCTCAACAGGTGTCAGGCAAGTGGGACTCCAAGGATCCCCTCATGGCGGCTTATCGTCGTGAAGTTGATGCTGTAGCTGAGCACTTCAAGGGTTATCAAGTGGAGCACATTGATCGAAGGAAGAATGAGGCAACTGATGCTTTAAGACGGCTGGGATCTCAGCATAAGCCGGTAACGCCTAACACCTTTTTGGATGTTTTGCATAATCCTTCTGTCAAGTTACCCACAGAGGAAGACTTAGCTGTGCTAGACCCGGAAGCGCAGCTGGTGGCGGCTCTTCACGTCATCCCGGATTGGACAGTGCCATATTTGGCTTACATGACCCGGGGAGAGTTGCCTGCGGATGAGACCTTGGCGAGACAAATCATCCGACGGTCTAAATCCATGACAATTGTTCACGGTGAGTTGCATCATCGCAGTGTCACTGGGGCGTTTAAACGTTGTGTGTCACCTGCGGAAGGACAGGAAATACTTCGTGAGATCCATGAAGGGGATTGCGGTCATCATGCCGGCTCCAAATCTCTTGTGACCAAGGCCTTCCGTCATGGTTTTTATTGGCTGACGGCTCATGCTGATGCGGAAGATCTGGTCAGTAAATGTGACGGTTGTCAAAAATTCTCACGTCGAGCTCATGTGCCGGCTCAAGAATTGAGGATGATTCCGATTACTTGGCCGTTCGTGGTCTGGGGGCTTGATATGGTCGGACCTTTAAGGTCTAAGGATAAAAAGACACACCTCCTGGTGGCGGTTGATAAATTTACAAAGTGGGTTGAGGCAGAGCCGATCAGTAAGTGTGATGCAGCTACGACGGTTCAGTTCATGAAAAAGGTGATCTTTCATTTTGGTTTTCCACGCAGCATCATAACTGATAATGGCACTAATCTCTCCAAAGGTGCTATGGAAGAGTTCTGTCAACAAGAAGATATCCGGCTTGATATTTCGGTAGTAGCTCATCCTCAATCCAATGGTCAAGCAGAAAGAGCCAATCAGGAGATCTTGAAAGGTATAAAACCTCGGCTCTTGGTCCCCTTACAGCGGACGCCGGGTTGTTGGGTGGAGGAATTACCCTCTGTGATTTGGAGCATCAACACTACACCTAACAGGTCTACGGGTTATACACCTTTCTTCATGGTTTATGGAGCAGAGGCGGTCCTGCCAAGTGACATCCGTCATGACTCGCCCCGAGTGGCAGCTTACGTCGAAGCTGATAATGAACAAGCTCGTCAGGATGCACTTGACTTGTTGGATGAAGAGCGAGACTTGGCAATAGCCCGCTCGGCGATTTACCAGCAAGACCTGCGCCGCTACCACAGCCACCGGGTTAGATCCAGAACATTTCAGGAAGGTGATTTAGTGCTCCGGCTCATTAAGGATCAATCTGATATGCACAGGCTATCCCCCCCTTGGGAAGGACCCTTTGTGGTCAGCAAGAACCTGAACAACGGGTCATATTACCTCATCGATGTTCGAGAGCACAAAGACTCACGTAAGTCAGAGGAGGAGACCCGTCGGCTGTGGAATATCGCTCATCTTCGGCCTTACTATACTTGAGCCACCGGCTCTCAGGATGTACATATTTTGACGATGTATATATTATGAAAAGCAATAAAGCATGACCTCTGTCCTTTTCATCCTCAAAAGTTTACATGTCTTCCTTATCATGTTGTTGAAACAACCAACAGGGAGCAGATCATATTTGAATCCGGCTTTCCCTTTGGTACGGCTTATGATCATATCTGAATCTAGCCATGATCACTTGGGGGCTTCATGGATAACATAGGTCGTATTCGAACCAAAGAGAATATAGCTGTCGATACCCTCTTGATCGGCATACTGCCAAACCCACTAGGGGGATTCTTGATCATATCTGAATCATAGCTTAACCCCTTTGGGTCTGACGTGGATCGTATTCGAATCAGCGTCATTAAACAACTCTTATGGTCACTTGGGGGCTTCCTGTTCAAACATAGGTCGTATTCGAACCAAAGAGAACATAGCTGTCGATACCCACTTGATCGGCATCGCCAAAGCCACTGGGGGCTATATGATCGTATCCGAATCTTAGCTTAACCCCTTTGGAATGGTTTACTGATCGTATTCAAATCAGAAGCCTTTGAATTTTGTCTATTTCTCATAACACTTTGCAATCACAATTATTTGACTGTTTTGAGATCATTTTGAAAGCATTTATGGGGTGGTTTTTGTTCCACTGGTTTAATATTGATCAAATACGGTTGTTAGCGCATAACAAAACATCATATGTGCCACGTTTTTTCAGGATTGAGCTTTTACCCTCATTGTTCGGGTCACATAAACCGGCAAGGTAATCAAAGGATCACAGGTATGTTGTTACCATTATGTCTCAAAGATATAATTGAGAACCAGCTTTTATGATTTTTTTGATTCATACTCCGGGTTATCTATCCATTATATGACCCTCTATGCGGTAAGCCGCCAAGGGACTTGTGTTTGTTCTATATGCAGGGCAATGCAAGTAATTTTTTGCAGCATAAAGAAAGCATAAGACCGGAAGCATATAACAACGGTGGCTTAAGAAAGTGTTGAGCGCCTCAAACATGCGCGAAGGCACGACAAAAGCAAGTGTTTTTCTACCCTATTACAAGACTCCCCTAGTCTGGATAATGAAGCATTGTTTTTCCACAAGGCATAAAAATAAGACACCAAATGGATCACTCGTTCGGTTGGCCTGAAGCTTCCGGGTCATCCCTCTCCGCTCCTCCGTCGGCTGCCCTGTCCTGGAAGGTTGATGATGACCAGTCAATGCCACTCAAGGCTTCAAATTCAGCCTCATCATCAGTTAACCTGGCCGAATCGACTTCGGGGGTGAAGGTATGCTTACGAATTGGAGGGATCAGGCTGACTGCATCATAATGTGGCGTTGGGATTCTCTGATTCTGGTTGTCATAACCCGGCTGATACTTGGAAAGGTCCGTGTCATTCCCGATCAGAGTAGCTACAGGGCGTATCTCCCTCACGCAGGCGGTGAAGTCCTTCTGCTCAAATGGGGTGCCATCCTCCTTAAAGCTCGGATATCCAAGAGCGATGTCGGCCAGGTCCAGCTCTGGTAGCCATGCCTTGGCCCGGCTTAAAGCGGCTATAGCTCTGGCTCTTGCAGATGCACGTCTCAACTCTTGGACCCATTGAGGGAGCACAGCGAGCCGCCTTAGCACGTCCGCCAGGAGATGGGGAACCTCATTTGACAAAGCCACAACGGCTAAAGCACGTTGTGACCCGGTGTAGAGTTCTTCTACCAGGGTATAAACCGCCTTTAACTTGAGCAACATGCTCTGGTTAAGATTCGAGCTCCTGGGGCCTGCGTTAACAAACATCAGGTGAGCCGGAGGTGACAATTGAGATACTAGTCGAAAAAAGGGTTTGCAGTATTTAACACTTGCAGAAATAGCTTACCAAAGATTGCTGAGACCATTTGAGATACATGGCACTTTAAACCGGATAGCTCGGCAGTTGCTTATGCAAGCGATGCCTCCGCTTTCTCTGCCCGGGTGATCAAGGAGACCTTTTCATCAGCCCATGCCTTCCTGTCCGCTTCAAAGCTCTTCTTCAATTTTTCTTGTTTAGAAACACTGAACTCAAATTTGGAATTAGCTTTTTGGGTTTCAGCTTCCTGAGCTTCTAGGCGATTCTTCAGATCAGCAATCTCCGATTCAAATTGACTCATGGCAGCCTGCATTAAAACCGGGTTACATTCCGGGTCACAATAAAGCAACTGTAAGTCCCAAGCATTTTGCAAGCAAAAGATACTTGGCACTTGGGGGCTAATGTGTGTTGAAGAACTCTACTTACTGCAGCGGATCATGGAATTAAGTCCCAAGCATTTTGCAAGCAAAAGATACTTGGCACTTGGGGGCTAATGCATATTGCAGGTCAAAGTATTATATTACACCAGTTCAAATTTCTTCTTTTAAAGCCGGCCTTCGGGTGTTACAGGATAAGTCGGACGTCTGACAAGCATTGTTAGGCGGATTCTAAGTCTACAGCATATTTTCTCATAAGCAATAGACTTGGGGGCTGGTATAGTAAGTATGAATAAGGAATAGCAACCAAAGTTATACCTCAGATTTTTGATGTATCTGTTTCACCATGTCAACTTCTAGGTCACGGCTGCTGTGCACTTGACTTATGTAGCCAGAGACAATTTCTCCAATACTCAGATGTGTATAGTCAGTGACGTCCAGTTTGGCTTTGCGGCGTCCCAAAGGTTCTTCTTTGGCAGAGCACTTGGCTAGTACAGTGGGTCTTCCCGGCTCAATAAACTGAGTCTTAACGATCTCGACTCCCGGGTCATCCGCCTTGGCCGGGCTAGGAATCTCCGGGTTATCGGAGCCGTCAAGAGCTTGTTCGGCAGGCGGATCAGAAGGAGGTGCTGGGATGTCATGGGCCGGTTCAGGTGGCGGCTCATGTGCGGAGGTGTTAGGAGCGGTTGTTCCGAGCTCCGCTTCTGTCGCGACCGGCTCTTCGGCCGGCTTATTTTTCTTCTTCGCCCTCTTGCTGGGCTTCACTTGTACGCCGTGTGCAAATCAAAAGGGGTTAGTACAAAAGCATGAGTAAGATAAGCATAAAGATAAACAGGTTATCATTACCCTGGAGCAGTTTTGAAAGTCGGCATGTTGGATTGCATAGATTCGCCGGAGGAACGTGAAGTTTCCTGATAGTTTGAGTCAGATGAATTGAGAGGTTGACGAATGAAACCTGCCAAAGGTAAAAAGGAACGTAAATCGGAGATAACCTCAGTCCGGCGCTTCCTGGTTACGTCAGGTAAGCCAGAGGAGAGTTCGGCATCTTTGCTGGTCCGGGTCTGCCTCCGGCTCTCATGAGTCTGTCGCTTCAAAAAAAAGAGGATCTTGGTAAGCTAAAGGATGTGAAAATCTTACTTTCCGGGTCACTCTTCGGACTTTCTGCCTCGACAAAGGCTCAGAGTCGAAGGAAATTATAGTTACCTCTTCCTCAACTACTTGGCTGTTTCCCTTGTCCTCCTGAAAGGAATTAATGTCAATAAGATAATGGTAAAGGAGTGAGGGGAGTTAAGGATTACCTCTTCTTCATCATCAGAAGTGTCATCCAGTTTAAGAAAATATGAAGCACTTGGCTTCTTCTTCCTCTGGGTTCCTGTCTTGGCGGCTTTCCTCTCGCCTCTCTTGGCCACTCTGGCCTGTTTGGCAGCCTCATGATCATATTTGACCTTCCAGAAATTGTCATTTGCCTGTGAATAACGAGAAAAGGTTATGAGTAAAAGCAAGGCATTCCACAATAAGAGTATAAATTTTTAGGTTGATGACTTACTGCAGGAGCCGGGTTATTCTTGCAGAATGGAAGTAAGCCGAAGGTGTTACTGAACACTGAGCCCTCTTTCAAAAGAGATTGGGTCATGGCTTCAACCATATCATCAGGTAAGTCGTCAGGACAATGACGCAGCGAGTCATCCTTTTCGCCTGAATAGGTGCACATCAAGCCAGGGCGGTGGCTTAACAGAATCACCCGCCAGGAGATCCAGACTCGGACCAAATCAATGCCGTCTAAGCCGTTCCCCAAAAGAGCCTTGATTTTCTTTATGGTGGGGGCAAGCTGTAGACGTTCAACAGCAGATAGCTTGTCCGGCAGTGGGTGGTTGGATTCAAGGCGAGAGCGAAAGCCGGGCAGCGTGAGTTCTCATTAGTCAAGAAGACATCTTGGCAATAGAACCATGTCTGGTTCCAATCCTTAGGGTGGCTGGGCGGCTCAGCATATGGGAAAAGGCAGTCCCTCCGTCGCTGAATTGAGATGCCACCAAGTTCTAGGCTGGGCCCGTTGGCACGTTCGTTCTGGTGGTTTAAGTAAAACAACTCTCTGAACAGTAGTAAGTTGGGTTCCTCTCCAAGATACACCTCGCAAAAGACTTGGAAGTTGCAGATGTTTGATATGGAATTGGGTCCGATATCTTGTGGTCTGAGGTCAAAAAAGTGCAAGACATCCCTGAAGAATCTTGAGCCGGGTGGAGAAAAGCCCCGGCTCATATGATCAGTAAAGATGACCACTTCCCCTTCCTTGGGTTGAGGTTTCTCCTCTGACGGGTTAGGAGCTCGATAGGACATGACTTCTTTCTTGGGCAGATAGCCAGTCTTCACGAAATCAGCCAATGTGCTTTCAGTGACAATTGATTTGACCCAGTTGCAGGTCACAGGTGCTTTGGGTGCCATTATGCAGATGGAAGCCTATGACAAAATAAAAATTTCCGGCTCAATTTAACCCGTAAGAGAACATTTTAAGGTCTCATTAAGATGACGGCTTACAACGGGGCCTAATGTTATATGGCTACTTGTATCTGGTTATTTAAGCTGCCATGAGAGTCGAAAGCAGTTAAGTTATTCTAAACTGTCAGGATCTGGCAAGGCTGTCGATCAACATTATCTATTTTACGCCGGCAATGAGAGCCGCCAGGGTTAAATGAGTCTGACAGAAACAGATTTTTGCCTAAGTGTTGCACAAACAAGTTTCGCAACTGGCAGATATTATTTTGAATCAAACAGGTGTACAGAAAAAGAAATTATTATAGACCTAGAAGCTAGTACAGATGAGTTCATAAGCTTGAATGAGGCCTATATGCAAGCGAAAGGGGATCTATTTGTATTAAAGATGGGGGCGGAACAGCTACCGCACGAGTTTATACTTCTCTACAGATCAAATCAGGTTACGGAGGCGAAATCCATGAAGTGTTCATGACGAACAGCGATGAACGCCGGCGAACTTGAAAACCCTAATGGGGATCTAAGATATGGAAAGGAAGGAACTTACGGATGCAGACTTGCTGCGGAGGTCCGCCGTGGATCTCTGGTCGGGTTCAGGTTGATGCAGCGGCCTGAGTTGGCGAAGACGAGGAGCTCTGCGGCGGCGGCGGCAGCGGCGGAGCTCGAGCAGCAGAGGAATGGCGAGAGGAAGAGGACGACAGAAGGGGGAGAATGGAAAAGACCTTGGAGTCGTGCCTATTTATAAGGAAGGGCCGACTGAGAAGGCGTGAGAAACGAGGAGGCCAGGCATCATTATCCAACGACTCCGACGCCTGGATTTTCGGAATGGTCAGTAAAGATAAATATCCGATTAAGATATGACAAAATAAAATACGGATTTAATGGAAGATGACGTCACGGCGAGTTATCACAAATCCAGAAGATGACATCATGATGGGTTATAACCTTTGCACAGACAGAAAACATAAGGCCTTTCTTTAAGGTATTTTAAGATTGACATGAACCGGTTCAAATCAATCTGGGGCCTAATGTTGGGGATATACCTATTTGCGTAAGCCGCCCAGGAGGGGCGGGGTTACGCAAAGATGATTCATCATATGAAGCCCAGGATCAAGCATGAAGATGGTGGTTCAATAAAGGGTCTAAAGCCCACATGCGACTTAAGGCCCATAGTGGTAAACCGCCGTAATGGCATGAGTTGTATTATAAGGCAGAATTAACTAGTCGCCGAGCTGGACAATGTTTATGAGCCGGCCAGGACTCTGTAGGCCGCAGGGCGTCAACCCGTGTATATAAGGGTACGACCCGCTGGCGGCTTAGGGCAGGTAACATCAAATCGAGAGCCAGGCATAGCGTATCTCGCTCCCTGGTCATCGAAACCCTAGCAATACCAACCCAATTAGACACTAGAGACTGATGACCCACAAGTATAGGGGATCAATTGTAGCTCTTTCCGATAAGTAAGAGTGTCGAACCCAATGAGGGGTAGAAGGAAATGACAAGTAGTTTTCAGTAAGGTAATGTCTGCAAGTGCTGAAATTGTAAGTAGCGGAGTAGTTTGATATCAAGATAATTTGTAACGAGCAAGTAACGATAGTAGTAAGAAATATGCAGCAAGGTATCCCAATCCTTTTGAGGCAAAAGACAGGCCAAAACGGTCTCTTATGATAAGAAAAGCGTTCTTGAGGGTACACGGGAATTTCATCTAGTAACTTTCATCATGTTGGTTTGATTTGTGTTCGCTACTTTGATAATTTGATATGTGGGTGGACCGGTGCTTAGGTGTTGTTCTTACTTGAACAAAACTCCTACTTATGATTAACCCTCTCGCAAGCATCCGCAACTACGAGAAAAGTATTAAGAATAAATTCTAACCATAGCATTAAACTTTTGGATCCAATCGGTCCCTTACGGAATAGCGCATAGACTGGGGTTTAAGCACATCACTCTCACAACCCATCATCTAATTGCTACTCCACAATGCATTCCCTTAGGCCCAAAGTATGGTGAAGTTTCATGTAGTCGACGTTCACATGACACCATTAAGGGAATCACAACATACATACTATCAAAATATCGAACACATATTAAATTCACATGATTACTTGCAACATGATTTCTCCCGTGACCTCAAGAACAAAAGTAACTACTCACAAATGATAAACATGTTCATGATCAGAGGAGTATTAAATAGCATAATGGATCTGAACATATAATCTTCCACCAAATAAACCATATAGTAATCAACTACAAGATGTAATCAACACTACTAGTCACCCACATGCACCAATCTATAGTTCCGTTAACAAGATTGAATACAAGAGATGAACTAGGGTTTGAGATGAGATGGTGTTGTTGAAGATGTTGATGGAGATTGCCCTCCCCAAGATGGGAGAGTTGTTAGTGATGATGATGACGATGATTTCCACCTCCGGGAGGGAAGTCCCCCCGACGGAATCGCTCCACCGGAGGGCAAAAGTGCTCCTGCCCAAGTTCCACCTCGAGACGGCGGCGCTCCGTGCCGAAAGCCTTCTCCTTATTTTTTCTAGGTCAAAACGACCTATATACCAGAAGATGGGCACCGGGGGTGGGCCGAGGAGGGCACAACCCACCAGGGCACGCCTGGGCTCCGTGGCGCACCTAGGTGGGTTGTGCCCACCTGGTGGGCCCCCTCTGGTAGTTATTTGCTCCAATATTTTTTATATATTCCATAAAAATTCTCGGTGAAGTTTCAGCCCATTTGGAGTTGTCCAGAATAGGTAGCCTGACATAGCTTTTTCTGGTCCAGATTTCCAACTGCCGGAATTCTCCCTCTTGGTGTGTACCTTGCAAATTGTCAGAGAAAAGGCATTAGAATTACTCCAAAAAGCATTATTATGGATAAAACATTATAAATAACAGTAAGAAAACATGATGCAAAATGGACGTATCAACTGCCCCAAGCTTAGACCTTGTTTGTCCTCAAGCGAAAACCGAAACCGAAAAACATGTCCACATGCTTTGAGAGACAGGTGTCGATAAAAACAAAATATTGACATAGAAGCATCATGTTGATTATTATAACAGCAACAAAATTAAACGTAGTACTTTTATCATAGAAATTTTATCATACACTTCTCATGAATAAGTAATAGTTCATCCCACAATTGAAGTATAAAGGAAAAATTCTATTAGAAACCAACAAACTATGTTCTTAGTCAACTTTGCAACTACAATTCATCATCTTTTCAGGAAGGGTCACGTGTCGGAGCCTTTAGGCAAGTCCACATACTCAACCATCATATAGTCTTCTATGATTTCTAACACTCACCGCGTACCCATGAGCAAAACGTTTCAACCGGACACATAGAAAGATAGGGTCTTAAAGTTTCGCCTCCCAACATACTCACCTCAAGGGTGATGTCGACAATAATAACTCATTCTATCTATATTCAATTGGACATATGTGCCTAGATCTTTCCTCACCACATAATGCTTGCCATAGGAGAAAAATAAAAAGGAATAGAAGAAAACTTTGACTCTTTGCATAAAAGTAAATACATAAAAGTAAAAGATAGGCCCTTCGCAGAGGGAAGCAGAGGTTGCCATGCGCTTATTTTTTTGTATGCTCAATCCGTTGGTGCAAGAGAACGTCACGTTGCACCTTTATTATGTAGTATGTCGCTTTTATCCTTTGTCATCCAAGTTCGTACAACGCTCGATTTTCTCTTACACTAAATGATCTCACATTTTATAAGCAATTTTTATTGCCTTTTTGCACCGATGACAACTTACTTGAGGGATCTTGCTCAATCCCTAGGTAGGTATGGTGGACACTTGAAAAAGATTTGGGTTTAAGGGTTTTTGGATGCACAAGTAGTATCTCTACTTAGTGCGGAATTTTTAGCTAGCAAGATAGGGGGCAAGCATCACATGTTAAAGGATCTATGACAATATGACTTCTATGTGAATATAAACAAACATAAACCATTAAGTTGTCTTCCTTGTCCAATGTCAACAATTTTGGCATATAATATTTTGATGAGGACTCACAATCACAAAAGATTTCTAGGATAGTATATTTATATGTGAATCTTATCTTCCCTTATTAATTCTTTCATGAGTTGCATCATTGACTAATACTTTGTTTGTCAATCTCTAATAAAATTTCCTACTTATACTTTTCCTTATGTGGTGCTATCACCTACCATAGGATTAGCATATGATCTTATTGATTTATTTCCTTTCTCTTTTTCTTTCTTATTTCTTTTCTTTATTTGCAACATGAAAGTAAAGAAAGCAAAAACTTAAACTAAACTTTATTATATAACTTGCACACGATTACAATGATAGATCACTAAGCAAACTCTCAAAGAAGAAAGGATCAAACTAAACTTTATTTCATCTAAAGCAAAAATATCAAACTAAGATAAGTAAAAGCAAAAATATAGTGGGGTGATACGATACCGAGGCACCTCCCCCAAGCTTGGCGGAAGCCAAGGGGAGTGCACATACCCGATACAACAACCAAAATATGTGTATACCCATTAGAGGAAGGAAAAGGTCCCATGTAATCAAATCCCCAAACATCAAATGGTTCAACGACAAGTGAATAATTCATAGGCATTTCTTGACGCTTACCAATATTACCTATTCTTTGACATTCATCACAAGATGAGACAAACTTACTTGAAGAGAGTAGGCCAATAAAATCCAGACTACAATACCTTATGAGCAGTTCTAGCTCCAGCATGATGCCCTCCATAAGCCTTAGAGTGACATTTCCGTAGGATTTGTCCCTGTTCATGCTTAGGTACACAACGTCTAATAATACCATCTACTCCTTCTTTATAAAGATGTGGGTCATCCCAAAAGTAGTGTCTTAAATCATAGAAGAATTTTTTGTTTTGTTGGTATGTAAAGCTAGGTGGCAAATATTTAGCAACAATTTAATTAGCATAGTCAGCATAACAAGGAGTACTATTAGAAACATTTATTGCAGCTAAATGCTCATCAAGAAAACTATCATCAATAGGTAGTGGGTCATCAAGCACATTTTCAAGCCTAGACAAGTTATCAGCTACGGGGTTCTCAGCTCCTTTTCTATCAATGATATGTAAATCAAATTCTTGTAACAAGAGAACCCAACGAATAAGTCTAGGTTTAGCATCTTTCTTTTCCATAAGATATTTAATAGCAGCATGGTCTGTGTGAACAGTTACTTTGGAATCAACAATATAAGGTCTAAATTTATCACAAGCAAACACCACTGCTAAGAATTCTTTTTCAGTAGTAGCATAATTTCTTTGAGCACTGTCTAGAGTTTTACTAGCATAATGAATAACATTCAATTTCTTATCAACTCTTTGTCCTAGAACAACACCAACAGCATAATCACTAGCATCACACATGATTTCAAAAGGCAAGTTCCAATCAGGTGGTTGAACAATAGGTGCAGAAACTAAGGCTTTCTTGAGTGTTTCAAAGGCTTCAAGACAATCATCATAAAAAACAAAAGGAATATCCTTTTGCAAAAGATTAGTAAGAGGCCTAGAAATTTTAGAAAAGTCTTTGATAAATCTCCTATAGAAACCAGCATGACCTAGGAAACTACAAATACCTTTGATGTCCCTAGGACATGTCATTTTCTCAATTGCATCAACATTAGCTTAGTCCACTTCAATACCTCTTTCAGAAATTTTATGACCCAAGACAATGCCTTCATTAACCATAAAGTGGCACTTCTCCCAATTCAAGACAAGATTTGTTTGTTCACATCTCTACGAAACTCGATCAAGATTGCTTAAACAATCATCAAAAGACTTCCCATAAACAGAATAGTCATCCATGAAAACCTCAACAATCTTTTCCCAAAAGTCAGAGAATATAACAGTCATACATCTTTGAAAAGTAGCAGGTGCATTACATAAACCAAAAGACATACTTCTATAAGAATAGGTTCCAAAAGGACAAGTAAAAGTGGTCTTTTCTTGATCAGGTTGAGAAACAAGTATTTGTGAAAAGCCAGAATATCCATGAAGGAAGCAAAAGTCTGTGTGCTTAGATAATCTTTCAAGCATTTGATCAATAAAAGGTAAAGGGTAATGATCTTTTCTAGTTGCTTTATTTAATCTATAATCAATTACCATTCTATAGCCTGTAACAATTCTTTGTGGAATAAGCTCATTCTTATCATTAGGAACAACAATTATACCTCCTTTCTTAGGGACACAATGAACATGACTTACCCATCTACTATCAACTATAGGATAGATTATACCTGCTTCCAGAAGTTTTAATATTTCCGTCCTTACCACCTCTTTCATCTTTGGATTTAACCGACGTTGGTGATCAACAACGGGTATAGCATCAGGTTCCATATTAATTTTGCGCTGACATAGAGTGGGACTGATGCCCTTTAAATCATCAAGAGTATATCCAATAGCAGCCCACTGCTTCCTAAGAACTTTCAATAATCTCTATTCTTCATGTTCTAAAAGGTTAGCACTCATAATAACATGATATATTTTCTTTTCATCAAGATAAGCATATTTCAAAGTGTCTGGCAATTGTTTTAATTCAAACACAGGATCACCTTTAGGTGGAGGACAACCTGCTAGAGTTTCAATAGGAAAATTGTGTTTAAGTAGAGGACGTTGTTCAAAGAAAATCTTATCTATTTCATTTCTTTCATGCATATGTAAATCATTTTCATGGTCTAGCAAATATTGTTCTAAAGGATCAGTAGGTGGTACAACAATAGAAGCAAGACCAATTAATTCATCCTCACTGGGAAATTCTTTTTCATGAATATTTCTACTAAACTTGGAAAAATTAAACTCATGAGACTCATCACCAAAGCTAACACCGATAGTTTGTTTCTTACAATCTATCTTAGCATTAACTGTGTTCAAGAAAGGTCTACCAAAGATAATGGGACAAAAGTCATCTTGTGGAGAACCAAGAACAAGAAAATCAGTAGGGTATTTTATTTTCCCACACCAGACTTCAACATCTCTAACAATCCCAATTGGTGATATAGTGTTTCTATTAGCAAGTTTGATAGTAACATCTATTTCTTCTATCTCAGCAGGTTCTATGTCTTTCATAATTTCTTGATATAAAGTGTAAGGAATAGCACTGTGACGCCCCCGATTCAATCGTACACTAATCATGAACGCAAATGTGTACGATCAAGATCAGAGACTCACAGGAAGATATCACAACACAACTCTAAAAACATAAATAAGTCATACAAGCATCATAATACAAGCTAGGGGCCTCGAGGGCTCGAATACAAGTGCTCGATCATAGACGAGTTAGCAGAAGCAACAATATCTGAGTACAGACATAAGTAAACAAGTTCGCCTTAAGAAGGCTAGCACAAACTAGGATATAGATCGAAAGAGGCGCAGGCCTCCTGCCTGGGATCCTCCTAAACTACTCCTGGTCGTCGACAGCGGGCTGCACGCAGTAGTAGGCACCTCCAGTGTAGTAGGAGTCGTCATCGATGGTGGCGTCTGGCTCCTGGACTCCAGCATCTGGTTGCGACAACCAGAAAGAAAGGAAAGGGGGAAAAGGGGGGGGGGGAGAAAGCAACCGTGAGTACTCATCCAAAGTACTCGCAAGCAAGGAGCTACACTACATATGCATGGGTATATGTGTAAAGGTTCATATCGATGGGTGAAGCTGCAGAATGCCGAGAATAAGAGGGGATAACTAATCACGTCGAAGACTACGCTCGCAGCCTCCATCATGCAGCATGTAGAAGAGAGTAGACTGAAGTCCTCCAAGTAGCATCGCATAGCATAATCCTACCCGGCAATCCCCTCCTCGTCGCCCTATTAGAGAGCGATCACCGGGTTGTATCTGGCACTTGGAAGGGTGTGTTTTATTAAGTATCCGGTTGTAGTTGTCATAAGGTCAAGGTACAACTCCGGGTCGTCCTTTTACCAAGGGACAAGGCTATTCGAATAGATAAACTTCCCTGCAGGGGTGCACCACATAACCCAACACGCTTGATCCCATTTGGCCGGACACACTTCCCTGGGTCATGCCCGGCCTCGGAAGATCAACACGTCACAGCCCCACCTAGGCACAACAAAGAGGTCAGCATGCCGGTCTAAATCCTATGGCGCAGGGGTCTGTGCCCATCTCCCATTGCACACCTGCACGTTGCGAGGGCGGTCGGAAGCAGACCTAGCAACTGATAACCCACAAGTATAGGGGATCGCAACAGTTTTTGATAAGTAAGAGTGTCGGACCCAACAAGGAGCTAAAGGTAGAACAAATATTCCCTAAAGTTCTATCGACCACCGATACAACTCTACGCACGCTTGACGTTCGCTTTACCTAGAACAAGTATGAAACTAGAAGTACTTTGTAGGTGTTGTTGGATAGCTTTGCAAGAAAGTAAAGAGCACGTAAATAAAACCAGGGGTTGTTTAGATAAAGACACAACTAAATTAGTAAAGAGCTTTTTGTTACTAGAAAGTTATTTGTCCCTAGGCAATCGATAACTAGACCGGTAATCATTATTGCAATTTTATTTGAGGGAGAGGCATAAGCTAACATACTTTCTCTACTTGGATCATATGCACTTATGATTGGAACTCTAGCAAGCATCCATAACTACTAAAGATTCATTAAGGTAAAACCCAACCATAGCATTAAAGTATCAAGTCCCCTTTATCCCATACGTAAACAACCTACTTACTCGGGTTTGTGTTTCACCACTCAAGCAACACGCTATAAGCAAATCATAAACATATTGCAAACCCTACAGCGGGAATCCCTCACGCTTGCGCGACACGGAGAGCACCATAGGACAACACCAATAATAAAACATGCAACTCAAACCAATCTTGATCATCAAATAGCCATACGGATCTACTCAAACATCATAGGATAACCATACATCATTGAGAAATAATATATAGCATTGAGCACCATGTTTAAGTAGAGATTACAGCGGGTAAGAGAGAGGTTACACCGCTGCATAGAGGGGGGAAGAGTTGGTGATGATGGCGGTGAAGTTGTTGGTGAAGATGGCGGTGATGATGATGGCCCGTAGCGCTCACCGGGAGCAAGGGGAGAGGGGCCCCTTCTTCTTCTTATTCCTTGACCTCCTCCTAGATGGGAGAAGGGTTTCCCCTCGGGTCCTTGGCTCCCATGGCGTGGGAGGGGCGAGAGCCCCTCCGAGATTGGATCTATCTCTCTGTCTCTCTGTTTCTGCATTCTCTTCTGGCTCTGTTTCACGGTTTCGTGTATATATGGAGATCCTAACTCCGATTGGCCTGAAACCTTCGCCTAGATCGTTTTCCAAAAATTAGCTTTCTTGTGGCCAAAGAAGGGCATCAACCGCCTTACGGGTGGCCCACGAGATAGGGGGCGCGCCCCTGTCTTGTGGCCACCTCGGGCATCGTCTCGCGTTGATTCTTCCTCCCAAAAATCACAAATATTCCAAAATAATTCTCCGTCCGTTTTTATCCCGTTTGGACTCCGTTTGATATTGGGTTTCTGTCAGAACCCCGATTCCAAGTCACATCGATCTAGCCGGTAACACCTCATATCACTTTGCGGCCTCACGCACGGTATTCCCACGGGTGTCGCCTTACCATGGCCCGGGACCGTTTGTGCCTTTTGGCTCATGTATATGATAGTGTCGCTAGCATCCATATGACAGAGAACCGGGCCGACATGGCTAGTCGTGAACCCAAAGCGGCACTAACCCATGGGGATAGGCATACATGAATCACATCGAGCATGTCGGTCGGCGTGTGAATCTGTGTATGTAGCACTGGCTAACAGGACTCAGGAAACCCGGCATGTAGCAGAGCTAGGCAGGACTCGGATGTCACCGCGTGACATTTCCCGAAGGACATACACAGAACGAAGTGAAACACATGCCGACCAGTCAAGTATCACGAAAGCGGTAGTCTTTGGGCTAGCAGGACTCCGGTGAACCGGGCTGTAGCGGACTACTATGGCTCAAGGAAGCACTAGACTACATTTCCCCATAAGAGAGGCTGCCAAGGATAAACAAGTAGATTGTCGGATCCCACACATACCAAGCATTTCAAACATACACACAATATGCTCGATATGTGTAAATACAACGTGGCATCACAACATAACTCTACGACTCAAGTATTTATTAATTAGGCTCAGGAGCGAGATATTACAAACATGGGTCTCATGACCCAACATTGAAACATACAAGTCAAAGCACATGCGGAAGCTTAACATGTCTAAGTACAGACATCTACAAATGAAAAAGGTGAGAAGCGACTATCTACCGAGATCTGCCGAGGGCACAAGATCGTAGCTGAGGTATCAAGCTAAACATCAAGTCCACGGAACTACTAAGCGAGACCGATGTCTCTACGCAAAACATAAAATAGGCAAGCGTGAGTACAAATGTACCCAGCAAGACTTACATCGAACTAGCTACATATGCATCATTATCAACAAAGGGGGTGGTGGAGTTTGACTGACAAGCCAGCTTTGACTCGGTGGCTATCACGAACTACTGTTGCAAGTAACTCTTTTGAGGTGGGCGCACGAGTCCACATATTCACCATATCAATACACCACTATGCATCCGCTCCCGTCTCCCTCACGAGAACGCCATCCATAGCACTCACGCTTATCTTGCGCATTTAGAGTATCCACTTTCACTTGTCTATGAACTGTTATAGGCAACCGAAGTCCTTTACCGCGGACACGACTATTGAATAGATCATTTATAACCTGCAGGGTGTACTTCTTCACACACGCTCTAGCCACTTACCGCGTTTACCACGACATGTACTCGGCAACCTTCAAGCGAAGCCCAGCGAGGGTGTCGGCCACGACCTGACTAAACACACGAGTCCCTAGTCGGGTTTATCGCCTATTCGGGTTCCATCCGCAGGGAGTCCGGCCGAGGTTTCCACTAACGGCCCCGAGCGATGTGTGCGGGGTTCCCGAGACACCAAGCAGGCGAATCGGTACACCGTGCCACATGCCTCTGCAACACAGCCCACCCCTAAGGTCACATTGCGTGCGGCCCCAAAGACATGCTACAAACACGAAACTACTTTGCAACTCCCGGACGAGAGGACAAGAGTGGTTAATAAGTCGAGAGGGTCAATTAAGGATCCCAATGTGTGGTAGTAAGCTGTTTCGTGGATCACAAACCACAGAACTTCAGTTCACGAGCCAGGCTGCAATGATACAACCCACCATGTACTCCTACATGGCCTCTCACCGCTACCTTTACCAAATCGTGTTCACACACTTAGCTCTCAACGATGGGACATGTTCACACACCTCCGATTCATCCCCGATGAATGGGGCGTAACTCAACTCTAAGCGATGGCAGAGCACGACAAACAAACATGAATGAGTAGGCACAACTGTGGCTCAAACAACTCCTATCATGCTAGTGGGTTTCATCTATTTCTTGTGGAATGACAGGTCATGCGAGAGGATAAAGGGGTTCAGCTACATGACAAGTAACAGATGAATCGTTGTTGTCCTAATGCGGTAAAAGAGAGCGAGGCGAGAGAGTTGGATTATATCCGAATGAACAAGGGGTTTTGCTTGCCTGGCACCTCTGAAGATATTATAGCTCTTCATCGGTGTCATCGAACTCATCGTTGAAACAACGTCTACCGAGGCGGGGAACAACAAGCAAGCAGAGAAGAAACACGATCAATGCAATGCACAATATGATGCATGCTATGACATGGCAATATGAATGTGTTTCGGCTAATGCAAGCTAGAACAGATTGAGATGAGTTCATTTGAACCAAAGATTCAAATGCAAACCCATTTTAAGTGGTCATATTAGTGCACTAACTTGTTTCACCTAAACAGCAAGGTTAAAGTGTTCTAACATGCATGAAACCAGTACAGATGGATAGATTGGATTTTTCTGATCATTTTTCATATATAACTTATTTCATTTGGAGTTACGGTTGAATTACTATGAATTTTAGAAGTTAGCTCTATTTTCTGGAATTTCCTGAATAAGAATAAATCCAGAAAATAATTAAGCTAAATCCTTTGTGACGTCGGCGGTCAGCCCCAGGTCGGCCAGGTCAAACCTGACCTGTGGGACCCACGTGTCGATGGTTAGTTAACTAACTAAGCAGAGTTAGTTAGTGTTAGGTTAAGCACTAATCTAGGTTAATTAGCGCTAAACTAACCTAACTAATAATTAACAAGGGTGGCCCACACGCCGGTGACCAGGGGTCAAGCCGGGCCCACCAGTCCAACGGTCGTGAGGTCAAACCCACCGGCGTGAAGTCGCCGGCGAGGCAGATGACGGAGAGCGTCGGAAACTTTGCTCGCCCGCAGTTTGATCTTGCGGTGGAGTCCTGACGGTGGCGATGTGGCGCATCCAACGGTGGCGGTGTTTGGTGCTGGGGTGGCCGGGAACAACGGCGGCGAGCATGTCCACGGCGACCGGAGTTCGGGTCTCAGCGGTTCCGGTGTTGCGTTGCACGACAGGAGCAACTGGAGGGGTTTTTGGTCTTCTGGCATTGAGCTGAGCACGTCGGTGCGCTCGGTTGTAGCTCTAGGTGACGGTGGCCTGGCGGTGACATGGCCCGTGAGCCGAGCTTCATGACTCCGGTGTAATCGGCGGCTACGGGACATGAATGAGCTCGGGAAGGAAGGGGAAAGACGCAGAAGCTCACAGCGAGTTGAACGGAGGCCTCGGCGTGCTCGGGGAAGGGCTGGTGACGACGGGAGGTCGCCGGCGATCTCGGTGGCCCGAGGAGGAATAAGACGTCGGGAACGGCGCTCCGGGCCTCTTCCCGTCGCGTGGCTCAGGGAAGACGGCGTATGGGTCCACGGCGGAGCTCGAGGTCACGTCGGAGAGGCACGAGGAAGGCTCAAGGCGCGGCAGCGGCGAGTGGCGGCGACGGTGGCTCTCTGGTGCGTGCGAGAGGAGAGCCATGGAGGGAGAGAAGCTCGGGGAGAGAGTGGAGGGGTTCCAGGGGGGTCGGGGAGACGACGTGGAGGTCGTCCAGGCGTCCGAGAACACAGGCGGCAAGCAGGAGGTGGCGACGGCGGTGCTTGCAGCGTCGAACGCAGCGCCCGTCCTCTGCAAAGGAGGAAGACGACAGGGAGGTGGCGGTGGTGGGCTGGGCCAGCCACTTGGGCCGCCAGTGGGTGGCAGTGGGCTGCCTAGGTGAGTGCGGGTAAAACTCTCTCTCTGTTAAAATTTGTTTACATTTTCTATTGTTTGCCTCTGTTTTGATTTAGTTTAACACCAAATCATTTTATATAATTCTGAAAATATTTTTGGGCACTTTTGAAATTATTCCCAACAGCCCTCAACTAGTTTCAGAATTATTAGAGCATTTAAAATATTTGTAGGATTTAAATGCCCCAATTCAAATACAATATGAGTTAATTCAATAATCCAAATGTCATGGAAAAATGTGCAACATCTCTGGTTACTGTTTCCAGCATTTTCCAAAAATGGTGAACATTTTTAAGGCCATTTGGGTTCATTGAAAAATAATTTTAGTTGAACCTATTTGAATTGATTTAGTGCTAGGGCTTGGATCAAACCCCATTTCAAGTTTCATGAAATTTAAACATGATGCATGGATGAAGATGCAACTAATTACAAACAAAGATCTAGGGCTGTGACAACTCACCCCCACTAAACAAGAATCTCGTCCCGAGATTCAAGACGTGAGGTAAGAAGATAGAGGGGGCACAAACTATCACGGTCTTCACGGTCCAGGTTGCACTTCATAAGAACGTTGACACGATCACCATCTTTATCTTGATGTCTTGCTCTGAGAACTCCAACTACCATGACAATGAGAGGAAAGGAAAACTCCAGAAGGATCGATCTTCTCAAGATCGAACAACTCGAGATCACTCATCGAGTGAGACATTGAAACATCTCTCGAGCTGAGACACGAAACACATCGAGAGGGATGGAGGAACAAGCAACGGGTTTGATTTGGTGGCAACAATTCCACGCTTAGAAAGATGGTGGGCCGGTGTCAAGGTGGCGAGGAAAATAATTGCCATGATCCCGTGAACGGGGGCACCTTGAAAGAGGTGACTCGTTGGACTGTTCCCTTAAGTGGCAAAAAGAATTACTTTTGATCCATAGATCATTGAAACTCTTCATACCATCTTAAGGCAATTTATAATTGATCGTTTGGCGGGGTTCAAAGGAATGGCATATCCGGATTCGAATGGATGATGTGGACTACCTTGTTGAAGACAACGCGATGGATGATTTTGCTTATCATCGGAAATGGATGGGACCCATGGTAGGACCACTTTTGAAAGGCGATCGACCAGAAATTACCGAGAAGGGTAGTCCATGGGAAATTGGCACAATGGTGGTGCAAGCTGGGAACAAGACACAAGCGATGGGAATGTTCCAACCATCATATCTGCACAGGATTGAGATCCGATTGGTGATGGGATACTTGACAAAGCATGTGCGAAAGAAAGTTTACTGTCTGATTGACGAGATGGCGTTGCGAGATTCTCGAGGAATGAACTAAGATAGCAAGATCCAAAACATGAGCTGGTTCTGCTAAACACATGTGAACACGCTGTCCCAGACAAGCATGACCACATGGTAGTCTTACAACAAAACACTACCGAGTTCAGGTGGGGAACCATCATCAAGGATAACGAAGTCCTTACGCAAGTCCATGGATTAGATCCCAAGCATAGACTTCTCTTCCTTGAACAAATCGGTCAATGGCTTGGTGTGCTAGGAAATACATATGGAATGGAGATGATCAGTCTATCAAACCACATAATACTTTGCACATGCTTAACTGACTTGGGATGATTCCAGAGGAAACAAAACAAACCTTTCTCAAATTCATGATGGCAACTTACACCTAAAGCACATGAATTCGAGGAAGTCACTTCTTCCATCCAAGCATAGGCTTCATGAACGGAACACGAAGGCATTGCTTACAAAGTTTTCAACACTAGGTTGATGTTCAACATGAATCATGGGGAGACAAAAATCTTTGGCGATGGGCTCAACAACAACTCATCGGAATTTCTATATCACTGGACTTCCACTATCATGTGAACACGGTGATAGCATTGGTCAGACCAAAAGATGTAATGGTATATGCTCGAGGGATCACCCACGAGCAAGACAACATTGCGAACATCGTTGGTTCTGATTTGACTTGACGATAGCCCATACTCAAGTCAAGTTTTGACAAGGCAATAGATCCAACAACTGTTCACAGGGACCAATCGATGAAGATATCACCTTTCTTCAACACACACGCACCAGGATATCCCTTGGAGATGAACTAAGTCAGGTAAGCTTTTATCTTCCAACTCTCCAAGTTGTTGTTTAGCTTAACCAACTAGTTCGGGGTACCTGACACGGATTCTTGGAGAAAGGGTGGTTCACAAGAAACCAACTTGATCACGAGCTCAACATATCAGTCAGGGGACAACCTGGTAATACTTCCGAGAAGATATTCGGAAAATCACGAACCACCGGTATGTTACTAAGCTCGAGAACAACCTTGCTTTTCAGGTGCAATTCTCATGACACTCTTGACATAAAGATGGTAACACTCAAAGGTAGAACAGAATCAAAACCTGGATTGGCATTTTGACCTGCGGAATACAACTACTTTGACCCAATCCTGGATATGGATGAGGTACTGGAGTTTGTTTCTCCTAGTCATTCCAGAATAGAATGGATCGACGGACCACAAGAATAATAGGCATCGATGGACACGGTTGCACAACTACTCATGTCTATCAATTGATAGACGGGGGTCAGAAGACAACCAAGAGGGACAACTCAAGGAACATATAACTTTTCGAGTTGTGGAGGCATGGGTTAGTATGCGAACAAATTCAACATATTTCTTCCGGATAACCCATGCGAGAGAGGTAGAAGCTGGCAGATTCACAATTATGAATGGAGAACTCCTCAAGAGTACTCTGATTGTGATCCTTCGGTTCAGTGAGGAACTTCTGCCATAAGCGGTTCATAGTATTTGGAAGAAGGAAATACCACGGACCTCGAGGACTAATGCAAAGGTTACTAATAACCTAAAGGAACAAGCAAACACTATCAACATGAAGTAAGTAGGGTGAATCTCGGGTTCAAGAACCCATGAATAGAATACCTACTATCTAATAACATCACGGGATGCTTTCGAGGATGATGGCCAGAATCATCACACGGGGAACACAAAACATGGCTAGTTTACTAGGTGACTCCCTAAAACACCTAGGTTCATAATAATAGCTCCAACATATATGCCGAGGCAACGGAGTACCTCAACACACTAATTTGTGTGATTAATGCAGCCCAAATGAACATTAGAAAGCGGAGAGAAGGGATTTGCAAATGCATCGGACTATTTAGAAATGCAGGATGACTCGGACAGCATAACGGCTGTAAATGCTCAAAATGATTTGAGACATCCTGCAAGATAGTGGCATGACCACTCAACATCACAATATCAAGGTTCTGAGACCAGCTATGAACATATGGAAGTAATAAAAACTGAACTGAGATTTGCAACTATCAATTCTATAAGTCTATGGATTAGTAACACGTCATCCTGATAGATAGATGAGAAGGCCTAGTTCTTAATCCCCGTAGAAGAGAAGATGATGACTCAGATCAGAAGGCCATGAGGTATAAGGAGTACAAATAGCCTTACGTTCCCTTCCACAATCAATTCCCTTACATAACTAAAGCATTTCTAGACACAACTTGACCCGGTTTGGCTTGGTAATCCTCTGAGGAAGTCGGGCTCACGATACCAAAGCTGTCAAGACCACGATTCCAAGTCACATCGATCTAGCGGTAACACCTCATATCACTTTGCGGCCTCACGCACGGTATTCCCACGGGTGTCGCCTTACCATGGCCCGGGACTGTTTGCGCCTTTTGGCTCACGTATATGATAGTGTCGCTAGCATCCATATGACAAAGAACCCAGGCCGACATGGCTAGTCGTGAACCCAAAGCGGCACTAACCCATGGGGATAGGCATACATGAATCACATCAAGCATGTCGGTCGATGGCGTGTGAATCAGAACTGTATGGGCTAACGAGGACTCAGGAACCCGGTACATGTGAGCTAAGCGGGACTCGGATGTCACCGCATGACATTTCCACGAAGGGGCAGAACCACGAGCGAAGTGGAACACGTGCCGGCAGTCAAGTGTCTGGCGGTAGTCTTTGGGCTAGCAGGACTCCGGTGAACCGGGCTGTAGCGGACTACTATGGCTCAAGGAAGCACTAGACTACATTTCCCCATAAGAGAGGCTGCCAAGGATAAACAACTAGATTGCCGGATCCCACACATACCAAGCATTTCAAACATACACACAATATGCTCGATATGTGTAAATACAACGTGGCATCACAACATAACTCTACGACTCAAGTATTTATTCATTAGGCTCCGAGGAGCGAGATATTACAAACATGGGTCTCATGACCCAACATTGAAACATACAAGTCAAAGCACATGCGAGAAGCTTAACATGTCCGAGTACAGACATCTACAAATGAAAAAGGCTGAGAAGCGACTATCTACCGAGATCTGCCGAGGGCACAAGATCGTAGCTGAGGTATCAAGCTAAACGTCGAAGCACACACGGAACTACTAGCGAGACTGACGTCTCTCTGCAAAACATAAAATAGGCAAACGTGAGTAACCCAGCAAGACTTACATCAGAACTAGCTACATATGCATCATTATCAACAAAGGGGGGTGGTGGAGTTTCACTGCAGCAAGCCAGCTTTGACTCGGTGGCTATCCTGAACTACGACTGCAAGTAACTCTTTTGAGGTGGCGCACACGAGTCCACATATTTACCATATCAATACACCACTATGGATCCGCTCCCGTCTCCCTATGAGATCGCCATCCATAGCACTCACGCTTATTGTTGGGGATGTAACTACTGAATATAAACCGCCCTGTAGGGGCCGGTTCACCCTCAGCCATAATTGGAGCCCACGAAGACTCAGAAGGTGGCGATTCGCCATAGAGCTTAGAGGCCCGGAGCCCATGGGAGAATTAGGGCCCATAATGGTAAAACCGCCATAACCGTGTAACTTGTTGTAAGATAAGAGAAAGGAGAGACCAAGCCGGACACTGGTATGAGCCGGCCTCGGGACTCTGTAGACCGGCCGGATCGTCAACCCGTGTATATAAGGGGACGACCCGACGGCGGTTTAGGGACAGACAACTATAGCTCGAGGCTTAGGCGAAGCTATTGCTCCCTAGTCGCCGAGATCACATCAATCCCATTACAAACTAGGCGTAGGCTTTTACCTTCATCGAAGGGGCGAACTAGTATAACCCTTGTGTCTTTGCGTCCGCTTTAACCCCTCTAAGTTAACCCGTTCGATGGCCCCGCGACTAAGTCCTTTCATGAGGACATCTGCCGTGACAATTCCACGACAGTTGGCGCCCACCGTGGGGCTATCGCATGATGGTTTGATGATCTTAGAGGACAAGTTCGAAGGACTCATGCTGTGGGCCGGATGACCAAGAGTCGTCGCGGCAAGCTCTACATCAACGATGCAGGCTGGGGCCCCGAGGCCGGCTCGATTGAGTACGGGTACCGGGTCCCCTTTGGTAGCATACACGTGTTCATCGGCAAGATCGGTGAGCCAGGGCCTGAGCCGGACATCTGCACCGACCTTGTCGAGACGGCTCGTGAGCGAAACCTGCCACAGCTAAACCGGTACATCAGCGTGCTTCGTGGGAGTCATCCACGGAAGAAACTACGAAGACGGATCAGCATCGGTGGCGAAACCGTTGTCTACTCGGATGACGAGTCATCATTTGGAGAAACGAATCTTTGTACCGGTACCAAGATGGCGGATTGAGGGCTGTTCGGCGGTGTGATATTCGGACCTTTGATCTGCCCAACCGGGTTGGAATATTCATGGCGGTACACAAGCGATGCTTCACTCCTCAACCGCCGCGACAATGGTCGCCCGGTTCGACAATGGCGGTGGCATCGAGGCGAGGAGGCCTGTCGCCCGCCGGCTCAAGTTTTATCGAGAACTATTTGATCGTTGGCTGTGCTCATGGCGAGGCTAACCCGGCAGATCAAGATCTGCATAATGCGAAGATTGCAAAGGTGAAGGAGCAAATCACTCGAGCTAAAGCGGATCTGGCAGCTCTGACGCTAGGATGGTGGCGAGCGGGCCGCTTTGGATGCGCATGCTTATAGGCTCATCTTTGGATCAGAATCGTCGCATGAAGTCATGAAAAGAAAGTACAGATCCCGTTTGCCCTCGGTTTTCGAGGAAGAGACCTCTTCAACACCCGGGGCGAGGGACCGGTAATCCACCGCGATGGTGAACCGGTGAGCTTTTTGGGGCAGGCGCGCCGATTCAGCCTCGTGTGATAGATCTACCTCGCCATCATGCCGGCGCGCCTCAAGCTGTGCAAACACCTCCAGGTCACTACTCCAACCCGATGGATAACCTTGTTGCGGCTGCGGCGCGGTTGGAGGCGATCCCAATCGAAGGCGATTCACCACATGCGGTGGAAACACGCCGGGTCAAAGAGCTCCTTAGGACGGCTCTGGTCCAACAGGAAGCGTATTCATACAGCCGCGATCGGACCCACTCCACCCCCCGCCCGAGCCGGAGCTATAGCAGGCATGCAGATGAACCAGCCGTGTCAAGTAATGCGCAGCGCGGTGCACCCCGCGGCAACAACCCGGCGGGTAGTTTCGAAAACGCTCAAGAGGTGGTGGACCAGGCCAGGGCACGTAGGGGGGCCGAGTTAGCAGCACAGCATCAGGATTATCAGCTTGCGCTGGTTCGACCGACTATCTTCGAGCCTGGAGTTACATCTAGCTCTTTGGGGGTGCCTTGCCTCGTCCCCGCTTTACGCAATATACGCTTGCCCAAAGATTTCAAGGGGCCACGCAAGGTGCCCAATTATAACGCCGATCTGGCTCGAAGCATGGATAGAAAGCTATGAGATGGCCATGGAGATCTTTGGATGTGGATGAAGCTGCATGTGCAAAGTATTTTACCATGATGCTTGAAGGCACGGCCCGTACTTGGTTAAAAAACTTTCCACCCAATTCCATCAGTTCATGGACCCAGTTGCGGACCCGGTTCATTCAGAATTTCAAAGACACCTGTAAGCAGCCCATATGCATGGTGGACTTGGCGGCTTGTGTCCAGTGCCGAGGGAGAATCCACAACCCATTGGGCGTAGCGTTTGAAGTTCTACATTCTTGAGACCGGATCAACGCTGATTACGCAATCTTAACCCTAGAGGGCAGCTGCGGTTCAAACCTTTAAAATTGAAGCTGGAGTCGCATGAAGCGTTTTGCAATGACATGGGCACTCTCATGGGCGTTTTAGTGAAGTATGCTGATTACGATAGTACCAAGGATCCCGAGTCCGAGGAGGAGGATGAAACGAGGAAGGGAAAACAGAGCGGCAACTCCGGAGGCCAGCTGACATCACCGGCGGTAATGGAGGAAACAAGCGTAAGGCGAATGGTAACATGGGCTTTGTAGCCAACACCAACGCACAAGACAAGGGCCAACGGCGCAAGGGTAAACATCCGAACCGAGATGGTGCGCCTAATCACAATCCGGACCGGTTGGATTATCTGTTGAATCAACCCTGTCCGAAGCATGGGACGAAGGAGGCGCCAGCAAACCACCTCTGGAAGGATTGTTACATTATGCAGGAGTTCAAAAGTTCCGACACTTTCCGGTATGATCAAGGCCCCGGTGGCGGTTCAGGGTCCGGAAGATTACGGTGGAGGAAATTCCGGTCGAGGGTTTAATGGTAATCCGGGTGGGCGAGAACAATCGGAACAATCGGCACAATCAGAACAACCAAGGTGGTTACAATCAGCGGCCAATGATCGGGTTATCGAGCAATCCAAAGCGGTTGAATGGTGGGCGGTATCACGTCTTCACCACTAGCTTGGACAAGCGAGACCGGAAACTTGAAGCGGGCGGTCAACGTTGTTGAACCGGCCGTGCCTCATTACCTCTGTTGGTCGAGCAGCCGATTGTGTGGAGTAGAGAGGATCATCCTCCCCGGTTTGACAATCCGGGTCAGCTAGCCCTAGTGGTGGCGCCTCAGGTGGGAGGATACAAGTTCACCAAGGTGCTTATGGACGGAGGGAGCAGCATCAACATCCTGTATTATCAGACCTTCCGTCGTATGGGGTTATGAGATAAACATCTCAAGCCGTCCAATACGGTGTTTCATGGTGTGGTGCACGGCAAGTCGGCATATCCGGTTGGTAAAATAGCTCTGGAGGTGGCCTTTGGGGATGAACATGACTCGGATCGTAAACATTGACGTTTGAAGTGGTGAAAATTCAAAGTCCTTACCATACTGTTTGGGCGGCGGCTTATGCCAAGTTCATGGCATGGCCTTGTTATGTCTATTTGCAGCTAAAATGCCGGGTCACAAAGGAGCGATAACGGTTCATGGGAGCCGCAAGATTGCTTTAGAGTGTGAGGAAGGTGATGCGACTTACGCAGAGTCGGTTTGTGCCACCGAAGAGCTAAAGTACTATAAAGATAATGTTGATCCCATGGATATGACCCGTTGAAGAAGCCAACTTCTGAGCACGATCCGGCCCTGAAGTTTAAATCGACGGCTGAGACTAAACTTGTTGACTTCGTACCCGGTGATTCGTCCAAGCAGTTCATCATCAGTGCCAACTTGGATCCTAAATAGGAAAGCGCGCTCATCGAGTTCATCCATCAGAATCGAGACATTTTTGCATGGAAGCCTTCTGACATGACAGGTGTACCGAGGGAACTCGCTGAGCACACTCTTAATGTTGATCCCAAGTACAAACCGGTAAAGCAGTTCCTTCGCCGGTTTAACGAGGAAAGGCGTAAGGCCATTGGAGAGGAGGTTGCGGGCTCTTAGCGGCGGGTTTTATCGTTGAAGTTTTCCATCGAGTGGCTTGCTAATCCGGTGTTGGTCCTTAAGAAAAAGCGGCACTTGGCGCATGTGTGTGGATTACACAGATCTTAACAAGGCTTGTCCAGCGAGATCCTTTGCCCTCCCGCATTGACCAGATTATTGGCCTTCTGGCGGGTTGTGAGCATTTGAGCTTTTTTGGATGCATATTACGGATATCATCGAGATCAAAATGGCGGTTAAGGACCAGGAGAAGACAGCGTTTATCACTCCCTTTGGAGCCTTACGCTATGTGTCTATGCCTTTTGGGCTTAAGAGCGCCCAAGCAACTTATCGGCGTTATGCGTCTGAAATTGCTTGCATGAACAGATCGGCCGTAACATACATGCTTATGTGGATGATATTGTGGTTAAGTCAAGGAAGAAGGAAACACCGATTGAGGATTTGAAAGAAACCTTTGACAACTTGCGGGTGTACAAGATGATGCTTAACCGGCCAAATGTGTTTTCGGTGTTCCGGCGAGCAAGTTATTGGGTTTCCTTGTGTCCAACAGAGGATTGAAGCTAATCCGGAGAAGATTACAGTTATCACCTCCTGGCTAAGCCAAAGTGTATCAATGATGTCCAGCGATTGGCGGGCGGATTGCCTTGTTGAGCCGGTTTATCACCGCCTCGGAGAGAAGGCCATTCCTTTGTACCGAGATCTTTGAAGAAGACAGATCGGTTTATGCAGAGCCCGGCTGCGATGAAGCGTTGGAGGACTTGAAGCGGCAATTGGCCAACCGCATGTACTCGCCGCTCCCATTGACAAAGAGCCATACGCTATATGTTCTGCTAATGCCGAGGCGATTAAGCGTAGCCATTGTGGTAGAGCGGAAGGAGGCGAGGAAGGAGCATCCGGTTCAATGTCCGGTTTATTATATCGACAAGGTGCTTATTGAGTCCAAGCGAAGATATCCGCATTGGCGAAGCTGGTGTATGGAGTTTTTATGGCAAGCGGAAGCTGAGCAGCATTTTCAAGGGCATCCCATCACGGTGGTGATTCAGCTCCCTTAGGTGATATCATACGAGAACCGGAGGCGGCGGCGGATTGCTAAGTGGGCGATAGAGCTTGGGCATACGGTTTAAAGTATATGCCTCGGACGGCGGTAAAATCGAGCACTTGTGGATTTCATTAATGATTGGACGGAGTTACAAGCGCTGAAGAAAAGCGGATCATACTTATTGGACCATCCACTTTGACGGGTCGAGCATTTGGAAGGCTCGGGGCTGGAGTCGTGTTAACTTCCCCACGAGGTGACAAGTTTTGTTCGTCCTCCGCTTACTATTCCTTGTACTAACAATGCAGCTGAGTATGAGGCCTTGCTCCATGGTCTTCGGATGGCTAAGGAGATGAATCTAAGCCGGGTTAAGTGCTTGGTGACTCGGACTTGGTGGCCCAAAGGTGTCCGGCACTTGGGATTCCAAAGACCCACTCATGGCATATCGTCGGGAGGTGGATGTTGTTGCAGGTCATTTCAAAGGCTATCGGGTGGACCATGTGGATCGACGGAAGAATGAAGCGGCGGACGCTTTAAGCGGTTGGGCTCTCAACGCATAAACCGGTCCCGCCCAATGTCTTCCTTGACGTCTTGCACAACCCGTCAGTCAAGCTCCCCGATGAAGCAGATTTGGCTATTCCTGATCCGAAGGCTCTGTTGGTGGCAGCCCTGCATGTCATTCCGGATTGGACGCTCCCTTATTTGGCGTACATGAGCCGGGGCGAGTTACTAGAAGATGAGATGTTGGCCCGACAGATAGTTCGGTGGTCTAAGTCTATGACCATTGTTAATGGCGAGTTGCATCATTGCAGTGTGTCAGGGGCGTTTCAACGCTGTGTGTCCCCTGAGGAAGGCTGTGAAATATTGCATGAGATCCACGAAGGGGACTGTGGTCACCACGCCGGTTCAAAATCCTTGGTGGCTAAGGAGTTCCGCCATGGTTTTTATTGGTTGACTGCCCATGCCGATCACGGAAGATCTAGTCGAGGCGATGTGATGGTTGCGGAAGTTTTCTAGGCGTGCTCATATACCGGCCCAATAATTGAGGATGATTCCAATTACTTGGCCGTTTGCGACTGAAATTTGGACATGGTTGGACCTTTTAAAAAGGTCCAAGGACAAAAAGACACACTTGTTGGTGGCGGTTGATAAATTTACAAAGTGGGTCGAGGCAGAGCTGTTGGCAAGTGTGATGCGGCCACGGCGGTTCAGTTCATCAAAAGGTGATCTTCGGTTTGGTTTTCCACACAAAGATAATCACAGATAATGGTACCAATTTGTCCAAAGGTGCCATGAAGGAGTTTTGTGAGCGTGAGCACATCCGACAGCGTTTCTTGATAGCTCACCCACAGTCCAATGGTCAAGCGAGCGATCTAATCGGGAGATCCTAAGAGGTATCAAGCCCGGCTTATGGTCCCTTCTGAGGACGCCGGGCTGTTGGGTAGAAGAGTTACCGTACGTGTTATGGAGTATAAATACTACCCCTAACAGATCCTTTGGATACACACCGTTTTTATGGTCTATGGGCGGAGGCGGTCCTCCCCAGCGATATCCGTCATGACTCACCTCGTGTGGCGGCCTATGTTGAGGCAGATAATGAGACAGCACGGCAGGACGCTTTGGATCGACTGGATGAAGAGCGAGATATGGCGGCTGCTCGCTCGGTGATTTACCAGCAGGATCTTCGTCGGTATCACGATCGTGGTCGAGAACGTAACCTTTCAAGAAGGAGACTTGGTGCTTGGCTCATTCAAGACCAGATAGATATGCACAAGCTATCCCCACCTTGGGAAGGGCCTTTTGTGGTCAGCAAGAATCGCACAACGGGTCATACTATTTGATCGATATTCGAGAGCATAAAGACTCACGACGTCGAAGAGGAGACCAACAGCCGTGGAATATAGCTCATCTTTGGCCTTATTATACCGAGCCATCGGCTCTCCTTATGTACATATTATGACAATGTATATATTATGAATAAAAGCAATAAAACCGAGCCTCGGCTAAAGTGGGGTATCCATTACGTAAGCATCCGGTTTGGGTACATGGAGTTGTTGTCTTAAAAGCGGCCTCCGGTTTCCCGAGCTTCCTTTTGGAAGCTTTTAGATGTCACTTGGGGGCTTGGTGGTATCCGAACCAATGCCACACCTCTTGATGGTAAAGCCACCAGATCACTTGCAGGGACATGGTCAAGTCTGAACCAGTCACGCCTCTTGATCGGCCTAAGGCCATAGAGTCACTTGGGGGCTTGGTGAACCCGAACCATTGCCACGCCACTTGATCGGCATAATGCCACGGTTTCAGTTGGGGACCTGGCTGACTTGAACCATAGCTACACCTTATTGGGAGCTTGGTCGTGTCCGACCATGGTAATACCATCTGATCGGCTCAGTAAAGCCTCTTTCTGTAAATTGTTATTTAATTTTTTGTTGCGTTTTTAAACCGATAACATTTTTCAAACCGTTTCAACCAGTCAATTGGCGGCTTTCGGTTTATTTTAATGGAAATAACTTTTCCGGTTTGACTTTTCTGTTAACATCCCATTATGGAGTAACAGGGGCTTAACATGACCGGCATGGTTTACATGGTAAACCGGCATTATAAACACCGAGCTATTTTCTCCTTTGACGGTAATGGTTTATACAACCTCCGCTTCAGGTTGGCTAAGCCAACTTCATGCCCGACAATGGCAGGTATTTTTGTATCACAAAATTTTGATCATATACCTCAATATTTCCTTACATATACATATGAGCGTCACAAGCCATTTGGCGACACAAGCCGCCGTGGCGATTTAATTTGTGATTGCGAGCAATATAGATTGAAGGTTTCGATTATTCAATCAAAAGTATCGGCACCTCTGCGCTGAAGGTTGCAGAATGAAGGAATAAAGGCATATTCAAAAGAAAAGTGATGGCTATTCTATTACAAGGCCTTGAGAGGCCCAATATTTCGAATGGTGTCATGACTAGCGACTTATGATGCATCAACACGGCTTGATGGATCAAGCTTCCTTGCCGGGTTGACGTGAAGAAGATGGGTCGTGCGGCGTCGGTTCAGCTTCTTCCTCCTCATCACCCAATGGCGAGAAGTCATTGGTGGACGATCAATCCGGTTTAAAGCACGAAGACAGCCTCTTCACTTATAAGCTCAGCGGATCAACGTCGAGGCATAAGTGTGCTTACAGATTGGGGAACAAGGTTACGCACTTCCGAATGACAACTTCCACCCGCCTATTGTTTGCATCATAGAAAGAGCGATAAACGCCCGGGTTAACCTGCTTGCCGATTGACTTCGCCGGAGGACGCATCTCCTTTGTTATCCGTTTGAGGGCATTATTATCAAAGGCTTCGCCGTTTTCTTGAGCGTTGGGGAAGCCCTTGGCTATGTCAGCCGGATCAAGGTCCGCTATCCATGCTTTGGCGCGAGTTAGAGCCAATAAAGTGCCAGCACGGGCCGCGAATCGTTTCAACTCTTCAAGTTGTGCCGGGATCATGGATAGCCGGTCTAGCGTATCTTTGATCAAAGACGGAGCTGCGTTATCATACGATGTCGCACATATGACTCGCTGGGTGCCGGTATCTGATTGCTCAATCAGCGTATATGCGGCCTTGAGCTTCTTCCGCATGTCCGAGCCCGGATGAGCAATACGCTTCCCTATACCGGTTTAAAGAAGTTCGAGTTAGACCGGTGGAAATGTCAAAACTGAATATTAATCACAAACCTTTGTGAATCATCTCATACCAAAGAACGCAGAGGTCATGCCGTTAATCTGGCGCCTTAGTCCGTGAGAGCTCTTACATCACCGGTTTAAGAGCTGCTTCGGCATCTTCAGCCCGTTTTAGCAACCCGGCCTTCTCCGTCTCCCAGTTGGCCTGCTCAGATTTAAACCACTCCTTGAGCTGCTCCATAGTGGTCAAGGCGGGTTTCAACTCATCCTTGGCCTTGGAGGCTTCTGTTTGTTGGGTCTCCAGATTGGTACGAAGGTCATTGAGCTGTCCGGTTTGTTGGCATATCTCACATTGATAAAAAAGGGATCACGTTAGTTGTTTCATCATGAAGTCCCAAGCTCAATACAGGTATTCAACTTGGCACTTGGGGGCTAATGGCTAATTGCTCAAACATGTTTTGCTACGGTGATACAACTTACAGTCCCGGTTTAACTATGCTAAGTTGAACCGCCCTTAGAACTCTGACCTGAAGTTTGAGGCGTATGAGTTTTATATTAAGTCGGTTTAACTATGCTCGGTTGAACCGGGACCTTGAAACTACTACACAACGAAGTACAAGAGAGACATAACTCCTTACCTCATAGCGTTCCTTCATAAGATTCACCGGACCCGGCTTCGAGGTCACGACTTGTGTAGAGTCGGTTCAGGAAGTCAAGTGAAGTTCTTAGGCGAAGAAATTGTCATGGTGACGGATCAGTTTTTCCCTTCTCTTTGCTCATGGCGGTAGACTCTTCCTTGGCGTTGTGTTTTGATAGAGCAACCGGATTGCGAGGCGGTATAGGCGGTGCTGTCACTACGACATCATCATCTTTGGCTGGATGGCCGGATTGGCATTCTTTCACAGGCTTGGTGCTTTCATACCGGGCTCGGCGGATCGACAATCGAAACCTGTTCTGCTGCAGGACTCAATGGAGCAGGATGTGATGTTTCCACTTGGACAGCCGGTTCAACCTCCGGCGGATTAGCACTGTCGTCTTGGTTAAACCCGGCAGAGCTGTCTTTCGCGACTTCACGCTTTCGCCATGATGCTCTGGAGTCTTCTCCGGATCAACGTCCATGATGAGGGTCAAGGGTCTTCGCCTTCTTACTTAAGCGAGCCTTGGTGCTGCAACATTCGGAGTTAGAGTGTGATAAACCGACAAATGCAAAAAAGAAAGAGTAATATGCTCACCCAGCAGCAACTTTAAGAGGAGGCAGTTGAGTGGTTGATGAACCGCCAGATGAGTTGGAAGAGGCCTGGTAATTCGGATCAGACGGATTGAGAGGACATCGGAAGAAACCTTTCAAAGGATAACGCTTTCGGAGAACAAATCACCTCTCGACGACGCTTAGGGTTGGGGTGTCAAGTAAAGCGGACGACGTAATTTGTTGACCGTTGTCCAGGGGTTGTACGGCGTTCTTCAGACTTCTTTGTGTCTTCAAAGAAAGATTTGGATTTAAATGAGCACGGGGTGAGATTTTTTCACTTTTTGATTTGTCGGCGAATTCTTTTAACGGTACAAGATCGATTCGGAAGAAAGAAGGCTTACCTCAACAGGATCGGCATGGCTGGCCTCGGCATCATCACAGGAATTGTATTTGTCAATAGGATGAATGATAAAAGGGACAAAGTAAATCAAGTTTTACCTCAGCTTACGAATCTTCATCATCCGTGATTCGAGAGGACTCGGCGGTTTTCCTCTTACCAGCTTTCTTGGTGGTCTTGGACTTTACACGAGGACCCCGGGCCGGTTTGGTTCGTTTCCAGAAGGAGCTGTTAGCCTGAGAAGTAACAAGGATTAATATATATCAATAAGGCATTAAAAAGTCAGTAGAGCGATGAGCGGAGTCTCACCGTAGGCGGCTTGTTGGAAACACAGAACGGGGCCAACCCGGTTTGGCTGCAGACGGAGATCGGTTCATCGAGCATCCTTTTCACTATATCAGTAACTTCCAGCTCAGTTATTGGTAGCTCGTGACGTCGTTGAGGGTCTTTGATGCTACCAGTGTATTCATGCATAAATCCGGGGCGGCGGCTTAATGGCAAGATGCCCCAAGAAACCCAACATCGAACAAGGTCAATACCAGTTAAGCCATTGGCCATTAGAGCCGGAGCTTGATAATTTGAGGCGCAAAATTCTTCCGTTCTGCGGCAGTCAAGCGTAAAGGCAATGGGTGATGGTTGCTAAGCCGGTGAGGGCGGTAACCCGGCAAGGGGTTTTCGCTGTTAGGAGCGGTATTCCGGCAATAGAACCAGGTTTGGTTCCAATCTTTCGGATGGTTATGGTGTTTTGCGTGAGGGAAGTCTACTTGCTTCCTTTTCTGGATTGAAACGCCACCCAGTTCCGTGTTAGGACCATCCGAAAACTCCGTACGGCGGTTCAAATGAAAGAAATCCCGGAATAACTCCACAGATGGTTCTTCTTGAAGTTAGACTTCTAGAAAACTTGGAAATTGCATATATTGGACACAGAGTTTGGACCAATATCTTGTGGATGGAGTTGCAAACTTGCGAGGACATCCCGGAAGAATTTTGATCCGGGCGGGCTGAATCCCCGGTCTAAGTGTTGCATAAATACGATTACTTCTCCTTCTTGAGGTTCAGGAGGGCATTCGGCATCCGGAACACGCCAATGAAGGACATTCTTGGAGGCTAAAGCGCCGGTGGTGACATACCCATTGAGTTGCGTCTCAGTGATCTTGGACCGGACCCAATTGCAAGCTGAGAATTGTTTGGCCATTCCGGAAGGAAAAAGCTGCGAAAGGAAAGGTAAAGACCAGTTCACCGTTAACGGTTCAGGCATATTATTCAATGTTAAATCGGCAGTTTGGTATTCAGTTCCAATTTCCGGTTTAGCGAGGACTAATGGAGTGTGGCGGATTAGCTATCAAAAAAAATTAAACCGCCCTTAGGAGGAAGAGACAGAACTGGAAAATCTGCTAAGTGTTGACAGAAACAGGTTTCACACATGAACGGAATTTATTTGGATCTACCGAAGATTCAGTAAGGAAAATTTTATGCGATCCATACAAGCTTTATAAAGGGCAAGGAAGTTCGGGCGTTCTATCAAGAGGGTCTGAGTAAAAAGGAAGATTTGCGAAGTGCTAAGCTGAAGGCGGAGCAGCTACTGCACGAGATATATGCTACGGTTGGATTAAGAAGCCATGGCAGAGCAAGTATGAAGAGACTAGGGATGAACACCTAGGAGCAGCCAGTGCGAACGAAGCCTTAAGCTGCAGATCTAGGGCATGAGGAAGAGCCTTACCAGATGCACAGGCGGAGGAGCCCCGAGAATCTCTGCACGCGACCAGGTTGATGCTGACCTTGTCTTTGGGGGCACCGTTCGAGGTCGGAGGCGGCGGAGCTTGAGCTGGGGTGTCGCGAGGAAGAAGAAGTCTGGAAGGGGAAGAAGAGAAAGGGCCTTCCGGTCTATTTATAATGAGACGAGTAATTGTGGTAGCGAGAATCGAGGAGTTGAAAGCGGCAAATGGCGCAATGATCGCCTCGATTTCGGGATAGTATTAAATGAAGGGAATCTTATTGTTTGGGCTTCTTTAATGAAGATGGCGTCAAGATGCTCTGTTCTTTGGGGTCGGAGGATGACGTCCACGACGGTTTAAGCAGATGGCGGTTTACGTAATATGAAGGAAGATATTGAGTTTTTCTAAGATGTTGAAGATTAACATGAACAGAGTTCAAGTCAACTGGGGCCTAATGTTGGGGATGTAACTATGAATATAAACCGCATACAGGGGGGCAGTTCACCCTCGACCATAATTGGAGCCCACGAAGACTTCGGAAGGTGGCGATTCGCCATAGAGCTTAGAGGCCGGAGCCCATGGGCGAATTAGGGCCCATAATGGTAAAACCGCCATAACCGTGTAACTTGTTGTAAGATAAGAGAAAGGAGAGACCGAGCCGGACACTGGTATGAGCCGGCCTCGGGACTCTGTAGACCGGCCGGATCGTCAACCCGTGTATATAAGGGGACGAACCGGCGGTGGTTTAGGGACAGACAACTATAACTCGAGGCTTAGGTGAAGCTATTGCTCCCTAGTCGCCGAGATCACATCAATCCCATTAAAAACTAGACGTAGGCTTTTACCTTCATCGAAGGGGCCGAACTAGTATAACCCTTGTGTCTTTGCGTCCGCTTTAACCCCTCTAAGTTAACCCGTTCGATGGCCCCGTGACTAAGTCCTTTCATGAGGACATCTGCCGTGACAATTCCACGACACTTATCTTGCGCATTTTAGAGTATCAACTTTCACTTGTCTATGAACTGTTATAGGCAACCCAGAAGTCCTTTACCGCGGACACGGCTATTCGAATAGATCATTTATAACCCTGCAGGGGTGTACTTCTTCACACACGCTCTCGCCACTTACCGTCGTTTACACGACATGTACTCGGCAACCTTCAAGCAGAAGCCCAGCGAGGGTGTCGGACACGACCTGACTAAACACACGAGTCCCTAGTCCAGGTTTATCGCCTATTCGGGTTCCATCCGCAGGGAGTCCGGCCGAGGTTTCCACTAACGGCTCCGAACGATGTGTGCAAGGTTCCCGAGACACCAAACGGGCGAATCGGTACACCGTGCCACATGCCAACTGCAACACAGCCCACCCCTAAGGTCAGCGCTGTGTGCGGTCCCCAGCATGCTACAAACACTAGAAACTACTTTGCAACTCCCGAACAGAGGACAAGAGTGGTTAATAAGTCGAGAGGGTCAATTAAGGATCCCAATGTGTGGTAGTAACTGTTTCATGGATCACAAAATCAGAACTCGGTTCCTGAGGACAGCTGCAATGAGACAACCCACCATGTACTCCTACATGGCCTCTCACTGCTACCTTTACCAAATCGTGTTCACACACTTAACTCTCAATAGTAGGACATGTTCACACACCTCCGATTCATCCCCGATGAATCGGACACGACTCAACTCTAAGCGATGGCAGGTGCACGACAAACAAGCATGAATGAGTAGGCACAACAGGGCTCAAACAACTACTACTCATGCTAGTGGGTTTCATCTATTTGCTGTGGAATGACAGGTCATGCAGAGGATAAAGGGGTTCAGCTACCGCAGCAAGTAACAGATGAATCGTTGTTGTCCTAATGCAGTAAAAGAGAGCAGGAGCGAGAGAGTGGGATTATATCGGAATGAACAAGGGGGTTTTGCTTGCCTGGCACGTCTGAAGATATTATAGATCTTCATCGGTGTCATCGAACTCATCGTCGAAACAACATCTACCGGGGGGGAACAACACCGGCAAACAGAGAAGAAACACGATCAATGCAATGCACAATATGATACATGCTATGACATGGCAATATGAATGTGTTTTGGCTAATGCAATCTAGAACAGATTGAGATGAGTTCATTTGAACCAAAGATTCAAATGCAAACCCATTTTAAGAGGTCATATTAGTGCACTAACTTGTTTCACCTAAACAGCAAGGTTAAAGCGTTCTAACATGCATGAAACCAGTACAGATGGATAGATTGGATTTTTCTGATCATTTTTCATATATAACTTATTTCATTTGGAGTTACGGTTGAATTACTATGAATTTTAGAAGTTAGCTCTATTTTCTGGAATTTCCTGAATAAGAATAAATCCAGAAAATAATTAACTGCATCAGCACTGCGTCACTGTGACGTCAGCGGTCAACTGGGTCGGCCAGGTCAAACCTGACCTGTGGGACCCACGTGTCAGTGGTTAGTTAACTAACTAAGCGAGTTAGTTAGTGTTAGGTTAAGCACTAATCTAGGTTAATTAGCTAAACTAACCTAACTAATAATTAACAAGGGTGGCCCACACGTCGGTGACCAGTCAAACCGAGCCCACCAGTCAATGGTCGTGAGGTCAAACCCACGGCGTCGAGTCGCCCGAGGCGAGATGACGGAGAGCGTCGAAAGCGCTCGGCCCGCAGTTTGATCTTGTGGTGGGTGCTACTGGCGGTGGCGATGTGGCGCATCCAACGGTGGCAGTGTTTGGTGCTGGGGTGGCCGGGAACAACGACAGCGAGCACGTCCGCGGCGGCCGGAGTTCGGGTCTTAGCGGTTCCGGCGTTGCGTTGCACGACAGGAGCAACTGGAGGGGGTTTTGATCTTCGGCATTGGTGAAAACGCGTCATTGCGCTCGGTTGTAGCTCTAGGTGATGGTGGCCACGGCGGCGACATGGCCGGCGGAGCCGAGCTCACGGCTCCGGTGGAATCGGCGGCTATGGGACTGGAATGAGCTCGGGAAGGAAGGGGAAAGACGCAGAAGCTCACAGCGAGTTGAACGGAGGCCTCGGCGTGCTCGGGGAGGGGCTGGTGACGACGGGAGGTCGCCGGCGATCTCGGTGGCCCGAGGAGGAAGAAGACGTCGGGGGCGCTCCGGGGCTCTTCCCGTCGCGTGGCTCGGGGAAGACGGTGTATGGGTCCACGGCGGAGCTCGAGGTCACGTTGGAGAGGCACGAGGAAGGCTCAGGGCAAAGCGGCGGCGACGGTGGCTCTCGGGTGCGTGCGAGAGGAGAGCCAGGGAGGGAGAGAAGCTCGGGGAGAGAGTGGAGGGGTTCCAGGGGGGTCGGGGAGACGACGTGGAGGTCGTCCAAGCGTCCAGGGGCGCAGGCGGCAAGCAGGAGGTGGCGCACGGCGGTCTTGCAGCGTCGAACGCGCCCGATCCACTGCAAAGGAGGAAGACGACAGGGGAGGTGGCGGTGGTGGGCTGGGCCAGCCACTTGGGCCGCCAGGTGGACTGGCCAGGTGGGCTGCCTAGGTGAGTGCCAGGTAAAACTCTCTCTCTGTTAAAATTTGTTTCTGTTTTCTATTGTTTGCCTCTGTTTTGATTTAGTTTAACACCAAATCATTTTTATATAATTCTGAAAATATTTTTGGGCACTTTTGAAATTATTCCCAACAGCCCTCAACTAGTTTCAGAATTATTAGAGCATTTAAAATATTTATAGGATTTAAATGCCCCAATTCAAATACAATATGAGTTAATTCAATAATCCAAATGTCATGGAAAAATGTGCAACATCTCCGTTCTTGCTTCAAGCATTTTCCAAAAATGGTGAACATTTTTTAAGGCCATTTGGGTTCATTGAAAAAATAATTTTAGTTGAACCTATTTGAATTGATTTAGTGCTAGGGCTTGGATCAAACCCCATTTCAAGTTTCATGAAATTTAAACATGATGCATGGATGAAGATGCAACTAATTACAAACAAAGATCTAGGGCTGTGATAGTTTCTGCGAAACATAAAACATGCAACAAACAGGAACTGGCACTGGGCACTGGATCAATATGTTAGTCCCAAAAATTAGTATAAAAAGTTGCCAAAAGTATATGAAAGTTGAATAATATTGGCATGGAACAATCAAAAATTATATATACGACGGAGACGTATCAGCATCCCCAAGCTTAATTCCTGCTCGTCCTCGAGTAGGTAAATGATAAAAAACATAATTTTTGATGTGGAATTCTACCTAGCATAATCTTGATCATATGTCTAATCATGGCATGAATATTAAGACACGAGTGATTCAAAGCAATAATCTATCCTTTGACATAAAAACAATAATACTTCAAGCATACCAACCAAGCAATTATGTCTTATTGAAATAACATAGCCAAAGAAAGCTCATCCCTACAAAATCATATAGTCTGGCTATGCTCCATATTCACCACACAAAGCATTCACATCATGCACCGACTTCGTTACATAATGGTTCACCATACGTGCATGCTACGGGACTTGCAAACCTCAACACAAGTATTTCTCAATTTCACAATTACTCAACTAGCACAACTCTAATATCACCATCTTTATATTGCAAAACTATTGCAAGGAATCAAACATATCATATTCAGCGATCTACAAGTTTATGTAGGATTTTATGACTAACCATGTGAATGACCAGTTCCTGTCATCTCTCTAAATAGATATAAGTGAAGCAAGAGAGTTTAATTCTTTCTACAAAAGATATGCCCAAGCTCTAACAAATATAAGTGAAGCAAAAGAGCATTCTACAAATGGCGGTTGTCTATGTAAAGAGAAACAGGCAATCCAAACTTCAAATGATATAAGTGAAGCACATGAAGCATTCTATAAAGCCATACTCAAAATATTTAAGTGAAGTGCATAGAGCATTCTATAAATCAACCAAGGACCATCTCATACCAGCATGGTGCATAAAATAAAAATGAAAACTAAATGCAAAAGACGCTCCAAGACCTGCACATAATGCATGAACGAAACGAATTCGAAAACATACCGATACTTGTTGAAGAAAGAGGGGATGCCTTCCGGGGCATCCCCAAGCTTAGACGCTTGAGTCTCCTTGAATATTTACTTGGGGTGCCTCAGGCATCCCCAAGCTTGAGCTCTTGCCTCTCTTCCTTTTCCTCATATCGAGACATCCTCGATTAGACACTACATCCACACAAAACTTCAACAGAAAACTCGGTAAGATCCGTTAGTATAATAAAGCAAATCACCAATCTAAGTACTGTTGAAAACCAATTCATATTTTGGTTTTGCATTGTGTATATTGTAATATAGCTTTTCCATGGCTTAATCCACTAATATAAATTGATAGATTCATCAAAACAAGCAAACTATGCATCAAAAACAGAATCTGTCAAAAACAGAACAATCTGTAGTAATCTGAACATTCACAATACTTCTGCTACCCCAAAAATTCTACCAGAATTAGGAACAATAAACAAGTTGTACAGAAAGACAGTGCAAAAAGAATCAGAACCATTTGACGTTCCAGTAAAAAAATAAAATCCGCGCACTACAGCCAAAGTTTCTGTCCTGCACCGTACAAACCAACAAGCATTGTAAACATCCTAAAGGCAAACCTTGGCACATTATTTTTATAATACAATGGAATTGTACAAGGGGATAATTATTTTTGTTGAAAAGTTTCTGTAATCAAGATTCACAAAGTTGCCGTGAGCATGAACAAAGTTCAAGGAGCTCTCCCACTTCAACAATGCTTGTCTTTCTCACTTTCACTTTCCTTTTTGTAAAAGTTTTGGGTTCCCCTCTTTATTTTTGTTGTTTTTAAACTATATGAAAACACTCAACAGAAATAAATGACTCTCTAAAACTTCTGGGTTGTCTCCCTGGCAGCGCTTTCTTTAAAGCCATTAAGCTAGGCATTTAGTGCTCAAGTAATGAATCCACCCGGATCCCAAGGTATATCAAAGCCAATTTTAATTAACAATGATTTGTAATTTAGTAGTGAGCACAAAGTAACATATATCATGCAACAACGAAGTCTAAATATCTTCCTATGCATCGGCATGTCATAAAAGAACAATTCATGCACACCTAGTAAAGGCCAATGCATAGTATAAGTAGTTTCTTGCAATTTCATCATGTTGGAAACATAAAGAGGCGGAGATGTAGTTCCTATCTCATAATAATTGCAAGTAGGAGCAGCAAGCACATGCATATTACATTTATCAAAATCATCATGTGCAATGGTAAAAGGCAACCCATCAATATAATCCTTACTAAGCGCAAACTTCTCCGATATAGTGTAGTCGGGAGAATTCAAAAAGATAATAGGACTATCATGTGTGGGTGCAATAGCAACAATTTCATGTTTAACATAAGGAACTATAGCAAGTTCATCTCCATAAGCATAATTCATATTGGCATCTTGGCCACAAGCATAGCAAGCATCATCAAAAAGGGATATTTCGAGAGAATCAACGGGATCATAGCAATCAACATAGCAATCATCCTTCGGTAAGCACGAAGGGGAATTAAATAATGTATGAGTTGAAGAGTTACTCTCATTAGAAGGTGGGCACGGGTGATCAATCCGCTCTTCCTCCTTTTGTTCTTCGCTCTCCTCATCATCTTTTTCATCCAATGAGCTCACAGTTTCATCAATTTCTTCTTCCATAGCTTCCTGCAAAATATTAGTCTCTTCTTGGACAACGGGGAATTTCTCAATATATGGTTTAACATAGGCATTAGAAGCATAATTATCATGACAATATTGAAATATGGCAAAACTTTCAGATTTGTAAAGAGTAGCATCATATATTTCAATCAAAGAAGCAATCTCATAAGCACCCTTAAAAGCAACAAATTCTTCAATTTGTTGAACATCATAGTAATTGTAAACACCCTTAGCATACGAAGATATGATTCCATTATCACTAAACTCACATTGTGAAAGTGCAACTATCTCTAGGTGGTTTTGGTAATTCATAACAACATATAGCTCATTGAGCTAATGCTATTCCAAGACAAATATTTCAGGAAAGCTCAATGAATGGCATGGCATGGATGATGAAAGTGGATCCCTCAAAATATTAAGGACAAAGGATTGGCTCAAGCTCAAAAGCTCAAGACTCTACATTTTACATTTTAGTGATCCAAGATCACATTGAGTCTATAGGAAAAGCCAATACTATCAAGGAGGGATGAGGTGTTGCTTAATGAGCCTCTTGCTTCAAGTGCTTAGTGATATGCTCCAAAAACCCTCAACTACTTTCTCACATCCACATATGACCTAAACCCAAAGTCAAAATCGGTCCTACCGATTCTTTCTATCCGGCGCCACCGAGTTCAAATGTCATAGCCACTGCCACAAACCCTAGGCAAATCGGTCTCACCGATAGGGATCTCGGTCTCACCGAGATGGGATTGTAATCTCTCTGTTTCCCTTAAATAACGTTTCGGTCTAACAAGTGAGCGATCGGTCCCACCGAGATTGCAATGTAAACTCTCCGTTTCCCTTCGTAACATTTTGGTCTCACCGAAAAGAGCGAATCGGTCCCACCGAAGTTTACGACCAACTCTACGGTTAGCTAATTACCAAAATCGGTCTCACCGAGTTTGTATGTCGGTCTCACCGAGATTACGTTATGCCCTAACCCTAACCATATCGGTCCTACCGAGTTGCATGTCGGTCCCACGAAATCACTAACGATCACTAGGTTTCTTGAATCGGTCCGACCGAGTTTGTTGATTCGGTCCCACCGAGTTTGGTAAATTGTGTGTAACGGTTAGATTTTGTGTGGAGGCTATATATACCCCTCCACCTCCTCTTCATTCGTGGAGAGAGCCATCAGAACAAACCTACACTTCCAACTTACCAGTTCTGAGAGAGAACCACCTACTCATGTGTTGAGGCCAAGATATTCCATTCTTACCATATGAATCTTGATCTCCAGCCTTCCCCAAGTTGCTTTCCACTTAAATCTTCTTTCCACCAGGTCCAAATCCTATGAGAGAGAGTTGAGTGTTGGGGAGACTATCATTTGAAGCACAAGAGCAAGGAGTTCATCATCAACGCACCATTTGTTACTTCATGGAGAGTGGTGTCTCCTAGATTGGCTAGGTGTCACTTGGGAGCCTCCGACTAGATTGTGGAGTTTAACCAAGGAGTTTGTAAGGGCAAGGAGATCGCCTACTTCGTGAAGATCTACCGCTAGTGAGGCAAGTCCTTCGTGGGCGACGGCCATGGTGGGATAGACAAGGTTGCTTCTTCGTGGACCCTTCGTGGGTGGAGCCCTCCGTGGACTCGCCAAGAACTGCTACCCTTCGTGGGTTGAAGTCTTCATCAATGTGGATGTACTATAGCACCACCTATCGGAACCACGACAAAAACATCCGTGTCTCCAATTGCGTTTGAATCCTCCAAACCCTTCCCTTTACATTCTTGCAAGTTGCATGCTTTAAATTCCGCTGCTCATATACTCTTTGCATGCTTGCTTGAATTGTGTGAAGATTGCTTGACTTGTGCAAAGATAGCTAAAATCTGCCAAAGTCTAAAATTGGGAAAAGGTTAAGTTTTTAATTGGTCAAGTAGTCTAATCACCCCCCCTCTAGACATACTTCAAGGTCCTACAAGTGGTATCGAGCTTTGGTCTCCATTTGCTTTGATTTCCATAGCTTTTGGTGGTCATAGCCTTGGTTTCACAACCTAGGAGAGTATGGCGTCTAGCGAGGGAAATTATCACCATAGAGGTCCTTACTTTGATGGCACTAATTTTGCTAGTTGGAAGCATAAGATGAAAATGCATATTCTCGGACATAACCCCGCCGTTTGGGCTATTGTGTGTATTGTCTTGCAAGGTGAATTCTTTGATGGGAGAGAGCCGAACCGTGAAGCTAACGCGGATGAATTGAAGATGCTGCAATACAACGCTCAAGCTTGTGATATCCTCTTCAATGGCTTGTGCCCCGAAGAATTCAACAAAATCAGTCGTCTTGAGAATGCAAAGGAAATTTGGGATACTTTGATTGATATGCATGAAGGTACCGACTCCGTCAAGGAATCCAAGTTGGATGTGCTCCAAAGTCGACTTGACAAGTTCAAAATGAAGGATGGTGAAGGTGTCGCTGAAATGTACTCTAGGCTTGCTCTTATCACAAATGAGATTGTCGGCTTAGGAAGCAAAGAGATGACCGACAGATTCATCATCAAGAAGATCCTAAGAGCATTGGATGGAAAATATGATACCGTGTGCACATTGATCCAAATGATGCCAAATTACAAAGATCTCAAGCCAACGAAAGTCATTGGAAGAATTGTTGCTCATAGATGTCCCTCAAGGATAAGGAGGAACTTCACAACAAGTCAAGTGGTGCTTACAAAGCCTCATGTGAAGCCCCCACATCATCAAGTGAGAAACAAACCTTCAATGAAGAATTGAGCTTAATGGTGAAGAACTTCAACAAATTCTACAAGAGTAGAAGCAAAGAAAGAAGCTCTAAGTCAAGGTCATACAATGACAAAAGATCTTCTAGTCGAGAGCGCAATTGCTACAATTGTGGGAGACCCGGACACTATTCCAATGAGTGTATGACACCCTACAAAAGAAGAGAAGATTTTCCAAAAAGAAGAAGTAGAAGAGAAGAATCACCACCAAGAGATAGAAGGAGTAGAGATGATCGTTATGAACGAAGACCCTCACGGAGAAGCAAGGATTCGGAAAGGAAGGACAAGTCATCAAAGAGCTACACAAAACAAATACATCAAGCTCATGTTGGTGAATGGGTATCCGGCTCCGACTCGACAATCACTCGAGAGAAGCTATCACTCCGACTCGAATATACTCAAGATGAAGGTGTTGCCGGTCTAGCACTTGTGTCAACCAACTCCTATGACATATTTGATTCACCAAATGAAGAAATTGGAAGATGCTTCATGGCCAAAGGTCCTAAGGTAACACACCCCGAGTATGTTGATTTTAATAGTGATGAAGATGACTTGTTAGGTGATGATGATTTACTTATTGACAACTCTAGTGATGAATACTATGATGGAACGTCAATTAATCATGCTAATCAAGATAAAACGAATGACAATGATAAGGAGAAGATTGAGCTTCTAACTAAAGAACTAAACACTCTTAAGTTAGCTCATGAAACTATATTCGAAGATCATCGAGAACTTTTAAGGGCTCATGAGAAGTTACGCTTTGAAAAGCTCAATCTTGATCAAGAGCATGAGTTCTTAAAGGCAATCAATGATGATCTCCGTGAAAAGTTCTTCTTACATTGCCAAGCGTTTACTCTTATCTACTTACATGCCTCAAGTCAAGTCTAGTAACAAGAACAAGAAAGATTCTTCCTCTAGTAGTAAAAATAATAATGCTAAATCCAATATTGTTGCTTCTAGTAGTTCTCTTGATTCCACTAATGATTCTATTAGCCAAGTTACACTTGAGCAAGAAAATAGCTTATTGAAGGGAATTATAGAGAAAGGTGTTTACAAAAGCCTTGCCGGGAGTAAGCAATTCGAGGAAATTGTACGCAAGCAAGGAAGGCACCGGAAAAATCAAGGTGTTGGTTTTGAACGAAAGTTCAATGCCAATGGAGTTGAGTGGGAAGAAGATCAATACCCCAAGACGAAGTTTGTTCCTCAACAAGAGAAGTATGATCCTACTTCCTTCAAGGGAGCACAAGCACAAGATGATCTTCCACCACAAGACCACAAGAACAAAGGCAAGGACAAGCTTCAAGAGGAGATTGATGCATTTGAAGAAGCACCTAAGGCCTTGGTCAAGTGGGTTCCCAAGACTACGTCAAGTTCTACTTCATCAAGTACAACTACAACTCCAAGGATTCCCATCAAGATGATGTGGACCCCGAAGAAGAAGAACTAGAGTGTTCTTGAGGGTGACTCCGCCAACATTCTTCACTCATATAATTATGGCAAGAACAAGTGCAATCAACTTCCATATCTTGCACTAGTTCAAGGAGTCACAAACCCTCATGTTGGTAAGGCAAGGGACAAGGTAACCTAATGTTTTCATGGACATCATCTTGTGTGTGCATCACTCTATGTCTATGGATATTCTTGTTTGTTCCTTGTGGGACTAACCCATGTAGGTATTGAAAGTGCAACTCACTCCAAAGGATTGCTCCAAATGATCTACATCAACATTAAGCATCCACATCTTCAACACCTACATGAAGTCATCATCGACAAAACCCAAGGTTAGTTCATCCCTCTAAGGGAGATCTCACATCTAGGGGGAGCTTAACTCTAAGAATTGAGTCAAAGCAACTCTAATGATGTGAACACATCAATGCATTATGTAAAAGTGGTAACCCCACTTGAGCTTGAATGATGAGTATGACCTACGATCAAGTGTTCTCATTTGACTCCTAAGTCAATATACTCATATATAGATGACCTAGTCATCGCCAATTGTTTGATAGATGATAGAATTGTTTGTGCATGCTTTGCCACATATTTCATTTGTCATTTTATTGTGTGAGCATGTTGGTTGCATATTTTACTCATTCGAGGACATCCACTTGTTGTTTTGATTGATTGGTTTCTTTTTCTTTGGCCAAGTGGATGGACAAGAATGCCTAAGAACCTTCTCTAGCTATCTATGATTTTCTCGTCTCAAACTCTATTCATGCTACATCACAAAATTTGATCAAGTCAGATTCGAACCACTCTGTGTGAGGAGCACTTGAGTCCCCGATTCGTCATGGACTTAAACTTCCAAAACTTCTTTGTGCTTTTTGGTCTGACCGATTCTTCCATTTTGGTCATACCGAGATCACTAAGTCGATCTAGGTTTTCAATCTCGGTGCAACCGATTTGAACTTTTCGGTCACACAGAGTTGCTGTAACTGTCAACAGTTATGCATCTCGGTGCCACCGAGTCGTTCCACTCGGTCACACCGACAGTGTCGGGCTATATATTCACACGGGCAAAATTTTGGAAAACTTTCTCCAAACCTCTTCGCCCGCGCATAGCTCGCTCTGCCTTCTAGGTCTCCGGATCGTCGACTTCGTCGCCAGCCGCCTCCTGTCGCTGGTCTCCGCCGCCGTCAACGGATTTCATCTCCGCCGTTGCCGCCGTAGCGAGTTCATCGCCGAACTAGGGTATGAACTCGATCACAGTGCTATCCTCGTCTGATTCTCAGCACATTGTGTTCATTATGATTCTTGCCACGATTGAAACACCTCTATCCAGTCAAAACAATCCTTAGAATAGATGCGATTTGAAAATTTAGGGTTAGATTTCCGTCGGAACCATCTTGGACCCACCAAGTTGAAAAACTCGGTCCCACCGATTCGGCTAACGCCATTGCACTAGTAACTCTCAGTCTGACCGAGAATTGCTAATCGGTGTGACCGATTTTAGAACTTTGTGAAACCCTAGCAGTATCGGTGCCACCGAACTGTGACTCGGTCTGACCGAGATCACTAGTTTAGGTTCCAAAACTGCTTCGGTATCACCGAGTTTGAGAATCGGTTGATCCGAAATGCTTTCTGTGGAAAACTAAAACTAAGTTTTTGAATCATCCTTTTGCAAAAATCTCTGCATTTTGTGATGCTCATCCACTCTATCTCATCTATAGCTATTCATAGGGTTAGCAGTCAGTGTTTGCAGCATGTCAGACCAAAGTAACAGCCAGAACAAGTCAGAGGAGCAGATTCAAATGAGTGAGGGCACTAGTCCCTCCAGCAGCTCAGATGAGGGAAGCAGAAGCATTCCCAGCAATTTGCCCAAAGCTGCCAATAGGACAAGGAAGAAGAGAACCTCAGACTCCGAGGATGAGGATTATGTGGTAGAAGAAGATGAGGCCATTTCAAAGAAGAAAGTGCTCAAGAAGGAGTATAGCTCAGCTGCAGTTAAGCCAGGGCTGAAGATCAAAAGGCCAGCAGGAAGACAACCTATGTCTAAAGCCAGAGCCTCCACTCAAACATCTTTGGAATCCCAACCCAAAGAGCACTGCAGAAGGACAGAAAAGGAAGGAAAGGGTCAAGAAGACCATGGCCAGAGTGATTGGAAAGCCTTCCATGATGGAAGAAGAAGAAGAAGAAGAGGTTGTTGCACCAGCATCCAAGGCACAAAAGCTGACGGGTGATGCTATAAGGTCAGGGACTGCAACATCAAAGCCCAAAGAAGCACCCAAAGCTGCCTCCAAACCCAAGAATGCACCAAAGAGGAATACCAGGAGTATACCAGCTGCTGAGAAGAACAAGGCCCCAGTGCCTCAAGTTGCTGCTGAGGAAGATGATGAAGGACAAGTCCTGAGGAAGCTCAAACCCAAGATTCCAGACCACAATGATGCTCATCATGTGGCTGAGAACATGAAGATCGGGAGAGAATCAGGGTTGAGGCTATGGAGAGAGTCAGATCCATATTCCACCAGGAGAAGGACTGTTGTTGATTATAGGTTCCACACAAAGGAACAACAGGATTTCTATGAGACAATCTTGTTGGACAAGAAGCCTATAGTGTGTGTGAGGTGGGTCGACTGGACCTACATGAAGGAGAATGAAGAACATTATCCTGGAGTGTATGACAGCTTCAGTGCGTGTGGAGTTGCAGACTTTGTTGGGCAGAAGGTCACAAAGTGGAATGATGACGTCATTATGAAATTCTACTCCACAGCACATTTCTATCCAGATGGCAGGATAGTTTGGATGTCTGAAGGTACGAGATAGCAATCAACTATTGAGGAATGGGCCAATCTGATCAATGTCCCAAAGGAGAGTGAAGATGACGTGGACGTTTATGCCAAGAAAAAGATGGATCGCAATTCTATGTCACAAATGTACAAGGAGATCCCAGACAAGGCCCTTGAGACTTTCAAGTTTGGGTCAGTCCATTTTCTTCTGTCAGGGCTGCCAACGATCAATTGGATCTTAAGGCACACTCTTTTGCCCAAGTCAGGTGACCACAACATGATCAGAGGGCATGCAATTAATTTGCTACACATATTTGATGTGCCACATAAATTCAAGGTCATGAGCCTCATGGTTGAGACTATCAAGAGGACAGCAGCAGACCAAAAGAGAAGTTGTGGATATGCCCCACAAATTCAGGAGTTGATTAACTCAAAGATGGGCACAGGAAAATATCTGTTGGATAAGGAACACTTTATTCTCCATCCAGACTTTGAGGACAATCAAGTTGTCATGAATGAGAATGAACCATCATCAGTACAAGCTCAAGAGAAGAAGGAGAAAGCAAAGAAAGAGAAGGCTGCCAAGATGCCAACTCAAGAGGAGGCATCTGAGTACTTTTTGAAGAACAAGCAGGACCAGCTTGGTTACTTGATAGCATCAACTCAGAGGATTGAGAAGGGGTTGGCCACCCTAACTCAAAACCAGGAGAGCCTGGAAAGAATCATGGAACAAAAATTCTATGATTTAGATGTCAAAGTAACTGAGATTCAGTCAGTTGTGGAGCAGCTACAGGATGACATTCAGGCGAGGAAGGGCAGGACAACCACTGATGCATTTGCCAGAGTGCCTCGAGCTCAGAGATTTGCTACAGAGCCAGTAAAAGACACCAGAGTTACTTCATATGCACCAGCTACAGCTCCAGTGCAACCAGCTCCAGCACCAACTCCTTCAACTCCATCCACTTCAACAGAAGTCTTCGTCCAAGGAGCCATCTCTACGCCACCAACTGAAGACCAAGCCTGAGAGACGATATAGTACTATGCATTTTCTAGGAACTTTTTGGTAACTTGTTGCCAAAGGTGAGAAAAATGTATAGATCATAGGCTTCGAGAGAGAGAGAGAGTTTGCTTTTGTTCTCTCTTGTCTTCTTGGTTGAACTTTGTTTGCTTTTGATTGCTTGAGATACTATGCTATTATCTGTGAGACACTGATGATCATGTGTTTGATCATAAGATACACTTATGCTTGTTAGATGATATTATCTTACTTATCCTTATATGATCATTCACTTTGCTTGGTGATGAGTGCATGTATTCAATTTTTATTATTTTGAGCGCTCCACCAAGATGTATGTGACATGGAAGAGTAACCCATGAGCCTAATTCCTTGTGCATTTGCAGTCCAAAGCAAATCTTAAACTATGCACAAATTTAGGGGGAGCTCTTGCTTATCACATACTTCTCAAAGCGACGATGTTTTTCAATCTTATTATGATTTGTCGAAGCTTTGATCTATATGTTGTCATCAATTACCAAAAGGGGAGATTGAAAGTGCAACTATCCCTAGGTGGTTTTGGTAATTCATAACAACATATAGCTCATTGAGCTAATGCTTGTTCCAAGACAAATATTTCAGGAAAGCTCAATGAATGGCATGGCATGGATGATGAAAGTGGATCCCTCAAAATATTAAGGACAAAGGATTGGCTCAAGCTCAAAAGCTCAAGACTCTACATTTTACATTTTAGTGATCCAAGATCACATTGAGTCTATAGGAAAAGCCAATACTATCAAGGAGGGATGAGGTGTTGCTTAATGAGCCTCTTGCTTCAAGTGCTTAGTGATATGCTCAAAAAACCCTCAACTACTTTCTCACATCCACATATGACCTAAACCCAAAGTCAAAATCGGTCCTACCGATTCTTTCTATCCGGCGCCACCGAGTTCAAATGTCATAGCCACTGCCACAAACCCTAGGCAAACCGGTCTCACCGATAGGGATCACAGTCTCACCGAGATGGGATTGTAATCTCTCTGTTTCCCTTCGTAATGTTTCGGTCTAACCGAAGTGAGCGATCGGTCCCACCGAGATTGCAATGTAAACTCTCCGTTTCCCTTTCGTAACATTTCGGTCTCACCGAAAAGAGCTTAATCGGTCCCACCGAAGTTTACTCCGACCAACTCTCCGGTTAGCTAATTACCAAAATAGGTCTCACCGAGTTTGTGTAATCGGTCTCACCGAGATTACGTTATGCCCTAACCCTAACCATATCGGTCCTACCGAGTTGCATGTCGGTCCCACCGAAATCACTAACGGTCACTAGGTTTACCGAATCGGTCCGACCGAGTTTGTTGATTCGGTCCAACCGAGTTTGGTAAATTGTGTGTAACGGTTAGATTTTGTGTGGAGGCTATATATACCGCTCCACCTCCTCTTCATTCGTGGAGAGAGCCATCAGAACAAACCTACACTTCCAACTTACGGTTACGAGAGAACCACCGACTCCTGTGTTGAGGCCAAGATATTCCATTCCTACCATATGAATCTTGATCTCGAGCCTTCCCAAAGTTGCTTTCCACTCAAATCTTCTTTCCACCAGATCCAAATCCTATGAGAGAGAGTTGAGTGTTGGGGAGACTATCATTTAAAGCACAAGAGCAAGGAGTTCATCATCAATGCACCATTTGTTACTAAGTCCTTCGTGGGCGACGACCATGGTGTGATAGACAAGGTTGCTTCTTCGTGGACCCTTCGTGGGTGGAGCCCTCCGGGGACTCGCATAGCTGCTACCCTTAAATGGGTTGAAGTCTCCATCAACGTGGATGTACGATAGCACCACCTATCGGAACCACGACAAAAACATCCGTGTCTCCAATTGCGTTTGAATCCTCCAAACCCTTCCCTTTACATTCTTGCAAGTTGCATGCTTTAAATTCCGCTGCTCATATACTCTTTGCATGCTTGCTTGAATTGTGTGAAGATTGCTTGACTTGTGCAAAGATAGCTAAAATCTTCCAAAGTCTAAAATTTGGAAAAGGTTAAGTTTTTAATTGGTCAAGTAATCTAATCACCCCCCCCCCCCCTCTAGACATACTTAAAGGTCCTACACATTGGTAGGGAAGGTGTTTCATAGGGTTTTCAGAGCAACAAGTAACATCATAAATTTCACATAAATTCCAAGCATATCATTGCAAACGTTGAATTTGATCCCATAATAGTTTCCCTTTTTCAGATATACGGTGTCGGGCATAACAAGCATGCTCATCTAAAGATTTGACCTCAACTAAGCTAGTTGGGGTTTCAGCAAGAGCACATAGGGATCGAAGATGATCCAAGTAAAAAGCTTCAGTAGTGTGATAGATTTTGAGTGGTTCTTCAACCATTGGAGCAGTAGGTACAACTATTTTTTTTGGTATTTTATGCTTCCTACCCATAACTAAAGATAGAAAACAACTAAGAACAGCAAATAAAAATTACTTAGTGATAAAGCAAACAAGCACACACGAGAATATTCACCCCACGCTTATGACTCCCGACAGCGGCGCCAGAAAAAGGTCTTGATAACCCACAATTATAGGGGATCGCAACAGTTTTCGATAAGTAAGAGTGTTGAACCCAACGAGGAGCTAAAGGTAGAACAAATATTCCCTAAAGTTCTATCGACCACCGATACAACTCTACGCACGCTTGACGTTCACTTTACCTAGAACAAGTATGAAACTAGAAGTACTTTGTAGGTGTTGTTGGATAGCTTTGCAAGAAAGTAAAGAGCACGTAAATAAAACTAGGGGTTGTTTAGATAAAGACACAACTAAATTAGTAAAGAGATTTTTGTTACTAGAAAGTTATTTGTCCCTAGGCAATCGATAACTAGACAGGTAATCATTATTGCAATTTTATTTGAGGGAGAGGCATAAGCTATCATACTTACTCTACTTGGATCATATGCACTTATGATTGGAACTCTAGCAAGCATCCGCAACTACTAAAGATTCATTAAGGTAAAACCCAACCATAGCACTAAAGTATCAAGTCCCCTTTATCCCATACGTAAACAACCTACTTACTCAGGTTTGTGTTTCAGTCACTCACGCAACCCACTATAAGCAAATCATAAACATATTGCAAACCCTACAACGGGAATCCCTCACGCTTGCGCGACACGGAGAGCACCATAGAACTACACCAATAATAAAACATGCAACTCAAACCAATCTTGATCATCGAATAGCCATTAGGACAAAACAGATCTACTCAAACATCATAGGATAACCATACATCATTGGGAAATAATATATAGCATTGAGCACCATGTTTAAGTAGAGATTACAGCGGGTAAGAGAGAGGTTACACCGCTGCATAGAGGGGGAAGAGTTGGTGATGATAGCGGTGAAGTTGTTGGTGAAGATGGCGTGATGATGATGGCTAACAGGCCTCGGCCACCGGAAGCAAGGGGAGAGGGCCCCCCTTCTTTTTCTTCTTCCTTGACCTCCTCCCTAGATGGGAGAAGGGTTTCCCCTCTGGTCCTTGGCTCCCATGGCGTGGGAGGGGCGAGAGCCCCTCCGAGATTGGATCTATCTCTCTGTCTCTCTGTTTCTGCGTTCTCTTCTGGCTCTGTTTCACCGTTTCGTGTATATAGGGAGATCCGTAACTCCAATTGGCCTGAAACCTTCGCCCAGATCGTTTTCCAAAAATTAGATTTCTTGCGGCCAAAGAAGGGCATTAACCGCCTTACGGGTGGCCCACGAGATAGGGGGGTGCGCCCCCTGGAGGGGTGGCGTGCCCCTGTCTCGTGGCCACCTCGAGCATCGTCTCGCGTTGATTCTTCCTCCCAAAAATCACAAATATTCCAAAATAATTTTTGTCCGTTTTTATCCCGTTTGGACTCCGTTTGATATTGGGTTTCTGCGAAACATAAAACATGTAACAAGCGAGGAACTGCCTGAGCCTTTGGATCAATATGTTAGTCACAAAAATTAGTATAAAAAGTTGCCAAAAGTATATGAAAGTTGAACAATATTGGCATGGAACAATCAAAAATTATAGATACAACGGGGACGTATCAGCAACCTCCATTACAAAGGAAGTCACGTTACGCGGTCCAATCTGGCGCGCGCCGCTCAGTCGCTGATGTCACGAAGGCTTCGGCTGATACCACGACGTCGAGTGCCCATAACTGTTCCCGCGTAGTTGGTTAGTGTGTATAGGCCAGTGGCCAGACTCAGATCAAATACCAAGATCTCGTTAAGCGTGTTATTTTGAAGTAACCGCGAACGCCGACAGGGCCAGGCCCACCTCTCACCTAGGTAGTCTCAACCTGCCCTGTCGCTCCGCCACAAAGATCCATCTAGAGGGCCGTCGGGACAAAGGTCCTTTCAGCCCCCAATCCGTGAATCACTCGCGGGTACTCCTCGAGCTGACCCGACTTTAGTCACCACATGTATCATGTATAAAGTATATAGTATAGACCCGTGATCACCTCTCGAGTGATCACGGACCGATAGTATAGCAACAGACGGACAAGAATGTAGGGCCACTGATGGAAAACTAGCATCCTATACTAAGCATGTAGGATTGCAGGTAAAGGTAACAACAGTAGTAGCAAGGACAGGCTATGCATCAGGATAGGATAACCGGAAAGCAGTAACATGCTACACTACTCTAATGCAAGCAGTATAGAGAAGAATAGGTGATATATGGTGATCGAGGGGCGGGGGCTTGCCTGGAAGCTCAGCCGAGAAGGAGGGGTCGTCAACACCGTAGTCGTATTGGGTAGCAGCGGCGTCGGTCTCGGTGTCTAGCGAGAGAAGAGGGGGAAGAAACAATAAATACAATGCAAACAAATGCATGACGATGCATGACATGACAAAGCGTGATGCTAGGTGTGCCCAATCGCGCTAGTAGGTGATACCGGCGAAGGCGGGGAAACATCCAGGAAAGTATTCCCGGTGTTTCGCGTTTTCGGATAGTTGAACCGGAGGGGGGAAGTTGCGAGTTCGATAGGTTAGGGATGTGTGGCGGACGAATGGGCTACGTATCCGGATTCGTCTCGTCATTCTGAGCAACTTTCATGTAGAAAGTATTTTCATCTGAGCTACGGTTTATTTTATATGATTTTTAAAAGATTTAAATCATTTTAGGATTAATTTAAATATTTTAATTCAACATTATCCAGAACAATGCTTGCTGACGTCATCGTCAGCAGTCAACAGAGGTGTTGACTGGTCAACTGACGTGTGGGTCCCGTTCGTCATTGGCTGTTTAATTAGCAGGTTAATTAAACAGGGTCAATTAGTTTAATTAGTGGTTAGGTTAATCTAAACAAGATTAATTAGTTTAATTAATTAGTTAATTATCATTTTAATTAATTTTAATTATTACTCCCTCCGTCCCACAATGTAAGACGTTTTTGGACACTAGTGTAGTGTCTAAAAACGTCTTACATTATGGGACGGAGGGAGTATCTATTAATTCATTTTCTTAATTCTTTTTTTTTAATTTCGTTTTTGTTTCAGGGGTGTGGGGCCCCCACTGCAGGGCGGGTGCTAGTGGGCGTTGATGCCCAACCCGTTTGGGCGCTTGCCCAAGACGACAGGGGGTGCCGGCCAGGAACGAGGCCACGGCGAGGGCGCTGTCGGGCGAGGGGAAGCGGTGGCCAACATGGAGAGAGATGGCGTCCATGCGGCCAGAGAGCAGAAGCAAAGGCCGGGCGCGACGGGGCTTTGCGCGAGTGGCATGGGGGTGCGGCCAAGCGCCGGCCGAAGGCGAGGCAAGGCGAGGCTACAGGCGAGCGGGCGCGGTAGCAGCGCAGCAGCATACGCGCGCGGGGGTCAGACAGAGGCGGCCAGCGGGATGCAGGTTGTAGGCGGCTCGTATGGAGGAGGACCACAGCGTCGCCGGCGACGAGCGGGCGGTCGCCATGGCTCGGGCAACCCGAAGGAGGGGCTGCGGGGCACGATTCATCGTGGGGCCGGGTGCGTTCGAACGCACGCGACAACGCACGTCGAGGGGCGGTGGTCCCAGGCACAGGGTAGCCGTGGTTGGGCGGTGCGAGGGCAGAGGGCAGAGGGGAAGAGGCCGGGGCCTCACCCTTGGGCGTAGGGTCAAGGGCAGTGGGGCGCGAGGTGGGGGACGGGGACGACGAGCGACGGGGAGGCAGGCCGGCGGGGAAGTCCGGCGAGGCGGCGCGGGCGACGGCGTCGGCGGCCTCCTCCTCGCGATCCCGATCCAATCGGGAGAAAGGGGGGAGATATTTCGGGGGATATGAGTGGGGGTGTCGGTGGGGTTTCTGGGGGGAGTGGATAAGGGGAGTAGGGGGTGGCCGGCTGGGCCGGTCGGTTGTGGCCTGGTCGGCCGAAACCCAAGGGGCCGGGGGGCTTTCTCTTTTCATATTTTTTTTGTATTGTTCTTTTACTTTTATTTATTTTTCTTTTTTGTTTTAATTCATTTTAAAATATTCAAGAACTTTCTAAAAATATGTTTTCTTTACTATAATTACCCTTGTAATATTCGGCACCCACCGAACAATTTTGTTTCAACTTTTGAAAACTTTTGTTGTTTGACATATTTAGAATTTAAATTTTGAAACGGTTTCGAATCATTGCGAGGTTAGCAACAGTAACTGAGGTGACGTGGCATGATTAGCGTGGGATTACTGTAGCATGATTATCCAGGCGTTACAAAACTCCTCCACTACAAGAAAACTCATCCCGAGATTTAGGAGGTAGAAGGAAACAACACGGGGTATTCATCACGCAGGCGATCCTCGCGTTCCCAAGTGGCTTCATCTTCAGAATGGTGCGACCACTGGACTTTGAGGAACTTGATCACCTTCTGACGTGTGCGGCGTTCAGCTTGGTCGAGAATGCGGACCGGATGCTCTTTATAGGAGAGGTCCTGCTGCAATTCGAGCACTTCATGATCCACTGCTCGGATTGGGTCCTTGAAGCAACAGCGGAGCTGTGACACATGGAACACATCGTGAACCTGAGAAAGGTTCGGCGGAAGCTCCAGTTGATATGCCACTTTTCCACGCCTTTCCAGAATAGTGAATGGGCCAATATAGCGAGGAGCTAGCTTGCCCTTGATCCCAAAGCGGTGAGCACCCTTCATTGGTGTAACTCGAAGATAAGCCTTTTCGTCGGGTTGATAGACCATGTCTTTATGTTTACGGTCATACTGACTCTTCTGACGCGACTGAGCAGTCTTGAGATTCTTGCGAATAATGCGGACTTGTTCTTCGGTATGTTGGATAATATCCGGACCAAAGAGTGGACGTTCCCCAGTTTTTGACCAATTCAGAGGGGTTCGGCACTTTCGTCCATATAACACTTCGAAGGGGCCATCTTCGGACTAGCTTGATAGCTATTATTATAAGAGAACTCAGCATAAGGGAGGGATTCCTCCCATTTCTTGCCGAAGGAAATAACACAAGCTCGAAGATGTCTTCGAGAACTTGGTTGACACGTTCAACTTGCCCTTGCGACTGAGGATGAAACGTCGTACTGAATGACAGATGAGTTCCCATAGCTTCTTGGAAACTTGCCCAGAATCTTGAAGTGAATAAGCTGCCACGGTCCGAACTGATAACCAGTGGAAAACCGTGAAGTCAAACAATTCTGGACATGTAGAGAGTTGCAAGCTGACTAGCAGTGATCGTTTCTTTAACCGCCAGAAAATGTGCAACTTTAGAAAGCCCGTCAATGACGACAAGAATAGCATCATTACCTTTCTGTGATTTGGGAAATCCAGTGACGAAGTCCATCTCGACATGATCCCATTTCCATTCAGGAATAGAGATAGGTTGCAGAGTTCCAGCAAGCCTTTGATGTTCTGCTTTGATACGACGGCAAACGTCACACTCAGCAACATAACGAGCAATGTCTTGCTTCATATTAGACCACCATAATCTCTGACGGATGTCTTGGTACATCTTTGTACTACCAGGATGGATACATAGAGGCGTATCATGACCTTCTTTCATAACTTTCTGAGTCATATCCAGGTTTTTCTCCTTACATGGCACCACTAGGCGGCCTTTGAAGTACAAGGCGCCATCATCAGCAATAGTGAAGAATGAGGGCTTTCCTTCTGCGAGGTAGCGCTTAATCTTGTGGGCTTCAGAGTCATATCCCTGTATTATCTTCATGGAGTCCAAGAGATCTGGTTCGACAGCCAGGGTATTGAGGGAACCCTGGGAAACAACACGGAGGTTCATCTTGCGAAACTCCATAGGGGGGGAGCGAGTGCACCCGGAGGAACAATATGGAGGTTCGGCTTTCTGAATTCTTCAACAAGCAAGGGCTGGAGGTGGTTGCAGTAAGACTTGCGGCTCAAGGCATCTGCCATTACATTAGCCTTGCCTGGTGTATAGGAAATACCCAAGTCAAAGTCTGCTACAATCTCCATCCATCTCTGCTGATGGAGGTTCAGGTCTGGCTGAGTAAACAGATACTTCAGACTTTGGTGGTTAGTGAAGATCTCGAAACGATTACCGAGAAGGTAATGTCACCACTGCTTCAGTGCACGGATGACAGCAGCAAGCTCGAGGTCGTGAACTGGGAAGTTCTCTTCGTGAGGGCGCAATTGACGGGAGGCATACGCAATCACTTTGTGGTCTTGCATTAGTACACGGCCTAATCCTTGACGGGAAGCGTCGCAGTAAATGACGAAGTCCTTCTTAGTATCAGGTGGAGCTAGCACTGGGGCAGTAGTCAACTTGTCTTTGAGTGCCTGGAAACTTTCCTGACATTTGTGCATCCATTGGAACTTGACGCCCTTATGCAACAGGTTAGTCGAGGCACTGGCGATCTTGGAGAAGTTCTCGACGAATCGACGGCAATAGCTGGCGAGACCGAGAAAACTTCTGACTTGCTTGACATTCTTCGGAGGAGTCGAATCGAGAATAGCCTGAACTCGTTCAGGGTTAACGACAATACCATCCTTAGAGATGACATGCCCAAGATAGGTTACTTCAGGTAGCCAGAATTCACATTTGGAGAACTTGGCATACAGTTGGTGTTCCCGTAGCTTTTCTAGCACAAGATGAAGATGTTCAGCATGCTCTTCTTCGTTCTTGGAAAATACCAGGATATCATCCAGATAAACCACGACGAACTTGTCGAGGTAATCCATGAATATATAGTTCATCAGGCGAGAGAAGGTGGTTGGAGCATTGGTGAAGCCGAATGACATGACAGTGTACTCGTATGAACCATATCGAGTCACAAAGGCGGTCTTTGGGATATCCTCTTCACGAACACGGATCTGGTGGTAACCCAACCTCAAGTCGAGTTTAGAGAACACTAATGAACCAGCCAGTTGATCATACAGATCATTGTCCGAGGAAGAGGATATTTGTTCTGAATGGTAGCTTGGTTAATAGGACGGTAGTCTTGGACCAGTCGGTTTGTCACATCCTTCTTCTTGACAAAGAGAGAAGGTGCTCCCCAAGGAGAGCAACTTGGGCGAATGAAACCACTTCGAAGAGATTTGTCGATTTCCTCCTTAAGCTCAAGGAGTTCATGCGGCGGCATCTTGTAGGGTCGCTTGGCTATAGGAGTGGTGCCTGGTTTCAAGTCGATGACGAATTCGACATCTCTAGCCGGGGGAATCCCTGGAAGTTCTTCCGAAAAGACGTCGAGGAATTCACGCACGACGGGAATGTTTTCAATGCCCTCAAGTGGTGCAGTGTTCAATGCATTCAATGCATAGAGCCTTGCCTCGACATTTTGCACCAGATGAGCTTGGTAAGTAATTATTTCATTTGAAGGGTGTAGCAGATGGACGGTCTTAGTGGCGCAAACGATTGAAGCAGTATGCGCTTTTAACCAATTCATTCCCAGAATGAGATCAATGCTGAGGACTTCAAAGACGATGGGAGAGACAAGAAATTCTAGTCCTTCGATTTCAACGAGGACGTCGTTGCAAATCATGGAGGTTCGACATTGGCCCGTAGGGGTGTGTACTAATAGTGAAGCATTCATGTATTTGCTTTTAACGCCATGCATGAATGCAAAATCTTCTGACATGAATGAATGTGATGCACCTGTATCAAATAAAACGGATGTTGGTACTGAATTTACGAGAAGAGTACCCATCACAGTAGCAGGCTGGTCTTGAGCTTCGTTGAGATCAACGTGGTTGGCATGAACACGACCATAAGACTTGGCATTGTTGTTGCGGGGCTGGTTGTTTCCACGGCCAACTGCAGGAAGGGCCAGTTGATTCTGGTTCTGATTCTGATAGCAGTTCCTGGCAAGATGACCTGGTTGACCACACTTGTAGCACAGACCATTATTGTGAGTGGGAACAGGAGCTCCGGGTGGTGAAGCTGGAAGTCTAGGCTGCCTAGATGGTGGGGGGGGGAGGCAGACGCGGTGCAGCATAGGACTGCCTTGGGGCAGGTGCAGTTGGTTGGTACATGCTGTTTGGAATCCATATCTTACGCTTCTGCGAGGGCGGGCCCGAAGACGAGCCCGTGTCACAGTTGTGCCTGTGAGAGCTCCGGTATTCCTGCAGACCAGTTTCGACGTTGATGGCCTTGTTCACCAAGGTGGCGAAATCGGTAAAGTCATGCACTAGAAGTGCGAGCTTGATGTCAGCTTGAAGGCCGTCACAGAACTTCTCATGTCTGTGTGCTTCAGTTGCAATGTCCTCTTCAGCATAGCGAGACAAGTCCAAAAACTCCCACTGATAAGCTTCAACAGTTTTGTTGCCTTGGGTGAGGTTGCGGAACTCACGCTTCTTCCGGTCCATGACTCCCTGAGGAATGAAGCGGGCACGAAAAGCAGCTTGGAAGTCTGGCCAGGTGATGATTGTTCCAGCTGGCATAGTACACCTGTGGCTGTCCCACCATTGAGTTGCGGGTCCCTCCAGGAAGAAGGAAGCAAAGGTGACATAGCTGGAAGGGGCTACATCAGCAGACTCCATCTCATAGGTGATGTCACGGAGCCAGTCATCAGCATCTAGAGGCTGAGTTGAGCTGCGATACACAGTTGGGTTGAGGCGCATGAAATCTTGCAGAGTTACTGGGGTTGGCTGCTCGTTCATATTGGGGCGAGGAAACGGAGCCATCATATTTTCCATGAATTGGCGATTCATCTCGAGCTGTTGAATCATACCAGCCATGTACTCAGGCGGTGGTGGGGCGTTGCCACCACTACCACGACCACCTGGTCTAACCATCCTGCTAATATATAACAGGGGTAGTTCAACATTGAGAAATTTGCAAAGACAAGAATCATTCATGAAGAAACATGCATAATGAAAGGAGCACAATAGATACTACATAGTAGTCGGCATATCTTACAAAAGGGATCATGCATAGAGTTCGTTACACTGAGTTCAGTACATAGACTAAGACATCATAGGCGGCACGCAGGCATCGCGGCGAATGCATCTAATACTACTAAGCAAGACTACATCAGTCCCATGCAGTACTGTGGAGGTAGTTGTAGCCTGAAAGCTGGTAGTGTTGCATCGGGAACTCCATGTCAGCAACCTAGGGTCCGCGGATACTCTGGTGCAGAACCCGACGCTCAGGTGGCAGAAGAGGACCAAGTGGGAGAGTAGCCTCCCACCTCTGGCCAGCCAACACCCTGGGGCATCACGGTCCTCGCTGGGTAGATCGCAGAACGCGGCAGCTCTCTAGATCCGACAAAGGGGTACAACAGCGTCAGAGCACGGTAAAGGTGCTGACGGGTGGTGTACAACTCGTGGCGAAGAGCTCGGTTAGCTCGATCCAGCCCATCAGCATGCAGAACCAGGTTCTGATGGTAGAAGGGCTCTCGGGTGACAGTGGAGTAGGCAGCAGTGTAGTATCCCTCCGCACCAACATCGAATGCGATAGCAATGTGTCTGAAAGGGGAGGTGTCCAACTCCCGATACTCTCCATGAAGACGTGTCAGAGCAGCATAAGTAGCATCGTGAACTGCCATATCGATGGTCACTTCAACACCATGAGCGGTGTGCAGCACAGTAGTGGAGTCATACTCCCGAGAGTAGAGGTGGACGATGGCACTGATCGCTCTGGTTAAAATCCTGGTACTCCTCGAAGACGGTGTACTCAGGGTGCTAGCGATAACCCAGATAGGTCATCATCTCAGCTAGCACGACAGGTGATCCCGAGGCACCAATGGCTGTCGTGTGGCGCACGACCTGCCTCGTGGGTTCCATCTGAAAGCAAAGATGTCTCAAAGGAGTCAAATGACAGTGTGGAAATTGTTCAAAATACTATTCTAAGGAATAACTATGGCTTTATCCAACTTTGGGTTGAATGTCGTCACGGGATCCTAGTGTTAGAGTTAGTAAATTTGTTTAAGCCGAGTAGAAGAGAGTTCAGAGTCCCAGAGTAAAGGTCGAGGAGTAAAAGATCCTAGTACCACCCGATGGCGACGTGGGCCCGTAAGACACACAGCCATGTTAGTAAAAGTTTTTGCAATGTCTAGACTCGACTTCGCCAAGGAGTGTGGAAGGGGATTCCTACAGCAAATGGCTCGATACCAACTTGTGATGCCCCCGATTCAATCGTACACTAATCATGCACGCAAATGTGTACAATCAAGATCAGGGACTCACGGGAAGATACCACAACACAACTCTAAAAACATAAATAAGTCATACAAGCATCATAATACAAGCCAGGGGCCTCGAGGGCTCGAATACAAGTGCTCAATCATAGACGAGTCAGCGGAAGCAACAATATCTGAGTACAGACATAAGTAAACAAGTTTGCCTTAAGAAGGCTAGCACAAACTGGGATACAGATCGAAAGAGGCGCAGGCCTCCTGCCTGGGATCCTCCTAAACTACTCCCTCGGTCGCCGACAGCCGGCTGCACGTAGTAGTAGGCACCTCCGATGTAGTAGGAGTCGCCGCCGACGGTGGCGTCGCCTGGACTCCAAAGATCTGGTTGCGACAACCGTAAAGAAAGGAAAGGGGAAAAGGGGGAGAAAGCAACCGTGAGTACTCATCCAAAGTACTCGCAAGCAAGGAGCTACACTACATACGCATGGGTATATGTGTAAAGGGCCATATCAATGGACTGAACTGCAGAATGCCAGAATAAGAGGGGGATAACTCATCCTGTCGAAGACTACGCTTCTGGCAGCCTCCATCATGCAGCATGTAGAAGAGAGTAGATTGAAGTCCTCCAAGTAGAATCGCATAGCATAATCCTACCCGGCAATCCCCTCCTCGTCACCCTGTTAGAGAGCGATCACCGGGTTGTATCTGGCACTTGGAAGGGTGTGTTTTATTAAGTATCCGGTTCTAGTTGTCATAAGGTCAAGGTACAACTCTGGGTCGTCCTTTTACCGAGGGACACGGCTATTCGAATAGATAAACTTCCCTGCAGGGGTGCACCACATAACCCAACACGCTCGATCCCATTTGGACGGACACACTTCCCTGGGTCATGCCCGGCCTCGGAAGATCAACATGTCGCAGCCCCACCTAGGCACAATAGAGAGGTCAGCACGCCGGTATAAATCCTATGGCGCAGGGGTCTGGGCCCATCGCCCATTGCACACATGCACGCTATGTAGGGCGGAAGGCAGACCTAGCAACCTCCATTACAAAGGAAGTCATGTTACAGCGGTCCAATCTGGCAAGGCCGATCGGCCGACGCCACAAAGGCTTCGGCTGATACCACGATGTCGAGTGCCCATAATTGTTCCCGCGTAGTTGGTTAGTGCGTATAGGCCAGTGGCCAGACTCAGATCAAATACCAAGATCTCGTTAAGCGTGTTATTTTGAAGTAACCGCTAATGCCGACAGGGCCAAGCCCACCTCTCACCTAGGTAGTCTCAACCTGCCCTGTCGCTCCACCACAAAGATCCACCCAGAGGGCCGTCGGGACAAAGGTCCTTTCAGCCCCAATCCGTGAATCACTCATGGGTACTCCTCGAGCCGACCCGACTTTAGTCACCACATGTATCATGTATAAAGTATATAGTATATACCCGTGATCACCTCCCGAGTGATCACGGCCCGATAGTATAGCACAACAGACGGACAAGAATGTAGGGCCACTGATGGAAAACTAGCATCCTATACTAAGCATGTAGGATTGCAGGTAAAGGTAATAACAAAGAGTAGCAAGGATGTGCCATGCATCAGGATAGGATAAACGGAAAGCAGTAACATGCTACACTACTCTAACGCAAGCAGTATAGAGAAGAATAGGCGATATCTGGTGATCAAGGGGGGGGGGGGCTTGCCTGGAAGCTCAGCCCAGAAGGAGGGGTCGTCAACACCGTAGTCGTACTGGGTAGCAGCGGCATCGGTCTCGGTGTCTAGCGAGAGAAGAGGGACAATGCAAACAAATGCATGACGATGCATGCCATGACAAAGCGTGATGCTAGGTGTGCCCAATCGCGGTAGTAGGTGATACCGGCGAAGGGGGGGAAACATCCGGGAAAGTATTCCCGGTGTTTCGCATTTTCGGACAGTTGAACCGGAGGGGGAAAGTTGCAAGTTCGATAGGTTAGGGATGTGTGGCGCATTTAATGGGCTGCGATTCGATTCGCCTCGTCGTTACGAGCAACTTTCATGTAGAAAGTATTTTCATCTTAGCTACGGTTTATTTTATATGATTTTTAAAAGATTTAAATCATTTTAGGATTAATTTAAATATTTTAATTCAACATTATCCAGAACAGTGCTTGATGACGTCATCATGACGTCAGCAGTCAACAGAGGTGTTAACTGGTCAACTGACGTGTGGGTCCCGTTCGTCATTGGCTGTTTAATTAGCGGGTTAATTAAACAGGGTTAATTAGTTTAATTAGTGGTTAGGTTAATCTAAACAGGATTAATTAGTTTAATTAATTCTTTAATTAATAATCATTTTATTTAATTTTAATTATTATCTATTAATTCATTTTCTTAATTCTTTTTTTTTAATTTCTTTTTCGTTTCAGGGCGTGGGGCCCCCTAGTTAGTGGCCCAGAGGGCCACTGCGGGGCGGGTGCTAGCGGGCGCTGATGCCCAGCCCGTTTGGGCGTTTGCCCATGACGACAGGGGGTGAGGAATGAGGCCACGGCGAGGGGCCTACGGGCGAGGGGAAGTGGCCAACGCGGAGAGACGGCGCATGCGCGCCAGAGAGAGCATAGGTCGGGCGAACGGGCTTTGCGAAGCGCTGGGGCGCTGAAGCGCCGGCCGGAGGCGCAGGCAAGGCGAGGCCAGAGAGCGAAGCGGCAAAGATACGCTACGGGGGTCAGACAGAGGCGGCCAACGGGATGCAGGTTGTAGGCGGCTCGTATGGAGGAGGATCACAGCGTCGCCGGCGACGAGCGGGCGGTTGCCATGGCTCGGGGGAGCACGAAGGAGGGGTTGCGGGGCATGATTCATCACGGGGTCGGGTGCGTTCGAACGCACGCGACAGCGCACGTCGAGGGGCGGTGGTCGCAGGCACGGGGTGGCCGTGGTTGGGCGGTGCGAGGGCGGAGGGCAGAGGGGAAGAGGCCGGGGGCCTCACCGTTGGGCGTAGGGTCAAGGGCAGTGGGGCGCGAGGTGGGGGACGGGACGACGAGCGACGGGGAGGCAGGCCGGCAGAGAAGTCCGGCGAGGCGGCGCGAGCTCCGGGCGGCGGCGGGCGACGGCGTCGGCGGCCTCCTCCTCTCGATCCCGATCCAATCGGGAGAGAGTGGGGAGATATTTCGGGGGAGAGGAGTGGGGGTGTCGGTGGGGTTTCTGGGGGGAGTGGATAAGGGGAGTGGGGGTGGCTGGGCGGTCGGTTGTGGCTCAGTGGGCGAAGCCCAAGGCGCCGGGGGGCCTTTCTCTTTTCATATTTTTTTGTATTGTTCTTTTACTTTTATTTATTTTTCTTTTCTGTTTTAATTCATTTTAAAATATTCAGGCACTTTCTAAAAATATGTTTTCTTTACTATAATTACCCTTGTAATATTCGGCACCCAACGAACAATTTTGTTTCAACTTTTGGAAACTTTTGTTGTTTGACATATTTAGAATTTAAATTTTGAAACGGTTTCGAATCATTGCGAGGTTAGCAACAGTAACCGAGGTGATGTGGCATGATTAGCATGGGATTACTATAGCATGATTATCCGGGCGTTACAAGCACTCATACTAGCACCCATGTCACATAAACCATGATAACAGTGATCTCCTATATTGACTGAGATGACAGGCATGCCAACAACATGTCTATGTTTATCTTTTCTATCAGGTTTAGCAATTCTAGCAGCTTCTTCACAGAAGTAAATAACATGCACATCCATATCTTCTTCCAAGAGATCTTTAACCATAGCAATGCTAGGTTCTACTTTAATTTGTTCATCAGGTTTAGGTGTTCTAATATAGCTTTTGTTAACCACAGTTGAAACTTTAGCATGTTCCTTTATCCTAACAAGGAAAGGTGGCTTCTCAATATAAGCAGAAGGAACGACTGGATCAACATTATAAAGTATAGTTTCTTCTTTAACTGGTACCGGTTCTTTAATTTATTCATTAATAGGTGGGTGATGTTTAAACCACTTCTCTATAGGGAGTTCAACATGAGTAGCAAATGATTCACAAAAGGAGGCTACTATCTCAGAGTCAAGTCCATATTTAGTGCTAAACTTTTGAAAAGCATTTGTATTCATAAAAGATTTAACACAATCATACTTAAGTTTAATACCTGACTCTTTACCTTCGTCGAGTTCCCAATCTTCAGAGTTGCGTTTAATTCTTTCCAAAAGATCCCACCGGAATTCAATAGTCTTCTTCATAAAAGAACCAGCACAACAAGTATCAAGCATGGTTTATTCATTATGAGAAAGACGAGCATAAAAGTTCTGGATAATAATTTCTCTTGAGAGCTCATGATTGGGGCATGAATATAACATTGACTTAAGCCTCCCCCAAGCTAGAGCGATGCTTTCTCCTTCACGAGGTTAAAAATTATATATATAATTCCGATCATGATGAACTAGATGCATAGGATAAATTTTTTGGTGGAACTCAAATTTCAAACGATTCCAATTCCATGATCCAATATCATCGCATAGCCTATACCATGCCAATGATTTTCCCTTTAAAGATAAAGGGGAAACCTTTTTCATCACCTTATCTCCGGGTAAACTTGCAAGCTTAAACAATCCACAAATTTGTTCCACATATATCAAGTGCATATCAGGATGTTCTGTTCCATCTCCTGCATAAGGATTAGCTAGCAGTTGTTCTATCATACCCGAAGGAATTTCATATTCAATATTTTCAGTAGGTGCAGTAGGTTGAGGGGTAGCTAATTGTGGTTCTGGACGAGGTGAAGATACCTCAAACAAACCCCTCAAAGGATTGTTTTCCATAGTAACAAGTGACAATAAATTTCAGCACACTATATAAATGTTTCCTTACCAAAGCCGGTTCACTCCCCGGCAACGGTGCCAGAAAATAACTTGATGACCCACAAGTATAGGGGATCAATTGTAGCTCTTTTCGATAAGTAAGAGTGTCGAACCCAACGAGGAGCAGAAGGAAATGACAAGTAGTTTTCAGTAAGGTAATGTCTGCAAGTGCTGAAATTGTAAGTAGCGGAGTAGTTTGATAGCAAGATAATTTGTAACGAGCAAGTAACGATAGTAGTAACAAATATGCAACAAGGTAGACCAATCCTTTTGAGGCAAAGGACAGGCCAAAACGTTCTCTTATGATAAGCAAAGCGTTCTTGAGGGTACACAGGAGTTTCATCTAGTCACTTTCATCATGTTGCTTTGATTTGTGTTCGCTACTTTGATAATTTGATATGTGGGTGGACCGGTGCTTAGGTGCTATTATTACTTGAACAAAACTCCTACTTATGATTAACCCTCCCGCAAGCATCCGCAACTACGAGAAAAGTACTAAGAATAAATTCTAACCATAGCATTAAACTTTTGGACCCAATCGGTCCCTTACGGAATAGCGCATAAACTGGGGTTTAAGCTCCTGTCACTCTCACAACCCATCATCTAATTGCTACTCCACAATGCATTCCCTTAGGCCCAAAATATGGTGAAGTGTCATGTAGTCGACGTTCACATGACACCACTAAGGGAATCACAACATACATACTATCAAAATATCGAACACATATCAAATTCACATGATTACTTGCAACCTGATTTCTCCCGTGGCCTCAAGAACAAAAGTAACTACTCACAAATGATAAACATGTTCATGATAAGAGGAGTATTAAATAGCATAATGGATCTGAACATATAATATTCCACCAAATAAACCATATAGAAATCAACTACAAGATGTAATCAACACTACTAGTCGCCCACAGGCACCAATCTATAGTTCCGGTAACAAGATTGAATACAAGAGATGAACTAGGGTTTGAGATGAGATGGTGCTGTTGAAGATGTTGATGGAGATTGCCCTCCCCAAGATGGGAGAATTTTTTGTGATGATGATGGCGATGATTTCCCCCTCCGAGAGGAAAGTTCCCTCGACGGAATCGCTCCGTCGGAGGGCAAAAGTGCTCCTGCCCAAGTTCCGCCTCGAGATGGCGGCGCTCCATCCTGAAAGCCTTCTCCTTATTTTTCTAGGTCAAAACGACCTATATACCAGAAGATGGGCAGCGGAGGTGGGCCGAGGAGGGCACAACCCACCAGGGCGCGCCTGGGCTCCCTAGCGCGCCCAGGTGGGTTGTGCCCACCTGGTGGGCCCCCTCTGGTAGTTATTTGCTCTAATATTTCTTACATATCACATAAGAAATCTCCGTGAAGTTTCAGCTCATTTGGAGTTGTGCAGAATAGGTAGCCTGACGTAGCTTTTCCAGGTCCAGATTTCCAGCTGCCGGAATTCTCCCTCTTGGTGTGTACCTTGCAAATTATGAGAGAAAAGGCATTGGAATTACTCCAACAAGCATTATTATGGATAAAAATGTTATAAATAACAGTAAGAAAACATGATGCAAAATGGACGTATCAGAGACATTCTTGCTTGTAAGAACAGAGATGATCTAGAAAAATTATTATGCAAGTATAAAGAAAAATCTGTGAATGCTAGAATGAAATATGATCCTAAGTTTGCTACTTCACATATCTTTGTTGATGAGAAGGATTATGAATTCTATGTCGACCCAGAGTTAATTACTTTGGTTGAATCTGATCCTTTCCATGATTATGAAATTGAAACTGTTGTGACACATCTTACTAAGTTGAATGACATAGCCACCCTTTTTACTCATGATGAGAAGACTCGCTATTACTTTATTCTCAAATTATATCCGTTCTCATTAAAGGATGATGCTAAAGCTTGGTATAATACTCTTGGTCCTGGTTGTGTGCGTAGTCCCCAGGATATGATTTATTACTTCTCTGAAAAATATTTCCCTGCTCATAAGAAACAAGCTTCTTTACAGGAAATATTTAACTTTGTGCAAACTAAAGAAGAGAGTCTCCCACAAGCTTGGGGGAGGCTTTGCCAATTACTTAATGCTTTGCCTGATCATCCTTTTAAGAAAAATGAAATACTTGATATCTTCTATAATGGACTAACCGGTGCTTCTAGGGATTTCCTACATAGTTGTGCTGGTTGTGTTTTCAGGGAAAGAACTATTGGGCAAGCTGAAGAATTATTGAATAACATATTAAAAAATTATGTTGCTTGGACTCTTCCTGAACCGCCGCCTAAACCCACTCCGAAGAACAGGGGTATATTATATCTCAGTCCTAAAGATATGCAAGAGGCAAAGAAATCTATGAAGGAAAAAGGTATTAAAGCTAAGGATGTCAAAAATTTACCTCCTATTGAAGAGATACATGGGCTTGATACACCACCACCATCTAAGGTGGTAGAGGTAAATTCTCCAATGAAATTCAATGATAATGGCAATCCTCACAATATGCACCCTAGCCAATGCCTTTATGAGTTTGAAAACTACATTAGAAAACAAGATCACTTCAATGCAAATGTTTTGAAACAATTGAAATACAATTCTGGTATGATTGCTCGCTTGATTGACTTGTTATTTAGAATCTCAAATGATGTTAGAGGTGTGGGAAAGCATGCTTTTATGGTTCAAACTCAGTTAGAACAAGTTGCTAAATCTCAAAAGGAGTTGCTTGATGAAATGAACAATAATATAAATGATTTTGCTGTTAGAGTAGCAACTAGAGGAGGTAAAATGACTCAGGAACCACTTTATCCTAAGGGACACCCAAAAATAATTGAACAAGACTCTCAAAGATTTAACACTGATGCACGTAGTCCTTCTAAAAAGAAAAGAAGAAGAAAAATGATAGGACTTTGCATGCCTCTAGTGAACCTGAAGTAGAAAAAACCCCTAATAATAACAATGCAATTTCTATCTCTGATGCTGAAACTCAGTCTGGTAATGAACACTCACCTTCTGATAATGAAAAAGATAATGATAAGGTTCATGAAAATACTCAAACAAATAATAAAGAACCAGACAATGATGTTGAGATAGAACCTGCAGTTGATCTTGATAACCCACAACCCAAGAATACACGTTATGATAAAAGAGATTTTGTTGCTAGAAAGCACGATAGAGAAAGAGAAATGTGGGTTCAAAAACCTATGCCTTTTCCACCTAAGTCAACTAAAAAGAAATATGATGAAGAATTTGAATGCTTTGCTGAGATGCTGAGGCCAGTCTTTTTGCATACTCGCTTGACTGATATCTTGAAAATGGCTCCTTATGCAAAGTATATGAAAGACATCATCACCAATAAGAGAAAAATATCGAAAGCTAAAATCTCCACCATGCTTGCTAATTATACTTTTAATGATAGAGTACCTAAAAAACTTGGAGATCCGGGAATACCAACTATACCTTGCTCCATTAAAAGAAACTATGTGAAAACTGCTTTATGTGATTTAGGAGCTGGTGTTAGTGTTATGCCTTTCTCTTTGTATAAAAGACTTGATTTGAATAATCTCACACCTACTAAAATATCTTTGCAAATGGTCGACAAATCAAGCGCCATACCTATCGGTATCTGTGGAGGATGTGCCCGTTGTTGTTCTTGATGTTACTATTTTGGTGACTTTGTTATACTTGAGATGCCCGAGGGGCGACAACATGTCGATTATCCTTGGTAGACCCTTCTTGAATACTGCAGGGGTTGTTATTGATTGCAATAAAAGCAAGGTCACTTTTCATATCAATGATAATGAGCATACGGTGCACTTTCCGAAGAAACAATTCCAAGTGAATGGTATTAATGTTATTGATAAATCTCCGACAATCACTATTGGAAGTTTTCAACTACCTCTACCTACTATTAAAAATAAAATGAAATGCTTATTGTTGGGGACATTAATATCCCTGTTGAGGTAACTTCGTGATTTACGAAAGTTCTTCGGTTTCATGCTAATTGAAAGTGGTTGTTAATAAGACTTAATCAACCTTATTAATCGATCATTTTTAAGAGGTATGAAGTTGATGAATTTAGTAAGCACTACCTTCTGTCCCTACCTTTTGTTTTATGTTTTTATTAGTTAAATAAAATAAAATGTCATGTTTTGTCTGTTTTCTTAATTTCCCGTGCAATAAGAAAATGACCCAAAAATAAATATTCTCAGAATGCGCTGAAAATTTAATACGATTTTTCTCTGAATATTTAAGAATTTTTGGCGCGAATAACATCGGAGGGAGGTGCACCAGGTTGGCACAACCCACCTGGGCGTGCCAGGAGCCCCAGGCGCGCCCTGGTGGGTTGTGGTCCCCATGTGGGCCCCTTCTCTTATCTCTTCATCCCACATCGCCACCTACCTCTAGAAAAATTCACCATTGCTCTCTCTCTCTCGTGTTCTTGCTCTCAAACCCGCGGATTTCGATCTCTTTGCTCGAAGCTCCGTTTCCGAAACTGTTTCGGGGGATTGTTGCTTGGTATGTGACTCATCTGTTTGTCCAATTAGTTTTTGCTTTAGTGGTTTATATTTTGAATAATTAGCTACTCTCGGTGCTGCTGTAGATGAGTTTGCATGTTGAATTCTTAGAGTTCTAAGTAGTTTGAATGCTTGCTATGGCCTCTATGTATCCCTTTGAGTAGTTGCTATCGATCTTGTAAAGTTTTGTTGAGAAAATTTTGTGGACTAAAAATTTCAGAATTTTGTTTATAGGAAAAGCATGAATATCTTTAAGAAGTTTGCTTCCAAGAAGAACTCCATGGGAGTTATTGGGGAGTCATCTGACAGTGATCTCCAGACCCGGAGATTGGCGGAAGTACGACCGTGTGAATGGCCACATGCCCCGTTCATGGAAGGGGCTGGAATCCTTCAAGAGTTTGCACAATATGCTGCTAATGACGGCCTCACCGACTTCATCGCAGCCGAATGTGAACAGTATCATCTCCTCACAAACACCTTTGTTCAAAGTTTTAATTTCCTTCCTAGGAATAATCCTCCTGAGGTGCAGTTTAATTTATACGCCGAGCCCCATTAGATACCGCTTACTGAGTTTTGTGAAATATGCTTGCTTCCTTCTGATGGTGGTTTGGTAGAGCCTAGGCTACGGAGTTTGAGGGTTTCTATCGTACTCTGACAGTAGGTGATGAGAGAGGGGTATCGAGTATTACCGCCATTGGCTTGCATTTTTTCTGTTATTTATTATTTCACTCTTTTCATTGCAAAGTGCTTGCTTGCTAGAGAGAAGGTGGGTGCACTCAGTGCCCTAGACCTTGTTGTCTTACGATTGAGGGCGACAACACTTATAGCTTGAGAGCTATTGTGGCATGCCGCCTTCACATTAATAAATCCAAGGGTAAAATACATGATGGTATTTACGCTACTCATTTGGCAGCTCGCTTTAATGTTGAGATACGCCTGCATGATTATCCTTTGCCCAAGGTTTACCTAGATCACACGGCCATGGAACACCACCAATTTTTTTACCAATTACCCTAACATCCCTATTCCATATAACCTGGTTTTCAGTGTGAGAACTCATGATATTATTCCATTGCCTGTACCTGCTTTGTTTGATCATGTTGCCAGGGCGGATACAGGATTATGCCTGCGGATATCATCGCCTATCGAGACAACCAGGCTGCAGCAGAGGAGGAGCCTCAACAGTGGGATCCATAGGTTCCCGCTCCTCAGCAGTTCAACTACTGACTGATTACCAAGTTAGGCCAAAAGCCTAAGCTTGGGGAGTACGTATCCCACCGACATTACATTCATGTCCACACATTTCATTCCAGTTGTCAGTGTCACCACTTTTTTCATTGTATTATCCATGCTAAACTTATTTTCTCGCTTTCTTCTTGTGTGTTTGAAAAACCTTGAGAAAATACAAAAATATTTCCTGCCTCTTTTTGGTTTTTCTTTGTAGAGTAGTTAGCTGTAGCACTAAAAAGAAAACTCAAAAAGATTTTTTTGTTCTTCTTTTGCTTGTTGGGAGCTTTCCTGTGTAAATAGTTTTCCTCGTTTTTGCTTTTCCCTTTCATTTGCTTGTTCAAGAAAACCAAAACTCCAAAAATATTTTAGTGTGTTTCTCTGAATTTGTTTTCTTTTTATTCGAGTCGTACCGAGTAGAAGACCACGATGAAAATGTTGAGTGGCTCTCGTATGCATAATTGTTGATCTAACAAAGAGCCCATATTACCTTATCTTCTCTTGTTGAATAAAATGTTTGCAGGTTCCAGCTTAGTCCATGGCACTCTTGCAGTATTATTATTTTCACATCGTTCGGTCATGCAAGTGAAAGGCAATAATAATGATATTTGATGAACTGGTCCTGGCAGAGAGAAACGGGTATGAAATCGACTTGTTCTGTTTTTGTAAATATGTTTAACCTAGTATCCATGATTCAGCCCATTATGATTAAACATGTTTGCAATGACAATTAGAGATTATAGTTTCTCATGCCATGCATAAGTAGCTAAGAGTGGATATATTATTATTATTATTATTATTATTATTATTATTATTATTATTATTATTATTATTAGGGAAAGATATAGATAGGGGCATTGGTTGCAAAATACTGCAGTAAACAGATGTCGTATATCCTAAGATTGCAAAGTACAACTCATGGTGGTAACAAACCTCATTTTGAACATCTATGATCACTCGAAGGATAATATACTATCTGATTGCAACAAATATTTAATATTCTATCTGATTGCAGTGCTAACAATTACATGAGGCAAGCTTAATGATAACGACAGGAACACAAACAAAGGTCTTAAAATCCTTATTTACAAATAGCCAGGTAAAGTGTCATATTAGTCTGTGAAGACGAAACATAATTCAGATGTCTCACCATATCTTTTGGAGATCGAATGTACCAAACCTTAACTTCATGTGCCAAATCTCCCTAGAGGTCCTTCATAGAAATTTCTTTTTCGCTTTATTTCGTCTCCTAAAACAGAGCAGTATAAGAAAGTACTGAATTTCGTAAATGAATCGGATTAGTAACTTGTTTTTTCTTTATATGTTCTCCTCAATTGATTTAGAAAAAAAGAATAAATGAATAACATTTAGATGGAAACAGTCATTTCTTATCCTAAACCATGGATGCATCATGCAGGACCAATATGTGTAGAGTGGAGAAGAAAGCTCATCAGCTAACATAAAAAAATGCAGGAACTCATATGGCGTATGGGGCCTACATGTAGTAACGTATATCCACTCTGAATCTAACATATAAAGATCAAAGTCTCCTCACCATGACTCGCTGGAGTTATGTATGTACGTAGCGGCTGCCACTCCATGGCCACCAGATCCCTACCGCTGAAGCATCGATTCCTTGTCACCATGATCAAGGGTACCTAGCAGCAGCATACATAAGGATATGTACATATCATAAAGCAATTGTAATCAGCAAGCAGCAGCCTTCTCTGTGTTCTCTTTATAGATGTGTAGTAACCAAGCAGCAGAATGAACAAAATTGCAGCAGCGGGCTGCTGCTCTCCTCTCTGATCTCTCTCTATATGCAATAGTAGTATAGCAGAACATCAAAATTAGCAACTGCAGAGCAATCTCGAAAAAATAGTAGGAATATAATTAAAAAGATTCTAATGTGTTTATTTTGGCATATCGGAACATTCAGTGTGTATATCTGAGTTCTACACCAGCTATAATGGCTGCCAATCTTGGTTTAGTACTGATCAAGTAGCATTCGGCTGAACAAAAGCAATAAACTTCAGTCTTTATGACCAGAGAAAATTAGGAATAATAGTGAGCAAAGCATATAAACATATCTCATTATTCGAAACTTAAGTTAGCAGATCTACAATGTGCATCCTTGTGCACAACCCATCTCTAAGAAATTGTTTGGAACATCATTGATAGGAATTTATTAGCAGAATTTAAGCTATAACATTGTAGGCAATACAAAGGAATTCAGATGTAAGCTGAATCTTCCTTGAACTTTCAGGCCTGGCCACTCCGACCCCTTAGTCGTTAGTTTAAAGTTCAAAACTGATGATAGAATTGGACGATGACGTACCTTGGATGGAGCACATGCCGACAGTGTTTCGGCAAACTAAGTGGAGCAGCGAGATTGAAAGCTTCGGGCGCAACTGGAACTGATGCCAAACGGTGTATAGGAGGAGTTTACCTGAGCCGATTGCACTCATCCCTTGTCCCGCACTTCCATCTTGTTGAGTCAGCACAGCTACTGTTCTCCTGTTCATATCTATTGCATCACGCAGCCATGCAAATCATATTAGAACAATGTAACAATCAATGATTTAATTAGCATGGCACAAAGAGTCAGATCGACCCATAATCAATATGTCACGGCATGCATGTATCATGAAGATGAATCAAGCAAGGATATATTACATACCTCGAACTCCGCCGCGGCGGAATCCATCTGCCCGAGCATATTATCGCCGCTGGTCGCTCTGTGCTTGTCCTGCGTACTCGAGCCAGTCACCGTCTACGCCGAGGCAGCCCACACCGCATGGAAGAATCGAGAGGGAGAAATTGTACAGCGAGAAAAGATTTTCAGGCACACACACCTTGGCCCAGGGTGGATGGCCATTGTCTCGCTTGTCCTCGGCGTCCGGCAAGGCCCAGTACGCCGTCCCGGCATGGCGGCGAGCGGCAGGGGAGGAGGCCCGTGGTGGCTCGGCGTCGCGTGCGGGCCGTGGATCACCTTCTGCTTCATGAACCCCACCATCACCCTTCCTACTCGCTCTCCTAGGAAATCCACCTCAAATCCCATGGATTCCTAGCGGGGATCACTCGAATCGACCGCCGGTTGCTTTTGGTGCCGGCGGGCTTGAAGATTGTAGGCGGATTAGGTGCCGGCGGGCTTGAAGATTGCAGGAGGTTGGAGACCGAGAAGGCTCAGGGTGGCGCAGGAGAAGATTTGGGCAGATGGAGAGGGGAAGGAGACAAAATGAAAAGGGTCGTGGCGGCGAGGATAAGGTGGACTACCGGGAAGCGACCGGGCAGGGGGCTCCCGGCAAACTGGTGGGCGCTAAGGACGGCGCCCGCCAGGAGCCATGACGGTGCCAGCGTGGAACTGTCGAGGCCTCGGGCAGTTTAAGAACTTGTGTGCCTTGTGCATACGTACAAGCCCAAGCTCGTCTTTCTTTCCAAAACGCGGTAGAATAACAAGTACGTCAAGAATCTCAAGTGGAGGCTCGGTCTCCGTCACTGTATCATGCAACCCGGCTTAGGAAAAGGTGCTGGCATTGCCCTCTTTTATGATGAGAGTGTTGAAATAAAAAAGATTGTCGCAGGGGCGAGATATATCGATGTGTTGATTCGTCTAAGTTCAAACGGTTTCCAATGGAGGGGTACGTTTGTCTATGGAGAACCAAAAGCGCATGATCGTCACCACATGTGGACCTTACTAAGAAGAATAAAGGATACGAGCAACCTTCCTTGGCTGATGGTAGGGGACTTTAATGAAACTATGTGGCAGGAGGAGCATTTTTCTGCCGCAAAAAGATCTGAAAGCAACATGGATAATTTTCGCAGAGCTCTGTCTGGTAACCTCTTTGACCTTGGCTTTAGAGGACCTGGATGGACCTATAATAACAAGCAAGAAGGAAGAAGCAATGTGCGTGCCCGGTTGGACAGATTTGTGGCCTCGCCGGAGTGGTCGGGTCATTTCAAAAATGCCTCAGTGGAACACATATGCTCGTTAAGATCGGACCATCTACCGATCCTTCTTGAATGGGCGAGAAAGGAGTGGAGACCGGTGTATGCAAGAAAGAAGAGCACTTTTAGATCTGAGCAGGATGTGGGAAAGAGTGGGTACTCTGAAGGACACCATTGAGAACACTTGGCAGAAGAGTGGGCCTGTTGTAAATTTACAAGAAGTACGTGAGAAAATTCTGTACTTACAAAGGGAGCTAGAGGATTGGGAAAAGAAGGATTTTGGGTCGGTTGTCAAGAAGACAGCAGATATTCGAAAGAAGCTGAGTAGGTTATGGAACTCGCCACCAATGACCGGGCTAGAAGGGAAGAAACCAAATTGTCGCAGAGTTGGATGAATTACTTTTGAGGAGGAGCTAATGTGGAGGCAAAGGTCCAGAGCCACTTATATTAGAGACGGGGACAAGAACACCAAGTGGTTCCACCAGAGAGCAACTTGGAGGAGAAAGAAAAACACTATAGTGAAGCTGAAAGATGCGAATGGCGCGTGGGTCGAGGATACCAGCAAGGTACAGGAAATGACCTCGGCTTTCTTCCAAAATCTGTATGAGGCAAAGAAGGAGGTCGACCCATCAGATATCCCGAACCTCATAACAGAGCGGGTTGATGACAATATGAATGTTCAGTTAACAAAACCCTTCACTAGCACGGAAATTGGTGATGCTCTATTTCAGATTGGCCCCCTTAAAGCTCCGGGCCCCGACGGTCTTCCCGGCCGGTTTTTCCAACGAAACTGGGGGGTGTTGAGAGAGGATGTGGTGAGAGGTGTACAAGAGTTTTTTGCCAAAGGAGAGCTCCCGGAAGGAATCAATGACACGATGGTAGTCCTTATACCCAAAGGAAATGACCTGCAATCACTCAAGGATTATAGACCGATCAGTCTCTGTAATGTGATATACAAAGTGATCTCTAAGTGCCTAGTGAATCGGCTGAGACCTATTCTTGATGAAATCATCTCGGAGACCCAGAGTGCTTTCATTCCGTGCAGATTGATCACGGATAATGCGATCATAGCATTCGAATGTTTCCACAAAATCCAGCATTGCAAAAACCCAAGAGACAATTATTGCGCATATAAGCTGGATCTGGCCAAAGCCTATGACAGAGTGGATTGGGGTTTTCTTAAGGGGGTGCTGATGAAGTTTGGCTTCTGCAACAAATGGGTGGATTGGGTGATGCAATGTGTCAGCTCGGTGAGATACTCGGTGAAATGCAATGGAGAGTTACTTGAACCGTTCTCACCAACGCGGGGTCTGAGGCAAGGTGATCCACTCAGCCCCTATCTCTTCATGTTCGTTGCTGATGGATTGGTGCATCTATTGAGAAAGGAAATGATAGAGAATACACTGTCCCCAATCAAGATTGCTAGAAATAGCCCGGGTATCTCTAATCTCCTGTTTGCAGATGACAGCTTAATCTTCTTCCAGGCTGATCCAAGGCAAGCAGAGACCATTAAGAGAGTCCTGACCAAGTTTCAGAAATGTACAGGACAGCTTCTTAGCCCCAGTAAATGCTCCCTCCTCTTTAGTGAAGCGTGTCCTACGACTACTAGGGAGGAGATCAAGTCCATCCTGGGAGTGACTTCGGAAACTTTCGAGAGCAAGTACCTTGGGCTACCGAATTTTGAGGGTAGAATGAAGGATGACCATTTCACCAATCATGGATAGATTTCGGAAAAGATGTAGCGATCGGTCGGAAAAGTTCATGTCTTATTCAAATGAAGGAGGTCCATGTTAAGTCAGTTGTGCAGGCTCTCCCCACCTTTGTCATGAGTGTCTTCATGCTCTCCAAAGGATTCTGTGAGAAATATGAGCGGTTGATTAGGGATTTCTGGCGGGGAGATGAAGAGGGGCACCGGAAGGTACATTGGATGTCATGGGAGCGGATGATAATGCCTAAGAGGGCTGGAGGGATAGGGTTCAGAGATATGCACCTCTTTAATCAAGCACTCCTAGCCAAGCAGGGGTGGAGATTAATTCAAAATCCAAACAGTTTATGTGCGAGGGTGCTAAAATCCAAATACTACCCCAACGGTAACCTCCTGGACACGGTGTTCGCCTCCGATGCGTCTCCTGTTTGGAGAGCCATTGAATTCGGTCTCGAGCTTCTGAGAAAAGGTATCATATGGAGGATTGGAAATGGGAGGCATATTCAAATACAAAGAGACCAATGGATTCCAAGACGGGAGGGTTTGAGAACCACCTCTTTCATCCGCAGATTGAGAATTCGCTGGGTTAGTCAACTCATACTCCCAAACCAGAAAGAGTGGGATGAGACACTAATTAGACAACTCTTCTACCCTTTTGATGCTGATGAAATTTGCAAACTGAACATCCCCAATGTGGAGGTGGGGGACCAAATGGCTTGGCACTACGAGAATAACGGTATCTTCTCGGTAAGAAGTGCGTACAAGTTAGCTGTTGCAAGCCTTCCCCAACTAGCCCAGAATCCATCGAGCTCGAACAGTGAGCCAAATGATAGAAGTATTTGGGATCTTATATGGAAAGCAAAGGTTCCCGGTAAAGTGCGTATTTTCAGTTGGAGAGTGGCTACTAACACGCTCGCAACGAAGGAAAACAAATGGAAAAGAACACTTGAACTGGAAAATACTTGTCAGATATGCGGAATGGAGTTGAGAATGAACACCATGTGGTGGTCATGTGCACAAAAAGCAAAGCTCTCAGGTCTGCCATGAGGGAGGAGTGGAGCTTGCCATCTGAAGATAAATTCAGATATACGGGGGAAAATTGGTTGCAAACCTTGTTGGACACGGTGAACGCATTTAAGGTCGAACAAAAATCTTGTTCTTTGCTCTGGAGAAGCCGGCACTTACGAGAAGACTGCATTCAGAATCGTGGTAAAGAATCAATTGAGAGATCAAAACAGTTTCGATGAAATATGAAGAAGAGCTGAAAACTGCAATGATATCCGTGGAGGTGACCGACAAGAGGGAGACTTTGGCGCTTGAGAGCGGGATGGGCAGTCTGGAGATATGGCTTTGGACAAATGGTCGCCAATTGCCTTGGGTGTGGCCAAAATCAACACGGACGCCGCCTTCCTCGCAGAATCCAGAGAGAAGGCCGCCGAGTCGCCGCCAGAGACCACCGTGGACTCGTCTACATGTCCATCGCCAGGAACCGACGCATTGTCGAGTCTTTGAAGAGGCCGAAGCTCGTGCCTGGCGGGTTTACAAGCGATGGCGGGCTATTACAATGGGCGATTGTATCGAGCCGGATAACAAAGCAATTGTCAACGAGTGAACGCAAGGACCCAGACGCGCTCTGCTCATTATGGTCTGATCATGGACATTAAGCAGGCCATGGCAGGTTTCGCTACATGCAAAGTTCAGTACGTGAGGCGGGGCTGCAATGCTTTGGCCCACGGCCTTGCCGCTCTAGCTAGGAGCTCTGGGGAGCAGATGATGATAGCAAACGTCCCGAGTAGTCTTCGATATGTGATGCTCGCTGAATGTACTCTCCCTTCTGAGTAGAGACTCTACTTCAGATCTCAAAAAAAAAGCAAAGGGTCGGGGAAGAAGATCGGCCGCGCGGCCGCGCGTGGGCTGCGGCGGCGGCGCCGTGCCTGTAGGCATCAAGGAGGAGAGCCCGTGCAGGTTTATTTCTTTTTACAAATCGAAGGACGGACGAAAACTGTTACGGACGAATTTACGAGCAAGTTAGAATAGTATCACCTCGTTTATATTACGATTTTGTTTATACAAATCGTAAAAGCGTATTATTATGACATGAGAAGAAAGCGTATTATGACGATGAACCCGATAAAGTCAACCCGTGCTTTATTATTAACTAGTACAAATGCTCGTGCGTTGTAACGGACATTGAATCTTGCAAAACCTACTCCATGTGTCATCAGGTACAGTTTTTTCGGGTTGGAATCACTGTAATTTATTAACCATTCTTCACTGGTTCCAAGCCTACCAGCGTGATAACACATGCGAGTGGGACATGGAACCATGTTTACAAAGCTTATTCGCACATCCTTCCATAGCTAAAACATGGGCAACTTTGTTCGCCGAACTCAAACCCAGCAAACCTTGGACTCCGAGAAGTCCTAAAGTTTTTTGTCATTACGCACCATTTTTTATATTTAGTTCTAATAAACTTGATTATTGTATCTCAACTGAATTTTGGTCGTTAAGAAGCTATCTCGACATTCTTCGCCTGATTGAAGAATAATTCCTGGAATAGTCTGCAAATCTTTTTTATTTTTCTCTTTTTGGAAAACATGACTTTAAATAAAAATAAATTCTTTATTAAAAATAGTAGCATTTTTTTGAACATTTCCAAATGCATTTTTTTAAATGTAACAACATTTGGGAATTTTGACCAGCTTTTTAAAAGTGTAAATATATATAATTGTGTACTTATTATAAAACGAATTTTATATGTTCAGTATTTTTAGATATATAAGTTTGTTGTTCGGTTGGGCATCGTTTTTCTTGCATTTTTCATTATTTGGGCTTGGCCCAAACAAAGCACTTACATAGACACTTCACATACACAAAAAAGGGACCTCATATATGGTGCGGTGCGCGCCAACGGTAGCGGAAGCATGCACCCGCAGCCCCCTACTACCCCCACGCCCTGTTGGGTCGGCCCATGCTCCAGGACGGACACTCCCTTTTTTTTGTTTTTACTTTCTGTTTTTGTTTTATTTTATGTTATAATAATTTGCGATTACAAAAAGGTTCTAAAATTTCAAAAATATTGTTAGTTTTCAATTGTCAAAAACAGTTCTTGAATTCAAAAAATGTCAAGGATTTCAAAAAATATAAACATTTTTAATTTTCATGAACTTTTTTTATTTTTATGAAAATAATTATGAGCATTCTTTAATAATGATGACATTTTCTAAACTTGAATAAAAAAATTAAATTCGGTAAAACAACTTGAACAATTTCTAAACTTGAAAAATTCTAAATTTTAAATTTGGTAACAAAATTAAAATAATGATGAACAATTTCTAAACTTGAACATTTTTTGAAAACGATGAACAAAATTTAAATTTAATGAACATTTTTCTAGGTCGGTGAACAAATTTTGATGAACATTTTTTAAATCCAATGAAAAAAATTGAATTTGATGAACTTTTTTTGAATTCGATGAACAAAAAATTATTTATGAATTTGAAAAAAAATCACAAAAAAAAGTGAAAAAGTAAAGATGAAAAGGTGGAAAGAACAGGAAAATAGAAAAGGAAAGGAAAGAAAAAAGAGAAAATACGAAAGAAAAAAACGAAAAAATGGGCCAGCCCATGTGAACACCCAGCGCGCGAGGGATGGTGCGCGCGGTACGCTGCTACGCGCCGTATAGGATTCCCCCATAGAGAACAGTTTGGTATTAAAAAAAAGTGAGTATCTATATTACAATCGACTGAAATTGAATTGGCCTTCAAATCAAATATGCGAACCAGTAAAAATCTGACACCAACTGAAAAAAACTTGACTGAAAATAAAGGGGCATTCAACCAATATTTTCAGGCACTACAAACATGGCTCGTGTATGTATGAGCTATGGGCTCTATGATCCATGAGCAAGCAATGAAAGGGCCCAAAAAGCAACACTGCTAGGTCAGTACTCTCACTACCATCTCCAGGTTATTGACAGTTTTGTTTTCTTCACAACACTTTTGGAAGAAAACCTGAAATTCTCATGGCATTCTTAAGGATCTGAAGTTGATACTTGTGGAGGAAACTCCTGAACACAAACATACTATAAATTCATCATTAGGCTGCCGCAAAAACATCATCAACCTGCTGTACAATGATCAACTCAAGATGAACTAATCACATACTAAACATTTCATTGCCATGAAGCTTTAAACACAGTGGCTTCACTTGAAATTTACAGTAAACTCACTATGAATAAACAGTAACTTTTAAAGTGCATCACATATTCAGCTTTGATGAATTTTACAGTGTTCATTTTACTAAAATTTCCGTCAGTAACAACCAGACACAACAAAGATACTGGAACTTCAGTAAAAAAAAAGGAGAAACAACCAGTAAACTACAGTCATACCAAGAAGACAAACTGCAGGTCAGTACTCTCACAATCTCCTTCAAATAGTTCTTCAAGTAAAAAATGTAGCACTGTAAATTCAGGTAACTATATAGTGTAAAATCTATCACTGTAAAATATAAAAATCACAACCTTTAGGCTACTACTATAAATTACAGAAGTTATAGGATTGTAAATCTTTGAACTGTAAATTCAAACAATCAAAAAAATTATAGTGCGGTAAATTATAGAAGCTATAGGACAGTAAATCCATCATCAATTAACTACTCCCTCCGTCCCATAATATAGGAAGTTCTTGCAAGCTAATATAGCTTGCAAAAATGTCCTATATTATGGGACGGAGGGAGTATAATTTAGTACGAAAACAAAAAAAAATAGACTTCTATGAATACTACAGTACTGTAAAATCCATCATAGCAATTCAAAAAATTCTAGTAAAAATAAATACTAAAATTTACAGAAGCTATAGGACCATAAATCCATCATCAATGTATTACTCCCTCCGTTCCTAAATATTTGTCTTTCTAGCCATCTCAAATGGACTACAACATACGGATGTATGTAGACATGTTTTAGAGTGTAGATTCATTCATTTTGCTCCGTATGTAGTCATTTATTGAAATCTCTAGAAAAACAATTATTTAGGAACGGAGGGAGTATAAATTAAACACCAGGAAACTGTAGTATACATTCAGACAATTTCATGTGATCAAGCACTCTATATGAACTCACTGTACGAACAACAATGACACACTATATGGAGCTACTACAATAAATAACAAAATCTATAGGACAGTATAAATCCACCATCACCATACTGTAAATTCAACATCAGAGTACTGTAAATATGCGGCCAGATTAGTTTGTGTGATCAAGCATTCTATATCAGCTCACTGTACAAACAACAACCAGCAACTTTGTGGAGCAACTGTAAATTACAAAATCTATAAGACAGTAAATCCAACATCAGGACCTTGTAAATTCAAAATCAAGGTGTTGTATATGTATTCAAACTAATTCCAGTAAGTATATATGCATTCAAACAACATCAGCATTCTTGTAAACTAAAAACAACATTGCTGGTTACCTATTACATATTGTAGAAACAAAATTATATGATGATACTGATATCTACCAGACAATTCTGGGCTATTGTGTAATAGCATGGTTCAGTTTAGCCGCTTCAGATCACAGGGGTGAGGGAAACAAACTGACTCTCTTTTTGGCTACTGTGCAGTAGCATGGTTCAGTTCAACCGCTTGACCAAAACAACTCCAAATCAGTATTGCTCGAGCAGTTTGAACGATGTACCTTGGCTACACGAGTGGATGTAATTCCAATGAAGTCGGCACTACGGAGAAATTCCGGCCAGGTTGGCAGAACAACGAGATTTCCACGGCTTCGGCAGAACGGCAAGACACCAATGTCGAGCACGGACGAAATGACGCAATTGGGTTGGGGCTTCAGTCGAGGGAGTACTTGAGTATTTATATGTGCGTACAGCCTCTGGAACGGCTAAAGCAGTCCCTGCAGGACACCCCATGGACGCAGGAAGGATTGGATCAAGACAAAAACATTGCAATCCATAATGTAGAAGGCAAAAGCATAGAGATAAAAACTACCAATACATATGTTTCGAAAGTGAGTCACTAATAAGATGAGAAAGCTAGGATGCTTGTAGTACAATATACATGCCTTTCATTGCTACACTTGCCATTTATCTAGAATGAGAAAGTAAGTCATATCCGTAAATGTGGTCTGCCACACAGCATAAAGGAACTCAGTTGACTAAGTTATATGTGCATGTTAAAAAATTCTAGGCTGCAAAACCAAAGAAAACAGGAAAGAGCAAGACACAGAAAATAACCCATTTATATTATTATTGAGTAAAATTATAATAACTGGATAAAAGAACACACAGGAGTAATTTAAATTATGAATTGGACAGAAACTTTTGGATGGTTGCCTAGCAAATGAAAATAGCACCTTATCATATATTGGGTCTTCAACAGAATTAAATACATAGTCAGAGTGTTCCTGAGATTGATAGTTTTTGAACTCTGTTCCTTGAAACATGGCCCCAGCTTACTCACTGATGGAAATCCTTTTTTTTACTTTCACTTTGCAATTTAATATATGCAGCAGGACACTGTGGTACTACAATTTTCATTAAAGTAGCTACAAAAGGCCCCTAGTGAACATATTAACATCATGGGCAATGTTTCTGAATGTCTGAAACGTTACAGTGTGGCAAACAATTCTGCTCAATCGTTGAACAAAATATTCATTCGCCTCAAAACATTAGATACTAATCAGTGTCATCTATTGTGCAGCAATGTCTACACCAACTGGGAATTTCGTACGTCCTTCTCATCTAGATGTGGTACTGTTTTTCTCCATCTTATTTATTATTAATCTAGAATAATAGCAGTATTGTTAAACATGATTGGTCTTGCTGACAGATTGGGAATGTGTTTGCTCAACAATACTATAGAGTTTTGGGTTCGTCACCAGTGCATGTCCATAAGTTCTATTATGATGAAAGTATCCTTGGTGAGACATTAACCTAGATAGATTGAGTGGAGTGGGTGTTCTCCTTCTTCTATAAAAATACGGTACGCAATTGCGTACTCTCGAAAAAAAAAGTATCCTTGGTCCACCAGATTCTGATGGTCCATTGACATCTATAAGACTATAATAACCACTACATACGTAAGTTCTCTGCAGTACAGCAGTAGTATTTTGTGATCTTAATATATGTATAAGGTGTATAGATTAAACGTGATTAGGTGGAAACTATAATTCAGGGCATACCTGTTCACTTATTTTATACCAGAGCTTGTTTTCATCCATGCTGTTGATGGACTTCACTTCTACGATTTGCCACTTACAATTAGAAGACAGAATAGCTTGAGGACAAATAACAACTAGCTTAACTGTTGCGAGACGTGGTGCAGCAGTGCAAGGTTGGCTTGATGGCGAACAGACCTCCTCTTCTTCTGCTTCATGGCATGATTCCAATCCACCATAGTGCCACTGCGGACATAAGAAAACCAAAAGAAGATTATCAGATTCTATAACGTCGAGACGGGCGGCTAGCATGCTCGTTCCCTGCGATGTTCATCCTATCCACTGACGGCCTCCTCACCCTCCTCCTTAGATCTGCAAATCACGTTGTGTGCTGGACGGCTCTGCTCCGTTTGGAGATGGAGACGGACAACTGAATTCGAATTAAATCAGTGGGGAAAACATGTATGTGTCAATGTGTGTACCTGCGCATGATTATCACGATGGGTTCAGACGAAGGGTGTCCTCACCGACCTTGCAGAAGAAGGCTTGGGTGGAGGAGCCGGCTTCTGTGGACAGCACACGCTTGGTCGATGGGGCAGCGCCCAGCCGGACCATCTCGGGAAGATGTAGGGAGATGGAAGCGGCAACACGGCGGGGCCCGGATCTTGAGCCGGTGGAGGGCCTGGGCGGGGGAGCTGTCGTCGGGCCGGCACCTAGTCGGGCCATCTCAGGATAACCAGAGAGAAGGGAAGAAGCAGGGAGGCGGAGCTGGTTTCCTGATCGGCTGTTCGGCGCGGGCGTCGTGGAGCTAATCCTCTTCACGGAGAGATGAATCGGCCGCATATTTAGCTGAGATGCCAGGATGTACATCCGTCCTTGGTTATCGCCGGCGTCGTCTAGAGGTCGGGCGCCCCGCCCACGGGCCTTGGTAGCGGGAGGAGAGAGCACATCCCGTCGGCATGTTCGCCATACTCCGTCCATCCCCTCCTGATTCCTAGATCTGTCCCGCGCCTGGAGCGAGGTGGCCGGTGCTGGCGGCAGCGGCGACGGCGACGGACATGTGAGGAAGGATTTGTGCGGGCCTGTTTCAAGAGGAGGGTAGGATGAGGGAGGAAGGACTTGTGCGGGCCTGTTTCAAGAGGAGGGTAGGATGCGTTGTCATAAAAGACGGCGGGGGAAGGAGGAGTTGTAGTTGGACTTTGGAGACGGGCGTCGTACGGACGGCAATAGAAAACGTTTTTTCTATCCCTAATCCCTAATAATATATGAATTGTAAAAAGCGTATTACGACTGAGCGAAAGCGTATTGTGACGGTGAACCTACGGAGTCAATCCGTGCTATATCTATCCCTAATCCCTAATAATAAAGCACGGGTTGACTTTCTCAGATTCACCGTCGCAATACGCTTTCTTGCTGTAAATTTACGCTTTCAGTTTAAATTTAAAACATATATGCGAGGTCGTCTCAATTTAAAACATTTCAGTTTAAATTTACGCTTTCAGTTTAAATTTAAAACATATATTTTCGTACGTACTACTACCTGGGCCTTGCCCTGAGATCATCTCACATGGATGAAGCGTTGCCACTTGGGTCCTCAGCCCATCCGGCCATCTGAGTCAATGAAGAAAAACGATGGAAACAGTGAAGATAATGCAAAGTTCAAGAAAATGAACAGTTGAGGAATTTCAAAAACTGAGGAAAAACTCAAACTAAAGATTCTCAACTTTTTGTGGTGGCGTGACCTACCGTATAAGAATGATGATTTCAGACACCGCTTATAATTGTTGTAGGGCTCTGAGAATCAAATTCTTCGTTAATTTTTTCACACTTAGAGTGTTAGTCTTCATTGATTGAAGAAAAATGTTTCTTCGCGTGTTGCACATCTAAGTCATCAATTTTGCATAAGTATTAGGATGAGTGTCCTTTTCAAAGAACATTCGAAGATTCTATGATATTTAGCTCACACCTCAACTTGCTAAATCTCTTCTCATCCAAGGGCTTTGTGAAGATATCGGCTAGCTGTTCTTCAGTCCGTACATGCTCAATAGAGATGTCGCCCTTCCACACATGATCATGAAGAAAATGATGACGAATCTGAATGTGCTTTGTCTTCGAGTGCTGAACTGGGTTGTGAGAAATCTTGATTGCACTCTCATTGTCATAGTAGAGAGGCACATTCTTCATGTTGACACCGTAGTCCTTGAGAGTTTGCTTCATCCACAGCAATTGAGCATAGCAAGAACCAAAGACAATGTACTCGGCTTTAGCAATGAGACGATGATACATTCTGCTTTCTTCGAGGACCAACAGACCAAAGATCGTCCGAGGAAATGGCATGTGCCTGATGTTGACTTGTGGTCCACACAATCACCAGCATAGTCAGAGTCTGAATATCCAATGAGATCAAAAGCCGAGCCCTTGGGGTACCATAATCCAAGTGTTGGTGTGTGAGCTAGATATCGAAGAATATGCTTCACAACCTTATGGTGTGATTCCTTCGGTGTAGCTTGAAATCGGGCACACATGTAAACACTAAGCATAATATCCGGCCTAGATGCATATAAGTACAATAAAGAACCAATCATGGAGCGGTATACCTTTTGATCGAAGTCAATACCATTTTCATCAGTGCGTAGATGGCCATTTGTGGGCATAGGAATTTTGACGCCTTCACAATCTTGCATGCCGAATTTCCTCAGTACATCTTTGAGTATTTCTCCTGAGATATAAATATGCCATTGCCCTGTTGTCGAATTTGAAGACCTAAGAAGAATTTCAATTCTCCCATCATAGACATTTGATATTCTTCACTCATCATATAGGCAAATTCATCATCGTAACGTTGGTCAAGATCTACCCAAAGATAATATCATCAAAATACATTTGGCACACAAACAATTCACCATCATAAGATTTAGTGAAAAGAGTTGGGTCAAGTGAACTGGGTTTGAAGCCTTTCTTCATGAGGAATTGCTTCAAGGTATCATACCACGCCCGAGGGGCCTGCTTGAGGCCATACAGGGCCTTATTGAGTCTGAAGACTTTGTCAGGATGCTTTGGATCTTCAAAACACGGGGTTGAGCAACATATACTTCTTCCTCAAGCTTACCATTGAGGAATGCACTTTTCACATCCATTTGATATAGAGTGATATCATGATGGTTAGCATAAGCAAGTAATATGCGAATAGCCTCAAGTCTAGCAACAGGTGCAAAAGTTTCATCAAAATCAATTCCTTCAACCTATGTGTAGCCTTGAGCTACAAGTCGTGCCTTATTCCTCACCACAAGGTCATTTTTGTAAGTGCATCTAGTGCCCCTTAGTGATTTTGGTGTATTGAAGACTTATAGGTTAAGGGACTAATGTGTTTATGAGTGTACACAGGTCTATAAGTCTATGAGGAGGTTGATATTTACAGAGAAAGTCGACGCCTAAAATGAAGTTCTTCGACTGAAGACTTTGATATTCTAAAGACTTTCTAAAGACTTTGAAAGTGAAGAAATTGGTGTGACCTTGAAGACTTGGTATTCATTTGAGGAACATGAAGCGTGAAGACTTTTGTTTTCGTAGTTTCGTTTTCTCTTTCTTGAGTCATAGGAAACACTGCTTTGTTAAAGGGGTCGAGGAAATACTAAGGAAAAATTTCCATGTGATGCTCAACTCAAAATCCTACACCTACCAATCCCTTCGAGTGAAGCCTTTGAAATCTCATACAGTTCAGTCAATTTCTTCAAAGGATGAGACGAAGTTCTTCCGGTCACGAGGAATTTGTTCGATCGAGGAGTTAGGAATTCGCCAAAGGCGAATTGCCTACACAAAGGAGGAACATGATAGCCCCGAGGAATTTGAGAGTCAAATTTCCGACCGATTCTTTATCTTCTTGGCCATTGTCCCAAAATATCTTATCCACCTAACGGTCATATCATTGAAGGGCATTTATGTCTTATCATGTCGGGCTGCTCCCTAGGCTATAAATAGCCGCTTCACAACCACTAGCTGGTTGGCTGCTCCGAGAGAAACTTAACACTTGTCATTTGAGAGCAAGCCATCCTCCGAGGACTTTGAGCGAAAATCATCGAGTGAGGAAAACCCAAAACCAAACCCCTACAAACCCAAAGTGATTGAGCATCATCAAGAGATTGATCCTGCGTGGATCCGACGCTTGTTACCTTTGAAGACTGTGCTTCTTCCAGACGGTTAGGGCGTCATGGTCTAGAGCATCCAAGAGGAATTGTGGATCGCCGAGTGACCAAGTCTGTGAAGGTTTGGAAGTCGCTCAAGACTTACCACGAGTGATTGGACGAGGTCTGTGTGACCTTAGTTCAAGGAGAATACGGTGAGGACTTGGTGTCCCGAGCTGCGTGTTCAGCCGATCGGGTGTCCGGACTGTGTGTCCTCGAGTTTAAATACTCACCGCCCAACCAGACGCATAACCGAGACAGAGCTTGGAACTGGTCTACCAAATCATTGTTTTCACCAACCTAATCGGTTCTGCTTCCTCAACCCTTTCATTTCCTCATTACGTGTTGAGTGTTCATTCATATCTGTGTTTGAAGACTTTGATGAAGACTTTCTCAATTTCCTCAGTTCAATTTCTTCACCGCTTTGTCTTCATCTTGTGTTATCCTATGTTTACGCTTTACGTACTCTTTCGACTGTCTTCATTTCATCATGATGACCATGTCCACATTCTCTTATGCTTACTCGAGTACTTATTCTCGTCATAAGTAGTTCTTCACTTAGGAATTTCCTCACCGCAAATTCCTCATTGAAGAATTCATAAAAATCGCCTATTCACCCCTCTCTAGTCGATATAACGCACTTTCAATTGGTATCGAGCAAGATACTCCCTTGTTACAGGTGATTTTGGTTTAACCACCGGAGTTTTAGTTATGTCGACCGCAGTATGATCAAGGTCTCTACCGGGTGTCCTACCTTTGATGGGACGGACTACCCCTCTTTGGAAGAACAAGATGCGAATGCATCTTGAGGCAATTGACAACGATCTACGGTATGTTGTGGAAAATGGTGTTCCCTCTGTCTCACCCTCACCGAACGCTGGCGATGTGAAGAGATTCAAGCAACTCGATTCTCAAGCGAAGAATATCATATGTGGCCATCTCGAGTAAAGGACAAGATGGAAGAGTGAGTGCTTTGGAAACCGCTAAGCTTATCTCGGGATAGGTTGTCCAAAGTAAATGAAGGAGTCTCAACTCAGCGTGACTCCGAGTTGATGTTCTTGGAATCTCTTCAACCGCTTCAAAAGACTCGACAATGAAAATGTTCAACAAACCTTCGATTGCCTCACTGACATCTCAAATGAGCTTCAAGCGCTTGGTGCCACTGACATCACCGACCATGAGGTGGTGAAGAAATTGTTGAGCTTGCTTGATTACTCATTTGACACTCTGGCACTGATGATACAAGAGTGTGCTGACTACAAGTCACTTGATCCAACTGATATCCTCGAGAGGCTAAATACTCATGAGTTCCACTTCTTTGAAAAGAGAGATCTCTATGGTTCTAGCTATGGAAAATCACGTGCCTCAAGGCCAAGGTCAGGTTCGAATCTGATTGTGAAGACTCTGGTAGTAGCCTTGGAGATCCTGAAGAATTGAGCGAGAGCTAGCACCGCCGTGAAGAAATTCCGAAGTTCTCAAGACGTGGTCGCTTTGGAAAATCCTCAAGGAGCGATGATTCCTCATCCGGTGACTATAAGAGAAGACTTTGCCACAAATGCAAGAAACCTGGTCACTACATTCAAGATTGTCCTCGGTGGGAAAAGGAATTAAAGAAGAAGAAATACAAGGATTACAGTTCTGATGACGCTAAGAAGAAGAAGAAATCGTCGAAATCTTCATCATCAAAATCCTCAAAGCCTTCTTCTCACAAGAAGAGCAGCTTCAAAAAGGCTCGGGCATTCATTGGCAAGGAAATGAACTCTGAAGCTGAATATGAGGAACATGAGGAAGAGGAGGCATCAGAAGAATCTGAGTCTGGTGTGGCGAGTCTGGCTCTCGCTACTGCTTTCGTAAGCAAGTCCATCTTCTACTCTGAAGAAAATGACCTCACCAACAAAGCTGATGAAGATAGTGATGACTACGCTCCCACCTATTGCTTCATGGCAAAGGGTGCCAAGGTACTCAAATATACCTCCTATGAATCTAGTGAAAATGAATCGATGAAGATCAAAGCCCAGCTACTCAAAACTTGCTAAGATTGCTGTAAAACAACAAAGGGCTTTTGAAAAGGTTCAAAACATGCTAGATAAAAGTGATGATATGTTAGGTGAAGAAATGGATCGCACTAAAGCCCCGACCGAAAATCTTCAGAGACTTGATCTAGGTTTGACGACCTTTCAAGGTCATCATAACACTCTCTTATCTCGATCATGAGAAACTTTCTTATGAATTTCTTCAAAGAAAGCAAGATCTTGAGAAGATAAGAGTGAGTTATGAAGATCTTCGAAGGAGCGCGATTCATTACTTGCTCAACAAATCAGCGCTTCTCGGGAAGAATTTGTTCCTCCATGCTTAAAGTGCATTGAACGTGAATCGCTAATTCTTCACTTGAATGTTCAAATGCTTCAACTGTTACAAATTCTTCACCGCCTCGCTATCACTAATTCCTCATCCGAGGACTTTGCTAGTATCCTTGACGATGTGGTTGAAGGAATTGTACATGACAGGCATGTACAAAAGCCTCAAAGGGCATCAAACTCTTTGTGATGTGCTTAAAAGCAGATCCTCAATAGGAACCCTAAGAAAGAGGGTATTGCCTTTGAGAGGAAACTCAATCTTGATGGAACATATTGGAAGCCCGAGCAAGATCCCAAAACCTCATGGGTTGTCGCAAAGGGACCTCCGTTGATCCATCTAACTTATCCGGCTTTACATGCGAATCTCCTCATTCTTCCGATGAGTCATTTGACTCAACTATAAACTGTTCAAAAATCAGTAATGGTGAAGTATTTGCTAGATATGTTGGCACTAATCGCGAGAACGGTTCCCCTATGAAGAAAAATCTGGGTTCCCAATAAGTGCATTGAAAGTCTTCAGGTGAATGTCCTCATGACACCACCTGTGAAGAATAGGAACTCCAGATCAAACTCTTCATATGGACCAAATTCTTCATATGGATCCAAGTCCTCATCCGGACCAAATTCCTCACGTGGATCAAATTCCTCAAAAGGATCAAAGTCCTCATATGATTATCATCGTGCTAACAACTCGCTTTCGCAGGTAGAGCTAAGGGCTATGAATATGTGCATTATTCTTCAAACCAATATGTTCATAAGTCCTCGAAGAATATCTCTGCTTATTCATATGCTTACTCTAACCCCTCTTATGTGAAACGAAATGGATTGGCCTCTATGCCACCATTCTCATATGGTGCTCGCAGAGTGATGAACTCTTTGCCACCCCTTCAGATGTGGGTGGTGAAGAAAAGAACTAATCTCTTCTGCAGGGTCAGGTCTCGGGCGTGCTCTAACGTCTCAAGAATTTGCTGGGGCACGACAAAAATGCTCGAAAGGACGCAGGCTAATCATGAAGAAATGAACTTTCATTTCACACGTCCTCATACCGCTTTGTTATAATCGCCCGATGAAATTCATCTCGATGAAATTGATATCATATTCTTCACCGATGAAGTATATGAGATCGTAAGTTGCACTAATTCATCTGCAGGATGATCAACCCAAAGCCAATGAGTGGGCCCTCGATAGTGGATGTACAAATCACATGACTGGTGACAAGAATCTATTGATGGATACTCCCTTATCACCGTCACATCTGAAGCATATCATCTTTGCTGACAAAGGCAAAAGTTAGGTATTGGGTCTTGGTAAGGTTGCGATCTCTAAGGACATACACATGGACAAAGTCATGCTTGTTGAGTCCTTAGGATACAACCTCATGTCGATCTCAATGCTTTGTGATCTTGATATGGTTGTTGTCTTTGGCAAGTATCGTTGTGTTGTGATCATGGAAGTCGACAATTCCAAAGTCTTGAAGGCTTTAGGAGAGGAGACTTGTATATTGTTGATTTCTCTACAGGGACCATAACCAGCCGTGTGTCTACTTGCAAAAGCTTGGAAGGCTGGCTATGGCATTGGCGACTTGGTCACGCAGGCATGAGGAATTTGCACACGCTTGCGAAGAAGAAGCATGTCATTGGCATTGAAAATGTCAAATTCCTCAAGGATCACTTATGTGGAGCCTGTGAAGCTAGGAAAATGACCAAGGCCAAGAATCCAGCGAAGACTATCATGACCACTACTTGTCCATTCGAATTGCTTCACATGGACCTCTTTGGTCCTAATCATTACTCGTGATCACTAATGATGCATCTCTATATGGCTTTGTTATTGTTGATGATTACTCTCGTTACACATGGGTACACATTGTTACTTACAAAAATGAAGTGCGGAAGTCTTCAAACGATTTTCCTCGAGGGCTTCAACCAACTTTGGTGTGAAGATCAGGCACATCAGGAGTGACAATGGAACTGAATTCAAGAATTCCGGTCTTGATGACTATCTTGATGAACTTGGTATTACTCATGAGTTATCTGCTCCCTATTCTCCTCAGCAAAATGGCGTCATGGAGCGCAAGAACAGAACTCTTGTTGAGATGGCTCGCACTATGCTTGATGAATACAAAATGCCTAGTCGTTTTTGGATTGATGCAATTGATACCGCGTGCCACATCAATAACAGAGTATATCTTCACAAATTCTTCAAGAAGACTGCCTATGAACTCCTCACTGACAAGAAGCCCAATGTGAGTTATTTCAAAGTCTTGATTGCTAAATGCTGGATTAGAGATCCTCATCACAATTCTAAATTTGCACCGAAAGCACATGAAGGTTTTATGCTTGGTTACGGAAAGGACTCGCACACCTACTGAGTCTTCAACATTGCACTTCACAAGATTGTTGATCTGTAGATGTGCGGTTCGATGAAACTAATGGCTCGCAAAGAGAGCACCTACCTTGTGTTAGATGAACCAGCTCTGAGGAATCTATCAAGTTCAAGGCAACCGAGGATGTCATTCCCATCTTTGAAGAATCTGTGAAGAATTCATTCCTCAGTCTTGAAGAACGCCGAAATGATGCACTCAAGAATCTGCTGAAGACAATGGTGCTAAAGAAAATGCTGATCAAATTCCTCGACGACAACCAGCTCATCCTCGTGTTGCAAAAGAAGTGCAAGTTGACAAGATCATCGATGACATTGAAGCGCCAGGTCCTCTCACATGCTCAAAAGCTTCACATTTATCTAACTTTTGTGGGCACTATGATTTTGTCTCTATCACAGAGCCCACTAAGGTAGATGAAGCTTTTCTGGAGCCTGAGTGGATTCAGGCCATGCAAGAAGAATTACATTAGTTCGAGCTCAACAATGTCTGGGAACTGGTCAAACGTCCAGATCCTCGCAAGCATAATATCATTGGCACAAAGTGGATCTATCGCAACAAGCAAGATGAAAATGGCCTTGTGGTAAGGAATAAGGCACGACTTGTAGCTCAAGGCTACACACAGGTTGAAGGAATTGATTTCGATGAAACTTTTGCACCTATTGCTAGACTTGAGGCTATTCACATACTACTTGCTTATGCTAACCATCATAATATCACTTTATATCAAATGGATGTGAAAAGTGCATTCCTCAATGGTAAGCTTGAGGAAGAAGTATATGTTGCTCAACCCTGTGTTTTGAAGATCCAAAGAATCCCGACAAAGTCTTGAGACTCTACAAGGCCCTCTATGGTCTCAAACCGCCATTTACAGGCGTGGTATGATACATTGAAGGAATTCTTCGTGAAGAATGGCTTCACACCAGTTCACTCGACCCTACTCTCTTTACTAAATGATATGATGGTGAAATGTTTGTGTGCCAAATATATGTTGATGATATTATCTTTGGGTTGTCTTGACCAACGTTATAGTGATGAATTTGCCTATATGATGAGTGAAGAATATCAAATGTCTATGATGGGAGAGTTGAAATTCTTCTTAGGTCTTCAAATTCGTCAACAACACAATGGCATATTCATATCTCAGGAGAAATACCTCAAAGATGTCTTGAAGAAATTCGGCATGCAAGATTGCAAAGGCGTCAAAATTCCTATGCCCACAAATGGCCATCTATGCAATCGATGAAAATGGTATTGACTTCGATCACAAGGTATACCGCTCCATGATTGGTTCTTTATTGTACTTATGTGCATCTAGGCGGATATAATGCTTAGTGTTTGCATGTGTGCCCGATTTCAAGCTACACCGAAGGAATCACACCATAAGGCCGTGAAGCATATTCTTCGATATCTAGCTCACACACCAACACTAGGATTATTGTACCCCAAGGGCTCAACTTTGGAACTCATTGGATATTCTGACTCTGACTATGTTGGTGATCGTGTGGACCGCAAGTCAACATCCGGTACTTGTCATTTCCTCGGACAATCTTTGGTCTGTTGGTCCTCGAAGAAACAGAACTGCGTATCACTGTCTATTGCGGAAGCTGAATACATTGCTGCTGGCTCTTGTTATGCTCAATTGCTGTGGATGAAGCGAACTCTCAAGGACTACGACATCAACGTGAAGAATGTGCCTCTCATCGTGACAATGAGAGTGCCATTAAGATTGCTCACAACCCGATTCAGCACTTTCGAAGACAAAGCACATTCAGATTCATCATCATTTTTTCGTGATCATGTGTTGAAGGGCGACATCTCCATCGAAAGCATGTGAAGACCAAGAACAACTAGCCGATATCTTCACAAAGCCCTTGGATGAGAAGAGATTTAGCAAGTTGCGGTGTGAGCTAAATACCTTAGAATCTTCGAATGTTCTTTGAAAAGGACACACATCCTGACACTTATGCAAAATTGATGACTTAGATGTGCAACACATGAAGAAACGTTTTTATTCAATCAATGAAGAATAACACTCTAAGTGTGAAGAAATTAATGAAGAATTTGATTCTCAAAACCCTACGACAATTGTACGCGGAGTCTGAAATCATCATTCTTATACGGTGGGACACGCCACCACCAAAGTTGAAAATCTTCAATTTGAGTTTTTCCTCAGTTTTTGAAATTCTTCAGTTTTTTTAAATTCTTCAACTTTGCAAAATCTTCACTGTTTCCGTCGTTTTTCTTCATTGGCTATTTCTTCAAGTCGCTTTTTCTGCTAAGTGAATGTGATCGGACCCTTCCCCCTCTATGCTATACTCAAACCAATCTACTCACAAATTCTTCATGTGCGTTCTATTTGAAACTTGTTCAAAATCTTCACTATATCCTTGTCAGCTGAAGAAATTGCGAACGGAACTTTAAAACAGATCTTATCCAAACTTTCGTTTTTGCCGCTCAAACCGTTCCGCATCCCACGATAGATTTATCTATTCACCCATGATCTAACAAAATCTTCACTTCTCAGTACGTGGGTGACACATGTCAAGCGAATGAGAAGGGTCAGGGGCATGTTCGTCCAAAATCTTCGGGCGAACGGTTTTTCACCGTGGCAATATATACCCCCTCTCCCCTTCCTCACTTCCTTTACTCCGCTCGACCGCTCTCTCTCGCTCGAGCATCTCAAACCATAGCGCCGCCGCTACTCCATTGTCGCCGGTGAGGAAGAGCTTCACTGCCTCGACCTCGTCATTGACGATACTCGCGCCGATCATGGAAATCTTCACTCCGCCGCCGCCGTAGCTGTCTTCCTCCACCAAGTTAGGGCGTGGAAGATCTAACCTGACAAACTTCCCATCTTTTCTTCTCAGTTCGTCGTGTTCTTCAGTTCGGGTAATTAAAAGTTACTTTTATTACTCGCTTTGATTCTCAAACCTTCCTGAAAATCTTCAAAGGTGTTTATTCTTCAAATCTTCACACATATGAACACCTCAAACAAAACATGCTCTTGATTCGCTTCTCTAAGCAATGATTTTCTTCAAGATTCCTTAATTGTGTGGATCCTCGATCTATACAACTCGAACCTAAGACAAAGATCGCTTAGTGAAATTCTTCAAGGCTCATCTGGTCAAATTCCTCAAACTAGTTCTTTTTTGAAAAACCTTCTGAGAACGCATATGACCTCTCCAAATTCCTCGCAACTATACTCTGTGTTGGGGAACGTTGCAGAAAATTAAAATTTTCCTACGGTTGCACCAAGATCTATCTATGAGTTCATCTAAGCAACGAGTCAAGAGAGAGTTTGCATCTACATACCACTTGTAGATCGAGTAAGCTGCTCGAGGGAGTGGTGATGATGAAGACGTTCCCAACGTGATTCCGATCACCGATGACCAAGTGCTGAAGGACAGCACCTCCGCGTTCAACACACGTGCGGGGACGATGGCGTCTCCTTCGTCTTGATCCAGCAAGGAGGAAGGAGAGGTTGAGGAAGACAACTCCAATGGCAAAGACGACGGGCGTGATGCGGATGGAGTGGCTGTTCTCCCACAGGCTTCGCCAAGCTTATGCGGAGGAGGAGAGGTGTTGGGAGGGAGGGCTGCGCCTTCAATGGTGTTTGCAGCCCTCCCTCACCCCTCTATTTATAGGGAAGGGAGGAGGCGGCCCCTCTAGATGCATCTAGAGGGGGTGGGCGTGACGAGGGAGGGCTTGCCCCCAAGCAAGGCGCCTTTAGGGTTCCCCCTCAACCCTAGGCGCATGGGCCAAGGGGAGGGGTGCGCCCAGCCCACTAGGGGCTGGCTGCCTCCCACGCAGCCCAAGTGGCCCCCCAAAAGGGGTGGCCCCTCCCGGTGGTCCTCCGGAACCTTTCCGGTGGACCCTCCATAATACCGATATGACCCGAAACTTTTCCGTTGTCCGTTTGACGACTTCCCATATATAAATATTTACCTCCGGACCATTCCGGAACTCCTCGTGACGTCCGGGATCTCATCCGGGACTCCGAACAACATTCGGTAATCACATACAAGTCTTCCTATTAACCATAGCGTCACCGAAACTTAATTGAGTAGACCCTACGTGAACGGGAGACATGAAGACATGAACGAGACGCCTTCGGTCAATAACCAACAGCGGATCTGGATACCCATGTTGGTTCCCACACGCTCCTCGATGTTGTCATCGGATGAACCACGATGTCGAGGGTTCAAGCAACCCGTATGCTATTCCCTTTGTCGACGGTATGTTACTTGCCCGAGACTTCGATCGCTTGTATCCCAATACCTCGTTTAGTCTCGTTACCGGCAAGTCACTTTACTCGTGCCGTAATGCATGATCCCGTGACGGACACTTGATCACTTTGAGCTCATTATGATGATGCATTACCGAGTGGGCCCATGATACCTCTCCGTCATACGGAGTGACAAATCCTCGTCTCGATCCGTGTCAACCCAACAGACACTTTCGGAGATACGTAATGCACCTTTATAGTCACCCGATTACGTTGTGGACGCTTTGGTACAGCCAAAGCATTCCTACGGTATCCGGGAGTTACACGATCTCACGGTCTAAGGAAGAGATACTTGACATTGGAAAAGCTCTAGCAAAGCGAACTACACGATCTTTGTGCTATGCTTAGGATTGGGTCTTGTCCATCACGTCATTCTCCTAATGACGTGATCCCGTTGTCAATGACATCCGATGTCCATAGTCGTGAAACCATGACTATCTGTCGACCAACGAGCTAGTCAACTAGAGGCTCACTAGGGACGTATTGTGGTCTATGTATTCACACGTGTATTACGATTTCCGGATAATACAGTTATATCATGAATAAAATACAATTATCATGAACAAGGAAATATAATAATAATGCTTTTATTATTGCCTCTAGGGCATATTTCCAACAGTCTCCCACTTGCACTAGAGTCAATAATCTAGTTTACATTGTGATGAATCGAACACCCATAGAGTTCTGGTGCTGATCATGTTTTGCCCGTGAGAGAGGTTTAGTCAGCGGATCTGCGACATTCAGATCCGTGTGCACTTTACAAATTTCTATGTCTCCATCTTGAACATTTTCACGGATGGAGTTGAAGCGACGCTTGATGTGCTCGGTCTTCTTGTGAAACACGGGCTCCTTGGCAAGGGCAATAGCTCGGTGTTGTCACGGAAGAGTTTGATCGGCCCCGACGCATTGGGTATGACTCCTAGGTCGGTGATGAACTCCTTCACCCACATTGCTTCATGCGCCGCCTCCGAGGCTGCCATGTACTCCGCTTCACATGTAGATCCTGCCACGACGCTTCGCTTGCAACCGCACTACCATCGCTCCACCATTCAACATATACACGTATCCGGTTTGTGACTTAGAGTCATTCAGATCGTGGTCGAAGCTAAGCGCCGACGTAACCCTTTACTGACGAGCTCTTCGTCACCTCCATAAACGAGAAACATGTCCTTTGTCCTTTTCAGTACTTCAGGATATTCTTGATCATCCAAAGGTTCCTGTCGGGATTACTTTGGTACCTTCCTACCAAACTTACGGCAAGGTTTACATCAGGTCCGGTACACGATGGCATACATAATAGATCCTATGGTCGAGGCATGGGGGATGACACTCATCTCTTCTTTATCTTTTGCCGTGGTCGGGCATTGAGCTGAGCTCAATCTCACACCTTGCAACATGTGCAAGAACCCTTCTTGGACTGATCCATTTTGAACTTCTTCAAAATCTTATCAAGGTATGTGCTTTGTGAAAGACCTATGAGGCGTCTCGATCTATCCCTATAGATCTTGATGCCTAATATATAAGCAGCTTCTCCAAGGTCCTTCATTGAAAAACACTTATTCAAGTAGGCCTTAATGCTGTCCAAGAATTCTATATCATTTCCCATCAAAAGTATGTCATCTACATATAATATGAGAAATGCTACAGAGCTCCCACTCACTTTCTTGTAAACGCAGCTTCTCCATAAGTCTCAGATAAACCCAAACGCTTTGATCATCTCATCAAAGCGAATGTTCCAACTCCGAGATGCTTGCACCAGCCCATAAATGGATCATTGGAGCTTGCATACTTTGTTAGCATTCTTAGGATCGACAAAACCTTCCGGCTGCATCATATACAGCTCTTCCTTAAGATATCCGTTAAGGAACGCTGTTTTGACGATCCATCCGCCATATCTCATAATCATAGTATGCGGCAATTGCTAACATGATTCGGACGGACTTAAGCTTCGCCACGGAGAGAAAGTCTCATTGTAGTCAATCCCTTGAACTTGCCGATAACCCTTAGCGACAAGTCGAGCTTTATAGATGGTGACATTACCATCCGCGTCCGCCTTCTTCTTAAAAATCCATTTGTTTTCTATCGTCGCCGATCGTCGGGCAAGTCACCAAAGTCCACACTTTGTTTTCATACATGGATTCTATCTCGGACTTCATGGCTTCTAGCCATTTGTTGGAATCTGGGCCCGCCATCGCTTCTTCATAGTTCGAAGGTTCATTGTTGTCTAACAACATGATTTCCAAGACAGGGTTGCCGTACCACTGCAGTGCGGAACGTGTCCTAGTGGACCCTCTGAAGTTCAAGAGCAACTTGATCCAAGTACCTTGATCATCATCATGAATTTCCTCTTGATTGGTGTAGGCATCACAGAACATTTTCCGAGCTGCACTACTCTCCTGCTCAAGAGGTAGTACTTCATCGAGTTCTACTTTCCTCCCACTTACTTCTTCGAGAGAAACTTTTTCCGTAAAGGATCCGTTCTTGGCAACAAAGATCTTGCCCTCGGATCTTAAGTAGAAGGTATACCCAATGGTTTCTTGAGGGTATCCTATGAAGACGCATTTTTCCGACTTGGGTTCGAGCTTTTCAGGTTGAAGTTTCTTGACATAAGCATCGCATCCCCAAACTTTTAGAAACGACAGCTTAGGTTTCTTCCCAAACCATAATTCATACGGTGTCGCCTCAACGGACTTAGACGGTGCCCTATTTAAAGTGAATGTAGCTGTCTCTAGAGCGTATCCCCAAAATGATAACGGTAAATCGGTAAGAGACATCATAGACCGCACCATATCCAATAGAGTGCGACATGACGTTCGGACACACCATTACTGTTGAGGTGTTCCAGCGGCGTTAGTTGTGAAACGATTCCACATTTTCTTAAGTGTGTGCCAAATTCGTGACTTAAATATTCTCCTCCACGATCCGATCGTAAGAATTTTATCTTTCGGTCACGTTGATTCTCTACTTCATTCTGAAATTCCTTGAACTTTTCAAAGGTCTCAGACTTGTGTTTCATTAAGTAGACATACCCATATCTACTCAAGTCATCGGTGAGAGTGAGAACATAACGATATCCTCCATGAGCCTCAACACTCATTGGACCGCACACATCGGTATGTATGATTTCCAATAAGTTGGTTGCTCGCTCCATTGTTCCGGAGAACGGAGTCTTGGTCATCTTGCCCATAAGGCATGGTTCGCATGTGTCAAATGATTCATAATCTAGAGACTCCAAAAGTCCATCAGCATGGAGCTTCTTCATGCGCTTGACACCAATGTGACCAAGGCGGCGATTACCACAAGTATGTGGGACTATCGTTATCAACTTTACATCTTTTGGTATTCACGCTATGAATATGTGTAACATTACGCCGAGATTCATTAAGAATAAACCATTGACCATCGGAGCATGACCATAAAACATGTCTCTCATATAAATAGAACAACCATTATTCTCGGATTTAAATGAGTAGCCATCTCGCATTAAACGAGATCCAGATACAATGTTCATGCTCAAACTTGGCACCAAATAACAATTATTAAGGTTCAAAACTAATCCCGTGAGGTAAATGAAGAGGTAGCGTGTCGACGGCGATCACATCGACTCTGGAACCATTCTGACGCGCATCGTCACCTCGCCCTTCGCCAGATCTCCGCTTATTCCGCAGCCTCCTGCTGTGAGTTACAAAAATGAGCAATGGCACGGTATCAAATACCCGGGAGTTACTACGAGTAATCGGTAAGGTACACATCAATTACATGTATATCAAATATACCTTTGGTGTTGCCGGCCTTCTTATCCGCTAAGTATTTGGGGCAGTTCCGCTCAAAGGACCCTTCCCTTGCAATAAAAGCACCTGGTCTCGGGTTTGGGTCCATTCTTTGACTTCTTCCGCAACTTGCTTTATCGGTAGCGGCAACCTCCTTGCCGTCCTTCTTGAAGTTCTTCTTGCCCTTGCCCTTCTTGAACTTAGTGGTCTTATTGACCATCAACACTTGATGTTCTTTCTTGATTTCAACCTCGGTGACTTCAAAGATAGAGAACACTTCAGGAATGGTCTTTACCATCCCCTCCATGGTGTCGTGCATCACAAAGCTCGGGAAGCTTGGGGGGCGCGACTGGAGAATTCTGTCAATCACCGCCTCAACAGGGAGGTTAAGGTTCAGCTGGGACATACGGTTGTGCAACCTGACATCTTCAAGATGTGCTCACCGATGTAACTGTTTTCCTCCATCTTACAACTATAAAACTTGTCGGAGATGTCATATCTCTCGACCCGGCGTGAGCTTGGAAAACAAGTTTCAGCTCCTCGAACATCTCATATGCTCCGTGATGCTCAAAACGCTTTTGGAGCCCGGTTCTAAGTCAGAAGCATGCCGCGACCGAACGAGGGAGTAATCATCAGCATGAGTTTGCCAAGCATTCATAATGTCTTGGTTCTTCGGGACGGAGCGTCACCTAGCGGTCCTTCTAGGACATATTGTTTCCTGGCAGCTATGAGGATGATCCTCGGGTTAGGACCCGGTCCGTATAGTTCTTCTGCCGTCATCTTCCAAATTTTGGTTTTCTCTAGGAATGCGTTGAAGTTCAAGTTGACATGAGCGTTGGCCATTTGATCTACAAGACATATTATGCAAAAGTTTTAGACTAAGTTCATGATAATTAAGTTCATCTAATCAAATTATTTCAATGAACTCCCACTCAGATTAGACATCCCTCTAGTCATCTAAGTGTTACACGATCCGAGTCGACTAGGCCGTGTCCGATCATCACGTGAGACGGACTAGTCATCGTCGGTGAACATTCTCATGTTGATCGTATCTTCCATACGACTCGTGTTCGACCTTTCGGTCTCCGTGTTTCGAGGCCATGTCTGTACATGCTAGGCTCGTCAAGTTAACCCTAAGTGTTTTGCGTGTGTAAATCTGTCTTACACCCGTTGTATGTGAACGTAAGAATCCATCACACCCGATCATCACGTGGTGCTTAGAAACCATTTAACTTTAGCAACGGTGCAGTTAGGGGGAACACTTCTTGATATTGTTGTAAGGGATCATCTTATTTACTACCGCTGCTTACGAGTAAACAAGATGTATAAACATAATAAACATCACATGCAATTATATAGTAGTGACATGATATGGCCAATATCATAAAGCTCCATTGATCTCCATCTTGAGGCTCCATGATCATCTTGTCACCGGCATGACACCATGATCTCCATCATCATGATCTCCATCATTGTGCCTCCATGAAGTTGTCACGCCAACGACTACTTCTACTTCTATGGCTAACGCGTTTAGCAATAAAGTAAAGTAAGTTACATGGTGTTCTTCAATGACACGCAGGTCATACAAAATAAAGACAACTCCTATGGCTCCTGCCGGTTGTCATACTCATCGACATGCAAGTCGTGATTCCTATTACAAGAACATGATCTCATACATCACAATGTGTCATTCATCATTCATCACAACTTGGCCATATCACATCACATGACAATTGCTGCAAAAACAAGTTAGACGTCCTCTAATTGTTGTTGCATCTTTTACGTGGCTGCAATTGGGTTCTAGCAAGAACGTTTTCTTACCTCTGAATAACCACAACGTGATCTTGTCAACTTCTATTTACCCTTCATAAGGACCCTTTTCATCGAATCCGCTCCAACTAAAGTGGGAGAGACAGACACCCGCCAGCCACCTTATGCAACTAGTGCATGTTAGTCGGTGGAACCGGTCTCACGTAAGCGTACGTGTAACGTTGGTCGAGGCCGCTTCATCCCACAATACCGCGGAAGCAAGATAAGACTAGTAGCGGCAAGTAAATTGACAAGATCCACGCCCACAACTAAATTGTGTTCTACTCGTGCAATAAAGAACTACGCATAGACCTAGCTCTGATACCACTGTTGGGGAACGTTGCAGAAAATTAAAATTTTCCTACGGTTTCACCAAGATCTATCTATGAGTTCATCTAAGCAACGAGTCAAGAGAGAGAGTTTGCATCTACATACCACTTGTAGATCGAGTACTAAGCGTTCGAGGGAGTGGTGATGATGAAGACGCTCCCAACGTGATTCCGATCACCGATGACCAAGTGCTGAACGGACAGCACCTCCGCTGTTCAACACACGTGCGGAGACGATGGCGTCTCCTTCGTCTTGATCCAGCAAGGAGGAAGGAGAGGTTGAGGAAGACAACTCCAATGGCAGCACGACGGCGTGATGCAGATGGAGTGGCGGAGGAGGAGAGGTGTTGGGGAGGGGAGGGGCTGCGCCTTCAATGGTGTTTGCAGCCCTCCCCTCACCCCTCTATTTATAGGGGAAGGGAGGAGGGCGGCCCCTCAGATGCATCTAGAGGGGGGGGCGGCCAAGGAGGGGCTTGCCCCCAAGCAAGGGGCGCCCCTTTAGGGTTCCCCTTCAACCCCTAGGCGCATGGGCCAAGGGAGGGGTGCGCCCAGCCCACTAGGGGCTGGCTGCCTCCCACGCAGCCCAAGTGGCCCCCTCAAAAGGTGGCTCTCCGGTGGTCCTCCGGAACCTTTCCTATGGACCCTCCATAATACCGATATGACCCAAACTTTTCCGTTGTCCGCTTGACGACTTCCCATATATAAATATTTACCTCAGGACCATTCCGAACTCCTCGTGACGTCCGGATCTCATCCGGACTCAACAACATTCGGTAATCACATACAAGTCTTCCTATTAACCATAGCGCCACCGAACCTTATGTGTAGACCCTACGGGTTCGGGAGACATGAAGACATGACCGAGACGCTCTCGGTCAATAACCAACAATGGATCTGGATACCCATGTTGGTTCCCACACACGCCTCGATGTTGTCATCGGATGAACCACGATGTCGAGGGTTCAAGCAACCCCGTATGCTATTCCCTTTGTCGACGGTATGTTACTTGCCGAGACTCGATCGTCGGTATCCCAATACCTCGTTTAGTCTCAGCACGGCAAGTCACTTTACTGCATCAGTAATGCATGATCCCGTGACCGGACACTTGATCACTTTGAGCTCATTATGATGATGCATTACCGAGTGGGCCCAGTGATACCTCTCCGCCATACGGAGTGACAAATCCTGTCTCGATCCGTGTCAACCCAACAGACACTTTCGGAGATACCGTAATGCACCTTTATAGTCACCCGATTCACGTTGTGGACGCTTTGGTACACCCAAAGCATTCCTACGGTATCCGGGAGTTACACGATCTCACGGGCCTACAAGGAAGAGATACTTGACATTGGAAAAGCTCTAGCAAAACGAACTACACGATCTTTGTGCTATGCTTAGGATTGGTCTTGTCCATCACGTCATTCTCCTAATGACGTGATCCCGCTTGTCAATGACATCCGATGTCCATAGTCGAAACCATGACTATCCGTCGACCAACGAGCTAGTCAACTAGAGGCTCACTAGGGACGTATTGTGGTCTATGTATTCACACGTGTATTACGATTTCGGATAATACGGTTATAGCATGAATAAAAGACAATTATCATGAACAAGGAAATATAATAATAATGCTTTTATTATTGCCTCTAGGGCATATTTCCAACACTGCTTCACATGTACTCATGTCCGCCGCTGAATCACTAGGTTCTCATCAACTTAACTCATTTGCGGCGTTCCTCGAAGAAAAGTTGCATACTTATTCAGGAGAATTCGATTGTTCAAATTCCTCAAATTTGAAGAATATGGCGTATGAAGGAAAGAAGCCACGAAAGGAGGAAAAATGTCGAGGTCATGACTGCGTTTGAGATTCCTCGAGGAAATATATGCCGATTATTGCACACTGATGAAGCCGAAGTTCGCAAAGAGAACAAAAATCAGCGCAAGGTGCGCATTCAAAGGATTGAACGGAGATGGGCAAGGGAATGGAGGGAGTATGATATGTAACTCCAAAGTACATGAAGAAATTCAGACCGAATCCTCCATGCCCAAGAGCTCCTCTGGCACCTGGTCAAGAAGCTGACCCCACCAGCATCAAGCGTGGTGAGGACTTTCCTGAAGAATGGGCCAAGCGCCAAGCCAAATTGGCAAGACAGGCCAACGAGGCAGTGAGGAAATTTAATGAGGACTCTGCTGCTGCTGCTGCCACTGAGGCCTCTGTCAAGCCAAGAAAATCTATGGCAAAGAAGCCACACAAGCCTAGTGCTTCACCAACAGTGCCCTCACGACCAAGTTCCTCAGTTGTGCCCTCACGGCCAATTCCTCATGCTGCTCCAGCTCCTCCCAAATCCTCAGCTCCTACAAAGTCCTCAGCAGCTCCTCCCAAGTCCTCAGCACATGTGCATATGCCCACGTGCCAAAGGACTGCTGGCATCTCCATTGCCTCTGGTGTTTCAGCAAGTTCCTCAGCTGCACCAAATTCTTCATCTGGCCCGACTCTGCTGAAGACTAAGGCCACAGCTGGACGAGGTCCTCGCCAAGTCCCAAGAAGAAACAGTCGCCTTCCAAGAGCCACACGAAGATGATGAGGTCGATGATGATGAACTTATGGAAATCATCGAGACCGCCAAGAAAGGGCCGCTAGAGCCAAAGGCACACTGTGGCTACCGTTGGATGCAAGAGCGATCCTAGACTACATTGATCTCTCGCACAAGGACCCAAACACTCCTATGCTCGACTTCAAGTTGACACTGCCAAAGTCACATCTTTGACTCATTTCATCCAAGAGGAGAAATGCAAATTTGATACGGTCAGAGAGATCAAGAAATCGTAGTACAGAAAGGAGAAACTGCTGAAGAAAAACGTTGTCAAAATGACAACTGAAGAACTTATCAAGATGCAGGCTGACATCAAAGCCCTCAAATGACAAATTTGACTCCTATTATGCTGATTGGCAAGGAGCCAAAGTCGATTCACAACCTCGACGAAGAAGTTCACCAATGTTGCAGCCCCAACGCAACAAGAAATTCCTCAGTGGAACCTCACCAGCCGATCGAAGAACATGCCAGACCACTGATGAAGTTCAGTCTGAAGACAATGCCGCCCAGGGCTGATGATCCCATTCCAAATTACCGAAGAAATTACCGGGGCATCCACTAGTGGTGCGCTCAAGAAAGCGAAGAAGTTAGGGAAATCAGATCAGATTGCGCTGAGGAAATTCAACCAGATTCCTCAGCTCCTCCTGCGCCTACACCAACTCCAATCCTTCCATCTGCATCTGATGTGAAGAAGACCAAGGCTGCAGAACGAGCTGCAGTGAAGAAAAGGAAAGCATCAGCTGCTTCAAATTCTTCAGCCCCGAAGAAAATGAAGCCTATGACAAGCTCTTTTGAAAATCCAATCGATGTTGTTCCAATTTCCTCCATTCCATCAAAGGACCTTGTTCCTTTTGGTGAAGATTATGAGATCCCAAGCGGATCTGATGAGAAAATCATTCTGCTGCTTCGTCAGAGCAGATTGATGAAGAAATTGAAGTGGAAGCTATCCCTTCAACCCCAATCATTTCCTCGCCTATGCCTCAGTTCACAGCTGAAGAGGCCGGTGTTGAGGAAATTGAAGAAGATGTGGACACTGGAAGCACAACGCCAGTGATGAACGATGACTTTTGGGAAAGTCAGCATCCAAATTCTCCACTCTTCACCCCAAATCCAATAGATTCCTCAGTCCCCTGCTCCAATAGTTCAAATGGGCTCTGAAGAAACTCATCCCACTTCATCTGTACATGAAGAAATTCCAGCCACTAGCGCTGATGAACTTCTTCCGCTGATCCTCGATCGCACATGTAGAGGAACCAGAAATTCCTCAGCCTGACGAACCTGAGATTGCGATTCTAGAGGTCGTGATGCAACTCACTGACACTCCACTGCCAAAGCCAAAGAATCCCTTCTCAACAAAGCAAAAGTTCAAGGCTGAAGACTTCTTTGGCGAGCACGTATTCTTCACTGATTACAATCCATATGATTACGCTGCGCATAAGGAAGAGGCGTTTCGACAGCTAGTCAAGCAAATTTCTATTCCTCGCTTTGTTCAACAAAGACAAAGTCTTCGATCATGCACATATTCCTCATGTGGACATGGAATCTACGCTGTGCTTCGAGCTACCCTCGGTGTTCTTCACGATGCAGGACTTCTGAATTTCTGCACTGCTATCTGTGATAGGAATGAAGAACTCATTCTTCAATTCTATGCAACGCTGCACATCACCGGAGACGCTGAATATGTGAAATCATGGGTGTTAGACTGGATGTCTGAAAACACTCACTACAAGGCACCAACAACTGAATTGCTTCGTGCCCTACCACTCAGTCCTCCCCTTGATGGTGCTCGTTGTATCTACAACGAACTTAAGCTTTCAAATCACTATATGCAAGTGCTGATGAAGCCTTTGAAGCCAGGGCAGGCCCCAAGAACCAAATTCCTTGTCAAGGAATTATTGTATGTGCCTTTGACCGCTCATCGGATTCTCGACGAAGACAATGAGTCCTATCAAAGGCCACGACTCAAATGATGAAGAATTCGTTGGCATCATGAAGAATATGCTTTTCAATATCATTCATGGCGCTTCCTTCAACTTCCATGATTTCTTCATGAGGACTCGCAAACATTGCTATGTCACCTTTTGAGTCGAAGCCTTATGCACCTTGGATTATGAGATTCATCAGAACAAGGTATTCACTCAATTACAAGGCTGATACTCTGAACCACTGCAGCTACTTGCCCCCGGTTGAAGTCCTAAAACGGATATTTTCCTCAGCTGATGACAAGGGCAAGGCAACTTCTGTGATAGATGAAGGCACTCGTCCATTGGATGGTCAGTTTCGCAAAGCTGCATCCTACTCCACCAATGATGACTCGCCACACATGACTCTCGCCGCCAATACCTCGGCCAAGCAAAGTCCTCAAGCCACATCACCTGTGGTGATGACTGATCGTGAGTTACTCCTCGGTCTTCATCGAAGGTTGATCGCAATCATAAATGGGTCAAGCGTCGCTTTGGTTCAATTCTTCACAACATGACCTCTACACACAATGCGGTGAAGAAAAACCACCACTACCTCCATGAAACCTTCAAACGCACTGGCTATTCTTTCTAATGTCTACAACGCTGGAAGAATCAAGACAATGGGTCTCAAGGAAGAATTTGACTGGTCCGCACCTCCTCCGAAGAAATACAAGAAGGTCAAAGTTCCTTCCTTGGTGGCCAGCTCCTATTCTTCATCGCGAGACACTGATGAAAATGAAGACTTGGACGACACTGCGGTAGGCCCTACTATGACAACTGACCCCAACAACGCTGGTGTTCCTTCATCAACTTGAAATTCTTTAGGGGCGTTAGTCCTCAGTTTCGATCCTTTTGGTCATTTGATGACAAAGGGGGAGAAATGTGAGTTAGTCTTCAAGCGGGTCTATTATATGGGCAATTTTTTGTTAAGTTACAACTCTCATTCTTCTGAAAGTTTTATTGGATCGAGTTGTAATCTTAAACCCGATGGTGCTCTGATACTTTTGATGCACTGTGCTCTGATACTCTTGATGCGTTATTTTGCATGCCCGTTCCTCATTAATGTTATTGCACGCATGCTGAATTTCATCAAGCACCATATTTCATCATGCATTTTCAAATTCTTCATATTATATGTCAGATGCGTGTATGAATTACAAGATATAGGGGAGATCTCCATGATTCAACTCTTCAAATGTGCATTGCCTCAAAAGAAAATTCCTCACTATGCACATCTTCGTGGGGAGTTCTTCTATATCTTGCAATCAAATTCCTCAATATCAGTGAGTTACACTTCATATGTTTATCCCCGTTGAAAACTTAACCTATATTGTCATCAATCACCAAAAAGGGGGAGATTGTAAGTGCATCTAGTGCCCCTTAGTGATTTTGGTGTATTGAAGATTTATAGGTTAAGGGACCAATGTCTTTATGAGTGTACACAGGTCTATAAGTCTATGAGGAGTTTAATATTTACAGAGAAAGTCGACCCCTAAAAATGAAGTTCTTCGACTGAAGACTTTGATATTCTGAAGACTTTCTGAAGACTTTGAAAGTGAAGAAATTGGTGTGACCTTGAAGACTTGGTATTCATTTGAGGAACATGAAGCGTGAAGACTTTTGTTTTCGTAGTATCGTTTTCTCTTTCTTGAGTCATAGGAAACACCGTCATCGTTAAAGGGGGTCGAGGAAATACTAAGGAAAAATTTCCATGTGATGCTCAACTCAAAATCCTACACCTACCAATCCCTTCGAGTGAAGCCTTTGGAAATCTCATACAGTTCAGCCAATTTCTTCAAAGGATGAGACGAAGTTCTTACGGTCATGAGGAATTTGTTCGACCGAGGAGTTAGGAATTCGCCAGTCGGATTGCCTACACAAATGAGGAACATGATAGCCACGAGGAATTTGAGAGTCAAATTTCCGATCAGATTCTTGTCTTCTTGGCCACCGTCCCAAAATATCTTATCCACCTAACGGTCATATCATTGAAGGGCATTTATGTCTTATCATGTCGGGCTGCTCCCTAGGCTATAAATAGCCGCCCCCTACAACCACTAGCTGGTTGGCTGCCCGAGAGAAACTTGACACTTGTCATTTGAGAGCAAGCCATGCTTCGAGGACTTTGAGCGAAAATCATCGAGTGAGGAAAACCCAAAACCAAACCCTACAAACCCAAAGTGATTGAGCATCACTGAAGAGATTGATCCTGCGTGGATCCGACGCTTGTTACCTTTGAAGATTGTGCTTCTTCCAGACGGTTAGGCATCATGGTCTAGAGCATCCAAGAGGAATTGGATCGCCGAGTGACCAAGTCTGTGAAGGTTTGGAAGTCGCCTGAAGACTTACCACGAGTGATTGGACGAGGTCTGTGACCTTAGTTCAAGGAGAATACGATGAGGACTTGGTGTCCTCGAGCTGCGTGCTCAGCCGATCGGGTGTCCCGGACTGTGTGTGTCCTCGAGTTTAAATACTCACCCGCTCCAACCAGACGCATAACCGAGACACTAGCTTGAACTGGTCTACCAAATCATTGTCTTCACCAACCTAATCGGTTCTATTTCCTCAACCCTTTCATTTCCTCATTATCGTGTTGAGTGTTCATTCATATCTGTGTTTGAAGACTTTGATCAAGACTTTCTCAATTTCCTCAGTTCAATTTCTTCACCGCTTTGTCTTCATCTTGTGCTATCCTGTGTTTACGCTTCATGCTCTTTCGTATCTTCATTTCATCATGATGACCATGTCCGCATTCTCTTATGCTTACTTCTGAGTACTTATTCCGCTGCAAGTAGTTCTTCACTTAGGAATTTCCTCACCGGCAAATTCCTCATTGAAGAATTCATAAAAATCGCCTATTCACCCCTCCTCTAGTCGATATAACGCACTTTCAATTTTCATCTTGCTTGTTGCGGTAGATCCACTTTGTGCCAATGATATTGTGCTTGCGGGGATCTGGACGATTGACTTGTTCCTAGACGTTGTTGGGCTCGAACTGATGTAATTCTTCTTGCATAGCTTGAATCCATTCAGGCTCTAGAAATGCTTCATCTACCTTAGTGGGCTCTGTGATAGAGACGAAAGCAACGTGCCCACAAAAGTTAGACAAATGTGAAGCTCTTGAGCGTGTGAAAGGACCTGGAATGTTGATGTCGCTGATGATTTTCTCAATTTGCACTTCGTTTGCAACGCGAGGATGAGCGGGTTGTCGTTGAGGAATTTGATCAGCATTTTCTTCAGGTGCATCAGCATGATGTTCTTCATGTTCTGGAATGATTTCTTCAACAAATTCTTCGATAGGAATGACATCCTCAGTAGCCTTGAGCTTGATAGTTTCCTCAGGTGCAGGTTAATCTATCACAGAAGGTAGGTGCTCTCTTTGCGAGCCATTAGTTTCATCGAACCGCACATCTACAGTTTCAACAACTTTGTGAAGAACGTTGTTGAAGACTCTGTAGGTGTGCGAGTCCTTTCCGTAACCAAGCATAAAACCCTCATGTGCTTTCGGTGCAAATTTAGAATTGTGATGAGGATCTCTAATCTAACATTTAGCACCGAAGACCTTGAAATAACTCACATTGGGTTTCTTGTCAGTGAGGAGTTCATATGCAGTCATCTTGAAGAATTTGTGAAGATATACTTTGTTGATGATGTGGCATGCATTATCAATTGCCTCAATCCAGAAACGACGAGGCGTCTTGTACTCATGAAGCATAGTGCGAGCCATCTCAACAAGAGTCATGTTCTTGCGCTCTACGACGCCATTCTGCCGAGGAGTATAAGGAGCAGATAACTCATGAGTTATACCAAGTTCATCAAGATAGTCAACAAGACCAGAATTCTTGAACTCAGTTCCATTGTCACTTCTGATGTGCTTGATCTTCACACCAAAGTTGGTTGAAGCCCTCAAGGAAAATCGTTTGAAGACTTCCTGCACCTCATGTTTGTAAGTGACAATATGCACCCATGTGTAACGAGAGTAATCATCAACAATAACAAAGCCATATAGAGATGCATCATTTGTAACTGCAGAATAATGATTAGGACCAAAGAGATCCATGTGAAGCAATTCAAATGGTCGAGTGGTAGTCATGATAGTCTTTGCTCGATGTTTGTCCTTGGTCATTTTTCCAGCTTCGCAGGCTCCACACAAGTGATCCTTGAGAAATTTGACATTCTCAATGCCAATGACATGCTTCTTTTTCGCGAGCTTGTGAAGATTCCTCATGCCAGCATGACCAAGTCATCGATGCCATAGCCAGCCTTCTGAAGCTTTTGCAAGTAGACATACGGCTGGTTGAGGTCCTGTAGAGAAATCAACAATATACAAGTCTCCTCTCCTAAAGCCTTCGAAGACTTTGGAATTGTCAGCTTCCATGATCACAACACAACGATACTTGCCAAAGACAACAACCATATTGAGATCACAAAGCATTGAGACAGACATGAGATTGTATCCTAAGGACTCGACAAGCATGACTTTGTCCATGTGTTGATCCTTTGAGATCGCAACCTTACCTAGACCCAATACCTGACTTTTGCCTTTGTCGTGAAGATGATATGCTTGATGCGATGGAGATAAGGGAACATCCATCAATATATTCTTGTCACCAGTCATGTGATTTGTACATCCACTATCGAGGACCCACTCATTGGCTTTGGGTTGATCATCCTGCAGATGAATTAGTGCAGCTTACGAACTCATATACTTCATCAGTGAAGAATATGACATCAATTTCATCAGATCAATTCATCAAGCAATAGAACAGATAAAGCAATATGAGGACGTGAGAAATGAAAGTTCATTTCTTCATGATTAGCCTGCGTCCTTTCAGGCATTTTCAGGTCTCCAGCAAATTGTTCAGACGTTTAAGCACGTCTGGAGACCTGACCCTGCATGAGAGATTAGTTACTTTTCTTCACCACCCACATCTGAAGGGGTGGCAAAGAGTTCATCACTCTGCGAGCTCCATGCGAAAAAGGTGGCATAGAAGCCACTCCACTTTGTTTCACATAAGAGGAGTTAGGGTAAGAATATGAGTAAGCAGAGAAATTCTTCGAGGACTTATGAACATAATGGTTAGAAGAATAATGCTCATATTCATAGCCCTTCGCTCTTCCCTGCGAAACAGAGGTGTTAGCATGATGATGTTCATGTGAGGACTTTGATCCTTTTGAGGAATTTGATCCACGTGAAGACTTTGATCTGGGGTTCCTATTCTTCACAGGTGGTGTCATGATGACATTCACCTGAAGACTTTCAAGGCACCTTTTGGGAACCCAGATTTTCTTCACAGGGGAACCGTTCCTGCAGTTAGTGCCAAGATATCTAGCAAATACTTCACCATTCTGATTTTTGTACAGCTTATAGTTGGAGTCAAATGACTCATCAATAGAATGAGGAGATTCACAAGTAAAGCGAGATAAAGTAGATGGATCTACTGGAGGTCCCTTTGCAGCAACCCATGAGGTTTTGGGGTACTGCTCAGGATTCCAATATGTTCAATCAACAATGATTTTCCTCTCAAACGCAATACCCTCTTTCCTAGGGTTCTGTTGAGGATCCGCTTTTTAAGCACATCACAAAGAGTCTGATGCCCTTTGAGGCTTTTTGTACATGCTGTCATGTACAATTCCTTTAGCCTGCATCATTAGTGATACTAGCAATGTCCTCGGTGAGGAATTAGTGATAGCAGATAGGTGAAGAATTTGTAGCATTAGAAGCATTTGAACATTCAGGTGAAGAATTAGCAGATTCACGTTCAATGCACTTCAAACATGGAGGAACAAATTCTTCCTGTGTAGCGCTGATTTGTTGAGCAAGTAATGAATCACGCTCCTTCTGAAGATCTTCATAACTCACTCTTAGCTTTTCAAGATCTTGCTTTCTTTGAAGAAATTCATAAGAAAGCTTCTCATGATCAGATAAGAGAGTGCTATGATGACCTTGAAGGGTGTCAAACTTAGACTGAAGTCTGTGAAGACCTTTCTGCCAAAGCTTTCGACTGATCCATTTCGTCACCCAACATATCACGCTCTTATTTAGCATATATTGAAATTTTTCTAAAGCTCTTTGTTGTTTAGTGGCAAGGGAAGCAAGTTTGACATAGCTGGGTCCAAATTCATCACCAGATTCATCATCACTGAATTCGGATAGATAGCATCACTATAAAAAAAATACACTTCCGTGATGATACGTGTTTGTCACAGTAGGTCGTATTTTCTGTCATGCATGTACATCCATGACAAATTTATGACAGAATCAAGATAGTCATACCTATGTTGTCGTAGAAGTGTTCCATGACATTACCAAAATTATCATCACGGAAGTGTCCATTCCATGACGATAAATCGTGCGTCAAAGAAGTGCTTTCGTCAAGGGTGACCGACACGTGGCATCCACCGTAACGGCGTTCCGTTAATCTATCGGGTCAGGTTTTGGATCCGATAACCCGTTAACAGCCATGACCAATGGGGATTTTCCATGTGTAAAATTCTGATTGGCTGATGGAAACACGTGTCAGCTCCGCGTTGGCACAGGTGTCAATCATCCAATGGGCGAGATGCGCCTATGATATGCTGACACATGGACCGGCCCAAAAGTGGCGCATAAAGTTTAAATGGGCCAGCCCAACTAAAGGCCCACAAGATTTTGCGGTCCATAATGGGCGAGCCCTGCAAAAGGCCCATGAGATTTTTCGTATCATAATGGGCTGGCCCAGCTAAAGGCCCACGAGATTTTGCGGGCCATAATAGGCCGACCCAGCTAAAGGCCCGCGAGATTTTGTGGACCATAATGGGCCGGCCCAGATAAAGGCTCAACATTCTCAGTTAAGGCCCGTACGGCTAGTGTCAAATCGGCCCATCAACGGCCTGTCCTAAACTTGTCATCATCGCGGCCCATGATCACTTCTGGCCCGTTAACAGTCCGCTAAGTATATGTGCCGAATTACGGCCCGGTGTATTTCTGGCCTGTTAAAGGTCCTGCTTCATTTGGGCCCATTTACAGGCCATTGAAACTTTCGGCCCATAAGCGACCGTGAAGGATTTGTGATGCGGAGCATCCCACGTTCATCCCCATGTACACTCCCACTACTCTCCAAGCCCCAAGTGGACATATGACGAGACCTCGAACAAACGCCATTGGACACAAGGTGAACTCGCTCCTCTCCGAACCTTCACTTCCCACATGTGAGACATGGTTACTACCTCAAATATATGTGCTATGCATGACAAGGAACAAGGAGGAAGACCATGGACAAGACGGCGAGGACACCAAGTACACGGACCAAGAGAAGAAGCTGCCTGGTTATAGCCGGCGGACGTCCGATCAGGACCGGACGTCTGACGACTCCAGCTCGGACGGCCGGGCCCCTCCGGACGACCGTGCGGCGACCACGGTCTGAATCATGGACATCCGAAGAACTCCGGACGTCCGGGACCTCATGAGCCTCGGACGACCGGCCCCCTCCGGACGTCCGATCAAGCGCACCCGAGCCGAATCTACGGATGTCCAAGAGCTCCGGACGTCCGGACCTTCCGAGCCTCCGGACGACCGGAACCCTCCGGACGTCTGGACGCCTGCTCACAAGACAAAGTGTATTGGACCGAGTCCATGTATCCTCCACTTACCCCTTCGCGCCCATGACTATATATATACTCATCCACCTCCTCCTAGTTAGGGTCAGCGTTGATTTAGCTCATAGATAGAGTCGGCTCATCCATACCGGATCTACTCCACGAGAGAGACCGCGCCCTCTTCGGAGACGATCCACCTTGGATTTAAGACCTCCCTTTGCGGAGAAGACCATCATCAAGACCTCCTCACGGAGAAGAACGGCTACCGTTTGTATCGCCCTTTGTTGACCTTGAATCATGTATCTCTCTTTGTGTTCTTTGATCTAGCATTTGTGTGACCGATTCCTTGTTGGTTGAGTGTTTTCCCTCGTTCCTCCCCGTGATTTCCTCGTGTTCTTCCGCTCGTTCTTCGTAATCCACCGTAGGATCCGCTCCAACGTGAAAGATCGCCCACGTAGGGTTCCGCCCTACATCATCTATGGATCAGAGCAAGGTTGATCACGAATTTGGAGCCCCTACCCCTTGTTTTCTAGCTTGATTTTGTTGTGTTCTTCCTCAATTTCGAAAATCCCCACCAAAAATAGCCCCAAATTTTTTTTGTGATTTGTTGGTTCGATGATGTTTTGTTGATTTTGATCCATGGATTTGCTTGGTTTCAAGTGGATCTAGCATTTCCCCAAGTTTCCCCATCTTTCATCCACAAAATCCCGCGAATTTTGACCCCGAAATCCCCAATTTCCGCCCAAAATCGCGTCCCGAAACTCGCATCTCGCGTTGACCCCGACCCACCGGACGACCGACGTTTTTACGGACGTCCGGAGCCCCAGGAACGACCGGACGTCCGACCTTTTCCGGACGACCGGAACCCCTAACCCGCACCGAATTTACGGATTTCCGACGTTTCCGGACGTCCGTAACCTGTAGTTTCCCATTTCGGCTGATTTTTGTTTTGTCCATAACTTATTCATCCGAACTCCGATTTTGACGTTCTTTAGCTCGTTGAAAAGCTCTTGACATCCCCTTCCAACAAAAATACCACCAAAATTATTTGACTCCATCAAATTTTTGGAACTTTGGCATCTTTGCCTAGGGCTTCCACCACATCATCCGCTACTCCACCACCGTCTTCCGCAACCCAACCAATTTTGTTTCTCATGGTTGTTTGAGTTGTGATTCGAGTCTCCTAAGGTGTTTCGCCACTTAGGGACGGCTGCTTCTTCATCAACCACCACCGCCACTTCCGCATAGGCTTGACCAACATACACTTCCACCTCAACTTAACACAATTTTGTTTGTGTTGTGAGTTGTGTCTCCTAAGGTGTTTCGGCTACATAGGGACCGTGCTTCCAACTCCGACACCGTGTATAATTCGCCACCTTACCTCCACTTCCGTGATTATGCATCTAAAAACACCATTGCATTTACGCAACTCCTTTGAGCTTCCGCAACCACCACCGCTTTCCGCTACCACCATTTGACATTTGTCATTTGAGATTTTGAGTTCGCGGTTTTTCCGTTGCCTAAGGTGTTTCGGCTACTTAGGGACGAGTCTCCATCATCTTGGTATCTACATCAAGAATACCGCCACTCATCATCGCAGCGACGGTAACCTCGACGACACCATTGTATATTCCCATTGCAAATTGCATTGATAACCCCTAACCCATTTTATGTTACTTGCCTATCGAGACTAGCCATTTGAGTATTGCCGGCAACGTTACTTGTGCACATTAGTGATCATTGATCTACACCATATATTGCATACATACCATATCATATTCGTATCATATCATCCATTGTGTCACAATATCGTTCCCGCATATACACAATAGCTATCTTGGTTTGTGCGTTGTGCAAAAGTGGCCATACAAAAAAAAAGAAAAGAAATAAAGCTTTTAAGCAAAAAGAGAAAGAGCAAAGAAGCTTGTAAGCAAGTGCCATAGCATCATACCATATTGCATATAAGATTGTCATATCCGATCATCTTGGATCATCTTGAGAGAAACACGGAACAATACATACATATCATACTTGGGATAGAAGTTTATCCATTTTGCATCTTATAGGTTGTGCACAAGTGTCGTATCCGCCTATTGAGCAATCGTATAGCGTCTCTCTTGAGTTGTGCAACACGAGCGTTTTCCGTGGATTCCACATTTTGTGCTCATTCCTTGGTTGCACGACCCCATTTATCTATCCGTGTGTGTGTTTCCGTGTGCCATTCTTTGCTATTGGTCCATTTGTTCCACTTGCGAATTTGTGAATCTCTTTCAACATTATTGACTCTTGCTAACATTTTGCATTAAATTTTTGTGCCACTATCCTCACCGGGCTCCTCCATAAGCTTTACTTGTGTAGGTGTGAGAACCGACAAGGATTGGTACCAATAGTGCTATTTCATTGTCCGCATTTGAGTGAACTTGGTTCATTGTCAACATCGGTCAAGGTACATTGGTATAAGTTCTTCTCTTCCTCCCACTCATATTTGTTCGAGTCTTGTGATGGATAGGCAAGGCATTTCATCTCCGGTCTTCGGCAACAACGACGGCGTGAACAACTACATCACCAAAGCGTATATCTTCGATCTACAACGACAAGTGCAAGGCACACAATCAAGATTGCGAGAGCGCATCGAGAACATCTCCATCGACATTCGTCACTCAAGCAAGGAGAAGGGACTACTTCGACAAGAAGCTTGCCGCACATAAAGAGGAGCAAGATGCAAGGATGGAGGAGATTCGGCCTTGATCAAGTCTTCTTCCCTTCGTCATCTTCAAGGCGGCGACATTCAAGCCACAAGTCTTCGGAGCGCTTGAAAAAGATGCAAGTGCAAATCGTCCTCGTCCACATCTACATGGCGACCACAATCACGCTCGCGGATCAATATCGTCATGAAGGGCAAGTCACCTCCAAGCATCATGTGCACGACGACGACAAACCACATCTACAACAACATCATCATCATGAAGATGCTCCACAAGCGCAAATGCACAAGTCCCAACAAGCCCTACTTCACGCCAAGTCGAAGCTTCATAAGCACAAGAGAAGACCGCGAGACGACCACCACCAAGACGACGCTACGGCTACATCAACCACTTCGCATCTTCGCCAAGTGTTCTCAAGGCATCTTCGCCTTTTGACGACGCAGCATCTTCGCCTACTTCCCACGTGTACGGCTACATCGACTTCATCAAGTCCAAGGCGACCACCGACAAGCGAGGGCGACACTTCCATCTTCGGAAGCCCCTCAAGGAAGATGGCCGAGCATGGGAAACTCCCTTCGGTCATGGAGACGAGCTATGAGGTGCCACATCATATGGGCCTCCAACACCAAGACGGTGACAAGACGGTCGAGCGAGGGCCATCCCCTTCGACCACGGCGACGAGAGCGAACCTCTTCAACAACATGAAGACGACGCCAACATTGGACTCCTCCTCCGAGTCAAGCTACACGACCACAAGCATGGAGACATTTGCACCTACATCTCTCGGCACCCACATATGTCGAGATGCCCCAATTGCCATGCGAGGAGAGCCACCACCACATGAGTGACATGAGTGACTACACCATACGTGACATTGAGAGCATTTCCTATGAGAGGATGAGTGTGACCACCACTAGCCCCACACATGAGAGCATGCCACACATCCTATGTGAGGTTGAGCGCCATTTGAGTGACTCCACCCACCATACGAGTGAGAGCATCCTTGAGGGAGTGAGTGAGCCACAACTCTTAGTGAGTGAGGTAGTTGACACGGCACATGAGGCCACTATGATTCCTAACGAATTAACCTCTACTCCTAGTGTGTTTTCTTCTTTGGTGCTAGGTCTCCTACATGACGACATGCCTATCCTTGATGAGTCTATTCCTCCATTGGAGACGATGATGGCCATGGTGGACAATGTTGCACCCCCCACATGGTTCCATCACGATGAAGATGACAACGAATGGATCGTTGACACCTCACCTACAACACATGAGCGACCTTCCAAAGGTAACATAGGTGATGGTGCTTCTCTTGTCCCACTAGTGGACTCTCTTGCCATCGATTGCTCCCATGATGTTGACACACCTATTACCATGCTTCATGCTAGTGCGACTTCTTCATGCCTTGACTTACCTATTTATGATGAATATGATGATGAGCATGTTGAGTTACCTAGTTGTGATGCTATGCTCCATAGGATATCTTGTGAAAATTCTTTTGGTCACATCATGTTTGACAATCCATTGAACTTGTCATATGCTATGAGTGAGATCTCCCATATTGCATCATTTCAATCTCAACATAGTAACTATGCATGCCCCATTAAAATCAATCCCATTTGCACTTATGGCATAGATGACGAGATGATGGTCATTGGCTTTTGTTTCTCTTGTGATGATATTGCCATGCTTCGTTTACATGATTTGCACAATTCATCTACTATGTCATGCCATGATCACATTGTTCCAAATATGCATTGTTTTGGATGTTGTCAATATTCTCCACGTGATGTTTCTACTCTTGCTCATGAGGAGACCCCATAGTTTCCTCATACATGTTTGGAGATTTTGATTCATCCCATCCTTTGCATGATTTCCATGATTGCTTGCACCATATGCATTTTATGAATACCAATGCTCTAGATATTTCCCATGATGCATTACACAATTTGAGTCTCCATTATGCTATACATAACAAACCTATCATGATGGATGACATGTTTCTATATCACGCATCTCATTTATTTGAGCATTGGATATTTTGTGCTAACCGACACATGCACGTATGCATCATGATGGATGATGTGTACATCTACCACGCACACACAATTTTCTCTTTGTCTTTGTTTTGTGTAGGTACCCACATACACTCGCCAACATCTCAATCCCATGAGTTGATTTAAACGAGCTCTTGAGAGCAATGATGCTTTGGGATCCCGTGGACTATCCTTACCACTGTTCCCTTCAAGGCAAGGACTACGGCATCTCTTCTACTTGGCTCTCACACAGCTATGGGCTATTTACCACTTGCCACCTTATGCTCATTTTACCGTGTTCACTTTGCATGTTATGCTTGCTTCCATGCCTTTGCCATGCACTTGTGACCCTTGCTTGCATCTACCCATGATTCACCATTATGCTACTCCTATGTGTATTTGCATGCTTGGTGGAGATCCTAGTAGCTATTGTCATGATTTCTTTGTGCCCCATGCTATTGATGCTTGTTGTGTTGGGAGAGTCATGATGACCCATTGCTATTTACATATGGCTCCTCACCAATACATTCATGCTATTGTCCTCATATCTCGCTTTCATGTGTGTGCTATGTCATGTGATTTACTCATGCCCACTATTTGCACACATGACATGCTTGCCATGATTCCTTCTAGTATGTTGCATCTTCGCACTACTAGCTTGCTTGACTTGATCGCAATGATTGCTTGCTATGTTGCATCACCCATGTTCCACTATCACTTGCTTTCTTGGGTTGATGACATATATGTTCATGCCTCTCACATGATATATCTTGTTTATTGTCGCTTGCCTCCTATAGTTTCCTCTATGCTTCATGATCTTGGAGACCTGGACACTTCACTTGTGATGCATGCTTGTTTACTTGAGCCTATTGTATTTGGTTGTTCTCGCATCATATGCCTCCATACTATGAAATGCTCCCTTGTACTTTCTTATGATGAGCATGATGCATACACTTGTTGGGTATCTTACCACACGAATGATAGGTTTCGCACTTCCGCTAACCTCATTTGTTTTTCCGAGTGTTTGTCATGTTTTCTTTCGTTTTGAAGGATTCACAAGGCATTACCATCATGAGACATATTGGTTATGTGAAGGCATACACGAGGTGCGACACCAACATTTTCGACATCCTCATAAAGGTGAACTCCTTCCCTTTGAGCCATCCTCAAGTTTGCATATTGGATGGGTCACTCTTTCATTGTTGTTTCTTTCTTGTTGTCTACATGCTACATCTATTGGATGGAGGAGCAACATTGGAGATTGGCTCTTTGGACCTTCAAATTGAGGAGTGCTCGCACTTATTGGATGCATATTTGGAATTCCACTCATGCCACGACATCGAGAATTGGTACACCACCATCTCCATATTTGTTGATTGTGCTCATACATGTCATGCTCGATGGACATATCATTCTCACCACAAGTTTGCACCCTATGCATGGATTGACACACATTATGATTGCCTTGTTGCATCTTGTATTACCATGTCATCCATGATATTTGAGCTTGTTCACTTCCTTAGCAAATTTGTTGTGATCTTCCTTGATGGCATTTTCATACATCATGATCATATGGTCCTCCATCAATTGCATGATGACATTCACATATTGAGCATCCATTGCTATGTTCATGCTTTTGATGCACCATCCCATTATGACATCATATTGCACCGTGGTTGCATTGCTCATACTCATAACACAATTGTGTGCACAATGATTGCATTTGTTCCCATGAATGCTTTGCATACCATTCTAGATCATCTTGATAAGCTTCATGCGCTTTGTCACGAACTATATTGCCGCACGGACTCATTCTTACATGATGGACACTTTGTGTGCGCTAACCATTGTATTCCCAAGTGTTGCTTGTGTTTGCTCTTTTTGCATGTCTATCACTCCGGCGACACCTTGGACTACTTGGATTGTGCCATGTCTTCAACTTCGTACAACTACAAGTCCGTCTCGACAACCGCTTCCATGGTGATGAGGATCACGATCCGAGGTCGGATCTTTCCCAAGGGGGAGATGATGCGAGCATCCCACGCTCATCCCCATGTACACTCCCACTACTCTCCAAGCCCCAAGTGGACATATGACGAGACCTCGAACAAACGCCATTGGACACAAGGTGAACTCGCTCCTCTCCGAACCTTCACTTCCCACATGTGAGACATGGTTACTACCTCAAATATATGTGCTATGCATGACCAGAACAAGGAGGAAGACCATGGACAAGACGGCGAGGATACCAAGTACACGGACCAAGAGAAGAAGTCGCCTGGTTACGGCCGGACGTCCGACCAGACCGGACGTCCGACGACTCTCTGTGCTCGGACGACCGGGCCTCCGGACGACCATGCCCGGCGACCACGAACCGAATCTGCGGACATCCGAAGAACTCCGGACGTCCGGGACCTCGCGAGCCTCGGACGAAGCCCCTCCGGACGTCCGACCAAGCGCACTGAGCCGAATCTATGGATGTCCGAAGAGCTCCGGACGTCCGGACCTTCCCGAGCCTCCGGACGACCGGAACCCTCCGGACGTCCGACGCCTGCTCACAAGACAGTGTATTGGACCGAGTCCATGTATCCTCCACTTACCCCTTCGCGGCCCATGACTATATATATACTCATCCACCTCCTCCTAGTTAGGGTCAGCGTTGATTTAGCTCATAGATAGAGCTTCGCTCATCCATACCGGATCTACTCCACGAGAGAGACCGCGGCCCCTCTTCGGAGACGATCCACCTTGGATTCAAGACCTCCCTTTGCGGAGAAGACCATCATCAAGACCTCCTCACGGAGAAGAACGGCCACCGCTTGTATCGTCCCTTTGTTGACCTTGAATCATGTATCTCTCTTTGTGTTCTTTGATCTAGCATTTGTGTGACCGATTCCTTGTTGGTTGAGTGTTTTCCTCGCTCCTCCCGTGATTTCCTCGTGTTCTTCCGCTCGTTCTTCGTAATCCACCGTAGGATCCGCTCCAACGTGAAAGATCGCCCACGTAGGGTTCCGCCCTACATCAATTTGGGTCATATTCGGCCTGTTAGAGGCCCACCATAGATTTGGGCCACTTTCTCAAGCAGATTTTCGACCGTTAACGCCGGATTTAAAATCCATGGGCCATATGCGGCCCAACGTCACATCGGACCCATTAACGGCCCATATAAAAATGACGATAATCTAGCCCGACCAAACTTCGGGCCTGTTAAAGGCCCGTGTATTAGGTCGGCGCATTTACGGCCCGTCCGAATTTCGGCCTATGAAAGATCCGCATCATAAATGGGCCCGATCTCACTTTCGGTCTTTTAAAGGCCCATGTTTTTTACGGGCTCGAGATATTTACACCTGTAAACGGCCTATTGTTACTGAGGGCCCAAATTATGTTTAGGCCTGTTAAAGGCCCACTATGGGCACAGCCTACCGTAAAAATATGAAATCTTATGCTGATTTAGGCCAGATATTTTTAGTGGGCTACATGCAAATTTCAGCCCAGAATCGTTTTTAGCCCAATTGGAATGGGCCCGACGAATGTTGGCATGTTGGGCTCCTACGAAGCTTTCGGCCGAATACATTACTAAGATAAACCTACACTATACAAAAATAGCGTCATAATTATTGCAGCCTTTGGCAGCAGCATAAATGTTGTATCACAACAAAAGGCTTGTTGGCATAAAGTTTACAGTCCTTGCAGATAAAAGCACCATCAGATGTATAGAAGAACAGATCATTTGACCTGAGTGCTAATGTTTCAGGCTGTAGAATCTGATGGAGCAGCATGATCTTCACCTTTTTTTCGTCATTGCTCTTGAACAACGAAGCGAATGTCTGATAGTCTGGTTTCAAAACCATTCATATCTTGACGAAATTTTTCAACCACTATTCTTGTTTCCAAAACGACGTCCATTAGGGATTGGACTTGTGTCCGGAGCATGATATATCACTACATCTAGCAGGAAGATTTTGTTCAAGAGGGCGATTTGGACGAGGTTACCTTGACAACCAACCCGTAATTACGCAGAAGGTGCTTTTTGCAATCGTTAGTGGAGAGATACCGACGATCGCAGCAAGAGGTGACATTGTGCCTGTGGTAGCCTCGTCACCTTCTGTGTGGTTGTGGCTGTTCAATCATTTTTCCATAGCTTCACGAAAGTTTGAACTTGTAGATTAGTGTACCGGATAAGTTACTAATGAGACAAAAACAAACAAAGTAGGTTACACATTTATACATAACTTATTTTGGTGAACTCTTTGTAATACATTAGCATGTATTGTAGTGCCAACTACATAATAAAATCACTTTCAAACACATGTCCATGTAGCATGCCCATCTGTATTGTCTATTTCCTCACATTCGATGACATCTAAGGATAAAGAGACATGGTTTAAAGTAGGATGAACATAGTATGACATCATTCATATCATGGGCAAACAGATATAAAACAAACAGGCTATTTTATCATTGTGTGCGCACGTGAACATAACAACTAGAATACAGATCAAGACCAAAAGAATATCCTTCATCTCTTTTAAACCATGTAGGGTGAAATGATACGTTAAGACAACTGTGTATAAAAGTGAATAGAGTAAGTGACATTGGCTGCAAACCAAGTAGTTAAATGAACACATCACAGTACCAATCAGTTCAAAGGCAGGAGGAGTAAGGACTTACAACAACGGCTTGAACTGGTGTGCTCATGCCCTTCATCTTGCTGGTGTGGCAATCCTTGAAGATTTGCACTTGCATCCGGTTCAGGTTCTTTTTGTCCGCATGGGCTTTCCTGTATTTGGAACAAGTCAATATAGATACGATAATATGGCATAGAAAAAAGAAGGAAGTAGCAGCTATTTACAAGAGCCTCGCGAAGGTGCAATATAGCTACGAGATCCTGTTATGCATTGGAATTTCACTTTAGAACGGTTGGTCTTGTTCTTCAAACAGTTAGCCTAGAAGAAGATACACTTGTAAGGCACATACATAAATACAAGTTCAATATGTGGTCCGATCAAATACATATAGCCTACCTGGATACTTTGGATCGCATCAAAGTGTTTAATGAGGACTGTCCAGTCTTCATCTGTAATATATTCCACTGGAGATGTTTGGGCGATTTCATTGTTAGCCTTGCCTTCAAAGTGAAATTTTCTAAGGTGGTACCGATACTGTCGCAGAGCAGACTAAAAAACATGAGTGCATGCTTGTTTAGTTGCATCATCTTTCGGATCCAACTCGAACCTCATCTGTTGAAAAAAGAATGTGAGTCTTATTAGGAGGAAGCTAGAAAGTATGGGACAGAGCAAGACAATATTACTAATTGCGATGAATAACATTACTTACGGATAAATGGTCAAGGAAGGTGTTAAACTGGGTATTGTCTTTCTCATTCCTGTCTTTGGATCCACGTTGGGAGGATACGTGCATGACACCTAACGGCAACGCTCGCCTCGATACTAACTTGGCTGACTCTGTAGCATCACGTGGCCTTTTTAAACCTGCCTCAAAATGGATCTCCATTCTTCTTCCTTTAGATTTTGTTAATCTGTCAAGCATTATCCCTGATGTCTGTTTCCGCTTGCGTCGTGATGCTACAACAACGGATATTGAAAGTGTTAGTGTACATCAAACCGTGAGAGTACATATAAAGGAGCATGCAACTGCAACTTGACTCGGTAAGGTACAGTCTTGGTGTTGATGCTCATGAGGTTCATCTGATCTTGCCAAGTCCTGTTGTGTCGTGATTAGCTTGTAAAGTAGTGTTAGGTGTGAAGGCAGCTTGGGAATTGGCGAGTTCGAGTAAACGAATGAGTAACTCGTTGAGATGTCGGTACAGTTGAAGCAGATCTTGCGGTGGTGGAGCAGGTGATACTGTGTTTGTAGATTTAGCCGGTGGACTTGGACATTCTACTGCACTATAAGTACCAGCAGAATCTGGACGGCCGATCCTTTTCCGTTTCACCCGACGAGTAACACCACTCCCTACTATTATTATTTTCCTTGCTCTTTTTTGACTTTGCCATGTCAAGCCGTACCCACAACACAAAAGAATAAAATCGCTCTTCAGAACTCATTGATGCATGATACAAACAAGCAATACTTTGATGTAAGACAACCGTATGAGGATGGAATATGTAAGAAAAACAGGACGCCATGACATATTCACAGCTACGATGTGTAAATCCAAGCGTAAGGATTTTCAAGAAATTAGAAGTGATGCAAGCTAGACACCATATGAAAGATGCAACCAATATTACTCTGCCAAGTTGAAAGTGTCTTGTCCTAAGTGGCAATCCGAAAAATTAGAAGCTGTACAACATAGAAATCAATGCAAGATGCAACCACTATCAAACTGCCATGTTAAAAGCGTCCAATCATGAGTGAGTGATGCGGTTTACACAACAGCAGTAATTTGATGTAAGAACATGGTATGATAGATAGATGCAGTGTATTCTAGACACAGAACGCCATGTCATATGCACATGTATAACGTATGAACTCAGCAGGTGCAATTTAATCAAAATAGAAGAAATACAAGCTAGACAACATATGCAACATGAAACCAATTATCACACCGCCAACTTAGAGCAAGCACCTGCAATGGAGTACGGGAGATGAACTCGTCATGTAGACTTGGGACTTCAACTTCATTAGCGAGCGATGGAAAATCTAGAGAGTCTCTCTGTTTGCATCGGTGCGGAGGACCACCAACATCCCCTAACTTACTCTTTTCCTTCCTATTTTCGATATTGCCTTATGAAGTCAAAACCACAAGAAGATGAATAAAATTAGCTCTGCATAACTGGTTGATGCATGATACAGACGAACACTACTTTGATGTTAGGAAAGTGCGGGATAGGAGGATGGAATATATACAAAAAAAGACAACGTTTCATATTCACACGTACGATAGGAGGATGGAATATGTATGAAAAAATAGTAAGCGGAAGGCATTTCAACAAAATTAGAAGAAATGAAAGCTAGGCACCATATGAACATGCAACCAATATCACTCTATCAGGTAAAACGTGTCTCGTCGTAAGTGCCATTTCAAGAAATTAGAAGCAGTACAAGCTAGAAGACAATGCAAGATGCAACCTACATCATAGTCCCAAGTTAAATGTGTCTTATGGGTAAGTGATCGTTGCAGGTATAAGTTGTAAGCTACGCAGATGCAATTCAACATCAGAAGCAATACAAACTAGACATCATACGGAAAACGCAACCACATATAACAGTTCCAAGTTAGAGCAAGCACCTGTGATGATGGAGTAGGGGAGATGTGCTCATCATGTACACGCATGTAATAGAAACAGGAACACGTGTCATATTCACAGGCATTATGTGTAAAGTAAGCAGATGCAATTCAACAAAGTTAGAAGAAATACAAGCTAGACATCATACGCAACATGCAACCACATATAATAGTGCCAAGTTAGAGCAAGCACCTGTGATGGTGGAGTAGGGGAGATGTGCTCATCACCTACACAGCTACGTTGACTGTCTAGCCTTGCATTGTCTTGCGAATCTTGTTGGGAGGATGGCGGAGTAGAATCTGTAGAGAACCTCCGCTTCAGCTGTTCTAAGGACCACCATCATCCAATGCCTTGCCAATTTCCTTCAGCTTCATTGATTTTGCATTGTGAGGTCAAACCAACAAGAAAAAGGAATATAATTCGCTCTTCAGAACTCATTCATGCATGATACTGACGAACACTACTCTGATGAAAGGCAAAGTCATGATACAAGGATGGAATATGTACGAAACAATGGACAGCTTGACATACACACCTATGATGTGGTAACTAAGAAGAAGGCACTTCAACAAATTAGAAGCACTGCAAACTAGACACCATATGAAAGGTGCAATCAATATCACTCTGCTAAGTTAAAACTGTCTCGTCATAGGTGGCGTTCATCAAACTAGAAGCAATACATGCTAGAAATCATATTCAAGACGCAAACCAATATCACACTGCCAACTTAAAGGTGTTCCATCATAAGTGACTGATGCGGGATACACAAGAAGAGTAGTTTCATGTAAGAACATGGTGTGATAGACAGATATAGTATGTACCAAAAACAGGAAAGTGTGTCATATTCACACGTATCATGTGTAAGCTAAGCAGATGCAGTTTACACTAATTAGGAGCAATACAAGCTAGACACCATATGCAACATGCAACCAGATATCACACCGCTGTTAGAGCAAGCACCTTGGATGGTGCAAGAGGGGAAGCAGAGACTTGGACCTTGTAATGCACTATCAAGACAAGGAGAATCGCATGATGCTCATTTACGTTGTCGCAGAGGACCACCATCATTGCCTTCCTTACTCTTTTCCTTCCTCTTTCTTGATTTTGCCTTGTCAAGTCTAACCCACAAGAAAAAGGGATAAAATTTGCTCTTCAGAACTCATTGATGCATGATACTGACGAACACTACTTTCATGTAAGGCAGCGGCATGATAGGAGGATGGAATATGTATGAAAAACAGGACGGCGTGACATATTGACATGTATGATGTATAAAGTGTAAACTAAGCACAAGGTGCTTGAACTTCTTAGAAGCAATGCAAGCTAGAAACCATATGAAAGATGAAACCAATATCACTCTGCAAAATTAAAAGGGTGCCCTAACAAATGTATTTGGCCAAATTAGAAGCAATACATGGCAACAGGCTAGAAATAATATGCAATATGCAACGAATAAAGGTGACTCATCGTAAGTGATTGATGCAGGATACATAAGAGAGGTAGTTTCATGTAAGAACAAGGTTAACACATAGATGTAGTGTGTACCAAAAATAGGAAGGCATGTCATATTCACAGGTATAATGTGTAAACTAAGCAGATGTAATTTACCCTAATTAGAAGCATTACAAGCTAGACACCATATGCAACATGCAACCACATATCACACTACGGGTTAGAGCAAGCACATGTGATGGTGGTGTGGGGAATTGCGGTCATCAACTAGAGAGCTACGTTGACTATCTTCATTTAGCCTTGCTGTTTCTTGAGAATCATGTGGGAGGATGACACCGCACTCTTTAAACGAGTATGGCGCCTCACAAGAACTCCACCCGAGTGACTGTCTCATCATAAGTGATTGACGAGGGATACAAAAGAGCATTAGTTTGATGTACGAACATGGTTAATAGACATATGTAGTACTACCTCCGTTCGGAATTACTTGTCACAAAAGTGGATGTATCTACAACTAAAATACATCTAGATACATTCATTTCTTGGACGAGTAATTCCGAACGGAGGGAGTATGTATCAAAAACAGGAAGGCATGTCATTATCAAAGGTATAATGTGTAAAGTAAGCAAATGCAATTTAACCAAATTGGAAGTAATACAAGCTAGACACCATATGCAACATGCAACCACATTTGACAGCGCGAAGTTAAAGCAAGCACCTGGGATGGTTGTGTGTGGCAATTGAGATCATCAACTGCAGAGCTATGTTTACTGTCTCCAACTGCTGACACTGCATCCTTTAGAGCACTGAAACGCTTAGTGCTTATCTTTGAATTACACTGGAGCGACTTCTGTCTTTTCTTTTCAGCATTCATCAATACTGCGTCAGAGTCTGAAATACCCATGCATAAAAACACAATAGTGTGAGTATGGGTGTGTGCACAATTAGTACAGTGTAAAGGTAGCAGATAGCAGGTCGGTGAGAAATAAATGACGGGAGACATATGATAGCTCTGCAACATGCATGGCACACTAAATTACTACAGGATTATATGAAAATAACATTCGACTGAAAACAAATAGGTCAGTCCATTTTTTCTGCACCGTCCGATGTATAAAGAATGGGCAGATCGCCTTCATCTACCTCCAGCCAGTCAGTGTTGACGATCTTCCTCGAAACGGCAGCGACCACCGGCCCAGTCCCCTGGCACCGCCCCGGTAATCCATTCAAGCCCCGCCGACCTCCAGGTCGGGCACAAGCAGCTCCTGCGCCTCACACCCCTATGATAGACACCAACGCGCCGCTTCCCTGGCGAACATGCGAACTAGGTGCTCCACTCGCCTAAGCGGGTGCTGCTCCTTTTAATTGCGGTTCGACTGACCCTGAATTGAAATCCAGGCGGGCTACTGACCTCTAGCAAAGGCGAAATAGTAAAGGGAGGAAACCTTTTGCATTTAGTATCACGAAGAAGATGCAGTAAGAAGCGCTCAACTAGTTTCTTTCGTGGGATGAATATGGTGTGAGCAGAGATGTAAGGTTTGCACGAATAAGGGAAGAGGAGTACCTCTTTCTGCTGGCAGTGTTGTGTCCTCCTTCTATTTTTCCAACGATCTTCTTGTGGTTCGCCGGAAACGAGAAGTTGTGGAGGGCGGTGCAGCCTTGGACGAACCCATGGCCAAGTTGTTGAGTGTGGTGCGGTGGCCGTCTGTCGGCGGCGGGAAGCAGATCCCGGCGGCCAATCGACGGTGTAGCGGGAACAGCTCCGGTGCGGTGGACGGTTGCGACAGTGGAGCGGCAGCAGTGAGGCACAGGACGGTGTGGTCAGAGTGGTTCTGGTACAGCGCACGTTGGTGTCGGCGTCGTGGAGGCAACTCTACCTCGACTTCAGGTGCTAAGTCCTTTGGGGCGTTGCGGTTGCGGTTGCGTTGGACGATGACATCGGGGTATCGGCTCCGGCGTGATGGAGGAGGGCGGCGGTGGATTGGGCGCTATGGGGTGGAGGACGGAGGAGGCTGGGGTTTCGCGGCTGGTGGAGAGGGCGTTTTGGCGCCCACGGAGTATGAATGGGGAAACAGAGGGAGGCGGGGAACTAAGGGGGGACAATGTTTCGGTTTGGGACGCGCTTGTTTGAAATTTGGGGAAAGTTACAAACTTTGCCCCGATCTAAAATTTTGGACATATTGTGGGTTGGGGGTAGGACAGTAATCTCAGGTGCCCCAAATGTGGGCGGGATAGATTTCGGCCGAGCGCATGGGTGTTTAGGCACCCACGGCGTATGAATGCTTCTCGGAGGCGGTTGAGACTGGCGTCTTGGTGAAGTTACAAACCTACCCCGGTTTAGACCTTTGGACATCGGGCTGATAGGCTACACGGGCCAGAGTCAGGACAGTAATTTCCTATCACCAAACATTAGTCTCGCACGGTTTCGGGTGACCAGAGGCCTATCTGGCGCTTCATTCAATATTTGGGAGCAGAAGTATTAACGTTTTCGATTCTCTTGAATTGAACATTCAGGATTTGTCAAACTTCACAAATCTTTACTCATAAAAATCCTAAAGCTACGATTATTTTGGAATGGAGGTGGTACATTTGAATATACATTGTACATGAGTATATATTAAAAAATATGCAACTTACCTCAGTTCATGCATGGTTCCAGATATAATCTCCTTGGTTGAAAAAAAATTAGACATGCGTATGAATATATATAGCATGTTCAAACACACAACAAAGATTGATGCCCCCTTTTACATCTGATTTACAAATGCCATTATCTCGGGTTCAAATAGATGAATGCACTTCCTATGAATTCGAATCTTCGAAACCCTCTTTATGTTGAATTCAACATGTATTCTATTTTGTAGCTAGCAATTTGGAATGTATCCATGCAAGTGACAAATGTATAAAGTGCTTCACACTAACAACATGGAGTGCACTAATTAATGTTTATATATGAATTGCAAAAGCATCCATTGCATGTATTTCAAACCGCTCTCACTCTATGGATCGATAATATGAAATAAACACATGCACATGCTAGAATTCAATAGAGTATGGGTGTCTGATAGACCGATTTTCGTCCATACACAATTTGCAAAATTCATGATCTCATCCAAAAATAATAATGCCATTTATATTTTAATTTAATGCGTAGAACCGCCTTTTACACGTAGATGCACTATGCCTCGACCCGTTCTCACAAACGCGCTATATATATCTCTATCTACCGCATAAGTACACACACTTTATATGCATCAGCATTTCTTTTTCACACATGCTCACAATCTCTCTCGGGGTGTCGGGGAGTCTCACACACATGCTCTCTCTATCTCTCTCTCTCTCTCTCTCTCTCTCTCTCTCTTTCTGACTACTATGTACCACTATTTTCACTAATCTCAGTTGGAAAACACTATTTCTCTCACATGCATATATACACACGCACGGTCTCTACTAGCCCTCTATATCAAGACATATATGTGCCCACGTGTCTCCGTGATGCACATTATCTTTAGGCCTCTCTCGCACACATTGCCCCCCCCTGCACACACCTCTCTCTTAGTAGTTGGCAGATATGATTCCATCATATCATTCGGTAGGATATCCCTGACTGTTAGGCTGGATGGTAGTAGGAGGCAAAGTTTTACCCTAGTTCGGACCCTTGCAGTTGAGGAAAAAAGCCTACTCCTGGTACTGTATATTAGTGATAGGGGTGTGTACAAAGTACACATGAATACCAAGCATTGTGTGTGTGTATACTATCGACGAACTAGCCCCCAAGCTTCTATAACATACTGGGGGCCTAGGGTTACAAATCATATATAGTCGGCTTATCACCAGTGGGGATAGAGTCCTCCGCGACTCTGGTAGCTAGCTTCGTGTTGTACACCGAGTCCTCCACATGGGTCTTCGTGATAACACGCCTCGATCCAACCTATGTGGCGCAGGATGGAACCGACCCATGAGTCCTCATGTTGACCCACCACAACTAGAAATGATGTGCCCACCACACCACACACACGCAATCGGCCACTAAGAAAATAAGCATATACAATAGTACAATGTTATACATGAAAGTTAATTGCATGGTGCATCCAAAATATTTGTTACGCATTGTGAATGTTTATATATTCTCCTAAAATCTTAGTCACGGGAAAGAGAAACGAAGGGCATATCTCTCCTTGTCTCCACCGGACATCCCCTCTTTCTACACCACTTTCACATACGCACACAAACTATCTCTCGGCCCTCTAAAAGTATGCATGCCCACGACATATTCACACATGACGGTCACTGTATTTCAAGCTAAAGCACTATATGGTCACTAGAGTTCAGAATATGCTCATTACGGTCATCATATACATTTTCGTGGTGATCATACGGTATGTAGCTCATGATACGTCTCCGTATTTTCTTGATGACACTGACGGACTTTGCATTTGATGCGTGGTCCGTATTTTGTTGACAACACTTACAATCATTGTATTTGAAGCGAAAGCACGATATGGTCACTGGACTTTAGAATAAGCTCATCACAGTCACTACATACATTTTGTCGTGCTAACCAACATGTGGTTGGATGGTTAGGAGGACAGTGGTTTCTCGAGCCCACCAGGGTTAAAGTCCCGGTGCTCGCATTTACCCTGGGTTAATTTCAGTATTTTCCAGCGATGTGTGTTCGGTGGGAGGAGACGTTCCACTCGACTACGAGGCACCTATGCTGACTTCGTAAAATCTCAAGATCATATGCTGGCCCACTCTCTCGAAGGTGCTCATAGGGGTAGGGTCTGCGTGTGCGCGCTTATAGCGGTGAGTGCTTGCACGTATATATGAGCCCTTGTGTCTGTATCGTGTTAAAAAATACATGTAATGATTATACGGTCACTGGCTCACCCGTACAACTCCGTATTTTGTTGATGACACAATCAATTGACCAGTCAAACGTTCCACGTGGCGCAACTAGTGATGCACCATCGGGGCGCGTAACCGTGGGGCCCACCTGTCAGCCTGTATATGAAAGAAAGAAATGGTAGTTTGAATCTGTACTGTGTTAATAACATACATTTTAGGGTGATCATACGGTCACTGGCTCACCATACAACTCCGTAATTTGTTGATGACACGATCAATTGACCAGTCAAATGGTCCACATTCAGCAGCGCACATTACCATAGGGCCCACCCGTCAGCGCGTATATGAAGGACAGAAATGGTAATAAATTAGTGGTTGGTGGGTACTCGAAGTCGTGAGACCTCTGGTTGGCAGTGGGGGGCGCATTGATTGGGCGGTGGGGTGGAGATCGCCGGAGAAAAAGCTCGACGCGGGGCTAGAGGGATGGCGGTGCGGTGGCGGACGGCGATGAGGAGTGGTTTGGGGCGGGCGGGCGGCGGCGTATGCGCGGGCGGCGGGGGCCGGCGGTTCAATCGGTGGTGGCTGGCGGCTCAGGGGGTGGAGTTTGATGATAAACTGCAGGCTCTTGATTTCGTATGCAACGGCTGGAAAATCTAATGACCAGAGATGAAAAATTCAGTCAACTGACGTGTAGCCTCACCCCGCACGTACACATGCACGCACGCAAGACACGCACGCATGCAGGTGTGCAACACTGACACGTACACATAACGAACACACGCACGCATGCAGGCGTGCAACACTGACGCGTCCATATGCACTCACGAATACACACACGTATGCACACATGCATGCAACACTAAAACGTACCCTTGCACGCACGCAACACTCACACGCCTGCATGCACATATCACACAACACAAGACACACGCTCAACCTATACGTGCATGCACCCTTTGTTAAGGACATGGATTGTTACGGGTATTAATCAATCTTATCTGTGATAAGCAGAACATTGATGTTTGTAGCGGTCTTTATGTCTAGGTTTGTATCTCTATAGTCCCTCTCACACACACCCATGTAGGTGGGGGACGTGCACGTAGAGAAGAGGTGCACGCACGGTGCACGTACTCCCGTTGGTTTCCCAACCACACCCGCGCGGGTACACAGTGGAGCTCATTTCTGTACGAAAAGGCAGCCCACGTGGTAACTTGACACGTGTATCGGTTGTCCACTAGATGGAGGGAGGATCGTCTACCACGGGTGAACAAACAAATTGCAACTTGACGCATTATGTTAAAAAAGAGGCAAACCATGTGGGGCCTACCTTAGAGTCAAGGCTCTATACACTGGAGTACTTTTGATGTGTCCTGTCAACTCGCAGAACGAGGAGAAGCTTGCTTAGTACGCCGTCTCCCTGCCCAAGGGCGCGGTGGCTCGCAGGATGAGGTGAAGCTTGCTTACTACGCCTTACGCCCGCTCCCTCGCCCACGCGCACGGTGGCTCGCAGGACGAGGAGAAAATTTTAATAGTACTCCCTCCGTTTACTCCTCGTCCCTACTACCTTGGTTAGAGAGATTATCATATTGTTTGCAATATATATGTCCTTTAGTACTCCCTCCATTTACTTATACAAGGCCACTATAAAAAAATACATTTTGCATCTATACAAGGCCACAAATAGTAATTGAGACAAAAGTTACTTCTCCCTCCTTTCCAGTTTATGGCTCAATTTCAAAATCTCTCCAACCAAGGTAGACGGTGAGTGGTCGAATTAATTTCGTACTCTTAGTTTGCACAAGTAATTAGTACGCTCGTTTTTCTCAAGAAGTTATGTTTACCGAGGCATTAATTAGAACGAATGCATGAATGACCACTAAATTTCCATGAACTTCTACATGCATTGATGAGTTTTCTCTTGACACTTCTTGCATTGGGTGATCTAACGCACCTCGAAATCCAACATTTGATGGTACTACTACTAGTAGTAGAATTGAGACTTACAAAACGGAAAAATGAATGTTTTGTAGATGAGCCCTATAAACCCTAGGTGCATTACTCCGTAAAATCAGATTTTCCCAAAACTAAGTCGCTCAACCTTTATTTGCTTGTTTCCCTTCCTGCCTCCTTGCCTCGAACAGACTATGCCAAACTCCCCTGCCTGCCGCGCGGGAAAAGACCCACCCTCGCCTTTTTTTAGTCCGGGTTTGTATCGATGGATCGCGCGAAGCAGCAAAAACCCAAGCCATGTCTTGTACTCGTCCGTCGATGCTCGCTTTCATGAATTTCGTATTTCACATCGCCGACATGTGGGACATATAGCAACCGGTCGATGTGTCAAGCACCAAATAACAATGCAGAAGAAAGCAAGGGGACGCACTGCATCTGCCCCAAAGAGTAGTAGTAATGAGCAATGAGACGTCAAATCACAATGCCGTACCTTCCTAGACGGACGAAGCAACCATTATTTCACACTTCAGTTCACCATCATCTCAAACCAAGTAGTATTGCTTCTGCCTCAAGAGGGACACGCGCATCGCCTTGGTACATCATTACATTTCATTTAAAGCATAAAGTAAAAAACAAATAATGGCATTTCATTTAGAAAAAAATCAGTTATGATACGGAAGATTCTAGAACAAAGGAGAAGTGCACGTGTTTTGAGGTTTGTGCATTGTGCTTAAGTTCAACCATGGAGTCTTCTAAATTGTACATGTGGCAGATCTGGTGGAATGTTGATGATATCCAACGGCCAGTAGTGCTCGGATTTGCCATCTCTGCACTGTCGAATTAGCTTCATCCAGCGACCATCTTTCAAGTTATTCGCACACTATATAGTTCTTGTGCCATAGTTGCATGTCTTGGAAAAAAGCTACTAGTGGGTTGTACTAGCTATTTAGGAATATAAGATGTATACATGGAAGTTGTAGGGAAAGAGATGACATGGAGTATCTCAATTCCTATGAGTAGGGATTGGAAAAGAGATGTTATTTGGTTGACATCATAGGAACTTTTCTATTGAATCTAGAGATGACATGTATCTCAATTCCTATGAGGAGGGATTAGAAAAGAGATGTAATTTGGTTCATATCATAGGAACTTTTCTATTGAATATACGCTAATGTTTATTTTCCTTTGAAATTATGGGAGTATAGGAATCCATTCATATGAACCAAGTGGCTCTAAAGCTATAGAAATGATATCATGTTTATTTCCTTTGAAATGTGGAGTATATGAATCTATTCCTATGAACCAATTGGCTCTAAAGGAAAAAATCCTATAAAAATCATATCATATAGAGTTCCTATGATATTCCTCCATATCAAAGGATGGTTGAAATTGCTGCAGGTGATACGATGGTCTTTCTTTGTAGACTCCTCCCCCATCTTTATAGTTACCTCTCGAAGATGAATGAAATGATATATACATGGTAATCTACATGTGCAATTTGGTACATGAAAACTCGGTAAAAGTTTGCGAGGTTCAATTTTCAATAAAGCTATATGCACTGCATTTTGGAACGGAGGGAGCATACGGAAGTTGCTAATACTCACGTGGAAGATTTGTGTGTAGGAGGAGTGGCTGTTCTGTTAAATGACATGGCAAAATCGACATCGCTTGGATGCCGATCTAACGGTTCTTACGGCGTTCGTCGGGAAAAGGCTTGTTGCGAATGTTTGTCGGATAATGATTTACGGACACATGCATTGCATTGATACGTGCCCCATTCTCTCTCACGCACACGCACCCTCCCGAGTCCTCTCGCACTCACCGTCTATCTGCAGGTAGACGTCACACACATATGTGCTCTTCACACCCTACCCTCGTAACTTCTAAAAACAAAAGACGTCAAAGACATTTTATTTTAGCTCACACGTCACACACTTATACTATTACTCTTGTGGCGAATATTCTTTGGGCATAGTATATTGTACTCTCACGAAGAGAAGCGGTGCACGCACGCACTAGTTCTCTCACACCCACTCCCGGGTACACGTAGGAGCGCATTTTTTTGAAGCTGGTACAACAAAATCACTCCACTACATATATAAGCAGGAGCCTTAGCGGTTGCTTTACTAGGGTTCCTCTCGTTCACTCTCTCATGCTCTCCAGATCTAAGCAAGACATAGGTGGGCACACTCTCTCAGCTCATGGCTGGTCACAAATCCGCCGGACAACCTCGACCGGGCAGGGGTGTAGGTGCATCGTTCACGCTTGTAAATCCGACGGTGAAGGAGGAGACCAATAGCTGCCAGCTGCCCCGATCGGGCGGTCGCGTGCCGTTCTCCGAGAGAGCGCCGGCTCCGGAGGGCCTCCGACCCCTTCTTCCTCCCTGCGATATTGTGGCCAAGATGCGGCCTCCCGACGCCGTCTTTGCCACATGCCGACGACCCTCGGGTATATATTCCTTCGAAACCTGCCTTGCTCTACTGCCTCAGCTCCCCACTTCGCTTCGTGTGGATCTTTTTCTACTGCCGTCCGTTGTTCCAAAGCCACCTAGACTTTTACTATTATTAGAGGTAAAGCTAGTTCATACAGTCGAATCTAAGAGTTGGTTCAAACAGGGAAGAAAGTGGGAAAGCTGTAGCATGAATCTAGGACTTGGTTCTAAGAGGAAACGGGGGAAAGTAGTAGATACTGGCTACCCAACCGGTCTCTTTGTTGAAAAGACAAAGAAAGCATGGTGGATGGCGAAGGGTGGGGGGAAGTGTACCTATCTCTTGGTTGAAAAAGGAAAGAAAGTGACGGGTGTTGGGGGACAACGCAAATGAGAATGAGCATGTCTAGATTTCCTGTGCTCACATAGGAAAATGTCGCCGAGGAGATAAAAAGGGACAAATGCAGACATGTTGCCTGAGTGTTTGCCGCTCTCGGTAACCACATCTGCCTCACCACTTTATGCCTCTGTTGTCCCTACACCCATATCGCTACCGTTAATGTAAAATCACATGAAGCATTAAGCAATGCCACCTAATGTCACTATAAGTAATGGTCTAGTGCCGTCGATAAATTGAAGCAATGCCACCAACATTTTATGAAGTGCTTCCGTCTTGCTTTATTTCCCATGAATTGTGTTTTTGCAGTTACACTTAAATCTCACACCGCTAACATTGCTTCATCCCAATGGAACTGCACAAATTTGATTGCACATTTATCGACCATGTGCTACTCTCATGACATAATACTAATGCTATTGTTACGCATGTTTATCTAGTGGTCGTGTTGATGTGATGTGATGCTACTTACTTAAGGACACTTTCATACTGTCAATCTAGTGCCAATTATAACACAATAGATGTTGTTGTTAATCATACGCCACTGCAAATATCTGTCACTGTTTAAATAACCGTATTTCGTATTTGCGCAAACAGGGATGTCTGTCTCCATATCGTTTCGGGATGTCTGTCTCTGTATCGTTTCTATCCGCGTAATCAAAAGCACACACCTCAGTTTTAGTAGAACTGCGCAAAATGAGATGGCTATCCTTCATTGCCGTCGTCTAACCACTCGTCTTCCAGGTATTCCTACATTGGTAGTTACTAGGTAGAATGACCAACGCAATCTAAAAGAAGCTGATTCATACGTTTTACTTCCTGATTGCAGCGCAGGGACGAGCGAAAACATCTACATCCTAGTCCGGAATGCACTTTCCTCCAGTTCATCCATGGACCAAGGACAAGCTGGCACGGCTGCACGGAGGTTTTTGGGACAGGTGCGCGGACAAGAGGCATTGTGGTCTGCTTATTTCTGCAAATAGCGGCGCTTAAATTTAGTGGAATGCACAAGACTTTCAGTTGGTCAAGACCTTTGCATGAGTTCGATTCAACATTCCAGCTGAGAACACAATTATAATTGGTTATTACGGAATGAGAGAACCTAACCTCGGCTGGTGGCAACAAGAAAAACCAGAGTGAACTCCAGGAAATTTAAGCCTGCCGGGGCGCCTTTGCTCATATAAGCCTTGCTTGTTTTTTCCTGATTTGTAAACCTTCTCACAACTTTGTCTTTTGCTATTAACTAGTATATGTTTGTTATGTTCTATGAATCATTGAGATGTATAAAATTGCTTAACTTATGCTTTTCAAGTTTTTTATGAAGCCGAGTTTAATGTGAGTGTTCCACATGAACGCTGGACTAGCGTGTGAACGTTTGGAATTTACATTGTGGCCTTAGTTAACTGCATGAACCACTGTAACAAGATACACAGTTGCTTATATGCCAGACAACAGATTGTTGATTGTTAGTTGGTCGATAGCCTAGTGTTGAAGCGAGCTGAGCCAATGTGGCGTGTTTTGCACAACTGCTTACAAGTGGGGTAGCACCAACAGTGTTTACAAGTACTTATATATACGTTATCGGATTTCGGGTTCCGGCAGACCCTCTAGGTTCGAACTCTGGGGTGCGCGCGGAGATCTCACCTCCTACCTACCTGCACCTCGTCGCCTCATTTGGGATCTAAACTACCAAAGGAACAACACAAGAGACTCAAGGTTTATCTTGGTTCGCCACCATTGTGGTGTAACACCTGCTCCGGTGTGTGGTATGGTGGATTGCCTCAGGTGATGAAGAACAATACAAGGAAGAACAGCCTCGCGAGGGTACATTTCTTGGCCTGCGATGAACTGCTAGGGGGAGTTCAGTCGCACCCACTCTCTCTCTAGATTCCCGATGCCCCTTTGCTCTGTGTGTGGCTAGTCCTATTTATAGGCGAAGGCCCTGGGCCTCTTGCCAAATATTGAGCGGGAAGGGCGCCAACAATTGGCCATTTTCAAGGGGAACATCTAGTACACTTATCTGACTAAAGTTGGTCCTCGCCTTTGTCAAAGGCTTTGGTGGTGACGCCGGCTTGGGCTCCACGATGACCTCCTTCCTGCCGTTGCGACGGTCTTGGTACCGAAACGGGTGCCTTTGCTTGATACTCTCGCCTGCGCTTGCCCCCTTTGCACCAAAGAGGAAATGAGGACACTGCATGGGCTGCGCCCGCCTGGCGCCCTTGGTCTTCATGGCTTGCGTCATGGGCACCTCGTGAGGTACCCCGCCTTGATCTCTCCGCCTCCTCGCGAGCCAGCCTGACGAGGCCGTGCTCGAGGAAGCTTCACGTCAGTCCGCCCAGCGAGGCTTGGCCCCTCGCGAGGGTCTTGACCTTTGTGCCGATGAAGATGGGCGTCTGGCCACCCCTTGAGCCAAGCCGCAGGCCGCAGGCAGGCAAGTATGGGTACCCCCGTTCCCAGAACGCCGACAGTAGCCCCCGGGCCCAAGGCGTGCCTCGACTTGGCTGAGCAGAGAAGCGAAGGGGCAAGTGCGAAGCGCCGCGGGCCCTAACAGCCTGCGGCCTTGGGCACCGCGTGGTGGTTGATTGGACGTGGGCGTCTCCACTTCCCCACGACGCCTTGACAACTGCATGAATTGACAAGTCCTTGCATGCAAAGCGGGTCATGATTACCCGCGATCGTGGAGGTCGACGGTTGGCCTTCCCCGGCTATAAGTACGGAACGGCGCGTGCCCTTCCAGCCCATCTCTTCTTGTTTCTCCTTCTTCTCCATGGCTCCGCTGAAGAGGTTCTCGGCCGCGGAGAAGGGAAAGGCCCGCCAGGTAGAGCCTGACTCTCCTCCGGCCAAGCGCGGTCGAGGCCGTCCTCGCAAGCACCCTGTGGCTCCCGTAGTGGCTCCCCACGGCCATGGAGGCGATCTCCTGCGCAGAGACGGGCGTCAGGCCGTTGATGCGGGGCGCGCCACGGCCCCGCGACCCCCTAGGCCACGCTTCCGCTCGGCGGAGGTGCTGCCGGAGTTCGTCCTGTGGTCAGTGGAGCCGACTAGCACCCAGCTCCGGCTTCCTCGCTTCTTCTTAGGCGAACTTCCGGCCGGCGCCCCAGGCAGCCTCTGGCTTCAGGCGGACGGTTGCTGCAGCCGGGCCTCCTGGGCTTCGCTGGAGGTCTCTGCAGCCAGGAGTGTGGCCCTGACCCGCGGCTGGCAAACGTTTGCCTGCGCGCGTGGTCTGAGCCGACGGTGCACCCTGCACTTCAAGTTCGACGGCGATGCCACCCTCTACGTGAGGGTGTTCGGGGAAGATGGTCGTCGCGCTGGGTGCTGCGCCGAGGACGACGACCGCGGCCGTGAGCCTAGCCCCGGTGACGATGAAGACGACAGCGCGCGCGTGATCGGCGGCGCTCGGGGTTCGTCGAGCTTTGGCGTCTCTTCTTCGGACAGCGGCTCCTCCAGCGGTGGCCACGACCAGCCCCCGCGCCGCCGCGCCCGCCTGGAGGGAGGTAGCGGGTCTACCCGCCGTCGCGCCTCGGTGAAGCGCGAGAGGGAGTCCGCCTGAGCTCCGGAGGCAGTCCGAGCTCTTGCCGCGAGTTGGTGTTGGGCGAGTTGCACCTGTTTTGTTCTTTTCCTTTTCCTGCGCAAGGAGACAGTAGCGTAGGGCCCCGCGGGGGCGTGCTCGGACTATTGCTGTTAATTATCGTACTGTTTCCGCTATTTCGGTATTATGCTTTTGTGCCACACGCTGCGTGAGAAATTACTTAGCTCGGGATGTCGTGGCCTGCGCTTCCCGAGGCCGAGGCCTCGTCGAACGCTTCGTGTCCTGCAAAGGTTAGTCTGGAGAGGTAGCTCCCAGCCTCAGCTGCGGAGGCGACCGACCCAGGTCCTGTGTTCGTGTCGCGATGCCCGTGGGGCATGGACTGGAGGGGTGCCCATGTAGTGGACCCGGGTTGGGAAGCCTCAAACGGTAAGGGCAGAAAACACTCGCGAGGGTGCCCATGCTGCTCCCTCGCGAGACTCGCGCGAGAGAAATCGAGGTAGGAGAGCGAAAAGGCAGAGAGTCACAAGCCAAAGACGGCGACAACTTCAATAAAACTTCAAATGGGAATGAACAAGCCAACTGCAGAAAGCAAATGAGAAAAGCCGCGTCCGGCACCTAATCTAGTCTTCAACGTCTTCTCACCGGTAGCGGAGCTAAGTGCTGCCACTGGGCGTGGGAGGGAGCCCCAGGGCCTAATGCCGGTGCTCCTGAGACTCCGGGGCTTGTACAGCCCCAACTCATTATTACGTGAGAGTGTCACGGGCGGCGAGCTTCACAGGCATTGGCCTTCTTCACAGGCTCGGGCCTTTCTCGTAAAAATAAACTTCAAAGGCGTTTGCCTTCTTCGCAGGCACTGGGCCTTTCATAGATAGATAAGCTTCACAGGCATTCGCCTTCTTCACAGGCACCGGGCCTTTCATAGATAGATAGGCTTCACAGGCATTCGCCTTCTTCACAGGTACCAGGCCTTTCATAGATATATAGGCTTCACAGGCATTCGCCTTCTTCACAGGCACCGGGCCTTTTTCCAAAACGTAGCGCTTCACAGGGCATTCGCCTTCCTCTCATGTGCTCTGGGCCTTCTCCCAAAACGCAGCGCTTCACAGGCATTCGCCTTCTTCACAGGCTCTGGGCCTTCTTAGGGTTAAAACCTCCTTACATGCTGGATGTTCCACGCGTTCTAGATGGGCACCCCCTCCTGAGTCTCCAAGCGCGCGGAGCCGGGCCTGGAAACATGAACAACCTTGAACGGGCCCTCCCACATGGGAGAGAGCTTATGCAGTCCCTCCCTGGAGAGAACCCGCCTAAGCACGAGGTCCCCTACCTCAAGAGTCCTGGGGCGGATGTTGCGGTAGTGGTATCATCGCAGTGCTTGTTGGTACCTCGCCGCTCGTAACGCGGCTTCTCGACGATGCTCCTCCCCCAGCACAAGGTCCGTCCCCCGCATGGCGTCCTGCTGCGCCTCGTCAAACGGCAGGAACCGTGCGGAACTACGTCTGACCTCGTGAGGGAGGACCGCTTCGGCTCCATAGACCAGGAAGAACAGGGTCTCGCCAGTTGGCTTGGTCGCAGTTGTGCGGATGGACCACAACACGGACTGAAGCTCGTCGTACCAACCTCTCGCCGCAGCCTCCGGCTTCTTCTTGAATGTCACGGTCTTGAGGCCTCTCGGGACCTCGCGTTAGCCGCTTCGGCTTGACCGTTGCTCCGTGGGTGCGCTACCGAAGCGTAGCATACCTGCGTCCCAAGGTTAGCACAGTATGTTTTGAAGAGGTTACTGGTGAACTGCGAACCATTGTCGGTGATGATGCGGTTTGGCACCCCGAACCGGCTCACGATGCCCTTGATGAACTTGACAGCAGAACCTGCGGGGATGGTGCGGACGGCTTCCACTTCAGCCCACTTGGTGAACTTGTCCACGACGACGTAGAGGTAGCGATAGCGCCCTGGCGCCCGAGGAAATTGGCCCAGGATATCCAGCCCCCAGACTGCGAATGGCCACGAGAGGGGTATAGTTTGCAGACCTCCCGCCGGCTGATGGATCTGCTTGGCGCGGAATTGGCAGACCTCGCATGCCTTCACCCAGCTCGACGGCATCATTGAGCACAGTGGGCCAATAGAACCCGCTGCAGAACGCCTTGCCAACGAGGCTCCGCGATGATGAATGATGCCCACAGTCTCCACCATGTATATCTGCCAGCAGTTCCTTCCCTTGCTCCTCGGAGATGCGTGAGGACACATCATTTGGTCGCTTCCGGTAGAGCTCTCCATCCCTGATGCAGTATGCTGTGGCTTGCCGCGCCACACGCTCCGCTTCCTCTTCCTTCTCCGGCAAGGTCCCTTGCGTCAAGTAGCTCCGGAGCTCTGTGATCCAGCACCCCTCCTGAGGCTCTAGCGTCAAGAGCAGGCGCGCTCCTGAGGCTGGGCCGCAGACCGGGGCTCCCGAGGCTGGTGGCTGGGGGAGCTCCTCCCGAGGCTGCACCGTGCTTAACAGCGATGGCGTGGCCGAGGGCTTAAAGAGCCGCTCCTCGAAGACGCCATGCTCCTGAGGTAGCCGCCTGGATGCCCGTTTGGCGATGTCGTCGGCCTCCTGATTGGTGCCACGGGGCACATGCTGCAACTCCAGCCCCCGTAATCGCTTCTCCATCCTGCAGACCTCCGCGAGGTAGGCTTCCATGTGCTCATCCCTCGGCTCGTATACCTTGTTGGATAAGTTGACGAGGAGTTGCGAATCACCCTTGATGGTAAGGCGCTTCACTCCTAGGGCAGCTACGGCCTTCAGGCCTGCTATCAAACCTTCATATTCTGCTATGTTGTTGGATACCTTTTCTCCGTGCTGGAAACAGAGCTGCACGGCGTAGTAAAGCTTGTCTTGAGTAGGAGATATAAGCACTGCACCAGCCCCCGCGCCGTGCCTGGAGAATGCTCCGTCGAAATACATGACCCAAACGTCCGGCGCCTCGCTTCCCGGGAAGAGGGATCGATCCTCATCAGCCTTGAGGCCCGGCGCCTCCGTCCATTCTGCCACGAAATCCGCCAATGCGGCCCCCTTGATGACTCTGGTTGTGCTGAACTCGAGCTGAAACGCTTGCAGTTCGATGTTCCACTCAGCGATTCTTCCAGCTGAGTTGGGGCTCCTGAGCACCCTTTCCAAGGGGTACGCTGAGACAACCTTGATGGGATGGCCCTGAAAATAATGCCGCAGCTTGCGCGAGGCCACCAATAGCGCGAGGAGGAATTTCTGAGGCATGGGGTACCGTGCCCTCGCGTCCCGCAACACTGTGCTAACGAAGTACACAGGGTGTTCAACGAGGTTGGGAGTGCTGGTGTCGATGGCGCCCTTCGGAGGCCGTGGCGCCTCCTAAGACAGTGGAACATCCAACGGCTGGTCGCCAGGGGGAGGGGTCTCTTCTGTCCCGTGTGCGTCTCCCTGCGGCGGCTGATCCTTCTCGGCTGTGGTAATGGTGTCTGTGAGTCCTCCTTGATCCTGCTTCGCCTTGACCCGGGCAGCTGCCGTGGCTTTGGTTCAACGCTCCTCCCTAACCGCCACCAGGGCTGCGCTGGCGTAGTAGGGAGTGGCTTGTAACGCCCCGGATTCGATGCGCCAGGTGTTTGCCAGTTATTCGCCGTCCTTGCCATGTCATTTGCTTGCGTTTTGCACTTTGCCATGTCATCATCTGCATTTCATATCATGTCATCATGTGCATTTCATTTTGCATACGTGTTCGTCTCATGCATCCGAGCATTTTCCCCGTTGTCCGTTTTGCAATCCGGCACTCCTATGTCTCTCGGCGCCCCCCTTTTGCCTCTTTTCGTGTGCGGGTGTTAAACGGTCTCGGAATGGACCGAGGTTTGTCAAGCGGCCTTGGTATAGCACCGGTAGACCGCCTATCAAGTTTCGGATCATTTGGAGGTCGTTTGGTACTCCAACGGTTAACCGGGTAACCGTAGAAGCCCTCTTTGTGTTGCAGCCCAACACCCCTTCCAAAGTGGCCCAAGACCCAGCAAACTCCCATCCATGCTCTCGGTCGTTCGATCACGATCGCGTGGCCGAAATCCGCACCTCATTTGGACTCTCCTAGCTCCCTCTACCTATATATATGCCCCACCCCCCGAAATTCGCGGATGAATCCTTCCCGAAACCCTAGCCATTTTCCTCGCCGCCGCGGGCGTGTCGTCCGGGCGCCGTCAACCGCCGTCCGCTGCCGCGGCGTGTCGCGCGCCGCCCTTGAGCCCGCGAAACCCACAGTCGGCCCTCGCGCGCGCCATCCGGGCAGCGCCTTCTCCCGCGGCCGCCGCGTCCCGCCGCCGCCCGCCGCCACCAGCGGCCGGCCTTCGCCGCCGCCTCCGCCCGGCTCCGGCCGCCGCCCACAGCGCCCGGCGACCCGCGCCCCCTCCGCCTCGGCGCGCCGCACCGCTTCGGCCCGGCCCGAGATCCGGCCGCCCGCCAAGGCAAACCTCCGCGCCCGGCTTCGCCCGGCGCCTCCGTCCGCCACCTGCGCGGCGCTTCGCCTTGGTAGCCGCTCCGGCGAGATCGGGCAGGGTGGGATGAGATCCACCGTCCCGCGATCCAAACGGGCGTCCCGGATCCCTCCGTCCCGCTCGTCCTCATCCCGTTGACTTTTTTCGGAGGTTGTTTTTCACTAAGTCCCCGTTCTGCTAATATTTTCATGCATTTTCATCATGCCATAACTCTCTGCATATTCCTCCGTTTCGTTCGTGTAATATACCAAATTGGAGGTCTCGAAGAGTAGATCATTTCATCTCATTGCATCATTTTCATTTGAGCTCATCTTGATGCCCGAAATGCTGTTAGAGGAGTGCTATGTGGTGTTAGGTTCAGATTCTTATCAGAACATGCACTTTTGTCATTTTTGCCATGATTGATGTGTGCACCCTATGGACTTGAGTACTACATGTGTTTTGTAATATGTCATGCCATCTTTACAGGGGTGTATTCCATGTATTTTTGTGATCTCTGTGGTAACTAGCACACGCATGCAAACTAGGCTTCATGATGTTGCTGATTTCAGCCTCTGTTCTGCTGATATTTGTTGCCATGTTAACTTGATGCTACCGAGAGATCCATGCATATTTTGAGATACTTCAGTAAGGATGTTTTGAACATATGGCTATGATCTAGCCATCTATTCCCTTTTTTGCAATTATGGGGTGCCATAGCTTGAGTCAATCGAGCTCTACTTTTGCTATAAAATGTTTCCTGGCAGATTGTTTACATGTTATTCAATTTTGCCAAGGTTGTTGTAGTTGATCCGTGTAAGTTATGATGTTGTTCTTGCCATTTATAACTTCTATGCCATGTCTTCTTTATGTGAGTTGCCTTGCCATGCCATGTATTGCTCTGTGGTGAGTGGTTCAGGCTCACCAACATGCCTACTTATTGTTGTTCCTGCCACGTATGAATCTGTAATATAACTTGCTATCTTTACATGGGCGCCATCATATATTCTGATCCTTTTTGGCTTATGGTCAGTAAAGGACTTTTGTTCTATGCAATTAGTAGATTCATGCCATGCCTTTGTTTGCCATGATAAGTTCCTGTAACATATTGTTTGATAGCTCTAAACATTACAACCTGATGTTATTTCTGCTAAAGTCTGAAACTGTTATTATTTGCAATCTTGCCATGTGTGTTTGAGCATGTCCTAGTGATTTCTGGAGATAGTTCAATGTTCATGTTTTGTAATGATTTACCTGTACATCATGCCCATGCCTTTTGTTATTACATTGAGATGCTGTAGCTTGTTGTTTTGATGCTTGCTATATGCCTAGTTGCTGTTTTGGGCAGATTGTTGCTTTGACTTGTATAGGGTGTATGTGTTGAACCGTTGCTCCGTTTTGAGTGTGTTCTATATGAAACTTGCTTGATTTTGCATGTAGTTTCATATTATCATGTTGCATCCTTGGTTTGAGAGGGTTTGCTTGATGTTCGTATGAATTTTGCATCAATGCCATGCTTAAGTTGTTTTGCTCATATCTTCTAGGCCGTAGCTCCGAATCTAATGAACTTTATATGTAACTTGACTAGAATTTCGTGTAGATTATCGTGGTGCATCTTAACTTGCTGTTTAACAACTTGAACATAAGGTTTATTCAGATCTGGACCAATTTCGAAATTTGCATATGAGGACTTAGGAATTGTTATATGTTGTTTCCGGCCTCATTTAAACTTGCCTTGATGTGTTGTTCTTGTTTGCATCATCTCTTGCCATGAGTAGCTTCATGTAGTCTTGTCATGCATCATGCTTGGTTATGCATCATGTCTTGTCTATGTGTGGTGTGTTTACTATGTTCTGTGCTTCTTCTTGTTAGTTCCTGTTTCGTTGCGATCATGAGGATTCGTTCGTCTACGCTTGGTTCGGCTTCATCCGTTCGTCTTCTTCATGGACTCGTTCTTCTTCCTAGCGGGATTTCAGGCAAGATGACCGCTACCCTGGATCTCACTACTATCATTGCTATGCTAGTTGCTTCGTTCTATCGCTATGCTGCGCTACCTATCTTTTGCTCCTCAAGCCTCCCAAATTGCCATGTCAGCCTCTAACCTTTGACACCCTTCCTAGCAAACCGTTGTTTGGCTATGTTACCGCTTTGCTCAGCCCCTCTTATAGCGTTGTTAGTTGCAGGTGAAGATGAAGTTTGTTCCTTGTTGGAACATGGAGATGTTGTTCCTTGTTGGAACATGTTTACTTGTTGGGATATCACAATATATCTTATATTAGTAATGCATCTATATACTTGGTAAAGGGTGGAAGGCTCGGCCTTATGCCTGGTGTTTTGTTCCACTCTTGCCGCCCTAGTTTCCGTCATATCGGTGTTATGTTCCCGGATTTTGCGTCCCTAACGCGGTCGGGTGATTTATGGGACCCCCCTTGACAGTTCGCTTTGAATAAGACTCCTCCAGCAAGGCCCAACATTGGTTTTACCATTTGCCTCACCTAGCCCTTTTTCCCTTGGGTTTCCGGAGCCCAAGGGTCATCTTTATTTACCCCCGGGCGCTGCTCGTCGTGAGTGCCGGTCCAAACCGTCGACCACGGTGTACCAGGGCAACTCTGGGTTCGCCACCGGAAGTTTGGACAATCCGGTGTGCCCCGAGACCGAGATATGTGCAGCTCCTATCAGATTTGTCGGCACATCCGGCGGCTTTCTTGGTCTTGTTTTATTCTTTGTCGAAATGTCTTGTAGCCGGATTCCGAGACTGGTTGGGTCTTCCCGGGAGGAGGAATATCCTTCGTTGATCGCGAGAGCTTATCATGGGCTAAGTTGGGACACCCTGCAGGGTATAAACTTTCGAGAGCCGTGCCCGCGGTTATGTGGCAGATGGGAATTTGTTAATATCCGGTTGTAGTAAACTTGAAGCAAACTCTTCTAAAATACACCAACCGTGTGCGTAACCGTGAGTGTTTCTTTTCGGGGTTGATCGAGAGGAGAACACGGTTTCTGGGTTATGTCTGACGTAAGTAGGAGTTCAGGATCACTTCTTGATCATTACTAGTTTACGACCGTTCCTTTGTTTCTCTTCTCGCTCTCATTTGCGTATGTTAGCCACCATATATGCTTAGTCGCTGCTGCAACCTCACCACTTTACCCCTTTCGTTCCCATTAAGCTTTGCTAGTCTTGATACCCATGGTAATGGGATTGCTGAGCCCTCGTGGCTCACAGTTTACTACACCACCGATTGCAGTACAGGTTTGCGATGATCATGACGCGAGAGCGATGTTTGCTTGTTTGGAGTTCTTCTTACGCTTCTTCGATCAGGGATAGGTTCCGGTCGGCAGCTGGCTAGCAGGGTGGATGTCGTTGAGTTTCTGTTTATGTTTCATTCGTAGTCGGATGTTGATCTTGTATATGATGTTGATGTATTCTTGTGGCAGTTGTGCCTTATGTATGTATCCCCACTATTATGTAATGTTGATGTAATGATATCCACCTTGCAAAAGCGTCTTCAAGATGCGCTTCTATCCTTGGTGGGACCATCGAGTTCCTTTAGGATAGGGTCGCATCTTGGGCGTGACAAGTTGGTATCAGAGCCTCGACCGACCTTAGGAGCCCCCTTGATTGATCGTGTAGTTTGGCCGTTGTTGAGTCTAGAAGAAAACTATTTTTGGAGTCTAGTTATATCGGAGAGTAGGAATTCTTTTTACTCCTCAGTCCCTTCGTCGCTCTGGTGAGGAATCTTGACGTAGGTGTTTTGAATTACTCCTCTTCCCCTTAAATTTTTTCTTTAGGATCACGCAGTTGGTTTTCCGATCGTTGGCTCTCATCTCTTTTCATCCGGTGCATTTTCTCGTCAAGGCGTTTCGACCCTCTTTATTTTTGCAAGTTCAATCCTCAGTTGTCTTATTTTCCCGCCCGCCCTCCCCTTCTTATTCTTGGAACCGGAGTCCGTAATCGAGTATCCATCCTACTCGTGTGAAGTCTTTGCTCTCTCTCCTCAATCATTTCAACTGGTGTTTTCTCTTCAAGATATTCGTCGATTTTCCCCTTCCAAGTTGCCTGTGTTTTCCCGCCCTCCCACTCTTTTCTTCCCGGAGTTTGCCTCTCCCCCGGCCATCTATTTCATTCGTGTGGAGTCTTCCCTCAATTGGTTTCAACCGGTGAATTCTCGTCTCGTTCGTCATTCTTCATCTCTTTCTTTTCCGGTGGATTCAATTCAAGTTTTCGTTGTCAATCGTATTCGTTCCCTCAGCTCAAATATATCCCTTTGCTCGTTCGCCTCTCGCCAGTTAATCATTCCGGAGTTCCGAAGACATCTCAGGAGATTCGTCTGTGTTCTAATTAATTCGAGGTTGTCACTTCATTCAAATATATTTAATTCTTCTGGTGCATCTTCTATCTGTTCAACATTCCTTTTCAACGGTGTTTTCTCTTTAGTGGGCCCTAACCCACAGGTCTTTTCCCAGGATCTTACCTGACTCTTCTAATTTCTGGAGCTATTCTCAAATCGTTTTGAAGTGTGACGTAAGAATGAATTTCATCAGTCACATGCCTTCTCCAAGATCGCTTTCAAATTCTTTTCATTATTGGCTCAACCTCTTCGCTTTTCATTCTACCGGAGTATCTCAATAATTTTGGTGGTGTTTAATGTCGTCCTTTGAAGACCGAAGTAGAGTTTCTCTTAAATCTTGTCCGTTCCCCCGGAGATTCATGGTGCTAGCTCGATGTTATCCTAGCAATTGTTTCGAGTCATGCAAATTCTTTTCATCCATCCGGAGTGTTTCAGGAGTTACTTTCCGTCTCGATCATCCGGAGGTCATCTTTTCAAAATATTGCTTCGTTCAAAGTTTTCAAATTCGTTCTCCAATTATTCTATATTCTTGCCTTTTCGATCGTCCTTCATATTCTTCTGGTGTTTTTTTTCTCTTTAATCAGTTCGCGATCTCTTCGATCTCTTTTCTCTAAATTACCTCAAGTATCTCCGTGCTTCTCTAGTTCTTCCTGGCGATTATTTCCTTTTCATCAGTCATTTCCAAATTCTTACGGTGGTTCCTTCAGATTCTTTTTCCTTGATTATCATTTTTTATTCATTTGTTCTTTCGAATCCTACCGGTGGTTCATGAGGACTCTCTCCAGTTTTGTGCTATCCCTTCTCAAGTTTGCGACATGTCACTTCTCAATCTTTTTTTCAAGAAGAATAAGTATTATGCAAAATCCATTGCTTGTCATCAATTTAATTTTATGAAGGATAAGCATGCAATAAATCTTATTCTTATTTCATCCAAGTGATTAATCCCTTCCTTCGGAGTTTGTTCTTGAGGAATAAATTCTACTTCCAAGTGTTCTCATCTTTTCTTTTCCGGAGTTCAAATTTCCTCGGCTATTTCGTCAGAACCTCCATCTAAATCATCGCAACGCTCATCTTATTCTTTCTTCCTTCATTCTATCTCACCATCCTTTTTGTTACCGGAGTTCTTCACGGTGGTTCTTCATGATTTATTTCTTTCTTCAAGAGTTCATCAAGATTTTGTTGGCGGAGTTCAAGTATCTTTTCTTCTCGCATCTCGAAGTGCAATTAATTCTCCATATTCTTTTGAAGTGGAGTTTTGCATTTCTTCGTTATTCTCAGCTATCCAATCATTTCCGTTTGTGGCCGGTTATCACCTTATGTTCTAGAGATGTTACCTATAAGACCACAACAAGCTTATTCTTTTCGTTGTTGATTGTCTCAACAACTCCGTTTAAACCTTCCTTCTAAAGATGCTTTCAATTTCATTCGTGGCACAAGTTGTCATATTCTTATCCGTTCTTTTCTTTCAACTCTTTCAATTCTTTCCGGAGGTTTTGTGTCATGTCTTCATCAAGTATCATTCCATCCTCTTGAGTTCGTGTTCTATCCTTTCCTTGTTCAACCGGAGTGCTGCCTAAATCCTTTCAGTCTTATTCATTTCTTATCTCGTTCGAACCGGAGTTGTTTCTGAGTCAATCATGTTTCCATGAGCTTTTGATTCTCGTCATTCTCGTCGTTTCTCTCTTCTTCTCGTGTGCTCTTGATTCTTTGCTTCTTCTCTTGAGTTCGTGTTTCACCTCATCCCTTTTCTCTTCCGTCTCGGTCCTAAGATCTCGGGACGAGATCTCTTGTTAGTGGAGGAGTGTTGTAACGCCCCGGATTCGATGCGCGCTGTGTGTCGCGCTTATTCGTCAGTCCTTGCCATGTCATTTGCTTACGTGTTGCACTTTGCCATGTCATCATCTGCATTTCATATCATGTCATCATGTGCATTTCATTTTGCATACGTGTTCGTCTCATGCATCCGAGCATTTTCCCTGTTGTCCGTTTTGCAATCCGGCACTCCTATGTCTCCCGGCGCCCCCCTTTTGCCTCTTGTCGTGTGCGGGTGTTAAACGGTCTCGGAATAGACCGAGGTTTGTCAAGCGGCCTTGGTATAGCACCGGTAGACCGCCTGTCAAGTTTCGGATCATTTGGAGGTCGTTTGGTACTCCAACGGTTAACCGGGTAACCGTAGAAGCCCTCTTTGTGTTGCAGCCCAACACCCCTTCCAAAGTGGCCCAAGACCCAGCAAACTCCCCTCCATGCTCTCGGTCGTTCGATCACGATCGCGTGGCCGAAAACCGCACCTCATTTAGACTCTCCTAGCTCCCTCTACCCATATATATGCCCCACCCCCCGAAATTCGCGGATGAATCCTTCCCGAAACCCTAGCCATTTTCCCCTCGCTGCCGCCGGACGTGTCCGTCCGGGCCGGACACGTCCAACCGCCGTCACGCGCCCTACCCGTTGCCGCCACGTGTCGCGCGCCTTGCGCTGTCATGAGCCCGTGAGGCCCACGGTCGGCCCTCCAGCGCCATCATCCGACGCGCCTACCGCCGTCGCCGCGTCCCCGCCCGCGGCCAGCGCCGCCGCCCGCCGCCACCTGGCGCCCGGCCGCTTCGCCGCCGCCGCCCATGGCGCCAGCGACCCGCGCTCCCTCGGCGCGCGCCGCCCGGCCGGCCGGATCCCGGCCCGCCCAGCGCCGACATCCCGCGCCCGAAGCTTCGCCGGTGCCTCCGTCGCCACCTACGGGCGCTTCGCCTTCGGTAGCCGCTCCGGCCAGATCCGGACGGGTGGGATGAGATCCACCCGTCCCGTGATCCAAACGGCGTCCCCGGATCCCTCCGTCCCGCTCGTCCTCATCCCGTTGACTTTTTCCGGAGGTTGTTTTTCACTAAGTCCCCGTTCTGCTAATATTTTCATGCATTTTCATCATGCCATAACTCTCTCCATATTGCTCCGTTTCGTGCGTGTAATATGCCGTGTTGTTCGCCTCGTAGAGTAGATCATTTCTTCTCATTGCATCATTTTCATTTGAGCTCATATTGATGCCCGAAATGCTGTTAGAAGAGTGCTATGTGGTGTTAGGTTCAAATTCTTATCAGAACATGCACTTTTGTCATTTTTGCCATGATTGATGTGTGCACCCTATGGACTTGAGTCCTACATGTGTTTTGTAATATGTCATGCCATCTTTACAGGGGTGTATGCCATGTATTTTTGTGATCTCTGTGGTGACTAGCACAAGCATGCAAACTAGGCTTCATGATGTTGCTAATTTCAGCCTCTGTTCTGCTGATATTTGTTGCCATGTTAACTTGATGCTACCGAGAGATCCATGCATATTTTGAGATACTTCAGTAAGGATGTTTTGAACATATGGCTATGCTCTATCAATATATGCCCTTGTTTGAAATTATGGAGTGCCATAGATTGAGTCAATCGATCTCTACTTTTGCTATAAAATGTTTCCTGGCAGATTGTTTACATGTTATTCAATTTTGCCAAGGTTGTTGTAGTTGATCGGTGTATGCTATGATGTTGTTCTTGCCATGTATAGCTTCTATGCCATGTCTTATTTATGTGAGTTGCCTTGTCATGCCATGTATTGCTCTGTGGGGAGTGGTTCAAGCTCACCAACATGCCTACTTATTGTTGTTCCTGCCATGTATGAATCTGTAATATAACTTGCTATCTTTGTATGGGTGCCATCATATCGTTTGATCATTTTTGGCTTATGGTCAGTAAAGGAATTTTGTTTTATGCAATTAGTAAATTCATGCCATGCCTTTGTTTGCTATGATAAGTTCCTTTAACATATTGTTTGATAGCTCTAAACATTACAACCTGATGTTATTTCTGCTAAAGTCTGAAACTGTTATTATTTGCAATCTTGCCATGTGTGTTTGAGCATGTTCTAGTGATTTCTGGAGATAGTTCAGTGTTCATGTTTTGTAATGCGTTACCTGTACATCATGCCTATGCCTTTTGTTATTACATTGAGATGCTGTAGCTTGTTGTTTTGATGCTTGTTATATGCCTAGTTGCTGTTTTATGAAGCCGAGTTTAATGTGAGTATTCCACGTGAACGCTGGACTAGCGTGTGAACGTTTGGAATTTACATTGTGGCCTTAGTTAACTGCATGAACCACTGTAACAAGATACACAGTTGCTTATATGCCAGACAATAGATTGTTGATTGTTAGTTGGTCGATAGCCTAGTGTTGAAGCGAGCTGAGCCAATGTGGCGTGTTTTGCACAAGTGCTTACAAGTGGGGTAGCACCAACAGTGTTTACAAGTACTTATATATACGTTATCGGATTTCGGGTTCCGGCAGACCCTCTAGGTTCGAACTCTGGGGTGCGCGCGGAGATCTCACCTCCTACCTACCTGCACCTCGTCGCCTCGCTGGGATCTAAACTACCAAAGGAACAACACAAGAGACTCAAGGTTTATACTGGTTCGGGCCACCATTGTGGTGTAACACCCTGCTCCAGTGTGTGGTATGGTGGATTGCCTCAGGGGCTGATGAAGAACAATACAAGGAAGAACAGCCTCGCGAGGGTCTGTTCTTGGCCGGTGCGATGAACTGCTAGGGGGAGTTCAGTCGCACCCACTCTCTCTCTAGATTCCCGATGCCCCTTTGCTCTGTGTGTGGCTAGTCCTATTTATAGGCGAAGGCCCTGGGCCTCTTCCCAAATATTGAGCGGGAAGGGCGCCAACAATTGGCCATTTTCAAGGGGAACATCTAGTACACTTATCCTGACTAAAGTTGGTCCTCGCCTGTCAAAGGCTTTGGTGGTGACGCCGGCTTGGGCTCCACGATGACCTCCTTCCTGCCGTTGCGACGGTCTTGGTACCGAAACGGGTGCCTTTGCTTGATACTCTCGCCTGCGCTTGCCCCCTTTGCACCAAAGAGGAAATGAGGACCTTTGCATGGGCTGCGCCACTTTGGGCGCCCTTGGTCTTCATGGCTTGCGTCATGGGCACCTCGTGAGGTACCCCGCCTTGATCTCTCCGCCTCCTCGCGAGCCACCTGACGAGGCCGTGCTCGAGGAAGCTTCGTCGTCCGCCTCATGAGAGGCTTGGCCCCTCGCGAGGGTCTTGACCTTGTGCTGATGAAGATGGGCCGTGCTGGGCCACCCCTTGAGCCAAGCCGCAGGCCGCAGGCAGGCAAGTATGGGTACCCCCGTTCCCAGAACGCCGACAGTAGCCCCCGGGCCCAAGGCGTGCCTCGACTTGGCTGAGCAGAGAAGCGAAGGGGCAAGTGCGAAGCGCTTGCTGAGCCCCTAACAGCCTGCGTGACCTTGGGCACCGCGTGGTGGTTGATTGGACGTGGGCGTCTCCACTTCCCCACGACGCCTTGACAACTGCATGAATTGACAAGTCCTTGCATGCAAAGCGGGTCATGATTACCCGCGATCGTGGAGGTCGACGGTTGGCCTTCCCCGGCTATAAGTCACGGAACGGCGTGCCCTTCAGCCCATCTCTTCTTGTTTCTCCTTCTTTCTCCATGGCTCCGAAGAGGTTCTCGGTCAGCGGAGAAGGGAAAGGCCCGCCAGTGTAGAGCGACTCTCCTCCGGCCAAGCGCGGTCGAGGCCGTCCTCGCAAGCACCCTGTGGCTCCCGTAGTGGCTCCCCACGGCCATGGAGGCGATCTCCTGCTCAGAGACGGGCGTCAGGCCGTTGATGCGGGGCGCGCCACGGCCCCGCGACCCCCTAGGCCACGCTTCCGCTCGGCGGAGGTGCTGCCGGAGTTCGTCGTGTGGTCAGTGGAGCCGACTAGCACCCAGCTCCGGCTTCCTCGCTTCTTCTTAGGCGAACTTCCGGCCGGCGCCCCAGGCGGCCTCTGGCTTCAGGCGGACGGTTGCTGCAGCCGGGCCTCCTGGGCTTCGCTGGAGGTCTCTGCAGCCAGGAGTGTGGTTCGACCCGCGGGCCGGCAAACGCTTTGCTGCGCGTGGTCTGAGCCGACGGTGCACCCTGCACTTCAAGTTCGACGGCGATGCCACCCTCTACGTGAGGGTGTTCGGGGAAGATGGTCGTCGCGCTGGGTGCTGCGCCGAGACGGCGACGATCGCGGCCGTGAGCCTAGCCCGGTGACGATGAAGACGACAGCCTTGCTGCGATCAGCGGCGCTTCGGGGTTCGTCGAGCTTTAGCGTCTCTTCTTCGGACAGCGGCTCCTCGGTGATGGCCACGACCAGCCTCAGCGCCCGCGCGCCACTGGAGGGAGGTAGCGGGTCTACCGTCGGCGCCTCGGTGAAGCCTTGAGAGGAGTCCGCTGAGCTCCGGGAGGCAGTCCGAGCTCTTGCCGCGAGTTGGTGTTGGGCGAGTTGCACCTGTTTTGTTCTTTTCCTTTTCCTGCACAAGGAGACAGTAGTGTAGGGCCCCGCGGGGGCGTGCTCGGACTATTGCTGTTAATTATCGTACTGTTTCCGCTATTTCGGTATTATGCTTTTGTGCCACACGCCTGCACGTAGAAATTACTTAGCTCGGGGGGGGGGGGGGATGTCGTGGCCTGCGCTTCCCGAGGCCGAGGCCTCGTCGAACGCTTCGTGTCCTGCAAAGGTTAGTGCGAGAGGTAGCTCCCAGCCTACCGGAGGCGACCGACCCAGTCCTGTGGTTCAGGTCGCGAGGCCCGTGGGGCATGGACTGGAGGGGTGCCCATGTAGTGGACCCGGGTTGGGAAGCCTCAAACGGTAAGGGCAGAAAACACTCGCGAGGGTGCCCATGCTGCTCCCTCGCGAGACTCGCGCGAGAGAAATCAAGGCAGGAGAGCGAAAAGGCAGAGAGTCACAAGCCAAAGACGGCGACAACTTCAATAAAACTTCAAATGGGAATGAACAAGCCAACTGCAGAAAGCAAATGAGAAAAGCCGCGTCCGGCACCTAATCTAGTCTTCAACGTCTTCTCACCAGCGCGGAGCTAAGTGCTGCCACTGGGCGTGGGAGGGAGCCCCAGGGCCTAATGCCGGTGCTCCTGAGACTCCGGGGCTTGTACAGCCCCAACTCATTATTACGTGAGAGTGTCACGGGCGGCGAGCTTCACAGGCATTGGCCTTCTTCACAGGCTCCGGGCCTTTCTCAGAAAAATAAACTTCAAAGGCGTTTGCCTTCTTCGCAGGCACTGGGCCTTTCATAGATAGATAAGCTTCACAGGCATTCGCCTTCTTCACAGGCACCGGGCCTTTCATAGATAGATAGGCTTCACAGGCATTCGCCTTCTTCACAGGTACCAGGCCTTTCATAGATATATAGGCTTCACAGGCATTCGCCTTCTTCACAGGCACCGGGCCTTTTTCCAAAACGTAGCGCTTCACAGGCATTCGCCTTCCTCACAGGCTCTGGGCCTTCTCCCAAAACGCAGCGCTTCACAGGCATTCGCCTTCTTCACAGGCTCTGGGCCTTCTTAGGGGTAAAACCTCCTTACATGCTGGATGTTCCACGCGTTCTGGACGGGCACCCCCTCCTGAGTCTCCAAGCACGCGGAGCCGGGCCTGGAAACATGAACAACCTTGAACGGGCCCTCCCACATGGGAGAGAGCTTATGCAGTCCCTCCCTGGAGAGAACCCGTCTGAGCACGAGGTCCCCTACCTCAAGAGTCCTGGGGCGAATGTTGCGGCAGTGGTATCGCCGCAGCGCCTGTTGGTACCTTGCTGCTCGTAGCGCGGCTTCTCGACGATGCTCCTCCCCCAGCACGAGGTCCGTCCCCCGCATGGCGTCCTGCTGCGCCTCGTCGAACGCCAGGACCCGTGAGGAACGACGTCTGACCTCGTGAGGGAGAACTTCTTCAGCTCCATAAACCAGGAAGAACGAGGTCTCGCCAGTCGGCTTGGTCGCGGTTGTGTGGATGGACCACAACACAGACTGAAGCTCATCGTACCAGCCTCGCCGCAGGCTTCCACTTCTTCTTGAAGGTCCTGGTTTTGAGGCCCCTCGGGACCTCTGCGTTGGCTCGCTTCGGCACGACCGTTGCTCGCATGGTGCGCTACCGAAGCGTAGCATATCTCCGTTCCAAGGTTAGCACAATATGTTTTGAAGAGGTTACTGGTGAACTGCGAATCGTTGTCGGTGATGATGCGGTTCGGCACCCCGAACCGACTCACGATGCCCTTGATGAACTTGACTGCGGAACCTGCGGGGATGGTGCGGACAGCCTCCACTTCAGCCCACTTGGTGAATTTGTCCACGGCGACAAAGAGGTAGCGATAGCCTCCTGGCGCCCGAGGGAACGGGCCCAAGATATCCAGCTCCCAGACTGCGAATGGCCATGAGAGGGGTATAGTTTGCAGACCTCCCGCGGGCTGATGGATCTGCTTGGCATGGAATTGGCAGGCCTCGCAAACTTTCACCAGTTCCACGACATCATTGAGTGCCGTGGGCCAATAGAACCCGCTGCGGAACGCCTTGCATACGAGGGTCCGTGATGACGAATGGTGCCCACAGTCTCCACCGTGTATGTCTGCCAGCAGCTCCCTCCCTTGCTCCCTGGAAATGCAACGCAGGGACACATCATTTGGTCGTCTCCGGTAGAGCTCTCCATCCCTGATGTAGTACGACGTGGCCTGCCGCGCCTCACGCTCTGCTTCCTCCTCCTTTTCTGTCAAGGTCCCTTCCGTCAGGTAACTCCTGAGCTCTGTGATCCAGCACCCCTCCTGAGGCTCCAGCGCCAGGAGCAGGCGCGCTCCTGAGGCCGGCCCGCAGACCAGGGCTACCGAGGTAGGTGGTTGGGGGAGCTCTTCCCGAGGCTGCACCATGCTTGACAGTGATGGCGTCGCCGAGGGCTTGAAGAGCCGCTCCTCGAAGACGCCAGGCTCCTGAGGTAGTCGCCTGGATGCCCTTTTTGCGATATCATCAGCCTCTTGATTGGTGCCGCGAGGCACATGCTGCAACTCCAGTCCCCAGAACTTCTTCTCCATCCTGCGGACCTCCGCGAGGTAGGCTTCCATGTGCTCGTCCCTTGGCTCGTATACTTTGTTGGAGAAGTTGACGAGGAGTTGTGAATCACCCTTGATGGTAAGGCGCTTCACCCCTAGGGCGACTGCGGCTTTCAGTCCTGCTATCATGCCTTCGTATTCTGCTATGTTGTTGGAGACCTTTTCTCCATGCTGGAAACAGAGTTGCACGGCGTAGTAGAGCTTGTCTTGAGTGGGAGATATGAGCACTGCGCCAGCCCCCGCGCCGTGTCGGGAGAATGCCCCGTCGAAGTACATGACCCAACCGTCCGGTGCCTCGCTTCCCGGGGAGAGGGACCGATCCTCATCATCCTTGAGGCCTGGTGCCTCCGCCTATTCTGCCACGAAATCTGCTAGCGCGGCCCCCTTGATGACTCTGGTTGTGCTGAATTCTAGCTGAAACGCTTGCAGCTCGATGTTCCACACAACGATTCTTCCAGCCGAGTTGGGGCTCCTGAGCACCCTCTCCAAGGGGTACGCTGAGACGACCTTGATGGGATGGCCCTGAAAATAGTGCCGCAGCTTGCGCGAGGAGGAGTTTCTGGGGCATGGGGTACAACGAGGTTGGGAGTGCTGGTGCTGCTAGCGTCCTCTAGAGACCGTGGCGCCTCCTGAGACAGTGGAGCCCCCAGCGGCTGGTCGCCTGGGGGAGGGGCCTCTCCTGTTCCGAGTGCACTTCCCTGCGGCTGCTAATCCTGCTCGGCTGTGTTTGTGGTCTCTGTGGGGCTCCTTTTGTCCTGCTTCGCCTCGGCCCGGGCGGCTGACGCTGCTTTGGTCCAACGTTCCTCCCTAACCGCCACCAGGGCTGCGCTGGCAGAGTATGGGGTGGCTGCAAGGTAGAGCGCCAGGGGCTCTTGAGGGTGCGGAGCCATCATTACCGGAGGGCTGGTCAAGTACCTTTTGAGATCCTGGAACGCCTTGTCGGCCTCTCCAGTCCATTCAAAGGGGCCCTTTTTCTTCATCAGCTTGAAGAAGGGCAGCGCTCGTTCCCCCAACTTGGAGATGAAGCGTCCTAGTGCGATTCTGGCGCCCAGTGAGCTTCTCGTGATCTCTCTGAGGGTCTTCGACGGGCTCATGCCCTCGACTGCTTTGACCTTTTCTGGGTTGGCCTCGATGCCCCGGTGGGACACGAGGAAGCCCAGGAGCTTGCCCGAGGGGACTCCAAACACACAGTTCTCCGGGTTGAGCCGCAGGTCCACTTCGTTGAGGCTCGCGAAGGTTTCCTCCAAGTCTTCTATCAGGGTTTTTGCCTCCCGAGACTTCACCACAATGTCATCAACGTAAGTCTCAGCATTCCTCCCGAGCTGCCGACCCAAGGCGATGTGCATTAGCCGCTGAAAGGTCGCACCTGCGTTGCGCAGCCCGAACGGCATGCATGTGTAGCAGTACACTCCACACGGGTCGAAGCCGTTTTCTCCACGTCTTCTATCGCCGTCTTGATCTAGTGATAGCCAGAGAAGGCATCCAAGAAACATAACAGGTCGCATTCGGCGGTGGAGTCGATGATCTGATCGATACGAGGGAGCGGGAATGGATCCTGCGGGTAGGCCTTGTTGAGGTTGGTGAAGTCGACACACATGCGTTCCTTCCCCCCTTTCTTCGGCACGATAACCGGGTTAGCCAACCAATCTGGGTAGCGGACCTCGCGAATGACCCCTGCCGCCTCTAGCTTGCGGGTCTCTTGGACGATGAAAGCCTTCTTCTCTGTGGACTGTCGTCTCGCTTTCTGCTTCACAGGGCGCACGTTGGGGCACACGTTGAGGTGGTGCTCAATTACGCCCCTCGGAACCCCTGCCAGCTGATCAGGTTCCCATGCGAACACCTTCCTGTTCGCGCGTAGGAACTTTACCAGGGCCTCCTCCTGCTCGGGCTCGAGGTTGGCGCCTATGGTGAAGGTGGCATTAGTGGATCCGTCCTCGTCGACCAGTATCTGCTTGGTTTCTACCTTGTCTTGGGTGAATAGCTGCTTCTTGGCCGGTGCAGCCCCCTTGGGCTAAGGGGCGTCTGAGTCGGCGGGCTGCGCCGCCGCCGCAGTCTTGAATACGAGCTTGAGCACTTGCAACGCATCCCCGGTGTCCCCGGATACGGTAAGGACGCCGCTGCTCCCGGGCATCTTCATGAGGTTGTATGCTGGGTGAGTCGCGGCCATGAATCAGGCTAGTGCTGGGTAGCCGAGGATGGCGTTGTATGGGAGGCCGATGGGGGCGATGTCGAAGTCGATTAGCTCCGTGCGGAAGTTGTCGTAGGTGCCGAAGGTCACCGGAAGACGGATCTGCCCCAGGGAGCCGGTGGAACCGCCTCCGACGCCCAAGAAGGGCCTGCTGGGCTGAAGCCGCTCCGGCGGTACATGGAGGAGGCTGAAGGCCTCAACCGAGAGCACGCTGAGGCCTGCGCCGCCGTCGATGAGAGTCCTGGTGACGGCCAGCTGGCAGATGGTGGGGGTGCACAGCATTGGGAGCGCCCGAGCAGGCTGAGTTGGAGGGGTGATCATCCGAGCTGAAGGCCAGATCGGCCTTGGGCGCCAACCGACCCGGAGGGGCCCCTTGCTGCGCGGAAACGGTGCCGATCTGGCGGACGAACGGCTTGATGTGGCAGCCTGAAGGTGGCGCCTGCGAGCCGCCCAGGAGTCGCAACGGGGGCGCCGGTGCGGTCTTGAAGCGAGGAAGAGGCCGCACAGCTCCCCCAAGAGGCCACGGAAGCCGCTGACAGGTGGAGCAGGCACATGTGCGGGACACCGGTGAGGGCCATGGGAAACCAGTTAGCCATGACCCTGTCGTCGCCCCCCGGCTTCGAGGACGGCCTCCTCATACGCCAGCAGGAAGGCCAGCGGATCGGTCGTGCCGTTGTAGCGCGGTGGCATCTCCGGCTTGAACTTGTTGGGCCACTGCACCTGCCGCAAGGCGGGGGCCAAGGCTCGGAGCCCCCTGGCCCCTGCGCTGGCACTGGCGACCGGAGCGGGCGGCGTGCTGCTCATCATGGGGCGAATCGCGATGTTGACGGAGAGCGGGTCGGTGGAACGGAAAGCTCCGGCGCACACCTACCTGGCGCGCCAAATGTCGGATTTCGGGTTCCGGCAGACCCTCTAGGTTCGAACTCTGGGGTGCACGCGGAGATCACACCTCCAACCTACCTACGTCTCGTCGCCTCGCAAGGATCTAAACTACACAAAGAACAACACAAGGAACACGAGGTTTATACTGGTTCGGGCCACCATTGTGGTGTAATACCCTACTCCAGTGTGTGGTGTGGTGGATTGCCTCAGGAGCTGATGATGAACAGTACAAGGGAAGAATAGCCTCGCTAGGGTCTGTTCTTGAGCTGGTGCGATGAACTGCTAGGGGAGTTCAATCGCTTCTCTTTATCTCTCTCTAGATGCCGATTTAGATTGATCTCTCCCCCCCTTGCCTTGGTGGTGGCTAGTCCTATTTATAGGCGGAGGCCCTGGGCCTCTCCCCAAATATTGAGCGAGAAGGGCGCCAACAATTGGCCATTTTGAAGGGGAACATCTAGTACACTTATCCTGACTAAAGTCGGTCCTCGCCTGCCAAAGACTCTGACGGTGACGCCGGCTTGGGCTCCACGATGACCTCCTTCCTGCCGTTCTGCTGGTCTTGGTCTTGTTGCACAAAATGGTTGCCTTTGCTTGATACCCTTGCTGCGCTTGCCCCTTTGCACCAAAGGGGAAATGAGGACAACTTCTTGGGCTGGCGCCTACCTTTGGCGCCCTTGGTCGCATCATGGCTTGCGTCATGGGCACCTCGTGAGGTACCCGCCTTGATCTCTCCGCCTCCTCATGAGCCACTGACGAGGCCATGCCTCGAGGAAGCCTCTGCAGTCCGCCTCATGAGGCTTGGCCCCTCGCGAGGGTCTTGAGCTTGTGTTGATGAAGATGGGCGTCTTGGGCCACTCTTTGAGCCACCTTGTTGGCGAGCAAGTCTGGTACCCCGTTCCCGAGCACCGACAACTATCATATTACTTTGCTACTAAACACTTTGCTGTAGATACTAAGTTTCCAAGTGTGGTTGAATTGACAACTCAGTGCTAATACTTGAGAATATTCTTTGGCTCCCCTTGTGTCGAATCAATAAATTTGGGTTGAATACTCTACCCTCGAAAGTTGTTGCGATCCCCTATACTTGTGGGTAATCACACCCAAGTCCTCTCAATTCGGTGGCGCCCTCTATGGCGCGCCGTGCCCCTTAATCTCGACTGTCGTCAGCTATCTCTCTTCAATGATTTTGAAATCCCCAGAGCCATCACTCCTCCCACCAAGGATCCGTTCAAAGCCTCTGTATCTCGTCATGCTACCTGAGCAAGCATACCATGCCCTGCATGGTGGATGCCTGGCTGAAATCCCCTGAATTCACAGAACTACAACTGCTTAAGTTCTACTATTCCCCTGGAAATCACCTACCAGATACCGAGCATACATCTACACTGCCCCTCAGCACCGATGTCCATCTCGCGGTTTTCCTCCTCTCTCCAGACCACCACCTTTGCGTTGTGCGACCTACCAGACAATCTAGTACTAAACCTTCGACTCCCCTTTCTAAAGAAACTTTCACTTGTGCGGGTTCGTATATCGGAGGCATCATTGCACAACCTCATCCACTCCAGCTGCTCTGCCCTGGAGTGCTTGGTGCTTGTTTTCATAGTTAGAATCGGTTGTCTCCAAATAAGGTCGCCTAACCTTGTAAGAATTGGAATTTGTTTTGACGGAAGGCAGCTCATCATCCAAGATGCCCCTTCACTTCAAAGGTTGATCATTGATTCTAGTTATTCACCGTTGCAAATAACCGTCCTCTCAGCGCCTAAACTGGAGACATTGGGTGTAATACATGATCTCTGTGCTCATTTCAATATGGTGTTTGGCTCCACAGTTCTTCAGGTACTTTACATTATCATCTACACTTGTAACCATAAGCTGCATTTTAAATTTCTGCGCATAAGTATATGTCATCTTGGAGTACACATTTTGTACTAATATTATGTTCTATGCTCAATGAAGAGTTTCTCCATGGATGGCCTATCAATGGTGCTGGATTCTGTCAAGATCTTATATATCCAAATGAATAGTTTTGATCCGAACAAGATTATTGGCTTGCTGCAATGCTTTCCATGTCTGGAGAAGTTGTATATAAAGGTGAGTTTCACGCACATTGGAAGCCCGCATATAGTGTACTAGAATTAACCGTTCAGCTGTTGCTCTTTCGAAACTCTTTTTTTAGACCTTAGCTGTTTTCAATCTTCATGTCTATTTAGGCAAGAGGATGGGGTAAGAAAGTTATAACCAACCGGTGGATTCGTAAGCATCGGGATTTTCTCACTTCTCATGAGATTCGATTGAAGACAATAACGCTAGAACGATATGTAGCCAACCGTGCAAACACTAGATTTGTCACATTCTTCCTGCTGAATGTGAGGTTACTATTGTCCATCAGGCTTAAGTTTATCAGCATCATGGTTTTGACGGATGGGTATGTGGAAGAGCAAAAAAAGGAGTTTCAGGTGGGCAAAAGAGCTTCTGAACGTGTCGGGCTTCTATTTACAACATATTGTGGTCATAATCCAGTAAATTTTATGACCCAGGATGTTCATTCTATGGACCTGACCGATCCATTTGACTGTGACTACCAAAAACAATGTTGGAGTTAGATGTTGTTGCCCTTTTCAACATAGGTTTTTTTGTAAACCTGATGAACAATTAACCCTCGTGCTTTTGTACAGTTTGTAAGCTGGAGTTGGATGTTCTTGCCCTTTTCAACTCGGCTGTGACTGTCATATTTTCTTTGAAGCAAGGCAAATGGCTTGCCAGTCGTTTAATTTAGAGTGAAATATTGTAACAACTAACAAATCCCAACCAGTTATTTATACTAGTTTTAGCGACGGATCAGGGTAACAATGGGCTGTGCGGGGGCTGTGGCCCGTCTAGCCAGGGTTTTATTTATGTTTACCACATCTTGAGCCCAGTTGTGTTTTTTTCTTGCTGAAAATGGCTAGCCCAGTTCTACTTTTTTTAAGAAATACCCAATCGAGGCCTACTTGCTTTGTCAGCCTATTTGGCTGCAAATCTTCAAGACAAGGAGAGTTTCATTGGTTTGCCCAGAAATGGGCTGTACATTTTTAAATCACATCAAACATGGAATTAGTTCCAATTTTTTTTCATTACAAGATTTTAAATTCCATTGATTTTTATGCGTGGACAATTATTTGGATTTTATATTTATATAAATTATTTTTCAAAATAGTTTGAATGTGAATCAATATTTCGGGATTAAAAATAGTTGACCGCACCGAAATATGCAAAAAATTCATATACTTTTTAACCGTGGCCATAATATGGGGTGTAATGCTAACAAAAAGAAGATGGGCTCCAAAAAAATTCTTAAGAATTAGCAAATGGGTTGTACATTATTATAAATAATGCACACGAGAGCGATGATCGTTGGATGTCCATCCAACGGCTGTGGCTTCTTCTTCAATCTCTGCTTTTCTTGCTCGGCCGCTCAAATAAGCGCCATGGAACTGCCTGCTCCTCCTCCAGCTGCCGGCTATGCCGCCAAGCACCTCACCGCCCAATGCATTCCCCATCGCTGGCCTAGACATCCCTCTACTCACCCACACCTGTTGTTATTCTCCGGGGATGGCAGACGAGTATTCCCTGGCTCCGTGTCATTCCCTTCCTAGCCCTCGTCGTCGTCCACCGCCCTGGTGCTCTCGGCGCGGCCTGGTCAACGTGGTCAATGAACGACATCCATCGGAAGTGGATCAGACGTGGAGAGGTGACAGCTGGGTCCACGGCAATGACGCAAGGAAATGCCTCCTTATTACGCATAAAATAATGATTCCTCCACACGATAGCTAGGACCCACGGGAAGGGCTTACGATTTCGTGAAAAAATGTTCCCTCTGTGACGAGTCGGACCCACCAGCTATATCTTCAAGACGCAAGGAAGTGCCTCCTTATGACGCACAAAAAAATGAATATCCCCTGCTAGCTGGGACCCACCATGGTGGGTGGCTGACTTGTGGGCCTACTAAGTTGACGGGGACAGAGGGCTTTGTCAACTTAGTCAATATGAACAATTCTAGCTCCAGTGATCGTACGATGTCCATCCAACGGCCATAGTGCTTCTTCAACCTCTGGTATTCTTGCTCGAGCCGCCCAAAGCAGCGCCGGTCGTGCCGCCTGCTTCTGCCTACCGTGGCCGGCTGTGCTGTCGCGGAGGCCTCACCGCCCCCATACTACTCCCACCGCTGGCCAGGCCATCCCTTCACTCACCCACACCCTCGTTATTCTGGCGGCAAAGAGCCTCACACCGTAGCCGAACGGTGAACCCTCGTACTCCTCTCCGCGTGGGCATCCTTTGCGCGTCTTTCCAGCTCCGCGTCGTCCCCTTCCTAGGCCTCGCCGTCATCCACCGCCTTGGTGCTCTCTGCGCTGACGTGGTCAATGTGGTCAACGATCGACTTCCATCGGAAGAGTCTGCGACGTGGAGAGGCCGATACCGGGTCCACGGCCACGCCCAGTTTTTTTTTGATTTTCCAAGTAAGTCGCTTTGTCAGGCCTGTTGGGCTGCAAATCTTTCAAGACGAGGAGAGTTTCATTCGGCTGGCCGAGAAAATGGCCTATCAGTAATGAGAAATGGGATGTACATATTTAAAACACATCAAACCGGCAATTAGTTTCAACTTTATTTTTTTCATTTCGAGATTTTAAATTGCATTGATTTTTATGCGTGGACAATTTGTTGGATTTTATATTGATATACAATTATTTTTAAAATCAGTTCGAATGTGAGTCAAAATTTTGGGATTAAAAACAGTTCGGACCGCACCGAAATATGCAAAATTTTGTATAATTTTTTAACTGTGGCCACAATATGGGCTGTAATGCTAACAAAAAGAATATGGGCTCCAAAAAAACCCTTAAGAATTAGCAAATGGGCTGTGAATTATTAGAAATAATGGCAGATGGGCTGTAGGATGTTTTCCACAGATTTGAGGCTTTCCTAAAAAAAAGGTTGACGCACAAGCAGTGACTGTCCGATGTCCATCCAACGGCCGTTGTGCTTCTTCAATCTCTGCTCTTCCTGCTCCAGCCGCTCAAATAAGCGCCGGCGGGACTGCCTGCTCCCTCCTCCCTGCGGCTGGCTGTGCTGCCGTGCAGGCCTCACCGCCCCATCGTACTCCCATCGCTGGCCTAGCCATCCCTCTACTCACCCACACCTGCTGTTATTCTCCGGGGATGGCAGACGAATCAGTAAACCCTCGTACAGTCGTACTTCGCTCCACGTGGGAAACAACTGCCGAGTATTCCCTGGCTCCGTGTCATTCCCTTCCTAGGCCTCGCCGTCGTCCACCGCCCTGGTGCTCTCGGCGCGGCCTAGTCAACATGGTCAACGAACGACATGCATCCGAAGTGGACTGTACGTGGAGAGGCTGACAGGTGGGTCCACGGCCGCAAGCAAGGAAATGCCTCCGTATTACGCGCAAAAGAATGATTCCTCCACCTGACATCTGGGACCCACCGAAAGGGCCTCTATATTTCATGAAAAAATGTTACCGCCGCTGACAGCTTGGACCCACCAGCTATATCTTCGCACGCAAGGAAGTGCCTCCTTATTACGCACAAAAAACGAATACTCCCCACCTTAGCTGGGACCCGGTCTGATGGCGAGGCTGACTTGTGGGCCTACTAAGTTGACGGGGATGGTGGGCTTTGTCAACTTAGTCAATATGCACGATTCTAGCTCCAGTGACCGTACGATGTCCATCCAACGGCCGTAGTGCTTCTTCAACCTCTGGTCTTCTTGCTCCAGCCGCCCAAAGCAGCGCCGGTCGTGCCTCGTGCTCCTGCCTCCCGTGGCCGGCTGCGATGCGGCGGAGGCCTCACCGCCTACTACTCCCACCATCGGCCAGGCCATCCCTCTACTCACCCACACCTTCGTTATTCTGCGGCGACGACAAATTTCACACCGCAGCTTAACTAGTGAACCCCATACTTTCACGCTACGGGCATCCATCGCCGCGTCTTCCCCGACTCGTGTCGTCCCCTTCCTAGGCCTCGCCGTCGTCCACCGCCTGGTGCTCTCGGCGTGGCGTGGTCAACGTGATCAAGGAACGGCTTCCATCGACGTGGACTATACGTGGAGAGGCCGACAGTGGGTCCACGGCCAAGCAAGGAAGTGCCTCCTTATTACGCGCAAAATAATTATTCCTCCACCGGCGGGGTCCCATCGTACGGGCCATCGTATTTCGTAAAAAAAACATTTCCTCCTGACTGCTGGGACCCACCAGCTACATCTTCGCACGCAAGGAAGTGCGTTCGGGCCAAAAAACCGATTCACCCCCCTGACAGCTGGGACGCACCAGCTACATCTTCGCAGGCAAGGAAGTGCCTGACAGTCGGGGCCCACCTGGTCGAAGCGTACATAGCGTTGTCATTCTGGTCGCGAACGTGTACATACATATTGGTCGATGTAGAGGCGCGCACGTGTCGTAGTGGAGGCGCGCACGTGTCATAGTTGAGGCGCACACGTAGTATGTACACGTACGTACAGTGGCCAGGGTGCAAGAAACAAAATAGGCCAAGTACGTACATACGGGCAGGGTCTTGAACGCCTACTCGCGCATACGTACGGCTAGGGCTCGTGTACATGGCTGGGTCGAAACAGAGAAACATCGTCGTTGTCGTGTTCATGGGGAGCCAACCGGCTGGGTCGGAACGGAATGCGTCGTCGTGTTCATCGGGAGGGCTTGGACGGAACAACCGATGGAAACGAGGCCTGGCGTACCGCGAGCAGAGAAGCGGCTTTGTGTTCGACCGGCCACGCTCAAACGGGATCATGTTCATCGGGAGGGTGCGGCGTACGCCAAAGCGGAGGAAATGGACCTCCCTACGGTCAAACGGGGTCTGTTGATTGGGAGGGTGTGGCGTGCGGCAAAGCGGAGGAAGCAGACTTGTGTTGGAGCCGCCACTGGTCAAACGGGGTCCTATTCATCGGGAAGGGTGTGGCGTACCGCAAAATGGGACTCCATGGGATACTGTTCATCTCCACCATCGACCCTCTCCAGCCTCCACGGGCTACTGTTCATCCACCGTCGACCTCCTCCAGCCTCCACCTGCGACTATTCATCCACGGGCTCCTGTTCATCCAGCCTCCACGGGCTACTGTTCATCCACCGTCGACCTCCTCCAGCCTCCACCTGCGACTATTCATCCACGGGCTCCTGTTCATCTAGCCTCCACCGCGCGCTACTCCACCGGCTACTGTTCAACCACCCCTCTCCACGGGCTCCTGTTCAACCACCCCTCCACGGGCTACTGTTCATCCTGCCCTCCACCGTCTACTGTTCATCCTGCCCTCCATGGGGTCCTGTTCATCCAGCCCCAACCGGCTCGAACGATCGGGGTACTGTTCATCCAGAGGCAACACCACGGGGTCCTGTTCATCCACCCCCATCGAACCGGGTCATCCAACCCCCCCCTCCCATAGCGCTCACTTTGTTCATCCAGAGGCAGCATCAATCGGCTTCAGTTAGCAGCAGTAGCGAAGGAATCGCTCGATCGGGTTCAGTTAACAGCCATCGGTTGATCGCTCGGGTTCAAGATGTCGCGTAACTGCGGTGCAAACGCCGAGTTGATTAGAGCCCAACACCTTGCTCGGGTTGATTAGAGCCCAACGCCACGCACACACGCCAGACGTCGTCTGAGAAAGCAGCGCATCGCCGGCCCCGACCACCCACCGTAATCGGGGACTCCCGATATTTTTCGCGCCCTCGCTTCTACCACGGGTTTTTCCGTCATGGGCGTCCCAAAGAATGTCATGCGTACCGGGTCTCAGGGCCGCCCGTGACGAAAAGCCCATTTTCTGTCATGATTTTTTGTCATAGAAGTAGGACCCCACCACGTCTATGATGATACCGGGTTTTGTCACAATTATCGTCATAGAAGTGTCATAAGTATGACAGAAAAGATTTTCGTTCAGCCCAAAATGTCACGGATGTGTCTTTTTTTGTAGTGCATTCAGTTACCTTTGCACCTTTTGCCATAAGGCATGGTGTAGAAGATGATGAATCTGGTTCGAATGTCATCGCTTTTGAGAGATTCCTTGAAGTCCTCAAACCAAGGATCATGACGGGTTCGATGACCTTCATAGACCTCAGAGAGACGGTCCCAGATAAGCTTTGCATGATCGAGATGCATGATGTTCCTGAACTGATTTTGAGACAGACAGGAGCAGATGACGTCCTTCGCCGTGAGGTTGAGAAGAGTGTACTTGCGAATGTCATCAGCTTCCGCCATCTTGCACAGATCGGTAAGACCAATCTCAGTGACGGTCCACAGCTCGCTGATCATAGCCATGAGGCGCTTCTTCATCATAGCCTTCCACTTGGGATACTCGTGACCGTCAAAGATGGGGCATGACACAGTCTTCATTCCTGTGGTCGACATAACTAAAACTCCAGGCGGTTAAACCAAAATCACATAGAACAAGGGAGTACCTTGCTCTGATTCCAATTGAGAGTGCGTTATATCGACTAGACGGGGGGGGGGGGTGTGAACAGGTGATTTTTATGAATTCTTCACTGAGGAATTTACAGGTGAGGAAATTCCTGAGTGAAGAACTACTTGCAGCGGAATAAGTACATAGAAGCAAACATAACCGAACATAAGCATGGTCATCATGATTAAATGTAAACACGCACAGAGTACAAGAAGCGAAAGCACTGGATAAAACAGGATGCAGACAACAGACTGAATAAATTGAACTGAGGAAATTGAGAAAGTCTTCAGTAAAAGTCTTCAAACAGATATGAACAAGCACGCAACAACTGTAATGAGGAAATGAAAGAGTTGAGGAAATAGAACGAGGGCTTGGTGAAGATAATGATTTGGTAGACCAGTTCCAGCTGTGACAGGTTGTACGTCTGCAGTTGGAGAGGCTAGGTATTTAAACACGAGGACACACGATCCGGGACACAGATCCTCACCGTATTCTCCTTGAGCTAAGGTCACACAGACCTCGCCCAATCACTCGTGGTAAGTCTTCAGGTGACTTCCAAACCTTCACAAACTTGGTCACTCGGCGATCCACAATTTCCTCTTGGATGCTCTAGACCATGACGCCTAACCGTCTGGAAGATGCAAAGTCTTCAAGGGTAACAAGCATCGGATCCACGCAGGATCAATCTCTTCAGTGATGCTCAATCACTTTGGGTTTGTAGGTGTTTGGGTTTGGGTTTCCTCACTTGATGATTTTCTCTCAAAGTCCTCGGAGGATGGGATGCTCTTAAATGACAAGTGTCGGTTTCTCTCGGGCGACCAACCAGCTAGTGGTTGTAGGGGGCGGCTATTTATAGCCAAGGGAGCAACCGACATGATAAGACATAAATGCCCTTCAATGATATGACTGTTAGGTGGGTAGATATTTTGGGACAGCTGGCGCGTAGCACAACAATGGTCGGATATTTGAGGCTCCAATTCCTCAGGGCTATCATGTTCCTCACTGTGTAGGCAATCCGCACTGGCGAATTCCTAATTCCTCAGTCAGAACAAATTCCTCAGAGACCAGAAGAACTTCGTCTCACATCCTTTGAAGAATGTGTCTGAACTGTATGAGATTTCCAATGGCTTCTCTCGAAGGGATTGGTAGGTGTAGGATTTTGAGTTGAGCATCACTTGGAAATTTTTCCTTAGTATTTCCTCGACCCCCTTTAACAGTACGGTGTTTCCTATGACCCAAGAAAGAGAAAATGAAACTACGAAAACAAAATCCTTCATGCTTCATGTTCCTCGAATGAATACCAAGTCTTCAAGGTCACACCAATAACTTCACTTCCAACGTCTTCAGAAAGTCTTTAGAAATCCAAAGTCTTCAGTCGAAGAACTTCATTTTTAGGGGTCGACTTTCTCTGTAAATATCAAACTCCTCATAGAATTATAGACATGTGTACACTCATAAACACATTAGTCCCTTAACCTATAAGTCTTCAATACACCAAAATCACTAAGGGGCACTAGATGCACTTACAGGGGTTGATTTGGATCCACATGTTTCATGCTATGGTTAGATTTATCTTAATTCTTCTTTCGTAGTTGTGGATGCTTGCGAGATGGGTTAATCATAAGTGGGATGCTTGTCCAAGGAAGGGAATCACCCAAGCACCGGTCCACCCACATATCAAATTATCAATGTAACGAACGCGAATCATATGAGCATGATGAAAACTAACTTGACAACAATTCCCATGTGTCATCGGGAGCGCTTTGCTTTATATAAGAGTTCGTCCAAGCTTGTCCTTTGCTACACAAAGGACTGGGCCACCTTGCTGCACCTTTTCTTACTTTTGTTACTTGTTACCCGTTACGAATTATCTATCACACAACTATCTGTTACCGATAATTTCAGTGCTTGCAGAGAATACCTTGCTAAAAACCGCTTGTCATTTCCTTCTGCTCCTCATTGGGTTCGACACTCTTACTTATCGAAAGGACTACGATAGATCCCCTATACTTGCGGGTCATCAAGACTCTTTTCTTGCGCCATTGTCGGGGAGTGAAGCGCCTTTGGTAAGTGGAATTGGTAAGGGAACATTTATATATAGTGTGCTGAAATTTACTGTCACTTGTTACTATGGAAAATAACCCTTTGAGGGGCTTGTTCGGGGTATCTTCACCTCAACCGGAAGAGCAAAGAGTTGCTCCTCAACCTACTGCACCTACTGAAAATATTTATTATGAAATTCCTTCGGGTATGATAGAAAGCGCTAGCTAATCCTTATGCATGAGATGGAACATTACATCCTGATATGCACCTAATCTATGTGGACGAAGTTTGTGGATTATTTAAGCTTGCAGGTATGCCCGAGGATGTTGTCAAGAAGAAGTTCTTCCCTTTATCTTTGAAGGGAAAGGCATTGACATGGTTTAAGGCTATGTGATGATATTGTATCTTGGAACTACAACCGATTGAAATTGGAATTTCATCAGAAGTTTTATCCTATGCATATGGTTCATCGTGGTCGGAACTATATATAATTTTGGGCCTCGTGAAGGAGAAAGTATCACTCAAGCTTGGGGGAGGCTTAAGTCAATTTTATATTCATGCCCCAATCATGAGCTCTCAAGAGAAATTATTATTCAAAATTTTTAGTCTCGGCTTTCTTATAATGATCGATCAATGCTCGATACTTCTTGTACTGGTTCTTTTATGAAGAAGGATATTGAATTCAAATGAGGTTTATTGGAGAGAATTAAACACAACTCTGAAGATTGGGAACTCGGCAAAGGTAAGGAGTCAGGTATAAACCTTAAGTTTGCTTGTGTTAAATCCTTTATGGATACCGATGCTTTTCGTGATTTTAGCACTAAATATGGACTTGACTCTGAGATAGTAGCTTCTTTCTGTGAATCTTTTGCTACTCATGTTGATCTCCCTAAGGAGAAGTGGTTTAGATATCATCCTTCCATTGAAGTTAAAGTAGTAGAACCTATTAAAGTTGAAGAAGAAACTATTACTTATAATGTTGATCCTATTGTTCGTACTGCTTATATTGAGAAACCACCCTTTCTTGTTAGAATAAAGGATCATGCTAAAGCTGCAACTGTGGTTCTTAAGAGTTCTACTAGAACATCTACACCTCCTGAGAAAATTAAAGTTGAACCTAGTATTGCTATGGTTAAAGATCTCTTGGTTGATAATATTGAAGGGCATGTTATTTATTTCTGTGATGAAGCTGGTAGAATTGCTAATCTTGATACTAAAGATAAACATAGACCTGTTTTTGGCATGCATGTTGTTTCCGTTAAAATTGGAGATCATTGTTATCATGGCTTATGTGATGTGGGTGCTAGTGTGAGTGCAATTCCTTATACCTTGTACCAAGAAATTATGAATGATATTGCACTGCTTTGAGATAGAAGATATTGATGTTACTATTAAGCTTGCCAATAGAGATACTATATCACCAATTGGGATTGTTAGAGATGTTGAAGTCTTGTGTGGGAAAATAAAATATCCTACTGATGTTCTTGTTCTTGGTTCCCCACAAGATGATTTTTGTCCCATTATATTTGGTAGACCTTTCTTGAATACTGTTAACGCTAAGATAGACTGCGAGAAAGATTTTGTTACTATTGGTTTAGGGGATATGTCTCAGGATTTTAATTTCTCTAAATTTCATAGACAACCCCATGATAAAGAATTGCCTAGTAAGGATGAAATTATTGGTCTTGCTTCTATTGTTGTTCCTCCTACTGATCCTTTAGAACAATATTTACTAGACCATGAAAATGATATGTTTATGAATGAAAGAAGGGAAATAGATGAAATATTCTTTAATCAAGGGCCTGTTTTGAAACACAATTTGCCTATTGAAATCCTTGGAGATCCTCCTCCACCCAAGGGTGATCCCGTGTTTGAGCTTAAACAATTACCTGATACATTGAAATATGTTTATCTTAATGAAAAGAAGATATATCATGTTATTATTAGTGCTAACCTTTTAGAGCATGAAGAAAAGAAATTATTGAAAACTCTGAAGAAGCATCATGCTGCTATTGGATATACTCTTGATGATCTTAAGGGCATTAGTCCCACTCTATGTCAGCAGAAAATTAATTTGGAGCATGATGCTAAACCAGTTATTGATCACCAACGACGGTTAAATCTTAAAATGAAAGAAGTGGTAAGAAATGAAATACTAAAGCTTCTGGAGGCATGTATAGTTTATCCAATTGCTGATAATAGATGGGTAAGTCCCGTTCATTGTGCCCCTAAGAAGGGAGTTATTACTGTTGTTCCTAATGATAAGAATGAATCGGTTCCATAAAGAATTGTTACAGGTTATAGAATGGTAATTGATTTTCGCAAATTGAGTAAAGCTACTAGAAAAGATCATTACCCTCTACCTTTTATTGATCAAATGCTAGAAATATTATCCAAATATACACATTTTTGCTTTCTAGATGGTTATTCTGGTTTTTCTCAAATACCGATGTTACAATAGGTATTGAAGTTGATAAAGCTAAAGTTGATGCTATTGAAAAAATGTCGTGTCCTAAAGATATCAAAGGTATAAGAAGTTTCCTTGGTCATGTTGGTTTCTATAGGAGATTTATTAAAGACATCTCTAAAATTGCTAGGCCTCTCACTAATCTTTTGCAAAAAGATGTTCCATTTGTTTTGGATGATGATTGTGTAGAAGCCTTTGAAATACTTAAGAAAGCCTTGATTTCTGCACCTATTGTTCAACCACCTGACTAGAACCTTGTGACGCCCGGGTAATCAAGCTACAGTAACCCTCTGGTAATGATGCCACATCACCTCGATTTTTGTTGATAATCTCGCATTAGTTCAGAACTCATCCAAATTCAAATTTGAATTAAAGTAAAAACAATTAAAGTTTTCGAAAGTCAAAACTAAATTGTTCCTAATGTGTCAAATAATCCATAATAAATGTTGGTGAAGAAATCATTGTTTAATAAAATACTTAAATGCACTAAATAAACTAAAACATCGATAAAACAATTATCTAAAATGCTTTTAAGATAATAAGCAATTGCAAAATACTTTATTTAAAGTGCCAAAATATTTGGGGCTGTGACCTATTTAATAGCACCAAATTAGTTGTCGCTTTTAAATTTTATAAAACTAAAATAAAAGAAAACCGAAAAGTAATAGAATAAAAGAAGAAAAAGAAAACAGAACAAAAAAAGAAGAAGAAAAGGCCCCCGTGGCCAACTAGGCCAGAAGGCCCAGCTGGCTGAACCATTTGGCCCAGCCACCCCTCCACTCTGTCCATATCCCCCTCTCACCCGAAACCCTAACCCCCCACGCACACCACTCCCACACTCACTCCTCCCTCTGCCCTCGATCTGGATCGGGAAAACGGCGCCCCGACCCCCATCGCCTCGACGTGCATCGCCGCCCCACCGCGCCTCGGACCTCCACCGCGGCGCCACCTCGCCGAACGCCTCCTCATCTCCTCCCCGACGGCCTCCTCCTCGCCGCGACGCCGACACACTTGATCGCCGCCGCCCGGGACCCGCCGCCCGGAGCTACCACGACGGCCTGCCTCCTCGCCGAGCAGCGTCTCCGACCTCCTCCTCGAGCCCCACTGCCCTGTTCCCTACGACACTCCGTGAGCTTCCCCTTCTCCTCCGTTAGCCCCTGTGGCCGAGCTCGCTCTCCGCCCGCCCGTGCACAACCGCTGGTCCCGCACCTGACCGCGCTTATGGCCGACGCACCAAGTCGCGCACGCCGCGCCTTTCGCTACCGGTGTTGTCACCCCGCCCGTGTTGCTCGTCGTCCGCTCACAGCCTCTGTTGCCGTTGCTTGCTGTCGCCGCTGCCCTGCCGCTGTCGTGCGCCTCCGTGCAACCGCCATGCTCGATGTCGTGCTCCTCTCATCCTCTGCTGACTTGCCGCTGCTTGCTCTCTCGCTTTGCTTTGCCCGCGATTACCTCCGCTTATCGCTGGCTGCCCCAACCCATCTCCGGACGCCGCGGATGGCCCTCGCGGCTCCGGCCAGCCGGGCACTGCTCAGATGATGCACGCCGCCGCTAACCCGTCCCCGGTTGGCCCCAGGGCCACTTCCATGTGGGGCCCAGTCCCCTGGAAAACGAAATCAATAAATAAAATAAAATAAAATAAATAGGAAAATTAATTAATAATAAAATAGTTATTTAGTTAATTAACTTAATTAATTACGTTTCATTAAGCTAATGAAACTTAGTTAACCTAATTAAATAATTAAACTAATAAATCCTGTTTAGTTAGTCCGAGTCAATGACGAACGGGACCCACACGTCTGTTGACCCAGTCAACAAATGGTTGACTGATGACATCATGCTGACATCACGCTGACATCATAATGGCATTTTTCTAAATTTAATCAATTTTGTTAATTCTAAAAATAAATTAAAACTTTAAAATTTAACATAAAATAATCCGTAGGTCGGATGAAAATACTTTGTACATGAAAGTTGCTCAAAACGACGAGACGAATCCGAATACGCAGCCCGTTCGTCCACCGCACATCCCTAGCATAGCAAACATGCAACTTTCCCCCTCCGGTTCATCTGTCCAAAAATGTGAAACATCGGGAATACTTTTCCGGATGTTTCCCCCCTTCGTCGGTATCACCTCCTACCGCGTTAGGGCACACCTAGCACCGCTCATTGTACTGTAATGCATCGTCATGCTTATGTTTGCATTATATTTATTGTTTCTTCCCCCTCTTCTCTCGTTAGACACCGAGACCGATGCATTGCTACCCAAAGACGACTATGGTGTTGTGACCCCTCTTTCTCGGCCGAGCTTCCGTGCAAGCCCCCCACGATCACCAGATATGGCCTATTCTTCTCTATACTGCTTGCATTAGAGTAGTGTAGCATGTTACTGCTTTCCGATAATCCTACTCTGCTGCATAGCTTGTCATTGCTACTACTATTGTTACCTTTTCCTGCAATCCTACATGCTTAGTATAGGATGCTAGTATTCCATCTGTGGCCCTACATTCTTGTCCATCTGCCTTGCTATACTATCGGGCCGTGATCACTCGGGAGGTGATCACGGGTATATACTTATATACATAATATATGATACCTGTGGTGACTAAAGTCGGGTCGGTTCATAGGAGCACCCGCGAGTGGATCTTTGTGGCGGAGCGATAGGGCAGGTTGAGACCACCTAGGAGAGAGGTGGGCCTGGCCCTGTTCGGCGTTCGCGGTTACTTTAAAATAACACGCTTAACGAGTTCTTGGTATTTGATCTGAGTCTGGTCATTTGGACTATACGCACTAACCAACTACGTGGGAAAGTTATGGGCACTTTCGGCGTCGTGGTATCAAGAAGCCTTCGTGACGTCGGCGATTGAGCGCGCGTTGGATTAATTGGAGCGCAGTTAGGCTAGGTCTGCTTCCGGCCGCCCACGCAACATGCAGGTGTGCTAAGGGCGATGGGCCCAGACCCCTGTGCGCTTAGTTTTAGACCGGCGTGCTGACCTCTCTGTTGGCCTAGGTAGGGTCGCGACATGTTGATCTTCCGTGGCCGGGCATGACCCAGGAAAGTGTGTCCGGCCAAATGGGATCGAGTGTGTTGGGTTATGTGGTGCACCCCTGCAGTGAAGTTTATCTATTTGAATAGCCGTGATCTTTGGTAACAGGATGACTTGGAGTTGTACCTTGACCTTATGACAACTAGAACCGGATACTTAATAAAACACACCCTTCCAAGTGCCAGATACAACCCGGTGATCGCTCTCTAACAGGGCGATGAGGAGGGATCGCGGGTAGGATTATGCTATGCGATGCTACTTGGAGAACTTCAATCTACTCTCTTCTACATCTTTGCAAGATGGAGGTGGTGCAGGCGTAGTCTTGACGGGATTAGCTATCCCCTCTTATTCTCGGCATTCTGCAAGATCCACCAATATGCCCTTTACACATATACCCATGCATATGTAGTGTAGATCCTTGCTTGCAGTACTTTGGATGAGTACTCACGGTTGTTTTCTCCCCTTTTCCCCTTCCTTTCTACCTGGTTGTCGCAACCAGATCTTTGGAGCCAGGGCAGACGCCATTGTCGCATTTACGACTCCTACTACACGGAGGTGCCTACTACTACGTGCAGCCCGGCGACGATGACCAGGAGTAGTTAGGAGGATCGAGCGGGAGGCTGCGCCTTCTTCGATCGTATCCCGGTTTGTGCTAGCCTTCTTAAGGCATACTTGTTACTTATATACGTACTCAGATATTGTTGCTTCCGCTGACTCGTCTATGATCGAGCAATTGTATTCGAGCCCTCGAGGCCCCTGGCTTGTATTATGATGCTTGTATGACATTTTATTTTTAGAGTTGTGTTGTGATATCTTCCCGTGAGTCCCTTATCTTGATAGTACACGTTTGCGTGTATGATTAGTGAACAATTGAATCGGGGGCGTCACAAGTTGGTATCAGAGCCAACTGCCTGTAGGAATCCCCCTTCCACACTCCTTGGCCGAAGTAGAGTCTAGACTTTACAAAACTTTTACTAACATGGATGTGCGGCTTACGGGCTCACGTCGCCATTGGGTGGTATTAGGATCTTTTACTCCTCGTCTATACTCTGGGACTATGATCTCTCTTCTATTCGGGTAAAATGATTTTGCTAAGATCTAACTTTAGGTTCTCGAAAATACTTCCTCCCGGAGAGCACCATTCAGGCCAGATGATCGCCTGCTGCATCAGAAGATTTCGAAGTTACTGTCTGCTACTCTTTCGAGACTTTGTGCCCATCGCCTTTGCAAATTCCCTACCACTGTTATATCATTATGGATAACTACATCCACTTGCCCTTTCAAATCCCATTGATCTTGTTATTACAAGATACATTGAAAATTCTCTCTATTGTTCCGAGAATATTTTGTGCCTACTGCCTTGCAGTTCCTTGCCACCCGAATACCCCTACGGATAATTTCTCGCCCTTATCGAGTATCCGCTCATCCCCAGTTGTTCATGTGTCTCACAATGGTCTTCAAAATACTATTCGATCCTCCAAAAATCCTCAGTAGCTTATTGCTCTGCAATACTTGTCTGCTTGCATTATGGAGGCTTTCCATATGTCTGGCAATATTCGTTAGTATCCTTAGACACCGCCATTTTGATCCTATTGATTCAACATGAGTGCGAATGCACGCAATCATCAGTTGATCCTTTTAAATTATCTTTCTGGCTCAGACGTCATTTTGAACATGAGCTTGTTCTGGATCAATCTATTTGCCGTCAATTGTACCTTAGTTCTATTGAACTTATCCACCCTTGATCAGAGCTCCTGCTTCTGATCCTTCAATTTGGAAATCATAATTCCTTTGATACCTAAGCATTGAATCATTCAGATGTCCTATGATCTGATGCCCTTGCATTCTTTCTTCAACTAGTTGTGTGTCGATGATCACATCAGCTCCTCTATGGACCGTCAAATCCTTTGTTGGATTATTATTTGATAGTGGCCTTCATATTTAATCGCCTTGTGAACTCTTCCCTGATACATAATGCCATTAGTAAATCCTATTCTCTGATTTGGCCAACCATGCTCTGCTTTCGAGCTTGTATAAATTACTCCAGAAGTTTGTGGTATATGTTCCTAAGAGGCCCTGATGGGTTGAACCTATGCCTTTTCTAATCTGTGTGAACCCGGAAACTACTACGGGTCATACTCTACTACTGTTGTGTCAGATAAGACTTCAACACTACAACTTCGTCGAAGGCGAGAAGTGAATGAAAGGTTATGCATTGGAGAAGTGGGAGTCGACCTTGAACTTTGTGTTCATGCCCATGGACACGATGTAGATCCTATCATGGAAGCTTCTTGTAATAATAACTATTGCCTTGATATAATATCATCTGGTATCTGTGAATTGATCCTTCGAAATCGTGGTTCCGACCATATTTTCTACTTGATCCCATTTCTCAAGCAAGTGAAAACACTTGTCTTGTGCGGATAAATACATCTCCGCAACCCCTATGTCGATCTACCTTCGAGTTTTACCCTCCGGTATCTCGAGAGTATCAAAGAACGGTGTTGCTTCCTTTGAGTCTTCATCTAGTATTGCTTCTCGCCGACTTCAGATTTCCCCCGGGTTCTGAGTTATTAGTCACTTGGGAACACCGATAGATGAATCGATTCTGCACTCCAATTCAATAACTCTAAGTAATTTTCGTTGCTTATGAATTTAATAATCCTTCAAGCCATTCCTAGCCTGATCGGCTATATCCTTATCATGCAAATTTTTAACTGTGCTACCTGGTCCTTATTCCCGGAGCACCACTTTCGACGATGAGCTAAGCTTACGTCGATTTTCCTCGTCATATCATTTCGCCTTGAACAGCAAGCTTGATTTTGAATTTGTGTCGTACTCGTGGTTCCAATAACCTTTCGCTTCATCATTCCTTTGACTTGATGTCATCCCTGATCGATTACATCTTCATGAAATCTCGTGACAAATGTGTCGTCAACATCATCAACCTCCTGAGCTCTTCCAAGATATCTATCGAATTCTTGATGAGAAATACCACCTTTTCCTCTCGATGATTTGTGTTATCATCGACCACTTTATTGCCTTCAGTTCAACACAAACTTGTTCGTGTTTTGTGTTATACCTTGAGTTCCTTGCTATCCAACATTTGTTCTTCTTTACCTTGGAATATTACCACCTTTTATGTCAAGATGTCGAGGGAAATTTCACCACCTCTTGAGAACTCTTAGTACAAGTAATACTTCTCACCATCACCATTCCTTCTCGGTCCCCGTGTTGTTTATAACCGGAATGTCGTCAAATGAACTATGATGTATGAATAAAAAACTTCTAGTAACCCTATTGCTTGTAAGTTACGAATGATAGTTTCTTTCTTCTTGTGTTCATTATTGACTCACCATTCTAACATCGACCATGCTACTTAGTCCATCTTCTAGGTGCATGTTTCGATCAATATTCACTCGAGTATGTTCTCCTCGAAACATACTTTGTTATATACTTCGATATGTCCAATATGTTACCTTATTCACATAATTGTGGAAACCAATCCTTTTGAAAATTCAATGAATTATCGCTGAGTTCATCAGCCACCTCCTCGTCCTCTCCTTTGTTAAATGATGAACTCATGATTTGGAACTTGCTTCCATAGATCATTTCCCGAGAATCTTGCAACTCCATCTCGACAAATTGTGTTGCACCCATTCCTTCTCAGGCATCATGAGTCTGAGGTATCCTAACAACGATCAGATCTGAATCTTGGTCCGATATGATGGTTGGAACATATTTCCAAGAGTCATAACATTGGTCTTTATATGACCCGGTAAGGTGATGTCATGCCTATCCCACCTGGGCGGAGGACCTATTGTTATAGTATCCTTTTTAGCAAGTTTAGCCATTCTTCCATGAGGAAATTGTAAGACTTATTCTATAAGTTGTTTCTGATGAATCCTTCGTATATCCAAGTCCAACCTTTGCTTGAAGACCATGTCAATGCTATCTCGAAGCATGTCTATGGTACTCCGATTTTTTTACAAGAACATTTGAAGCCCAATGCTAAATGATTATTGCTCAATTATCCAAACACCGTTGTATGGGTAATGTCATGAAATTTCTCTCCCCTACCTAAAGAGTTTTCTACGTTATATCCTGTCATGGATATCATGCTCAGCTTGTCCTTGGGAAGGATATACCCTTGAAATATGTGTTTAAACACATTTTTCTTTCCATTGTTCTGATTAAATAGGATAGACAGTTTTCCCTTTCCATTGGTTTGTTTAAACCCTTTCTATGATCTATATGATATAAGCAGTAATAATTCCCTGCTTGTGCAAACACCTCGGTGTACAACTCTATCAGTAAGACCCTGTTACTACTGTTGATGACATTCCTGTAACCACCGATGGACGAGAACTCTGCCTATTGGTCCGCCTCATTTCAACGAGCAGGAAAATGGTTCTCTTCGTCCCTCGCCCTTGGTACCGACGTTGTTGCCAACATAACTGACAAGCTACCCTCTAACATGCCTTACTTACATGATCGTGCAAGGCGTCACCGCCCTTCCTACTTTTAACCCACATGGTGGCCCCATAACCCACAGTTCCACAGGATCGAAACATGACTCTCCTGTACACCTTGTTGACACAGTTATCCCTTGCTCTTGGTTTCGTAGGTAATTCGCGAGCCACCTTCCTAGTGATCTACTTTGGTATCAGATGCAATACTTATTCTCGTTGCTCTGAACCCCTTTTCACACTCTGTTTCAGGCATCGAGTGATTGCCTACCCGTTTGAAACTTTGGTACCATCGTATATTGCACTCAGCGAATTCACTGAAATACAACTCGTGGGGTACCTTATGTATTTCCCATTGAGTTCACCGACAGATGCCCAGCTTTGTGGAGATGCGTTCTTCCAGAGTTTTTCCCCTTGGTCGCGTTCGTAGGACGATGGAGATCCCGAAGAAAGGATGACGACTTGATCATGATGACCTGGAGCAGAGAAATAAAGACTTCAACGTAATGGATCGACCTCTTCGAGAAGAGCAACTAAGATCGAGAAGACCCGTTAGAATTTCGTAACCAGAATTTTCCCCTTAGTCCCCCTCTTAAAATCTCGGGACGAGATTTTTTGTAGTGGAGGAGAATTGTGACGCCCGGGTAATCAAGCTACACTAACCCTCTGGTAATGATGCCACGTCACCTCGATTTTTGTTGATAATCTCGCATTAGTTCAGAATCGATCCAAATTCAAATTTGAATTAAAGTCAAAACAATTAAAGTTTTCAAAAGTCAAAACTAAATTGTTCCTAATGTGTCAAATAATCCATAATAAATGTTGGTGAAGAAATCATCTTTTAATAAAATACTTAAATGCACTAAATAAACTAAAACATCGATAAATCAATTATCTAAAATGCTTTTAAGATAATAAGCAAATGCAAAATACTTTATTTAAAGTGCCAAAATATTTGGTGTTGTGACGTATTTAATAACACCAAATTAGTTGCCGCTTTTAAATTTTATAAAACTAAAATAAAAAACAGAAAAGTAATAGAATAAAAGAAGGAAAAGAAAACAGAACAAACAAAAAAGAAGAAAAGGCCCCGTGGCTAAGCTGGGCTGAAGGCCCGGTGGTGAATTCCCATTTGGCCCAGCCAGCCCCTCCATTCTCTCCATATCCCCCTCTCACCCGAAACCTTAACCCCCCACACACACCACTCCCACACTCACTCCTCCCTTTGCCCCCGATCTGGATGGGGAAAACGGCGCCCCGACCCCCATCGCCTCGACGTGCATCGCCGCCCCACCACGCCTCGGTCCTCCACCGCGGCGCCACCTCGCCGAACGCCTCCTCATCTCCTCCCCGACGGCCTCCTCCTCGCCGCGACACCGACGCCGCGTCGCCGCCGCCCGGGACCCCGCCGCCGCCCGGAGCTACCACGACGGCATGCCTCCTCGCCGGAACGACGTCTCCGACCTCCTCCTCGAGCCCCGCTGCCCTGTTCCCTACGACACTCCGTGAGCTTACCCTTCTCCTCCGTTAGCCCCTGTGGCCGAGCTCGCTCTCCGCCCGCCCGTGCACAACCGCGGGTCCCGCACCTGCCCGCGCTTATGGCCGACGCACCAAGTCGCGCACGCCGCGCCTTTCGCTACCGACGTTGTCGCCCCGCCCGTGCTGCTTGCCGTCCGCTCACAGCCTCTGTTGCCGTTGCTTGCTGCCGCCGCTGCCCTGCCGCTGTCCTGCGCCTCCGCAACCGCCATGCTCGATGTCGTGCTCCTCTCATCCTCTGCAGCTTGCCGCTGCTTGCTATGTTGCTGCTTTGCTGCCCGCGATTGCCTCCGCCTATCGCTGCTGGCCGCTGCCCCAACCCATCTCCGGACGCCTACGGCAGACAAGAAGCGGCTCTGGCCGGCCAGCAACTGTGCCGCGTAAACGCGCCGCCCAGCGCCCACTAACCCGTCCCCGGTTGGCCCCAGGGCCACTGCCATGTGGGGCCCAGTCCCCTGGAAAACGAAATCAATAAATAAAATAAATAGAAAAATTAATTAATAATAAAATAGTTAGTTAATTAATTAATTAACTTAATTAATTACGTTTAATTAAGCTAATGAAACTTAGTTAACCTAATTAAATAATTAAATTAATAAATCCTGTTTAGTTAGTCCGAGTCAATGACGAACGGGACCCACACGTTTGTTGACCCAGTCAACAGATGGTTGACTGATGACATCATGTTGACATCACGCTGACATCATAATGGCATTTTTCTAAATTAAATCAATTATGTTAATTCTAAAAATAAATTAAAACTTTAAAATTAATATAAAATAATCTGTAGGTCGGATGAAAATACTTTGTACATGAAAGTTGCTCAGACCGAAGAGACGAATCCGGATACGCAGCCCGTTCGTCCGCCACACATCCCTAGCATATCAAACATGCAACTTTCCCCCTCCGGTTCATCTGTCCGAAAACGCGAAATACCGGGAATACTTTTCCGGATGTTTCCCCCCTTCGTCGGTATCACCTCCTACCGCGTTAGGGCACACCTAGCACCGCTCATTGTACTGTCATGCATCGTCATGCTTATGTTTGCATTATATTTATTGTTTCTTCCCCCTCTTCTCTCGTTAGACACCGAGACCAAGCCTTTGCTAACTTGAAGACGACTACGGTGTTGGCGACCCCTCTTTCTCGGCCGAGAGCTTCCGGTGCAAGACCCCCTTGATCACCGGATATCGCCTATTCTTCTCTATCTGCTTGCATTAGAGTAGTGTAGCATATTCTTGCTTTCGATAATCCTACTCTGCTGCATAGCCTTTGTCATTGCTACTACTACTATTGTTACCTTTACCGCAATCCTACATGCTTAGTATAGGATGCTAGTATTCCATCTGTGGCCCTACATTCTTGTCCATCTGCCTTGCTATACTATCGGGCCGTGATCACTCGGGAGGTGATCACGGGTATATACTTATATACATAATATATGATACCTGTGGTGACTAAAGTCGGGTCGGTTCGTAGGAGCACCCGTGAGTGGATCTTTGTGGCGGAGTGACAGGGCAGGTTGAGACCACCTAGGAGAGAGGTGGGCCTGGCCCTATTTGGCGTTTGTGGTTACTTTAAAATAACACGCTTAACGAGTTCTTGGTATTTGATCTAAGTCTGGCCATTTGGTCTATATGCACTAACCAACTACATGGGAAAGTTATGGGCACTCGACGTCGTGGTAGCAGCCGAAGCCTTCGTGACGTCAGCGACTGAGCGGCGCGTGTCGGATAGGACTGGAACGCCTGTTAGGCTAGGTCTGCTTCCGGCCGCCCACGCAACGTGCAGGTGTGCTAAGGGCGGTGGGCCCAGACCCCTGTGCGCTTAGGTTTAGACTAGCATGCTGACCTCTCTGTTGGCCTAGGTAGGGCTGCGACGTGTTGATCTTCCGCGGTCGGGCATGACCCAAGAAAGTGTGTCCGGCCAAATGGGATCGAGCGTGTTGGGTTATGTGGTGCACCCTGCAGGGAAGTTTATCTATTCGAATAGCCGTGATCTTCGATAACAGGACGACTTGGAGTTGTACCTTGACCTTATGACAACTAGAACCGGATACTTAATAAATCACACCCTTCCAGGTGCGAGATACAACCGGTGATCGCTCTCTAACGAGGCTGACGAGGAGGATCGCCGGGTAGGATTATGCTATGCGATGCTACTTGGAGAACTTCAATCTACTGTCTTCTACATGCTGCAAGATGGACGTGGTCTGAAGCGTAGTCTTCGACATGATTAGCTATCCCCCTCTTATTCTGGCATTCTGTAGTACAGTCCACCGATATGCCCCTTTACACATATACCCATGCATATGTAGTGTAGATCCTTGCTTGCGAGTACTTTGGATGAGTACTCACGGTTGCTTTTCTCCCCCTTTTCCCCCTTCCCTTCTACCTGGTTGTCACAACCAGATCTTTGGAGCCAGGGCGGACACCACCGTCGACGACGACTCCTACTACACTGGAGGTGCCTACTACTACGTGCAACCCGCTGACGATGACCAGGAGTAGTTAGGAGGATCCCAGGCAGGAGGCCTGCGCCTCTTTCGGTCTGTATTCCAGTTTGTGCTAGCCTTCTTAAGGCATACTTGTTACTTATGTTTGTACTCAGATATTGTTGCTTCCTGACTTCGCCTATGATCGCCAAGACTTGTATTCGAGCCCTCGAGGCCCTGGCTTGTATTATGATGCTTGTATGAATTATTTTATTTTTAGAGTTGTGTTGTGATATCTTCCCGTGAGTCCCTGATCTTGATCGTACATGTTTGCGTGTATGATTAGTGTATGATTGAATCGGGGGCGTCACAAACCTACCCTTTGAAATTGTGTGTGATGCTAGTGATTATGCTGTTGGTGTTGTTCTAGGACAAAGAGTTGATAAGAAATAAAATGTTATTCATTATGCTAGTAAAACTCTAGACAGTGCTCAAAGAAATTATGGTACTACTAAAAAAGAGTTTCTAGCAGTTGTGTTTGCTTGTGATAAGTTCAGATCTTATATTGTTGATTCCAAAGTAACAGTTCACACTGATCATGTTGATATTAAATATCTTATGGAAAAGAAAGATGCTAAACCTAGACTTATTAGATGGGTTCTCCTGCTACAAGAATTTGATTTGCATATTATTGATAGAAAGGGAGCTGAGAACCCCGTATTAGACAACTTGTCTAGGTTAGAAAATATGCTTGATGACCCACTACCTATTGATGATAGCTTTCCTGATGAACAATTAGCTGTCATAAATGCTTCTCGTAGTACTTCATGGTATGCTGATTATGCTAATTACATTGTTGCTAAATTTATACCACTTAGTTTCACATACCAGCAAAAGAATTTTTTCTATGATTTAAGACATTACTTTTGGGATGACCCACATCTTTATAAAGAAGGAGTATATTGTGTTATTAGACGTTGTGTACCTGAGCATGAACAAGAACAGATCCTATGCAAGTGTCACTCCGAAGCCTACGGAGGACACCATGCTAGAGATAGAACTGCACACAAGGTATTACAATCTGGTTTTTATTGGCCTACACTATTCAAGGATGCTCGTAAGTTTGTCTTGTCTTGTGATGAATGTCAAATAATTGGTAATATTAGTAGACATCAGGAAATGCCTATGAATTATTCACTTGTTATTGAACCATTTGATGTTTGGGGCCTTGATTATATGGGACCTTTTCCTTCCTCAATGGGTATAAACATACTTTAGTTCTTTGTTGATTACGTTACTAAGTGGGTAGAAGCTATTTCAACTAGTAGTACTAATCACAACACTTCTATTAAAATGCTTAAAGAAGTTATTTTCCCGAGGTTTGGAGTCCCAAGATATTTAATGACTGATGGTGGTTCACACTTTATTCATGGTGCTTTCTGTAAATTGCTTGCTAAGTATGATGTTAACCATAGAATTGCATCACCTTATCATCCTCAGTATAGTGGTCAAGTAGAATTGAGCAATAGGGAAATAAAATTGATCTTGCAAAAGACTATTAATAGATCTAGAAATAATTGGTCTAATAAGTTGGATGATGCATTATGGCCTTATAGAACTGCATATAAAAATCCTATGGGTATGTCTCCATATAAAATGTTTTATGGAAAAGCTTGTCACTTACCTCTTGAACTAGAACATAAAGCTTCTTAGTCAATTAAAGAGCTCAACTATGATTTCAAACTTGCGGATGAGAACAGGTTGTTTGATATTAGCTCACTTGATGAATGGAGAACCCAAGGATACAAAAATGCCAAGTTGTTTAAACAAAATGTTAAAAGATGGCATGACAAAAGGATACAAAAGCGTGAGTTTAATGCATGTGATTATGTTTTGTTATACAACTCTCGTTTAAGAATTTTTGCAGGAAAGCTTCTCTCAAAATGGGAAGGTCCTTACATTATCGAGGAGGTCTATCGTTCCGGTGCCATCAAAATCATCAATGCCGAAGGCACAAATCCAAAGGTGGTGAACGGTCAAAGAATCAAACAATATATCTCAGGTAATCCCATAAATGTTGAGACCAATATAATTGACACCGTAACACTGGAGGAGTACATATGAGACACTTTCCAGAATGTTTCAGACTCCTAGAAGGAATAGGTATGTGGTACGGTAAGTAATCCGACTCCAAAACTGTTCTAATAGCAATTTTTTTCCGTTTTGGAACATTTAAAAAATTAGGAAAATTAAAAGTAGTCCGAAAGAGACACAAGGCGACCACAAGGGTGGAGGGCACGCCCCCTGCCTTGTGGCCACCTCATGTGCCCTCCGGACTCTGTTTTCTTGCACGCAATACTTCTTTTGGTCGGTAAAAATTCATTATATAATCTCCCGAAGGTTTTGACCACTGTACCACGACAAAATTCTCTGTTTTTGTTTTGAGTTGTTTCTGCAGCAGATTTAGAGCTAGATGTCTTTGCAAGAGTCAGTCGGGGAGAGTCGGTATCTCACCCGACACCGGACCCAAGAGCATACAACGAAGCTGACCACTTCGGGAAATCAACGGAGGAAGAGATGGAGGCTGACTTGAAAAGGGTGGATGCCATGGAGGAGGATCAAGAAGTTACCTCTCGTCTTCAAACTAGATTCATGCTAGAGGAACTTCAAAGCTCAGTAATACCAAATTCGGTCATTCCTCCCAATGCTAGATTTCTCTCTTATGAAGATATGAAAAAGTGTGTTGCCTTTTCTCCCGCAGCTATGAAACATCCATGGGTGAATGGAGCTCTAGCAAATCACGGGTAAACTTCGCAAGGAAGTAATGGATCTTAAGCAGCAAATTTAATAAACTCGAGGAAGAGAATCGCATCCTAAGGGGCATCATCGCCAAGAATATCACATCGCCACCTCCTAAGAAAGAGACATAAATCCATGGGTATGGGCACTCCCCTTGGCAATTGCCAAGCTTGGGGGAGGTGCCTGTTATCGTATCACCATCACATCTTTATCTCTATCGTTTTTCTTAATTCGATCATTTTGGTTATATCTTGATCTAGTAGAACAAAGTTTTTAGTATGATCTAGCTTTGAGTTTTGTTTCGATCTCTATCTATGTAATCGAGTCCTTGAGTTATATATAATAAAGAGTACTTTTGAGTTGAGGGCTTTTCTATTCTGCTATGATCTTGAGGGAATTAAATAAAAGAAGAGATAAAAAGAAATAAAAAGATCACATATTGATCTTATGGAGAGTAATGACTTCACATATAAAGAGTATGGTGAATAAAAGTTGTTGAGAGTTGACAAACATAGTTTTGGTCATTGTTGCAATTAATAGGAAGTAATAAAGAAAGAGAGGTTTCACATATAAATATAATCTTGGGCATGTTTTGTAATTGTGTGCACTCATTAAAATATGACATGCTAAAAAGTTGATGTTGGACAAGGAACACAACATAATGGGTTATGTTTTCTTATATCCGAATAGAAGATATATTGTCATGGATCATCCAACATGTTGAGCTTGCCTTTCCCTTTCATGCTAGCCAAATTCTTTGCACCAAGTAGAGATACTACTTGTGCTTCCAAACATCCCTTAAACCAGTTTTGCCATGAGAGTCCACCATACCCACCTATGGATTGAGTACTTCAAGTAAGTTGTCATCGGTGCAAGCAATAAAATTGCTCTCTAAATATGTATGATCTATTAGTGTGAAGAAAATAAGCTTTATACGAACTTGTGATATGGAAGAAATAAAAGCGACGGACTACATAATAAAGTTCTTTATCACAAGCAACAATATAAAGTGACGTTCTTTTGCATTAAGATTTTGTGCATGCAACCATAAAAGCACATGACAACCTCTGCTTCCCTCTGCGAAGGGCCTATCTTTTACTTTTATCTTCTACCCTTATACAAGAGTCATTGTCATTTTCACCTTTACTTTTTACACTTTCTCCTTTGGCAAGCACTATGCGTTGGAGAGATCCGGATATATATATATATATATATATATATATATATATATATATATATATATATATATATATATATATATATATCCACTCGGATGTAGTTTATCATAAAGTATTATTGTTGACATTACCCTTGAGGTAAAAGGTTGGGAGGCGAAACTATAAGCCCCTATCTTTCTATGTGTCCTATTGAAACTTTGAACCCTTAAGTATCGCGTGAGTGTTAGCAATTGTGAAAGATTAAATGATAGTTGAGCATGTGGACTTGCTGAAAAGCTCTTTAATTGACTCCTTCTGATGTTATGATAAATTGCAATTGCTTCAGTGACTGAGATCATAGTTTGTTAGTTTTCAATGAAGTTTCTGATTCATACTCTACTTTGTGAATGAATTGTTACTTTAGCATAAGAAATTATATGACAATATATGTTGCTGTTCTAAAGATAATCATGATGCCATCATGTCCGTATTTTATTTTACCGACACCTCTATCTCTAAACATGTGGACACATTTTTCGATATCGGCTTTCGCTTGAGGACAAGCGAGGTCTAAGCTTGGGGGAGTTGATACGTCCATTCTGCATCATGCTTTTATGTTGATATTTATTGCATTATGGGTTGTTATTACACATTATATCACAATACTTATGCCTATTCTATCTTATTTTATAAGGTTTACATGACGAGGGAGAATGCCGGCAGCTGGAATTCTGGACTGGAAAAGAAGCAAATATTAGAGACCTATTCTACACAACTCCAAAAGTCCTGAAACTTCACGGAGAATATTTCTGGAATATATAAAAAATATTGGGCGAAGAAAGCACCAGAGGGGGGGCACCTGCTATCCACAAGGGTGGGGGGCGTGCCCTACCCCCTGGGCGCGCCCTCCGGTCTTGTGGGCTCCTGGCAGGCCCCCGGCGCCCATCTTCTGCTATATGGTGTGTTTTAACCTGGAAAAAAAATCAGAAGGAAGCTTTCGGGATGAAGCGCCGCCGTATCAAGACAGAACTTGGGCAGAACCAATATAGGGCTCCAGTGGAGCTGTTCTGCCGGTGAAACTTCCCATCGGGAGGGGAAAATCCTCGCCATCCTCATGAACAACGATCCTCTCATCGGGAGGGGGTCAATCTACATCAACATCTTCACCAACACCATCTCCTCTGAAACCCTACTTCATCTCTTGTATCCGATCTTTGTCTCAAAAACCTCAGATTGGTACCTCTGGGTTGCTAGTAGTGTTGATTACTCCTTGTTGTTGATGCTAGTTGGTTTATTCGGCAGAAGACCATATGTTCAGATCCTTAATGATAATTAATACTCCTCTAATTATGAACATTAATATGCTTTGTGAGTAGTTACGTTTGTTCCTGAGGACATGGGAGAAGTCTTGTTATAAGTAATCATGTGAATTTGGTATTCGTTCGATATTTTGATGAGATGTATGTTGTCTTTCCTGTAGTGGTGTTATGTGAACGTAAACTACATGACACTTCACCATTGTTTGGGCCTAGGGGAAGGCATCGGGAAGTAATAAGTAGATGATGAGTTGCTAGAGTGACAGAAGCTTAAACCCTAGTTTATGCGTTGCTTCGTAAGGGGCTGATTTGGATCCACATGTTTCATGTTATGGTTAGATTTATCTTAATTCTTCTTTAGTAGTTGCGGATGCTTGCGAGAGGGGTTAATCATAAGTGGGAGGCTTTTCCAAGGAAGGGAAGCACCCAAGCACCGGTCCATCCACATATCAAATTATCAAAGTAATGAACGTGAATCATATGAGCATGATAAAAACTAGCTTGACAACAATTCCCATGTGTCCTTGGGAGCACTTTGCTTTATATAAGAGTTCATCCTGGCTTGTCCTTTGCTACAAAAAGGATTGGGCCACCTTGCTGCACCTTTTTTACTTTCGTTACTTGTTACCCATTACGAATTATCTTATCACACAACTATACATTACCGATAATTTCGATTGCTTGAGAGAATACCTTGCTGAAAACCGCTTGTCGTTTCCTTCTGCTCCTCGTTGGGTTCAACACTCTTACTTATCGAAAGGACTACGATAGATCCCCTATACTTGTGGGTCATCAGCATCAACGGGCCGAATTATACGATAGGCCTTTAATAGGCCGAAAGTCACGTTCGGCTAAACTGTTGTCACCTTGATCACGAGCCATTAGTGGGAGGATGTTGCGTTGGACCATATATGGCCCATGGGCAGAATGGGCCATTCCCAGTCCGAAAGACACACCAGGATGAAATTGGCCCATGTCTACATCAGGCCTCTAACAAGTCGAAATCTCGCTGGGCCGTAATTGGGCCCAAATACTCGGCGAACAATTAACGAGCCAGATCTGGAGGTGGGCCATGTTTAAGCAGACCGTTAGTGGGCTAGCCCACTAGTACCTGAGTAAATCATACGGGCCTTTGACTGGGCCGACCTTTTTAATCTATATGGGCCTTTGTTGGGCCCTGCCACGTGTCGGTAATATCATATGCACGTCTCCTCCATTGAATGGACGGCATCTGGCCCACCGCGGAGCTGACACTTGTTTCCTCCGGCGAATGAGAATTTTACACGTGGAAAATCCCCATTGGTCCTAGTTGTTAATGGGTTATCTGATCCAAACCGAAACCTGATAGCTTAATGGCGACCCATTACAGTGGATGACACGTGCCGGTTATCCTTGACGAAAGCACATCCATGATGCGCCATTTATCATCATGGAAGTGGACACTTCCATGATGATAATTTTGGTATTGTCATGGAACACTTCTACGATAGCACATGTATGACTATCTTCATTCTGTCATAAAATCGTCATGGATGTACATGCATGACAGAAAACGTGACCTATTGTGAAAAACACGTAACATCCCGGAGGTGTTTTTTTGTAGTGAGGACGAGAGGAGGAAGCAGCAGGGGAGCTGCAGCAGCCGGATGCTAGCGGCTGCACTATGCGCGCTCTGGCCACGCTGTGTGCACACATGCAGCATGTTCGACCAAATTCTAGGGTGGGCTACAGTGGTCCAATCAAGCTAAATTTTAGCAGGGTGCTGCAAGTGGGGATTACAGAGATGATGGACAAGGTGGTTTGGTCAAATGAGCAAGTGCCCAATGCAAGTCTATGAACTTGCAGATTTCTGTCATGCACATGAGGTGCTCAACAGAATGATAGGGTGACCTACAAGATTTTGTTAGACTTGGGAATTGGCAGGATGGGGGTCTCTTTGGATGATAGAGATGATGGTAAGGTTGGTTTAACAAAATGAAATACTTGCAAGTGTATGTTTTTGGATTTGATTACGGATCAAAACTACAGGGAATAATTTGGTGGACTTGCATGATGAAGTTGGGGCTGCCCTTCTGGACTTAAGGGTTTAGTTGGAAGGACTAGGATATGGAGGAATTTCAGAATTAATTGAGCAAGAAAAAATGGGGTTGTATTTATAACTAAAGAATTGGGCAGAATTGAAAAGACGATGCTTTGCTCAAAAATTTTAGAAGACCAAGTCGGGTTTTTGCATAAAAGTGATCTATAGGCATCAGAGGACCTCTCAAATTTTTTGTGGAATTTTGAAAGAATTATTTAAAAGGGTCTTAGTGCAATACAAGCGTTCCGGATATTGAAAATGCTATTAAAATAATTATTTTGTGGCAATTTTTATTCTGAAAATATTTCCTACTTAATTTAAGAAGGGTGGATGAAATGATCAAGAAAACTTTCAAACCCACAATATTTTCCAAAAATGTTTGTAGGGAGGGAAGAATTTTAAAAACAGAAAACAGAAAAGATCCTGGAATTAATAAAAGACCTAATATAATTCAAAATTTTGTTTTTGTCAAAATTTTACTTAATAAAAACATGGTTTAAAATTTTTGGGTGTTACAATCAAAGTACATGATCCAATCTTGGGGCGCTTCCTTGCCAGGAAGCAAGGTCTCTCGTATTTCTTTGTTTGGAGTTGGTGTCCATTCTGTAATGAACTCTGCCAAGGCTCTACTTTGGATTGTTGATGTACTTTCAAACTTCAAATCAAAGCTTGTCAACTCCAATTCCCAATCCACTACCTACCGGTTTTGAAAACAGAAAACAGAAAAGATCCTGGAATCAATAAAAGACCTAATATAATTTAAAATTTTATTTTTGTCAAAATTTTACTTAACAAAAACATGGTTTAAAATTTTTGGGTGTTACAATCAAAGTACATGATCTAATCTGGGGCGCTTCCTTGCCGGGAAGCGAGGTCTCTCGTATTTCTTTGTTTGGAGTTGGTGTCCATTCTGTAATGAACTCTGCCAAGGCTCTACTTTGGATCATTGATGTACTTTCAAATTTCAAATCAAAGCTTGTCAACTCCAATTACCAATCCACTACCTACCGGTGGCTTCAGGTTTTCTCAAGATGCATTGCAGCGGAAAGTGAGTGACGACGGTGATGTAATGTGTCTGGAAGTAATTGCGTAGCTTCCTTGAGGCCATGAGGAGGCCAAAGAGCAACTTCTGCACACTAGAGTACCTTGATCTAGCCCCTGGAGAAGGGAACTGACAAAGTAAACAATAATTTATGAAGTATTCATGCCATGTTTACAACAATTCTATATGGTTTTGGTATGATTTGAATGGAACTAACCGGGCTGACGTTGTTTTCAGCAAAACTACCGTGGTGTTGTTTTTTGTGCAGAAATAAAAGTTCTCCAAATGCAATGAAACTTCTTGATAATTTTTTTGGAAGAAATGAGAAATAATGGAGCAAAGAACCACCAGAGGGGGCCTAACGCCCACAATACACTGTGGTGCGCCGGCCCACAGCGTGCCACAGTGGGTTGTGGGCCCCTTGAGGACCATCATCGAGTGATTCCAACGCTGAAAAATCCTATATATACATAAACCTCCAGAAATAACCCTAGATTAGAAGTTCCACCACCGCAAGACTCTGTAGCCACGAAAAACCAATCTAGACCTTATTCCGGCACCCTGCCGAAGGGGGTAATCATCAACGGTGGCCATCTTCATCATCCTGACGGCCACCATGATGAGGCGGGCGTAGTCCACCCTCAGGTTGAGGGTTTGTACTAGTAGCTATTGTTTACTCTCTCTCTCTCTCTCTCTCTCTCTCTCTCGTGTTCTTGATTTGGCACGATCTTGATGTATCGCGAGCTTTGTTAATATAGTTGGATCATATGGTGTTTCTCCCTCTCTATCTTGTTGTGATGAATTGAGTTTTCCCTTTGAGATTTTGTTATTATTGGATTGAATACTTTTATGGATTTGAGAACACTTGATGCATGTATTGCTATGAATACCCGTGATGACAATGGGGGATCATATTGATTCACTTGATGTGTGTTTTGGCACTCAACTCGCGGATTCCCGAGGTGACATTGGGGTAATCTATGCATAGGGGTTGATGCATGTTCTCGTCTTTGTTTCTCTGGTAGAAATCTTGGGGCACTCTTTGAGGTTCTTTGTGTTGGATTGAGTATTATGAATCTGAAATTGTTTGATGCATATCGTATAATCAACTCATAGATACTCATGGTGACATTGGAGTATCTAGGTGACATTAGAGTTGGTTGATGTGTAACATATGGTGCTATTTTAGTACGAACTCTTAGATAGATCGATCGAAAAGGATAATTTGGTGTTATTTTAGTACGAACTCTTGGATAGATCGGTCGGAAATGATAACTTTGAGGTGGTTTCGTACCCTACAAACAATTTCTTCGTATATTCTCTACCAGATAAGAACTTTGGAGTGATTCTTCATCGCACTTTGAGGGATGGTTATATGATCCAATTATATCAGCATTGTTGAGAGATTGCACTAGTGAAAGTACGCACCCTAGGCCTCATTTTCAAGCATTGCTATATTGTTTGTGCTCACTTTTGTTACTTGCTACCTTGATGTTTTTTATTGTTCCTATTACAAAAATCAATATCTACTATCATTACTACACTTGTATCACCATATCTTTGCCGAACTAGTGCACCTATACAATTTACCATTGTATTTGGTGTGTTGGGGACACAAGAGACTATTTGTTATTTGGTTGCTGGGTTATTTGAGAGAGACCAACTTCATGCTACGCCTCCCATGGATTGATAAACCTTAGGTCATCCACTTGAGGGAAAATTTCTACTGTCCTACAAAACTATGCGCTTGGAGGCCCAACAAGAGTGTACAAGAACAAGTTGTGTAGCATCAAGCTCTTTTCTGGCGCTGTTGCCGCGGCAGTGAGTGCTTGAAGGTATATCTTCACATCTTGCAATTGAATCTTTTAGTTTCTTGTTTTATCACTAGTTTGGTTTATAAAAAGAAAAGTACAAAAAAATGGAATTGAGGTGGCATGATATTATTTGAATTTATCATGTCTTTCGTGAAAATGATGAAAAGGAAAATTGTGCTCAATTGATATAAGAAGAATTCTATAAAATGTTTGACAAAAAATCTTTGAATGATGAGCATGATTGCAATGTTGTTGGTACGAAATCTTTGAATACCCATGATGCTAACGATTTGCAAAGCCATAAGCTTGGGGATGCTATGTTTGATGGAGATGATATTTTTAGTCCCCCAAGTTTTGATGAGAAAATTTATTATGATGATTGCATGCCTCCTATTTATGATGATTATATTGATGAAAGTGGATTTGGAGAGGTCATAACTTTATTTAATGATGAATTCACTATTTTGGAAGAGGTTTCAATTGATTATGACAAGAAAGTTCCTACCTTCCTGTTTTTTATTGTTTCTATTAGAAAATCAATATCTACTATAATTATTACACTTTTATCACCATCTCCTTGCCGAACTAGTGCACCTATACAACTTACCGTTGTATTTGGTGTGTTGGAGACACAAGAGTGTAGCGCCCAAGATGCGATTCTATCCCAATCACGTTATGAATTCATGATTGGGGCTGTGACACCCCCGACTCGACCGTACACTAATCATACATGCAAACGTGTACGATCAAGATCAGGGACTCACGGGAAGATATCACAACACAACTCTAGACACAAATAAAATAAAACAAGCTTTATATTACAAGCCAGGGGCCTCGAGGGCTCGAATACATAGCTCGATGCACAAGAGTCAGCGGAAGCAACAATATCTGAGTACAGACATTAGTTAAACAACACTGCCTTAAGAAGGCAAACACAAAAGCAACAACGATCGAAGAGGCAAGGCCTCCTGCACAGGACCTCCTAACTACTCCTGGTCTTTGGTGGCCTCCATGTAGTAGTATCCGTCGGCCGTGGCATCTGGCTCCAGGGATCCACCATCTGGTTGCATCAACCAGAAAGAAGAAGGAAGGGGAAAAGGGGTAGCAAAGCAACCATGAGTACTCATCCAAAGTACTCGCAAGCATCAGATCTACACCAAGTATGCATTGGTATCAAATGGAAGAACATGTATCGTGGGTGAAGCTGCAGAATGCCAGAATAGAGGGGAAGGCCTAGCCTATCGAAGACTAGCATCTTCATGCAGCTCCAAGCATCTTGCAGCATGTAGAAGAGTAAAGAATAGCAGTTTATATTTAACAAACATGTTGTAGTAACAACGCCCAGAGATCCTTCCTCGACTCCCTACGAGAAAGCAATCCCGGAGCCACATAACTTAAGTATCCATTTCTAGTTGTATTAGATCAAGATATAAGTCTGAACGTCCATTACCGTGGACACGAGATTGAATAAAGATCTTCCCTGCAGGGTGCACCACATTTTCGAACACGCTCGATCACTCTGGCGGACACACTTTTACGGGTCAATGCGACCTCGGAAATCAACACGTCGCAGCCCGACCTAGGCTCGTGAGAGGTCCCCGCCGGTCTACATCCTAAGCACTCCGGGGTCTGGGCCCATCGCCCATTGCACTCCGGGTCGTTGTGCGCAAGGGGATACCAGCACCACCCGTGAAGTGGATGGCACGATCCGGCCCGGCCACAATGCTGAACTGGACGTCTGACAAAGCTTCGGCTGATACCACGGCGTCGAGGCCCATAACTATTCTCGCGTGGTGGTTGGTGCGCAAAGGCCAAAGGCCAATTCAGAACAAATACCCAAACCATAGTATATTATTAGCTCGCGGAGACGAGAAGAGACTCACGATAATCTGACCCCCTCGCCCCGTCTCGAGGAAATACGGCAAGGGCAAGCCCAGCCCACACGAGGGATGCCTGACTTCCTGGCCGTGCCTCGTAATCATCTTGCGGGTGCTCTCCGGGCCCGCCCGACTTTCCCAAAGGTCTCAAGTAATGTCAAGGTAACCGTGTGTCCAAACATCAAGGGGAAAACCCAAGGAATCACCCTCGGAGGATTCCACTCGATGTAATCATCAAGGTGAGCGTAAGAGGAACCACCCTCGAGGTTCACACTTGAGGGGTTGCAACGAGCCGTATCCGGAATGGTGAAGGAGGAAATCACCCTCGATGACCACGACCGAATAGCTACACTACAGAATTATCATCGAGTGCGTTATGAGGGATCACCCTCGGCACTCGATACTAGCTCTGCAGTCGAACAACTAAAGGGGCGTGATGTGATGTGCGGTGTCGGGCTCAGTGCGTCGATCATGTAGCTCGAGTCGTCAATGATGAAGCAGGGGCAACAAGGACAAGTGGGGGCCACTGATGGATCACTAACCAACCTATACTAAGCAGTTTAGGATAAGCAGGTAGGTAACAAAAGCAGGTACAAAAGCAGGCTATGCATCAGAATAGGAGCAAACAATAACAGTAGAAAAATCTAATGCAAGCATGAGAGTATAGAATGGGCGATATCGGGATGATCAAAGGGGGGGCTTGCCTGGTTGCTCAGACAAGAAGGAGGGTCGTCATCAACGTAGTCGATCACAGTGGCATCAGCAGCGGTCTCGGGGTCTATCGGAGAGAAGAGGGGGAAGAAACAATAAATACACGCGAACATATGCACACCATGATTATAAGCGGGGCTAGAGGTGTTCTAGCGTAGTGCTAGGCGTTACTGGCGAAGGGGGAAACATCCGGGAAAGTATTCCCGGTTCCAGACGTCTGTCAGACAGATGAACCGGAGGGGAAAAGTTGCATGTTTGCTATGCTAGGGATGTGTGGCGGGCGAACAGGCCGCATATTCGGATTCATCTTGTCGTTCTCAGCAACTTTCACGTAGAAAAGTTTTTCATCCGATCTACGGTTTAGTTTATAAGATTTTTCAAAGGTTTAAACTTTTTCTGAAATTATTATTAAATCTAAAATGGGGTTATTGCATCAGCATGACGTCAGTGGTCAACACTGACCGTTGACTGGTCAAACAGGGCAGTGGGGCCCGTTTGTCATAGGCACATTTAACTAAACATGTTTAATTAGACTAAAATGCAATTAGGTTAATTAAGCATAATTAATTTGTGTTAATTAACATGATTAATTAATTAATTAATTAAATTATTTTTATTTTTATTTATACATATTCTTTTTGCTCTCTTTTTAACGGGCCCCACTTATAAGTGGCCCAGGAGGCCACTTGTGAGTTAACGAGCGCAGGGATTACGGGAGGCTGCAGGCGTGGGCGTGGCGCCCGTGCAACGGGGAACGAGGCGCCAATGAGGCCGTGGCCTTGTGGCGAGGCTCGGCCGATCACGACAGTGGAGGTGGCGCAGGCGTCGGTGGTCGCGATGGCGTGATCGAGGCGATGAGCATGAAGCGTCCTTGTTGGCGGCATGAATGTGGACGAGGCGGCGAGCACGGCTTGCGGCGTGTGCCATGTGGCGCTGGGGCGATGGAGAGAGAGATGGAGAGAGAGAGAGGCGCTCACGGCCGTTGCCGAGTAGAAGTCGGCGAGGCTCGTGAGCCGACGAGGAGAGATGTGGAGGCGGCGGCTGACAAGCGGCGATAGGTGGCGGCGTCGGCCTCGGGCGCCGCAGTGTCGGAGGAGGCGGGAGGCGGCGATGGCGACGAGACCGGCGCGTCGAGGGCATGAGCACGGCGTGGCGGCACCGAACGGGCGACGGGAGTGCATGAGGTGGCGTGGTCGGGCCCTCCCGATCTAGAACTAGTCGAGTGGGGTTGTGCCTGGGAGGAAGGCGACGATCCGACGAGGGGCGGGTCGAGAGCGGCGGCAGCGATTGACGGGGCCGGTCGGGGTTGCCCCGATCCGATCAAGCGGGTGGGAGAGATATTTTTGGGTTAGGTCATGGTGAGGGAGTGGGGGGTTATGCAGGGGGGTGAGGGGGCCGTGTGGGTCGGCCTGGGGGTTACCTGGGCCGAGGCCTAGCGAGGACGAGGGGTGGGCGGTCGGCCCAGTGAAGGAGGGGGGGACCTTTTCATTTTCTTTTTTTTAAAATTTAACCTTTTAAATAACTATTTTAAATAGATTAGGGCCTTAGACCACTTTGCAAAAATTTTGGCTCACCACCATAATTGGTTATGGAAAATTTGCCACACTTTGAACATTTTGGTTTTCTCGTTTGACAAATTTGAATTTTGGCTTTAAACTCGGTTTTGAATTTGAATCGTGATTTGGACCAAATGAAGATTAGCAACAGAAATGTGATGACATGGCATCATTAGCATGGACTTACTGTAGCAAAATTATCCGGGCGTTACAATTCTCCTCCACTACAAGAAATCTCGTCCCGAGATTTAAGGGGGTGTAGTAGTGGGAAAGACTCGAAAAGGACGGGGCTCAACACAAAATAGGTACCTGGGGGCTATCTCACTGAACATGTCATAGAGGCATCTCTCGAGTTGGAATTTAAGAAGTCATCGAGAATAAGGTAAGGAGGTGCAATAAGAAGCTTTAAGCGGGTAGGCAATTGTTCGTTGCCTGAAACAGAGGGTGGAAGGGGGTTCAGAGCAATGGGAATAAGTATTGCGTCTAATACCAGAATAGATCATTAGGAAGGTGGCTCGTGATTTACATACAAAGCCAAGTGCAAAGAATATTTCAGAGTCAAGGTTGTACACGAGAGTCAGGTTTCGATCCTGCGGAACTGTGGGTTACGGGCCCACCATGTGGGTTAAAGGTAGGAAGGGCGCTAACATATGCACGGTCATGATAGCAAGGTAGGTCAGAGGATAGCATGTCAGTTATGTTGGCAACAACATTGGTCCCGAGGGCAAGGGACGAAGAGAACCATTTTCCTGCTCGTTAAGACGAGGCGGACCAATAGGCAAAGTTCTCGTCCATCGGTGGCTACCAGAATGTCATCAACAATTGTAAAAAGGTCTTACTAACAGAGTTGTACACCGAGGTGTTTACATAAGCAGGGACTTATCACTGCTCAGATATGTTAGGTTACAAGAAAGGTTAAACAAAGCAATGGAGACTTGAATTAGTTATCGGTGTTCTCGAGTGTCTAACAACTCAGAACCCGTGGAAACTTTGAATCGACGAGAAATAATAGTTGATGAAGAACTCATAAGAAATTATGTAGTTCCGTCATGCTCTCGAGATACAAGAGGGAAAATACTCGGGGTAGAGCAGAATAGAGGTTTGACAGGTGAAGTGGTCTGCAGAAGACAAGTACTTCAACTTGTCCGAGAAAGGGGGTCAAGGAAGAGCAATATGGTCGGAACCACAGTTGCAAAGGACCAAATATAGATGCCAGATGAACTTATCACAAGGGGATTATTGTAATAACAAGAAGCTTCCATGATAGGATCTACATCGTGTCCATGGGCATGAACACAAAGTTCAAGGTCGACTCCCACTTCTCCAATGCATAACCTTTCATTCACTTCTCATTTTCGAAGAAGTTGTAGTGTTGATATTTTATCTGGCATAACACCGGTAGAGTATGAGTCGTAGAAGTTTCCGGGTTCACACAGATTTAGGGAAGACATAGATCCAACCCATAGGGGCATCTTAAGAACATATACCACCACTTCACGAGTAAAAGCCCGGAAGAAGGGTATGGTTGACAAGAGCGGGGATACAATTTACCAAAGGCATTATGTATCCGAGGAAAAGCTCACAAGGTAACTAAATATGAAGGACAATGTCAGATAGAACCCCACAAAGGATCTAGTTGTTCACAAGGGATCTGATGTGAGCATCAGTACTCAACTAGAGGTAGAAAGAATGCAAGGATATCAGATTATAGAAGCAACTGACTAATTCAGAGTTCAAATGCAAAGGAATTTACGATTTCCAAAATCAAGGGATCAGAAGCAACCGCTCTGACCAAGGATGGTTAAGTTGAATAGACTTAGGGCACAATCGATGGCAATCTGATTGGCGAGAACCGACTCATGTTCGGAAGGCGTCTGAGCGGAAAGATAATCTATAAGGATCAACTGATGATTGCGACACTGGTATATCAAATCAAAAGACTCAAGATGATAATGACAAAGGACGTCAATGGATATTGCTAGGCATATGGAATTAACCAGAGTGTAGGCAGGCAAGACCTTCTAGAGCAATAGGCGATAGAGGTCATCAAAAGCTAGGATTGTATTAAAAAGTATCTTATGAAGCATAAGAATAACTGGGGATGAATGGATACTCGATAAAAGCGAGTAATTATCTGTAGGGGTATTCATGCGGCAAGGACTGCAGGGCAGTAAGCATAAAGGATCCTCGGAACATCGAAGAGTATTTCAGGACATCTTGTAATAACAAGAGCAACTGGAGATGAAGGTATGAACGACAACGTAGGTAGTTACGCATAAGGATTTATCGGTGTTAGGGATTGCAACGACGAAGGGCACAAGGGTCTCGAGAAAACTTCGGAGAGTATCTTCAGAAACTTCTGGTGCACCAAGTAATCATCTGGAGTGAGGGGCTCTCCGGGAGAAAGTATTCTGAGAACCTAGAGTTGTTAACAAAATCATTTAACCTGAATAGAAGAGAGATTAGAGTCCCAGAGTAAAGGTCGAGGAGTAAAAGATCCTAATACCACCCAATGGCAACGTGGGCCCGTAAGCCACACAGCCATGTTAGCAAATTAGTTTTTCAAATACTAGACTCAACTTCGGCCAAGGAGTTCGAAAGGGGGATCCTACAGGCAGTCGGCTCTGATACCAACTTGTGACGCCCCCGACTCGACCGTACACTAATCATACACGCATAAGCGTATGCGATCAAGATCGAGGACTCACGGAAGATATCACAACACAACTCTAGACACAAATAAAATAAAACAAGCTTTATATTACAAGCTAGGGGCCTCGAGGGCTCGAATACATAGCTCGATGCACAAGAGTCAGCGGAAGCAACAATATCTGAGTACAGACATTAGTTAAACAACACTGCCTTAAGAAGGCAAACACAAAAGCAACAACGATCGAAGAGGCAAGGCCTCCTGCCTGGGACCTCCTAACTACTCCTGGTCTTTGGTGGCCTCCATGTAGTAGTATCCGTCGGCCGTGGCATCTGGCTCCAGGGATCCACCATCTGGTTGCATCAACCAGAAAGAAGAAGGAAGGGGAAAAGGGGTAGCAAAGCAACCATGAGTACTCATCCAAAGTACTACTTAAGCATCAGATCTACACCAAGTATGCATTGGTATCAAATGGAAGGGTCATGTCTGTGGACTGAACTGCAGAATGCCAGAATAGAGGGGAAGGCCTAGCCTATCGAAGACTAGCATCTTCACGCAGCTCCAAGCATCTTGCAGCATGTAGAAGAGTAAAGAATATCAGTTTATATTTAACAAACATGTTGTAGTAAAAACGCCCAGAGATCCTTCCTCGACTCCCTACGAGAAAGCAATCCCGGGGCCACATAACTTAAGTATCCATTTCTAGTTGTATTAGATCAAGATATAAGTCTGAACGTCCATTACCGTGGACACGGTATTCGAATAAAGATCTTCCCTGCAGGGGTGCACCACGTTTTCCAACACGCTCGATCACTCTGGCCGGACACACTTTTCTGGGTCAATGCCCGGCCTCGGAAGATCAACACGTCGCAGCCCGACCTAGGCTCAGCAGAGAGGTCCCCGCCGGTCTACATCCTAAGCACTCCGGGGTCTGGGCCCATCGCCCGTTGCACTCCGGGTCGTTGTGCGCAAGGGGATACCAGCACCACCCGTGAATTGGATGGCACGATCCGGCCCGGCCACAATGTTGAACTGGACGTCTGACAAAGCTCCGGCTGATACCGCGACGTCGAGGCCCATAACTATTCTCGCGTGGTGGTTGGTGTGAAAAGGCCAAAGGCCAATTTAGAACAAATACCCAAACCATAGTGTATTATTAGCTCGCGGAGACGAGTAGAGACTCACGATAATGTGACCCCGTCGCCCCGTCTCGAGGAAATACGGCAAGGGCAAGCCCAGCCCACACGAGGGCTGCCAGACTTCCCGGTCATGCCTCGTAATCATCTTGCGGGTGCCCTCCGGGCCCGCCCGACTTTCCCAAAGGTCTCAAGTAATGTCAAGGTAACCGTGTGTCCAAACATCAAGGGGAAAACCCAAGGAATCACCCTCGGAGGATTCCACTCGATGTAATCATCAAGGTGAGCGTAAGAGGAACCACCCTCGAGGTTCACACTTGAGGGTTACCTGACGAGCCGTGCTCGGGAATGGTGAAGGAGGAAATCACCCTCGCTGACCACGACCGAATAGCTACACTACAGAATTATCATCAGGAGTGCGTTATGAGGGATCACCCTCGGCACTCGGTACTAGCTCTGCAGAGTCGAACAACTAAAGGGGCGTGATGTGATGTGCAGTGTCGGGCTCACGGTAAATGCGATCATGTAGCTCGAGTAAATCGATGATGAAGCGAGGCAACAAGGACAAGTGGGGTCCACTGATGGATCACTAACCAACTTATACTAAGCAGTTTAGGATAAGCAGGTAGGTAACAAAAGCAGGTACAAAAGCAGGCTATGCATCAGAATAGGAGCAAACAATAACAGTAGTAAAATCTAATGCAAGCATGAGAGAGAATGGGCGATATCGGGATGATCAAAGGGGGGGCTTGCCTGGTTGCTCAGACAAGAAGGAGGGTCGTCATCAACGTAGTCGATCACAGTGGCATCAGCAGCGGTCTCGGGGTCTATCGGAGAGAAGAGGGGGAAGAAACAATAAATACACGCGAACATATGCACAACATGATTATAAGCGGGGCTAGAGGTGTTCTAACGCAGTGCTAGGCGTTACTGGCGAAGGGGGAAACATCCGGGAAAGTATTCCCGGTTCCGGACGTCTGTCAGACAGATGAACCGGAGGGGGAAAGTTGCATGTTTGCTATGCTAGGGATGTGTGGCGGGCGAACAGACCGCGTATTTGGATTCGTCTCGTCGTTCTGAGCAACTTTCACGTAGAAAAGTTTTTCATCCGAGCTACGGTTTAGTTTATAAGATTTTTCAAAGTTTTCAACTTTTTTTGAAATTATTATTAAATCTAAAATGGGGTTATTGCATCAGCATGACGTCAGTGGTCAACACTGACCGTTGACTGGTCAAACAGGGCAATGGGGCCCGTTTGTCATAGGCACATTTAACTAAACAGGTTTAATTAGACTAATATCCAATTAGGTTAATTAAACATAATTAATTTGTGTTAATTAACATGATTAATTAATTAATTAATTAAATTATTTTTATTTTTATTTATACCTATTCTTTTTGCTCTTTTTTTTGAACAAGGGCGGGCCCCACTTGTAAGTGGCCCAGGAGGCCACGCGGGTTAAGCGCGAGGATTACGGGAGGCTGCAGGCGTGGCGCCGTGCACCCGAGCAACAGGGAGAGCCGAGGCCGAGCCGGCGCTGGCGGGCGAGGCTCGCCGGTCACGCAGCAGTGGAGGCGAAGCAGCGGCGGTGGTCGCGATGGCGCGGTCGAGTAGCCTTGAACCTTGAGCACGACTGGCGTCATGGGGCGGCGCTAAGCGCGCTGAAGCAGCGCCGGCGAGCCGCAGCGGCGTGTGGCGCCAGCAAGGTGGTGCTCGGGGCAGCGAGAGAGAGGGGAGATGGAGAGAGATGGGGGTGCTCACGGCCGTTGCCGAGTAGGTGGGTCGGCGAGGCTCGGCGGAGCCGACGAGGGAGAGATGAGGAGGCGAGGCGACAGCGAGCGGCGATGTATGGCGACGTCGGCCTCGGGGCGCCACGGGTGTCGGGGGTGAGGCGGGGAGGCGACGGTGACGAGGCCCGGCGCGTCAAGGCCGTGAGCCGCAGCGGCGGCGGGGCGGCACCGGGAACGGGCGACGGGAGCGCCGCGGGGTGGCGCGTGTTGGGGAACGTGGTAATTTCAAAAAATTTCCTACGCACACACAGGACCATGGTGATGGCATAGCAACGAGATGGGAGAGTGTTGTCTACGTACCCTTGTAGACCAAAGCGGAAGCGATCACAACGTAGAGGAAGTAGTCGTACGTTCTCCTCGCGATCCTCGCCGATCCCAAAGGTTGCCATTCGCACCTCCGAGTCGATGATGACGTAGAGGAAGTAGTCGACGTTCTCCTCGCGATCCAGCCGATCCAGCGCCGTTACATTCCGGCGCCTCCGAGTTCTTGGCACACGTTCAGCTCGATGGCGCTCCTCGGGCTCCGATCCGCAAAGCTCCGGGAGAGGGAGTTCCGTCGACCTGACGGGCGTGGTGACGATCTTGATGTTTCACCGACGCAGGCTTCGCCTAAGCACCGCTAATGATATGACCGAGGTGGAATATGGTGGAGGGGGCACCGCACACGGCTAAGGAACGATCTCAAGGATCAACTTGTCTGTCCTAGGGTGCCCCCTCCCCGTATATAAAGGAGGGAGGGAGGAGGTGGCCGGCCTCAAGGGGCGCACCATAGGGAGGGGAAACCTACTCCAAGTAGGTTTCCTCTCCTTTCCTTATCTTATTTGGAGGGGGAGGAAGGAGTACTAGTATTAGGAAGTAGTACTAGTAGTAGGAATAGGAAGAGGGGAAGGAGAAAGGAAAGGGGCCGCCCTCCCCAATCGGATTGGGCTTGGGGCGCGCCTCCCTTGTTCCTTCTCCTTCCTCCTACATGGGCCCAATAAGGCCCATATACCTCCCGGGGTTCGGTAACCTCCGGAGCTCCAAACTTCTCCGGAACCTTTCCGTGTCCAAATATATCCGTCCAATATATTAATCTTTGTGTCTCGACCATTTCGAGACTCCACGTCATGTCCGTGATCATATCCGGACTCGAACAACCTTGGTACATCAAAATACATAAACTCATAATATAAGCATCATCGAAACCTTAAGCGTGCGGACCCTACGGTTCGAGAATAATGTAGACATGACCGAGACACATCTCCGGTCAATAACCAATAGCGGGACACGGATGCCCATATTGGTTCCTACATTTTCTACGAAGATCTTTATCGGTCGGACCGCATAACAACATCACGTTGTTCCCTTCGTCATCGGTATGTTACTTACCCGAGATTCGATCGTCGGTATCCAATACCTAGTTCAATCTCGTTCTTTGGTAAGTCTCTTTACTCGTTCAGTAATTCATCATATCACAACTAACTTATTATTTGTAATGCTTGCTAGGATTATGTGATGTGTATTACCGAGAAGGCCCAGAGATACCTCTCCGACATTCGGAGTGACAAAACCTAATCTCTAAATCGCCAACCCAACAAGTACCTTTGGAGACACCTGTAGTACTCCTTTATAATCACCCGATTACGTTGTGACGTTTGGTAGTACCCAAAGTGTTCCTCCGTAAACGGGAGTTGCATAATCTCATAGTTATAGGAACATGTATAAGTCATGAAGAAAGCAATAGCAATGTACTAAACGATCAAGTGCTAAGCTAACGGAGTGGGTCATGTCAATCACATCATTCTTCTAATGAGGTGATCCCATTAATCAAATGACAACACATGTCTATGGTTAGGAAACATAACCATCTTTGATTAATGAGCTAGTCTAGTAGAGGCTTACTAGTGACTATCTGTTTGTCTATGTATTCACACATGTATTATGTTTCCGGTTAATACAATTCTAGCATGAATAATAAACATTTATCATGATATAAGGAAATAAATAATAACTTTATTATTGCCTCTAGGGCATATTTCCTTGATCCTCCCACTTGCACTAGAGTCAATAATCTAGATTACACGTAATGATTCTAACACCCATGGAGTCTTGGTGTCGATCATGTTTTGCTCGTGGAAGAGGCTTAGTCAATGGGTGCGCAACATTCAGATCCGTATGTATTTTGCAAATCTCTATGTCTCCCACTTGGACTTGGTCCGAATGGAATTGAAGGCGTCTCTTGAAATGCTTGGTCCTCTTGTGAAATATGGATTCCTTTGCCAAGGCAATTGCACCAAAGATTGTCACGAAGATCTTCATTGGTCCCGATGCACTAGGTATAACACCTAGATCGGAAATGAACTCTTTCATCGAGACTCCTTCATTTGCTGCTTCCAAAGCAGCTATGTACTCCGCTTCACATGTAGATCCCGCCACGACGCTTTGTTTAGAACTCGCACCAACCCAGCGGCTCCACCGTTTAACAAAAACACGATCCGGGTTTGCGATTTAGAATCGTCGGATCAGTGTCAAAGCTTGCATCGACGTAACCATTTACGACTAGCTCTTTGTCACCTCCATATACGAGAAACATATCCTTAGTCCTTTTCGGTATTTCAGGATGTTCTTGACCGCTGTCGATGATCCACTCTGGATTACTTTGGTACCTTCTGCCAAGCTTACAGCCTAAGCATCGTCGGTCTGGTACACTGACATTGCATACATGATAGAGCCTATGGCTGAAGCATAGGGAACATCTTTCATTTTCTCTCTATCTTCTGCTGTGGTTGGGCATTGAGTCTGACTCAATTTTACACCTTGTAATATAGGTAAAAACCTTTCTTTGCCTGATCCATTTTGAACTTCTTCAAAACTTTATCAAGGTATGTTCTTTGTGAAAGTCCAATTAAGCGTCTTGATCTATCTCTATAGATCTTGATGCCCAATATGTAAGCAGCTTCACCGAGGTCTTTCATTGAAAAACTTTTGTTCAAGTATCCTTTTATGCTATCCAGAAATTCTATATCATTTCCAATCTATAATATGTCGTCCACATATAATATCAGAAATGCTCTGAGCTCTCACTCACTTTCTTGTAAATACAAAGCTTCTCCAAAAGTCTCAGATAAAACCATATGCTTTGATCACACTTATCAAAGCGTTTATTCCAACTCCGAGAGGCTTGCACGGACCATAAATTGATCGCTGGAGCTTGCACACTTTGTTAGCGGCCTTTGGATCAACAAAACCTTACAGTTTGCATCATATACAACTCTTCTTCTAGAAATCCATTCAAGAATGCAGTTTTTACATCCATTTGCCAAATTTCATAATCATAAAATGCGGCAATTGCTAACATGATTCGGACAGACTTAAGCATCGCTACGGGTGAGAAAGTCTCATCGTAGTCAACCCCTTGAACTTGTCGAAAACCTTTTGCAACAAGTCGAGCTTTATAGACAGTTACATTACCATCGGCGTCGGTCTTCTTCTTAAAGATCCATTTATTCTCAATGGCTTGCCGATCATCGGGCAAGTCAACCAAAGTCCATACTTTGTTCTCATACATGGATCCTATCTCAGATTTCATGGCTTCCGGCCATTTTATGGAATCTGGGCTCACCATCGCTTCTTCATAGTTTGTAGGTTCGCCATGGTCAAGTAACATGACTTCGAGAATAGGATTACCGTACCACTCGGGTGCGTATTTTATTACCTTGACCTCTGAAGTTCAAGAGCAACTTGATCTGAAGTTTCATGATCAACATCATTAGTTTCCTCACTAATTGGTGTAGTTGTCACAGAACCGTTTCTTGTGATGAACTACTTTCCAATAAGGGAGCAGATCTGATTATCTCATCAAGTTCTACTTTCCTCCCACTCACTTCTTTCGAGAGAAACTCCTTCTCTAGAAAGGATCCGAATTTAGCAACGAAAATCTTGCCTTCAGATCTGTGATAGAAGGTGTACCCAACAGTCTCATTTGGGTATCCTATGAAGACACATTTTTCCGATTTGGGTTCGAGCTTATCTGGTTGAAGTTTCTTCACATAAGCATCGCATCCCCAAATTTTAAGAAACGACAACTTTGGTTTCTTGCCAAACCATAGTTCATACGGTGTCGTCTCAACGGATTTAGATGGTGCCCTATTTAACGTGAATGCGGTCATCTCTAAAGCATATCCCCAAAACGATAGCGGTAAATCAAGAAGAGACATCATAGATCGCACCATATCAAGTAAAGTACGATTCTGACGTTCGGACACACCATTTCTCTGTGGTGTTCGGGTGGCGTGAGTTGCTAAACTATTCCACATTGTTTTAAATGTAAACCAAACTCAGAACTCAAATATTCTCCTACTCGATCAGATCGTTGAATCTTTATTTTATTGTTTCGATGATTTTCCATTTCACTCTTAAATTCTTTTAACTTTTAAAATGTTTTTGTTTTGTGTTTCATTAAGTAGATATACCCATATCTCGCTCAAATCATCTGTGAAGGTGAGAAAATAACGATACCACTTGGCGTGCCTCAATATTCATTGGACCACAAACATCGGTATGTATGATTTCCAACAAATCGGTTGCTCGCTCCATAGTTCAGGAGAACGGCGTTTTGGTCATCTTGCCCATGAGGCACGGTTCGCAAGTACCAAGTGATTCATAATCAAGTGATTCGAAGCCCATCAAGATGGAGTTTCTTCATGCGTTTTACACCTATTTGACCTAAACGTCTGTGCCACAAATAAGTTGCATTATCATTATCAACTCTGCATCTTTTGGTTTCAACATTATGAATATGTGTATTACTACTATCGAGATTTAATAAAAATAGACCATTCTTCAAGGGTGCGTGACCATAAAAGATATTACTCATATAAATAGAACAACCATTATTCTCTGATTTAAATGAATAACCGTCTCGCATCAAACAAGATCCAGATATAATGTTCATGCTCAACGCGGCACCAAATAACAATTATTTAGGTCTAAAATTAATCCCGAAGGTAGATGTAGAGGTAGCGTGTCGACCGCGATCACATTGACCTTGGAACCGCTTTCCCCACGCCAAGCATCGTCACCTCGTCCTTTGCCGCTGCTCGTCTATTACGTAGTCCTGCTTTGAGTTGCAAATATTAGCAATGTAACCAAAGATCAAATACCAGTGTGCTACTACGAGCTCTAGTAAGGTACACATCAATAACATGTATATCACATATACCTTTGTTCACCTTGCCATCCTTCTTATCCGCCAAATACTTGGGGCAGTTCCGCTTCCGATGTCCGATCTACTTGCGGTAAAAACACTCGATTTAGGGCTTAGGTCCAGACTTGGGTTTCTTCTCTTGAGCAGCAACTTTCTTCTTTGTTCTTTTGAAGTTGCCCTTCTTCTTCCCTTTGGCCCTTTTCTTGAAACCAGTGGTCTTGTTGACCATCAACACTTGATGCTCTTTCTTGATTAATACCTCTGCGGCTTTTAGCATTGCGAAGAGCTCAGGAATTGTCTTAGTCATCCCTTGCATATTATAGTTCATCACGAAGCTCTTGTAGCTTGGTGGCAGTGATTGGAGAATTCTATCAATGACACTATCATCCGGAAGATTAACTCCCAGCTGAATTAAGTGATTATTATACCCGGACATTTTGAGTATGTGCTCACTTGTAAGCTGTTCTCCTCCATCTTGCAGCTATAGAACTTATTGGAGACTTCATATCTCTCAATCCGGGCATTTGCTTGAAATATTAACTTCAACTCTTGGAACATCTCATATGCTCCATGACGTTCAAAACGTCGTTGAAGACCCGGTTCTAAGCCGTAAAGCATGGCACACGGAACTATAGAGTAGTCATCAGCTTTGCTCTGCCAGACGTTCACAACTTACGGCGTTGCACTCGCGCAGTTGGCACCCAGCGGTGCTTCCAGGACGTAATTCTTCGGTGCAGCAATGAGGATAATCCTCAAGTTACGAACCCAATCCGTGTACTTGCTAGCATCATCTTTCAACTTTGCTTTCTCAAGGAACGCATTAAAATTCAACGGAACAACAAAGACGAGCCATCTATCTACGATGAAACATAGACAAGCAAAATACTATCAGTACTAAGTTCATGATAAATTTAAGTTTTAATTAATCATATTACTAAAGAACTCCCACTTAGATGACATCTCTCTAGTCATCTAAGTGATCACGTGATCCAAATCAACTAAACCATAACCGATCATCACGTGAGATGGAGTAGTTTTCAATGGTGAACATCTTATGTTGATCATATCTACTATATGATTCACGCTCGACCTTTCGGTCTCCATGTTCCGAGGCCATATCTGTTATATGCTAGGCTCGTCAAGTTTAACCTGAGTATTTCGCGTGTGCAAGCTGTTTTGCACCCGTTGTAGATGGACGTAGAACTTATCACACCCGATCATCACGTGGTGTCCGGGTACTACTGAACTTTGGCAACGGTGCATACTCGTGGAGAACACTTCTTGATAATTTTAGTGAGAGATCATCTTATAATGCTACCGTCAATCAAAGCAAGATAAGATGCATAAAGGATAAACATCACATGCAATCAATATAAGTGATATGATATGGCCATCATCATCTTGTGCTTGTGATCTCCATCTCAAGCACCGTCGTGATCACCATCGTCATCGGGCGCGACACCTTGATCTCCATCGTAGCATCGTTGTCGTTTACGCCATGTATTGCTTCTCGACTATCCCTACCGCTTAGTGATAAAGTAAAGCAATTACGTATGCGTTGCATTTCATACAATAAAGCGACAACCATATGGCTCGCCGATTGCCGATAACTTCGGTTACAAAACATGATCATCTCATACAATAAAATATAGCATCACGTCTTGACCATATCACATCACAACATGCCCTGCAAAAACAAGTTAGACGTCCTCTACTTTGTTGTTTCAAGTTTTACGTGGTCGCTACGGGCTGAGCAAGAACCGATCTTACCTACGCATCAAAACCACAGCGATACTTCGTCAAATAGACTCCGCTTTTAACCTTCTCAAGGACCGGGCGTAGCCACACTCGGTTCAATTAAAGTGAGAGAGACAGACACCCGCCAGCCACCTTTAAGCACGAGTGCTCGTGAACAGTGAAACCAGTCTCGCGTAAGCGTCTGGCGTAATGTCGGTCCGGCCGCTTCATCTCACAATACCGCTGAACCAAAGTATGACATCTTTGGTAGGCAAGATGACTTGTATCGCCCACAACTCACTTGTGTTCTACTTGTGCATATGACATCAACGCATAAAACCTGGCTCGATACCCTTTGTTAGGGAACGTGGTAATTTCAAAAATTTCCCACGCACACGGGACCATGGTGATGGCATAGCAACGAGATGGGAGAGTGTTGTCTACGTACCTTGTAGACCAAAGCGGAAGCGATCACAACGTAGAGGAAGTAGTCACGTTCTCCTCGCGATCCTGCCGATCCCAAAGGTTACTCCGCACCTCCGAGTCGATGATGACGTAGAGGAAGTAGTCGTGACGTTCTCCTCGCGATCAAGCCGATCCAGCGCCACATTCGGCGCCTCCGAAGTTCTTGGCACACGCTCAGCTCGATGACGCTCCTCGGGCTCCGATCCAAAGAAAGCTCGGGAGAGGGAGTTCCACAAGACGACGGCGTGGTGACGATCTTGATGTTTCACTGACGCAGGCTTCGCCTAAGCACCGCTACAATATGACCGAGGTGGAATATGGTGGAGGGGGCACCGCACACGGCTAAGGAACGATCTCAAGGATCAACTTGTTCGTCTCTAGGGTGCCCCCCTACCCCCGTATATAAAGGAGGGAGGGAGGAGGTGGCCGGCCTCAAGGGGGGCGCACCATAGGGAGGGGGAAAACCTACTCCAAGTAGGTTTCCCTCTCTTTTCCTTATCTTATTTGGAGGGGGAAGGAAGGAGTACTAGTATTAGGAAGTAGTACTAGTAGTAGGAATAGGAAGAGGGGGAAGGAGAAAGGAAAGGGGGTCGGCCCCCTCCCCAATTCGGATTGGGCTTGGGGCGCGCCTCCCTTGTTCCTTCTCCTTCCTCCTACATGGGCCCAATAAGGCCCATATACCTCCCGGGGTTCGGTAACCTCCGGAGCTCCAAACTTCTCCGGAACCTTTCCGGTGTCCAAATATATCCGTCCAATATATTAATCTTTGTGTCTCGACCATTTCGAGACTCCACGTCATGTCCGTGATCATATCCGGGACTCCGAACAACCTTCGGTACATCAAAATACATAAACTCATAATATAAGCATCGCCATCGAAACCTTAAGCGTGCGGACCCTACGGTTCGAGAATAATGTAGACATGACCGAGACACATCTCCGGTCAATAACCAATAGCGGGACCTGGATGCCCATATTGGTTCCTACATTTTCTACGAAGATCTTTATCGGTCAGACCGCATAACAACATGCGTTGTTCCCTTCGTCATCGGTATGTTACTTACCCGAGATTCGATCGTCGGTATCCAATACCTAGTTCAATCTAGATTCTTTGGTAAGTCTCTTTACTCGTTCCGTAATACATCATCTCACAACTAACTCATTAGTTGTAATGCTTGCAAGGCTTATGTGATGTGTATTACCGAGAAGGCCCAGAGATACCTCTCCGACAATCGGAGTGACAAAACCTAATCTCGAAATACGCCAACCCAACAAGTACCTTTGGAGACACCGTAGTACTCCTTTATAATCACCCGATGCCAGGACGCGTTTGGTAGTACCCAAAGTGTTCCTCCCAGAAACGGAGTTGCATAATCTCATAGTTATAGGAACATGTATAAGTCATGAAGAAAGCAATAGCAATGTACTAAACGATCAAGTGCTAAGCTAACGGAATGGGTCATGTCAATCACATCATTCTTCTAATGAGGTGATCCCATTAATCAAATGACAACACATGTCTATGGTTAGGAAACATAACCATCTTTGATTAATGAGCTAGTCTAGTAGAGGCTTACTAGTGACTATCTGTTTGTCTATGTATTCACACATGTATTATGTTTCCGGTTAATACAATTCTAGCATGAATAATAAACATTTATCATGATATAAGGAAATAAATAATAACTTTATTATTGCCTCTAGGGCATATTTCCTTCAGCGCGGGGTCGGGCCCCTCCCCGATCAAGAACCAGTCGAGTGGGGGTGCGCCGGGGAGGAAGACGACGCGTCCGACGAGGGGGGGCTGGTCATGAGCGGCAGCGATTGACGGGTCGGTCGGGTTGCCTGATCCGATCGAGAGGTGGAGAGATATTTTCGGCTAGGTCATGGTGAGGGAGTGGGGGTTATGCACGAGGGTGAGGGGCCGTGTGGGTCGGCTGGGGTTACTGAGCCGAGGCCTAGTGAGGATTTGGGCGGTCGGCCCAGTGAAGGAGGGGGGACCTTTTCCTTTTCTTTTTTTTAAATTTATCCTTTTAAATAACTGTTTTAAATAGATTAGGGCCTTAAACCACTTTGCAAAAATGTTGGCTCACCACCATAATTGGTTATGGAAAATTTGCCACACTTTGAACATTTTGGTTTTCTCGTTTGACAAATTTGAATTTTGGCTTTAAACTCAGTTTTGAATTTGAATGGTGATTTGGACCAAATGAAGATTAGCAACAGAAATGTGATGACATGGCATCGTTAGCATGGACTTACTGTAGCATAATTATCCGGGCGTTACAGGGGCACAACCGCATTTTCAGCGCATTTCAAGGTGGATATTGTTACAACATACCATGTACTGGATAGATGAGAATACAAGATAAAGGCTTACACTAGCCACAAGCTACAACATGAATACAATAGTTCATCAATACATAGCAATCATCATACAGAAGAGCAGGATCCGACTACGATGAAATCAAACGAAAAAGAAGAACGACATCCACCCTACTAGTCCGACGCTCACGACCGAGAAGCTATCCCTTGATCGAAGAAGAAGCAGAAGAAGAACTCCAAACAGTCAAGCATCGCTCTCATGTCAGAGCATCGCTTTACCTGCACCTGCAACTGTTGTTGTAGTAATATGTGAACCACGAGGACTCAGCAATCCCATTACCATGGGCATCAAGACTAGAAAAGATTAATGGGTATGGAAAGGAATAAGTGGTGAGGTTGCAGCAGCACTAAGCATTGTATGGTGGCTAACTTACAAGTACAAGAATAAGATGAGAAACTACGCAACGCTCGCAAACTAGTAACGACCAAGAAGTGATCCTGAACTACTTACGTTCAAACATAACCCAACCGTGTTCTCTTCCAGAACTTCGTCAAAAAGAGACAATCATGGTTAGACACGCGGTTGGTGTATTTTATTTCGGATCTGGTGTCAAGTTTTCTACAACCGGATATTAAAAATTCCCATCTGCCACATAACCGCGGGCATAGCTCTCGAAAGTTTAAACCCTGTAGGGGTGTCCCAACTTAGCCCATGATAAGCTCATGATCCGCGGAGACAATCCTCCATCTCGGAACACCCCATCAAACTCGGGATCCCGGTGCACAAGACATTTCGACAATGGTAAAACAAAACCAACAAGACCTCCCGACGTGCCGACACCCTGATAGTAGCTGCACGTATCTCGTCTCAGGCCACGAAGGATGAGCTAAGCTTACGGTTGGTTGAGACCCAAGTTGCCAAGGGGGTGCCGCAAGGTGCTGCTTTTGGACCAAAGACTCATGAGGAGCACCGCCCGGGTTGTTGATTAAGAAACCTCGGTGCTAGCCGGTCCCTATGCAAGTTTTAGTTGTTATTAGGCAAATGGTAAAACCAAAGTTGGGCCTTGCTGGAAGAGTTTTATTCAAAGCGAACTGTCAAGAGGGGCCCATAAACCCTCACCGTGTTAGGGACGCAAAATCAAGAAACATAACACATGTATGAGGAAACTAAGGCGACAAGAGTGGAACAAAACACCAGGCAAAAGACCGAGCCTTCCACCCTTTAGCAACTATATATGTGCATTAATTAAATAAGAGGTATTGTGATATCCCATGGTATCCATGTCCCAACATGGAACAACCTGCAACTACACCTGCAACTAGCAATGCTAATGCTATAAGAGGGCTGAGCAAAGCGGTAATATAGCCAAACAACGGTTTGCTAGGATGGTGAAAAAGGTTAGAGGTTGTCATGGCAATTTGGGAGGCTTGATAAACAAGTGGTAGGTAACGCGACATAGCGATAGCATCGAGACAACTAGCAAAGCAAAGATAGTAGTGGTATCCGTGGTAACGGTCATCTTGCCTGAAATCCCACTAGGAAGAAGATCGAGTCCATGAAGTAGACGAACGGGCATAGTTAACCGAATCCTCACAATCGCAATGTAATCGGAACTATTGAGAAGAAGCGCAACCGGAAAGAAGCAAACAACATGGTAAATAACCATCACATAAACATGGCATGCACAATCAAGTATGATGCATTTCCGGTTTAAAGAGGCATGGCATGGCAAAGTGCAACAAACAATACTACAAATTAAGTGAAGCTCAATATGCAACGAGTTGCATATTGACGAAACACCACACTTAATTATTTAGTTCGCACTCGTTTGTGAACAAGATAAGATTAAATGTTGGTTAACATGGCAAGAGGTGAAGCATAAGTAACGTAACTATATAGGCAAGTTTAAATGAGGCCGGAAACATCAAACAATAATTCTGGAAATACCCACATGAAATTTAGCAATTTAATGCAAACAACAATTTTAAACATTTTAAATGTTGTTATCATGATGCGGATGACATATACAAGTTGTATGCAATTTTATGAAATGTTGACATGAGCATGTTATGAAGAATTTGGTCACCATGGCGGAACGAGAGGGGTGCCACGCAACGATAACGGAAATGGTGTCACGGCAACATTCCGGTGATCCAACAAGTCATTGAGATACCAGTGTAAAAGAACAGGTGTGCGGAAGTGCGAAACATGTAAAGGATGGTGGGATGATCCCGGTTACCAGGTTCCCATGGGTTGACGGCATGGCAAACAAGGAGGAACATGCAACGTACAATTTGGTCATGAGCATCGCATACAACATGCATTCGTTCTCGAAAGATCGTCTCAGCGGTTATACCTTTGAAGCGTACATTTCCGAAACAGATCAAGTTCGTCGAGGGAAGTATAAGTTCTCGAGAGGGTCGTAGGGGAAGTAGTGGTACTATCGGTCCTCGACGACGGTAGTGGTGCACGTTTTCGTAGATGTTCGGGGTCGTCGGTAGTTGTACACATTCGTTGTTGGACTTGATGGATCTGAGGTCTCCGGGCGTAGTGGTACTTGGCGTCTCATCGTGTAGTCGTTGGTCATGGTCGGACTTGACAAAAATGCACACCAGTTGTAGTCGTGGTACTTGGCGGCAGAAAACACATGGCATGGGTGCACGAACTTGGCGTAGGTATGTTCTTCGGGGACGGCCTTGGAGCTTGCCAGCGTGGTTGCGGGATACTGTAGGCGAAGCAGGGGGCGGCTGGGCCTGGCGCTGCGCCGTGTGCGGTCAACGCACGGGGCGGGATGACGTGGACGAGCAAGACGAGCGCCCCGGCTCGATGCAGGGGAGTTGCAGGCAGCGAACTTGGTGCAGAGGTGACCTCTGGCAACACGCATATGGTGGGGACGAGAGGATCCGACCCAGGTCGGCTGGATCTGGCGGTCTACGGTGACGAACGTAGCAGGGCGGCGACGGGAGCCGGCGGGGTGGAGGCGAGGTCGTGGGGCAGCGACGGTGGCCGAAGGCGGGGACGTGGGGTCGCGATGGCGGCGGCGGGCCGACTCGAGTGGAGATGGCGAGGGGCTTGGGGCGGCCATGGTGGTCCTGGACGGCGGCGGCTCGCTTGCTGGTTGGAGCAGGGGCGACAGAGCGGAGCACAAGAGAAGCTCGGATGGCGAGGCGAGGAGAAGCAGAGGACGGGGAGGCCGGCGTGGCTTTGGACGTTCGGGCACGGAAGCAAGAGGTGCACGGGGCTGTGCCCTCTCCCTGTGCGTGACGCGCTTGGGAGGGAGATGGGGATCGAGGACGAGAGAGAGATGGCGGCGCAGAGGGAACGATGGAGGGGATCAGCTGAGCAATCGGGGCTAGGTTTAGAAGGGGGTTGGCTGGGCTGCTCGAATGGATGGGCTTAGAGGCCGGCCCAGTTACTGCTGCTGCTTGGAGGCCTAGATGGGCTGTAGGAAGGCTAGGAAGAGAGAAGGAGATGGGCCAGACGGAAAAACTGAATCGGTCTTCCATTTAGAAAAAATTAAGAAAAAATTAAGCAGAACTTTGGAGAAAAGAAAGAGAGAGTTTGTGAGTGCCCCGGCTACTACAACACCATCATTGGCAGGAGGGCCCCAGCCCAGCAAGGAGCGACCCAACAGAGCCCGCAGGCCGAACCCACGCGTCTGTGGCCCGGACTGGGTGACGGCCCAAGCCACCACTACTTAAGTGCAGCTCCGCTACCCTAGTACCCATCCGCGTAGGATCACGAACCCGGTGGCGGCGGCTCTCTGTTCTTACCTTCCCCGATCCCCTTCCTTTCAATTCTTGTACCTGACTCTGTAATCGCCACTGAGACTCGAATTCATGAGCTAGAGTAATAGATCGAGAGCTAGATTACTGGGTACCTAACATCTGGTATCAGAGACCAACCCATCCGCCATTGCAGATACAGCGCCATTGTGGAGACCAGATCGCTCCGTCGAATCGCTGGCCGTCTCGCCGCCATGGATCCCTCGATCCAGGCTTTCCTTGAGCGACTGGAGTCCACCCTGAAGGAGCACACCGCGGCGATCCAAGCCTCCAACAGCAAGGTGGACGATCTGGTGGCGTGGCGCCCTGTTCTCGAACGACGCGTCGCCGACCTGGGCGATTCCGTCGTCGCCCTACAGCTCGCGCGGCCGACCATCGTCAAGGAGGGCGCGGCGTCTCAAGCAACCGCGTCAATCGATCCACCACATGCGACGGCCGGTGTGCACATCGCCACCGCGCCTGGCGCAGACGACGATCCCAGCGGGCAACCAGGCCACGGCGTCTTCAACACACCTCGGGGGTCGCCGGCGGTGTCCTTCCAGACACCGCCGCCGCTCCCGGCAAACGGTCAGATCGATTCCTCCACACTTACAATTGCATCTCCTTTCGCTCACGCCAACCAACTCCTCGCGGGATTAGGCCAGGCGCATCCTGCGATCGTGTTTCCAGTGTTTGCGGGCGAAAATCCTCGCCTCTGGAAAACACTCTGCGATAACGATTTCCGGCATGTTCGGAATCCATCGATCATTTTGGGTGCCGATGGCCTCGCTCAATTTTTCGGGGCGACCCTTTGTTTGGCTATAGTCGATTCGAGAAAAAAGTTATCTGAATTCGATTGGGAGTCTTTCTCGTCTTTGTTATGTACGCTGCTTTTGGTAGAGATCGTCATCGCCATCGATTCGACAGTTCTACGCTGTTAAGCAAACATCTACAGTCACTGATTACATAGAGCGTTTTGAATTGTTGATCAATCATTTGAGCCCTTATTCAGACTCGATTCACCCATTCTATTTCCTTACTAGTTTTGTGGAAGGTTTAAGGGCGGACATACGCGCTGTGCTCTTGGTTCAGTGGCCACCGGACTTGGACACCGCCTGCTCCCTCGCACTCTTGCAAGAGGAGGTGATCCAAGGGGCACAGGCGACATTCATCAGCCATCTACATCCAGGCCACTGGAGGCACCGCCCCGCAATGGTGCACCTCTACCACTGCCGGCTCCACCGGCGCGGCTTCAAGCTAATCCAACAGCCACGGACCGACGCTGGTTTGACGGGCACGAGCAGCGGCGCAGATCTTTGGGCCGTGCCGAGCGACAAAACTCAAAGTGCTCCGCGACTATCGGCGTGCGCGGGTGCTCTGCTTCAAGTGTGGCGAACGCTGGGGCCAGGAACACGTCTGCCCCACCTCTGTTCAACTGCACGTCGTCGAAGAACTTCTCGACTTGTTCGGCATCAACTCCATCCTTGACGGCGATGCTTCGCCACCAACTAGAGATACATCAGAGACGGTTATGGCCATTTCTCGCCCAGCACGGTCAGGAGGAGTGGCCCCGAAAGCTTTTCAGCTGCGCGCTTGGATACAAGGGCGCGAGGTACTGATGCTAGTGGACTCGGGCAGCTCTACCTCATTCATCAACCAAGAGCTCGCCAAGTCGATTATGGCATGCACCGCTGCCCGTCCCCGCAGAGTTCGCGTGGCGTATGGAGGTGAATTACTCAAGACCGCACAAGTGCCTCAATGCGCATGGACTACTCAAGGCGGTGAGTTCCGCACGGATATGAAGATTCCGCCTGGGCACATATGATGCAATTTTGGGGATGGATTGGCTCAAGCTCACAGCCCATGATTTGAGATTGGCGCGCAAAATGTATTGATTCGTGACCAAGGAGGGAGTGGCCTGTCTGCGGGTCACGATTCTCGACTCTACTACGTGACACTCCATTAACTTCATCCAGCTTGTAGTATGTGCAAGGCAGGCGTTGTGTCCCATATTGTGTATCTATGCTCAAGACCGCTCGTCGACAAGGCAGAGGCTGTTCTCGCTTGTCTCCAAGAAGTGTTAGCAGAAATTTCCAACCGTATTTGGCGAGCGGAAGGACCGCCACCACGGCGTGAGTGTGATCACCATATTCCTCTGATCCCTGGTGCACAACCCATCAATATTCGATCGTATCGTCATAAACCTGATCACAAGGACGAAATTGACCGTCAAGTCGAGGAACTGTTGAAGGCAGGAGTTATTCAGAAGAGCTCCAGTCCATTCTCCTCACCCGTGATCTTGGTTAAGAAAAAGGATGGAACGTGGCGTTTATGCATGGACTATCGTCACCTAAATGCTCTCACGGTGGTGGGCAAGTACCCTGTATCAGTTATCGAGGAACTACTGAATGAGTTGCATGGTTCTCGCTGGTTTTCCAAGCTTGATTTAAGGGCAGGGTACCACCAAATACGGCTGGCCGAAGGGGAAGAGTACAAGACTGCATTCTAGACACGCGTAGGCCACTACGAATTCCTTGTGGTCTCATTTGGACTGGCTGGAGGCCCTGGCACATTCAAGGGAGCGATGCTGCACGCGCTGCGGCACATCTGCTTGTGACGGGGTCTGGTTTTCTTCGATGATATTTTGGTGCATCTTGAAACCTTAGAGCAACACAAGCTGAAACTCGAGAGAAGTCCTAGGCCTGCTGCAAAAAGATCAGTGGAAAGTTAAGGAAAGCAAGTGTGCTTTTGGGCAACAACAGCTCTCGTATCTGGGACATGTCATTAGCGCCGAGGGGGTGTCAACAGATCCAAGTAAGATACATGCAATGGTGGAATGGGAAACACCAAGTGACACTAAGGAAGTGCGCCGTTTTTTGGGCCTAGCTGGTTATTACCGCAGATTTGTCAGAAACTTTGGAGTGATTGCACGGCCACTGTTCAATCTGCTTAAGAAAGGAGTCCCGTTTGTCTGGACGAGTACCACTCAAACTGCATTTCAGGCACTTAAGGACCAGTTGGTTTCTGCTCCAGTCTTGGCCTTACCCAACTTCTCTCAACCCTTCGTCGTGGAAACTGATGCAAGCGACATGGGCATCGGTGCGATGCTACAATGTAACGGGAACCCCTTGGCATTCATGAGTAAAGCCTTGAGCCCTCGGTACCAAGGGTTATCGACTCCACGAGAAGGAATATTTGGCGATCATAGTCGCAGTGGATCAATGGAGGCCCTACCTTCAAAGATGCGAGTTTGTAATCCATACGCATCAGCAGCCTTAGTGCACTTGGAGGAGCAGCGTCTCACCACACCACGGCAACAAAAAGCATTCACTAAACTCCTTGGGCTCCAGTACTGCATCAAATACAAGAAGGGGACAGACAACTCCGCGGCCGATGCTCTGTCACGTGCTCGTCCAACAGATGTTCTCTTTGCAGTTTCGGAATGCCAACCAACGTGGCTTCAGGATGTGGTGAGCAGCTATCAGTCCAACCCGCACGCCCTTCGTCTCTTGGAACAGTTAGCCTTACGGGAAGATCCCAAAGGCCGCTTTTTGTTACAGCAGGGCATTTTGCGCTTCCGGGGACGCATTTGGCTCGGTGGCTCAATAGCCTTACAACAGCAGATTATGAAAGCCTTCCACGACAGTCCGGTCGGCGGCCATTCAGGGTTCCCGGTAACGTATCGTCGCATTCGTCGGCTTTTTGCATGGCCTAAGATGAAAGTGCATGTCCAGCATTATGTCAAATGTTGCACAGTTTGTCAACAGGCCAAGCCGGACAGAACTGCTCAGCCAGGCCTACTACTGCCACTGCCAATTCCAGAAGCACCGTGGGACTTAATTACAATGGATTTCGTTGACGGCTTACCTCGGCCAGTAAGGCCAATCGCCTTTGGGTGCTCGTGGATAAAAGGACTCGGTATGCTCACTTTTACCCATTGCACACCCTTACACGACATACCTAAGGTGGCCAAGCTGTACATGCAAAGACATTTACAAGCTTCATGGATTCCCTCGTGCTATCGTATCTGACAGAGACCCAGTGTTTACAAGTCACTTTTGGCAAGAATTGTTTCGATATGCAGGCACAGAGCTTCGTTTGAGCACAGCCAACCACCCGCAGACGGATGGGCAAACCGAGCGCGTCAACCAATGCGTGGAGACCTTTCTGCGTTGCTTCACGCACGCCTGCCCACGTCACTGGAGTTTCTGGATCCCTTTGGCCCAATTTTGGTACAATACGTCACATCATTCAGCTATAGGGATGTCACCCTTCAAAGCCTTGTTCGGTTATGAACCACAACAATGGGGAATCACGCCAACTAGCTCTTGTTCGGTGCCCTCCTTGGAAGCCTTGTTGGAGGAGCGTGCGGTGATGCAAAACCTGATTCAGCAACACCTACACCGTGCTCATCAGTGCATGAAAAGCAATGCAGACAAGAAACGCTCATTCCGGGAATTTGCTGTTGGGGATCAGGTTTACTTGAAGCTTCAGCCTTACGTGCAATCTTCAGTGGCTCCGCGGGCGAACCACAAGTTGTCATTCAAGTTTTATGGGCCGTACCCAATCATCGAAAAGATCAACGCGGTCGCCTACAAGTTGCAGCTGCCGGCGCATGCATCGGTTCATCCGGTGTTTCATGTGTCGCAACTTCGCCAAGCACTCCTCCCTGGTACGGTAGTAACTTCTGATCTTCCCATCTGCACTGACATGCTTGCTGTTCCCGTGGAGGTTCTTCAGACTCGTTGGAGCCGGAAGAATGGCACCATGGTGGAGCAGGTCAAGGTGCGTTGGTCGCCAGGGACGACCATGGAGGACACCTGGGAAGACCGTGCGGCTCTCTTCGATCGTTTTCCTTAAGCTGCGGCTTGGGGTCAAGCCGCCACTCAAGGAGGGGGGATGTGAGTGCCCCGGCTACTACAACACCATCACTGGCAGGAGGGCCCCAGCCCAGCAAGGAGCGACCCAACAGAGCCCGTAGGCCGAACCCACGCGTCTGTGGCCTGGACTGGGTGACGGCACAAGCCACCACTACTTAAGCGCAGCTCCGCTACCCTAGTACCCATCCGCGTAGGATCACGAACCCGGCGGCAGCGGCTCTCTGTTCTTACCTTCCCCGATCCCCTTCCTTCCAATTCTTGTACCTGACTCTGTAATCGCCACAGAGACTCGAATTCATGAGCTAGAGTAATAGATCGAGAGCTAGATTACTGGGTACCTAACAGAGTTAGAAAAAGAATTATACCAACGGAGAGAACTGGGAGATCGGACAAATATGAACGAATGCAAGTTTTGAAAAACATGCAGATGAAATGCACATGATGACATGATGCAATGCAACAAACAAAATAGAACGCACGACGAACACGAAATATATGGAAGGCTTCTGGAGCATTGGTCTCGGGTTGTCACAAAGAGACTCTTTGTTATTTGGTTGCAGGGTTGTTTGAGAGAGAGCATTTTCATCTTACGCCTCCCACGGATTGATAAAACTTAGGTCATCCACTTGAGGGAAAATTGCTACTGTCCTACAAAACTCTGCGCTTGGAGGCCGAACATGAGTCTACAAGAATAAAGTTGCGTAGTAGACATCAAGCTCTTTTCTGGCACCGTTGCCAGGGAGGTGAGTGCTTGAAGGTATATCTTTAGATATTACAATGAATATTTTAGTTTCTTGTTTTATCACTAGTTTGATTTTTTAAAACAAAACTACAAAAAAATTGGAATTGAGGTGGTCTCATATTATTCATCTTTATCATGTCTTTATTGAAAATGATGGAAAGGAAAATTATGCTCAGTTGATAGAATAAGAATTCAAGAAAATGTTTGGCATAGGATCTTTGAATGATGATCATGATTGCAATGATGTTAGTATGAATTCTATGAATATCCATGATGCTAATGATATGCAAAGCCATAAGCTTGGGGATGCTATGTTTGATGAACATGATATTTTTAGTCCCCTAAGTTTGATGATCAAATTTATTATGATGATTGCATGCCTCCTATTTATGATGATTATAATGATGAAAGTGGGTTTGGTTGAGTGTCAACTATAGGAAGTAATGATCCCACTATTTTGGAGGTGTTGAATCTTATTGTAATAATTATGAAAGTGGATTTGGAGATGTCATGACTTTATTTATTGATGATCCACTATTTCGGAAGAGGTTTCAATTGATTTTGACAACAAAGTTGCTATCTAGGATGATTATGGTGATGACATGTATGCTATATTGAATAACGATAAATGAAACTTGTCATCACGATATTAATTTCCACTACTATTCATGAGAACAAATTTGCTTATGTGGAGAGCAGTAAAATTTCTATGCTTATGTATCATAAAAAGAATGCTTTATGTGATAACTATATTGTTGAATTCATTCATGATGCTACTGAAAATTATTATGAGAGAGGAACATATGCTTGTAGGTACCTCAATAATATGAAGTTTCCTCTCTTTATGTTGAAAATTTGGAAGTTATACTTGTTTTGCCTTTGCTAGTTGATTCTTGCTCCCTTAAATTGTTTTCTCACAAAATCCCTATGCATAGTAAGTGGGTTAGACTTAAATGTGCTTGCCATGTGATTTATGATGCTCTTGTTATGTTTCAATTCTTATCTTTTATGTGAGCATCATTGACATCATCATGCCTAGCTAAAAAGGCATTAAAGAAAAGCGCTTGTTGGGACACAACCCAACACTATTACCTAATGTATTTGCGTGTTTCAATGATTAAGATACTGTAGTAATCATGTTTTATAGCTTTGTTTCAATGAAGTGCCAAGTAAAGCCTTTGGGGATATTGTGGATGATAGTTGATTTGATTCTGTGCAAAAACAAAAACGTTTCTCCCAGTTCTGGAATTTTGTAAATTCACAGAAACGTGCTTTTGCTCTGATTTTTTACAGATGATTTTATACAAATTGCCCATATTGTCCTAATTGTTCGGAATTTTAGATTTGCAAAGTATGCTGATTATTTAGATCATTACAGGTTGTTTTGTTTTTGACAGACTCTGTTTTCATTGCACAGTTTGCTTGTTGTAGTGTTTCCATAACTTATATTAGGTGATATAGTTGTGGAAATGATAAGGTACAATAGGCATTATGTGGAAATAATTATAAATCTTGTCTTTGACAGTACGAAAGTGAATGGTTTGCTCTTTATCATACTAACCCATCTCACAAAGTTCCATTAAGTTTTGTGTGATTGAAGTTTTCAAGTTTTGGGGTGAGATATCGATATGAGGAGAATAAGGAGTGGCAAGATCCTAAGCTTGGGGATGCCCAAGGAACCCCAAGGTAATATTCAAGGAAGACCCAAGCAACTAAGCTTGGGATGCCCTGGAAGGCATCCCCTCTTTCGTCTCCAACATTATCGGTAACCTCACTTGGAGCTATGTTTTTATTCGTCACATGATATGTGTTTTGCTTGGAGCTTAATTTTATTTTGTTAGGATTTGTTTTCTCTTATTTAGATAATGTTTTGCATCTTCTATTTCAATAAAAATGTCAAGTATAGCCTTTACCATGCTTATTTTGCAAGTCTGTATGTGGTTGTTGAAAACAAAAGGTTGCACGCTAGTGCGTGAATTCTTGAGAAAATTCAAAATGTGATAAAATGTTGATTTTTTTTTGCACAATAAGCTACGATAAATTTTCTACAATTTGGTAAGTTTTCAGAATTTGTAAAGTTGGATAAGTATGAATCTTCTTGCATTCTTTACAGACTGTCCTATTTGACAGATTGTTGTTATGTTTGCATATGTTTCCTTGTTTAATGATTCTATTTGAGAATAGAAGTATTAAATATGTAGAGGCATTTAGTATGCAATGTTAAATTATAATTTTAGTGATTTGTTATAGTAGAGAATGATAAGGTTTTGCATTAATTTATACTAACTTATCTCACGAGTTCTTGTTGAGTTTTGTGCGGATGAAGTTTTTAAGATTTAGGCAAACCGTGATATAAAAGGAATTAAGGAGACACAAAATCTCAAGCTTGGGGATTCCCAATGCATCCCAAGATAATATTTCAAGAAGTCTCAAGCATCTAAACGCGGGGATGCCCCGGTAGGCATCCCACCATTCTTCTTCAACAATTATCGGTTGAGCCTAAGTTTTTGCTTCTTCACATGATGCGTGATATCTTCGAATGTCATTTTATTTTGTTTTGTTTTCTGTTTGAATAAAATACTTAGATCTGAAAGTTTTTAAATGGGAGAGAGTCCTCACATAGCTACCTATTTACTTAACTACCCGCTTGATATTCACTTATATCTTTTTGGAGTAGTTTGTTGAACACTCTCATGCTTCACTTATTTTATTTTGAGAGTTTATACTAGTGATGACAACTTGCACAAGCTATGAAGTTGTTCCTAATATGATGGATATCCAATAAGGATATAATAAAAACTTTCATATAGATCATTGGAAATGATAAGTTTGATTCCTTGCAATAGTTTTGCGATATGGAGATAATAATATGTGAGTCATGTTGGTGAGTAATTGTGATTTAGTAGGAATTTTGGTCTTAAAGTTTGTGATTCCCTATGCAAGCACGTAAAGTCAATAGTTATGCAATGAAGTTATATCCTGCTTGTGGTGCATTATTCGGTGTTAGTTATGTTCAATGCTCGTTTATGATAGTTTTTGTTTCTTGGTTGGTCGCTTCTCAATCTATTTGCTAGCCTTCATTTGTACTAAGTGGGAATACTGCTTGTGCATCCAAACTCCTTAAACCAAGTTGTGCCAAATGAGTCCACCATACCTACCTATATGCGGTATTTCCATGTGGTTCCAAGTAAATTTTTATGTGCCAGCTCTAACTTTCAAAATGAATTTCCTTTTTGTGTGCCCATACCGCTCATGAAGCAGCAGGGGGTGGCCAATATTTTCCATGCTAGATGTGTTATTCTCAAGATGAGTGTTTATTTACTTGTCATTGCATGAGAGTGTGGCAGGTAATAGGGATTCCCAGTCCCGAAATGAAAAGAAATTTTATTTATGTTGTCAACAATAAATTCCTTGGAAAGTGTTGGTATGGAAGGCACCCGTGGATACGGCTAGCCATGGATTGTGAATGAATGGTGGAAAAAGGAAAAAACTTTATTTTATGTTTGGGAACCGCCTATGATGTATCTAGCATGGAAAGTATTGGGAATTCGCGGTCGTTTTCGTTGACAGGAAAAGCATGCCTCTCAAAACAATTGTATCTCCCAATTTAAGCTTTGAGTTCTGGCACCTCTACAAATCTCTTCTTCCCTCTGTGAAGGGTCTATCTATTTACTTTATGCAATTGTATCTCCCAACTAGGGAACACTATTGTCATACTTGTGCATTGGGCATAGTTAATATTCGAGTGTGTTTCATGAATGGATCAATGATTGAGCATAATGGGCTAGGGATAGCTTTCTTTAGTGTCGATATTTTGAAAGAAATGGTTGCTTGTTGATATGCTTGAGTATTGATGTCCTCATGTCAAATTATAGACTATTGCTTTGAATCATGCAAGTCCAAATGTCCATGCTATAAAAGAAAAGAGCATACGAGGAAAATGATAGGTAGCATTCCACATCAAAAATTCCGTTTTCAACTGCTACTTTATCATGATGAGTTTTATGAGAAAGAGTTACTCCTATGAGGCTAGGAAAAGTGATTGAAATTATCATTGATCAAACCTATGCACTATGCTAGCATTCAGACTTCATAAATTATTTATTCTATCATTTACCTACTCGAGGACGAGTAGGAATTAAGCTTGGGGATACTGATACGTCTCCAACGTATCTATAGTTTATGAAGTATTCATGCCATGTTTACAACAATTCTATATGGTTTTGGTATGATTTGAATGGAACTAACCCAGTCTGACACATTTTTCAGCAGAACTACCGTGGTGTTGTTTTTTGTGCAGAAATAAAAGTTCTCCAAATGCAATGAAACTTTTTGACGATTATTTTGGAAGAAAAGATAAATAATGGAGCAAAGAACCAACAGAGGGGCCCCCCTGCTGCCCACAAGACACCAGGGCATGCCAGCCCCCCTAGCGCCTTGGTGGGATGGTGGGCCCCCTGAGGCCCATCTTCGTGTGATTCCAACGCTGAAAAATCCTATATATACATAAACCTCCAGAAATAACCCTAGATCAGAAATTCCGCCGTCACAAGCCTCTCTAGCCACGAAAAACCAATCTAGACCCTGTTCCGGCACCCTACCGAAGGGGGAAATCATCACCGGCGGCCATCTTCATCATCCCGGTGACTACCATGATGAGGATGGAGTAGTCCACCCTCCGGGTTGTGGGTTTGTACCAATAGCTATGTGTTTAATCTCTCTCTCCCTCTCTCTCTCTCTCTCTCTTGTGTTCTTGATTTGGCACGATCTTGATGTATCACGAGCTTTGTTAATATAGTTGGATCATATGGTGTTTCTCCCTCTCTATCTTGTTGTGATGAATTGCATTTTCCCTTTGAGATTTCATTATTATTGGATTGTATACTTTTATGGATTTGAGAACACTTGATGTATGTCTTGCTATGAATACCCGTGATGGCAATGGGGGATCATATTGATTCACTTGATGTGTGTTTTGGCACTCAACTCGCGGATTCCTGAGGTGACATCAGGGTAATCTATGCATAAGGGTTGATGCACGTTCTCGTCTTTGTTTCTCTGGTAGAAATCTTGGGGCACTCTTTGAGGTTCTTTGTGTTGGTTTGAGTATTATGAATCTAATTTTTTTGATGCATATCGTATAATCAACTCACAGATACTCGTGGTGACATTGGAGTATCTAGGTGACATTAGAGTTGGTTGATGTGTAACATATGGTGTTATTTTAGTACGAACCCTTAGATAGATCGACCGGAAAGGATAACTTGGTGTTATTTTAGTAAGAACTCTTGGATAGATCGATCGGAAAGGATAACTTTGAGGTGGTTTCGTATCCTACAAACAATTCTTCTTATGTTCTTTGCTAGATAAGAACTTTGGAGTGATTCTTCATCGCACTTTGAGGGATGGTTATATGATCCAATTATATTAGCATTGTTGAGAGATTGCACTAAAGAAATTACGCACCCTAGGCCTCATTTTCAAGCATTGCTATATTGTTTGTGCTCACTTTTGTTACTTGCTACCTTGATGTTTTTATTGTTCCTATTACAAAAATCAATATCTACTATCATTACTACACTTGTATCACCATCTCTTTGCGAACTAGTGCACCTATACAATTTACCATTGTATTTGGTGTGTTGGGGACACAAGAGACTATTTGTTATTTGGTTCTTTGGGTTATTCGAGAGACCAACTTCATGCTACGCCTCCCGTGGAAAATTGCTACTCTCTACAAAACTTTGCGCTTGGAGGCTCAACACGAGTGTACAAGAATAAAGTTGCATAGTAGACATCAAAGATCGCACCATCTTCTTCTTCAAAACTTGTTGTTCTGTCCCATTTGACTGCGTTGAACTTGGGTTGTCCACATCTCACCTGTTGGGGAACGTAGTATTTCAAAAAATTCCTACGATCATGCAAGATCTATCTAGGAGAAGCATAGCAACGAGCGGGGAGAGTGTGTCCATGTACCCTCGTAGACCGAAAGCGGAAGCGTTTAGTAACGCTGTTGATGTAGTCGAACGTCTTCGCGATCCGCCGATCCAAGTATCGAACGCATGGCACCTCCGCGATCAGCACACGTTCAGCTCAGTGACGTCTATCGAACTCTGGATCCAGCTGAGGCCGAGGGAGAGTTTCGTCAGCACGACGGCATGGTGACAGTGATGATGAAGTTACCGGCATAGGGCTTCGCTAAGCACTACGACGATATGACCGGGGTGTAAAACTATGGAGGGGGGCACCACACACGGCTAAGAGATTGTCTATTGTGCCTTTGGGTGCCCCCTCCCCACGTATATAAAGGAGGGAGAGAGGAGGTGGCCGGCCAGGAGGTGGCGCGCCCAAGGGGGGAGTCCTACTCCAAGTAGGATTCACCCCCCCTTTCCTTCTTCCACAAGGAGAAGGGGGGAAGGAGAGGGAGAAGAGAAGGAAAGGGGGGGGGGGCTAGCCCTAGTCCAATTCGGTTTGGGCTAGGGGGGGCGCCACACCTTGGCCTGCCTCCTCTCTTCCACCACTAGGCCCATGAGGCCCAATAACTTCCAAGGGGGGGGTTCCGGTAACCCCGGTACTCTGAAACTTATCCGAAACGACCCGAACCATTCCGATGTCCGAATGTAACCTTACAATATATGAATCTTTATGTCTCGACCATTCCGAGACTCCTCGTCATGTACATCAAATCACATAAACTCATAATATGAATCATCATCGAATGTTAAGCGTGCGGACCCTATGGGTTCGAGAACTATGTAGACATGACCGAGATACATATCCAGTCAATAACCAGTAGCAGAACCTAAATGCTCATATTGGCTCCTACATATTCTACGAAGATCTTTATCGGTCAAACCACATAACAACATAATTTGTTCCCTTTGTCACCGGTATGTTACTTGCCCGAGATTCGATCATCGGTATCACCATACCTAGTTCAGTTTCGTTACCGGCAAGTCTCTTTACTCGTTCCGTAATGCATCATCCCGCAACTAACTCATTAGTCACATTGCTTGCAAGGCTTATAGTGATGTGCATTACCGAGAGGGCCCAGAGATACCTCTTCGACAATTGGAGTGAAAAATCCTAATCTCGATCTATTCCAACTCAACAAACACCAACGGAGACACCTATAGAGCATCTTTATAATCACCCAGTTACATTGTGACGTTTGATAGCACACTAAGTGTTCCTCCGGTATTCGGGAGTTGCATAATCTCATAGTCAGAGGAACATTTATAAGTCATGAAGAAAGCAATAGCAATAAACTAAACGATCATAGTGCAAAGCTAACGGATGGGTCTTGTCCATCAAATCATTATCTAATGATGTGATCCCGTTCATCAAATGACAACACATGTCTATGGCTAGGAAACATAACCATCTTTGATAAACAAGCTAGTCAAGTAGAGGCATACTAGGGACACTCCGTTTGTCTATGTATTCACACATGTACTAAGTTTCCGGTTAATACAATTCTAGCATGAATAGTAAATGTTTATCATGATATAAGGAAATGTAAATAACAACTTTATTATTGCCTCTAGGGCACATTTCCTTCAGTCTCCCACTTGCACTAGAGTCAATAATCTAGATTATATAGTAATGATTCTAACACCCATGGAGTCTTGGTGTTGATCATGTTTTGCTCATGAGAGAGGCTTAGTCAACGGGTCTGCAACATTCAAATCCGTATGTATCTTGCAAATCTCTATGTCCCCTTCCGACACTTGATGACGGATGGAATCGAAGCGTCTCTTGATGTGCTTGGTCTTCTTGTGAAATCTGGATTCCTTTGCCAAGGCAATTGCACCAGTATTGTCACAAAAAAAAATCATTGGACCCGATGCACTAGGTATGACACCTAGATCAGATATTAACTCCTTCATCCAAACTCCTTCATTTGCTGCTTTCGAAGCAGCTATGTACTCCGCTTCACACGTAGATCCCGCCACGACGCTCTGTTTGGAACTGCACCAACTGACAGCTCCACCATTCAATATAAACACGTATCCAGTTTGTGACTTAGAGTCATCCGGATCAGTGTCAAAGCTTGCATCGACGTAACTGCCATTTACGCAGCTCTTTGTCACCTCCATAAACGAGAAACATATCCTTAGTCCTTTTCGGGTATTTCAGGATGTTCTTGACCACTATCCAAAGGATCCACTCCTGGATTACTTTGGTACCTCCCTACTATACTTATAGCAAGGCACACATCAGGTCTGGTACACATCATTGCATACATGATAGAACCTATGGCTGAGGCATAGGGAATGACTTTCATTTTCTCTCTATCTTCTGCAGTGGTTGGGCATTGAGTCTCACTCAACTTCACACCTTGTAACACAGGCAAGAACCCTTTCTTTGACTGATCCATTTTGAACTTCTTCAAAATCTTATCAAGGTATGTGCTTTGTGAAAGTCCAATTAAGCGTCTTGATCTATCTCTATAGATCTTAATGCCCAATATGTAAGCAGCTTCACCGAGGTATTTCATAGAAAAATTCTTATTCAAGTATCCTTTTATGCTATCCAGAAATTCTATATCATTTCCAATCAACAATATGTCATCTACATACAATAATAGAAATGCTACAGAGCTCCCACTCATTTTTTTTTGTAAATATAGGGTTCTCCAAAAGTCTATGTAAAACCATATGCTTTGATCACACTATCAAAACGTTTATTCCAACTCCGAGAGGCTTGCACCAGTCCATAAATGGATCGCTGGAGCTTGCACACTTTGTTAGCACCCTTTGGATTGACAAAACCTTTTGGTTGCATCATATACAACTCTTCTTCTAGAAATCCATTCAGGAATGCAGTTTTGACGTCCATTTGGTAAATTTCATAATCATAAAATGCGGCAATTGCTAACATGAATCGGACAGACTTAAGCATCGCTACGGGTGAGAAAGTCTCATTGTAGTAAACTCCTTGAACTTGTCGAAAACCTTTCGCAACAAGTCGAGCTTTGTAGACAGTAACATTACCGTCAGTGTCACTCTTCTTCTTGAAGATCCATTTATTCTCTATGGCTTGCCGATCATTGGGCAAGTCAACCAAAGTCCACACTTTGTTCTCATACATGGATCACATCTCCGATTTCATGGCCTCAAGCCATTTCGCAGAATCTGGGCTCACCATTGCTTCCTCATAGTTTGTAGGTTCGTCATGGTCAAGTAACATGATGTCCAGAACAGGATTACCGTACCACTTTGGTGCGGATCTTACTCTGGTTGACCTACGAGGTTCTGTAGTAACTTGATCAGAAGCTTCATGATCATCATCATTAGCTTCCTCACTAATTGGTGTGGGAGTCACTGGAACTGATTTTTGTGATGAACTACTTTCCAACAAGGGAGTAGGTACAATTACCTCATCAAGTTCTACTTTCCTCCCACTCACTTCTTTCGAGAGAAACTCCTTCTCTAGAAAGGATCCATTCTTAGCAACAAATATTTTGCCTTCGGATCTGTGATAGAAGGTGTACCCAACAGTCTCCTTTGGGTATCCTATGAAGACACATTTCTCTGATTTGGGTTCAAGCTTATCAGGTTGAAGCTTTTTCACATAAGCATCACAGCCCCAAACTTTAAGAAACGACAACTTGGGTTTCTTGCCAAACCACAGTTCATATGGCATCGTCTCAACAGATTTAGATGGTGCCCTATTTAACGTGAATGCAGCTGTCTCTAAAGCATAACCCCAAAATGATAGTGGTAAATCAGTAAGAGACATCATAGATCGCACCATATCTAATAAAGTGTGGTTACGACGTTCAGACACACCATTACCCTGTGGTGTTCCGGGTGGCGTGAGTTGTGAAATTATTCCGCATTGTTTCAAATGAAGACCAAACTCGTAACTCAAATATTCACCTCCACGATCAGATCGTAGAAACTTTATTTTCTTGTTACGATGATTTTCCACTTCACTCTGAAATTCTTTGAACTTTTCAAATGTTTCAGACTTATGTTTCATCAAGTAGATATACCCATATCTTCTCAAATCATCTATGAAGGTAAGAAAATAACGATACCCATCGCGAGCCTCAACTCTCATCGGACCGCATACATCAGTATGTATTATTTCCAACAAGTCTGTTGCTCGCTCCATTGTTCCGTAGAACGGAGTCTTAGTCATCTTGCCCATGAGGCATGGTTCGCAAGCATCAAGTGATTCCAAAAACCCATCAGCATGGAGTTTCTTCATGCGCTTTACACCAATATGACCCAAACGGCAGTGCCACAATAAGTTGCACTATCATTATTGAACTTGTATCTTTTGGCTTCAATACAATGAATATGTGTATCACTACTATCGAGATTCAATAAAAATAGACCACTCATCAAGGGTGCATGACCATAAAAGATATTACTCATATAAATAGAACAACCATTATTCTCTGATTTAAATGAATAGCCGTCTCGCATCAAACAAGATCCAGATATAATGTTCATGCTTAACGCTGGAACCAAATAACATTTATTCAGGTCTAAAACTAATCCCAAAGTTAGATGTAGAGGTAGCGTGCCGACGATGATCACATCGACTTTGGAACCATTTCCCATGCGCATTGTCACCTCGTCCTTAGCCAATCTTCGCTTAATCCGTAGCCCCTGTTTCGAGTTGCAAATAAGAGCAACAGAACCGGTATCAAATAACCAGGTGCTACTACGAGCATTAGTAAGGTACACATCAATAACATGTATATCAAATATACGTTTCACTTTGCCATCCTTCTTATCCGCCAAATACTTGGGGCAGTTCCGCTTCAAAGGACTACCCCTTTGCAGTAGAAGCACTCACTCTCAGGCTTAGGTCCAGACTTGGGCTTCTTCACTTGAGTAGCAACTTGCTTGCCGTTATTCTTGAAGTCCCCCTTCTCCCCTTTGCCCTTCTTCTTGAAACTAGTGGTCTTGTTGACCATCAACACTTGATGCTCATTCTTGATTTCTACCTCTGCAGCCTTTAGCATCGCGAAGAGCTCGGGAATTGTTTTATCCATCCCTTGCATATTATAGTTCATCACGAAGCTTTTGTAGCTTGGTGGCAGTGATTGAAGAACTCTGTCAATGACACTATCAGCCGGAAGATTAACTCCCAGTTGAGTCAAGTGATTATGATACCTAGACATTTTGAGTATGTGTTCACCGTGAACTATTCTCCTCCATTTTACAGCTGTAGAACTTATTGGAGATTCGTATCTCTCAATCCGGTCATTTGCTTGAAATATTAACTTCAACTCCTGAAACATCTCATATGCTCCATGACGTTCAAAATTTCATTGAAGTCCCGGTTCTAAATCGTAAAGCATGGCACACTGAATTATTGAGTAGTCATCATCTTTGCTCTGCGAGGCGTTCACAACGTCTGGTGTTGCTCCTGCAGCGGGTCTTGCACCTAGCGTGCTTCATGGACGTAATTCTTCTGTGCAGCAATGAGGATAATCCTCAAGTTACGGACCCAGTCCATGTAGTTGCTACCATCATCTTTCAACTTAGCTTTCTCTAGGAACGCATTAAAATTCAACGGAACAGTAGCACGGGCCATTTATCTACAACAACATAGACATGCAAAATACTACCAGGTACTAAGTTCATGATAAATGAAAGTTCAATTAATCATATTACTTAAGAACTCCCACTTAGATAGACATCCCTCTAATCATCTAAGTGATCACGTGATCCATGTCGACTAAACCATGTCCGATTATCACGTGAGATGGAGTAGTTTTCAATGGTGAACATCACTATGTTGATCATATCTACTATATGATTCATGCTCGACCTTTCGGTCTTAGTGTTCCGAGGCCATATCTTCATATGCTAGGCTCGTCAAGTTTAACCCGAGTATTCTGTGTGTGCAAAACTGGCTTGCACCCATTGTATGTGAATGTAGAGCTTACCCCACCCGATCATCACATGGTGTCTCGTGACGCATTTATGCATAGCGGTGCATACTTAGGGAGAACACTTGTACCTTGAAATTTAGTGAGAGATCATCTTATAATGCTACAGTCGAACTAAGCAAAATAAGATGCATAAAGATAAACATCACATGCAATCAAAATAAGTGATATGATATGGTCATCATCATGTTGTGCCTTTGATCTCCATCTCTAAAGCACCGTCATGATCACCATCGTCACCGGCTTGACACCTTGATCTCGATCGAAGCATCGTTGTCGTCCCGCCAACTATTGCTTCTACGACTATCGCTACCGCTTAGTGATAAAGTAAAGCAATTACATGGCGATTGCATCTCATACAATAAAGCGACAACCATATGGCTCTCGCCGATTGCCGATAACTGTTACAAAACATGATCATCTCATACAACAATTTATATATCATCACGTCTTTACCATATCACATCACAGCAAGCCATGCAAAAACAAGTTAGACGTCCTCTACTTTGTTGTTGCAAGTTTTACGTGCCTGCTACAGGATTAGCAAGAACTGTTCTTACCTATGCATCAAAACCACAACGATATTTCGTCAAGTGTGTTGTTTTAACCTTCAACAAACACCATCGGAGACACCTGTAGAGCATCTTTATAATCACCCAGTTACATTGTGACGTTTGATAGCACACTAAGTGTTCCTCCAGTATTCGGGAGTTGCATAATCTCATAGTCAGAGGAACATGTATAAGTCATGAAGAAAGCAATAGCAATAAACTAAACTATCATAGTGCTAAGATAACGGATGGGTCTTGTCCATCACATCATTCTCTAATGATGTGATTCCATTCATCAAATGACAACACATGTCTATGGCTAGGAAACATAACCATCTTTGATAAACAAGCTAGTCAAGTAGAGGCATAATAGGGACACTCTGTTTGTCTATGTATTCACACATGTACTAAGTTTCCGGCTAATAAAATTCTAGCACGAATAATAAACATTTATCATGATATAAGGAAATGTAAATAACAACTTTATTATTGCCTCTAGGGCACATTTCCTTCATCACCTTGTCGGAAAAGATTCTGGCTTGTCGGCTTGAGGCTTTGTAGTTGCTACTCTTTATCTTTTGCTTCCCTCTCGGTCACTAGTGCAACGCTGACCACTTGATTGGTTGCCACTAAGTACAACAGCAACAACTCTCGTGGTATTGGCGCCAATAGTACTGGTGGAGAGGGGAGGCACTCCTTCAAGTCTTGGAGCGGAACACCTACCTCAGGGGTCCATTGCATTGGACCTGCCTTTTTCAAGGTTTTGGAAAACGGGAAGGCGCGCTCAGCTGACTTGGAGATGAACCTTCTTAGAGCTGCTACACAACCAACAAGACACCTTACATCCTTGATGCGCTTCGTTGCCTCCAACTACTCAATCGCCATGATCTTGTCAGGGTTGGCTTCAACTCCACGCTGAGATACGAAGAACTCGAGAAGCTTGCCAGATGGAACACCGAACACGCAGCAAATGTCTCTTCTAAATCTTGGATCAGGGAAGCCTTATGCCTGGTTTTAACCACTATATCCTCCATATAGGCTTCCACATTTCTGTGTAGCTGAGAGCCAAAACCAACTTGCACAACCCTTACAAATGTTGCTATGGCACTCTTTAATCTGAAAGGCATGCACACAAAGCAGTATGTACCGCATGGAGTATTTGTCAGGACCCCGATCCTAAGTCACACCGATCTAGCAGGTAACACATCATATCACTTTGCAGCCTCATGCATGGTATCCCCATGGCTGCAGCCTTACCTTGGCCGAGACCATTAGCGCCTTTTGGCTCACGTATATGATTGTGTCGGTAGCATCCATATGACAGAGAACCCGGGCCGACATGACTAGTCGTAAACCAATGTGGCACAAACTTATAGGGACATGCATACATGACCCAGAAGCAATGCACATGTCGGTCAACATCAAGTGTAACCGAGTCGTAGAGAGGCTACAAAGGACTCGAGTAAACACCACGACATTTCTCTGGACAAACACATGAGCAAAGAAGGACACATGCCGGTCAATCCATGTGTTTTGGAGTAGTAGCAAACTACCATGGCTCAGTGGAAGCACTAGGAGGCATTTCCCCATAAGGAAGGCTGCCAAGAATAAACAACTAGGTGTCGGATCCCACACATACCAAGCATTTCAATAACAGACACACAATATGCCCGATATGTGTAGATACAACATGGCATCACAACATAACTCTGTGACTCAAGTATTTATTTAAAAGGCTCCAAGGAGCCATACATAGCATGTTATTACAAACATGGGTCTCATGACCCAATATACAGAGTCATACAAGCAACAAGCACATGCGGAAGCTTATCTTGTCTGAGTATAGACAGCTGAAAAGAAAGAAGGCTAGAAAGGTTGTCTATCTACAAGACCCTCCATAGGAGCCAGACCTCTATCTGGGATTCCCAAGCTAATCGGTCAATGTTGAACTCATTGCAGGAATCTAAAGTGAGATTGAGGTCTCCTCTGCAAAAATATAAATTAAGCAAACATGAGTAGAAATGTACTCATCAAGACTTACATCAGAACTAGCTACATATGCATCAGTATCAACAAAGGGGATTGTAGAGTTTAACTACAGTAAGCTAGCTTTGATTCAGTGGCTATCATGTACTACGACTACTAGTATTTGCTTTGAGGTGAGAAAACACGCAAGAGTCCACATATTTACATATCAATACACCACTATGGATCCGCTCCCATCTCCCTATGAGAAGGCCATCCATAGCACTCACGCTTATCTTGCGCATTTTAGAGTATCCACATCTAGTTATCTATGAACTATATAAGCTTTCCAAGTTGTCCATATCCGCGGACGCGACTATTCGAATAGATCTTTTATAACCCTGCAGGGGTGTACTTCTTCACACACGCTCTCATCACTTACCACCATGTACACGTCATGTATCTCGGCAACCTTCAAGCGGAAGCCCGACGAGGGTGTCGGCCACGACCTGACTAACCACAGAAGTCTCTAGTCCAGGTTTATCACCTATTTGAGTTCCACCCACAAGGAAGTCCGGCCGAGGTTTCCACTACGGCCCCAAACGATGAGAGCAGGGTTCCCAAGAGCACCGTGCAGGTGTCATCCTAGTACACCGTGCCTTGGTGTCTATACCGCATCATAGCCCACCCCTAGGGTCAGCGCTATGCACAACCACCAACACATATCCTACAAACACGAAACTAGTTGCAACTCACGGATGAGAGATCAAGGCGATTAATAAGTTGAGAGGGTCCATGGGTTTTGGGCCCAATGTATGGTAGTAGCTGTTCCTGGATCACAAACACAGAACTTAGTTCCTGAGGACGGTCCCAATGAGACAACCCACCATGTACTCCTACATGGCCTCTCATTGCTACCCTTACCAAATCGTGTTCACACACTTAGCTCTCAACAGTAGGGCATGTTCACCACCATTCCAATCCATCCCGGATGAATCGGACTGACACAACTCTAAGCATAGTAGGCATAACCAACAAGCATGAATGAGTAGGCACATCATGGCTCAAACAACTCCTACTCATGCTAGTGGGTTTTAACTATTTACTGTAGCAAAGACAGGTCATGCAGAGGAATGGGTTCAACTACCACAACATGTAACAATTGAATCGTTGTTGTCCTAATGCAATAAAAGAGAGCAGGAGCGAGAGAGTGGGATTATATCAGAGTGATCAATGGGGTGGGGGTTCGCTTTCCCGGTACTTCTAAAGATAGTATCGCTCTTCATCGGTGTTAATGATCACGATGTTGGAAAACATCTACTGAGAGGGAACAAACACCGGCAACATAGAAGGAACAAAATCAATGCAATGCAACAATATGATGCATGATCATGACATGGCAATATTCTGGTGTTTGAGCTAGGGCAAAGTGCTACCATGTTAGTTGAAGTTCATTTGAATCATAGATTCAAATTCAAACTCCAAAAGAAGCATTTAAAATGCCCTTTAATTGATTTGACAAGATCAACAGATATAAGTTGCTTTAGCATGCATGAATATACCATAAATAGATTCTTCATATTTTTCTAATCATTTTTCATATATAATTTATTTCATTTGGAGTTACGGTTGAATTGCTATGATTTTTCAAAGTTTAGTAAAATCTGGAATTTATAAATCATTTAAGACTTATTTAAAATCCAGAAATATTTATGACGTCAACACTGCATCAACATGACGCCAGCAAGTCAACAGAGATCAGCCAGGTCAAACCTAACTAGTGGGTCCCACTGGTCAGTGGCTCAGCTAATTAACCTGGTTAATTAGAGTTAAATTAATTCTAACTAAAGTGTCAGTGGGGTGGGGGCCCACTGTAGGATCGAAAGTATGTCTAGAGGGGGGGGGGTGATTAGACTACTTGACCAAATAAAAATCTAGCCTTTTCCCAATTTTAAGTCTTGGCAGATTTTAGCAACTTGGCACAAGTCAAGTAAACAACCTACACATGCAAGTCTAAGAGTATAGCAATGAATGTAAAGCATTGCACATGTAGGTAAAGGGAGGAGTTTGGAGGGAGCAAACGCAAGACACAGAGATTTTTGGCGTGGTTCCAATAGGTGGTGCTATCGTACATCCACGTTGATGGAGACTTCAACCCACGAAGGGTAACGGTTGCGCGAGTCCACGGAGGGCTCCACCCACGAATGGTCCACGAAGAAGCAACCTTGTATATCCCACCATGTCCATCGCCCATGAAGGACTTGCCTCACTAGGGTAGATCTTCACGAAGTAGGCGATCTCCTTGCCCGTACAAACTCCTTGGTTCAACTCCACAATCTTGACGGAGGCTCCCAAGTGACACCTAACCAATCTAGGAGACACCACTCTCCAAAAGGTAATAGATGGTGTGTTGATGATGAACTCCTTGCTCTTGTGCTTCAAATGATAGTCTCCCCAACACTCAACTCTCTCTCACAGATTTGGATTTGGTGGAAAGATGATTTGAGTGGAAAGCAACTTGAGAATGCTAGAGATCAAGATTCATATGGTTGGAATGGAATATCTTGATCTCAACACATGAGTAGGTGGTTCTCTCTCGTAAAATGTATGATGGAAGTGTAGGCATGTTCTGATGGCTCTCCACACGAATGAAGAGTGGGTGGAGGGGTATATATAGCCTCCACACAAAATCTAACCGTTACACACAATTCAGCAAACTTGGTGGGACCAAATAATGAAACTCGGTCAGACCGATTTAGTTCAATATGTGAACGTTAGGCTTTTCGGTGGGACCGAGATGTCAACTCGGTGAGACCGATTTCATTAGGGTTAGGGCATAACATAATCTCGGTGAGACCGATTACACAAACTCGGCGGGACCGATTTTGGTAATAAGCTAACCAGAGAGTTGGTCAGGAAAACTGGGACCGATTCGCTCATCTCGGTGAGACCAAAATGTTACGAAAGGGAAACAGAGAGTTTGCATTGAGAACTCGGTGGGACCGATCGCTCATCTCGGTTGGACCGAAACATTACAAAGGGAAACAGAGAGTTTGCAATCCCATCTCGGTGAGACCGAGATCCCTATCGGTAAGACCGAAGTGACTAGGGTTTTGTGGCAGTGGCTATGTCAACTGAACTCGGTGGCACCGGATAGAAAGTTTCGGTGGGGCCGAGTTTGACTTTTGGTTTTGGACATATGTGGATATGAAAGTGGTTGAGGGTTTTGGAGCATATCACTAAGCATTTTGAGCAAGCAAGCCATTAAGCAACACCTCATCCGCTTTTAATAGTATTGGCTTTTCCTATTGACTCAATGTGATCTTGGATCACTGAAAGTAAAATGTAGAGTCTTGAGCTTTAGACCTTGAGCCAATCTTTTGTCCTTAGCATTTTGAGGGGTCCACATTCCTAATCCATGCCATGCCAATCATTGAGCTTTCCTGAAATATTTATCTTGAAGTAGCATTAGCTCAATGAGCTATATGTTGTTAATAATTACCAAAACCACCCAGGGATAGTTGCACTTTCAATCTCCCCCTTTTTGGTAATTGATGACAACATATAGATGAAAGCTTCGACAAATGATGATAAAATTGAAATACATCGTCGCTTTGAGAAGTATGTGATAAGCAAGAGCTCCCCCTAAATTTGTGCACTATTTAAGATTTGCTTTTGAATGCAAATGCACAATCGATTAGGATCATGGGTCACTCTTCCATGTCACATACATCTTGGTAGAGCGCTCAAAATGATAGAAAATTAAAAGAATGCACTCATCACCAAGCAAAGTGAATGATCATATAAGGGATATAAGAGATACTTTCTTCCAAGCAAGCATTAAAGTAGCATATGATCAAACACATGATCAAATAAGTATCTCACACAAACATAGAGTATCAACCAAGCACACAAAAAGTTCAACCAAAAGCAAGAGAGATAAAAGGCAAAACACTCTCTCTCGAAGCCTATGATCTATCCATATTTCTCCCCCTTTGGCAACAAGTTACCAAAAAGTTCGAAAATGCATAGTGCTATGCGTCTCTCAGGCTTGGTCTTCGGGAGGTGGTGTAGAGAGAACTCCGAGAATGAAGGCATCTATTGATGTAGTTGGAGCTGGTGGAGTGGCTGCTGGAGGTGGCACTAAAGCTGTAGCTGCTTGTGCTGATGCTATAGCTCTAGAGTCAGGTACATGCACTGCAGCAGACCTCTGTCCTCTAGGCACTCACTGAAAAGCATCAGTAGTTGCCTTCCCTCTCCTCTCTTCTGCTTCCTCCTGGAGCTGGTCGACTGTTGTTTGGATCTCAGTTACCTTTAGATCAAGATCATAAATTTTGTCTCTATGATCCTCTCCAGACTCTCCTGGTTTTGAGTCAGGGTGGCCAAGCCCTTCTAATCCTCAGTGTAGACTGGATCAGATATGCAAGCTGGTCTTGCTTGCTCTTCAGGAAAACTTGAGATGCTTCCTCAACACTTGGCATCTTGGTAGCTTTCTCAGCCTTAGCTTTGGCTCTCTTCTCTTTTGCTTGAGTTGATGAAGGTTCATCCTCATTCATCACAACTTTGTTGACTTCAAATTCAGGATAAAGAGTTAGATGTTCCTTGTCCAACAAGTATGTTCCTGTGCCCATCTTAGCGTTGATGAGCTCCTGAATATGTGGAGCATACCCACAACTTCTCTTTTGGTCAGCAACTGTCCTCTTGATTGTCTCTACAATCAGATTCATGACCTTGAACTTCTGAGGGACATCAAAAAGCTGTAGCAGGTTGATAGAATGTCCTCTGGTCATCTTGTGATCTCCTGACTTGGGTAGAAAAGTGTGCATGAGGATTGTGTTGATGGTAGGTAGACCAACAACAAGTAATGTACTGATCCAAGCTTGTGAGTCTCCAAAGCTTTATCTGGGATCTATTTGTACATGTTTGCCAAGGAGTTGTGGTCTTTCTTCTTCTTTGCATACACATCCAAGTCATCTTCATGTTCCTCTAGGGCATTGATCAATTTAGCCCATTCTTCAACAATGGATTGGTACCTAGTACCTTCAGACATCCATATGATCTTCCCATCTGGGTAAAAGTGAGCAAAGTGGAGTAAAGCGCATGATTAGCTCATCATTCCACTTTGTGAGCTTCTGCCCAACAAACTTATCTACTCCACAAGCTTTGAAGCTGTCATAAACTCCTAGGAAGTGGTCTTCTTTCTCCTTAATGTACTCCCAGTCAACCCATCTCATGTCACATACAATTGGCTTCTTGTCAAGCAAAATTGTTTCATAGAAGTCTTGCAGTTCTTTTGTATGAAACCTGTAGTCAACTGTAGTCCTCCTCCTCACTGGCCTCTGGATCGGACTGTCTCCACAATCTCACCAAAGATCCTTTCTCGATGTGCATGTCCTCGACCACTGGATGAGAATCATTGTGATCTGGAATCTTGGGTTTCACTTTCTCAAAACAAGAGACTCATCATCCTCTTCTTCAGCTTGAGGCACTGGGGCCTTGTTCTTCTCTTCTGCAGGAATGCTCCTGGTGTTCCTCTTGGGCTTTGGGGGCTTCTGATCTTGAGCTTTGGGAGCAGCCTTGGGCTTTGATGGAGCAGCCCCTGACTTGATAGCATCTCCCATAAGCTTCTGAACTTTGGGTGCTGGTGTAACATCCTCTTCCTCTTCCTCTTCTGAATCTCTTACCATAGTTGACTTTCCAAGAACTTTTGCAGTTGTGGTTCTTGCCCTGTTATTTTTCTTGCCATCTCCTGCTGCTTCACCATCATCAGATTCGATGGTGAATTTCATTGTCTCTCCTGTTGCAACCTTCCTTGGCTTTGACATTGGGATTCTTCTGGCAGGTACCTTCTTGTTCAATCCTGGCTTTGTTGCAGCAGCTGTGCCATATTCCTTCTTCAAGACTTAATTCTTTGAGGTAGCTTCATCCTCAACAGCCACATAGTCCTCATCCTCAGAGTCTGAGGTTCTCTTCTTCCTTGCTCTAGTGGCTGCCTTGGTCAAGTTACTAGGTGTGCTCCTGCTGCCCTCATCATAGCTGTTTGAGGGATCTGAACCCTCACTCAATTGCACTTGTTCCTCAGATTTGTTACATTTGTCACTGCAGTCGGACATCTTGGCAATCTCACTGACAGCAGACCCTGTGAATAGATGTAGATGAGGTAGAGTGGATGAGCATCACAAAGTGCAGATTTTTTGCAAAACAGATGACATAAAAACTTAGTTTTAGTTCTCCATAGAAAGCATTTCGAAGCTACTGATTTGGTAAAGTCGGTGATACCGAAGCAATTTTTGGAGCCTAAACTAGTGAACTCGGTCAGACCGAGTCATAGTTCGGTGGCACGGAGACTGCTAGGGTTTCACAGAGAATCGAACTCAGTCACACGGATGTGCATTTTTGAGTCAGACCGAAAATGCATGTGCTATGGCCTAAGCCAAATCGGTGAGACCGATTTCTCCAACTCGTTCGGTCCGAGATGAGTTCGGCGGAGACCTAACCCTAAATTTTCAAATCAAATCTAACCTAAAGGATGTTTTCTGTGGATAGAACGTTTGCATACGTGGTAAAGATCATGGCAAGGCAATATTCTATGAATCGGAGTTAAGGAATTAGCACATATAGTCGAACCCATACCCTAGTTCGGCGGAGGTTCGCTACGGCGTCAATGGCGGAGCAGATTTCTGTTGACGGTGATGGAAACCAGCGGCGGGAGGTCGCTGGCGGCAAGGAGACGATCCGGAGACCCGAGGAGGCAGAGCAGGACACACGCGCGGGCTGAGGAGTTTGAAGAAATTTCCAAATTCTCACCCGCGGGTTTATATATCCCGACCCTGTCGGTGTGACCGAGTGGAACAACTCGGTGGCACCGAGATGCAGAATCGCAAGTGGTTACTGCAACTTAGTGTGACCAAAAAGTTCAAATCGGTTGCACCGAGATAGAAAACCTAGATCAACTTAGTGAACTCGGTGAGACCGAAGTGGATGACTCGGTCATACCGAAATGCATAAAGAGGTTTTTTAAGTTTAAGTCTATGACGAATCGGGGACTCTGAGTGCTCCTCACACAGAGTGGTTCGAATCTGACTTGATCAAACTTTGTGATGTAGCATGAATAGATTTTGAGACGAGAAGAGCATAGATAGCTAGAGGGAGTTCTTAGGCATTCTTGTCCATCCATTTGGCAAAAGAGAAAAAGCCAAACATTCAAAACAACAAATGGATGTCCTCGAATGAGTAAAATATGCAACCAACATGCTCACACAATAAAATGGCAAATGAAATATGTGACAAAGCATGCACAATCACTCTAGCATCTATCAAGCAATTTGGCGATGACTAGGTCATCTATATATGAGTATATTGGCTTAGGAGTCAAATGAGAACATTTGATCATAGGTCATACTCATCGTTTAAGCACAAGTGGGGTTACCACTTTTACATAAAGCATTGTTGGAGTAAAGCTCCCCCTAGATGTGATATCCCCCCTAAGAGGGATGAACTAAACTTGGGTTTTGTTGATGATGACTTCATGTAGGTGTTGAAGATGTAGATGCTCAATGTTGATGTAGATCATTTGGAGCAATCCACTGGAGTGAGTTGCATTTTCAATACCTACACGGGTTAGTCCTACAAGGAACAAACAAGGATATCCATAGACATGGAGTGATGTACACATAGATGATGTCCATGAAAGCATTAGGTTACATTGTCCCTTGTCTTACCAACAAGAGGGTTTGTGACTCCTTGAACTTGTGCAAGATATGGAAGTTGTTTGCACACGTCCTTGCCAAAAGATATGAGTGATGTATGTTGGCGGAGTCACCCTCAAGAAATCTCTAGTTCTTCTTCTTCGGGATCCACACCATCTTGATGGGAATCCTTGGAGTTGTAGTCGTACTTGATGAAGTAGAATTTGATGTAGTCTTGGGAACCCACTTGACCAAGGCCTTGGGAGCTTCTTCAAATGTATCAATCTCCTCTTGAAGCTCGTCCTTGCCTTTTCGCTTGTGGTCTTGAGGTGGAAGATCATCTTGAGCTTGTGTTCCTTGGAAAGAAGTAGGATCATACTTCTCTTGTTGAGAAACAAACTTCGTCTTAGGGTATTGATCTTCTTCCCACTCAACTCCATTGGCATTGAACTTTCATTCAAAACCAATACCTTGATTCTTCCAGGTGTCTTCCTTGCTTATGCAGCTTCCTCAAATTGCTTACTTCCGTCAAGACTCTTGTAGACACCCTTCTCTATAATTCCCTTCAATAAGCTACTTTCTTGCTCAAGTGTGACTTGGCTAAGAGAATCATTAGTGGAATCAAGAGAACTACTAGAAGCAACAACATTGGATTTAGCATGATTATTGTTACTACTAGATGAAGAATCTTTCTTACTCTTGTTGCTAGATTTTACTTGTGGCATGTAAGTAGACAAGAGTAAACGCTTGGCAATGTAAGAAGAACTTTTCTTGCGAAGATCATCATTGATTGCTTTTAAGAACTCATGCTCTTGCTCAAGGTTGAGCTTTTCAAAGCGTAGCTTCTCATGAGTCTTTAAAAGTTCTCGATGATCTTCCAAGGTAGTTTCATGAGCTAACTTAAGAGCGTTTAGTTCTTTAGTTAGACGCTCAATCTCCTTCTTATCATCTTCATTCGTTTTATCTTGATTAGCATGATTAATAGAAAGTTCATCATAGTTTTGTAGCGACCCGACCTCAGACGGTCAAGTCTCTATGCTTAAGTGTCATCCCTGGATCGGTATGCTAACACACACAGTACTCGAGGATTTATAACAGAGGTAAATCACATGTATAAAATAACGTAAATACTATTACCTCAATCCATATAGCGGAAGTAACAACAAGGTTGTGGATTCCCATCAACACCAACGGCAAAGTTGAGTGTAGAAATCGTAACCCTAACGTATCACTTACTGCGTCAGAAGAATCACGCAACATGAGATGTTGCAGCCACAAAGGGGTCAGTACATTGAATGTACTGGCAAATTCACACCAAAGAGCAATGATGAATAAAGGCTATCACTACATGCATATATGGCTGGTGGAAAAGCTCTATGGTTATAATGTTTTGGCGAAAAGCCAATTTTTCCCTACTGCAAAGGAATTTATTCTATTTAACTACAAAGTTTGTTGAAAATATTGATAAGGTTCCTCCAACTCAATCCCAAAATAATAATCATTAACCCAATCAAATTAATTAAATAAAGTGTTGAGATCAACATGATAATTCAAGAACCAGATACTCACGATGTCCATAACCGGGGACACGGCTAACCATGATTAGATTGTACACTCTGCAGAGGTTTGCGCACTTTTCCCCACAAGACTCGATCTCCTCCGTTGGATTTCTCGCACTACATGGTGTTTGAGAAACAGATAAGCAGAGACATAGTCTTTGGAGGCATTAACTCTAACCCGGGTAGACAAGGTACCAACCTACATCCCCTACATCGCTAGCCTACCCTTTGGAAGAGGTCATGCAACCTACTCAACTATGCTAGAGCCCATACTAGCTTGTGGCTGCACACGAAAGTTTCTAGCATGAATAATCTTATGATCCCTTTGAGTGCAGGTGGCATTCCATAGGGTGATCACACGCAGGTCCTCCGGATCCTTGGGCAACCTTTGGATTCTCCAGTGCCGGGCAAACCAGGGTGCTCGGTGCCCCAACCAATCCACCCAGATGTGTATCTAAGTATCCACCTTAAGTTAACCATTAATGATAACTCTCATATCTGTCATGAATACACTCAACCAATCCACGTCTACGAGCATAGCAGAGCAGTATAAGCACAACGTAGAAAATAACTCCCAAGGTTTGAATGACGGATAATAGGTTCCTACCTCATCAACTACTTCCCAATACCCACATGTTATCAAGTCCTAACCATGCAGTGTTTGAGGGTTGAAACTAATGCATAAAAACTGGGTATGAAAGGGATATGATCAAAGTGTGAACTTGCATGTACTGTTGATGAAGATGATTCACACTCATAACTCCTGATAGTTCTACTCGTGACACTCCGTCAATCTACCGTAAGCAAGCAATAGTAACCACACATAAGCAATCACTCAAAAGATCGGGAAGAACGAAGAAGACAATTCGGAAAACATCAAAACCAAGCAAATAACTCTTGCAACATAAAACAATTTCTAACAGTACCAAAATTATGTGAATTTTGACTTATCAGAAAGTTTAGGTCAAGAGCTTCGATTTGCAAAAAGAATCAATTAAATTGGAGTTATAAAACTCAAGTTATGATCAAACGAAGTTCAAATACAAAACAGTTTGAATTCAAATTTTAAAACTTTCAAAACTATGTTTAAGTTGTTTACTGGATAGAGGAGATCGTAATGAACAAGTGGGCATTGGTTTCGTTGGATTTGGATAAACGAGCAAAAAGTAATGATCGTTTGAAGATCAGGGGCTAATTTGTAAATAAAACATCTATAAAGAGGGCCCTGGCTGAAACTAAAATAAAAAGAAAAATCTACCGAACGAACGTTCGCTATTAAGACCTAAAAAGACAAATTCGTTCGCTCCAGAGACTAAACCAACGAGTGTTCTCTAAATAACTAAACTAAAATAGAATAAAATAAATTGGGTTTTTTTATAAAGAAAACCGAGAAAACCAGAAAACCGGTCTAGGGTTTGGTTATACCGGTCCACGGAAAAGATAGGCGGGTCGGCAGAGCGGTTGAGGCCGACCGAGGCGAGTTCGACGAGTCGCGTCTCCGGTGGCGGCAAGTGGCTCGGCAGCGAAACCTGACAGTGGCCAAGAGGAGGCGTGGCGACGAGGTGTGTGGTGGCTGCGGTGGTCGGGGAGGTGCGTGGCGAAGCGGGCGGCGGTGTGGTTCCGAGATCTTGCGGACAAGGAGGCTGGCGAAAATGGGATCCCGCGGTCCCGAGCACGATATATAAAGGCGGAGGGAGGCGGCTTCGTGGAGGAGGGGGCAAGGGCGGCGCGGAGTCCGGCCATGGGACGGCGTCTTGGCGGGACTTCGTCCGAGCTTAGGAAAAGCGGAGGTGAGCCGTGGCAGCTTTGGCTGGCCAGTCGCCGCGAAGTTTTTAAATACACACAGTCAAAGAAATAAACAAAGAGAAATAAAACAGAAATATAATATAGGCGTATTATATATCAAAATTTTCAGAAAAAGATTTTCTATGACATGGACATTTTTCTAATGTCAAATAAAATCCACACAAATACAAATAAAGTAAAGAGTGTTACTGCTATAATAAAATCTAATAAAAATCATTTTAAAAATACCAAAATGATTTCAAAATTATTTCTCTCCAATTTACTGCTGTAGGGAATCATTTTATCCTAATTTCTGTATATTTTATTTTTGGAGAACAATAATTTGAATAAAACCTAAATAACTCCAAATTGAAAATAATTTTCAAAAGGGATTTTCAATTTGATTCTTCGAAACTCCCAACTCATATTTCATATGTTTTCAAGAAGTTAAAATGACTTCTTCAAAAAATATGAAATATGAGTTGTGAGTTTCGAAGAATCAAATTGAAAATCTTAACTTCTTCAAAACATATGAAATATGACTTGGAAGATTCGAAGAATCAAATTGAAAATCCCTTTTGAAAATTATTTTCAATTTGTAGTTATTTGGGTTTTATTCAAATTATTTTTCTCCAAAAATAAAATATATAGAAATTAGGGTAAAATTATTCTCTACAGCAGTAAATTGGAGAGAAATAATTTTGGTATTTTGAAAATCATTTTTATTGGATTTTATTATAGCAATAGCGCTCTTTGCTTTATTTGTATTTGTGTGGATTTTATTTGACGTTAGAAAAATGTCCATGTCGTAGAAAATCTTTTTCTGAAATTTTTGATATATAATACGCCTATATTATATTTCTGTTTTATTTCTCTTTGTTTATTTCTTTCGATCGTCTGTATTTAAAAAATCACAGGCCGATCGGGCCGCCCACCAAAGCTGCATCACGGCCCAGCCTCCGCTTTCCCAAGCTCAAGACGAAGTCCCGAGCCAAGACGCTGCCATCGTTGCCCCATGGTCGGACCAGACCGCCTCTTGCCCTCCTCCACGAAGCCGCCTCCTCCGCTTTTATATAGCGCTACCGATCATGGATCCTGTGCCGTTGTCGCCGCCTCGCCCCACATCTCACGGGAATCAAGGCCAAGACCGCTTGCCTTGCCGCCGCTGCCGAGCTTCCTCGCCATCTCCCGCACCTCCCCGACCACCGCAGCCACCACCCACCTCACTGGCCAAGGCCGCCTCCTCAGCCTACTCCGCCACTCACGCTGCGTGTTCTCACGGCCGGAGCCGAGCTTGCCCACTGGCCGAGACGCGACTCGCCGGAGCTCAGCCCGCCCCGGTCCGCCCGAACCGCTCCGCCGATCTTTTCTGTGGATCGGTATAACCAAACCCTAGATCGGTTTTCTGGTTTTCTCGGCTTTCTTAAAAAAACCCGATTTATTTTATTCTATCTTAGTTTAGTTATTTAGAGAACACTCGCTGTCTTAGTCTCTGGAGCGAATGAATTGTATGTTTAGGCCTTAATAGCGAACGTTCATTCGGTAGTTTTTTCGTTTTATTTTAGTTTCAGACAGGGACCTCTTTATAAATGTTTTATTTACAGATTAGCCCCTGATCTTCAAACGATCATTACTTTTTGCTCGTTTATCCAAATCCAACGAAACCAACACCCACTTCTTAGTTATGATCTCCTCTATCCAGTAAAACAACTTAAACATATTGTTGAATGTTTTAAAATTTGAATTCAAACTGTTTTGTGTTTAAACTTTGTTTGATCATAACTTGAGTTTTGTAACTCTGATTTAATTGATTCTTTTTGCAAATCAAAGCTCTTGACCTAAACTTTCTGATAAGGCCAAATTCGCATGATTTTGGTACTGTTAGAAATTGTTTTATGTTGCAAGAGTTATTTGCTTGGTTTTGATGTTTTCTGAATTGTCTTCTTCGTTCTTCCCGATCTTTTGAGTGATTGCTTATGTGTGGTTACTACTGCTTGCTTACTTATAGATCGACCGGAGTGTGAGGAGTAGAACTATCGTGGAGTTATGAGTGAGAATCATCTTCATCAACAAAGACAGTAAGTTCACACTTTGATCATATCCCTTTCATACCCAGTTTTTATGCATTAGTTTCAACCCTCAAACACTTCATGGTTAGGACTTGGTAACATGTGGGTATTGGGAAGTAGTTGATGAGGTAGGAACCTATTGTCCGTCATTCAAACCTTGGGAGTTACTTCTACGTTATGCTTATACTGCTCTGCTATGCTCGTAGACGTGGATTGGTTGAGTGTATTCATGACAGATGTGAGAGTTATCATTAATGGTTAACTTAAGGTGGCTACTTAAATACACATCTGGGTGGATTGGTTGGGGCACCCTGGAGCACCCAAGGGTTCGCCCTGGGCACTGGAGAACACAAGTGTTTCAAGGATCCTTGAGGACCCGTGGTGATCACCATATGGAATGCCACCTGTGCTCAAAGGGATCATAAGATTATTCATGCTAGAAACTTCCGTGCATCCACAAGCTATTATGGGCTCTAGCATAGTTGAGTAGGTTGCATGACCTCTTCCAAAGTGGTAGGCTAGCAGATGTAGGGGATGTAGGTTGGTACCGCTCACCCGGGTTAGAGTTAATGCCTCTCGAAAGACTATGTCTCGGCCATCCGCTTCTCAAACACCATGTAGTGCGAGAAATCCAACGGGGAGATCGAAGTCTTGTGGGGAAAAGTGCACAAACCTCCGCAGAGTGTACAATTTAATCATGGTTAGCCGTGTCCCTGCTATGGACATCTTGAGTATCTGGTTCTTGAATTATCATGTTGATCTCAACACTTTATTTAATTAATTTGATTGGGTTAATGATTATTATTTTGGAATTGGGTTGGAGGAACCTTCTCAATATTTTCAACAAACTTTGTAGTTAAATAAAATATGTTCCCTTGTAGTAGGGAAAAATTGGCTTTTCGCAAAAACATTATAACAATAGAGCTTTTCCACCAGCCATATATGCATGTAGTGATAGCCTTTATTCATCATTGCTCTTTGGTGTGAAGTTGCCAGTACATTCAATGTACTGACCCCTTTGTGGCTGCAACGTCTCATGTTCTAGGATTCTTACGACGAGTAAGTGATACGTTAGGGTTACAATTTCTACACTCAACTTTGCCATTGGTGTTGATGGGAATCCACAACCTTGTTGTTACTTCCGCTATATGGATTGAGGTAATAGTATTTACGTTATTTTATACATGTGATTTACCTTTGTTATAAATCCTCGAGTACTGTGTGTGTCAGCATACCTATCCAGGGTTGACACTTAAGCATAGAGACTTGACCGTCTGAGGTCGGGTCGCTACAAGTTTTTATAACTAGAGTTGTCAACAAGTAAATCATCATCTCGTAGAAAATCATCTTCATCACTATTGAAATCAACATACTCGGGGTGTGATACCTTTGGGCCTTTAGCCATGAAGCATCTTCCAATTCCTTCATTTGGTGAGTCAAATATGTCGTAGGAGTTGGTTGACACAAGTGCTAGACCGAAAACACCTTCATCTGGAGTATATTCGGAGTCGGAGTGATAACTTCTTTCGGAGTGATGGTCGGAGTCGGAGCCAGATACCCATTCACCAATATGAGCTTGATGTCTTCGTTTTGTGTAGCTCCTTGATGATTTGTCCTTCCTTTACGAATCCTTCCTTCTCCGAGAGGTTCTACGCTCATAACGATCATCTCTACTCCTTCTCTCTCTTGGTGGTGATTCTTCTCTTCTACTTCTTCTTTTAGGAGAATCTTCTCTTCTTTGTAGGAGCCGTACACTCATTGGAGTAGTGTCCGGGTCTTCCACAATTGTAGCAATTTCGTTCACGACTTGAAGATCTTTTGTCATTGTAGGACCTTGACTTGGAAGTTCTCTCCTTGCTTCTAATCTTGTACAACTTGTTGAAGTTCTTCACCATTAGGCTCAATTATTCATTGAAGGTTTGTTTCTCACTTGATGATGTGGGAGCATCACATGAGGCTTTGTAAGCACCACTTGACTTGTTGTGAAGCGCTTCCTTATCCTTAAGTGACATCTCATGAGCAACAATTCTTCCAATGACTTCCGTTGGCTTGAAATCTTTGTAATTGGGCATCATTTGGATCAATGTGCACACGGTATCATATTTTCCATCCAAGGCTCTTAGGATCTTCTTGATGATGAATCTATTGGTCATCTCTTCACTCCCTAACCCGACAATCTCATTTGTGATGAGAGCAAGCCTAGAGTACATTTCAGCGACACCTTCACCATCCTTCATTTTGAACTTGTCAAGTTGACTTTGAAGCACATCCAATTTGGATTCCTTGATGGAGTCGGTAGCTTCATGCATATCAATCAAAGTATCCCAAATTTCCTTTGCATTCTCAAGACAGCCGATTTTGTTGAATTCTTTGGGGCACAATCCGTTGAAGAGAATATCACAAGCTTGAGAATTGTATAGCAGCATCTTCAACTCTTTCGCAGTAGCTTCACGGTTCGGTTCTCTCCCATCAAAGAATTCACCTTGCAAGCCAATACACACAATAGCCCAAACGGCAGGGTTATGTCCAAGAATATGCATTTTCATCTTATGCTTCCAACTAGCAAAATTAGTACCATCAAAGTAAGGACCTCTACGGTGGTAATTTCCCTCGCTAGACGCCATACTCTCCTAGGTTGTGAAACCAAGGCTATGATCACCAAAAGCTATGGAAATCAAGGCAAATGGAGACCAAAGCTCTGCTACCACTTGTAGGATCGAAAGTATGTCTATAGGGGGGGGGGGTAATTAGACTACTTGACCAAATACAAATCTAGCCTTTTCCCAATTTTATGTCTTGGTAGATTTTAGCAACTTAGCACAAGTCAAGTAAACAACCTACACATGCAAGTCTAACAATATAGCAGCAGAATGTAAAACATTGCACATGCAGGTAAAGGGAGGAGTTTGGAGGGAGCAAACGCAATGTAGACATGGAGATTTTTTGCGTGGTTCCGATAGGTGGTGCTATCGTACATCCACGTTGATGGAGACTTCAACCCACGAAGGGTAACGGTTGCGCGAGTCCACAGAGGGCTCCACCCACGAAGGGTCCATGAAGAAGCATCCTTGTCTATCCCACCATGGCCATCGCCCATGAAGGACTTGCCTCACTAGGGTAGATCTTCACGAAGTAGATGATCCCCTTGCCCGTACAAACTACTTGGTTCAACTCCACAATATTGACGGAGGCTCCCAAGTGACACCTAACCAATCTAGGAGACACCACTCTCCAAAAGGTAATAGATGGTGTGTTGATGATGAACTCCTTGCTCTTGTGCTTCAAATGATAGTCTCCCCAACACTCAACTCTCACAGATTTGGATTTGGTGGAAAGATGATTTGAGTGGAAAGCAACTTGGAGAAGGCTAGAGATCAAGATTCATATGGTTGGAATGGAATATCTTGATATCAACACATGAGTAGGTGGTTATCTCTCAGAAAATGTATGATGGAAGTGTACGCATGTTCTGATGGCTCTCCTCACGAATGAAGAGTGGGTGGAGGGGTATATATAACATCCACACAAAATCTAACCGTTACACACAATTCACCAAACTCGGTGGGACCGAATAATGAAACTCGGTCAGACCGATTTAGTTCAACATGTGAACGTTAGGCTTTTCGGTGGGAACGACATGTCAACTCGATGAGACCGAATTCATTAGGGTTAGGGCATAACGTAATCTCGGTGAGACCGATTACACAAACTCGGTGGGTCCGATTTTGGTAATAAGCTAACCAGAGAGTTGGTCAGGCAAACTCAGTGGGACCGATTCGCTCATCTCGGTGAGAACGAAACGTTACGAAAGGGAAACAGAGAGTTTGCATTGCGAACCCGGTGGGACCGATCGCTCATCTCGGTTGGACCGAAACGTTACGAAGGGAAACAGAGAGTTTGCAATCCCATCTCGGTGAGACCGAGATCCCTATCGGTAAGACCGAAGTGACTAGGGTTTTGTGGCAGTGGCTATGTCAACTGAACTCGGTGGCGTCGGATAGAATGTGGATATGAGAAAGTGGTTGAGGGTTAAGCATTTCGAGCAAGCAAGCTATTAAGCAACACCTCATCCCCGTTTAATAGTATCGGCTTTTCCTATGGACTCAATGTGATCTTGGATCACTGAAAGTAACATGTAGAGTCTTGAGCTTTAGAGCTTGAGCCATCTTTTGTCCTTAGCATTTTGAGGGGTCCACATTCCTAATCCATGCCATGCCAATCATTGAGCTTTCCTGAAATATTTATCTTGAAGTAGCATTAGCTCAATGGGCTATATGTTGTTAATAATTACCAAAACCACACAGGGATAGTTGCACTTTCACCCGCACATCAGTGACGCTGGTGCTAATTAAGTTTAATTATAAACTTAACCAAAAGTTAGCACGGCACTGGGCCCACTGTCAATGGCCCATGGGTCATTAGACTAGTGTCTAGCCACGGTTTTGACCGACGTTAAGCCGCCGGCGAGGCTAGACAAGACGGAGGTCGTCGAAAACCACACTCCAACGACCATTTGGACTACAGAGAGCATCTGCACGGAGCCCAGACTCACGCGCATCCAATGGAGCAGCCGGAGCGGGCTGGGGTGGCCGGGAGCGGCAACTACGACGAAGGAGGCGGTGGTCGGAGACACGACTATGGCGCTACATTGCGTCACTGGATGAGTCATTGGGTGCGCTCGCTTCCTCGGAGAAGCGTTAGCACGAGGGCGTGCTCAGACGCGAGCTATGGCAACAATAGCCGCGGTGGCGCCATGGCCGGCGGTGGCGAGCTCTTGGGCTTGGCGGCTAAGCTAGCTAGGGAAGGAAACTGAGCGCGGGAGAGAGGGAAAACGCATTGGGGCTCACAAAGGGGTCGACGACAGTCTCAACAGGCTCGGGGATGACCTCTAGCGCATGAATCGATGGTGACCTCCAGAGACCAGATGCGGCGGTGGCAAGCTCGAGGGCGACGATTCGAGGCACCCGAGGGTGCATTCTTCCGTGTTGAGCTTCACAGCGCCGATGCGGATCCGGTGGACATGACGGCGAGGCGAGGTAGCGGCAGCGGACGCGCGGGCAGCGAGCGGTGATGAGGGTGGCGCTCGGGTGGTGTGAGGAAGAGAGCCATAGGAGGGGGGAGAAGCAAAGGGCAGTGAGAGAGGGTCGAGGGGTGGTGTGGCTGCACCAGGGAAAGCTGTATGGGCGGCAAGGTGAGGTGGCCATCTATCGTCAGGCGTGGCCGGTGTGCTGGCACACACACCCCCGTCCTCCTGGGGGGAGGAAGATGACAGGGAGGAATCCGGTAGGCTAGGCCGGCCACTTGGGCTCCTGGTAAGGCCCAGGTGGTTCTCTCTCTCTCTCTCTCTCTCTCTCTCTTTTGTGCTTTCCATTTTGTGTTGTTTTTCTATTTTCTTTTGTCTGTTTTGATTTAGTACAAGTACTAAACCATTTTTGTTGCTCCTGACAATATTCATGTGGTCTGTAGATGTAATTCCAGAGCCACTCATAAAGTTTCAAGATTATTGGATTTATAAACTAGCTATTATGAATATAAATCCATCTCAAATAATATATGGATTACTTCAAAGGCCCAAGAAAATTTCTTTTAAGCCTTCAAAAATATTGGGTTGAATTATTCCTGTTACCAATATTTCCAAAGTTAAAAGGGAACATTTCTTGGACTCATTTGCAAAGATTGTTAACTTGATTATTTCTAAAATGTTTTCTAAGAGTTTCAACTAACCTCAATTGAAGTTTCAGAAAAAATAAATATGATGACATGATGCTCACCAATGCAACTAATTGCAAACAAATTCTAGGGTTGTGACAACTCACCCCCACTAAACAAGAATCTCGTCCTGAGATTCAAGATGTGTGGTAAGAGGATGGAATACTAAACTAACACAATCTTCACGATCCAAATTGCACTTCTTAAGATGTTGATTCATTGCATCATATTGATCTTGACATGTTTGCCTTCGAGAACTTCATCCAACATGATGACGACAGAAAGGAACTCTACAGGAATCGATCTTCTCAAAGATCGAGCTATCCATGATCAACTCACGGAATGAGACATTGGCATATATCTTGAGCTCAGACACTAAACACACATTATGAGGGATGAAAATAAATAGATGACAAAGGTTTCAATTTGGCAGGCAAAACTTTCACGCTTAAGAAGATGGTGGATGCGTTCAAAGTAGCGAGGAGTTAATTGCCATGATTCCATAACGGGTACCTCACGGAAGGTGACTCATAGCACTACAAAAAAAGACACAACCGTGACATTTTGGGCCAAACGAATTTTTTTCTGTCATACATATGACACTTCTATGACGATAATTGTGACAAAACCCGGTATCATATTAGATGTGGTGGGCTCCTCCTTCTATGACAAAAAATCATGACAAAAAATGGGCTTTTCGTCCTGGGCGGGCCGGAGACGCAGCTGCATGACATTCTTTGGGCCGTCCATGACGGAAAAAACCATGGTAGAAGCGAGGGGGAGGAAAATTTCGGGAGTTCCCTACATTGGGAGGTCGGGGCCGAGCAATGCATCGCTTTCTCAGACACGACGCTGCTGGTGTGTGCGTAGGCGTTGGCTCTAATCAACCCGGCGAGGCGTTGGGCTCTAATCGAACCCGATCGATTGCACCGCAGTTACACGTTACTGAACCCGAGCGATTGATCGATGGCTGTTAACTGAACACGATCGAGCGATTCCTTCACTACTGCTGCTAACTGAAGCCGATCGATTGGATGAACAGTGAGTGTTGCGAGGGGGGGGGGGGGGTTGGATGAACACTGAGCGGTGGCGTTGCCTCTAGATGAACAGGACCCCGAGGTGTGGAGAGCTGGATGAAAAGTAGACGGTGGAGGGGTGCCCGTGGAGGGGTGGTTGAACAGGACCCCGTGGTATGGAGGGTTGGATGAATAGAAGATGGTGGAGGGGTGGTTGAACAGTAGCTGGTGGAGTAGCGCGCGGTGGAGGCTGGACGAACATGAGCCCGTGGAGGCTGGAGGAGGTCGACGGTAGCCCGTGGAGGCTGGAGGAGGTCGACGGTAGCCCGTGGAGGCTGGAGGAGGTCAACGGTGGAGATGAACAGTATCCCGTGGAGTCCCGTTTTGCAGTACGCCACACCCCTCCCGATGAACAGGACCCCCGTTTCGACCGTCGGATGTCCGTTTCATCCGTTTTGCGGTACGCCACACCCCTCCCGATCAACAGGACCCCCATTTTGACCATAGGAGGTCCGTTTCCTCTGTTTTGCGGTACGCCACACCCCTCCCGATCAACAGGACCCCCGTTTCGACCATAGGAGGTTCGTTTCCTCCGTTCTGCGGCACGCCAGGCCTCGTTTCCATCGCCTGTTCCGTCCAAGCCCTCCCGATGAACACGACCACACATTCCGTTCCGACCCAGCCGGTTGGCTCCCACGCTGCCTGCTGCCTCCCGATGAACACGACGCATTCCGTTGCCTCCCGATGAACACGACGCATTCCGCTGCCTCCCCACGAACACGACGCATTCCGCTGCCTCCCGTGAACACGCATTTACGACGACGCTGCTTTCTGCTCGACCCAGCCATGTACACGAGCCCTCGCCGCACGTATGCGCGAGTAGGCGTTCGAGACCCCGCCGTATGTACACATACGCGGGTCAGATTTTCTTTCTTGCACCACGGCCGTAATGACGACGTGTACATGCTACGCGGCGCGCTTCTACTATGACACGCGGCGCCGCCTCTACATCCACCAGTATATATGTACGTACACGTTCGCGACCAGAATGACAATGCTACGTACGCTTTGACCAGGTGGGTCCCGACTGTCAGGCACTTCCTTGCATGCGAAGATGTAGCTGGTGGGTCCCAGCAATCAGGGGGGCGAATCATTTTTTTTGCTCGGACGCACTTCCTTGCGTGCGAAGATGTAGCTGGTGGATCCCAGCAGTCAGGGGGGCGAATCGTTTTTTTTTTGCCCCGCACTTCCTTGCGTGCGAAGATGTAGCTGGTGGGTCCCAGCAATGTGGGGAAATGTTTTTTTCACAAATACAAAGGGCCCGTTCGGTGGGTCCTAGCTATCAGGTGGAGGAATCATTATTTTCCGCGTAATAAGGAGGCACTTCCTTGCTGCGGCAGTGGACCCAGCTGTCAGCCTCTCCACGTACAGTCCGCGTCCGATGGAAGTCGTTCCTTGACCACGTTGACCATGCCACGCCGAAAGCACCGGGGCGGTGAGCGACGGCGAGGCCTAGGAAGGGGATGACACGGAGCCGGGGAAGACGCGGCAGTGGAAGCCCTCACGGAGAGGAGTACGAGGGTTCACTGGTTCAGCTGTGGTGTGAGGCTGCCGTCGCCGCAGGGCCTGGCTAGCGGTGGGAATGGTAGGGGGCGGTGAGGCCTCCGCGGCAGCACATCCGGCCATGGGAGGCAGGAGCATGCGGCACGACCGGCGCTGCTTTGGGAGGCTGGAGCAAGAAGACCAGAGGTTGAAGAAGCACTACAGCCGTTAGATGGACATCGTACGGTCACTGGAGCTAGAATCGTTTATATTGACTAAGTTGACAAAGCCCTCCGTCCCCGTCAACTTAGTAGGCCCACAAGTCAGCCTCCCACCAAGGTGGGTCCCAGCTAGCAGGGGGTATTCATTTTTTTTACGTAATAAGGAGGCACTTCCGGTGGGTCCGAGCTAACACTAGGGGGAACGTTTTTTCTGCGAAATACGGTGGCCCGTCGGGTGGGTCCCAGCATCGTGGGCAAACGTTTTTCGCGAAATACTTAGTGGGCGTCCGGTGGGTCCTCTTTGTCGTGGAGGAATAATTATTTTCCGCGTAATAAAGAGGCACTTCCTTGCGGCTGCCGTGGACTTAGCTATTAGCCTCTCCACGTACAGTATTCTTCCGGTGGAATTCGGTCGTTGACAACATTGACCACGCCGCGCTGAGAGCACCACGGCGGTGGACGACGGCGAGGCCTAGGAAGGGGACGACGCGGAGCCGGGGAAGACGCAGCAGTGGATGCCCTCGCGGAGAGGAGTACGAGGGTTCACTTGGTTCGGCTGGCCGCCGCCGCAGAATAACAGGGGTGTGGGTGAGTGGAGTGGAGGGATGGCACTGCCGGTGGGAGTAGTATGGGGCGGTGAGGCCTCCACGGCAGCATAGCCGCCACGGAGGCAGGAGCAAAGCACGACCGACATCGCTTGGGCGGCCGGAGCAAGAAGACCAGAGGTTGAAGAAGCACTACGCCTGCTGGATGGACATCAGACGGTCACCGAGCTAGAATCGCAGATATTGACTAAGTTGACAAAGCCTTCGTCCACGTCAACTTAGTAGGCCCACTATACTGGGTCCCAGCTAGCAGGGGGAGTATTCATTTTTTTGTGCGTAATAAGGAGGCACTTCCTTGCGTGCGAAGATATAGCTGGTGGGTCCGAGCTGTCAGCGGCGGTAACGTTTTTTTCACAAAATACAGAGGCCATTTTGGTGGGTCACAGATGTCAGGTGGAGGAATCATTATTTTGCGCGTAGCAAGGAGGAATTTCCTTGCGTGCGGCCGTGGACCCAGCTGTCAGCCTCTCCACGTACAGTCCACTTCAGATGCATGTCGGTCGTTGACCATGTTGACCAGGCCATGCCGAGAGCACCAGGGCGGTGGACGACGGCGAGGCCTAGGAAGGGAACGACACGAAGGCAGGGAAGACTCGGCAGCTGTTTTTGTTTCCCACGCGGAGGGGAGTACGACTGTACGAGGGTTTACTGGTTCGTCTGCCGTCGCCGGAGAATAACAAAGTGTTGGTGAGTAGAGGGATGGCTAGGCCAATGATGGGAGTACGGTGGGGCGGTGAGGTTCAAGGCTGGCAAGATTGGCCGGTGGGAGGAGGGAGCAGTCCACTTGGCGCTTGTTTGAGCGGCTGGAGCAGGAAGAGCAGAGATTGAAGAAGCACGACGGCCGTTGGATGGACATCCAAAATTATACATGCCATCTGTGGAGAGCCTCAAATCTGTGGAAAACAGCATACAACCCATCTGCCATTATTTCAAATAATTTACAGCCCATTTGCTAATTCTTACGGGTTTTTTGGAGCCCATATTCTTTTTGTTAGCACTACAGCCCATATTGTGGCCATGGTTAAAAAATTATACGAAATTTTGCATATGTCAGTGCGGTCTGAACTGTTTTTAATCCCGAAATTTCGAGTCACATTCGGACTAATTTAAAAAATAAATGTATATCAATATAAAACCCAATAAATTTTCCACACATAAAAATCAATTCAATTTAAAATCTCGAAATGAAAAAAAGATATTTGAAACTAATTTCTAGTTTGATGTGTTTTAAAAATGTAGATCCCATTTCTCATTACTGATAGGCCATTTTCTCGGCCAGCCGAATGAAGCTCTCCTCGTCTTGAAAGATTTGCAGCCCAACAGGCCTAATAAAGCGACTTACTTGACAAATCACAAAAAAACCGGGCTACCATTTTCAAAAAAAAAACTACTGGGCTGGTCTGTGGTAAACATAAAAGAAAAGGCTGTCTAGACAGGCCAGAGTGTCCCGCACAACCCAGTTGACACCCTTCTTCCATCTCAAAGACAAATTAGATAAATGCCACTCCAATTATGGCGATTCATAGAAATGCCACTGCAATTTCCAAACTTTGAAAAATGCCACTGCAATTTTTGCAAACTTCAAAAAACGCTACTGTAGTTTGCAAACTTTGAAAAACGCCACTCCAGACTTTGAAAAATGCCACTAGAAATGGCATGAAATGACATTTTTCAAAGTTTGGAAATTGCAGTGGCATTTCTCGGATACACCAGATTTGGAGTGGCATTTATCAAATTAACACAAAACAAAAATAACTGGGCGAGCTGTCGGGTCCCTAGTGTCACCGCCACAGTAATTCTCTCGCTTATTGACTACGTTGACAATGGCATGGGACCCAGATGTCGAAATCCACTAGGAGGAGCCATTTTTTTATTGGCTTGAAATAAGGAGGCACTTGCTTGCTTATCGCCATGACCTTGGCGGGTCCCTCGTCATCATCCTCTCCATGTACAATCATCTCCTGATTGTGTACGCGTCAACTTGCTAGGCCCACAAGTCAGCCTCTAAACCCGTGGAGGACAATACAACCCATTTAAAAAATAAAAGCCCATTCCATACGTTCAAACGGAAAGTTCAACATTCAGAGCAAAGTAACAGGTCTGATCCACATATAGAGTACTAAACTTCCACGTTGACAACCATCATAGCCAAGTTAACTATCTACTCCCACTAATACTCTAGTAGCATACAAGTACTAACTTACTCTTAGCTAACGAGACGATGCCGGCCGCCATCTGTGGTACACGCTAAACACCAGCACCGGCGTCGTGCGCCTCGCCTCGGACTTGTAAGAGGTGTAATAGGGCATGTTGCTCACGCGCGTTGGCCCTTTCCATGCCGGCGTGGTCCACCGAAGCTTCGGCTTCCAAGCGGGAACCCCACTTGATGAGTCGGTAGTAAAAATCGGCGTCGCGAACGCGTGTGTGCCCGACAGCCTCCAGGGCTATTTGCCGGGCGCCAACCTCCACGTAGTCGGCCCAGTTGCGGGCGCTCTGCTCGCGACTCAGAGCGTCGGTGTGCTACTGCTCCATGTCCCGCTGGCGGCGCAAATCGGTGATACGCTGCTCCTCCGCCAGGCGTTCGTGCTCCAACAACTCCTGCTCCTCCGCCATGCGGTCGCGCTCCAACAACTCCTCGATCTCCACATTGCCATCTAAATACAGATAGAATGCCTCCTCCCTCCGTCTGCCTTCCGGTGAAAACCCAAACTCTAGTTCCGGCGGTGACCGCCTCCGGCGTCGCCTACCGCGGACGGGCGGGGGCATGGCGGACGTGGCGAGCGATGTCAGGCCGGTGGGGGCTTATGAGGATATGGCGAGTTGGGTCACGGTGGCACCGGAGAAGGCCGGGAAACAATACTTATAGGCGGAAGGTAGCGCGATAGTCATCGGAATTCAATGCATAATGGCTTAGCGCGCCAGCTTGCCGTGGAAAACTAAAGAAACTGAAAGTATGACCGTGCCGTCCCGTCCCGTCTGGGTGGCACGCCGGCATGACGGTCAAACGAGAGCACTCGAATCATCTCCCTCCTTGTCAATAATGATTCCACGGATTTACAAAGCCCGCAACAATTAAAGCGTATCTTTTTTCGCATCAGTTAGCTGCCTTAATTACGACTGGCTGCATGCAGACACTCGTAATCGCCGCAGACAAGACGCTGTGAAGCAGCATGCAACGAGTCGCAGCCGAGGGCACGCATGCAGCCACTTAAATCGCTGGAATTAATTAGGCTTAAACCGCATGCCGTTAATTATTGCCATGCCTTGGTCTTGCCGCTTTGCTCAGGGACTAATAAACCGGACGAAGGGAGTACCTTGGTTGGTGAGAGGTTTGAATTAAGCCTCGCAAACCGGAAAGGAGGTACTAGTACGCATGCGTGATCCGCTTTTTATTCGTTTAGGATTGTGTTGGTTGTTTCTTGAATTGATGCCTGCAAACCAGAAAGGAGGTAGTACGTGTGTGATCCGCTATTTATCCGTGTAGGATCGATAGTGTAGGTTGTCAGTTTCTTCAGAGGTAGGCATTTTTATCCATGTAGGATCGATAGTGTAGCTTGTCAGTTTCTTCAGAGGTAGGCATTTTTATTCAAAAAACTGCCACTTCGCATCTTGCGTAGCAAATAAAACTATCAGGAGCGCATTTGTAGGCTAGCTAGTGATCGATCAGTAACTTGTAAACACTGAGCGAACAGAAATAACTAACTGTTAATGCATCTCAATGATTCACAGATCATATACAAATATGTAGCTCCAAAAGCAAAGATCAGCCACTTCGGATCTTGCGTCGCAACTAAAACTAACTAGTACGATTTCCATACATAAGATCAACATGTTAATGCATCTCAATGATTCACACATCATATACAAATATGTAGCTCCAAAAGCAAAGATCTAGAAAAAACATCTGTTCTTCCTACTAACATGGATGCTTCTCTTGGCCAACATTCAGTTCAGACTGAAAGACAACTTTGTTTGTGAAGTATACAATTCCTCTTGAGAACGTAAGTGATTTCACCAACAGCTGGAACCATGAGAATGAACCACACATGATGGAGGAAGATCCACTGCAATATGATTTGGTCTTCTCTCGATCACACCGCGAGACTATTTTCGGAATACAAACTTTAAATTAGGCAAAATGATGCCCATTGTATAATCAAACCAAAGCATTGAAGCTCCTAGTGTTGGCCAATAAATAATACAGTGCTACTTTTCTGCAGTCCATGAAGTGACTATCCAATCTTTCTGTGTCTATTTTCAAATGACACTGCATGCAGTGACTATACTATTCTCTTGTGCAATTCAACCAAAATTGCGGACACTTTGTTTATTTGCCAAATAGCAACTGGCAGACATCTCTGTCTGCACAAATATCAAGGAGCTAGTAAACATATACCACACCTTGTATTTTTGGTTTAAACATGTCTCTTCCGCTTAGCATCCGGCTATGTTCTCAGACCGGACAATCTGACATGCTTATGTTTTGCCTCGACAATTTCATACTGAATTGATTTGCTGGTTCGTGAGCAGAAATATAGTGCCTATTCTTCATCAGACCAAGGATATCCATGTTCGCAGTGATGGAAGAGGTGAAACTGATACAACCGAAATTGAGCATCCAATCATTGAATCCTGTCCTGCACCTCCAATGTAGGTCCACCCTGCCAATAAATTAACATGCAAACCACTAGTATTACTATCTAATGAGTAGCAAGATAGTAGCAAACCATGTACCTTCGTAATGAACAGCTCAAAGTGCCAGCAATTGGATATAAAGGTTTGGAAAAATGCTCCTAATGTTGAACCAGTTGGACTTTTTGTGCAGTTCCACTAAAATCGAGCATCCCTGTTTGCATAGATATTGAAAGTGTGATTACTCTAAAAGTGGCACTAGTTGAAGCATAGACTCACAAATATAAGCATTCCAATTTCTTAATGGGAAAATGTTGCAAGACTATTTCTAACCAATTGTTTGAAGGAATAAATAAAGCAACGATGGTACGATGTCAGGAAGTCATACATAATTTTTTCTAAAAAACTGAGCCATTCCTGACCTTTCCTCTTCTTTTAAGCAAATTTTGTGTAGTTCTACTAAAATAAAATGCCATCACCGCCGTGACAATTCAGTGACACTGTACAAAAGGAAATGACTTAACATTACATCATGATGTCAGGTATGTAGTCGACAGGCATTAGATACAAACATACAAACCTCCTCCGATAACATAATGAACATTAATTTTAACAAAGGTGTGACTAGCTTTACCGAGATAATTTGAGTGAACTCTACACCCTTTGTTCCTTAATATTAGATGTTTCGCGGTTCAATTTAAAGTACCCAAACGTCTAGTATTTAGAAAAACAGGTAGTAGTTTTCTTGAGCACATATCTGGGAAAGCTTGCTACACTTTATTTATGTCCATACGCTTAATGCAACACCATTCGAATACTACAAATATACACTAATCCAAAGGGCTAGTGCAACAAGAGAGTAGTTAGTTTATTACGAGTACAAGACAATGGTTTCTTGAACAAATTTTAATAAACTCTAGCACCGGAAGGTTTCTATAAGAATTAACAATACAAAATGTAAAGGTAACAAGTTTCAAAGATTGGTATACTAGCTGTGCATGAGCATTAAACCAAATACAAAAGTCTGAAGGTAACTAGCATTATTAACTAATGACAGTATAAAAAAATTGCAAACCATGTACCTCCAAGGTAAATGTCATTTTGAACTCGGGGGGCCTTAAAAATTGCTATCCCAATCTTGATAATCGATCAAACATAAAACTCGATCGAATCTAATCAAGAGAACAAATGAGGAGGAGGTGCCCACTCTTGACCTTTCCTCTTGTCTTCATAATTGTCTGTGCAGTTTAACCAAAATAAAATGACATCAACGCCTTGGCATTTTGGTGACACTGTACAAAAAAATTAACTTATCTCATGGAAATGAGCTATGTAATCTATAAGCATTAACATTGCAAAAATCTGAAGGTAGTAACAAGTTTCATCGTTGGTATACTGGCTGTGCAACATCATTAGAATGCCTTAGCTTAAAAATCTTTAATACATCCACAATCAACAGCTAACCCTGAAATAATCCAGTGACATTAAATGGCATTGCTTAAATTTATCGGTGGCATTAGACTGAGAGCGACATTAGTTAAATGTTGCATCACTTTAGCAGTAGCATTGCTTGACTTGACTGCTGGCGTTATACTAACAGCAAAAAAAGTGGCAATAAGAGCATGGGAGGCCCATTCGGACAGTGGGCGCACCAGTACGATGTACCTCCACGAACGTAGAATGGTGAGGGAGGTATGGTTGCCCAGAGCAACAAATATCCAAGCAGCATATGTGGATTACGTCCCATTTTTGTTCTCTTTAGCCACCTTTTTCCTATGCGAGGACAACAAACGAATCGACCTGGTCATTCTCTATTGTGTTGTCATGCCTTTCCACCCTTCTTCAACCAAGAGACACGAGACTCGTTCCTTAGCTACTGATTTTCCCCTTTTCAACCTAGATGCGGGTTCGATGCCTACACTCTTGGACAGTACAGTCTCCCTTCCTTTCCTTATTCAACCCAGACATGGATTAGTCTGCATGAAGAAGGGTTTCCTTTAATAGTGCAAATTATGGTTTTTGTCTGTGTGGCTAGCAGAGCAGAGGATAGCAAATTGGGAAGATGGTGGAGTGGAAAAATATCCACATGCAACGACGTGGCAGATGGGGCAATATAACAAGGTTATGGTTCGAAAAGAGGTAGCATACCTGAGGGTCGGCGGGAAGTGGCTTCGCTCGTGGTCGTCGTCCTCCGCACACACTACGACAGCGAGCTTGGGGACGGAGGCCATCCCGCTGGGCGCTTAGGTCCGAGAGGACGGCCTTGTCGCCGATCGTGACTCGCTGCCGATGACGAAAAGGCCAACGCCGCATCGCCCTTTTCTTCCCCGGCGGATATGTGACCACCGCTGAGGAGGGAGAGAGGGGTCGTCTCTTTTAGATCTGGAGAGAGGGTGGTAGTGTGAGAAGCAAGTGGGCAGCCCTTAGCAACAAAGCGCTGAAGCTCTAGCTTATATATCTTTTTTATACTACTAGTACTGGAGGTGGAGTAGTGGTAGAGTAGTTTCTATTTTCTCTCACAGACATGCAGGTTAGTCGTGCTCCAAAACTGATCGGCACGCCATTAAAAAAATAAAGGTTGATAACTAATGCGGCACCTCGGGCCAACGCGGCCAGATCGCATTTTGCACGAGAAATTATACACCATGTTTCGTTGACATGTGGTCCCGTTCCAACATATCAGTGAGAAGACGGCGAGTATTTCTGAACAGATGTGTAGGCCGGGGCACCTCTTCGTGAACCGTGGCAAACTCGCAACCGTCCACCGACCCTTCGCCTTTCCCTCTCGATTTGGAACTGCTGTCGCACGCTCTTCCTCTCCCTCCTCCATTTTCCTTCAGCCCTTCACCCTTTCTTCTGCCATTGTTCGATCGTATTCTCCATGGAGGGAACAGGCCGGAAACGACCCTGTTATTCTTGCCCGATCCGAAAGATGACGTGGTGGAGGAACTCATTGATCGGCATGACGTCATCACCTCGGCTAGCATGGCAGGTTCGTTCAAGCCCATTCTCGACTCAACTAATAACATCATTACAAGGAACCCAAGAGTCAAGGAGCGGTTTGATCTCCCCTATCTTCTTCGTCGTGACCGTGATGACTGGCGCCGGCATGACGGAGGCCTCTCCCTATGCAAGTTGATGCCGCTTGATAATGATACGTATGATGTTAAGATGCCATCGCTTGAGGGCAAGGCTTGGGCGGGCGCAAATGGAGATTGAGTTGTTTACATTGGGTCCAACTGCGAGTGGGAACTTGTGAATGTGTACACTCGTGACCGGGTTCCACTTCCAAAAATCTCAGCAGACTGCCCGTGAGGTTGAGCACACCGGTCTTGTATGCACGTTCAAATACGATCATGGTGACTGTCTTCTACGGAAGATAGCAATTTGTCGAGTTCCCAACCGCTCTTGGAATTACAACAACTATGAAGTTGTTGCTATCTTCGACAAGCTTGTTGCTGTCTTTGGTGGTTTGACTCGATGGATATTGCTCAAAAATTAGTTTCTGTACACGGATGAGTACTGTGATGCAATTCAATACGAGGGCCGTGTGTTTGCTGCCACCACTCGTGGCACTGTTTTTGCATGGGATCCTCGTAGTTTTGGTACGTTTGTCTTCCACCGTAATTATAATTGTTTCATCCACATGCATGCGGGTTAGCAAGTTTCCCTTTACTAATTAACCTTCTTCTTGTGTTTCCAAGGTCCTGTGAACATCCCACCACCTATACTTGAAAAAATTTATAACCAAGGGGGAGATGACGATGGTGATGATCACGAGCATGAGGACGAGCATCGCCCATATACTTTGTGGCGCCTGGCAACTAATTCCGATGAATCACCTCTTCTTGTGTGTATACAACCCACTGATGATGTTACTGCTAAGGAAGCGGTGTAGTCTCCCATGGTCGCACTCTCCGGACCTATTCCAACACCCGTTGCATGGTATTCGGGATGGATACTAGTGTGCTAGCGCCCAACTCCTTCTCCCCGTACATGTAATTGGTAGTCTTGGAGAAAACTTCGCTCTTCCTTGGACAAAACTATCCGATGATGGTGAAAGGCGATCCAACTGTTGTTGACACAACGTTACTAGTACCATTTATGAGAAGCAATCGTGTCTATACCTCGGACATTTGGGTGGTTCCCTACCACGGCATCGATATAGTAGGCCGCTTCACTGGATGATCAGTCATGCGTTGGTCTCCAGATCGACAATGGATGGCCCGTCCCAGAGAATCACTTGTGGTTCAAAGCAAGCGTTTCCAACACCGAGGAATGGTTGAGTTGAAGTTCATTTCATTGCTTGTTATTTGTTGTGTGGTGAAAACTTTAGTATTTATAATGTATCCTCGTTGTCGATGTGGGTTGATGACCTGTTGTATGTAATAAAATGATATGACTGTGATAAACTTACTAAATTTATGAATGGCTTTCGAGTCGCTTCTCTGAGTGAGTTGTGAGAAGAGTCAAATAATATTTTCCTAATACATAATTGTACGTTCATTTCAACATGTTATCGGATGAGGAAAATCAACAATATTATTACACTATTTGTACTAGCTTCACATGCTTCGCGCGTCGGGCGGGTGTTTTTACTGTAGCCATATGTTAATGTGTTCGTTGTACGTAACCAGCACCTTGAATCCTCGATACTAGTACTATATAGTAGGAGTAAGTAGTAGGAGTAGTAGGGTGGCATGGGCCAGAACAAGCATTCATGTCCAGAGTACGGCACACACGCCACCACCACGACATCCGGTGACACCATATTATTTCTTGGAGTCCGTGCTAGAGCAATCTCTTCAACCTCGTCGTTTCTCTAACTTCAGCCATCGCGCGGCGGGCGAGGTGGGGGTTTGCTGATAGTCAGTTTCCTTAACTGTTGTCCCACTTGTAAGGCCAACTCCAACTCATGACCCCAAACGAACATCCGTTTTGCATGAACTCCAACGATAATTTTGACTAGAAAAGCAAGACCAAAGAAAACAAGAACCACAAGAATACATTTTACTACTCCTGTAAGTTGGATTAGTGCCTTCTCGATGCATTCATTGTTGATCTCATGGAGGCTTGATCTTGCGTGCTTCTTTCTTCTTCGAGTGTAAAGAAGTAGACATTGCTTCCTCGCATCTAGTCTCATGTCTAGCCTCTATTCTAGTAGGAGTATCAACAAGTGCACTAATCTCATCTCTAGCCTCTGTGCTAGCTAAAAGTGATAGAACATCTACTAAATTGCGCTCTATCAATATATGGATGTACTCTTCTTCCCAATACAAAAACTTGCATCCATTCTACTCCCTCCGTTGCACAATACATGCCTTCTATTTGTCAAAAAATATATGTATCTAGACATGTTTTAGTATATAGGTACATCCATTTTTGGACAAATGGAAGTCAAGTATTTTGGAACAGAGGGAGTACACAATAAAATTTTTAAGTTAGCACAACTAGTCTAATCCGAGAGCACAACCGAAGATTTGGTCGGGTTCTTCCTCCTTTTGCCGACGCGTTGGACATCCAGCATCCAGGTCGTGTCATGAAAGAAAATAGAGTGGTAGTTGAAGCCGCGAGATGTGCATCTTGGGTTAAACTGTAAATAGAATCTTACTACTCTTGAGTAACTCCAAAAGCGGCCACCAAAGATCTTTATTTGATTTGTTTTTCATCACCAATACATCGAGGTGAAATATGTGCAGGTTTAGTGGGTCCTCTTGCGTTTTCACTAACATGTGGGGCCGCATGTGAGCAAACAGACGATGGGCTCCGCGCGTCCGCTGGCTGGCTGAGAAGAGAGATAGAGGAGGGCTGAGCACGGACTGCAGGAAATTTGTTCTACGCACTCGATATAGGCTCGATATAGTGGGGTGGCATGGGCCATAACTAGCATTCACGTCTAGCAGTACGACACATGCCACCCACACGAGTCCCATCTGACACCAATTTTCTTGGAGTCCGTGCTACAACCATCTCTTCTCCCTCCTGTTTTCTCAGCCATCGCGCGGTGGGTGGGGCGGGGGTTTGCCGATAGTCGGTTTGCTCAACTGCAGTCCCACTTGTAAGTGAAAATGCAACATCAAGACGCATTCCCGCTTTGAGCGGGCGTCTTGGACCAATCGTGTGGGGTGCGACGCTTGAACATCGCAGGCTTTTCCTTTGAACTCATAACTTGTAAAATTTGGTTCGATCCATGCCGCGACCGATAGATAGAAAATAACGATTTTGCCTAGAGTAATGAGAAGTTTGGTTGGCGCCGTTCATGCATGGAGTACGTCTGAAAATTATGAAGTTGATGCGAAAGGTAAGATAATTACTGTAGTATCATATACTACTACATGGATTTGACGGAAAGATAAAAATACATACGGATCCATCAACGACATCCTCACGCCCTAGTGCGCCGGGTCACCAACCGACGTGTGAGGAGCAGCGGCGTTGGCGGCGAGCTCAACGTGCTTCTGAACAGTTCCGTCCAGGGTTGCCCTGCGGTCCAAGAAGGCCAGCGTCCTATCGTCCTCCTCTTGCATGTAGTAGTCCTTGTGGATGATTTGCGCGTAGACGTGGGTGATTATGTCGATGGTGTCTTGCTGCGCCAAGCGTTGCGCAGCGAGCGCGACCTCGAGGTGGACATTCTCCGGCGTGACGGCGGGCAGTCGTAGGGCCACTAGTGCATCGAAGAGGTTGTCACCATAGTGGCCATTGAGTGTGGCGGGCATCGCAGAGCCTGGGCGCGTCAGCTGGAGGCTTACGTCAAAGTTGTCCACAAGCTTCTTGACGATGGTGAACTTGTCGAGGAAACCGACGAGGACCTCGTCGAACAAGGAGACGAAGTTGTCGTCCAAGCGGCCCTCGCCTGGTGGCCTCAAGCAATACTACACGGAGACGTTCCACGGTGCGTCAGCGGGCCGATGTCGTGGACCATCGGCACAACCGGTGATGCTCGCGCCATCGCCTCCATGGGTCTAGCTTAGCTTCTAGTCAAGCGATCTTGCGATTCAAGTGATCACTCTTTCCCTTGGTTAGCGTGCGTGAGGTGCATAGGATTTCATTACTACTCCTCGGCCCTATCGCACCTGCCTTTGGTTGTATGATAGGTGGGCCAGCCACCCCGGCCCACGTGTCATTCACCCAAAGGCGATTGCCATAAGTCAATGAAGTTGCGTCCCCCTCCGTCAGGTGCAATATAGTCATCTCACCGGACCTCTAGTTGGGGCCAAATGAGAGAAGTTTGATGTTTACTCGTTTATTGGCCCCTTTGCATTTTGTGCCAAGTTTTGACCTTTGATTTAACTAATAAAATGTTAATGCATGTAAACAAAAATGTTGTGTAAGTCACCTTACGAAAACCAAATAATCCCAAAATACTTAGGCACGGTGCATTAACTCCCTCCTTGTTTCTTATTTCGTGACATATCAACCAATGAGAGATGTGGGCCGTGCATGCTTTCAATGACTTGAGACTACCAAACATGACATGCGGTGTTTAGTTCATTGCATGTAATCCTATTAGTACTCTAGTTAGCAAAAAACATTAAGTTCTCTCGCGATAGGAATAAAACACCATGTATTTATTTACTGAGGGAGTAGTACATTTTTGTGACATGCATTACTAGATATTGCTAGTCAAATACTAAAATCCAGATGGACGTGGTAGTACTCCTAAATCCAGATGGTGGTGCTACTAGTACTAGTAGTAGTACTACCAATGTAGTAGTAGGAGTACTAGCACTGTACTACCCGTTGGTCAAATTATTATGTCTTTGCTCCTCACAAAGGAAGTGACAAGACCATGCTGTGGAGATGACACCTGAGTATAGGCGCCGTGTTCGGCATAGTCAGCCTCACCGTATGCAATCACTATCGTCATGGCTGTAGAGCTAGCCTGCTTACAACTAGCCCTGTTTGACATAATTTCCCATGCGTAGATGCCCGTGCATTGCACGGAACACCAAGATTGGGGGTGGACGGCTCCGGCAACCATCGCTACCAGATTTTTCCACGGCCTTCTAGATGTGGTGGGGAGGAGATAAGGCTGATTGTGAGAGATAAGGATTTGTTTGTAAATAGGGAACAAGTGCGGGCATGTTTTTGCAAAATGGAGAAGCTTGGTTTGTATGCGTCGATCTAGATCCGACGGCTATTGGTGAAAGATGGGAGGCACAACATCATCACCAACTCGGGACCTGTTTGATTCGCAGGATTTTGAAAGCGCAGGAATACGACACGGCAATATTACAAGTTTCAAACTGATATTACAAATGTTAGGAGTAATGCTGCACCTCTGAGAGGGAATTACTAGGAAGTTTACGTAAGAACTTTCCGTTACTTTAGGTGGATGCAGACATTATCGTACAAACTAAAATCCACCGCCCTAACAAGTCACTAATGGGCAAATAAGTTTTCGACTCTCCGGCCACCGATGTTTCAAAAACAAATTCAGCTTCATGAGACTTTGTCATTTAGGCTTAGACGCTTGCGGTGATCAGCACGCCATTCATTGTTGCGCCAGATAACGCCAAACCTCATTACCTTGAGCACACTTGCCTCCAGAACAAAGAATCTAGCCAATTTAATCTCAGATTTGCTGTCTCGGTAGTCGATCAAATCAATTTCTGTAAGATGGAGATCAAGGCATTCGATGAGATTGTTATAGTGCAGCACATTTTTCACTTTCGAGTCTTCTTTATCTGCAAAAGAAGAGAACATATTAGAGTAGCTGGCTGCATAAGACTGCCGTGTCATCAAGAGGTACCAATATCATTCGCTCATACGATAGGGTTGGCTGGCTAGTGATATTTTTTCACTCTCTCTCTCTCTCTCTCTCTCTCTCTCTCTTTCTGTTTCCTCTCATTTAACTAGGGGCACGTGAAGAGCTTGGGCATTTTTTGCCTTCCACTATGTGGCCGATGCCATATTTCACAAAAGTATGCCACATAATACGCATTGATGTCAAATCAAAAGATTTTGCACCGCTCTCGTGATGTGAGAGAGTTGGCACCGCTATGCACACATACCCACATGATCAATCAAACCAACTACACCAGCCTCTCACTCTCCCAAACAAGTGTTTTTTTATTGCCTTAGTCCTCTCTCTCTCTCCCACGCAGTGTTTTTTCATTGCGTGAGTTAATTTGGCACCGGAACAAAGTAGGTGATCCAGATTGGGGCACCAGGTGAGCAATGGAGGGGTATCGATGCCAAATGCATCACAAGTGAATTTGGCACATGTTTTAGCCTACATAGCCAACTTTTGTACTCCCTCCTTCCCAAAATTCTTGTCTTAAATTTGTCTAAATACAGATGTATCTAGTTACATTTTAGTGTTAGACACATCCGTATCTAAACAAATGTAAGACAAGAATTTTGGGATGGAGGAATACCACTGTATTTAGTATAAAATTTTGACCATAGATTTACCTGAGAAAATGCCAATGCATATCACTAAAAATTACACCATTTGAAATTATGTTCAAATACGAATCCAACAATATAGTTCTTAGTGACATGCATTAAAATTTTGTCAGTTAAATCTATGGTCAAATTTTGATACTACAAAATTGGAAGAGTAAACGGAGACGGAGGTAGTACTTGCTCTTAGGGTAACCATAGAGTTACTGGAGTAGTCTAAGTTACTTTCCACTATGACTAGCCTAGGCTACTCATAACGTGAGAAAACGATGCAAGTGACCACGTGAGAAAAAAATACTAAAAACATTTCTTTCGGTGCAGTGCGTAGATGCAGTTTTGAACACTACACTTGTCATCGTAATTTGGTAAAATTACGAAAAAATTGAGCTACGCTGTGATTACCGTTTACTTATTATAGGAAAGAAGTTTCACCTTGATGAGTAGCTTCTCCGTGCACGAAAAGCATGTAAGGAATCCAACAACTTGATCCAGCTTGGGGCCGATAGATTTTAGTGCTAAGATCTTCACTGTGCACATGGACTGGGTCAAGCTTGTGGGAATCATTTCCTGGAAGACGGTCGTAGATACATCAAGAAGAAATTTAAAAATGTGAATTTCAAGAAGACGGAGAATAAGATGAGTGTTGTACCTGAACGATTATGGGTCCAATAAAGAGTTCAGAGAATTTGGCAGACGAGTACACCAACGCTGTCAATTTCAGCGCGTCAATGACCCTGATTTTTGTTGGACCTTCTAGATCCGATACAAGCAATCTCTCAAGGAAAGGCGCATTCTCAATGACCATAACGTGGAACAACTGGAGTGATCTCTTCCCAATTGATGTCTTGTTGCGGGGCCAGCAAGACATATAGATCCATCGGAGATTAACGGCGATGTGGAGGCTAATGAACCCGTGGATCTGCTCAAGACGAAGGTACTCGAGCGGTTAAAGCCATGAGAAGGTGCTCCATAGCCTTCTTCGAGATGACAACGTCGAAGAGGTCGAGCTGCTTGAGTTGAGGGAGAAGAAGGGCGGCGCGACATTAACTGGGAAGATAGAAGGAGCTGAAGTCGGGCGGCGCAAGCGCTGGCGTGAGGCGGAGCACGGACGGCGGCAGAGAGCGACATCGTCCGGCTTCAAAGCCGAGCTCCTCGAGCTGATCTAGGGAGGGGGATAAGAACCACTCGTCGAACTTGGGTTGGACCTTGTAGTTGGTACTGAACATGCGGATGTCAAGGCGTCTGGCTGGCCCATGGTGCGATGAAAGGATCTTGGAGACTGCGGCCATGCGCTTGCAATCCCCGTCGCAGAGGCAGTTGTCGACGGTGAGGTTGAGGGGGACGCAGCGCCAGAGGGGGCGCCACCGCCGGGAGAGCAGGGCGGTCCGCACGGCAGATTTTGTGGGGAGGAGGCCAATGATGACGAGCAGCATGTCATCGGGGAGGCTGCTGATGAAGTCCAGGCTCGCCGGATGCGGTTTTGGCTCAAGCCGCCTCCGCTTGTTGGCTTCCTCGCCGTCCATCTCAACCGGCGGTGACGCCGGTGTACACATGTGCTGGTGTGTGTTGTGCTGGGTGTGCGTGAAAAGTCGTACATGCCTTGCCGCCAAGTAGTGATGGTGAATTGTGCGCGAGTGCGTCCTTTGCGCGCAAGAAGTTTGTCCTTAATGCACCCTCAATTTACTAGCGTGCGGGGTGCTACCCCGAGTGGTTTCAACTTTTTTTACTTCACCGCGTGTCAGATGGGCCTCTAGTTTACTTATTTTCACCCACTGCCACATGGGCCGACACGAAGATCTGAGTAACACGGTGACAAGGCAGCATGTGGATTGGTTGATCGGTCAACTAAACAATATACTGAGCTATCTGGCTGACACAGTTGAGCGTATAATCCGTCGGTATAGAGAGTTCGAATGAGAGGGGAGGCCCGTGAGAGATAGCAGAGAGAGAGAGAGAGAAAGAGCTACTCCCTCCGATTCGATAATGTAGTTCCAACATTTTTTAAGTCAAACTTTTGAAACTTTGACCAAGTTTATAAAGAAATTACTTATATCTACAATACCAAAGATAAATGATAGTATGAAGTAAGTACATGGTTTGATGAATCTAATGATCATTCAGATGTAAATGTTTTCTCCACATATACCTTGTCAAACTTTTCTAAGGTTTGACTTTTCAAAACATCCATATGCTTATGGACATGACAGGTCCCTAACTAGAGAGAGAGAGAGAGAGAGAGAGAGAGAGAAAAAGTGTGTGCGTGTGTGAAAGATACGTGGACAACACACGATAAAAGTAGAGAAAAAGCGTGCGTGTCTTATGCAAACATATCACACATGCATCTTCGACAACGGAGGCAAGGTGAGGAGATAGTGTGTGGTTGTTTGGAACCGAGAGAGTAAGACCCTAGCACGTGGCCAAGAGGGGTCTAACAAACAAGGGAGAGAGGTCGAGAGAGACGTACGGAGAAAATGCAGACATGGGGAGGAGAGAGTGTATGCTTGTCATAGAGAGATCCCCTAGAGATCGTGATGGGACTATATGGGTGGGAGATCGAGTGACAAGGTGTGTGCGTGAAAGAAGATGCCCCGAGAGATATCGAGATAGACGTATGGATGGAAGGAGACAATACGTGTGTTCACGATGGCTAGTAAGAGATAATCATACTTAGGAGGGGAGTGCTTGCACCTATGATGTAGTGAGGGATTATGGTACTTAGGGGGTGCGTGTCACATGGAGAGAGAACAAGGCGGAGAGTGTTGGATGGGTCTATATGTATAGCGCGAGTGAGACATGTGTATGTGTGAACCAGGGAGATATAAGGCCAGTTTGGCTTGCATCCCCGAGCATCTTTTATGCGCTTGGGGTTGTGGCTGGATTTCATGCACACTTGTTTGGTTGCTACCGTGAAAAGAAAGCCCGCTGGCCCGGGTTCCTTGCAATTTAATTAGCCCGGTGAACTCCGGACATCGCAAGTAGGCTGGCCCAGCGACCGATTCAACACTGGCCATGCTCGGTCGTGGTGGCCACGAGGCTAACAAAGAACATGGATGGATATTAGCATTAAATAATTGATGCATGGATTGATTGATGGGACGTTGATGCTTTGCGTGGCCTGTGCATGAACCAAACGCTTTAGCACCACACAAGCCTGGCTAGGCGTAAATATTTTACATCTCACGTCCACACTAAAAAGGCCGGCCATCAAGGCATGAGGGTCAGGTCACGAACCAAACTGACCAATAAAGTTTGAGAGAGATTGAGGAGCCCCGATAAGGCTGAGTGGTGCGTCAGATAGCTGAGAGGGGGAAAGAGATATTCCATCCTCTTGATAATGCAGTGCATGTAAATTTTTTAGAAGTCAAACTTTGAAAACTTTGATCAGGTTTACGCAAATGTTATTTATATCTACAATACCAAAGATACATCATACAAAACTACATCTCATGGTGAATCTAATGGTATATGTTTGTCGATACTAGATGTAATTCTTTTTCTCCACGTACATGGTCAAACTTTGTGATGTTTGACTTTTCAATAAATCTATATGCCGTGGACCGAGGAGAGTGCCTCAGTCGAGACAGATCAAGTGCGTGTGAAGGAGAATGAGTAAGTGTGCAAAAAGAGTATGTGTGTGAAAGAGAAAGTGACAACAAACAATAAATTAGATAGAGAGTGTGTTTTTTCATTTCTTATGCGAACATATCACACATGCATCTTCGAGATGGAAAAGCGAGGCAAGGAGATACACGAAGATAGCTAGTGTGTGATTGTTTGCAATGGAGAGAGACACCCCTGTAGCACATGTCCAATAGAGGTCTGGCCAACAAGGAACAAAGGTCGAGAGGGACACATGGATGGCATGGACGCATGGGGAGGGAGAAAGGTGTGTTTGTGATAGAGAGATCCCATCGAGATCGTGAGGGGACTATATGGGTGGGAGATCGAGGAGTGCATGCGCGATAGAAAGATGCCCGAAAGAAATTGAGATAGACCATGCACATGTTTGTGATGGAGACTAAGATTAGCTAGTCATATACATATAGGGGGACTGCGTGGTACCTACAATTGAGTGAGAGACCATCATACTTGGCTAGGCTGGGCATGAAATTGTGTGTGTGCGCATGTGAGATGGAGAGAGAACGAGGGGAGAGATAGAGTTTTAGATGGGCCCATCGAAAAGTGCGAGTGAGATATGCATGTGTATGTGTGACCCATGTGGATGGAGAGTTTGAGAGAGGGGGAAGAGCTCAGGGGCGACATAGTGGTGCATGAGAGATTTACGGGCAAAGAGTCAAGGAATTTGTGTGTGTAATGATGAGTGCACCCAAGATATCTAGCTTGGACTAGCTAGAGTATCATACATAGTGTATGAGAGAGACCTATAGATGGTGTATATATGCATGCGAACTAGAAAGAACCCCCCCCCCCACACACACACACACACCAAGAGAGAGAGAGAGAGAGAGAGAGAGTGAGAGAGGGGGAGAAAGGGAGAGGGACCAACAAGGTTTGTGTGTCGGGGGCGGGCGACAGACTTGAAGATTGTCGGAGAGAGAGAGAGAGGGAGAGAGAGAGAGAGAGAGTGAGAGAGACAGGAGTCCTGAGAGGGGAGGTCGCGTTTTATGCATAAAAGACTGATATAAACCATGTTTCGATATAAACTTGCATTCAAATATTTAAATTGGAGAACATGTTGTCTGTAATCCACACATGAACGGATATATGCATATATCAAACAAGTTCATTAATTGACTTTCAACATGTTCATGGAGTACTATAATACTGTACAACATGCTACTCGATTGAGGTGTTCAATTTTGGATTTAGTTCACTATTTTGACCCTCTTGAACGAGCTATTTCATTGAATCGAGATATCTCATTTTGGGTTTGATTCGCATTTTTGAGTGGGTCAACTATTTGTCATATAGTAAATCGCTAGCAACGAGCATGTAAAAACACATTACTCCCGAGCATCATCTCTCCATCTAAAAAGAAGTGGCAAGCTAATATTTCAAATTTTGATCTCGAATCGACTTGGTAAGGTAGACGTGGATGCTCGTTCTCCCAAAATTTGAATGAACCGTTAAACATCCTCTCGCCGGTGGAATTTGCCTGAGCAAATAAATGGGAGACGCGAAATTACCGTCCTATGTGGGACACGCATCAATTGGCCCATTGTACATCGAGTGTAGGTTCGTAACTTCATCCAAGCGCCTTTCTCCTCGCCGAAATGACATGTGCCGAATAATTCATAAACCATTGTCGGCAAAACACGCTCTCCTCGCCAAATAGCTCGCGCCACTATTTCAAAACACGCTCTCCTCGCTCAAATCGCCGCGCCCACTATAGTTCAAAACAAGCCCTCCTCGCCCTAAATCGCTCCCGCCCACTATTTGGGAAGAAGCAAAGTTACTCTACTATCCCCGATCCTCAGTACACAGACCCAAGCCGAGAAGCCTATAGGCAAGGGTAGAACTGTAACTTCCCCTCACATTTCAGAAAAATGCGTCTGTAAGACATGGATCCACTCCCCTCCCAATCCCCCCCCCCCCGCCCCCATTCATACCTCGTGGGCGCCAAATTACCTTCTCCCCGAAGCTCCTTCTCCCGAGGCGAAACCTCAGCCCCACCTCCATGGCGCCCACACGCGCAATTTCACAGCCGCCCTCCTCCCTAATGCCGGAGACGCTGTCCATTTGCCGTCGTGCACTGGGCCATGTGCCTCTTACTCCGTGCTGCTGGTGCTGCCTCGATGACGGCCGCGTGAACCGTACCGGAGCCGATTCACCCCCGCCGTTGTTCACGGCGCCGGAGCGGCTCCAACTTTGGATCCGTCTAGAGTCCTGGCGCTGCTTCCGCGTAGCCGTCGACCATCGCGACATTGCTCTTTCCCTGCCGCCGTTTGCCACTGCTACCGTGCCGGCCTCACCGACTCGGTAGCTGGACCTGCCTACTTCACCATGCCGCCAGATAGGTCGCACCCTCATCTCAAATCACTTTATTTAGGCATCATTTGTTTGAATTTTTATTATGGGCCAATCGATTCCCAATGGGAAGCAACACCCCTTGAGGCGGCAGAGCTCCTAGGCTGCCGGTTGGCTGGTGTCTAACGAAGAGCGGTGCGGGGCAAGTTCGCCGTGAAGCAAGGCTTAGATGGTTATCTTTAGAGTTGAGTGGGTTGAAGGTACCGCCGCCGGACCGGATGACGGTGAGTCTTTGTGGATTGGCCGGGCGGCGCAACCACGGCAGCGCGGTGGGGCGAGGAGCGGGTTTTGGCCGGGCCACGGATGGCGGAGGCAGGCTGCTTTCTGCCGTTGGTCGCTAGCTCTTCGGGTAAGATTCCAAACAGTGTCAGCCGGGAGGCACAAGACGGCCAGCCATCCGGCGTAGATCGGACAGTACCAAAATAAAATAAAATCGTGTGACCCCAATTTAGTCTTCAGTCAACAGACGTGTGACCACTCTCGTACCTTGCTATTGATCTCTTAGTGTATTTCTTCAGATCAAAGAGATATGTCATTCTTAACATTATGCGTTATCTGCATCTTCAGACACACCGTCTTCCGACTCACCGCAGCTGCTCCAACAAGGGAAGCATACACCAGAAGGGAGCTATAGTCCCCACTCAATAGTTCCTCGTGATCGAATGCGCGTGCCCGACATGGATGTACCACAACAACTGCAGGGCCATCGACAAGTCAAAGACATGATGCTCACTCCTATGGATGGCAGCCAGGATAGGTTGTACCCTCATCTTACTTGTGTGCAACATTTATGGCTTTGTTATTCATCTAAGCATGGAAAGTAGATCATCACATTTCATTGTATATTCATGCTGATCTCTTAGGGTCTTGTTCAGAGTTAACGTTGTTCCATAGTTCAGCTAAGATACTTGTTCTTTAGGTAACGATGTTCCATAGTTATCATCCATCAGCCAATGCTATCCCACAGTGGGTGATTATAGTATTATACCACTTCTAGTATTACCTATGTTGTTCTTTAATACTTTTGTGTGCCATCTAGTTAATCTCGAGTACAAACAATACATATTCTGTAGCTTCCATCTGTGTTCTCCCTTTAGTTTATGAGACCTGTTGCTGCTAGTTAACCCAGTCTTACTATGTATGTCACTCCTACAGGCACTCATTACATAAATCTAACTACTAGTTGTCTTCCATGCATGTCAGATATAATTGCACACACTGATATATCCACAAGAACCTCACGGAGCAATGTAAAGGCCAATAAACTTGATGTCAATGATACCCAATATGATGGAACATGTAAAGGCAGCTTCTTTAGAAGACTTGCGTAAAGATGATGAATCCTCTTCACCCACAAGGTCCTTGCTCTAACTTGGCACGTGGATATGGGTACAACATGCATATAATGTCCCGGAGTGTATCTACTGCTGTAATGCCATGTGCTTAGCATGTTGATCATGCATGTAAATATGTCATGCCTTCCTCGCTTTTCAAGACCTATTCCATTCATGATAACATGTTTTCAAATTCAAGTATTGTCATTCTACTCTATCGCAATGCCATCTCGCTTAATTTGGACATCATGCTTGAATATCTTATGCATTGTTATTCATCAAGATGTACTTCATCATCTACCATACCATGTTTTTTTACATTGAAGTGCTATTCTAGTGCTCGCTGTAATGCCATCTTATTTTCCCAATCATACACGTGTATGTTGCCTTAGTTATTTCTGTATGTATTCCGCTAGCATACAATTTTACATTCAACTAGTGTTTTTTTTGTTGTGTTGTCCTGTCGTATCCCTAGCTCTTACACCATACTGCCTCCATCCGGATTACATGTTTGCCGAAATGGATAAAAAGGATGTATCTAGAACTGAAATACGCCTAGACCCATCCATTTTTTTTCCGGATGGAGGGAATACATGTCAATATGTCATGCCTTTCTATTCTTCAAGACCTATTCCATCTCTCGCCGTCGCATGTTTTATAATTAAAGCACCATTCTTCTATACAAGGCATGCAAGGGAAGACGACTATGTTAGAATCAAGGGTTACAAACAAGGCCTTTGCAAAAGATCCAAATGCCAGGAGATAATAAACCAACTCCAGTTTTTATAGACACCTTTGCTCAAAGACAGAGAAACCCAACTCCCTCGATAATAAGCAAATTCCAAAGGTGGCCAAAGAACTAGTCCGCTCCGATCCAAAGAAAAATATGTCAACTCAATTCTAAGAAGCGTGCGTATCCTTGCATCATGAAATTTTATAGCATGTCGATCATATTTTCTACATGTTTCTTACTCATCTCTCTTTTAGAAAATAAGCAATCAGATAGAAGAATTTACGCAATGGTATCGCTTTATGAGGAAAGATCCTTGCAGAATTCTACGTGCTCCAATGTAGATGTAAGTACTGTTGTATATCACTATTTTTTTACATCAGCATGTATTTTGTTAATCGGCGTGAATCTAACCTTTATCTGTTCTAAAATTAGATGTAGCAAAATGCTAATGGCGCCAATGTTGATTTTGTAAGGAAAACGCACGGTAGTTTTGCATCGAAATGCATGAATGTACTATCTCATATCACGCACATTACTCAATTGTAGTGCTTCTCTGGTTGCCCATTCATTCATTGTGTCAATGTTGCTTTCGTATTACCTTACCTGGCTGATGATAGTTGTGCCATATTGTTTTAATTTGGTGTAGGCTAGTTGCCCAAACGTTCTTGTGTCAATGTTGCTTTCCTATTATCTGACTTGGCCAATGATAGCAATGCTAGTGTGTTAATTTTGTGCAAAGGTCAAGATAAGAAGACAAACTCAAACAAAGAAGGCAACCCCATTGTTTCTTTCCAACAAATCTAGGCCAGGTAATATGGCAATAACTCATGATTAACCTGTTTGGTTCTCGTCCTAATTTATGTTATGATGTAGTGGTCGAGACACTCTCCACTATCAATAATACAAGCCTGCCAAAATCGCCATCTAAATCTGTTCAGTATCCTCTGTCTCGAATGCAACGGAATAACTGTATGTTTGTGAACCAATTAATGGCTGAAGCAACGATGGAAATGGTGGATGAATCAGAGGTGCAGAGTCGTGCGACACAACAACCGATCAATGTTTTCGAGCGATTAATAGCAAAGCAGCAAGAACTTGCCCACATGCTTATGGGCGCCATCTGTGGCCGAGGTTGCAGACAGACGTTGTAGATGGTTAGGTCCCGCATCAATCTTTGATTTCCAGTGGATGTAATTTCCTGTAATATATGCCGGATGTGCAACGTTATTCCTGTATGCCGTACCTTTGCTTGATCGGTTTTGGTCCCGTGCATAATTGCTTTCGTCGTAATGGGCTCAAATTATCTAATTTGGCCTAAAGACATGAAACGAACTTTAGTGGGCCCATTAAGTTAATGGGTCGTTACTAGGCCGAGAGTTAATGGTCGGCCCTCTTACCTCCCGTCGTTAATGTGCCGACATCGAGCGGGCAACAGTGTGGCCCCAATTTATTTCATGGGCCGTTAACAGTTGTTACTAAGTTTGGGCTACATATGGCCCAACTATATCCAGAGGCCTTTAGCGAGGCCCAAAGAGACATGGGCTTGTCTTTGGACCATGAAGAGCATGGGCCGCTAAGAGGCCGAAAGTCGGTCGATTGTAAACGGCCCAATCAGGTTGTGGGCCTTTAGCAGGCCGAAAGAGAAACCGGGCTGGTATTGGACCATGAAGGGCATGGGCCGTTAAAAGGCCAAAACTAAGGTCCGACTACAAATGGCCCAACTCATTTATGGTGCATTAACGCCGAAAAGGCACACAGGCCGGAATTGGCCCAACACTTAAATGGGTCGCTAAAAGGCCAAACTATGGTCCGACTACAAATGGCCCAACTGATTTATGGGCCGTCAACAGGCTGAAAGTGACACCGGGCCAGAAATTGGCCCAACACTTAAATGGGCCGCTAAAAGGCCGAAACTCAGGTCCAACTATAAATGGCCCATCAGATTTATGGCCCGTCAACAGTCGAAGACACACCGGGCCGTAAATTAGCCCAACATTTAAATGAGTCGCTAAAAGGCCGAAAGATGTACATCACGAAAATTGGCCCATCCATTAAATGGGCCGTTACTGTGCTAAATCTCATCGGGCCGATATTGAGCCCAAATATATAGTGGGCTGTTAACGGGCTCGAACTGACGATGGGCTGCAATGGTGTCAAATCTTTAACGGGCCGTTGACGGGCCGAATTGGCACATCTTGTATGGGCCGTGGGCTTAAATGGACCTGACACAAGTAGGCGTTATATGGGCCGCTCGCTAATTTTTCTTTGGGGCCCTTTATCACCGGAATGGGCCCTTTGTTGGGCCGTGCCACTGTTGACCTATCATAGGCGCCTCTGTCCAATGAGTGGATGACATCTGTCCCAACGGTGAGGCAACACGTGTTTCCTGCGGCCAATGATGATTTTACACGGAAAATCCCCATTGGTCCGGTCGTTAACGGTTATCGGATCCAAAACCGCAATCTGACAATTAACGGCGTTCCATTATGGTGGATGCCACGTGTCGGTCATCCTTGACGAAAGCACTTCTGTGACGCGCGATTTATTGTCATGGAAGTGGACACTTCCGTGATGATAATTTTGTTAATGTCATGGAACACTTCTATGACAAAGACAGTATGACTATCTTGATTCTGTCATAAAATCGTCATGGATGTACATGCATGACAAAAAACGCGACCTACTGTGACAAACACGTATCATCACGGAAGTGTATTTTTTTGTAGTGTAGAATCATTCCCTTAAGTGGCAAAAAGAGTTTCTTTTGATACATAGATCATTGGAACTCTTCATACCAGCCCGAGGCAATTCAAAATTGATCGTTTGAAGGAATTCAAAAGAATGGCATACTCGGCTTGGAATGGAAACTATGATTATAGAATAATTGGCAAATGGAAGACACATTCCAATTGATACCATGGATATAACCCAGTGAATAAGCGTGCTTTCAAGAACTTGAGCATCTCCATATTCATCAGGGTTTTGCCAACATCTATGCCAAGATCTTGGTGACACCTCGTACTACCATGATGAATAATGGTGGAGGATGCAGTTGCAAAGGAAGACAACACCTTCTCAGATTTCACCTTAGCTATGCCAAAGGAACAAAATCCGGATGATCGACCGAGGGACATTTAGCACTCCGCTTCTAATGTTCTCCTTGATGTACTAACGTAACCCAATTATAGGGTTTGGTATCTAGAACATAAAGAAAAGGTAGGACTTCGGGAGCACAAATAATTCATAAGGAACAACTTCCAGAATGAGTCATACGAAATCCTCATGAGGAGTGGCTACTCTTGGTGAACAAGATACTATAAAATTAGGTCTTCCAGATAGGTGTGTTAGCCACAACATCCACTTTTTCGGTTTAGAAAGACCAATATTATAATTCTTGCGGACAGTTCCAATCATCGTATCTGACTGAGATTCAGATCTGATTGGTGGCAGGATACTTCAGACTCAGCATGTCTAGAAAGACAGTTTGCAACACAAATCGACAAGATGATGTTGCGAGATTCTCAGGAAATAAACTACATTAGCAAGCTCCAAAACATGAGCTGGATTGCAAGACACACATGAACACACTGTCCAAGACAGATGTGATATCGAGGTCTTACAACAAAACGCTACCGAGTTCTGGTTGGGAACCATCATCGAGGATATCGAAGTCCTTGATTAAGCCCGGGTTAGCTCTTAAGAAGGAACTTCTTCTGCCTGAACAAATCAATCAGTGGCTTGGTGTGCTAGGGAATACATATGGAATGGGGGTTGCAAATCTGTCAAACCATAGTATACTTTGCACGTGCATGACTGACTTAGGATGATTCTAGAGGAAACAAAAACAAGCTTTCTCGAATCCATGGCGGCAACTTGCATCAAATGCACGTGAATTAGAGGAAGTCACTTCTTTCATCCTAAACATATACTTCATGAACTAGCATGAAGAAATGCTTTCAAAAGTTTCCAACACTAGCTTAGATGTTCAACATAGATCATGGAGAAGATGAAAATGTTGTCAATGGGCTCAACAACAATTCATTCAGGTTTCCATATAAATGGAATTCCACAATTAAGTGAACACGGTGATAGCATTGGTCAGACCAAAGGATATTATGGTGCATGCTCGAGGAACAAACACGAGTAAGACAACATTACAAACATTGTTGGTTCTAATTTGATTCAATGATAGCCTACACTCAAATCAAAGTTTGGACAAGACAATAGATCCAACAACTGATGACGAGGATCAATAGATGAAAACATCATCTTTCTTCAACACACATAGAAACACAAAGATAGCCATTTAAAGGAACCAAGTTAGGAAAAACTTTTATCTACCAACTCTCCAAGTTGTTGTTTGGCTTAACCAACTAGTTAAGGGTATCCAACACAGATTTTTGAAGAAGGGGTCACTGGTACAGCGAGGTGCTATACAAACAGTTTTTAACCCCTTTCCACGACGGCATTTGGAACCGTCGCCGAGTGAGTGTGTGCGATAGGGGGGTCCTTCCCACACGATCCAGAAACCATCGGGGATAGGCCCTCCTGGCACACACGCTCGGCAAAATGAGGTCGTGTGCGACGGGCAAGCGATCAAATATGGTTATACGTACAGTCGTGCTAAAAAATACAATTATACAGGCCAAGTCGTTACCGTAAGTACATCCCACATGGTCTCGGCTAAACGTTTATGTTCGTATGTACATTCCGCACAGTCAATCCAAGGAATATATTTCCGTTAGTATGTACATCCCACACAGTTAATCCAAGAAGTACGTTTCCCTTCGTATATACATCCCACATAGTCATTCTAAGGAAAACGTTTCCGTACGTAGGTACATCACTGATAACCCACAAGTATAGGGGATCGCAATAGTTTTCGAGGGTAGAGTATTCAACCCAAATTTATTGATTCGACACAAGGGGAGCCAAAGAATATTCTCAAGTATTAGCAGTTGAGTTGTCAATTCAACCACACCTGGATAACTTAATATCTGCAGCAAAGTGTTTAGTAGCAAAGTAATATGATAGTAGTGGTAACGGTAATAAAAGGTAAGGGAAGCAAAAGTAATATTTTTGGTGTTCTCAGAGTGATTGTAACAAAGTAGCAACGGAAAAAGTAAATAAGCGAGAACCAAAGTATATGGAAAGCTCAGAGGCATTGGATCGGTGATGGATAATTATGCCGGATGCGGTTCATCATGTAACAGATCATAACATAGGGTGATATAGAACTAGCTCCAATTCATCAATGTAATGTAGGCATGTATTCGAATATAGTCATACGTGCTTATGGAAAAGAACTTGCATGACATCTTTTGTCCTACCCTCCGTGGCAGCGGGTCCTAATGGAAACTAAGGGATATTAAGGCCTCCTTTTAATAGAGGACCGGAACAAAGCATTAGCACATAGTGAATACATGAACTCCTCAAACTACGGTCATCACCGGGAGTGGTCCCGATTATTGTCACTTCGGGGTTGCCGGATCATCACACATAGTAGGTGACTATAGACTTGCAAGATAGGATCAAGAACTCACATATATTCATGAAAACATAATAGGTTCAGATCTGAAATCATGGCGCTCGGGCCCTAGTGACAAGCATTAAGCATAGCAAAGTCATAGCAACATCAATCTTAGAACATAGTGGATACTAGGGATCAAACCCTAACAAAACTAACTAGATTACATGATAGATCTCATCCAACCCATCACCATCCAGCAAGCCTACGATGGAATTACTCACGCACGGCGGTGAGCATCATGAAATTGGTGATGGAGGATGGTTGATAATGACGACGGCGACGAATCCCCCTCTTCGGAGCCCCGAATCTAAGTCCATATCAGCCCTCCCGAGAGGTTTTAGGGCTTACGGCGGCTCCGTATCGTAAAACGCGATGATTTCTTCTCCTTGATTTTTTTTCTCCCCGAAAGCAAATATATAGTGTTGGAGTTGGCGTCGGAGGAGCCTCAGGGGGGCCACGAGGTAGGGGGCGCGCCCTAGGGGGGCCCACCCTCGTGGACAGGTGGGGGGCCCCTGGCCTTCATCTTTTGTAACGATTTTTCATTATTTCCGAAAAGATGTTCCGTGAAGTTTTAGGTCATTCCGAGAAGTTTTGTTTCTGCACATAAATAACACTATGGCAATTTTGCTGAAAACAACGTCAGTCCAGGGTTAGTTCCATTCAAATCATGCAAATTAGAGTCCAAAACAAGGGCAAAAGTGTTTGGAAAAGTAGATACGAGGGAGACGTATCAATCACACACAATTACCCCTTTAAACTGTTTGTGATAGCGGTTCTATTGCAGACGATATTAACAATTTTATCGTTTGCGTTATTGAATGCATCACACACGGTGCATAGAGGAAACTGTGTGGCAAAGACTATCCATTACACACACTTTTTATGCGGTAAACATTTGCGCAAGGTGGCCTAACAAAAGGGTTTTCAAGAGGATGTCGTGTGTGATTGTTCATTGACCCAACACGGTTTATTCCTAGAAAATGTGTGTGTTGCCTTAGGTCATCACCCACGGTGTTTTCTCAATAACCGTTTGCAATAGAAAAACCCAATTAGCAGGCTAATTGTGAAGGAAATATGCCCTAGAGGCAATAATAAAGTTGTTATTTATATTTCGTTATATCATGATAAATGTTTATTATTCATGCTAGAATTGTATTAGCCGGAAACTTAGTACATGTGTGAATACCTAGACAAACAGAGTGTCCCTAGTATGCCTCTACTAGACTAGCTCGTTAATCAAAGATGGTTAAGTTTCCTGACCATAGACATGTGTTGTCATTTGATGAACGGGATCACATCATTAGAGAATGATGTGATGGACAAGACCCGTCCGTTAGCTTAGCACAAATGATGGTTTAGTTTTATTGCTATTGCTTTCATCATGACTTATACATGTTCCTCTCACCATGAGATTATGCAACTCCCGAATACCGGAGGAACACCTTGTGTGCTATCAAATGTCACAACATAACTGGGTGATTATAAAGATGCTCTACAGGTGTCTCCGATGGTGTTTGTTGAGTTGGCATAGATCGAGATTAGGATTTGTCACTCTGTACTTCGGAGAGGTATCTCTGGTCCCTCTCGGTAATGCTCATCACTATAAGTCTTCCAAGCAATGTGACTAATGAGTTAGTTGCGGGATGATGCATTACGGAGCGAGTAAAGAGACTTGCCGGTAACGAGATTGAACTAGGTATGATGATACCGATGATCGAATCTCGGGCAAGTAACATACCGATGACAAAGGGAACAACGTATGTTGTTATGCGGTTTGACCGATAAACATCTTCGTAGAATATGTAGGAACGAATATGAGCATCGAGGTTCTGCTATTGGTTATTGACCGGAGATGTGTCTCGGTCATGTCTACATAGTTCTCGGACCCGTAGGGTCCGCACGCTTAACGTTCGATGACGATTTGTATTATGAGTTATGTGATTTTATGACAGAAGTTTGTTCGGAGTCCCAGATGAGATCACGGACATGATAAGGAGTCTCGAAATGGTCGAGACATAAAGATTGATATATTGGACGATGTTATTCGGACACCGGATGAGTTCCGGGAGGTACCGGATAAATATTGGAGTGCCGGAGGGTTATCGGAACCCACCGGGGGAACTAATGGGCCTACATGGGCCTTGGTGGGGGAAGAGAATGGCCACAAGGGGTTGGTCGTGCCCTTGGGTCTGAATTGGACTAGGGGAAGGGGGCGGCGCCCCCCTTTCCTTCCCTTCTCCCTCTCCCTTCCTCCTTCCCCTTCCACCAAGTGGAATACTACTAGGACTTGGAGTCCTAGTAGGACTCCTCTCCATGGCACGCCCTACAGAGAACGGCCGGCCTCCCCTCCCCTCCTTTATATACGGGGGCAGGGGGCACCCTAGAACACACAAGATCAATTGTCTTAGCCGTGTGCGGTGCCCCCCTCCACAGTTACACACCTCGGTCATATCGTCGTAGTGCTTAGGCGAAGCCCTGCGCCGGTAACTTCATCATCACCGTCACCACGCCGTCGTGCTGACGGAACTCTCCTCGGTCTCAACTAGATCAAGAGCTCGAGGGACGTTATCGAGCTGAACGTGTGCTGAACGCGGAGGTGCTGTACGTTCGGTACTTGGATCGGTTGGATCGCGAAGACGTTCGGCTACATCAACCGCGTTACTAAACATTTCCACTTTCGGTCAACGAGGGTACATGGACACACTCTCCCCGCTCGTTGCTATGCATCCCCTAGATAGATCTTGCGTGATCGTAGGTAAAAAAATTTGAATTACTGCGTTCCCCAACAGTGGCATCCGAGCCAGGTCTATGCGTAGATGGTATATGCACGAGTAGAACACAAAGAGTTGTGGACGATAATAGTCATACTGCTTACCAACAACGTCTTACTTTGATTCAGCGGTATTGTTGGATGAAGTGGCCTGGACCGACATTACATGACCGCGTTCGTGAGACTGGTTCTACCGACGTGCTTCGCACACAGGTGGCTAGCGGGTGTCTGTTTCTCCAACTTTACTTAAATCGAGTTTGACTAAGCCCGGTCTTTGTTGAAGGTTAAAACAGCACACTTGACAACAGATCATTGTGGTTTTGATGCGTAGGTAAGAATGGTTCTTGCTAGAAGCCCGTAGCAGCCACGTAAAACTTGCAACAATAAAGTAGATGACGTCTAACTTGTTTTTACAGGGCTTGTTGTGATATGATATGGTCATGTAGCGATCCGACCTCAAACGGTCAAATCTCTGTGCATAAGGTCATCCCTGGATCGGTAATGCTGACACACACAGTACTTGAAGGATTTATAGCAGAGTGCACTCACACACTTATTACATCGAATGTCTCAAAAGAGAACTTATTACAATAATATGGCTTAAGGCCATCTAGATAAGATAACAATGGAAGGCTTGGAAGATAAAGTGAGTCCATCAACTCTAACGGCATAGCTGAGAGCACGACAACGACCTAGCGCACCTTACTCTTCGTCTGACAAGTCTGCAACATGATATGTTGCAGCCCAAACGGGTCAAAGACATGGAATATGCCGGCAATATAACATGATGAGAGCAATGAGCAGAATAAATGCTATCACTACATGCATATATGGCTGGTGGAGGCTCTATGGTTATAATGGTTTTGCGAAAAGTCAATTTTTTCCTACATCAAAGGAATATATTTTATTTAACTATCATGGTAGTTGATAAACATTGAGAATGGTACCCCCCATCTCAATCCCAATTAAAAAGTAATTAATAACCCAACAAATTAGTTTAGAGTGATGAGGTCAACATGATAATCCAAAAACCAGACACTCAAGATGTCCATAACAGGGGACACGACTAACCATGATTAGTTTGTACAATCTGCAGAGGTTTGCACACTTTTCCCCACAAGACTCAATCTCCTCCATTGGATTTCTCGCACTACATGGTGTTTGAGAAACGGATGACCGAGACACAGTCTTTCAGAAGCATTAAGTCTTTACTCTGGGTGGATAGTTACACCTACTTTCCCCTACATCTGCTAGCCCACCACTGAAAGAGGTCATGCAACATACTCAACTATGCTAGAGCCCATAATAGCTTGTGGCTGCACACGGAAGTTTCTAGCATGAATAATCTTATGATCCCTTTGAGCCTGGGTGGCGAACCAAAAGACAACACTGGTATATCCCCAGGTGCCCGCAACCAATCCACCCAGATGTGTATTTAAGTAGCCACCTTAAGTTAACCATTAATTAACAATCTCACATCTGTCATGGATCACTCAAACCAAACCACGTCTATGAGCATAGCATAGCAGTATAAGCATAACGTAGAAGTAACTCCCAAGGATTTGATAATAAAAGGGCAATAGGTTCTACCTCATCATCTACTTCCCAATACCCACAAGTTAATCACATCCTAATCATGCAATGTTTGAGGATTGTAACTAATGCATAAAAACTGGGTATGAAAAGAGTATGATCAATGTGTTACTTGCCTTGCTTACGATCCGCAAAACCAAGAGACTTGTAGTAGCACGCTTCGCACTCCGGGAATTCTATCGCAAACAAACAATAGCATACATAAGCACTCAAGCATATATGCAAGGGTAAAACTCAAATAAGAAAATCCAAATCTGAAAGTCTAACTGAAGAGCTTCGATCTGCAAAAAGAATCAATCGAATCGGAGCTATGGAACTGAAACTACGGTCAAAAGAACTTCAAATTCAAATCAGCTTGAAACCAAATTTTAAATTGTCAACACCATGTTCAAGTTGATTAACAAGAAAGAGGGGCTCGAGACGAAGATTTTGGCGTTGGTTTCACTGGATTTGGACGAACGGTTAAAAAGTTGCGAGGGTTTGAAGATCAAGAGCTAATCTGCAATAAAAATAATCACGGATAGGTCCCAGGCAGAAAATAAAATAAAAAGAAAAAGACTACGGCGTGAACGTCCGCTAACAGAGGCAAACGAACGAATTCGTTCGTTAAAACAAATGAACGAACGTTCGCAAAGTAACCTAAACAGAAGAAAACCGAACCGATCTGGAAAAAAACCAATCTAGGGTCTAAAAAACGTGGCAACTGCTTTATGTTTTTACGATCAAGAAAACCGGTGGGTCGGCGGGGACAATGGGCGAAGCGGCTCAAGGGGTTGGCGGCGGCAAGGGCGACAAAGAAAGTGGCTCGGGGTTCCATGGCTAAGAATGGCATAAGGCGGCCGGCGACGGCAGACGGGCTGGCGGTCACAAGGTGGTTGGCGGCCGGGCCGACCGTGGCAGAGGGGGCTCAAGACTTTTAACGAGGGGGCGGTCCGACTTGGGAGGGGGCTCATGGATGAGATCGGACTCCTGAGTCCCATGAGGGCACTGGCAGGCGAAAGGGGAAGGCGGGCCAAGAATGGCCTACTGGCCTTCTACCGAAGTTCGGTCCGGGAATTTTTTTTTTCTAAAATAAATTCCGCCGAAAAGGAAAAATCCTAAATAAATATAAAAAAATACTAAAAATGCCAAAAACAATTTTCGCCGTCTAAATAAAATATTTAAAACAAAGTGAACATTTTTCTGGCCTAAAAAATGCATATTTTCTAATTCGAATAAAATAGCAATAAAAATCCAAATAAAATATTTATTTGATTTTAAATATGTTTCCTCCAATATTTCTTTTATTTTGGAGAAGTCATATTATCTCCTCTCTTTTATTTTTATATTCGAAATATTTCGGAGAGAAAAATTATTAAAACCAAAATGATCCCCTTTTCAATATTTGAGAAGAATTCAAATATGAAAATGATTGAAATCCCCAACTCTCTCCGTGGGTCCTTGAGTTGCTTAGAATTTCTAGGATCAAAACCAAAATACAAATAAAATATGATATGCATATGATGACCTATGTATAACATTCCAAATTGAAAATTTGGGATGTTACAAACCTACCCCCCTTAAGATGAATCTCGCCCTCGAGATTCGTGTTGGCTAGAAAATAGGTATGGGTGGTCTTTCCTTAGGTCTTCCTCTCGTTCTCAGATGGCTTCATCCTCGGTATGGTGGCTCCACTGAACTTTGCAAAACTTGATAAACTTGTTGCATGTGACTCGGCTGGCAAACTCGAGAATCTTGACAGGTTTCTCCTCGTAGGTTAGATCACTATCCAACTGAATTGCTTCCAGGGGCACTGTATCTCTCAGAGGAATATCGGCCATCTCAGCGTGGCACTTCTTCAACTGGGAAACGTGAAACACATCATGAACTCCTGACAGTCCTTCAGGTAACTCCAACTTGTAGGCCACTTCTCCCATACGTTCAGAAACTCGGTATGGTCCTACAAATCTCGGGGCTAACTTTCCCTTAACTCCAAAACGTTTAACTCCTCGTAGAGGTAACACTCGAAGATATGCTCTGTCTCCGATTTCATTGACTACCTCCTTGCATTTTGAGTCTGTATAACTCATCTATTTGGACTAAGCTACCTTCAGTCCGAACAACTAATGGTCTCAAACTTCAGCCCAAATTAACGGTGTCCTGCACCTCCTTCCATACAAAGCTTCGAAAGGTGCCATCTTCAAACTGGCCTGGTAGCTATTGTTGTATGAGAACTCTGCGTAAGGCAAATTATCATCCCAGGTAGATCCATTGATAGAGGCAAAGGTGTCTCGTCTTTCGATGAGATGGTGATTATCGTTTCGGAGGAGTAGACTTTCACAATCTGACTACGAACGTGCGAGGACGTCGCACCTTAGCAATCGCTAAACCAACTCCGAGAGGTTATTGACCACGCCGGAGCACGATCAACCTGACCACGAGGGTCTGTTTCCTGCGTGCAAACGAAGAACAAGCAAGAAACTGAGATTGCAATCTGGATATTGCGAATATAAGAGGAAAGCTTTATTAATGAAGGTGGGGTTACGTGGACGCCTTTGTCTGGTCGTAGAACACAATCGAAGTACGCGAAGTTGCAGCTATGGCGAACTTTTGATCCAAACAAAACCTAAAGTCTAAATGGTGCCCTAAAGGCTGTATATATGGAGGAAGAGGGGGGAATTTCATGGCCCTTAGGGAAGGGGTCCGAAACCAACCCTATCTCTTGTTTCCCCACACATACGGACTCTAAAAACAGCCTATACTTATGTATTTCGAAATTACATGGGACTGGACCAATAATAAGGTGACGTAGCACCTAGAATAGCCTCTGGACAAAATTTATGAAGTGGCATCTTGTATATTTCGTCCAAGGCTTCATGCACTCCTTATGGTGGCTTCAAAGTCCTGAAATCATCACTTGTAACTCCGTTCTTGTTCCACTTGCGCATGCCATCAACTGCATGCTTGTTCTTGCTCCAATGTTCATCCTTCTCCAAGCTAGGCCCTTCATTTGTAAGCAAAACAAATATATCCAATTTAGGCAGCATCATATTCTCATGAACATTAGAATCATTACCAAGAAACGAAAGTACACGATAATTTAATTGGCGTGCGTGAGCTCTAGTAATTGGTCCAAGATGTATAGCAGCAGGGGCTGTGGGTGTAACAATGTCATTGATGTCCTCATCATCCTCCCCTTCTTGAAATGAAGTCGTCCTTGACGGAAGCTCATCTTCCTCACCCAAATAAGGCTTCAAATCTGCAATGTTAAAAGTGGGACTAACCCCAAAATCTACAGGTAGCTCAAGTTTATATGCATTATCATTTATTTTCTCGAACACCTTAAAAGGACCAGCAGCACGTGGCATTAGCTTTGATTTGCGCAAATTTGGAAATCTATCCTTACGCAAATGTAACCAAACAAGATCTCCAGGTGCAAACACAACATGTTTTCTACCCTTATCTCCGGCAAGTTTATATCTAGCATTCATACGCTCAATGTTTTCCTTAGTTAACTCATGCATTTTTAAAATCAATTCAGCACATTGTTAAGCATCAAAATTAACTTTCTCCGAAGATGGAAGAGGCAAGAAATCAATAGGTGCACGAGGTAGGAAACCATACACAATTTCAAAAAGGCACATCTTAGTAGTAGAATACAACAAACAATTATAAGCAAATTCAATATGAGGCAAGCATTCTTCCCACATTTTCTTATTATTCTTCAAAACAGCCCTAAGCATAGTAGACAATGTTACATTGACTACTTCAGTTTGTCCATCGGTTTGGGGTGACATGTAGTACTAAAAAGCGGTTTAGTCCCCAACTTAGCCCATAAACATCTCCAAAAGTGGCTAAGAAATTTAGTATCACGATCTGAAACGATAGTATTTGGCACACCATGCAAGCGAATAATTTCACGCAAGAACAAATAAGCAACACTAACAGCATCATCGCTTTTATGACATGGTATAAAGTGTGCCATTTTCGAGAGTCTATCCACGACAACAAATATGCTATCCCTCCCCTTCTTTGTTCGAGGTAAACCTAAAAAAAAGTCCATAGATATATCCTCCCAAGGAACACTAGGTACAGGCAAAGGCATATATAAACCATGAGGATTGAGTCGTGACTTAGCTTTTTGACATGTAGTGCAATGAGCAACAAAACGCTCAACATCCCGTCTCATCTTTGGCCAAAAGAAATGTGTAGCAAGTATATCCTCCGTCTTCTTCACGCCAAAGTGTCCCATTAGTCCTCCTCCATGCGCCTCCTGCAACAACAAAAGACGAACGGAGCTAGCTGGAATGCATAGCTTGTTAGCACGAAACACAAATCCATCGTTAACGCATTTAACTTATTCCATGTTCTACCTTCTTTACAATTCTGCAATACATCTTTAAATTCAGCATCATGCACATATTGATCTTTGATGGTCTCCAAACCAAATATTTTAAAGTCAAGTTGTGAAAGCATAGTATAACGACGAGACAATGCATCAGCAATAACATTTTCTTTACCCTTCTTGTGTTTAATGACATAAGGGAAAGTCTCAATGAATTCAACCCATTTAGCATGTCTACGGTTCAGTTTTGCTTGACTTTTAATGTGTTTCAAAGATTCATGATCAGAATGTATAACAAATTCTTTGGGCCATAAATAATGTTGCCATGTTTCTAAGGTCCGAACAAGAGCATATAATTCTTTATCATAAGTAGAATAGTTCAGACTAGGCCCACTCAATTTTTCATAAAAGTATGCAATGGGGTTGCCATCTTGTAATAACACACCTCCTAATCCAATTCCACTAGCATCACATTCAAGCTCAAAAGTCTTATAAAAATCAGGAAGTTGGAGTAAAGAAGCATGTGTCAACTTATCTTTCAATACCAGGAAGGCTTCTTCCTGTGCGGTACCCCAAACAAAAGGCACATCCTTCTTTGTAAGCTCATTGAGAGGTGCAGCAATGGTGCTAAAATCTCTCACAAAACGCCTATAGAAACCAGCGAGTCCAAGAAAACTCCTCACTTGTGTGACCGTTTTGGGCTGCAGCCAACTCTCAATAGCTTCAATCTTGGCTTTATCAAGTTCAATTCCCTGTGGAGTAACAACATAGCCAAGAAAAGACACTCGGTCGGTGCAAAAGGTGCACTTCCCAAGGTTACCAAACAAACGTGCATCACGTAGAGCAATAAAAACAGCACGTAAATGTGCCAAATGTTCTTCCAAAGATTTGCTATAAATCAGTCTATCATCAAAATAGACTACCACAAATCATCCAATGAAAGCACATAAAACTTCGTTCATTAGTCTCATGAAAGTACTAGGTGCATTAGTTAACCCAAAAGGCATGACTAACCACTCATATAAACCAAACTTAGTTTTAAATGCTGTTTTCCATTCATCTCCAATTTCATACGAATTTGATGGTATCCACTCACGCAAATCAACTTTGGAGAATATTGTAGAGCCACTCAATTCATCAAGCATATCATCTAGCCTAGGAATAGGATGACGATAACGAATAGTAATATTATTAATGCGTCTACAATCAACACACATACGCGACGTACCATCTCCTTTTTAGGCACTAGTATAATAAGAATAGCACAAGGACTAAGAGATTCGCGTATATAACCTTTGTCGAGCAGCTCTTGTACTTGACGGATAATCTCCTTCATCTCCTCTGGATTGGTACGGTATGGTGCACGGTTGGGTAGCGATGCACCGAGAATTAAGTCAATCTGATGCTCAATCCCTCGAATAGGTGGTAATCCCGGTGGCACGTCTTGTGGAAAGGTGTCAGCGAACTCCTGCAAAACGTTAGTAATAGAAGGAGGCAAAGAGGAAGGTACGTCCTCGAATGAAAATAATGCCTCTTTGCACACAAAAGCATAGCAAACAGATTTGCTGAAATCTAGATCATCAATATCAGATTTGGTGGCAAGTAAACATGCACTTTTCAATTTAATTTCAGAAGCAACACTAGATGGTTTATTATCAGGCTTCATTTGTTGCTCACATTCTTTTGCCACAATCTGATTTTCACTCTTATTTTCTCTGTTTTGCTTTTATTAGCTCTATTAATATCATCTTTCAAAATGGAATCAGGAGACATAGGAAGTAAAGTGATATGTTTATCCTTATGAACAAGAGTATACTGACTGTTTCTACCATGGTGTACAGAATTTTTATCAAACTGCCATGGTCTTCCAAGTAATAAGGAACATGCTTGCATAGGTACCACATCATAATCAACATAATCAGCATATGTAGAGATACTAAAATGCACATGAACAGTACGTGTTACCTTAACCTTGCCGATGTTGTTGAACCATTGGATGTAGTAAGGATGTGGATGTGGTCGTGTGGTGAGAGATAGCTTCTCCACCATCTCCATGCTAGCCAAGTTGTTCAACTCCCTCCATCTATGATGACGCGAACAGAACGTTCCTTCACTACTCCCTTTGTATGGAACAAATTATGCCTGATTTTGCTCGGCTTGTGTGACCTGCACACTCAAAACACGTTGAGCAACTAAACATTCATACCTGTCGGCGTCTTCAGGAGCCATGTATTGCGTCTCATGATCGTAATCATCTGCACCGTGTTCTTCACGTGTAATAAGAGCCAAAGTCTCCTCATCATAGTCACTAGCGGACTCATACCCACCATCCTCGTGAGCAACCAACACACGCTGAGATTTGCATTCTCTCGCGTAATGACCTCGTCCCTTACAACGACGACAAATAATATCACTTGTGTGCCCTGTTGATGCCATGGAAGAAGAAGAACTCTGTGCAGCCCCAATAGGTGTGCTCTTGGCAGATAGTGGTGGTTGTGCCTGCTTCCTTGTATCACGGCTGGAGGTGGCAGCTGATGGAGGTGTCGGTGCAGTAGACTGTGTGGAAGTAGAGGATGCACGCGGTGTCCATGATGAAGGTCGACCTGCACAAAAGTTAGTCCGCGCCAATGCCTGCCGGTCCTGCACTTCACGTTCAGCTTTACAAGCAAGATGGAATAAACGAGTGATATTATTATACTCCTTATACTCTAGAATGGTCTGAATCTCTCTATTTAATCCACCCATAAACGTGCAAGCATAGCTTCATTCTCCTCAACAATACCACATCGAATCATGCCGTTTGTAATTTCGATAATATTTTTCTATAGAATTTTTTCCTTGTCTTAAACGCTGCAATTTTTGAAGTAATTCGTGTTGATAATAAGGTGGAACCCAACGAGTACGCATAGCAGTTTTCAAAGCAGCCCAAGTAGTTGGAATGGGATATAATCTACAATGTTCAGACCACCAAACACATGCAAAACTAGTGAAAGCACAAACACCAGCAAGAACACGTCTCTCCTCAGGATATTGTAAACATGTAAACCGTTGTTCAGTTTCTAACTCCCAAGTAAGATATATATCAGGAACATATCTACCCTCAAATGGTGGAATATTCAATTTTATACGAAGATGGTCATGAGCTTGTACCTCAGGTGGTGGTGCAGCCCTACCGTTGCGATGATATGCATGAGGACGACCTGGTGGTGGTGGTGGTGGTGGTTGCATGTAGTTCTGATTTTGATCAACCTCATCCTCGTCATGGTCCTCCACCTCTGCAGAGCGTGCAGGAGCTGCTGAAGCATCAACAAAGAGGTACACCGGCACCGGAAGTTTGACCAGGGCTCAAGGGGCAGCGCTATGCTCGTCCCACTTGATTTGGAAGGCGATGTTGTTGTTGTTGTTGTTGTTGTTGTTGTTGTTGTTGTTGTTGTTGTTGTTGCTGTTGTAGAGGTGCGACAGGTGTAGCAGGCGGTGGAAGACGCGCGAGCAATTCATTAAACTTGTTATCGAGCTTTGTCTCAAGCGTCTTCTCAAGGACGATGATCTTCTCCATGGCCTCTTCAAAATTGTTCAACACCTCTTGCACCTGCTCACCATCATTTGTGAAACTTATCATGAAGCTCCTTGTTCGTTAATTTCTCCCGATCAATCTCGTGCGGCTTGTGATCACGGCATGGTTAGCGACAATAGAAACACACAAGAATAGGATCCTACAGACTACTAACAAGTGGTGGTGGTGGTGGGTGTCACAAATCCATCAAGCAAATCTCAAATTCTTACCAGTTCTTACCCAGCAGCAGGTGGTGATCGGCAACCGATGTAGTCAAAACTCTCAAAGCTTGGATAAAGCGATTACCAGAGAGAGTCAAACGCACAACATAGATGTATGTGGAGCTGGGAAGGCTTATAATATGGTAGCAAAAAGGGTCAGCAATAATCAATTCAGAGATGCAAAGTTGAATAAGCGGTCAACGACGGTCTTGTCTTTGGCCCTAGGCTAGACCGTGCTAGAGACGCCAGCCTAGAACACTAACAAAATCACGGTGCTGCACGTAAGCAAGGAAAAGCACACTCTGAATTTTTTTGCTCTTTTTTTGCACTCTTTTTTTTTTTTGCGAAAAATCACTATAATGGCGAGTGTCTCAAAACTCTTCCCAAGTCAAACTAACAGGATAGGCACGAATTTTTTTGGGATTTTTTTTTCGGAAATCAGGGCTGCGACGACGAAAAAGTGCGACAAAAAATCACTATGATGGCGAGTGTCTCAAAACACTCCCTGGGACCTAAACATAGGATAGGGAAAAAATATTTTTGGTCGCCAATTTTTTGTTCCGAGACCTACTCAGGCAAGGAAACACGAAACGAAAAATAGATGGATAAACAAACCTAATATGAAAAGACTCGGATTGGTGGTGGATATAGGATAGTAAGATATGGCAGCGGTGAAGGTATATGGCAGCGGTGGTGGTATATGGATACGGATTAGTGGTGGTATATGGATACGGATTGGTGGTGGTATATGGATACGGATTGGTGATGGTATATGGATACGAATTGGTGGCGGATAAGCGGTGGTGGTAGATTGTGACGCCCGGATAATTAAGCTACAGTGAACCTCTGCTAATGATGCCACGTCACCGTGGTTACTGTTGTTAATCTCGTGTTCAAAAGCGATTCGAAATTCAAATTTAAAATAAAGTCAAATGGTAAAGATTTCCAAATATTAAAACTAAAATGTTCGGGTCGTGCCAAATAATGCATAGGTAATTATTGTGGAGAAACCACATTTTCTAAAAGGTTTAAATGCACTTAAGTGATTAAAACAGCAGCAAAAACAAATAATTATACCCCTATTATAGTTTATAAGATAATAAACTATTTTAGCTAGGTGCCAAAGTTATTTTGGCAAAGTGGTATAATTAATGTTACTATTTTAGGGCTAATTGAATAATTTGCAAAACTAAAACAATTTGGGAAATAAAATTAAAATAGAAAAAGGAAAATAAATAAAAGAAAAGAATAAAAGCAGGAGAACAAAACAAAAGAGAAAAGAGAAAGAACTCCCCCGGGCTCGGCCACCGCCGGCCGCCCAACCGGCCCATCCACACCCCCTTATCCCCACCCCACCAGAAACCCTAACCCCTCGAACCACCCCCACTTCCCCACTTGTCCCACATGATCCCTCCCCCCCTCGCTTTTCCAGCGCCACAAGACTTCGCATTGGAGCCCCATCCGCCGGGCTGCGCCGCCCACGAGTGGATGCGGATCGGGGCAACCAGCAGCGCCGACCTATCGCGCGCCATAGCCCCACCGCCCTCCTCGCTGGCGTCTCAGACGCCGCCCCGATCCCGTCGCCCTGACCCGAGCCGCCACGACATCGCCGGATCGCTTCTCCGGCCTCGCCCTCACCGGACCACCTCGACCCCCACTGCCTCACCTCTACCGCCTCGTGAGCTCCCCTCTCCTCTCTCCCACGCGCCTCCCCCCTTCGCCCGGGCTCGTGCGCCGGTGCCCTCATTGCCGTTACAGCGTGCCCGCGCCTCCCGCTTGTCGTGCCCCGCCACCACGCTCGCCCACTTCGCTTGTCAGCTGGGAGCCACTGACAGCCGCGCTGGCTGCCCTCACTCGCTGGCCTCTGCGGCCTCGCCCCTTGCTCCCGCTTCCGCAAAGAACCATAGCTTCTTCAGCCCTGCCCGGGGTGAGCCTACGCCATAGGGCCTTGGCAGGGTGCCTAGTCGAGCTAAGCGCCTGCACGCCAGGTGCAGGCCACTGCCACCGACCACCGGGCGGTGCCCTCCGGCCCTATAACATGTGGGCCCACCCTAGAAACGATTTTAAATAAAAAATTAAAATGAATTAATAAAATTAAGAATTAATTAATTAATTAATTAGTAAATTGATTAAGTTAATTAATCTTGTTTAATTAATCTAATTAACTAGTTAGGTTAACTAAACAGTAATTAGATTAGCTAAATCCTAATAAACCTAAACAGAGTATGACAGGTGGGTCCCACTGGACCCACACGTCAGTTTGACCAGTCAACACCTCTGTTGACTGCTGACATCATGCTGACGTCATGATAATGTTGAATTAAATTAATTAAATAAATTCTAAAAATGATTTAAAACTTTAGAAAATCATATAAAATTAACCGTAGCTCAGATGAAAATACTTTCTACATGAAAGTTGCTCAGAACGACGAGACGAATCCGAATACACAGTCCGTTCGTCCGCCACACGTCTCTAACATAGCGAACACACAACTTTCCCCCTCCGGTTCATCTGCCCGAAAACGCGAAACACCGGGAATACTTTCCCGGATGTTTCCCCCCTTTGCCGATATCACCTACTACTGCGTTAGGTCACCATAGCACCGCATATTGCCAGGTTATGCTTTGCGCTGCTTTGTTTGCTCTGTATTTACTGTTTCTTCCCCCCTCTTCTTCTCTGGTAGACCCCGAGACCGGCGCTGATGCCACTGAGTTCGACTACGGTGTTGACGACCCCTCCTTCTTGCCAGAGCTTCCAGGCAAGCCCCCCCCCCCTTGTTCACCAGATATCGCCTATTCCTTCTCTCTACTGCTTGCATTAGAATAGTGTAGCATGTTACTACTTTCAGTTAATCTTATTCTGCTGCATAGCCTGTCATTGTTGCTACAGTTGTTACCCTTACCTGCAATCCTAAATGCTTAGTATAGGATGCTAGTATTCCATCAGTGGCCCTACACTCTTGTCCGTCTGCCATGCTATACTACTGGGCCGTGATCACTTCGGGAGGTGATCACGGGCATATGCTATATACTTTATACTATTACATTACTTGTAATACTTGTTGGGATATGGGGGCTGAAGGGGCAGGTGGCTCCATCCCGGTAAATGTGGGCCTGGGTTCCCGACGGCCCCTGACTGTTACTTTGTGGCGGAGCGGCAGGGCGGGTTGAGACCACCAGAATAAGAGGGGGATAGCTAGTCCTGTCGAAGACTATGCTTCTGGCCACCTCCATCTTGCAGCATGTAGAAGAGAGTAGATGGTAAGTTCACCAAGTAGCATCGCATAGCATAATCTTACTCGGCGATCCTTCCTCACGCCTGTGAGAGCGATCACCGAGTTATATCCGGCACTTGGAAGGGCGTGTTTTATTAAGTATCCGGTTCTAGTTGTCATAAGGTCAAGGTACAACTCAAGTCATCATGTTACTGAAGATCACAGCTATTCGAATAGATAAACTTCCCTGCTAGGTGCACCACATAACCCAACACGCTCGATCCCATTTGGTAGGACACACTTTCACGGTCATGCCCGCCTCGGAAGATCAACACGTCGCAGCCCCACCTAGGCGAAGCAGAGAGAGGTCAAGACGCGGTCTAAATCCTATGGCGCAGTGCGGGCCCATCGCCCATTGCACACTGCATGTTGCGTGGGCCGGAAGCGAACCTAGCCTACCAGGCGTTCGATCCAATCCCGGGCGCCCGCTCGACCGTTGATGTCACGAAGGCTTGGTGATACCACGACATTGAGTGCCCATAAGCTTGTTCCGCTTAGGCGGTTAGCGTATAGGCGATGGCGGACTCAGATCAAATACCAAGATCTCGTTAAGCGTGTTATTTTGAAGTTACCACGAACGTCGACGAGGGCCAGGCCCACCTCTCGCCTGGCATTCTGCAGTTCACTCCATCGATAATGCCTCTTTACACATATACCCATGCATATGTAGTGTAGATCCTTGCTTGCGAGTCCTTTGGATGAGTACTCACGGTTGCTTTTCTCCCTCTTTTCCCCTTCCCCTTCTACCTGGTTGTAGCAATCAGATCTCGGAGCCCAGAGCTGACGCCACCGTCGATGACGACTCCTACTACACCGAGGGTGCCTACTACTACGCAGTGCCGCCGCGACCATGAGTAGTTTAGGAGGATCCTCAGAGGCCTGCGCCTCTTTCTCGATCTGTAGATCCCGGCTTTGTGCTAGCCTTCTTAAGGCAACCTTGTTTAACTTTATGTACGTATTGAGATATTGTTGTTTCACTGACTTCGTCTATGATCGAGCACTTGTATTCGAGCCCTCGAGGCCCTTGGCTTGTATTATGATGCTTGTATGACTTATTTATGTTTTTAGAGTTGTGTTGTGATATCTTCCCGTGAGTCCACGATCTTGATCGCACGTTTGCGTGCATGATTAGTGTCTGATTGAATTGGGGCGTCACAAGTTGGTATCGAGCCATTTGCTCTGAGAATCCCCTTCCACACTCCTTGGTTGAAGTTGAGTCTAGACATTGCAAAAACTTTTACTAACATGGTTGTGTGTCTTACGGGCCCACGTCGCCATTTGAGTGGTATTAGGATCTTTTACTCCTCGATCCTTACTCTGGGACTCTGATCTCTCTTCTATTCAGGTTAAAATGAATTTATTAACTCTGACTCTAGGTTCTCGTAATTACTTTCTCCCGGAGAGCCCCTCACTCCAGATGATCGCTTGCTGCACCAGAAGATTCCGAAGATACTCTCCGAGGTTTTCCCGAGACCCTTGTGCCCACCGACTTTACAATCCCCTACCACCGATATACCCTTATGGATAACTACCTACAATTGTCGTTCATACCTTCATCCTCAGTTGCTCTTGTTATTACAAGATGCCCTAAATTGCTCTCCGTTGTTCTGAAAATCCTTTAAGCTTACTGCCTTGCAGTTCTTTACCACATGAATACCCCTATTGAAAATTCCTCGCACTTACTGAGTATTCGTTCATCCCCAGTTGATCGTATGCTTCATAAGATACTCTGAAATACTATCCGACCTTCTGAGCATCCTCTTCAAACTATTGCTCTGCAAATACTTGTATGCTTACATTATGGATGCTCCCATATCACTAGCAATATTCACTAGTATCTTTTGACACGGTCATTTTGATCCTATTGATTCAACATGTGTGCGAATGCACACAATCATCAATCGTCCCTTCTAAATTATCTTTCCGGCTCAGACGTCATTTTGAACATGAGCTGGTTCTCGACCAAACTATTTGTCGTCAATTGTGCCTCTGGTCTATCCAACTTATCCATCCTTGATCAGAGTGTCTGCTTCTGATCCTTTGTTTTGGAAATCATAATTCCTTTGTTATCTAAGCATCGAATTATTCAGATGTTCTATAATCTGATGCCCGTGCATTCTTTCTCCCTCCGATTGAGTACCGATACTCATATCAGCTCTGTTGTGGATCGCCCAATCCATTGTTGGATTTCATCCGACATCGTCCTTCATATTCAATAACCTTGTGAGCCTTTCCACGGGTATATAATGCCTTTGGTAAATTGTATCCTCTGCTTTGTCAACCATGCTCTACTTTTGAGCTTGTGTAATTTACTCCACGAAGTTCGTGGTATATGTTCTAAGAAGCCCCGATGGCTTGAACCTATGCCTTCCTTAATATGTGTGAACTCGAAAGTTTTCACGAGTCATACTCTTACGGTATTTTGCGGATAAAATTTCAACACTACAACTTCATCGAACGCGAGAAGTAAATGAAAGGTTATGCATTGGAGAAGTGGGAGTCGACCTTGAACTTTGTGTTCATGCCCATGGACACGATGTAGATCTACTCATCGAAGCTTCTTTTAAAATTAATTATTCCCTTGGTATAAGTTCATCTTATATCTGGGATCTGACCTTTTTCAATCGTGGTTCCGACCATGTTCTCCTTTAAATACCATTTCTGTGCAAGTTTAAGCACTTGTCTTCTGTGAGAAATACCCCAGTCCAACCTCTACTTTGATCTATTGGCGAGTATTGCCTCCCTGGTATCTCGAGATTACCTGGGAACTGCATAACTTCTTATGAGTTCTTCATCAAGTACTACATTCTCACTGATTACAATTTTTCATGGGCTCTGAGTTAGTAAACACTCAAAAACACCGATAACTGAACCGAGTCCGCACTATGGTTCAACAACTCTTAGTAATCTTCTTTAAGTACGAGATTGTACCCGATCACGCCATTCCTAGCCTGTTTGGCTATATCATTGTCGTGATGATTTTAAGCGTATACTACCTGGTCCTTCTTCCCGGAGCACAAATTTTGACGGTGAGCTAATCTTACGCCGATTTCCTCATCTTATCGTTTCACCTCGAACCACAAACTTGATTCTGAGTTCGTGTCGTACCCACGGTTCTATAACCCTTCGCTTCATCATTCCTTTGACCTGATGTCGTTGCTGATTGATTACATCTTCATGAAATCTCTCGACAAATGTGTCATGATCATCATCAACATTCTGAGCTCTTCCAGAATATCAGTCAAATTCATGATGAGAAATACCATCCTTGCCCCTCGATGATTTGTGTTATCATCGGCAACATTCTTGCCTTCCCCCCAACACAAACTTGTTCATGTTTTGTATTGTACCTTGATTTCCTTGCTATGTAGCTTAGGTTATGTTCTACCTTGTAGTATTACTATCTTCTATACCAAGAATGTTGTGAGGATTGCTCCACCTCTTAAGAGTTCTTGATATAGTAATACTTCTCGCCATCTCCATTCATTTCCAGGTTCCCGTGTTGATTCTAACCAGGATACCAACAGGTGGACTGTGCTGTTTGGATTCTGCACTTCTAGCAACCATATTGCTTTGAAGTTAATGATCGACAGTTCATTCTTAGACTGTTGGTTATTGAATCACCATTCTAACATTGATCATGCTACCTAAGCCCATATTATGGGTTCATCTTTCAACCAATGCTTAGTTGTGTAGGTTTTCCTCGAGCATACATCATTATACCGTTTGATCTGGCAAATGTTATCTCCTTGTTCACATAATTGTGGAAATCCATCCTTTGGAAATTTCGTTGATTTGTCGCTGAGTCCATCAGCCACCTCCTCATTCTCTCCTTGGTTTACTGATGAACTCTTGTTTCGGAACTCGCTTCCATAGTTCATTTCCCGAGAATCTTATGATGTCTTCTCGTCAATTCGTGTCGCACATTTTTATCTCAGGATCCTGAGTCTGAGGTATGCTGACACCAATAAGATCTGAACCTCGGTCAGATATGACGGTTGGGGCATATTTCCAAGAGTTATAACATTGGTCTTTATATGACCCGGTAAGGTGATGTCATGCCTAGCACACCTGGCCGGAGGACCTATTGTTATAGTTTCCTTTTTGGCAAGGTTAGTCATTCTTCCGTGAGGAAATTGTAAGACTTATTCTATAAGTTGTTCCTGATGGATCCTTTTTGTTTCCAAAGTCTAATCTTCAACTGTTGACCATGTCAATGCTATCTCGAAGCATGTCTATGGTACTCCGATTTTCAACAGGAACATTTGAAGCCCAATGCCAATGTTTCCTGCTCAATTATCCAAACACCGTTGTTTGGGTTATGTCATGAAATTTCTCTCCCCTTGCCTAAAGGGTTTTCTACATTATATCCTGTCATGGATATCATGCTCTGCTTATCATTGGGGAGGATATACCCCTGAAATATGTGTTTAAACACATCTTCCTTTCCATCGTTCTGTTAATCTCATAAACACCTTTTGCTTTCCATTGTTTTGTTTAACCTTTCTGGTGATCATTATGATCTAAGCAGTATTAATTCCCTGCTTATGTAAACACCTCGGTGTACCATTCTATCAGTAAGACCCTGTTACTTTTGATGATGACATTCCGGTAACCACCGATGGACGAGAACTTTGCCTATTGGTCCGCCTCGTTTCGACGAGCAGGAAAATGGTTCTCTTTGTCCCTCACCCTTGGTACCGATGTTGTTGCCAACATAAATGACAGGCTATCCTCTGACATGCCTTGCTTACATGATCATGCAAGACGTCTGCGCCCTTCCTACTTTTAACCCACATGGTGGGCCCATAACCCATAAATCCACAGGATCAAAACACGGCTCTCCTGTACACCCCATTTCCCGGGGTGGTTCGTCTCAGCGTGGCCTCGTATGTAATTCACGAGCCACCTTGAGAGATCATCAATTCTAGTATCGAGACACAATACTTATACCTGTTGCTTTGAACCCCTTTCACGCCGTGTTTCAGGCATCGAACGATTGCCTGCCCGCTCGAAACTTCCCATGATACCTCCTTACTTTGCTCTCGATATTTTCTTAAGTTTCAATTCGAGAGTTACTTTCCACCACTTTCCCCGATGTTGTCTACCAGATAGTCAGCCTTGTAGAGGTCCGTTCTTACGGGATACCCCCCTATTTTTTCGTAAGTACGATGCAGTTCCCGAAGAAGGGTCCTAACTTCATGCTGACCTGAAGAAGAGAAATAAAGACATCAACGAAAAGGATCAACTACTTCGGGAAGAGCATCCAAGACCAAGAAGATTCGTTAGATTTTCGTAACCAGATCTTTCCCCTTGCTCCACCTCTTAAATCTCGGGACGAGATTTCTTGTAGTGGAGGAGAATTGTGGCCTTGGGATAATTAAGCTTACCGGTGAACCTCTGCTAATGATGCCACATCACCGCGGTTACTGTTCTTAATCTTGTGTTCAAAATCGATTCAAAATTCAAATTTAAAATAAAGTCAAATGGTAAAGATTTTCAAATATTAAAACTAAAATGTTCGGGTCATGCCAAATAATGCATAGGTAATTATTGTGGAGAAACCACACTTTTATAAAAGGTTTAAATGCACTTAAGTGATTAAAACAACAGCAAAAACAAATAATTATACCCCTATTATATTTTATAAGATAATAAACTATTTTAGCTAGGTGCCAAAGTTATTGTGGCAGTGGTATAATTAATGTTACTATTTTAGGGGCTAATTGAATAATTTGCAAAACTAAAACAATTTGGGAAATAAAATTAAAATAGAAAAAGGAAAATAAATAAAAGAAAAAGAATAAAGCCAGAGAACAAAACAAAAGAGAAAAGAGAAAAAGAACTCCCCCACTGGGCTCCGGCCCAGCTGCCGGCCGGCCCAACCGGCCCATCCACGCCCCCTTATCCCCTCCCCACCCGAAACCCTAACCCCTCGAACCACCCGCACTTCCCCCACTTGTCCCACACGATCCCCTCCCCACTCCCTCTCGTTTTTCCAGCGCCGCCGCACTCCCCGCATTGGAGCCCCATCCCGCCGGTGCGCACGCCCACGAGTGGATCTGGATCGGGGGCAACCGACGCCTCGACCTGTCGCGCGCCATAGCCCCACCGCCCTCCTCGCTGGCGGCCCGGACGCCACCCCGATCCCGTCGCCACCGACCCGAGCCGTCACGACATCGCCGGATCGCTTCTCCGGCCTCGCCCTCACCGGACCACCTCGACCCCCACTGCCTAACCCCTACCGCCCTTGTGAGCTCCCTCTCCTCTCTCCTGCAGCGCCTGCCTCTCCCCGCCCGGGCTTGTCGCTTGGCGCCCTCATGCCATTCGCGCACCACAGATCCCGCTTGCCGTGCCCGCCACCACGCTCCCCTCGCACCCGCTTGCTGCCGGGAGCCGCCCGAATCAGCGCCTCGGCTCGCCAGCGCTTCACGCACTCGCTGTCCTCACTCTGCGGCCTCGCCCCCTTGCTCCCGCTCGCGGCAACCAACCGCACTGCTTCTTGCTCCGGTGGCGAGCCTCGCCGTGGTCGGCCAGCGATGCCAGTCAGACTAAGCGCCTGCGCCTGCCCGCTATGGCTAGGGCCACTGACCACTGGGCCAGTGCCCCCCTGGCCCTATGACATGTGGGCCCCACCCCCCACAACGATTTTAAATAAAAAAATAAAAATGAATTATTAAAATTAAGAATAAATTAATTAAGTTAATCAATCCTTTTTAATTAATCTAATTAACTTGTTAGGTTAATTAAACAGTAATTAGATTAGCTAAATCCTAATAAACCTAAGCAGTATGATGTGGGTCCCATCGACCCACACGTCGATTGACTACAACACCTCTATTGATCACGACATCATCTTGACGTCAGCATGCACTATTCTGGATAATGTTGAATTAAATTAATTAAATAGATTCTAAAAATGATTTAAAACTTTAGAAAATCATATAAAAATAAACCGTAGCTCAGATGAAAATACTTTCTATATGAAAGTTGCTCAGAACGACGAGACGAATCTGAATACACAGTCCGTTTGTCTGCCACACATCTCTAACATGGCAAACACGCAACTTTCCCCCTCCGGTTCATTTGTCCGAAAACGCGAAACACCGGGAATACTTTCCCGGATGTTTCCCCCCTTCGCCGATATCACCTACTACTGCGTTAGGTCACCCTAGCACCGCGTATTGCCATGTTATGCTTTGTGCTGCTTTGTTTGCTCCGTATTTACTGTTTCTTCCTCCCTCTTCTTCTGCGGTAGACCCCGAGACCGGCGCAGATGCCACTGAGTTCGACTACGGTGTTGACGACCCCTCCTTCTTGCCAGGGCTTCCAGGCAAGCCCCCCCCCCTTGATCACCCGATATCGCCTATTCCTTCTCTCTACTACTTGCATTAGAATAGTGTAGCATGTTACCGCATAGCTTAATCCTATTCTATCGCATAGCTCGTCATTGTTGCTACTGATTGTTACCCTTACACTGCAATCCTAAATGCTTAGTATAGGATGCTAGTATTCCATCGATGGCCCTACACTCTTGTCAAATGCGCCATGCTATACAAGCGGGCCGTGATCACTTCGGGAGGTGATCACGGGCATATGCTATATACTTTATACTATTACACTACTTATGATCTTGTTAGGAGATGAAATTTGAAGGGCAGGTGGCTCCATCCCGGTAGAGGTGGGCCTAGGTTCCCGACGACCCCTGACTGTTACTTTGTGGCGGAGTGGCAGGGCAGGTTGAGACCACCTAGGCGAGAGGTGGGCCTGGCCCTGGTCGGCGTTCGCGGTAACTTCAAAATAACACACTTAACGAGATCTTGGTATTTGATCTGAGTCTGGCCACTGGCCTATACGCACTAATCAGCTACGCTGAGGAGCGATTATGGGCACTCGACGTCGTGGTATCACCGGAAGCCTTCGTGACGTCGTGACTGGCCGGCGGGCACCAGTGATCGGAATGCCTGCTAGGCTAGGTTCTGCTTCCGGCCCACGCAACATGCAGGTGTGCAATGGGCGATGGGCCCAGACCCCTGCGCCATAGGATTTAGACCGGGGTGCTGACCTCTCTGTTGTGCCTAGGTGGGGCTGCGACGTGTTGATCTTCCGAGGACGGGCATGACTCAGTAAAGTGTGTCCGGCCAAATGGGATCAAGCGTGTTGGGTTATGTGGTGCACCCTGCAGGAAGTTTATCTATTCGAATAGCCGTGATCTTGATGAACAGGGGCGACTTGTAGTTGTACCTTGACCTTATGACAACTAGAACCGGATACTTAATAAAACACACCCTTCCAAGTGCCAGATATAACCCGGTGATCGCTCTCACACAGGGCGACGAGGGGAGGATCGCCGGGTAGGATTATGCTATGCGATGCTACTTGGTGAACTTACCATCTACTCTCTTCTACATGCTGTAGGATGGAGGTGGCCAGAGGCGTAGTCTTCGACAGGACTAGCTATCCCCCTCTTATTCTAGCATTCTGCAGTTCAGTCCACCGATAATGCCTCTTTACACATATACCCATGCATATGTAGTGTAGATCCTTGCTTGCGAGTACTTTGGATGAGTACTCACGGTTGCTTTTCTCCCTCTTTTCCCCCTTCCCCTTCTACCTGGTTGTCGCAATCAGATGCTGGAGCCCAGGAGCCAGACGCCACCGTCGACGACGACTCCTACTACACCGAGGGTGCCTACTACTACATGAAGGCCGCTGACGACGACCAAAAGTAGTTTAGGAGGATCCCAGGCAGGAGGCATGCGCCTCTTTCGATCTGTATCCCAGTTTGTGCTAGCCTTCTTATGGCAACCTTGTTTAACTTTATGTCTGTACTCAGATATTGTTGCTTCCACTGACTCGTCTATGATCGAGCACTTGTATTCGAGCCCTCGAGGCCTTTCGCTTGTATTATGATGCTTGTATGACTTATTTATGTTTTTAGAGTTGTGTTGTGATATCTTCCCATGAGTCCCTAATCTTGATCATACACGTTTGCGTGCATGATTTGTGTACGACTGAATCGGGGGCGTCACATAGATGGCAGGAGCGATGACGATGGTGCGGCGGCGGCGTGACAACTTGTTGTAGCGACCCGACCTCAAACGGTCAAGTCTCTGTGCTTCAGTGTCATCCCTGGATCGGTAATGCTGACACACACAGTACTCGAATGGATTTATAACAGAGTAGCAATCACACACTTATTACATCGAATGTCTCACAAGAGAACTTATTACAATAAATATGGCTTAAGGCCATCTAAAACGATAACAGCGGAAGGCTTGGAAGATAAGTGAGTCCATCAACTCCAACGGCATAGCTGAGATGCACAACAATGACCTGTCGCACCTTTACTCGTCGTCTGAAAAGTCTGCAACATAATACGTTGCTGACCCGTTGGAATATGCTGGCAATATAACACAATAGAGCAATGAACAGATATATGCTATCGCTACATGCATATTCGGCTGGTGGTAAGGCTCTATGGTTATATTGTTTTGCGAAAAGCCAATTTTTTCCTACAACAAAGGAATATATTTTTATTTAACTATCATGGTAGTTGAAACATCATTGAGAATGTTCCTCCAACTCAACCCCAATTAAAGTAATCATTAACCCAACATATTAAATTAAAGTGATGAGATGCAATAGGATAATCCAAGTACTAGATACTCAAGATGTCCATAACCGGGGACATGGCTAACCATGATTAGATTGTACACTCTGTAGAGGTTTGTGCACTTTTCCCCACAAGACTAGATCTCCTCCGTTTGATTTCTCGCACTACATGGTGTTTGAGAAACGGATGACCGAGACATAGTCTTTCAGAAGCATTAACTCTAACCCCGGGTAGACAGTACCACCTTACATCCCTCTATATCTGCTAGCCTACCACTGGAAGAGGTCATGCAACTTACTCAACCATGCTAGATCCCATAATAGCTTGTGGCTGCACATGGAAGTTTCTAGCATGAATAATCTTATGATCCCTTTGAGCCTGGGTGGCGGACCTTTGGATGATCACACAGGTACTCCGGGATATCCTAGGACAACACCGGATTCTCCAGTGCCCAAACAAGCAATCCACCCTGATGTGTATTAAAGTTGCCACCTTAAGTTGAACCATCAAATAATCATCTCACATCTGTCATGGATACACTCAAACGCAATCCACGTCTACGGGCATAGCATAGCAATATAAGCATAACGTAGAAGTAACTCCCAAGGGTTTGATAATAAAACAGGTATTAGGTTCTACCTCATCATCTACTTCCCAAACCCACAAGTTAATCACATCCTAATCATGCAGTGGTTGAGGATTGTAACTAATGCATAAAAACTGGGTATGAAAGGAATATGATCAAAGTGTTACTTGCCTTGCTGACGATCCGCAAAACCTAGAGACTCGTAGTAGCACGCTTCGCACTCCGGGAATTCTATCGCAAACAAACAATAGAATACATAAGCAATCAAGCAAAGATGCATGGGTAAAACTCAAATAAGAAGATCTAACCAGAAGGTTCAACTGAAGAACTCAGGTATGCAAAAAGAATCAAATCAAACGGAGCAACGAAACTCAAACTGCGAAAGAAACAAGATCCGATTACTAATCTGGACTAAAGTCAAATTTTACAGTACCAAAATCTTGTTCAAGTTGGTTAAGCAGAAAGAGAACTTCGAGACGAAGATCTAGGCGCTTGAATCGCCTGCTTCCAATAAACGGGCGAAAAGTTATTCTAGAACGAAGATTAGGGCAGAAATCGCGATAAAAAATAATCGCGAGAAAACCCTGGAAAAAGAAAAACTGACGAACAGGCTAACGAACGAACATTCGGTGTCTGTGAATAATGGGTGAACGGCGTCCGTCAAAACGAACATATGGACGAACGTCCGCTATTTAACCGAACCGAGAAAAACTGAAACAAAACCGATCTAAACAAAAAAAACTAGGGTTTACAAAAAAAACCGATCGGTTTTTACCTAACCGAAAAAAACCAAACGGCGGCCGGAGCGGATCGGGACGGGCGACTCTGGCTCAGGACGGGCTGCGGGCGGCGTGGCGATGGCGGCGGCAAGGCTGCGGAGTTCCTCGGCGGAGGCGGCGAGGCGGGGTGGTGGCGGTCGGCGCCGGGCGGGCGACATATAAAAGCGGGGCGCGGGCGGCTTGGGGAGGGGCAAGGGAGGTTGGTCGGCCACCGGCCGTGGCGATGTGGGAGGCGGATTGGGCCGGCTGGGCTTTCGGCCCTGTCGGTCCGAAGCGAAAGTTTTTTTTAAACATATTCCGCCGAAACAAAATCCTAAGAAAAATAAATAAATAAAATCTAAAAATACCAAAACAAATTTTCACCGTCTAAATAAAATATTTAGAATAGGGTGAACATTTTCTTGGCCCTAAGTGATTTTTTTAAATGCATATTTTTCTAATTCAAATAAAATAGCGATAAAATCCAAATAAATTTAATTATTTGATTTTAGTATTTTTCCTCCGATATTTCATTTATTTTGGAGAAGTCATATTATCCCCTCTCATATATTTTTTATGTGAAATATTTTTGGAGAGAAAAACAATTAAAACCAAAGTGATCCTTGTTTCGATATTTGATAAAATTCAAATATGAAAACGGCGAAACCCCCAACTCTCTCCGAGGGTCCTTGTGTTGCTTAGGATTTCGAGGATCGCAAAACGAAATGCAATAAAATATGATATGCAGGTATGACCTATGTATTAAATTCCAAATTGAAAATTTGGGATGTTACAAACCTACCCCCCTTAAGAGAATCTCGCCCTCGAGATTCGAGTTGGCTAGAAAATATGTGTGGGTGGTCTTTCCGTACATCATCCTCTCGTTCCCAGATGGCTTCATCCTCGGTATGGTGGCTCCACTGAACCTTGCAAAACTAGATAACCTTGTTGCGTGTAACTCGGCTGGGAAACTCGAGAATCCTGACTGGTTTCTCCTCATAGGTCAGATCACTGTCCAACTGAATTGCTTCCAGGGGTACTGTATCTCTTAGCGGTATATCGGCCATCTCTGCATGGCACTTCTTCAACTTGGATACGTGAAACACATCATGAACTCCTGACAGTCCTTTAGGTAACTCCAACTTGTAGGCTACCTCTCCCATACGTTCCAAAACACGGTATGGACCTACAAACCTTGGGGCTAACTTTCCCTTAACTCCAAAACACTTAACTCCTCGAAGCGGTGATACATGAATATATACTCTGTCTCCTATCTCGTAGGTTACCTCCTTGCGTTTTGAATCTGCATAACTCTTCTGCCTGGACTGAGCTACCGTCAGTCTATCTCGAATCAACTTAACCTTTTCTTCACACTCTTTGATCAAATCTGGTCTAAACAACGGACAGTCTCCTACTTCATCCCACATCAATGGCGTTCGGCATCTTCTTCCATACAGGGCTTCGAAAGGTGCGATCTTTAAACTGGCTTGGTAGCTGTTGTTGTATGAGAACTCCATGTACAGCAAATTGTCATCCCAACTAGATCCATAATCTAGTGTGCAAGCTCTCAACATGTCCTCTAGAATCTGATTGACTCTCTTGGTCTGTCCATCTGTCTGCGGGTGAAAAGCGGTGCTAAACTCTAGCCTGGTACCCAAAGTCTGGTGCAGCTGATGCCAAAACTTTGAAGTAAACTGTGTTCCTCTATCTGATAGGATGGTCCTCGGAACTCCGTGCGGACATCCGATCCTGGTCATATATATCTTGGCCAACCGCACTTGTATAGGTGGTCTTCCTTTGGGATAAAGTGAGCCACTTTGGTCAAACAATCCACTACTACCCAGATAGAATCATATCTTGATTCGGTCCTGGGCAATCCGGTGATGAAATCCATGCCAAGCTTGTCCCAGTTCCATTTGGGTATCGGCATAGGCTGCAGAAATCCTGCTGGATTCTGATGTTCGGCCTTTACTCTCTGACATACATCACATATAGCTACATACTCGACAATATCCTTCTTCATACCAGTCCACCAGAAACGCTCCTTCAAATCCAAATACATCTTGGTGTTTCCAGGGTGTATCGAGTATGGCGAGTCATGAGCTTCCTGAAGTATCAACTTCCTGATCTCTGCGTTGTTTGGCACATAAACACAGTCCTCAAACCATAAGGTGTCGTGCTCATCCTCACGAAAACCCTTGGCCTTTCCTTTGCTCATTCTCTCCTTTATCTCTGCAATCTCTTTGTCATCCTTCTGCGCTTCTCGAATCTTTCCCAACAATGTAGACTGAACTTCCAATGCTGCAACAAAATCTCTAGGGACTATCTCCAAACGTAGTTCCCTGAGATCCTCTACTAACTCCTTTGGCAATCCTTCACTTACGAGGGTATTAGCATAACTCTTCCGGCTCAGAGCGTCTACTACGACATTGGCCTGCCCGGATGATAGTGTAGCTTCATGTCATAATATTTTATAAGCTCCATACATCTCCTCTGCCTGAGGTTCAGCTCCTTCTGTGTGAAAATGTACTTCAAACTCTTATGATCCGTGTACACATCACAACGGTTTCCGATAAGGTAATGTCTCCAAGTATTCAGTGCATGCACTACGGCTGCTAACTCCAAATCATGCGTAGCATAGTTCAACTCATGCGTTCGAAGGCAGCCGAGATGCATCTGAAACAGCTTTTTCCATCTTGCATAAGTACACCTCCAAGTCCTAAGCGCCAAGCATGGCAATACACTTGGAAGTCCTTGAGTATACCGGCGAGAATCAAGACTTTGGGGCTGTAGTCAAACGTTTCTTCAATTCCTAAAAACTTGCCTCACATTATTCCGTCCATTTGAATTTGGGATCCTTCTTCAATAACTCCGTCATGGGTTTCCCAATCTTGGAAAAATTCTCAATGAATCTCTGATAGTATCCTGCGAGTCCAAGAAAACTGCAGATCTCGCTAACTGAAGTGGGTGCCAACCACTCAGTGACTGACTGAACCTTGGTGGGGTCTACTGCTATACCTTCTCCTGATATAACATGTCCAAGGAATCTGACTTCCTTCAACCAAAACTCACATTTGCTGAACTTGGCATACAAGTGATGTTCCCTGAGTTTCTCGAGAACTAAACGCAAATGCTCCTTATGCTCCTCTTCATTCTTCGAGTATACCATTATATTGTCAATGAACACCACCACAAACTTATCCAAGAATTCCATGAACCCCTTATTCATCATACTCATGAAATAGGCAGGGGCGTTAGTCAGTCCAGATGACATGACCGTATACTCATATAACCCGTACCTTGTGGTGAATGTTGTCTTAGGTATATCCTTCTCCCGAATCTTCAGCTGGTGATACCCTGATCGCAGATCGATCTTCGAAAACACTTTAGCTCCAGCTGGTCAAACAAATCATTGATCATCGGCAATGGGTACATGTTCTTGATCGTCACCTCGTTCAATGCGTGATAATCAACAACCATCCTTAAGGATCCATCCTTCTTCTCAACCAAGAGCACTGGGGCTCCCCATGGTGATGAACTTCGTCGGATGTAACCTTTCTCCAATAACTCCTTAATCTGCTTCTTGATCTCCTCCGGATCATTTGCGGGCATCCGGTATGGTCTCTTGGATATCGGTCCGGTGCCTGGCAACAGTTCTATCAAGAACTCAATGTCTCGATCCGACGGCATGCCTGGTAATTCCTCTGGAAACACGTCCGGGTAATCCTTCACAATGTGCACTTCCTCTGAACAACTCACGAGAGGGAATTTACTTGGGTTCTCCTTGGCGAATGCTTGGATACATACTTGATCCTTTTTCCCTCCAGGGTGGTGAGTAGAATTGACTTACTAGCACAATCAATGCTCCCTCCGTACTTTGACATCCAGTCCATGCCTAATATCACATCCAATCCTTGTGACTCCAAAATTATTAGGTCTAATGGGAAAACATGGCTACCAATTGTTAAGGGTATCCGGTCGCACCATCGGCTGGCCATATAATCTGCTCCAGGTGAACTTACTAACATGTGTGTCCTAAGGGCTTGGGTTGGCAATTTAAACTTGTCCACAAATCCCCTTTATATGTATGAATGCGATGCACCAGTATCGTAAAGAACAAGAGCAGTAAAAGACTTAACCAAAAACTTACCGATAACTGCGTCTGGCTACTCTTCAACCTCCTCCATGCTAACGTGGTTCACTTGTCCTTTGTTGGATGGATTGGGCTTCTTCCCAGCGCTCCCATTACCATTTCCATTCTTAGCTTCAGTGGCCTCTGTGGCATAGTGTCGATCTTCCCAAGACTTGAAGCAAGTAATGTGACTTAGGTCTCTTTTGGCAGGTGTGGCTGGATTGGAGCGGTTCTCATTGTTGCTTGCTCCGTTCCCATTCCCATTCTTGGGGCCACTGTGGTTATGCGAACTTCCTCCATTGTGAGTGTGGCCTCCATGGTTATGGGTATATCCTCCCGAGTTCGAGGTTAGACGAGGCTTCTGCTGAGCTCTTGAATTGTACTTTCCTTGCCCATACTTCCTCTTGCGGCTCTCAATCTGCTGCTGCCTCCCTTCCATCATAAGAGCCTTGTCTACCAACTCCTGGTAGTTAGCAAATGTTGCCACCATCAACGGCATGCTCATCTCATCATTTAGCCCTTCCATAAACTTCTCCTGCTTTGCGGCATCTGTGGCCACATCATCAGGGGCATAACGAGATAGCTTACTAAACTCATCTACGTACTGAGCCACAGTACGATTTCCCTGGCGCAAGTTGCGAAACTCACGCTTCTTCATGCTCATAGCTCCAGTTGAGACATGGGCTGTGCGGAATGCTTGCTGAAACTGATCCCAAGTGATATTGGCTATAGAGAAAGTGGCTGTGTAATTCTCCCACCATGATGCTGCAGGTCCCTCCAATTGGTGTGCGGCAAAACGCACCTTCTCAGCATCTGTGCATCCTGCGGTGGTTAACTCCCTTCCAATCTTGTGTAGCCAGTCATCCGCAACTATTGGCTCGGTGCTACTTGAAAACACTGGTGGGCTGCAACCTCAAAAAACAGGCTAAGTTGTTAACTGGAGGCGGGTTGTTGTTGTTGTTGTTGCCTTGGTTCTGAACTAATATCTGCATCAAGGCATTCTGCTGCTGGATCAACTGGGTGATCTTCGGTGGGAAGACAAATCCGGTGTCATGTCTCAGAGGCATCTGATGGGTTTAGAGGGGAGAGATTAGAATAGAATGAGGTCTAGTGAGAAAGCACTACCCATATGCACATGAGACAAATACACATCATATCATATCACTCAATCAATCAAGCAAGGGCATTAAATCGGTCTAGAACTAACGTTAAGAGTGCCCAGACTACTACAATATACAGGGGGAATACTACTAGTCATATGGTGGTCATCTAGAAATTTTGATCGGTGGAAGACTCCATGATGTCCGCTCCAGCTTCGTCTTCAAAATCATCATCACTATCGTCGGGGTCGGAGTCGGTGTCACGATGATGATGTAGTTCTCGAGCAAGTGGAATCGTCGTCCTCTTCTCCTGGCGCGGGGTCTCCCATGAAAACTCCTATCTTCTTTATCAGGTGGTTATTCTTCTCCAATAGTATTGCGATTTCCTCCTCATATCCATCGCGTGTAGACTTGAGTTCCTCTTCTAACTCGGTGATCCTTGTCATCGCCTTCTTCAAATCTATCATGCCTGCGCAGATCTGGTTCTCCTGGCGTCGAATGTGCTGGTTTAGCTCCTGGATGAAAGCTGCAATGGACCTATCCTTCCTCGTGATGATCATCTCCCATTGCTCATATCATTGCCCACATATCTGGTAGATAGTGTCCTTGAGATCCTTGTTGTAGACTTCGCCGATGCGTCCCATAGCGATGTGGGCTGCCATGCTCTTTCCTAGACTCCAGGTTGGTGCATTAAAGGAAAATTCTATGGGTTCTGTAACTAGCGTGAATGTCCTTCCTGGAATTTGAACTCGAATCATCCAGCGCTCCTCTTCTGGTAAAGTGGCGGTGTAGGTCTAGGTGAAGCTTGGTATTCCGATGTTCAGGTAACTAGTGACTTCCTTCAGGTGTCGTCCAAAGGGGGTATCTTCATCTGGTTGTGCAAAATTGTTCCTCGAACCCGCCATCCTAAAGAGTAGAAAATGGAGAGGAGTCAGAAATGAGTAGAGAAGAGTGACCTATGGCTTATCTTAGTGGTCGTCTCCTACACTCAGCGTGTGCTTTGATACCATCTTGTAGCGACCCGACCTCAAATGGTCAAGTCTCTGTGCTTCAGTGTCATCCCTGGATTGGTAATCTTTGACACATAATACGCATTTCGAATGGATTTATAACAGAGTAGCAATCACACACTTATTACATCGAATGTCTCAAAAGAGAACTTATTACAATAAATATGGCTTAAGGCCATCTAAAACGATAACAGCGGAAGGCTTGGAAGATAAGTGAGTCCATCAACTCCAACGGCATAGCTGAGATGCACAACAACGACCTATCGCACCTTTAATCGTCAGTTCGAAAAGTACGCAACATAATACGTATTTGACCCGTTGGAATATGCTGGCAATATAACACAGTAGAGCAATGGACAGATAAATGCTATCACTACACGCATATTCGGCTGGTGGTAAGGCTCTATGGTTATATTGTTTTGCGAAAAGCCAATTTTTTTCCTACAAAAAAGGAATATATTGTTATTTAACTATCATGGTAGTTGAAACATCATTGAGAAGGTTCCTCCAACTCAACCCCAATTAAAGTAATCATTAACCCAACATATTAAATTAAAGTGATGAGATGCAATAGGATAATCCAAGTACTAGATACTCAAGATGTCCATAACAGGGACATGGCTAACCATGATTAGATTGTACACTCTGTAGAGGTTTGTGCACTTTTCCCCACAAGACTAGATCTCCTCCGTTTGATTTCTCTCACTACATGGTGTTTGAGAAACGGATGACCGAGACACGATCTTCGAAGCATTAACTCTAACCCCGGGTAGACAGTACCAACCTACATCCCTCTACATCTGCTAGCCTACCACTGGAAGAGGTCATGCAACTTAATCAACCATGCTAGATCCCATAATATCTTGTGGCTGCACACGGAAGTTTCTAGCATGAATAATCTTATGATCCCTTTGAGCCTGGGTGGCGGACCTTTGGATGATCACACGGGTACTCCGGGATATCCTAGGACAACACTGGATTCTCCAGGTGCCCAAACAAGCAATCCACCCAGATGTGTATTAAAGTTTCCACCTTAAGTTGAACCATTAAATAATCATCTCACATCTGTCATGGATACACTCAAACCCAATCCACGTCTACGAGCATAGCATAGCAATATAAGCATAACGTAGAAGTAACTCCCAAGGGTTTGATAATAAAACAGGTATTAGGTTCTACCTCATCATCTACTTCCCAAACCCACAAGTTAATCACATCCTAATCATGGAGTGTTTGAGGATTGTAACTAATGCATAAAAACTGGGTATGAAAGGAATATGATCAAAGTGTTACTTGCCTTGCTGACGATCCGCAAAACCTAGAGACTCGTAGTAGCACGCTTCGCACTCCGAATTCTATCGCAAACAAACAATAGCATACATAAGCAATCAAGCAAAGATGCGCGGGTAAAACTCAAATAAGAAGATCTAACCTCAAGGTTCAACTGAAGAACTCCGATTGCAAAAAGAATCAAATCAAATGGAGCAACGAAACTCAAACTGCGAAAGAAACAAGATCCGATTACTAATCTGGACTAAAGTCAAATTTTACAGTACCAAAATCTTGTTCAAGTTGGTTAAACAGAAAGAGAACTTCGAGACGAAGATCTAGGCGCTTGAATCGCCTGCTTCCGATAAACGGGCGAAAAGTTATACTAGAACGAAGATTAGGGCAGAAATCGCGATCGAAAATAATCGCGAAAAACCACGGAAAAAGAAAAAGCGGCGAGCAGTGCTAACGAATGAACATTCGCTGTATGCGTGACTAACGGGTGAACGGCGTCCGTTCAAACGAACGTACGGACAAACGTCTGTTATTTAACCGAACCGAGAAAAACCGAAACAAAACCGATCTAAACAAAAAAACTAGGGTTTACAAAAAAACCGATCGGTTTTTACCTAACCGAAAAACCAAGCGGCGTAGGATCGGATCGGACGGCGGCGACTCGGCAGACGGGCTGCGGGCGACGGCGGGAAGCGGGTGCGGCACGGGCGAGCAGTGGTGGCGTCGGCGGCGGCGGCTACTGGCGAGTCGCGGATCTCAAGCACTCTGAGGGCGAGGCCAGGCGGCGGTGGCCGGTCGGCGTGGCGGCATATAAAGGCGGGGCGGGCGGCTTGGGGGAGGGGGCAAGGGAGGCCAGGTCGGCACGGGCGTCGGCGGCGCGTCTTGAGGCGGAAGTCCTCCCGGGGAATTGACGGCGCTGGCACAGGTGGGCTGGTGGGCTTTCGGCCCTGGTCGATTAAAGATTTTTTTTTAAACATATTTCGCCGAAACAAAATCCTAAGGAAAAAATAAAATCTAAAAATACCAAAACAAATTTTCACTGTCTAAATAAAATATTTAGAGCAGGGTGAACATTTTCTTGGCCCTAAATGAATTTGTTTTTAAAAATGCATATTTTTCTAATTGAATAAAATAGCGATAAAATCCAAATAAATATAATTATTTGATTTTATATTATATATTTTTTTCTCTGATATTTCATTTATTTTGGAGAAGTCATATTATCTCCTCTCATATATTTTTTTATATGAAATATTTTCGGAGAGAAAAACAATTAAAACCAAAGTGATCCTTTTTTCGATATTTGATAAAATTCAAATATGAAAACGGCGAAACCCCCAACTCTCTCCGAGGGTCCTTGAGTTGCTTAGGATTTCGAGGATCACAAAACGAAATGCAATAAAATATGATATGCAGGTATGACCTATGTATAACATTCCAAATTGAAAATTTGGGATGTTACACTTGTGAATAGAACTCGAAACTCTAAGGGAAACTAGACGTTAAGACCAGCAAATTGACACGACGATGCAACCGCAAATTCAACAAAGCAAAATACTGAAAAGACTATGCAAAGGCTGAGACTGGTCAGATATGATGAACTAACCCTAATTTTTTGGCTTTTTCGTGGACTGTAGGTATGAAAAATAGACTTGATCTAAACTATGAAAAACTGTAAAATCTCACCCAGCAAACTGGAAATATGATACCACTTGATAGAGGCAAAGGTGTCCCGTCTTTCGATGAGATGGTGATTATCATTTCGGAGGAGTAGACTTTCACGATCCGACTACGAACGTGCGAGGACGTCGCACCTTAGCAACCGCTAAACCAACTCCGAGAGGTTACTGACCACGCCGGAGCATGATCAACCTGACCACGAGGGTCTGTTTCCTGCGTGCAAACGAAGAACAAGCAAGAAACTGAGATTGCAATCTAGATATTGCGAATATAAGAGGAAAGCTTTATTAATGAAGGTGGGGTTATGTGACGCCTTTGTCTGGTCGTTGAACACAAACGAAGTACGAGAAGTTGCAGCTATGGCGAACTTTTGATCTAAACAAAACCCAAAGCCTAAACGGTGCCCTAAGGGCTGTATATATGGACGAATAGGGGGGAATTTCGTGGCCCTTGGGGAAGGGGTCCGAAACCAACCCTATCTCTTGTTTCCCCACACATACGGACTCTAAAAAGAGCCTATACTTATGTATTTCGAAATTACATGGGCCTGGCCCAATAATAAGGTGACGCAACACCTAGAATAGCCTCTGGATGAAATTTATGAAGTGGCATCTTGTATATTTCGTCCAAGGCTTCATGCACTCCATATGGTGGCTTCAAAGTCCTGAAATCATCACTTGTAACTCCTTCTTGTTCCCCTTGCGCGTGCCATCAACTCCATGCTTGTTCTTGCTCCAATGTTCATCCTTCTCCAAGCTAGGCCCTTCATTTGTAAGCAAAACAAATATATCCAATTTAGGCAGATATTCTCATGAACATTAAAATCATTACCAAGAAATGAAAGTACCTGATAATTTAATTGGCGTGCGCGAGCTCTAGTAATTGGTCCAGTATGTATAGCAGCAGGGGCTGTGGGTGTAACAATGTTATTGATGTCCTCATCATCCATAATCTAACGCACAAGCTCTCAACATGTCCTCCGTAATCTGATTGACTCTCGGTCCGGCTCCATCCTCTACCGCGGATCAAAGGTTGTACTGAACTCTAGTCTGGTACCCAAAGTCTGGTGCAGCTGGTTCCAAAACTTCGAAGTAAACTAGGTCCCTCTATCTGATAAGATGGTCTTTGGAACTCCATGCAGACACACGATCCTGGTCATATATATCTTGACAAACTTTGCACTCGTATAGGTGGTTTTCACTGGGATAAAGTGAGCCACTTTGGTCAAGAGATCAACTACTACCCAGATAGAATCATATCCCGATCGGGTCCTGGGTAATCCGGTGATAAAATCCATGCCAAGCTTATCCCACTTCCATTTGGGTATCGGCATAGGCTACAGTAATCCGGCTGGCATCTGATGTTCTGCCTTCACTCCCTGACATACATCACATACGGCTACATACTTTCGGCAATATCGTTCTTCATACCACCACGAAACGCTCCTTCAAATCCAAATACATCTTGGTGTTTCCGGGGTGTATTGACTATGGCGAGTCATGAGCTTCCTGCAGTATAAACTTCCTAATCTCTGCATTATTGGGCACATAAACATGGTCCTCAAACCACAAGGTGTCGTGCTCATCCTCATTAAAACCTTTGGCTTTTCCTTTGCTCATCTTCTCCTTTATCTCAGCAATGTCCTTATCATCCTTCTAAGCTTCTCAAATATTTCCCAATAATGTTGACTGAACTTCCATTGCTGCGACAAAACCTCTAGGGACTATCTTCAAACGTAGCTCCCTGAGATCTTCGGCTAACTTCTTTGGTAATCCCCCGCTTACGAGGGTATTGGCATAACTCTTCTGGCTCAAAGTGTCTGCTACGACATTGGCCTTGCCTGGATGATAATGCAACTTCATGTCATAATCCTTTATAAGCTCCAACCATCTCCTTTGCCTAAGATTCAGCTCCTTCTGAGTGAAAATGTACTTCAAACTCTTGTGATCCGTGTACACATCACAACGGTTTCCAATAAGAAAATGTCTCCAGGTCTTGAGCGCATGAACTACGACTGCTAACTCCAAATCATGTGTGGCATAATTCAACTCGTGTGGTCGAAGTTGACGTGAGGCATATGAAACCACTCTTCCATCTTGCATAAGTACACCTCCAAGTCCTAAGCGAGAAGCATCACAATACACTTGGATATCCTTGCGTATATCCGGCAGAATCAGCACTGGGGCTGTAACCAAATGTTTCTTCAACTCCTGAAAACTTGCCTCACATTCATCTGTCCACTTAAACTTAGTGTCTTTTTTCAACAACTCCGTCATGGGCTTCGCAATCTTAGAAAAAATCTCAATGAATCTCCGATAATATCCCGCGAGTCCAAGAAAACTGCAGATCTCTCCAACTGAGGTGGGTGCCAACCACTCAACGACAGACTGAACCTTGGTAGGATCCACTGCTATACCTTCTCCAGATATAACATGGCCAAGAAATCCAACTTCCTTCAACCAAAACTCACACTTGCTGAACTTGGCATACAACTGGTGTTCCCTGAGCTTCTCGAGAACTAAGCATAAATGCTCATTGTGCTCCTCTTCATTCTTCGAGTACACCAAGATATCATCAATGAACACCACAACAAACTTATCCAAGAACTCCATGAACACCTTATTCATCATACTCATGAAATAGGCTGGGGCGTTAGTCAATCCGAATGACATAACTGTGTACTCATATAGCCCGTGCCTTGTGGTGAAACCTGTCTTAGGTATATCTTGTTCTCAGATCTTCAGCTGGGGGTATCCTGATCGCAAATTGATCTTGGAGAATACTTTAGCTCCTTGCAGCTGGTCAAACAAATCATTGATCATTGGCAGTGGGTACTTGTTCTTGATCATCACTTCATTCAATGCCCGATAATCAACAACCATTCTCAAAGATCCATCGTTCTTATGATGTAGGGTGGAACCCTAAACGGCCGATCTTTCACGAAAGGAGCGGATCCCATCCAAGAACACGAAGAACATGAGGGGAAAACGAGGGAAAACACAAGAGAAATCACTAAACAAACAAGATATAGTCACATATGCTAGATCCTCGAAACACAAGTGAGGATACACGATCCAAAGTCAACAACGGACGATACAAAGGGTAACCGATTCTTCTCCGTGAGGAGGTCTTGATGGGGCCACCCAAGAGGGGTCTTGAATCAACGTTGATCTTCTCCGAAGAGGGGCGCGGTCACTCTCGAGGAGATGATCCGTATGGATGAGCAAAAGCTATCCTCACATATGAGCTACTACTTTGCTAACCCTAAAAATGGGGAGGAGGAGGTCTATTTATAGCCCAATGGTGAAGGGGTAAGTGAGGGGCAGAAAGCGGGTACAGGCCTCGGCCCAAGTCCACGTCTGTGATGGTGGCAGGATGATGATCCGGGAGTTGGTTCGGATGATCCGGGCTTTGGTGGTCCGGATGATCCGGGTCGGTGTCCGGATGATCCGGCTGTGTCGGAGCAGCTGCGGGGGGGTCCGGATGTCCGGGTCCTGGTCCGGATGTCCGGGTGTGGCCGGATGATCCGGGCCTGGGTCCGGATGATCCGGCTTTGTGGTGAAGCTTCGGGTGTCCTTGGGCATTGTAGCCGGATCGTCCGGGCCAGGGTCCGGATCGTCCGGGCTTCTGCAGACTTTGCCCTTCTTCTTCTCCATCTTCACGTCCATCTTCCTCTTCGGATTCTCCTTGCTCCTTGGCGTCTCCATGGCTAACTCCTTGATACCTGAGTATGCACAATGTCTCCATTTGAGGTAGTAGCCATGTCTCATGTTCATCGAAGTGGAATTGTGAGAGGAGAGATGTCACCTCGGTTTCGAGAGCTCTTGCACGTGATCGAGTCATGGGTCCACTAGGCACATGGTGAGACGATGATAGGTCCATGGGGATGACCTTGGGATGCTCCGCATCATCTCCCCTCCCTTGGGAAAGATCCGACCTCGGATCGAAATCCTCATCACCATGGTATGGGAGAGATCTTTGACGTTGAAGATGTCGCTCACGGAGTACTTGTCACGTGGAATGTCGATCTTGTATGCGTTGTTGTTGTAGCGTGCAAGCACCTTGAATGGTCCATCGGCTCGTGGTAGAAGTTTGTACTTGCGTTCGTTGGGGAAACGTTCCTTGCGAAGGTGTGGCCACACAAGATATCCAATGTTGAATATCATGGGTTGCTTGTTGACGTTGAGCTTGGTCGCGAGTCGTTGTACTTGGCGCTCGATGGCGTGCCTTGTATCTTCATGCATCTTCTTGAGGTGGTTGGCTCGGTCACTCGCGTCCATGTTTGTGTGCTCTTGGAGTGGTAGAGGTAGAATGTCCAATGGGGACAATGGGTTGAAGCTGTAGACGACCTCGAAGGGGGACTTGCCGGTAGTCTTGTGTCTTGCACGGTTGTAGGCGTACTCGGCGATAGGTAGGCACTCCTCCCACTCCTTGATGTTCTTCTTTATCAACACGCGTAGTAGAGTGGAGAGCATACGGTTCATCACCTCCATTTGGCCGCCGGTTTGTGGATGATATGCCATGGAGAATAGTAGCTTGATTCCGAGCTTGGCGCTTAAGGTCTTCCAAAATTAACTTAAGAACTTGACGTCGCGGTCCGAGACGATCGTCTTTGGCACGCCGTGAAGTCGCAAGATTTCCCTACAAAAGAGATTGGCAACATGTGAAGCATCGTCTATCTTGTTGCAAGGAATGAAATGTGCCATTTTGGAGAATCGGTCCACAACAACAAACACGGAATCCTTGCCATTTCTAGTCCTAGGCAAACCAAGCACAAAATCCATGCTAATATCTTCCCATGGTTGATATGGAATTGGAAGTGGCATGTAAAGGCCATGAGATTGAGCTTTAGACTTAGCTTTGCGACATGTAGAGCATCAGTTGGTGAAGCGGTTGACGTCGCGAAACATATTGGGCCAAAAATAGTTCTTGGAGAGCATAGCAAGTGTCTTGTCGTGTCCAAAATGTCCCATTAGTCCTCCTCCATGAGATTCTTGCAAAAGTAACAAACGGAGAGAAGACTCGGGGATGCAAAGTTTGTTAGCTCTCATAAGATATCCATCTTTGATGTAATAGCGTTCCCAAGATGTATGCGTCAAATATTTGGCATAAGGAATGGCAAAAGTAGGATCATGCTCATACAAGTATTTTATGTGCTCAAAACCAATGACATTCAACTCAAGTTGAGTAACAAGCATGCATATACGGGAAAGCGCATCCGCCACAACATTTTCCTTGCCTTTAATATATTTAATGACATAAGGAAAATACTCAATAAATTCACTCCACTTAGCATGACGCTTGTTCAACTTAGTTTGACCCTTAAGGTATTTAAGTGTTTCATGATCAGTGTGAATGATAAATTCATGAGGGCGGAGGTAATGTTCCCATTCACGCAAAACTCGCACTAAAGCATATAGCTCTTTGTCATAGATGGGGTAATTGAGTTGCGCCCGGAAAGTTTCTCACTAAAATATGCTATGGGGCTGCTTCTCTCATGTTAACACACCTCCTATGCCATTACCACTATCATCGCAATGAATTTCAAAAGGTTTGTAAAAGTTGGGTAATGCAAGCATGGGAGCATGCGTAAGCAAATTCTTAAGCTCATTGAATGCGCTATCTTGAGATGGTCCCCAAACAAAGGGTGCATTCTTCTTGCTCAAAGCATGTAAAGTGAAGCAATGGTGCTAAAATCCTTCACAAATCTACGGTAGAAACCGGCTAAACCAAGAAAACTACGCACTTGTTGCAAGTTGGTTGGTTGGGGCCAAGTTTTAATAGCATTGATCTTAGATTCATTAACATGAACACCCTTAGAAGATACTACAAAACCCAAGAAAACAAGCTTATCAACACCAAAGAGGCATTTTTCCATGTTAGCATATAGTTGCTCTTTTCGAATAGTTTGTAGCACGGTGCGAAGGTCGGTGACATGCTCTTTGAGAGATTTGCTAAACACAAGAATATCATCAAAGTAGACAACAACAAATTCACAAATATAAGGGCGAAACACATAATGCATGAGACGCATGAAAGTGTCGGGTGCTTCCGATAAACCCATAGGCATGACTAACCTCTCATACAAACCAAACTTTGTTTTGAAAGCGGATTTCCATTCATCACCCTCTTGAATGCGTATTTGATAGTAACCACTTTTAAGATCAATTTTGGAAAAGATAGTGGCGCCGCTAAGTTCATCTAGCATATCGTCAAGGCGTGGAATGGGGTACCTATAGCGAACGGTGATAGCATTGATGGGTCTACAATCGGAACACATGCGAAAGCTACCGTCTCTTTTTGGCACAAGGATGACCGGTACGGCACAAGGACTCAAACTTTCGCGCACATGTCCATGGTCTATGAGATGCTTTACTTGCCTTTGTATTTCTTTGGTTTCTTCGGGGTTGACGCGGTAGGGAGCCTTGTTTGGAAGTGGCGCTCCGGAAATGAGGTCGATTCGGTTCTCAATGCCTCATAGTGGAGGTAGACCCGGAGGTAGCTCATCAGGAAAAACATCTTGGAATTCCTGCAATAAAGAAGATAACACTAGAGGAAGATTGTGAGAGGTGTTAGCTTTTGGTGCCTCATCTTTGCACAATATGACATAGTGTAGGACACTTGATGGGTTCGCACACACTTCTCCCATCTCACGTTTGGTGGCAAAAATAACTAAGTTTGTCTTGTCGCTCATCGTGGAGGCACTCAATTTTGGCTTGTGGCGCTCACTCTCTTTTTGGTGGTTCGCTCTCTCACTATTCTCTCCACGATGGGTTGCTTGCTTGTCGGCGATCACTTGGCTTGGAGACATAGGTCGTAGCACATACTCCTTTCCTTTCAGCTTGAAGCTATAGTGGTTTTTACGCCCATTGTGGATGACACCTCGGTCAAATTGCCATGGTCGTCCAAGAAGGAGGTGGCACACGGTCATCGGAAGGACATCACATTCCAAAGTGTCCTCGTAAGCTCCGATTTTGAAGGAGACTTGTACCCTATGCTCCACTTGGATGGTGCCGGTGTCACTTAGCCATTGAACCTTGTAGGGGTGCGGGTGCTACATCTTGACCAATTGGAGTTTGGAGCATAGTTCTTCACTTGCGAGGTTATGGCAACTTCCTCCATCGATGATGACCTTGACGGACCTTCCATTGATTCCGGCCTTGGTGTAGAAGATATGGCATCTTTGATCTTCGTCTTGTTGATGATGAAGAGTCAAGACCTTGGAGACAACAAGAGCGGGACTTGAGTCTTCGTCACAAAAGATTTGATCATCTTCATTGTTCACTTGTCGGTGCATGGCCACTTGCTCAAGGGCTTCCATTTCTCCTTCACTAATTGAGTCATAGGTTCCATCGTCATTGAGGATCATGGTGCGCTTGTTTGTGCACTCGAAGGACTTGTGGCCTCGGCCGCCACATGTGAAGCATTTGAAGGAACTTGTCTTGATGGTCTCATCGGTTGGGGTAGATGATGATGAAGCTCTCGGCTTGGAGTTGCTTGTAGTAGGAGGATGACTTGAGGTTGTCGAAGTTTTCTTGTAACTTGACTTGTCGCCGTTGCTTGTAGATGGCTTGGTTGAGGTAGAAGTTGTTGGAGTCATTGAAGCTTGGGTGTTGGAGAAGCCGTAGGACTTGGAAGAGAACTTGGCATACTTGAAGTCGTCTTGTACTTGCCATTCTGCTTTGGTAGCTTGATGCACTAGTTCGATGAGGTTCGAGTATGGTTGGAAGTCTAGGATCTTATTGATAGGATGAATGAGTCCATTCAAGAAACGTGCCATAGTTTGCTCATCATCTTGTTTGACGTTGGCTCTTATCATGGAAATCTCCATTTCCTTGTAGTACTCTTCAACGCTCTTGGTTCCTTGCTTGAGGAGTTGGAGTTTCTTGAAGAGGTCGCGGTTGTAGTAGTTTGGCACGAATCGTGCTCTCATGACATCCTTCATTTGCACCCAAGTGGTGATTGGCGGTTCACCCTTGGCCTCTCGGCGCTCAATGACTTGTTCCCACCAAATGAGGACGTAGTCTTGGAATTCAAGGGATGCCACCGCGATCTTCTTCTCTTCTTCGTAGTTGTGCAAGCGGAAGATTTTGTCAACCTTCAATGCCCATGATATATACTCTTCGTGGTCATTGCTTAGGTGAACTTGGGCATGGTGAACTTTAGCTTGCCGTATCGTTGCTCTTCATTGTGTTGGGGTCGGGGATGATGACGCCCATGTCGTTGAGGATTGACAAACTCATGTTGCTCTTGGCGAGGAGGGTTGTCGACCTCATGGTGCTCTTGGCGAGGAGGGTTGTCGACCTCATGTTGCTCTTGTCATGGAGGATTTCCATTGTCTTCATGCTCTCGATGAACTTGATGCTCTTGTCGAACTTGAGGAGGCGCTTGTCGATCTTGATGAGGAACTTGACGATGCACACGTGTTTGATAGATCCTTTCTTGAACTTCATCGCGATGCGCTTCTTGGTGCTCACGAGCTTGCCGGTTGCGCGTTGCTACGGCATGACTTGAATCTCGTAGGGCACGTCGGGCCTCAAGTGCTTGAGCTTCATGGAGTTGTTGTTCTTGTCACTGTGGCTCGGCATCTTGTGCATCTTGGTGTTGGCGCACTCGCTCCTCTTGTTCTTGTTGTCGTTGGCGTTGGCGTTCTCGTGCTTGCGCGAATGCAGCTTGGGCTTGACGTTGTCGATGCTCTTGAGAGTCGGTGTCGTGTAGAGGATTGCGGTTGGCTTGACGATCTTGACGCGCGGCACGATGAAGAGTGTTCGATGTCGGGGTACTTGAGCCAGATATAGTGTCGTCGGAGTGTCGACTCGAGCGGCTCCTTCTTGAGTAGGACGAAGTGGTAGAAGAACGGTTGATCAACAAGGAACAAATCTCGTCCATTCTTGCGTCATTCTCGTGCTTGTGTTCGTCGAGCTTGTTGTCGAAGTAGTCTCTTGTACGTTGCTCGGAGAGTCGCAAGTCGGTGACGAGATTGTCGATGCAGTCGCTCATTGCTTGTTGCTCTTCATGTAAGGCTCGTTGTGCTCCAAAGAGGTGGTTCTTGGTGACGTAGTTGTTCAAATCATCGGCATGCTGAAGGAAGAGTGGGTTTGTAGAGGTACTTGGCCTATCCATCATTGCAAGCAAAGATATGTAAGTGGGAGGAAGAGAAGAACCTATACCAAATGTACTTGACCGATGTTGAAGATGGATCAAAGATCACCGCAATGTGTAACAAGGAAATAGCACAATTGGTACCGATTCTTGTCGGTTTCTCACACCTACACAAGTGAAAGCTTATGGTGGAGCTTGGTTAGGATGGTGGCACAAAATTTTTTGATGTGATAGTAAGCAAGATTCAATAATGTTGGGAAAGATTCGCAAATTCGCAAATGCAACAAGTAGACCAATGGCAATATGTGGTACACGGAAACGCAACACACGGAAAGATAAATGGGGTCATGCAACCAAGGAATGAGCCAAAATGTGGAATCCACGAAAATGCTCTTGTTGCACAACACTAGAGAGACGCTAGCACGATTGCACAATAGGCGGATACGAACTTGTGCACAACCTACTAAGCAAAAATGCAACGACTTCTATCCCATGTATTGCTCTATGTATGATGTTCCGAAGATATGATCCAAGATGATCGAGTATGACAATCTTAATATTGTATGATGCTATGGTTCTTGCTTATAAGCTCTTTGCTTATCTTTTCCTTTTGCTTAAAAGCTTGTTTGGCTCCTTGTTGTTTGAGCTCTTTTCTCATGCAATGCTTCACGAACCAAGATAGCAATTGTGTATGCGATGACAACTTCGTGACACAAGAGATGATTCCGAGATATGCAACTCGATGATATTGTATGTATGCTATGGGATGTATGATCACTAATGTGCAAAAGTCACGTTGTCGGCAATACTCAACGGCTAGTCTAGATGGGTAAGTGACGCAAAAGTAAGGCTATGGGGTTATCAATGCAAATGCAAGAAAGTATGATATCACGATACCAAGATGATACCAATGTGAGGTTGATACCACAATGGTGTAGTCGTTCGTAGTAGTCCTCGACGAAGATGAGCAGTGGTGATGTTGATGTCGAACCGTCCCTAAGTAGTCAAACACGTTAGAAACGGTGAGCCACAACTCAAATTCTCAAAACCAAATGCGACAAAAAGTGTCAGAGTAGGTAGCGGTCAAGTGTTGGTATGGTTTGGGGTATGGGAAGGGTTTGAGGAAGTTAGGTGGTGGTGGTAGAAGTGGGTATGCGGAGGCGTAGGCAGCGGTGGTCAAAAACTGCAGAAAATGCAGTTTCGTCAGAGGAGGCCGGATGATCCGGGTCAGGAGCCGGATGATCCGGGCCAATAGCCGGATGATTCGGGCGGGTCAATCTCGCTCGGGGATGGCTCGGGATGAACACAAAAACGGGCACAAATCCGAAGATTTCGTGGATTTTGGATGGATTTCACGGTGGAGATGGAGGGGAAAGGTAAGATCCACTTGCAACACAACAAATTCACGGATCAAAACCAACAAAACTTCATCAAAACTCACAAATCACAAGAAAAAAAAATTGGGGGCTATTTTTGTGGGGATTTTAGGATTAGGACGAAAAACAACAAAATCAAGCTAGAAAACGAAGAGGGGAGGCTCCGAAATCGTGATCAACATGGCTCATGATACCAAGATGATGTAGGGTGGAACCCTAAACGGCCGATCTTTCACGAAAGGAGCGGATCCCGTCCAAGAACACGAGGGGAAAACGAGGGAAAACACAAGAGAAATCACTAAACCAACAAGATATAGTCACACATATGCTAGACCCTCGAAACACAAGTGCGGATACACGATCCAAAGTCAACAACGGACGATACAAAGGGTAACCGATTCTTCTCCGTGAGGAGGTCTTGATGGGGCCACCCAAGAGGGGGTCTTGAATCCAATGTGGATCTTCTCCGAAGAGGGGCCGCGGTCACTCTTGAGGAGATGATCCGTATGGATGAGCAAAAGCTATCCTCACATATGAGCTACTACTTTGCTAACCCTGAAAATGGGGAGGAGGGGGTCTATTTATAGCCCAAGGGGCGGAAGGGGTAAGTGAGGGGATGAAATGGGTACACGGGCCTCGGCCAAGTCACGCACGCAGGCGGTGGCCGGATGATCCTGGAGTTGGTCCGGATGATCTGGGCTTCGGTGGTCCGGATGATCCGGGTCGGCGTCCGGATGATCCGCTATGTCGAGAAAGAGCGATTGGGAAGTCCGGATGTCCGGATCTCCGTCCGTGACGTTCGGGGTGTGTGGCCGGATGATCCGGGCCTGGGTCCGGATGATCCGGCTTTGTGGTGAAGCTTCGGGTGTCCTTGGGCGTTGTAGCCGGATCGTTCGGGCCGGGGTCCGGATCGTCCAGGCTAGGGCCGGATCATCCGGACGGCAGTCCGGATCGTCCGTGCTTCTGCAGACTTTGCCTTTCTTCTTCTCCGTCTTCACGTCCATCTTCCTCTTCGGATTCTCCTTGCTCCTTGGTGTCTCCATGGCTAACTCCTTGGTACCTGAGTATGCACAATGTATCTGTTTGAGGTAGTGGCCATGTCTCATGTTCATCAAAGTGGAATTGTGAGAGGAGAGATGTCACCTCGGTTTTGAGAGCTCTTGCACGTGATCGAGTCATGGGTCCACTAGGCACTTGGTGAGATGATCATAGGTCCATGGGGATGACCTTGGGATGCTCCGCATCATCTTCTCACCTAAGAGCACTGGGGCTCCCTACGGTGATGAACTTCGTCGAATGTAAGCTTTCTCCAATAACTCCTTAATCTACTTCTTTATCTCCTCCAGATCATTTGCGGGCATCCGGTATGGTCTCTTCGATATCGGTCCGGTGCCTAGCAACAACTCTATCAAAAACTCAATGTCTCGGTCCAGCGGCATGCCTGGTAATTCCTCTAGAAATACATCTGGGTAATCCTTCACTACAGGCACTTCCTCCTGAACAACTCCCGTGAGAGAATTTACTTGGGTCCTCCTCTGCGCATGCCTGGATACATATTTGATCCTTTTTCCCTCCGGGGTGGTGAGCAGAATTGACTTACTGGCGCAATCGATGTTTCCTCCATACATCGATAGCCAATCCATTCCTAGTATCACATCCAATCCTTGCGACTCCAGAATTATTAAGTCTGAGGGGAAAACATGCCTACCTATGGTCACTGGCATCTAAAAACATCCTTGGCTTGCCATATACTCCGATGCTGGTGAGCTTACTAACATGGTTGTTCTAAGAACTTTGGTGGGCAACTTATACTTATCCACAAATCCCCTTGAAATGTATGAATGCGATGCACCAGTATAAAAAAGAAGGATTGCAGTAAATGACTTAACTAAAAACTTACCTATAACTACATCTGGCTGCTCTTCAACCTCCTCCACGTTAATGTGGTTCACTTGTCCCCTATTGAAAGGGTTGGGCTTCTTCCCAGAGGTTCCATTGCCATTTCCATTCTTTGCTTCAGGACACTCATTGGCATAGTGTCCAGTCTTCTCGCACTTGAGACAAGTAATGTGACTTTGGTCCTTCTTGGCGGGTGTGGCTGGGTTAGAGCGGTTCTGGTTGCTGCCTGCTCCATTCCCACTTCCGTTCTTGGGGCCACTGTGGTTATGCGAACTTCACCCCATTGTGCGTATGGCCTCCATGGTTATGGGTATATCCTCCCGAGTTCGGGGTAAAACGAGGCTTCTGCTGAGCTCCTGAATTGTACTTCCCTTGTCCATACTTCCTCTTGCGGCTCTCAATCTGTTGCTGCTTCCCTTCAATCATAAGAGCCTTGTCTACCAACTCCTGGTAGTTGTTAAATGTTGCCACGATTAATTGCAAACTCATCTCATCATTCAACCCTTCCATAAACTTCTCCTGCTTCGTGGCATCTGTGGCCACATCATCTGGGGCATAATGGGCTAACTTGCTGAACTCATCCATGTACTGCCCCACAGTACGGTTTTCCTGGCGTAAGTTGCGAAACTCATGCTTCTTCATGCTCATAGCTCCAGTTGAGACATGTGCTGTGCGGAATGCTTGCTGAAACTGCTCCCAAGTGACGTTGGCTATGGGGAAGGTGGCTGTGTAATTCTCCCACCATGAGGCTGTGGCTCTATCCAATTGATGTGCGGCAAAACACACCTTCTCAGCATTTGTGCAACCTGCGGTGGTCAACTCCCTTCCAATCCTACGTAGCCAATCATCGGCAACTATTGGGTCGGTGCTACTGGAAAACACCGGCTACCGCAACCTCAGAAAACGGGCTAAGTTGTCAACTGGAGGTGGTGGCGGTGGGTTGTTGTTGTTGTTGTTGTTGTTGTTGTTGTTGTTGTTGTTGTTGCCTTTGGTTACGGACTAGTAATCGCATCAAGGCATTCTCTGTTGGATCAACTGAGTGAGCTCCGGTGGGAAAACAAATCCGGGGTCACGTCTCGGAGGCATGTGATGGGTTTAGAGGGGAGAGATTTGAATAGAATGAGGTCTAGTGAGAAAGCACTACCCATATGCTCATGAGACAAACACATTCATATCACACCAAAGCAATTCAAACAAGGGCATACAATCGATCTAACTATCGTTATAAGGTGCTCGAAGCATTACTATATACATGGGGGAATACTATCGATAATATGGTGGTTTCCACTAGAAGTTTTGATCGGTGGAAGACTCCATGATATCCGCTTCCACCTTCATCTTCATAATCATCATCACTACTATCGGGCTTTCGGAGTCGGTGTCACGATGATGATGTAATCTTCGAAACGAATGTCCAGGAAGGGTCGTCATCTCCTCTGGGCGCAGGGGTCTCCCATGAACACTCTAGCTTCCGGTCGTGTCGCTATTCTTCTCCACTTGTATTGCAATTTCCTCCTCATATCCATCACGTGTAGACTTGAGTTCCTCTTCAAGCTCCATGTTCCTGGTCATCACCTTCTTCAGGTCTATCATGCTTGCGCACATTTGGTTCTCCTAGTGACGAATGTGCTGGTTTAACTCCTGGATGAATGCTGCAATGGACTTGTCCCTCCTGGTGCTGATCATCTCCCATTGTTCATCTCGGCGCCCACATATCTGGTAGATGGTGTCTGGCTGGTGTCAAACCGCGGATCTCGGTAGGGGGTCCCAATCATGCGTCTAGGCGGATGGTAACAGGAGACAAGGGACACGATGTTTTTACCTGTGTTCGGGCCCTCTCGATGGAGGTAAAACCCTACCTCGCTTGATTAATATTGATGATATGGGTAGTACAAGAGTAGATCTACCACGAGATCAAGGAGGCTAAACCCTAGAAGCTAGCCTATGGTATGATTGTTGATGATGAAGTTGTTCGCCCCACGGACTAAAACACTTGTTTATATAGACACCGGATAGGGTTAGGTTACACGTAGTCGGTTACAATGGTAGGAGATCTACATATCCAGATCGCCAAGCTTGCCTTCCACGCCAAGGAAAGTCCCATCCGGACACGGACGAAGTCTTCAATCTTGTATCTTCATAGTCCAGAGTCCGCCAAAGATGATAGTTCGCTATCCGGACACCCCTAGTCCAGACTCCTCAAGAGTCTCGAACCAGGCTTCAATGACGATTTAGTCCGGGCGCGATATTGTCTTCGGCATTGCAAGGCGGGTTCCTCCTCGAATACTTCATAGAAGATTTTGAACACAAGGACGGTGTCCGCCAGCAAAATAATTTCCACATAACACCGTAGAGAGAAAAATAATATTCACACAAAATCAATCTGCCGACATATTCCGCAGCGTGCCATCACGCCACGGCCAAGTCTTCGCTGAATCGTTTTTCTTTATCAGACCGCCTCGGTAGCGTTTAGCGGCGGTTTCCTTTTGGCACGCCTTGTCAAAGCAGTAGATCATGTCCCCTTATTCCGTGATTCTCATCCATACGGACGTGGGTATTCCAACCGCGCCATTGAGTATGGCGCTTGGAAGATAAGAGAGTTTTACCAGGGCTGGTGGGGGCGCTTTAGTTGCGCCCATCCATATAAGGGATAAGGATCCACCTTTTCACCTATGCCTTCTTCCTCCTTTGCTCATCCATTTCCGCCAAGACTCAAGCTCAAGCGCCCAAGTCCGCACATCTCTCCTCAACCTTCTCCAGCCATGTCCGGAGGCGGGAGGCAAGTGGATGACCTCCTCCGGTCATGGAGGGGCACATCACAAGGCTGCGGGAGGCCTGATACTTGTCCGGTGACATCGCGGTCGGCTCCCCCACCAAGGGGCAGCTCATCCCCACCCCTCAGTGCCCCATGAGAGGGTGGTATTCCTCACCCACTTCCTCCATGGACTAGGTTTTCCACTTCACCCATTTGTCCGGGGCTCATGTTCTACTACGGCCTGGATTTCCACGATCTGGCCCCAAACTTCATCCTCAATATCTCGACGCTTATCGTCAGGTGCGAGGCCTTCCTTCACATCCAGCCCCACTTCCGCTTATGGTTGAAGACTTTTAGCGCCAAGTCAAGATAGTGGGCGGCCGACAAGCGGAGTGCGGAGGCGCCATGGCGGCGTGATGCCCAACGTTACATGGCTTGAGGGCTCCTTCGTGGAGACCATAAAGGGTGGCAATCGGGTGGTTCTACATCACCGAAGCCGCGCTGACTCAAATGGGCGGCGGCCCCGAATTCAGATCTGGCTCCCCACGCGGCTCACATCATGGAAAGAGACGGGCCCGACGTGGGTGATTCGGAAGAGCTGGCCGGACTCCAAACCCGTGTCCAAAACTGGTGGACAAGAACCTCAAGCTTGTCAATGTAGTCCAGTTATGCTCATCCGCCGGATTCTCCCATGCCAAAGAACGGGCCTTCAATTTGTGGGAGTTTGATCCGACAAAGACACGGATTTTGAGCCGGCTCTTCGACACTACGCATTTAAGATGCCCGGAAGGTGTTGTCCCAAGGGCGCCGAAGTTTCGCAGATCCGCCACCGAAGATCATGGGATTCCGCTCGCAGCGTCAAGCCAGCGATGTAAGTTATTTTGCCCTTTATGGGATTCTTTTTTCATAGTTTGACTCTATGCAGGATCTAAAACTCCCTAACCTTTGACAGGATTGGCTGAAGACGTCTGGACAGATTAACTGTCCGGCTCCTTTGCCAGAAGACTCAGGACGCCCGCTGACGGGCCGGCTGGTTCCGCACCTCACGTGGTCTCGGAGAAGAAGTCCAAGAAGGAGGCCACGGAACTCAAGGAGCTCCGGCACCAGGTGTTGTCGATTCTGAAATGTAATCCTCTCCCGAGGAGGAGGAAAGAAGCCTCTCCCCGGGGAAGAGAAGAAAAGGAAGGCCGCCCCGACCGGGGAGGCCGGAGGGTCCAAGAAGGGAAGAACCCTTCCTCCGGACGTCTCCACCAACGCCAACGATGGCGAGGAGGGGTGGCCCTCGAGGGCCAAGCCCCTGGCGAGATCGTAAGTGTCCGGGTACCCATGGTTTTTTTTTATTTACTGCATAGTGTTCTCTAATGCCGAACAATCATGCAGCCCGCCTAGGGGCGAGCTCGCCGCTTCATCAAGCGGGTCTCGAATTCGTCCGGGTGGAGAGCACTTCTCTCCGGCCGCCTCCTCGCCTCGCGCCACCGACGACGCTGAGGTGGGGCCCCAAGGGGGCCCGGTCAAGAGGAGGTGGCGCAGGAGGCGCCACAAGGCAGCCTCCCGGGACTCCAGCGCGAGGGAGCAAGACCCCTGTGGGGCTCTAAGCCCACCCTTGTCCGGACTCCATACCGAACCTTAGTGGTTCCGAAGTCCGGCAAGCGGCCCCTTCAAGAAGAAGGGGTAAGACGCCGTGTCCTTCGGCCCAACCGGAGGCACCGGGACTTACTTAGAGGCGCTTAACAGGCGCCTCCATCGAGGAGGAGCACCGCACCGCTATGAGTCACGGTGATCCAAAAGTTCGGTTTACAAGAGCGGGCTGACTGAAACCTGCAACAGCCTTCTAACAGGCTTTGAGGTAAGTTTTCAATATATGCAAGAAGATTACCGCATAGACAGTAGCCCCTGATGCTTAGTTCGGTGTTCGCAGAGAAAAGTCGGACTAAGGATCTAAAAATATATACGTAGGAGTCTAACATAATTATGTCAATATGGGAATGCAGGCTGCCCTCATTGACCTCTGGCCAAGACCTTATCAAGGAGGTCAATGTATTAAAGGAGAGCCTCGAGCGGTCCAAGAACGAGCTCGGCCAAGCCAAGAAGCAGCTCGAGGACAAGGAAGGTAAGTAATACCTTATTAAAGTAATACCTTATAGAAAGGAGTTGGTTGCAAAAAAGACAGGAATAACATGGGTATTGTAGAGGCCACGAACGAGGTGGCGACCCTAAAGGAAGCGGTGACCGCGGCCGAAAACAAAGCGGCCGCGGAGCGCACCGAGCGAGAGAAGGGGGAGGCGTAGCTGGCGGAGGTACGGCAAGAGCTCCAGGCTCTCGTGAAAAAACACGAGGGTTTGGAGCGTGACTCGAAGACCCGAGAGTCCGAGCTTGCCTCGGCTCTTGAGAGTGCCAAAGCCGCTAAGGCCGAAGCCCAAAAAGACCTCCAGGAAATTGAGGCGATGAAGAAGATAGCGGCGGGTAAGGCATTCTTTATGCAAAGCAAGAATGTAAAAGTCAATTATCTGTTACTTACCCGAATCTGGAGCTCTCCAGAGCCTTCACAGATCTGCCCATGCAGTATCCGATGTCAGCCGCTTTCTACCGAAATAAGAGGGAGCTCGACGGAGAAGGTGTTTTGGTCTCGATATCCGAGGCCGAACATCAGTGCCCTTGATCGACCAACTAAATCAATTGGTCGAGCTCCACAAGGTCGCCGAACAGGCCATGAAGGGCCTTATAGCTCATTTGTGGCCAAACGAGGCCATGCCCGGGAGCTACCGGGCTAGTGCGGCGGCCGGTGGACGCCTATCCATGGATCGAAGTAATCAAGCGCCTGTCTGCATCGAAGGTGCTCAGAGGGCCTTGCCCGTGCTAAGGTGCACTTTGGGGCAAGCTGGACGGTGAAGCTTGTGAAGGACGGACCACCACCGGGCAAGGAGCATCGCAAGCCCGAAATGTATTATGAGGGCGTCCTGGAGGGTGCCCGCCTTATAGCGGGTGAATGCTCCAAAGATGTAATTTTTGAATAGGCTCGCATTTGTTATCCTGTACGCTGAAAACTTGTTCATATGCGCTAAGCAACGCTTGTGAATTTAAAATATTACCTTCTGTGTGGCCGTTTATCAAATCTGAGAGATGGCAAGTCGTTGGCTTCAGCCCCCATGCCACGAAAAGTCTTTGGGGTGTTCGGGATAAACTTGAGCGCTCTTGTTCCCATTCTTGGGTCCTACGAGGAGGCGCTCAACGCAACGGTAACCAGGCAACCGGACTTATAGTGCTTGAACACTCTCACTTAGCCATAGAATTCTATAATTTAAAATTTCGGCGAAGCCCCTAGTATTCGGAAGACCGAGTTCGGGGCGCTATCCACGCCTTGGCCGGACAATGCCGACTCCTCGCTCTAAGCGGCATAAGTCTTTAGGGACCCAAAAAACCTCTCGAACAGCGACCAGCTCTCGCCTTATCATGACGGTCAGTTTTAGCTTTCTCCACTGAGGTGCTCAACCCAGCTCAACCGGGGCACAATCGCAGTGGTTCTCCCAGGTTACCTTAGCCGATATAACGGAACGTAAGGTACCAAAACATGGGAGCCGGGCAAACCCAACTATTGACCAAGACATGATTCGGAGCCGATGCATATAATGCTATAAGTTCGGTGCCGCACTTGTGAAAGTGTTCGGACTTATCACACCATTCCGTGGGGTACTTAAGCCCTCAGTGTATTGGCTGTACTAAAGTGTACGGGTGCAACATGTCATAGATGAACATATATGGAAAAAGGGAATGCAATAATAAGCGAAGCTATGTATTGTTTATTCAAAAGATCTTGCAATGAAAGCGTAGCGATACAAATAGTGCGGTAAGCAAGGGATGGGACTATTTAACATGTCCCCCTCCGTGGGTAAGCTGCGGGGTGGTATGTAAAACAGGTATAATGCTCGTAGTAGAGACCACCCGGACACTCGACGAAGCCGCTTCCTCGGCTGTTGCATCGTGAGTTTAGCAATTCTAGTGCTGGGACAGGGCTTCCGGAAGACGGAGTCCTGAAAGTAAGAGAAAGGAAGAAAGAAAAGAATGACACAATCGGGAGCCCTGGTGTGGTTGAGCCGCACTGGGCGCAAGCCGTGGTCGTGCCCTCCTTATGCCCATGGTATCTCCAGAGCGTAGTTATGTACGCCAGCGCTTCGGCTTCAGCGAGTTCGCGAGGGCTGGGGTTGGGGCCGCATTGCTACGCTTTTGCTCGGATCGTGCAGTGCGGTCGTGCTGTAGGTTACTCCGGGCGCGCTTGCCGGTGCCCGGACGTTTAATGGCCGGACTCGAGAATTGCCTTAAGAGGCTGCTTTGCACTTCCGCCACTAGGGCCGCCGTATGCTCCTCCGTTCGGAGAGAGTGTTCGGTGTTTCCATTGACCGTAATTACTCCTCGAGGGCCTGGCATCTTGAGCTTGAGATATGCGTAGTGCGGCACCGCATTGAACTTTGCAAATGCGGTTCGTCCGAGCAAAGGCATGATAGCCGCTGCGGGCGGGACTATGTCGAAGATTAACTCTTCGCTTCGGAAGTTATCCGGGATCCGAAGACCACTTCAAGTGTAACGGAGCACATGCAGCTTGGCCTCTACACGGAATGACGCCTTTAAAGGTCGTCTTTGTGGGTTTAATCCTTGAGGGTCTATGCCCATTTTAGCGCGTATCTGGTAAAGCGGGGTTCATCTTTGCTTTGCCGCCGATCCATCGAGGACTCTAGTGAGGTGGAATCCGTCAATGATTGGGTCAAGAACCAATGCGGCGAATCCGCCGCGGCCGGATGCTAGTGGGGTGGTCCTTCGATCAAAAGTGATCGGGCGGGAGGACCACGGGTTGAACTTTGGGGCGACTGGCTCCATCGCATATACATCCCTTAGTGCACGCTTCCGCTCCCTTTTGGGTATGTGGGTTGCGTATATCATGTTCACCGTCCGCACTTGTGGGGGAAAGCCCTTCTGTCCTCTATTGTTCGGCGGTCGGGGCTCCTCCTCGTCATCGCTATACAGCCCCTTGTCATTGAGTTCGGCATTTAACTTGCCTGCCTGCTTGAACACCCAACAATCTCGTTTGGTGTGGTTGGCTGTTTTTTCGGGGGTGACATGTATCTGTCACAAGCGATCGAGTATTCGGTCCAAGTTGGGCCGGGCCTCGGGTATTACTTTTGAATGGCTTCTTCCGCAGACCGGGTTTAGAGCCTCTGAATCCGGCATTCTTTGTCGTATCTTTAGCATTGTCACCGCACGCGGCGTTTATTCTTGTTATGACGCGACCTGCCATTGCTGTCCTTGGTATCCAAACTACCGTGGTGTTTGGCCAAGTTGTTACTCGAGCTAGCCAGGCTGTCCTCTCCCGCCAGAAGCGGGTCATGAGTGATGTGAGGGCTGCCATGGATTTCGCTTCTCTGTCCTAGGTGCCGGGCAAGCCACTCGTCATGGATGTTATGTTTGAAGGCTGCAAGGGCCTCGCATCCCGGACAAATAACGATTTGATTTTTCTTGGTTAAGAACCGTGTCCAGAATTGTCCGCCGATTCATCCGCTGCTGAATTATGTGGCTTAGGTCATCGGCGTTCAGTGGTCGCACATATGTGCCTGGAAGTTATCAAGGAATGCGGCTTCCGTGTCTTCCCAACAACCGATTGATTCTGGCCGGCAAGCTGTTGAGCCAATGCCGAGCTGGTCCTTTAAGCTTGAGTGGGAGGTATTTGATGGCGTGTAGATCATCACCATGAGCCATGTGGATATGGAGGAGATACTCCTCGATCCGCACCGCAGGATCTGTGGTACCATCATATGATTCGATGTTTACGGGTTTGAAGCCCTCGTGATTTGATGATCCATTACTTCATCTGTGAAGCATAGTGGGTGTCTTTGCGCCTCAGATAGGCTATATCACGGCGTAGCTCATATGAGCTTTGTCTCATCGTGTTCGCCCGCCGGGTTGCTTGTATCCGCATGACGGTAATCATCCCGAGTCGTTGGGCCCACGCCGATCGTAGATCGATCTTGTTTGCTTTGCCTTATCCTCCAAAGTATATCTCGCAAGTCCGCGCGTTCTCCCGTGCCTTGGTACTTTTTGAGCGCGCCGGGCGTGGCTTGAGCGGAGGGCCGAGAGGCTTTCTGTCGTCAGCCACGGGTAGCCGGTCTGCCATGTCGCGGCGCTGGTGACGTGGGTGCTTCCTCCTACGATCGAGGCAACGGCCTGCGTTTGGGGTAGCTTTTGAGGGCGTTCGAGTTCATACTCTTGGCTGCAAGGACTTGATCCATCCGCCGCCTAGCAAGTATTGGTCAGCTCTAAGCTGCCGCCGCTTCTTCTTGAGGCTGCTTGCCGTGGCCATAAGCCTGCGTTTGAAACGCGCTCTGTTGGCGGGATCCTCGGGCACGACAAATTGCTGCCGTCGAGGCTTGCCTCATCTTCGGAGGGAGGCATATAATTATCGTCATCTACCTCTACATGCTGCGCTCTATCATGAGGGCTGGCTTCTCCCTCCTCCCATGCTCAATCCTGCCGAGGGGGTTGTCTTCAGACCGTCCGGGTGTTATTATCTCCCGTCTTGCGGAATCGCCGCTTTTGATGTGGCGGGATTTGAGCGGCGCCACGACGTCGGGCGCTTGGGTTGTTTCTTGAGGGGTCATCCTCCACTGTTCCATCGCCATTCCCATCTTTTGGGATGTCCACCATGTATATGTCGTATGACGAGGTGGCCTTCCAGTGCCCTATAGGTGCTGGTTCTTGGTTGTCTCCTGCATCATCATCCATACCGTCGATGTCTTCGGAGTCAAAGTCGAGCATGTCGGTTAAATCATCGACAGTGGCTACAAAGTGGGTGGTGGGTGGGCGTTGAATTTCTTCGTCGTCCGCATCCCAACCCTCCTGACCCTAGTCCGGCCAGGGCTCTCTGATAAAGAGAGAGACTTTAGTGAATTCAGGATGTCGCCAAAGGGCGAGTGCTTTGAAAGATGTCCGCGGCGGTGAACTCCATAACCGGGCGCCTAATCGGATTCGACCGGCGGGCGCGGGAGGTTCGAGTCCGGAGAGGAGTCAGCACCTCGAAGTCACGCAGGCTTTGCAAAGGACAAGGGTTGTGTTCGGCTCAATCGCCGCAGAGATTGTAGCCCTTGAGGCGGTGTCGACCACTCGTCCTCGATCGGCGAGTCGGCTCCGAACTAAGGGCCGGACGCTAATGCGACCTCGAGACACTGTTCGGCGGGAGAGCGAGATCATACCCATCGAGACAGTGCGGCGCGCTTGGCTGTGGCTCGAATCCGTCGAAGATCAAATCTCCGCGGATGTCAGCCGTGTAGTTCAAACTCCCAAATCTGACCTGATGGCCAGGGGCGTAGCTTTCGATCTGCTCCAGATGGCCAAGTGAATTGGCCCATGAGTGCAAAGCCGCGAATCTGAAGATCTGTCCGGGAGAAAAGTCTCACCTTGGACCCTGTCGTTGTTGATGATCGAAGGAGCCATCGGCAGACCTACAGGTGACGACACAGAGGAACTCTCAATGAAAGCACCAATGTCGGTGTCAAAACCGGCGGATCTTGGGTAGGGGGTCCCGAACTATGCGTCTAGGCGGATGGTAACAGGAGACAAGGGACACAATGTTTTTACCCAGGTTCGGGCCCTCTCGATGGAGGTAAAACCCTACTCCTGCTTGATTAATATTGATGATATGGGTGGTACAAGAGTAGATCTACCACGGGATTAAAGAGGCTAAACCCTAGAAGCTAGCCTATGGTATGATTGTTGTTCGTCCTACGGACTAAAACCCTCCGGTTTATATAGACACCGGATAGGGTTAGGTTTACACAGAGTCGGTTACAATGGTAGGAGATCTACATATCCGTATCACCAAGCTTGCCTTCCACGCCAAGGAAAGTCCCATCCGTGCAATGCACAGGCATCTTTCTAGTCATCTTGAGATTTACAAAGTCACCGCCTCATCGTCGACAGGAATGGTGGGGAGGTCCAGACGTCTGCCATGTGAAACTCCGAAACTTTGGTCCCATCCCACCCCACAACTTTCCAGGCTCCAGCCGTCCGGCTTTGCAAACTCCGCACAGTCAAAACCGATTAACCAGTCGTCACCGGAACCACTATTCACACGGAACCTTATTGCTCGCCTCACGCCACCTACTTGTCGGCCGGTCACCATCGCCCCAAAACCACACCTCCTCTCCAGCCCATTCCCCCACCTTTCGATCCTCTATCCCGCATCAGTCATCCCCTAGTTCGCCGGAAAACCATGGTGCGCTGCAAGATCACGTACTATAAGATGCTGACACCAGAGCACCGCGCAGAAATCGCGGCAGCCGTCGGTGCCACAGACCTCCGTTCCCAACCTCACTTTGCGGCGGGCCAATCCCCGAGTTCTCTGGAGCCAAGCTCCAAGGAGGAGGAAGCCGGTCCAATGTTCATAGTTGAGGTTGCGGTGCAGAAGGCCCCCGATGCGTATGATACGACGGACGTCGACTTCTTGCCGGCGTCCGGGTCCCCCAAGGTGCAGGCGGACCAGTGGTTCAACCTGGCGATCCTAAAGGAGGACCGGGAGGCAGAGGCTCAAGTCGACGCGGAGCGCGCGGATGCCGCTGCCATCGAGGCCCTCCTGTAGGCAGAACCGAATGTCGTGGATGTGAACCGGGCGGTGGAGGCTCAACTTGACACAGAGCGCGCGGATGCCGCTACCATCGAGGCCCTCCTGCAGGCCGAACCGGACATCCTGGACTTGAACCAGGTAGTGGAGACTCAACTCGACATGGAGCGCGTGGATGCCGCTACCATCGAGGCCCTCCTGCAGGCGGAACCAGACGTCCTGGACTTGAAACGAGTGCCCGAGGCTCAACTCGCTGCGGAGCGCGCGGATGCCGCTGCCATCGAGGCCCTCCTGCAGGCAGAACCAAATGTCGTGGACGTGAACCAGGCGGTGCTCGCGTCCATGCAGAGCGCCCGCACGCTCCACGTGAATGAGTAGCTAGAGTCCAAGGACAACCATGGTGCGGAGACACACGTCGGCAGCTACGGCTGGTTCGCGCCGGGAGCCAAAGATGACGAGGTCGTCTCGTTCCGCGAGCAGTGATAGTTTTTCTTTATGTTATTGTTTTTAGGGATCTTTTGTTGTCTAAAAACATATATTTATGCAAGTCTCCTGACTTTCATCATTTGGGTCAGTCAACCATTTCAGGTGGTTGGATGAATATCCTACGTCGCCTAACCCTTTTTCTTCCTCACCTCTTCTTCTTCCCCAACAGACCACCGCATGGGCCGCACGGATCTTCCCCAACATGCGGTTGGATAAACATACTGTATGAAAAAAAATTATGTGTCAGCGGTAGGATGGCTAAGTTTGGTTTGATCACATGCGGTAGCACGTGTTAGTGAGGGTGCGTTCCCTTGGTTGGGTTTGCGGCGTGTATCTTTTTGCAAATGTGGAGAGGGGTGCGGGTATCTTTTTGCAAAATTGACATAGTTTGCTTTCTATCCCTCAGATATATAGATCGGACGATCTATATTGCAGGATGGCAGGCACACCATCATCACCAACTAGGTTTTCTATAAGAGTATTAGATATGACGACTCAGTCTCTCAAAGGTGCTCATAGGGGTAGGGTGTGCGTGTGTTCGTTCATAGGGGTGAGAGTATGCGTGCATGTGTGAGCGCTTGCGTCTGTACTGTGTTCAGAAAAAGGAGTACTCAAAGTATGCAAGTTCATAACGAACGAACGGTGTACATCACTCTTGTCGCGTTTGCGTTGCACCCCGGCACGGTGGACCCTGCACGTCGCTCATCGAATGGAACGCGCTTCGTCTTGCGTTTTCGCTCGCTTGTGGGACCGCAGTTGAGAGCAAACCAACGTCCATCCCCCTCACCGCCCGCGTCATTTACGGATACTACTAGACTAGAAGCGAGAGAGGTCGGCCGAGTGTTAATGAGGCCATACTGATGCTCGAATTTGGCCGGGAAAATAGGGAAACTGACATATTGGGCACACACAGCCGGGATGACGTGGCGAGAACTAGTCCAATGGAGGAGCTGGTCCATGACCTCCTCACCATCGGCAACCGTTCATGTGGGTCGTGGGTGAAGGAAATATGCCCTAGAGGCAATAATAAAGTTTTATTTTATATTTACTTATATCATGATAAATGTTTATTATTCATGCTATAATTGTATTAACCGGAAACTTGATACATTTGTGGATACATAGACAAACACTATGTCCCTAGTAAGCCTCTACTTGACTAGCTCGTCAATCAAATATGGTTAAGTGTCCTAACCATAGACATTTGTTGTCATTTGATGAACGGGATCACATCATTAGGAGAATGATGTGATGGACAAGACCCATCTGTTAGCTTAGCATAATGATCGTTAAGTTTTATTGCTATTGCTTTCTTCATGACTTATACATATTCCTCGACTATGAGATTATGCAACTCCGAATACGGAGGAACACCTTGTGTGCTATCAAGCGTCACAACATAACTAGGTGATTATAAAGATGCTCTACATGTGTCTCAAGAAGGTGTTTGTTGGGTTGGCATAGATCAAGATTAGGATTTGTCACTCCGAGTATTGGAGAGGTATCTCTGGGCCCTCTCGGTAATGCACATCACTATAAGCCTTGCAAGCAATGTAACTAATGAGTTAGTTGCAGGATGATGCATTATGGAACGAGTAAAGAGACTTGCCAGTAACAAGATTGAACTGGGTATGATGATACCAACGATCGAATCTTGGGCAAGTAACATACCGATGACAAAAGGAATAACGTATTTTGTTATTGCGGTTTGACCGATAAAGATCTTCATAGAATATGTAGGAACCAATATGAGCATCCAGGTTCCGCTGTTGGTTATTGATCAGGGATGTGTCTCGGTCATGTCTACATAGTTCTCGAACCCATAGGGTCCGCACGCTTAACGTTCAATGATGATTTATATTATGAGTTATGTGTTTTGGTGACCGAAGTTTGTTCGGAGTCCCGGATGAAATCACGGACATGACGAGGAGTCTCGAAATGGTCGAGATGTAAAGATTCATATATTGGAAGGTTACATACGGACACCGGAATGGTTCCGATGAGGTTCGAGGATTTTTTTGGAGTACCGGGGGGTTATAGGAACCCCCCGGGAAAGTTAATGGGCCTCACGGGCCATGGTGGAGAAGAGGAGGCAAGCCACAGGAGGTGGCGCGCGCATCCCCATTGCCCAATCCGAATTGGACAAGGAGTGGGGGTGTGGCCCCCCCTTTCCTTCTCCTTCTCCCCCCTTTCCCATTTCCCTTCTCTGTTGGAAGGAAGGGGGGCCGAATCCTACTAGGAGTGGAGTCCTAGTAGGACTCCCCCCCCCCTTGCGCGCCTCCTCCTGGCCGGCCACCTCCTCCCCCTCTCCTTTATATATGGGGGCGGGGGGGACCCCAAAGGTACACCAAGAATTCTCTTAGCTGTGTGCGGTGCCCTCCTCCACGGTTTACTCCTCCGGTCATAGTGTCGTAGTGCTTAGGCGAAGCCCTGCACGGATCACATCACCATCACTGTCACCACGCCGTCGTGCTGACTAAACTCCCCCTTAACCCTCTACTGGATCAAGAGTTCGAAGGACGTCATTGAGCTGAACGTGTGCTGAACACGAAGGTGTCATACGTTCGGTACTTGGATCGGTTGGATCGTGAATACGTTCGACTACATCAACCGCTTTAACATAACGCTTCCGCTTTCGGTCTACGAGGGTGTGTGGACTCACTCTCCCTGTCTCGTTGCAATGCATCTCCTAAATAGATCTTGCGTGATCGTAGGAAAAATTTTGAAATTGCATGCTACGTTCCCCAACATGTAGTACTACTATAGTTTTGTTGTTTCGCACGATCCATCGATACGAACCCGATTAAACAGGCAAGGACAGGATTTTTCCAGCGCGGTAGATGATACTAGCCATACATTTCAAAGGCAATTTTAATGTATGCAAATTGAATAATTAAGTAACAATATGAGATCTAGTAAAACCAAAAACACATATGATTTATTGTGTTAGAGTGTAGTAGTAGTAGTGTTGTATTGCATAGTTGTTAGATGTAACATGTGAGAACGTGTAGAGATGTACTTTTGGAAGGCCTACAGAGAGAAACTGGGCATAAAGTGGATTCAAATATTTGTATTTGTCTTCATAGCATTTGTAACTCATATCTACAGTTTGTACAGTAGATGTGAATGCTTGTTCGCTCTTACGAAACCAGTAGAGCAATAATGGGGTGGCATGCGCCAATTTAGGCACTAGCACGTTGGCCTAGTTGGCTCCAATGAGAGAGCGAGAGAAGACGTAAATACACTAGTGGTCAGTGTATTTCAAGCAAAAAGCGTAATACGGTCACCGGACTTCAGAATACGCTCATTACGGTCACTATATACGTTTTGCGGTGATTATACGGTCACTTGCTCACCGTTCGGCATCGGATTGCACTCATTGATCGCCAAATAGTCATGTGGTGGCAATCGTGTTGACTGGTTAAATTGACCATGCTCCTTGTGGGTCCCACCTATTAGTTCGCATAGGAAAAAGGTAATATAAACACAAATTTACGCAGGCGCGACAAGACTCCAACCCATGCGCAGGAACCACCTGGTTGTGTATGTGTCTGTCAGGGCCTGATGTGTGCGCATGCACGTGTTGGTTGAGCACTTGAGCATGAGCATGTTGGTCGTGTGGTGTGTGCATGCATGCATGCATGTGTGCGTGTGAGTGTTGCGTGTGTGCGTGGCTGCGTGTGTACGTGTGAGTGTTGCGTGCGTGCGTGGCTGCATGCGTACGTGTGAGTGTTGCGTGCATGCAGTTCGTGTGCATGCAGTTCGTGTGTGTATAATCACCACACCAGCTCTTGTGTGTTAAAACATACGGCTCGGCATACCAATACAAGGCCACCTTGTCCGTTGTGCCCGTGGTCATGACTTCGAACCACCGTCCAATATTTTTTATCGTTTGTTTTCATTCTTATACACGCCGATAGGTGGGCCCAATGGTAGTGAGATAATGTGACGCAACACTAGAGGTGCCACGTGGAGAGTTTAACCGGTCAACTAGTTGTGTCTTGAGCAAATACAGAGTTGTACGGTGAGCCCGTGACTGTATAATAACCACAAAACATAAATGGTGACCGTAATGAGTGAATTCTGAAGTCCAATGTACGTATCGTGCTTTCGCTTCAAATACAATGATCGTCATTGTATATGTCGCGAGAGAAAGATGAAACATGCGTGAACGTGCTGGGGGCGTATTTTGAGAGGACCTGGAGATAGTTTGTGTGCGTACGTGAAAGGGGCGTAGAGGGGGTGTATGCGATGGAGAGAGAGATGCTCTTCGTTTCTCTTTATTATGACTAACTTTATATATAGTATAAAATATAAAAATTCACAGTGTGGAATAAATATCATTGGGTGCACCATGCAATGCAAATTAACGTTCATACTCCATATAACTTTCTAATGTTGTATATATGTAGAAGTTCTAAAATAATTTTTTGGCCACACTTTGTGTGGTTTTATTCAAAAGGAATGTTGTATGAGAAATAAACGTGAAGAGAGGGCTTTTTAGATCAATGGGGTACGTGATGTAACATGTGTGAATGTGTAGTTGACGTATTTGGCAGGGCCTAGACAGGGTATGTGTATGTATTACGTATTCAAGAAAGGCATGGATAGAGGGGCCGGTGTGGGGCGACGTGGGAGAGATAGGACGAGAAATGAGAGAGGTCTAGAGAGAGACGAATAGGATGTTACGGTGAGAGATGCCCTTGAGTGTGTATATGCAAGGGGAGGGGATAGAGGCACGAGGAGAAAATATGTTATGTGGTGTCTATGTTGGTATGTGTGGGTGTGAGAAGATAACGAGACCTAGGGGCAGAGGGTGTGTCACCGCGTGAGGTCCGGTGGGCCGAGGTGAGGCCCTTGGTTCAGTTCCGTCCTGCGCCACATTGGTCGGCCCGTGACGCATTCAGGAAGACCCATGGCGGACTAGTCGTACAAGACAAAGATACCAGAGTTGTGAAGGACTCTGTGTCCACTGACAAAGCCGGCTAGGATTTGTAACTCTAGGTCCTCGGACTGAGGTAACCCCTTATCTCAGATATTACCATTCATCAAACCTAACTTTAAGGGGCATCCTACATAATGCTTTGCTAGAATCATACTCCTCAATTAAAAAGAGAGGTGGAGACAATGCGTGCGAGACAGGCCTAAACATAATGTGTGTGCGGGAGACACGTAGGCAGGTCTATGTATATAGAAAGTGTCGATGGGGATTGTGCGTGTGTATGCATGTGAGAGGAAGAGTGCTTGTGATAAAGGTTAGTGAAAACAGTCGTAACTGGTTGCGCGATGGAGGAAGGGTGATATCGAGAGCATGTCTGCGAGAAAGACACCTCGGGAGAGAGTGTGTGAGAGGCCACCGATGGATATACACCGTGTGCGCGTATGTGTGAGAGAAAGTCAGTGCGTGTGTGAGGAGGGGCCTATGGAGAGTGAAACTACACGTAAAAAACGGATGTACACATTGATTAAAAATATAAATTGTATCCAAATATTAGGATGGGATCATGATATTTGCAATTTGCGTAAGGAACGGTCATTGATCCATCAAACATCTATATTCTATCGAATGTGAGCATGTCTATGTTATTATTCGACATAATTGATCCATAGAGTCAGTATTTTGAACTCCAGACAATGCATCGCTTTAGCAATTCGAATATAAACGTGAGTATAGTTCACGTTGTGTGTGTAAAGCACATTATACATACAAAAGTCACACAATGAACATTATAAATAGCTAGCTATGAACTAGCATACATTTGAATTCAACTTAAGGTGGTTTAGAAAATTCAAATTGAATTCGAGATCATGGCATTTGTAAATCACACCTAAATTATGGGGGCACCAATCTTTGCTCTGCTTTTGTACATAATAGCATATATAGTCGTATACAAAATAGATTCAAATTTACCTCCTCCATTCCAAAATAATCGTAGTTATAGGATTTTCAAGTGTCAAAATTTCAAAAAGAAGCGCATGATTTAATGAGGGTTTCATACATACAAGGTCAAATTTAACGTTATCTATTTAGGTCAATCCTCAAAGTTCAAGAGTATTCTAAACGTGAATGCTTCTGTTTCAAAATTTCGAGCAGAAAGCGCCAAAAGAGCCTCTACTACTTGAAATCGCGTGAGACCAATGTTTGGTAGAAGGAAATTACTTTTCTAACTCCGACCCGTGAAGCCTACCGGCCCGACGTCTATAGATCTAAACCGGGGTAGGTTTGTAACTTCATCTAGACGCCACGCAACCGCCTCCGAAAAACATTCATACACCGTGGCTGCCTAAACACACATTCGCTCGGCCGAAATCGCTCCCGCCCACTATTTGGGACACCTGGGATTACCGTCCTACCCCCGACCTGTAGTAGGTACGAAATTTAAGAGGGGGGCAAAGTTTGTACTTTCCCCAAATTTCAAACAAGCGCATCCCATCTGTTAAAAAAAACAAAAAAACAAGCGCGTCCCAAACCGAAACATGGTTCCCCCTTAGCTCCCCCTGCCCCCCATCTGATTCCAGTCGTACTCCGTGGGTGCCAAAACTACCTCTCCACCAGCCGCGAAACCCCGGCGACCTCCGTCCGCCACCCCATCCCAGCCATCAACCGCCACCCTCCTCCATCACGTCGGAGTCGATACCCCGACGTCGTCGTCCACGGCAACCGCAACTGCAACGCCCTCCACGGCTAGTAGTTGAAGCTGAGGCCGAGCTGCTCCAGAACGCCGACGTGCACCGTACCCGAGCCAGTTCAACCACGCCGTCCTGCGCCTCATCGCTGTCGCTCCAACGTCACCACCATCCACCGCACCAGAGATGTTCCCACTACGCCGTCATTCGCCGCCTCGGACCTGCTTCCCCTCCGTGACGAGATAGCCCTTTGCAACACGATCGACAATTTGGCCATGGGTTCGCCCAAGGCTCCACCCTCCTCAAAACATCCGTTCCCGGAAAAAAAGAAGAACATCACCACGATATCGGGAGGACACAAAGACCTTGGCAACCGGATCTGGTACTCCCTCTTCCCTTATTCGTTACAAATCTTATGTGTACCTTGCACGGTATTCGTCCCACAGAAGACACTAGTTGACCGCTTCTTCCTACACCTACTTCCTGGTACTATATGTTCCTAGTAACTCGCAATGCACAAGGTTTCTCCTCATATACTATTTAACCTTAGCTAGAGGTCCGTCAACCCCCTGGATTTCAATTCCTGGTTAGTTGATTCCCAATTAAAGGAAACATTCCACGGTGTAACAGGCGCTAGTCTGCCTACTACGCCGGGGAAGCAGCGCCTCAGTGTTTATCTTAGGGGTGTGTGGGGCCTAGGAGCTGTTGGCGCCTGATCTGGAGGTCGGCCGGGCTTAAAGGGATGGCCAGGGGCGCTGCCAAGCACGGCGGTGGTGTGAGGTCGAGGGGAGGGCGGGGTGGCCGAGGCAGGGGTCTGGGCTGGTGGTCACTGGCAGTTCGAGAAAGATCGTCAACAGTGACTGGCGGACGGTTCATAAAAAATCGACTGGCTTATTTATTTTCAGTCGATTGTTATTTTGATAGGACCACATGTGGTGGTGTGCTGGAGGAGTACCTGCATTTCTCAGCCATCCCTGTGGTCATATATTACAAAATCATACGGAGTAGGATCTAATTTGTTTGCCATGCAATGTTGTAGAGCTATCATATGTCTCCTGTCATTTATTTTTCAGCCACCACTATACGCTACTTTTACGATGCACTAGTTACGCACACACTTCACCTATACTCTCACTATTTTTTTTTATGCATGGGTATTTCAGACTCTGCCAAACTTTGACAGAAGCACAAAATAAAAGAGAGAAGTTGCTCCTGCTTTCTTCGTTGGCAGGCAAGACACATCTCGGCACTTTAAAGGTTGCATGTTCAACAGATGGAGACGGTAAACGTAGCTCTAGAGTTGATGATCTCGCTCGCCATGAACCACCATCTGAGGTGCTTGCTTTAACTTCACGGTGTCATATGTGGTTGCATGTTGCATATGGTGTCTAGCTTGTATTCGAAAGGCCGAAGTTGGTCTTTATTAAGATAATGAAAGATATTTTTTACATGAACCACCATCACAGGAGCACCAGAAGCCAAATAACTAGTCAGGGCACTGGCCGAGCTAGTGACAAGCCCAGCACAGACAGGCATCACCTGCACGCCAACTAAAAAGCCACGATGGTGGCGAATCCGCCCGTCTTCCACCAGGCTCTCAGGTCCTCGATGATCATGCTCACCACTCTAGCTGGGTCTCTAACTTGTATTACTTTCAATTTGGTTAAATTGCATCTGCTTAGCTTACACATTATACCTTTGAATATAACATGCCTTCCTATTTTTGGTACATACTATTACATCTGTCTATTAACCATGTTCTTACATCAAACTAATGTTCTTATGTATCTCTCATCAATCACTTATGATGAGACAACACGCATAATGGACATTGTAAGAAAACATCATCTTTTAAAGAATGCAATGTCAACCTCCCCACATGATTCTCAAGAAACAACAAATATAGATGAAGATAGTCAACATAGCTCTGTAGTTGATGACCGCATTTCCCCTACACCACAATCGCAGGTGCTTGCTCTAACTTGGCAGCGTGATATGTGGTTGCATGTTGCATATATTGTCTAGATTGTAATTATTCCAATCTGGTTAAATTGCATGTGCTATTCGCTTGGTTTATACATTATACCTATTAATGTGGCATGCCTTCCTGTTTTTGGTACATAGTACATCATGCATTAAGCATGTCCTTACATAAAACTACTGTTTTTTTGTATCCCGCATCAATCAATTATGATGAGACACCTTTAGTATATGGAGAGTGATATTGGTTGCATCTTTCATATGATTTATAGCATGTACTGCTTCTAATTTGTTGAAACGCCATTTATGATGGGACGCTTTTAACTTGGCAGTCATATTGGTTACATCTTTCATGAAATGTCTAGCTTGCATTACTTCTAATTTGTTGAAATGGCTTCTGCTTAGTTTACACAAATAGTTGTGAATATGCCATGTCGTCCTATTTTTCATACATATTCCATCCTCGTATCATGTGTTTGCCTTACATCAAAGTAGTGATTGTCAGTATCATGCATGAATGAGTTCTGAAGAGTGAATTTTATTGCTTTTTCTTGTCGATTTTACTATACAATGCAAAATCAATAAAGAGGAAGGAAATTAGCAAGGCAGTGCATAAAGGTTCTCCTTCCAAACAACTGAAACGGAGGGCCTCTACAAATTCTACTCCACCCCCCCCCCCCCCAAGAAGATTTGCAAGACAACACGTGCATAGACACTCAATGTAGTTGTGCTGATGATGAGCACGTCTCCCCTGGTCCACCATCATAGGTGCTCCCTCTAACTTGGCACTGTCATATGTGGTTGCATGTTATGTATGGTGTCTAGCTTCTATTGCTTCTAATTTTGTTGAATTCCATCTGCTTACTTTACACATTATACTTGTGAATAAGACACGAGTTCCTGTTTCCAGAACATACAATATATGTCTATCACACCATGTTCTTACATCAAAGTACTACTATTGTGTAACCTGCAACAATCACTTATCATAAGACATGTTTAACTTGGGAGTGTGATATAGGTCACATCTCGCATTCTTTTCTAGCTTGTGCTACTTCTAATTTGTTGAAATGGCACTTATGACGAGACCGTTTTAACTTGGCAGAGTGATATTCGTTGCATCATTCATATGGTGTCTAGATTTCATTGCTTCTAATTTGTTGAAATGCCTTCTGCTTAGCTTACACATCATAGCTGTGAATATGCAATGTTGTCCTTTTTTCTTACACATTCAATCGTCCTATCATGCAGTCGCCTTATATTAAAGTAGTGCTCGTCAGCATCCTACATCAATGAGTTCTGAAAAGCAAATTTTTATTCATTTTTCTTGTGGGTTTGACTTGACAAGGCAATAAAATTAAGAAAGAGGAAGGAAAAAATTAAGGCAGGGACTGATGGCAGTCTTCCGGCGAAACCGTCATCCCATGTGCTTTCTCTAGCTTGGCAGTGTGATATTGTCTTGTGTGTTGCATACGGTGTCTAGCTTGTATTGCTTGCAATTTGATTAAATTACTTCTACCTAGTTTACACATCATAGCTGTGAATATGCAATGTTCTGAATATGCAATGGCACTAATGACGAGAGACCTTTAACTTGGTAGTGTGATGTTGTTTGCATCTTGCATATGATTTATTTCTTGTACTGCTTCACATTTGTTTAAATGCCAGTTATGACGAGACACTGTTAACTTGGCAGAGCGATATTTGCAGCATCTTTCATATAGTGTCTACCTTCCATTGCATTGCTTCTAATTTATTGAAATGCCTTCTGCTTAGTTTACACATCATAGTTATTATTATCTCATGTCGTCTTGTTTTTCATACATATTTCATCCTCCTATCATGCGGTTCTCTAACATCAAAGTTCAGTTTGTCTGTATCACGCATCAATTTGTTCTAAAGAGCTAGATTTTTATTCCTTTTTCTTGTCGGCTTGACTTGACATGGCACAGAGAAATAGGAAGGAACACAGAATGGCAGGGGATGGTGTTAGTACTCAGGACGATCGAAGCAGAATGGAAGAATTATGTTGATTCTCACTGGTACCGATGGTGCAATAGAAGGTCAAAGTCCACCGGAAAATTGTACAAACACGGTATCCCATGCTACACCAGCTGCAAAACAATCCAAACAGAAGCTAATAGCTGCCACCACACAAGCAGTGACAGCCCTAGTTGTTGCAACACCTTCCACAGTACCACCAGCTGCACGAGTTACTCGTTTGTCAACTCAGCTAGCAGCACGTTCCCAAGCTCCCTTGACACCTGACACTACTTCTGAAGCACACTTGACACAAGATGAGTTGGCAAGATCAGATGAACCTTGTGAGCTTCAACAGCAATAAGGTAGTTGCTGGAGTCAGGTTATAGTTGCATGCTTCTTTATATGTAGTCTCACAGTTTGATGTACACTAACACTTCCTATGTTCGTTGTTGGACTAGCACCTAGGCGCAAGAGGAAACAGACATCAAGGATAATGCTTGATAGGTTAACTAAATCTAGAGGTGGAAGAATGGAGATCAGTATTGAGGCAGGTTTAAAAAGGCCATGTGATGCTCTGAGTCGGCCAGGAGTTAGTATCAGGCGGCGATTGCTGTCGTTAGGTGTCATGCACGTATCCTCCCAACATATATTCAGTACAGGAATGACAAAGACGAAACTCAGTTCAACACCTTCCTCGACCACTTATCTATAAGTATGGTTATGTATGGAAATTAGTAATATCGTCTTGGTCTATCCCATACTTTCTAGGTTGTTGGTAATGAGACTCCCATAATTTTCAATAGATGTGGTTCAAGTTGGATAGCCAAGATGATGCAACCAGACAAGCATGCACCCATGTTTTCAAGTCTGCCTTTCTGCTGACGATGTCGGTATAACTTGAGGAAAACTCACTTTGAAGGCAAGGCTAACAATGAACTTGCCCAAACATCTTTAGTGGAAAATGTGTCGGATGAAGACTGGAGAGGCCTCGCTAAACACTGGTCTGATCCAAAGTATCAAGTATGTTATATATATGTGATCAGATCACATGTTGAACTCTTATTTACGCATGTGCCTCACAAATCTATCTTCTCGTAGGTGAACTGTTCAAAGAACAAGGCCAGCCGTATGAAAGTGAAATTCCAACAGACGACAGGATCGCGTAGCTATATTGCACACTGTGAGGCTCTTGTAATTAGCTGCTATTTCACTCTTTTCGTTGTGCCATATTATCATATCTATATTTACTTGTTCCAAATGCAGAGGAAAGCCCGCAAGGACCAAAAAGTACCTGAACCAAATGCTGTGGAAATCTTCAAGGACTGTCACACCAGCAAGATGAAGGGCATGACTACACTAGTCAAAGCCGCTATTGTAAGTCATTAATCCTCATGCCTTTGAACTACTACTTACTCTGACTTGTGCATTGAACTGCATGGTTTGCAGCTAATGTCTATTACTCTTTTCAATTTTATACAGTTGTCTTAGCGTATCATTGCACCTTACAAAGTTTAAAGAGAGGAGTGATGTTCCTTTGATCTTGATCTGTAATCTAGTTCCGTGCTAGACATGTCTACACAATGTTACAATTGCATGTTTATACATTCTCGGTTGTTTTGTGATATGACTTATGTCATACTATGCTTATCGTATTATAAACTTTGTCTCTTTATCCTTAGTTGTCAATACAATGTGAAGAAATAGACAATACATTAGCCATGGTACATGGTCATATGTTTGGAACCTGGTTTTATTATGTACTTTGCAGTAAAATACAACTAATATTTTACACGGGTTCACCAGAATAAGTTCTGTATATAGACCAAAGCTATTTTGTTTGGTTTGTTGCCTCCTTAATATCTTACATTCTTGTATGACTAATGTAAAACTCAACTTTTCAAAGCAAGCTATGGAACAAATGGTGGAACCGCCACCTTCCGAAGGTGATGAGGCAACTATAACCCCAATGTCACCTCTTGTCATTGTGGGTCAAGTACTGTCCACTAACGATTGCCAAAAGCACGTTCTGCGTATCTTGGGTTGGTTGTTAAGGCAATCTCGTCCAAACTGCCTCATGATCAAGATATGCAAGCTCAAAACAATGTTATATCTGCGCTCCAGACACAAGTCCATTCCCTAACAGAGATCCTTTGTGAAACAAGGACAACCATTGTTTGATGTCATCAAGATATGCATGGTTTTGAAACCAGACTATCAGACATTTGCTATGTTGTTCAGGGGCCTAGGAGAAATGAAGACGAAGGTTATGGTGCTCCATCGGACAGTACAACATGAAAACATAACAGGTAGGTCAAATTAACTGAGCTTCTAAACTTCTGGGGGTGCATTTATCTGCCGGACTGTTAACTTTTATGCCAACCTTCCTTTTCTTTTATGGTTGTAATTTGTTTTGTTGCGATGCAAAATTTGTTCATAACGCGCAGCGACTGGCTGAAGAAAATAGCAAGCCATTTTGTATAGTGTAGGGTGTTCCCTATATTTGCACTAGTGGCGAACTTTGATGCCTACTGGATGTAATCTGTGCAATTGCCTTAATAGCCGAGCATTAGTTTTTGGCTTATTTATTTCCCTAGTCTTTTTTTCCTTGGTTTGCTAGTGGCCGCAACAACCATGGGCCATATACAGACCGTGGTAGCCTTGAGCCTGCTACGGGCCGTAGGACCCATGGGCCTCCTATGGCCCGTCGGATAAATACCTCAAACGGCCCATAGATTCAATGGGCCTTGGGCCGTCGGATAAATGGGCCCACATGGGCCGTAAACAGGCATAATTGGTATCAGGCCAGCACGGTAACGGGCCGTTAATAGGCCAGAAGACAGAAAAGGATTAATTCTGTCAAAGGCATAACGGGTCGTTAATGGGCCAGAATATAGGACGCGCTGGAAACGGCACAACATGTTAACAGGCCACAAATGGGCCGATTCTAACCACGGGTCGAGTTTGGCCCATTAGGGGAGTAGGCCAGTAACGGGCCATAAGTAATCGAGGGCCGAAAAGGAGCCCAAGAACGTATGGGCCGTCAGTAGGCCGAAAGCTAACACGGGTTGGAAATGGCCCATGTGAATCATGGGCCACATCGGGCATAAAAATTACTATTTATAATGGGCGAGTCACCGTGGCCCATTAAAGGCCCAAAGATATGAAAGGCCTCGTATGAGCTGAAAGACATCATGGGCCATACATGGGCCGAAAATGAAATGGGTTGGTATTATACTGGACGGCCCACATGACGTTGTTGGGCCAATTTCGTTAACACCATAATGGGTCGTGAGTTACCGGGCCATAAAATGGGCTATATGTGAATAGACAGTTAACAGGCTTTTCATGGGCCCGCCCGCTATCTTTTGACCAAGTCAAACGGGGCAGCCTTTGTAAGCTAAATGGCCCAGTGTTGGGCCGTCGCACGTGTCGACATATCATAGGCGCGTATCTAACCCAATGACGAGCTGATACGTGTTTCCTCTGGCCAATGAGAATTTTACACGTGGAAAATCGCCATTGGTCGTTGTTGTTAACGGGTTATCGGATCCAAAACCAGACCCGATAGATAAACGGCGACCCGTTACGGTGGATGCCACGTGTCGGTTACCCTTGACGAAAGCACTTCCATGACGCGTCATTGATCGTCATGGAAGTGAACACTTTGAAAGTGCAACTAATCCCGGGTGGTTTTGGTAATTCATAACAACATATAGCGCATTGAACTAATATGCATTCAAGTTAAATATTTCAGAAAGTTCAATGATTGGCATGGCATGGACTAGAGATGTGGACCCCTCAAAATGCTAAGGACAAAGATTGGCTAAAGCTCAAGACTCTTCATTTTCATTTTAGTGGTCCAAGATCACAATGTGTCCATAGGAAAGCCAATACTATTAAAAGGGGATGAGGTATTGCTTAATGGTCTACTTGCTCAAAATGCTTAGTGATATTGCTCCATAACCCTTAGCCACTTTCTCATTTCCAAATATGTCCAAAACCTAAAGTCAAACTCGGCCCCACCGATTTGATCTATCCGGCGCCACCGAGTTCTTTTGACATAGCCACTGCTAGAAACCCTAGACAATTCGGTCTCACCGATATGGATCTCGGTCTCACCGAGATGGCATTGCAAACTCTCTGTTTCCCTTCGTAACGTTTCGGTCTTACCGAAATGAGCGGTCGGTCCCATCAAGTTCGCAATACAAACTCTCTGTTTCCCTTCGTAACGTTTCGGTCTTACCCAAATGAGCGATTGGTCCCACCGAGTTTGCCTGACCGATTCTCTGTTAACTCATTGCTAAAATCGCTCTCACCGAGTTCATGCAATCGGTCACACTGAGATGAGGTTTTGCCCTAGCCCTAGCACATCGGTCCCACCGAGTTGATCGTGTCGGTCCCACCGAGATTCCTAACGTTCACATTTTAATTTGAATCGGTCTCACTGAGTTCTTCTATTCGTCTACGACCGAGTTGGGTCAAATGTGTGTAACGGTTGGATTTTGTGTGGAGGCTATATATACCCCTCCACCCCCTTCTCTATTCAAGAGAGAGCCATCAGAATGTGCCTACACTTCCACTACTCATTTTCTGAGAGAGAACCACCTACTCATGTGTTGAGACCAAGACATTCCAATCCAACCACAAGAATCTTGATCTCTAGCCTTCCCCAAGTTGCTTTCCACTCAAATCATCTTTCCTCCATAGCCAAATCTGTGAGAGAGAGTTGAGTGTTGGGGAGACTATCATTTGAAGCACAAGAGCAAGGATTCATCATCAACACACCATCTATTACCTTTTGGAGAGTGGTGTCAACTAGATTTGTTAGGTGTCACTTGGGAGCCTTCGACAAGATTGTGGAGTTGAACCAAGGAGTTTGTAAGGGAAAGGAGATCGCCTACTTCATGAAGATCCACCCAAGTGAGGCAAGTCCTTCATGGGTGATGGCCATGGTGGGATAGACAAGGTTGCTTCTTCGTGGAGCCTTCGTGGGTGGAGCCCTCCGTGGACTCGCGCAGCCGTTACCCTTCGTGGGTTGAAGTCTCCATCAACGTGGACGTACAATAGCACCACCTATTGGAACCACGCCAAAACTCTCCGTGTCTACATTGTGTTTGCCTTCTCCAAACCCTTCCCTTTACCTTCATATGCAATGTTTTACTTTCTGCTGCTACACTCTTAGAATTGCATGTGTAGGTTGATTGCTTTACTTGTGCTAAGTTGCTAAAATATGTCAAGACTTAAAATTGGGAACAAGCTAGATTTTTATTTGGTCAGGTAGTATAATCACCCCCCCCCCCCTTCTAGACCTACTTCCGATTCTACAAGTGGTATCAGATCTTTGGTCTCCATTTGCCTTGATTTCCATAGCTTTGGTGATCATAGCCTTGGTTTCACAACCTAGAAGAGTATGGCGTCTAGTGAGGCAAATTACCACCGTAGAGGTCCTTACTTTGATGGTACAAATTTTTCTAGTTGGGAGCATAAGATGAAAATGCATATTCTTGGTCATAACCCCGCCGTTTGGGCTATTGTGCGTATTGGCTTGCAAGGTGAATACTCGAGGATGGAAGAGAACGGGATCGTGAAGCGTCCGCAAAAGAATTGAAGATGTTGCAATATAGTGCTCGAGCTTGCGATATCCTCTTCAAGGGATTGTGCCACGAAGAATTCAACAAAATCAGCCGTCTTGAGAATGCAAAGGAAATTTGGGATACTTTGGTTGATATGCAGGAAGGTACCAAGTCCATCAAGGAATCCAAATTGGATGTGCTTCAGAGTCAACTTGACAAGTTCAAAATGAAGGATCGTGAAGGAGTATTTGAGATGTACTCTAGGCTTGCTCTCATCACAAATGAGATTAGGGCTTAGGAAACAAAGAGATGACCGACAGATTCATCATCAAGAAGATCCTAAGAGCCTTGGATGGAAAATATGACACCATGTGCACCTTGATCCAAATGATGCCCAATTACAAAGATCTCAAGCCAGCGGAAGTCATTGGTAGAATTGTTGCTCATGAGATGTCACTTAAGGATAAGGAAGAGCATCACAACAAGTCTCTTTGGTGCTTACAAAGCTTCATGTGATGCTCCTACAACATCAAGTGAGAAACAAGTCTTCAATGAAGAATTGAGCTTAATGGTGAAGAACTTCAACAAGTTCTACAAGAGTAGAAGCAAAGAGAGAAGTTCCAAGTCAAGGTCCTACAATGATAAAAAATCTTATAGTCATGATCGCAATTGCTACAATTGTGGAAGACTCAGACACTACTCTAGTGAGTGTACAACTCCCTACAGAAGAAGAGAATACTCACCTAAAAGGAGAAGTAAAAGAGAGGAATCACCTCCAAGAGAGAGAAGGAGTAGAGATGATCGTTATGAACGAAGACCCCCTCATAGAAGCAAGGATTCGGAAAGGAAGGACAAGTCATCAAAGAGCTACACAAGACGAAGACATCAAGCTCATGTTGGTGAATGGGTATCCGGTTACGACTCCGACAACTACTCCTAGAGAAGTTATCACTCTGAATCAGAATATACTCAAGATGAAGGTGTTGCCGGTCTTGCACTTGTGTCATCCAACTCCTACGACATATTCGACTCACCAAATGAAGGGATTGGAAGATGCTTCATTTCTAAAGGCCCCAAGGTATCACACCCCGAATATGTTGATTTCAATAGTGATGAAGATGATTTGCTAGGTGATGATGATTTACTTGTTAACAACACTAGTGATGAAAACTATGATGAAATTGCTATTAATCATGCTAATCAAGATGAAGCAAATGACAATGATAAGAAGGAGATTGAGCGTCTAACTAAAGAAATAAACACTCTTAAGTTAGCTCATGAAACTACCTTAGAGGATCATCGAGAACTTTTAAAGACTCATGAGAAGCTACGCTTTGAAAAGCTCAATTTAGAGCAAGAGCATGGGTTCTTAAAAGCAATCAATGATGATGTTCATAAGAAAAGTTCTTCTTACATTGTCAAGTGTTTACTTTTGTCTACTTACATGCCACAAGTAGAATCTAGCAACAAGAGCAAGAAAGCTTGTTCTTCTAGTAGTAACAATAATCAAGCTAAATCCAATATTGTTTCTTCTAGTAGTTCTCTTGATTCCACTAAGGATTCTCTTAGCCAAGTTACACTTGAGCAAGAAAATATCTTATTGAAGGGAACTATAGAGAAAGGTGTTTACAAGAGCCTTGCCAAAAGTAAGCAATTTTAGGAAATTGTACGCAAGCAAGGAAGGCATCAGAAGAATCAAGGTGTTGGTTTTGAACGCAAGTTCAATGCCAATGGAGTTGAGTGGGAGGAAGAACAATACCCCAAGACGAAGTTGGTTCCTCAACAAGAGAAGTATGATCCCACTTCTTTCAAGGGAACACAAGCTCAAGATGATCTTCCACCACAAGACCACAAGCTAAAAGGCAAGGACAAGCTTCAAGAAGAGATTAATTCATTTGAAGAAGCTCCAAAGGCCTTGGTCAAGTGGGCTCCCAAGACTACATCAAGTTCTACTTCATCAAGTACGACTACAACTCCAAGGATCCCCATCAAGTTGATGTGGGTCCTAAAGAAGAAGAACTAGAGAGTTCTTAAGGGTGACTCCGTCAACATACTTACTCATATTCACTTTGGCAAGGGAAAGTGCAATACTCTTTCATATCTTGCACTAGTTCAAGGAGTCACAAACCCTCTTGTTGGTAAGAGAAGGGAAAAGGTAACCTAATGCCTTCATGGACATCATCATATGTGTATTTCACTCTATGTCTATGGATATCCTTGTATGTTCCTTGTGGGACTAACCGTGTAGGTATTGAAAGTGCAACTCACTCAAATGGATTGCTCCAAATGATCTACATCAACATTGAGCATCTACATCTTCAACACCTACATGAAGTCATCATCGACAAAACCCAAGGTTAGTTCATCCCTCTTAGGGGGGATATCACATCTAGGGGATCTTTGCTCTAAGAATTGAGCTAAAGCAACTCTAATGGTGTGAACACAACAATGCTTTATGTAAAAGTGATAACCCCACCTAAACGATGAGTATGACCTACAATCAAATGTTCTCATTTGACTCCTCAGTCAATATACTCATATATAGATGACCTAGTCGCCAAATTTATGATAGATGCTAGAGTGTTTGTACATGCTTTGCCACATATTTCATTTGCTATCTTATTGAGTGAGCATGTTGGTTGCATAATTTTCTCCATTCGAGGACATCCATTTGTAGTTTTGCTTGTTTGGTTTTTCTTTGGCCAAATGGATGGACAAGAATGCCTAAAAACTCCCTCTAGCTATCTACGTTTTTCTCATCTCAAACTCTATTCATGCTACATCACAAAGTTTGAACAAGTCGAATTCGGACCCTCCGGGTGAGAAGCACTCGGAGCCACCGATCCGTCAAGGGCTTAAACTTCCAAAACCTCTTTATGGCTTTCGGTCTGACTGATTCTTTCCCCTCAGTCCCACCAAAATCGTTGAGTTGATCTAGGTTTTCACCTTGGTGCAACCGATTAGAACTATTCGGTCTCACCGAGTTGCAATAACCGCTTGCGATTCTGCTTCTCGGTGCCATCGAGTCGTTCCACTCGGTCACACCGACAGTGACTGGGTATATATACACCGCGGGTTGAAATTTGGAAAATTCTTCAAACACCCAACCGCGCCTACCCAGCTCTGCGCCCCTCCTGGTCTCCGGATAGTCTCCATCATCATCAGTGCCTCCTGCCGCTGGTCTCCGTCACCGTCAATGGAATCTCACCGATGTTCTCGCCGTCGCGAGGTTGTCTCCAAGCTAGGGTACGAACTTGATCTCTTTGTGCGTCCTTTTACTCTGATTCTTGCACAAAGATCAATGCCTAGTTTCTTGCCACGATTGAGATCAATCTATCCACGGAAAAACTCCATTAGAATAGATTTGATGCAAAAACTTAGGGTTAGGTTTCCTTGAACTCATCTCGGACGAACGATTCGAAGATTTCGGTCTCACCGATTGGCTCGAGCCATTGCACATGTACTACTTGGTGCGACCGAAGTGTACTAATCGGTGTGACCGAGTTCACTTTCTCTATGAAACCCTAGCATCTCGGAGTCACTGAACTGCATTTCAGTCTGACCGAAATTGTATGTTTAGACTCTAAAGTTGCTTCGGTGTCACCGAGTTTGTCATATCGGTAGCTTTGAAATCCTTTCTGTAGAAAACTAAATTAAGTTTTTGTCTCAACTTTTTGCAAAAATAGCAGTGCTATGTGATGCTCATCCACTCTACCTATACCTATCTATTCATTGTGGTCCGCTTAAGCAGGATATGTCGGAAAGGCGTTGTGGTCGAGCAGGTCGAGGAGGCGGGGTGAATCTTAGTGAGGGCACTAGTCCCTCCAACAACAAATGACTATGATGAAGGTAGTAGAATTACACCCAGCAATTTGCCTAAGGTTGCAACTAGGCAAAGAAAGAAGAAAACCTCGAATCTGAAGATGAGGACTTTGTTCTTTGAAGAAGTGACTTCAAAGACAAAAGTTACGAACAAAGAGTACACTGCTATTCTTTGCTACTAAACCTGGTGCTAAGAAAGCTCCACCTAGGAGAGCTCCTATGTCCAAACCCAAGAAAGTTCCTACCAAAGAAACTATGCAGGTTCACTATAGAGCAATCAGATGATGATGAGGCTGCAAAGGATGGCAAGAAGAAAAAGAGAGCAAGAATTACCACTGCAAAGGTGCTTGGAAAACCTTCTATGAGGAGAAGTGATGATGAAGAAGAGGAGGAGGAAGAGCCAGCTGCACCACCTCAGAAGTCACAGAAGCTCATGGGGGATGCTATCAAGTCTGGGGCTTCTCCATCTAAGCCCAAGAAAGCCCCTAAGCCTCGAACTCAAGCTCATGCCTCCAAGTCTACTGCACCCAAGAGATCCACCAGGAACATCCCTGCTACTGAGAAGAACAAGGCCCCAGTGCCAGAAGTTCAAGAGGATGAGGAGCAGCAAGTGCTCAGAAAATTAAAGCCAAAGATACCTGATCATAGTGATGATCATCTTGTTGCGTCTCAGATTGTGGAGACAGACGGATCCATATGCTATAAGGAGAAGAACTGTTGTTGATTATCACTTTCACACCAAAGAACGGCAAGATTTCTATGAGACAGTCTTGTTGGACAAGAAGCCTATTGTGTGTGACATGAAATGGGTTGGTGGAAGTACATCGATGACAATGAGGATTACTTCCCGTGAGTACATGAAAGTTTAGAATGAATGGTGTTGACACTTTTGTTGGTCAAAAGTTGAAAAATGGAATGATGAAATGATTATGCAATTCTATTCAACTGCTCATTTCTATCCAAATGGCAAGATTTTCTGGATGACAGAAGGCACAAGGTATGAATCTTCAATTGCTGAATGGGCCAAGTTGATCAATGCCCCCAAGGAACATGAAAATGACACAGATGTGCATGCCAAGCCCAGAAAGGATCACAACTCCATGGCTCACATGTATAAGCCAATTCATGATGCTACATTGGAAACTCACAAGTTTGGATCCATCTATTATCGGTTGTCAGGTCTAACCATGATGAACACTATATTGAGGCACACTCTGTTGCCCAAGTTAGGAGATCATAGAATGATCCATGGTCACTCAATCAGCTTGCTTCATATGTTTGATGTGCCACAAAAGTTCAAGGTGATGAGTTTGATTGTTGAGACTGTGAAGACAACTGCAGCTGATCAGAGAAGATCATTTGGATATGCCCCTCGCATACAGATGCTAATCAACTCCAAGATGGGGACAGGGACATATCTTCTTGACAAAGAGCACCTTCCCCTAAGGCCAGAATTTGAGGACAACGAGGTTGTCATGGATGCATCACATCTTACTTTAGTAGAATCCCAAGAGAAGAGAGAGAGAGAGAGAGAGAGAGAGAGAGAGAGAGAGATAGACATACAGAGAGAGAGAGAGAGAGCAAAGGATGCTAAAGCAGCAAGGGCAGCTAGTGTACCAGATGCTTCAGTTGCCAATATCAAGACCAAGCAAGATCAACTCAGTTATCTGCTTAAGGCAACCGTGAGAATTGAGAAAGGACTGGCCACCCTGACTCAAAATCAAGTGAGTTTGAGAGGATCTTTGAGACTAAACTTCATGATCTAGATGTGAAGGTCACCGAGATCCAGACCACTGTTGAGAAGCTACAGGAAGAGATTGAAGACAGGAATGATAGAGCTACCACAGACACATTCCAGAGTGCCAAGGGCACAAAAGGTCTTCAACAGTGCCAGTTGCCAGAGACTCTAGAGCTACTACTTGACACTGCAAAGAATCGCCACCGTTATTCCTCCAGTTGCAACTCCTCCAGCTCCTCAGACATATTCAGAAGCGTTTGCAGATGTTGTCCTCTCCACGCCATCTACGCACACCAGAGATCATGCCTAGAGTGCCACATAGCACTATGCATTTTTGAGCTTTTTGGTAACTTGTTGCCAAAGGGGGAGAAAGTGTATAGATCATTAGGCTTCGAGAGAGAGAGCGTGTTTTGCCTTTTGTTGCCTCTTTTGCTACTTGATCTTTTGCTCGTTTGATTCCTATGCTACAATATTTGTGCTTTCTCGTGAGATACTTTTATGATCATGTGTTTGATCATACTATGCTTTAATGTGTGTTTGAATGCCTATCTTCATTATCTGTGTATGATCAATCATGGTTTGTCCTTGGTGATGAGTGCATGTTATTTATCTCTTGTCATTTTGAGCGCTCCACCAAGATGTATGTGACATGGAAGAGTGGCCCATGATTCTAATCGATTGTGCATTTGCATTCAAAAGAAAATTTTAAAAAATGCACAAATTTGTAGGGGGGGGGGCTCTTCCTTATCACATACTTCTCAAAGCGATGATGTATTTCATTCATATTATCATTTGTCGAAGCTTTGATCTATATGTTGTCATCAATTACCGAAAATGGGGAGATTGAAAGTGCAACTAATCCCCAGGTGGTTTTGGTAATTCATAACAACATATAGCTCACTGAACTAATATCCATTCAAGTTAAATATTTCAAAAAGTTCAATGATTGGCATGGCATGGAGTAGAGATGTGGACCCCTCAAAATGCTAAGGACAAAGATTGGCTAAAGCTCAAGACTCTTCATTTTCATTTTAGTGATCCAAGATCACATTGAGTCCATAGGAAAGCCAATACTATTAAAAGGGGATGAGGTGTTGCTTAATGGTCTGCTTGCTCAAAATGCTTCGTGATATTGCTCCATAACCCTCACCCACTTTCTCATTTCCAAATATGTCCAAAACCTAAAGTCAAACTCGGCCCTACCGATTTGATCTATCTGGCGCCACCGAGTTCTTTTGACATAGCCACTGCTAGAAACCTTAGACAATCCGGTCTCACCAAGATGACATTGCAAACTCGGTTTCCCTTCGTAACATTTCGGTCTTAGCGAAATGAGCGATCGGTCCCACCGAGTTTGCAATGGAAACTCTCTATTTCCCTTCGTAATGTTTCGGTCTTACCAAAATGAGCGATTGGTCCCACCGAGTTTGCCTGACCAATTCTCTGTTAACTCATTGCTGAAATTGGTCTCACTGAGTTCATGCAATCGGTCACACCGAGATGCGGTTTTGCCCTAGCCCTAGCACATCGGTCCCACCGTGTTGATTGTGTCAGTCCCACCGAGATTCCAAACGTTCACATTTTGAACTAAATCGGTCTCACCGAGTTCTTCTATTCGGCCTGACCGAGTTGGGTCAAATGTGTGTAATGGTTGGATTTTTTGTGGAGGCTATATATACCCCTCCACCCCCTTTTCTATTCAAGAGAGAGCCATCAGAACGTGCCTACACTTCCACTACTCATTTTCTAAGAGAGAACCACCTACTCATGTGTTGAGACCAATACATTCCAATCCAACCACAAGAATCTTGATCTCTAGCCTTCCCCAAGTTGCTTTACACTCAAATCATCTTTCCTCCATAGCCAAATCTGTGAGAGAGAGTTGAGTGTTGGGGAGACTATCATTTGAAGCACAAGAGCAAGGAGTTCATCATCAACACACCTTCTACTACCTTTTGGAGAGTGGTGTCTCCTAGATTGGTTAGGTGTCACTTAGGAGCCTCCGACAAGATTGTGGAGTTCAACCAAGGAGTTTGTAAGGGCAAGGAGATTGCCTACTTCGTGAAGATCTACCCAAGTGAGGCAAGTCCTTCGTGGGGGATGGCCATGGTGGGATAGACAAGGTTGCTTCTTCGTGGACCCTTCGTGGGTGGAGCCCTCCGTGAACTCGTGTAGCCATTACCCTTCGTGGGTTGAAGTCTCCATCAACGTGGACGTACGATAGCACCACCTATCGGAACGACGTCAAAAATCTTCGTGTCTACATTGCGTTTGCCTTCTCCAAACCCTTCCCTTTACCTTCATATGCAATGTTTTACTTTCCGCTGCTACACTCTTAGAATTGCATGTGTAGGTTGATTGCTTGACTTCTGCTAAGTTGCTAAAATTTGCCAAGACTTAAAATTCGGAAAAGGCTAGATTTTTATTTGGTCAAGTAGTCTAATCACCCCCCCCCCCCTCCTCTCTAGACCTACTTTCGATCCTACACACTTCCGTGATGATAATTTTGGTAATGTCATGGAACACTTCTACGACAGCACAGGTATGACTATCTTGATTCTGTCATAAAATCGTCATGGATGTACATGCATGACAAAAAACATGACCTACTATGACAAACACGTATCATCACGGAAGTGTATTTTTTTTAGTGGTAGAACCAGCCCTTGTGTCAGTCGTGAATGACTTTGGCAAGGCTATCTTGAAGTAATACGAACAAGGGTGCCATTGGAGATTGGCACCCCCGCAGTTGTAGAACTGCCGTTCTTCTTGACATTCACCCGAAAGAAGTAACTGAAGAGCTCTAGGTGCACCCCTATGCCGAGGAAGGACTCACATGGTGTGATGAAGTTGGTGACATGAAAAATTGCATTGGGCGTTAGGTGATGCAACTGACACCCATAAAAATACAGAAGCTCGTGCACAAAGTTGTGAAGCGGGAGTGACAGATCTCTATAGATAAACTATTGGTGTATCATGCGGTCCTTGTCAGCCACCGTCGGGATCATCTCGTCGCCAACCATCCTTCATGGGAGCACCTCCTCCCATGGCAAGAAGCCATGCGTGAATGAGCCCTTCTAGATGTGTCCCACGGGATTGCCCATAGTGGCACTCGCCTCCTTCCTCTCCTCCTTGGCGGAGGCACTCACTTTCCTCTTCTTCTGCTCCTTGTTGGTGGTGGGCCTAGGGCCGCTCCTACCCCAGCCCCGGCCACGGTTGCCCTCACCTCATGCCATCAGATGTTCGGATGGGTTGAATGGGGAGAGTAGGTGTGGGCTTGTGGGCAAAAAGCTTGCGGCAATGACGGTTTTAATAGAGGAGGAAGAGGCGCGAGCAAGAACTGCGTGATGAACATGTATAGTGGAGAACTGCTCCCTTCCTTTCTCCTTATATCTCCATGGGATATCCAAGCACGGGCTCGACAGGCGAACATGTGTCCCATTTCCTCTACGGAGTTTCCCATTGTGCGAGATATGGGCGCGGGGATCCAGCCATTGTCATCATGACACAGAGTTCATGGATTCAGTTGATTACCTTCCCGTCTTTAGGGAAACAGCGATGGGACATGACCAAAGCGCATGGTCATGACACCTCAGTTATCGCGGCAAGCCAATTACAACTCGATCCATTCGGATACACATATGATTTTGGCAGTTAAACTGCCACTACGAGACCGGCGTGGACTAACAGGTCGGAGCCCGTGTGGGGCTCTCCAAGCAACTTAAAGTCGAACATGCTGAAGTTAGAACCCTTTATGTACATATCTCTATGGGGATTCATGCTTTAATTTTTCAAAGCATTAAATTAAATATCTTGAATAAAAAGGAATTTTTCTCTGATGGACTAATCCATCCATTTCACGCAGGAGGAGACCTCCTCGATTTCGACCTTGAGAAGGGTTCATATCAAAAGTTGAGACAGGCTCGAGACTCTTGATGGTGTCTTGTCAGAGGGTGGCCCATCGACCAGGAAGCCTGTCAATGGGCCGACCTTAGGGCCCAGGTGGCTTGGCAGCGGCCGGGGGCCATTCGTTTCAAAGGAAGCCCCGACTTTCGGATAATCACCATCATGGCATGCAAGCCAAGGTCCCCTCGACCAACTTAGAGGTGAGGTCAGTTTGGAAACCTATAAACCCTAGCCCGCATTCCCTTTATATGGCGAGGCTAGGGGTAGATTGAACCATCGAGGGACATCTGATCAATAGCATATACCTCGGTATCTATCACCAGCTCCAAGTTGTACCCCCCTCACACGAGGCATTTCCACCATCAATGAAAAAACGAAATAGGAGTAGGATATTACCTCAACCATGAGGGCCCGAACCTAGGTAAAACCCATGTGTCTAATCCCCTCTAGTACATCCAATCATGCTCTCCACCCTACAAGGACACTGACGGTTTTCGGTGTCGTCATAACCCATCATATGTGCTTCATAAGGCAAAGGATGGGTATGTTTACGCTAAATTTGTTGGTCCTTGAGATTCTACGTTGTTTCGGTTACTAAGACCCTTATGACTAGCATTCAAGGACCCATTACACAATGGGTACCTAAAGTCAAGACTTGTTTGTGTGTATGATGGATCCTTCAATGGAATAAAATGGATAATCGATAGTGGTTGCACTAATGATATGACCGGAGAGTGACTTGTGTGTGGACTTCCTTACGCTATGAAGCAATATTCAATAGTCTTTGATGATAATGGAAGAGGAAAGGTACTTGGATTGGGGTAAAGTGGCAATAACTAATGATATACGGAGTATCCCTTAAGAATGACATGCTTGTCCAATCCCTTCATAACAATTTGCTTTCCGTTCTTCAATTGTCTTATGTCGGTGATATAATATTTGGTCTTGTGTGAAGACATATTATCAAAGTGGCATTTGTTAAACATGTCTAGACAACCTTTACATGATTGATTTCTCAAAAGAAAGAAGTCCACTTGAGTCCATGGAGTTCTTACTCCTTTTTGCCAAATTAGGAATTGTCTATTACGGGTCTCCGGAATGCTCGTGAGATAATCACCATTACTGCTTGGTATTTATGGTGGAGAAGTGTAAATTAGTTTATGAAGAGACAATTCAAGATGTTGATCAGATTACTATGGAGATTCATGCTCTAATGGCTAACTATGTAGATGCATCCATAAAAAGAGGGGGTTGGATTCACCCAACTCTAGGTTTTGTTAAACTTAATGTTGATGCATCTATTGATGAAGATTTGCTTAGTGGTATAGTTAGAGCTGTCCCGAGGGACAATAAAGGCAAACTTATTATGGGGAAAGTAGAAAAATGATTGGTGCACAAAGCGTCCTAGCAATCTGAAGCTACGGCACTCAGCTTTGTCTATCCCTTGTGAAAAGATGAGCCTCACATGTGTGTTCCACCGCCGCCGCCGAGATATGGTGAGGAATGAGTGGGAGTCGCGTGCGGTGTGCGTATGGGTGCGAAAGGAAAAACATGTGACGACTAGGGTTGGGTATGAGGGGAAAGGAATAGGCGTTGGTGGACTATTTGTTGGGCTGCACCTCCACTTCTTTGGTCCTAGCCGCAGGCCACACGGCCCACACACGCAAAATATTCCAGTCAATGTGCATGTTTTAGACATTTTTAGGCTGGGCCAGGCTAATTTTGGGCTGAAAACTAAAGCCCGAGCCTGGCCTAAATGTTACTCCAGGCTGTCGAGCCCAGCCCGAGGTGCAAGCCCGGGCCGGGTCATCGGGTCACGCTGCCCATGACTAGGTTTAGGCGAGATGCAATCAACATGTTATTAACTGCGATAATTTGGAGGTCATTGACACATAAACAATGGAGGACAATTGTAGCGACCCGACCCGAATGGATCAAGTCTCTGTGCTTAAGTGTCATCCCTGGATCGGTATGCTGACACACACAGTACTCGAGGATTTATAACAGAGGTAAATCACATGTATAAAGTAATGTAAATACTATTACATCAATCCAAATAGCAGAAGTAACAGCAAGGTTGTGGATTCCCATCAACACCAATGGCAAAGTTGAGCGTAGAAATCGTAACCCTAACGTATCACTTACTCGTCATAAGAATCCTGCAACATGAGACATTGCAGCTATGACGCCCTCGATTCAATCGTACACTAATCATACACGCAAATGTGTACGATCAAGATCAAGGACTCACAGGAAGATATCACAACACAACTCTAGACACAAATAAAATAATACAAGCTTTATATTACAAGCCATGGGCCTCGAGGGCTCGAATACATAAGCTCGAATACACAAGAGTCGGCGGAAGCAACAATATCTAAGTACAGACATGAGTTAGACAAGTTTGCATTAAGAAGGCTAGAACAAAAGCAGTAACGATCGAAAAGGCAAGGCCTCCTGCCTGGGAGCCTCCTAACTACTCCTGGTCGTCGGCGACCTCCACGTAGTAGTAGGCACCCTCGGGGTAGTAGTGATGCGTCGGTCTTTGTAAATGCGGATCCTGGGCTCCACCATCTGGTTGCGACAACCAGAAGGAAGAAAGAAGGGGGAAAGGGGAAGCAAAGCAACCGTGAGTACTCATCCAAAGTACTCGCAAGCAAGGATCTACACTACATATGCAACATTATCAAAGGAAGGTTGTATATGTGGACTGAACTGCAGAATGCCAGAAGAGAAGGGGAAACCCTAGCCTATCGAAGACTAGCATCTTCTGGAACCCACCATCTTGCAGCAACAGGGGGGAGTAGAGCAGCATAAAGTAAAGTAGTAGCAGTGTTATCAACCTCGGCCAGAGATCCTTTCTCGACTCCCTGCGAGAAAGCAATCCCAGAGCCATACTATCCAGTTCTCATCTCCATTTCTCATATCCATTTCTCATCACAGTCCATTTCTCATCTCAGGTATCCAGTTCTAGTTGTATCGATCGGGATACAACTCCAAGTGTCCGTTACCGTAGGACAGGCTATCGATGGATGTTTTCTTCCCTGCAGGGGTGCACGAACTTACCCACCACGCTCGATTAACTCCGGCGGACACACTTTCTGGGTCATGCCCGGCCTCGGCCAAACGATACCGCAACCCGACCTAGGCTTAATAGAGAGGTCAGCTCGCCGGACTAAACCTATGCCCCTAGGGGTCATGGGCCATCGCCCCGGGACCTCCTGCACGTTGCGTGGGCGGCCGATGAGCAGACCTAGCTACCTCCTTAAAAAAGGCGGGAGCTTACCAGTCCAACCCGGCGCGTGCCGCTCAGTCGCATGACGTCTATTAAGCTTCAGCTGATGCATACGACGCAGAACGCCCATACTATGCCCACGTGATGGTTCGTGCTATCAGGCCAGAGGCCCCTCGGATCAAATATCCAAATCGTAGTGGATTAGGAACGCGCGGTAACAAGCAGAGACTCACGAAAGATGTGACCCCATTGCCCTGTCTCGAGGACTTGCGGCAAGGGCTAGGAATGCCCGGCCACGCCTCGTAATTATCTCGCGGGCACCCTCCAGGTCAACCCGTCTCCACATCACTCGCAATTAAGCTCGCACGGGTACCCCTCAGGGTCGAACCGTCTTTAGTAACATGGTTAGTAACCATAGTAACCGTGTGTCTAACACCAAGGGGAAAACCTAAGGAATCACTCTTGACGGATTCCACTCGATGTAATCATCAAGGTGAACGTAAGAGGAACCACCCTCGAAGTTCACACTTGAGGGGTTGCAACGCAGTCGTGTCGGAAGTGGTTAAGGCGGAATCACCCTTGATGACCATGACCGAATAGCTACACTACAGGTTAACATCAGAAGTGCTGTAGAGGTCTCACCCTCGGCACTCGATAGTAACCCAGTAGTGTCGAGCAACTAAGGGAGAAGTGATGTGCGCGGTGCCGGGGCCTGGTCTTCGATCCCGTTGATCGGGTCTTCTGATAATCCAGCGGGGCAGTTGGGACAAAGTGGGGGTCTCTGACGGGACTCTACCCAACCTATACTAAACAATTTAGGATAAGCAAGTAGGTAACAACAACAGGTTACAATAAACAGGCTATGCATCAGAATAGGAGCAAACAATAACAGTAGCAAAATCTAATGCAAGCATGAGAGAATGGAATGGGCGATATCGGGATGATCAAAGGAGGGCTTGCTGGTTGCTCTACGGCAAGGAGGGGTCGTCGGCGTGAAGTCGAAATCAGAACATCGGCATCAAAGATCGCCACGTGGTCTACCGAAGAGAAGAGGGGGAGAAACAGTAAATACATAGCAAGCAAGTGCATAACAGGACAATAGGCAGAGCTAGACGTGTTCTAACGCGGTGATACACGATACCGGTGAAGGGGGATAACATCCGGCAATGCTTTCCCGAAGTTTGGCATTTTCGGACAAACGAACCGGAGGGGGATGGTTGCAGGTTCGCTATGCTAGGGGCATGCGACAGATGAACGAAGAGCGTATCTGGATTTGTCTCGTCGTTCTGAGCAACTTTCATGTACAAAGTATTTTCATCTGACTTACGGTTTATTTTCTACGATTTTTCAAAGATTTAAACAATATTCTGAAATTACTATTAATTAAAAAAATAAAGATTAAAACGCTAGATGCACCCAGCACAGTGTACACAAAGTGTACACAGTGACTGATAGATGGGCCAGGGGGTCCTGGTTGACCAGTCAGCATTTGACTGGTCAACAAGGGTGGGCCCCCTGTCATTCTCAGATTTAGTTATTTAGACTAATTAACTAATTATCTAATTAAGTTAATTAAGTATTTAATTAATTAATTACCTAATTGATTAATTATTATTATTTTTAAAAAACTTTTTTTAACTACATGGGGTCCACTGTTATTGGCTTGGGGGGCAATTAGCTCCTAAGCTAATTAGGCCAAAAAAACACACGAGGGCCGGCCGGCCATAGCAAGAAGAAGAGGATGCAGCCAGGCGGCAGCCGGCCACGGCGAGGCCGGCCATGGCGATGGCGGCGCGGCCGAGGCGGTCAAGCGGCCGGAGAAGATCGGAGGCGGCAAGATGCGGCGACGCAAGACAGGAGCAATGAGCAGCGCCACGCGGCGGCGGCTGAGACAAGGCTGCAAGGCGGCGGCTAGAGGGACGGCCCAGGGCATGGGAAGCGCAACCGACACAAGGGAGGCGGGCGCGTGTGCGTGCAGAACTCCGGCGCGGCCATGGCGACGAAGCTCGCGGGAACAGCGACTACATGCATGTATCAACAAAGGGGAGAGGGGAATTTTGGGTAGGAGCTCACATCGCGGCTGTAGAGGCGCAAAGCGAGCTCGGGGGAGGCTCAGTGGTGGCCGGGAGCAGCAGACGACGCCGGATTTGGCGGGGAGGTCCGGTGGCTGGAGAGGAAGAGGTTGGTCCGCTTGACTTGCGCATTCCAGCTCGAAGTAGCGGTCGTAGAGGATGTAGAGGAGGCTGGCGGAGTCCGTGGACAGGGCTTTAGGTGCCGAGGAGGACGGTGGTCGCGCCGATGAGCTTGGCCATGGCGGTTGCGGTGGTGGCCGTGGCGGATCTGGGTGAGGATGGGAGAGAGAGAGAGGCCGAGAGGGAGAGGGGAGAGCGAGGGGGCGAGCAGGCGGATCTGGATGGGGTAGCTAGGGTTCGAGGGGGAGAGGGGAGGTCTTATCGCCTCAAGCGTCGCCAGCGGAGGTGGCTCGGTGGCGACGCGAGCGCGCGCCCGCTCGGTCGGGTGAGCAGTGATGAAGACGACCGAGGGGGGAAGTGGGCTGGGTTAGGCCGGCCTGTTGGGCTAAGGCCCAATGGGGCAGGGGAGGCCTTCATTTCCTTTTTATTTTTCTGCTTTTCTTTTATAGAGAGGGTTTTGTAATATTTGGGGCGCCGAAATGATTTTTGTAAAATATGAGAATTGCCCACATAAATACAGTGCAATGTTTGGCGCTGCCACAATAAGTTTGGAAGAAGTTTGAATTAGTTTGAAATGCATAAAATGGGAAAGCGAATTAATTTGCTGATTTGGCAACGTTTTAAAATGCTATAGTGCACCTTAGCTTGGAGGTGATGTTGTTTTCCTTAACAATCATTTGTTATGGAATTTTTACGAAATGAAGAACTATTTTGCAACAACTTTTGTGCAACTTCAAAGTTCGCTTGCAAATTGAATTTGATTTCAAAGTGGAATTTCAAATGAGATTTGAATCAAATTTGATCAAGTCCTGTTTAGCAAAATGATTAGCTTAAACATGGAGGGTTACTGTAGCATGACACTGGGGGTGTTACAGCAGCCATATAGGTCAGTACATTGAATGTACTGGCAATTTCACACTGTAGAGCAATGCTGAATAATGGCTATCACTACATGCATATTTGGCTGGTGGAGGCTCTAAGTTTAAGTTTTGCATAAAGCTAATTTTTTCCTACAATAAAGGAATATATTTTATTTAACTACAAAGTTTGTTGAAAATATTGAGAAGGTTCCTCCAACTCAATCCCAAAATAATAGTTATAACCCAACAACTTATTTAAGTAACGTGATGGGATCAATCAAATAATTCAAATACCAGATACTCAAGATGTCCATAACCGGGGACACGGCTAATCATGATTAGTTTGTACACTCTACAGAGGTTTGCGCACTTTTCCCCACAAGACACGATCTCCTCCGTTGTATTTCTCGCACTTCATGATGTTTGAGAAGCGGATGGCCGAGACATGATCTTTCCAAAGAGGTCCCCTTAACCGATAGATAGGCCGGTACACCTACAATCCCCTATATCTGCTAGCCCATCATGAAAAGGATTCCCACAACTTACTCAACTATGCCAGAGCCCATAATGGCTTGTGGCTGCACACAGAAGTTTCTAGCATGAATAATCTTATGATCCCTTTGAGCCTGGGTGGCATTCCATAGGGTGATCACCACGGGTACTCAAAGGGATCCCCTTGGGCAAGCATTGGGTTCTCCAGGTGCCTGGGCAAACCACTGGGTGCTCCAGAGTGCCCCAACCAATCCACCCAGATGTGTATTAAAGTAGGCACCTTAAGTTAAACCTTAGTTAACAATAACTCTCACATCTTTCAAACCAAACCACGTCTACGAGCATAGCATAGCAGTATAAGCATAACGTAGTAACACCCAAGGTTTGAATGTAAGGCAGTAGGTTCCTACCTCACCAACTACTTCCCAATATCCACATGTTATCATTCCTACTCATGCAATGTTTGGGGATAAGACTAATGCATAAAAACTGGGTAATGAAGGGATATGATCAAAGTGTGAACTTGCCTTGTACTGTTGATGAAGATGATTCGCACTCGTAACTCCTGATAATTCTACTCGTCACACTCCGTACAATCTATCGTAAGCAAGCAATAGTAACCACACATAAGTAATCATGCAAAAGAATCGAAGAAAAGATCTCGGAAAACTTTGAAAACAAACAATTAACTCTTGCAACAGAAAACAATTTCTAACAGTACCAAAATTAAGTGGATTTAGCCTTATCAGAAAGTTTAGGTCAAGAGCTTCAATTAGCAAAAAGAATCAATTATATCGGAGTTATAGAACTCGAGTTATGAAAAAAAAAGGTTTGAATATGAATCTGAACAAATTTCGAAATCTGAAAATTTCAAAAGTTGATATGACAGGTTCACGGGATAGGTGAAAACAAGACGAAACTATAGGCGCTGGTTTCATCTAATTTAGATTAACGAGTAAAAAGTTATGGCTATTTAAAAATTCAGGGCCAAGCTGTTTTACGGAAGAAAAATAGCTATGACTAAAAGAATACTAGATCTAATGTATAAGTACAGAGACTAAATGATATTCTAATTATTCTACCGTATTAGTCTAGAAATAATAAACTACGGAAGTATAAAAAACAGAGAAAGATATCTTTATAAGGTAGAGAAAAGACGACTTTGGAGAGAGGAGACAACTTCCAGAAGCCCTATCGAAGAGGGACAAATATTTTTTTAATGAATCTAGTCAAACTAATATATTTATAGGTGGAAAAAATGTTTAGGGTCAAAGGCTAGACAATGTAGGACTAAACATATATGTACGCAGATGAAATTTGAAAAAGATCATGCGCATGGGCTAAAAGTTCGGCCGGGCCGCGCGCTGTAGTGTTTTTTTAAGAAAAAGAAATATTTCTGAAAATAATATTTTCTTTCTCCAAGCATAACCGAAAAATAAATAAAAACAGTTACGGGCCTGTTTGCTGATTATGTTGCGCACGTGGGCGCGGATAGTTATAGGCCGCACATGCAGTTTGTTTTTTTCTAAAAGGAGAAACAGAAAAGGAAAAACTGAATAACAAAAATAAAAATAAAATTTTGTATAGGCATATTATATATCAAAATTTTCATAAAAAGATTTTCTACAGCATGAACATTTTTTCAGCGGCAAATAAAAACCACAAAAATTTAAATAAAGCAAACACTGCTACTGGTTTATTTAAAAAACAAATAAAAATATTTTAAAATACCAAAATAAGTTCAAATTTATCTCTTTCCATTTTTCTATTGTAGGGAATCATTTTATCTATTTTCCATATATTTTGTTTTTGGAGAAAAATAATTTGAACAAAACCGAATAACTCCAAATTGAAAATAATTTCAGAAGGACTTTAAATTTGATTCTTTTAAACTTCCAACTCATATTTCATACGATTTGAAGAAGTCATTTTATCTTCTCTCATGAAAATCATTGAGTTGCATAAAGTTTCCGAATTTGAAATATTTCCAAATGGAATTCAAATCTTTTCAAAACCCTTTTTCATTTAATTAAATGGAAGAAGCATATCATCTTCACTCTAGGGTTTTGTGATGAAATGAATTTGAATTCATGGAGATTATAAATGCAAGGTGAAAGTTTGGGAAAGTCATTTCATTCCCTCTCCTTCAACTTTCAAAAGTTTTACATTTCACTCAATTTCACACAAGCAACCACACCACAATCAAACAAACAATCAAAACTATTTATTTAATATAACACTCCAAAATTTAGAATTTTGGGATGTTACAAACCTACCACCCTTAAAATGAATCTCGCCCTCGAGATTCGGAGAGGCAAGCAAGAAATAGGTTAGGTTCGGGGTCTTCTCAAAATCCATTGATCGTCACAGGGGGTCTGGGGTGCTACCACCCTTAGAAACATGATTATGGTTCCATCAAAACTCATATACTCCATCCTTATTCATGACAGTGTTGGTTTTCTCAGATTCTCGGGAAAATTCCTTCTCTGGCTCTTCCGGTAGTGGTATAACCTTTTTCCTCAATTCATGTGTCCTTGGTAAGGTTCTTCCAGGACTGGGTCTTCTTATGACGGGTCTGGCGCCAATACTAAACAACTATCGATATCTCATGGTGGTCAACAATTTATGGTTTCTCCTGCAGGAAATGGGTCTGGGTTGAACCTCACCGTATAACCTACGGTTGGCAACAACTGCCTTGTACAAGGGGAAAAAATTGTCATACCATTCTAAGCTTTAAACAAGGTTTTGGTTGTCGTCACTCTACTATAGGTAAGTCACTCAGATTTACCATCCCATATAGCAAGGCGAATAATAAGAGTAAGTCGGTATGGTGATCAATCCATCCCGCACCCAAATCATTACCTTGTACATGGTCTAGCGAATCTCGCATTCTAACACTCAGTCATCCTCACAAGCATTGCAGAATTTCTCTTGTCGACGAACCAAGTTTGGATAAATCCATTAATTCTGCAAGCCAAACAAACATCTATCATACCTTCACAACTCTCAGGTTTGCATTGTTCCTATAAGATCCTTCTGTTAATAAAGGCATATCCTCTTCCAGGGTTTTTCCTTCAGCAAGAGTGTGCTTGCTTCTTGGCAGGTCCTGGAGCCTGTGGGTTATGGCCCATCTCATCACCTGCAAACCTTGAAATCATCATCGGGGCCAACTGATCAATATCCCAACATCCAGCTTCCTAGCATTCTTAAATCCATCCAATTGTACCGTCTCTCTTCCTTCTATTGGTACCAAACTAAGACGTGATTACTCAGACTCATCCTGGAGTTACAATTGCTCCATATTACGAACATTCTATCTCCTTTATGTCGAATAGTACTTCATCCCTTCATACTCTTGGGGTATCCCACATATCGAGATAAAACTTATACTTACTTTGTCCGAAGTCCACTTCATGGGATATCCTTATCTTTTCCAGGGGTCAAATCTCCTCGCAGGGTACTACCACCCTTGAAATACACAAATTCATTCATAGACCATATTTCTCATATCCTCGAAAATGGTCAAAATCTTTCTTCATAGAGTAACTATTCACAAAATCCAAATCAGTACCAACAATGCTAACTTTGTTGATTCTCAAATTATTACAATCTCCTGCATTTTCCACTACATGCCTCAACTCAACCCTGAATATAAAAATAAATGTTCCCATTACTACTACTATATTTCTTTTGTTGCAAATTCAACTATTTAGCACAAGCCTCCTTCTCATTGGGACAATCTCTGGCAAAGTGCCCTACTTCAATACAGAGGAAACATATTACTTCTGAAAAGTCTTGTGGTTTCCTTGTGATTACATAGCCCCCTTGGGTCCTCGGCTTCCTTTTAGGGCAACCGCTAAAGTAGTGCCCTGAATCTCTGCACCTAAAACATATTATATGACGCAGGTCCTTCTTGGAATCCAATCTATTTCTCTTCCTGGACTTTTCCGTACCAATCAGGACTTCTATCTCCTGTGGGTCATACTCTACTTCCATTGTCGGGAATGCTATTAGATCCCCATTCAAACAATTCTGGGAGATGTGTCCTTCTTCTCCGCATGAATAGCATGAGTTGGTGCAGGGTTTAATTATGTCTTCTTCGAGTGTGTCCTCCACCTCTTCCTTCATCACAGGTTCTTCTAAAATTTCCATGAGGGCTCCTTTCGTTGCTTCTTTCTTCTGCTGGATGGTTCTTTGTACCATGGGGTAAATGTGACACTGGGCAGGGTAGTGGGTAGTCCCTTCACACAAGAAACAAGTAATCTGCCTAGTTGGGCATTCTTCATCCGGGTGACTTCCTTCACAATTAGGGCATTCATCCTTGTGCTCTTTATGGTTGTGTCCCATTTCTCCACAAAGCTTGCATGCACAAGGTTGCTTCATATCATTTCCATAAGGCTTCAACTTCTGGGACACAAGCCGAGACTTTAGCAGAGTCAACTTAAATTCTTCCCAAGTGGTTACTCTTTGCCATCCATTGATGGTTTGGTACATCCTCCACCAAGTAGCAGCACCTCTTTCAAAACACTGAAGAGCATGCTTGGCCATATCCTTTCCGGCTATAGTGTTATTCTTCATATGTTCTTCCATGTTCTGAATCCATCGGTCTGTCTCCAATTGAGTTATCGGTCCCGGAAATGTGAGTTCATCTCCATTCATCCTCTATTGGGTCCATGGGTTTTTGGGTGAGATGAGAGAGATAGAGAGGGATACACACAATACAAACAATAGTTTTGAAAAGACGGATTTTATTTTGTGGCTGTCGGAAAAACATCAAACAAATGACAGCTCACAATCATTGCATCTAACGTAAGGATATAACAGGGGTTTGGTCTTCTAAAGGTCAATAAATCCTCAAAATCACCAAACTCTTCAAGTCTTGTTCATGTCTCCGATGGCTTCTTCCGATCGTGCTTGTCCTTCTCAAGTTCTTTTGCCAGATCATCTCTGTTGTGTGAAGTCTCTCGTGGCGTCCTTTAATATTTCCGAGTTGCGTTCCAAACTTCGGGTTTCAACATCCTTGGCATGAACCATGGTACTACTGTCAGTTCCTAACGAATATCCGGTATCTCGAGGTTTTGCTCCTCCAGCTTGGCTACTTTCAGCTTCTAGGTCCCGAGTTCTTCACGAAATACTTTCTTGTCAAATACGACTTCCTGCAGGTCCATCTTAAACTTCTTGATGTAACACTCCAGATCCTGGAGATACACCAGCTAAGGTTAAAACTTCATCTTGCTGAAAGGTGCTCCATCAGCCTTCTTGTCATCCAATCCTTCCAAAGAAATGCATGCTTAACTCAGCACGGTGACAATAGCATAGGCGAGCGATAACATCATGGGTAGCCGTGTTTATGCCCATATCTTTGCCATGAGCTATCATTCCAAAGTTGATATCTCCTGCCTTAGGGTTTTCTTGACAAAAACTTTGAGTTTTAACGCTCCATGTTCCAGTCTTTCTCCGACACACCTTGATCTCGGGTATTGACAGCTTCAATAGTCTGACAAATTCTATAAGGGTAGCTTTCCTAGGTCATACCAATCTGAAAATTCTTAAGAGCCTTCACATTCTCCTAGTATTCGGAATCTTCAACCGTTGTAGTTTCCATTGCATGGTAAAATCCTCTTTATTCCGAAGTGGTCTTAGTTGTCCGATATCTTGTACTTCTTGGAGTGGTCTCATCAGTTGAATCCTCGCGTGGTCAAAAGGGGAAAGGGTTTAGTCTAACTAAAAGGGAATGTTTTGATAAAGTTTAGAAAAGAAGAGAGGTAAAAGATCTTTTGAAAAATAAAGTTTTAGAGAAATCTTTCCTATGGGCTTGCCAGTTTATAGGGGTCACGTCCTACAGTCAACATGTGCTCTGATACCATCTTGTAGCGACCCGACCCAAATGGATCAAGTCTCTGTGCTTAAGTGTCATCTCTGGATCGGTATGCTGACACACACAGCACTCGAGGATTTATAACAGAGGTAAATCACATGTATAAAGTAACGTAAATACTATTACCTCAATCCAAATAGCGGAAGTAACAACAAGGTTGTGGATTCCCGTCAACACTAACGGCAAAATTGAGTGTAGAAATCGTAACCCTAACGTATCACTTACTCGTCATGAGAATCCTGTAACATGAGACGTTGCAGCCATATAGGTCAGTACATTGAATGTACTGGCAATTTCTGTAATGAGAGCAATGTCAATAATGGCTATCACTACATGCATATTTGGTGGTGGAGGCTCTAAGTTTAAGTTTTGCATAAAGCTAATTTTTTTCCTACAACAAAGGAATATATTTTATTTAACTACAAAGTTTGTTGAAAATATTGAGAAGGTTCCTCCAACTCAATCCCAAAATAATAGTTATAACCCAACAACTTATTTAAGTAACGTGATGGGATCAATCAAATAATTCAAATACCGAGATACTCAAGATGTCCATAACCTGGGGACACGGCTAATCATGATTAGTTTGTACACTCTCTGAGAGGTTTCGCACTTTTCCCCACAAGACCCGATCTCCTCCGTTGTATTTCTCAGACCGCATGATGTTTGAGAAAGCGGATGATCGAGACACGATCTTCCGAAGAGGTCCCTTAACCGATAGATAGGTAGGTACACCTACAATCCCCTACATCTGCTAGCCCATCATGGAAAGGATTCCCACAACTTACTCAACTATGCCAGAGCCCATAATGACTTGTGGCTGCACACAGAAGTTTCTAGCATGAAGAATCTTATGATCCCTTTGAGCCTGGGTGGCATTCCATAGGGTGATCACACGGGTACTCCGGGATCCCCTTGGGCCAACCTTTGGGTTCTCCAGTGCCCGGGAAACCACTTTGGGTGCTCCAGGTGCCCCAACCAATCCACCCAGATGTGTATTAAAGTAGCCACCTTAAGTTAAACCTTAGTTAACAATAACTCTCACATATTTCATGAATTCTCTCAAAACCAAACCACGTCTACGAGCATAGCATAGCAGTATAAGCATAACGTAGTAACACCCAAGGTTTGAATGTAAGGCAGTAGATTCCTACCTCATCAACTACTTCCCAATACCCACATGTTATCATTCCTACTCATGCAATGTTTGGGGATAAGACTAATGCATAAAACTGGGTAATGAAGGGATATGATCAAAGTGTGAACTTGCTTTGTACTGTTGATGAAGATGATTCGCACTCGTAACTCCTGATAGTTCTACTCGTCACACTCCGTACAATCTATCGTAAGCAAGCAATAGTAACCACACATAAACAATCATGTAAAAGAATCGAAGAAAAGATCTCGGAAAAGTTTAAAAACAAACAATTAACTCTTGCAACAGAAAACAATTTCTAACAGTACCAAAATTAAGTGAATTTGGCCTTATCAGAAAGTTTAGGTCAAAAGCTTCAATAGCAAAAAGAATCAATTAAATCGGAGTTATAGAACTCGAGTTATGAACAAAAGAAGTTTGAATATGAATCTGAACAAATTTCGAAATTTGAAAATTTCAGAAGTTGATATGACAGGTTCACTGAATAGGTGAAAACAAGACGAAACTATAGGCGCTGGTTTCATCTAATTTAGATGAACGAGTAAAAAGTTATGGCTATTTGAAAATTAAGGGTCAAGCTGTTTTACGGAAGAAAAATAGCTATGGCTAAAAAAATACTAGGTCTAATGTATAAAACAGAGACTAAATGATAATCTAATTATTCTACCGTACTAGTTTAGAAATAATAAACTACAGAAGTGAGTATCTTTCTTCGTTTTTTTAAGGTAGAGAAAAGTTGTCTCCTCATATAGTTTTTTTTATTAGAGAAAAGGTATCTTTCTTCGGAGAGAGGAGACAATATTTTGGTTTGACTAGATTCATTACATGTAGTTTTTTTTAAGAAACAGAAAAAAAACTGAATAACAAAAATAAAAATAAAATTTTGTATAGTCATATTATATATCAAAATTTTCAGAAAAAGATTTCTACAGCATGAACATTTTCTCAGTGGCAAATAAAATCCACAAAAATTTAAATAAAGCAAAAACTGCCATCTTGGTTTATTTAAAACCAAATAAAAATATTTTAAAATACCAAAATAAGTTCAAATTTATCTCTCTCCATTTTTCTGTTGTAGGGAATCCTTTTACCCTATTTTCCATATATTTTATTTTTGGATAAAAATAATTTGAATAAAACCAAATAACTCCAAATTGAAAATAATTTCAAAGGGACTTTAAATTTGGTTCTTTTAAACTTCCAACTCATATTTCATACGATTTGAAGAAATCATTTTATCTTCTCTCATGAAAATCATTGAGTTGCATAAAGTTTCCAAATTTAAAATATTTCCAAATGGAATTCAAATCTTTTCAAAACCCTTTTTTATTTAATTAAATGTAAGAAGTCATATCATCTTCACTCTAGGGTTTTGTGATGAAATGAATTTGAATTCATGGAGATTATAAATGCAAGGTGAAAGTTTGGGAAAGTTATTTCATTCCCTCTCATTCAACTTTCAAAAGTTTTACATTTCACTCAATTTCACACAAGCAACCACACCACAATCAAACAAACAATCAAAACTATTTATTTAATATAACATTCTAAAATTTAGAATTTTGGGATGTTACAACAATCTGCCGGAGCGGTAGCGACAGTTTTTAACAATTGTTATTACTTTGCTTGGGACTATCCTGCGTTTGGACACTATAATAGAGAAGTAAATAAGGTTGCTCATGAGCTTGCTAGGTTGGCTAGATTGGCTTAGACATTTGATTGGTTTTTGGAGCCTTTGATGAATTATATCCCTGCACATAAACGATGTTATTTGAAATGAATGAACTTGTGTTTTTTATTTCAAAAAATAAATCCATCTGTATGCAGTTCGGATTGGTGTAACTGACAATTAAGCCACCATGTTGGGAAGCTGTGTAGCACAGTTGGATTTACATCGGCAGTGTTGGCTGTGCAGTATGAACTACACTTTCTTGTTTGAGCTCAAACGCGGGAGCAGGACCACACTTTCTTGTTTGAGCTCAAACGCAGGAGCAGGACCACACTTTCTTTGAGCTCAAACGCAGGAGCAGGACCACACTCCCAATAGTTGTAGTTGTTTAGCATGAGCACCATCGAACCCCAACAACCGATGGTGCTCATGCTAAACAACTACAACTACTGTGGGTACCGTGGCAATAAGTCAGCTACATTGTAAAGCCAGACAGCAAGCCTCGTCAACAAGGACTTTAGCCACCTTTGAGAGCCAATCTGAAACCATTCTCTCAAGCATTCACATACAAGCAGCCTTGCATTACATCCACAATTAATTTGTAGTAGAGCTGCGACAATTAATTTGGATCCAGAGCCCAAATTCAAGTGAAATTCAATCAGATGTTAGTATAAAAGAAAATTAGTAAGTGAAAGTGCTAAAAGAAAAATAACATAATAATGGGGGGAAAACCAGTGCACGTAACTCCTGATTGCACAGGTTCCAGGTAACCGTCCGACCAATTTGGGTCTCTTGTACGCAGTCTTTCCCTACATTTCAGCAAGGCTGTTTCCAGGACCCTAAGCCGTGACTCATGGTCACAAGGCAACAACTTTACAGCTGCGCCAAGGCCCCCCTTCCAATACTAACATAAGAATGTCCTAATAATATGCTCACAAACATGATGAACAGCAACATCTCGAATAGGTTCCTTAACAACCATAAGTCTGAGTACTACAACAAAATACTCAGCAGATTCAATCGCTGATTAAGTACAACTAGAGCATCTCTTACATCAAAGTTTATGTAACCCAATAGAAATGTAAAGGTGCTGTGTCTGAAAAGCAAACCCTCCTAGCCACCACTTGGATCTTCAAGATGGCACTGGCAATTGTAGTTGATAATACGGGATCAGGTGTTGGGGATTCAAGAAACAACACTATATAGGTATCAAAACACGCCAATGCACCACTTGATCTAGACAACAAGACTACTTACTGTATGTTGAAGTGTCGATCTGCTCAGGCAGCTCCTGGATGTCAACCTCAAACCTTTCTTGCACCTTCAAATAAAATATGTATGAAATTTCAGTTAGGCTGCACTACACTCCTCATACCAAATAAGTATATATATATATCAGTTATACAAACCCGATTGAGGACGTTAGAGTCAGAGGCAGAAGCAACAAATGTTATTGCAAGCCGTTTGGTTCCAAAACGCCCAGCCCTTCCAACCTGTGGAGGTGGACCATGTTATGTTAGCCAGAGATAAGAACACCCAATCACAATCAGTAGGGCAAAGTTAAAATTACCCTGTGCAAGTATGTATCAGCAGAATCAGGCATGTCATAGTTTATGACAATATTGACACGCTCAATATCAATACCCCTGCCAACCAAATCCGTAGCCACAAGGATCCTCTTGTGCCCTTCCTTGAAGTTCTTATACCGGGTCAACCTATCCAAGAACCAATATTAGATAAAACTCAGTAACAAATACTAAAAACTGAAAAATAAAGAAAAACGCAAATGCTCCCGACGATTACAAGTCATGATAGCTACTGGGTTCCAACTCGAAGGCTAGTCTGTAATTAATCACCTAGCTAGTACTCAAAGCCGTGTTGTAGACTGATTGACTAGTCTTTGTAATTAGTAGCCTATACTAAAGCAACAGCAAAGCCTTATAGTCCCAAACAAGTCGGGGTAGACTAGAGTTGAAACCCATAACATCTAAAAACCTAGTCATGGTTTTGGCACATGGATGGCTAACTTCCACACACCGCTGTCCATGGCTAGGTTCTTTGGTGATATCCCAGTCCTTCAGATCTATCTTTACGGACTCCTCCCATGTCAAGTCTAGTCTACCCCGACCTCTCTTGACATAATCAGCACGATTTCCGCTATACACCGGCACCTCTTCTGGAGGCTTGTGTTGCATATGCCCAAACCATCTCAGGCAACGTTGGACAAGCTTCTCTTATAATGGTGCTACCCCAACTCTATCGCATATATCATCATTCCGGACCCGATCCTTTCTTGTGTGGCCACATATCCTTCTCAACATGCGCATTTCTGCTACACCAAACTGTTGCACACATCGCCTTTTAGTTGGACAACATTCTACACCACACAACATCGTAGACCGAATCGCCTTCCTATAAAACCTGACTTTTAGGCCTAGTTTGGCAACACAGTTTTTGCAAAACCATAGTATTACAAAACCTCGGTATTTTAATGTGTGGGCAATAAATACTTTAGTTTCTAAAACCGTAGTTTTTCTCAGTTTTGGTAAAACTGTGGAGGCGTTTGGCAAATGGCAGTTTTATTAAGTTTCTCTGAATTTGAATGATCGTTCTGTCATTGCATGGATAATCTTGACGATACCTACAGCCGAATCCTAACTCGGCTGCACCCACGGCCGGATCAACTCGTGCTAACTTGGCTGCCGTATGCATGTTGGGCATGAGCACGTTCTTTGTAGATGCTAGGATACATAGTCGAGTTATCTCTTGTGATCCATCAAAGATGGAGCGTTGTGACAGGCACTGAAGGTGCAGCTCGTGCGTCTAGAAGTGATCAGAAGCTACACACCCCTGTAAGAATCACCTCCGCGTGCACATGTTTCCGGCCGGTGCTAAGTCATCCGTACGTGTACGCACACCTCTGGCCAGATAGATCTATTGTCTAGCAAGTATGGGTCATAAGATGATGAACTCAGAGAGACCAATGAGCCAGCGTTTCTTAGTTTTTAAAAAAGAGGACCCGACCTCTTTTTCAAATACTACAAAAATACCACAGTTTTAGAGATACTATGGTTTGTTAGGCTGCAGTGTTTTTTTTATCCAAACACCTCAAAGTATTTAATACTGTAGTTTTCTCAGAAACCACAGTATTCCTAGTAAACTTCAAAATTACTTAGCTCCCAAACGCACCCTAGCTTTTGTGGCACTCTCTTCTCACAGAGGACACCAGAAGCTTGGCGCCCCACATTGGCACTCTCTTCATTGATTTCGTCATCCTTTTGCAGGCATAGACCCCAAATATCGAAAGGTATCCTTCTAAAGTACCACCTGCCCATCAAGACCATAGAAGTACCACCTCCTCTTTGTGCCTAGTAGTACTAAAACCGCACCTCATGTACTCAGTTTTAGTTCTACTAAGCCTAAAACTTTTTTATTCCAAAGTCAATCTCCACAGCTCTAACTTTCTATTAACCCCCATCCAATTATCGTCAACTAGCAAACTAATAGCATGATCTAAATTCTCAAATCATCCAAACAACAACAACAAAGCCTTTAGTCCCAAACAAGTTGGGGTAGGCTCTCAAATCATCCAAATATAGGAACAATTACTGAAAGCTGAAAAATAAAAAAAAACTGCGACTTTACATCATAATACTACCAATGCTAGTCATAGTGTTGAGACGAGTTGCTGGGGGTAACAACTAAAAGGCTAGTCTATAATTAGTCACCTAGCTAGTTGTCAAAGTTGTGTTGCTGACTGAAAAACTAGTCTACTATTAGTCCTCTATTAACTGCAAAAACGTCTTACATTTCGTTACAGAGGTAGTACTAAAATATATGAGGACAGCAGACCATTGTTTTGTAAATAATAAAGGCTAATCTTACAAACAACAAAAATCCACGACAATCTATATCTATATCTATATCTATACCTACTAATAAAGCAAGGTGATATTCTTGGTTTCATCCCGCCTCTGTGATTTTATTGGTTTCAGACACCTTCTCAGATTTTTTTTATCCGTGCACCAACATTATTTTTATTTTTACTATCTGAGTCTGAGGTGTTACTAAGTTTTTACTATTATATTTTGCACATATGGGTAATGGAAAAAATATGTGGTGTTCGTGGGGTTCGAACTCAAGATCTCACCTCTCACCATTATGATATCAACCAGTTGAGCTAGGTACCAATTGTGCTAGGAAAAAAGGGCTATATACTTAATAAGCGTATGGGCCGGACTGAAAAACGTGTCTGTGTCAATTTTTTATAGGCCCACGGCATGGTCGCCTGGCACGCACATGGTATTGGGCCAGAAAATTCTTTGTGTCAGTATTGAATTGTCCCACATCGCTTTTTGACACCCCATCACACCGATTTATACAAGTCTATGAATTGGAATCAATAAGCCGCCTCAACAAGTGGGTCCCAATGGCTCACAAATATGAGCAGAAAGGAATCTAATAATTAAAAAAAGGAAATAAATTCCGCTCGGATGTGCAAGAAGGAAAGGAAGAAATGAAAGAAGGAAATAAATCCCACTATTATGAGCAGTTGAGCATGAAGGAAATAATTGAAGGAGAAATAAATCCTGTAGTTATGAGCAGTTGAGAATTAAATAAATTCCGCTCCTACGAGTAGGAAAAGGAAGGAAGGAAAAGAATTGGAAGGAAGGAAATTTAAAGAGGAAATAAATTGGTCAAATTTAGATGAAGGAAAAGAATAAGAAAGAAGGAATAAAATCCCACGACCCCTTGAGCACCAACCCCGTCCTCCGCTCAGTGCCATCCCAGCTGAGCATGCTCTGATTTAAGTTGTCATGAATTGTTTCGCAAAAAATAAGGAATGTGATGAATTACTCAAGTAGTGGTCCGTACGTGGAAGTCCAACATACATATATTGCTAATAACATCTACGGTGATGATCATAGCAAAGTTCAGGACGGAAAGTAGATAGTGGCAGCGTGTGGGCTCGAATCATGGGAGTATGCTTAACCAAGTCGCTCAGTCATAATACAAGTTCGTGTGTTGGCAGTTCTCTCTGTTCCACATGGCTGCAGCTTACTATTATAGTATGTCACTGCAGTACTGGTTAGTATTTTGGAACATGAAATTGTTCATCCTAATCTCCGGCATTTTTCTAAAGCAACTCCTTTCAAGACAATGAAATATTTAAGAGAAATAATGGTCACAATAAACATGGGCCTATTTGGTTATGAGATAAAATAAGTGATGCTAGCTATCCTACATCTTTTTCCACATTTTATTACCTTGCATAATTAGTACTTGGGCAGCCTACTTATGTTGTTTTACTCCTAAAGGAATGAAGGAGAGTCAGGAAGGAACTAAAGAGGAATGAGAATGAGGTGCAGTGCACCGGATGAGTGGGCTAATTAAACCAGATTTATGACATGCACACTCTAATGAGATTGAGAGGAAGACCCCCCATTTAAATCGGAAGTACTTTGCACACGACACTTCGTGGAGGAAATCTGGATGATGTCCATCTTAAACGATTTGATTTGCAAAAAGATGGAATCCAACGGGTGAGTTGATCCACGTTCAAATTTCGGCTGGGAATTTGCCGTCCCTGTAGCAGTGCCCCATTTAAATGGGACTGTGGCTGCGTGAGATAAAGAAAGACACCGAGATAAAAAAACAGAGAGGGCTGTGGCATATAAAACAGATGTACTATTCGACTAATTTCCCGTTCTCGATAGAAAAACAAAATCTTATGCCAACTCAATCCCTTGGAGGTGCTCATAGAGGTAGGGCGTGTGTTTATAATGGTGAGTGTATTCTCGTGTATGTGAGCGAGTTCGATTGTACTGTGTTAAGAAAGGCTTTCTCATGATATTGTTGTTCTTCTTAACCTCAGCATGCGCCTTTTTGTCGCCGCTGGGTGGTCGAACGAACGTCGTCGTGCCGCTCTGGTGAACTTTTTGACGGACATATGCTAATTTTCTCTCCCGTTGTAACGCGCGGGCATTTGTGCTAGTCAGAACATAATATGATAAACAAAACTAGAAAGGACTATGCTGGGAAGGAATTAGAGAAGACATACCTCTCCTCCTGTGTCATCCCCGAATGTATGCAGATCGCAGGAAAATTGCATTCACAGAGCAGCCTGTTAAGTTCTGAAGCTCTACCAACACTTTTAACAAATATCACAATTTGGTTGAAGTCGAGCGCATCTAAGAGATCATTCAATTTCCGATTCTTCTCCGCCTCACTTAGTTTAATATAGTGCTGGGATCACGGCAAAAATGTTGACGCGGTTGATAAAGAATGAGGTTGATACGAGATGAATAAACAAAATGTATGAATGGCTAGTGGATAGTTCACTATACCTGAACTAGACCATGAAGGGTCAGTTTAGCCTCATCATCAACATAAATTTCCATGGGCTGTAAGGTGACAAATGGCGAAGATATTAGAATTCTGGCAACAATGTAACTCTAGCCACTCCAAGCAGAATGGCATATCATTTCTTCACTTTGTATGAATTTTCAGCCTCCACCAGGAGCTTCATTTATGCACGATTGGCACTGCAATTTGTGAAACCATAGCCAACACGTTTTGCAACAGTGCTTTGCCATAAGATTTCGGTAAAGAGAATTCTGCTTCGTCTGCCTTCACCATGAGAACGGTAGGAGAACCAGAAGCAGATTACTCCAATCCAACGGAAACCAAAAGTGTGGAGGCCACAGAAAACTGGAGAAAACGCCCACTGGACTTAAAACCTCTAAGACATCGGGTGCCCTACCAACCCAATTCTCATGTTCTTCCTGAATGTTTCACAATTCACATCAAGAACAAAAGACTTCATTCAATCGCAGCCCATTGGAATGTGCACAGATACCAATTGACAGACCAAGGTGGAAGTAGCTGAATAACTCAATCCACCAAAAAGCGATCAATATGATCAGCAAGCAACCAGCAATCCTACTGACAACAAATTACCACCTCTCCTATCTATGTACGAGCATAACCACCAGAAGGGAGGAAGGTTTTAAATAGGAAGAAGCACTGGAGAAATGAGGTAGGCCGCATGACATTACATCTTGCATAAATTTCTTGCAAACCGGGCGAATCTCCTTGCTGAGTGTTGCTGAAAACATCATCACTTGTTTCTCGTGGGGTGTCATCTTGAAGATCTCCTGGACATCTCTACGCATGTCTGAAGAATATAACATAGGTTAGTACCACAGCTCTGAACTACAGAAAAACAGGCATATAAACAGAAACTTATGCTGAAGTGAACTGAACTATTATAAACATTGAAAAATGGCCTGGAACCAGCAGCCTACCAAGTGAATCAAGCATCTTGTCACATTCATCAAGAATGAAATGCCTCACATTCTTCAATGAAAGGTCCTTGTCTCTAGCCAGAGCTAGGATCCTTCCAGGTGTGCCAACCACAATGTGAGGACATTCATTCTTCAACAAATCCTTGTGTTTTTTTATGTGAACGCATACCATAGAAGACAGCAACTTTTGTTTCTGACAGGTACTTGCTAAACCTCTGGAATTCATTGCAAATCTACAATATATATTAAGTAAAAAGGACAATTAGCATCAGCAGGCATATCTGACATTGATAGAATAAAAATGAAAAAAATATGTATGCAAACCTGGTATGCTAACTCTCGTGTATGGCATAACACAAGTGCAGCTACTTGCCCAGCAACGGATCAATCTGCTGGAGAGTTGAGAGGACAAAAACAGCAGTCTTGCCCATCCCAGATTTTTGCTTGACAGATGACATCCATTCCGAGAATGGCTTGAGGGATGCATTCATGTTGCACTGATGTGGAGCCAAACAAAATAGGAGTAGCACCAGTGAGAAATATTTAACCTTCTGGGCCCATTAATGGAGAGTTTTACCATACCCTCTCCTCCGACCAAAAATGTCAGAAGAAATTATACCTGCACATCAGCAAAACAGGGACAGTCACATTGGGACATACTTAACACATAACAAACTAAAAGATGGATGTTCAAATATGCTTGATTTGATTTTGTATTAGAACTATCAGATCATGGGAAACAATTTCTTGTTCTTGGCCCAGTTATATGATTTGCACTTATCCTTCATCATGCTAGCATGTTCGGTTCTTAGCATGTTAACTGTCCTTAAAAGAAAATCTACTATAAGAACTGAGTGCATAAGTGCTTTGATGCCTGGGGCATGTATTCAAATATATGCATGTGAGGATCTCAGCTAACAGAATAACTCAGAAGTAGCACCTCAACGGAAGAGTAAAAAAATGAAACAAGTGATTCTTATTTTTTGTCTTTCGTTCTCTGTTGAATGTAACAATAATCTTATACTGACCAAAAGGTGTCACTTCAGCTACGAATCTAATCAAGCAAAGCTAAGATGTGTCCATAACAGGGGTTATAAAAAACAATAGCATGCTGTGTTCTCTTTCTCTCCGTCTATTTTCTTTTTAGAAATGCAGTTTTGGTTGAATCTCTGTATAAGCATTCTTGTAATTATCACAACCAGTGCACTGGTCTCGGCTCTGAATCCATAACAATAAAACCGGGTCACCGTTGGCAGTGCAATTACGACTCGAGCTATCAACTATATGTCTATATGTGCTCAACAAACAAATAATTGCTTTCCCACAACAAAAAAACAAACAAATAATTGCAATTCAAGAGTCCACAGCGTATTATTCATGTAGATCCAATTCTGATGGCTCTAAATTTTTTTAAGAACTTGCCTTCGGAAGGATGCTCAAACCCGCAGTCCTGGATCGCACGGAGCAGCTCTGGCTTGAGCAGGAAGTCCCTGAACCCTGAGCTGTGGATCCCCACGTAACCCCTGTCCAAACACCACAAACCATGCCAGGTGAGATGAGATCCTCGACCACGAACCCTAGCAAGAAAAGTAAAAACTACTAGATAGAAGCATCGACGGCACGCACTTCTTGACGACGTCGACGGAAGGGTTGGCGGCTGCGCCGTCGACGGCGTTCTCCACCTCCTCATCGTAGTCGACGAGATCCTCCTCGTACACCTCGGCGTCCTTGGCTTCTCCCATCGCGGCTGCGATTAGCAACAGTGGTTAAGCACCGCCGAGACGCGAATCCGACAAAGTTAGCATCGCAACAGCAAAGCAACCACAAAGCACCAACCTCAGGATCTCAGACAAGGAGGAGAGGTAGACCGTGGTATTTCGAGGAGCGAGGAGGCTGCAAAGAGAGAAATCAGAGTTTTACGGCTGCATGCGCAGGGTCAAACGCGTGCTGTGCTGGATTCGGGATCTAGGGTTCTTGCCTCTTGGGGCGTACGACCTAGGTAGCACGTATTTGGGACTGCTGCGACTATGCGGGAGGGGGCAGAGCACTTTGGGCGTGTTCTGTTTGAGGATTTGTCGCAACAAGATGGGTTGGACCCGTACCTTAGGGCAGCTCCGACGGTGGGCACCAAGTGGGCCGGCCCATGCTGCCCGCCGAGGAACGTTTTGTATGTGGGTCGTAACCCTCGAAAATAAAGCGGGCCGTGACATGTCGGCGCGCAGGCCGGCACCCTGCACGGCACACTTTTTTAAAACACCAACACATACGCTTTAGCTCTTCCAATGCGAATCTATAATACATAAATAGTTGATCCCCACTAAGTCTAATTCTCTCAACATGCAGCCCTCCACATCACCAAATGTGCCACATCATCATCCACTAAAACTATTTTGTAGCACGTGCATACCTCAATTTAATTGTTCCACCTCCAATAGTCCAACGTACATGCATATTCTTTGTTCACATAGAATTACTTCCGAAAATAATAGCTTTCAATTTAGATCATTTCATGCATATAGAATGTATCCAAAATTAATCTTTAAAATCCCGCAGCAACGCGCGGGGAAGTCACCTAGTATGCTTAGATAAGATGAGTTTTCTATAGACTAGTAAGGGTACACGTGCACGCACGTATAATCATATAAAGATTTCGTGAGTCATCATGCTTTATTTTGAATCTTAATTGGGAAATGATTCCCCTCGACCTGTTGATTTTGTGTCTCCAGTTCGCCGCCTTGCTCATCCCTGGTTTCTAATGTTTTCTTTGTCAACTTTTGCAACATCACCAATGTTGCAGAAGTTTCTCCTGTAACATCAGCTATGTTGCAAAAAGGTGAAGATGAATTATTATGTTTGTAACAAAACCTGCGATAAAAAAAATCTGCAACACGGGGTCACCTCTGGCGCCTCTGGCGCACGGGGGAAACCCTATCGCGTCGCCAGCCGCCCCTCCTAGCTCCTCCCCCGCTTCACCGCCGCCGGAGGGGTCACCGGCGAAGCCCGCGTGGTCCCCATGGAAGGTGGCGGCGGGGCGTCCTCGTCGTTCTCGCGCAGATCTGGCGGCGGCCGGTGGTGCGCGGCGGTGTTCCGCCGGTGGCTGGCGCTGCTGCCTATGGTGGCGTCCCTCACGGCGGTGGGGCTGCTTCCCTGAACGCAGCGGCTTGGTGGTGGCGTGGCGGCCTTGCGCGCGGTGGCCGGATCACGGGCTTCGGACTGCGTCCTCGTCGTGGTAAGCGCTTGCCGTTGCCCTCGGCCATGAGACGGGTCCGGGGCGGGCGGCGCCCGGTGGTCCGGCCAGGGCGCATGCTGGCGGCGCCCTACTTCATCTCGCGTCGTCTCGGCCGCCAATGGTGGTGGTCATCTTCGCCGTCGAGATGGCCGGCGAGGCTTGGTGATCGGATCTCGAGATCCATCATCTAGTCCCATTGCGAGTTGGGGAGACATGGTTGCTTGAAAACCGAGCCGTTGGCGAAGCGATGGCGGCGTTTCTACGCCGTTACCTTGATGGAGGCATCGTCGTGTAACCACGTCGACCCACTCGTCTTTGCCTGGGAAACCCTAGGATCTGGTGTTCCAGATCGGACGATGGCGACACTGTGGTGTCGTTTCTCTCTTGGGAGCATCGTTTGTGGAGCGGCGCTAGAAGTCAGAGGCAGGAGGTGGAGCGGCTTCGTCTTGCACGGAGCCTCGGTGGAGATGTCAAGTCATGCACGGCCAAGCGGTGCTACACTTTGTCGTGCACGGTCGGCGGGGTGCTCATGACAAATCTTCCAAAGACTTCAAGTTGTGTTTTGGTGGTACTTGGCGGCATGGTGCCGAGGTGCATCGATGGCGACATGACGATACTGCTGTTCTTGGCGAGGGAGGAGGTCTTAGTTGAGGCGCCCGTGTGGTGGCGTCGACGATAGCTAGACCGAGCAAGGTTGATGCATTAATGCGATTCACGAAAGATGGGCGGTGGCGGTTGGCGGCTGACCTCTACGAGAGCATCGCCGGACCGGCAAGACCCATGCCCGGCAACAGCGTCTTGGATGGGTCCTCGGGTTTTAGATGTTAGGTTTGGCTGCGATGTCTGCTTGGTATTAGGCCCAGTGCTATCTCGCGCCTTCATCAACTGGATAGGTGTAGCGACATTTTGTTACTTAGACGACGTCTTTAGTCTTACTGTGGTATTACTTTGTAAGGTCTTGTGAGAATAATTAATAAAGTGGTCATATGCATCGCCCAGATGCAGAGGTCGGGGGTCATCCTCCTTTTCTAAAAAAAATCTGCAACAAAAGCTGAGTTGCAAAAAAGTTATGCAACAACACAAAACCCGAGTTGTAAAGAATTCTTGCTACAGAAATTTCCTGCAACAAGACCTATGTTGCAATGATGGAGGGCGCCGACACGCCTTGATTTGTGACCATGAGCCGAGGAGCCATGGACGCCCATCTTAATTTGAACTAAATATAGCTTTTGCCGATAATTCTTGTTCCATATGAGGACCATATCTCAATGGACCTCTCAACCATACAAATTTAGCAAAAACACATCACATACAAAGTACCTTGCCAATTTTGTCCCACAGCATGACACTTAAGTAACACACACATAGACAACATCTTGGTCATATTTCTGGATTCATATACAACAAAAAGTGAAAGTAAGTTGGACATTGAGCATATTTGATCTATTATCATAACACCATCCTGTACGGAAGCAACAAACCATGTGTATTTAACTTTCATACGTAACCATCATTTCTCCTAATTTCTTAAGCTTAATCATATCTTCGTTGATGCTATGCACCTTGAAAGTGTAAACCACTTAATTAGACACCGTCAAAGTATCAATATAAATTTACACAATTAACCTTGCAAAATGCATCTCCATGTATCACAATCTATAGATATAGTGTTACCATGACTTTGTGTAATCAAACAATTAAAATAACCACAACAATGATATATTAAATATATAGAAAAATACATAATCGTGAAGCTCCCCATGCCCTACAACCCACGAATCACCTTAGGTCCTTGTAAGGCAGAAAAATACACTCACAAAAATCAAAATCAAAATCAAAATAGAATTACTGAAAGCAGCCTTCAACATGTGGTGAGACCTTGTACCTCCTGCACAAAGAAGAGATGTAAATTTGAGAAATGCTAAACACATTAGATGGCAAGAAAACAAGTAATAAATAATTGTATATTTCACATATACTATAGTAGCCTCAAACATTTTTATCCCTCGGAAATGGAGTAGAATATTAAAGCCCATAGCGAAATAAAGTAATGTATCAAAGCACATATGTCCCAAGCTGATGCAGATGTGCACACTACAAAAAAAAGACACATCCATGACATTTTGGGCCGAACGAAATTTTTTTCTGTCATACATATGACACTTCTATGACGATAATTGTGACAAAACCCGGTATCATCATAGATGTGGTGGGCTCCTACTTTTATGACAAAAAATCATGTGAAAATGGGCTTTTAAGTCACCGGGCGGGCCGGAGACGCCGCTGCATGACATTCTTTGGGCCGTCCATGACGGAAAAACCGTGGTAGAAGCGAGGGGAGGAAAATTTTGGGGAGTTCGGTTATGGTGGGAGGTCGGGGCCGAAGCGATGCTGCTTTCTCTCGACACGACGCTGCTGCAAAAGTGTAGGCGTTGGCTCTAATCAACCCGAAGCGTAGGCGTTGGGCTCTAATCGAACCCGAGCGACAGTAATCGCAGTTACATCGCTATCGAACCCGAGTGATCGATCGATGGTCATTAATCGAACCCGATCGAGCGATTCTTCGCCATCGCTGCTAATCAAGCCGATCGATGCCGCCTGGGATGAACAGTGAGCGTTGCGGGGGTTTGGATGAGCAGTGAGCGATGGCGTTGCCTCCGGATGAACAGGACCCGTGGTGTGGTGGAGGGCTGGATGAACAGTAGATGGTGGAGGGGTGCCCGTGGAGGTGGTTGAACAGACCCCGTGGTGTGGAGGGCTGGATGAGCAGTGAAGCGGTGGAGGGGTGGTTGAGCGATGGCCGGTGGAGTAAGCGGCGGTGGAGGCTGGATGAACAGGAGCCCGTGGAGGCCGGAGGAGGTCGACGGTGGCCTGTGGGAGGCTAGAGGAGGTCGACGGTGGAGATGAACAGTATCCCGTGGAGTCCGTTTTGCGGTCGCCACACCCTCCCGATGAACAAGACCCCGCTGACCGTAGGGAGGTCCGTTTAAATCCGCTTTTGCGGTACGCCACACCTCCCGATCAACAGGACCCCATTTCGACCGCAGGAGGTCCGTTTAAATCCGTTGCTTGATGCGCCACACCCTCCCGATCAACAAGACCCCCGCTTCGACCGTGAGGGAGGTCCATTTCCTCCGCTTTTGCGACGCCACACCCTCCCGATCAACGGGACCCGCTCCAACGTGGGAGGTCCGCTTTCTCCGCCAGCGATACGCCAGCCTCGTTTCCATCGCCTGTTCCGTCCCAAGCCCTCCCGATGAACACGACCACGCATTCCGCTTTCGACCCGATCGGTTAGCTCTCACGTTCCGCGCCTCCCGATGAACACGATGCATTCCGTTGCCTCCCCATGAACACGACGCACTCCGTTGCCTCCCCATGAACACGACGACGATGTTGTTTCTCCGTTCCGACCCAGCCATGTACACGATCCCTGGCCGTACGTATGCGTGAGTAGGCGTTCTCTATAGTTTTATTTGAGGGGTGGGTTGTGCTGGACACCATTATTGTGACTAGCCTTTTTAATAGTACTATATGCATAATTTGGCGACGAGCGCTCTCTATATGTACCACCTTTTTTAATTTCATGTTTTGCTCCATGGCGCAATCCATCGATACTCTTCTTGTACAAAAAAGTATACATTTTTTAAAAGGCTAGAGGCGGGCGGTCTAGCTTGGTCGGTTTCACGAGAGGCGAGGGCCTTTGTGATTTGACGGACTCATTACTACTAGAAGCGGGGCCTTGTGATTTGACCGTCGTATAAATGCGCCTACGACCGATCGAGGAGGAGAAAAGAACCGTGCGGTATACTCAAGTTTTCCACCGGAGTGGTAATGCTGCGACGGAGGAGCATCTGAAACACGGCGATTTCAAAGGCCATATGTCGATAAAAAATGATATAATTTGCTAGTCATCTCATTGTTAGCATTGTTCTATTCATTCCCAAAAACCATTGTTCTATTCATGCCTCGCAGAGAACGTGACACCGCGCGACAAAACACCAAGCAAAAAGATGAAACATGTGGAGCAAAAGTAGAAGGAAGATTATCACCCCAAATGATCTAATTCGCCGCGGAGTCGTAACTGCTTCTTCATCGCCTCCATGACCTCCATCTCCTTGCGTGTCTCCTTCGCCATCTTCTTCATTCTGTCCATGACACGGGATTTCTCGACGCGAGCCTTCATCATCTGTTCCACGGCCGCATTACGTTACCTTTGATGCGGGTACTCGATCGCGAGCTTCGCCAACTCCTCCTTCTATTCCATGACAAGGGCTGCGGCAGATCTTCATCGAGGAACTACTATTTCTCATGCTGACTTCTTCCACCAGCGTTCTTCTCCTTCAACAGTCGATCTCGTGGCGTAGCTTCGCCTTGTCCTCCCGAAGTCGCGAGGATTTCACGGTCGCCTTCTTCTCCGAGGGCAATGCTCTTCTTCAAGAAGATCACCAAGCGGTGGTCAACTCCCCTGGCCGATTGAGCTTCCGCAGTATGTCGTCGAGGCTCTCCTTCAAAGAACTCCATCAAGCCTTGGATGAACTCCTTCGCTTATTGAAGTGCTTATTGAGCTGATCGGGCATGCCGCCGAGGGATAACGACTCCAGCTCCGGGCCAAACTCGGCATGTTCCCTCTCATGACTAGGGCGCTCACCGGGAGCCATCGCATGCCCGTGAGAGATCTTTCGAGGTCTCTGCGTGGCGGCGAGCCCTTTCTTTTTTTTCCGCAGCCTTGGTTGCCGCCTCCCTTATTACGAGTAGTTCTTGACCTAGAGCTACGCTCACCGCCATGGCAACGACGGACGAAGAAGAAGCACTTATGAGGAGGAAAGGTAGAGTAATCTTCGGTTAGGTAGTTCCCCTTTTTATAACCTAAGTACTAGCACTAGTACTAATACCTGCATAGTGGGAACACATTCAGATTTGATACGTACTAGTAGGTGTGAGCAGGCTTTCGAATGTGATGGGAACAAGGTAACGATTAATTGATGGTTTTGGTTTCGAGGCCCGAAACGGCTCCCGATGAGTTTAGCGGAACATTAACTTCAAGTACTACACTGCTCAAATGCGTAAAATTATGTTACTATCAAAAATTGGCATAAAATACGAAGGAGAGCAATGGAAGTACTACTAGCAACCCACGATTTAACTACTCGCATGCGCGCAGTGGAGTAATAATGTCTTTCTTCCGCCCTCACGTCCATTCAATTTGCATGCTTTGTATTAATTGACCATCAATGAAGTGAACGACTTTACACGCGTCAAATTATCACATGGGGTGGATCTTGGTACAAAATTGCGTCCGCCCGTGTAGCCGCGTGTTCGTCCGAGGGAATGAGTGCGTGCGTGGCGTGCGTGCACATCTTCACGCCGTGCATGTACGCCGGTATGGCTCGTGGAGGACAGTACATTCTTACGGAACCAAAGCAGCACATCACTATGATCAATCCACGCAAGGAGGAGGTTGCGATAACGCCTCCACATGTGCCACGTGGCTTCATGAACTGTAAGAGAGACAACGTGTAGCGTGCCATTGGTATTCTAATTTACGTGTTTTGCACATACTCGAAGTACTAGTAAGGTACACGTGCGTTGCCGCGATCGATTTTGCAAACCAAATTATGAATAAATACCACACTATAGCATGTAAGCTCGAGTCATATATGCCCGATGTAGCCTTCGTTTAATTCTTATAGTTCATCTCATTCAAAATCAATTAGTTTTTATATAAAAAGCTAAGAACAGCGGGAGTAGGAAAAACATGGGATTATAGTGGAATGTCGCCTTGAATCCTAAGGTGATTGTCACGAGTGTTTGATTGTGCATAGGAAAAACGCAGCAGAATTCTTTCAAAGAGGTTTGAGTGGATGGGATGTTTCCTATGGAATCTAGTGCAAATGAATCATATGGAAAAATTCCTATGGTTTACAATCCTCTGAATCAAACAACCAAGATAGGAAAAATTCCTAATGATTAGAATCCTCCAAAATTCCTTTGAGAATCCTTTGAATCAAAGAAGCCCTTAATCTATTTTATGATTGATGGAATTGTGCATTGTAAAGCATAAAGTAAAAACAAATAATGGCAATTCAACTAAAAAAAGGTTGGGCAGTTATGATACGGAAGATTCTAGAACAAAAGAGAACCCTTTGTTGTTTTGAGGTTTGTGCATTATGCTTAAGTTCAACCATGGAGTCTGCTAGATTGTACATGTGGAAAAATCTGGTGGGGGGCTAGAAGATGGTGCGAGGGGCCAAGTGGAGGGAGACTATGAACGAACCCACAAGTGCGAGATCGATATTTAGAGAGAGGGGCGAACACGCAAGGCCAAGCTGTGATGGGGAAGTGAGCCATGAAAAATATATGAGCTAGGGGCCAAGCATTGCTAATCCTTCTACGAGGAGGGTCAATTCATGAACTTAAACCATTTTTAGCGGCAATTGTCTAATGATCAAATTCATATTAGCCTCGATATATAGTGATGTTAGGGGAGGGGGGCCCCATTCGCCCCTGTCTTCGCCATTGTGCACGCGTCCCGAGAGATGAAGCGGAAGGCATGGATGATGAGAGGGACGTTGGATATATAATTAATGTGGGTGTATTAGCTATATATGTTAATCCTATATAGAGAGGTATAGATTGATCGATGTGGACGTGGGAAAGAGGGTGAGACCTCCTTTGGATATATCGATTGATCGGTTTGTGTGGAAAACTATGAAAGACCTAGCTATATACACACATACATAGAGGAACATCGATCAAGGCGCATGCACGCTGAGAGAGATAAAGAATGCCCGATATGATGGAGAGGGGATGTGTGTGGGTGCGTGCCTTCATGGGAGACCGACTGAAGAAAAAGATTGCATGCGTCGATGGATAATGCCGACCGGTAGTGTGTGTGCATGCATGCACGAGAGAAAGTTAGTGGTACAATTATAAAGAGAAGACTACGTGTGGGTGTAAAAGAATAAGTGAGGTCATAATCAATGTAAAGTTGAATTCAAATATTTGAATAAGAGATCCTGATGTTTGAAACCCATGCATGCATGAATATAACGGAGATGTGGGCGGTGTGGTTTGGAAACGAGCATGTTGTAATGTATACACATTGAACAAGGTCAGACTAATTTGAATTTAGATACCGATGGCAGACATCATTTGGCCACGTCGCATCCGTGCATGGACACACTATTCTAATTGGAGATGATGAGCGGCTTTCGCATCACATATCTATATCTATACCCCTATATATATATATATATATTTTATATTGTGTGCGAGTAACTTTAACTTTGAAAGATGGTCGTTGGATGAGGCGAATCCGATGGTCCAAAGATGGCAAATTTGAGCACTATCGGCGTTGGATATCATCTAGATTCCACCAGATTTCGCCACATGTATAATCTAGAAGACTCCATGGTTGAACTTAAGCATAATGCACAAACATCAAAACACAAGCACTTCTTATTTGTTCTAGAATCTTCCGTATCGAATTGCCCAAATGTTTCTCTACATGATTTGCCATTATTTGTTTTTACTTTTATGTCTTCTGACGCACAATTCCATGAATCTTAAAATAGATTAGCTTTCTTATAAAAACTAGATGATTTTGAATGAAATGAACTATAAGAATTAAACGAACATCTACATCATGCATATATGACTCAAAGCTTGCATGCTATAATGTGGTATTTATTCATAATTTGGTTGCCAAATCTCATGCGTGCAATGCACGTGTACCTTACTCTAGTCTAAATGGTGTTTGTGTGTGTTGTGCGTGTTGAGGTGCAAATTGTCTTTTTTGGGTACACGTTAAGCTTGTTCTTCCAAAATTTCAAGCCGCGCCTTGTTATGCCGAAAATTGAAGCTAGCGTCTCTCTGTCATCGTCTTTGTGAAACTCCCGCCTCTTCAACCCGCCGCCTTTGTTAGCCCGAAATATTTAAGATATATCTTTGTCTCGTTGTGCTCGACAACTCCCTCCATCTCAACCCAGCGCCTTGCTATTCCGAAATTACAACGCTGCGTAAAAACTCCCACCTCTGTGAAATCTCGACACGTGAAATGCCCGTGGTACCACACGAACAAAAGAACCGCCTCAAATCGGTGGGGTACTTTCAGAACTTACCCCACATTTGGACAAGCTGCGTCTCTAAGCCATGGTTCCCCACTGCCATCCCATCCGCCCACCCATTCAGACACTAAGGACGCGAAAACTTCGCGACGAAACCCCACACCGCTCCGTCCGCCACCCGGTGGAGACCTCTTCCCGGACGACGTCGTCCACAAAGAACACCTCGACGCCCCTCATCCACCGTGCACGGATGAGGATCCGTCATCGATCTCATCGTCTCCGCCGTTCAGACCACCGTCCTCCACCTCCAAGGAGCTGCCCCGATGTTCCCCTCGTCTTTTGGCGCCACCTCCATTCCCACATCGTCGTCTTCACCTGCACCACCGGAAGAGCATCATCATCACCGCTTTCCTCGGATGAAGCTGCGCCTAATCGGCGCCACCAAAGAGGTTGTACACTAATCGCCGCATTTTCTTCTTGATTCGATCTCATGGTGCCGCCACGCCGTCCAAGCCGACACGGCGCTGACTCCATCCACGGGCGGCGCCGCCGCCACTTCCTCCACGGTAAGGCCGCCTCCCTGGTGGCGATGTCCACATCGAGGGAGCTCTTTGTTGTTTTAGCTCTCGCTTTCAGGCTTCTTTGCTACTGCTCTTGCTCTCGGCCCCTTGCCTGGTCTGCTCTTGCTATTGCTCTTGCTTGCGCTGCTACTCTCGCTCTTGCTCTTGCTTGCGATGTTGCTCCAATTTAGCTACACTTGGCCGACCGAATCGACTTTTGGGTCAAGTCGATTTTCAGAGGGGGGCTCGGGGTGAAGGAAGAACCAGCCGTTGGGAGGGGGGGCTCACTGGAGAGGTACCCCACTATCTATCTTAGGGTTCAGGGATGAGGGCGGTGGTCACCGGGCGGTGGCGGGCGGTGGCGTGGGATCACTGGAGAAAAAGCTTCGGCATGGGGGCCTAGAGGGATGGCCGGGCGGCGGCGGACCAGCGGTGGGAAAGTGTTTTTCGGGATGGGCGGCGACCATGCACCATGGCGGCGGGCGGCTATTTGTTTGGCCGGTGGTGGTCGGCGGCTGGGGGTGGAGATTGAAGATGAACCGCAGGCCCTTGATTTCAGATCCAACGGCTGCAAAATCGACTGACCAGAGATGAAAAAAGTCGGTCGACCGACGTGTAGCCTCACCTTGCTAGTGCGTTCGATTTCTCTGACAAGAAAATTCAGTTTCACAGCAAAATTCAGTTTGACAGTTAAGTTCGATTTTACGATTAAGTTCGGTTTGGAGGCAGTTAAGTTCAAAGATGAGCGGTGATGTATTTTACATCTAGCACTTTGTGGTTATGTATTTTACGTCATGTATTGGAGATGCTATTAGAATTCCACTTTCGAGTTAACGTTGTTCGTTGTCTCTCTTGTCTCGCTTGACCTCAAGGCGTCATTATAACTCACCGGAGCTGCTCCAACGATGAAACCCTCCATCACAAAGGAGCAAAGATCTAGGGCTCCATCTCCGCACGCCTAAGATCTTCTTCCTCCTCCTCCGACAGCCCAAGTCAAATGTGAGCATCCTCACCGCCAACCCAATCACCGAGATCGACATGGCTTCCCAAAGAGGTTGTACACTTGTTGCATCTCTTTTTACTCTACATGTTATATATATTGTCCACTGAGCACTCGTAGTAACGGGAAATACGATTATTTTATCCTACTATATGACAAGTAGTGAGGCAAGGCAACTTAGCTATCTCGTGATGGACTCTCTTGAACGCCATCATTATTTATCTCTATGCACGTTTGAGCTGCATTTGTCGATGGGCACAGGAGTTGAGCTAGTATGGCAAAGGGCTCGGGTCCAAAGTAATAGAAGTAGCACAAAAACATTTTTTTAGTGTAGGATTTTCCTTGCTCAAGCTCGCCTACTAGAATCGCCAGTGCTTGAAAGGAAAAGTGAATGAAAAACATTGGAATTGGAAAGTTTCTTATGGTACTACTTTTCATGAATTTGGTGCAAAGGAATGGAGCAAAGGAAAACTGTAGGATTTGTTCCTTTAGTGTCTCCTTGAAAGAAAAACCGTAGGAATTCTAATTTCCACTTCTCCTCATTTTCATATTCCTATTCATCAAGCACAAGACTAAGAGATAGTAGCATAATATCATTATAAACTTACATTTTCTTGTGGTTTGACTTAATCTCACCATGCTTTTTGGCATCATGTGATCTTCAATTGTTGTGAATCAAACACCTGCATTGGCGTAAATCATGTGTTTTTAAATTCTCTGTTTTGCACGCGGCATTCTTATCATATTCCTGTCTATTTCCTATCCCCGCATTTGTTAGAATCCTCAAATTCAAACAAGCCCTTACTCAATTACTTCTATTACGATATGTGTCAAAGAAAACCTTGTGTGGTTTGTCCCGCCTCAAGCAAGGCCGGGTTCCACCCATTTCCACCGCTTCCAACGATCGGAAGGGTTCACCACAGCCAGGATCCGCCTCTCTAGGGCCTGCCTTTTCGCGCCTCAGATCTTTCTTCCCCGCCACGCAGCCTAACAAACGGCAATCAGATTACCATCATCAATCGAAAGCAGATGACCTTGAGGACTACACGGGTCCGCAAGAGAGGTCACACTCTTCCGTGTCTCCTTACGTTATGCGTCCGCTTAATATGATGACATGCTACATTATCGTCGTGTTCACCTATTAGACTCGAAGTCAGTCCAAACTAATGTCAAACTTGAGTTTTTAAATGGTTGTGGGGTACATATTGGGGCAGCAATCAAGTACTATCTGTCTACTATCTGGTTAATCTCCTGTCTACTATGAGTTTCATGTTGGGTGCAAACAAACATTAAAGGAGCCATTATCCTGTATTTTTAACTAAAGCTATTATCTCGCCTGCTATCATTGGTTTTGGGTCTATCCACAGTTTGCTACCATCACTCCGGATTTGTGCATGCACTCCTTACATAATCTCACTATGTTTTATTCCTAATGCATGCCGCTTATTGTACACAATGGAACCGATCATGTAGAGCAAAAGAGACGCAGGCCTTGCATGGCAATAAAATTTCATGGTGACATCGCTCCATGGTGGGTGCAAAAGCAGCCCCCTCCACCCATTTAGGATCGTAATCAAGAGAAGATAACTGCTCGAGGGGAATTCGTATGAGAAGACCACTCCTATTTACCCCATGAGGTCTTCACTCTAACTTGGCATGCCGATGTTGGTAATATCATGCATATGGTGCCTTGCATTGCTTATCAGATACATTAAAGATGTCATCCGCTTAGTTTAGACATGCTTTGTGTCAATGCCATCTGCTTTAGTTTCTTTTATCGTATATGTGAATCATGCAATGCCATCTTGTCTAGCCGTGAATCATATATGTGAATTTTGTAATGCCACCCTGGTTAGCCAGTCATCTTATATGTGAATTATATCATGCCATCATTTTTTTATTACGTGTTAAATTTGTCAACAATTTTAGTACATTCAATTACTCTTCCTGTGCATCAGCCATTCGGCACGGTCATGGAAAAATCTGGAGTGGAAACAAGGTCTTGAGCAGACAATGCTATCTGACGAAAGCGCATGTCTTGCTGGGTTCTTGATAGCTCCTCAGAGGAGGATTCAGAGACGATGACCGATCATATTCCCCGAGGTGCATGCCCTAACTTGGCAGTGGTTATGTTGCTCATATCGCGGCGTATGGTATCTTGCATTGCTATGTCATTTGCTTAGTTTAGACATGCTTTGTATGAATGCCACCTGCTTAGTGTCTAATTACCATATATGTGAATTATGCAATGCCATCTTGTTGCAAGACATTATATATGTGAATTATGCAATGTTATCTTGTTGCAAGGCATTATGTATGTGAATTACGCAATGCCATGTTGTTTAGGCAAGAGTCATATATGTGAATTATATCATGCCGTCCTTTTTTGTATTTCTCATTGCTTCTATCGACAATGTTTGTATATTCAAGTGCTCTTCCTGTGCATCACCATTTGAATTGGTGATGGAGAAATCTGGAGTGAAAACAAGGTCTTGAGCGTATTAATGCTACTCCGTCAAGCAGATATCTTCTTGGGTTACAGATAGCTCTTGAAGAGGAGGATTCAGAGGCAGATGACCAGTGTCCTATCATCCCCCGAGGTGTATGCTCAAACTTGGCAGGTTATATTACTCATATAATGCATATGTTGTATTGCAATGCTTAGTTTTTACATCATATACACAATATTGAATGCCATCTCCTTAGTTGACACATCATATATGTGATTGCCCTCCGCTCACTTCCTTAGTATATAAATCATATATTTGAATTATGTCATGCCATGATGTTTACATAGACAGCATGTATCTGAATTATGGCAAGCCAACCCATTTTCTAAAGACATAATATAGTTATATCATCTCATCCTGTTTACATAGTCATCATATTTTAAATTATGTCATTCTATCCGTGAATTATATCATGCCATCATGTTTCCATCGACGCATGTTTGTTATTTATGGCATGCCAACCACTTTAATAGACACATCGTGATAGTTATATCCTCGTCATCCTCGCTTACATAATCATCATATTTTAAAGTATGTCATTCTATCCTGCTTAGTTAGCCATCATACATGTGAAATTGTGTCATGCTATCTGTTTAATTAGCCATCATATATGTGAAATTATGTCCTGCTATTACATTTGCTTATACAACATAAATGTGAATTATTTCATGCCCTGTTTTCTTCCCTACTATCCATTGCACTGTCTATCTTACAATGTCTCTACATTCAATTACTTTTCTTGTTTATCGCCCATTTCAATTGGAGGGAGTGATGATAGTATTCGTGGGAGTAAAAACACGGTCTTCTAAAAAGATCGTATACCGTCGATGCAGATAGAACCACGGTTGTACTTGCCCAAGAACCAGCCCTACCACACATAAATCACACTCATGTAGATTGTACCCCTACCCAGTTGGACAGAGAACCAGCTACACCCCTTCTAACCCCAACCCCAGCAGATAAACACCAGTTCCCTGCTGACACAAAGACCGTCTCCACCACAGAAGCACCCAAACACGAAAGCAGTTAGTAAGGCAACTGCGAAGTGCCCAAATCACGAGGACCAACACTCCGAACCCAAAGTCAACGCTTAAAGCGTAAGAAGAATTGTTCTCGTGTCGGGTTCCGTAGCTATGGTTCATACTACTTTGCTCTTACATCCTTGTATTTACCGATACCAACTAATTTCAAATTTGAAGGATGCAATTGAAACTCCAATGGCGCAGGTATGTTTTAAACCTGCTTTCTTCAACGTGTTTGGCTGCTTTCTTTGTTGTAACTTGCTCTATGTTGATTTCAGTTTCAATTGAATAAACAGTTATGTTCTCATGCCATGCACATTACAAGTGTTGTTATTGTTGTGGTAGTTTCCCACACTTATATTCTGTCTATGCCTTGCTTTGTCTTAAATAGATATGATTCTAATTGTATCTATCGTGATTTGGCAACATAAACTAGAATGATATAGACCATACAAGGACCATACTACATAGATATATGTTTGTTTCATGCTGTTATCCTGTCCACCTTACTACCGAAATGGTTTACCAAAATGAGTTTCATATACTACATTGTAAACTTGAGATGTGTTTGTTTGTTTCTCTTTTAGAACGCGGATAAAATATTGGAGAAGAGTACCTGTTATGCAATGGTAAAGGAAGTAATGCAGATAAGGTTCAAGATAGTGAGATATCCTGTTGGTCTCAAGAAAGTCGATAAAACTATATTGAAGACACCGAGGCAACCCCGAAGTCATGTCTTGATGTAGTGTTCGATTCACGGCTACCACTTCTTGCCGCACCACTCTTGAACTCGTTACTGAATCAGTTTGGCTTCTTGAGTCTCAACTTCAAGTTGAAAGACATCGATCGAGATGTTATCTGACGGGAAGAAGAAGGGAGGCGAGAAGTCCTGCGAAATTGCTGGGATGCATACTTTTTTGGTGCAAGAGCAATATTTGGAGGACTTAAGCGCCAAACAAGAAAAAGTTAATAAGCTTGCTAAGCATCTTGCCGTGATTATGGGTACCGGATATTGTTTCTTGAGCTCTTAAGTGGTTTCGAGTTCTGGACTTGTTTCTTCTTGGCGTTTATATCTTTCTTGTGTTCCCTATATTTACCTTTGGTGGCGAACTTTGATGCCCAAAGTGGATGTAATATGTGTAATAGCCGTGATAGCCTAGTGTAAGTTGCTTGCTTATTTATTTCCTTGTTGTCTTGTTTATTTGTTTGCTTGTAGTCGGTCTGATTCTTTTTTCTGCGGTTTGCTAGTGGTACTGCAATAACCTATTTTTTTAAAACTAGGCCACAATAACCATGGGCTAATATTCTTGTAGTGACCGGGCCTCCTACGGTAGAAAGCAGAATAAAGGCCTTCTACGAGGTAGTATAAGCGATGGGCCTTCTACGTCAGGCGTAGAAACAATGGGCCTTCTACGGGCCGTAGAAACAATGGGCCTTCTACGGGTCGTATCATCAATGAGCCTTATCTGGTACATGTGATCGATTGGCCAAACATGGGCCAAGCAGGACGCATTCTGGCCAAAGCGGGCTAGAGTTGGAATCGTCCGTTCATGGGGTGACCATAATGGGCCATCGTCAATAGGTCGTATTTGATGGCGCTTATGAAACGCCCAAGCATTAGCGTGATGGATACAGCGGAGATAGTGTAACGGACCGATCAACCATCGGGCGAATTTGGCCCACAAGCGAAAATGATAGCGAACGGGCCGTAAGTAAGCGAATCTTTGAAAAATAGCCCAGAATAGATGGGCTCACGAGAAGGCCGAAAGATAACATAAATTGGAAGCGCACCCAACGGAATCTTGAACGGGTCGTTAATGGGTATAAAGTGATACACTGTTCTTTAGGCCGGGCAGTTTCACCATGGGCCGTTAATGGGTGTAAAGTGATACACTTTGTTCATTACGGGCCGGTTCACCACGGGCCGTTAATAGGCCAAGAGTTAGATAGGACCTCATATGGGCCGAAAAGGCGTCATGGGCCATACATGGGCCGTAAGTGAAGCAGGCTAGAATCATATTGGATGGCCCACATGGCGCTCTTGGGCCTTAATTCGAAAAGCGGCGATAACGGGCCTTGGGTTAGCGAGTTGTAAATGGGCTATGTGAACATGCCATTAACAAGCGGAGCTTTCCGTAAATGCCCCGCCACCTAACCAAGTCAAGCGGGTTTACTTTTCACGAGAATGGGCCTCTGTTGGGCCATGCCACGTGTCGGCGTATCATAGGCGTATACTTCATCCAATGAGTGGATGACATCTGTCCCGGCGATGATGGCCGACCGTGTTTCCTCCGTACCAATGATGATGATTTACCGCGTGGAAAATCCCCATTGGTCGAGGCTGATAACGAGGTTATCGGATCCAAAACCCGACCCGATAGCTTAACGACGTCTGCTACGGTGGATGTCACGTAGTCGGTCACCTTGGCGAAAAGCACTTTTTGTGACGCCGCGATTTATCGTCATGGAAGTGGACACTTCCGTGATGATAATTTAGTAATGTCATGGAACACTTCTCTGACGCATTGACACGGTATGACTATCTTGATTACTGGTCATAAAATCGTCATGGATGTACATGCATGGCAGAAATGACGCCGTACCTACTATGACAAACACGTATCATCACGGAAGTGTATTTTTGTTGTTGTGGCACTATACTACTTGTAGCCGATTGTCAAACCGTGGCGGATCTCGGGTAGGGGGGTCCCAAGCGTGGCGTCTGGCGGATGGTAGCAGGAGGGAGACAAGGGACACGATGTTTTTACCAGTGTTAGAGCCCTCTCGATGGAGGTAAAACCCTACCCCTAGCTTGATTAATATTGATGATATGGGTAGTACAAGAGTAGATCTACCACGAGATCGTGAGAGGCTAAAACCCTAGAAGCTAGCCTATGGTATGATTGTTGTTAGTCTCTCTGGACTAAAACCCTCGGTTTATATAGACCTGGAGAGGGCTAGGGTTACACTGAGTGGGTTACAGGAAGGAGATCTACATATCCGTATCGCCAAGCTTGCCTTCCACGTCAAGGAAAGTCCCATCCGGGACACGGGACGAAGTCTTCAATCTTGTATCTTCATAGTCTTGGAGTCGGCCATGGGACACCCCTAATCAGGGACTCCCTCGGTAGCCCTGAACGAGGGCTTCAATGGCAATGACGCATTTGAGTCCATTGTGCAGTTGTCTTCGGCATTGCAAGGCGGGTTCCTCCTCAGGAATACTTCATAGAAGATTTTGAACACAAGGATAGTGTCAGGCTACTGCAAAATAATTTCCACATAACACCGTGAGAGAGAATAATATTTACACAAAATCCAATCTGGCGGCGTGTTCATAGCGTGTCATCACACCATGGCCAAGCCTTTATTCGAATCGTTTTCTTTGTGTCCCACCTCAGTAGCGTTTAGCGGCGGTTTCCTGGCATGTCTTGTCAAAGCGGAGATCGTGTCCCCTTATTAAGGATTCTTATCAATACGGATGTGGGTAGCAATCGCGCTTGGGTTAGCACGTCTCCTCTATCGGGCGAGTCCCCAAGCGGTCACAGGGGGAGGGCTCTTGGCATTCAACCTCTTTATAAAGAGACCAAGGCTCTACTCCTTTCTTTCCAATCTCAATCGAGTCAGCCCTACGGCCTCGGGTTCCAACACCCAAAGCTCCAGATTCAAAGCGCTTGGGACCTTTGATGATTTCGGCTCCGACCTTCAAAGGCGGTGGATGCCTTCCTCCATTACGGAAGAAAGGCGATGCTAAAAAGGCTGAGAGATGCCGGGTATTTAACGGCGAAATCTCGCATAGGCTGCCTGCTCAAGGGCAAGTTATTCCCCACTCCCAACTTTGCAGTGAGGCGTGGTGTTGGCGTCTCACTCTCCTCGAGGTTAGGCTTCCCGACCGGACCCCTTCTGAGGGCTCATGTTTTATTATGGGTTAGAATTTCACGACTTGGATCCGAGGTCCATCCTCCACATCTCATCGTTCATCGTCGTGTGCGAAGCCTTCCTCCGCATTACCCCTCACTTCGGATTGTGGCTCAAGACCTTCAAAAGTAGAGCGAAGATGATCAAGGGGCGGCAAGCCGGAGTCTTGGAGGGCTGTTATAAGCAAGAATCTTGACGCTCCATGGCCCAAGGGCTCTTTTCAAGAGGAGTTAAAACAGCTTATGGCAACGAGTGGTTTTATATCCACGGCGCCAGGGGGCACCAAGTGGGTGGCGCCTCATCTTCGCTCGGGTCCTCCCCAGTGGCGTCATGGGTGATAAAGAGGCTCGTGGGGCCGTCCAAGGGCGTGCCCTTGTTGCGAGGGCGCATTCAAGATCTCTGGAAAGAGACATCAACCTGGCGAAGTAGTGGTAGCGCGAGGTCATGTTGATTCGCCGCACTTTGCCCCTCGCAAGCGCCTCACTTTGTGGGAGTTTAATCAGGAGGGACCAATGAAGCTCTCCAACACTTTCTGGGCATGACACCCATGGAGATGGATGAATTGTTCTTTGGATCACAAGCAATGTGTGGGATTCTGACCGAGGCCAGCAGGTCTAAGCTACAATCGCCCGAATACTCAAGTAAGTAATACAATGCAGGACCGCTATCAGTATATTCGTCGTCATAAATTGCCCTTAAAGGAGTTGTCCCTTTAAGCGAGTGGATAGAGAAAGCAAAGCTGATCGGTGTCAGGCCCCCCCTCACAGAGACCACGCCGGGATCCCATGTTAGCCAGGGATGCTTGGAGGTTGTGCCCTTGGAAGAGGGCGAAGGGGAACAAGGAAGCTTCTAGTCTCCTCGAAGGGAGGCTATGGGAAAGGAGGGATCGAGAATCCCTCCATCCAGGAAAGAAGAGGACCGCCTCAAGACCCGGAGACCATGATCTCAAAGCGGGGAAGAGATCTTCGTCCGGAGGGTCTGGCAAGGCCAGGAGATGCCTCGGCACTTGTGCCCAGGGGATCAAGGGGATCCCGGCCCTCAATGAGTAAGTGAGTAGGGGAGTTTCCAAATAAGAGACATCCCTATTTTATTCCTGAGAAAGACAACGAATTTTTTACCTTGTAGTTCGGATCTCCGCCCTTGGCCAGCGTGAGCTCATCTTGAGGGATCTTGATGGGAGATGATGGAGAGTGGAAACGCCCCCTCTGCCGTCATTTTAGCCTTGCGAGACGACCACTGAGGTGTCGTCGCGGAGGGTTTTCTCCGAATCGGCGGGGCGAGAAAGCCGTACCGTATGGCTCCCGAGCCCTTCGTGCGGACCTTAAAAAAGGCCATCGGGCGAGTCCGGCCACCGTCCGGTGCAGTCGGAGGATTTGAAGGATATGCTGGGCGGCGTCTATCTCAAAAGAACATACGTGCATTGATGGGCACGGTGATTGAAAAGGATTTCATCATGGGAGAGCGGGTTGCCGAAACGATCGGGGAGTTTCTTGACGGAGTTTTGAGGTGCAGCGAAATGATGTACCTTTTAGCCAGTTCCGCATATAAAAGATCGCATACTGTAGAGATAGTAGCCCTGAGACTCGGTCGTTGTCAAAAGATAATGACAGCGCCGAGGATCATAATCTCGTATAACATGTCGCTTCGCTCTTCCTATGTAGGTGGCGAAGTGTCCCGGGTGTACATATGGGAATCGATGAATTCTAAAGCTAAGACGGCAACAGCGTGGCGAGGATCGGACATCGCGCTTGTCGACAAGCGGTTGGACGAATGTAAGGTATGAAATTTTCTCAGCGGACACACTGGTAAAGGGGCTTGATGACCTTGCCTTAGAACATGTATGCTTGATGCAGATGGTGCATTGCCATGGAGAACCTTCGGGTGGAACTTCGCTTAGAGAGCCAAGAGAGCGAGCGAGGAAAAAGTGATCTGGCTGCCTTGAAAGGCGAAGAGCTGAAAGCTTGACAATTTGCTCAACTATGACGAAGCGAGGAAGGAAATGGCCGAGATGGCGGTGAAGTTGAAGGATGCTGCCGTGCTGCAAGCTTCTTGAAAAAGAAGATCGGGCGTAACAAAGGACCTAGAGAAAGCCACCTCTAGGGCCAAGGATGCTCGCTCTGCAATGAGAGCCATGAAGGAGCCTCGTCGGTAGGAGATATCATGGTAGCTGGAAAGCCCTTTATCTCATGCGGATGAAGTTCGGGATCCTAAGTATGCTTTCAGTTGGACCAATTTGTGGAGTCTGGCGGATACTGCTCTGGAATTTTGGCGGCAAGTGCATGGACGAACCAACACTTCCGGGATCAAAGGATCACGGTGGAAAAGCTTTGGTCGTGATTCCACAATCCGGCGCCGCTTCCATTATCCCGAGCGATTGGCTGAATGGGGCGGAGCTGAATAGGTTATCCGGACTCGCCATGAAGGGAGTCGTGAGTCATCTAATGTGGTCGGAGGGTGAGGAGTCGGGACTAGGGGTGTCCGGAGAGCCGGGACTATCGTCTGGCCGAACTCCAAGACTATGAAGATACAAGATTGAAGACTTCGTCCGGGTGTCCGGATGGGACTTTCCTTGACGTGGAAGGCAAGAAGCTTGGCGTATACGGATATGTAGATCTCCTACCATTATGTAATCGACTGTGTAATCCTAACCTATCAGATTGTCTATATATAAGCGGGAGGGTTTTTAGTCCGTGGGGCCGAACAACTTCATCATCAACAATCATACCATAGGCTGGCTTCTAGGGTTTAGCCTCCTTGATCTACAAGTGGTAGATCTACTCTTGTACTACCCATATCATCAATATTAATCAAGCGGGAGTAGGGTTTTACCTCCATCGAGAGGGCAGAACACAGGTAAAAACATTGTGTCCCTTGTCTCCTGTTACCATCCGCCTTAGACGCCTTGATTGGGACCCCCTACGAGATCCGCGGTTTTGACACAGACATTGGTGCTTTCATTGAGAGTTCCTCTATGTCGTCGCCGATAGGCCGATGGCTCCTTCGATCATCAACCACGCGGTCCGAGGTGAGACTTTTCTCCCGGGCGAGATCTTCGTGTTGGCGGCTTTACCTTCTTGAACGGGCCAATTAAGCAGCCATCTGGATCGAATCAAAGCTTCGCCCAGGCCATCGAAGTTAGATTTGGAAGTTTAAACTATACGGGCCGATATCGCGGGGACTTGATCTTTAGTGAGTTCGAGCCGCGATAAGCGTCTTGCCGCCTTCGATGGGCATGATCTCGCTCTGCAATGACCGGCGGTGCCTCGAGGCCGCCTGAGATCCGCCCGAACCCTTAACTGGGAGCCGGATTCCCCGATCGAGGACGAGTGGTTGGACACCGCCTCGGGGCCTATAATCTCTCGGCGATCGAGCGAACTCCATCCACGTCGCTGCGAAGACCTCGACTCCAGTCTTGGGACTCCTCCGGACTCCGAACCCTCCGCCCGACCCGGCCAAGAATCCGATTAGGCGCTGTCATGGAGTTCACGGCCGCGGACATCTTTTTCACTTCGCCCTTTGGCGACATCCTCGAATCAATAAAGTCTCTCTCTTTATCCGGAGGAAGCCTGGTAGGACTACGGTCGGGAAGGTTGGGATACTCTCACGGATGGCGAAGAAAATTCAACTCCCACCCACCACCCACTTCGTAGCCACTATCGAAAGTTTACACGACGGCGTGCACAAACTTGACTTCGAGACATCGACGGTATGGACGACGATGTAGGAGACAACAATGAGCTAGCACTTCTAGGATGCTGGACAACCACCTCATCTCATGATGTATACATGGTGGATACACCTAAAGGAAATGAAGATAAGGAACAACGGGGCCTTCTGAAGGATAAATCCCTCGGCGGTCAGCAGCAGCGTAGCAGCCAGAAGACAAAGTCGCCTCAACAAAGACCTAGCCATAGCGGGCGAACTTAGATGGACAACGAACAAGCTATTGAGCAATCGTCCGAACAAGGCAACGAGGATAAACAATCTGTCCCGGCGAAGACAACAGTCGGGACGATCTGACCAGGACAAACTATTGGAGCAAGCGACCTCGAGAAAAGGCTAAATGCATACTTGTCGTAGCCTGAAAAAGCGAAGCGGAAGCTCAAAACAGCGGAAGATGCACTCGAGGATCCGGATGGAGCAAAGTATTCAGCACGCATGAACAGAAATGCAGTCGACGATCGCCGAACAAGAAACTACCCAAAAGAAAGCTCTGCCCGAATTGACGAGGAGGCCTTAGAGCCCCACAATCAAAAAAGCAAGAAAGCCACCCGGTCGGATGGGCGACCTCACGGCAAGAAGAAGAGAGCCGTGAATGGTGCGCAAGACACAAGTCAATATGTGATCCGCATAAGGATTCATTGACCAAAAGGATGGCCGATTAGGGTCCATCTACGGGCCCAAAGCATGCTCGTCAAAGCAATGCAACACGCCAAAATTCCGAAGATCACTAAGACACCCACATTGAGTAGCAGCACACCCCTATGTTTCACCCTGGTGAGGTGCTGGATCATGAATTTCCGGTGAGTTCAAACTAGTAAACATAGAGGCATATGTGGAACATGAGACCACAGAGTGCTGGATTGAGGATTACATCCTCCATATACACATAGCTAGAGGAGATGATCTCCATGCCATAAAATATTTACCCCTTAAACTCAAAGGGCCAGCTGACCGGCATTGGCTTAAGAGCCTCCCGAAAATACCATTGGAAGCGGGGAAAGCTCGAGGATGCATTTGGGCAAATTTTCAGGGGACTTATGTCGCCCTCCAGGATGCACGAGCAAATCTAAGTCACATAACTCAACATCCGGAGAGTCGGCCAGGAAATTACGAACCAGGTTCCTTACTAAAAGAACCAAATAGTCATTTGTCGGATCTGAAGCCTTAGCGACTTTCAAACACAGCGTCCGAGACGAATGGCTCGCCCGGACACCTCGGCCAAGAAAAGCCAAGAACAATGGCTGCATTAACAAGCCTCATGACCCGCTTTTTGCACGGGAGAGGATAGTTGGCTAGCAAGATGCAGCTTCAATGACCCAAAGTACATCGAAATCGGGGATGGAAATGGGAAACCACCGGTACTTGACAAGGACCCATTGCCGGATTAAAAGAAATAGTCCAAGGAGACTACGACGATTCAACGCCTGGATTCAAAAAGCTCATGGAAGAACAACAAAAACTGCCCTTAAGGACAATAGCGACGAAGCTATCAAACTTCAACAAAATCCTGGACAAGGTATGTCAAATACATGTACTCACAGGAGGCACACTAACCATACCCACCAAAATTGTTGGGTCTTCAAGCAGTCCGGCGTGAGCAACGCCGAACACAAGGGGCCTCGACACACCAAGTGGCGATGACAACTTGAAGCACCACAAGCGAGCCGGGAAAACAAAAGACTTTCCCACAAGAGGTCAAAATCGTAAACTCACTTCACGTGGTCAAAGGGAAAAAGCCGGCGGCGCGCCACTAAAAGGCGCCATGACACCTTGGGTTGTCAAAACCAATCACCTTTGACCATCGGGACTATTAGGAAATATCTGGAACGCAGGATGGGTACGCCGATATTGGATCCTATAATCAACGGATTCAATTTACACGAGTCCTCATGGATGGAGGTAGTGACATAAAACTGATATATCGAGGCCGCGATCCATATGAGGATGGGGATAAACCCAACCAAAATTGGCAAGTAGCAACACCTCCTTTAAAGGAGTAATGCAGACACATATGCCCATTGTACTGGGCTCCATACTACTAGAAGTTGTGTTTGGTTCATCAAGCAACTTCCGAGTGTGAAAGGTTACTCTTCCATATCGCCGGTTTAAAAGTAGCCATCAAGCACTCTTGGGGCCTTGAAGCTTCGCCCGCTTTTAACGCCAATACCACATTATGCATCTCTAACACTTAAAATGCAGGTCCACGCGGCATCATCTCGTTAAAAGGAAGTATTAAGTGTTACTTGAGCATGGAAACTATTGTGAGGCTGCCTTGACAGCCCCACAACTATCCCAGAAGCTTTACTAGGCGAAGAACACTGAATTGGTCATTCACCCTCCGGGACACGGCTAGACGAGTCGGCGCCTACCTTGACACACCCCCATACGAGGGGCTGCATGCATGTATAATAAGAGACAATAAAGCTCAACTCAATGCACTTCTTGAACAATACTGCTGTTTATTTACTATTAAGTACATATTTTGCACGATCCTTTTTTTCTTTTAAAAACTAAGTTCCTCTCTTTACTGATGAACAACGTATAGATCTGGCCCAGGATACATTTGCACAACGGAGACCACAGCGCGATGTAGTAGGGACCCGTTGTAAGGATTCTTTTTGATTAAGACCTGCGTAAACCTTTTTCTTTGTCTCTTGTTGATATACATCGGGTTCCTTACTATAACCGAGGAGGAGGCTGGTGTTTTGGCATTGACCGCATCAGAATTTTTGGCGTGCACTGACATCAGTGCTTAGGGCATTATTCTGCCCATTTTCATAAAGACCGAATACCTTAGGGAGTATTAGGCGTCTCGAAAGTTAGAGGACTTATATGCATCAGCTAGAATCATGTCTTTGGTCAAATGTTGGGTTGCGGCTCTCGTGTTTTGCTGCTTCATTGGTTTTCACGGCTAACGCTAAGGCACTAGGGGAGAACCAATCATGACAGTTCTTGTGCGGTTTCTACGGGCGTAGCACCTCGATGGAGAAAACCGAAAAGCCCGATCGCTCATGATATAGCGAGAGAGTAGTCAACCACTTTCGATGACTTCTGAGGAATGTTTAGGATTCCTCGCATTAACGAAGGACCGGTTTCGGTCAGGTACATCTGCTTTTCCGAATGCGGAAGGCGGTCGGTGCCCCGGGGGGCTATATCGTAGCCCTACCCTCGAGGCTCTCATGGCTAAGTGAAAGTGATAAAGCATTATAGTCGGTTGCACGGTTTGCTATGCTATCACCTCCTTCCACAGAGACCAAGACGTTGGATTAAGTGTGAAAAAGCGCTTTTGCAAACACCCGCACTGTGCGTGGGGGCTGAAGCCAAGGACTACCATCTTTCAGGTTATATACATATACATAAGCGGCATACGAGAGTAGTTTACTACTTGAGCGCACAAGTATAAAAAGCTCTTATATTATATTGAAACATTGTTTTCATAGATCATACATGTCATCTAAAACAAAATATCCTTGAAAGAACCTTGCGTCTCTATTAAGCAGCGCCCGTAGGACTTCTTCAAAAGTAGTGCTCGGCGGTACTGGCTTCCGAATCTTGGGATGCAACATCGGTGGCCTTCATCTGCCCGGTATGTCTTGACACGGGCAAGAGCCATCCGCTCCTCAATACACGGCAACCGCCTCATTTAAATCGTCTGTGACACCGCACCAAGGCCGCTGCACTAATCCAAAATAGCTCTTAATTTGGGTCCTTGCGACCACAAGTGGGTCAGGACATGCTTCATGGCAATAGCGGACAACCAAGATTCAGTTGACCCATTAAACTGCCAGCCGATCGGTCGTGACGGAAGGGCGATCGGACTATGGAATTAAGACCAATATAGCTCTTCCCATAGGCCCCTTGGCCGCCTGGAAGTGCTCAACAGCGTCGCATGGCGCTTCGCCGCCAAGTCGAGATAAGCATCCTCACGAACTCCACAACTTATCCAATTGAGCATACTTTGGATACGTGTATTTTCTCCATGAAAGCGGTTTTCGGCGCAATTGCTGACTGTTCGGCTCCTCCTTGGCAGCTCTCAACGCCCGCTTAGGCATTCTTGGATTCGGCGGCCTTTTCAAACCCTCTTGTTCCGCAGCGTTCTTTTCAAGAACCTCTGGCGATCGGTAGTATTCCTCAACTTTTTGGTCATATCGGCCATTTCCTCCTTGCTTCGGACGTTAAGCAGACCCGTTCGCTTCTAGCTCTTGGCTGCCTTTAAAGCAGCGACATTCTTGATTCGGGCCGGCTCTTTTGCTCGGGCTAGTTCATGCCAGCTCCTCCGCAGCGGCCTTTCCATCACGCATGTGGCGAATAGTAAGACATGGGCGTCGAGCCCCCTTACAGTGTCGCATAGAAATCGCATACCTTGTGACTCGTCGAACCGTTTATTAACCGGCGATGTCGCATCCGCCTCGTCAAAGTCGCCGCATTAGTTCGGCATATTCATCGATCCGGTGGCCTCCGGACGCCCATACTGTTTAGGCGGCGATATGTTATAGCGAGAATTTGATCCTCGACACGTTGTCGAATTTCGACAACATACCGAGTCTCAGGGCTACTATCTATCACAGAGTGCATTTATATGCATAAGCGCCGAAGGTACATCATTTTGACGTTACCTCAAACCCGTCGATGAGATTTCGGCGGCTTCATATAATCCGCTCTTCGCGGATGCAATTCTTCGATCACCGTACCCATTAGAGCACGGTGATCCTCTGGCTCTTTCCTTCGCCCGGCGGATCCTTCAACTCCTCCGATGCAAGACACCAATGGCGCGACCTTCCGCCCCGCCGGACTTGGGAGCCCTCACGGCGACACCTTGGGTAAATGCTGCTTCACATGAGGCAAGTGGAGGCGTTTCGCTCTCCATCATCTCAGGAAGAAGATCCCCAAGACGAGCTCTGCTGAGAAGAGTGAGGTCCCAACTGCAAGGTACAATTTAGGTTATCTTCATAAATAAATCTGAGGATGTCCCTTATTTACAAAACCCTTCTTTTAACTTACGGCTCATTTGGAGGGCTGATCCCCTGGGAAATAATGCTTGGTGGCTACTTCCGGTCTTGGGACTCTTGGTAGAAGATCCCTTTCCCTCTTTGAGGCCTTGACCTCCGGATCTTGCAGGCGGTCCTCTTCTCTCCTCGAGAGGCGGGGCTCTTAATCCCTCCTTCTCGGTGGCCTCCTTCATAAGGCGATTGCTTCCCGCTCCCCTTAGCCTTCTTTAAAAGGCGCGGCCTTCAACATCTTGGTCGGCCATGGGATCCCGGCGTGGTCTCAGGAGGGAGGCGGACACCTTATCAACTTTGCCTTGACTATCCATTCTGTTCAAAAAACAGCTCCTTTAAAGGGCACATATATGAAATAAATGGAAGGAACAGCTTGTCCGGTTCTGGGACTACTTACTTGAGTATCCAAGGCGATTGCGGCTTAGTCCTGCATCCTCGGTCAAGTCCAGGACACTTCTCTTGTGATCCAGAAGAACGGTTTATACATCTCAATGGGCGTCGTGCCCATAAATTTTTGGAGAGCTCGTGGTCCCTCAGGATTAAATTCCCACAAGCGGAGGGAGCGTTTGCGAGGCGAGGAGGCGGATCACCATAACTTGCGCCACTGCAGCAGATTGATTCCTCTTTCTGGAGGTCTCGAATCGGCCTGCGGCAAAGAAGGCGATCCTTGGGCGGTCCCAGTCGAGCCCTTGTTGACTCCATCTGCCGGTGCATTCTTGTGGTGGACTGAGCGGAAGGCGGAGGCGCCGCCCATTTGGTGCCCTGGGAGGCGGTGATATAAAACCACCCCGCTGCCACGAATCAAGCTCCTCTTGAAAAAGAGCCACTGAGACCCCTGGGCGTCAACACATTTGCTTATGACCGCCCCTCACTTTTCTGTTCTTGCCCTTCGATCATCTTTGGCTCCACCTTGAAAGGTCTTGAGCCACAATCCAAAATGGGGGTAATATGGAGGAAGGCCTCACATACAACGATGAATGGACGAGATATGGAGGATGGACTCCGGATTCAAGTCATGGAAATCAAGCCCATAATAGAACATGAGCCCAGCACAAAGGGATCCGTCGGAAGCCTAAACCCGAAGGAAGTGGGACATGAACACCACGTTCTCGCCCGGGCTGGGAGTGGGAATGACCTGCCTTGGGCGGGCAGCCTATGCGAGATCTGGGTTAGAGTACTGGCGTTCTTGGCAGCTTTAGCACATCTTCTTACGTGTGAGAGGAAGGCATCCATCGGCCGTGTTGGTCGGATCCGGGACATCGTCGATAGTCCAAAGCGCTTTGAATCGAAGCTTTGGGTGTTGGAACTTCGAAGCGAGGCGAACTTCGATGGAGGGTGTAAAAAAGAGGAGCCTTGGTCTCATTATAAAGAGGTTGAATACCAAGAGCCCACCCTGCGGTAATTCGATTAGGACTACGCCTTCGATAGAGGAGGCGGTGAGGCGGGCCCGGTTAGGGTTACTGCGTCGTATTGATGAGAATCCTAGAATAAAGGGGCACGATCTATGCTTTGATAAAGCGTGCCAAGAAGCTGCCTCGCTAAACACGCTGAGGTGGAGCAGTAAAAAAGCGATTCATACAAAAGCTTTTGGTAGTGGTGTGATGTCACGCCACGAATACGTCGGCAGATCTGTGCAAAATTATTCTCTCTACGGTGTTATGTGGAACATGTTTTGCGAGGCCGGGACACTATCCTTGTGTTCAAAACCTTCTATGTATTGGAGGAGGAACCCGCCTTGCAATCACGCAGAAGACAATGTCTTGTGGACTACGTCGTCATTGAAGCACAGTTAGAGACTCTTGAGGGAGTCGGACTAGGGGGTGTCTCGGGATAGTCGGGACTATCGTCACGGCCGGACTCCAAGACTATGAAGATACAAGATTGAAGACTTCGTCCCGTGTTCTGGATGGGACTTTCCTTGGCGTGGAAAGGCAAGCTTGGCGATACGGATATGTAGATCTCCTACCATTGTAACCGACTCTGTGTAACCCTAACCTATCCGGTTGTCTATATAAGCAGGAGGGTTTTTAGTCCGTGGGACGAACAACTTCATCATCAACAATCATACCATAGGCTAGCTTCTAGGGTTTAGCCTCCTTGATCTCGTGGTAGATCTACTCTTGTACTACCCATATCATCAATATTAATCAAGCGGGGAGTAGGGTTTTACCTCCATCGAGAGGGCGAACTCGTAAAACATTGTGTCCCTTGTCTCTTGTTACCATCCGCCTAGGACGCACACGATTCGGGACCCCTACCGAGATCCTGGTTTGACACCGACAAAGGGGCTTTGAGCGAAGAGTTATTTTGGTTTGGTCGGCCGGTTCCTTAGTGCGGTGCCCCATATCAATGCAATGAAGAGGTCGGCATGCATAGAAGGTGCAGATGGCTCTAGCCGATGTCAAGACATCTTGGCGGAGATGAAGACCACCGAGCGTTGCATCCCAAGATTGAGACGAGCCGAATACTGAAACACTATTTTGGGAAGTTACTGCAGGCGCTCATTTAATAGAGGCGCGATTGCTCGAAAGGACATCATGTTTGAATAACATGTATAATTGTAAGACAATGTTGGAATGGAATATAAAAAGCTTTTTATACTTGTGCTGCAAGAATTAAAATACCTCTCGTGGCGATAAACTGCGTTAATGTATATGTGTATATAACACGAAGATGGCGATCTTGACCCCACTTACGCATATAATGCGGGTGTTCATAAAGCGCATTTTCACACTTGATCCAACGTCTTGGTCCTATAAAGGAGGTGATAGCGTAGCAAACTAGGCAACCTGTAACGCCCACGATGCGGCTATATCTCCCACGTGTCGAGGCACGACTTGGAGGCATAACCGCGTGGTGGTTTTGTCGCATAAGAAGAGAGTTATCTTCACACAATCCCATATAATGAACAAGAATGAGATAAAGAGTTGGCTTACAATCGCCACTTCACACAATACATAAATTAAACATCCATCATTCGTAGTACAACCAAGGTCCGAGAATGGAACTAAAATAAAAGAAGACAACCCCAAATGCTAGATCCTCGATCGTCCCAACTCGGGCTCCCTCTTGATCATCGAGGAAAAGAAACATAGTAACTGACCACATTCCTCGTCGAACTCCACTTGAGCTTGGTTGCGTCACCAGACCTTGGCATCGTCGGCACTGCGACTGTTTTGGTAGAATCTGTGAGTCACGAGGACTCGACAATCTCACACCCGCGAGATCAAGACTATTTAAGCTTATAGGAAGGATGGTGTAATGAGGTGGAAGTGCCGACAAGCACTAAGCATATATGGTGGCTAACATGCATAAAGAAGCGAGAAGAGAAGCAAAAGCGGTCGTGAAGCTAGAAGTGATCAAGAAGTGATCTGAAACTACTTACGTTCATGCATAACTCAAGCGAGTGTTCACTTCCGGGACTTCGTGAAGAGACCATAACGCATGACTACTGCGCGGTTGATGCATTATTAATTAAGTCAAGTGTCAAGTTCTCTACAATGGGACATTAACAAATGCCCATCGCCTCATAACTTGGCACGGGCACGGCTTTTCGAAGATAATACCCTATGAGGGTGTCCCAACAGCCCATTATAAGCTCTCACGGTCAACGAAGGATATTCCTTCTCCCAAGAAGACCCGTCAGTCTCGGAATCCGGTTTACAAGACATTTCGACAATGGTAAAACAAGACTCAGCAAAACGCGGCGAATATGCCGGCAAATCCCGATAGGAGCTGCACATATCTGGATTCTCGGGGCACTGCCGGATGGGCAAGGCGTCGGGTTGGCATAGACCACTGATTGCCAGTAGCGCCGGACATCGCCAGTTGGGCGGCAAGATCGAAGGAGCAGTCGGGGTTAAAATAAAGATGACCCTCGCTCGCTTGAAAACCGGGGAAAAAAGGCTTAGTTGGCAAATGGTAAATCCAAGGTTGTGCCTTCTTTGGAGGAGTTTTATTCAAGGCGAGCTGTCAAGGGGTCCATAAATCACCCAATAGCGTAAGGAGCATAAAATCAAGGAACATAACTGCCGGTATGGCCGGAAACTAGGGGCAGCAGAGTGGAACAAAACACCATGCATAAGGCCGGAGCCTTCCACCCCTTTACCAAGAAAGTATATAGATGCACTAATTAAATAAGGAGGATATTGTGATATCCCAAAAATAATCCATGTTCCAACATGGAACCAACTTCATCTTCACTGCTTGTAACTAACAATGCTATAAGAGGGGCTGAGCAAAAAGCGGTACTTATATTATGCCCAACAGCGGTTTTGCTAGGAAAAGGATGGTTAGAGGTTTGACATGGCAATATGGGAGGCATGATATAGCAAGTGGTAGGTATCATGACATAGCAAAAAAGAGCGAGCAACTAGCAAGCAAAAGATAGAAGTGATTTGAAATCATGGTACAAATATCTTGCACGAAATCTTTGCAAGGAGGAAGAAGAACGCAGGTCCCATAAGAAAGAAGACAAGCCAGGGCGTGGTCGAGCGAATCCTCAGCTACTCACAGGAACAAAGCAAGAAGCTAACGAGAGAAGTGCAAAAGCCCAGGAAAGAAGCTGAAACAACATAGTAAACACACAAGCATAAACATGGCATGATGCACAAACAAGTATGATGCATGTGGGTTTAAAAGGCATGGCATGCGCAAAGCAGCACTGGTAACAATACTACAAGTTAAGTGGAGCTCAATACGAGCGAGTTGCCCTATTGACAGCACATACACATCAAATATTTAGTTCTCTCCCCGGTTTATGTGTACCCAACAATAATAACTGTGGTTAAGCATGGCGAGAGGTGAAGCATAAGAAAACTAACTATTTAGGCAGAAGTTTAAATGAGGTCCGGAGACGACAAAACATGACAATCAGGAAAATCCTCATGTCCATATAATGAATTTAATACTTGTTCTGCCCTAAACAGCCATATTTTAATGTTGTTAAAACAACAAAAACAAAGTGCACCATAGTAACCTATGCATTTTTTTCACCCCGCATGTACCATATAAAGTTTATTAAATTTGGAACTTCAGTTATGTTAGTTATGAAATAAAAACGCATTTTTAACACTTGGCATTTATGCAAGTTAAATACAAACAGCAAGAAGGTCAAACATTTCAAACATGGATGAAAGGTTGCATGTTATGAAACTAGGGTGAAATTCTAAGCACTTTTTCATATATAAAGTTTTTACATATGATGCACAGTTTGTGAGATATGGATAGTGCATGAAGACCTAGGGTCTTTTACGTAAAACAAGCGTTCTCACGGATAATGCTAAAAATGTACAGCACTCTGGAAAAAAAAACAACCGGGGCCCAAGATCTGGAGCTAGCCGGGCCAGTATGCGCGAGGGCTCTTTATCGGGTGTTGAGGCCTTGGAGAGAGGCGCGAAAGGTGGGAGCTTGACCGAGGCAGGCTGATCGATGTGGAGGCGGTCAGCCAGCGGCGTCTGGCCGATGCGAAGCAAGGCGGCCTTGGCGTCCGCGATGGTAATGGCAGTAGCGAATGGAGCCTCATGACGCGGGGAATTTCCGGCATGGGGCGGCGAGATGCAAGCAGAACCGGCGGACCGACATTGGGAGGCAATCTTGTGGCGGAAGGTCGAGGCCGAAATTAAAACTTCGGCAGCGAAGGCTGGAACATGGCGCCGAACTTGGAAACACGAAGCGAGAGAAAGGCGCCCATGGCCATTGACGTGATGGAAGACTAATGCGGCGAAGGTTCGGCGACAAAGAGAACGCGAGCACGGGATAGCCAGAGCTACATGGTCGCGAGGTGAGATGGTTCCGGCATGGCTCGTGCCGGGATCTCGGGCCTTGAGAAGAACTCGGAGAGAACTTTGGCGCTTGTGGTGCTCCCTATGAGAAAGGCCAAGGCAAGAGATGTTGAGAGGAGGAGAGAAATATTGAGGGGAGGAAGAAGAAGCTGAGGGAGGAAGGAGGGTTCGCTGCTGGGGTCACCAGAAGCAGCGGGCCTCATGTGGGAGGCTGCGTGAGGCCCGATCTTTCGCTTTCATCGCCGTGAGGCGTGGCTCGGATCCTTCGAGGTTCGAGAGGAAGCCTCTGCCCACGAATCATAGCGAGGCTCTTGAGGATTGGTTTGGCGCTGAAACCAAGGAGAGAGTCGTGGCGCCAATCTAAGGGATTTGGTGGAATTGAATGACTAAGTATAGCTGAGGTTGGAATTTGTTTATATAGGTAGGGGATTAGGTTAGGGAATTATCTCGTCCCTCAGATAAATGAAATGGATGAATTAGAAAATGAATAGGTTAAGAAGTCCGGAAATTAAGAAACGAATATATTAGTATAAATTTTGGGGATGATCAAGAACCCATTAGTAACGACCGGCCTAGGGTCTGGGTTAGGGAAGTTTTGACACGGAGGGGTCAAGAATGCGCAAAGAGATCTGGATTTAGGCAAAGAGGAAAAACGAAGAACAAGGTTGGTTCCTAGAACAAGGGTCAAAATGAAAGGGAGTAAGGGGACGCTCAAGAATTCACGAGGGTATGCAAGTTTTAAAAACATGATGGCAACGGAGTGCCGGGCGATGCAATGTCGCGATGATGCCACATGAGATGCAACAAACAAATAAATACGGTGGTAATGAAAATATGGAAGACATCTGGAGAAGGCGTCGGTCTTGAAACCTTACAACACTCCACCACTACAAGAGGATCTC